>CM060938.1:402384330-405223926 GCA_030765085.1 Allium cepa
CTAACTAGAGCAAAAGGAAATTGGGTCGATGAACTTCCACTCGCAATATTGGCCTATAGGACAACACATAAATCTGCAACTAGGCACTCTTCATTCACACTAGCATATGGTTAAGAAGAATGATCCCGTTAAGCTAGAAGTCCCTTCTCATCAGAGATGAAGCTTCGATCGAAGGAAAAACAAACAACTCTTAATCAAGTCACTCGATATGGTCGATGAGAAGAGAGAGGAAGCCGAATTAAGGACCGCCGCTCAACAAAAAAGGGTCGCGCGGTACTTCAACCCCAAAGTTCGTAATCGCACATTTGAAGTGGGAGACTTTGTCCTTAAGAGGGTCTATCCTATACCAGGTGCACTCGGGCCTAACTGGGAAGGACCCTTTGTGATCGCTCAAAGACTAGGGGAATGCACATTCAAGCTAACAACCGTTGACGGAATTCCAAATTCCCCGAGCATGGAACAACGAATCGCTGCGTCATTACCTCACCTAAGATTACATTATGAGTTTCCTATTTCCAACAAATAAGCCATCCCAGAATACCGAAGGCATTGTAAATAGGCTAAATTCGCCCAACTTTCATTAATAAAATTGCTTTGCTTTGTGAACTGATAAAATTGGGTTCACTAAAGTAACCTGCCAAGTCGATAGGGTCAAATCAACTCAAAATAATCTGATCACTACTTGAGATATTGGACCATCCACAAGTACGCCCCACTTAACCATCAGGTCAACGAAAGCAAATCGAATCAAACCGTAAGATTGACGAAACTCGATCCCTGCCTTTTAAGAACCGGTGTTGCTCCGGCAATACCGAAAAGGACCAAATAAATGCCGCGCATTTCATAAGTCGCGTACGACTTCATGGATTGTGGAATCACATCTAAGCAAGCACAACCTTAAAAGCCGCACGCCCCCATAAGTCGTGCATTACTTTTTGAGCCGTGGAATCACGCTCTCGAAACATGAACTCCTCACTTTTGCCCAAAGATTGGTAACGTTGATAAATTCCAAATCATTCAGGATCAACGGGTTATATTGATCCCAAAAGCCACGCATCGTATATGCTGTGCACACTATTAAGTACTGGCATTGCCCCGGCAGTGTTGGAAAAATCATATATTGCAGGACTAACAAGAATCAATTCACTCCCACTATCAGGAGTACTGGGTTTGAATCAACAGTGCCAGATGACTATGAATCTGCCCTAAATTCCAATTGTTGGCCAACAATTTCTCAAGAATCGAGGCATTAAAATCACAAGTCCTCAAAGACAGGAACCGCAAAATAGGTCCAGTTGTGGACATCAAAAAATCACTTAGATCAACCAGTCATTTGTCAAGTGTTTGAGGTAAACAGCCTTATGAACTGGGGAATGCACATACCGATACTAAAGAAACCAATTACTTCATAGTGCTGGAAATGCGGTTTACGGATCTTAAGGCTGGAATAAGACTAGAGGGGGTGTGAATAGTGTTTTGTGGATTTACTCAATTTTCTGAAATTTAAGTAATTTAATCACCAACAAATGCAATACACAAACACATTTATAATCACAGAATCAGACACAGATGCAAATTGTAACATTCTCGGATTTTAGACAAGTCTAATTTGATAATTAATTTAATTTTTGAAATTAATTTGTAAATTAAATTTTAATTAAATTTATTTATTTTCCAAAATAAAATAAAATATTAGTCGTTTTGATTTTAATTGAAATTTGAATTTGAAAACTCAAAAATAAGTATATTTGAAAAAATTTGGATTTAACATTTTATTTTTAAGTTAATAAGAATTTGTTTCTAATTTTATTTAATATGCATTTTTGATTTGAGAATGATATTTTGAATTTGATATAATAATTTTTCCAAAGAACAATTTAGAATAAAATTCTAATATATTTATTCATGTTAAATTTTTAAAACCATTTTGTTTTAAAGGATTATTTAAATGATTAATGAAAAAAATGTAAAACATATATTGATATAAAGTTAATATATAAGAAGATAAAGACATAAACATTTAAAACTAAAACACATGTTAACATATGCAAACATAAATGCATAAAGGGTTAAAACAAAATTTATAAAATAATTTGAATTAAGGATATAAACACAATTTAATTCACATTGAACATTTGTAAAGAAAAAATGGTAAAGAATTACAAGTGTTAGACCAATTAAAACAAGTGGCATTAATCTTTTCTTGAAACAAATTAAAATTTTATAAACTACATTCATTTTTTCCTCATATCTTCAAATATGAAATCAGTAAATACAAGAAAAAGAAAAGAAAACAAAATCATCTCAAGATCAAAACCTGAAGCAAATCAGGTTATCAATCCAATTCAAGAACCTATAACCAAGTTTTCAAAAGCCTGTAAATTATCAAGGCAATGCATCAAGAAGATAAACCTGTAATCAAGCATGCAATTCAAATTGATTTAAACAACAAGAAAAATCTGAAAGTATCAAGGCAACAATCTCATGCACTTTAAATCTGAAACAACAACAGTTTTCAAGCCTTCAAAATCAAACTAAAAGATCAGAGCATCAAAACAAGATTAAGCAACTCAGCAAGCAACAAAATTCAAAAAAAAAATCAGGCCTCTGTTCTTTCTGGAAACAAGTGAGTAAACCCACTCTCTTAACTCAAGATTTATTTGAATATCTGTTTGTGTGTGATCATCTGAGTAATTATGAACCAAACAATGTTTATATGGTTATATGAATATGTTTGTATACATATATACTATGTGTATATATCTGGAAGACAAGCATGAAGGACTCTGTTTAATTTTTTTTTTATAGGTTAGATTTAGTTCAAAATCCAATTCCACCCTCCTCAATCCTTTTTAGCTAGTGATGTTAAAACAAAATATGTTTAAAATCACCCTAACTTAATTTTAAAATTTTATTTCCATCAAAATATGAAATGGTTTTTGTTTGAATGAAGAAACACAGTGAAATTCAAAGTTTATCCAATTTTCAACCTGCATGGTTTCAAGTTTCATTAACATCATCCAAATCCATTTCGAAAATAATGATTTTTAAAACAAAAATCAGAATTTTTAGTTTCGAATTAGGGTGGCATTTGCGAGATGAACGGAAAATGGTTTTGTGGAAGATTCTGATTAGCGGCGAATGATTGGTTGTCGGGGTAGTTTGCAGTGGAGCTTGGTTGATCGTTGAACTCGAGAAAAATACAAGATGATTTTATATTTCATCGTGGTTGGTGTTTGAAGTCGATCTAGGGTTTAAGCACTGTATTTTGTAAATTGTATTCGAGAAGCATTATCGCCGTCGATATAGCTTTCTGGTCGATCGGACCTAGGGGTTGGTTTTGTGGTCATGTGGCGGAGCTTGGATTGAGGCGGCAGAGTGGCAATCAATCAGTGGTGATCGTGCGGGGTGTTTTTAGGTGGATCAATGTGTCCCAGTATCATGGAAAAAGAAAAAAAACTCGATTTCGATTTTTCGACATTTTCGTCAGATCTGGTGATCGATGGAGTAGTGTGGTTGGCGGTGACTTGCAGGAGGTCGCGACATCGATCGAAACCCACTGAAGTTCGTCTACACGTACACAAGGATCATTGGTGCATCTTTGTTTGTCTGGTAAAGATTAAGGTTGGGGAAGAAGGCTTGGTCTCGAGTTCAAGCACGTGAAAACTAGGGTTAGACTAGAAGCATATGGAGTCGTGGGTTGGCTCGGGGTCAAGCTCGGGTGAGGGAAGGTTTGACTCGGGTGATTTGATTTGGGGCAAAAACAGTTTCAAATTTTAAAAGAAAATCAAGTTTTACTTTGAAATAATTCTATTTAAACGGATTCTTTTGTAAATATTAGATGTTAACCCAGTTTTAAATTAGTTAAGAAATTTTTTAAATAAAATTGTTTTAATTAACCAAGTTTTAAAATGTTTTACGATACACATAACCTTTATTTTTAAAGTTTATTTTTAATAAACTTAATAATATTAAAGAAGTAAGTTAATATTACAAATGTTTTAATTGTTAATCAACTTTTAAAGTCTAAATTAATTTATTTGTTAAAGGAAATTAATTACTTAAAGTTAATTACTTAATAAAAGTAATTAAGGTAAATTAATTTAATGATTTAAGTTTGATTTAATCAAGCAATTAAAGAATAAATTACTTGATTTAAGTTATTAAAGATAATTATTTAATGTAAGGAAATATCAAGGATAATTAATTAAGGGTTGATTAATTAATTAATTAAGGGATAATTAATTAAGGATAATTAAATAATTAAGATTAATTCTTTGATAATTAAAGGTTGATTAATCCATTAATTAAGGTTAATTAATAAATAATTAAAGGGTAATTAATTAACACAAATTGTAATTAACTAACGTTAATCAACCAGGATTAGGGATTAATCTAATTAAATTAACCAGATGAAAAATTAATCTTACTTATAGATGTTTGAATTGTATGAACTGCTGTGAATTGTTTGTTATCTCTACTGTTTGATGCTTTGTAATTTGAAATGTTTTAAGTCAAGATTTAATGAATGTAATGTTGTTATCTATAATAAATGTATATTATTTATCTATGAATCTATGTATGGAACATAAGCGTTATAAGAATATACCGCTTATCGATATTGATGTGCTTAAATCTGTGATGAATGATGATGTTGCACTATTGTGTAAAACCCCTGGACTACACTATACACACACAAATATGGAATGCACGAGGAAATTAGTTAAGTCACAGATTTTTGAAATGGTTTTTAAATTTGAATTTTGAATCCAAATGGTTTTGGAAATAAAATTGGGTCAAATGTGAAAAGATTTTGAAAAGGAATTTTGAAGATAAGATTAATTTGAATAACTTGATAAAGTTTTGAAATATTTTAATTTGAATTTAAATTCAAGACTTGAAATTGAATTCAATATTTGGAAATTATGGTTTAAAAATGTTATACAAGTTATAGATGTGTTTATATGGGTTTTAAACCTTTTTAAAATGTATTGTTTTGGGAATTCGAATTTAACCCTAGGGCTTTAACTTGTATAAATGAAATCGGATTTTTCCAAAATGAAAACTATTTGTTTTCAAATAATTAAAGCTTTTATATAAGGAAAAAATTTCCCATTTGTGTTAAAGGGATTTCAAGTTTGAAATGAAGATGGTTTTTCAAGTTATAAACGAATCTTTGGAAATGATTTTGAAAGCTATGAATTGAATCTTTGATTTAAAGATTGGATGAGTTAATCCAATTTGAAGTGGAAATTGTTTTGAAATCTATGAATGAATCTTTGTGAAAAATGGGTGAACTTTGTGAAGTGAATCTTTTTGTTTAAAGATTTTGAAAATGGTAATTTGTTTAAACCATTTGTAAAGAAAGGTTTTTGGGTTTTAAAGTTGTGACTTAACTGAAATTCCAATATCCATATGTTTTTAAATATTACGCTCATTATTTGGTTTAGCCGGGAGAGGACCTTGTGTCATATAACCCATTCCGAATAAAGATACGACGTTATGGATAACATTTGAAGACCAGTGGTGAAGACCGGGTATTTTCGAAAATGAAAGGATAACCCATCGAATGACTCTGCACTGAGTAGCTACGGTATAGAGATCTTCATATGTAATGGGGAATCCGATCGGGATTGTAAATACCCAGATTGCAAGGGCTTCTTTGAAAGTGCCTTCGGTTCTGTTCGAACTCGGAATATACTTGTATGTATGTGTGTCTGACGTTACACTTTGAGATGTAAAGCTGGTTTCTATCAAATACATTTCCATTTGGTGGCAGAGAATTTATTCTCTTAGCTTAACAACCTTCTCTGAGACGTATAAGCTCAGAGGTTATGTAGTTGATGGTTACTAGTGATACATTCCCAATTTAGTAATGTGGCATACGAAGTGCTGCCGATCATTTATTTACCAAAGCATGGCTTCGTGAAAAGCATAGCTTTGTGCACGAGACTACATCAGGACCCCACACTCCGAAAATGGACGAAACAGGAAAGATGCAGCAAGGTTGCAGGGGTCGCATCCCTAGGGTATGTCCATTTCTTCTGGAAAAGGGTGGTATCATGGTATGGAGACCAGATACTTAACTCACGTGGGAATTGTAAATTTATCACTGTGTGATGTTGCTTTGTGGTTGAGGATCTTCGGATAAAGGTCGCAAACGACCAAGGATGGCATATCTTATGTGCTACTCCCAGGAAGGGAGTAAACCGACCTTGTGTTGGCAGAGATCAGGTAGGTTCTCGGGGGGTCCCTTCAAAGGCGTTCCCATGTGGCAATAGGAAGTTCCTTAGCCTGACCATTTGTTGGAAATCCAATCAAACAATACGAGACCTCAGGTGGTAGCTCTAGCTGGCATAATATAATGGTACATATGCTGGTTAAGATTAATATTATACTTTCGAAATGTCTTCCACTATGCACTAATAATAATAATATCAAAATGGTTTTCGTGTATCAAGCATTTTTTTACTATCATAAGGAGAAAACTCCTCCAACTCTGCATTTGCATGGTGTGTGTGCGGCGGGAGGTATTATGGTAGTTTCATTTTCCAAAAAGCGTTGCGGATTTCATTTTAAATTTCTTTTGTTCAACCAAATGTTTTTGTTTGCTCATACCAATCCCATGACTGACCTGGGGTTTATTGTTCCCTTCCTAAACTCTGGGTGCCCACAATTTCCCACACGGGCAGTATAGAGTTGGGTTTTTCAGATAATCAATTGTAGGTGTAGATTCGATAGCTTTCGAAGTCTATGGTTTGGTAGCATTTGGAAATCTTCTTCAGCCTTTGGATCTTTGAAGTTTGGTTTGGGCAACTCGTTCGGGATCACATTTGCTACAATTTCAGTTTGATGGTGGTTCGAGCTTGAAGTTTAGAGCTTTGGCATTGGAGTTTTGGATTTGAGTTGTAGTTTTGGATTCTCTTGAAGACTTTGCTCATGTCGATATATTTCCGCTATGGTGTTGTGTTGTATACATTCTCTGATGGTGTTGGGTTGTTGTATCATTATGTATATTACATTGTATCGATGTTGTATATCAATGTTATCATCTTTTGTTTCCGCTGTGTTGTTTTTCATCTAATGTTGTTGCAAGCTCTGGCGATACGGATTTCGATATCGTTTGTCGGGCATTGAGTTCGAGTCGTCACACAAACAATAAATAAAAGTAGTAAAGGAAAGAACGCGCCAGGATTTTATACTGGTTTGGAATTAGCCTTCATCCAATCCCGCACAATTGTATGGATTTATTTTCAAAATAATCTCCCAGATTATACCCTCGATTTCGAGGCCACGAGGTACACCCTACTGCATTCGAGTCCGGGGCAAACTCTCTTGATTTACCAGGCCAAAAGATCACCTAATTGATTCCCGGGGAAACAATCACACCCAATTGATTTGAAGGCTCAACTGCACCTTTTACTCAACAGTTTGATTTACAAATAATCCTATAACTCTGAATAGCACTGAGATCTTATTGGAGAGAGTGGCAGAGAATCAAACAAGAGATAATCAAGTTTGATTCACTTGGTATTACGGCAGATTATGGTTTGGGATTCTTTAGAATAAATGTGAAAGATGAAGAGGAGAGAAAGTGAATGAAAATAATGGTTAAATATTCGTTTGGAAAGTCCAATATTTATAAAGATTAATAGCCATATATTTTCGTGAAAGGATACGACGAATAGACACTTCTTTTGAAAATTTGAAATTTGAAAATTAAAGGGCACCATGTCGGCATGGGAGGTAGAAGTATGTCGACATGCTCAAGGAAAAAAAGGTGATTTTTTACTTTCTTAATAAAATTGGCTTTTATAAATTTTCAAAGCAATTTCTAAACTTTTATAAATATACTTGAGTATAGTTTAACCATATAAAAGAGATAGAATGTAATTTTTAATATATAATCTTAATCTATAAAATGATTTAAATTTGAGTATATAAATATGTAAAAGCTAAATATTTAAACATGAAATAGTTTAAAATCAAGAACCATTTTGAAATCAAAATATTAAAAAATGATAAAGATAATTTTGAGGCTAAAGTATTTCAAATAGGAGAGATGTCTTTTCTGAAAAGAAAGTTTTGAAAACATTTTCAAAAAAAAGAGATATATTTTTGAAAATCATTTTTATAAAATTAGTGGATAGCAAAATAGGACCACTATATGTTCCACTAGATATTGTCGTGGGTTCCATCCCACTAGGGTTCCATCACTTTAACAGGCTCGAAATGGATTCCATTCCATGAATAAAATTCGAATAAAGATGTAAGTGCTTTCAAGAAGTTTTAACATAATTCTAGACTCAACGCTTATCTTGTACTTTGAAATCTTGAACTCTTGATATCTTGATACTCATGAGTCTTTGATCTTGACATCTTTAATCTTCAAATTCATCAGTCTTGTATTTTTATACTGTACAGTCTTCATTCTTGGTACCTCCATGTTTATATCCTGCATATACATACATATATATATAAACTACAATGTTAGTATTTATATTTTATAATAAGTCCTAAGGTTGTTGTCATCAAAACCATCCTTCTCAAGGACTAGCAATCTCCTCCTTTTTGATGATGACAACCTATGTTTATAAAATATACTTCACCTTTACTATAACTCCCCCTAAAACTAATAACTCTCCCTACAACTAATAACTCCTCCTTAATTTAAGCCTAACTTCCCCTTAATCTAAGCCTAATTACTATAAATACTCTATTTTATAATTCTCCCCCTTTGTCATCAAAAAAACTAATCCTATATTAATATGCATAACTCTCCCTTAATCTAATATTATCTAAACTAAATAGTAATAGTAAAGTATAACAAGCGAAACAGAATTTATTATTATATACCATGTTATATTTACATATTTATATGAATTATAGACACATAAATATATGTTAAGTACATAAATTATAGAATAGCACTGCTAATGAGTGTTTTTGACAATTGGAGATTTGTGAATCGAACAATTTGGATAACGAAAACAAAATTTTCCACGTTGTTCAACCATATTCCCATCTTTGTCAAAACACACCTTGCCTACGCAGAACCCCTTGTCCTCTTCTTCCATAGATGCTTCTTCATCTTCATCTTCTTCTTCTTCTTTCTCTTCGCTGTGCTCTAAGGGGTTATGCACTTGAATGTTGCGAGAATCTTCTTCAATCGTAATAGGATTTGCATGATAGTCCATTAGGAAATTTTGCAAATTCCAAAGAATTTTGCCTTGCTTTTCTTGTTCTTTTGCCATCCTTATTTGCATAACTTGTAGTTCAGTTAACATTTGCATGGAATCCTTTATAGACTCTTCAATCTTTGTCACACTTACCACTGTAGTGCGTTGGAATGAATCAGAATGAGGAGAAGGAAAAGAAATGGTGTCATTTTGGTTTGATTTTATGGAGGAGGCCATTAATTTTAGTTTTAAGAAATGTAATACAGAGAAAGAGAAGTGAGATGACAGAAAAATTCAAAATGCATAGGTTTATATAACTACCAAATTATTTTTAAAGGGAAAATCAAATTTTCAAAAATTGCCGTTGTATGTCGACATGGGTGGTTTGGGTATGTCGACATACTTATGAAATAATTTGGTTTTCATTTGTACCTTTATTTAAATTTTAGTATATCTATATTCTATAACTCAGTTATTGAACAATTTCCTAATTCTCTTCACAATATAGTAAATATAGATTGATTTAAGGGCTTGGTTAAAATATCAGGAATTTGATTCTCGGAGTTGATAAATTCTAGAGAAATAATCTCTTTACTTATACTATCTCTAAGAAAATTATGTATGATATCAATATGTTTAGTCCTAGCATGATGAGTAGGATCTTTAGATAAATTTATTGCACCGGTATTATCACAATAAATTGGTGATTTTGAAATTGTTAATCCAAAATCTTTTAAGGTGCATATAAATGAATTGATAGCAAGCCAAAGCAGCCGAGATATATTCTGCTTCAGTTGTTGATAAAGAATTAGTATTTTTCTTTTTACTAAACCATGAAATCAAAGAATGCCCCCAAAAAGTGACATGTTCTACTCGTACTTTTTCGGTCAGATTTGCAACAAGCATAGTCAGCATCACAATAAGAGATTAAATCTAATGATCATTTTTAGGGTAAAATAAACCATAGTCAAAATAATGCTTAACATATCTTATTATATGTTTCACAGCTTTAAGTGAATCTCTTTGGGTTGAGATTGATATCCTGCACAGAGACAAACACTATGCATGATATCAGGTCTACTCGTAGTGATATATAGTAGCGATCCAATCATTCCTCTATATATTTTTTGATTTACATCTTTTGAACTATCTTCTTTATTTAAGTCTTCATTGGTTCCATGGAGGTGGGTTTTCCACTCGCAGTAGTCATACCAAATTTACTAACTAGATCCCTAGCATATTTTTCTTGACTAATAAAAATACCGTTATCTAATTGTTTTGTTTGTAATCCTAAGAAGAAAGTAAGTTCACCCAATGACTCATCTCAAACTCTTTTTTCATTATTTCAGAAAATTCTTTATTCATTTCATGATTAGTTGATCCAAAAATAATATCATCTACATGTATTTGTACTAGTTGGATATGATTTTTATTTTTTTTAACGCAAAGAGTATTATCTACTTTACCAATTTCAAAATTTGATTGTAATAGAAAAGATCTTAGTCTGTCATACCATTCTCTAGGAGCTTGTTTCAGACCATATAGAGCTTTCTTAAGTTTGAAAACATGGTTTGGAAAGTTTTCATCTTCAAAGAGTGGGGGTTGTTCAACATAAACTTCCTCTTTAACAAATCCATTTAGAAAAGCACTTTTAACATCCATTTGAAATAATTTGAAATTATTATAATTTGCGAAAGCAAGTAGTATTCTAATTGCTTCTAATCTTGCTACGAGTACAAAGGTTTCATCAAAATCTATTCCTTCTTCTTGACAATAACCTTGTGCGACTAATCGAGCTTTATTTCTAATGACCTCACTAAGTTTATTCATTTTATTTTTATAAACCCATTTAGTTCCTATTATAGTTTTATCCTCTGGTCTAGGAACAAGTTCCCAAACATCATTTTTGGTGAATTGATTCAGTTCTTCTTGCATAGCCAGAATCCATGAATCATTAGATGATGCTTCCTTTGGATTTTTAGTTTCAATAGATGATATGAAAGCTACATTTCTCATGTTATTTAGTTGATTTCTAGTTCTAACAATAGATTCAATATTTTCGAGTATATTTTCTAGAGGATGGTCTTTTAAAAGATCAACCTTTTTATTTGGACGAATGAGTTCATTATCTGTTTCAATTGATTCATTTTCTAGTGTAGAAAAATCTTCTTAAACGTTAATTTGTTCATCATCTTTGAAATTTTCATCAAACAAAACATGCATTGTTTCTTCAATGGTATTGGTTTTTAAATTGAAAACTCCGTATGCTTTACTTCTATTAGAATATCCGATAAAGATTCCTTTGTCGGATTTAGGATCAAATTTATCTAAATTATCTTTTGTATTTAGAATAAAACATTTATTTCCAAAGATTCTAAAATAAGATACCTTTGGTTTCTTCATGTAAAGATGTTCATACGGCATTTTATTAGTTAATGGTCTAATTAATATTCTATTCAAAATGTAGCAAGCTGTAGCAACTGCTTCAGCCCAAAAATGTTTTGGTAAATTACTATCTGAAAGCATTGTTCTAGCACACTCTTGAATCGTCCTATTTTTTTCGTTTTACCACTCCGTTTTGTTGTGGAGTTCTTGGAAAAGAGAAATTATGAGTTATTCCTTTTTTATTGCAGAATCTCTCAAAATTTTCATTTTCAAATTCCACACCATGATCACTATGAATAGTTATAATTTTTAAAGAAAGTTGGTTTTGAAGTCTTTTTTATAATAATTTTAAATGAATCAAAAGAATCACTTTTATGTTTCATAAAAATTGTCCATGTAAACCTAGAATAATCATCTATAATTACAAAGACATATTTATTGTGATTTATTGATTGAATTTGAGATGGACCAAATAAATCTAAATGAAGTAACTCAAGAGGTTTTGAAGTCGAGATCATATCTTTTAATTTGAAAGAACTCTTCCTAAATTTTCCTAATTGACAAGCATCACATATAATATCTATTTTAAAATTCATTCTAGGGAGACCTCTTACTAGATCAAGTTTAGAAATTTTAGATAAGAGTCTAAAATGCAAATGTCCAAATATTTTATGCCAAATCCAAGGGTCACTTGTATTAGCCAAAAGCCATAGATTATCATTTGATATTTTCATACTAAGAATATAAATATTTTTCTTCCTAATTCCTTCAAATATAATATTTGAATTATTATCTTCTATGTGACACTTATCTTTTTCAAATTTAATTTTATATCCTTTATCGCAAAGTTGACTAATGCTAAGTAGATTGTGTTTTATATTCTTAACTAATAAAACATTAGAAATAGTAGGGGTTTTAGAGTTACCGACATTGCCAATGCCAATCACATATCCTTTTGAGTTGTCTCCAAAATTAACCAAACCTCTATCTTTGTAGATAATATCAGTTAGCATATCTAGATTACCAATCATGTGTCTTAAACGTCCACGATCAAGTATCCACTTATTCTTCTTGATTTGCACAATTTGTCCATTGAGAGTTGATTCTTCTTACAGGACATATAACAATTTTCTTCCTGCACATAACAAAAACATGGTAGATAACTTGGTTTTCTATAATAACTATATGCAGACTTATGAGACAATGATGATTTGAACAGCTTTAAACTAGTGTTAACAAGATCCCCAAAAATAGCTATAAAAAAAACTTTTTCAAAAATTAAGATTATGAAAACTTTGAAAACATGGCTTTGATACCAAATGTTAGAAATGTGGATTCGGATCTTAAGGCTAGAATAACACTAGATGGGGGAGGTGAATAGTGTTTTGTGGATTTACCCAATCTTTTTGAAACTTAAGTAATTTAATCACCAATAAATACAATACACAAACAGAGATATAATCACAAAATCAAACGCGTACGCAAATAATAAATAAAAGTAGTAAAGGAAAGAACATACCAGGATTTTATACTGGTTCAGAGTTACCCTACATCTAGTCCCGCACAATTGGCATAAGTGCATGGAATGTAGATAAGTAGACAGATAAAGTTACAATCATAATGTCAAAGTTTAATTATTTATAGCATTTTCTATAAAAAAAGTCAAAACATGGGGTCGTACCAACATAGTATCAGCCAACAAAAAGGAAAATATAGATGCTACAATAATCAAAGCAATAAGTGCAGACTCTACACTTGAAAAAAACATGTATCAAACAAAATAATGTCCCAAAAACTGGCTCCACTGTTACCTGAGCCTGTCAATGCTTCTTTGCACCGCTCCCCTTCCCACCTTTAGTTGGAAGTTTATTCTTCCTCTCAAAATCCCTACTAGGAGTGTGTTACTGCCAGAAATATCAACTATCTCCTATGTGCCAGCATGTCCTCCCTACTCTTCGACCTACTTGGAAGACATCCCTTTTGTCCTGCGCTTATGGGACTTACGGAAGCTCCTTGAATCTTTTATCTCCTCGATCTTTTCCTTCTTAACAACCACCATCTGTTGTTCGGATATATGCAACTGGCTGGTTTGGTCCTTCTGCTTCCAAGCTTCAGCTACTATAAAATCACCCTCCAAAGATACGAAAGGGTTGTCTAGACCGTGTAATGCAATAATCTTCTCGGAATCTGGCCCCGGTTGTAAGCCATACATAGGTATAGCAATTGAAGCGGCCACGGAAACAAGCAATGAGGTGATTGAAATAACAGCAAGCTTAGGGACTGAAGAAATTGGTAGGTCGGTAGGTAAAGAAGAAGGACCTATAAGATCAAAAATGAAAGCATTAAGTTCGTCTTATTCTTACGGTGTGAGCTAAAAATTCTAAAATTCAAGGGAAACAAGAAGGTTACCTGCATCAAAGGAATGGCTGAGAATTTCAATCTCATATTCCCTACCTTCTCCTTCTTTGGATAGCTGTAAGATCTTCAAAGAAGTACTAGGACCATCCAAAGTTTCAAAAAACAGCTACCGGAGGAGCAGACGATAAGGCAGCACCGGCCGAACTTGCTAACTAATCACGAGGCTATTTTGATGATTTGCCAGGCTTGAAAATGAAAGGCTCTGGCAATGTTTTGGCAGTTGCAGTCATAGCAGCATCGGCAGCCTCCTATTCATTTTTAATTCAAATGATCTCTCGACCCTTTATCGGAGCTTTCTTCAATTCTTCATGGATGTAGGCATCCTCCAACTCTTACTCGGTGTATACATCCCCTTTCTCTCGAAAACGTGCCAGGACTTCTTCCCAAAGCATGGCAAGAGTACATGAGAATTTGGGCCCATATATTTGAGGCTCCCCTGATGCAGCAAGGAGTTAACATAGAAAGTCGATATGGTATCATCCATTTTCTCCATCTTCCATTAAAAAGTATCCTACAACTCCATGTAATCCACTTTTACAGCGGCCTTCTCAACTTCAATTCAGGTCTTCTCTACGTGACCCTTTCCGAGAGTGAAGAATAATTTGAGCTTAATCGGTCTTGTTGTGGGATTCCACAATTCTCGTGTAATCAGCAATTGTCTTTTCATAGGATTCAACAACTTGTTATGATCAGTGATGGTTTTCTTATAAGCTTCGATGATCACATCATGAGCTTTAAGCTCCTCTTTTAGCTTAACTTCATCAGCGTGGGCCTTTTGATTTCGTCTCAAAATACGATCTTTATTTTTGCACGGGCCTCTTTCAGTTCCTTCAGCAAGTTAGCATTGTTCTTACTCTCTCAGAATGCGACATCCTTCTCTTGTGATAATTGCTCGATTCTAGCATCATGTTCCCTTAACGCCCTCTCATAATAATCCTTCGTTGATTCAAATGAAACGATCCTTTGATAATTGTTGTGGTTTGTGTCTGCCAGCTACTTGCATGGGCATATAGGAATCTTTGTAAATTAGGCACAGGTCGTGGTTAAATTCAACTCACTTTAGGAACCACCCAAGGAGTGCAGCTTTGAATCTAGAGGGACTGTACGGAAGAAAATAAACTGACTTCCTGTGAGGATGTGAAGGGCCAGAAGTAGGCACCACGTGAGTTGATGGAGCTTGTGATGAAGATGAAACTTGGACAAGGAAGCCAGAACTTCAAACCCAACAAAGATTGGGGTCAGGGTATTTTGAAGATCGGAGGGATGAGAATCGTGATCTACCTTCGGCTTCTTGGGCGACTCTTCTCGGCCGTCAAGAGTTTTTCTCTTCTCGTTACCACTCTTATAAATCTTACAGCATTCTTTGTCGTCCCGGCAACATTTTCAGCTTCCAAGTCTTTCCGCATTCTCCACTGTTCCTCGGTTTCATAGGACTGGTGGCGGCTTGAAGACCATCTTGACCAACGTTGCGAATCCATGAATTGTAAGATCCTCATAAAGTCCATGAACTCTCATAGTAACTGATATCAGGAATAAATAAAGAGCTTTAACAACAAAAAATGGACCTATATAATGCATGTGTAATTGAATATGACCGTAGTGAAATGATATATGCCTTAAGCGGCCTGAATGGACGTCACAAACTAGATCAAGAAGCCACTGGTAGATATCGGACTGACTCTAGACATAATATGACCAGGGTGAGGAGATGATCCCTTGAATTCGAAATCCTCTCCCATAAGTTCATTGATATCTATGTAAATGTTGCTGAAATTGCCAAAGTCAATACTGATTTCTTTAAGTGGGGAATCCTGAAGTCGCTCGGCTACTGAAGGAGCATCTTTATCGTGAATCCCTCGAGAGGCAAATCAGGGAGAATGGGGCTCATACCCAGAGTTTCATCGCATGATTCAAAGTTTCCATCATAAGAACTTGCATCGAATTCATCATCATTAGAGGAGGAATCATAACTATTGCTGCCCTCAACTTCACCCTCCTCTTTTTCTGTTGTCACTATAGCCTTACCCTCATGCTTCTTGAATTCTTCTTCCTCCTCCTCCAAGTCGAGGGCATTTTGGTTAGCAGTTGGCTTCAATCGTAGCACCACATCCTTCATCAATTTCTTTGGTTGACTCACTAGAAGGACCTTCTCTTTATGGGAGATCACCCTCATCGGAGCCGTGTGACGAAGAAGTGGAACATGTTCGTATTTTGGAACAGGAACGAGACAGGACTTCGACGGCCACGGTAGATTTCCCAAGGTGCAACAGCCCATACTAAAGCAAATTCTCCCCCTTTAGCAAAAATTTGACCAATCTCTCCTTGGCATCTACGGCCTTTAGAGTATGGAAAATCGGATCGAGTGATAGACCTTTGTTCGGCCTTGGAATAACTGCAAGAAGTATTCAATCTATCAGAACTCCCATAGCGAGGTATTGAAACTCAATAAGTAAAAGAGAGAACTAATCCCTCATCGTCCAAAAGTGATTAAATCCCTCAAGGCACCTAACAAAGAAATATTGGGTCTTGAATTGAGACAGGTTGCTTTGAAGCTGTAGCACAATCTTGCGATTTCTTTGGGCGTCGACGACGACAAGGGATGAACACTCGTCTCTCTTCTTAAATGGGAGAAAATATCTCAACTCATCGAAACTCGAGGAAAATTAAATGTCCGCATAAATAGGACGTGAAGGCAGGTTAAAATCGCGTACCCATTAGGATGAATTTGAAATGGAGTGATTCCTAAGTTCAGAAGAGTTTCTTTCAAAAAGTGATTGAAGATGGGGGCACCGCACCATTTAAACACATATGCTGGTAACAAGCAGTGTGCCCCGAAGGCGACATTTGTGTAAACTCATTCTTTGACGGAAGGCGCACATCATCATTCGGAATGCCATGTTGTAAGTAAATGTTATATCGAACTTTAACAGAGATTACGGAGGAAACTCTCTTTGGGGGATTAAATATAACTTTGGAATTCGGAGGAGTTCGGTCTACAACTAGACCAATCGGAACCAGTTGACCGTACTTGGCTCGCGACACTGAAGAGGTAAGTGCTACTGAAACTACCTGTGAAGGCGCAAATGACAATTCAGCTCCTGAAATTGATGGACCTCCTCCACTGGACTTACGACGAGAGGGTGGGTGCTTCATTTTATACAATAGATGTAACAACCCGAATTTTGGAGATTACAATTAATATTAAATTATAATGCAAATAATATTTTAATATTATGATTATAAATGAATTGGAGGAATGAAATGTGAGTTAACATTATTTATTTTATATAAACAATGTTTTGATGAATAAAACTTGGGTTTTTAATTTATATGAATTAATTTATCTCATATGATATTATTTCAACATATTGATGGTCGGAATATAAATGAAGGAAAATAAGCTTAGAATATTTTATTTTTGAAATTGGGTTAAAAATAATTGATGTTAGTTATTTATTGAGTCAAAATGGGAAATATTGGAATTTAATTCCAATAATAGCCTGTTATAGTGAATAAAAAGAGAAAATGATAAGAAAATGAATTTTTGGAAGTGTATTAATGATTTAAAATAGTGTTTTAGTATATTAAAAGTGTTAAAACATTTAATACACTTATTTGAGTTAAGAATTAATTTTTATTTGACTTGAATTGTTAAAAATTCTAAAAATAACAATATTGTCAAATATTGTGTAAATCAATAGTTTATTGTGAAAATAATATTTTAATTGTTAAAAATATTATCGTGTTTATCATTTTCACCTTGTTAAAATATGAAGAATGCATTTTGTTTCATGTAAAAATGAGTTAATATGTGAAAGTTATGTTAAAAATGGTTTAAAACTTATGTATATTAGCCTAAATAATTTTCTAAGTATGGAGATGGGCTAATTAGGCATAGTAAACATCCAATAACCCAAATTCTAGATTTTTTCGAGTGATGTACAATCATTTTCTCCCAAAACCCATTACAGTATAACCAAACTCAGAAGAAAAAGCTTCAAAATACAAAACAATGGCTACCCTCTTCAAAATTTAATTTTCCAAGCTCAATATTTGCTAGTTTAAAGCTTAATTCAAGTTAGAATCATAAAATAAGGTGATCTCCAATCTAATCTATTCTAAAATCCATCTAAATCTTAGAATTGTTTAATTTAAATTTTGTTTTGATCAGTTGCTTCTTTGCATGTACTGTACTTCTCTATTTTAAGGTGTTTAGGGCTCCAATCTAGTGCTAAAGGCTCGATCTTGCTTGCAAATCCCCACTTATTCACTGCATATAAATATGTAAGTGTAAAAGCTTACAAATACGAGCCAAAAAAAAAGTTTTGAGTTGAATTTTCGTATTAATAAGGTTACCTTTCGTCTTTGTTTTTTTTTATTTCTGTCGCCACGTTGTTTTGGCCATAAGTTACTAGTTTCTTATCCAAATTAAATAATTTTGGATGTTCTGGAAAGCTTAGACATAGAGCTAAAAGTTTCATGGAGTTTTCCAAAATTTTGATATTTTCTTGATCAAAATCGTGCTTGTTTTTGCTGTCCTGAGAGCAAATCGACAGCAACAACAATCACAGGCCTGATAATTGTTTTGGCCTTCAGTTACTCGTTTCTTATCTAAATTTAATAATTTTGGATATTTTGGAAATCTTGACATAGAGAAACAAGTTTCATGTTTTGAATTTTCTAGAATTTTGAAGTTATCTGGGTCAAAATTGAGTGTTTCTATTGCTATCCTGAGAGCAGAACTAACATTTGCTCTATGTTTGACTCTGAAACGGAATTAACCATAACTCTTTCGTTTCTTAACAAAATTAGATAATTGTAGATGTTATAGAAAGCTTAGATCATGTACTACTAGTTTCAAGATTTGAGTTTTCTGAAATTCTGAAGTTTGCTTGGTCGAAATTATGTTTGTATGTTGCTATCCTGAGTGCAACATGACAACAATAACAATCGTTGACCTTTGAATTGTATTAGCTCATTTTTTCTCTCATTCTGTTTTGATGTTGTTTTTGAGATATTTTGAGAGCTATGATTCCTATTAGTAGGCTAGATATATATGGAGAATTTGAAATTCAAATTTAAATGGAATTTGAATTGATTTTGGGTTAATTTTGAATTGAATTCGTATGGAATTCAAGTTATCGGTTTTGAGATATCCTTCTTAGTTTTCATTGTTTTCGAGAACAGTTTTCATTAGACCATCTTTGAAATATATGGACATTTCAAATTATTATATATTATTTTAAAATTATTTTTCTAAATAAATATAATATAGAAATTTTAAATATTGGTTTTAATAATCGTTCTTGGAAAATCGTTTTAAATTCCTGTTTTCTCTAATAAAATTATTTTACAAATAAAATTACTTAGTTTTGTGAATTTCAGACGTATGAGAAAGACAATTAAATGGTAAAGTAAAACATGTGGTATCAGACATATGGATTTGCTTTATCGCTTAATATCAGACTTATACGATCGAAACCCTTTCAATGAACTATTTGAGATGATTTAAGATGTTATTAAATTTTGGGTAGATTATATGGTCCGAGAACTCAAATTTAGGAGTATATTCGATAAAGGACCATTTTTAGATATATTTCTTAATCGCCGATGAAATAAGGCGAATTAAGAGCTAGAAATTCCTATTTGGAATTATGCTTATAAATAACCATCTAGATGTTATTTTTACTTGCCGATGAGATGAGGAAAGATTCTTTTTGATGATTTTACAATGTTGAGATATAGTATGATGGTTTTTACTTGTCGATGAGATGATACAAGTCACGATGCCACTAATACTCGTCAATGAGATGAGATGAGCAGGGTAGTGTATTTGCTCGCCGATGAGATGAGGCAGAGTATATTTTCTTGATATTTATGACGTTTTACTAGTGTGGCACCAACTAACGTCTGGTAAACCATTAGGTGCGAACGTATGGTATGGGACGTACGTTAACGCCTATTGGTTTCCTATCCGAGAATTTGAGACACATTCACAATGTTTACTAGTACTATAGACCATGAATACTCAGTTGGAGTCATCACGATGTAGTTGCGACTCCAATCATCACGATGTTACTAACTCGGGTCTTTGCGACTGGGAGTCATATAGACTATAGTGATCACGATATTCACAATGTTATGATGTTACTTGACTCCAGTCATCACGATTTTATGGCACCTAATATTAGTACTAGTCATGGTGTAAGCACGTGTAATTTTCCATGAACACCTTTTTTATGAGGATGTTTATTATAGCCTTAAGTAAGATGAAGGCTTACATATATTGATGGTCTTATGGTGATTACTAATATGATGTATTGAACTCTCATTGAGTTCTATAATGATGGATTTATGAGGTTTTATACTGCTTTATGATGATTACTTACGTGGTTCAAACCTTGCCCATTTCACTTATATAACTATAGAAGATGAACCAAAGTTAGATAACCAATTGAATTCCCTTATGGAATCATGATGCACCCATAGATGTCTCACCTTAGAGATGATTTAATGATACTTATATTGTTCCATTGGCAACAACGGAATATTTTCCCTTTCCTCCTGTTACTGTTGTCTTTACTAATGATAAGTTCTAGCCTTTCTGACCCATGTATTTAATACTTGGGTCAGACCGAGTTGCAGGTTAGGTATGGATTTAGCTCACTACTTCTTGGACCCGTTGGCTTGCTTTTGTTTGGACCACTCCTTTCGAACTTGGACATTGTCCTTTTTTGAGTAGTCGATCTTTTATACCTATCATGACGTACCTATTATTTTATGGGATGGTTGTATATGTATATATTGTAGTTCATGCTACTTATGTATGTTGTATTATGTATGATGAATGGAGATGTATGTATACTCTAATCTGGTTTTGCTGCTCTATGACTTTTATATATATTTGTATATTGCATTTATTCTAAAATGGTTCTATACCACCATGGTATCATATTAGTTAAGGACGAGGTGTGTCGACCATATATGAGGCAATGGAAAAAAAATTATCAACATACTTAGCTCTTAGCTATGCATTATCATGAGGGTCAGCCTTAACCAGCTCTATTCTCTGCATTAGTGGACAGGATTACTTAGTAATCCTCTTTACTAATGTAGGTCTCGGGTGGGGCGTCAAAGCTTGGTATCAGAGCAGGATTTCAAAATATAATTAGATATATGCAAAATAGTAAACAAGATTACCCAACATCAAATATAATACATTCATACACATCATCCCCAATCCTGATCCATCTCGCCTTACCCTTGTTTTGATTCGTATCCTTTTTCGAATCCTTTGGGGTAGATAGAAAGGAATATTCCTAGGAATGTTAATTTAATTCCGTAGTATTCCTTAATTTATGCATTTGAATTGCGAATATATCTACCTACGCAGTGAGTAATCCTGTCTTATGTTATCAATAGCTATATCTGGTAGAGGTAGAGGACCTCTTTTGTAGCGGGACCGTCCAGTGGTTCTCTTTCCAAAGGTGTATATATGTCTACCAATCAGATTCTCGAGCTTATTAGGATCACTCATCCTCCCATTCCAGCTCGATCTTCTCCTCCGTGCAAATCTGCATTTGCACGCATCATCTTGGTTGCAAGATCTTCATAGGCACTAAGACTGTCTTAGTGGTCGAGGCATGGATTAGTTCTTGTGAGCGCATATTTAAACGTATGGAGATATCTAGCCATCATCGCATTCTTATCGCATCCAGTATGTTGCAAGAACGTACATTGAATTGGTATGACTTGCTTATGGTGGAAGTTGATGAGTCTACCTTATAGTGGGATCAGTTCCGTGAGAGATTCAAGCTTAAGCTTGTTTCTGAATCTGAGAAAGCTATTCTAGCTTAACGTTTTCTTGATTTCAAACTAGGAAAGTCGACGGTTTCTGAGTATGTTGCATCTTTTGGAGCCTTATCTAAGTATGGTCTTGAGCATGTTTCTACTCCGTATAAGAAGAGTCTTAAGTTCGTCTCTGAACTTAAGGAATACTTGAAGAAATCCTTTATGCTTCGTCTTGAGCTTTCTTTTGAGAAAATTGTAGATGCGGCTCTTCAACTTGAAACGGTCGACAAGGAGAAGGATAGTGATGTTGAGGGTGAGGTTCAGGGAAATCCGAACAAAAAAAAGTTTTTCCACAAGTCTAAGCCTTTACACCCTAATAACAAGTAAGGTGGATCCACTTCTCAGCCTCCAGCTAGTCCTTCAGCTAAGCCTTTTGCTTGTTTCAGTTGTGGTTCACCTGACCATCCTATGAGAGATTGTCCTAAGCCTAAGAGATGCCTCTATTGTAAGAAGGAGAGACATTTGATTTCAGCTTGTCCCAAAAGGGGGAAGAGTTCTCATCAGGGTCATCTTAATGTAGCTACCACTTCTAGATATGCTTCTTAGTCTCGAGGTATATTCTCTTTTGTTTAGAGGGTTCTATTTTATTTCATGATTGTTCTATTCGAGTGTTCTTCAATACGGGTGCTTCTCATTCATTCGTATCTAAGGAACTCGTCGATGCTTTGCAGATAAATATTTCTTACATGCTTACTTCTTTACGGATTGTGAATCCTATTGGGGGATCTTCAACCCTTAGTCTTCTTTGTTAGGATGTTGAGATTATGATTTGTGGTTTTTCTTTTCCGGAGAATCTGCACCAGATTCCTTTTCTTGGATTTGATATGATTCTTGGTATGGACTGGCTAGGTAGATATGATGCCAGGATTCTTTATTTGGAGAGAGTTTTATAACTTTGTCATCCCGATTCTCCTACTAAGTTGTTTCTATTGATACAAGAGTCCGATCATGATTCCGTGGCTTCTTTATTTGCTCTTGATTCTCGAGATGATGACGATGTGTCTCGTATTTCGATCGTTTGTGACTTTCTTGATTTATTCGAGCCTGTTTTTGTTTTACCACCTAAGGGAGCTATTGAGTTCAACATCAACCTTATTCCAAATGCGAAGCCAGTTAGTCATCCTTCTACGAAGATGTCTACAACAGAGAATGAGGAACTCAAGAAGCAACTTCTCGAGCTTGAAGCCAAACATTTCATCCCTTTTAGTTCATCGTCGTGGGGAGCTGCGGTGGTATTCGTGAGGAAGTCCGATGGGACTCTTTGGATTTGCGTCGTTTATCGCAAGCTTAATGAGTTAACCATTAAGAATCGTTATCCCTTGCCGTGGATCGATGATATGTTCGATCAATTGAGTGGTGCTAAGGTCTTTTCACAGCTAGACATAGCCATGGGTTTCCATCAACTCCAAGTCATGGAAGATAGCATTCCTCTCGTGGCATTCTGCACTCGTTATGGTTCGTATGAGTGGCTTGTCATTTCATTTGATTTGACGAATTCCCTTGCTTACTTTGTCGATCTTATAAATTGAGTATTCCAGGAATACCTCGATAAGTTCGTGCTAGTTTTCATTAATGGTATCCTTGTTTATTCTAAGTCCAAAGAGGACCATGCTCGACATCTTAGAATTGTTTTGAGTACTCTCCGTGAGCAAAAAATCAAAGAAAAAATTTCTATGTGTCATTTCCGGGAAAAGCAAGTGATGTTCTTAGGCCATGTTGTGTCTTTAGAGGGTATTTCGGTTGATCCTTCGAGGCTATTCAAAGTTGGAAGAGGTCCGAGAACGTTCACGAGATTCGTACTTTTCTGGGTTTGGTTAGTTATTACCGCCATTTCATCGAAGACTTTTCCCGTACTGTGCTTCCTTTGACTAGCCTTACGAGGAAAGGCATTCGATTTGTTTGGTCCGATAAGTGTGAAACTTCCTTCCAGCAATTGAAGGAGCTTCGCACTCATGCTCCCGTCCTTGTGTTCCCGAAGGGAATCAAGAGCTTATTGTTTATATCAATGCAAGTCATAGTGGCCTCAATGCTATTCTGATGTAGAGAGATTAGGTAGTTGTCTATGCTTCTAGGCAATTACGTCCGGACGAGGAATGGTACACTACCTACAATTTAGAGCTTGCAGCCATTGTCTTCGGCTTAAAGATATGGCGTCATTACATTTTGGGAGAGCATTTCACTCTCTATACCGATCATGAATCTCTAAAGTATCAGTTCACTCAGAAGGAACTTAATATGAGGCAACAACATTGGCTTGAGTTCCTTGCCTCATATGACTTTGATATTCAGTATACATTGGGTAAGGGTAATCATGTTGTAGATGCGCTTAGTCACAAGCATTCGGCCGTAGTTTCGATGATGTGAGCCGAATGGGATGTTCTTAAGAGCTTATCTTATTGTGATGTTCATGATTGAGCTTCTTCTTCCGATTCAACTTCTCTATTATTTAGCTTGGAAGCTCGACCTTCTCTTCTATATTGTATTACTGATGCTCAACGGTGCGACCCTGAGGTTATGCACCTTATTCAGCTTTGTGATTCTGAGTCCCGTAGTGAGGAGTTGTGGGATTTAAACATTAATTCTCATGGTTGTCTTCGTTGAAGAACCGTATCGTAGTGCCTTCTGATTCAGCACTTAGCCTGACATTCTTGACGACTGTCATCGCTCTAAATATACTATTCACCCCGACAATAGTAAGATGTATGTCAATATGCCTCGCCTTTATTATTGTGAAGGCATGAAGCATGATATTGCAAGTTATGTAAGCAATTGCATGAGTTGTTAGCTTATTAAGGCCGAGCATCAGCGGCCTTTTGGTCTTCTTCAGCCTTTAGAGGTTCCATTATGGAAGTGGGATGGATCTCGATGGATTTTGTTGATGGCCTACCTCGTTCGAGGTCAGGTCATTCTAGCATTTGGGCGCGCAAAATCAGCTCATTTCATTCCTATTAAGTCTAATAGGAGTACCCCCCTTTTAGCCAAATTGTATATCAAAGAAATCGTTTGACTCCATGGTGTTCCTTCTTCGATTGTATGCGATCGTGATCCTTTATTAACTAGTCATTTTGGGAGCAGCCTTCAGCAAGCTTTGGGAACAAAGCCTGACTTCAGTACTGCATATCACTCACAGTCTGATGGACAGACTAAGAGGGTTAATCATATTCTTGAGGACCTTTTTCGAGCTTGTATTCTTGATTTTGGTGGTTCATGGGAGGATCATCTACCTCTTGTAGATTTCTCCTATAATAATGGCTTTCAGTCCAGTATCGGTACGGCTCCTTTCGAAGCTCTATATGGAAGGCCATATCAATCACCTTCATTTTGGTTTGAATCTGAAGAGAAGCTTATTCTTGGCCCTGATTCTGTTCGTGATTCTTCCGGGAAGATTATTCTTATTAGACAAAGGATAAAAGAGGCCTAGAGCCAACAGAAATCCTACGCCATACAACCGTAGGAAGCCTCTTGAATTCTCTGTGGAGGATCTTGTCTTCATTCGTATATCTCCGTTGAAGAGAGTTATGCGTTTCAGTACGATTGAGTAGTTGGCTCCTTGCTACATCAGGCCATTTCCTATTACTGAACGCATAGGTTATGTTGCATACCGAGCATCCCTTCCAGCTCATCTATTGGGTACTCATGATGTTTTCCATGTATCTCAACTTCGCAAATGTCTTTGAGATTCTGATTAAGTTATTAATCCTCCCGAGCAGTTTGAGCTTGAGATCTCATCACACCTATCTGTTGTGCATTAGCCTATTCGTGTTCTTGGTTTGGAGGTGAGGCGCCTTCGAAGCAAGAATGTGCCGCTCATTAAAATTTAATGGTCCGATAATCCCAATGACTGCACTTGGGAAACTAGAGAATTTATGATCGTTCGTATCCTAGATTTCTTTCTTCTCATGGTGATGGTGAGAATCCTTTATCTCAAGCATATGTTCTTTCCTTTCTTTTGAGCGTTTGATGTGTTGTTTGCATCATTTTCCTCTAGAAATTGCTAGGACGCAATTTTGTTAAGGAGGGGAGTCTGTAATAACCCGGATTTTGGAGATTACCATTAACATTAAATTATAATGCAAATAATAATTTAATATGGTGATTATAAATGAATCGGACGAGTGAAATGTGAGTTAATATTATTTATTTTATATAAACAATATTTTGATGAATAAAACTTGGGTTTCTAATTTATATGAGTTAATATATCTCATAAGATGTTATTTCAACATATTGGTGGTCAGAATAAATATAAATGAATGAAAGTAAGCTTAGAATATTTTATTTGTGAAATTGGGTTGAAAATAAACGGCGTTATTTATTTATTGAGTCATAATGGGAAATATTGGAATGTTATTCCAATAATAGCCTTTTATAGTGAATAAAAATGGAAAATGAGAAGAAAATTAAGTTTTAGAAGTGTATTAATGATTGAAAATAGTGTTTTAATATTTTAAAAGTGTTAAAACATTTCATACACTTATTTGAGTTAAGAAATAATTTTAGTTTGACTCAAATTGTTAAAAATAGTGGTTTTTGTCTAAAAATAACAATATCTTCAAATATTATGTAAATTAATAGTTTAATGTGAAAATAATATTTTTAAGTGCAAAAAATGAAATATCATTGTGTTTATCATGTTCACCTTGTTAAAATATGAAGAATACAATTTGTCTCATGTAAAAAGGAGTTAATATGTGAAAGTTATGTTAAAAATGATTTAAAACTTATGTATATTAGCCTAAATAATTTTCTAAGTATGGAAATGGGCTAATTGGGTATAGTATCAAATTTGAAGTTTTCAGAGTGAAGTACGCTCCCAAAACCTATTACAGTAAAACCAAACTTAGAAGATAAAGCTTCGAAATACAAAACAATGGCTACCCTCTTTAAATTTCATTTTCCAAGCTCAATCATTGCAAATTTAAAGCCTAATTCAAGTTAGAATCATAAAAGAAGGTAATTTCCAACTTAATACATTCTAGAATCCATTTAAAGCCTAAAATTGTTTACTGTAAATTTTGTTTTGATCGGTTACTTCTTTGCATGTACTATACTTTTCTATTTTCAGGTGTTTAGGGCTCCAATCTTGTGCTAAAGGCTCGGTCTTGCTTGCAAATCCTCACTTATTCACTACAAATAAATAGGTAAGTGTAAAAGCTTACAAATGCTAGCCAAAAACAAAGTTTTGAGTTGCATTTTTTTATTAATAAGGTTACATTTCGTCTTTGTTTTTTTTTATTTCTGTAGCCACATTATTTTGGCCATAAGTTGCTCGTTTCTTAACCAAATTTAATAATTTTAGATGTCATGAAAATCTTAGACATAGTGCTACGAGGTTCATGTGCTGAGGTTTTCAAACTTTTGAAGTTTTCTTGATCAAATTCGTGCTTGTTTGTTACTGTCCCGAGAGCAAATCGACAACAACAACAATCACAGGCCTGAAAATTGTTTTGCCCATAAGATACTCGTTTCTTATCCAAATTTAATAATTTTGGATGTTATATAAAGTTTAGACATAGAGTTACAAGTTTCATGTTTTTATTTTTCCAGAATTTTGAAGTTATCCAGGTCAAAATTGAGTGTTTCTTTTACTATCCCAAGAGCAAAACTAACATTTGCTCAGGGTTTTAATCTGAAACGAATTAACCATAGCTCTTTCGTTTCTTAACCAAATTCAACAATTTAAAATGTTATGGAAATCTTAGATCATGTATTACAAGTCTTATGTTTTGAGTATTCTAAAATTTTGAAGTTTGCTTGGTCGAAATTATGTTTGTATGTTGTCGTCCTGAGCACAAAATGACAACAAGCTCGTTTTTGCTCTCATTCTCGTTCGAGTTTGATATTGTTTTTAAGATATTTGGAGAGTTATGATACCTCAAAATTCAAATTTAAATGAAATTTGAATTGATTCTGGGTTAAATTTGAATTGAATTCGTACTGAATTCAAGTTATCGGTTTTGAAATATCCTTCTTAGTTTTCATTGTTTTCGCGAACGGTTTTCAATAAACCATTTTTGAAATACATGGACATTTCAAATTATTATTATATAGTATTTTAAAATTATTTTTATAAATAAAAATATATTTGTTTCCTATAATAAAGAAATTCAAATATTGGTTTTAATAATCATTTTTGGAAAATCTTTTTAAATTCCTGTTTACTCTAATAAAATTATTTTATAGATAAAATTACTTATTTCTATGAATTTCGGATGTATGAGAAAGACAATTAAACGGTAAAGTAAATATGTGGTATCAGACACATGGATTTGCTTTATCACTTAAATCAGACTTATATGATTGAAACCCTTTCGATGAATTGTTTGAGATGATTTAATATATTATTAAATTTTAGGTAGATTATATGGTCCGAGAACTCCAATTTTGGAGTATGTTCGATGAAGGACCATTTTTAGATGTATTTCTTAATCGTCGATGAAATGAGGCGAATTAAGAGGTAGAAATTCCTATTTGGAATTATGGTTATAAATAACCATCTAGATGTTATTTTTACTTGCCGATGAGATAAGGTAAGCTTATTTATGATGATTTTACGATGTTGAGATGTATTTTGATGGTTTTTACTTGTCGATGAGATGAGACTAGTCACGATGCCACCAGTACTCGTCAATGAGATAAGACGAGTAGGGTATTGTATTTACTCGCTGGTGAGATGAGGCAGTATATTTTCATGATGTTTATGATGTTTTACAAGTGTGGCACCAACTAATGGCTAGTAAACCGTTTGGTGCAAACATATGGTATGGGATGTACCTTAATGCCTATTGGATTCCTATCCTAGAAGTTGAGACACATTCACGATGTTTACTGGTACTATAGACCACGAGTACTCATTTGAAGTCATCACGATGTTATTAACTCGGGTCTTTGTGACTAGGATTCATTATGATATTATAGACTATAGTCTTCACGATGTTCATGATATTATGATGTTACTTTACTCCGGTCATCATGATGCTTATGGTACCAAATATTAGTATAGTCATGATGTATGCACGTGCAGTTTTCCAAGAAGTTTTATATGCTCTGATTTCACCTTTTTATAAGGATATTTATTATAGCCTTGAGTAAGATGAAGGCTTACATATATTGGTGGTTTTATGGTGATTTCTAATATGATGTTTTGAACTCTCATTGAGCTCTATTATGATGGATTTATGAGGTTTTATACTTTTTATGATGATTATTTATATGGTTCAAATCCTTGCCTATTTCACTTATATAACTATAGAAGATGAACCATAGTTAGATAACTAATTGAATTCCCTTATGAAATCATTATGAACCCATAGATGTCTCACCTTAGACATGATTTAATGATACTTATATCGTTTCGTTGGCAACAACGGAATGGCTCCCCCTTTCCTCCTATTACTGTTATCTTTACTAATGATAAGTTCTAGCCTACCTGACCCGTGTATTTATTACTCGGGTCAGACCGAGTTGCGGGTTAGGTATGGATTTAGCTCACTCTTTGTGGACTCATTAGCTTGCTTTTGTTGGGCCATGCCTTTTGGATTTGGACATTATGCCTTTTTTTGAGTAGTCAATCTTTTATTCCTATCATGATGTACCTATTATTTTGTCGGATGGTTGTGTATGTATATTTTTTAGTTCATGCTACTTATGTATGTTGTATTATGTATGATGTATGAAGATGTATGTATACTCTGATATGGGTTTTCTGTTTTGTGATTGTTTATATATATTTGTATATTGCATTTATTCTAAGATGGTCCTAAACCACCATGGTATCGTATTAGTTAAGGACTAGGTGTGTCGACCATATATGAGGTAATGGAAATATATATATATATATATATATATATATATATATATATATATATCAACATACTTAGCCCTTAGCTAATGCATTATCATAAGGGCCGCCCTTAGCCAGCCCTATTCTCTGCATTAGTAGACATGATTACTTAGTAATTCTCTTTACTAATGTGGGTCTCTGGGTGGGGCGTCATAATAAAACTTGCATCTAATGCAGTTAGGTAATTCTACTTTTAACTAACAGTTTCCCTACGACACTTGAACTCCGAAAAAATATCAATTTATTCCGAAACATTGGTTTCCAAGTGTTGACTGGGGCAAGTACAGTATGTTATCTATATGGGATGGGCTCGGTGTCCTAAACACTACAAATGCTTTATCATGTGTACATAGTTCACTTGCAGTAAAGAAAGAAAAGAGCTTCTCGTATCATTTATTGAAGTTATTTCTCCTACCCTTACCCGTTATAGATCAACGATCGATAATGAATTCACTGTCCGAAGCGATGCGGGATGCTCTTCCTATTTCAGGTACACCAAATGTGCTATACAGGACCAATCCAAAGTGAGTAACAATAGATTGATGGATCTGAATGAAGTAGAAAATTCTCGGCATAAGCCGATTTTAGCTCTCCGAAAGGCAATAACAACATAAGTTGCACACAAAATGCTACCCTAAGCTATTATCACCCTCTAGAAATACCAAAACCAGTTCGCGAGACGTTGGTTAGATTAACAATGTAACTCAATGTAAGTTAATTCCGATGCTGTAATGAAGATAGCAAAACATGTCAAGCACCGGGGCAAAGCCTAAATTTCATTTCGTGAAGAACTCAAGACTTGATTTACTATCTTCTTCCACATAATCGCTATCAACTCAATTCTCCATAACGATCACCACTAATCCAACCTCATCACCAAATTGCTAACAAATGCCAAATTTTATACCACCCACCTCTTGTTAAAATCAAAGGGCGAGAATGGTCAAACTTTAAGTCGGCAACGATCTAAGGTGGGTAGGTCGTTGGCGATCTAAATTGGCGAAGTTTCAGGTGCTAAAGGCTAGCCCAAGATGGCGGCAAGCATAGACTAGGTCGGCAGCAGGAGGCTTTGGCAATGTATGGCCGACAACAGCGATGGTGCAAATGGATTTAGGGTTTGGTTGGATTTAGATTGGGTCATTGAAGAATTAGCTCAAATCCCAAGTGAGAATGTAGAATAAATGATAGGTCGGCTCGAAAGAATCAAATAGGAGGTTGCATAGAAAAAAATACATCGAGTCCTTTGATCGCTAGCGATCTATGGACTATGGATCACTAGCGATAAATAGAATAGCAACCAAACTTTTCCCAACTCACTAAGCATGATCCAAGTATCTTTTGCAAAACTCTTAAAAGTCATGGGATTGAAATTGATTTATTGTTATAAGCTATGACGACTCCCATAAGAATTCAACAGATGGCTGAATAACCAAAGCCAAATTCACATGATGGCCTCAACATGATCACTTGAATCTCATCAAACAAGAACTCAAAAGCAGTAACATCCAAAGCATGCCTTGTTTCCAATGAAGGCATACTCTGCAGGGAAAATGTTACCCGAGTTTTTACCCCAACATAATTCAACAGGAACTAGAACATCTATGACTAGTCAAAACCATCTCAAGGATCAACCAAGAAGAATAGAGGAGAAGGGAGAGAAGGATCCAAAAAAAGATGTCAAAAAGGCTAGGTTGATGGATCATGAGCGATCCATAACCTATGGATTGCTAGCGATCCACAAGGGTCGCTAGTTGATCCTCCAATCCTCTTGCACCATGATCTAGTAAGTTTTCTTGGGATGTCTGCTAAGTTTGATAATATTCCAAGAGAGCTAGTTCGAGAAGTGGGCATTCACCGGATTCCAGTAACAATTCAATGCAATCGGTACATGAACCATCATCAAAATAAAACATCTATTCATGAAATTATACAGGGAGCATCTACACATGGTAAGAAACATGATCTAAATAGGACAAGCCAAAAATACTCTAACTACATGGATCGCTAGCAATCCATGCCCTATGGATCGCTAGTGATCCATCGTATTGGATCGGGTCATTCTGAAATTTCTATAGCATCGTCATACCTTCAAATGTAAGTCTCTGACAAAGCGGCTTTGGCCCAAGTCTCTCCAACCTCTATAAATACAATCCTATCTTCAACACAAAGAGGATCCTTTTGGACTGGCTGCTGAAACTCTGTAGAAACTATTCTTCACTCTTCTCCTCCTACACAACAGTCATCTGAAGGGTTCACTATGATTCTCTAGTGAACTCTAACGCTGGTGACTTGATCTAACTTGCAAGATTCAATCAATTTGTAATCAGATTCAACTTGTTGTTGCAGCCAGTCAATAAAAAAAGTTATATAGTGGATGTAGGCTTCATTAATAGCCAAACAACTATAAAAATCTCTTGTCTCTTTACTTTATATGCAAGTTATTATTCTTTGTTTCTATTTTATTTGCCCTGATAAATAGGGTTGGTGCTTTCACACTCAAACCAGGGTGTTGATCCATTTTTTGGGTTAACAGTGATAATAATTCAAAAAAATTCAGAGCTAAAGTTATTAAATATCTATTCCAAAAGCTCTGAAGAAATAATCGTCACTAATGAAATAATAATGGTAGTGAACTACCAGTTTAATACAGCCACATGGAGTCTACACACCAAACTGACTGAGATAAGTCTAATAACAAAATAGACCCCACCATATAGTGAAATAGTCTAACCCAAAAAAATAGACTAACTATAAGAATTTACCTAACACAACCAAGTAGGCAAACATTGTCTAAATGTAAACCAAACAAACCGATAGCGCTGCAATGTAACACTTGTCCAAACAGCAAAAGAACAATTGCATTACACCAGAACAAATCTAACACAACCAAATGGATCTGCTCACTCAAATCTAAAAATGTATCGACCCTCAAGTCAATGAAAAATGAGTTGTTTTTTCTCAGGGGTGTATCGATCTAAAATAAAATCCAAACACACTAAGAAGCTACAACTCTAAGTGCTAATTATTATAATGCAAGTAATTATAAGAATTTAACTAACTGTCCTATACCAGACAGTAAATTCAAGTATTTACTAAAAGCTAGTTAGTTTCATTCAAACTCTATTTAATAAATTATAATAATAAGCGAAAGAATTATACGAAAAGTCCCATATCAATAATAAATTCAATCGTTTATTAATATTCATTGTTTTATAGAAAAGCATGAAATATAATTAAAAACTCAAATCCATAATAAATAAAAGAGTTATAAATTAATTTTATATATACAAAGCTATAACTTTCCAAAAACTCTTAAATCCATAAGCTCATTTTAAATAAGAGTTGCATATGTACAAAAGCTTTTGAAATCTTTCAAAATTATTTAAGCCTCTTTTATAACAAAATCAATTGAAATTAAAATTATTACTTTCATAACCGCTTTTATGAAATAATACTCTATTTTATCTTCCGCCTATAAAACATTTCCAAAATTATATACTTATAATAGTAAATTTAAAAGTGTTTTTATAAATAAATATTACTCATTTTAAAAAGTTTGAACAGAAATTTTAAATAAGAAATAAAATAAGAATATAATATTTAAAATAAGAATATTATATAATTTGATATATTTTATAAACTAAATTCCAATAAAGTTCAAAATAGATAAAATCTCATTTTCGAAATTCTTTTAAAAACATTTAAATAATTCAAACAGTAAAGCCATCAAAAATGCAACTTATAGAGCCATCGTCGCTCTATAAAATATCCTTTCATAATATAAAGTTATTTAGTGGTCCGGGTTACTTTCCGACAACTTCGATCACACAATAATACACAACTATCATATAATCTAACTACAAAAATCAAATGTATTTTGATGATTTCCAATATACATGCTATTTTTAATCAATCATTGCTTCAAATCTAATATTTCAAACACGCAATTCAACCAATTCACACACCAATCAAATTGAAACTATAACATGCAATTTATTTCAATCCCATCATTCAATCACCACCAAAGATTTACGCAATTCATTATTTAAGCAAAGATGCAATAAGAATTCGAGATAGAATTCGTGAGTTTAATAACTCACCAAAGGCAATGCTTGAACTTCACCCAAAACAATAACCCCATGCTTTGACCTGCTATTGCTAGCGCTGCCAAGCTCTAGGCCTTTGCTTCATCCATCTCCAGCAGCCTCCTATCATAGTCGAACTAAGATTGCAACTACCTATCACCGCCTGTAGCACCACCATCTACTACCTAGAACTGCCCTAGCTTCCTCCACCATTAGCCGCTACATGCCTGATGCCCACGCCCCTACATAACCTACCTTAGGTCCATGGGACCTCCTCAATTCAATGCCGACTATCACCTCGGCCCTTCAACAACCATGTATCCAGTCTCCATGAACGCCACCACTAACCGCATCATCATCCATGCATGTGCCACTTCCCTCTTGCTCGTGTTGGCCATGTGTCGATTCATTCGTTGATCCTACTTGGGAATTAGGAATTTGGCTAACGAAAATGAGATGAGGCTTTCTTTATTTTATGATTTCTTGATGAACGATTTTGGCTAGGGTAGCGACAAAAGTAAAAATGAGAATGGCTTTGGGTCTCAATGAATTAATTACTGTGTTTTATTATTCATTTCTATTTATTCTTTCTCTCTTTAAAGTAACCTATTTTAATTTATTTAAAACTATATTCAAATTTTAATTTTTAAGCTTATTTATATTTCATTCTACGAAATATAAATAGTCTATTATTAAATAGAGTTCAATTAAGTAAGAAGTTAATTTCAAAATAATATTTATCAAATTAACTTCAAACTTTATGAGGCTTAAGTATGTCAAACATACCTTGAAGAATATTAACAAATACGTGTGTTAGCACCAAAATTGGTCATTAACACCCTAGAATAGATTTTTGTAGAGAGATTAATGAAGACGGTAAATTGGAACAGAGGAATAGGGCAATATAATTCAAAAACAACAACAAAAAACAAGAACACCAGAATAATAGGTTAGGCGTGACTGCTACGTCCACTTTGAATATGATCTTTATTTCTTTTTCAGTTGTTTAAATACAGATACAATCCAAATAAAGCAGCTTGAATTCAATTTGGAATAAAAGGAAATGGGTATAGAAAATGGCAAAGTCTCCTTCTTATTTTTCCCAAGAAAGAGAATCCCTTAAACTGAACCCCTGCTCCTCTATGTATAGACGACTAAAGGCTAGATCCCCCATGCAAGCTCATGTCCAGAGATAGCTCGGCCCATAGCTGGTAGGTTAGGTAGTCCAAACAAGGCATGCTGACCCACACGCACCGACCCACACGTGTCGAACAACGAAGGCCGAACCGCAATGGCCGAACAACCTTGACCGACCCACTTCGAGCTTCCTTCCTGGACCGCGCCACCTATGCCGACCCATACATGTTGAACCGTATACACAGCCGAACCGCACATGATTGTCGATCCATATATACTAATCCTCCTGAGGCAAACCCACATCTACACTGAGCCACCTAGGCCAAAACACTGTGTACCGACCCACATTGGCTTGTCTCCCTTAACCAAACAATACGTACCGACCCACTAAGGTCGACCCATCCGTGACTTTCCATAAGAGCTATAACGACCTGTAATTTTCGATGTTTAAAATTTGTTAATTAAATAAGATTTTGGTAATTAAATCTGGAGTAAATAAAAAAATTGAAATTTGTTGATTAATTAATAATGGAAATGAAATGTAAGAATGTTAATGCAAGTTAATAAATAACTAATTTAGTGCAATCCCAATAAATTGAACAATTGTAAGGCTATAATTGATTGTAAATAGTAAATTTGGAAGTAAATTCAGAGTTATATTAACTGATGAAATAATGCGCAATAAATTGTATTTTGATAAAGTCAATGTTAGATAAGTAATTATAATATTTATCGTTGATAATAAAGTATGAATGGGATTAAATTAGGCATATGGTGATAAGCATTAATTGTTTACCCATTTATTTAATCTATTGGATTAGATCTAATCCATTGCAATTAAATGTAATTAAAAACTACGTTAATATGATTTAGTTGATGACCGTGAAAATATTAAGTTAATTGGATATATACTAATGTTAAATTTATACATAAGATGATGATTGATTGAATAAAGAGATTGAAAAAAAATTGAAGTAATTTATTTGAAATTAAAAATATAATTAATTTGAATTTACTTAAATTGAAGGTAAATACTAAATTTTTTGCAATAAATCCTTATTTGATTGACATGGAAATTTTGGTTAATGAATTATAAGTTCAATTGTAATCAGGAATGATAGAAATGGTAAATAACTAAATTTGAATTGAGGAAGGGATTAAATAATTTAATATTAAATTATTTAATTAACTGAAATAGAGTCATTTTTGGCCACTGACTCGGATTTCAACGGAACCAGTTTCATCGGATCCGTAACGGTGAACTATTATAGGATTTCAAGTTTCGTAATGATCGGACTTGTTGTTTGAACATACGGTCTCGAAATACCAAGAAATCAATTTAATTAAAATCAATTGAAATCAATTTGAAATAACTTGATTTTAGCATAACTTCTTCATACGATGTAATTTGGACTTGAAACCTATTCCATTGATTTTAAAATATTTTAAAACATCTAATTCGATATATTGGTTGATGCATTTTCGCTCCGAAGTCGAAACGGGATTTTCGGGCCATTATCGTTCAATCAAATCTGGTCCATCTATTCTATTTTCAGCTTTGTCTATATATACCTTATTATAAACCCTAGCCTATTTCTTATTCCTCATTTCTGTACATACAATTCTATTTGCTTCTCCTCTTTCAATGGTAGACAGAACCCTAAATCTCAAACTGCAAACTCAAATGAAAAATCAAATTGAAAATTCAATCTTCTCAAACAATATCAAATTTTATATCAATTTGAAGCTCTTGACAAGCGCAGGTCAAATCTACGACTTGTTTTTCGATCGAGGTTGCTGAGTGACCAGAATTTGATGATCAAGCCACGGACGTTTGTTTATAACCGTCTCATCTAATGGTGGATCTTCAATCTGGTTGTGATTGGGTGGTACTGGAGTATGGAGTTGTTCGAGGGGCTTCAATTTGTACGGTCGATTCGTCGTAGAAGAGTTAGAATTTTCCACGTTTGGCTCATCCTTGGCAGCGGTGGCGAGCATCTCTGACACATCGAAAGGGGTCGCCTGGGTATGAACGAGGGCTGCCGATGATGGGCAGTTCAATGGAAGTGGTCGATAGATTGGCTGTCGTCTATGGTGAGCGAAAAAATTCAAGCAAAGGTAGCGGCTGCGTAGGTTAGGGCATACGTGCAACTGGGTTTGATCACAATAGAGCGAGGGTTCACGCAAGAGTAGAGGACATGTGGTTGTCATCGAGTGGTAGCGTTTTTTATTTATTTTATTTTATAATTAAGAATCGTTTCACGTTTTGGACATTTTGGCGCTGGTTTGAACATACTTTGAGACTGTTCAATTTTTGGGTTTAAATTGGATTTGAATTCAATTTAAATTCAAAAGGTGAGTGTTTTAACCCACTCACAACTTCTAAAATTTCTTATGTTTGTTAAATTGATTTATGATGTGATTAGAAATTTATTTATGACTGCTTGGCATATTTTGAATCATCATCTCATTTAATTTGAATTTATTTGGATATAATAGTCATTTAATTTATTATTGAATATAAACTGCCAGTAAATACCTGTTATTTATTATCTGTTTTATATTGATGTTATTGATTGAATTGGATGATGATTGTGTAAACGTTTGATAATTGATATTGGATGAATGGATGGTGTATTTTATTTCGTTATAAATTGTAAGTTGTTGTGGATTTTTATTTCATTCGAGATTGCGGTTTGAAATGATATATAACTGTATTTATATATTAAATTACGGATTGAAATGATAAATATCTGTATCACTTGACCATAAGATAGAAATTATATTCAGACACCGTGGTCTATATATAAAAATATTTTGAAATGATTTCTACGGTTCGTAAAGAAATATATGGTTTTAGATAAATATTTATTTTAGATAATATATAAATGTTATTTTATCCTTGATTTTAAGCTATGCACAATTCGTTGTAATATAGAGTAAGCTTAATAATAAGTTTGATTTTATTAAAGATAATACGGTTAATTATTTAGATTATATTTTAATATAGATTTTATAATGATTTAAATAAAATTAAGGTGGGAGATAAATTGAGATTTATTTGAAATTGAATTTATTTAAGAATTAAACTCAAATAAGCTTGATGTCAAATTTATTAAATTTGAAATTTTAGAAGGTATGATTTTTATAACTTGATTTTGGTTTACGGTGAATTAAACGAACATTTCAAGTATAAATAAATTGAAGGAAATATTTAGTTATTTGTAATTTGAGTTTTATTTAAATGATAATGGATTTATTATGTAAAATATTTCAAAACTAAATAATAGAAAATTAAATGGTTGAATCGTAATTACCAAACTTTGTTTTGAAATTGTTGAATGCTTAAAGTTTGAAATATATTGAATTTAAAATGGTTTATTCTGTGGATCAAATCTATTTCGAAATCGATAAAATTTGGAATGGTTTACTTGGAAACTAAATCGTATTGAAATTTATGATTTGGAATTTGGTAAAATCAAATATTTAGAAATTCGAGTTGTTTTGGAATTGATTTATGAAATTGAAGAAGCTAGTTTATTATATGAAGTATTCTAATATTTAAACCATTTAAGTGGTGAAAGTTATGTTTCAAAGTTATGAGTTTCAAAGTATTATGATTTGAAAGTGTTATATTTCAAGTGTTAACATTGAAAATGCTATGATTTTGGAAATGATATCTTATTTGGTTTTGAATTGGAAATGATATCGAATTGATATGGTTTTGAAATGGCAACGATATTTCGGTTTAAAGTATAAATTATATTAAAATGACCGCGGTGTAATAATAACATTTGGTTGTTAAAGAGATCGGGATCAGAAGTTTTCATACTCTCTGCCAACTCTGAAAACCATTTTAACAACTGATACGCGGTGGAGATTTCAAAATGAAGTAAGATGGTGGCGGCGTTTACTTTGAGGTATATAGGTGGACCCGACTCCCATGAGTTGCATAAGGTGGCTAAAACAGGAGCGATCGACGGGCTAAGGAGGTAGCACCTTTTATTGGACACACTTCTTCGATACCATTCTATTACTTTGTGATTGATTGGGGCCCTTTTGATTTTAGGGGTGTGGCTCGAGGTGGGCGGTAGTAGCCGCTACGCATTACCACCGGTCCGAAAGCATAATTGGTATATCTACCCTGGCATTGCCTAGTTGTGCCGTGTCACCTACCCTAGCATGCCTTGTACGAGTTTGATTTCTGTCGTACCTACAGATTATCCTCTGGTAGCCTCCTCATCGGGAGGTATTACGGTACTGTATAGACTACCGGCACTGATTATGTGTTAAGGTGGAAAATGTAAAGCCTTAACGCTATTTTAAAGTAATTTTATTTTACTATTAGACATTATTATAATAGCGTATATTACTACATAGTAATAGTTTAACGGATCCTTAGGAGATGTAAATCCCGAACATCTCTTAAGTTACTTCACTCATGTTAGAGACTGGATAGGAGATGTCAAATCCCGTAAAAATCTCTAAAGCTGTCCCACTCATATTATTTTCCCATTGATTTAACTTGCATAAGATCTTTTAGTTCTTACTCAAGTGTTTTGTCTTTTCAATTCGTTCGGGTCAGTGTGAGCATTTCAGGATTCGAAGACTTTATTTCTGGAGGAGGAAGACGAAGATTGTATCACTATTGTTTATTATATTATTTCACCACATTCTTACTGTTCCACTGCATTATTCATTATTTTTTGGTATGTGTAACTCTGATATGTATTGTATAAGTAAAATCAAATGTTTTGTAAAACAGCTTCATGAATTGTTATTTGATTATTATATTTTGTCATTCCGTTGTGAGATTCTGTTTTATTTATTTCTTTCTCTACTTTTCTTATTTAGCCCAATAACAATCCGCTCCTTTGTATGGTTTGAGTCTGACGTGTGTGGTTTATCGTCGATTTAAACGTACAAAAAGGCAGTCTGTTACATTTGGTATTAGAGCTTGGGTTTAGCGATAAACCTTAGCTTTGTGGGGTCTAACCTTATTTGATAGGGTAGTAATACCCTATGATGAGTCACTGAGCGCATATATGAGAGAGCGTAGTTGTTAGTGTCATAAAAGGTTTTGATATTGTGTTAATTTGTTCTACTTTGTATTTATAAATTCTGGTTGGTGCATAGGACGCTATGACATCAATAGGAATTTCTAAACAATTATAGGACAGACCGACACAATATTGTTTTGAATATAGGTGAATGAAATAATTTTGCCTATTATATTTTCTATATATAAAATAGTTTTTTTTATAAAGGTTGTATTTGGTTGTAATATATTGGTTGTTAGGTAGTGGAATTTATAAATATTGGTTGTAAAATAAAATTTACAAATAAAATGAGAATAAATTGGAAATTTTAGAACTTAAGTTCCGGGGTTTTGAAAATTTCTTTCGAATGATTTTGGAATATAATAAATAATAATAATATTAGAAGTATGTTCTGATATAAATATTTCAATATAATTTGAAAGAATTATTTTAAAGAAATAAGTTCTGTACTCCCCTCTCTGTCGCTAGAAAATAATTTCAGTGATGAGTGCACGCATCATCGGCATTCATTTCCGAGTTTCAAAGTGGAAAGGCCATTGTAGTAGTTTTACTGCAGATTTATTTTGATAAACAAATATAAATTTTAAACTGTTTTAAATATAATTGGATATATAAGTTGCAAGTATATACATTTATCTATTATTTTAAAATGATTTTGAATAAAACCCGGTATTTAATTCTTAATTTTCCATTAATTAATAGTTTCAATTAGTCTAGTGAAATGGAATTTAAATGATAATTGAAACCTCTAAATGAAATAAGAGATTTAATGCTAAGTTATAAATGGGATTAAAAGAAAATTGAATTTGTAACCTATAAAAAAACCAGAGATATGACTTTTGAACATTAGATTAATTAAAAGAAATAAGATAAACTTGTATAAATTTCAATTGCATCCTTAAAAGCATATATATAACGTACCAAATATTAAAAGTTGTCATGTTTAATAAGATGTAATAAGATATTATACAGGTAAAACTTAAAGTAATGAAAGTAAATAAGAATTTGATGTTATAGTGGTTATAAACTTAAGTTATAATTGAAATGTTACTATAATAAAATGAGGTAGAAAGTAAGTTTTGTAACTGAGTAATTAGAAAATTAAGTAAATATATTGAAATGCTAAATAATTGAATTAGACATGAATACTGTAAATAAATGAAATTAAGTAATGAATGAATGAATGTAATGCAATAAAAGAAATTGACACGATATGGATAAATAAAAATGAATATTTGTAAGTAATAAACGCCGAATGAATGAACGGAAATAAAAATTTGTAAGAAGTAAATGTAAATTAAAAGATGAATCATTATATGAATGAAAAGAAGTTTAAACAATAAATGCTATGAAATGGAATTAATAAGAATTAACTTGATCTATTGTTTGAAATGGTTGTTTGCTTTGGTTATGGTTGTTTGTGCAAGGATACTTTGAAATTTTTTGGATGAATGAATAATCTAGTTAGTTTCATTTAAAATTGTTGAGTAAGTGGCGCACTTGGTGGTTTACTTTTCATTCTGTACAATTTAAAGTTTTTGAACCCGAGCAACTATTTGTTTTGTTTGATATGAATGGATAATTGATTTGTGTTGATCTTATATGATGATTGTATACTGGTTGCAAGTGATTATTGTTATATTGATTTGTTTGTTGGTTGTTCAAACAACTTTAAATACTTCATTTTGTATAATTATTAACTCTTTTTGGATTATATAAGTGAAATACAGGTTATGGAAGCAATTGCTATTGCTTTTGGTTTCATAATTAAAATTTGTTTGCCCGACAAAAATAAGTACGTTCTCGGATTATGGTTTTCTAGTGATATTATATTGTTTTCCCGTTGTTGGGATATATTATTTTGAGATTTTGTGACATATATTGTTATATTCGATACTGTGCAGTTAATGCGCTCGGTAGATTCAAAGCGATGGAGGTGCAAAAAGTCATAGCGGGGATACAGCGAGGATATAGCGGGATATAGCGGATGGCTCTAAAATAGCATATAAAACTTGTACTTAATGTTTTTACAAATATATAAATGGTGATTAAATGAAAAATTATCATTCAATTGAATTATAAATAATACATAAATAATTTTAAATAAAAACATGTGCGAATATACTGTAAATAAACGAAAAATTGTTATATAACATAATTGAATTTGGTAGAATATTAGAGTATTTTCATTTCTGAAAATACATTAAAGAATTAAATCAAATAAATTAGTTTCATAATTTTATAATGTATAAATGCAATTTTCAATTCATTTTATTAAAAAAGATATAGCGGGAATAACGGAATATAGCGGAAATAACGGGATATAGCGGAAATAGCGGGGATTAAAGCGGAAAGGCTATATCCTGGGGATATATGGAAAAATCGTAGCAGTAGAAATCTGCTATGAGATATAGTGGGGTTGTAGCAGGGTAATAGCGGGGCATTAATTACATAGATTTGATATTATATTTTCTTCCGAGCCTCTCCGTACAAAGGAGAATCTGTCGTAATTTTTCATGAATTTTGGACTTGGAAAATTTTATGAAATGTTTTCCAAAAATTTTGTTACTTCAATATAAAAGGATTTAATGGTTATAAATTGATATTTTTATTTAAATTATTAAATTTTATGAATTCATCTGGTTATAAATTTAATATTTTTGAATAAGATATATTGATTACTTAATTCCTTCTTTCCTTCCTTTTTCCTTATTGGGGACGAAAGTTTCGAGTGGAGGAGAGTGTAACGACCCGTAATTTTCGATGTTTAAAATTTGTTAATTAAATAAGATTTTGGTAATTAAATCTGGAATAAATAAAAAAATTGAAATTTGTTAATGAAATAATAACGGGAATGAAATGTAAGAACGTTAATGCAAGTTAATAAATAACTAATTTAGTGCAATCCCAATAAATTAAACAATTGTAAGGCTATAATTGATTGTAAATAGTAAATTTGGAAGTAAATTCAAAGTTATATTAATTGATGAAATAATGCACAATAAACTGTATTTTGATAAAGTCAATGTTAGGTAAGTAATTATAATATTTGTCGTTGATTATAAAGTATGAATGAGATTAAATTAGGTAAATGGTGATAAGCATTAATGGTTTACCCATTTATTTAATCTATTGGATTAGATCTAAATCCATTGCAATTAAACGTAATTAAAAACAACGTTAATATGATTTAGTTGATGAATTTGAAAATATTAGGGTAACTGGATATATACTAATGTTAGATTTATACATAAGTAATGATTGATTGAATAAAGAGATTGAAAACAAATTGACTAATTTATTTGAAATTAAAAATATAATTTATTTGTCAAGTTCTAGTGGTCCAGTGGCTAAGATATAGTGGAGTTGCTACATATGGTTGTAGTGGCACCGGTTCGAATCCCAGCGGCCACAATAATGAGACATAGTGCACGGCCACTTATAAAACCGGCTAACCGCAGGCCAGGGAAAACATTGTTTCCTTGGCCCCAAAGTTTTCAATGTAATTAATTTAGTTAATATGATTTGGGAAAATGGCGAGTGTTTCTCGTTTTGACGATATTTTACTTCGCGTGTTTCCTTCGTACTGCCTGTAGCTGTCGCTCTCCCTTCTGCCGCCTTCCCTCCTTCGTCCATGCCTTCCTTTCCCCCCTCTCTCTATCCCTGTTGAACCATCGTCTTCGCCTTCCTCAACGCGTTCAGGTAGGGTTTTCAAAGTTCGTCCTTCTCTAGCCTCGAGTGCGTCCCTTTCCATGCTATCTGAATTTGACTTCCCTCCGCTGCCATCTGTCAGAGCGGTATCAGGTGATGTTGAGTGTGAGCGTATGTGTATGGAGAAGCTATCATCTTCGGTTGGTGATGAATTTGGGAATGAAGTTGGCCATGTGCCCTTGGTTGTGAATGATGCTGGTGTCATTGGTACTAATGGCGGTGAAATTGATGAGTTTGGTAAGGTGTTGGGTGAGGTAGCCGCTGCTGATTTGAGTTGTGCCCAATGCCCATCTACTGTTCGCCATATTGCCCCTGTGAATGTTGACCCCAAATGTTCTGTCTTGAGTTCAGGTGTTAAATTACATTCGGCCCTACCTGTTGTGGCTGCTGCTGTGATCCCTTCTGACGTGGAGTTTCTTGCAGCACCATCCCCTGTTGGAACCAAATCTTGGTCCTCGCTTTTTTCATCTTTGCCTCGTAACGCTAACGCGGGAGTATACAAACCAGTAGATTTTGAAATTGTTAAGGACAATGGAGTGATGATCCCTCCAGCTAACGTAATGCAAGCTGGTCTGGACTTTTGGTCTGATTATTTGGTTTGATTCTTTTTGGACTCTAATCAACGTCTTCATGACGCGTCGTCTCTTTGCCATAGGGCTTGGCGGCTTCGTGGAGACCTTCGTGTTAGGTTGGTAGACTCCATGTACTTCTTGTTGTTCTCCTCCCCTGAGGATCGCAGTCGTGTTCTTGAGGCTGAGCCTTCCTTCTTTGACGAAAAGCCATTCATTATTACTGCCTGGTCTCCTACGGTTGCTAGGGCTCGTGAGCAAGTTCTTTCTATCCCTTTTTGGGTTTATTTCTCTCAAATTCCCTCTGCTCTTCAGCCGCTCCTTGGGTTGAATTGGATGGCTTGCAATGTTGGTAAATTGAAGTGTTTTGATGCTAATACTGTTGCACGTGATAAGTTGATGTATGCTAAGGCTCTTATAGAGATTACCCCCAATAAGCCTCTTCCATCCTCTATTCCTGTTCAGCTTGTTGTTGGTCACGTTGTGGATGACCGTGTTCGATACGGTTGTATCCCGGAGATTTGTTCCTCGTGTCACTCCTTTGGCCACTTAGTTTCTTCTTGCTCCCATTTTGTTGGTTCAGCTGCTGCGCCTAAGATTCCCCTGCCATGGCCTCCCCTCAGGAAGTAGGTTCCTAAAGTTTCTACGGTGGCCCCTACTCCTGTAGCTCCTTTCGTTCCGGATGCGGTGTCACCTGATTCGCGACCAGCTTCCCCATCTACATCCATTGTTCCTATTGATGTTTCCGTGGTTTCCACTGCTGCTCAGGATCTTGTTTCACCCCAGTTGCATGTAGTTTGAGTTGACTCTGAGAGATGTTGGGTTGATCGTCGTTCGAATATTCATTTCAACCCTGTCGATGGTTCTTTCTTCCGTTATGTGTCCGATGATCTTAGGGACCAACGATGCCTTTATTATCGACCTTCTGGTGACTCCCTGGTTCTTGATTTGGATGGTTCGAATGCTGAGTTTAATACAACTGTGCTAGCTGATATGTCTTGGGATCGATCTTTTATTTACTCGACTGATGCTGAGATATATGATCCTGCTCTTGCTCTCCTTTTTCGCCTATATATTGGTATTCTGGGGAACGCCTCCTCTTCCATTGTGGAAGACGTTCTTGGTGTCTCTACCCCCTTGTAGGAGTCCTAGTCTTGTTAGTATTATTATAGTTGTGACATGTCTGTCACACTCCTGTGCTGTATTTTCTCTCTTTTTTAGTAGTTAAGGTGCCTCTACCTTACTCCTGTAATTCAGCCGTTTATTACGTTCGTAATAAAAGTGGACGGTCCACTATAAAACCGGCTGGCTTTGCCAAAAATATAATTTATTTGAATTTACTTAAATTGAAGGTAAACACTAATTTTTTTGCAATAAATCTTTATTTGATTGACATGGAAATTTTGGTTAATGAATTATAAATTTAATTGTAATCAAGAATGATAGAAATGGTAAATAATTAAATTTTAATTGAAGAAGTGATTAATAAATTTAATATTAAATTATTTAATTAACTAAAATATAGTTATTTTTGGCCACTGACTCGGATTTCGGCGAAACCAGTTTCATCGGATCCTAACAGTGAATTATTATAGGATTTCAAGTTTCATAACGATCGGACTTGTCGTTTGATCGTACGGGCTCGAAACGCCAAGAAATCAATTTACTAAAATCAATTGAAATCAATTTAAAATAACTTGATTTTAGCATAACTTCTGAAATTTGGACTTGAAACCTGTTCCATTGATTTTAAAATATTTTAAAGCATCTAACTTGATATATTGGTTGACGCATTTTCGTTCCGGAGTCGAAATGGGCTTTTCGGGCCATTATCATTTAATCAAATCTGGTCCATCTATTCTATTTTCTGCTTTGTCTATATACACCTTGTCATAAACCCTTGCCTATTTCTCATTCCTTATTTCTTTACGTACAATTCTATTTGCTTCTCCTCTTTCAATGGCAGACAGAACCCTAAATCCCAATCTGCAAATTCAAATCAAAAATCAAATTGAAAATTCAATCTTCTTAAACAATATCGAATTTTATAACAATTTGAAGCTCTTGACGAGCGTACGTCAAATCTGTGATATATTTTTTGATCGGGGTTGATGAGTGAGTGAAAATTGATGAAAGCCATGGTCGTCCATTTATCACCGTCTCATCTAATGGTGGATCTTCAATCTATTTGCGATTGGGTGGTACTGGAGTATGGAGTTGGTTGAGGGGCTTCGATCTGCATGGTTGATTCGTCATAGAAGGGTCAGAATTCGCAATGTTTGGCTCATCCTTGGCAGTGGTGGCGAACGTCTTTGACACATCGGAAGAGGACGCCTGGGTATAAACGGTGGCGGCCGATGATGGACAGTTCAATGGAAGTGGTTGATTGATTTGCTATTGTTTGTGGTAAGCGGAAAAATTCAAGCAAAGGTGGCGGCTACATGGGTTAGGGCATACGTGCGGCTGGGTTTGATCACGATAGAGCTAGGGTTCACGCAACAGTAGAGGACACGTGGCTGTCATCGAGTGGTAGCGTGTTTTATTTATTTTATTTTATAATTAAGAATCGTTTAATATTTTAACTTGAATAACTTTTGCATACGAGGTCCAATTCATTCGTGGTTTTCTCCGCTAGGATCGTCATGGAATTCTGGACATTTTGGCGCTAGTTTGGACGGATTCTGAGACTGTTTAATCTTTGGGTTTAAATTGGATTTAAATTTAATTTAAATTCAAAAGGTGAGTGTTTTAACCCACTCACAACTTCTAAAATTTTTTAGGTTTGTTAAATTAGTTTATGACGTGATTATAAATTTATTTATGACTGCTTGGCATATTTTGAATCATCATCTCAGTTAATTTGAATTTATTTGGATAAAATAGTTATTTAATTTATTATTGAATATAAACTGCTAGTAAATACCTGTTATTTATTATCTGTTCTATATTGATGTCATTGATTGAATTGGATGATGATTGTGATAAATGTTTGATGATTGATATTGGATAAATGGATGGTGTATTTTATGTTATTATAAATTGTAATTTGTTGTGGATTTTTATTTCATTCAGGATTGCGGTTTGAATTGATATATAATCGTATTTATATTTTAAATTACGGATTGAAATGATAAATATCCATATCACTTGACCATAGGATAGAAAATTATATGCAGACACCATGGTCTATATATAAAAATATTTTGAAATGATTTCTATGGTTAATGAAGAAATATATGGTTTTACATAAATATTGGTTTTAGATATTATATAAATGTTATTTTATCCTTGATTTTAAGTATGTATAATTTGTTGTAATATGACTAAGCTTAATAATAAGTTTGATTTTATTGAAGATAGTATGGTTAATTATTTAGATTATATTTTAATGTAGAGTTTATAATGATTTAAATAAAATTAAGGTTGGAAGATAAATTGAGATTTATTTAAGAATTAAACTCAAATAAGCTTGATGTGAAATTATTAAATTTGAAATTTTAGAAGGTATGATTTTTATAACTTGATTTTGGTTTAAGGTGAATTAAATGAATATTTCAAGTATAAATAAATTGAAGGAAATATTTAGTTATTTGTAATTTGAGTTTTATTTAAATGATAATGTAATTATTATGTAAAATATTTCAAAACTAAATAATAGAAAATTTGTGACGACCCAGAATTTTAGGCAATATCAATTTAATAATCTGTATTAATAATTAAATTTATTTGATAATTTTCCTTTATAATTATAAATTTGATTTGGTAAATTTAATCTTTTAAAGTTTAATAAATATCTAATCTGGCAATATTGATCAATATCTTTTTAACAATTTGAAATTGATAAGAATTATCTTTCAAAGCTAATAATTTTTTTATTCTATTTATGATATATATATATATGGGATATATATTGTGAGTATGAGGTCTTTTGTTAAATAAGAAGATGTATTGCAAATTGTAATATATATATATATATACATGCATATATATATATATATATATATATATATATATATGCATGTATATGTTATAATGTGAAGTTGTTTTGAAATTTAATATAATCTATTGATAATATATACATATATATATATATATATATATGTATGTATGAATTTATTGTGATTTGAAGCTTTGTTTTAAATTCAATATTTTTCAAAAGCTAATTTAAGGTTAATTCTATATTTTCGAAGTATAAGATAATTTTTATTTTTAAAAAATGTGATAGTTCAAATAAGATTTAATCAAAGTTTTATTTTGTTTTCTTTTAAAAGTGCTTAAATTAAAATGGTTATAAATATATATATAAAAAGTTATAAATAAACTTTCTTTTTAAATAACTCTTGAATTAGAATAGTTTGTAAACATAAGTAATATGTAAATAAATTACCAAAATCACATTTACATAAATATAAATACAAATTCATATTACACAATTTAAAGGAAAACATATAATACATTTATTTGATTTTAAAACATAAGCTATTTACAAACAAATGTTTACAAAATTTCACACTTGTATATTTACTTAAAATTTAAAAGCTTATATATATATAAAAAAATCATATGCATATAAATATACTTCATGAATGCATATATATAACTTAAATGATTTAATAAAAGGAAGTTTAACACTTGTAAAACAATGATAAAGCATCTTCAACACTTGTAAGCTAAAATGAAATTGTGATGACATTTGTTTAAATTAATGAACAAGTGGCAACATTTTCTTTCATTTAAAAATTTAAATTTATATATATAAAAAAATATAGTTTGAAGAGAAACTTGTTTTTCACTTTCAGTTCAAACACCTTCTTCCTCTCAATCTTTCTTTCTCACCTCATCGTTTCAAAAACTAAAAAGCAAAACTAAAAATAAAATCAAACCTGTAACAATTCTCAAATTTTTTTTCAAAGCTGAAACCTGAAATTCAAATTTGCAAACAAGTTTTTCTAGCAACTAAACCTAGTGCAACTTCAAACCTGTAACTCAAATGGAAGATCAACATCAGTTTCAGCATTTAAAATCAAAGATTTATGGGCATGCAAAGGATTCAATCTCAACAGCAAAGCAGTCAAAGCACTTTCCAGATAAAAATTAAAACCTGCTCTGCCTTTTCAAAAATGGTGAGTAAATCTTCTTTTTAAAAACAGATTTGAACCGGTTATTAAACATAGATATTGGTGATGATTTATACAGTAGTATAGATGCATATGTGTTGTGAAGATGATTGCATGTATGTATATAAAGATGATATGCATGTATAGTGACTGCATTTAGATGTATAAGTATGCTCTGTTGTTTACAGGTTTGGATCACTCAATTAATTCAAAATCTCAACATACAATCAACATTAAATCTTGATTTGCAAATGAAAGATGATTGAATTGATGTAATACCTTTATAAAAAATCATCCCAGTAATTTATAATTAATATTTATCTCGAATTTTTGAAAATAACAGTAATATATACATTTGAGTCAAAAATCAATATACTCAATTTTAAGTTTGGATGGCATGAATGAATTCTTGATGGGAAATCATGAATTTTAATACTAATTTCATGATTTTTAATTCGATAGTATGTTGGAAATTTTAAATTGAACGTTTATGGAAAATTGATGAATTGCCGATGATCAACACGATGTTTGGGGTCGAATTCACAGTCGAAGCTAGCTATTGTATCGTTGATGAAGGGAAAAATACTCTCGAATTTTTCCTATGGCCGAGATGATCAGAATCGTTCGAAGTAGGGTTTTGGCATAGGAATTTCGACAACATTACGTGACCGGAGGTGTTCGCGTTTTGAGGGATGGTGGCGCGATGATGCATCGGTGCTTTGGAAGGCATACTAGAGTTTCCAGTTGGCGAGATCATCAGAGGCGATGGGTTTTTGAGGATCGTGTTGCTTCAGATATTCGAGCAATGGTCGATTTTTCGATTCGGGTTTGGATTTTTATTTCTGGGTTGGTGTAAGGATGGTCGAGGCCTTGTGTGATTGGTCGACGATTGGGAAGATGGTCGGAGGAGGGTGAATGTGAAGTGCATGTACACGCGTGTACGTTTGTGCACTGGGAATAATGGAGTTTGGAGAAGATGAAGGTCGATTCGGAGTGGAGCTCGTGATTTTCTGATGTCGACTCGAAGCTTTTTGAGTTAGTGGTTGCCTCGAGGCTAGCTCGAGTTTTTGGTGAGTTCGGCTCGGGTTTGACCCGAGACGTTTTCCTATGCTAATCAAAAGCTTAAGTTTTTATAAAAGGAAATAAATTTATAAATTTAAAACTTGTTCTTTTGAAATAAATGTTAATCAAATTATTAAAAGTGTTAATTGAATATATTTTCAAATTTAAATTGTTTAAGATAATTGCTTTTGGAAGTAATTAAATTAATTAAATTTTGAATTTTAAATTCAAAGGGGTGTTTTCAATTTAAAATATTAGATCAAAGTTTTTGTGTAATGTTTAAAAACTAAGTTTTCAAATTATATTGAAATGAATAGGTTTAAAGATATAATGATTAGGCTTCCAGAAATAAATATTTGTACAATCTAAATTAAATGGTTTGAAATGTTTTAAAGATTTTAAAGTTTAAATTAGATGGTTAAATTGTTTTAAATTTCAAATTGATTTCTAAATGCTTTATTTTCAAATAGGCTATTGTTATAATTTTGTAAACCAATAATATAGTTTGTCTTTAAGTTATTAAGATTTGAATAATTCAAATAATTAATTTGTGAAGATAAATAAGGTTAATTTATTATTGTTATGAACTTAAGAATACTTAATTAATATGATTTATTAATAAGTAAAAGTTTAATTAAGTTAAATGATTTTCTTAATTAATTAAGGATTTTTAAATATAAGAAGTTAACTAATTGTTTAATTAATTTTAAATGATTAGCTAATTGTTTGATTAATTTTAAAAAATCACTTAATTATTAATTAATTAAGTATAATTACTTAATGAAGTAATTAATGGATAATTACTGAATGTAATTAAGAAAGGAAATTACTTATGGAAGTAATTAATGGAAAATTTCTTATGGAAGTAATTAAGTGAAGTGATTAAGGGTTAATCACTTGATGTTATTAATTTAAGGATTAATTAATATAATTGATTTGAAGTTAATTAATTAAAGAGTAATTAAATTAATTAAAGAATTTAGGTTAATTAATGATGGGATTAATTACTTGTTAAGGTAATTAATTAAGAGAGTAATTAACTAATGGAAGTAATTACAGAATAATTACTTATGGAAGTAATTAAGGGTTAATTACTTAGTAAATTTGGCTAATTAATTAATGTGATTAATTAATTAATTAATGTGATTAATTTAAGATTAACTACTATATGTAATTAATTAAAAATTAATTAAGGATTATTAATTAATGTAATTAATTAATAATTACTTAATGAAGTAATTAAAGATTAATTAATTAGTGTAATTAATCAAAGGATAAATATAATTAATTAAGAAGTTAATTAATTAAGATAAGTAATTACAAGTTTGTTAATTACTGTTTATGATTAATTAAGACTAATTAATGAGATGGTTAATTACAAATTAATTATTAAAGGGTTAATTAATTAATAAGGATCGTTAATTAATATAATTAATGAAATTAATCAAGGTTGATTAATGAAAGTGATTAATTAAAGTATGATTAATTAATTGAATTTAATTGAAAATTAATGCAATTAATTATAGTTAATTAATTAATGAAAATAAATGGAGGATCATTAATTAATGTAATTAATGATAGTAATTAAAGGTTAATTACTGTATATGGTTTAGGATAATTAATTTGTATAATTAATTAAAGGCTAATTACTTGAATGTAATTAAAGGATAATTAATCAAGGAAGATTAATTATAGAAGATCATTAAGAGGCGATTAATTAATTAATTTGGAATTAATCAATGTTAAGTATGCAGGATTAAGGTAATCCAATTGATTAAGAGTGAATCAAACCTGCTTATAGATGATTGATAAATATTGGATGATTGATATTGGATGATTGATTGATATTGGATAATTTGGATGTGATATCTCTGATATGTGATATGTGCTGCTTTGTGCGATGATTGGTTGATATGAATTATCTATTGTGATAATGTGAATCATCTACCTGTTTATGTTATTCTGAATATAAGTTTAATTTGTTTAAGACCCTTAAACAACTTGGACATTTAAAATGGCATTTGGATTTCGGTGAGACCTGGATCGGGTTCCATATTTGGATATCCGAAAACCACATGGATCCAAATTAAACGTTAGGTCATGAATCCAAGAGAAGAGCTTAGTGAAGACTCGAAGTGTAAGAACTATTCGTCAGTATAACTCTGAGGGTGATTCCAAAATGAGTGCAACGAGGTAGTGCCTTCGGTTTTGTTCGAACCCGGAACGAACTTGTATGGATTGAATGCTTTCAGAACATCGTTAGGAGGACGATGAGCATTCTAAAATAGATGTGTTCTATAAAGGTAATCGCAGCCTCATGCCTCATCAACCGGGAATGGCTAAAACAGGGGAGGTGCAGTAAGGTTAAGTGGGTCATGCTCAAGTAGGACGAGATTTACCCCTATCTAGAGGTCCCTTTCTATTTCGGCTTAGTGTGTGGTTGGTCGCGCCAACCACGGGGTGGTCTTGTTCGGGACTGTCCAGTAAGGGATGGTTCCGACCTTGTGTTGCAGGGGATTGGGAGTAATCCTCGGTATGGTGATCTAGGCCCCGTACTGTGACGGGCGGTACCCTAGTAGCCCTGTCATTGATGGAAACCCATTCTTCCTACGAGACCCTACGGTTCTGATTTGTATTACCCACTTTTGTGGCTAGTAGCTGGAATTTAATAGATGTAACAATTTAGGCTATTTTCTATTTACTTGAAAACCCTAGACACTATTATAATATCACTGGATTTCCTATCAAATGTTTTGGTTAGCGTAAGGTAAAAACTTTTCCATGTTTATGTGTGGGAAGTCTTACGTGATACCTTTTTAATCCAAATGATTTGTATCAGTAGTCGAGGGATTCAGGTTAGCTTTGACGAATTCTAGAGGAGATTTGGAGTAGGAGGCTTCAGTGTGTGGATATATAATGGTTCTGTTGTGTTTGTATTCTGATACCTTGAGTTGTGTAGTTAGATAGATGTTTATAACTTCCTAATATGAATGTATAAGTTGTGTAACTCTGATGTATATGATATTATGTAATATTTTATGTGATATATTATATTTCATTCGTTCCAATGTGAGAATCTATTGTTGTTGAGTTTCTTCTTTTCTATCTTTTCTTCTTCTATCCCTTTCTTTCTTATATCATGATGCGTCTTTCTGGTAGATGGAAGACGAGTTGTGACAGTTGATATCAGAGCATTAGGTTGAGCGAATACCTAGGCTCTAGAGTGGTGTCTTTCTTGAGAGACTGTACTTGTAATTTATATATATATATATATATATATATATATATATATATATATATATATATATATATATATATATATATACCTGATTTTTTGGGTTATCCGTTCGTATTTTCCAACATAAGTTATATAGGTAATAAGGTAGGAGTGTGTGTAACATGACTACCACAAATGGAAGAGGTCCATATGTTGTGGTTGGAAGTGTATCTGTCGAGACTGTAGACCTAATACCGTCTCGAGTAAGATTTGCAGCTTGGAGTAAGAATCTCTCTGATCTCCGAAGGAAATCTTTTTAAAAGATTCGGAGCCCATCTTTGAAGTGTAAGTTTGGATTGCGCTCAGATGAGCAGATTTTATAAAATTTGGATCTGTCGAAAATGCAGAAGAAAGTGACAGTATCTTAACAGCTGCGTAGTGAGATGCAGTATCCATGGGTATTTTCAAAGATGTTTTCTCTTGAAGCAGTTTTAGAAGTAGTTAAGGAGCAGTCTTTACCTGCCGCAGGGAAGACTCATCTGTGTAGAAGTTATCTAGATCTTTAGCAAGGAGGTTGGCTGTTTTGGAATATGAAACTAAGGCCTATAAGTTATTTCGCTTCGGCATGGTCTCATTGGTCACCCCTTAAGGAGAGCGAGATGTTGATGCTTGGCTTGGAGCCCGAATTTCTTGAGAGGTTGTCTGCCATCTCGAAGGTCTTTTTTGTAGTTTGTTGATGGTTTTGGGGTTCGAGGAGCCTTTGGATTAGAAGTCTTTGATTAGCGGTGGTAGCAGTTTCAGCTCAAAGGTGTTTGTGTGCCGACAAGAAGGTCTTCTAGCTTAGTGGTGTCCTAGAGATAGAGTTGGAAGCAGTAGTGTGGGTCGTTTCTCCGATGGTTCAGGAATCTTTGTGGTTCTTCTTTCAGCAGTCCGGGCAGATGGTGAATGCTTTCTTGAAGGGTTAACCTTGTTTGGAGAAGCTTAAGGTTGTTCTAGTTGGTAAAGAGAGAGGACAGTTTCTTTGGAATCCGAACTAGGTAGGATCGCAAAAGTGATTTGCGATTAGTTTGGGAATTTATCTTGGGCAATCTTTTGTTTGAGGCTGAGGGTTCTCATGTGGAAGTAGGAGCTACTGAAGTAATCAGAAGTTTGTCTGCATCTGGAGTTGAGTTCCATATTGAATTGGTTCCAGAAACGATACTGGTAGTTAGCCTGGTAGTAGGATGGTTCTTGGAGAAAGAAGATTTGGTGTAGCAGCTTAGAAATTTTTGGAATTTGGATTGGTTAGATCTAGTTTTTGAGTTGGATTTTGCTATAAGGATGTGTGACCAAGTCACATGGGTCACTAAGATTTTATGAATTTGATGAACAAAGTTTCTTGGATATACTGGATAAGTTTGTACTCGTGTTCATCAACAGTATTCTCATTTATTCTAGAATTAGAGTTGTGCAGCAGAAGCAAGGTAGCAGGTGTGTGACGAAGGAAGCAAGTTCATTTTGCTGTTGCTTGGGATGTAGAGCTTGTGTTCTGGATTTCGATGGATCTTGGAAGACAATTTTGATGAATAGGATCCAGAAACTGGTTTGCTTTGGTCTGGTTGTTTCTAGAAGCATCAGCATAGGTCGAGCTGATCAGGAAGAAGAATGGGTAGCCCAGGATTGTCTGTTGAGTTATGTAAATATGAGATAAGGAGTTTGGAATTCGAAGTTGGAGACTTCGTTGTTGTTAAGGTTTCTCTGGTTGAGAAAGCAGTAATTGGATAAGATTGGATGGCTAGTTCTGAGGTATTTGGGATTTCTTGTCTGTGTTCTTGATAGGATAAGTTCTTTTGTCTATAAGATTGAATTGCCAGTTTAGATAGATGGAATTCGTTGTATTTCACGTATCTCTAAGGGAGTACGTGTATGATTCGTCGTTAGTCGTGGAATCTGTAGTTTAGAAGGATTTGGAAGTTGTGCTAGACTTGAGTATAGTCTGATGTTTTGTTTAAATTGATGGATCTAGAGAAGAGAGGAGCTCTAGATTATAGTGGTGTGGTTAGTTTAGCTTCCGTAGAGCGAGTCTTCCAGTGATTTATACTTGGAAAACTCTAGATAGTGTTAGCAGGATCTATCCTGATTTGTGTCAGGATAATTAGTTAAGTTTGTTTGTTTGATTGATTGTTATGGTTGTTAGTTACTAGATGATAGGTATGTTTTGCTGTTTGGAATTGAAATCTTTTCTGGGTTATTAAATTATCTTTGCTTTTAAATTTCAGGGACAAAATTCTTTTAAGGGGGGAGGAATGTGATGACCCGGAATTTTAGGCAATATCAATTTAATATTCCGTATTAATAATTAAATTGATTTGATAATGTTCCTTTTTAATTTTAAATTTAATTTTGTAAATTTAATCTTTTAAAGGTTAATAAATATCTAATCTGGCAATATTGATCAATATCTTTTTAACAATTTAAAATTGATAAGAATTATCTTTCAAAGCTAATAAAATTTTTATTCTATTTATGATATATATATTTGGTATATATATTGCGAATAGGAGGTCTTTTGTTAAATAAAAAAATGTATTTTAAAATTGTACTATATATGTATGTATATGTTATAATTTGAAGTTGTTTTGAAATTTAATATAATCTATTGATAATATATATATATATATGTATGAATATATTATGATTTGAAGCTTTGTTTTAAATTCAATATTTTTCAAAAGCTAATTTAAGGTTGATTCTATATTTTCAAAGTATAAGATAATTTTTATTTTTAAAAAATGTGATAGTTTAAATAAGATTTAATCAAAGTTTTATTTTGTTTTCTTTTAAAAGTGCTTAAATTAAAATGGATATATATATATATATATATATATATATATATAAAGTTATAAATAAACTTTCTTTTTAAATAAGTGTTGAATTAGAATAGTTTGTAAACATAAGTAATATGTAAATAAATTACCAAATTCACATTTACATAAATATAAATACAAATTCATATTACACAATTTAAAGGAAAACATATAATACATTTATTTGATTTTGAAAACATAAGCTATTTATAAACAAATGTTTACAAAATTTCACACTTGTATATTTACTTAAAATTTAAAAGCTTATATACATAACAACATCTCATATGCATATAAATATACTTCATGAATGCATATATATAACTTAAATGATTTAATAAAAGTAAGTTTAACACTTGTAAAACAATGATAAAGCATCTCCAACACTTGTAAGCTAAAATGAAATTGTGATGACATTTGTTTAAATTAATGAACAAGTGGCAACATTTTCTTTCATTTAGAAATTTAAATTTATATATATAAAAAAATATAGTTTGAAGAGAAACTTGTTTTTCACTTTCAGTTCAAACACCTTCTTCCTCTCATTCTTTCTTTTCTCTCCTCGTCTTTTCAAAAACTAAAAGGCAAAACTAAAAACAAAATCAAACCTGTAACAATTCTCAAATTTTTTTCAAAGCTGAAACCTGAAATTAAAATTTGCAAACAAGTTTTTCTAGATCCTAAACCTATTGCAACTTCAAACCTGTAACTCAAATGGAAGATCAACATCAGTTTCAGCATTTAAAATCAAAGATTTATGGGCATGCAAAGGATTCAATCTCAACAGCAAAGCAATCAAAGCACTTTCCAGATAAAAATTAAAACCTGCTCTGCCTTTTCAAAAATGGTGAGTAAATCATTTTTTTAAAAACAGATTTGAACCTGTTATTAAACATAGATTTTTGTGATGATTTATACAGTAGTATAGTTGCAAATGTGTTGTGAAGATGATTCCATGTATGTATATAAAGATGATATGCATGTATAGTGACTGCATTTAGACCTATAAGTATGCTCTGTTGTTTACAGGTTTGGATCACTCAATCAATTCAAAATCTCAACATACAATCTATATTAAGTCTTGATTTGCAAACGAAAGATGATTGAATTGGTGTAATACCATTATAAAAAATAATCCCAGTAATTTATAATTAATATTTATCTCAAATTTTTGAAAATAACAGTAATATATACATTTGAGTCAAAAATCAATAAACTCAATTTTAAGTTTGTATTGCATGAATGAATTCGTGATGGGAAATCACGAATTTTAACACTAATTTCATGATTTTTAATTCAATAGTATGTTGGAAATTTTAAATTGAACGTTTATGGCAAATTGATGAATTGCCAATGATCAACACGATGTTTGGGGCCATATTCATGGTCGAAGCTAGCTATTGTATCGTTGATAAAGGGAAAAATACTCTCGAATTTTTCCAATGGCCGAGATGATCAGAATCATTCAAAGTAGGGTTTTGGCCCTCTGGTTTTTGGCGTGGCTTTCTGTAGGAATTTCGACGTTATTACGTGACCGGAGGTGTTCGCGTGTTGAGGGATGGTGGCGCGATGATGCATCGGTGATTTGGAAGGAATACTGGAGTTTCCAGTTGGCGAGATCATCAGAGGCGATGGGTTTTTGGGGATCGTGTTGCTTCAGATATACGACCAATGGTCGATTTTCGATTCGAGTTTGGATTATTGTTTCTGGGTTGGTGTAAGGGTGGTCGAGGCCTTGTGTGATTGGTCGACAATCGGGAAGATGGTCGGAGGAGGGTGAATGTGAAGTGCACGTACACGCGTGTACATTTGTGCACTGGGAATAATGGAGTTTGGAGAAGATGAAGGTCGATTCGGAGTGGAGCACGTGATTTTCTTATGTCAACTCAAAGCTTTTTGAGTTAGTGGTTGCTTCGAGGTTAGCTTGAGTTTTTGGTGAGTTCTACTCGGGTTTGACCCGAGACGTTTTCCTGTGCTAATCAAAAGCTTAAGTTTTTATAAAAGGAAATAAATTTACAAATTTAAAACTTGTTCTTTTGAAATAAATGTTAATTAAATTATTAAAAGTGTTAATTGAATATATTTTCAAATTTAAATTGTTTAAGATAATTTCTTTCGGAAGTAATTAACTTAATTAAATTTTGAATTTTAAATTCAAAGGGATGTTTTCAATTTAAAATATTAGATCAAATTTTTTATGTAATGTTTAAAAACTAAGTTTTCAAATTATATTAAAATGAATAAGTTTAAAGATATATGATTAGGCTTCCAGAAATAAATATTTGTACAATCTAAATTAAGCTGTTTGAAAAGTTTCAAAGATTTTAAAGTTTAAATTAGATAGTTAAATTGTTTTAAATTTCAAATTGATTTCTAAATGCTTTATTTTCAAATAAGGTTATTGTTATAATTTTGTAAACCAATATAATAGATTGTCTTTGAGCTATTAAGATTTGAATAATTCAAATAATTAATTTGTGAAGATAAATAAGGTTAATTTATTATTGTTACGAACTTAAGAATACTAAATTAATATGATTTATTAATAAGTAGAAGTTTAATTAAGATAAATGGTTTTCTTAATTAATTAAGGATTTTTAAATACAAGAAGTTAACTAATTATTTAATTAATTTTAAATGATTAGTTAATTGTTTGGTTAATTTTAAAATACTCACTTAATTATTAATTAATTAAGTATAATTACTCAATGAAGTAATTAATGGATAATTGCTAGATGTAATTAAGAAGGGAAATTACTTATGGAAGTAATTAATGGAAAATTGCTTATGGAAGTAATTGAGTGAAGTTATTAAGGGTTAATCACTTGATGTTATTAATTTAAGGATTAATTAATATAATTGATTTGAAGTTAATTAATTAAAGAGTAATTAATTAATTAAAGAATTTAGGTTAATTAATGATGGGATTAATTACTTGTTAAGGTAACTAATTAAGAGAGTAATTAACTAATGGAAGTAATTAGAGAGTAATTACTTATAGAAGTAATTAAGGGTTAATTACTTAGTAAATTTGGCTAATTAATTAATGTGATTAATTAATTAATTAATGTGATTAATTAATTAATTAATGTGATTAATTTAAGATTAATTACTATATGTAATTAATTAATAATTACTTAATGAAGTAATTAAAGATTAATTAATTAGTATAATTAATCAAAGGATTAATATAATTAATTAAGAAGTTAATTAATTAAGATAAGTAATTACAAGTTTGTTAATTACTGTTTATGATTAATTAAGACTAATTAATGAGATGGTTAATTACAAATTAATTATTAAAGGGTTAATTAATTAATAAGGATCATTAATTAATATAATTAATGAAATTAATCGAGGTTGATTAATGAAAGTGATTAATTAAAGTATGATTAATTAATTGAATTAACTGAAAATTAATGCAATTAATTATAGTTAATTAATTAATGAAAATAAATGGAGGATCATTAATTAATGTAATTAATGATAGTAATTGAAGGTTAACTACTGTACATGGTTTATGATAATTAATTTGTGTAATTAATTAAAGGCTAATTACTTGAATGTAATTAAAGCATAATTAATCAAGGAAGATTAATTATATAAGATCATTAAGAGGTGATTAATTAATTAATTTGGAATTAATTAATGTTAAGTATGCAGGATTAAGGTACTCCAATTGATTAAGAGTGAATCAAACCTGCTTATAGATGACTGATTAATATTGGGTGATTGATATTGGATGATTGATTGATATTGGATAATTTGGATGTGATATGCGTTGCTTTTTGAGATGATTGGTTGATATGAATTATCTATTGTGATAATGTGAATCATCTACCTGTTTATGTTATTATGGATATAAGTTTAATTTGTTTAAGACCCCTAAACAACTTGGACATTTAAAATGGCGTTTGGATTTCGGTGAGACCGGGATCGGGTTTCCATATTTGGATATCGGAAAACCACATCGATCCAAATTGAACGTTAGGTCATGAATCCAAGAGAAGAGCTTAGTGAAGACTAGAAGTATAAGAACTATTCGTCGGTATAACTTGGAGGGTGATTCCAAAATGAGTGCAACGAGATAGTGCCTTCGGTTTCGTTCGAACCCGGAACGAACTTGTATGGATTGAATGCTTTCAAAACATCGTCAGGAGGACGATGAGCATTCTAAGATAGATGTTTTCTATAAAGGTAACCGCAGCCTCAAGCCTCATCAACCGGGAATGGCTAAAACAAGGGAGGTGCAGCAAGGTTAAGTGGGTCATGCCCAAGTAGGACGAGATTTACCCTTGTCTAGAGGTCCCTTCGTATTTCGGCTTAGTGTGTGGTTGGTCGCGCCAACCACGGGGTGGTCTTGTTGGGGACTGTCCAGTAAGGGATGGTTCCGACCTTATGTTGCAGGGGATTGGGAGTAATCCTCGGTATGGTGATCTAGGCCCCGTACTGTGACGGGCGGTACCCTAGTAGCCCTGTCATTGATGGAAACCCATTCTTCCTACGAGACCCTACGATTCTGATTTGTATTACCCACTTTTGTGGCTAGTAGCTGGAATTTAATAGATGTAACAATTTAGGCTATTTTCTATTTACTTGAAAACCCTAGACACTATTATAATATCACTGGATTTCCTGTCAAATGTTTTGGTTAGCGTAAGGTAAAAACTTTTTCATGTTTATGTATGGGAAGTCTTACGTGATACCTTTTCTTTCCAAAGGATTTTCTAAAGTGAAGCAATTTTAAACCGTTTACTCACACCAGACCCCTGTCTGACCCAAGTGATTATTTTCTATTTTATTAAACTCTTGGGTACTCATACTATGTATGAGTAGTCGAGGGATTCAGGTTAGCTTTGACGAATTCTAGAGGAGATTTGGAGCAGGAGGCTTCAGTGTGTAGATATATAATGGTTCCGCTGTGTTTGTGTTCTGATACCTTGAGTTGTGTAGTTAGACAGATGTTTATAACTGTCTAATATGAATGTATAAGTTGTGTAACTCAGATGTATATGATACTATGTAATATTTTATGTGAAATGTTATATTTCATTCATTCGGCTGTGAGAATCTATTGTTGTTGAGTTTCTTCTTTTCTATCTTTTCTTCTTCTATCCCTTTCTTTCTTATATCATGATGCGTCTTTCTGGTAGATGGAAGACGGGTCGTGCAAAGTTGAATGAATGAATCGTAATTACCAAACTTAGTTTTGAAATTATTGAATGCTTAAAGTTTGAAATATATTGAATTTGAAATGGTTTATTCTGTGGATCAAATCTGTTTTGAAATAGATAAAATTTGGAATAGTTTATTTGGAAATTGAATCGTATTGAAATTATGATTTGGAATTTGGTATAATTTAAAATTTAGAAATTCGAGTTATTTTGGAATTGATTTCTGAAATTGAAGAAGCTAGTTTATAATATAAAGTATTTTAATATTTAAACCATTGAAGTGGTGGAAGTTATGTTTCAAAGTTATGAGTTTCAAAGTATTATGATTTGAAAGTGTAAGATTTCAAGTGTTTTGATTTTGAAGTGTTATAACAATGAAAACACAATGATTTTGGAAATGTGTAACATACGCGATTTTTCGTTGTCGAAAAACCGAATAGTTAGGGTTTTTTTAAGAAAAAGAAAAAGACAGAAGAAGGGAGAGAAGGATAGAACATAGAGAGAAAAGAGAGAAAAGAAAATAGAAAATAGAACGGAATAGAAAACAACAGAACAACATCAGAATCTCACAATTCGCAGCGGAACAACATATAATAATAAATGAATAATCTTTAAACAAAGAACTATATCAGTTATTACATTACATCATATCATATCATCATTACATCAGAGTGTACAACAACAAACAACAACAAACAGTGCAGCGGAAAAAGAAATACTATATACTAATAATACGCCATGCCATCCAGCTTGCCTCCACCAATTCCAGAATATCCAGAATATCCTGATAAACCTAACTCTTGACTGCCCGTGTGGAAATTGGTGGGCACCCAGAGTTTAGGAAGGAAAACAATAAACTCCGAGTCAGTCATGTGACTGGTGTGGGAACTCAAAACAGTTTATTTATCTTTGAAATCAAAATAGAAGAATATTTTTAAGGTCAATTCGCAATGCTTTTAAAAAATGAGACTACCATAAGGCCTCCCGCATACACACAATGCAAACGCAGAATCGGAGGAGATTTCTCCTTATGATAGTCAAAGATGCTTGATACGCATTTAAAAAGAACATTTGATATTATTACTAGTGCATGGTGTAGGAAAAATTCATTTCGAAAGTAGAATATAAATCTTAGCCAACATAGACATTCTGAACTATGCCTACTATAGCTACCATCCAAACAGTGGGGCGCCACCATAAGTGAATGATAGGTTCTACAACTAATACCGTACAAGATCGTATTGTTTCTTTGGATTTCCAACGAATGATCAGGCCAAGGAACTTCCCATTGCCACATGAGAATGCCTCTGGATGGACATCCTCGAGAACCAAACCGGATCTCTACCAACACAAGGCCGGGTTACCCCTAACTGAGTAACAACTGACCGAATATGCCATCCCCCGGTCCTTTGGGACCTTTCAACCGAGCGCTCGTAATCAATTCACACAATCATAAAGTTTTTTCAACATGAGTAAGTATCTGGGCTCCATACCATGATACCACCCTTTTCCAGAAGGAAATGCACATATCCTAAAGGGCGCTACCCCTCATAACCTTGCTGCATCTTTCCTGTTTTGACCATTCACGGGGTGTGAGGCTCGACGAAGTCATGTCCACAAAAACATACTTTATACAAAAGCCATGCTTTGGGTCAACAAATGATCATAGAAATGATCACCAAGATAGACGATCAAATAAACGATCCTATCACAAATAATCAACACAATGATCATTTACAGCAACACTCAACATGTCACATTACCAAATTGGGAATATATCGCTGATAACCTTCAACTACATAACCTCTGAGCTCGTACGTCTCAGAGAAGGGTGTTAAGCTAAAAGAATAAATTCTCCTCCACCAACAGAAATATATTTGAAAGAAATCTGCTTTATATCTCAATTTGTAATGTCAGACATACAATCCATACAAGTCTGTTCCGGGCTCGAACAAAACCGAAGGCACTTACAAAGAAGTCCTTGCAATCCGGATATCCACAATCCTGATCAGATTTCCCATCACATATGGAGAACTCAATACCGGAGCAACTCGGTGCAGAGTCAATCGACAGGTCATCCTATCGTTCTCGTAAATACCGGGTCTTCAACACCGATCTTCAAATGCAATTCATAACGACGTATCACATATTCGGAATGGGTTATACGACCCCATGGTCCTTTCCCGGTTAAACCGAATAGTGAGCGCTTATTCAAAAATAAGTGTGGCATTCAAATTCAAACAAATCACGTCAAATACCCATTCAAAGGGAAATATTGATAGTCGGTTATTGAACTATCAATGGATATGCACACATCACCAGTTTCCAAATAATTCTCCAAATTATTTATTTTCCAAAATATCTTTACAAGATATATTATTTTCAATACTTCAAAAATAAATCAATATTTATTTTTAAACAAGTTCCCCTTTCTTTTATAAATTCCATAGTGAATTTACATTCCAAAATATCCATGCATATACGATTTCAATTATTCACATCAATTTATCTTCAAAAAGATAAATTCTCAAAATATTCACTCTATATTGGAAAACATTTCCATACTTATTTATTCATAAGTAATTCACAATTTTTTTTCAACACTTGGAAAATATTCAATATACTTCAATCGAAATTAAGTATATATTTCATTCTTTAAGGAAATCATTCTCTTAAACATATTTATTTGGGCCGAAACGAATGTTACGTAAAACATCGTTACGACAACCCAAAATCACTAGTATAGGGATTTAAAGTTTAAATAGATATATAAATCCCAATACTTTACAAAACATTTCCTTTCGGAAATCATTTACTATAACAACAGTGTTATAGTCCACCATTTCCTTCTATTTCTCGAAAACGTCTATTTCAACAGTAAATGTTGAAATATGGTTTCGAATCTTAACACCTTTTGAAAACATCGTTATATCGTTTTAATTCTATTTAAAACATCACATTCAAACATTTTCTTTAACGTATTATTCACTATTCAAAACGTGAATATACTACGTTAATCAATTTCATACTTTCTATACATTTTATTTCAAAGGATTATTCACAGTCAAAAACGTGAATAGAACTCAATTAATAGGTTTCAACAATTTACTTATCAAAATAAGTCGTTTGCGGATTTATAAAACAACGTTTATAAATTCCATTTATTAACCTATTCAATTTCATATCACAATGATATACTAAAAATTCATATTATAAGTCAATCACTTATAATTTATTTGTTTACCAAAAACGTTCCTTTTAACTTCATAATTATAAACCTTATAACTTATAAGATTCAATTATTTATCCAAATTTATTCTTTTAATAACTTTATAATTTTTATAAACCTACTGCTTATAAAATTCCATTTATAACTTCACCGTTTATAATTTTATAAATTCCATTCACTTATGCAATTCATTCACAATTCATTCTAACACTTATAAAAACTCGTTTTATAATTCAAATATTTTCATTTATAAATTATCAATTTATAAATCCTTTATAAAATCAATTTATACTATTATTTTAAAACATCTTTAATCTCCTTTATAATTTCACCATTTTGATTTATAAAATAATCAAATTTTATAAATCCTATATTTAAACTTTTCACAATAAACTCAAAAATTCCGATTTAACTATTTTATAAAATCATTAGCATCATATTCTCAAAAATCAGTTTTTAACTATATTTGTCAAAAATCATAATTTTTATAACATTAAAATTATAACGTTTATTTATTTAAAATGGATCAATTCCAAAAATATTTTATAAACGTATACTTTCAAAAATCACTTTAAAATCATTTTAAAATCCCAAAATTTGGTCCAATGATGCTACATACCAAATAGTCAATCACGACAACAACGATGTCATATATCGATATGATAATCCATCAAATATCAAAATATCTGAAATCAAATAAAAACTGTTGAGGAATCCAGTTGGATCCCTCCAACCTGTTTTCCTACATCCACAAACATTACCACAATACCAATTTCGCTCCAGTACGAAATTATCGCGGTATATGGGATTTAAAATATTATCCGCTTAATAGACGGCGCAATAGGGTCTCATCCGCTATGCAAATGCGGGAAATCAATAACTCCAATATATACATATGCCAATATATATATATTGCTATCATATATAATACCAATTTCACTGTTTATGAAATATTCGCGGTATATGTTTTTAATAAATAACATCCGCTTACTAACGGCGTATAATGTCTATTTTAACAATCAATAGATAACAATCATCATTCAAACATGCATTCAAATATTTTAATTTAACTATTTAAAATAAAATCGAAACTGATTCGATTGAGTGAGAAGTTCTTACCTTGATTTCAATTTTGTTTTAGCGATTTATTTCGAATAAAATTAAATGGACGTTTAATTTTACCCAAAATTCTCACTAACTCCAAACGACTCCAATCCAACTCCATCGCGTAGTGCTCGTCCATACGATTCCAACGCTTCTCGTTTCGCGCGTTTTCGACCTCGTATGAAAAGGTTATGAATTTTCAAAGTTTTACACGATTTATATAAACTAATTACAACATAAATTTTTATATTTAAACCTACAGCTCATCATCCACCGTTGATTCCAACCCCAAGCCATCAGAGCCATGCACACCCCCTTCTCCCTCTCGTCTTCATTTTGCACGCCTCCAGGCCAAATACGCATATGAACCCATTTGCTCAATAATTAGGGTTAATTTTTGCTCCTCCCACAAGCATCGATACTACATCATACCACCGCCATCTCGAAGCCCTCCGCTTGCTCAAACTTCAGCCATAAGCTCATAGAGCTTGGTTGTCCCTATAGCACGCAGTTCAAGGCCGACCCTATGGCCTTTGAACGCAAATATCCGTTGATTCGTGGCTCCAATCTCGATCTCCACCGTTGAATATAAGGATCTCAACGTGCTCTACATCTTTCTAGTTGTAAGTTTCTTGAATCGTTGAGTGGATGAAGAGATAAGTGGAGGAGAAGTTGGGACATTTCTGGCCATCCATAGAATAGGAGGCGGCTGTATAAATTAGGTTTAGGTTTTTATTTTATTTTTTTAATTTATGAGAGAGGTAGGGGTCTATTTATAGAGTTTTGAACGAACACTATTCATCCGGGAATTCCAAACTCCGATTTACGCGCCGAAACTGACGTTCCTAGGGTTTATCCCGCGTTTCGGACACAATGGAACAGGTTTCGAAAGCTAATTCGGACATCTGTGCGAGTTATGGCTATAAACGTTCGATTTGAATTAAACCGATTTAAGCGATTTTCTAGGCGTTTTAATTTGTACCGGACAAACGGTAAATCCAATTGACACGAAATTTGAAACCTTACAATAATATCGTGTTACGGATCCGATGAAACTGGTTTCGTCAAAATCCAAGACTTTTTGAAAAATGGCTATTTTAACTCGCCAAATTAAAATTAAAAATAATTCGATGCGTTTCGAGCTGCCACGATCAAACGATAACTCCGATTGACACGAAAATTGAAATCCGGTAATAACTAACTATTACGGATCCAATGGAACTGGTCTTGTTCAATTCTGAGACTGTTCAAAAATTGACTATTTTCACTAGTCGATTTAATATTAAAATATTCAATTTTCACAAATAAACTTTTAATTCGATTTTAAAAGTTCTAAAACATCATTCTAACTCCAATATGATAAAATAAAATTTTACAAATCATTTACAATCATATTTAACTCAATTTTCAATTATTTCCATAATTTAACGTATTAAATTATCGATTCAATTATTCAATTAAATCCAATAATTCGAAATAAAATTTATTCGACTTATAAATTCACTTATTAATATTTAAAATTAATTAAATATTCAAATTTTTATTACTAAAAATCCTGGGTCATTACAATCTTCCCCCTTAAAAGAATTTCGTCCACGAAATTATCAAGTAAGAAAAGTTACAGAATCTATTAACTTTCCAAAATTCATAGTTAAACTTCTTACAAATCTTTACTAAGTTTTCAAATCATACTTAGTTATCTTTTCAAAAACAACTACTATTGTTTAACTTTCGATTCTAAATCAAAGTTATAGTTTTCAAAATTTTTCCATTTTCTCAAATTTTTCTAACGCCTTAAATTTTCGAAAAAATTCGCCATAGTCTCCTTTGCGCGGCTCGATCCGAAGAAAAAAATGACAGTATATATATCACAAATATACATCTCATCAAGTAATGAGGCATCCCGCAGGGAAAAAAGTGTAAAAGTACGATATTTAATCCGAGATATGCACCTTATACTTTATTAGCGAGCATATACGGCTAATATAGCGCGAAAGCGAGCTCCAAATGCGAAGCAAACGCGATCCGCACCTACTAAACACTCAACAAACAACATGAGAACCATGTATATAGACAATAGTATCAATATATAACATATAGCAACATAATAACTATATATGCTAACATAGCAAATGCAACTAAAGCAACAAATGCAAACATCAACCAACTATCATCCATAACCAATAAATATTCATTCATATTCTCATTAATATTCAATGAATTTGGGTTTTCAATTTAATCACTTTTGATTCATTAACACTGGATGTTTTTACTAACATTCATTTTCAATTAGTTTATAATTACTAATTCATATTCAAGTTGGTTCACTTCCAATTCAAATTCAGTTCCATTTAAGATTCACTTAACTTCCAATTGGATTTTAATTACTTTAGCCTTAATTTCATTAACTCAATTTCATTAACACTTAATGAATTACATACAATCAATCAACTAACAACCATATAACAACCAATGTATATTTATTACAACCAAATTACTTTGCTTTCAATTGGTTTAATTAAATTGATTTTCATTCAACTATTCAATTTCCCATAACCTAAGATTTTAATGAATTAACACTTATATTCATTATTTCATATCAACTTAATTTACATTCAATTGATTAATATTTTATCCATTCATTCAATTCAATTATTAAAGTTGAATTTTATTTATATAACTTAAGTTCATATCCATTACTTAACTTTATTAATTTACTTTGATACCAATATCAATTTCACTCAATATCACTTAAGTTATATTCCATTTAACTTTAAATTCATTTTCATTTACAACTCATATTCATAAATATATTCATATAGTTTCACTTCTTATATATATAAGTTTATTTCACAATTGTAAATCACTTTAATTATAATTCAATTCTTATAATTCTTTTTTGCTTATACAATTATTCTTTTATTTGAATTTTTTTTTTCAAACAACTAAACAATCAACTTATATACACTTTAATAATTCTGAAAAATTATTTCTTCATATAGAAAATATAATCAAGGTAAAATTATTTCATCTACCCAATTTTAAAACAATACTGTGTCGAATTGTTCTGTACAAGTGTTTAGAGATCCCTATCAACAACGTTAATTACTCGTATTAACCAGAATCTATATACCACTCAACAAACCAATCATCACAATATAAAACAATTTTATATTCACTAACAAATACGCACTCGTATCTATTATTACACTCGAACTCATTCTAGAGTACTACTGACTCTATCTCTAATGAGTAATACCCAACAGAACCATGGTTGTCGCTTAACCATATGCTCCGATACCACCTGTAATATACGCGATTTTTCGTTGCTGAAAAACCGAATAGTTAGGGTTTTTTTAAGAAAAAGAAAAAGACAGAAGAAGGGAGAGAAGGATAGAACATAGAGAGAAAAGAGAGAAAAGAAAATAGAAAATAGAACGGAATAGAAAACAACAGAACAACATCAGAATCTCACAATTCGCAGCGGAACAACATATAATAATAAATGAATAATCTTTAAACAAAGAACTATATCAGTTATTACATTACATCATATCATATCATCATTACATCAGAGTGTACAACAACAAACAACAACAAACAGTGCAGCGGAAAAAGAAATACTATATACTAATAATACGCCATGCCATCCAGCTTGCCTCCAGCAATTCCAGAATATCCAGAATATCCTAATAAACCTAACTCTTGACTGCCCGTGTGGAAATTGGTGGGCACCCAGTGTTTAGGAAGGAAAACAATAAACTCCGAGTCAGTCATGTGACTGGTGTGGGAACTCAAGACAGTTTATTTATCTTTGAAATCAAAATAGAAGAATATTTTTAAGGTCAATTCGCAATGCTTTAAAAAATGAGACTACCATAAGGGCTCCCGCACACACACACAATGCAAACGCAGAATCGGAGGAGATTTCTCCTTATGATAGTCAAAGATGCTTGATACGCATTTAAAAAGAACATTTGATATTATTACTAGTGCATGGTGTAGGAAAAATTCATTTCGAAAGTAGAATATAAATCTTAGCCAACATAGACATTCCGAACTATGCCTACTATAGCTACCATCCAAACAGTGGGGCGCCACCATAAGTGAATGATAGGTTCTACAACTAATACCGTACAAGATCGTATTGTTTCTTTGGATTTCCAACGAATGATCAGGCCAAGGAACTTCCCATTGCCACATGAGAATGCCTCTGGATGGACATCCTCGAGAACCAAACCGGATCTCTACCAACACAAGGCCGGGTTACCCCTAACTGAGTAACAACTGACCGAATATGCCATCCCCCGGTCCTTTGGGACCTTTCAACCGAGCGCTCGTAATCAATTCACACAATCATAAAGTGTTTTCAACATGAGTAACTATCTGGGCTCCATACCATGATACCACCCTTTTCCAGAAGGAAACGCACATATCCTAAAGGGCGCTACCCCTCATAACCTTGCTGCATCTTTCCTGTTTTGACCATTCACGGGGTGTGAGGCTCGACGAAGTCACGTCCACAAAAACATACTTTATACAAAAGCCATGCTTTGGGTCAACAAATGATCATAGAAATGATCACCAAGATAGACGATCAAATAAACGATCCTATCACAAATAATCAACACAATGATCATTTACAGCAACACTCAGCATGTCACATTACCAAATTGGGAATATATCGCTGATAACCTTCAACTACATAACCTCTGAGCTCGTACGTCTCAGAGAAGGGTGTTAAGCTAAAAGAATAAATTCTCCGCCACCAACAGAAATATATTTGAAAGAAATCTGCTTTATATCTCAATTTGTAATGTCAGACATACAATCCATACAAGTCTGTTCCGGGCTCGAACAAAACCGAAGGCACTTACAAAGAAGTCCTTGCAATCCGGATATCCACAATCCTGATCGGATTTCCCATCACATATGGAGAACTCAATACCGGAGCAACTCGGTGCAGAGTCAATCGACAGGTCATCCTATCGTTCTCGTAAATACCGGGTCTTCAACACCGATCTTCAAATGCAATTCATAACGACGTATCACATATTCGGAATGGGTTATACGACCCCATGGTCCTTTCCCGGTTAACCCGAATAGTGAGCGCTTATTCAAAAATAAGTGTGGCATTCAAATTCAAACAAATCACGTCAAATACCCATTCAAAGGGAAATATTGATAGTCGGTTATTGAACTATCAATGGATATGCACACATCACCAGTTTCCAAATAATTCTCCAAATTATTTATTTTCCAAAATATCTTTACAAGATATATTATTTTCAATACTTCAAAAATAAATCAATATTTATTTTTAAACAAGTTCCCCTTTCTTTTATAAATTCCATAGTGAATTTACATTCCAAAATATCCATGCATATACGATTTCAATTATTCACTTCAATTTATCTTCAAAAAGATAAATTCTCAAACTATTCACTCTATATTGGAAAACATTTCCATACTTATTTATTCATAAGTAATTCACAATTTTTTTTTCAACACTTGGAAAATATTCAATATTCTTCAATCGAAATTAAGTATATATTTCATTCTTTAAGGAAATCATTCTCTTAAACATATTTATTTGGGCCAAAACGAATGTTACGTAAAACATCGTTACGACAACCCAAAATCACTAGTATAGGGATTTAAAGTTTAAATAGATATATAAATCCCAATACTATACAAAACATTTCCTTTCGGAAATCATTTACTATAACAACAGTGTTATAGTCCACCATTTCCTTCTATTTCTCGAAAACGTCTATTTCAACAATAAATGTTGAAATCTATGGTTTCGAATCTTAACACCTTTTGAAAACATCGTTAGATCGTTTTAATTCTATTTAAAACATCACATTCAAACATTTTCTTTAACATATTATTCACTATTCAAAACGTGAATATACTACGTTAATCAATTTCATACTTTCTATACATTTTATTTCAAAGGATTATTCACAGTCAAAAACGTGAATAGAACTCAATTAATAGGTTTCAACAATTTACTTATCAAAATAAGTCGTTTGCGGATTTATAAAACAACGTTTATAAATTCCATTTATTAACCTATTCAATTTCATATCTCAATGATATACTAAAAATTCATATTATAAGTCAATCACTTATAATTTATTTGCTTACCAAAAACGTTATTTTTAACTTCATAATTATAAACCTTATAACTTATAAGCTTCAATTATTTATCCAAATCTATTCTTTTAATAACTTTATAATTTTTATAAACCTACTGCTTATAAAATTCCATTTATAACTTCACCGTTTATAATTTTATAAATTCCATTCACTTATGCAATTCATTCACAATTCATTCTAACACTTATAAAAACTCGTTTTATAATTCAAATATTTTCATTTATAAATTATCAATTTATAAATCCTTTATAAAATCAATTTATACTATTATTTTAAAACATCTTTAATCTCCTTTATAATTTCACCATTTTGATTTATGAAATAATCAAATTTTATAAATCCTATATTTAAACTTTTCACAATAAACTCAAAATTTTCGATTTAACTATTTTATAAAATCATTAGCATCATATTCTCAAAAATCAGTTTTTAACTATATTTCTCAAAAATCATAATTTTTATAACATTAAAATTATAACGTTTATTTATTTAAAATGGATCAATTCCAAAAATATTTTATAAATGTATACTTTCAAAAATCACTTTAAAATCATTTTAAAATCCCAAAATTTGGTCCAATGATGCTACATACCAAATAGTCAATCACGACAACAACGATATCATATATCGATATGATAATCCATCAAATATCAAAATATCTGAAATCAAATAAAAACTGTTGAGGAATCCAGTTGGATCCCTCCAACCTGTTTTCCTGCATCCACAAACATTACCACAATACCAATTTCGCTCCAGTACGAAATTATCGCGGTATATGGGATTTAAAATATTATCCGCTTAATAGACGGCGCAATATGGTCTCATCCGCTATGCAAATGCGGGAAATCAATAACTCCAATATATACATATGCCAATATATATATATATATATATATATATTGCTATCATATATAATACCAATTTCACTGTTTATGAAATATTAACGGTATATGTTTTTAATAAATAACATCCGCTTACTAACGGCGTATAATGTCTATTTTAACAATCAATAGATAACAATCATCATTCAAACATGCATTCAAATATTTTAATTTAACTATTTAAAATAAAATTGAAACTGATTCGATTGAGTGAGAAGTTCTCACCTTGATTTCAATTTTGTTTTAGCGATTTATTTCGAATAAAATTAAACGGACGTTTAATTTTACCCAAAATTCTCACTAACTCCAAACGACTCCAATCCAACTCCATCGCGTAGTGCTCGTCCATACGATTCCAACGCTTCTCGTTTCGCGCGTTTTCGACCTCATATGAAAAAGTTATGAATTTTCAAAGTTTTACACGATTTATATAAACTAATTACAACATAAATTTTTATATTTAAACCTACAGCTCATCATCCACCGTTGATTCCAACCCCAAGCCATCAGAGCCGTGCACACCCCCTTCTCCCTCTTGTCCTCATTTTGCACGCCTCCAGGCCAAATACGCATATGAACCCATTTGCTCAATAATTAGGGTTAATTTTTGCTCCGCCCACAAGCATCGATACTCCATCATACCACCGCCATCTCGAAGCCCTTCGCTTGCTCAAACTTCGGCCATAAGCTCATAGAGCTCGGTTGTCCCTGTAGCACGCAGTTCGAGGCCGACCCTATGGCCTTTGAACGCAAATATCCGTTGATTCGTGGCTCCAATCTCGATCTCCACCGTTGAATATAAGGATCTCAACGTGCTCTACATCTTTCTAGTTGTAAGTTTCTTGAATCGTTGAGTGGATGAAGAGATAAGAGGAGGAGAAGTTGGGACATTTCTGGCCATCCATAGAATAGGAGGCGGCTGTATAAATTAGGTTTAGGTTTTTATTTTATTTTTTTAATTTATGAGAGAGGTAGGGGTCTATTTATAGAGTTTTGAACGAACACTATTCATCCGGGAATTCCAAACTCCGATTTACGCGCCGAAACCGACGTTCCTAGGGTTTATCCCGCGTTCCGGACACAATGGAACAGGTTTCGAAAGCTAATTCGGACATCTGTGCGAGTTATGGCTATAAACGTTCGATTTGAATTAAACCGATTTAAGCGATTTTCTAGGCGTTTTAATTTGTACCGGACAAACGGTAAATCCAATTGACACGAAATTTGAAACCTTACAACAATATCACGTACGGATCCGATGAAACTGGTTTCGTCAAAATCCGAGACTTTTTGAAAAATGGCTATTTTAACTCGCCAAATTAAAATTAAAAATAATTCGATGCGTTTCGAGCTGCCACGATCAAACGATAACTCCGATTGACACGAAAATTGAAATCCGGTAATAACTAACTATTACGGATCGAATGGAACTGGTCTCGTTCAATTCTGAGACTGTTCAAAAATTGACTATTTTCATTAGTCGATTTAATATTAAAATATTCAATTTTCACAAATAAACTTTTAATTCGATTTTAAAAGTTCTAAAACATCATTCTAACTCCAATATGATAAAATAAAATTTTACAAATCATTTACAATCATATTTAACTCAATTTTCAATTATTTCCATAATTTAATGTATTAAATTATCGATTCAATTATTCAATTAAATCCAATAATTCGAAATAAAATTTATTCGACTTATAAATTCACTTATTAATATTTAAAATTAATTAAATACTCAAATTTTTATTACTAAAAATCCTGGGTCGTTACAAACTTCCCCCCTTAAAAGAATTTCGCCCACGAAATTATCAAGTAAGAAAAGTTACAGAATCTATTAACTTTCCAAAATTCATAGTTAAACTTCTTACAAATCTTTACTAAGTTTTCAAATCATACTTAGTTATCTTTTCAAAAACAACTAATATTGTTTAACTTTCAATTCTAAATCAAAGTTATAGTTTTCAAAATTTTCCCATTTTCTCAAATTTTTCTAACGCCTTAAATTTTCGGAAAAATTCGCCATAGCCTCCTTTGCGCGGCTCGATCCAAAAAAAAAATGACAGTATATATATCACAAATATACATCTCATCAAGTAATGAGGCATCCCGCAGGGAAAAAAGTGTAAAAGTACGATATTTAATCCGAGATATGTACCTTATACTTTATTAGCGAGCATATACGGCTAATATAGCGCGAAAGCGAGCTCCAAATGCGAAGCAAACGCGATCCGCACCTACTAAACACTCAACAAACAACATGAGAACCATGTATATAGACAATAGTATCAATATATAACATATAGCAACATAATAACTATATATGCTAACATAGCAAATGCAACTAAAGCAACAAATGCAAACATCAACCAACTATCATCCATAACCAATAAATATTCATTCATATTCTCATTAATATTCAATGAATTTGGGTTTTCAATTTAATCACTTTTGATTCATTAACACTGGATGTTTTTACTAACATTCATTTTCAATTAGTTTATATTTACTAATTCATATTCAAGTTGGTTCACTTCCAATTCAAATTCAATTCCATTTAAGATTTGCTTAACTTCCAATTGGATTTTAATTACTTTAGCCTTAATTTCATTAACTCAATTTCATTAACACTTAATGAATTACATACAATCAATCAACTAACAACCATATAACAACCAATGTATATTTATTACAACCAAATTACTTTGCTTTCAATTGGTTTAATTAAATTGATTTTCATTCAACTATTCAATTTCCCATAACCTAAGATTTTAATGAATTAACACTTATATTCATTATTTCATATCAACTTAATTTACATTCAATTGATTAATATTTTATCCATTCATTCAATTCAATTACTAAAGTTGAATTTTATTTATATAACTTAAGTTCATATCCATTACTTAACTTTATTAATTTACTTTGATACCAATATCAATTTCATTCAATATCACTTAAGTTATATTCCATTTAACTTTAAATTCATTTTCATTTACAACTCATATTCATAAATATATTCATATAGTTTCACTTCTTATATATATAAGTTTATTTCACAATTGTAAATCACTTTAATTATAATTCAATTCTTATAATTCTTTTTTGCTTATACAATTATTCTTTTATTTGATTTTTTTTTTCAAACAACTAAACAATCAACTTATATACACTTTAATAATTCTGAAAAATTATTTCTTCATATAGAAAATATAATCAAGGTAAAATTATTTCATCTACCCAATTTTAAAACAATACTGTGTCAAATTGTTCTGTACAAGTGTTTAGAGATCCCTATCAACAACGTTAATTACTCGTATTAACCAGAATCTATATACCACTCAACAAACCAATCATCACAATATAAAACAATTTTATATTCACTAACAAATATGCACTCGTATCTATTATTACACTCGAACTCATTCTAGAGTACTACTGACTCTATCTCTAATGAGTAATACCCAACAGAACCATGGTTGTCGCTTAACCATAGGCTCCGATACCACATGTAACATACGCGATTTTTCATTGCCGAAAAACCGAATAGTTAGGGTTTTTTTAAGAAAAAGAAAAAAGCAGAAGAAGGGAGAGAAGGATAGAACATAGAGAGAAAAGAGAGAAAAGAAAATAGAAAATAGAACGGAATAGAAAACAACAGAACAACATCAGAATCTCACAATTCGCAGCGGAACAACATATAATAATAAATGAATAATCTTTAAACAAAGAACTATATCAGTTATTACATTACATCATATCATATCATCATTACATCAGAGTGTACAACAACAAACAACAACAAACAGTGCAGCGGAAAAAGAAATACTATATACTAATAATACGACATGCCATCCAGCTTGCCTCCAGCAATTCCAGAATATCCAGAATATCCTGATAAACCTAACTCTTGACTGCCCGTGTGGAAATTGGTGGGCACCCAGAGTTTAGGAAGGAAAACAATAAACTCCGAGTCAGTCATGTGACTGGTGTGGGAACTCAAAACAGTTTATTTATCTTTGAAATCAAAATAGAAGAATATTTTTAAGGTCAATTCGCAATGCTTTTAAAAAATGAGACTACCATAAGGCCTCCCGCACACACACACAATGCAAACGCAGAATCGGAGGAGATTTCTCCTTATGATAGTCAAAGATGCTTGATATGCATTTAAAAAGAACATTTGATATTATTACTAGTGCATGGTGTAGGAAAAATTCATTTCGAAAGTAGAATATAAATCTTAGCCAACATAGACATTCCGAACTATGCCTACTATAGCTACCATCCAAATAGTGGGGCGCCACCATAAGTGAATGATAGGTTCTACAACTAATACCGTACAAGATCGTATTGTTTCTTTGGATTTCCAACGAATGATCAGGCCAAGGAACTTCCCATTGCCACATGAGAATGCCTCTGGATGGACATCCCCGAGAACCAAACCGGATCTCTACCAACACAAGGCCGGGTTACCCCTAACTGAGTAACAACTGACCGAATATGCCATCCCCCGGTCCTTTGGGACCTTTCAACCGAGCGCTCGTAATCAATTCACACAATCATAAAGTGTTTTCAACATGAGTAAGTATCTGGGCTCCATACCATGATACCACCCTTTTCCAGAAGGAAACGCACATATCCTAAAGGGCGCTACTCCTCATAACCTTGCTGCATCTTTCCTGTTTTGACCATTCACGGGGTGTGAGGCTCGACGAAGTCACGTCCACAAAAACATACTTTATACAAAAGCCATGCTTTGGGTCAACAAATGATCATAGAAATGATCACCAAGATAGACGATCAAATAAACGATCCTATCACAAATAATCAACACAATGATCATTTACAGCAACACTCAGCATGTCACATTACCAAATTGGGAATATATCGCTGATAACCTTCAACTACATAACCTCTGAGCTCGTACGTCTCAGAGAAGGGTGTTAAGCTAAAAGAATAAATTCTCCGCCACCAACAGAAATATATTTGAAAGAAATCTGCTTTATATCTCAATTTGTAATGTCAGACATACAATCCATACAAGTCTGTTCCGGGCTCGAACAAAACCGAAGGCACTTACAAAGAAGTCCTTGCAATCCAGATATCCACAATCCTGATCGGATTTCCCATCACATATGGAGAACTCAATACCGGAGCAACTCGGTGCAGAGTCAATCGACAGGTCGTCCTATCGTTCTCGTAAATACCGGGTCTTCAACACCGATCTTCAAATGCAATTCATAACGACGTATCACATATTCGGAATGGGTTATACGACCCCATGGTCCTTTCCCGGTTAACCCGAATAGTGAGCGCTTATTCAAAAATAAGTGTGGCATTCAAATTCAAACAAATCACGTCAAATACCCATTCAAAGGGAAATATTGATAGTCGGTTATTGAACTATCAATGGATATGCACACATCACCAGTTTCCAAATAATTCTCCAAATTATTTATTTTCCAAAATATCTTTACAAGATATATTATTTTCAATACTTCAAAAATAAATCAATATTTATTTTTAAACAAGTTCCCCTTTCTTTTATAAATTCCATAGTGAATTTACATTCCAAAATATCCATGCATATACGATTTCAATTATTCACTTCAATTTATCTTCAAAAAGATAAATTCTCAAAATATTCACTCTATATTGGAAAACATTTCCATACTTATTTATTCATAAGTAATTCACAATTTTTTTTCAACACTTGGAAAATATTCAATATACTTCAATCGAAATTAAGTATATATTTCATTCTTTAAGGAAATCATTCTCTTAAACATATTTATTTGGGCCAAAACGAATGTTACGTAAAACATCGTTACGACAACCCAAAATCACTAGTATAGGGATTTAAAGTTTAAATAGATATATAAATCCCGATACTATACAAAACATTTCCTTTCAGAAATCATTTACTATAACAACAGTGTTATAGTCCACCATTTCCTTCTATTTCTCGAAAACGTCTATTTCAACAATAAATGTTGAAATCTATGGTTTCGAATCTTAACACCTTTTGAAAACATCGTTAGATCGTTTTAATTCTATTTAAAACATCACATTCAAACATTTTCTTTAACATATTATTCACTATTCAAAACGTGAATATACTACGTTAATCAATTTCATACTTTCTATACATTTTATTTCAAAGGATTATTCACAGTCAAAAACGTGAATAGAACTCAATTAATAGGTTTCAACAATTTACTTATCAAAATAAGTCGTTTGCGGATTTATAAAACAACGTTTATAAATTCCATTTATTAACCTATTCAATTTCATATCTCAATGATATACTAAAAATTCATATTATAAGTCAATCACTTATAATTTATTTGTTTACCAAAAACGTTCTTTTTAACTTCATAATTATAAACCTAATAACTTATAAGATTCAATTATTTATCCGAATCTATTCTTTTAATAACTTTATAATTTTTATAAACCTACTGCTTATAAAATTCCATTTATAACTTCACCGTTTATAATTTTATAAATTCCATTCACTTATGCAATTCATTCACAATTCATTCTAACACTTATAAAAACTCGTTTTATAATTCAAATATTTTCATTTATAAATTATCAATTTATAAATCCTTTATAAAATCAATTTATACTATTATTTTAAAACATCTTTAATCTCCTTTATAATTTCACCATTTTGATTTATAAAATAATCAAATTTTATAAATCCTATATTTGAACTTTTCACAATAAACTCAAAAATTCCGATTTAACTATTTTATAAAATCATTAGCATCATATTCTCAAAAATCAGTTTTTAACTATATTTCTCAAAAATCATAATTTTTATAACATTAAAATTATAACGTTTATTTATTTAAAATGGATCAATTCCAAAAATATTTTATAAACGTATACTTTCAAAAATCACTTTAAAACCATTTTAAAATCCCAAAATTTGGTCCAATGATGCTACATACCAAATAGTCAATCACGACAACAACGATATCATATATCGATATGATAATCCATCAAATATCAAAATATCTGAAATCAAATAAAAACTGTTGAGGAATCCAGTTGGATCCCTCCAACCTGTTTTCCTGCATCCACAAACATTACCACAATACCAATTTCTCTCCAGTACGAAATTATCGCGGTATATGGGATTTAAAATATTATCCGCTTAATAGACGGCGCAATAGGGTCTCATCCGCTATGCAAATGCGGGAAATCAATAACTCCAATATATACATATGCCAATATATATATATATATATTGCTATCATATATAATACCAATTTCACTGTTTATGAAATATTCGCGGTATATGTTTTTAATAAATAACATCCGCTTACTAACGGCGTATAATGTCTATTTTATGAATCAATAGATAACAATCATCATTCAAACATGCATTCAAATATTTTAATTTAACTATTTAAAATAAAATCGAAACTGATTCGATTGAGTGAGAAGTTCTCACCTTGATTTCAATTTTGTTTTAGCGATATATTTCGAATAAAATTAAACGGACGTTTAATTTTACCCAAAATTCTCACTAACTCCAAATGACTCCAATCCAACTCCATCGCGTAGAGCTCGTCCATATGATTCCAACGCTTCTCGTTTCACGCGTTTTCGACCTCGTATGAAAAAGTTATGAATTTTCAAAGTTTTACACGATTTATATAAACTAATTACAACATAAATTTTTATATTTAAACCTACAGCTCATCATCCACCGTTGATTCCAACCCCAAGCCATCAGAGTCGTGCACACCCCCTTCTCCCTCTCGTCTTCATTTTGCCCGCCTCCCGGCCAAATACGCATATGAACCCATTTGCTCAATAATTAGGGTTAATTTTTGCTCCGCCCACAAGCATCGATACTCCATCATACCACCGCCATCTCGAAGCCCTCCGCTTGCTCAAACTTCGGCCATAAGCTCATAGAGCTCGGTGTCCCTGTAGCACACAGTTCGAGGCCGACCCTATGGCCTTTGAACGCAAATATCCGTTGATTCGTGGCTCCAATCTCGATCTCCACCGTTGAATATAAGGATCTCAACGTGCTCTACATCTTTCTAGTTGTAAGTTTCTTGAATCGTTGAGTGGATGAAGAGATAAGAGGAGGAGAAGTTGGGACGTTTCTGGCCATCCATAGAATAGGAGGCGGCTGTATAAATTAGGTTTAGGTTTTTATTTTATTTTTTTAATTTATGAGAGAGGTAGGGGTCTATTTATAGAGTTTTGAACGAACACTATATATCCGGGAATTCCAAACTCCGATTTACGCGCCGAAACTGACGTTCCTAGGGTTTATCCCGCGTTTCGGACACAATGGAACAGGTTTCGAAAGCTAATTCGGACATCTGTGCGAGTTATGGCTATAAACGTTCGATTTGAATTAAACCGATTTAAGCGATTTTCTAGGCGTTTTAATTTGTACCGGACAAACGGTAAATCCAATTGACACGAAATTTGAAACCTTACAATAATATCACGTTACGGATCCGATGAAACTAGTTTCGTCAAAATCCGAGACTTTTTGAAAAATGGCTATTTTAACTCGCCAAATTAAAATTAAAAATAATTCGATGCGTTTCGAGCTGCCACGATCAAACGATAACTCCGATTGACACGAAAATTGAAATCCGGTAATAACTAACTATTACGGATCCAATGGAACTGGTCTCGTTCAATTCTGAGACTGTTCAAAAATTGTCTATTTTCACTAGTCGATTTAATATTAAAATATTCAATTTTCACAAATAAACTTTTAATTCGATTTTAAAAGTTCTAAAACATCATTCTAACTCCAATATGATAAAATAAAGTTTTACAAATCATTTACAATCATATTTAACTCAATTTTCAATTATTTCCATAATTTAACGTATTAAATTATCGATTCAATTATTCAATTAAATCCAATAATTCGAAATAAAATTTATTCGACTTATAAATTCACTTATTAATATTTAAAATTAATTAAATATTCAAATTTTTATTACTAAAAATCCTGGGTCGTTACAAAATGATATCTTATTTGGTTTAGAATTGGAAATGATATCGTATTGATATGGTTTTGAAATGGAAATGATATTTCGTTTAAAGTATAAATTATATTGAAATGACCGCGGTGTAATAATAACATTTCGTTGTTAAAGAGACCGAGATCGGAAGTTGTCATGCTCTCTGCCAACATCGAAAACCACTTTAACAACTGTGTATGCGGTGGAGAATCCAGAATGAAGTAGGACGGCGACGTCGTTTCCTTTGAGGTATATACATGGACCCGACTCCCGTGAGTTGGCATAAGGTGGCTAAAATAGGAGCGATCGACGGGCTAAGAAGTTAGCACCTTTTATCGGATACACTCCTTCGATACCATTTTATTACTTTGTGATTGATTGGGGCCTTTTTGATTTTGGGGGTGTGGCTCGAGGTGGGCGATAGTAGCTGCTATGCGTTACCATCGATCCGAAAGTGTAATTGGTATATCTACCTTGGCATTGCCTAGTTGTGCCGTGTCACCTACCCTAGCGTGCCTCGTACGAGTTTGATTTGTGTCATACCTGTGGAGTATCCTTTGGTAGCCTCCCGATTAAGAGGTATTACGGTACTATATAGACTAATGGAACAATTTATGTGTTAAAATGGAAAATGTAAAGCCTTAACGCTACTTTATTGTAAGTTTATTTTACTATTATACATTATTATAATAGCGTATATTACTACATAGTAAATAACGGATCCTTAGGAGATGTAAATCCCGAACATCTCTTAAGTTACTGCATTCATGTTAGACACTGGATAGGAGATGTCAAATCCCGTAAACATCTCTAACGCTGTCAAACTCATATTATTTTCCCATTGATTTAACTTGCATAAGATCTTTTAGTTCTGACTCAAGTGTTTTGTCTTTATAATTCGCTCCGGTCAGTCTGATCATTTCAAGATTCGAAGACTTTATTTCTGGAGGACAAAGACGAAGATTGTATTACTATTATTTATTATATTATTCCACCATATTCATACTGCTCCGCTGCATTATTTATTATTCTCTGGTATGTGTAACTCTGATATGTGTTGTATAAGTAAAATCAAATGTTTTGTAAAACAGCTTCATGAACTATTATTTGATTATTAAATTTCAACATTCCACTGTGATATTCTTTTTTGTTTATTACTTTCTCTGGTTTTCTTATTTACCCCAATAAAAATCTTCTCTTTCATATGGTTTGAGTCTGACGTATGTGGTTTATCGTCGATTTAAACATACAAAAAGGCGGTCTGTTACAAGAGTTATCCAATCCAACCAAACCTGTAACAACCCGCATATTTATCGGGTGTATATTTAAATATTTTATTTAAATATAACGTCGTTTGTCGGATTATAGTCCAAAAAGTTACTTTTTGCAAACGGTCGAATTGGGTCTCAAGACCACTTCCATTGAGTTCAAAACGTCGTTTGCGATCTTTTTGAGTATAAGCTTTGATATTTTTGAAGTAAGTTGAATTTTGTTACTTTTTCTATTGGGTTTTGGGTAGGGTTCAACCCACTAGCTAACTAAATACCCTAACTCAGCCCTCTCCTCTTCATTCACTCATTTCCACTCCTCAAACTCAAGCTCCAACTGAAAATGGTGGAAGGGAAGAGGAAATAGAAATTTGTAAGCCCTAGTTCCTCTTTCTAGCTCAAATTCTTGCTCCAAAATCTAAGAGAAGCCATTGGTAAGCCTCCTCTTCATCTTCTCTATCTCTTTCTCTCTTCAATCTCAGGAAATTCCTAAACCTAAACTTAGGAAATACTTATTTTATTCTTAGATTGAAGCTAGTTGAGTAGAAGTGGAGATTTGTTGGTCTTCTCCTTGCAAATTGAACTCCTTCTTCTTTGTTTTTGAATTAGAAGGTGAGTTTTGAACTCACATCTACTTCTTTTGATATCATTGATGTTAGGTATGAATTCCTAACACTTGTTTATGTTGATTTGCTTGTGATTTGGATTGATTCGGTGAAATTGCCAAATTATGATTTTTGAAGCCAAATCTATGTAAAACCTTATATGGTTGATGTTTTATGTTGTTCGGAGTGTTTGGGTGTGTCGTTAAGGTTGGGTAGTCGTTTGACGTAAGCCCATAATCAACACGCATCCGATTGCTTTCGATTTGTTTGGCTATAATGGCCTGGGTTCAGGAAATGCCTGAACATTAAGTTTCAGACGTCTGAAACCCTATTTCAGACGTCTGAATATTGTTCTAGGGATCATTTTCATCCCCAGATTCAGACGTCTGAAATTATATTCCAGACGTCTGAATTGGCTAATTTTCAACCAGAAGGGAAATAGGCAAAATAAAGCCTCTTTCAGACGTCTGAAAGTTTGGGTTCAGACGTCTGAATCCTCTTTTGAAAAAGAAATTGAATTCCAGATTCAAACGTCTGAATCTCTTCTTTCAGACGTCTGAATATGTGTTTTTGCCAAATTGCCTTATTCGTTTAGTTTTCCAAATCTGATCGATGCATATTGATTCCAATTAGTTGTTTATGCGTATTTGACCTTGATGATTCCTTTTTGACTTTATTCATGGGTTTTTACAAATGATTTCTTCAAATCGTATTAAAAGCTCGCTTCTCCAATTTATAAATTCTATTTAAAACACACACACAATTTCGCACTCCAAGCGATGTGGGAGGAGAATTAAATATTAGATAAAACGCGTGCAATGAACACGTGCGTTCATCTTTTCAATTAATTCCCAATCTATTCGTTTGAACGTTTTGGCCTTTTGGTCTGGTTTACCGATGAGACGAGGTAAACTTTGTACTGCTTTGAGTGTGAAATTAACTAACGGATAGTAAACCGTTTAGTGCGAACGGGTGGTTATGGGAGTCACGTTACCACTTTTCGGATTCCTTTCTAGGAGTCTGTGACACATGTTGCCTTTGGGATAGTGTCTTCGGACTGTCTCCTTCTGGCTTGTTGCCCTATAGTATCGCTTTTGGAGTTGGTCCATCGTCACCGCTCGAGAGATACTTGGGTTTGTTGTCTTCGGGTTTGTTGCCCTATTGTATCGCTTTCAGAGTTGGTCATTCGTCACCGCTCGAGTGATATTGGGTTTGGAGTCTTCGGGCTTATGGATCCTTGTTTATACAGTACTGAGCTCGAGCAATCTTATGTTTCATTGATATGTATATTCCCTAGGCATCGCCCTTCGGTGTTGGTCTTTTTGAACCGCACGATATGTAGCGATTACCATGTGGAACTTGTGTTACCTTCATTGGTATTTGTTATTGCCTTTTGGCTTGTTTTGGGATATTCATATCCTTTGTTTGTTGTGTTGCCGATGATATGAGGCTTGTCTTGTTTTGTTATGTTCATCTTTTGTTAGATGATTGTGTTATCTCCCTTAGAGATATTTTTTACACCTTATGACTTTGCAGGTTATTGTTGTCCAGTTTATCTAACTGATTTGTTTAGCTAGACTGACCCGTGTATTTCATACTCGGGTCAGACCGAGATGTTTCAGGTTAGGTGCTTTTGGACTTAGCCTCTTTTGCTTCCGCATGGACTATTCCGCTAGTTTTTTTTTGCCGTAACTTCTTGTGTAGTCCTTTTTGGGTTGTAACTCTGATATGTATTATTTGACTCGTTTGGATATGGTGGTTTGCTATACCACTTGACTTGTATTAGTTTGTATACTCTGTTATGTGTCAGTATATGTGTATATGATGATCTACTGTTCTGTGATGCATATTACATTTGAGTTGTTATATTCTGTTCTGATAGATCCTCCAACCACATATGGTTTTGTTTTAAGTATTAATTGGGTATGTCGACCTACTTGGTATGACTATTGTCGATGTATTCAATAGATAGTTAGAGCAAGGCTATAGATGGTCGCTCCCAACCAGCCTTATTCTCCGTGTTAGTTGATGGCATTACCCTGTAGTGTTCTTGGCTAGCGTAGGTATAGAGGTGGGGCATCACAGCTTGGTATCAAAGTGAGGTTCAGAACAAAATATGATAAACACAGAATAGATGCACATATCTCGGTACATCAAAGTGTATAAGTGATAGAAATCTTTGAATCAGTGCCTTTCTTTTCCTCCTTCTATCAAAGGTTAGATAGAATTTGGGGAATACGTCTAGGAATGCATTTTATTCCGTAGTATTCCATCTTGGATTATTTACCTTGTGAATAATCTTGTTCTTATCTTGCTTTCAGCGTATGGCTGGAAGAAGCAGGGGACGACGTTCGGATGCTGGGCAATCCAGTGGCTCACATCTGGATGGCGTTTATATGTCTGCCGATCAGTTTTTGGAGTTGTTTAGGAGTACTCAGCCTCTAGTTCCTCCTCGAGTTTCTCCACCTCGCAAGTCTGCCTTTGCACGTCTGTGCAGTGATTTTTCTCATCTTGGAGGAAAGCCGTTTAAGGGCTCCGAGTCCGTTCTTGAAGTCCAAGCTTGGCTTCGCACGTGCGAGCGTATTTTCTCTCGCATGAATCTTTCTGATCATGATAGGGTTCTTGTAACTTCTAGCTTATTACAAGAGCGTGCTCTTGATTGGTATGAGCTTCTTGTAGCCGTGATCGATGAGTCTACTCTTTCTTGGACTCAGTTTCAGGAGCGATTCGAACTCAAGTTCGTTCCTGAATCTGAAAAAGTTTTATTGACCCGTCGCTTCCTTGAGTTGAAGCAAAGGAAATCTTCTGTTTCTGAGTATGTTGCATCATTCGAGGCTTTATCTAAGTATGGTCTTTAATTCATTAGCACTTCTTATAAGAAGAATCTGAAGTTTGTCTCTGGTCTTAAGAAATATCTTAAGAAGTCTTTGTTGCTCCAGCTTAAGCTTTCTTTTGAGGAGTTGGTAGATTCTACACTTCATCTCGAGACTGTCGAGAAGGAGTGTGATAGTGGTGATGATGTTGAGGTTCGCAAGAACCCCAACAAAAAGCAGTCTCCATTGGATGAGCGGGAATTTTTCCCTTCTAAGAAGAAAAAGCCCGTTGAATCTGATTCTCAGTCTCAGCCTGCTGAAACACCTTCCATTCGGAAGTGTTTCAATTGTGGTTCTCCTGATCATATGATTCGAGCTTGTCCTAAGCCTCTCTTCCGCCGCTATTGCAAGAAGGAAGGCCATCGTCTTTCCACTTGTCCTATTGCTCCAAATAATTCTCAATCTGGCAAGCTTAATGTAACAGATGCTTTTGGAGGCCCTTCTCAGGGATAAGGTATGTCTCCATCTATTTTGGAAGGTTTCTATTTTCTTTATGATTTCGATTTCAATTTGATGGCATCATTTTATTTCTTTAAGTCCTCATGATGAGGAGAGTGTTGTTTCTCTCATTCTTATAGTTTGGGTTTTGTCTTAGGATTATCACCTAAGCATTCTTTTGAGTGGTGTTAAGGTCTTTTTTTCAGCTCGACCTTGCCACCGGTTTTCATTTGGCTACGAGTTGCGGAGGTTAGCACTCCACTTACCGCATTCCGCACTCGTTGTGATTCTTAGGAATGATTTATTATGTCATTCAGTTTGTTTAGCTCATTTCATCCATTTTAGGAATCGAGTATTTTGTGAATATCTCGATGATTCCATTTTTGTATTTATTGGTTTTGGATGGAAATTAGCAATTTAAAATTTTTGAAAATATTTTTCATAAGATTTATTTATAAGTATAAATGGGATTTTTGTTCTTAAAACAAACAAGGAGAATTTTTTTAAAAAAGTTTTTAGAAATATGTTTATCATATAGAAGATTGTTTTGTGATTGTATTGCCCATTAAGTGCTTTAAGAATTTTGGTCGATGCGCTTGATCAACGTTATCGATAGGAATCTCCTAAACGCTTTGATGAGACAATCAGATACAATGAATAGATTTGAAATAAGAAAAATTTTCTAGAAAAATAATTACATGAAGATAATTATGGTTTTGAAAGTTTTAGCTTTTCGGGAAAGTTGATTATTTAAAAGAACTCTTTTCCGATACTCTCATTCTTTCTATTCCCGAAAGGGGGATCGTGTTGCCAATGCATTTAGTTGTAAGCAACAAGTTATTGTTTCTTTGTTGATGTCCGAATGGAATGATCTTTTTACCAAGTTCATCGGACGTTTTGTTGTACTTCATTTTGTTGAGCTTTGGTTCATTTGACGTATTGTTGCACCACGTTGGTGTTCCGAATTATTTTGAGCTTAGGAATCCTTAGAATTCTCTGAGCAAACAAGTTAGGGTTTATCCTTTCGTGCAGTTTATGGTGAACTTCTTATTCTGTTATTCTTATGTGTTGATATGTTTTTGGGTTGTTACTCTTTATTTTCTTCTTAATAATTACGAGGACGCAATTTCTTTAAGGAGGTGAGTCTGTAACAACCCGCATATTTATCGGGTGTATATTTAAATATTTTATTTAAATATAACGTCGTTTGTCGGATTATAGTCCGAAAAGTTACTTTCTGCAAACGGTCGAATTGGGTCTCAAGCCCACTTCCATTGAGTTCAAAACGTCGTTTGCGATCTTTTTGAGTATAAGCTTTAATATGTTTGAAGTAAGTTGAATTTTGTTACCTTTTCTATTGGGTTTTGGGTTAGGTTCATCCCACTAGCTAACTAAATACCCTAACTCAGCCCTCTCCTCTTCATTCACTCATTTCCACTCCTCAAACTCAAGCTCCAACTGAAAATGGTGGAAGGGAAGAGGAAATAGAAATTTGTAAGCCCTAGTTCCACTTGCTCAAATTCTTGTTCCAAAATCTAAGAGAAGCCATTGGTAAGCCTCCTCTTCATCTTCTCTATCTCTTTCTCTCTTCAATCTCAGGAAATTCCTAAACCTAAACTTAGGAAATACTTGTTTTATTCTTAGATTGAAGCTAGTTGAGTAGAAGTGGAGATTTGTTGGTTTTCTCCTTGCAAATTGAACTCCTTCTTCTTTGTTTTTGAATTAGAAGGTGAGTTTTGAACTCACATCTACTTCTTTTGATATCATTGATTTTAGGTATGAATTCCTAACACTTGTTTATGTTGATTTTCTTGTGATTTTGATTGATTCGGTGAAATTGCCAAATTATGATTTTTGAAGCCAAATCTATGAAAAACCTTATATGGTTGATGTTTTATGTTGTTCGGAGTGTTTGGGTGTGTCGTTAAGGTTGGGTAGTCGTTTGACGTAAGCCCATAATCAATACGCATCCGATTGCTTTTGATTTGTTTGGCCATAATGGCCTAGGTTCAGGAAATGCCTGAACATTAAGTTTCAGACGTCTGAAACCCTATTTCAGACGTCTGAATATTGTTCTGGGGATCATTTTCATCCCCAGATTCAGACGTCTGAAATTATATTCCAGACGTCTGAATTGGCTAATTTTCAACCAGAAGGGAAATAGGCAAAATAAAGCCTATTTCAAACGTCTGAAAGTTTGGGTTCAGACGTCTGAATCCTCTTTTGAAAAAGAAATTGAATTCCAGATTCAGACGTCTGAATCTCTTCTTTCAGATGTCTGAATATGCTGTTTTTGCCAAATTGCCTTGTTCGTTTAGTTTTGCAAATTTGATCGATGCATATTGATTCCAATTAGTTGTTTATGCGTATTTGACCTTGATGATTCCTTTTTGACTTTATTCACGGGTTTTTATAAATGATTTCTTCAAATCGTATTAAAAGCTCGCTTCTCCAATTTATAAATTCTATTTAAAACACACACAATTTCGCACTCCGAGCGATGTGGGAGGAGAATTAAATGATTAGATAAAACGCGTGCAATGAACACGTGCGTTCATCTTTTCAATTAATTCCCAATCTATTCGTTTGAACGTTTTGGCCTTTTGGTCTGGTTTACCGATGAGACGAGGTAAACTTTGTACTGCTTTGAGTGTGAAATTAACTAAAGGATAGTAAACCATTTAGTGCGAACGGGTGGTTATGGGACTCACGCTATCACTTTTAGGATTCCTTTCTGGGAGTTTGTGACACATGTTGCCTTTGGGATAGTGTCTTCGGACTGTCTCCTTCTGGCTTGTTGCCCTATAGTATCGCTTTTGGAGTTGGTCCATCGTCACCGCTCGAGAGATACTTGGGTTTGTTGCCTTCGGGTTTGTTGCCCTATTGTATCGCTTTCGGAGTTGGTCATTCGTCACCGCTCGAGTGATATTGGGTTTGGAGTCATCAGGCTCATGGATCCTTGTTTATACAGTACTGAGCTCGAGCAATCTTATGTTTCATTGATATGTATATTCCCTAGGTATCGCCCTTCAGTGTTGGTCTTTTGGAACCGCACGATATGTAGCGATTACCTTGTGGAACTTGTGTTACCTTCATTGGTATTTGTTATTGCCTTTTGGCTTGTTTTGGGATATTCATATCCTTTGTTTGTTGTGTTGCCGATGATACGAGGCTTGTCTTGTTTTGTTATGTTCATCTTTTGTTAGATGATTGTGTTATCTCCCTTAGAGATATTTTTTATACCTTATGACTTTGCAGGTTATTGTTGTTCAGTTTATCTAACTGATTTGTTTAGCTAGACTGACCCGTGTATTTCATACTCGGGTCAGACCGAGATGTTTCAGGTTAGGTGCTTTTGGACTTAGCCTCTTTTGCTTCCGCATGGACTATTCCGCTAGTTTTCTTTTGCTATAACTTCTTGTGTAGTCCTTTTTGGGTTGTTACTCTGATATGTATTATTTGACTCGTTTGTATATGGTGGTTTGCTATACCACTTGACTTGTATTAGTTTGTATACTCTATTATGTGTCAGTATATATGTATATGATGATCTACTGTTCTGTGATGCATATTACATTTGAGTTGTTATATTATGTTCTGATGGATCCTCCAACCACCTATGGTTTTGTTTTAAGTATTCATTGGGTATGTCGACCTGCTTGGTACGACTATTGTTGATGTATTCAATAGATAGTTAGAGCAAGGCTATAGATGGTCGCTCCCAACCAGCCTTATTCTCCGTGTTAGTTGATGGCATTACCCTGTAGTGTCCTTGGCTAGCGTGGGTATAGAGGTGGAGCGTCACAAAACCACCATTGTACACCGATCCACATAGACATGCCGAACCACATAGGTTGCATCAATCCCTTATATCTCCAATCTCCTCCTGGTTCGAGTCCTGTCTAGCTTCAACCATATCTTCTACAACTATCGCTTTGTAGCCGGGCCATGTAGCCGGGTAACATTTTCCCCCCAAAATTTGTCTTATTGCATACATGATGTGCTTTGAATCGAAGCAAGTTGGAGTTTCCAGAAAGAAATCCATCATGCTTCCTGAATAATCATTATCCTTTAATTTTATCCTCCCAAAGTGTCGTATCCTTCTTTGGTCGTCATGACATTTGGTCGATTCCCAATAGTATAAATTCAGGCTTGTAGTTCATCAGTGGCCATCTATGTTCGGTTCTACAGGGATAGTAAGCTTTGGCTCTCTGATCCAGTCTTTTCTTTATAAATCTAAGTGAAAAATCAATTTCTGTTGACTTCAAGAAATCGAATTTTTCGAATATACACATTCTTGCCATTGGCTGCCGAATGCATTTTATATGCTTATAAGTCGTCACCAATTCCATCTAGTTTAGTTGTAATTCGATTGCAATTCCTTGTTTATATTTTTTTTTTGTGAAATAAGGATTGTATTCAACCACTCGATGAGAGGGTACTTTATGTTCTACATAGATGACGACCTCAGAGCCGTATGCACGGGTGAATGAAGTACGGCCAGTCGCGGACTCATGGATAGTTCTATGTCCCATAATAATGTTGGGAGTTCATCCATCCATTTACCTCTAGCCTTTTTCAAACCTCTTTCCAGAATAGACTTTATGATTTTGTTCACAACTTCAACCCGTCCATTTTCTTGAGGGCGAGCAAATATCGTAAATCTATTTTCAATATGATGTTGATGGTAGAAGTCTTTTAAATTTAGAGCTGTTTTTGGGATTTATTTCTAGTTATAGTGGTTCATGGAAGGTCATGATGAAAGATGTCGTTCGGGACAATGAAGTTGATTATTTTCTTCATCTTGGTTGTGGTTAAAATTTCTGCATCTGCCCATTAGGTGAAGTAATCAACTGCTACGATGGCGTATTTCGCACCATCTTTAGGATCGGTAAGAAAACGATGATGCTAATGACCCCAAGCGGCAAACGGCTATGAATTAGCCATTTGGGTAATTTCCATCAGCGGGGATCTCAGATTTTTTGCAAACATCTTTCACTCGTGGCATTGTCTATCATGATCAGCTGCATCTTGATTGATAGTTGGCCAGTAATACCCGTAGTGGAGTATTTTCTTTGTCAGGGTTTCTCCCCTGATATACTCAACGCATTCTTCTTCATAAACATCACTCAAGACTCATTTGATATCTTCATGGGTGATACATTAAAGCATGGGAATGGATAAACTCCTTTTCATACATGACTTCTTCTTGAATGATTTGGCATGAAGCTTTGAGGAGGACCTGTCGTTTTTCATTCCTCCATTCAGTAAGAATACCTCACTATAGATAGCCTTTGATAGGAGTTGTCTCCAAGATCTAGCCGATCTCCATCCGTCAATGCTTGGAATATTAAGCACTTCAATCGAAACAAAGTATGTTTGTTGCACGTCCCTGAAACTAGCCAGCTTGGCCAGTGACTTTGACTCTTTTCATTTAGTTCGTTGAGGATGTGTATAATGATGTAATACGTGAAGTCGGCTAGTAGCTCTTTGACTTGGCCGAGATAAGGAGCAAGACAATGTCCTTGGCAAGAATAACTTCCCTAACTTTGCATACTACTAATCAGGAATCACAAAAGATATTTAAAGTTTCCACTCCAAGTTCTCTAGCAAGTTTGAGGCTGACGGTCGAGGCTTCATACTTAGCTTGTTGTTTGCTATAAGGAAATCGAGTTTTAGGGCGTATGTAGCAGATCGATCATTCCCTAGGAGTTATTAACATGACTCCTACGACATAACAATGATCATTAGATGCTCCATCCTCGTATATTTTCCATCTTTTAGTTGTTTCTCCACTACTCATCGAGTAGTCATTTGATGCAGTGAACTCAAACATGAGTTCTGATAATTTTCGTCCTTGGATATCTCTTCGAGGGAAATAAGCGATATCGAATTGGCTTAGTTTAATATTCTATTCAAGCAGTCTTTTAGACATCTTAGGTTGTTGTATGACCTGTCATAATAGCTGATAGGAATAGACGTTAATGGGGTGAGCCTAAAGTAAGAGCGGAGCTTTCATGATGAAATCAATTGACATTACGCTAGCTGTTGTAGCTTCAGGTCGATATTCAATGCATGGCTCGTGATAGTCGGTGAAATCACACACGCATGTTAGAATGGGTCCAAGGGAACATATCATCATTTGTTTAGAGAAATCCATCTAATTCTTTTATCATCATTGCACTGAGCTGTGATCTGATCTTCTCACCCATGAAGAGTCACCATGGTTGATTGTAATGTCGACTGTCAGCTCAGCGGGTGCAATCTTGGATTCTTTGAGTTCTTATGTAATTGTTTTGCATAACATTCAATGTGAAATATTATTGAGATGGTCAATGTTGATAGTTACTTTGGTCGAATCGTAGAGTCTTGTCATGAGTTATTAAGTCTGATAGTGAAGGGCTCTAAATGTTCTGATTGATTATCTGCAAATAGCTGAAGATCAGGCTTAAAAGCATGTGTAAGAAAATGTCGAGTAGGGATTAGACTCAAGTTGCATGAAACAGCATAGCTAGATCTTGCTTTGAGTTTGAATTTGCTTGTATATTCGAGTAATGCGCTTTCCATTCAATCCATTCATGATCCTTTACCCATCCTTCAGGTTGGAGTGATAGTCAGTTGCCCACGAACTTAGGCGTCGATTTAATGATTCTATCTCTAGGCATTCTTTCGGTCATAGCCTTGAGTAGTTGTAAACACTATATATAAGTTTCAATGTTGAGCTATCATAGCCAGTCTTTGGATGATCACGCTTCTGCTCCCAGTCTCGGGTTGATAAATGTACTACATGAATGGTTGTCTCGTCCTAGCTATGTTTATACCCCCACCTAAACTCTAAAGACATAGAGTTAATTGGTGAAGTCCGTTCACATTCAACCTACTTCTCGCTCGTGCCCCTAAGTCTGGGCATATACCGATAAGTAGGAAGGCCAGCAATGCCCACTTTAGCTTTACTCTCTTTACCGTTGAACCATGGGATTGGGTCAGTTGATTGAAGGCTGAGTCTCGCCTATCCTGGATTGTATTGTTGTTTCATTCCAAGGGGAATACTTTGATGCCTTGTCAGTTTCTGGGCATAATTTGTTTCTGGGTATAATTTGGGTACTGGGTAGTCAGATACGTCCATTGTGGTTCATATTCTATAATCAGATCTCGGGGTAAAGTGGGCTCAAGTGCATTCAGGTCATGCTCATCCAGTTTCATACTCCTCCTAATGGATCGAAGGAGGGTGTTGGAGAATTAATGATCTTGTCTTCATGGTTTACTCTCCTTTCCACACTCTGGTGGTCATAGTTTTTCAAGGGACATTCGGGTCACATTCTTATGTGCTTGGTGCGGATCGATATTGACCCTCGATGTGAGGTATGATATAGCCGGTAGCCCGTAGCTTTGGATGTCCTTTCAATTAGTTCTATATTGAGGCCTCCTTGCCACCATTGCCTTAAGTTGTAAAGAACTCGAAGCTAGAGTTATTATAGCTATCGTATTTAGCTTTCAGCGATTATTCCCCTGACCCCGGCATTGATTTGGCCTTGCCACAAGTCGGATGGTCGAATTCCATCCTTAGCGAGTAAATACTCCTTATGTCGATTTTAGGCTGAAGTTTGCGGAATAGAGAACGGTCGGAATCCACTCATCTATTTATCGATGTTTATACGCCACCTTGCATTCTGGTGACTTAGAGTTATTCTTGCCCCGATCGACTTGCGCCCAATTTGTGTTCATGCTTCGATCCACTCTCCGGTGACTTAGAGATTTGTCGAATGGTTTATGCTCTAGTCCACAGTCAGGGACGTAGAGATTTTCGTCAAGTCGTTTATACTCTAGTTCGTGCTCCGAGCATTCAGGGTACTCTGGTCTGCTTTAGGGACTTCAAGATTTTTTTCAAGTCGTTTATATTCTAATCCACGCTCTAGGGACTCAGAGTACTCTAGTCTGCTTCAAGAACTTAGAGATTTTTCTCAAATCGTTTATACTCTAGTCCGCGCTCTAGGGACTGAGAGTACTCTAGTCCGCTTCAGGGACTTAGAGATTTTTCTCAAATTTTTTATACTCATGTCCATGCTCTAGTGACTGAGAATACTCTAGTCCGCTTAAGTGAAATAGAGATTTTTCTCAAATCGTTTATACTCTAGTCCGCGCTCTAGGGACCGAGATTACTCTAGACCGCTTCAGGGACTTAGAGATTTTTCTCAAATCATTTATACTCTAGTCCACACTTTGGGGACTCAGAGTACTCTAGTTCGCTTCAGGGACTTAGAGATTTTTCTCAAGTCATCTATAGTCTAGTCCGTGCTCTAGGGACTCAGGGTACTCTAGCCAGCTTCAGGGACTTAAAGATTTTTCTTAAGTCGTTTATACTCTAGTCCGCGCTCTAAGGGCTGAGAGTACTCTAGTCCGCTTCAGGGACCTAGAGAGTTTTCTCAAATTGTTTATACTCTAGTCCACGCTCTGGGGACTAAGAGTACTCTAGTCTACTTTAGAGACTTAAAGATTTTTCTCAAATCGTTTATACTCTAATCTGCGCTCTGGGGACTCAGAGTACTCTCATCTGCTTCATGGATTTAGAGATTCTACTCAAATCTTTTATACTCTAGTCCACGCTCTGGGGACTCAGAGTACTCTAGTTCACTTCAGGGACTTAGAGATTTTTGTTGAGAGAATTCGTATTTCCCCGCGTTTAATTTGTATATCATTTACCGTGTCGAGGCTAATGTTGTCAAATGAACAGTGGAACCGCATTTGCTCATGGAATGGGACTATGCCCCCAGCATCAAGGACGAAACTTGAAAAATGGACGATCGATTCTCATCCGCTTGGTGATTGTAGCTCTTCCAATCAAGTCAAGAAAGGAGGTATATGATAGATGGTTGGATCACATCCATGCTGGGGTCGGATAATCAAGTCTCGCACGATATGCTTCGTATCTCTTTCTAGAAAATGAGGATAATAGATTATTGAGTAAACAAACTAAGTTGCATATGTTCCAAGTTGCAGTCATGTCCATGTATTGAGAGAGACGGTTGATTAGTAGGTAGTCCATCACAGCTACTTCAAATCAGGCTTTCAAACAACCTCTTATGTTTTGGGTAGGAGTTGATGTGTAGATGATCAAATCACGTCCGCTCTAGTTAGATTCCAGCATCACTCTGCTTCAGGAGAGGCATATGTATTTTATCGAACTTTACTTTCTGACCCGAGGAATGGATGATCGGACCACATTCATTCCAAGCCTAGCTAGGCCACCAAATAAAATATGGAGGTCGATGAATGGACGGTCAATCATGTACGCTTTGCATATGGCTCTAACCATGACGAGCTTTTCCATCTCTAGTCCATGGTCCCAAATCAAAGGCATATGGTTGATGATGAGCAATCGAATCATGATCATCTTGATGAAACTCCACAGGCCCGATCACGATCTACGTGGATTGGTTGGTGGCCAACTCTGAGTACGTGGTCACCTGCATCATTTTAAAAGTAGTTTAGTTCAAGTTGGTCGTAGTTCATAGAACAATTGAAATAGAAATCATTCAAATAAGATTGGAATAAATGTCATTGATAAGTGAAGTAGCATCGTTTGCTCACTGTTCAACTTTTCCCTAGCTCCTTTCAAAGGGATGTCGGCCATCAACAGTCCAATTGATAATCATAGTTCTTTATGGATAGGCATCAGATGTTTAGTGCTCGTCATTCTGCTAGACTGGGACATACTGTTGAAACTTTCCTTTCTAGATTAGCTTTTCGATCACACCTGAGAGGTGTTTGTAATTGCCAGTGTTAGGATCAGTAAGCATCTTGGAATATACAACATTCCCCTGATTTTGTCTGGGCTTCGATGGACTCTCTCGAGGTTGTTTTTCAGTACCACTTTGTCATGAGTCTCCAAGTAGAGGCTATCGATTGAATCTTTCAAAGAGCATATGAGTTGAATTTTGAGATATTGGTTCATCTACTGGAATCTGAGTCCATAGCCAATGATTATGTATTGTTATTTTTCCTAGTCTGCTCCGCTCCTCCTCACTTTGGTTTTGATTCATTTTGTAATAGAAACGATCAATGGTCGTAAGAGGTTCTCTACGTAACTAGCTGCTAAAATATATCTGGAGGTTGACTCCCCTCAAACTTCGATCAGTATGATATCCTTGTTAGCATTTGGAACAAATTGCTTGAAGTCAAACATTGGTTTGCTTGGAGTCACTAAATTCAAAGTGCTAGGTCAGTGAAGAATGGTGCTTAGAATCATCTTGGCATTTTCCTAGAGTCATATTATCTATGTTATGCAACCTTTGGGAATATAGTTTGAGTAGCGGTTGCTTGTTCATTCCCTTGTTTCCATTCAAAGGTTGTCGCTTGATCTCTATGCTCTGATCGGTCATAGGATGTAAAGGAAGTGGGTAGAATGTTCCTTCATTAAGTTGAGTTTAGAATCACTAAGCGGAGGCACTACGCTGTGGCTAGTGTTCGAGTGGACAAGGGAAACCCAAAAAGTTTTTTTTAAAAACAGGTGTCCTACCCGATCCATATTTTTTTAGGTATAAGGATCGATCAGATAGTGTTTTTGAGAGAGGGATCGGTATACAGTAGAGGGATCGATATCCACTAGAGGGATCGGTATACACCGGGTCGGTAACACTAAGTCGGTATACACTGGGTCAATAACACTAGTTCCGTATACACTGGGTCGGTATACACTAGATAGGTATACTCTGGGTTGGTATACACTGGGTGGATATATACTTGATCGGTATACTCTGGGTCGGTATACACTGGATTGGTATACTTTGGGTCTGTATACACTGGGTAGGTACACTCTGGGTCGGTAACAATGGGTCGGTATACACCGAGTTGGTAAGACTGGTTCGGTATACACTGGGTCGGTATACACTGGATCCGTATACACTGGGTCGGTATACACTGGGTTGGTATACTCTGGATCGGTATACACTGGGTCGGTATAGACTGGGTCGGTATACTCTAGGTCTGTAACACTGGGTAGGTATACACTGGGTCATTCAGTGCATATGATTCTTGAATCGATCGACGCATATGGTCTTTGGAGTGATTGGGACATATGGTTTTTGGACCAATCGACATGTAAGCTTCTTTTGTGAGGGATCAAATATCTGCATTGAGTGAGAGGTCGGTTATATGAGAGATTGGCTGAATTACCTTCAGAGAGGGATCGACCTTCATATAACTCCAATGTAAACTTCAACATCCAATCCCAAAAACTTGTGTGCATTAGTGAATCCAATCCTATGGCTAATAGCTTCCTTTAGATCTTTTTCAAATCTGAGTAGAATAGGAAGTTTGCTGGTAAACAACTAAATCTATCCCACGAATATGGAAATCCACAAGTAGACGATGAGAGCTAATCACGCCGAGAATTCAATTCTCAGTGAAAGCACCAAAATGTTGGCACCAAAATTTGTCACTAACACACTAGAATAGATTTCTATAGAGAGATTAATGAAGATATTAAATTGGAGTAGAGGAATAGCGCAATATAATTCAAAAAAAATAGCAAAAAACAAGAACACTAGAATTATAGTGGTTCGGCGTGACTGCCTACGTCCACTTTGAATATGATCTTTATTGCTTTTTAAGCTGTTTAAATACGGATACAATCCACAAAGAGCAGCTTGAATTCAGTTTGGAATAAAAGGAAATGAGTATAGAAAATCGCAGTCAGTTTTCACAAAAAGAGAATCCCTTAAACTAGACCCCTTCCCCTCAATTTATAGACTAGGAAAGGCTGGATCCCTCGTGTAGGTTCATGACCAAGATAGCTCGGCCCATAGCTGGTAGGTTAAGTAGTCCGAACCAGGCATTCCCACCCACACGCACTGATCCACACGTGTCGAACAACGAAGGCCGAACCACAATGGCCAAACCACCTTGACCGTCCCACTTCGAGCTTCCTTCCTTGATTGAGCCACCCATGCCGACCCATACGTGTTGAACCATAGGCCTAACCGCACATGAATGTTGATCCATATATACTAATCCTCCTAAGGTCGATCCATATCTACATCGAGCCACTTAGGCCGAAACACTACGTGCCGACCCACATTGGCTTGTCTCCCCTGACCGAGCAACACATGCCGACCCACCAAGGCTGACCCATCCATGGCCTCCCATATGAGCTGTCCTACTCCAACCAAAGCACCATCGAATACCGATCCACATAGACATGCCGAACCACATAGACATACCTAACCATATAGGTTGCATCGATCCTTTATATCTCTAATCTCCTTCAGGTTTGAGTCATGTCTAGCTTCAACCCTATCTTCTACAACTATCGCTTTGTAGCCGGGCCAAGTAGCCGGGTAACAACGTGCATGTATCTCACCTCGTTTAGTCAATATACTAATAACATTACTCATAACATCTCTAGCTTAAGCAATATTACAACCAAGGAGTATGCAAGTAGTCCATTGATATATAAATTGTAAATGACAACTTATGTTAAATGATTCATAATCTTTAATATACATATAATGAGTGATAACGATTTAGGGAATAATATACTTCTTGTGAAATACCCTCATGATTCCAATGCCAGACACATCTAAAATCATGATATATGTACCATATGTATGCACTTATTCCTTAAATCTCATTTGGGTTTCTTTCTAGTTCAAATTAATTTTAAAACATATATTATTATGTAAGTATTAACTTATTTATAACTATTATAATTTAATTTACCTATATAGTATATACATTTATCTTATTAGTTAAACCCAATTTAACTGACTTTAATTCTTATTATTTAAATCAAATTTAATTTATTTTACATAAATTGCTAAAATTTTATGTTTCTTATCTTAAACTATTTGAGATAGCTAATCAAATGTAACGTTCATGGTATGTTTATGTGTACATATCAATATATGTGTATATTTAGATTAATCAATTTTATTCAATTAATTTTATTTAATAAATTTTATTTGAGCTAATAATTTAATTAATTAATTTTAGTTTATTTTAAATTTTAATTTAATTCATTGTAAACAAATTTAAGATAAATATAAAACTACAACAATTATAGTTATATGCATATATCAATATATATATATATATATATATATATATATATATATATATGTATTAATTAATTAATTAATTCATTTATTTTAATTAATTACTTCATTCATTTTAATTAATTATTTCATTTATTTTAATTAATTATATTAAGTAAATTTCAAATTTTAAAATTTTAAAATAATTTATTTAGTTTCTCCAAACAATTTTGAGAACCTTGAATGCATTATAACATTTATAAAATTCCTTTTATATTTCAAACTTAAATTATAAATTTAAAATATCTTTTAGTTTACTAAGCAAATTTTAAAAATTAGCCCAAATGTTCAAAATCAATTTGGGCCTTTATGAGGATAACGTTTGGGTTTACTTTCATCTTTTTGGGTCGGGCCAGTGGCCAAGTAGGGTAGAGTACTTATTACACAATCCTAATCTTAGATGTTACTTTTAAGACACCCTACTAAAAATGAAAGCTTTAATTAATTAGCCCTAACGTTGCAAATTTATACCGCATATACCATTTGTGATTTGATATCACTGAAGAAATTGGGCTAGTCGGATGTAGGTGAAATATGTAGATTCAAAAAAAATGGATCTATTGGGCCCATGAAGTCTAAAGTGGATTTCAGATCCAATTTAAAATATTTTAAATAAAACCTTTATTTTATTTATTATAAGTTTTAATTGTATAAGTATATCATATACAGCTATATTTGTACAGTGTGTGCGATGTAAATATGAAGTGTACATGGCTAATGTGACTATATATCGATGTTGGGATACATACCATAATGGACCCATTTATTCCTTTATACATATCTTTGTTGTCCATAGTTTAAAACTATTTAAAATAACTAAAAATATGTATATTACTTATATTTACCCACGTGCGCGTACACATGCACACGCGCACGCGCACGTGTGCGCATACAAATATATATATATATATATATACATATATATATATATACATATATATATTTGTGTGTGTATATATATTGTAAAGTTACTTTAAATAATCGCAAAATTTACTTATAATCAAAATGACAATTAATTGTGTTTAATTAAGCAATTGATAGGAAGAGGAAAAGGTGATGGAGTTATCTTCTTTCATTTACTCATCATTTAATGTCATTTCAAAATAATTTTGAATACCCAAATACATCCTAATTTTGAATAATATTTTAAAATCTAAAACTAATGATTTGGAAACTAAATTTAAACTTATGAAGGATTTAAAATTAAATTTGTGATTATACACAAAAAATCATAAACTTTGAGTTGAAACAATATATTTTATATACATATATGTATTTGCAAACTATGTTTTAAACTAAAACTATATATACATATAAACTTTGAAATCTATTATAAGCTTTAAAATTAAAGTAACAAATTAAAATCTAGCTTTATCTTAAGAAGGATTCCAATAGTTTATGATGTTTTGAACAAAAGTCCACTTATGATGTTTTTTTAGTTAAAACCACTTTTGAATTATGTAAACAAAAATCAAATGAAATATATTCAAAATAACAAATATGTGAAACATATATTCAATATCCAAAGTAATTTCAAACAATTAACTAATATAGTTAATTTATTTTGTATATGCAAAGAGTTAAAAATGATATCAATTTATTAAAAATAGTTTCCAAACCAAAATTATTGGTTTGTTTATTTGTTGTTTTTAAAGAATAATTTCAAAACAAGGAAAAAATTAGATTGGACAACTTCAACACATACAAATTCATTATAAAAGGAATTGGATCTAAATTATACAAACAATATGAACATAAATCAAAAAAGATGTAACTAATGTAGGATTTAATTATATTAATGCGATGTGCGTACAATCAATTAAAGTGTTGCATGCATTAGATGCTAAAAACGTGTCAACATAATGAACAAATAATGAGATTAGATGCATGATGTATAGGATCTAAAATTTATTAACATGGTTTATATAAAATCAAATAAAACTAGGTTACACAAAAATAAGGCCAAAGATTTGTGCCTTGAATGAAGAATAAAACCCTAATTTGATTGAATTAACCTTTGGATTTTGCAAGGAAGTAAAGGCAAACACTAGCCTGAATGAATTGATTTTATTTTACTTTGTTTTGGTGTTTTTTCACTCCATGATAGAATAAATTTTTTGCCATGATGGCAAAGGAAGTGGAGAGCAGAAGAGAAATGATCTTTCTATGGATTAATCGACTGAATGAAAGAAAATTTTGGTTTAAAGGAAACATTGAAACCTTTCAATTCCCTCCTTTAAAACCATTCATGTTTAGTTCCTCATTAAATATCATAAAATCCTCTCTACCTTTATCATGCATGGTCAAGCATAAAAGAGGCAATATGGGCCTTAAATTTTTCCAAAACCAGTTAGCAATTAATCTATTCAAATCCAATTTAAATATACTATCGATATCGTATACTGATATGTGCCTATATAACTGATATATATATATATATATATATATGTACTTTATTAAATATTAATGGTATTCTAAAAAATCAAATAAAATTTAGTAATTAATATTTTATAAACATTAATAAATTTAATTAAATTGCAATGACTATGAATTAATTAAATCATGTGGTTTATTGAAGTATTCATCATTACGATTGTGCGAACCAAAGTGGTAATTCAATTAGCAATTGATATCGAACAATTCGAATACTAACATTCAAACCTCACCTTAGCTAGTGGTGTGATGCTTTGGCTTAATTATCACTTGCACATCTTTAAAAAAAATCCAATTTTACTAATACAAGCAGTACCCAGTAGTAGTAATTATTTACTCTAATTCTCCTCATCGATACTATATCACATTAGGAATTTGGTTTTGGTCAAAATTCCAACATCCTCCACATTCAACTTGATTGGATCAAATGAAAAATCATTGTTTAATAAGAAAAATTATCACTAACTTGCTACTTTAGCCAAAGACTTTGAATTTGAGTCGACTGCGGTTGGCCTTGATGTTAGCCCCATATAACAGAGGAGGTGAATTCTCTATTCATTAATATATCACTTCTAATGCTTCTACTCAGACCCAACTATAGTCGTTTGGTGGACGCCATGCCACAATTTAACTATAATCAAAGTAGAGTGGACACTTTGAAGTTCAATAGTATTCTCAAATTGGGAGAACAATGTAATATCGTCGCTTTGAGATTCTTTGATTAAGCTTAGTTATATTAACCAATAGAAACTCTTGCTCTGATTAAACTTAGTTATATTAACCAATAGAAAACTCTCGAATGAGCCATCTTATAGTTATCTAATACCTGTCAGTACGTAACCCCTTGATGTTTCCAACAACCATGAGCAAGACATTTCCCAACATATGGAGAGTACTGAAACTCCAGTCTCAATAGATGAATTGATCACCTTTTCACAAAACATCTTGATTAGGAAAATCTAAAATAATGCGTTATTTTTAATGTGATAAATTTCTCATGATTATAATACATGGTAATTACTATCACATAATAAATCATTTAAGGATTTTCCTATTTAATATAATTGAATTAAATAAGTAGTTAACATATCATGATATGATGACTATATATAAGAAAGAAAAACATCTTTTATTATGAACAAGATTGGTTATCAAGTTAGATATATGCAACAAATTACATTATTAGCCCTAGGACATACCCTTAACTCTATCAAGATCACATCATCGTCCTTGTAATTTTTTTTACCGAGGCATGGCATCGTCTGAACATAGGTATGTTCTTCAATTTCCATGCAATGTAATGTCAGGTGCGATAGTGTATGAATGCAAAAAACCATGTCATTATCCATACAATGTTTGTGCTTGGTATGGTAGTATCTAGACATGGAAGTCTGTACTGCTACCAATCCAATGTTTGATTTTGAATTATGACCCTATTTCATGAGTCCACCATATTTTTTATACTTTTTTGTAATAACCATCCTATACCAACGACATTTGGTATAACTGTATAGTGTGTTGCTGAAGTGCCCGATCGACGTAGGATGATCATGAACGGTTGTAAATGAAATAAAAAATCATAGAACCTATCGTATATCTCATAACATGGAATAAAATATAATGCATATCGCAGATGCAAAATGTGAAAGACGGTAATAACAAAGTGGACCAAATAACAAAGCACAGACCCATAGAGTTATACAACATAGTAATAAAGTTTATACAAAATAGAAATAAACTCAAATAAACTGTCTTTTAATAGTAAGCAAACAGTATCTAGGCTCCAAAGTGTTGCACGGCGAAATAAGTAGAATGTCCATATATAATATGAGAAGCTTCATCCTGCTCGTCCTCTGCACTACACTGTATAAACCATGACCTACTATCTAGTTTACTCTTTTAAGAGTACTCGAGATAATAAGAAGCAAAGCACAATACCTTGAGTTAGACAATAATCTGGTGTGAGTGACAAATGAATCTCAAAATACTATATAAGTCGATATAGTAAGGAATACGGGTATACAAACCATACCTGAGCTGTTCTAACAACTAAAGAATTAGCATATAAAAATCATAATATGCTACCCTATGAATATCATACAGATATACTGCAAATTAGGTATGATGAAGTGTGTCCAGGTATTCCTATCTCCAATACCAATCTCCAGTGACATCCTTAGAGTGATAGACTATGGAAGAAAACCATCAAAGCAACCATAGCATCCATCAAACAATCCTCACTATCACTCAAAGTGCTCTACATATATGATAACTTGTACGGCCTTTCCTGTGATAAGGACTAATGGAAATATCAATTTTCAGTGTACTCGCCTTTAGCCCAAAGCCGATACTAGACCCATTCCATCGGTCCAAGGTATATGGATCTAAACAACTGACCTGAGGTAGCTAAAAAGTATTCATGAGCGTCCTCACAATACCCTGCTTTTGGGTACATTAGAAAACACTCTAGGTATCAATGTGCCCTTAGCATGTGTATTCAATCCATTACCTAGCTCCAGCTGGTCTCCATTATTCTCAAGGATCCATTCCACATTCCTACATTCCATAATAGAACAATTCAACATTCTATCCATGTGTCACTCTTCCTAGAAATCGCCCTTTATCGATAAGCATCCTCACAATTCCTTTCAACATCGAGCCACCATCATCGGAACTTAACTTCATTCACCATTGAGTTTCCACCACCAAAGTCCAAAATCTATCATCATGATATTATATCGCCATCAAACCCCAAGCAAATGAACAAACACCTTCAGCATGACCTGTAGAATCTAAACTCCCCTTCCTGGAAGTTTCACCCTAATTCCAGCAAAAGAAACCACTCAGTACCGATCAGATCTCTCTAAGCCAAGTGGTATATTTAGCCAAAATTCTTTTCCCTCTTCTTTCCTGAAGTCCTCCTCTTGTACTCCATCTTCCAAGTGCTTGGACACCAACCATTCTTCAGATAAGCTCTTGGTACCAAGTTATCTAAAAGCTCTCGGTACCAAGTGATCTAAAAGCTCTCTATACTAAGTCCAACGCTTAACCAAACTTTAGCATTTAGCTTCTGCTTATTACTCCTAGCCCCAACCTAGACACTATCTCCAACCTGGTGGTTTTCCCACCAATCATAAGCACTCGATACCTATCAAAAAAAGATCTCATCACCTACTCCACCACTTTGCTCCAAACTTGATGCGACTTGAACCCTCGGCTCCTCCCATCCTCTCGCCCCCCTCCAAGTTTCATCAAGTTTTGACCACCTTTGGCTTCGATTTGCCAATTCGTCCACCTCTTTCCTAACTATGTAAAAGCACTAGAAAACCATAGCAAAGCATAATACTGAAACATGAAGTATTATCTAAATACATCCATACACACATGCAATTCACCAAAACATGACAATCAAGAAGATCATATTCTAGATCTTACTTTGATACTAGTTTACCAATATGAACAAGAGTGGTTGCAAAACCATTTAAAAATCAATTAAAAACCTTCTAATTTTGGCCATAAACGTATATGAAAATGTGATAATAGTTAGAAAATGTTTTAAGGTCAAAATCATGTTAAAAACATCATTTTTAATTATATAAACATGCCTCGTATAATGAGAGGTCAAGAACCACTCAACAAATACCCAAAATATTAATTACTCCCCTTAAAATTGAAGTGCAATAATGGGGATGAACGCAAATCAACAAAAAATGATAATATCCAATCCCTCTATGCTAATTACCCCTCTAGTGATGATTTGGCTAAGAAAAGGAAAAATGATGATTTTTAGAGAGATTAGGGCTAATGGGAGCTTAGAGCTATTTTGGCGAAGATGGAAATGACTTAGATCTATTTCAATGGCCATCCCTTAGCGCAATTTTTGAGATGGATTAGTGGGCCTAACTATAGGCTTAGTTAATTACCCATAATGCGGAACGGCGATAGCTAAAAATTAAAAAAAAAATCTATAACTTTCAAATGATAAGTTTGTATTTTATTATGACCACTCTACCAAATGGGAAACCACCATCCTAAAGCAATGGAAGTGATCTGAGACCGTATCTCGCCTCCTAGTAAAATTTATAGTCTAAATTAAAGTTTCAAGGTCAAAATGGTCATATAGAAACTCGAAAAAAATCATAATGTGGAAAATGTCCCTAAAAGTCATTTTTCAAAATTTTAGAGTCATACAACCTCATACAAATCGAATAAACATATTTTTACAATCCTTTGAAATGTATAATACGGGTCGTTACACTCTTCTCATTTAGGAAATTCACCTCTGAAATCCCTACATAAGTCAAAGAACGGTCAAATATAGTTGCTTTGCATTCCTAATAATCATATGCAACAATCATACATGTCAAACAAGTAGCCATGCGACCAATAGTGTAGGTAAGCCTATCCCAGGATGCAAGATACTAAACTAATCTATATTATATCAAAGGTGAAAGTAAATACGATAAACAGTAAGCTTTACCATGCAAAGAAATCTGGAAATGTGGCCCTCGTGCTCTCCTCGGTTTCCCATCTTCAATCGCCATCACTTTTGTTACATTAAACCTTCACTCCATCATCTTCCTCCTATGTTGTTTTGTATCGTGTCTGTCAACACGAAGCTGCCTATGATGTTCAAAGCTTTTGGCCTAATTTTGATATCATCAAATTGATCCGTTGCAATCATCATGCCTAAGTCTTTCATTAACTTCCATAGACGAGAAACATGGAAGACACTGTGTAAGCCCGCCATCTTTTGAGGTAAGTCGACCCTATATTACTAGGTTCACAATCCTCTCTGCTATCAGAAAAGGATCTACAAGTCTCGACGCCAACTTCTTCTTACTACTGAACCGAACAAAATTTTTTTTAAGGGAGAAACCATTACAAACCCCATATCGCTAACAAGAAAATTCCAAATATCTACATCTTCAATCAGTGTAGCTCTTTTGTCTATCCTGAGCAGCTTTCATTCATTGCCAAATGATCTTTATATTCTCCGAGGTTTCTCTGATCACTTCTAACCCAAGTATCAGGTTTTCATCCGCTTCCCACCAACATGAAGGAGAATTACATGATCGACCATACAATGCTTCATACGGTGTCATACTGAGGCTAGAATAATAACTATTATTGTATGAGTACTCTACCAAATGCAAATGCTCATCCCATGAGCCACCGAAATTGAGAATGCAAGCTCGTAAGAGATCCTCCAATATATGATTTACTCTCTTAGTCTACCCATCTGTTTGTGGATAATAAGATGTACTAAGGCGCAACTTGGTCCACTACGCCTCTTGTAAGCTCTTTCAAAGCCCACTAGAGCACAGTGGGTCACGGTCACTCACAATGCTCTTCGATACATCACGAAACTGAACTATCCACTTCACATACAACTAGGCCAATTTGGATGATGTTCTAGTAGGCTTGATGGCTATGAGTTGGGCACTCTTTATATCTATCAATTATGACCCAAATGATATCATACCCCTTCTGGTCCTCGATAATCCACTAATGAAGTCCATTGATATCTTCTCCTACTTCTACTCGGAGACTTTAAGTGGTTACAGTAATCCACTTGACTTTTTTTTCTGCCTTCACCAAATTAGCAGTTCATGAACTTCGAGATGAATGTCCTGACATCATTCTTCATCCACTCTCAATAATAGGTCTACTACATGTCATGGTACATCTTATTACCTTCGAGATGTATAGTCAACCTAGAATAGTGGCACTTTCGTTGCACCTCATCTCGTAATCCATTAACATTAGGGACAAATAATCTTCCATCCTTACAAAAGCCAACCTTCTTGGTCGAGCCCACACTGCTTTATATCTTTGGACTCTACTTGTCCTTGTAATTTTACCATGATCTCTGCTAGTCTACCATCTCACCTATAACTGGTACTGATCTGCTTAATCAAAGTAGGTCTAATTGTCAAACTTTCTAACATCTCTGGCTCTAACTTGGAATGAGGTTTGAAGTCATAGCCAGCAATATACTACGGCTGCTTCTTCTACTCAATGCATTAGCGATCGCATTCCCCTTACCATACGTATAAGAAATGTCAAAGTCGTAGGAGGCCAAGAATTCCAACTATCGCTACCAGCAAAGGTTGAGATCCTTTTAGGAGAAAAGATATTTCAAATATTTGGTCCATGAATAGCTCGAACCTTTCTCCTAATTGATAATGCCTTCAAATCTTCAAAGTAAACACTATCAGCGCCAACACCAAATCATGAGTTGGATACTTCCTCTCATGCGGCTTCAGCTGTCGACTAGCATAGGTGACAACTTTTCCCTTCAACATCAACACCACACCTAATTCGGTACTACAAGCATATGTGTATATTGTCGTCTCTTCATTCTCGCTTGGAATAGTCAATACGGGTACACTTATCAACCTCTCCATCAGACTCACAAACGCATGCTTGCACTTGGCGTACCAAATAAAGTCTAGTTCTTCTTCGTCAAATTGGCCAATTGTGCAACTACCTTTGAGAAGTCTTTGATAAAGCACCTATAATATCCCCTCGTTCCTAGAAAACTCCTTACATCAGTAACATTCTTGTGTTGTTTCCAATCCTGAACCGTTACCACCTTTGTAGAATCAACCGCAATACTCTACCCCGAGATGACATTACCCAAGAATCTCACTTCTCCTCTCCTCTCTAGAAGTGGCACTTCAAAACTTCACTCTCAATCTGTGCTTTCTCAACACTTCAGGCACAATCCTCATTTGAATCTTGTATTCCTCCTCTGTCCTAGAATAGATCAGAATATCATCTACAAACAGGTACAAACTTGTTTAGCTGATACCTGAAGGTGTGGTTCATGAGACCAACAAAGTATGCTGGAGCATTGTTTAGCACGAATGGCAAAGCCAACCACTCATAGAAACCAGGCGGCATTTGAAACATGGTGATTGACACACTCTCCCTCGCTACGCTCAACTGGTGAAATCCCGTCGCCAAATCCAATTAGGAGAACACCTTCATACTATGAAGCTGATCAAACAAGTCATCAATATGTGGAAGAGGATACTGGTTCTTGTTCATCACCTTATTCAGCTCACGTTGATCTACACACATCCTTAGAAACCCATCCACCTTAGTAGTGAGTGCTATAGGTGCACCCCACTCGGATATGCTTATACGAATGAACCCACTCTTTAATAGGTCATTTACTTGCACCTCCAACTCCTTCTGCTCTTTGGGTTCCATACGCCTCAAAGAACATAGCTATCAGTTTGGCATCCCTCGCCAAGTTTATGCGAAACTCAATCGCCCGGTGTGGAGGTAATCCGGTCACCTCCTCAAACATTTCCAAATACTCTCTAATGGTTGGCACATATGACAATCCATCATATGGAATCTCAAGCGAATGTATAAAGCTAACCATAATCCCACCCTCTGGTAGGAAGCCAATCACTACTGTTCATCGCTCCATAATCCTGATCATCACCAATAGCTTCTCGCAATCGACACTACTGCATACTTCCTTAGCCGGTCCATTCATGAAAATCCTAAACCCAATGAAATTAAATCAAACCAATCGTGAATAAAAGAGCATCTACGGCTTGATAAGACCAAAGCACGACAAACTATACACAGGGATGTGGAGTCTCCAATAGGGTTCGTCACAATCAAAGGTCGGTTGACTGTTTTAGGTTTCAATCCAAATTTATCTACTAGGTCCCTAGATATGAAGTAATTTAAAGCCCATTATTGAATAAAACACATACGAGAATATCATAAATGGAAAGCATACCTTGAACAACAATACCCTTCCCTTTCTCCTTCGCACAGAGAGCACTCGATGAAATTAGGATAGCATCCAAAGCATACGCCTTCACACCTGTTTCTGCTATGATGGTTCCAGATAGCTTTTATGCATATATTCAAACTTGTCATTGTTGTAAAATTCTTCTTCCCATTAGCATTGCAGTCTCGGATTACGTGACCCTTGTCTCCACAACCATAACAAACGGGTTCCTATTTAGCCTTCTTCCAATCATTATTTTCCGAAAACTGCTTCCATTTTATGTTCCACTTCTTCTTACCTCCAACGCCTTATTACGGTTTTGGCTCTTACTTAATGATAATAGCCAAGTTCGACCCGCGACATAAACTCTCCTAGTAAAGAAATTTCTCAATAATTCTCTTAAACGACTCATTAATATAATTCATCAACTTCTCCCCCAAATCGTTGTCCAAACCCATAAGAAATTTCTCATTCTTCCTCAACTATGTGTCGACGAAAGACATTTCATACTTCGACAAAACATTGAACTCAGCAATATACTCGAAGAAAGACATATCCAACTTTTGGGCAGCTGAAATGAACTTCTCCTCAAACCTGCCTTGAACTAGTCCCAAGTAAACTGAACCTCGGGTGTAGCAACAGTAATCGCATTCCACCACCCTTGAAGCTGTTTAGTGGTAAGCTTTCTTTTCATGGCATCTTCTACTTCCACGTCACAAAATATATGCTTGCAGGAGTCCAGCCAATCCTGCGCTTCGATGGCCGACTTTGTTCCTATAAATGGTTTGCCTTCTAAGAAGGAGTAATCCTCTATAGCTTAGCAAAGTCAATCCTCAGCATCTGCACCAGTGCACCACCACCAAAAGCAACATTTCGAACAACCGCCTGGGCATTTTGCAACTTGTTCGCCATCATTGGATTGAACATTACCTACAAGTTAGGGTTAGTACCTCCGAACCCACTACTTTCTCAACTCCAAAGATGGAGTTCCTCACATTTTTTCTTGTATGCCGACTCATTCTTGATCTATAACAAGAATGATCGATCTCTCGTATAAGAAAACTATACAAATGGTGCCTCTGTATGAATGCTACTTATGTACTATATACACTACTATATAGTTTTGAAAACCAAAATATATAACATGTATACGCTCTCTCATATATGTATATATACATCACAAATTTAAAATAAGAGAGAAGGTAATAACTGGATGAACTAGATATCAAAGCACATATCTATAGAGTTATACAACACAGTAATATAGTTTATAAGAAACAGAAATAAACTCAAATATATTGTCTCATAATAGTCAGCAAACGCTATCTAGACTCCATAATGTTGAACAACATAATAAGCACAATGTCCATACATAATATAAGAAGCTCCATCCCGCTCATCCACTGCACTGCACTAGATATACCAAGACCTGATATCTAGTCTACTTATTTAAGGGTACCCGAGACAATAAGAAGCAAAGTATAAACCCTCGAGTCAGATAACATTCTAGTATGAGCGATAAATGAATATCAAAATATTATATATGCCAATGTAGTAAGGAATAAGTGTATACGAACCATACCTGACTCGTCTCTGCAACTAAAGAGTTAGCACATAACGAGCATAATATGCTACTCTACGAATATCATAAAGGTATATGGTAAACTAACTATGATGATGGGTGTCCAGGTATCCGTATCCAAAATACATATCTCTAGTGACATCCCTGGAGTGATGGACTATGAAAGAAAACAATCAAAGTAACCATAGAATTCATCAAACAATCCTCACTATCACTAAAGTGCTCTAGATATATGATAACTCGTATGGCCTTTCCCAAGCTAGGGACTAATGGATATCCTAGTTTTCAGTGTATTCTCCTTTTTCCTAAAGCTGATACTATATCCATTCAAACTGTCCATGGTATACGGATGAAAATAGCCGATCGAGGTAGTCGCACAAAGTACCCAGGAGCATCCTCACAAGATCCTTACTTTTAGTACATCAGTAAACATTCTGGGTATCAATGAACCCTTAACATGTGTATCCGAGACCTTTCCTTGCTCAACCCAGTCTTCATTATTCTCAAGGAACCATTCTGCATTCCTTCATTCCATGGTAGAACCATTCAACGTTTTATCTATGGGTCACCCTTGTTACAACCCTCCCTTTGTGGATAAGCAACTTCATGACTCCTTTAAACATCATTCCACCATCATGGGAACCTAATCCATTTACCATCAAGTTGCCACCACTGAAATCTAGAAGCTACCATTGTGCTAGAATATCATCATCAAACCCTAAGAAAACGAACAAACAACTTCAGCATCACCAGCATAGTCTACACTCCCCCTCCTAGAAGTTTTAACCCGATTCCATCAAAAGAAACCTGTTGGCACCAATCGAACCACTTAGTGCCAAGTGGTATGCTTGGCCAAAATTCTTGTCCCTCTTCTTTTGCGAAGTCCTTCTCCTTTAATATAGCATCTTCTAAGTGCTTGGACACTTGCCACTCTTCAAAACAGCTCTCGGTACCAAGTGTTGGATCATATGTTTTGATTGCTGAAATGAAACAATAATTCACGAATCTACGACTACGAAACATCCGGACTCAACGACTCAAAGTATGGTTCATATAGTTATATATTTTAACAAGAGTCATCAAATATGTATATAGAGTCTAGTTTAATGCTTTGTTAAAATCATTCCTCAAGAATCATCATTCACATTCAAATAAACTTGCATGCGTATTTTAATCAAAATCAAGTTTTCAAAAATGCATGGAGCAGAGCTTGAACTCGAGTCATCAGTTTAGAAGGCAAATGCTTTAACCAAATGAGCTGTAGTGATTTTTAATTGTCAATAGAATTCAGTCGACTGAACAAAATCGACCAGTCTACTAAATATCTATAAACATCCTGTTAAACTTGTGCACATATGTATATACGTTTATATATTTTCAAATTCAGTCGACTGACCAAAAATGACCAGTCGACTGAACCTATTTAATTGCACAGGATCACTCTGTTTTAATTATCTTTTAATATTCAATCGACTGACCATTTTTCCCAGTTGAATGACCTGGTTCCAACTGCTATTTTTTGAAAAGACACTTCCTTTTCAAATAGCCTTCTTCCTTGAGAAGAGTTGCAGCCATTGCTATTCATTGAGAACTCTTCACCAGCAGTTGCAACTCCTTAACTACTATATATATGCATGAATTTCAAGATCAAATAACTTCACTTACTTGCTTATACTTGAATCATATTTTATGAATCAACTACTCTCTTGAATTCATATATTCATTGCTTAGAATCACAATTCTATATTCTAAAGCAATTTGAAACTTCCTAGTCTTCATATACACACAACTATACACATCATACTTGAGGAAAAGATTATAGGAAGGGTTCACTACAAAGTGACAAATCCGTGTTGTTAGAACATACAAGGTCAAGACAATCTACTTTGTAATCAAAGTTCCTGTTCGGATTGCTCAGGCGGTAAAGTCCTGTTCGGTTGCTTAGGCGGTAAAGTTATGTTCTGTTGCTCAAGTGGTAAATTCCAATTCGGTTGTTCAGGCAGTAAAAGTCCTCTTCGGCTGTTAAGGCGGAAAAATCCTGATTGGTTGCTTAGGTATTGTATACCTATTCCTCTGGGTTAAGTGAGGGGTTAATTTGAGAAATTCGAGAGGGAAGTCTGGGACTGAACATAGAACGAGAACTTCGAACCAGTACAAAAACTCCTATTGTGCTTGTTCTTATTTACTATTATTATCTGTTTCCGCATTTAGATTATAATATATTCCATATTACATGATTCTAAGTGATAACTAGCAACACAGTAGTCACTATCATTTGGTATCAAAGCCTGAAATTCTATCGATCGTAACAACATCATGGAATAATGGCCAGAAAAAGATCCGATCGAAATACAACAAGAAAAAATCCTGAAATTATCAGAGCAACGACCAATGAGGACAAAAAAAAAGATACTTTCTGATTTACAAATTTCAGTAAATGAGAATAATAAATTAATTAATGTAAGCGAAAGGATCTCAAAGCTTAATTTTCTTATTTTAGAAAAGATGAAATCAATCAAACTTGAAAATGAGAAATTGAAGAATGAGAAATTAGATTTAGAAAATCAATAGGTTGTTTTGACAAATAATTTTGAGGTTCTTAAAGATTTTCTAGAAGAACAAAATACTATGTTTTAAAAAGAAAAAGAAAATTTTTCAAAAGCAATTACAGATTTGAGAAGACAAAATGATTTATTGCAGTCATCTTTAGATAATTGAGAATCTCGTATTTTTATTCTTGAAAATGAGAACCATACGTTAAAAGAAGAGAATTCTAAATTAAACAAGCAAATTGATATTTTGAAAACCAGGAATATTTTATTTGAAAATAATAATTATGACTTTAAAGCTGAATTTGGTAAAATTAACACTGAAGTCACAAAATTTAATAAAGGTAAAAACGATTTAAACATGATTTTATCTGGTTCTAGACCTTTACATGATAAAAGTGGTTTAGGATATAATAAAACTGATAGTAGAAATAGCACTAGAAATGCTTTCATATATGGTAAATATGTTAGTGCTAGTACTAGATTACGAGTAAAGTTTAAATCCAATTTTTATAGAAATTCAAATACTGTTATGACCAATAATGTTTATAATTTCTTTAGTAGTACAAAATCATTGACGGAAAATATGAATAAAAATTATCTAAGTATTTGGGTTCCTGTTAATTGAAAAAATAGAGAAAAATGCATTGATGATTAATTTGATGTGGTGGTTAATAATGAAAATTATATTTATAAAGGTTCAACCACACCTAAATGGGTATGGTTTCCTAAAAATTAGGAAATTATAAGAACCTTGAGTATCGCATGTTTTAAATGTTATTTTGTTTCTGATACCTTACATTATAAGTAGTTGTTATTTTGTTCAATATTGTTCTATGTTAACACTTATGTGAGATATAATTTATGTCATCATATAAACTCTCCTTTTTGTCGATGACAAAGGGGTAGAAAGATATTGCTCTAACGTTATTTGCAGGAATAAACGATGCAAGCATAGATTATGGGGAAGAAAAGATTAATTATTTACATGAATAAATAGCATAGATTCAAGGGGAGAAATCTATAACACAATTACAGGAATATATTCTGGGGGAGAGATAAGTCAACAAATCTTGTGGAAGATTCATCCGTAGCAAATGGAGTTGTCATCAAAAAGGTGGAGAATGTTGGATCATATGTTTTGATTGCTGACATGAAACAACAATTCACGAATCTACGACTACGACAACATCCGGACTCAACGACTCAAAGTATGGTTCATATAGTTATATATTTTAACAAGAGCCATCAAATATGTATATAGAGTCTAGTTTAGTGCTTTGTTAAAATCTTTCCTCAAGAATCAGAATTCACATTTAAATAAACTTGCATGCATATTTTAATCAAAATCAAGTTTTCAAAAATGCATGGAGCGGGGCTTGAACCCAGGTCATCAGTTTAGAAAGCAAGTGCTCTATCCAAATGAGCTATGGTGATTTTTGATTATCAATAGAATTCAGTCGACTAAAAAAAATCGACCGTTGGACTAAATATCTATAAACAACCTATTAAACTTGTGCATATATGTATATACGTTTATATATTTTCAAATTCAGTCGACTGACCAAAAATGACCAGTCGACTGAACCTGTTTAGTTGCATAGGATCACTCTGTTTTTTACTATCTTTGAATATTCAATCGACTGACCGTTTTTCTAGTCGACTGACCTGGTTCTAACTGCTATTTTTCGAAAGGACACTTCCTTTTCGAATAGCCTTTTTCCTCGCGAAGAGTTCCAGCCATTGCTATTCATTTGAGAACTCTTCATCAACAGTTGCAACTCCTTAACTACTATATATATGCATGAATTTGAAGATCAAATAACTACACTTACTTTATTATACTTGAATCATATTTTATGAATCAACTACTCTCTTGAATTCATACATTCATTGCTTACAATCACAATTCTATATTCTAAAGCAATTTGAAACTTCTTAATCTTCATATACACACAACTATACACATCATACTTGAGGAAAAGATTATAGGAAGGGTGTACTACAAAATGAAAAATCCGTTTTATTAGAACACACAACGTCAAGACAATCTACTTTGTAATCAAAGTCCTGTTCGAATTGCTTAGGCGATAAAGTCATGTTCGGTTGCTCAGGCGGTAAAATTCTGTTCTATTGCTCAAGCAGTAAATTCCAGTTTGGTTGTTCAGGCGGTAAAAGTCCTCTTCGACTGTTGAGGAGGAAAATTAGTGATTGGTTGCTCAGGTGTTGTATACCCATTCCTCTGGGTTAAGTGAGGGGTTATTGTAAGAAATTCCAGAGGGAAGTTTGGGACTGAACGTAGAATGGGAAGTTCGAACAAGTATAAAAATTCCTAGTGTGCTTATTCTTATTTACTATTATTATCTTTTTCCGCATTTAGATTATAATACATTCCATATTACATGATTCTAAGTGATAACTAGCAACACAGTAGTCACTTTCACCAAGTCCCAAAGCTTTCAGTACTAACTCCAAAGCTCCATATACTAAGTCCAACAATTAACCAAACTTTAGCAGTTGGCTTCTGCTTATCACTCGTAGCCCCATCCTAAACACCGTCTCCAACCCAGTGGTTTTTCCACCAATCAAAAGCTCTCGGTACCGACTCCTTCCTTTTGCCCCAAACTTGATGCAACTTGAACCTTGGGCTTCTCCTATCCTCCAAGGACCCTCCTCCAAGTTCCATCAAGTTTCGATCATCTTTGCCTTCGATTTGCCCATTCGACCACTTCTTTCCTAACTATCTAAAAGCACTAGCAAACCTTATTAAAGCACAATACCTAAACACGAAATATTATCTAAATACATCCATACACATATGTACTTCACAAAAACACAATAATCAAGAAAATCCTATTCTAGATCTAACTTTTACACTAGCATATCAATATGAACAAAAGGGTTGCAAAACCATTTAAAAACCAATTTAAATCCTTCTAATTTTGGCCATAAACATATAAGAAAAAGTGTTGGTTGAACAACCTCCTTTATTTTTTCACGAAAAATACCCAATCATGTATTTAAACTTAAAAAGGACTTATATGGATTAAAACAATCAGCTCATGCTTGGTATGAAAGATTAAAAACTCATTTACAAAATTCCAGTTTTCAAATTGGTAAAATTGATTCCACTTTATTAATAAAAAATAAAACAATAATATTTTAGCCATACAAATATATGTTGACAACATTATATTTGGATCCACGGAAAAAAAATGTGTATTGAATTTTTTAACATAATAAGAGATGAATTTGAAATGTCACATATGGAGAATCAAACTATTTCTTAGGTCTGCAAATAAGATAATTAAAAAATGGAATTTTTATAAATCAAGAAAAATACCGTCAAGGTTTATAAAAACATTTTGGTATGGAAAATATTTCAAGTAAACCAACTCCAATAAGTACTGCTCTATATTTAGATAAAGATGAAGATGGAAAAGATTTCGACCAAAAATTATATCGAAGTATGATAGGATCTCTGTTATACTTAACAGCTAGTGGAGAAGATATTACAATAAGTGTATACTTATGTACTCGGTTTCAAGCACAGCCAAAAGAATCACATCATCGAGCGGTAAATTGAATCTTAAGATATTTAACAAACACTAAAGAGTATGGACTTTTTTACCTCATGGAAGCTCATTTGAGTGATGCTGATTTCGGTAGTTGTAAAATGGATAGAAAAAGCATAGGCGTCACATGTCATCTTATTGGACAATCTTTAGTTTCATGGTTTAGTAAAAAGCAAACTATGTTTCACTTTCGACATATGAATTCAAATACATCTCAGCGGCTTTAACATGTGCATAAGTAATCTATATGCAACAAATTTTTCTAGATTTTGGTAAAGTCACAAAAAAAATCTCCAATATATTGTGATAATACTAGTGCCATAATTTAATTAAATTATCCTATTAACCGTTCTCGAACAAAACATATTGATATTCGTCATCATTTTCTATGAGATAATGTAGAGAAAGGAATTATGAATCATTTCACCTTCCTCCTAACTAAATATAAATATTTTAAGACCATTATTACTCAAAAAAAGTCTTCTGATCACGACTCCACGTATTCAACTGTCGACTATAAGTCATCCTCATCAAACAACACCTATGTTTCACCAACTAAATCCTTATTTCCATCAAATCATTTAGCACCTCTGAACATTATTAAATCACCTACGTATCACACTGCCTTTTCTTATAAGGAAAAAGAAAGCCAAACTGACAGTTGATTTACATCAACATCTCTCACCGACAAAGTTGATGAAATATATTGCAATCAAAAAGAAATGATGGGAGTTCAACGTGAAATGTATTATGGGCAATGACATTAATGATCTAATCTCAATTTTCTCGAAAAATGCACTTTAGCGATTTGTGGTCATTCATCAACGAAAAATTACATACATCAAAAATATCCTCGATTACAAGAAACTCTAATAAAAGCCTATAACAGTACTCTAAGAAATTTATGCAAGCCAGGACTATCAAACCAAGATTGGATTAATGCACCAGTCCATTCGAGTTGGTCTCCAAATAAACCATTGATTGACAATACAAAGTTGAACCGAATTCATGGGATATGCACCAAATTGAAAAATTCTAGCCTCTCTGATAAAAACTAAATTTATGCTATGTATTTTAGTCAAAATAAGTTTCTTTGTTAAAATTTTAATATACACACACACATATTGTTTTATTCTCTTGATTTTTCAATGAAAAAGAAATGATATTTAAATATTAAGAATAATTTCAGCAGAAAACAGACCACAGATGTCTGTAAAAATACCACAGATGTCAGCCAAAGGTTTCGAAAAACATTTTCCTGAAACCATAGACGTTTGTGGGAAATTCACAGACGTCTGTCATATCTTTCTGTTTATTTTTCCTGCAAGAACAGATGTCTGTGGAATAGAAAAATCATAGACGCCTATTATATGATTTTGTTTATTTTTTACTAAAACCACAGACGTCTGTGACTCCCCCACAGACGTTTGTAGCCGCTCCGACCTTACATTTTTAGCAGCCATATATATAAATGATTTTTCCCTAAATACCACTTTTACCTCCAATCTACTTCCCCAATCCTGAAACCCTATTAACTTCAACTTCAGCAATCAATGGCTCCAAAGAAGATGACGGTTTCTAAAAAGTAAAAACAAGGACAATCTTCCTCCTCTTCTCAATCCCTTGTTCCTAATCTCAGATAAATCAATGGATCTAAAACAATCCCGTTACCATCAATCGATTTGAGGTACTTTCCAAGAATAAAATCCATGTTGGTCCCTTCTACCGCCTTGGAAACGTCATAGACTATGATATTCAAGGACTAATAATGGACGTCCGCTGTCGCGACCTAATTAGCTATGATGAAAACAAGGTAATTATTGATCCTCTCGTTATCTATCTTTTCTACTCCAACTTATGTAGTGCGAAAATTTGGAATCTGAAAATTAAGGATGGTTGGTGGTGGTCAAGTTTTTATGATAAAGAAACCAAAATTGATGTATAAACGGTTGGACCTATACTGTTCTTATGAGGGAATTGATTTAACAAGAATAACAAATTATAGTCTTTTACCCGAAGATGAAGTTACGCATCAAATTTGGAAAGATAGGATGCCCCAATGGAAATCAATTTACCTATGACCACATGCTAGACTACTTAATAGAATGATAATCAGCACAATCATTCCTCGTCTAGGTTTCCACAGACAAGTTCATCCCAATGACCGTCGAGCTTTATATGCAATATTTGGTCGTCTTCTAGTAAATTAGGCAAAATTTGTTCATGACCAAATTAAAGGTTTTTGGACTCAGCATCGTCGAACAATTTTATATGCTCTATACATTATGTGTATCTCGCGTATCTTGGCATTCTTTGATACTTGTCACAATAAGAAGAAATTTCAAAAAAAATAGCGGTCCAAGATGTTTATCCTTAATGCAACTTCCCAAAAACTCACCTCCTATCATCCCCTTCGACCAATGGACTATTCAAAAACAAAAAGTACAACATGATCCACAGCCCACTCCTACTCCTCAACATACTTCTCCACCTCATTCTTTTCAATAACCTACCTCCTCTAGTCATGCCACTGAATATTATTCGAATTCAAAAATTCAAGAACCGCGCATTGAACCGATGCAAAACGAACCACTTTATGATTTAGCACTTAAAAATCAAAAACTAGTCACGATCAACCAACGAGCTTTGAACGGAAAGATGACTAGTTTGGAACAATCTTTTTCGATGAAGATGACCAAGATGGAAAAGACTTTAGAAAAGGTTATTTCCACTTTAGGAAAAGTTATGAGAAAAGTCTGTGGTAGATCGTCCTCTCGTTCATCATCTTCGTCATCACCAACACCACCTCCTCAAGCACAAACACCAGTTTATCGACCTCATACTTCTCCAGAAAGATCTTCTCATGATAGAGGAAAGAATCCTATGCAAGAGAAACCTGAGGAGGAAGAAGATAGTGATGATATGTACGATACTCCGCAATTTCAATGTCAATCATACATGGCACTCCAAGGGCTCTCCATTCGAGAAGATGAGGAGTATAACTGTCAAACCAACTGGCCAGGATCATATGACCAAGATCCTTCGTCTTATTGGAAATATTACGAACATTATGGAAGCCTTTCTTACTCTTTAAACCAGTACAACAAGCATCTCTTTTAGTCATTTTTTAGCATTTATGTCTATGTTTGTTTATTCAACTTTTAAACTCCTCCTACATTAGTTTACTCTTTGTTTCTACTTGCATTTACTTATTTACTTTTGATTATTCATACTCTTATCTATAATATGCTATTATCTAAATATTCTGTATCCTCTCTTCTACTTTGAAAAGGACAAAGAGGGAGAAATTAATGCATATACATAGGAGGAGACAAAATTTACTTTACGCGAACATTCTCTATTTTGATTTGGTTATATAGTTGTCATCATCGAAAAGGAGGAGAATGTTAGAACCTCCATTCAATATTTCCAATGACAACAACTATACAATCATATATATTATATACATCTTATCAAGATAACTTGTACAAACTACAAAAAGACATCATGCTCGAAGATATTGGCACTCGAACACAAAAAAAAGATCTATGGACCATACTTTAAATAGCAGGGTTATTCTACTGTAAAAGAGCCTTAGATAAAATGTTGTAAGGTCTCCTTGAGTGTATATGCACACAAGATCCACATTATTTCATAGACACTGAACATAAAGTATAAAACTGCATTTAACATTCAGAGGCGTTTGAGAAAAACCACAAACTTCTATGATAATTCTCGGGAAATTATTTCCTGAAGTCACAGACGTCTGATGTTTTACCATAAACGTCCATCATCTTAAAAAAACGACACAACTCTGAATATACACTTCTGTTGAATGAAATTAACTCTTAATCAAAAGGTTGCAGCCATTCAAATGAATATACCTTATCTAATAGTAACAGCTCTTCATCTGCATCTTTTTAAATCTATAAATACTATCATGATTGAGATTTAGATATTAACTGAATTGATTTAATTAAACCAATTTTCTCTTGATTTCTTATTACTCTCTTATGCATACAATTACTTACATACTCTCAATCTATCATAACTAAAATATAATTTCGTTAAACCACTTCCTACAACTCAAAGCATTCACATTACATACTATAAGGAGATCATAAGAAGATTTGTAATATTAGTCAAAATCCATCTTATTTGGATCACAAAATTGTCAGAGGTATACTTTTGTATTAGTCTATTCCTTCGAGCGAATCGAGGGTTAGTTGATTAAAGGAAATGCCGAAAGGGAGCTTCGGCACTAGACGTAGGACGAAAGGTCTGAAGCGGTATAAAATATCAGGTGTGATCATTTCTATTATTTATCTTATTTATATTTAATTATTTTTCTCTGCTAAACATAGTTGGTAATGTACATCCTAACACGTATATACATAAATTGCATTTGTAAAGATCCTATAGACTTATAGTGTGCAAACAATTTTGCAGTCAACTGTGTATAAGCGCATAGTGTATTACAACATATATAATATGCATACCAAGTAATTCTAAATCGGTACCTCCTGTACGAGTCCATTATTTTAGAACAATTTTCAAAAATATGGTGCAAACACCCTAATATACTGGCAGTTCTTTATGCATGCAGCTTTTGAAAACTAAAAACTTACTTTTACATCCAAACTTTTCCATACTTCTATGAATAGAGTATAGTTCAACCATTTTTTCATCTAATTCCTACCATCTAAAATCCTAACACACCATCGCTAACATCCAAATTCAGAAAAATCCAGTTTTCGAAATGTATTTTCTTATGCTTGAAAAGGGTCTAGATGAAAATTTCTATATTTCCATCCTTCTTTTAGGTATCATTTTCCATTGTATCTCGGAATCTTCCCTTATACCCCCAATCCTCTTCCAAATTTTCCAAGTACAGTTCGTAGAAGTCAATTTCTTTTTAAGTTTTTGAAATAGGGCTTATTTCAAAATCAACTTCTTCTTATTAACAAGGTATGGAGAAAGTGGTTCTCTTGCTATAATAGCTTTCTCCCTTATTTCTGATCATAATTTATTTTACTACCACTTCTGATGCACAGTGAAATTTAAACCAACTTATCAACTATTTCTCTATGTCAGGTGTGTGACATTTCCAACATTTGAAAATTTCTTCCTTTTCAATTCAAAAATATTTATATTACTTTCTAAAATATCAATAAAAATTAAAAATTAAAAATTTTAAAAAGTACTCCAAAACATTTTGAAGAGATATTTTTATTTTCAAAAGTGTACATATGTTTAACATCCCTCACTTGGAAGCCAAAACTGATGGGAACGGATATTGCAGTCATCCATGGTCATTAATCCTCGGTGACCAAATACTGTAAGATACAATAACATAATAGAAACAAATGGATATGGAAAAAATTTACAAACATTAAACAACTTTCATATTCCGTTTCAGGTCATTTCAAATTCATTACATAATGCCATATCCTGGAATCATGTTCAGAGAAATTATAATTATTACAACATACACCAGGAGCGACATGTGAGGATGACCCCTTGGATGATCAGAGTGTGGATATATATAGGTAATTAAACTACTTTGCCTTTAGATCAAAACATAGAGGAATCAAAATATAAAGAACTCCTAATAGCCATCTTGCCTCCTACACGCATCCGGAAGCTTATTTGTCTAAAGAGATACCTGAAAACCTCAACTCTCAAACTACTCAAAGTTAATTTAGCACCCGAGAGTTTAAGGGGAAAAGATAAACTTCGAGTCAGACATAAATCTTGGTATGAATAATAACCTACCATCTCAAACCTTTTAGATTAGTGAGACCACGCTGCTAAGCGGAATGAGTTTTCCCCTCACTAGTATCTTATCCAAAATTTATAATAACGTTATACTGTGGTCCTGCATCCACAATGGTTAAAACATAGCAAATTAAAATATTATGATCATACACAAAAAAGTAGATTTTTCTGGATTTTCCCTCCCCGTTTATTTTGACTATCTGTCTTAGTTATAGTTTCTACTGTCACTATTGACCTATTAGGTTTCATGGGCTGACTAATAACCTGTTTAAACCTTAGGGGCTATCTATCTTATTTCATAGTTTTCATGGGATCACTAAGAACCTATTGGCCCCTGCCATCAACTTCATTATTTCATGGGTTCTCCTTGAACCTATTGGTATCTCCAATAACTTCTTTTATATCATAGTTTTCATGGGTTGACTAAGAACCTATTAACTTCTGTCAATAAGTTTATCCAGATATAGTTTCATGGGATCACTACGAACCTATTGGCCCCTATCAATAACTCTTTCCAAGTATTGTTTTCATAGGTTTACTATGAACTTGTTTAATCCGGCAACTTCTTTTTATTAGTCTCTAGGCATACTATTTTCTGGTCTACCTGACTCCTAGATGCAGCTCTACTCATACAGGAGTTAACTCAATTTACATTCACTATTGGGTCAACCTAGCTGGTAATTCTGTCATTTTCTCTTCCAAAATATAGTAATGGGTCCATTATACAGTGAATATGTTTATAGAAGAAACAAATACAGTAACATACCAATACCAATATCTATGGTTTAATATCCTTGAAAGAATTTTCACATTTAGCATGGTTAGTTACTTTAACCTATTATTTTATCAAGGAAAGCTTTTTCAAAAACCCTATACTTAAGAACCATTTTAAAACTCCTTCATTTTTCCATTGGTTTTTTCCTTTAATAATGAGATTAGGCTCTGTATTTTGTACATGAAGGCTTTCAAAACCTTAGATCTTTACTTTTGAAACCATTAAAATCTCTCTTTCGAAAGCTTTCGATTCTTCTTTTCAAAACACTTAAACATGTGACTTTCGAAACAATTAATCTCTTTCAAAAGCATCAAAAAAATTCTTTCAAAATCATCAACACATTTCTTTCAAAAGTATTAAAGTATATCTTTCCCACACGTAGACGTAAAGCCTCGAAACCATTTGAAAGTACCTCTTTCAAAACCATTAGGTTTTATCTTTTAAACATAACTTTTGGGTCAAAGTGAATATAAAAAAGTACCCCTTTCAAAACCATTAACCTTTAAATAAAAATGATTGGGGAAAACTGATGGCTTCGGAACCATCCCTTCGAAAGCATTAAACATTTAAGTAAAACATTTGGAAGGATAACTTCGAAACCCTTTTCGAAGCCATTGCCTTCGAAACCTTTGGTATAAGTGACTACTAGAGCCCTTTCAAAAACATTGGGATGTGGCTTGTTGCTTTTATAAAACAAAATCTAACTTTCGAAATCGTTGATAACTTCAATCCATTCAAAAGGCATAAAGGCGGCAGCATTGTTTCGACTGGATTCAAACTATCCATTCGAAAGCATTGATTTAAAAACAAGGCAACTCATTTGAAAGCTACCCAAAAAGGTGGTAACTTCTTCGAAAGCTATGCCAAACCCTTTCAAAAGCATTCTTTTGAAAACCAGGCAAGTGGCATTTCTTTAGATAGTAAAATAAAGGCCTTGACCCCTTCGAAAGATTGGTTTCGACTCCATACCTGTCGTCATTCTCCAATCCACTACGTACCAATGCACTGATACCTTGTGTATTGGTTTCGAATTAGTTAGGGCAGAAGTGTGGGGTCGAAAGGTAGTTACTAGAAGAGGCGAAGCAATAAACTTATGCAAAGTTGTTTTCTTTTCCTTTTTAAGTAATACTTTTTCAACTAACTTGCCTATTTGTAAAAATCTAATTGGTTGTCATAAACTTTACTAAAAAATTTTCTAAATACATCCAAATTCATCTCATAATTAATTAATAATAATTGGCAAAGAAGCCCTTCCCTTAAGCAAAAAAATTTAGACATTTAAGTCCTCCGACTAAATTAATTTAGTTTCCATAGTAAATTAGTTAGGATAAATCCTCAAAAAATATCAAAATTCTCTTTTAATAAGTTATCTAACATTTAAACATCGTGGACCCAAATTCCTTTATATAATTGTTGAAATTAATTTCTAAACCTAATAATTCATATTTTCCTTTGAAAATTCAAAATAAATTACCCATAGCTTGGATAATTACGAAAAATTAAACCCATCTCCAAAATAATGTTTTACATAACATATGAAATCCTTATGGCATTCGAAACCCAATATAAATGATTTTAGCCTTAAAATCGAATAAAACATTTATCAAACAAAATTTGTTTGATTATAACTCATCATGTAATCCAAGCATATCATCATCAAAATCATCATAATGGATTTAAACTTAAACCTGAACTCTAGTGCTCCTTAAAAACAAAAATAAAGATGGTTTAATCATTATTCACCTTGCTTATGATAAGTAACATGAGACTTGATCTTTGATTAATTCCCTTTGCTTGATTGTTTGGCTTTAATTGATTTTTCTCCTCTCTTTCCCCTAGGTTATGGCTAGCTTGAGCTTTAGTTTACATTTTAGAATTTTAAATTATGAACATGTAGAGGATCTATTTATAAGTTAATTTCTTGTAAGTTAATTTCTTATAAATCTTTTATTTTACAAAATCTATTCATTTTATAACTTCACAATTTATAAATCTATAAATTTCATTCACTTATAAAATCCATATATATTTCATTTTAACACTTATAAAAACTCGTTTTATAATTCCAATATTTTAATTTATAAATATCAATTTTATAAATCTTTTATATAAATCGTTTATAAAAATTCAAAAATCCCAATTTAAACCATTTTACAAATTAATCAACTACTTATTTCAAAAATCACATTTGGGTTACATTTCACAAAAAACGAATTTTGTATAACATAAAAATCATAACGATTATTTATTTAAAATGAATAAATTCCAAAATTCAATAAAATGTATGCTTTCAAAAAATCACTTGAAAATCCTTTTAAATTCAAAATCGTAATTTTAACATTTTTAAAATTCCAAAAATAGGCCCAATGCTGCAACAACACCAATAAATCAATCACGACATCCAAAACATCATATATCATATGATAACAGAATATATCACAATATCTGTAAATAAATCAATACGGGTGAGGAATCCAGTTGGATCCCTCCAACCTGTTTCATTGCATCCACAGATGTTAGCACAATACCAATCCCGTTTCAATACAGAATATCGCGGTACATGGGTTCATATAAAATATTACCCGCTATTATGCGGCGCATTAGGGTCTCATCCGCTATATAATACGGGAAAATCAACTCCAAGTACATATATAATACCAATTCCACTTCAAGGTGAAATATCGCGGTATATGTGTTTAATAAATAGCATCCTCTTAATATACGGTGTATAGGGTCTATTTAAATACAACAAATTGCATTTTATCATTCAATCACACAATCAAGCAATTTTAAATCTAACTATTTAAAATTTAAATCGAAACAATTTCGATTGAGTGAGAAGTTCTCACCTTGCTTCAAATACAGTTGCAGTGCTTTATTTCGAATAAAATTAAAGGCGCATTTGATTTTACCCAAAATTTTCACTATCAACTCCAATCCAGCTACATTGCGTAGTATTCGTCAATACGAACCTAACGTAATTCGTTTCGTATGAAACGGGCCTCGTATGAAAAAGTTATACTATTTTAAAGTTTGTACACATTTATAAATATAATTTTATTTTCAAACCCTACAAATCTTGGCCGTTCCTTCTGCAATTTCGAATCCAGGCCGTGCATACTTTCTTCCCTCCCTTCAGTTAATTCACGCGACCCAAACCCATTGAAGCCGCCTCCTTCCCCCAATTATCGCGCACACTTCGGCCACTTCAACGACGATCAACAACCACCGCCGCGTTCGCAACCACTTGCGCCACCCAAGGCCCAAACCCGCTCGAGCTCGGCCCTATATTGGCCTCAAAAAATGTGTCGAAACGTGCGGCCTTCATCACCATTTTGCTGTCGATTTACTGCCCCATTCTTGATCACAGCCGTTGGATAGAGAGATCTTGATGCTCTCTACAACTTTGTAGTTAAAGACTTTCGCTAATTATCGATGGATTGTGAGATATTAGAGGAGAAAGAATGGAAATTTTCGGCCATTAAAAACTTAGGTGGCGGCCTGAAGCTTTAGGATTAGGGTTTTATTGCAAAAGTGAATATTTGAGGTCCTTTCATAGAAAATTCTCGCGACACTATTCACCCGAATTTTTCCTGAACTCCAAACAAAGCGTGCCGCCTGGCGTTCATAATGTTTTACCCCCATTCCGAATGCAATGGAATATATATCGGGAGCCAATTCGATCAAATTTGGAAGATAAGTTTTTGAATTGACATTTAAATTGAAAATTCACTCGAATCGACTTCTACGTGTTTTAGCTTGCCCCGGACAAACCGTAAATCCGATTGACACGAAATTTGAAACCGTACAATAATATAACATTACGGTTCCGATGATACTTGTTTCTTCGAAATCCGAGACTATTTGAAAAATGACTATTTTTACTCGTCAATTAAATATTAAAATATTCAATTTCCACAAATTAACTTTAAATTCAATTTTAAAGTTCTATAAAATCATTCTAACTCCAATATGATTTAATACAACTTTACAAATCATTTTCAATCACATTAAACCCAATTTCCAATTACTTCTGAAATTTCATATATTAATTTATCGATTTAATTATCCAATTAAATCTAGATATTCGGAATAAGATTTATTCGACTTACAAATTTTACTTGTTAATACTTAAAAAATCAATTAAATATACGAATTTCAAATGACAGGAATTCTGGGTCGTTACAAACTTCACCCCTTAAAAGAATTTCGTCCTCGAAATTACCAAGTAAGAAAAAGTCTTGAAGTGCATTAACTTTTCAAAATCATTTGTTCAAATTAAATTTCAAATTCATTTAAACATTTTAACTTTTCCAAAATCCATAGTTAAACTCCTTACAATAACTTTACTAAGTTTCAAATCATATTTAGTTATCTTTTCAAAATTTTCCAATTTTCTCAAAAATATTCTAACATCTTAAATTTTCAGAAAATTCGCCATAGTCTCCTTTGTGCGGCTCGATCCGGAAAAAAAATTGCAATATATATATCACAAATATAGATCTCGTCAAAGTAATGAGGCATCCCGTTAGGAAAAAGGTGTAAAAGTATGATATGTAATCCGAGATATGTGCCTTATATATTATTAGCGACCATATACAGCTAATATAGCGTGAAAGCGAGCTCCAAATACGAAACAAGCACAATCCGCACCTACTAAACACTCAACAATAATGAAAAACATGCATATATGAAAGTAATGTCAATATACAACATATACCAACAACTATATGTGCCAATATAGCAAATGCAATCAAAAGCAATAAATTCAACCATCAACCAGCTAGCATTCAACTAACATCCAACAAATCCATATCAAATCAATATACATTCTCTTCTCATTAATATTCATTGAATTGGTTTTTTCAATTTAAATCACATTTGATTCATTAACATTGGATGTTCTTCTTTTTTTTTTGCTAACATTCTTTTATTCATATTCAATTAGTTTGCATTCACTAATTTATATTCATGTTTGTTCATTTTCAAATTAAATCACATTCAATTCTGTTTAGATTTACTTACTTCCAATTTGAATTTAATGATTTATAGCTTTCATTTTCATTTATTGAATTTCATATGAATTTTCTATACAATCTACTAACAACCAATGTATAACCAACTTAACCAAATTTATTTAATTCGCTAACATTCATTCCATTTGGTTCATCACTTTTAAATTAGCTTTAATAAATTAACACTTACATCCATATTTCATATCAATTTATTTACACTCAATTGATTAACATTCAATTCATTCATTAATTCAATTGCTAATTCATTTAAAAAGTAAGGTTGAATTTCATTACATCTCAAGTTCATATTCATCACTTCACTTTATTAATTTATTTCGATACCAAAATCAACTTCATTCAACATCACTTAAGTTATATTCCAATTCAAACATCATTTTGTTAACCTAACTTAAATTTCTACTTATAAATGCAATTCAGATTCCAATTCTAAAGTAAATTCTATTTAACTTTTACCAAGTCAAATTTATTATTTCATATTATAAGTCCACAACTCGTTCCACTTATATTCAACAATTTCAATTCATAGTTCAAATTCATTTTTATTTACAACTCATATTTATAAATATATTCATATAGTTTCACTTCTTATATATAAGATTATTTCACAATTGTAAATCACATTAATTATAATTCCATACTTAAAAATTCATTTGCTTATACAATTTTTTTTTTAATTAACTTATATATATTCTTACATTTTCAACAACCAAACAACCATATATTATAAAAATTTACAGAAAATTTAATTTATTTTATATACGAAAATAGTTTTGGGTAAAATTATTTCATTTACCCTATTTCAAAATAATACCGTGTCAGTTTATCTTGTTTAAGAGTTTAGAAACCCCTATCGAAACAGTTGGCCAGACTGCACCGACCAGAATCTATAAACAATCAACCGATAAGTCAACACAATACAAAACAATTCTTTATTCACTAACAAATACGCGCTCATATCTATTATTACACTCACACTCATTCTAGAGTACTACTGACTCTATCTCTAATGAGTAATTCCCAACAGAGCCAAGGTTGTCGCTTAACTATATGCTTTGATACCAAATTGTAACGTCGGGATTTTCGACTCACGAAAGTCGACATTAATACGTTCACTGTATCAACTGCCGAGCAATCGAAGGCCGGAAAACCGTACCGTTAGGGTTAAAGAAGAGGTAGAAGATAGAAGAAGAAAGAAATAAAGAAAAGCAATAGAACAATATCATAATCTCATAATCGCAGCGGAATAACATATAATAGATAAATGAATAATCTTTAAATCAAAAGAACTATATCCGTTATTACATTACATCACATTGCATTATCAGAGTTTACAACAACAAACAGCGGAAAAGAAATACTATATATTAGTAGATACGCCATGTCATCCAGCTTGCCTCTAGATCTCTACGGCAACTCCTGGATTCCAGAATGATCTGATAACCTGACTCTAGACTGCCCGTGTGGAAATTGGTGGGCACCCATAGTTTAGGAAGGAAACAATAAACTCCAGGTCAGTCATGGGACTGGTGTGAGAACTTAAAATAGTTTATCTTAAAAAAACAAACAAAGAAATATTTTAAGGTAGGTTCGCAAAGCTTTTAGAAAATGTAACTACCATAAGGCCTCCCGCACACACACATAATGCAAACGCAGAATCGGAGGAGATTTCTCCTTATGATAGTCAAATATGCTTGATACGCAAATTTTCTTTGATATTATTATTATAAGTGCAAAGTGTAGGAAAACATTTCGAAAGTATAATATAAATCTTAGCCAGCATAGGCATTCCGCACTTATGCCTACTATAGCTACCATGTTCAATAGCAGGTTACCGCCACATTCCATGGCAGGTTATACAGCTAAAACTATACAGGGCTCGTATTGTTTCTTTGGATTTCCAACTAATGGTCAGGCCAAGGAATTTCCCATTGCTACATGGGTACGCCTCTGGAAAGACGCCCCGAGAACCTAACCGGATCTCTGCCAACACAAGGCCGGGTTACCCCTAGCTGGGTAACAACTGACACGAGTATGCCATCCCCCGGTCGCAACCGACCTAAATCCTGGGATTCACCAACGACCATAAAATAATAAGTTTGCAGCAACAACATAGGTTAAGTATCAGGGCTCCATACCATAATACCACCTCTATCCAGAAGGAAATGACATACACTAAGGGGCGCTATCCCCTAATAACCTTGCCGCATCTTTCCTGTTTTGACCATTATCGGGGTGAGAGGTCCGACGAAGTCTCGTCCACAAAGCTACGCTTTGATCAACAAATGATCAGCAACACTCAGCATGCCACGTTACCAAATTAGGAATATATCACTAGTAACCATCAACTACATAACCTCTGAGCTCGTACGTCTCAGAGAAGGGTGTTAAGCTAAGAGAATAAATTCTCTGCCACCAACAGAAATATATTTGATAGAAACCAGCTTTACATCTCAAATTGTAACGTCAGACACACATCCATACAAGTCCGTTCCGGGATCGAACAGAACCGAAGGCACTTCCAAAGAAGCCCTTGCAATCCGGATATTCACTAATTATGTCCGGAATTCCCATCACAAAGGGTGATAAAATCTCTATATGGAGATCAGCCGATTGTAGAGACATTTTCCATTTTCGAAAATATCTGGTCTACAACACCGGTCTTCAAATGCTATCCATTACGACATATCATTATTCGGAATGGGATTTATGATACAAAGGTCCTCTCCCGGCTAAACCGAATAACGAGCGCTTATTTTTAAAATAATTATAGCATTCAAATTCAAGCAAATCACAACAAATACCCATTTAAAGGTAAATATTGATAGTCGGTTATTTAACTATCAATGCAAACCAACAAATATTCAACATCATAACGATCACTAGGCCCTTTTTATTAATCTTCCATAAATTAAATAACTTACCAAATATTCACTTCAATTTATCTTTAAAAATATATATTCTCTAAACCGTTTCAAATTCAACATTGGAAAACATTTCCAAATACTTATTCATTTTCAATTTATCTTTAAAAGATAAAAACCCAAAACATTTCACTTCATATTGGAAAATATTTCCATACTTATTTAGCAATAAGTAATTCACAAATTTATTTATTTTCAATACTTGGAAAATATTCAATATACTTAAAACACGATTAAGTATATATTTTATTCTTTAAGGAAAACATTCTGTTAAACGCGTTCATTTGAGCCAAAACGAATGTTGCGTAAAACATCGTTACGACAACCCAAAATCACTAGTATAGGGATTGGAAATTTAGATAGATATATAAATCCCAATACTATACAAAAACATTTCCTTTCGAAAATCATTTACTATAACAACAGTGATATAGTCCACCATTTCCTTATTTCTCGAAAACGTCTATTCCAGCAATGAATGTAAAAATCTATGGTTTCGATCCTTAACACATTTTAAAACAACTTCAAATCGTTTTAATTCCATTTAAAAGATCACTTCCTAAAATATTTCTTTAATATATTATTCACTGTTCAAAATCGTGAATATAAATCGTTTACCCAATCCAACACTTCTACATATTTAATTTAAAGGATTATCCACTGTCCAAAATCATGGATATATCTCCTTTAATAAGCTTTCATATTTACTTATCAAATTAAATTGGTTTTGGGTTTATAAAACAACGTTTATAAATTCACATTTATATAAATTTTATAAAAACTTCAACTTATAAAATCCCTTAATTAACAGATTCTATTTAAATCTCATTTAAATACCAAAATTCAATTTATAAGTTAATTTCTTATAAATATTTTATTTTACAAAATCTATTCATTTTATAACTTCACAATTTATAAATCTATAAATTTCATTCACTTATGAAATCCATTTATATTTCATTTTAACACTTATAAAAACTCGTTTTATAATTCCAATATTTTAATTTATAAATATCAATTTTATAAATCTTTTATATAAATCGTTTATAAAAATTCAAAAATCCCAATTTAAACCATTTTACAAATTAATCAACTACTTATTTCAAAAATCACATTTCAGTTACATTTCAGAAAAATCATAATTTTTATAACATAAAAATCATAACGTTTATTTATTTAAAATGAATAAATTTCAAAATTCAATAAAATGTATACTTTCAAAAAATCGCTTGAAAATCCTTTTAAATTCAAAATCGTTATTTTAACATTTTTAAAACTACAAAATAGGCCCAATGCTGCAACAACACCAATAAATCAATCGCGGCATCCAAAACATCATATATCATATGATAACAGAATATATCACAATATCTGTAAATAAATCAATACGGTTGAGGAATCCAGTTGGATCCCTCCAACCTGTTTCCCTACATCCACCGATGTTAGCACAATACCAATCCCGTTTCAATATGGAATATCGTGGTACATGGGTTCATATAAAATATTATCCACTATTTATGCGGCGCAATAGGGTCTCATCCGCTATATAATGCAGGAAAATCAACTCCAAGTACATATATAATACCAATTCCACTTCAAGGTGAAATATCGCGGTATATGTGTTTAATAAATAACATCCGCTTAATATACGGCGTATAGGGTCTATTTAAATACAACAAATAGAAATTTATCATTAAATCACACAACCAAGCAATTTTAAATCTAACTATTTAAAATTTAAATCGAAACAATTTCGATTGAGTGAGAAGTTCTCACTTTGCTTCAAATACAGTTGCAGTGCTTTATTTCGAATAAAATTAAACGCACGTTGAATTTTACCCTAAATGTTCACTATCTCTAATCAACTCCAATCTAGCTCCATTGCGTAGTATTCGTCAATACGAACCTAACGCAATTCGCTTCGTACGAAACGGACCTCGTATGAAAAAGTTATACTATTTTAAAGTTTGTACACATTTATAAATATAATTTAATTTACAAATCTATTTTATTTTCAAACCCTGCAAATCTTGGTCGTTCCTTCTGCAATTTCGAATCCAGGCCGTGCATACTTTCTTCCCTCCCTTCAGCTAATTCACGCAACCCAAACCCATTGAAGCCGCCTCCTTTCCCCAATTATCGCGCACACTTCGGCCACTTCAACGACGATCAACAACCACCGCCGCGTTCGCAACCACTTGCGCCACCCAAAGTCCAAACCCGGTCGAGCTCGGCCCTATATTGGCCTCGAAAAACATGTCGAAACGTGCGGCCTTCATCACCATTTTGCCGTTGATTTACTGCCCCATTCTTGACAACAGCCGTTGGATAGAGAGATCTTGATGCTCTCTACAACTTTGTAGTTGAAGACTTTCGCTAATTATCGATGGATTGTGAAAGAATGGAAATTTTCGGCCATTAAAAACTTTGGTGGCGGCCTGAAGCTTTAGGGTTAGGGTTTTATTGAAAAAGTGAATATTTGAGGTCCTTTTATAGAAAATTCTCGCGACACTATTCACCCGAATTTTTCTCAAACTCCAAAGAAGTGTGCCGTGTGGCGTTCATATTGTTTTACCCCCATTTCGAACGCAATGGAATATACATCGGGAGCCAATTCGATCAAATTTGAAAGATAAGTTTTTGAATCAACTATTTAAATTCAAAATTCACTCGAATCGATTTCTACGCATTTTAGCTTGCCTCGGACAAACCGTAAATCCGATTGACATGAAATTTACAATAATATAACATTACGGATCCGATGAAACTAGTTTCGTCGAAATCTGAGACTTTTTGAAAAATGGCTATTTTTACTCGTCAATTAAATATTAAAATATTCTAACTCCAATATGATTTAATACAACTTTACAAATCATTTTCAATCACATTAAACCCAATTTCCAATTATATTTGAAATTTCATATGTTAATTTATCGATTTAATTATCCAATTAAATCTAGATATTCGAAATAAAATTTATTCAACTTACAAATTTTACTTGTTAATATTTAAAAAATCAATTAAATATACGAATTTCAAATGACAGGAATTCTGGGTCGTTACAGTACTCTTCTTCATCCCCAAATCTACAGAACTCCAAAACTCCAAAATCACAAATCCTCAAACTCCATCCCTCCTCTCTTCAAAACCCTTTCATCCTCTCTCCCCTTGTCGTCGCCCTCCATCACAATTTCGACCATCTCCTCCCTCCTCCTCCCGGCCATCTCCACCCTCTCCAAGGCCAAAAACCCCAAGCCCTCCCCTAGGCCATAGCCGAACCCCTTGCCTCTCCTCCTCTATTATATATATATATAACATAATTTGTTTGGTTTGCGTTGTCATTCTTTGCTTTGCTTTTGGATTGTTGCTTTGCTTTTGGATTGTTTCTTTGGATAGGATTGGTTAGCTTGTCACGTTTGGATTTCAACTTGGATCCATCTATTTGTGTTGTCAAAAAATTTCTAACCTCAAAAGATGAGCAATCTCTCATGATTGACATTTTTATTATTAGGTAATTAAACATCGATTAAAATGTTATGAGAAATGTTTTCTTTTGATAGGAATATGTGATATATTTTGTTATGTTCCCTTGAATTTGTGTTATAATATTCACATGCACATGTTGTTTTATATGTCACAAATAGTATATTATGTTGATTTGATTAACTCTCACATATGTATATTAAATATGTCACATATGATATGTTAGAAAATGTGTTATGTTAGGAAAAAAAATTATATATTCCATGTTGAAATATGTCACATATGATATGTTACAAAATGTGTTACATTAGGAAAAAATTTATATATGCCACGTTGAAATATGTCACATATGCTATGTTGAAAAAAACGTGTTATGTTAATAAAATCATATGTTACATATGCTATGTTAATAATATGTCACCTATGCTATGTGGAAATAACATGTTATTTTTGGGAAAATAAATGATATGCCATGTTATTTTATTGTAAATTACCTTGCAAGTTCCTTGTATATATGTCATGTTATATATTTACATGTTATGTTAGAGTATGACATGTTAGAATTAGAAATATTTACTTATGCTGCTTATGATATGTGACACATGTGATATGTTAGTTATGCATGTGCATGTATTAAATTGTTAATTATGCACGCATGTTGGCCATTGACATGTTATGTTATTTATGTTATTATTATTCTCGCACTCCAAGTTCCCTGATAGTTAGGAAAATGACTTTAGTTTGAAATGATATATAACCAATATAAAACCACTTTGGGTTTAACAGATTTATTTAGAAATAAATTCGGAATATTGCAAGTTTAAATTTGTGTTTGAACTTGAAATTATGAAATTGAAATTTAATTGATTTAACGGAAGTTTTAATTGGATTTTTAGATTTAAACTTGTTATTTGATTTTAACTTAATAGATTTTAGTGCAAAGGTTTAAGTTAGTCCTAAATTTGATTTGATTTAATCAGTTGATTTAAAATTTATGCAGAGATAGGATGGATTCAATTCAAAGATTTATTTAACATAATGGTATAAAATTTCAAGTTAAACTTTAAAAGGTTTAATTGATTTGTCAAAAAAAATTGACATATGAAAGATATGAATTTGGTATTTCTAAGTAATTGATTTTAAAATTAAATGTTAAAATTTAAAGAATTTGATTTGAATGATGAAACTAGATAATTTGGACTTAATTGAGATAAATAGTTTAAATGAGATATTTAAACCATTAAACCTTAAGTTGATGTAAAAGTTGGAACCTGAACTTAATTAAGTTGGGATTAGAAATGTTGATATATGGTTCAGTTTGCATTATGGAATGTGAAATGGCTTTAATTGAAAAATTGAAATCTAAATTTCAATTTAATAATGAATCAATTAGAAACGAATATGAAAATCAGTATTTGAACTGAACCGATTTATAGTATGAAAGTTGATGTTTTTTTTAAACCCAAGCATTTCACTTATTGAGTTATCTATACATTTCAATTGAGTTGACTTACTTATATAAGAATGTTAGTCTTGACTCGGGTGATTTTGTTTTACTTTATGCTCGGGTCAGACCGAGTATTTCAGTTTAGCGAAGATACTTATTTCTGAAGACAAAGATGAAGTCGAGGACTTATCTACTACTATTATAGCAATTGTCTATTCTGCCTGGAAAAAAATGTAAATTCTGATTTTGTTGAAAAATAGCTTCATGAACTGTTTATGTATTTATTTTTTATATTATGTTTTATCTTTTTGATTTGAGATTCTGTATTTTGTTCTTTTGAATCTTATTTCATTTGAACAATCTCATTAATAATCTGTCTTTTGAATAGTTTGATTAGACATGTGTGGTTTATTATTGACTTAAACTGTCCGAAAAGGCGGGTTGTTACAGTTGTTACCAGAACTTTGGTTCAGCGATAACCTTAGCTTTGTGGGGTTTGACTCATTAGAGATAGGGTTATTAATACCCTAAAATGAGTCTTAGTGTGTGTGTGTGTAGAGGGTGTGTATTTGTTAAGTGTTATAAAATGTTTTATATAGTTTTGAAATGAAAAAAAAATCTAATATTATATGTTATATATAAAGGAATAATTTTTTTAACTAATATAGTTAAATGTAATGTGTTTGTTTTAGAAAATGATAATATTTAATTATTATCACTTATCGTTGATCAGTTGTATTTAGTCATTTTACAAGCATTGGCTATTATTGTTGATTTGAATTTATGAACTAAACACTAGTTTAATAATGGTATGTTGAAGAAAATAAAATAATGATTATATGAACATGATTTCTAAGTTTTTACTTAATAAAGAGAATTTAAACTGAAAATTCGAGAACTAAAATTCCGATGTTTAGAAACTGGTTTCTGATATATTGTAAATAATGGTAGTATTATTCAAAAGTGAATAATTAAGATAATTTTTTATGTAATTGAAATGTTTTGTTGTGAATCTTGTTGTTTGTTTATTGGTAGTTTCAACTATTGAAATAAAATGGAATGTTATGAAACTCTGGACAGTCCAAAATTTTGAAGTTAATTTTAGTGTTAAAAATTTAGTAATTTTGTAAAATTATAAAGGTTGAATTTTATAATGTTAATTGGAAAAGCCAAAATGTGTAAAACATGATTTGAGTTGTTAAAATTTATGTTAAGAAAATGATTCTGAAAGTTTGTATGTACTTTGGATGAAATATGGTAGTACAAGTGTGAATTTAAGTATTGGAGTGTTTGAGTTGAAATTGGAAGAAAAATTTGTTATAAATAAATTTAAATGGTTGTAAAAGTGTTTATAAACTTAGTTAAATTTTTTGAAATGTGTCATACATAATTGGAAAGGTAAAAGTGAAAACTAATTGGATAAACAAATATGAATTGATTATAAATAAAGTCATGAATGTAAATTGTTTATGAAATAAATGGATGTTGCAAAAAATGGTTGTAACTAAAGTTATGCTAACTTAAACTCGAATAATTCTTATAAAGAAGTTAAGCTTTTATAAACTGGTTATAAACTTAAGGAAATTCCTTATGAAATGATTCACACATAAATGTAGTATTAAATGTGAAATACTATATGTGAAAATGAAGTGATTTAAAATGAAGCAAGATGTAGTAATGTTATTTATTAATCATTTGTCTTAAATGGATAATTTTTTTATTAATTTTTAAGAGATAAAATGTGTATAAATAAATGAGATTTATAATGTGAATCGAAAATGTAATTATGATAAAAAAAATTGGAATAAATGTGTAAGTTGTACATATATTGGTTTATTCGCATAATTAATTTAATCTGGATTTGAGTACACAAGTTCGAGGTTAATTACACCATTTCATGTTAGGATTTTTCATTCGATTTTTGATGGCTAATATTTGATATGGATTTTTGGTTTGATTCTAAAATTCTCTATCATAGTATATGGCTATGCAAGAAAAATGATGGTTTCTAGTCAAGAAACCCTATTAAAGTCCACACTAGGGAAGTCGAATGAACAATACTAGTTCGAAAGCAAAATTGTGTGATCGAGCGAGCGATCGAATGTAATATTGCGTGATGATGACACACGTACATCTTATGTGATGTAATATAATTTGTATGTTCTGACATTGAAATTATAAGTGGTTCAATGGATGTTATTTTAATATAAATTGGTTTAAGAAAGAAAGAAAAACTATATTATATTTAAACTACTTTAAAATTCTAACTATTTAATATAAAAAATTATTTTACAAACTTTCTACATAAAAATCTATTTTACATACAAAACTATTTTACAAACTATTTTACATACAAAACTATTTTACAAACTATTTTACATACAAAACTATTTTAGATTCCAAAACATTTTGAATTCAAAACCTTTTATAAAGAAAAGATGTTCAACCCCATAAGATTTAGGCAAAGAATTTAATTTTGAAACAAAATTTTTATTTTTATATAAATGAGACTTTATATAAGTACGAAACTAAAGTGATTCTAGAAATTTATTTGGGGATTGAAGACCTTTGTTTTTGTAAAGTACTTGATTTTGGAAAGTTTGATTCTTATATAAGATGGACTTTGTATAAGTATATATGATTTTGAAGACTATTGATTTTGAAAGGTACTCTATTTGAAAATGAAATCTTGTATATAATGGAATTTATATAAGTGTGATATTTGAAGTTATGATTTTGAAAGGGTACTATATATGGTATAATATATTTTTAAGTAAAAGATATGGAGAAGTACCCTCCGCAAACAAGTATAGTATGATATGCTTCAAGCCGGGTGGACTTGAGGAATCCAGGAATGGATTCGACTGAAAATCCCTAATGTACTTAAGTGAATTCAGAAATGGATTCAAAATGATATGGTTGTCTGGACTTAAATTCATGAGTTCCTCGATTTTTTTAGGGTAGATGGTTCTTTAGTTTACCCAATGGAGGTGCTTTCAATCTTGAGATCTATTGATTATGAATCTTCCAGGAAGGAAGTGCATCCATTGCATAATCATTGAATCATCAGTGTACCATTGCAGTATGGGTCGATGGTCCCTTGTTTACGAGGTGGCTATAATAATTTTCTAGAATCCAAATGGTGGAAGGATCTTACTGGATTAGCAGCGGGCCACTGCCATCGTAACATCATCATTTGACATCATATTTTGAGCGGTACTTTACATATTTGTTTTATGTAATTTCACTGGATGTTGAAACGGGTCTACTAAGTTCTCGGACAATTCTAGCCTTAAGCCTGATCTACACATGGCCAGAGTCAATAAAAACGAGGATAAACATGTTAAGACATCAAGTTATATAAGTATTTTGATAAAGTATTTATAAAGATGTTATTTAAAAAATTTAAATGGTATTTACAAATAAAGCAAGAAATTTTACAAATTTATTTTTTTAGTATTAAAGTATTGAAGCTGATTGATATGCAAATGAATTTTTCAAATGAATATTTCAAATAGAATTTATATAATTGGTATTTGTCACTTGTAAATTAAAAGATCATGAAAATTTAGAAGACGTAAATTGTTGAATGTTTTGCTAAGTAAAATAAGGTAATTTATATAACATTCAATTACGTTCTAAAAACAAATATGAATCTTACCTGAAATATTTAAAAAAAGTACAAACGTTAAATAAGAATATGTAATAGAATATTATATAAGTAAAATCTTAATAACAAAAGTGCTTCAAAATGAACATATATTCAAGAATGAACAACTAAGATGTATAATAAATGTTACAAACATAAGTAAATGATTTGAAATGCTAATAATTCGATTGAATGGTAAAAAGTGAATATTATCTAAGAAAATGATTGTAAACATAAGAAATGACTGAAATGATTCATTGATGAACATTAATATTAAAAAGGAAATCAAGGTTATAGATAAATAATAAATGTGAAATAAACTGCAATGAAATGTAGGTAATACTTAAATAATGAATTCATTAGTTATTTTAAATATTGAATGGAAAATTTTGTGTAAGTAATAAAGGTAAATTAAGAAAAGATAATTATTGTATGAATGGATGAAAATAAATGGAAAGTAAATGAAAAAAAGGAAACCAATTGAATAAACTTAAATAACATTTAAATTCTGTATTATTTGGCTAATAGGACGTTTGAGAAATGATACTTCAAATTGTTTAAGGATGTATGAATAGTCTATTAAGTAATTATCTAAGGCTGTTGAGCATCAGGTACGCTTAGTAGTTTATTTATCACCTTTGTACGATGAATGTGTCTGAACCTGAACAAATCATGAGATTGATCGCTATGGTGTATGATAGTTTACTTGGTTGCATATGATGGTTATGTTGTTTTGTTTGCATATATTTTATGTTAATTTGCTTTTGTTACTAATTCAAACAACTAAAATATTACTCTTTCATATAATTTTAACTCTTTGGATTATATAAGTGAAATACAGGTTTATGGAAGCAATAGCTATTATTTTTGGCTTCACAAATAAAATTTGTTTGCCCGACAATAGGTACGCTCTCGGATTTTGGTTTTGCAACGATATTTTATTGTATTCCCATGGTTTGGGATATTTTATTTTTGAAATATGATACATATATTGTAATTATTGACATTATTATTTTTTCGGACCTAATCGCGCAAAGGAAACTCTGCTGAAATTTTTCGTGAATTTAGGACTAGGAATTTTTTTGCGAAAGTGAGAATATTTTCAAACTTTTATTAGACTTGATTATGAAAGATTTAATTGTTTATAAATTGATTATTCTAAAGAAAAAATATTAGTTTCTTTATCCCTTCTTGTCCCCTTTTGAGGATGAAAAGTTTCTGAGTGGTTGGAGTGTAACGATACGTAAATTCGAACAATTTTTAAAAGAAATATTAATTATAATTGTTGAATTGAATTTGGTTAGGAATAAAAATTTGATTTTTTATTTATGGGATTTATTGATATGAATTGGAACAAAATATTAAATAACAAATTTTGATAAGTTATATAAGGATGATAACGTATGTTTGAATGTAGTATTAAATGAGAATTGGATGCATAGTTAATAACATGAATTGGATAATAAAGGAAATTGTAAGTGATGATAAAAATGCATGTTTATTTAAAGAAAATAAAATGCATTATTTAATGGTAACATACCAAGTTGATTTCAAATAACGGAATGAGGTAAAACAATTAATTGGTAAGTGATGGATGTCTTTTGTTAATGCAATGAACGTTACAACTGTTTAATAATAACAATAGAAGTTACAAATATGTTAGTAACAATAAATTGGAAATTTATAACCACCATTTAATTTGAATATATATATCGAATTGATTGACATTTAACCTTTTAAATATGATAAGGGGAAACAAATTAATATTGCATTAATTAATATTGCATTAATTAATATTACATCTTTTAATTAAGATAAAGTGTAACGATCTATAACTTTTAAAAACTTTAAAATGGCAGTATTTTGAATTTAAATAAAAAAATTACATGAATTTTTTTTTGTATTTGCGACATTGAATGTTTTATTTGACCAAATTTAATAGAATAAAATTTCTTTGTGAAATTTCAAATTTTGGTCAGACTTAGTCAAAGTTTGACTTTTGGTTAGAAAATTAAATTTGAATTTTAAAATTTTATTCTTTTTATATGGTACTAGACTGAATTCTAATCTCTTCTACACTTTTCATTTTGTCAAAATCAAATTCTTATTACTTTAAAAATATAAATTACTGTGAAAATTTGACATAAATTTACATAGATTTGTGTTCTTTTTTTGGCTAAGTCTTATTGAGTTTGTTTTAGACTAATGCGCTCCTTAGTAAATCAAGAGACACTAGGAACCTTAAGAGACTTTGGACCCTTCCTTTTCCCACCCATTGACCTTCTGTTCCCTATATGATTAAACAAGTGCGTACAGATTTTTCTCATTGAGAAACTTTCTGCATACTTTTCTTCTTCTCCCTCAAATCTACAGAACTCCAAAACTCCAAAATCACAAATCGTCAACTCCATCCCTCCTATCTTTAGAACCCTTCCATCCTCTCTCCCCTTGTCGCCGCCCTCCACGACCAATTTCGACTGTCTTCTCCCTCCTCCTCTCGGCCATCTCCACCCTCTCCAAGGCCAAAAACCCCAAGCTCTCCCCTAGGCTATAGCCAAATCCCTAGCCTCTCCTCTCCTTCTCTATTTTATAAAAAAACACAATTTGTTCGATTTGCGTTGTCGTGCTTTGCTTTGCTTTTGGATTGTTGCTTTGGATAGGATTGGTTAGCTTATCATGTTTGGATTTCAACTTGGATCTATCTATTTGTGTTGTCAAAAACTCTCTAACTTGAAAAGGTGAGCAATCACCCACGATTAACATTTTTATTTTTAGGTAAATTACCGTCGATTGAAATGTTATAAGAAATGTTCTCTTTAGATAGGAATATGTGATATATGTTGTTATGTTCCTTTGAATTTGTGTTATAATATTCACACGCACATGTTGTTTTATATGTCACAAATATGTGTTATGTTGATCTGATTAAGTGTCGCATATGTATGTTAAATATGTCACATATGATACGTTAGAAAATGTATTATGTTAGGAAAAAATTTATATATGCCATGTTGAAATACGTCACATATGCTATGTTGAAAAAAAAGTGTTATGTTAATAAAATCATATGTTGCACATGTTATGTTAATAATATGTCACCTATACTATGTGGAAATAATGTGTTTTGTTTGGAAAAAAAATGGTATGTCATGTTATTTCGTTGTAATCACCATCCAAGTTCCTTATATACATGTCATGTTGTATATTTATATGTTATGTTAGCGTATGACTTGTTAGAATTTGAAATATTCACTTATGATGCTTATGATATGTGACACATTTGATATGTTAGTTATGCATATGTATATATTAAATTGTTAACTATGCGCAAATGTTGGTCATTGACATGTTATGTTATTTATGTTATTATTATTCTCACACTCCAAGTTCCCCGATGGTTAGGAAAATCACTTTGGGTTGAAATGATATATACCCGATATAAAACCACTTTGGGTTAAATAAATTTACTTGGAAATAAATTTGGAATATTGTAAGCTTAAATTTATGTTTGAACTTGAAATTATGAAATTGAAATTTAATTGATTTAATGAAAGTTTTAATTGGATTTAGATTTAAACTTATTTGAATTTAACTTAATAAATTTTAATGGAAAGGTTTAAGTCAATCCTAAATTTTATTTGATTAGATCAATTAATTAAAATTTATGTAGAGATAGGATGGATTCAATTTAAAGATTTAATTAATATAATGGTATAAAATTTCGAGTTAAACTTCAAAAGTTTTAATTGATTTGTCAAAAAAACTGACATATGAAAGATATGAATTTGGAATTTCTAAGTAATTGATTTCAAAAGTAAATGTTGAAATTTAAAGAATTTGATTTGAATGATGAAACTTGATAATTTGGACTCAATTGAGGTAAATAGTTTAAATGAGAAATTTAAACTGTTAAACCTTAAGTTGATGTGAAAGTTGAAACCTAAATTTAATTAAGTCGAGATTGGAAATGTTGATATATGGTTCAGTTTGGATTACGGAATGTAAAATATCTTTAAGTGAAAAATTGAAATCTGAAGTTGAATTTAATAATGGATCAATTGGAAACAAACAAGAAAATCAGTATTTGAACTGAACCGATTTATAGTGTGAAAGATGATGTTTACTTAAATCTGAGCATTTCACAAATTGAGTTATCTGTACATTTTAATTGAATTGACTTACTTACATAAGAATATTAGTCCTGACTCAAGTGTTTTTTTACTTTATGTTCGGGTCACTCGGAGTATTTCAGTTTAGTGAAGACACTTATTTCTGAAGATGAAAACGAAGTCGAGGAACGTGTCTACTGCTATTATAGCAATTGTCTATTCTTCCTGAAAAAATGTAAATATTGATTTTGTTGAAAAATAGCTTCATGAACTGTCTATGTATTTATTTTGTGTATTATATTTTATCTTTCTGCTGCGAGATTCTATATTTTGTTCTTTTGAATCTTATTTCATCTGAACAACCTCATTAATAATCCGACTTTTGAATAACTTGATTAGACATGTGTAGTTTATTCTCGACTTAAATTTTCGAAAAAGGCGAGTTGTTACAGTGAACAAGGGTTTAGGGGTTACGGAGTTATGGGTGTGGCTATTCACCATAATGCCCTTGGCTTATTTCTTTATTAATTAATTTATGAAAATATTTCCATAACTCCTTCTTTTTATATAACTAAGCATGGCCCTAATTATATTTTCAAACCTCAATTCCCCTTATCACTCTAATATTTACATTATTCTATTTAATTTATCTAACAAAATCTTCTTGAATAATGTTATTAAAAATTAGGGGTGTTACTGGTTCCCTTTTTTAAAGAATCTCGTCCTTGAAATTCAGTAAGGTCTAAATACTAAACTTAGCAATCATATGTAACAGTTCATAACTACCATACTAGCCTACCTAACTAGCAGTGGTCTATATAAAGCAAATATAGAACATAACCACACAGTAGATCAGGATAAGTATATCTAATCCTGTCTTCTGTCTTCCAAGTACAGTCCTTCTAGTTGTCGCTCCATTGAACTTTCACCAACTTGATTGTCTTGTTTCTTAACCTCTTCTCATCTCTTGCTACAACCAAACTGGTTGTCTAACAAAAATTAAATTCGGTTCTACTTCAACTCTTCTAACTCTATCGGAGGAATACTAATCTTTGGATCATGCACATACTTGCAAAGATGAACACATGAAACACATTGTGGACTCTCACCATACTGCTCGGCAACTCTACTCTATATGTGATATTTTTGATTCTTTCTATAATTAGGAATGGTCCAACGTATCTCGATGCTTATTTCCCTGACTTTCCAAATGTACCACACCCTTCATCGGTGATACATTAATGAAAACTCTATCTCTAACTAAAAATTTTAGATCTTTACGCGTCTTATCTGTGTAACTCTTCAGTCTAGACTGAGCTTCCTTCATCCTTTCTTGAATCAACTCAATCTTCTATGTCGCCTCTCTAACCAGATCTAGACCCAAGACTAATCTGTCTTCAGTTTCTTACCAACATGCCGGTGATTCGCATGGCCTTCCATACAAAGCTTCAAAAGGCGTCATTCCTATACTAGTCTGATAAATGTTATTGTAGGAAAACTCCACTAAGTATAGGTGATCTTCCCAAGATCCACCAAAGTCTAGCACACACGCTCTTAACAAATCCTCAAGTATCTTATTGACTCTCTTTGTCTTCCCATCCATCTGAGGGTGATACATAGTACTCATCTTAACCTTGGTACCTAATACATCCTATAGACTCTTTCAGAATTCACTAGTAAATAAAGCATCTCTATCACCGACTATACTACTAGAAAATCCATATAGTCTAACTTTGTTCTTCATGAACAAGCTAGCTAAAGTTGGTGTTTTCCTGGTTTACTTAATTGGATTGAGATAGGCACTTTTGGTCAACTTGTCCACTATGACCCATATACTTTCATTTTCTCTATTCGACCTTGGCAACTTGTCTATAAAATCCATGGATATCGAATCTTATTTTCAAACTGGTATCTCCAAAGGTTCACGCAATCCACTCGGCTTCTGATGTTCACCCTTCGCTTGTTGATAGTTTACACACTGTCTAACCCATAAGCCAACATCCTTCTTCGTACCTTCCCGGTAGAAGTTCCTCTTTGTACCTTGATACATTTTGGTTCCTTTAGGATGAATTGTAAATTTGGACCGATGACATTCCTTTAGAACTTCTTTCCTTAAGTCCTTAACATTCGAAACACACAATCGTCCCTTATTTCTCAACTATCCTCTCTGGTCAAGACTAAAATCCCTTAGATCATCGATCTTCGATTCCACCTCAAGCCTTCTAATCCTCTCGGCTAACACTGAATCCTCTATCTGTTTAGAAGCAATCCTTTCGATTAACGCTGGCCATGCTTCCAAATATAACAACATAGCGGTGCTCTAAGTAGAACTAGTAGTCGATCTTAAGTACACACTACAAGTGGTCAAAGCTTCCAAATCATTCCATTTGGCCAACATAGCCAACACCACATTTTGATGTTTTTTGCTAAGAGCTTCCTCTATTTTATTTCCTTTTCCAGATGTATACTATACACCAAAATCATGAGCTGTTAAAAAATCCAACCACCTTTGATGTCTCATATTACACTCCTTTTGAGAGAATAAATAAATTAAGGACTTATGATTTGTGTATAGCTCAAATCTCTTCCCTAAGAGATGATGTCTCCATATTTTCAGCGTAAAAATCATCACTGCCAACTCCAAATCATGAGTAGGATATCTTACATGATGTGGTATAAGCTATCATGAAGCATAGGCAATGAATTTACCCTTCTGCATCAACACAGCTCCTAAGCTGGTCCCACATGCATCAATATATCCTACTAATCCCTAGTTTATATGTCAAACTACTAACACAGGTGTATTGGTCAATAAATGCTCTAACTTAAGGAATGCTTCCTTACATTTTTCAGAACAAACAAACTTCACGTCCTTCCTGGTTAATTTAGTCAAAGGCGCTGCTATCCGCAAGAAATCATTAATGAATCACCGATAATAGCCAGCAAGTCCCAGAAAACTTCTAATCTTAGTTATCGTCTTCGGTCTCTTCCCGTTATTAATAGCTTCAATCTTATCTAGATCGATTGACAAATCCTTTTCTGAAACCACGTGACCAAGAAACTTAACCTCTTTCTTCCAGAAATGACACTTGGAGAACTTCACTTTTAGTTGATGCTGCCTTAGCATCTTGAGCACTACTCTAAGATGATCTTCATGCTCGCTTTCATCCTTATAGTATAATAAAATGTCGTGTATAAACACCAAAATGAAACTATGTAATGACCCGTTAAATTAATAATATTAAATGAATTGAATTAATATAATTTCTAATCTAATTGAGAATAAATGTAGAAATTTGGTATAGTAGTTGTAATTTAGTGTAACAATAAAATTTTATGACAATAGATTTGGATAATGTAGATTGTCACAATTTGATTTAAAGTTAAATATAAGAAACTGATATAAGGGTTGAATTAGTGAATATCAATAAAAAGATTAAGTAGAATGGAATTCATTTAATATAAAATAAATAGTGGAAGACTTACATTGGATTGTAAAATGGATAGTAACTAAATAAAAGGTGACCGCTGAATAAATCAATGCAATAAGTGTTGATAAGGAAATTTAATGAATGTTGTCAATAATAAATGGACTTAAGATAGTAATAAAATTTGTTTTGCCTATGTAAATTCTATGTATTGATAAGCCATAATTAAATTTGAAATTTGGTAGTAAATAGGGGATAAGTTGACTAAGGCAATTAGTAATTTAATAAATGAATGCATAGTAAGTAAGTGGAAATGTGTGCATAAAAATATTTTCATATATGGGATAATTACAAAAGTTTACCCATTTATCTAATGTATATAATTGAATCTAAATTTAGGGCAACATTTTGTTATTGATGGTACAAGTGAATTTGAATAAAAGGGTAAAAATTATGTAGATTTAACATGTATTGAGTATATAGCTAAGAAGGGCATTCGATGTAAATGAATCTAAATTTATGTGTCTAGTCAATAAAGGAGAACTTTAAGGGAATAAATATAAATGAATGTATTTGGGGAATGGAGTCCTTTTATATGTTGAATAGTATAACGTTGTTATTAAGAATGAACGTTACTTTAGTAATTATTAATATGGTAACGGAAGAGTGAATAAATTTTATAGTAACGTAAAAAACGTATTGTAAGATAATAATTAAGTGTAGACTTATAAAATATATTTATGACAACAAATTTTGTAAGTTATTTATTCTATTAGTTGTTAAGTTTTGTTTATGTGTAAGTTAACAATATTACAATTCAATTGAATACAGTAATTTATGCAAACAAAGGATGAACATTTGGAAGTATTACTGTAGTGATATATATATAAGAAACGGTAACTTTGTAGTTGGGGAATAATTGATTTATTTGTGAGTTGTAATCAAATAGAGTCAAATTTATTAGAATTTATTGCAATTTATGGGATTAATTGCAGTAACCTTTGAAGATTTATTCACTAAAATAATTGACGATGGAAATTATATGTAAATTTGCTTTTAGTTAATTTAAATATCCAGAGGGCTAGAAATGACACAAATCTACTAGTTTAGAAATTTACAATAAAAAGTGGTAAGTAATTTTTCTAAATATTTAGATAGTAGGAAGATGTAGATTTAGATGGAATTTATTATTTAACTATTTCATAAGTTGAGATCTAAGTTTAGAATTGAGATTTTTAATGTATAGATATTGAGCCAATGTTAGTTTCATTAAATTGACATCAATAACTTTGAATAATAGAAAGAAAGTGAATTTAATAAATTTAATCAAACGTATAATGTTGAATTTATTAAAAATTGGAATTTAACCTTTAAGTAAGGATTAACATCTAAATTGATGAATAGAACAACTATGTATTGACACTTGAATTGTTTAGAATTGGAGTAAATAATTAAGAAAATTTAAAGGGAGAAATTTGGTCAATTTTGGAATTTAGATGTAAAAATTGGATTTTTATAATTTATTTAATTTATTTAATGAATATTGAAAATAGCCATTTTGGTCATGGACTCGGATTTCGATGAAACCAGTTTCATCGGATCCGTATCGGTGAATTATTATAGGCTTTCAAGTTTCGTATCGATCGGACCTGTCGCTTGATCGTACGGACGCGAAACGCCTTGAAAATCAATTTTATTAAAATCAATTTGAAATCAATTTGGAAATCTTGTTTTCAGCATAACTTCTTCATACGATCAAATTTGGACGTGAAACTTTTTCCATCGCGTTCAGAATATTTTAAAATACCTATATGGATATATGGGTTTGACAAATTTCGTTCCGGGGTCAGAACGGGCTTTTTGGGCCTTAGTTTGTTTCGTACGTTCATCTATCTAGTCTATCTACTCTAACCCAACCCTACCTATAAATATACAGTTATAAACCCTAGCTCCATTCTATTGTCTATTTGCTGTACGTTCATCTTCTTCAAGCTTCTCTTCTTCTTCAATGGGGGCTAACCCTAGATCCAGTCAGTTCAAAAAAAAAGTGAAAATTTAAAGTCCTCCTAAAAAACTCGAAAAAATATATATTATAGTTCTCGATGTCCATAATCTGCTGATGTGATTCGTTTTTCGATTGGAGCTATCGTTCATCCAGAACAATTCAAATCATTTTCGGCCTCACATCATCGTCGCAACAAAAGTCATCGGATCGTCAAACGGTTTCTGGGTATTGTAGAGTGGACGATGGAGAGTGCATCAGTGAAATTCGTTCGTCGTTTCAACGGTCGGATGTGTCGATTTAATTCAATTAGGGTTTAGAAGTGGTGGCGGCCGAGGGCTTTTAAGACGACCGGACCAGGGGGGTTGCGTGCGGCTCGGCGAGCTGAGGCTGATGGTGGTGGCGCTGGGTTCAACGGTGGTCGGAGGCGAGCTAAAATCGTGGTCAAAGTCTTGGTCAAAGGGGCGTTTTTGGGTTCAATGGTCACTGTTGCATGCTGGGTTTCGTTCTCTGGAGTATGGCTTGCGTGGGTGAGGAACGTGTTGATGACGTGGCGTTTGTTGTAGGTGATTTTTGTCCAACCTTTGTTTAGTTTAAATTGAAATTCAAGTGCAATTTTCGACATAACTCTCGCATACGATCTCCATTTCACACGAATTTTTTTTGTTAGGATCGTTATTTAATTACGGACCCGATGACGCTGGTTTCGACAAATTCTGAGACCGTCAAAATTTTGAGTTTAAATTGAATTTAAATTCGATTTAAATTCCAAAGGTGAGTGTTTAAAACCACTCACAACTACTAGAAGCTTTTATGTTTGTTAAATTAATTTTAGAAATGAATAGAAATTTATTTATGAGTATTTGGCATGTTTATTTCACTCATATTTGTTGAATTGCATTTATTAAATTTAACTGTTAATTTAATTTATTTATTGCGTATTAATTGATAGTTAGAATTTATTTGTTTTCCTATAAACTGCTAGTTAACAGTTATATAGATTATTACTGAATATAAACTGTTAAATTAATAGTTGTTAAATTTAATCTGAATAAAATTGCCAGTTATTACCTGTTATATATTATCAAATATAAATTGTTATTGATTGATATTGCTTAATGATTGTGATTGGATGATGGGTGATGTTGATGGATGTTTTATTGTATATCATTAAATTGCAAATTATCATGCATATTTCCTTTCATTCGGGATTGTGGTTTGAAATGATATACAACCGCAAAATTTTATATCTTTTAAATTGCGGATTGAAATGATAAATATCCGTATCACTTGACCATAGGATAGAAAATTATATACAGGCACCGCGGTCTATATATAACTATTTTAATGTGATTTCTATGGTTTGGATGGAATACGGTTTATAATAATCTTAAATTTTATATTGTATAAATATTATTCTTCCATATATATACATATGAAGTTGAAAATTTTGAAATTAAAAGGTGTATAAATCTCTTTATTAAAAATGGATTTTTTTTAAGAAAATGGAGTTTGATAATTTATATCATATGATTAAATGTTAAGTTTGGAAATTTTAAGATATGATATTTATAATTGGATTTTTCCCAAGATAAATTGAAATGAATATTCTAGTATAATTTGAATTGAAAAAAATATATATTTTATTACTAGAAATTGGAGTTTTATTTATTTATGGATTTTATGTGAATATTCAAGACTAATTAATAGAACATTCGATTAGTTGAAAGAATAAAATCCAACTTTAGTTTGAAATATTAATACTCCAAATGGATATACGTATATATATATAAATTGAAGTGGTTTTGGAACTTGAGAGAGATAATACAAATTTTGGTTTAGACTTTAATAAAGAAATGTATTTGTAAAGCCATGAGAACTATTTTCTTTACAAAGTAACATTTAAGTTAAACCTTTTAATTCATATACCGTTGAATATCCAAACCATTCAAGTTTTAAAAGTTATGGTTTTAAATTATGAATTTCGAAATATTATGCTTTGAAAGGATATTTGGCTTTCAGACGTTATAAATTTTAAAGCATTTGGATTTTTGAAAAGGTTTATATTTGGGATAAAGGATATCATATTGTTTTGGGTTTTAAAATGATATCGTATTCATAATTTTAAAATGGAAATGTTTATTCTGGTTTTAAAGTATGAGCTATTTTTAAATGACCGCGGTGTTATAATAACGATGGGTTGGCAAAGAGACCGGGATCGGATATGGACATACTCTCTGTCGATACCGAAAACCACTTTGACTAACCGTGTACGCGGTGGAGATTCCAGAATGAAGTAGGTGGTGGCGACGTTTCCTGTAAGGTAAATACGTGGACCCGACTCCCGTGAGTTGGCATAAGTTGGCTAAAACAGGAGCGATTCTCAGGCCAATGAGGTCATTCCTCTGATCGGACCCTCCTCTTCGATATTATACTTTGACTTGGATTGATTCAGTGGCCACTTCTATATTTTGATTTTGGGGAGTTAGTCCGAGGTGGGCGGTAACTGCGGCTACGCGTTTCCACCAGCCTGGATAGCAATTGGTATATCTACCCTGGCATTGCCTAGTTGTGCCGTGTCACCTACCATACCGAGCCTTTACTACGAGTTTCTATTTGTGTCGTACCTATGGATTATCCTCTGGTAGCCTCCCGATCAGGAGGTATTACGGTACTGTATAGACTATTGGCATTTTACGTGTTAAGGTGGAAAATGTAAAGCCTTAACGCTATTTAAAAGTAAGTTTATTTTATGAATAGACACTATTATAATAGCGCAATATACTACATAGTAAATAGTTTAACGGATCCTTAGGAGATGTAAATCCCGAGCACCTCTTGAGTTACTGTACTCATATTTATTTCTGTTAATTTAACTCACATAAGATCCTTTAGTCTGACTCGAGTGTTTTTGTCTTTTCAAATTCGCTCGGGTCAGTCCGAGCGTTTCAGGATCGAAGACATTAGCTTTGGAGGACGAAGACGAAGGAGTCGTATTATTTTATTTATAGTATGGCACCACACTCATACTGTTCCGTTGCATTGTTTGTATTGGTATGTGTAACTCTGATATTCATTGTATAAGTAAAATAACTATTTTGTAAACAGTTATCATGAACTGTATATTGATTATTATATTTTATCCTTCCGCTGTGAGATTCTGTTTTGTTTTTATTTCTTCTCTGTTTTTCTTATTTACCCCATAACAATCCGCCCTTCCGTATGGTTTGAACTGGCACGTGTGTCGGTTTAAAGTGTGCGAAAAGGCGGGATGTTACAGTTGGTATCAGAGCTTTGGTTTAGCGATAAACTTTGGCTTTGTGGGGTTTGACTCTTTGTTAATAGGGTAGTAATACCCTATGGGAGTCGCTGAGTGTATATATATGAGAGAGCGTATTTGTTAGTGTTATAAAAAGATTTTAATATTGTGTTAATCTGTTCCGTTTTGTATTTATAAATTCTGGTTGATGCATGGGACGCTATGTGATCAATAGGGATTTCTAAACACTTAATAGGACAGACCGACATAATATTTGTTTTAATATAGGTAAATGAAATAATTTTGCCTATTATATTTTCTATATATAAAATAAAAATTTTCAAGAGATATATATATTTGGTTGCTATATATTGGGTGTTAGGTAATAAAAATATTTATAATAATTGAAGCTAAGTTGAAATTTTAATAAATCAAATTGGAGATTTTAGAACTTAAGTCCGGGATTTTGAAAAAATTTCTGCTTTCAAATGATTTATGAAATATAATGATTTGGTTTATAAATATTTTCTTATATAAATATTTAGTATAATTCGAAAGAATTGGTTTAAGAGGATTTTGAAGAAAATAAGTTTGTACTTTCCTCTCTGTCGCTGGAAAATAATTTCGGTGATGACGGCCGCATCATCGACTTTCATTTTCGAGTTTCGAAGGGAAAGGCCACTGTAGTAAACTCTACTGCAGATTTGTTTTGAAATTATTTAAAATTTTAATTGTTTAAAGGTAATTAGAGATATAAAAGTTGTAAGAAATTAATTATCTATTATTTTAAAGTAATTTTGGAATTTGACCCGGTATTAATTCTTGAATTTCCATTAATTAGTTGTAAAAAAAATTTAGGTTAGTGAAATAAAGGTTAAATAATCAATGAATTAAAAGGGTTGAGATTAAACTTGTATAAGTTCTTTTGCTTTTTCTTTAACATAAATAACTTACCAAGTATAAAAAGTTGAAATGCAAATTAAGAGTGGAATAGAATATTATGCAAGTAGAATTTTTGGAAATAATGAAGTATTCAATAAATTACTGTTATAAATAAGAATTTAATGGTATTAACTTAAGTGATGATTGGAATTTTACTAAAATTAAAGGTTGTATTATTAATAGGTGATTTTAACCTTAAGAAAGTAAAAAAAAAATGAAATTCCTTAATTTATAAAGTTTGATTGTAGGGTTATTAACTTAAGTACGCCTTAATTTCCCCTATTCTAATATAATGGAAAGTAGGAAAAATATAAATGACTGCAATCCATAGTTAATGAATGAGTAAAATCTTTCACTTATAGGAATGCAAATTATAAGGTTAATAAATTAAGTGTAAGTAGAGGGTTACTGTAATTAAATATAATGGAAACTTCAACATTAAAGAAATGAATGAGATTAAAGGTAAGTCGAAATTGTAATTTATAAAACAAATATATATTAATTAAAGGAATGGAGAAGAAACTTGTAAATTTTCACTTACATTCTTAAAACATACATAACTTGCCATATAATAAAAAGTTGCAATGTTAGTAGGAAAATGTAAGGGGAAATCTTACAGGTGAAGAGTAAGGTAATAAAGGTATTCTATTAATTTGCTATTATTAATGAGAATTAATTGTATAGACTTAAGTTAAATTGGAAATTTTACTATAAGTAAAGGTAAGTAGTATAAATAGATGATAGAAACTTTAGTAAATAAATTGGAATACAAATATAATGAATTTTGTGATAAATGGAAAATGAAAATTTGTAAGAAATAAAGAAATCACTCCATGAATGAAAGAAAGAAAATCAAACCATTGAAGCATGAGATAAATGTATAATAAATAAATTTGGGTGTTGGTTTGAATTGTGTTGTTTGATTTATGTTGTTGGGTAAGAAATTTGAAGTGGTTAAATGAATAAGTATCTATCTTTGTTCCATCTAAGACTGTTGAGTAAAGGATGCACTTGATAGTTAATTCCATTTCATACAAATTTCAAGTTTGAACCCAAACAACTATCTGTTTGATGGATTAAATGGTTGCTTCGTTTGTGTATGTATGTTGTTTGTAAGGTTGATGGTTGTTGAATTGTTTGGTTGATTAATGATTGAATCCACTTGAATAGTTCACTTTAAAATAAATATTTAACCTTTTAGATTATATAAGTGAATACAGGTGATGGAAGCAACTGCTACTGCTTTTGGTTCCAAAATAATAAGCGCATATTTCCCGACAAATAGGTACGTTTTCGGATTACGTTTAAAGCGCTATTTTTCCGTGTTGGGATATAATATTTTGATAATATATGTAATATATTTGTATATTTCGATATTATATTTTCTCCTGAGCCTCACCGTACAAAGGAGACTCTGCCAAAAATTTTCATCAATTTTGGACTTAGAATTTTGTTGAATATTTTCCAAACTTTAATGATTTAAGTATAAAAGGTTGTAATGATTATAAACGGGTATATTTCATTAAAGGAAATTAATCCAGTAAATTATTGTTTATAAGTTAATATTTGAAATAAGATGTACTGTTTATTCTTCCTTCTCCCTTCTTTTTCCTTTTCGGGGACGAAAAGTTTTGAGTGGGGGAGATTGTAACGACCCGTTAAATTAATAATATTAAATGAATTGAATTAATATAATTTCTAATCTAATTGAGAATAAATGTAGAAATTTGGTATAGTAGGTGTAATTTAGTGTAACAATAAAATTTTATGACAATAGATTTGGATAATGTAGATTGTCACAATTTGATTTAAAGTTAAATATAAGAAACTGATATAAGGGTTGAATTAGTGAATATCAATAAAAAGATTAAGTAGAATGGAATTCATTTAATATAAAATAAATAGTGGAAGACTTACATTGGATTGTAAAATGGATAGTAACTAAATAAAAGGTGACCGCTGAATAAATCAATGCAATAAGTGTTGATAAGGAAATTTAATGAATGTTGTCAATAATAAATGGACTTAAGATAGTAATAAAATTTGTTTTGCCTATTTAAATTCTATGTATTGATAAGCCATGATTAAATTTGAAATTTGGTAGTAAATAGGGGATAAGTTGACTAAGGCAATTAGTAATTTAATAAATGAATGCATAGTAAGTAAGTGGAAATGTATGCATAAAAATATTTTCATATATGGGATAATTACAAAAGTTTACCCATTTATCTGATGTATATAATTGAATCTAAATTTAGGGCAACATTTTGTTATTGATGGTATAAGTGAATTTGAATAAAAGGGTAAAAATTATGTAGATTTAACATGTATTGAGTATATAGCTAAGAAGGGCATTCGATGTAAATGAATCTAAATTTATGTGTCTAGTCAATAAAGGAGAACTTTAAGGGAATAAATATAAATGAATGTATTTGGGGAATGGAGTCCTTTTATATGTTGAATAGTATAACGTTGTTATTAAGAATGAACGTTACTTTAGTAATTATTAATATGGTAACGGAAGAGTGTATAAATTTTGTAGTAACGTAAAAAACGTATTGTAAGATAATAATTAAGTGTAGACTTATAAAATATATTTATGACAACAAATTTTGTAAGTTATTTATTCTATTAGTTGTTAAGTTTTGTTTATGTGTAAGTTAACAATATTACAATTCAACTGAATACAGTAATTTATGCAAACAAAGGATGAACATTTGGAAGTATTACTGTAGTGATATATATATAAGAAACGGTAACTTTGTAGTTGGGGAATAATTGATTTATTTGTGAGTTGTAATCAAATAGAGTCAAATTTATAAGAATTTATTGCAATTTATGGGATTAATTGCAGTAACCTTTGAAGATTTATTCACTAAAATAATTGACGATGGAAATTATATGTAAATTTGCTTTTAGTTAATTTAAAATATCCAGAGGGCTAGAAATGACACAAATCTACTAGTTTAGAAATTTACAATAAAAAGTGGTAAGTAATTTTTCTAAATATTTAGATAGTAGGAAGATGTAGATTTAGATGGAATTTATTATTTAACTATTTCATAAGTTGAGATCTAAGTTTAGAATTGAGATTTTTAATGTATAGATATTGAGCCAATGTTAGTTTCATTAAATTGACATCAATAACTTTGAATAATAGAAAGAAAGTGAATTTAATAAATTTAATCAAACGTATAATGTTGAATTTATTAAAAATTGGAATTTAACCTTTAAGTAAGGATTAACATCTAAATTGATGAATATAACAACTATGTATTGACACTTGAATTGTTTAGAATTGGAGTAAATAATTAAGAAAATTTAAAGGGAGAAATTTGGTCAATTTTGGAATTTAGATGTAAAAATTGGATTTTTATAATTTATTTAATTTATTTAATGAATATTGAAAATAGCCATTTTGGTCACGGACTCGGATTTCGATGAAACCATTTTCATCGGATCCGTATCGGTGAATTATTATAGGGTTTCAAGTTTCGTATCGATCGGACCCGTCGTTTGATCGTACGGACGCGAAACGCCTTGAAAATCAATTTTATTAAAATCAATTTGAAATCAATTTGGAAATCTTGTTTTCAGCATAACTTCTTCATACGATCAAATTTGGACGTGAAACTTTTTCCATCGCGTTCAGAATATTTTAAAATACCTATCTGGATATATGGGTTTGACAAATTTCGTTCCGGGGTCAGAACGGGCTTTTTGGGCCTTAGTTTGTTTCGTACGTTCATCTATCTAGTCTATCTACTCTAACCCAACCCTACCTATAAATATATAGTTATAAACCCTAGCTCCATTCTATTGTCTATTTGCTGTACATTCATCTTCTTCAAGCTTTTCTTCTTCTTCAATGGGGGCTAACCCTAGATCCAGTCAGTTCAAAAAAAAAAGTGAAAATTTAAAGTCCTCCTAAAAATCTCGAAAAAATATATATTATAGTTCTCGATGTCCGTAATCTGCTGATGTGATTCGTTTTTCGATTGGAGCTATCGTTCATCCAGAACAATTCAAATCATTTTCGGCCTCATATCATCGTCGCAACAAAATTCATCGGATCGTCAAACGGTTTCTGGGTATTGTAGAGTGGACGATGGAGAGTGCATCAGTGAAATTCGTTCGTCGTTTCAACGGTCGGATGTGTCGATTTAATTCGATTAGGGTTTAGAAGTGGTGGCGGCCGAGGGCTTTTCAGACGACCGGACCAGGGGGGTTGCGTGCGGCTCGGCGAGCTGAGGCTGATGGTGGTGGCGCTGGGTTCAACGGTGGTCGGAGGCGAGCTAAAATCGTGGTCAAAGTCTTGGTCAAAGGGGCGTTTTTGGGTTCAATGGTCACTGTTGCATGTTGGGTTTCGTTCTCTGGAGTATGGCTTGCGTGGGTGAGGAACGTGTTGATGTGGCGTTTGTTGTAGGTGATTTTTGTCCGACCTTTGTTTAGTTTAAATTGAAATTCAAGTGCAATTTTCGACATAACTCTCGCATACGATCTCCGTTTCACACGAATTTTTTTTGTTAGGATCGTTATTTAATTTCGGACCCAATGACGCTGGTTTGGACAAATTCTGAGACCGTCAAAATTTTGAGTTTAAATTGAATTTAAATTCGATTTAAATTCCAAAGGTGAGTGTTTAAACCCACTCACAACTACTAGAAGCTTTTATGTTTGTTAAATTAATTTTAGAAATGAATAGAAATTTATTTATGAGTATTTGGCATGTTTATTTCACTCATATTTGTTGAATTGCATTTATTAAATTTAACTGTTAATTTAATTTATTTATTGAGTATTAATTGATAGTTAGAATTTATTTGTTTGCCTATAAACTGCTAGTTAACAGTTATATAGATTATTACTGAATATAAACTGTTAAATTAATAGTTGTTAAATTTAATCTGAATAAAATTGCCAGTTATTACCTGTTATATATTATCAAATATAAATTGTTATTGATTGATATTGCTTGATGATTGTGATTGGATGAGGGGTGATGTTGATGGATGTTTATTGTATATCATTAAATTGCAAATTATCATGCATATTTCCTTTCATTCGGGATTGTGGTTTGAAATGATATACAACCGCAAAATTTTATATCTTTTAAATTGCGGATTGAAATGATAAATATCCGTATCACTTGACCATAGGATAGAAAATTATATACAGGCACCGCGGTCTATATATAACTATTTTAATGTGATTTCTATGGTTTGGATGGAATACGGTTTATAATAATCTTAAATTTTATATTGTATAAATATTATTCTTCCATATATATACATATGAAGTTGAAAATTTTGAAATTAAAAGGTGTATAAATCTCTTTATTAAAAATGGAATTTTTTTTTTAAAGAAAATGGAGTTTGATAATTTATATCATATGATTAAATGTTAAGTTTGGAAATTTTAAGATATGATATTTATAATTGGATTTTTCCCAAGATAAATTGAAATGAATATTCTAGTATAATTTGAATTGAAAAAAATATATATTTTATTACTAGAAATTGGAGTTTTATTTATTTATGGATTTTATGTGAATATTCAAGACTAATTAATAGAACATTCGATTTGTTGAAAGAATAAAATCCAACTTTAGTTTGAAATATTAATACTCCAAATGGATATACGTATATATATAAATTGAAGTGGTTTTGGAACTTGAGAGAGATAATACAAATTTTGGTTTAGACTTTAATAAAGAAATGTATTTGTAAAGCCATGAGAACTATTTTCTTTACAAAGTAACATTTAAGTTAAACCTTTTAATTCATATACCGTTGAATATCCAAACCATTCAAGTTTTAAAAGTTATGGTTTTAAATTATGAATTTCGAAATATTATGCTTTGAAAGGATATTTGGCTTTCAGACGTTATAAATTTTAAAGCATTTGGATTTTTGAAAAGGTTTATATTTGGGATAAAGGATATCATATTGTTTTGGGTTTTAAAATGATATCGTATTCATAATTTTAAAATGGAAATGTTTATTCTGGTTTTAAAGTATGAGCTATTTTTAAATGACCGCGGTGTTATAATAACGATGGGTTGGCAAAGAGACCGGGGTCGGATATGGACATACTCTCTGTCGATACCGAAAACCACTTTGACTAACCGTGTACGTGGTGGAGATTCCAGAATGAAGTAGGTGGCGGCGACGTTTCCTGTAAGGTAAATACGTGGACCCGACTCCCGTGAGTTGGCATAAGGTGGCTAAAACAGGAGCGATTCTCAGGCCAATGAGGTCATTCCTCTGATCGGACCCTCCTCTTCGATATTATACTTTGACTTGGATTGATTCAGTGGCCACTTCTATATTTTGATTTTGGGGAGTTAGTCCGAGGTGGGCAGTAACTGCAGCTACGCGTTTCCACCAGCCTGGGTAGCAATTGGTATATCTACCCTGGCATTGCCTAGTTGTGCCGTGTCACCTACCATACCGAGCCTTTACTACGAGTTTCTATTTGTGTCGTACCTATGGAGTATCCTCTGGTAGCCTCCCGATCAAGAGGTATTACGGTACTGTATAGACTATTGGCATTTTACGTGTTAAGGTGGAAAATGTAAAGCCTTAACGCTATTTAAAAGTAAGTTTATTTTATGAATAGACACTATTATAATAGCGCAATATACTACATAGTAAATAGTTTAACGGATCCTTATGAGATGTAAATCCCGAGCACCTCTTGAGTTACTGTACTCATATTTATTTTTGTTAATTTAACTCACATAAGATCCTTTAGTCTGACTCGAGTGTTTTTGTCTTTTCAAATTCGCTCGGGTCAGTCCGAGCGTTTCAGGATCGAAGACTTTAGCTTTGGAGGACGAAGACGAAGGAGTCGTATTATTTTATTTATAGTATGGCACCACACTCATACTGTTCCGCTGCATTGTTTGTATTGGTATGTGTAACTCTGATATTCATTGTATAAGTAAAATAACTATTTTGTAAACAGTTATCATGAACTGTATATTGATTATTATATTTTATCCTTCCGCTGTGAGATTCTGTTTTGTTTTTATTTCTTCTCTGTTTTTCTTATTTACCCCATAACAATCCGCCCTTCCGTATGGTTTGAACTGGCACGTGTGTCGGTTTAAAGTGTGAGAAAAGGCGAGATGTTACAAACTATCCAAGTACTCTCGGAAAACTCGATTCATCAGATCCATGAAGAAAGCTAGTGCGTTCGTTAACCCGAATGGCATTACTAACCACTCGTACGATCCATACCTAGTCCGAAATGATGTCAGTGGAATACTATCCTCTACCACTCTTAATTGATGGAAGCCTATCGCCAAATCCAATTGAGAAAATACTCTGGCTCCACACAACTGACCAAATAATCGTCTACTCTCAGCAAAGGATACTTATTCTTAGTCATCTTCTCGTTTAACTTACGATAGTCGATACATATCCTTAACGATCTATCCAGCTTCTTCACGAACATCATGGCCGCTCCCCAAGACGAACTGCTTTGTCTAATAAAATTTATCCCTTCTAAATCCTCTAGCTGCACCTCTAATTTATTCATGTTTGTCGATGTCATCCTGCTAGGTGGTCTACTAACAGGTTCAGTTTCTGGCACAAGATCTATCCGAAACTAAATAGCTCATTTCGGTGGTAATCCTGCAACCGGGTCAAAAACATATGCAAATTCTCTTGCTATCCTAACCTATCTTAACTCTTCTTCTACTTCCATGGCACTAAATAGAGTACAAGTATTCTGGTCAATAACCTCTACTGAGAATATAATTTAGTTATGACTATCTGAGTGTCTCAATGATATTTCCCTACCTTGAAATATATCCTAGCCTCATATCTACCTAACCAATCCATACCCAAAATGATTACAAAATCAAAACATATAGACTGCCTACAAACTTATGACCTAACAAATCAGGTTCTAACTGGTCACGTCTCATCTCCAGAGTTGCATATCCTTCTATCGGATTTGCGACCTTTGAGGAAGTAACAAGGTAGGTGGGTTCTAAACATAACCTATTAACCAGACAGTGAGATAAAAACGAATGCGACGCACTGGTATCAAATAGTACCCTAACTGGTAAACTTTGAATCAAAAGCGTACCTTCCATCACATTCTTCCCTTTCTCAGCAGCAGTTGGCCTAGCAGATGATGGTCCAACAGAAAAGACTTTTCCCTTTTTTGCCCGGACTAGTTTTGGACACTGATCCTTATAAAGTCCAACCTAGTCGCAGTTAAAGCGTTTCACACTCTTTTTGTCTAATGCCAAATCTGCATTCATAATCATAATGACCTTTTGTTATCACATTTAACGGACCAGATCAGCCTTTGCTTTCTTGGCAGCCTCTCCCTTCTGGGTTCCCTTCTTCTTACAGAACTTCTTCTTCTTCCCCTGAGAACCCTAGGTTTCAACCGGCTTTGTCTTCCCATAAATAGCAAGCATTTCCTCATGTCGGATTGCCATCTTCACAACAACATTACAAGGATCACAAAGATGTGGCAAGGCCGCCCTAGCAATTTCTAGTCTCAATCCCCAAATAAAATTCTCATTCCTCTTGATGACAGTGGCAATGTGGCATACCTATATCTAGACAGCTTATCAATCTTAGTAGCATACTCAACTGTCGATATCTCAGCCTGCAACAAATCTGTGAACTTTCTCAATAATTCGACTTAGCTGCTTCAGACAAAATCCTTTGCTCGTATCTCCTTCGAAATTCTACCCAAGTCAACTCTTTCTCAGGAACTTCGGTAGTAATGCTATTCCACCAATGAAGCATTGCTCCCCGCAACTGCCTAAAGGCTAGTCTCCTCTTCTACTCATCATTCAATCCAATGTCAGTAAAGATTTTCCACAATGCAACGGCTAATTCTCAACTTCTACGGCATCTAACATTCTCACAAATGGCTTCCCACCAAGACATATAATATATGCTCAACTTAGCATAGTTGTTTCCAACTAGAGCCACGAGATTCGCTACTCCAACATTCCTAGCTACTCCACCAGTTGTTCCAAATTGCATTAGATTGACGAAGAACTGATAAATCATCCCCATATCTAATGGCAGATTTCCAGCACCGACAATAGTATCTGCATTTTGATTAGCATTTTCTTGTCGATGTGGGTTCCTCCTGGTAGGTCGAATGTTTCCATTTATTGTGGTGCTTCCTCCACCAAGATTTCCTCTTCTTCTTTCTACCTTTATATCTTTCTTTCTCATAAGTATGCATATGAGCTTTAGTAAGATACAAAAGAAAAGTCTAAGAGAAAGGGGAATACGTAATTATATATATATAGAAAAATATATCTAATACAAGTATGTTATTATAGCATTTGAAGGAACTGGACCAGCCCGTAGCGGAAGGAATGGATGAATTTCAAAAATGTTACCATTTTGGATCATTAATGGATTATGAAGTCTAAATTCATTTATAACTTTTCTAAGTTCCTTTAAATAAAATCAATATTTTATTTAATTTATAAATAAAGATTTACTTTAATTTAGTGTGTATGTAAATTAGATTATATTAACTATACTCTTATGGACATATTTATGTGTAATGGAATGAATGTATCGAATGCATTCATGTTGTGAAATATAAGTGTAACATATAAGAAGTGTATATTTGTGTAACTAAGCATGAGAAATTTTAGAAAAGGAAAACCTTTGGTTTTCTTTCTCTTGACATGTATCATAAATTGAAGAAAGATAAGGCTATAAATGTAGAAGGAAAAACCCTTATGTTTTTCTCTCTTTTTTACTTACATTGAATGACATATTAACTGGCATTTACAATAGAATTTGCATATGCCTTTATTGTCCAAGGTTTTTTAAGCAATAAAATAAACATGTATAATAATTGATAAGTTTACACATACACATGTTAAAATAAGTTTTCCTCTCTCTCTCTCTCTCTCTCTCTCTCTATATATATATATATATATATATATATATATATATATATATATATATGAGTTTGTCAAACCAAGGATCAACAATTGTAACAAAGGTTTCAATTAAGGAAGAGCTTGAAATTTAAATTCTACAGTTTCATAAAAAGGTCCATTTTGATGTAGATCAAAATAATATAAACACATGTATATCTATATGCATAAATAATTGCAAGTTATGTATTCATTTTAAAATAACAATATATATATGTATGAAGATTGCAATTTAAGTAACATATAAGTTTAAATTTAATGCTAATAGATTGATTCAATCTATCAATCTTAGGTATGAGATAAAAGTATATAACATTAAATAAATGACCACTTATGAATTCTAAAACAAAAGGAAATTTTTTCTTTTGTGACTAAAACAAGTGAAATTAAGTCATTTTGGAAATTAACTATGCAACATTGGAATTTAATTTTACTGTATTAAACCACCAACAAATATAGTTTATTAATTAATGTTAATGTTTACAGATGTTACAAAATTTTATATACAACATTACAACATAATAAAATATTTCCACATTCCTTTTTTTATAATTCCAAAACAATGACAGAAAAATATCGGACAACTTGGGCATAAAAATTTTTTGTATGATAAATCAGATCTGACTATACAAAAGGGACATACAATAAAACAGATAAAGGATTCAAACTCAACCATAATAAACATATAGTCAATGGATATGTAAATAAGGAGAGATTCAAATTAAATCCACATAACGACCATATGATTAAATAAGATGAACAGAAGGGGATCTAAGTTATATTACAAGATGAATAACAAGATAGAAGAGATATAATACGAATAAATCTAAACCTTTTAAACATGATGAGATAGAAGATATATAATATGAATAAATCTTAAATGATGAATCAAATCTTCTAAATTCAATAATTAGCCTCCAGATGCTGCAAGGATCAAGAGGAATAAACCACTTTTCATAATTGACTTTATTTGTATTTGACTTCAGGAATAATTGAAGCCATAGAAGATCTCATATTTTCAGACATTAGAGAAGAAGAGAACCGTAAAAGTTACAAAAAGAAGAATGAAAAATGAGAAACTCAAATGTACGTACAGAATGAATCGGAGAATATGTTTTATTTGAAAGAAGGAAACCTTTCCCATTCTTTAATTGAAACTTCTCTAATTAACTCTCTTGATTAACTCTCTTTTCACTCTTGTTTCTTTACATAGTATGGCTGAAAATTACGTGCCACCAAACGACATAAGATTCCATAAATTAAGCATGTAGTTATCTTTTATTTAATTACAATGATATCATATATCAATGTGCGCAAATATAACTTCTATAAATGTATTCAACTAATTACAATAACTCCTAAACATCAAATAAAATAAATAGTAATTAATATTTCTCAAATACTAATTAATTAGTTTATAACTTTTTATAAATTAATTAAATAATGTGGTTTTTCGAGATCATTATGTTGTGTGAATCAAATTCAGTCAGCGATTAATATTAAATAGTTCAAATTTTAACATTCACACGTTACTTAGCAGGTGGTGTGACCTTTCGGCCAAATTCATCACTTACACATCTTTTGGTAAAATCCAATTTTACTTATTATAAGCGGTACCAAATAATGACAATTTCTATGCCAATTATCTTCGTCAAAACTATATCACTTTGCATTTACGGAATTTGTAAATGGTCAAAATTCCAATATCATCCACATTCAACTTTATAGTCCAAACACAAATTCCTTGGTTAATAATAAAACTTATTATTATTCAAAATGCTCTGGCCAGAGACTTTGACTTCGAGTTGACTTGAGTTGACCATGATACTAACCTCATATAACAGAGGAGACGAATCCTCTCTGAAATAGTGCTTCACTTCGAATACTTCCACTCGACCCAACTATAATCACTTGATGCAATGCCATGTTATGATTTGACTATAATCAAAGCGGAGCTTTCATATTGAAAATCCACGGTATTCTCAAGTCGAGAGAACTGTGTAAATCAGTCACATCGATATGTTTGACCTTAGTTATATTAACCAACAGAAAACTATCGAGTGAGTCGTTCCATAGTTATCCAATAACAATAAGTATATAACTCTAGGTACCCCCAGAAGTTATGAGTAATACACTGCTCAACATTTAGAGAGCGTTATAGACTCTAGTCTCAATGGATACACCGATATCCAGTCTTGATGCATCTTGACTAGGAACATTTAAAATGGAATACTTGTTTTATTGTGATAAATTACTCACCATTACAACACTTTTTAACTATTATCATAAAATATGACATTTATGGATTTTCTATTAAATATACTATTAATTAAATTAGTTTATTAATATAACCACATTATATCAAGTATATAATAGAAAGAAACACCTTTATTATGAACAAGATTGTTCAACGAGTTAGATATATGTAATAAATTACATAATTGCCCTTAGGATATACCCCTAACTCTACCAATCTCCCACTTGCACTTGGGGTCAATTATGGAATCTTATTCCAACTTCTTCAATCATTTTCTCAAAACCAACTGGGTCAGTCCCTTTGTGAATAGGTATGCTATTATTTTTCAATTATCTACTCTATCAATCTACTCTATCACGTGGAATAATTCGGAGTACGTCTCTCGACCTCTAGTGAGCTCTAAGCTCTATTACGAACCATATCGCGACATTGTTATCTTACAACTATGTTATGAGATTCTCTACATTTAGAATCGTCTCAATTATATATTTATGAACTTATAATTTTATCTACATTTTTTTTATTGCGACAATATTCAAGGCGATGTACGTAGCCTTTTTTCATTAAATAAGCCATAGTCTTTTATTTGGAACATTTCCAACTTAAAGATTCGTAACTTGAATTTATTATTGGCATACTACACCCAGTATGACTTATGAAGTTTGAGTTCGAATACTCCTTCATAAGGAGTTTTTGTTTTGTAAACAATTCTCTAGTATTTCATAAATACACGAAAACGCTTCAAATAACCATTTAGTGGTATCAATTTGGATTTGATATTTTCTACATGTATCAAATACATAAAAAAATCATGATATCGTAGACAACACAACATGTATAATAATTCCTTTTTCCAATGCAAACGAATCAATCTTATGTATTCCGTATCAAACATTTTAATAAGGTGTCCTTGCATATCATTTTGGACATTCCTGACATCTTTTATAATATAAAAGACATCATTTACTAATCCAATGTTGAGTATTAAAACAATCAATGCTGATTTTAAGACAAGTACATCGTTAAAATCAACAACGTGTTGTTTACTTACAATTTAGAAATATCAATGTACCTTTTAACATTCTTTCTTATGAACACACAATTCCTCTACACTTTGATTGAAAATCAAACTATTTGATATTTCTATCAAATACTTATTCAATCTTGATGCTTATAAAATGATACCTTTGTATCATTTCTTAGATCATATCCAAAAATTCACAAACTCAATATCGCTCTCATTGACTTTGAGACATTTTTGGTTAATATATGCAAACAGTTTACTCCAAATCGTTATTTATAATTCTGCTTCAATACATACGTACTAAAACACTAGGACTTATCAAGCGATAATTTTATGAGTAAATCCAAATTAACTTGAACGTGTTGAATATCGAATCTAATATGCTTATTTCAACCTTTGAAATTTGCGATATTATTATTATCAACATTGCTCATTTAATTCCAACGACATTAGTCTTATTCATAAAGACACATTTGTGATTGATAGATCATATCCCTTCAGTTATGACCATCAAAATCTATATTTTGATAGCATACTTGGAATTCTTTCGAATTTGCGCATCATACCATATAGAGTCAACACTCTCAATAGTTTAATTAAACAATCTAGGACTATATATTTTCGACATTAATAAGAAAGTCATAGTTTCTCTTCGATGTGCGAGAATACTTATTAGACATTCTAGTGCTATGTTTTCGTTTAGTTTAGTTAATTTCATTTCATCTTCTATAATCAGTTCTATCCATGGATCGTGTCTAATTCCATTTTACTACCAATAATTCCGTAAAGAAATTTCTTCACAATGAAGTTGGTATATCTTGAAAGAACAATTGTTTCTCGGTGCAATAGAATAGATATTGTGACGGGCGGGGATTTTCGACCGCGAAGGTCGACATCAATACGTCCACTGTATCAACTGCCGCACAATCGAAGGCCGGAAAATCGTACCATTAGGGTTAAAGAAGAGGTAGAAGATAGAAGAAGAAAGAATGAAGGAAGAAAAAGCAACAAAAACAATATCAAAATCTCACAACCGCAGCGGAACAACATATAATTGATAAATGAATATCTTTAAACAAAGAACTATATCAGTTATTACATTTCATCACATTTCATTACATTATCATAGTTCACAACAAACAAACAGCGGAAAAGAAATACTATGTACTAGTTGATACGCCATGCCATCCAGCTTGCCTCCAAATCTCTACAGCAACTCCTGAATTCCAGAATGACTTGATAACCTGACTCTAGACTACTCGTGTGGAAATTGGTGGGCACCCAGAGTTTAGGAAGAGAACAATAAACTCTAAGTCAGTCATGTGACTGGTGTGAGAACTTAAAATAGTTATATCTTTAAAAACAAACAAAGAAATTTATTTTAAAATTAGAGAGAACTTAAAACAGTTTATTTTTAAAAACAACAAAGAAATATTTTAAAGTCAATTTGCAATGCTTTTGAAAATGTAACTACCATAAGGCCTCCCGCCACACACACCATGCAAACGCAGAACTTGAAGGAGATTTCTCCTTATGATAGTTAAAGATGCTTGATATGTAAATTTCTTTTCAATATTATTTTTATAAGTGCAAAATGTGGAAAACCATTTCGAAAGTAGAATATAAATCTTAGCCGGCATAGGTACTATTATAGTATGCTTACTATAGCTACCATATTAAATGGAAGGTTCTACAACTAAAACCATACAAGGCTCGTATTGTTTCTTTGGATTTCCAACAAATGGTCAGGCCAAGAAACTTCCCATTGCCACATGGAAACGCCTCTGTAAAGACGCCCCGAGAACCTAACTGGATCTCTGCCGACACAAGGTCGGGTTACCCCTAACTGGGTAACTACTGACACAAGTATGCCATCCCCTGGTCGTAAACAACCTTTATCCGGGGCCCCAGCAACAAATCACAAAGTAATATATATATATATATATATATATATATATATATATATATATATATATATATATCTGCGATATCCACATAAGTTAAGTGCCTGGGCTCCATACCATGATACCACTTCTATCCAGAAGGAAATGCACATACCCTAAGGGGCGCTACCCCCAATAACCTTGCCGCATCTTTCCTGTTTTGAGCATTTCAGGGTGTGAGGTTCGACGAAGTCTCGTCCACAAAGCTATGCTTTTTACAAAAGCCACGCTTTGATCAACAAATGATCGGCAACACTCAGCATGCCACATCACCAAATTGGGAATATATCACTGATAACCTTAAACTACAAAACCTCCAAGCTCGTACGTCTTAGAGAAGGATGTTAAGCTAAGAGAATAAATTCTCCGCCACCAACATAAATGTATTTGAAAGAAATCTGCTATATATCTTAATTTGTAATGTCAGACATGCAATCCATTGAAGTCTATTCTGAGTTCGAACAGAACCGAAGGCACTTCCAAAGAAGCCCTTGCAATCCGGGTATTCGAAATCCCGATCGGACTTCCCATCAATTAGGGAATCTCCATACCGACGCGACTCGGTGCATAGACAATCAACGAGTTATCCTCTCGTTCTCAAAAATACCCAGTCTTCACCACCGGTCTTCAATGCTATCCATATACGTCGTATCACTAGTCGGAATGGGATATATGACACAAAGGTCCTCTCCCGGATAAATCAAATAACGAGCGAAATATTTTAAAATAAGTGTAGCATTCAAATTCAAGCAAATGACCATAAATATCCATTTAAAGGTAAATATCGATAGTCGGTTATTTAACTATCAAAGCAAACCAACAAATATTCAACACCATAATAATCACTAGGCCCTTTTTATTAATCTTCCATAAATTAATAACTTGCCAAATATTCGCTTCAATTTATCTTTGAAAAGATATATTCTCTAAACCCTTTCAATTTCTACATTGGAAAACATTTCCAAATACTTGTTTAACAATATGTAATTCACAAATCTGTTTATTTTCAATACTTATAAAATATTCAATATACTTGAAACACGATTAAGTATATATATACACTATCCTTTTAAGGAAAACATTCTCTTAAACATATTCATTTGAGTCAAAACGAATGTTGCGTAAAACATCGTTATGACAACTCAAAATCACTTAGTATAGGGATTCGAAATTTAGATAGATATATAAATCCCAATACTACATAAAACATTTCCTTTCGAAAATCATTTACTATAACAACAGTGTTATAGTCCACCATTTCCTTTTATTTCTCGAAAACGTCTATTTCAACAATGAATGTTGAAATCTATGGTTTCGACACTTATAAATTTTAAAACACTTCAAATCATTTTAAATTCTATTTAAATATCACTTCCTAAAACCTTTCTTTAATATATTATTCACCGATAAATCGTGAATATAATTCATTTACCAAATTCAACATTTTCTGCACATTTAATTTATAGGATTATCCACTGTCCAAAATCGTGAATACATTTCCTTTAATAATCCATAATAATTAACTTACCAAATTCACTTGGTTTTGGATTTATAAAACAACGTTTATAAATTCACATTTATATATATATTATAAAAACTTCAACTTATTAAATCCTTTAATCAACAAATTCTATTTATATCTCATTTAAATGCCAAAATCCAATTTATAAGTAATTTACTTATAATTCTCTATTTACAAATTTATTTATTTACTTTATAAGTTCACAATTTATAAATCTATAAATTTCCTTCACTTAAGAAATCACTTTATACTTCATTTTAACACTTATAAAAACTTGTTTTATAATTCTAATATTTTAATTTATAAATATCAATTTTATAAATCATTTATATAAACCGTTTATAATAATTCAAAAATCTCTATTTAATCTATTTTATAAAATCATTAACTCCATATTTTCGAAAATCAATTTTCAACTATATTTCTCAAAAATCATAGTTTTTATAACATAAAAATTATAAATTTTATTTATTTAAAATTAATCAATTCCAAAATTCAATAAAATGTATACTTTCAAAAATCACTTTAAAATCCTTTTAGTTTTCCAAAATAGGCCCAATGCTGCAATAGCAATAAATATAACAATCACGGCATCCAAAACATCATATATCATATGATAACAGAATATATCACAATATCTGTAAATAAATTAATACGGTTGAGGAATCCAGTTGGATCCCTCCAACCTGTTTCCCTGCATCCACAGATGTTAGCACAATACCAATTCTGTTCCAATACGGAATATCGCAGTATATAAGATTTATAAAATACTATCCGCTATTATGCGGCCTAATAGGGTCTCATCTGCTATATAATTCGGGAAAATCAACTCCAAGTACATATATAATACCAATTCCGTTTCAAGATGGAATATCGCGGTATATGTGTTTAATAAATAACATCCGCTTAATATACGACGTATAAGGTCTATTTCAATACTACAGATAATAATTTATCATTCAATCACACAATCAAGAAATTTTAAATCTAACTATTTAAAATTTAAATCGAAACAATTTCGATTGAGTGAGAAGTTCTCACCTTGTTTCAAATACAGTTTTCAGCGTTTTATTTCGAATAAAATTAAACGCGCGTTTAATTTTGCTCAAAAATTTCACTAGCTCCAATCAATTGCAATCCAGCTCCATCGCATAGTGCTTGCAAATACGAACCCGTTGCAATTAGTTTCGTCCAAAACGGACCTCGTATGAAAGAGATATCGCATTTTAAAGTTTACATGAATTATAATATAAACAATTCAACTTTTATTTTAAATTTTAAACCTAAACAATCTCGGCCGTTTGTTTCAGATCTACAGATCATGGCCCTTTGCAATCTTCTTCTCCCACGCGAAAAGCTTCCCAGGTAAAACATGAACGAAACAAACTCAAAGCCGCCCCCAAACCCTAATTCACACGGCCACTTTGATCGATTTGACGACGATCAGGAACCACCATCACGTGCGCGCGCCACTACTCCACCCACGACCCAAATCTGGTCGAGATCGGTCCCCCATCTCTCTCGAAAAACGTGTGTGAACCGTGCATGTTTAAGCTTGAATTGACGATGATCTACTCGCCTATATTCGATCACAGCCGTTGAATAGCTAGATCTCACCTAGCTCTACAAGTTTGTAGTTGGAGATTTCTTAAATTAAGGTGTGGATTGGAAGATAATAGAAGAGAAACGATCGAAATTCTCGGCCGTTAATGAAGATAGTGGCGGCTGTAACTAGGGTTAGGGCATTGAGTGTAAAAGTGTGATATTCGAACTCCAAACGAAGCGTGCCGTCTGGCGTTTATAATGTTTTAGCCATATTTCGAAAGCAGTGGAATATATATCAGGAGCCAATTCGATCAAATTTGAAAGATAAGTTTTTGAATCGACTATTTAAATTTAAAATTCCATATTTTCGAAAATCAATTTTCAACTATATTTCTCAAAAATCATAATTTTTATAACATAAAAATTATAAATTTTATTTATTTAAAATTAATCAATTCCAAAATTCAATAAAATGTATACTTTCAAAAATCACTTTAAAATCCTTTTAATATTCCAAAATAGGCCCAATGCTGCAATAGCAATAAATATAACAATCACGGCATCCAAAACATCATATATCATATGATAACAGAATATATCACAGTATCTATAAATAAATTAATACGGTTGAGGAATCCAGTTGGATCCCTCCAACCTGTTTCCCTGCATCCACAGATGTTAGCACAATACCAATTCGGTTCCAATACGGAATATCGCGGTATATAAGATTTATAAAATACTATCCACTATTATGCGGCATAATAGGGTCTCATCCGCTATATAATTCGGGAAAATCAACTCCAAGTACATATATAATACCAATTCCGTTTCAAGATGGAATATCGTGGTATATGTGTTTAATAAATAACATCCGCTTAATATACGACGTGTAAGGTCTATTTCAATACTACAGATAATAATTTATCATTCAATCACACAATCAAGAAATTTTAAATCTAACTATTTAAAATTTAAATCGAAACAAGTTCGATTGAGTGAGAAGTTCTCACCTTGTTTCAAATACAGTTTTCAGCGTTTTATTTCGAGCAAAATTAAACGCGCGTTTAATTTTGCTCAAAAATTTCACTAGCTCCAATCAATTGCAATCCAGCTCCATCGCGTAGTGCTTGCAAATACGAACCCGTTGCAATTAGTTTCGTCCAAAACGGACCTCGTATGAAAGAGATATCGCATTTTAAAGTTTACATGAATTATAATATAAACAATTCAACTTTTATTTTAAATTTTAAACCTAAACAATCTCGACCGTTTGTTTCAGATCTACAGATCATGGCCCTTTGCAATCTTCTTCTCCCACGCGAAAAGCTTCCCAGGTAAAACATGAACGAAACAAACTCAAAGCCGCCCCCAAACCCTAATTCACGCGGCCACTTTGATCGATTTGACGATGATCAGGAACCACCATCACGTGTGCGCGCCACTACTCCACCCACGACCCAAATCTGGTCGAGATCGGTCCCCCATCTCTCTCGAAAAACGTGTGTGAACCGTGCATGTTTAAGCTTGAATTGACGATGATCTGCTCGCCTATATTCGATCACAGCCGTTGAATAGCTAGATCTCACCTAGCTCTACAAGTTTGTAGTTGGAGATTTCTTAAATTAAGGTGTGGATTGGAAGATAATAGAAGAGAAACGATCGAAATTCTCGGCCATTAATGAAGATAGTGGCGGCTGTAACTAGGGTTAGGGCATTGAGTGTAAAAGTGTGATATTCGAACTCCAAACGAAGCGTGCCTTCTGGCGTTTATAATGTTTTAGCCATATTTCGAACGCAGTGGAATATATATCAGGAGCCAATTCGATCAAATTTGAAAGATAAGTTTTTGAATCGACTATTTAAATTTAAAATTCACTCGAATCGATTTCTGTGCGTGTTAGCTTGCCCCGGACAAACCGTAAGTCCGATTGACACGAAATTTGAAACCATACAATAATATAACATTACGGATCTGATGAAACTAGTTTCGTCAAAATCCGAGACTATTTGGAAAATGGCTATTTTAACTTGTCAATTAAATATTAAAATATTCAATTTTCACAAATTAACTTTTAATTCAATTTTGAAAGTTCTATAATATCATTCTAACTCCAATATGATTTAATACAACTTTATAAATCAAATTTAATCACATTAAACCCAATTTCCAATTATTTCTGTAATTTCACATATTAAATTATAGATTTAATTATCCAATTAAATCCAGATATTCAAAATAAAATTTATTCGGCTTACAAATTTTACTTATTAATATTTAAAATCAATTAATTATATGAATTTCAATTGACAGAAATTCTGGGTCGTTAGAAACTTCCCCCTTAAAAGAATTTCGTCCTCGAAATTACCAAGTAAGAAAAAGTTACAGAATCCACTAACTTTTCAAACATTTGTTCAAATTTAAATTTCAAATTCATTTAAGTGTTCAACTTTTTCAAAATCCAATAGTTAAACTTCTTATAAAACTTTGCTTAGTTTTCAAATCACACTTAATTATCTTTCCAATTTTTTTCAATTTTTCTCAAAAATATTCTTACGCCTTAAATTTTCAGAAAAATTCGCCATAGTCTCCTTTGCATGGTTCGATTCGAAAAAAATGGCAATATATATATATATATATCACAAATATACATCTCATCAAGTAATGAGGCATCCCATAGGGAAAAAAGTGTAAAAGTACGATATGTAATCTGAGATATGTACCTTATATATTATTAGCGAGCATATTGGGATAACATAGCGCGAAAGCGAGCTCCAAATGCGAAGCAATGCGCAATCCGCACCTACTAAATACTCAACAAACAAATGAGAAACATGTATATATGCAAGTAATATCAATATACAACATATATCAGAAGCAACAGCAATATGTGCCAATATAGCAAATGCAACAAAAGCAATAAATTCAATCATCAACCAACTAGCATTCAACTAACATCCATGACCAAATCAATATAAATTCACTTCTCATTAATATTCAATGAGTGTGAGTGTGAGTGACGTACTGAAGTGCGCGTACGACCCGGTGTAGGTTTTAGGCGTTGATGTGAGGCAGCGAGCTGGTGGGATGGTGATGCTGTGAGGTATACCTCAGTTCGATTTTAGTATAGTTAATTTTTGTACAGATGATATTACAGTAAGATAAGTACAGTTTTTCCCCAAATATATATATATATATATATATATATAGATGCAGAAAGGATTTTATATAGAAAGGATTTTGGAAGAAATATATAGGAATTTTAAGTATTGAAAAGTTTGTATAAAAATTAGATTTTTGAATCGATATAAATTAAGTTTTTAAGTATATATAGCTTTAAAGGAAATAAAATAAAAATAAATATACATTTACGCCTTTTGATTTACTACTTTATTTTAAATAATATTTGGGAGATTAACTTATTTAATTTGTCTTTGTAATTTTTAAAATGTGTTTATAAAAAGAAAAAAAATAGTTTAAATAAAATTTTGGGTTAATTAAATTTATTTAAAGAAAATTAATTGTTCGGTTAATTCAAGTATTAATATATCATATAAATTGTTCATACAAGGTCGAAAATCGAGAAATCGAGTCAAGATTGAAGTGGACTGTAAAACAAATCAAAGGTGAGTTAATCTCACTCATCTGGGTTTTAATTTAAATTTAAATGGTTAAATTTAAATAATTGGTTGAATGATTGAACTAATTTGATGTGCTATACTATATATAGTAGTATATAGTATATGTTAGAGTGATTAATTTCCTGCATTTTATAGCGGATGAGACCATATGCGCCGCATAATAGCGGATGATATTATATTAATCCCTTATACCACGATTTTCCACCTTGAAGTGGAATTGGTATTGTGCAAACGTATGTTGATGCAGGGAAACAGGTTGGAGGGATCCAACTGGAGTCCTCAAAATTATTTAGATTGTTTAATATTTTGTGTTATGAATATTTGATAATCTGTGATGAATTATATTGATAATTGGAATATTGAATGTTATGGTTTGCTTGAATATATTTCGGTACACTGAGTTATCAAAATATATAGAATTGGATTTTTGAAAAGAAAATAAGAGTGAATTTTTAAGTAAAATAATCATAGAGAATTTGAATAAATTTAAGAACGAACTTGGTAAGAATAAAAGTGATTTTAAAATTCAAATAAATAATTTCGAGTATGGAAAAAGGGGATTTTGAATTAAAAAAAATAATGAATTGTAAAATTTAAGTGTTATTATTGAAAGGAATAAAGAATTTATTTTAAAATTCAAGGTTTAAATTTATTTAAAAGGATAAATGAGGAATTTTGGAAATCTGAAATTGGTATTTTTCAGTTAAAAGATTTTAAATCATAAGTAAGAAATAAAAATCTAAAGTTAATGGGTTTTGGAATAAATGGGTAAATTTGTTTAAAAATAAATAGTGATTTATTTTTAAAGGATGTGAAAGAGAAGAGTATTTCCCTGGATAGCCAAGTACGTTTTCAAAACAAATTTATAAGTATAAGTTAAAAGTTTTAATGTTGTTTTAAAAAGCATGTTTTAGAAAATTTATTATTTTTAAATGTTTAAATTTTAAAGTAAGTATTTTTCAAATTTATCTTAGTAGTAATTATTTAAAGGTGACTTGGTATTTGTTTTAAAAAAAATTAGTTTATATTTTATTAAGAAGCTTTATTTTAAATATTCTTAAAGTATATGTTTTTGGTTAAGTATTAAAGTAGTTTTTTTATTTAAATGTTTTAAATTATATTTTATAACAAGTGTTTTAGATTATTTGTACTTAGTGTTTTCAGTGGAAATAAATATTTGGGAATTCATTCCATGAGAAGAGTGGTTTGAAAATTGTTTCAAAGGTGTTGAAAAGTGGAAATATATCTTACAAAGATATTTTGAGATTAATAAATAATTTGGTGAAATTATTTATATTGGATTGTTGTTGTGAATGTTAATTGATAGTTAAATAACCGACTATCAATATTGGCCAATGCGCTGATCGTTTCGAAGAGACCGGGATTGGGATTAATTTCTCGAAAACCACTTCGATTTGGTTTATACGTTTTTGTGAGGAAGGTGAGTTGGATTCGAAGGTGGAGCAGTGAAGTGCAAGGGCTAGTCGGTACTAATCTTGAGGTGATTCCAAAATGGATGTAGTAGGAATAGTGCCTTCGGTTCTGTTCGAATCCGGAACGGACTTGTATGGATGAATGCTTTCAGAACATCGTCAGGTGGGCGATGAGCATTCTAAGTGAAATGTTCTAAAAAGGTAACGCTTAGCCTCGAGCCTCATCAACCGGGAATGACTGAAAATCAAGGGATATGCAGCAAGGCTAAGTGGGTAGCACCCATTAGGGTGAGGTCATCCCTGTCTAGATGTCCCTTTTATTCGGCTTAGTGGACGGCTGCTGATCCCAACCGCGGGGTGATCTTACTAGGGATAATCCGTAAGGGGTAGTCCTAGTCTTGTGTTGCAGGGGATTGGGAGTAATCCTCAGTACGGTGATCTAGGCCACGTACTGTGACAGGTGGTACCCAGTGCCTAGTCATTAGATGGAAATCCACTCTCCCTACGTGCCTTTTACGGTTTTGTTTGTATTACCCACGACTGTGGTTAGTAGCTAAAATTTAATTAATGTAACAATTTCGGCTATTTGAATAAGTATTTGTATATATGGACACTATTATAATATCAGAGGAAGTTATAATAAATGTTTTAGCTATCGTAAGGTAAAAACCCGACATGTTTATTTGTGGCGTGGTCTTACGAGATGCTTTTAGTTTTCAAAAGAATTTTGAAACTTTAATAATCAATTTGAGTGTGGTTTTCTCACGCTGGTATTCCAGACTGACTCAGGTGTTATTTAACTATAATGCTCGGGTCAGACCGAGTATTATATAATATAGGATATGATGCTGTGGAGCTCAGGAGTCGAGATGGATGGCGATACGTACTTCCGTACTTGATTATTATTCCGCTGTGTATTCAGTTTTGAGGACAAGTTTATATGACTGTCCAGTTGTATGTTATTGATGTTGTTGAGCTTTGATGATATATTCTGATGATGTATGTATAAAACAGATATAGTTTTCTTTGTGCAAAGATCTGTTATTATCTATTATATTTTATTCCGATGCGATGGTTAGATTCTGATGTTGTTTCTATTTTCTTCTTCTGCCTCTTTCTTCTTTAACCCTAATGGTTCGTATTTCTATTCACCTTGAGTTGATATGTTGGAAAATAGCGTTGACTTAAGGGGTACGGGTTTGCGGGCTGTTACAGTGGTATCAGAGCTTAAGTTGGTATAACCTTGGCTTTGGTGGGAATTACTCATAGAATAGAGTCTGTAGTACTCTAGAATGAGTTTGAGTGTTTTAATAGATATGAGCGTGTATTTGTTAGTGAATATAAAAGTTGTTTTTATATTGTGTTGATTTATCAGTTGAGTGTTTATGTATTCTGGTCGATGTGTGGGACGCCATGTCATCGATAGGGATTTCTAAACTCTTAAACAAGATAAACCGACACAGTATTGTTTAAATAGGGTAAATGAAATAATTTTATCCAAATTATTTTTGTATATAAATGAAATAATTTTTCGTAAATTATTATGGTTATATATGGTTTCTTGGTTGTTAGGAATAATAATATTAAATTATTATCATTATTGTGTAAAATTGAATAAGATATTGAAATTATAACTAAAGCTAAGGAATAAATTCATATACAAAGGAAATTTGTAAATGTAAACTGTAAATGTGATTTATAAAATTGAAATAAGATTTCAGAATAATATTTGAATATGAATTGAAAGAATTTAGAACATGAAATTTTGGGGAAGTTTAAATTCCTTTAGGTTTGAAAATGGTTTTCAAAGGTTTTGAAGAATAATGGTGGTAGTTTTTGAGAAATATTTTGAATTGGATTCGAAATCTGGCGAGACTTGAAATTAAGGATATTTGAAAATGTTTTTATAAAAGAGATAAAAGCAATGAACTCTTTTGGTCGCTAGAAAATAACTTCGGTGATGATTGCAGCTTCATCGATGTTCATTTTCGAGTTTCCAAGAGAGAAAGTGCTACCAAATTGTTTTAAATTGGAATTGTTTGCAAAACTGGGTTTGATTTTGAAATTCAAAGAGATAATTGAATTTACCAAAGAATTTTGGATATAATTGATTTCAAATGATTTTTGAAATACTTAAGTGATTATTGAAGACTTTGAAATTGGTTTGAATGTTTTGAGTGTCTAAGTAATGGCTTAAGCTCTAGAGGTTTAACTAAAAATGTTTATGGATTATAAAAAGATTTGGAAACTTATAAAGTTTAAAAATTTCCTGGAATGAAATTAACGTGTAAAAAGTTAATAGGTTAGAAGAGTAAGTCGAATTAAATGAACTTATGCTAAGTTTAATAATATTATGATTGGATTTGGATTAAAGTTGAAAAATAATTGAGATGGAATTGTATCACGTAGTGGATACATTGAATGAAATTAAGTTCTTACTTAATAAAATTTAAATAAATTGTGAAGTCAAAAGAATAATATGGGGTTAGATTTAACTGGAGTTTAGTTAAATAAGATTTAATTGGAATAAATAGATTTTGATGGCTTATAAAAGAATTGAAAACCCATTGAATACAATTATATACTTAGCTAAATAAAATGTATAATTCCGAGTTAAAAAGTGAAATTTGAACGGGATTGATGGTGAATGGATGAAAGTATGGATATAAATAAATTGCGACTTATAAAACTTAGAAGTGGAATAAATAAGCCAAAATAAAATTGTTTGTATTTTGAGAAATGAATAAAAAAATCCAGAAACTTGAATTATAAAATAGATGGAACTCAAGAAATTAAGTGAAGTGATTTTTGGAAGGTAAAAATCAAATTAAATAGAAGTGAACTTAAGTTATGAAGTTGAAAAAGTTTGAAGAAAGTAAATTAACTTAAGTTTAAAAATAATAGAAGCTTGGCTTCGAGTAAGGGTGAAAGCCATTAAATAAAAGTTTGGGTGAAATTTATTTGGGAAATGGTTATTAATATTAGCATGGACCGTTGTCAAGCTTAATAGAATGGGTTTAAATGAAACCAACGCGGGAATGAATGAAATGCAAGTGAATGGTTTGTAAATAAGTTGGAATAGGAATAAAATTTAATATAAATTGTATTGGAATCAATTTAAAATGATTATAAGCTTAAGTAATTGTTTATTCACATAAATATCGTCGAGTTTGCATAGAAATAATTATCGTTTGACGAAAATGAGATTAAATAAAATTATAGGAATTAATAGAAGTAAATAAAATTGATTTCTGAATCAATTGAAATGAATGTAAGTTCGTTTGGTTTAGAAATGAATCGTATGCAAGCAAGTGAGTTGTAAATCACTTAAACTGAATAGTACGGGTTGAGAGTTGATTGAAAGCAATTGAAATAAGTGTCGAAACCTTACATATGTGCTTGTGAAAGTATATAACATGCATTGTTATAGAGTCCATGTTTTAGCTATTTAAATATAAGTGAAATGCTATAAACTTCTTACATATAGTCTTATATGTTTAAATTGACTAAGTACAGGTACCTGAAGGCCGTTTGGCAGGATTTTGGTTACGCTATTTGCTAAATAATAAGCCGCTTGCTTTAAAATGCTAAATTGAGGTACGCCTACGCAATAAAAGTTAGGAAATATGAACTATTATTTGTTTTTTTTGTTTTTCCGACCGTGTGGGTCGATGTATACATATTTATATCTCTTGTCAAATTGCAAAAGCTGCTCGGTACAAAGGAGACGGCCAAAAAATTTCGAAAATTTTGAGAGTTAGAAATTTTTTTGAGAAAATTTGTGTTAGAGACAAAACGATTTCAAATTGGAAATTGAAATAAATTAATGGATGAAACTAATTTAAAATAATGATATGAGTCAGTTATAGATGGAAGATAAAATTCAATAAACGATAAGCATTGTTAAGTGAATAAAAATAAAAATGAATGTGAACAAAAAGAAAATTCATATAGTTGATAATCAACTAAGATAAATACGTAGGATGTACGTTTATTATTTTACTCGCATATCAATTTGATCCAGATTCGAGCATAGAATTTCAAGATAGTTATATCGATCCGAGTTAGGATTTTTCACTCGATTTTCGATGGCGAACCCTGAATATGGATTTTGATTGATTTTGGAAATTCTCTATCATAGTTATGACTATGCAAGAAGAATGACGGTTTCTGATCAAGAAACCAGATCTGAAGTCGGGAGGGGGTCGATACTAGTTCGGAAGTGAAATTGTGTGATCGGGCGAGTGATCGGATTTGATGTTGCGTACGAATGATATAGGTACATCGTACGGGCTTGGATGAATAAATACTAAAATTTTGTAAAGAAGTGTATAAAATGATTTTGGAATCTGTAGTTGGATATGATTAAATTGGATATACAGGTATTAAAAACAAGTGGGAAAAATTAGGATTTTTGATTTCAGAAGATAAATTTGAATTTCTCGACAAAAAAGTATGTGTTTAAATTTCTAAATGAAATCTGATTAGGTTTTTGATCTAACCACTTGGCTTTTATTTTCTTTTGAAATCTGGTTTCCCGTAGAGGCATTTTGTAGTGGTTCCAAGCTAACCACGCAAAGGAGACGCTGACGAAAATTTTTCGGAAATTTAGAGAGTTAGAAAATTTTTGAGAAAGTTTTGATTTGAATTTGGATTTAAATTTAAATTTGAATAAGTGGAGTAAATAATGTTGTTGGAAACTATGGAAGGTTTTGGAAAATTAGTTGAAGTAATAGTGGGTCTTTAATAAAAGATATGTTATGGCAAGTTGACAAAACTTTTTGGTTTTGGAAAATAGTAATGGGCATTGGACCATCCTTCTTAACTAGTAATTTCGTGGACGAAATTCATTTAAGGGGGGAGGAATGTGACGATCCAGAATTTTTGGATGTTTGAAATCGGAATATTTAATTGATTTTAAATATTTAAAAGTTAATTTTTAACTTGAATTCAAATATCACTATTTATTTGATAATTAAATTATTGAATTAAATAATGTGAAGTTGGGTAAAATGTCGAATCTAGAGTTTTAAGCCTGTTAAAAATAATTTGAAGGCTTGTAAAATTTATATTGATAGTTTTGAAGATAATAAAAGCTTTTAAATTGAAATTAGAAGTGATTCGTTTGGTTTTAAACGTATATCATTTAAAATTGATATTTAAATAGCCTTCCAAAGCACAGTCTCGGAATTCGACGAAATCAGTTTCATTGGATCCGTAATATTGTATTATTATCGAATTTCAAATCTCGAAGTGTTTGGAGTTGTGGTGTGAGCGTACGATATAAACGGCTGAAATTTATATCGAAAATTTAATAAAATAACTGGTTCCTTTTTTGAGAGAAATATGCGATCCTCTAAAAAAACGAGGAGAGCACACATGGAGCTATATATATAACAAACATAAAGGAGCTGCCAACATGCCTGGCAGGTGACAAGTCTATCAACTAGAAAAAAATAAAGAAGTAGATACCCCTCAAATGAGCTCCGGCAAAGCCACCATCCATTAAACCCTAATACCGAGCTCCGGCAAGGCCACCGCCCGATAATAGAGTGTTAGAGGCATCTAAAACCAGAGAAACTAAAATACAACACCCACAAAATAAGAGAAGATCCATAAAGAAGAACACCAAGGGGCGAACTAAAAAGAAGAACTCCACTCTGAAGACACTGAGTAGCCACCCAGGAGTGCAAGACGCGGTCGGAATCCCTGTGAAAAGCAATCCTGCCAACTAGTACAAAGCTGCAAGCTATCCTGAAAACCAGTCAAGAGAAAACTAGCAACCTGTCTAAACCAAACCTGAAACAAAACTAGGAATCCAAGTTAGAATGAATCACATATATGTATACAAATAGATTTTATATACATATATGTGAGAATAAAAACCAAAATGAAAATTAAAGCAAGGAAAAGCTAGAATCAAAAGCTAACAATACTAAAGGACTAAAAAGTAAGAAATAAAAACAGAGATAAAAACAATACAAGAAACTACTTTAAGGGCCTATAATAGGAAGAAAATTATACTGCATCATGTGAACATTATTTAAATTAGTATAGGAATTAATAAAAATATTATTAGGGACAAAATTATTAAAGTTAAGTTTGAATATGTTAATATTATTTCTAACCTTGTTAAGATATTCCTTAAAGCAATTATTTTTGGCTAATTTATATTTGGGATTTGAAATCCAATTTAAGCAGAAATATGAAATTAAAATTATCAAATTATTATAGTGGTTATTTTTATTATTAAAAATCCTTTGATTTCTCTTAAACCAAATGTACCAACAAGAAACTGTTAGTATCAAGCAAGTATCTAATATCCTTATTGAACTTAAATCTAAAAGAGTTCCAATAGAGAAAACAACCAGTAACTCCAGAACTAATATTAAACTCAAAAATATTAAGGGTCTTGATAAGAATAAAATGAGTATCCATGCATTCGTAATAAATATGATTAATATCTTCAGAGTATGTATTACAAAAATAACATTTATTATGAATAATAATATTTTTCTTTTTTAAAAGTTCAACAGTATTCAATTTACCATGAATAATGAGTCACATGTGGATCTTAGATTTTGGAGGAGCGTTAGATTTCCAAATAAATTTAAAACAATTGTCAAAAACACCCGAAAAGTTAATAAATTTGTAAAAGGAATTCGAAGAATATTTCTTACTCTTATCCCATTCCCAACTAATATAATCATTATCATTGTCAATATTGTAGAGATTTAGCTTAGCATAAAGCAAATAAAGCTGTCTAAGGGTTGAGCCTACTAAAATACTATTAAAATTGAAAATCCAAGGAGGGCCACTATCAGAGTTAAAAACATCAGAAATAAATGCAAATTTAAAGTTGCAAATATCATATAAATCTTTAAACTCAATCTTAAGAGGAGTAGCGGAAATCCAACTATCGTGCCAAAAAGATGTGTTATTACCAGAATGGACAATAATATTTACACCTAAGTTGAAAATATCATTACAATTTAAGATGGATTTCCAAAAATATGAAAGTTTACAATAAATCGAAGGACTAATTTGATAGAGATTATAACTACCATTGTAGTAATATTTAGATATAATCTCCTTCCAAATGGCATTATCACTCGTATCTCTGAATTTCCATAACCATTTACTAAGAAGAGACAAGTTCATATTACGTAAATTAATGACACATAAACCACCCTCTTTTTTAGACTTACAGACAGTATCCCAATTAACTAAACATTTAATGCTACTGTTTGGATTATCACCACTCCAAAGGAAGTCTCTTCTAATTTTATCTATTTTGTCTATCACCCAATCAGGAAAGAGGTGCATAGACATCCAATAGATAGGGAGAGCTGATAAAATAGAGTTAATCAAAACTAGTCTACCAGCTCTAGATAAGAATCTCCCATTCCAATTAGTAATCCTATTTTTAATTTTATCAATGATTAATAACCAATCTTCATGCTTAAATTTTGAAGGTCTAATAACAAAACCAAGAAAATTAAAAGGAAAACTCATAGTTTTACAATTTAAAATATTTGCAACTAAATTTTCAACTTTGTCAAAATCATTTAAAACTAAAACCGAACTTTTATCAAAGTTTATTTTTAAACCTGATAAAAGTTCAAAACTATAAAGAATAAACTTTAGTGCAATGATATGCCTAGGAAGATGAGAGGAAAAAAGCAAAGTATCATCAGCAAATTGAAGGACAGACAAACCAAAACTCGAAATATCATTACCAAAAAAAGCCAAGAGATTATTATTAACTGCATTCTTAATAATCTTAGAAAAAACATCAGACGCTAAATTAAACAGAAGGGGCGATAAAGGATCCCCTTGCCTCAATCCTTTCTTGGATTGAATTTTATTACCCAAAATTCCATTAACCATAATACTTGAATTACCAGTTTTAAGCAAGTTAATGATCCAGTTAATCCATCTGTTACTAAAGCCTCTGGCAAGGAAAATATCAATAAGGAAATCCCAATCAACCGAGTCAAAAGCCTTAGCAAAATCTAATTTTAAAATAGCACAAGTAATATTATTTTTACAACAAAGATTAATGTATTCTTGAACAACTACTACACCATCAATGATATTTCTTCCTTTAGTGAAAACTGATTGAGAACAGTCAATTAAATCTTTCATTTTTAAACTATGTCTATTAGCTAAAACTTTAGAAATAATTTTTGCAAAGCAGTTAATCAATGGAATGGGTCTAAAATCTTTTAAAGTATTAGCACCAACTTTTTTATGTAATAAAATAACATTAGCAAAATTAAATCTACCTAATTGGAGATTTTCATTATAAAATTCATTAAACATATTAATTAAGTCTAATTCTAAAAACTCTCAAAAAGTTTTATAAAAGAGAATAGGAAATCCATCCGGACCCAGAGATTTATCTCCCAGTAAATCAAAAATGGCTTTACGGATTTCCTCTTCAGTAAAAGGAACATCTAAATCAGAAAGATTAATATTAGAGACGGATGGGTAAAGATCATTCCATCTAACATTAACTCTATGCTTATTATTATTGCCAGAGATATCTTTATAATAATCAGTGAAAGCATTGTTGAGATCACGTTGTTCAACTAATTCCACATTATTAACTAAAATTGAATTAATTGTGTTACTACATTTTCTACTATTAGCTATATTATGAAAAAAATTAGTATTATTATCACCTTCGTTAATCCATTGAATTTTGGATCTTTGTTTCCACATAACTTTCTCTTTTTCAAGAATAGAACTAAGTTCATCTTTTAAATTATTAAGCACATTTCTCTCCCCTAAACTTAAATGTCTAGATTCTTCAATCTTATTTAGCTTAAGCATCTCATTAAGAATATTTTATTTTTTAATTTTGATATTACCAAAAATGTTTTTATTCCAGCTTTTAAGAAAAATCCTGAGTTTTCTAAGTATGAGCACAAAAGCTTTAGCTGAATTATCACTATACTTAAAACTGTAATAACTCATAGACGACCATTTATTAATGATTAAATCTGAAAAACAAGGTTCGAGAAGCGACATTTTTTCAAATTTAAAGGATCTACTAATAATTCTATGACGCTCGCAAGACAGAATAATGGGACAATGATCTGAAAGGGTGTAGGGTAAACCAGAACATCTACGGATGGGAAATTTATCTTCAATTTCATCGCTAACGAAAAACCTATCTAAAACAGCCAAGGAGGGAGACTCCCTATTATTACTCCAAGTGAAATCTCTATTGGATAGAGGAATTTCGATCAAATTAGAAATAATAATAAATTGATCAAATTCCTCCATACCCGAATAATCCCCTTCCTGGGGAGATCGCTCCCCAATAAAACGAGTAGCATTAAAATCACCCCTCAAAATCCAAGATCCGGGAGCCAAAGATCTAAACTTGAGGCATTCATTCCAAAGAATCCGCCTTTCAATTTTAGAGTTAGGCCCATAAACATTAGAGATATTTAAAAAAGAATTGTCGGATAGATTAATTAAAATAATGTGTAAAGAGTGTTGTTTTTGAATACAATGAAGTAATTTAAAGAGATTATCTTTCCAACCAATCATTAAACCCCCAGAAGAGCCCACAGAAGGAAGGAAAACCCATTTACTAAAACGAAAGCCTCCTAATCTTCGAAAAAAACGAAAATCAGGATACTCAATTTTAGTCTCTTGTAAAAGAGCAATGTCGATAGAAAAGTCTTTAAAAAAGATTCTAACTTTATCACGTTTATTAAGGTCATTCAAACCTCTAATGTTCCAACTAATGACTCTCATAAACCCATAGATCTAGCCCTATCAAGTTCCTTACTTCTAATAAACTCACGATCTAACTCAATATCAGAAAAAATAAAAGCAGAGCTACTAGCTAACTGACTAAAATCAAAAGCTGATAAGTCACCCAAAGCATAAGACGAATAAGTACTACCCAAATCAAAAAGCGTACCTGAGCCTGATTTCATAGCACCGCTCGCAGTGCTCAAACTAGGAAACTCACCCAACGATCGAGAGCGACTGCCTCGAATCCTGACACTTCGACGAACCAACCCGCTAGAAGCTGAATACTTTCTACGTCTACCTCTCTTCGAAGAAGAAATAATAGACACAGCAACACCACTAGCCTCACCTAACTGATCTGACAACTGGCTACCAGAACACCTATCCAAAGCTCCATATGCAAGAGAATCAATAGAACCCTGACTTGCCTCAATCTGCTTACCACTCCAACCCAAATGAACGACCGAGGGAACTGCTAAGACTTCACCATTATTACAAGCTTTGTAACCATCTGATGCTGAGACTGGATCCACTTGAAATGGCCTAACTGATACACTGCCCAAAGCCAACTGATTTGTTTTGGCTTTCATCGATGCAAAAATACATGAGACTGGAGTGATGCCCATCTCTCCATCATTAGCTAGTTTCTCGACCAAATGTATTGAGTGAATTCGCTGGTTATCTTCAACATTATCATCTTTAGGTACAGTCAAATTGGCTTCTACTGTACCTATGAGCATATCAGTTGAAACCTTTGCTGAAGATAAACTCTCATCTTCCCTAAACTCCAGCAACTTATCGAAATGAACAAAATCCTCCCTTTCAATTAACACTTCGTCTACTACAGATTCAATAAACCATTCCATTGAATTATCCTCAACCAAAGAGAAATCTGAAGTAAATTGTGAATCACTCGAGCATAAATCTGCAGAACTTAGATTTAATAAATCTTCATGGAATTCTTCTGAATTATTCGCCACCACCGAAGATTGTATAACACAAGGATTTAATGAATCTAAAACTTTATCAAAACATTTAAACATATTAGAATTCGAGTTTTCTACAAAATTCTTTATGCCAAAAGTCAATTTATCACCAGAGCTGTTACTGCCAATTACCATTGAATCATGCTCCATAAGTTCAAAATTCACAACTTCTAGATCTACAGACCAGTCCATCTTCTCAACACTTGAATAACTGCTATCAGATGAATTTATATCATCACTTCTAACACCTATTGATACACAATCACTCGATATATTTAATTGCTCAGGAATTGTTTGCTCAGTAATAATCATCAAATCACCATCACCATCTAAATTATCCACATTAAAATCAGAAACTGAGCACGAAGATAGACAGTCAAACTTGTTGAAGGTAGTTATTTCAAAGTTCTCCTTCCCACGAATCTTGGATTTACAACATTTTCCATGATAAGAAGTAAAGTCGTGACATTGATCTTTAACTTTTACACATCCATACGAAGAAGATTCTAAACAAGACGAATCTTTGCATAGTGAAACAACAGGATCTAAAAGAATGGGGTCAAATCCCAGATGATCATCATTTACAGCGAGATAGATAGGGTTGTATGAACTTACTATTTCAATCTCCAGAGAATCGGACTTTTTGTTTAAGCCTTCAGATGTGCCAACGATTTCCATAACATTGCATCTTTTACCAATGTTCGGCTTATTTATAATTTTGAAAAGATAAAACATTTCATCCAAATAGCCGAGTCCTTCATTTTTCTTATACCAGAGGTGGTCAACCAATATTACCCTCAACATCAAATATTTCAATGCGAATTGAAATCCGTGATTAACCAGTTTTGGTGCGGAGCAGCCTATTTCTCGACTGTTTGAATTGTTGAATTCAAACTGATCCTTGACTAAACCATCATCTATTTTGCCAAAATAATCTTCTGGGTTACCAAATCTTTCCATGGATCCTTTGCCTATAATAGGGGTTTAACATTATAAATGCCTAGCGGAATGCCTCGATAGGAAATCAAAATTTCATGTTGCGTTTATCGAGACAATTTGAATTTGAATTTAATTAAATATATATTTATTTATATAACCTAAGTCAACAAGCAGAGATTCTTTCCCCAGCCTGTTTCCTTTCTACATCAAAACTTTTTACCTTCACTGTAGCCAACCTTCTCCTGCACGCCACCCTCTCCTGTCTTTCATTACTTCTATAAACCACGTATCCTCCCCTCTTTCATCTCAAACCCAAATCAAAAAAAAGGATAATGGCGAACAACTTTGGGAAATAAAAGGAAATCGTGAGCCCCTCTTTCAATCGAAATCAAATCGAATTCCTCCCTATAAAAAAATTGTCGCGATGTTGAAAGCAAACTCGAGCTCCCAAGCGACGAGGGAGGAGTCGCATTGTGGCGAGGCGTTGGGAGTCGGGGGGTCGTTGAAGGCTGCGGGTGGGTGGCTCGAGAACGCAGGCGTGGATGATGGCCGACAAGAGGGAGGTGGTTGCATGATCGAAGTTGCGACTTAGGCGACTTGTGACGGTTGCGACATGATTGAGTGATGTGAAGCTAGAGCTTGAGTGTGAGTGCTGTACTGAAGTGCGCGTATGACCCGGTGCAGGTTTTAGGCGTTGATGTGAGGCAGCGAGCTGGTGGGATGGTGGTGCTGTGAGGTTGACCTCTGTTCGATTTTAATATAGTTAATTTTTGTATAAATGATATTATAGTAAGATAAGTACAGTTTTTCCCTAAATATATATATATATATATATAAATGCAGAAAGGATTTTATATAGGAAGGATTTTGGAAGAAATATATAGGAATTTTAAGTATTGAAAAGTCTGTATAAAAATTAGATTTTTGAATCGATATAAATTAAATTTTTAAGTATATGTAGTTTTAAAGGAAATAAAACAAAAATAAATATATATTTACGCCTTTTGATTTACTAGTTTATTTTAAATAATATTTGGGAGATTAACTTGTTTAATTTATCTTTGTAATTTTTAAAAGGGGATTTTCACTTCAAGGGCTTCTTTGTGCAGGGTAATAAGTTTTAAGGACACTGGTTCTGAAAAATTAGTTTTAAGGACATTTTATAGGAAAAAGATAAAAGAATTAATCATTTTCAGTTATACAGAAATAATGATAAAAGGATTTATCATTTTCCTGTATAACTTAAAAAGATAAATGAATTTATCATTATACTGTAAATTGTCCTTAAAACTAATTATTCAAAAAAGCTGTCCTTAAAACTTATTACCCTGCAAATAAAAGCCCTTCAACCTAATTTCCACTTTTTAAAATGTGTTTATAAAAAGAAAAAAATAGTTTAAATAAAATTATGGGTTAATTAAATTTATTTAAGGAAAATTAATTGTTCGGTTAATTCAAGTATTAATAAATCATATAAATTGTTCATACAAGGTCGGAAATCGAGAAACCGAGTCGAGATTGAAGTGGACTGCAAAACAAATCAAAGGTGAGTTAATCTCACTCATCTGGGTTTTAATTTAAATTTAAATGGTTAAATTTAAATAATTGGTTGAATGATTGAACTGATTTAATGTGCTATATTATATATAGTAGTATATAGTATATATTGGAGTGATTGACTTCCCGCATTTTATAGCGGATGAGACCCTATGCGTCGCATAATAGCAGATGATACTATATTAATCCCATATACCGCGATATTTCACCTTAAAGTGGAATTGGTATTGTGCTAACGTCTGTGGATGCAGGAAAATAGGTTGGAGGGATCCAACTGGATTCGTCAAAATTATTTAGATTGTTTAATATTCTGTGTTATGAATATTTGATATTCTGTGATGAATTATATTGATAATTAGAATATTGAATGCTATGTTTTGCTTGAATATATTTCGGTACACTGAGTTATAAAAATTTATAGAATTGGATTTTTGAAAAGAAAATAAGAGAGTGAATTTTTAAGTAAAATAATCATAGAGAACTTGAATAAATTTAAGAATGAACTGGATAAGAATAAAAGTGATTTGAAAATTCTAATAAATAATTCCGAGTATGGAAAAAGGGGATTTTGAATAAACAGACAATAATGAATTGTAAAACTTAAGTGTTATCATTTAAAGGAATAAAGAATTTACTTTAAAATTCAAGGTTTAAATTTATTTTAAAGGATAAAGAAGGAATTTTGAAAATCTGAAATTGGTATCTTTTAGTTAAAAGATTTTAAATCATAAGTAAGAAATAAAAATCTGAAGTTAATTGGTTTTGGAATAAATGGGTAAATTTGTTTAAAAATAAATAGTGATTTATTTTTAAAGGATGTGAAAGAGAAGCGTATTTCCCTGCATAGCCAAGTACGCTTTCAAGTATAGGTTAAAAGTTTTAATGTTGTTTTAAAAAGCATGTTTTAGAAAATTTACTATTTTTAAATGTTTAAATTTCAAAGTAGTATTTTTCAAATTTATCTTTGTAGTAATTATTTAAAGGTGACTTGGTATTTGTTTTAAAAAAAAATTAGTTTGTATTTTATTAAGAAGCTTTATTTTAAATATTCTTAAAGTATATGTTTTCGGTTAAGTATTAAAGTAGTTTTTTTTATTTAAATGTTTTAAAGTATATATTATAATAAGTGTTTTAAATTTTTTGTACTTGGTGTTTTCAGTGGAAATAATTATTTAGGAATTCATTCCATGAGAAGAGTGGTTTAAAAATTGTTTCAAAGGGGATGAAAAGTGGAAATATATCTTGTGAAGATATTTTGAGATTAATAAATAATTTGGTGAAATTATTTATATTGGATGGTTGTTGCGAATGTTAATTGATAGTTAAATAACCGACTATCAATATTGGCCAATGCGCTGATCGTTTCGAAGAGACCGGGATCGAGATTAATTTCTCGAAAACCTCTTCAATCCGGTTTGTACCTTTTCGTGAGGAAGACGAGTTGGATTCGAAGGTGGAGCAGTGAAGTGCAAGGGCTAGTCGCTACTAATCCTGAGGTGATTCCAAAATGGATGTAGTAGGAATAGTGCCTTCGGTTCCGTTCAAACCGGAACGGACTTGTATGGATGAATGCTTTCAAAACATCGTCAGGTGGGCGATGAGCATTCTAAGTGAAATGTTCTAAAAAGGTAACGCTTAGCCTCGAGCCTCATCAACCGGGAATGACTGAAAACAGGGGATATGCAGCAAGGCCAAGTGGGTAGCACCCATTAGGGTGAGATCATCCCTGTCTAGATGTACCTTTTATTCGGCTTAGTGGGCGGTTGCTGATCCCAACCGCGGGGTGATCTTACTCAGTATTATCCAGTAAGAGGTAGTCCCGGTCTTGTGTTGCAGGGGATTGGTAGCAATCCTCGGAACGATGATCTAGGCCATGTACTGTAACAGGTGGTACCCCAGTGCCTAGTCATTAGTTGGAAATCCACTCTGCCTGCGTGCCTTTTACGGTTTTGTTTGTATTACCCACGACTGTGGCTAGTAGCTGGAATTTAATTAATGTAACAATTTTTCCTATTTGAATAAGTATTTGTATATAGACACTATTATAATATCAGAGGATTTTATAATAAATGTTTTAGCTATCGTAAGGTAAAAACTCGACATGTTTATTTGTGGCGTGGTCTTACCAGATGCTTTTAATTTTTAAAAGAATTTTAAAACTTTAATAATCAATTTGAGTGTGGTTTTCTCACGCTGGTATTCCAGACTTACTCGGGTGTTATTTAACTATAATGCTCGGGTCAGGCCGAGTATTATAGAATACAGGATATGATGCTGTGGAGCTCAGGAGTCAAGCTGGATGGCGATATGTACTTCCGTACTTGATTATTATTCCGCTGTGTATTCAGTTTTGAGGACAAGTGTAATGACCCCGAATTTTTACTAAATTTAAATTAATAATTAAATCATTTTTGAATTAAAATGGTTTTGAAATAAAGATTGGAATATAAACCTTGGACACAAGAAAGAAAATAAATAAATTGATTTAAATTTTGAATTGATAGAAGTAGAATAAAAAAATTAAATAGATAAAATAATAGTAATAAATTAAACTGGAAATAGAAATCAATATATATAAAAGATAATGATAAAAATATAAAGTAAACAATTAATCGCTAAAATTTTAACAACAAAATAAGAGGGTGGAAATTCATCTATATTAGAAAATAAGTAAGTTATATACTTCAGACAATATAAAGTAAATCTTGATATCATGAATCAATATAAATAATACATATAGAATGAAGTAAAGATAATAAAAGAAAAATAAAATAAAATTTGAAGCTCACTTATATCACCAAGTAATGAAGTAAACAAATACATATTCATGAACACTTACTAAATGAAGAAAACAAAACATATACATTCAAATATGAAACATACATACGCAAACATGAAACAAGGTAAAACAAGTAAACAATGAAAGAAAAAAAGTGAAGCCACATCAAACTATCTCATATTGTACAGCTGAAATGAAAGCAAGGGAAAAAGAAAAGTGTAACGTACAAATTAAATAAAGCAAAATAAGATAGGTTTGTACAAGCAAATTAATGCAGCCCTAAAACTAATTCACATCAGCTTCCAACACATACAATATAACATCAGCCACCACAAATTGGAAAAAAAAAATCTGCACAACCGGGATCATGTTTGATAAAACAAAGGAAAGAAATGAGAGAATTTTTTCAAATAACTTCAGCTCATCCAGTAATTTGATTTCAAAAATAAGTAGTGTATTTCAAAAAAGAATGAACAGATGAGTGATTATATGTGTTCTGCTTGTTACATGCTTACTGATCCTTTGTTAGTTGAATCTTTTAATGGTAGGTTATTCCATGCATTTGGGTATGAAGAGAGATTTAAAACTGTTTCATTGAGGAAATAGTATGGTTGCTGAAGATCATTTATGGATGTTCAAATGCCATAATTTGGTTATGATGTTTAAAGTCTAGATCTGAAGTTTAAAGCTTGTTCCATTCATATGGACTGATGATATATACTCTGCTGATGCATTGAGAATTTCAAATGGCCTTTGAGGATCATCTATGGATTTACAGTTTTCAGCTTTTTCTACTGAAGTATGGTTTTGGAAGCAGTGGCTAATTTTTTTTTTTCAACTGAAGAACAAATGCAACAATTGAATATGGAGCATTAAGACTGAATCTGCTGTATATAGGATGGAAAGCAAAAATGTTTTGTATGATTCATTTATTTGGATACTTGCAAATCATGTGCTGATGTCTTTTGTAATGTAAATATCATTGTAATAAATGGGCAAGGCTCCCTTAGCCTATTGACTTTCAAAAAAAATATAGATTTAATCACTGGTACAAAATTGTCTCTGATAAAACATTGTACAAACATTTTTTTTATCAGCTTAAACAAATAAATTTAGCATCCTGTAAACTTCATTCTAGTGTATATATATCAATATCAACTTCATTCCAAATTCGTTCATCCCTTAAAACTGAGTGAAAACCAAAGCAATATCACTTCACATTCAAACCAAACATAAGAGAAATTAATCAAAAACTTGAAGATTAAAAAGGAGCTTCAGTTATCAAGTTCAAAACCAGATTTCAACTTCAATCTGAAAGCTTTAAATCATGATCTGGAAGGTGAGTGACAGTTAGTTCTTTTTACTTGAATATATGTTGCAATGGCTTTGTGTATATATGCTTGTATCAGTGTTTCTTTTCCTCTTTGTTACTTCACAGAGTACCAGACAACATCAGAAAGGAAAAAAAATCCAATCTTTCCTTTTCTAATCAATATTAGGCCTTGCTTTCAAAACAAATTAGTTTTATTTAAGTTTAATTTATAATCTAAAAATAGTTTCGTGAAGCATAAATGTATATAGAATGAAAAATCAAATTTTTACAGTAGAAACTTTGTTTTCTGGAAAATTCGAGTATCACGAAATTTTGATTCAATAATATAACTTGAATCCCCATTAGAAGCCATGATTTTTAAGCTTGGTTTGATGATTTTTAGAGGGAGGAGTTAGGAGCAGTTTGAAAATGAACGAAAATTGGTTTCTTGGCGATTTCCGGTGATCGGCTATTTCGTGGGGATCGGGCTTTCTCGTGGAGAGGGAGGAGGCTTCGGAGGTGCCTGGAAAAATGGTCGGAGGTGATATTGACGACGGTGGCGTCGACAGCGAGAGTTTGAAATTTTTTAATCCTAGTTTCGACCGGGCTGTGTTTTTGGGCTCGTTCGTCGTCGCCTGGTGATCGAGTCTGGTGTACTTCAGGCAGATGGTAGAGCGAGTGTCGGCGAGTCGATGGCCTGAGTTGTAGATTGGCGGTGGTCGGAGCGCCAAGATTGAGGCGATGACAGGTTTGGGAGGCGATGGGTTCGAGTGTTTCCAGGTTGCAAGTTTGATCTCGAATTTGAGTTCGAGGTGATGACTTGGTTCGAAGGAGTCGGGGTTGGTTCTAGAGAGGATTGTCGACGTGTTCGATGTCGTGGCGATGCTGGAAGCTGGCCGGCGACGATGTGCACGTGCACGAGGTTGAAAATGTTAGCCTGAGTGTTGGGTCTGGGAAGAACCAATTTTTCTCGTGTCGTACTTGGGTGATTCGAGTTGTTTATTCGAAGCAAAATTTTGGTTTGCTCGGGTAGTTGCTTTGTTACAGGTTTTAATAAAAAGGAAAACCTGTCTGTTGTTTTTTTTAAACAGAATTTGATATTTAAACCCCGATTTTAAATAAAATTCAAAATTAGAAATTGAAAAATGGATACAAATTAGTTCTTGTTTCCTAGTTTGAAATTTAAGGAAGTTTTATAAATTTAAATATTTAAACAACTTGAAGGGTATAAAGTATATTTAAAATATTTTAAATCCAAAAGAAATGGTTAAAAGCTCATATAAATTTCCTTTATAACAAAATATTCTTTAACATGTAAATTTAAAAATATTACGGAAATTAGTTTTTAAACTTTATTAAAGACAAACAAGGAATTATTTTAAAACCTTGGATTTAGAATGAAATTAAAAGAAAAGTTTGAAAACAAAAGTTTTCAAAACATGTTTGTATATAATATTTAAATCACCACTAAGAACGAGTTTTAACTTAAGTGATGAAGATATAATGATGATCTGAAATTTATTAATTTTTAAGTCCATTAAAATGGATAATCTAATTAATTAATTAATTAATTAATTGGATTAATTAAATAAGTAATTAAAGGTTTAAATGAATTAATTAAGGTTTAAATATTTATTAATTAAGGAATGATTTAATTTGTAAATTAAGGATTATCAACTAAATATTAATTAATGATTAAAGTTGATTAATCAAGTGAGTAAGTAATAAATTTATTTAAGGATAATGTGATAAATTAATTAAGATAATTAGTTAGAGAACAATTAACTTATTAAAGACTTATTAATTAATGAAAGTGATTGAGAAGTAATTACTAATTAAGGAGTAATTACTTAGTTATTGCAATTAATTAAGAATAATTAATTAAGGATTAAATTATTAGTTAAGGGTTAATTAATGATTAATTAAAAGATAATTTATTAAATGTTTTGTAATTAATTGATTATTAATTTACCATGACTAGTAAATTTATTCATTGAAATTAATCTGATTTAAACCCATCAGATAATTAAATTGACCCTATTTATGGATGTTTAGATTATATTGGATGTTGAATTGTTTGATATCCCTGATATATGATGCTTCGTGATATATCCTGATTTATGTTGTGATCTGTAATGTAATTAATTATCTATGACGAAATTTATTATCGGTGATATACATATCTGTGTTATGTGAATGAACGATAAGCGTTATCGTTTATACCGCTTATCAACTATATTTCTGTATTTTAATCTATGATGATTGAATGATGTTGCACTATTGTGTAAAACCCCTGGACCACACCATACACACACAAATATGGATTTCACGAGGAAATCGATTAAGTCACAGATTTTTGAAAATAGTTTTGAATTTGAATTTTTAAATTCAAATGGTTTGGAGATAGAATCGGGTTAAATGTGGAAAGCTTTTGAAATGGAATTTTCAAGATAAAATTTATTTTTTGAATAAGTTGAAAAAGTTTTGAAATTTAAATATTTTTATTTAAACTTGAATTCAATATTTGAAATTGAATTCTATGATTTGGAAACTAGGGTTTAGAAAGGCTATTCAAATTATAAATGAGTTTATAAGGGTTAACTATTTTAAATGTATTAATTTGGGAATTTGAATTTAAATTCAAAGGCTTTAACTCGTCTAAGTAAAAATAGATCTTTCTAAAGTGAAACTATTCAGTTTCAAATAATAAAAGCTTTCATATAAGAAGTGAACTTCCAAATTGTGTTAAAAGGGATTTCTAGTTAAAAAAATGGGAATGATTTTTTAAGTTATGGAAACGATTTGAAAGCTATAGGTTAAAACTTTAATTTAAAGATTTTAAACGAGTTAATCCAATTGAAATGGAAATTGTTATGAAATCCGTAAATGGATCTTTGTGAAACTGGGTGAACTTTGTGAAATGAATCTTTTTTGTTTAAAAAGATTGGAAACGGTAATTTGTTTAAACCATTTGAAAGAAAGTTTTGAATTATTAAGTTGTGACTTAATTAAAATCCCATATCCATATGTTTAAATGTTGCGCTCACTATTCGGTTTAGCCAGGAGAGGACCTTTATGTCATATAGCCCATTTCGAATATGTGATATGACGTTATGGATAGCATTTGAAGGCCGGTGGTGAAGACCGGATATTTTCGAAAGCGAAAAGATAACTCGTCGAATGTCTTTGCGTCGACTGGTCCCCGGTATAGAGACTCCATATGTGATGGGAAATCCGGACGTAATTAGGGATTATCTGGATTGCAAGGGCTTCTTTGGAAGTGCCTTCAGTTCTGTTCGAACCCGGAACATACTTGTATAGATTGTATGTCTAACATTACATTTGAGATATAAAGCAGATTTCTTCCAAATACATTCTGTTGGTGGTGGAGAATTTATTCTCTTAGCTTAACACCCTTCTCTGAGACGTACGAGCTCAGAGGTTATGTGGTTGAAGGTTATCAGTAATATATTCCCAACTTGGTAATGTGGCATGCTGAGTGTTCCTAATCATTTGTGATCAAAGCATAGCTTTTGTAAAAAGCGTAGCTTTGTGGACGAGACTTCGTCGGACCTCATAACCCGGAAATGGTCGAAACAGGAAAGATGCGGCAAGGTTATTTGAGGGTAGCGCCCTCTGAGGGTATGTCATTCCCTTCTGGATAGAAGTGGTATCATGGTATGGAGCCCAGATACTTAAGATATGTGGATATCGCATATATATATATATATATATATATATATATATATATATATATATATATATAACTTACTTTGTGATTGTTGTTGGGGCCCCGGATAAAGGTTGGTTACGACCGAGGGATGGCATACTCGTGTCAGTAGTTACCCAGTTAGGGGGTAACCCGGCCTTGTGTTGGCAGAGATCTGGTTAGGTTCTGGGCACGTCCTTCCAGAGGCGTACCCATGTGGCAATGGGAAGTTCCTTGGCCTGACCATTTGTTTGAAATCCAAAGAAACAATACGAACCCTGTACGGTATTAGTTGTATAACCTGCCATGGAATGTGGTGGTAACCTGCTATTGAACATGGTAGCTATAGTAGGCATAAGTGCAAAATGCCTATGCTGGCTAAGATTTATATTATTCTTTTGAAATGCTTTCTGCACTTTGCACTTATAGTAATAATATCAATGAAAGTTGGGTATCAAGCATGTTTGACTATCATAAGGAGAAATCTCCTCCGATTCTGCGTTTGCATTATGTGTGTGCGGGAGGCCTTATGGTAGTCTCATTTTCTAAAAGCATTGCGAATCTAATTTATTTCTCTGTTTTTTTAAGATAAACTGTTTTTATTACTCATACCAGTCCCACGACTGCCCTGGAGTTTATTGTCCCTTTCCTAAATTCTGGATGCTCACTATTTTCATACATGCAGTCTAGTGTTGGGTTTTTCAGATAGTCAGGTTTAGTAGATTATTTAAAGCTTCTTCAGTCTTTGGTTGCGGACGAGACTTGCTTGTCTTAGTGCATCGTGATGTTGGTTCGAGATGTTGCTGGAGTTCTCTCTTGAAGACTATCTTAGAGTTATTTGTTCCGCTGCTAGTGTTATCTATTTTTCTTTTTCGCTGCTATTTTATTGTATCATATCTCTGATGTATATTGATATCTATTGTATCATCTGTTGTATCAGATATTGTATCAATGTTTTATATCAATGTATTATTCTTTTTCTTCCGTAGTGTTGTTTACTTAATTGTGTTATAAGCTTCGGCGACTCGGATTTGACCGGTCGAATCTGTGGCATTCGAGTATGATGTAAAGTATGGATGTCGATTTTCAAATGCGAAAATCCCGCTCACTGCATTTTGGTATCAGAGCTAAGGTTGAACTTTAGCTCAGGATTATAACACTTTAAGTAACTCATTAGAGATAGAGTGAAGTATACCCTAGAATGAGTGTATCCCTATGATATCTGTTCGAATGCCTCAGTAAATTCTCTTACTATCCACTGATAGTGAGTGTGAGTGCAAGAAGAGGACGTGATAGGGGACAAGGGAATACGATTATTAAATGGTCAATACTCTGTAACAACAAGGAAATAATCTTTTCTCTATCAATCTCTTTTATTCGGCATTTTTTCTAAATTCTTTGATCATTTCTGGTAGATCCAGAAAGGAAATCCGATATATTGATATGGGACGTAAACTCCAGATAGACCAAAATTGTTTGTTTGGATGTTAATTGGGTAATGTATGACTATAACATAGGTATGAATATTATGAGTAGCACTTAATATAAGATATATTATGAATTACCCGTAAGAATCCATGTGTTTACTAATATAGTTTGAGTTGTCATTGGTCTATTCTGTGTGTGTATAATTCATGAAACGAGCTGTGAAATTTCAGGCACGAAATTCTTTTGAGGGGGGAAGTCTGTAATGACCCCGAATTTTTACTAAATTTAAATTGATAATTAAATCAATTTTTGAATTAAAATGGTTTTGAAATAAATATAAGAATATAAACCTTGGACACATGAAAGAAAATAAATAAATTGATTTAAATTTTGAATTGATAGATGTAGAATAAAAACAAATTAAATATATAAAATAATAGCAATAAATTAAAATGGAAATAAAAATCAATATATATAAAAGATAATGATAAAAATATAAAGTAAACAATTAATCGCTAAAATTTTAACAACAAATAAAAGGGTGGAAATTCATCTATATTAGAAAATAAATAAATTATATACTTCAGACAATATAAAGTAAATCTTGATATCATGAATCAATATAAATAATACATATAGAACGAAGTAAAGGTAATAAAAGAAAAATAAAATAAAATTTGAAGCTCACTTATATCACCAAGTAATGAAGTAAACAAATACATATTCATGAACACTTACTAAATGAAGAAAACAAAACATATACATTCAAATATGAAACATACATATGCAAACACGAAACAAGGTAAAACAAGTAAACAAAGAAAAAAAAGTGAACCACATCAAACTATCTCATATTGTACAGCTGAAATGAAAGCAAGGGAAAAAGAATAAGTGTAATGTACAAATTAAATCAAGCAAAATAAGATAGGTTTGTACAAGAAAATTAATGCAGCCTCAAAACTAATTCACATCAGCCTCCAACACATACAATATAATATTAGCCAACACAAATTGGAAAAAAAAATCTGCACAACCGAGATCTTGTTTGATAAAACAAAGGAAAAAACGATCCTATTGTACAAAGCAATATAGATTTAATCACTGGTACAAAAATGTCTCTGATAAAACATTGTACAAACATTTTTTTTATCAGCTTAAACAAATAAATTTACCACCCTGTAAACTTCATTCTAGTGTATATATATCAATATCAACTTCATTCCAAATTCGTTCTGTGACGCCCCACCTCTATACCCACGCTGGCCAAGAACACTACGGTGTAGTGCTGTCAACTCGCACGGAGAATAAGGCTGTTGAGGAGCGACCATCAATAGTTAGGCCTTATACTAGTATTGGTTATCTCAATGGGAGTGGTATATAAATATATTTTCTTTCATTTTTCATCTCTGATTTATTTTCTCCCATCGACATACCCCAATTCCAGTATAAAACGAACTACGATGGTTCGTAATAGTTTAGAACAGTAAATATAAAATATCACACAGATAATATAATGCGGAACACAAATCAAACAGAAAGTCTCATATATACAATAACTGATGTCAGTTACAATACATTTGATACAATACATATGACACGGTACATATGATACAACTACAACAGTCGACTAAGGAAGTTACATATACAAGTACATTGACGTATTTAATATACATGAATACATATCTTCCTATACAATTTTACGGACTACTACAAATGACGACGACTACTACAAAAGATATGAAAGAACTTCATAGCTCTAGCAGCAACCCAAAGCAGAATATCTACAACCTGAAATACTCGGTCTGACCCGAGTATTAAATTTAAAAGAAAATAATACTCGGGTCAGTCTAATTCAAACTCAGTTATTAGTGCACAGAAGCAATAATAATTAAATAATGAATAGACGACAGTAATTAAACCAAATCAGAATGCAATTCAGAATATTGAATTGAAATAAACAAAACAGTTCAAACCATTGGAATATCAATTAAAATATTAATTTAAGTAGGGCTGCAGTACACGCACGCGTGCACTGCCTCGCCACTACTGAATATGGTATACGCAAAAAGATCCATAAGTCAAAACAAATAGAATATCATACACGCCATACCGTGTGGCTGCAGTTCACGCTTGCGTGCACTGCCTTGCCACTATAGTGACGAAGTACCCAACGAATACCTGTGTGGCTGCAGTTCACGCTTGCGTGCACTGCCTTGCCACTACAGTGACGAAGTACACAATGAAAATTCATAACGAACACACGATCAAACCCAAGAAAAGTGGGGTTCAAACTCAAGTGAAACACAGATGCAAATAATTCTCGAGTAGAACCAAGGACATCAAACAAAAACTCAGATGCAACAAACAAACAAAAGCAACGGTACAGATGAAACAAACCCGCATAATCAAATAGTTGAAGTAATGTCAGTGACAGTACCGGAGTCATCAAATTCGGAGACATAATGGCCGAAGCCAACATATAAAGTGTATGCACTGCTTAAGTACAGACCTATAACAACCGAGTTTCCATTATGCAGACAGCCAAGTGAAAGCATGTACACGTATCTAGACAGTGTTCATGTTGCAATGTACACAAAGAGAATATCAAGCAGACCAGGTGAGGAAAGAAGCTCAATAACTTCAAATTATATGGTGATTCAGCAAATGAGCATTCGAGACATGCAAATGCTAACCTGAAGAACGACGACATAAGTCTGCAACATATACTACCTATATACAAGTATGCTTACACATGTGTATACACAAAACATATGTACAGCAACACGAACACATGCCACTGAATGGCGACAGGCAAATGGAACCAAACCCAAATTATAGTATCATTATAACATGGACAATGGACTACATATATACATGAAGTCTAACAGCAAATTAACATCAAAATGGAAACTGCAAATCTGAATCAGCATGTACAATGCAGCATCAAAATACCACAAAATAACAGTGACAACAAATGTATCCAAACAGTAATAAAAAAAACTGAAGCCCAGTGAATAAAAATCACAACATACATATATACGCACACACATATCTATACGTATATATATATACGGTGACTAAATGGGTGAACTCAGCAATAAACCAATGTACCAAGCCTATAAGAGCCAAAACCAAAACAAGCTTCAGAAATTCAGAACAAAATACGATGCTCACATTTAATATGAATGCAAAATTGAAGCTAGTAGATGAACTATGCAACAGAGTGATGTGTATAACTTGAAGACATGGCGCCATATCAATGCAGGCACGAGTGTTATCATGTAACAATGAAGACAGTGCTACTAGATAACAAGGAAGACCACAAAATACAAGTCAGATGACTAAATAATCACCCAACCATGGATTACAAGGAATCAGCAATTTCACAAATCCAATTTCACCCAAGTTGAATAACCTAAGCATAGATAAATGATCGAAAACATGAAGCATGGGGATGCAAGTATCAAGTAGCTGTCTTGATCAAAGACAGTATTATTTTCTCGAAGTCACCTTAAAAACGACCGAGAATTCAAACCAATAACCCAAGGTCAGTTTCGTATCAAAATTCAAGTCAAAACCATGAACAATTTAACAAGACAGAGGCAAGCAAGAAATTCATGAATTCGAACAAGTCAGAACAAATCACGGCATTCGATCATACTCAAACGACCGAACGATTAAACGACAAATTCAGTGGCAACAAAACAAAAATCGTAATGCCGCACATAGTTGAATTAGATGCGAGTAAGAAAAATTTACTCACCTTGTCGACGAATTGAAGCATCACAGAGACGAGCAAAGCCAAGAACGAACGAAACCCTAATTTGGGAAGAAGGGGTAGGAGCGATCGAACGTGGCCGCCATTCTTTTCTTCGTTCGATTTTTATTTTCTTATTTTCTTAGGGTTACGAATCAGAGAAAAAAATTTAAAGAGGGGCCGGTTATATGTTTAAGAATTATCACGGCCCAATATCAAAAAAACAAACGTGGACCACTATTTAATTTGCAAAGCCCACAATTCCTTTTAATAATTTATAATTTGAATTTTAATTCAAATTTTAAGACTTCAAATGGAAATTTGTGACAATATTTATCGTTTAAATGTCGATTATTAATCGATGCAAATACCGGGTTATTACAGACTCCTCTCCTTAAAGAAATTGCGCCCTCGCAATCATAAGGAATAAATGGACAAAAGGTAACAACCATAAAAGCATATGATCACAAATTGACGAAATTTGAAACTAGGAAGTTCGCCATTTAGAGCATGAGTGAGAGAGAACCTGAACATGTTTGCTCGATGATTCTCAGGATTACGGAGTGAAATCCATAGGATTTGAGAACCACAGAGCTTTCACGAGAAAAACATCGTTATTTCGAAGGTGCTACACCCCCGAAGCAATGATGTGAATAGAAGGTTGCTCAAGAATAAGGATCGGAAATCCCTAAGGCATTTCCGTAATTGGAAGACGTGAAAAATGTCATGAATAGCAGAAAATTGAGCCGGTACACTGACGTAGTATAATATAAACACCAAAGAAATCTTTTAATTTCATAAAAGAAATTCACAAATTCTCAACAAAATTTAATTATCGAATAGATAATCAGAATACAGAAATCACAAAACAGCAATATCTAATCACCGATTCGATAATTAGAAAACAGCAAAATCAGCAAATCTAATTATCAACAAAGATAATTAGAAAACACAAATATCTAACTATAAAAAAGAACGATAATCAGGAATTACCACAACGGTAATCAAATTTCAAATCAGCAAATATTCAATTATCAAAACGATAATCAAATCTTGAATCACAAATATTTAATTATCACAAACGATAATTAAATCTCAAATATCTAATTATCACAAGCGATAATTAGAAACAATAAATATCTGATTATCAAAAATGATAATCAGAAATCACAAATCAACGAATATCTAATTATCACAACTGATAATCAAATCTTGAATCGTAAATATTTAATTATCACAACTGATAATTAAATCCCAAATATCTAATTATCACAAGCGATAATTAGAAACAATAAATATCTGATTATCAAAAACGATAATCAAATCTTGAATCACAAATATCCGATTATCAAAACGATAATCAGAAATCACAAATTATTCAATTAACGAGTCCGGAATTAACCGAAATAGCAAACGCACATGACCCATAACCACGAGTTTTACTAAATCGTTTAATTCACTTCATCGTTTTCTTGAAAGTGCATAATTGTGTATTTTAAAAGTAACATTTCACATTCTCAAACGGACAAGTCCAGAATTAAGCGAATCAGTAAAAGAAAGGGGTCATAGTCCTCGATTTTTCTAAAACGTTTAAATCGCTTCCTCATTCTTTTGAAAGCGTAAACTGTAAAAATTTTGAAAACAATTTTAATTTTAATTTTGAAATAATTTTGAAGAATAACAAATTTTTAAAACACGTGATTAAAATAGCAACGTCAGTAGCAACTTCGACATACGTCAAAATTTCATCGAAATAATTGGCATCAAAATATAATACCAATGAATTTTCATTCATCAAAAATGTCACAAGAATCTTCTCAAAGATAGGAAGGGGTATCATACCCTAAACTTGTATTCATAACAAGTCAATAACACGCGAATTCACCAATGCACAAAAATTGATAAAACTTACCAATAGAAATCACGAAAATTGGTGAAGCACAAATTCTAGAAATCATCACAAGAAATCCAGAAAACACAAATTCTAGAATCTATATAAGAAATCCAGATATCACAAAATGAGAGTATGAAAACTCAAATGGGAGTACGGAAACTCGAATGGGAGTATGGAAACTCAAATGGGAGTATGAAAACTCATCTACACGTGAGCATGAAAAATCACCAACACGTGCAACAGAAAGCGAGAACGGGAGCATGGAAACTCACCTACACGTGAGCATGATAAATCACCAACACGTGCAACGCAAATCGAGACGCTATCTCCTGGTGGCTAACCAAAAAGCAAAAAGGTATGTGTGAATGGAATCACACAAGTGGTGTCTAGCCTATCCAGAAAGCAAAAAGATATGTGTGAATGGAATCACACAAATGGTGTCTAGGCTAACCAAAAAGCATAAAGGTATGTGTGAATGGAATCACACAAGTGGTGTCTAGCCTAACCAGAAAACAAAGAAAGAGACATCACACAATTGCTAGTCTAAATCACAAAGATGACCGTCATAATCATCTAGAGATCAATCAATATCACAAGAATCTTCTCAAAGATCCAAAGGGGGCATCATACCCGAAACTTGTACTCATAAAAAGTCAATGACATAAATTCCAGAAATCAACACGAGAAATCCAGAAATCATAAAAAGAGAAAGAGGCCTATCACATGACGGTCCGAAGACCATGGGGAGCTACCCCGCATGAGTGAGTCTGAATCACCCAGATGAGGTCAAGGCTAACCAAAAAGCAAAAAGGTATGTGTGAATGGAATCACACAAGTGGTGTCTAGCCTAACCTCGCAAACAAAAAGATATGTGTGCATGGAATCACACAAATGGTGTCTAGGCTAACCAAAAAGCAAAAAGGTATGTGTGAATGGAATCACACAAGTGGTGTCTAGCCTAACCTTGCAATGAAAGAGACATCGCACAATTGCTAGTCTAATTCATAAAGCGATCATCAAGATCAACGAGAAGTGTCAATTACACTAAGCTAGTAAATATAAAAGTTTAGCTTCATGTCCCATAACCACTAGCTTAACTTAAATATTTACGAACAAACTGTAGATCTTCACTAGAAAAATGTCACAAGTAGTTCAATCGAACAAGTCCAAAAATTAACCGACGAAGTAAACGCAAGCGTTTCATACTACTTATTTTGCTAAGCCGTTTAATTAGATTTCTCATACGAGTGAAATAAAGGTTTGTATATACTAATAGATTGGAAAACGGTTTAGGAAAATAGTTTGATATTGAAAATAGAGTTGAAAACGTTTTGATAAAAGAGTTTTGATATTCACTACTAGTATTGAAACTTTTATATTTTTAAAGTGACAAATCACAAAAATGATTGTAGAAACAACCAACACAAGAATTCACATACGAAGACGTGAATAGAATCCAAAGAAATCGATACCGAATTCATCGAAAGGTATGTTCACAAAAATCCCGAAGAAAATGACACTAAAGTTGCTAATAAATGATAGCAACAAATCGGGGAAATTACACGAATCGGTTAAATTTGGAAACCAAATCAATTCATAAAAATTCACAGTCGAAGACGTGAATAAAATCCAAAGGATTCGATTCCAAATCCATCAAAGTAGAAATACCTAAAAATCCCAGAAATAGAAGTTATCAAAGGCGACCAAGGAGATAACAACTAATCGGAAAAGAAGAATCGATTAACAATTGGAAAAAGCAGAACGAGCATAAATGCATAGATGACTTCAACAAAAATAAAAATCAAGTCAATGTCGAAGTCAACAATTAATGGCCATAATAGAGTACAAAACGATTCAACATCATCATCAAAGGACTCGACGGCAAACCAAGTCAGAGTCTTGGAAATCAAGAATTTAGAAATTTCTCAAAAACAAAGCGACCGAAGTCGAATGGAAATCAAGCCGAGGAAAACATAAAATATCAAGTTCAGAATCGCTAAGATTCGAACAAAATCAATCATCGGCTAAATCAAATCAATGCCGAAAACACAAGAATCAAAATCAAATGCTTATGAATAAGCGTTAGGAATTCATACCTTACAATCAAAGACAATCATATGCAAATATGAGAGATAAAACGTCAACAAATAGTTGTAACACATGTACTATCTAAGTTATGTTTTATATTTGTTCTAAACCCCAGGCTCTGATACCAAGCTGTGACGCCCCACCTCTATACCCACGCTAGCCAAGAACACTACGGTGTAGTGCTGTCAACTCGCACGGAGAATAAGGCTGTTGAGGAGCGACCATCAATAGTTAGGCCTTATACTAGTATTGGTTATCTCAACGGGAGTGGTATATAAATATATTTTCTTTCATTTTTCATCTCTGATTTATTTTCTCCCATCGACATACCCCAATTCCAGTATAAAACGAACTACGATGGTTCGTAATAGTTTAGAACAGTAAATATAAAATATCACACAGATAATATAATGCGGAACACAAATCAAACAGAAAGTCTCATATATACAATAACTGATGTCAGTTACAATACATTTGATACAATACATATGACACGGTACATATGATACAACTACAACAGTCGACTAAGGAAGTTACATATACAAGTACATTGACGTATTTAATATACATGAATACATATCTTCCTATACAATTTTATGGACTACTACAAATGACGACGACTACTCCAAAAGATATGAAAGGACTTCATAGCTCTAGCAGCAACCCAAAGCAGAATATCTACAACCTGAAATACTCGGTCTGACCCGAGTATTAAATTTAAAAGAAAATAATACTCGGGTCAGTCTAATTCAAACTCAGTTATTAGTGCACAGAAGCAATAATAATTAAATAATGAATAGACGACAGTAATTAAACCAAATCAGAATGCAATTCAGAATATTGAATTGAAATAAACAAAACAGTTCAAACCATTGGAATATCAATTAAAATATTAATTCAAGTAGGGCTGCAGTACACGCACGCGTGCAGTGCCTCGCCACTACTGAATATGGTATACGCAAAAAGATCCATAAGTCAAAACAAATAGAATATCATACACGCCATACCGTGTGGCTGCATTTCACGCTTGCATGCACTGCCTTGCCACTATAGTGACGAAGTACCCAACGATACCGTGTGGCTGCAGTTCACGCTTGCGTGCACTGCCTTGCCACTACAGTGACGAAGTACACAATGAAAATTCATAACGAACACACGGTCAAACCCAAGAAAAGTGGGGTTCAAACTCAAGTGAAACACAGATGCAAATAATTCTCGAGTAGAACCAAGGACATCAAACAAAAACTCAGATGCAACAATCAAACAAAAGCAACAGTACAGATGAAACAAACCCGCATAATCAAATAGTTGAAGTAATGTCAGTGACAGTATCAGAGTCATCAAATTCGGAGACATAATGGCCGAAGCCAACATATAAAGTGTATGCACTGCTCAAGTACAGAGCTATAACAACCGAGTTTCCATTATGCAGACAGCCAAGTGAAAGCATGTACACGTATCTAGACAGGGTTCATGTTGCAATGTACACAAAGAGAATATCAAGCAGACCAGGTGAGGAAAGAAGCTCAATAACTTCAAATTATATGGTGATTCAGCAAATGAGCATTCGAGACACGCAAATGCTAACCTGAAGAACGACGAGATAAGTCTACAACATATACTACCTATATACAAGTATGCTTACACATGTGTATACACAAAACATATGTACAGCAACACGAACACATGCCACTGAATGGCGACAGGCAAATGGAACCAAACCCAAATTATAGTATCATTCTAACATGGACAATGGACTACATATATACATGAAGTCCAACAGCAAATTAACATCAAAATGGAAACTGCAAATCTGAATCAGCATGTACAATCCAGCATCAAAATACCACAAAATAACAGTGACAACAAATGTATCCAAATAGTAATAAAAAAAACTGAAGCCCGGTGAATAAAAATCACAACATACATATATACGCACAGACATATCTATACGTATATATATACGGTGACTAAATGGGTGAACTCAGCAACAAACCAATGTACCAAGCCTATAAGAGCCAAAACCAAAACAAGCTTCAGAAATTCAGAACAAAATACGATGCTCACATTTAATATGAATGCAAAATTGAAGCTAGTAGATGAACTATGCAACAGAGTGATGTGTATAACTTGAAGACATGGCGCCATATCAATGCAGGCACGAGTGTTATCATGTAACAATGAAGACAATGCTACTAGATAACAAGGAAGACCACAAAATACAAGTCAGATGACTAAATAATCACCCAACCATGGATTACAAGGAATCAGCAATTTCACAAATCCAATTTCACCCAAGTTGAATAACCTAAGCATAGACAAATGATCGAAAACATGAAGCATGGGGATGCAAGTACCAAGTAGCTGTCTTGATCAAAGACAATATTATTTTCTCGAAGTCACCTTAAAAACGACCGAGAATTCAAACCAATAACCCAAGGTCAGTTTCGTATCAAAATTCAAGTCAAAACCATGAACAATTTAACAAGACAGAGGCAAGTAAGAAATTCATGAATTCGAACAAGTCAGAACAAATCACGGCATTCGATCATACTCAAACGACCGAACGATTAAACGACAAATTCAGTGGCAACAAAACAAAAATCGTAATGCCGCACATAGTTGAATTAGATGTGAGTAAGAAAAATTTACTCACCTTGTCGACGAATTGAAGCATCACAGAGACGAGCAAAGCCAAGAACGAACGAAACCCTAATTTGGGAAGAAGGGGTAGGAGCGATCGAACGTGGCCGCCATTCTTTTCTTCGTTCGATTTTTATTTTCTTATTTTCTTAGGGTTACGAATCAGAGAAAAAAATTTAAAGAGGGGACGGTTATATGTTTAAGAATTATCACGGCCCAATATCAAAAAAACAAACGTGGACCACTATTTAATTTGCAAAGCCCACAATTCCTTTTAATAATTTATAATTTGAATTTTAATTCAAATTTTAAGACTTCAAATGGAAATTTGTGACAATATTTATCGTTTAAATGTCGATTATTAATCGATGCAAATACCGGGTTGTTACACGTTCATCCCTTAAAACTGAGTGAAAACCAAAGCAATATCACTTCACATTCAAACCAAACATAAGAGAAATTAATCAAAAACTTGAAGATTAAAAAGGAGCTTCAGTTATCAAGTTCAAAACCAGATTGCAACTTTAATCTGAAAGCTCTAAATCATGATCTGGAAGGTGAGTGACAGTTAGTTCTTTTTACTTGAATATATGTTGCAATGGCTTTGTGTATATATGCTTGTATCAGTGTTTCTTTTCCTCTCTGTTACTTCACAGAGTACCAGACAACATCAAAAAGAAAAAAATCCAATCTTTCCTTTTCTAATCAATATTAGGCCTTGCTTTCAAAACAAATTAGTTGTATTTAAGTTTAAGTTATAATCTAAAAATAGTTTCATGAAGCATAAATGTATATAGAATGAAAAATCAAATTTTTACAGTAGAAACTTTGTTTTCTGGAAAATTCGAGTATCACGAAATATTGATTCTAGAATATAACTTGAATCCCCATTGGAAGCCATGATTTTTAAGCTTGGTTTGATGATTTTTAGAGGGAGGAGTTAGGAGCTTTTTGAAAATGAACGAAAATTGGTTTCTTGGCGATTTCCAGTGATTGGCTAGTTCGTGGGGCTCGGGTTTTCTCGTGGAGAGGGAGTAGGCTTCGGAGGTGCCTGAAAAAATGGTCAGAGGTGATATTAACGACGGTGGCGTCGACGGCGAGAGTTTGAAATTTTTTAAACCTAGTTTCGACCGGGCTGTGTTTTTGGGCTCGTTCGTCGTCGCCTGGTGATCGAGTCTGGCGTACTTCGGGGAGATTGTAGAGCGAGTATTGGGGAGTCGATTGCCGGAGTTTTCGATTGGCCGGTGGTTGGAGCGCCGAGATTGGGGAGATGACAGGTTTGGGAGGCGATGGGTTCGAGTGTTTCCAGGTTGCAAGCCTGATCTCGAATTTGAGTTCGAGGTGATGGCTTGGTTCGAAGGAATCGGGGTTGGTTCTAGAGAGGATTGTCGACGTGTTCGATGTCGTGGCGATGCCGGAAGCTGGCCGGCGACGATGTGCACGTGCACGAGGTTGAAAATTTTAGCCAGGGTGTTGTTATCTGGGACGAACCAGTTTTGCTCGTGTCGTACTCGGGTGATTCGAGTTGTTTACTCAAAGCAAAATTTTGGTTTGCTCGGGTAGTTGCTTTGTTACAGGTTTTAATAAAAAGGAAAACCTGTTTGTTTTTTTTTAAACAAAATTTGATATTTAAACCCAGATTTTAAATAAAATTCAAAATTAGAAATTGAAAAATGGATACAAATTAGCTTTTGTATCTTTGAAATTTAAGGAAGTTTTATAAATTTAAATATTTAAACAACTTGAAGGGTATAAAGTATATTTTAAATTCAAAAGAAATGGTTAAAAGCTCATATAAATTTCCTTTATAACAAAATATTCTTTAACATGTAAATTTAAAAATATTAGGGAAATTAGTTTTTAAACTTTATTAAAGATAAATAAGGAATTATTTTAAAACCTTGGATTTAGAATGAAGTTAAGAGAAAAGTTTGAAAACAAAAGTTTTCAAAACATGTTTGTATATGATATTTAAATCACCACTAAGAACGAGTTTAACTTAAGTGATGAAGATATAATGATGATCTGAAATTTATTGATTTTTAAGTCAATTAAAATGGATAATCTATTTAATTAATCAATTAATGAATTGGATTAATTAAATAAGTAATTAAAGGTTTAAATGAATTAATTAAGGTTTAAAGATTTATTAATTAAGGAATAATTTAATTTGTAAATTAAGGATTATCAATTAAATATTAATTAATGATTAAAGTTGATTAATCAAGTGAGTAAGCAATAAATTAATTTAAGGATAATGTGATAAATTAATTAAGATAATTAGCTAGAGAACAATTAACTTATTAAAGATTAATTAATTAATGAAAGTGATTGCGAAGTAATTACTAATTAAGGAGTAATTACTTAGTTATTGCAATAAATTAAGAATAATTAATTAAGGAATAAATTATTAGTTAAGGGTTAATTAATGATTAATTAAAAGACAATTTATTAAATGTTTTGTAATTAATTGATTATTAATTTACCATGACTAGCAAATTTATTCATAGAAATTAATCTGATTTAAACCCATTAGATAATTAAATTGACCCTATTTATAGATGTTTAGATTATATTGGATGTTGAATTGTTTGATACTCTGATATGTGATGCTTTGTGATATATCCTGATTTATGTTGTGATCTGTAATGTAATTAATTATCTGTGATGTAATTTATTATCGGTGATATACAGATCTGTGTTATGTGAATGAACGATAAGCGTTATCGTTTATACCACTTATCAGCTATATTTCTGTATTTTAATCTGTGATGATTGAATGATGTTGCACTATTGTGTAAAACCCCAGGACCACACCATACACACACAAATATGGATTTCACGAGGAAATCGATTAAGTCACAGATTTTTGTAAATAGTTTTGAATTTGAATTTTTGAATTCAAATGGTTTGGAGATAGAATCGGGTTAAATATGGAAAGCTTTTGAAATGGAATTTACAAGATAAAATTTATTTTTTGTATAAGTTGATAAAGTTCTAAAATTTAAATATTTTGATTTAAATTTGAATTCAATATTTGAAATTGAATTCTATGATTTGGAAACTAGGGTTTAGAAAGGCTATTCAACTTATAAATGAGTTTATATGGGTTAAACTATTTTAAATGTACTAATTTGGGAATTTGAATTTAAATTCAAAGGCTTTAACTCGTGTAAATAAAATTGGATCTTTCTGAAGTGAAACTATTCAGTTTCAAATAATAAAAGATTTCATATAAGAAGTGAACTTCCAAATATGTTAAAAGGGATTTCTAGTTAAAAAAATGAAAATGATTTTTTAAGGTATGGAAACGATTTGAAAGCTATAGGTTAAAACTTTAATTTAAAGATTTTAAACGAGTTAATCCAATTGAAATGGAAATTGTTTTGAAATCCGTAAATGGATCTTTGTGAAACTGGATAAATTTTATGAAATGAATCTTTTTTGTTTAAAAAGATTGGAAATGGTAATTTTTTTAAACCGTTTGAAAGAAAGTTTTGAATTATTAAGTTGTGACTTAATTAAAATCCCATATCCATATGTTTAAATGTTGTGCTCACTATTCGGTTTAGCCGGGAGAGGACCTTTGTGTCATATAGCCCATTCCGAATATGTGATACGACGTTATGGATAGTATTTGAAGACCGGTGGTGAAGACCGGATATTTTCGAAAGCGAAAGGATAACCCGTCGAATGTCTTTGCGTCGACTGGTCCTCGGTATAGAGACTCCATATGTGATGGGAAATCTGGACGTAACTAGGGATTATCCAGATTGCAAGGGCTTCTTTGGAAGTGCCTTCAGTTCTGTTCGAACCTAGAACAGACTTGTATAGATTGTATGTCTGACATTACATTTGAGATATAAAGTAGATTTCTATCAAATACATTTCTGTTGGTGGCGGAGAATTTATTCTCTTAGCTTAACACCCTTCTCCAAGACGTACGAGCTCAGAGGTTATGTAGTCGAAGGTTATCAGTAACATATTCCCAACTTGGTAATGTGGCATGCTGAGTGTTGCTGATCATTTGTGATCAAAGCATAGCTTTTGTAAAAAGCATAGCTTTGTGGACGAGACTTCGTCGGACCTCACATCCCGGAAATGGTCGAAACAGGAAAGATGCGGCAAAGTTATTTGAGGGTAGCGCCCTCTGAGGGTATGTCATTCCCTTCTGGATAGAAGTGGTATCATGGTATGGAGCCCAGATACTTAACTTATGTGGATATTGCAAATATATATATATATATATATATATACACATATTAATTTATGATTGTTGTTGGGGCCCCGGATAAAGGTTGGTTACGACCGGGGGATGGCATACTCGTGTCAGTAGTTACCCAGTTAAGGGGTAATCCGGCCTTGTGTTGGCAGAGATCCGGTTAGGTTCTCGGTGCGTCCTTCCAGAGGCGTACCCATGTGGCAATGGGAAGTTCCTTGGCCTGACCATTTGTTGAAAATCCAAAGAAACAATATGAGCCTTGTACGGTATTAGTTGTATAACCTGCCATGGAATATGGTGGTAACCTGCTATTGAACATGCTAGCTATAGTAGGCATAAGTGCGAAATGCCTATGCTGGCTAAGATTTATATTATACTTTCGAAATGCTTTCTGCACTTTGCACTTATAGTAATAATATCAAAGAAATTTGCGTATCAAGCATGTATGACTATCATAAGGAGAAATCTCCTCTGATTCTGCATTTGCATTGTGTGTGTGTGCGGGAGGCCTTATGGTAGTCTCATTTGCTAAAAAGCATTGCAAATCTAATTTATTTCTTTGTTTGTTATTTTAAGATAAACTGTTTTTGTTACTCATACCAGTCCCACGACTGACCTGGAGTTTATTGTCCCTTTCCTAAATTCTGGATGCTCACTATTTTCACACGGGCAGTCTAGAGTTGGGTTTTTCAGATAGTCAGGTTTAATAGATTATTTGGAGCTTCTTCAGTCTTTGGTTGCGGACGAGACTTGCTTGTCTTAGTGCATCGTGATGTTGGTACGAGCTGTTGCTGGAGTTCTCTCTTGAAGACTATCTTAGAGTTATTTGTTCCGCTGCTGGTGTTATCTATTTTTCTTTTCCGCTACTATTTTATTGTATCATATCTCTAACGTATATTGATATCAATTGTATCAACTTTTGTATCAGATATTGTATCAATGCTGCATATCAATGTATTATTCTTTTTCTTCCGCAGTGTTGTTTACTTAATTGTGTTATAAGCTCCGGCGACTCGGATTTGACCGGTCGAATCTGCGGCATTCGATTACGATGTAAAGTATGGATGTCGATTTTCGAATGCGAAAATCCCGCTCGCTACAACAAGTTTATATGATGGTCCAGTTGTATATTATTGATGTTGTAGAACTCTGATGATATATTCTGATGATGTATGTATAAAATAGATATAAATTTCTTCGTTCAAAGATCTGTTATTATCTATTATATTTTATTCCGCTGCGAGGGTTAGATTCTGATGTTGTTTCTATTTTCTTCTTCTGCCTCTTTTTTCTTTAACCCTAACGGTTTGTATTTTCGTTCACCATGAGTTGATATGTTGGAAAATAGCGTTGACTTAAGGGGTACGGGTTTGCAGGCTGTTACAGTACAATGGAGTACTGATGATCGAGAATGTACCTAAAAGACGGAGGAGAGCATTCGTGCTTCAAATCCGGAATTTTTTCTTCAGGTACTATTCGCTTTGTCTATCTTCATTTCCTTATTTTCCTTCCTTGTTCTTTTCGAGGACGAAAAGATTTGAGTGGGGGAGAGTGTAACAACCCTTTATTTTTTGATTATTTTTATTTTTATATTTTAATTATTTTAATTGAAATTCCTGATTTAAAAAAAACTTTATTTTATTTATTAATATGAATAAAAAAAATTATTTTAAATATAAATTTTGTTATTTTAAATATAAATTTTTATTTTTGTGTGAATTATAATTCCAAACCTGAATAAATACAATATTTCCAAAAAATGTGGATTTTGGTCAATTTGGTCAAACTTTGACTTTCAAATTTAAAATTTAATATTTTAATTTTTTAGTTTTATCTTTTATTATGAAAATAGATTAAATTTTAAGAATACTGCTTTTCGTTTCGTAGAAATCTGATTAATATTGTGAAAGTTATGCTTTTTACAATATTGTATGTAAATTGATCTATTTAATAAATTTGTCTATTTTAATTTATATAAATAATATTTTATTTATCAAATCTTGTTCTAATTTGTATATATGTGTGTAATATGTTATGTTAGGTATATATATATTTTTTAAAATATTTTTAAAGTGATGTTAAATTTTTTTCCAAATCATGTTGTATTTATTTACAATTTTTAAAACCTAGTTTCTATTTTTAAGCTATTTTTCTTAATTAATTTATATTTATCCAAAATTTATTTATTTATTTTTATTCATACATTATTTTGTTTTGTTTTTATTTTGTTTAGTTACATCTTTCATGTGCTTAAAATTGAATAAAGAAAGTGGGAAATATGAAGAGTTTTGAACCTTTCACATGCCATAGCCTTTTCATTTCCTTTTTGCCTTTTCATTCAAATGCCACTTGCATTCATTTTTTGGCCGACTATACTTGTTTTCTCAGCCGCATCTTCTTTCATTTTTCATGCTAAAGAAAAATTTTCTCTCCTTAAAATTTTTGGCCATCAATTCTGAACAAAATTTGGTAATGTTTTTCAATTTTTCTTATTCATTTTCTTCTTTGTTTTATTATCTTTCATGTCATGCTTTCTCCTTCTATGTTCAGCCACTTGCTCCTCCATCACCATAGCCACCTTCATCGCCACCACACTCAGATGCCACCTCCTCCAGCTCCTTGTCCATTCATGGCCGTGCACCCCTTAGTTGCCAAACTCCATAAAATATTGCATTTTACACTTGAAAACTACATAGCCGAGCTCCTATTGCCTTCACCACTCCACACCTTTCTCAGCCACCACTTTCATCACCACCACCATCCTCTACCTAACCCTAAGCCACTGCTGCACCATCCCCCAACCTCCACTAGGCCTGGCCGTTCCACTTGGAGCCATGGCCGTGATTTATGTTTGTGCCAGAGTTTCCTTTTGTTGCCTTGAACTTTGTTTCATGCCATAAACAACTTTCACTTCTTCATATCCATGCTAGGACAACCCTATGAACCATACCTGACCCAAATTCATAGCCTAGGCCGAGCATAGGATGGGTGAAAGCAAGTGCAAGTGGTTTGGTTTTTTTTGTGCATTATTTCTAGGTTGTTTAATATCATATTTTGGGTTGTAATTCATTATTAAATATCTGGTTTTGTTTTATATGTACAGGATAATCACTTTGGCTTTCATCTCACTTGAATCGTAGTCATTCTTTTGTGCTTTTTGGATCTTTGTTTGTGGGTTTGAATTTGTTATCTCCATCTTGTAGAGGTGGGTATTTCTTACAATACATCTGTACTTATATAATTAGCAACTTGACACCATTTGAATCTGTGATTATATTAACATGTTATAACTGCCTGTGATATGATCATATGATGTTCACCCCTGTTTATACACCTGTCATATCATCTGTTATTGTTATATAATGCTATTCTGTTTATTTATATCAGTTTATCACACTGCAAGTTCCCTGTAGAATAGAATCATATTGGTTGAAATGATACATACCCGAACAGACTTTAGAATAGGGAAAAATCGTTATGGGCTGAAAAGATAGGCCTGAACGATTTTTATTTATTTCATTTTACTTGGGATTGCGGGTTTGGTATAATAGAACCCGGAATTTTCCTTTGTAAATTATGGATTGAAATGATATATTATCCGTATCATTTGTCTTAGGTTAGAAAATTATATATAGACCCATGGTTAATATATATTTTCTTGAATTTATAGAATATTATAAAAATGTAAATAGTATGATATTTTGATTTAAATTTAATTTATAAAAAAATGATTTTATAAAGCATTATGATTTTATATAAGTTAAATAAGTGAAATAAAGAAAAGGTAAAGTAGAATTTGAAACATAAGTTAATTTTGGAATTTATGATTTTGTTTATAAATGAAGTTTAAGTTAAGCAAGAAAATGTGATAATTTGATTTTAATTTGAATTTAAAATGATTTTATAAAGTGTTATTGATTTTTTTCTATAAATTAAAAATAGTTAAATAAACAAATGTTTAAATTGAAATTTGAAATGGAAACTGTGAAATGTGTTTAAAAGATAAAAGTTAAGTTAAGAAAAATAAAATGGAATTTAAATCTAATTTATGAAATGGTAAATTTAATTAAAATGTGTAGAAAATGAAATGTTATAAAATTGTACATTAATTTAATAAGTAATTTATTAATATTTGTTTTTGTATGAAAATTTCACTTTATAAAATCATAAATTAATGGGTATTTAAATGATTGTTTATAAAGTAAAATTATTAAATTTTTATAAGTTTAAATGATTTAAATTTAATTTAATTGTTTATGAAATTATATTGAAAATTTGGAATTTAAATTGACAGCATTTCTGAAATGCTATTATTTCAAAAGTTAAAGATATTACAGCATTTTGTAAATGCTGTAATTGATATAAATGAACTAAAAGACTAAATTGAACTAAGGGCTATATAGCACTTTGTAAGTGATGTAGTTGTTGAAACTAAACTAAACCTATTACAGCATTTCTGTAAATGCTATCTTCGTAATAAAAGTGTACGTGTAGTACTAAGGATCGTGTAATATGATATATAAATGCGGAAACTGATAATAGCAGTAAAATAAAAACTAAAGTAAGCACACCAGGAATTTTTATACTGGTTCGAACTTTCCGTTCTACGTCCAGTCCCAGAATATCCTCTGGATTTAGACTAAACCCCTCACTTAACCCGGAGGAATAGGTATATCACACCTGAGCAGCCGAACAGGAATTTTTCCGCCTCAACAGCCGAAGAGGGCTTCAACTTAATACAAATACTTTGTTGACGAGTGTGTTCTGAATAACACGGATTGTCTTTTGATAGTACAATTTCCTATAATCAAATCCTCAAGGATATGTAGTGTATGTGAAGATTTAGAAGGAAGATAATCTCGTAGAATCGAAGTATATAAATTAATTCAGAGATTCTAGAGATATTGAATTAGAATGAATGCTTTTATTTGCAGAAATAAATAGAGAATAGATTGCAGAATTATAAACAAGAATCGGTGATTGTAGAAGTGATTTGAACATGTTTATATAGTTGTAGAATAGTTATAATCTTTCATGAAGAGTTTCAATCAAAATTTGTGTCCGTATCTCTTGGATTGAGGGACATTCCTCTTCAGGAATAATCGCAACTCTTCAGAAAACTAGCCGTTATGTTCAGGTCGGTCGACCTAGAAAACTGGCCTGTCAGCTGAGGTTTAAAACCATATACAAAACAATGTATATCTGTGCACTTGACACAGAGTCGGTCGACCGAGGTTTCTGGTCGGTCAGCCGACCTGTTGTCAATTGCACAGTACACACTAATTTATGTATAACTTAATATAAATCAATTTGTGTATGTGTGTGACTACTTGAGGAATGATTTTAACAATATTCTAAGACTCAATACATTAAAATATTCATACTAATCTCTGGATTGTAGTCTTGTCTCCTTTGTAGTGCATAATATACACTTATTCTCTTTTTGTTGCTTTCGTATAGTATTCTCGTCGTATGATCTCTAAAGCTTGTGTCATGAATCAAAACTCATGAATCAAAATTCTCCCCCTTTTTGATTGATGACAATGCTTATGTGACGAACTAGTATATATATTCTCCCCCTGAATATATGGCGACTTTTCTGACTTTTCTGCAAAAATTTGTTAGCTTTCATATATTTCTCCCCCTTTGTCATCGACAAAAAGGAATAGTTATTAGAAATATATAAAAAAAATGGAACATGTAACACAACATAAACATCGAGTTTTAAATAGTACATACTCAAAACAAATACGAATATTAATGATGTTTACTTAGTACGCAACATCTAAAAACAGAATACTAGAAATTATAAGATAGCAAGTTGTAAAACAACATGATCACTCCTCATCATCATCGGAATCCCAAAATTCTGGATGGATATTTTCTTTCGGAGGAGCATGTTCCTTACCACATCTTTGAGCGTTAGAAGTGTGAGTTCCTGATGTACCTAAACTTGTATTCTCCGAAGTGGAAAAAGAGAAGTTTGGCGCTAGCCTTTTTCCGGGAGCAACATAAGAGGCACCGACTTCAGAAGTACATGATAAGGCATCCCATAAATTCACGAAGAAGCCCTTGATTTTCTTGAAACGACCATTAATTTTTCGTAGCCGGGCATCCAAGGCTAGTTGATTTTGAGCCAAAATATCAATGGCCGCCTCTGTACTAATCCCGGGAGTTGGTCTTTGAATTGAATAATGGTGTGTTAGACGTTCTGTAGCATGAGTTGATGGTTGAGGTGTAGAAAAGCTACGGCGTAGTTGTTCTCGATGAGTAATACTCCATTGGTTAAATGGTATAAATCTAGGAGGTGCATCGGGCAACTTCATTAGTTATATGGTCCTTGAATCAAAAGAACGAACTTTGGAGGTTTCGGATTCCGGAGCATGTGGTACGAAGCTATTGATCAATCTCATTATGTATTCTCCATAGTAAATATGAAGCATCTTGCCTTGATTAAATGAGAGAAACTCATCCATGAGTAATTGTGCCCAACTACTTGTGTATTCGAACATATAACATATAAAGCTTTAAAATTTTCAGGATATACTAAGTGGTAGGAGCTGCCTCTTGGTATAATGGATTTCATCATGAAACGATGAAAAAGTCTAGCTCTAGGTCTAAGTGATGATGTTTGTCTAAAATCCGTAGCATCATCTTCGGAAAATAAATGGCTTATGTGGTCCCGACTTGATATATTACAATCTACATCGTGTAATGAGATTCCACCCGGTCTAGCATCTAAAATGTGGTCAATTCGATCAATGGAAAGGAAAATTGAGGTGCCACATACCGATGTCCAAACATAATTTTCAGTGTTTCTAGGAGGGTTGGCAAGATTTAGGTTAGCAAGGAACAATTTGACCATAATGTGGTTAATCTTCTTATTCTTTCTATGGTCTAGAAAAGTATCAAGCCCACTTTTAATTGCGGCATTTTCAATATGGTAGGAAGCGAAATCAGGATAACTTATAAATGATTCTTCGAAGATTTTGGCATCTTGAAGTTGTATCCATCATTGAAGTGCTACGTCATTGACAAGCCATGAGGTGTTTGAGTATCTACGGGAGTTGATGAAGATGAGCCACCGGTAGTCTTTGATTTCTTCTTTGGAGCCATTGTTTTTGAAGAAAAGATAAAAATTTGAGAAAAATTTAATGGAGGCTAGGGTAAAAACTGAAATTGGAAAAGCAAGAGTGAAGAGGTAGGTTGAAAAGGTGAAAGCATGGGTTACTAATATGAGGTAAAAAGGAAAAACAAAACAGCTGTCTACACATTCGGTCGGCCGAAATTACTGGATCGGCCAACTGACTTGGTTAACTGAGAGTAGCTGAAAGTCCCGGGAAGGGTTCGGCTGACCGACGCAGGCCCTTCGGTCGACCGACCCTGTTAAAAAATGTGTATTTAATACTTTCGGGATGGTTTCGACTGACCGACTCAGGTTCTTCGGTCGGCCGACACTGTTAGAAATGCACATTTTTTGCTGTTATAAAAGAAAATGATAGAAATTTAAATTTTATTATCATTGCACTATATTTATACATCTTATTGAAAACAAACAACATATATATGTATATAAGTTTTAGCCACCGTTCGTTACAATCTACGTTCCTATGAGTTTGGGGATGGAACATCTTCTATAGGTGATAATTTTGGAGCTATTGGAGTTTGAATAGGATTTGAAGAGGATGGGGTTCTATAAGAAGGTTCAGCAACATCATCGTTTTTTGATGAACAAACTTTCATGGAAATTTTTTCTAGAAAACTTAAACGTCTTGCCGTGACTTTTTGTTCATAGTAGAGTTCTCGTTGCATATTCATTTGTTGTTGTTGGTAGTGATGTATTTCATCAATTTTTTGTTTGGTGGATGGAGATATTACCATTGTATTCTTCCTTTTTCTTTTCAGGTGTATAGCCTGTATGGGATTCATCCCATGGTTTCCACCCGTGTCGGGGGTTTTTATCCGGAGAAGAGAAATCAAGGATACGTTTAGGCATGGGAAAGGTAGGATAGGGGCCATTTTCAAGAATTTGGTCGGAAACATCATCCTCCGGAGATGAGTATGATAGATGGGAGTTTTCGGAATTATAGGTGTCATTGTTTGAAGACATTTTTCAGGTTTTGTGTTTTTTTTTAAATTTTCTTAGTATATGTTTTGAAAGATAAGCATAGTATATATAAACATCTATTTGCTGAAAAACTAGTGGATAGGAATTTATTTTAAATATAATCATATAAGTTTAACAATAAAACCGTTTGTAAATGTATGATTTATAAGTTTAGAACTAAAAATAGTTATTTCTGAAAAACAAAACAAATAAAATTTTTTTTAAGGAAAACTGAGACAAGAAACACCCATAGCTCAAGTGGCTATAACACAACATCTATCAAACAAGTCAGAGATCATGAGTTCGAGTTCCGCTTTAGTCAGAAATAAAACAATTTTTGTTTTTCAATATTTTTGCATATTTTTATCTATAAATCTTTTAAAGACATTATTCCTAAATCTGGTCTAAGTTTGATAAAGCTATTTTCATTTAAAGGTTTAGTAAAAATGTCAGTAATTTGATTTTCAGTATTAGTAAATTCTAAATTTATCAATCCTTTTTCCAAACAATCACGAAGAAAGTGATGACGAATATCAATGTGTTTTGTTCGTGAGTGATTTACCAGATTTTTAGAAAGATTTATTGCACTAGTATTACCACAATAAATTATAGATTTTTCAAGATAACAATTAAAATCTTGTAGTGTTTGTTGCATGTATACGACTTGTGCACATGCCAAAGCAGCAGATATATATTCTGCTTCACACGTTGATAAAGAAACACGGTTTTGTTTCTTACTAAACCAAGAGACTAAGGAACGTCCAATGAAATGACACGTTCCACTTGTACTTTTTTGATCCATCCGACTTCCTCCAAAATCAGCATCGCTATAGGAGACTAATTCGAAAGGACATTCTTTCGGATAGAATAGTTCGAAATCTTTGGTTTTAGTTAGATAACGAATAATACGTTTAACTGCTCGCATATGTGATTCTTTGGGATTTGCTTGAAATCGAGCACATAAATAAACAATCGTCATAATATCGGGTCGACTCGCTGTTAAATATAATAATGATCCAATCATACTACGATATAGTTTTTGATCAACACTTTTGCCTTCTTCGTCTCTGTCGAGATGAATCGTTGTGCTCATCGGAGTTGGTTTGGCAGAAGTGTTTTCCAGACCAAATCGTTTAATTAAATTATAACAATATTTTTCTTGATTAATAAAAATTCCATTTTCTATTTGTTTTATTTGCAAACCAAGAAAATAATTTAACTCACCCATATGAGACATTTCAAATTCATTTGTCATATTTTAGAAAATTCTTGACAAAGCTTTTCATTTGTAAATCCAAAAATTATATCGTCAACATATATTTGGATAATTAAAATATCATGCTTGTCTCTTTTAATAAAAAGAGTTTGATCAACCTTCCCAATTTCAAAACCAGAATTTAGTAAATAACTTTTAAGACGATCATACCAAGCACGAGGTGCTTGTTTTAAACCGTATAAAGCCTTTTTGAGTTTATAGACATGGTCAGGAAATTGTTCATGTATAAATAATAGAGGTTGTTCAACATGAACATTTTCTTTTATAAAACCATTTAAAAAAGCACTTTTGACATCCATTTGATATAATTTAAAATTATGAAAACATGCAAAAGCCAGTAAGATTCGTATTGCTTCTAGTCTAGCGACTGGAGCAAACGTTTCTTCATAGTCAATTCCTTCCTCTTGATTATAACCTTGAGCAGCTAATCTAGCTTTATTCCTAGTTATATTTCCTAATTCATCTGCTTTATTTTTAAAGACCCATTTAGTACTGATAACTGATTGATCACTTGGTCTAGGAACAAGTTCCCAAACTTCGTTTCGTTCAAATTGATTTAGTTCTTCTTGCATAGCGAGAATCCAGTAGTCATCAGTTGATGCTTCTTTTATATTCTTAGGTTCTATGTTAGAGAGAAAAGCTACATGACCAACTTGATTTAATTGATGTCTGGTTTTAACGTTCGTATTTACTTCTCCAATTATATTTTGCACAGGATGATGTCATAAAATTTTAGGTGGAGATTTTATTATATTAGTAGTAATATTCTCATTTTCAGTAATATCATGATCATTATTGAAAATTTCTTTAGTATTACTATTTTCATTCTGAGTAGCTTCATCATCAGAATTGATAGTAATATTTGGATTTATATATTTAAAATTTTCGTCAAATGAAACATGTAAACTTTCTTCAATAATTTGAGTTCTTTTATTAAAAATTCGATAAGCTTTACTTCGTTCCGAATATCCAACGAATATTCCTTCATCGGATTTTGGATCGAATTTGCCTAATTGATCTTTAGTATTTAAAATAAAACATTTAGAGCCAAAAACTTTAAGATATGAAATATTTGGTTTTCTTCCATTTAGAAGTTCATATGGAGTATTCTTAGTTAACGGTCGAATGGAAACACGATTCAATACATAACAAGCAGTAGCTATAGCTTCTTCCCAAAAATGTTTTGATAAATTGGTTCCATTTAATAAAGTTCTTGCACATTCTTGTAATGTTCTATTTTTTCTTTCTACAACGCCATTTTGTTGTTGTGTTCTAGGAAATGAAAAATTATGGTTAATACCTTTCTTGTCACAAAATTGTTCAAAAACTTCATTTTCAAATTCTCCTCCATGATCACTTCTGATATTTTTAATTTTCAAACTTTTAATATTTTGAATTCTTTTAACAAACACTTTACAATTACAAAAAGTATCACTTTTATTTTTTAAAAAGAAAATCCAAGTGTATCTAGAAAAATCATCTACAATAACAAACACATATCTATTATGATTAACTTGAGTTGGACCAAAAAGATCCATGCGTAAAAGTTCAAGTGGTTGTTCTGTAGAAATTACTTTTTTTTATTTAAAAGAAGATTTTGTTAATTTTCCTAATTTACATGCATCACAAAATATATTCGTTTTGAATTTCATGTCAGGTAAACCTTTAACTAATTTATTTTTTTCTAATTTGTTGATGGTTTTAAAATTTATGTTACAAAATCTTTTGTGCTAAAGACATGAATCATTTTCCTTAGCTATTAAACATAAATTTGAATCATTTTTAACGTTCATATTTAAAATATAAATGTTTTTATCTCTTATTCCTTCAAAAATAGTGTTATGATTTTTATCGAAAATATTACATTTATTTTCTGAAAAAGTTATATTAAAACCTTTATCACATAACTGACTAATACTCAATAAATTATGTTTTAAATTTTTGACTAATAAAACATCAGTAATGAGAGGTAAATTAGTGGTACCGTTGCTGCTGACATCGCCTTTACCGATGATATAATCTTTAGAGTTATCTCCAAAAGTGACTGATCCTCCATTTGAGTAGATAATATTTGACAACATTTCTTTGTTTCCAGTCATATGTTTTGAGCAACCGCTGTCTAAAATCCATTTTCCTCTCCTTTTATGTGGTACCTGCAAAAAATTTATAAAAATTCGATACCCGTTTCTTTTTAGGGTCCTAAGAGTTACCTCTTAGGAAGCCAAACCCATACAGGTTCAGAATTCCCTTTATAAACATAGTTTTGTTATTATGAACGGTTTCCATGAACATTTTGATATGTTTATTTCTTATTAAAACATTATTTGTTTTTGGAATCCATATCTTAATGGTTTTAGTGTTTGACCAAACTGTTTTCTTAATATCCTTTTTAATATTATTATTAATTCTACTTTTAGCAAACTTAGTTTGTTTCTTAAATCCTAGTCCAGATTTGTTGTTAGTGGATTGAGAATTTTCTAGTATTTTAGAAAGATTCTCTCTTCCTTTATTGAAATTGGAGATATTGTTAGAGATGTCATCAAATTTTATTTTTAGACTAGATTTTTCTAAATCTAAATCTTTAATTTTAGAATTTAAACCATTATTTTCAAAAAATAAAACATCATTTTTACTTTTCTAAATTTCTCGTTCTTCAGTTATTGAAGAAATTTGAGAAGATAAGTTAGAGTTTGATTGTTGAGAAATTTCAAGTTCTTCTTCTAATATTTTCTTTTCATCTTTCAGCATATCTACTTCTAAGACTGTCCTATCTAATTTTCTTTGTAAATCTTTATTTTTCTTTTTAAGTTGCTTTGCTAAATCTACTAATTCAGAATTAATTTCAATTAAATCTTCAAAACTAAGATCACTTACAACGTCAGATGAAGCCATGAAGCACACATTTGCTTGTTCATTTTCATTGTCACTTTCACTTTCTGATGAAGATGATGAGTCTGTGTCGTCCCAAGTGACTGAAAAAGCTCTTCGTTTGGTTCGGTCCTTCTTAAAATTGCTCTTTTTACGTTCTGGACAATCCCTCTTCATGTGACCTTTCTTGTGACATTCGTAACATTCCATTGCTGAAGATGATGGTTTGCTACTATTGGTATTGTTGTTGGAATTATTTTTGTTTCCCCTAAATTTATTTCGTTTAAATTTCAGAAATTTTTTGAAATTTTTAGCAATCATTGCCATATCTTCATTCTCTGAGTCGAAATCATCTTTTTCTGCTTGAAATGCCACATTCTTCTTTTCTTGTGCTACATTTCTCTTTGCTTGTAAATTTACTTCGTAGGACATTAAATTACCTATCAATTCTTCTGGTTTTAATGTTGACAAATCACTTGCTTCTTCAATGGCTAGGACTTTTCTTTCCCATTCGTCAGTTAAAGAATTTAAGATTTTTGTGACAACATCAAAATCAGTAAATGTTTGTTCTAATGATAGTAGAGCATGATGAATATCCTGAAATCTAGAGTACATATCATTTATAGATTCGTTTGGACTCATTTTGAAATTTTCAAATTGATTTTTCAACATAGAAATTTTTCTTAATTTAACTTTGTTCGTTCCCTCATGTGTTATCTTAAGTGTTCTCCATATTTCCTAACCAGAAGTGCACATGCTAACTCTATTGAATTCATTTCTATATAATGCACAAAATAGAATATTCATAGCCTTTGCATTTGATGTAGCATCTAGTTTTTGTGTGCTACTCCAAGTTGAGTATTCTCCAGTAGGAGTTGTGTACTCTCTTTGTATAACATTGCAGATATCAAAACCACTAGATTGCATATAGATTCTCATTCTAGTTGACCAATAGTTATAATTTAAACCATTAAAAAGTGGAGGTCGTGAAGTTGATTGACCCTCTGTGAAACTAGTATTAGTGTTAGTGCTAACATTGTTAGTTTGTGTCGTTGCCATATTACTAGAAATAAATATCAAATAAATTTGTGACGGTTATAGGAGACCTTGCTTTGATAACAAATGAAAGTGTACGTGCAGTACTAAGGATCGTGTAATATGATATATAAATGCGGAAACTGATAATAGCAGTAGAATAAAAATTAAAGTAAGCACACCAGGAATTTTTATACTGGTTTGAACTTCCCGTTCTACGTCCAGTCCCAGAATATCCTCTGGATTTAGACTAAACCCCTCACTTAACCCGGAGGAATAGGTATATCAAACTTGAGCAGCCGAACATGAATTTTTCCGCCTCAACAGCCGAAGAGGACTTCAACTTAATACAAATACTTTGTTGATGAGTGTGTTCTGAATAACACGGATTGTCTTTTGATAGTACAATTTCCTATAATCAAATCCGCAAGGATATGTAGTGTATGTGAAGATTTAGAAGGAAGATAATCTCGTAGAATCGAAGTATATAAATTAATTCAGAGATTCTGGAGATATTGAATTAGAATGAATGCTTTTATTTGCAGAAATAAATAGAGAATAGATTGCAGAATTATAAACAAGAATCGGTGATTGTAGAAGTGATTTGAACATGTTTATATAGTTGTAGAATAGTTATAATCTTTCATGAAGAGTTTCAATCAAAAGTTGTGTCCGTATCTCTTGGATTGAGGGACATTCTTCTTCATGAATAATCGCAACTCTTCAGAAAACTAGCCGTTGTGTTCAGGTCGGTCGACCTAGAAAACTGGCCGGTCAGCTGAGGTTTAAAACCGTATACAAAACAACGTACATCTGTGCACTTGACACAGAGTCGGTCGACCGAGGTTTCTGGTCGGTCAGCCGACCTGTTGTCAATTGCACAGTACACACTAATTTATGTATAACTTAATATAAATCAATTTGTGTATGTGTGTGACTACTTGAGGAATGATTTTAACAATATTCTAAGACGCAATACATTAAAATATTCATACTAATCTCTGGATTGTAGTCTTGTCTCCTTTGTAGTGCATAATATACACTTATTCTCTTTTTGTTGCTTTCGTATAGTATTCTCGTCGTATGATCTCTAAAGCTTGTGTAATGAATCAAAACTTGTTTTCAAATGTAATTTTTCCGTAGCATTTTCTAAATGCTACGAAAACTGAAATTTCACTGTTTTAATAAATTGAAGTGAATAAATGAATTCTGAAAATGGTAAAATTTTGAGAATTTAATATTTGATTATTAAATATAATAACTTTATTTTAAATGGTCTTAAATGGAATATTTGATTTGAAATATAAACTATTTTTAAATGCGATTTGGAATGGTATTTAAATAAAATGAATGAGGTTTTCGAAGGATATGATATTTTAATATTTTAAATGAATTTGAAATGATATTGAATTTTGAAATGATATTTGGTTTCGAAGTATAAAATACCATTTTGGAATTTTAACCACATTATGTATTTAATTTATGATTTAACTGATCCTTAGAGGATGGGTGATCCCAAGCATCCTTTAAGTTATTGTGCATTACTACTACAGTTCACTTGAGTTGGTTTACATTATATAAGTATGTATATCCTGACTCGAGTGTTTTGTATTTTACTTTACGCTCGGGTCAGCCTGAGTATTCACAGCTTAGCTTTGGATTTCTTTTCTGAAGCTAGGAATCGCTGGAGATTCTGCTTGTCTAGTTATCTATTCCCTTTCAGTTTCAGTTGTTCTATTTTAGCTCTGGTATTTTTAAACTTCTATGTATTTGGGATTTCTATTGTATATTTTTTCAGACTGATATTATGTAATATGTTTTGAGATTTTGTTATAGTAGCTTCATGAACTACTATGGTATTTTAATTTCCACTACGGGTTATTCTGATATTTCTATGTCTGTGATTATTTTCATTTGCTCCAAATTTATTTGCAATGCGGTATTTTGAGCAATTCAAGTCCGACATGTGTGGATGCGAATGGCTGAAAATATCGGGTTGTTACATATGGTAACGAAGAAAAGATAGAAGGAGAAAATAGAAACAAAAATACAGAACCTCACAATCGCAGCGGAACAAATATAATATATAACGATAGAGTTTATACAAAGAATCTGTAACATTTATACACCTACAATTATCAGAGTACAACCGTCAGTACATCAGTTCCACAATTATATAACTTGTCCTTACACATCGGAATATAAGTCAAGTGTAGAAAATACATCCAAAACTCCTCTAGCTAGTCTCTTGAGCTCCATAGCTTTTAACATGAATCTGTATACTCAGTCAGACCCGGGCATTATAATAAAATAATACCTGGGTCAGTCTGAAAAACAAGCGTGAGAACACACTCAATTTGAATTATTAGATTTATCAAAATCCTTTGAAAAACTAAGGTATCTTGTAAGACCGCGTCACACAAAAACATGACGGGTTTTTACCTTACGATAACCAAAACAATTCTATAGAAAATCCAGTGATATTATAATAGTGTCTAAGTACAAATACTTATTAGAATAGCCTAAATTTTCACATTAATTAAATTCCAGCATACTAGGCTCTACAAACAAAGCCATAAGCTCGTATTGGAGAATGGATTCCAATTGAATGACAAGGCATTAGGGTACCACCTGTCACAGTACACCTCTAGAACTGTGTACCGAGGACCACTCCGGGATCCCCTGCTACACAAGACTGGACTAGCCCTTAAACTAGATAGCCAGAATAAGATTACCTAGCGGTTGGGATCAACAACCACTACACAGCCGAATAAAAAGGGACTCTAGATAGGGGTGACCTTACCCTACTTGGATGCGACCCACTTAGCCTTGCTACATCTCCCCTGATTTTCAGTCATTCCCGGTTGATGAGACTCGAGGCTAAGCGTTACGTTTTCAAGAACAATTTTACTTAGAATGCTCATCGTCATCCAATGACGGTGTTCTGGAAGCATTCATCCATACAGGTAGTCCAAGGTCTAGACAAATGGAATCACTATCTTCATCATCTTCATGGTATTCATTCGTTACGTTCAAACCAGATCGAAGTGGTGTCGGACAATTAAATCTTATCCCGGTCTATTTGGAATAAACGAACTTGGCCAATATTGATGGTCGATTATTTAACTATCACATTAAACGTCCATAAGCAATCATCTAGCCTTATATAAAATTTTCCAAGATATTTACTTTCAAAATATCTTTAAAGATTTATAAATCCCTTCCAACAATTGAAAACAAATTTCAAATACTCAAATCTGTAACAGGATACTACCAACATCTCAACATTTAGAAATATTTCCAAATTTCTATTTTCTGTACTTAGGAAAATATTGCAAATCTTATTTTCCAAATCCATTCAATTTTAACGTTTTCATTGAATTATCCTGTGACTTGTTCCAAAATCTTCGAAATTCCAATTTAATTTTCCTATCCTCAAGCATATTCTTTATAAACCCCTTTTCCGAATCTCAAGAGAATTTGTAAAATAAAAAATTCAAGTATTTTAAAGAAAAATAATTTATTTTTAACACATGTTCGAACAATTATTTAAAATATCAAAACACTTTTATAAACATCAGTAACTCATTTTATTGTTAAATAAATAAATATTCAAAGCTGATTCCAAAAGTGGGAATTTACTAAAAATAAATACTTCATATTTATAAATCGGCTTACAAGTATTTCTATCTCTACTAGTTTAAAATCCCATAGTTTTAAAATAATAAAAATTTCCATTTAAAACGAAGTCACTTCTTAAAATTTAAGTTATACTTTTAAAATTTCAATAACAAATTTACTTTATAGCTTCCTCTTGATTTCATAAAATATCGAGTCATTGTCGATTTCCTAACCATTCTCATTTCAAAAATTGAATCTACTCTTTTTTTTTTCTCAACCCTGTTTCCATATTCCAATATAAATTCGCCCTATGAATTTATATTCCAATTATCACCTGTTATCGAATTTCTTTATTTATAAATATCGTTATCAAGTCTATAACCCATTTGGTTTTACTTGTTTGTAAAACAAGTCTTATTTATGAAAATCCATTATATAAATTTATTTCTTATTAACTCCGTTAACCCTTCCAGTCTATTTTCTATATTGATTTTGACTCTTTTATATTTTTCCAGAATATCATTTATAAATTCTCTAATATAATTCATTTTAAAAATCTCCATTTATTTATCAAAAATACTTAAGTATAGCTAAATCAGTTATATTCTTTTCTAGTTCATTTTCCTTAAAATAATTCCAATTTTAATATATATATATATATGTATGTATGTATGTATGTATGTATATTATCATCAAATTCTCTTCAATTCCAAAGATTTTAAAATATATTTATAATTTTAAAATTTATCAAAATTCAGGCCAGTGCTACAATAACATCCAATAATTTCAATCACTGCAATAATCTATTCTAGATTATTCTACACAATCATATATCACCATATATGAAAATTGAACGATATATTTGAGGAATCCAGCTAGATCACTATAACCTATTTCCCTGCATCCACAGATGTTAATACACAATAAAACAAATACCAATCCTACTTCGAGGGGGATATCGTGGTATATAGGCTCATCCGTTATTATGCGGGGAGTATAGGGTCTCATTCGCTATAATGTGCGGGAATATCACTCCAAATACTAATATATACTACTATATAACCACGGATAGTTATAAATCTATCAATGCCGTCAACATCCAATAATTTTAAATTTAAACATTTAAATTTCAAAACGGTAATCCAAAGGAGTGAGAAAATTCTCACCTTTGATTTTAACTTTGCACTCCATTCCAACTCGACTTGTTCTTTCCTGATTTTAGCCTCGTACAAAATTATAAATTTTTTATAAGAATTCGATTTTTACTAAATGAATTTATCATTTTGACATATATGTATATGTATATGAATTTAAACTTAATTAAAATTAATCACTGACCTTTGTCTTCTCATTGATTTTTTTCCCTCTGGTCCAAGCCAACCTCCCGACCAACCTATTAATCACCGCACCTGAATTCGAGTTCGATACCTCCCCTCTGTCCCTCACCGAACGCCACCAACCAACACGAATGGTTCGTCGCCATTATCGACAGCCGCGAAAACCCTAGCTCCTCCACAGCCTTGACCTCGTCTAGCTTATTCCACCACCGCCTCGTCTCTGCGATTGCCACTCCTTCCCCCACCCGTGTGCTCCACCACATAGCCGTGCACGAGTTCCCATCGCACGAAACCCTAGCAGACCCTCCACTTCCTACATCGCAGAACGCGCGACTCCAAACATTTTCCACCGCGATTCGACATCCACCCATTAGCTCTCCATTTTTTTGAATGGCTTCGCTAATTCTGGGAAGAGAGAAGGAAAGCTTCATTTTTGAATTCGATTTTGCAAGAATCAGAGGAATACACGATTTTTAACAGTGAAGACAACGCGACATCCTCTCTTTATTTTCGAATTATTTTCCATTGAATTTATATTCCGTGGCATGAGGTATACAGGAAAAGGAAGATTTGATTTTGTGTGTTTGAATAAGCTAGGGTACAGTGATTTGGATAGGGAGAAAAGAGCTGATGTGAAAATATAGGTCAATCGTTAAAATATTATATATTATTTAAATTTTGAACGTCTCGATTTCGTACCTAATAATCTCGAACCCCTTATTGAGGTGTGCCGCCGGGCGTTTGTAATGTTATATCCCTATTCCGTACACAATGGAAAAGGTTTCGAGTCCTAATTCAATCGTATGGAGAAGATAGCTTTTTGGACTCAATTATTATATTGAATTTTCGATATAATTTCAGCGCATTTATTTCCTGTACGACCAAACGATAATTCCAAACACTATGAAATTTGAAATCTGATAATAATACACTATTGCAGATCTAGTGGAACTGATTTCGTCGAAATCTGAGACTATGCCCCGGAAGGCTATTTTAATATCAATTTGAAAAACTATTTTTAAAATTGAACATATCACTTTTAAATTAAATTTTAAAACTTTAATTATCTTCATTATTATGAATACAAATTTTACAAGCCTTTGAATTGTTTTTATCGAGCTTAAAACCCCAAATACAACAATTTAACCAATACTCAATTATTAAATTCAATAATTAAATTATCCAATGATTCGCTATTTTTAAATTTTGAATTTATTTTATAAATAAACCCAATTTTCATATTCAAAATCAATCCATAAATTCAAATCCAATATTTAAAATCATTTAAATATTCCAAATCAAACGTTGAAAAATCTAGGTCGTTACATTCCTCCCCTTTAAAATAATTTCGTCTTCAAAAATTGCTAAAGCAGAAAAAATGCTCCAACCCATTAACTTATCAAAATTACACTTGGTGAAAATTCGATATTCACTTCTCTAGTCTTTTGTTTCTCCCAAAATAACTAGTTTTCACTTTTAATTCCATAATCCTTTATTTTCAAATTCAATTTGAAGTCAATTTGTCATTAACAAAAAAAAATTCAAAATTTTTTATAACACCCTAAATTTTCGAAAATTTTTGGCAGAGTCACGAGAGAGATAAATATACATACATCAACCCACACGGTCGTAAAACAAACTATATATCGATATTTTATAATTCACAGTATTTAATCTGAAAACGTACCTTATTTTAGCATTTTTAAGCAAGCGGCTTATTTATTTTGCAATTAGCGCGATCAAAGCCTAGCCAAACGGCCTCTAGGTGCCTGTACTTAACTCAATTTAAACACGTAAGTAGCAAAACATGAAATTAATAACATTTCACTGATATTAAATAGCTAAAACACATGAATTTTATAAGCAATGCAGGTTAAACAGTATTTATAAGCAATGCAGGTTAAACAGTATTTATAAGCATCATATAAGGTTCTATTAAAATTTAATTGCTTCCAACCAATTCATATATCATTTTCATTCAATTCGAATGATTTAAAACTTAATTTACATGCATTCAATTAATTTATAAACCAAACAAACTCATATTCTTCCAATTGATTTAAAAATCAATTTTATTCACTATCCATTAATTCATAGAATTTTATTTACTTCAGATTCATCCCATGTCATTATATCAAATAACCATTTCATAATTTATTTAAGCCGAGCCTCCATTCAAATATTTACTTAATTTATTTACTTCAATCATTTCAATCAAACACTTAAGTTCATTTCCATTGGCAAACAATTTCCTTTCAAACTAATTTGATTATATTTCAATCAAATCCATTTCATTTACTAATTTACTCAATTAGTTCAACCACTCAATTCACTTCAAACTTCTAATTTCCAGAATCAAATTCATTTAGTTAATATTCCAAGTCAATATTCAATTTATTTACACTTAAATTGAATACATTTGTACTCAAACTATTTCTATTTCAATCCGACATTTCAATTGTTTTTATTCGCTTACAATCTAAGTTGGATTTTAGTTACAACTCAAGTTTCATTTTCAAAAATCCATTTTTAATCCACAACCCAATTTTATTTAAAAACAAGTTAAATTTTATTCCCATATTCCCTTTACTAATTAATTATCTAATTAGTTCACTTCTAATTTATAATTCAATATTTGATTTTAAAAATTTTCATTTAATCTACTTGGGTTCACATTTATTTTATTACTCAAATTTGGATTTTTATTCATTCCTAAAATATCAAACTCTTTTTATTTCGGCTCATCTATTTAACTTCCAATTTATAAGTCACTCAACTTATTATTATTTTATTTTGTTTTATTTATTCACATATCCGTTAATTTCATAATCGAGCACTTTCACATTTTATTTTTAACCCAAAACTATACATCGCTTAGTAGCTTACTGTACTTTTAATCCACTTCCATTTTTATTTAAATCAACTCACGTTACCTTAAACTCCATACCATTTCAACGTTACTTTAAACTCCATACCATTTCCTTTTTATTTGTTTAAGTAAGAATTTAGTTTCATTTAATTTCATCGATAATCAACTAAATTTTTTTTCAATCAAACCAAATTTTTATTCGACTTATCTTAAGTTAAATTTCAATTCATTCAATTTAATTTAACCACTTAAGTTTGAATCCCGTTTATTTAATTAATTCATTATTTATCCCTTTTTTTGCTTCAAATTAATTTTATCCTTTTTGTTATATAATTATTTCACAAATAAAAATTTATACTTACTTCAATTCAATATCATTCCTTTCCAATTCAAATTAGACTCCATTTTATTTAACTTTGCTTAAGTTAAGTTTTCATTCATTTGAACTTACTCAATTTAAAACCTATTCCAAAATTAAATTTTCATATTTCCCTTTCATTACTTAGAATCTTTCTCAATTTATAAGTCTAAAACTCATTTCCTGATTGATTCTAACTTTGTTTAAATAAGGATTCTAGAATTCGAACACCTGTATTTATTTTAAAAAAAAACTTGAAATCACCCATACCCCAAAATCACACTTCTCAAATTCTAAAACCAACCCTGGTTTTTATCCAAAACAAATTTCCTTCGGAACTTCCAAAACAAAACTTGTCCTTCTGAACAAATCAAGTTCGTCAGCAACCCGTCACTTAGAAACTCGAAAATGAACACCGATGATGCGGCCGTCATCATCAGAATTATTTTCCAGCGACTGAACTAAGTTCAGTGCTATAACATCTTCAAAATCCATTTGAAATCAATTTTCTATTCGAAATCCTTTCAAAATTTATATTACTATTATTGTAACGACCCGTAAATTTTTCGATAATTAAAATTAGTTAATTTATTAAGTTTAGTAATTTAATTGTGGGGAGAAATAAAAATTTGTGACATATTAATGAGATAATAACTAAAATGAAATTATAAATAGAATGAAATGTAACAATGTTAATTTTAAGTTAATTATTAACAAGCTTAATAGAATTCTAATTAACTGAAGTGATTGAAAGGTTATACTTGGTTATAAATTAAATATAAGAAAACAAAACTAAATATTGAATGAATTAATGAAATAGTATAAAATCAATGGTAATTGAAATAAAATCAGTATTATATAAGTAATTATAATATTTATTTGCAATAATAAACTTAAAAATGTTATTATAGGTACAAATGGTGACAAGTGTTATATATTACCTATTTATTTAGACTGTTAAATTAAAATTGGAAATCAATTGCATTAATTCACTTAATTAGGAAGTTAATGTAGGTTGGATTGATAATTGTAAAATGTTAATCCAATAATATGTAACCAATCAAAATTTAAGCATAATATGACAATCGATTAAATAAAAAGAATTGGAATCAAGTTTGCTCAAGTTATTGGAATTTAAATTATAATAGGTGAATTTATTACAATTAAACGTAATTAAAGATTATGTTGATGAAAAGTAAGATGAAAATGGTAAACTATTAATGTAATAAAATATATAACAATGTTAACTATATGTGTAAAGAAATAAGTGATTAAATTAAAGGATCAAAACCAAATTAAATAAATTTATTGAAATTAAATTATATTAATTGGAATTAATTACAGTTCTGATTGAACACTGTAATTTGTGAAAATATTTAACACTGAATTATATGTAAACTTGTTTTAATTTATTATGAATGCCCAGACAATCAAAATGATGAAAACTGTTAGTTATTAAATTTGAAATAAAAATGTGATTTAGTTAATTTAATATTAATTAATCTAATTAACGTGAAAATAGTTATTTTGGCCACTGGCTTGGATTTCGACGAAACTAGTTTCATCGGATACGTAACGATGAATTATTGTAAGGTTTTAAGTTTTGTAACGATTGGACTTGTTGTTTGATCGTACGGACTCGAAACGCGTATAAGTTAATTTTTGTGAAATCAATTTGAAATAAACTAATTTTCAAGCTAACTTATTTATATGATGGAATTTAGACTTGAAACCTATTCCATTTAGTTTAAGATTATCGAAAACATCTATTTTGATATATGGGATGACCCATTTTCGTTTCGGGAATGAAACGGGCTTTTCGGGTCGTTTATCGTTCAACTTGTAAATCGATCTAGCCCATTCATTCCTATTTCTGATCTACCTATAAATATCCTGTTATAAACCCTAGTTATTTCTTATTCCTCATTTCGGTAAGTACATTTCATCTAGCCACTTCTCCTTTCAATGTCATACAAACAAATTCCCAATTCCATTTCAAATCAAACATCAAATCGAAAATCAAACTCCTCAAAAAAATTCAAAGAAAATATGGAACCAAAGATCTTAATGATACGAATCTGCATCTAGTGTCTGTTTCTGTAAACGATGCTCGAGTCAACCAGAAATCATGATCAAAGCTTATTATCATGAAACCCTAATCCAATTTGGGTATTTTTGATTTGGGCTATAATCGATGAAACTGGTTTATAGGTATCGTAATGCTTTCTATTTGAAGCGGTTCTACGGTGGTCGCAACGCCTATTATCAACTAAGGCCACCAAAATTTAAGTTTTAGGGTTCGAAAGCCCTATTTTAGATGGTGGCGGCGTGGTTGTTCTCCGATGTCTGAGGGTACGTGGAGGACATCGGCGGGTGCGGCGGGGGTTAACGAAGCAGATGGAGGTGGCCGACGCCGCTCCAATGGTCGAAGGCGTGCGAATTTAGATGGTCAACGGGATGATGCAGCTGCATTTAGGAGTCTGGTAGTCGACTTTGAGCGTGAGCATAGAGGGTGATGTGGCGAGGTATAATTGGGTTGTTTATTTAATTTTAAATTTTAAATTCAAACGGTGATACCTTACTAACTTTCTCGTACGAGGTCCGATTCACGCGTGGTTTTCTCCTCTGGGATCGTATCGAAATTCTAGACGTTTTGAAGCTTGTTTAGATGAATTCTTAGATTATTTGAATTTGGTCCCTAAATTGGATTTTAATTCAATTTAAAATCGAATGTGAATGTTTTGACCCACTCACAACTTCTACATTTTTTTATGTTTTTTAAATTAAATTATGATATGATTAGAAATTTATTTATGGTTGCTTTGTATATTTCAAATCGTCATCTTAGTTAATTTGAATTTATTTGAAATAAATCGTTATTTAACTTATTGTTGAATTTAAATTGCTAGTTAAATATTTTTTTATTAATAATTGTTAAATTGCTGATATTGATTGATTGAATTGAACGGTGATTATGATGGATGTTTGTTGTTGATATTGGCTGATTGGATGTTATGTTTGATTTATAAAATGTTATCACTCTGCAAGTTCCCTTTGTTTTATTTGGAAAATCACTATGGATTGGAAGATATATACTCGAACGATCTATAGATTAGGGAAAAATCATTATAGGTTGAAATGATAGACTCGAGCGATTTTATGGATTTTTATTTAATTTAGGACTACGGTTTAAAATGATATATAACTGTAAAATTGTAAATTGCGGATTAAAACGATAAATATCTGTATCACTTGATCCTAGGGTGGAGAATTATATACGGACACCGGATTGGTTAAATTAAATGACCTTTAAATCCTTAATTTCTAAATTTAGTTAAACGATATTTTGAAATAATATTTGATTTATATAAAATTATTATAGAAATTCGAGATTTATGTTAAAAATTGGAATGGGTTTTAAAAAATTAAATTGAAATTTTAAAGTTGAATTTTGAAGTATAATTAAATTTATCGGAACTGGGTTATTAAAATTGTTTGAAATATAACTTTGGAATATATTGAAATTGGAGTAATTTAAATTGATATTTCAAACATAGATTGGAAGAGATATAGAATTAAATATTTTATTGAGAATATGAATTGAAAGATTTGAAATTGGGTTTTTGGAAATTGAAACGGTCTAAATGTGTTGAAATGAAATGAATAGTTTAAATTGATATTAATTCAAATTCATATTTTTATTAAACTTTTTAAAAATATATTATTTTAAAGGTTTTAAATTTTAAGATTTTCAAATTATTAAACTATTTTAACCAATATAAACTATATTAAATCGTTTAACCTATTTTAAACCATTTAATTTATTTTAAAACAAATTAACCCATTTTAACATGTTTTAAATCTAAGTAGTCTATTTTAAAGCTATTTAATCTATTTTAATTGTATTTCATCTATTTTAATTATATTTAATCTATTTTTAATCTATTTAACTATCTTAAATCAATTTAACAGTATCTTTAATCTATAATTAAACTATTTTAGAGTATTTAACTATTTATAACTATTTAAACTAATTATAACTATTTAAACTATTTTCTAAATTTTCAGACTAAGTAAAGGGGAATTCTTTATATTCAAAATTCATTGGTTTACAAGAAAATACAGCAAATTGATGTTATAACCTAAGTTGGGACTTCAGTGTTATAATTAATTGAATACGATGATTGTGAATAAGGATTTAACCTATTTGGAAATATGATTTTTTAAAGAAATTATGATTTCGGAAATGATATGATTTCAAAGTGAATACGATTTCAAAGTGAATACGATTTCAAAATGAAAATATTTTCGACAATGATATGGTTTAAATTGAATATGATATTTTGATATCAATTATGAAATGATCTTAGAAATTTAAAAGGACCATCGGTGTGTAATAAGCGATTGGTCGTTAAAGAAACCGGATCAGATATTGTCATACTCTCTACTAATACCGAAAACAACTTTAACAACTGTGTACATGGTGGAGATTCTAAAAATGAAGTAGGATGGTTTGGCAAACGATTTCTGTATGAAGTATGACGCGACCTTAACTCCCGTGAGTCAGCTTAGACGTGACTAAAACAGGAGCCATGCCGGGCCAAGTGAGGTCATTCCTCCTATCGGACGCATTTGTTCAATACTATATCTTTTGCTTTGTTATTGATTTGGTTATGGGAGTGTGTTCCGAGGTGGGTGGTAGTAGCTGCTATACGTTACCACCAGAATGGATCCACAATTGGTATATCTACCCTGGCGTTGCCTCGAGTGCCGTGTTCACATGCCCTATAGCGCCTTCTACGAGTTTGTTTTGTACCATACCTACGGAGTGCCCTCTGATAGCCCTCCAGTTTACGTAGGAATTACGGTACTATATAGACTATGGAAATATATAAAATGTGTTAAGGGGGATATGGGTAACGCCTTAACGCTATTTTAATACTTTTAATTTACTGTAGACATACTATAATAGCGTATTTTACTACATAGTAGATAGTTTAACAGATCCTTAGGAGATGGAAATCCCAAACATCTCTTAAGTTACTACACTCACATTAGACACTAGATAGGAGATGTCAAACCACATAAACATATCTGAAACCGTCACACTCATATTTACTGTTGATTTAATTTACATAAGTTCTTTTAGTTCTGACTCAAGTATTTTGTCTTTTCAATTCGCTCGGGTTAGCCTGAACATTTCAAGGTTGAAGACCTTGTTTCTAGAGGATAAAGATGAAGATTTGTACTAGTATTATTTATTATATTCCGCTGCATCATGTTGTTCTGCTGCATTTATTTGTTTATTCGTGTTTATGTAACTCTGATATTTGTGTGTAATGTATAACCGAATTTATTTGTAAACAGCTTCATGAACTGTTATTTGATTATTATATCATGTCACTCCGCTGTGAGATTTGGTATTTGTTTTATTTCTTTCCCTTTTTCTTATTTTCCCCATAACAATCTGTCCTTTTGAATGGTTGGAGTATAACGTATGTATCTGCTTAAACCGTCCAAAAAGGCTGGTTGTTATAATTATTCATTTCAAACACTTTGGAAATATTTCCAAAAATTTTTGGGATTTAAATCTTCAAATTCAGGCTTGAATTCATTTTTTACTTTTTAACCCAATTTTATAATCCATATTTATACAATGTCTATTTGGCTATATAAACTATTTATAATTTCATTTTGATTATAATATTATCATCTAAACACTCCAATTATATTATAATAATTTTAGAAAATTATTTTCTTTTATATAAAAATATAATTTGGGAAAAATTATTTCAACTACCCGCTTCAAAACAATATTGTGTCAGTTTATCGGGTTCAGGTGTTTAGAAACTCCGATCGAATTAGCGGCATCCCATTATTCAATCAAAATTTATATTCCACTCAACCAAAAAATCAACACAATACAAAACCATTTATACTCACTAACAAATACGCGCTCATATCTATTATTACACTCAAACTTTTCTAGAGTACTACTAATTCTATCCTAAATGAGCAATGCCCACCAAAGCTAAAGTTCTCGCTTAACCTTCAGCTCTGATACTGAGTGTAGCGACCCACGGTTCCGTTCCTCGTTCAATCCAAAGTGTACGAAAGAGCGAATAACTAGGGTAAGAACGAAAAGATAGAAGGAGAAATTAGAAACAACAATACAGAACCTCAAAATCACAGTGGAATAAATATAATATATAATAAAAGAGTTTATACAAAAGAATCTGTAACAGTTTATACACTCACAATTATCAGAGTACAACCGTCGATACATCAATTGGACAATTATATAACTTGTCCTTGCACAGCGAAATATAAGTCAAGTACGAAAAATACGTCTGAAACTCCTCCAGCAAGTCTCCTGAGCTCCATAGCTTTTAACTTGAATCTGTAATACTCGGTCTGACCTAAGCATTACAATAAAATAACACCCAACTCGGTCTGGAAAACCAACATGAGAAATCACACTCGATTTGAATTATTAGAGTTATCAAAATCATTTGAAAAACAAAGGTATCTCGGAAGACTGCGTCAGACATAAACACGACAGGTTTTTACATTACGATAACCAAAACATTTATATAGAAAATCCAGTGATATTATAATAGTGTCTAAGTACAAATACTTATTCAAATAGTCGAAATTGTAACATTAATTAAATTCCAGCATACTAGGCTCCACAAACAAAACTGTAAGCTTGTATTGGAGAATGGATTCCAACTGAATGACTAGGCACTGGGTACCATCTGTCACAATACACCTCTAGAACAATGTACGGAGGACCACTCTAGGATCCCCTGCTACACAAGACCGGAATAGCCCTTAAACTGGATAGCCCGAATAATATTACCCCACGGTTGGGATCAGCAACCGCCACATAGTCGAATAAAAAGGGACTCTAGGTAGAGATAACCTTACCCTACTTAGGTGCGATCCACTTAGCCTTGCTACATCCCCCCTGATTTTCATTCATTCCCGATTGATGAGGCTCGAGGCTAAATGTTACCTTTTCAAGAAAAAATTTACTTAGCATGCTCATCGTCCTCCAATGACGACGTTCTGGAAGCATTCGTCCATACAAGTTGTCCCGGGTCTGGACAAACCGAATCACCGACTTCATCATCTTCACGATATTCATCCTTTACATTCAAACCGGGTCGAAGTGACGTCGGACAATTAAATCTGATCCCGGTCACTTCGAAACGATTGACGAAATCGGCCAATATTGATAGTCGGTTATTTAATATCACATTAAACATCCATAAGCAATCATCCGGCCTTATATAAATTTTTCCAAGATATTTACTTTCAGAATATATTTAAGGATTTATAAATCCCTTCCAACATTTGAAAACAGATTTCAAGTACTCAAATTCGTAACAAGATACTACCAACATCTCAACACTTTGAAATATTTCCGAATTTCTATTTTCTATACTTAGGAAAATATTACCAGTCCTATTTTCCAAATCCTTTCAATATTAACGTTTTCAGAGAATTATCTCGTGATTTATTCCAAAATCTCTAGAATTCCAATTTAAATTTCCTCTCCTCAAGTACATTCTATAAACCCTTTTTCGAATCACGAGAGAATTTGTAAAATAAAAATTTCAATCACTTCAAACTCTTATATATATATATATATAGCAAATATTTTAAAGAATTTTTTTTACATATGTTCAAATAATTATTTAAAATATCAAAACACTTTTATAAACATCAGTAACCCTTCTTTTGTTAATTAAATAAATTTTCAAAGCTAATTTCAAAAGTGAGAATTTACTAAAAATAAATACTTCATATTTAAAAATCGACTTACAAGTATTTCAATCTTAACTAGTTTAAAATCCCATAGTTTTAAAATATTAAAAATTTCCATTTAAAACAAATTCACTTCTTAAAATTTAAATTATACTTTTAAAATTTTCAATAACCAATTTACTTTATAGCTTCCTCTCGATTTCACAACATATCGAGTCATTATCGATTTCCTAACCATTCTTATTTCAAAAATAGAATCAACTCCTTTTTTTTCTCAATCCTATTTCCATATTCCAATATAAATTCACCCTATGAATTTATATTCCAATTATCATCTGATATCGAATTTCTTTATTTATAAATATCTTTATCAAGTCTATAACCCTTTGGTTTTACTTGTTTATAAAACAAATCTTATTTATGAAAATCCATTATATAAATTTATTTCTTATAAACTCCATTAATACTTCCAATTTATTTCAATATTGATTTTGACTCCTTTTATATTTTTCCAAAATATCATTAATAATTCTCTAATATAATTCATTTTAAAAATCTCCATTTATTTATCTGAAATAGTTAAGTATAGCCAAATCAATTATATTCTTTTCCAATTCGTTTTCCTCAAAATAACTCCAATTTTAAAATATATATTTTATTATCAAATTCTCTTCAATTCCATAGATTTTAAAATATGTTTATAGTTTTAAAATTTATCAAAATTCAGGCCAGTGCTACAATAGCAACCAATAATTTCAATCACTGCAATAATCTATTCTATATTATTCTACACAATCCATATATCACCATATATGAAAAAAAAATTGAGGAATTCAGTCGGATCCCTCCAACCTGTTTCCTGCATCCATAGATGTTAATACATAATAAAATAAATACCAATCCCACTTCAAGGAGGATATTGCAGTATATAGGATCATCTGCTATTATGCGGGGCGTATAGGGTCTCATCCGCTATAATGTGTGGAAATATCACTCCAAATACTAATATATACTACTATATTTATAATATCATACCATAGATAATTATAAATCTATCAATCCAGTCAACATCTAATAATTTTAAATTTAAACATTTAAATTTGAAAACGGTAATCCAAAGGAGTGAGAAAATTCTCACCTTTGATTTTAACTTTGCACTCTGTTCCAACTCAACTTGTTCTTTCTCGATTTTAACCTCGTACAAAATTATAATTTTTTATAAGAATTCGATTTTTACTAAATGAATTTATTATTTTGATATATATGTATATGAATTTAGCTTAATTAAAATTAATCACTGACCTGCGTCTTCTCATTGATTTTTTCCCACTAGTCGAAGCCAGCCTCCCGACCACTCTACTAATCACCACACTCGAATTCAAGTTCGATACCTCGTCTCTGCCTTTTACCGAATGCCACCAACCAACACGAATGGTTCGTTGCCATTATCGACAGCCACGAAAACCCCAGCTCCTCCATGACCTTGCCCTCGTCCAGCTACTTCCACCACCGCCTTGTTTCTGTGATCACCCCTCCTTCCCCCAGCCGTGCGCTACACCATGTAGTCGCGCATGAGTTCCCATCGCGTGAAACCCTAGCCGACCCTCCACTTCCTACGTCGTAGAACGCACAACTCCACCCATTTTCCACCGCGATTCGACATCCACCCATTGGCTCTCCATTTCTTTCAAATGGCTTTGCTAATTCTGGGAAGAGAGAAGGAAAGCTTTATTTTTGAATTTGATTTTGAAAGAATCAGAGGAATACGCGATTTTTAACAGTGAAGAGAACGCGGCATCTTCTCTTTTTTTAGAACTATTTTCCATTGAATTGTGTTCTATGGCATGAGGTATACAGGAGAAGGACGATTTGATTTTGTATGTTTGAATAATCTAGGGTACAATGATTTGGATAAGGAGAAAAGAGCTGATGTTAAAATATAGGTCAATCATTAAAATTTTATGCATTATTTAAATTTTGAACGTCTCGATTTTGTATCTAAAAATCTCGAACCCCTATCGAGGTGTGCCGTCAGGCGTTTATAATGTTATACCCTTATTCCATACACAATGGAAAAGGTTTCGAGTCCTAATTCAATCGTATGGAGAAGGTAGCTTTTTGGACTCAATTATTATATTGAATTTTTGATATAATTTCAGCGTGTTTATATTCTGTACGACCAAACGATAATTCCAAACACTACATAATTTGAAATCCGATAATAATATACTATTGCAGATCTAGTGGAACTGGTTTCACTGAAATTCGAGACTGTGCCTCGCAAGGCTATTTTTAATGTCAATTTGAACAAACTATTTTTAAAATTGAACAGATCACTTTTAAATTAAATTTTAAAACTTTAATTATCTTCATTATTATTAATACAAATTTTACAAGCCTTTAAATTGTACTTATCGAGCTTAAAACCCCAAATACAATAATTTAACCAATATTCACTTATTAAATTCAATAATTAAATTATCCAATGATTCTCTATTTTTAAATTCTAAATTTATTTTATAAATAAACCCAATTTTCATATCATTTAAATATTCCAAATCAAAAGTTAAAAAATCTGGGTCATTATAATTTGTGTAATTAAGCATGAGAAATTTTAGAGAAGGAAAACCTTTGGTTTTCTTTCTCTTGACATTTACAATAAATTGGGGAAAGATATAACTATAAATGTAGACAGAGGAACCCTTGCATTTTTCTCTCTTTTTTAATTACATTGAATGACATATTAAATGGCATTTGTAATAGAATTTGCATATGTCTTTGTTATTCATGGCTTTTTTTTAAGTAATAAAATATGCATGTGTAATAATTGATAAGTTTACACATACACATGTTAAAATAAGTTTTCCTATATATATGAGTTTTGCAAAACAAGAATTAACAATTGTAACAAAGGTTTCAATTAAGGAAGAGCTTGAGATTTAAATTCTACAATTTCACGAAAAAGTCCATTTTGATTTAGATTAAAATAACATAAACACGTATATTTATATGTATAAATAATTGCGAGTTTTGTATTCATTTTAAGATAACACATATATTTTTATATATGTATGAAGATTATAGTTTAAGTAACATATATGTTTAAATTTAATGCTAATAGAATGATTCAATCTTTTAATCTTAGGTATGAAATAAAAGTCGGTAACTTTAAATAAATGACCACTTATGAATTCTAAAACAAAGGAAAAATTCACTTTTATGACTAAAACAAGTAAAATTAAATCATTTTGGAAATAACTATGTAACATTGGAAATTAATTTTACTATATTAAACCACCAACAAATATAGTTTATTAATTAATGTTTATGTTTACAGATGTTATAAAATTTTATACACAACATTACAACATAATAAAATATTTTCACGTTCCTTTTTTTACAATTCGAAAACAATGACAGAAAAAATATTGAACAACTTTGGCATATACAAATTTGTTGTATGATAAATCAGACCTGAACATACAAAAGGGACTCACAATAAAACAGATAAAGGATTTAAAGTCAACCATAATAAACATATAGTCAATGGATAGTAAATAAGGAGAAATTCAAATTAAATCTACATGTTGATCGTATAATTAAATGAAATGGGCAAAAGGGGATCTAAGTATATTAAAAGATGAATACACAAGATAGAAGAGATATAATATGAATAAATCTAAACCTTTTGAACATAATGAGATGAAAGATTTATAATATGAATAAATCTTGAATGATGAATCAAATCTTCTAAATTCGATAATCAGCCCCCAGATGTTGTAAGGATCAAGAGGAATAAACCACATTTCATAATTGATTTTATTTGTATTTAAATTTAGGAATAATTAAAGCTATGGAAGATCACATATTTTCAACCATTAGAGAATGAGAGAATTTAGAAAAGTTACACAAAGAAGAATGAAAAATGAGAAACTCAATTGTACATATAGAATGAATTATGTAATATGTTTTATTTGAATGAAGGAAACCATTCTCATTCTTTAATTGAAACTTCTCTAATTAACTCTCTTGATTAGCTTTCTCTTTTCACTCCTATTTCTATACATGGTATGGCTGAAAATTATATGCCATCAGATGACATAAAATTCCATAAATTAACGCATGTAATTATCTTTTATTTAATTACAATGATATCATATATCAATGCGCGCAAATATAAATTTTATAAATGCATTCAACTAATTATGAATAACACCCAAACATCAAATATAATAACTAGCAATTAATATTTCTCAAACGCTAATTAATTTAATTAATTTAATTAATTTACAGCTTTTTATAAATTAATTAAATCATGTGGTTTTTCAGAGAATTCATCATTACGGTTGTACGAATCAAAGGTGTAAATTCAACCAGCGATTAATATTGAACAATTCAAATATTAACCTTCACATGTCACTTAACATGTGGTGTGACATTTTGGCTGAATTCATCGCTTACACGTCTTTTTTTAAAATCTAATTTTACTCATTATAAGCGATGCCTAATAGTGACAATTATTTACACCAATTCTCTTCATCAAAACTATATCACTTTGGATTTATGGAATTTGGTAATGGTCAAAATTCCAATACCACCCATATTCAACTTTATAGTCCAAACACAAATTCCTAGGTTTAATAATAACAATCATTATTAACCAAAATGCTTTAGCCAGAGACTTTGACTTTGAGTTGACTTGAGGTGACCATGATACTAACCCCATATAAATGAAGGGACGAATCCTCTCTTGAATAGTGCTTCACTTCCAATACTTCCACTCGACCAACCTATAGTCACTCGATGGAACACCATGCCATGATTTGACTATAATCAAAGCGGAGCTTTCATATTGAAGATCCATAGTATTCTTAAATCGAGAGAACTGTGTAAATCGGTCACATCGAAATTTTCAATTTGACCTTAGTTATATTAACAAACAAAAAACTATCGAGTGAGTCGTTTCATAGATATCCAATAACTATTATTATATAACCTCTAGGTGCCCCCAACAGTCATGAGTAATACACTGCCCAATATTTGGAGAGCGTTACATACTCTAGTCTCATCGGATACACCGATATCCAGTCTCGATGCATCTTGACTAGGAACATTTAAAATTGTATATTTGTTTTATTGTGATAAATTACTCACAGTTACAACATTTTGTAACTACTATAAAAAAATATGCCATTTATGGATTTCCTATTAAATACACTTTTAATTAAATTAGTTTATTAATATAACCATATTATATCAAGTATATAATAGAAAGAAATAACTTTATTATGAACTAGATTGTTCAACGAGTTAGATATATATAAATCACCCCCAAGGCATACCCCTAACTCTATCAGCGTTAACCCAAATCCCAATCTTATTTTCTGATTTATTGGATTACGTTTTGAAAAATCTTCTAGACTTAAATTTCTTTTAAGTTTTCATAAACTTTTGCTCTTATACCAACTAGTAACATTCTCCACTTATAGGCCCAAAACTAACGGCTACGGACGCTGGAATCATCCATAATTATTAATCTTCGGTGACAATATACTATAATGTTAGATACATTGATATAACAGAAACACATGGATATGGAAAAAAATTAAAATCATTAAACAACTTCCATATTCCATTTCAAATTAATTACATAATCCCACATTCGAGAACCACATTAAGAGAAATGCCAAGAGCGACATGTGAAGATGCCCCCTTTGATGATCAGAGTATGTGTGTGTGTGTGTCTTGGCAATTAAACAACTTTGCATTTAGATCAAAACACAAAGGAATCAAAATAAAAGGAACTCTAATAGCTATCTTGCCTCCTGCACGTATCCAAAAGCTTATTAGTCTAAAGAGATGCCTGGAAACCTCAACTCTCAAACTACTCAAAATAAATTGAGAACCTAAGAGTTTAAGGGAAAAACATAAACTTCGAGTCAGACATAAAGCCTAGTATGAATAATAACCTACCATCTCAAACCTTTTAGATATCCAGTGAGACCATGCCGCTTAGTGGAACGGGTTTTTCCATTACTAGTATCTTATCCAAAATTTATAATAACCATATACGGTGCTCCTACAACCACAATAGTTAAAGCATAGCAATTTAAAGTATTATGATAATACAAAAAAAGTAGATTATTCTAGATTTCCCCTCCCCATTCATTTTGACTGTCTATCTCAGTTATTGTTTTTAGGGTCGCTATTAACCAGTTAGTTTTCATGGACTAATTAATAACTTGTTTAAAGCTTACGGACTATCTGCATGGTTTCATAGTTTTCATGGGATCACTAAGAACCTATTGGCCCCTGCCAATAACTTCATTATTTCATGGGTTCTTCCTGAACCTTTGGGTATCTCTAATAACTTTTTTCATATCATAGTTTTCATGGGTTGACTAGGAACCTATTGACTTTTGTCAATAACTTTATCTGGATATAGTTTCATGGGACCACTACAAACCTGTTGCCTCTATCAATAACTCTTTCCAAATATAGTTTTCATGGGTTTACTATGAACCTATCTAATCTAACAACTTCTTTTTATTAGTTTCTAGGCATCCTATTTTATGGTCTACCTGGCCTCCTAGATGCAACTCTACTCATATAAGAGTTAACAATAACGACCCAGAATTTGGCCACTTTAAAATATAATATATAAAGTGATTTTAACTTTAAAATAAGTAAGGTTTTATTATTCAAACAATATTAGAAAGGATTTGGACAGAGAAGTATACACAAAAATAGTAACATTTGCCTATAACGACAAAAGTGACAAAATGCTTATTTCAGAAAAGTATGTTTCAATGGTTAAATAAATTATCTTAATTAATATATAAGTGTTTATATTTTAAATAGTATTATATAAATTTATTTTTAAATTTGGTTTACATAAATAAATAGTTTAACTAAAACGTCAAAATGTGACCATAAAACACTTTGTCGAAAAACGACGTTTTATCGATTAAAAGTTGTCGCAACGTCGCCGCACCTTATTTTATTATATAGAAACATATATTCAAATAGTGTAAGTATTAATTAATTCACTAAACATGTTTACTTTTACAAAATAAGATAAGAAAACTTCTAGAAGTCATTAGAAAAAGTAAGTAAGAATTAACAAAAGTAAGAAAAAGCAAACATCAAATCAAAACCAACATAATTATGATATTCTTTACTTAATCTTTAAGTGATTAAGACATAAAGTAAGACGTGAAAGGATGATGTTAAGTTTTGAAAAAATGAAGATTGCTTTAGGTTGATGTAATGTTAGTTTGGCAATTTGGTAAGAGGCTATTTTGGTAAATTACCACTTTTTTCTTTTTCTATAAATATCCACCTCCTTCTTCACTTTCATTCACATTCCTTCTTCTTCTTTTCTCAAGCTTCTTCATCTTATTTTTAATGGCTTCCAAGCCATAGAAAAAAACTAGAAATAAATAATGTCAAAATATTTTCAAAATGTTCAAAAGTAATCAATGTTCATTCTCTTCAAATCAAACTCATTTTTTCTCCATATTCTACCTCTTCTTCTCTCTTCCATAACTTCTTCAAAACAGAGTCAAAATGCAAAAAAAAAAAATTAATCATGTATATTTCCAGTATCTACAACTTTCATGTTGACCACTTTATCTTATTCTAAAGCTAACTACGTCAAAAATACATTTCTTTCCAGCGCATTTTCTGGCCCAATTTTTAAGCCAGAGAATAGGTCATTTTGTTTTGATCATAACGGATCCAAATAAAGAAATTATTTTTTTGAAACCATATAAAATTCTAGTGGCTAGAACTTTTACGTTGATCACTTTTTCCAGATTTGAAATTTTCTATACCTTAAACTCAATTTTTTGAAGTGTATTTTCGGGCTTCATTTTTGTCAATCCGGCAATACCTCTTCTTCATTCTATCATATCTCCCTCAAAACAACTTGGATTCAAATGATTCATTTTTTTTAAATTCAATAGAAAAGAATTTGAAACAGTTTTTCAATTAACATGTTTTTCAAATTTCGAGAGTAAGAGAGTCAAAAACAAAGAGAAGGTGATCTATTTTTTGGATCTAAATCTTCGGAATTCAAGTTCAAAGCTCTATCGCTTCTTCTCTATATTTTCATCCAACCTCCATCTTAAGCCTCGGCCAAGATATTGGAAGGGATAAGGTGTTGTTTGCTAGTGTTTAATGGAGTAGGAATTAATTAGTGAAGTGTTGGTTGATTAGAATGTTGGTAGGAAGTTAATTGCTTTGGTTTATGGTGAGAAACTCTATTTAGCATCTCTATTTATATATATACATTTTTGATGATATGTTATGATTTATATGAATGTTTATATATGTTTTTATCATCAAGTATTGACTGTTTGATGTGATTGTTAAATTGTTTTACCAAGTCACGTTAATACACGTCGATAAGCACAAAGGAAATTACTTTCCTTTTGAAAATGAAATGGCGTATATGGAATGCTTCAATCTTTTGGAAATAGTTTTAAAATGAGTTAGAAAATGTTTTATAAACATTTAAATACGTATAAAGAAATAAAGGAATAAAATCTAGATTTTATCTTGTATATTTTAAATATGTCCAAAATAATTTTCTACAAAAATCGCGCTTTTGCAGTAAAGTGGCCAAAGTTTAAAATTGATATTTTAAATGTTTTAAAAATATGAAATAAATCCTAAAAATCTTTTAAAAAGTATTAAAAGAGATTTAAGTTGAAAATATGGATTTCTAAATGATATAAAAGTCGTTTTGAAGAATATAGCTTTTAAAACGCTATTTGCAACACTTTTCGCAAGGCTTTTCGCAGTAGTTTGAAATAACTTTTGAAATGCAGTTTTAAACTTAACAATTCTTTCCTATATATTTTTTGAATGATTTTAAAACAATAATTAAGTTATTTAAAGATGATTTGGAAGTTTTAATAAGAGTCTGAATAACTGGTTAAGAGAAATTGTTTATACCACTTAAACAAAAAGTGAAGAAGATTGAATATAATAACAAACTGAGTATGCGGAAATGACTAGTACATTTTTCCTATCGTTGAGATCTGGGAAAATAAAACAAGGTGTTTCACTAAGGTTAGGGAAGGAGCAACCAGTGCCCTAAACTTACCTGGCCTATATTTCCTCTTCTGAGGCGAGGGGTGGAACACATCGAAAGGAAAGCCCGGATGCTCTAAAAGATCATAATTAATTTTTTCTAAGATAAAAGAAAAGCAATAAATTCTTTGAATTTATTATGAATGGTCTATATATAAGATTTATAAAATAGATATTTTATAAATAAAAGTTATGGAATTATAAAAGTGTTTTATAAATATTAAATGGGATTGTAATCAAATTCATATATGGGTTTGCAATTGAAATTCAGAAAAGAATTTATAGTGGATTTTATAAATAATAAGATTTGAAAGGAATGAATTTGTAAATAAGAGCTTTATAAGTAATTAAAATATAATTGGATTCTGACTTATAAGTGAGATATAAATGGAATTTGTTAGTAAAGAAATTTTGTATATGGAAGTTTATGAAATATAAATGGAATTTAAAAACACTGTTTTGTAAATATGAAATCAATTTAATTTGATAAGTTAAATGAGAAAGTTTATTAAAGAATTATATTCGCGATTTTGGACAGTGAATAACCCTTTAAATTAAATGGATGTTTCGGAAAGTGATATTATAAAAGGGGAATATTTTCCCTAAGTTAAAAGTTAAGAAGAAAAATCTTTGATTAAGATTTACTGAATGATTTGGAAAGGTTTTACTATGTAAAAGAGAAAATGATTTGGAATTATTATAGGATTTAAGAAAAGTTTAATAAACCAAATGATTTGATAAATGAGGCTTAATGATTCCATACACTCTTGAAAAGAAAATGGAATAAATTGAAAAGAATATATCTAAGAAAGATATTTGATTAGATAAAAGATGAAGTAATTGATTAATGATTGATATCCATATATGAACTTAACATCGTTTTAAGCGATGATTGGGTTCGAAGGAACCGGAGTCGGATTGGGGAAATTCTTATCTGAAAACCACTTCGAACCAATGTATACTTTTGAAAGTGAAGACATGTTGAAGATGATAATTATTGAAGACCATGGATCTTTATAGCGTGAGGACTGCTTATTGAACGTGCTCTAGGTCGTTCCATTATAGAATTATTTATAGGAGTGGTCTCCTCGTTGTGGGGATTTTTTTGGATTGCGAGGACCACTCGTTACTAGTGGTAGTAGGAGAGTGCCTTCGGTTTTGTTTAGTCTCGGAACGAAGTGGATGTTTGTCTAACATTGTACTCTAAATCACATTTGAGTGGTTTCTATAAATGTATATCAGTTGGTGGTGGAGAAGGCAACTTCTTTTAGCTTAACACCCTTTTCTGAGACATATGAGCTCAGGAAGTTATACTTTTGTAGAAATCAGTCATGTGACATGGAATGACAATGTGGCATTCAAAGTGGAACTTGTTATGATCAAAGCGTGGTTTTGTATGAAAAGCATGGCTTTAAAGAAATTGATCGTACCTTCGTGAGCCTCACACCCCGGTTATGATGGCATACTATGTGGTCTAACAGACGCAAATTTGAAATAAGTGAGTGTGTATGCTGGTGTCAAATACGATTGGCCCTTTGGGGGATACATCCCTCAAGGCATTTACTGCCCCATTTTGATAAAGTGGTTAGCTTGATAAAAGCAAGGAACTACCGGTTATCAGTGGTGGTATGGCAAGTATAGTTCCAAGAGACTAGTTTGAGAAAAGTGATTAAGGCATCGTGGGAACTATGTTTGTTATGTGAGGATCGGAGAAGAGGTCACTAGTTCCCTATCATGTTGGAAATCCAATCCCAATACAAGATTTACGGTTTTGATTGTATTCCTAAAATAGCTGTAATGACTTGCAAACATTTCAGCTACCCCCTTTCTGGTATCATATGTTCTGTTCGGTATATTCCATTGACCCAGTCCGATTATATTACCTTAGACTTAGTCCAGATATTGATACCTTATTTGAATAAGTTTATTTGCAAATGTTTTTAAAGAGATGTCATTAGAAATAATATCAAAGGTTTTGATATAAAAGTGTTTTGGTTATCATAAGGTAAAAACCCATCCGTCTTTATGTGTGGGCATGGTTTTATGAGATACCCTTCTTTTCAAAATTTTGATGACAAAGTCATTTCAAATTTCGAACATATCATGCTGGTTTATCAAGCCTGATTCGGGTATTTTCAATACTTGGGTCAGATCCAAGTACTTTCAGGTTGAGTTGAATATGGTTGGAGTTTCCAGAAGAGAGCTAGAGATCTTCATCATCGTATGGACGTATTCTATTATCCGCTTCCTCTAGTGCATTTGTTTTGTTGTTTGTCAACATTTATAAGGGCAGGTGTTATAACTATCCAAGCTGAATCTAGGTTAGACTCTGTATTTAAAATTTTCCACTGTAAAGATTATTATTGAAATAATATATGTTATTCCATTCGTGTGAGATTCTATTTTGTCTTTATTTTTCTATCTACCCTTAACGATCTGCTTATTCGTATAATTTGAGTTGGACATGTGTGGTTTGTTGTAACGCCTCGAAATTTTCGATCTCGAAAATTCCATATAGTTAGGAAAAGAAGAAAAGAGATAGAAGAAGAAGAAGAACAGAAAACCAAACTCAAAATCTGACATTCGCAGCGGATAAAATATAATATCAAATAATATTCTTTACACAAAGAAAGCTGTATCAGTCAATTACATTTTAATACATCAGAGTTACAACATTTTACAATCACTGGACAGTTAAAATAACTTGTTTCAGATATACAACAATATAACACAGCGGAAACACTCCATACGTTCCTGCCATCCAGCTCGCCTCCTGAGCTCCAGAAAATCCTTACCTGAAAATCTATAATACTCGGTCTTACCCGAGCATTACATCAAAGTAACACCCGGGTCAGGCTGAAAACCGGCGTGAGTAAACCCATATACCAAGAAATACTAATACAATATACTTATTTAAAATCTGGGTAACTCGTATCTTTACGAGTTCTTTTTTATCATAGTCAATCACATCTTGCCATCCTATCTAAGCATCACTACTCGGATTAAATGACCAAGCTTACATCATTTATTTCAATCCAACCTATTAATTTCAAAAAAATCAAATTCATAAAGAATTATTGCAGATTACAATTCGAAGTAGCTTCGGATATTTACTGGTACCTGACCCCGGTTTCTTCGATTCCAATGTCATTTCATAACAACTATTTAAATTTTAAACAATTCCATTTATCCAGAATTACATATTTACATTGTAGTTCATCATACATAGACAAATCATATTATCACATTTTAATCCAACATAACATAACACATAGCATCTCATATCAAAAATATCAAATCCAAGGTATTCAATATCATTTAATCATCTATAAGCAAGATTAATTAATCACACCATTCTAATTAATTTAAATAAATTCCTTAAATCACTTTTAATCCTGCTTACTTATCATTAATCAATTACAATCCATTAATTAATCATCCGTTAATTATCCCTTTTTATTACCTTAAGCAATTAGCCTTAAATAACACAAATTAATTAATCTTCACCTACTCACATTAATCACATTTATCCTTAGTAAATTACTCAAATTAATTATTCTATAATCAATTACATTGATTAATTACACTTTAATTAATCATACTCATTAATTAATTAATCCTTAATTAATTCCCTTAATTTATCAGTCCTTTGATTAATTACACTAAGTAATTAATCCCTAATTACTTTCCTTAAGTAATTAACCATAAATTACTTCCATCAAGTAATTATCCCATTGGTTAATTAATTACATTGGTTAATTATATTGATTAATTAGCCCTAATTAACTGCCCTTAATTAATTAACCTTAATTAATTAACCTAAATCAGTAATTAATCACAACTATTAATTATTCTTTTACGAACAATCAATTCCTCTTTAATTACTAATTTATTAATCAATAATTAATCTTTAATTGCTCATTGGTAAATTAGCAAATTTAAATGATAATCATTTATCTTAATTAATCTTCTTAATTATTTCCAATTCTTTCCTAATAACCTTGGAACCAAATAACTCACAAGCTTTAAGTTTAAATTAAAATTTAAAACACTAAATCTCTTAATTTAAACTATTAAATTATCGGATTAATTAAGCTTTAAAACAACTTAGGATTAACCTGATTCATATCTTACATCATTTTTCTCAATTTAAATTTATCAAAACATAACGAAAATCAATTTATTACTTAAAATAGTTTAAGATAATTAATTTATTTTGACTTTGCTAAAAATTAAAAAAAACTTTTAACTTTAAATTTATAAACTGAGAACAACACGGGTTTTCTCTTAAAAAAACTGGGTTATCTTAACTTTTTCCCGAGCCATCCTCTTTTTATTTAAAACTTGGTTTAAACTGTTATATTTAAACACCCATGCAAAACAACACGAAGTTTACCCAAGCAATACCCTACCCTACTTCGAGTCAAAACTCGAAATAAATCATCATCCCAAAACACAAACTCCAATGCATAGAAATTTCTGGTGCACGTGCACCAATGTTGGCGAAGCTCTGGCACTCGCGACATCCACCAACAAATCATCGGTCGTCTCCTCTTCTGATCTCAACGATTAAATCCCCTAAACATAACCGAGATCGAAATCGAGTTGCCTCGATCAAAAAGACACAACAGCCAAAAATACTGCCTCGACACGACGTCGCTGACCATTGGAGGTCCCGAAACTCCGCCCACTCACTTGCAAGCCCTTCCCGCAGCCTTTCCCCTTAGTCCCATGATCCCCGATCATCCAGAGGCGCCGTAGTGTCCCAAAACCTGACCTCGACTAGAATGAGGGTTTAAACCCTACTTCGATCCACTGCCAACGCCACGCCGATCAAACGTCACTTACACCACTTTTTTCCTGGCATTCCCGATCACCAAGCAAGCTTCAACAAGACCCCGATCAACCCAAAATTTCGACAATCGCCAGAAATAGCTTAAAAACTAATTTCTGTTCATCTTCAAACTACACCAAAAATAATTAACTAAAAATCAAGATTTTGATATCAAAAATCCTAGTTTACAATGGGGATTCAGGTTATATGCATGAATTAGTAAATCATTGAGATTTATTTTTAACCCATTTTAAGTTCCCACTGTCCCCTTTTGTTTTCCAAAATATATTCAAACTTATTTCACATAAAAGTATTTTTAAAACTTTGCTTATGTTAAAACGAACACACTTTGTTCAGGAATCAAGGCCTAAAAATCATTTGAGAGGAAGATTTGAATTATTGAATCACGTTTCCAACCAGAAATGTTTAAAACATAGGCTTGCTAGCCTATTCCAGACTTGAACACTGATTCTAACATACACATATCTACATAAAATCATTTCTTTATCATCATGCACACATGATTCATAAAATATTTGAAGGATTCACCATATGCCAATTCATGCAATTTCAGTTTTATGAGTTTTACTCACCTGATGATGAATGAAAAGAGAGGTTCGAATCCGAAAAAATACTTGAATGCTGAAGACTGGAAACTTTGAAATGGATCTTGATCTTGATGTAGGTTGAAGAGTTATTGAGAAGATTGCTTGATTATTTTGTATTGCTCAAGTTTTGAATTTGCTTTGACTTTTGAACTGAAAATCCTTGTTGCTTTTGAAATTACTGCTTATTATTTGAAAATCTAGAATTGCTTGATTTAGATTAATATACAGTTTGTATAATTTTCTGTTTTAGTGTTATAGAGTTTTGGTTCTTAGTTGAAAATTGTAGATCAGAAAAAAAAATGGAAGAGAGGGGAAAATATGTTTATATAACTTGGTTTGATTTATTTTAGGAGAAAACGAAAAATAAAGGACACTTGTCCTTTACCTTGTTAAATTTGCTAACACGTGTTATTTAAAAGGTTTATAACTTAACACATGTAACATTACATGCATAAATGAAATTTTTAAATGTTCAAAAAGCCTTGAAAATGTAACAACCCGCTATTTTGGACTATTCGCATCCGCACATCTTGGACTTGAATAATTCAAAATACCGAATTGTTAATTTAAATTTGGCAAAACTCAGATATACAGTAAATAAATAGTCACAGAAACACAGACATAGAGTAATAATATGCAGCGGAAATAAAAGATAGTAGTTCATGAAACTACTATATATATATATATACATATATAACAGAGTTAAATAAGTTACAACAGAAGTCTCAAACACAATAGTCAAATACAAGAATCAGAATACATCACTGGAATCAACTGAATATCTGAAAGCTATATAGATAGCTGGATCTCCAGACGAAGCTCCAACTCCAAAGATGAGTCTCGAATACTGGTACACTCAGTCTGATCCGAGCGTAAAGCAAAACACAAAACACTCGAGTCAGGATTAACATTCTTATATCAATAAATCCAACTCAAATGAAATAACAACTGAAATACAAGTAACTCAAAGGATGTTGGAATAACCATCCTCTAAGGATCCGTTAAACTAACTACTATGTAGTAGTGTACGCTAAATAGATAATTCCTATCAGTAATATAAAGTATCAAAATAGTGTTAAGGTGTTACCATTATCCCCCTTAACACGTTTTATATAAGCGTTATAGTCTATACATCACTGTAAACTCCACCGTAAACTAGTAGGATATCAAGGAGTACTCCATAGGTATAACATAAAACAAATTCGTAGTGGCCGCGTATATAGGGATACAAGTATGACAAGGCACATGAGGCGATACCCAAGGTAGTGAAACTACCGTTTACCTGATCCGGACTGTTGAAAACGCATCGCCGCAGCGATCGCAACACCGCGAAACAACACTCCCAAAAGTACGAGGGTGCGCCAAATAATAACAAGTAATGAGTAGTTTACGAAGAAGTGTGTTCGCTCGAGGTGGCCAACCCCATTTGGCCCGGCACGGCTCCTGTTTTAGTCATTTCCAATTTGACACAAGTGTCAAGGCTATCCGTTATCGTTCTCTTTCTTCAGTCATCACCTACATCATTCCAACCACTTCATTCTGGATCACAACTCTGCGTATAGTTATTAAAGTGATTTTCGGTTTAGATAGAGAGTATGTCCATAACTGATTCTGGTTTCTTTAATAACTTTCATAATTATTACACCGATTGGTCGTTTAATAAATTTCAAAAGTCAAAAATCAAATTCGATTTCAATTAGAATTTGTGAACCAACATTTCATTCATCTTTCTATCTCAATTTCCGTAATTTATGTTTCAAACTTCCAAATTACAATTTCAAAATCTTATAATTCAATTTCAAATTTTTACTTAAACTAATTCGAATATTTATTCAAGTTCGTATATAAGTTTCATTCCAAAATCGTTTCAAATAATTTAATTTAACATTGAAATTAATTTAAATTCATTGATCAATTTCATTAAATATTCGTTAAGTTAATTTATCATTCAAAACAATTTCTATTAAATTTCCAATTCATTAAATCTGTTTCTTAAGTTCTACTTCATTATATCAACATCAAATGAATTAAATTAGATTCGTCAAATCAATTCTTTAAATTACAAGTCTTACATTAATTTCAATAATCACATTTTTATCTCTTGTTAAAGAAATTCAATTTCACTTATTCATCTACCTAGTTACAAATTTCAACTCAATTATAAAGAACTTAATTTCATTTATTAACGAAGTTCAAATTCACTTATTCCGATTTTCAATTTCTCTTATCAAAGAATTCAATTTTTATTTAATTATCAAATAATTCAATCTTATTCAGTTGTTAAATAATTTCAAAACTTAATTATTAAATAATTTCAAAACTTCATTATTAAATAATTTCAAAACTTAATGATTTCAAACTTAATTATTGAATAATTTCAACTTAAGTATTAAAAAAATTCAAACTTAATTCAAATGAATAATTCCAAAATTTATTCACTACTACAAAACAGGCCATTTGCATCGGTTGTTTACCCCCCTTTTGCATCAGTTCAACAACCGATGCATATGCAACCGATGCAACAGACTTAACACTTTTGCATCAGTTCTGAAACCGATGCAAAAAGAACCTTTTTGCATCGGTTGTTACTAACAACTGATGCAAAATATCATCATGTTGCATCGGTTGTAATGAAAACCGATGCAACAAAGTAACTTGTTGCATCGGTTTTTTATAACAACCGATGCAAACTGATCCTTCTATTGCATCAGTTTTTTATAACAACCGATGCAAACTAATCCCTCTGTTGCATCAGCTATTTATACCTGATGCAAAAAATCCATTCTCAGAAACCATTATTACAGTGTGTGTATATATATATATATTATTGATTATAACAAACAATTATTGCATACGATATTACAATCATTCAAAATTAAATTTGATGGCAAATACAAACTGAATAACATAATACCAAAATAAATATATATATCAATTAAAGTGTTAATAATCTATATAGTACTTCACCACACTTCATACAGTACAAACAACCCACTCCATACAACCACTCAGTCACAATTCACACGATTATTTAGCATCAACTGTTGCCACCTCTTCTTGCCTTCAACTGTTGCCACTGATCTGCATAAACCAAACATACCACAAACTGCCTTACAAACTGCTGCCCGACCATACCACAGACATCACATTAACATCCCCTTTCAAACATCACCACTGCTGCCTCTCCACTTGCTACAACTACCCACTCCTACACTTCATACCATACTAACAACTTCTTCCCCTGCCGCGCTTCACTTTGCTCAAAGCAACTTGCATCAAAACCTAAACCACCCCTGCCTTCTACTCATCCCCATCATCATCACAACTGCCTGCAAGTCCATTCACCCCACTGCAAACACTCACCTTGCATTACTTCACACATTCTCCATCAACATTTGTTGCTAACCTCCCTTCCTATTACAAGCAGTTCAACTAGCAACACTGCAGCCATCACAACTGCCACAGTTCATACACACAATCCCCCCTCTACTGCCATAACTTCCTTGCCTGCAAACTTCCCCTGTCAGCACATCTGCTCACTGCCTACACCATAGAAACAATCCACTTCTCTCAAACAAACCATCACTTCTGAACTGCCATACCATACACCATTCATACCCATCTACCAGTGTTGTTACTACTGTCACTAAACAATGCATATCCTCACAATCATACCTCATTACCATCCTCAACCACATAAATTACCCCCAGTACATAACCATATCAAAACCAATACATCACCACCCTGATATCAAAACCAATACCTTCCCTGCTACCACATCACCACCCTGCCTTCTGTCCACATACAACAGCAACTCCATACAAAAGCAGCCACAACATTCATCCGGTAAGCTCTCCAATTCAACTTCACACTCCAGTACACCATATATTTTCAAATCAACTTCAAATACTACTGCCAACCGTCCTCCAGAACCACCACCGCCCTGTCAACCCAACACTTCATATTCACATTAACTCACCTTATACAACTTACCCACCAGTACAATTTCATACTATACCATACTATGCCATAAATATACTGCAAGTTTTCATACTATGCCATTGCCACTTCAACTACTCCACACACTGTCACTTGCATACATACTGCCTTTACAGTTCCATTGCTGAACTTAATACCCTCGAACAAATTTAATATCTCATACGATTTGGAAGATGAAGATGAGGACATTGAATTAGTGATTGTTAATGAAAATTGTGCTAATGTTAAAGGAACTAGTAAATTCACATCCTATAACTTAGATAATGAATGTGGGGTGAATAAGGATGTTATCATGGCTAAATGTGCTGGTTTAAATGATGAAAACTATGATACATTGCATTCAAGTGATAGTGAAATGGTTTATGTCAATGTGTCTAAATTCTCAATTGATAAAAGTGTGGCTGTTCCTGATGATGTCAGAAGGGATAAACATGATTTTGAGATTAAACTTTAGATATATCAAGATAGTATTAATAATGGTAGGGTTGCATCTTCATCAAAAAGTCATGGTACAACTGGCAGTGAGTTTGACTATGATTTTCATCCAATTAATGGTTTATCATCAGCAGATCAAGGTAGCTTAATCAAAGCTTCTGTACATACTCATGACAGTAAGTAGATGTATGAAATAATGCATGCTTTTGTGAAATCCTTTAAAACTGTACATACCAAGGTAGAATTATCTTTCTGTATGAAACCTTATGAATGGGAACTCATCCCACCTAAAAATCAGAGATGGAGTTTGAATTAAATAATACGCATACTAATGGATCTAGATAATTAAATGATAAGGTGGGAAAGATGAATGTTGGTAAGTTTAATTCTGTTAGGGGTAAAATGGATTGCATGCCTTGTGATCCAATCTGTAATCAATCGCTAAATCTTCCAAACTGCTTGTCTGTAGTGTTCTGCAATACAACATTATAGATTGATAAGTGCAGACATCCATTCTACTATTCAACGGATAATATATTACTGTACTTGAAATTTGGAGTTAACGATATAAGCATGCTTAATGAAGTAAAACAAAAGTTCATTCGGGTTTTCTAACCTCCAGTATATGCAAGATTTCTTCCTTAACCAGCAGTTCCTTCTTCTGCTTGATTTCTTTTATGAATTTCTGCATACATTTCTTCTATCATAGGCTTCCATAGGCAAACACAAGCATTTATGAACCAGTTAGATGCCTATACCATGTTATCCCATATTCACAATCTAAGAAATTAGTATTACCTAAGTGTAACATATAAAAAGAGCAGTACATAGCACATATTATTTGTATGTTCGGAAAAAAAAGCGAAAAATGTATATAAATGGAGTTCCAAAAATGACTACCTGACTCCGTGTTAAAACACTTTGTATGGCAAGAATTTGCTTCTCACTGTCTTTTGGATACCTGAATTGAAAAAATAAATAAATTCTTTATTAGTCCAAATACCTGTTACTTTATACAGTTGGTCACTAAATTCAGCATTAGACTAACAAAAACACGTTTGACTATGTGTTTCTACTGCAGTTAAAAACTAAAACCTTTAAAAACTACTGTGATTTCTCAACAGTGATAACTTCCTATGTTGGTAGTCTGGAATTTCGGAGTGTTCAAGAAACGACTGTGATTTTAGTTTTAGTTGAACTCACGGATGCAGAAAGTTCTGGAACATCCAAGCCTTTAATACAGAAACAGATTTTTCTGGCAAGCCTCTTTGGGGTCTCCAGGACTGATGCTTTCCTGCAGTGTTCTCACGGACGGATGTTTACCCATTTTCAGTGCATATATTATAATCATGGATAACCAGGTACATCTCATTACTACTATTAACAAAACTCTATAGCTTGTTCAATCACTTTGTTTATTTATTATGTAACCCTTACTAAATTTAAGTAAAAAAAGAAACATATTCCATTAGAAATTAACTCATACCAAGCTACATATTTCATTATGAAATAATGCAACACTTAATCATGGCTACCTAATCAGTACCATGCTTTTATATCTTAGTTATGTTTCAGATGGTTCCTAAACAGCTTGCAAATGTTTTCAATGTATAGAAGTGAAGTGATTGCAACATTACACGCATCCATTGCACATGAAACATGATACCTTTGAACGCTTAATTTCTACTAATCATTTCTTCAAATTCCACTATAGAAAACACAATCAGCAAATACATTATTTCAATCCTTATATCTTGAAATAAAACTAATCAATGAATATTATTTATGACTTGTGCTAATGCTAATTTACGACTTGTACAGTGTTGTACTTAATCAGTAAAGATGACCAACAACTTTATGTTTTTTTGCATGTGCAAATCTTGAAAAAGCCATAAACCAACAACTACAGGCTAGTGAAACTGTGGGAGTTATAATCCAAAAATAATTTTAATAGTTACATACTTCAATTTCATGTGAAGAATGAAACAAAAAGGATATGGCGAAAATTATAGGCAGAAGTGCTTTCAAAATGGTGAAGTAACATCAAAATATGAAAATATATATTTTCCATAAATCGATGAATGGAAGCCAAAAAAACACAAGATCCAAACCAAAAGTGGTAAAAGAACATCCAAAATTCAAAGGTATATGAATGATAAAATAAGCTCTTTTAAATAAATAAATCGTAAAGCATGAAAACAAAATACTATATTGATTACCATCAGGAAGCGGGACTTGAACTATTATATGTCAATCATTCTTTTGTCAACAAAGTTCATAGTAAAAGTTCATCGTGTTAAGTGGACCTCAGCTGCCATTTGTGTTGAACCAAACCCATGCACCCACTCTTCCTGATGCTTAAAGGTACAGGCTCCCCAGCCTCCCCTCAGCTAATGTCAAGTTGACACAGATTTCACTAAATCCACATTAAAAAAATCTCAATTATGCAACTGTCAATCAAAATCCAAAATTTTCAAGAAGAGAATAAAATCACAGCAATATTTGATGTTAAAATTAGAACAAATTATTGCCAGAATTATGTTCAATCGTAAGAGAGAAGGGAACATCGAAGGTAGGAGCGGAGAAAATATTATACAAAAGTAGAGGATTAAAGATATCGCTCACCAACATCGCCACCGCGTCAGAATGGTCGACACCACTTCGGATCCGCCTCCCACTCATGCACGCCCTCCACCACAACCGCGACCTCTAGCATATCCGCCTGTAAAACTAGAGGGTCGGCCTCCTCCTGAGCTCGTTCGAGCTCCTAATTGTCAAGCCCTCCTCTTCTGTCGCCCGCCACTCCATTGGCCTCGCCCCATCCTGCTCGTTCGAGCTCCTAATTTTCAAGTCCTCCTCTTCTCCTCTCTATGAATCAGGAGAAACTCGAATATTTCTAAACTCGAAAATTTAAGCGGCAAACAAAAATGATGCAAATAAAATTTGATGGAGAAACAAAATTGACTGGAAAATTATTTGGCCACGGAATGAAAATTTGACGGAGAAACGAAAATTTAAGCGGCAAACAAAAATGATTTGAAGGCAAATAAAATTTACCGTAGTTGCATCGGTTGAATTTGAAACCGATGCCACTAAAACTATTTGCACGTCCCAAATGCATCGGTTGTTGGTGACAACAGATGCAAATTTAATTTTTTATTATCTATTGCTTTTCACGTACCAATTGCATCTGCTTTTAAGATAGAACTGATGCAAATAGTTCTATTTGCATCAGTTTTTACTTAAACTGATGCAAATAAGGCGAAGCAATATGCATTTTTTGTACTAGTGATTGTCAAATAATTTATTATAAAACAATGTTCTTTCAACAAGTACTATGTTAATATTTTGTTTCAAATATTAAATATTAACATTTTTCTTTCATTAAATTCCAACTTCTTTTCAAAACTTATTATTTATTCAGATAAAATCTTCATTTTATTTTTAAATCAATTTATTGACCAATCGAGTTTTTATTTAATTCTCTATCCTAGGTCAAATTCATTTGGGTATTTATCATTTCAACCCGATTCCATTTCAATTCAAAAATCAAAACATAGCAAAGGGAACTTGCAGTGTGATAACTGGGATGTTGTCAAAGTAAATAAACAAGCAATAACAACAACCAATAACATCCAATGATTAATTCAAATAATTCCGAAATAATCGTATTAATTCACATTGTTGTTTGTGCAAATTAATATAATTATTTCTAGAATCTACATTATCATTTCATGTAGATTAAAGATTATTACACTAATATTTATACGGTTCTTCACTTGATATCTATTATTCAATTTCATACTACATCAATTTACACGACATACATTCAATGGTTCAAGGTGTAGTTAACACTATTTCTACGTGTCGATCAATCTAACATTTAAAGGATCATATTATACAACTTTTAACAAATCAAATTTAGCACATATATCAATTTTATCCTATATCAAATTTAATAACATATTATTTATCACTTTAAACATTAACAATTTAACATCCAATGTAACATCAAACAATCAATCAATTATCAATCAAACTGGATTATTATCGCATAATTAACAGATAATGGTGTCAGATGTCACAGGTGAACTGATACAGGAAATAACATATATAACAGTATAAGTAACTAACAGCAGCATATTGCAATTGTCGTTTCAATTGAAATCAAATTTAATAAATAAGAAAATGTTAATCGTGAGTGATTACTCACCTTCCGAGGCTAGAGAAATCAAAGATGACCCAGATACGTTCACTGATACGGACATTGAAATTAAATGACGAATCGAAGCAACGCAAAACTCGGCACGAATCAGGCACGGCAAAGCTGATATAGATATTGATGAGAACAAATCAGAATCTGGATATACGCGACCATGGCAGATATATTTATTATTATTGTTATCATATTTATTCTTCCAAAATGTAACGGAAATGGATGCATGAATTTATATATGCTTGTCTTTATACAAATCAACCATGCAGACTACATATTCTTGATACATTGCTTGACATGCATAGTAAAACAATTTATACGTATTAATTTCAGACTATTTCCCTCTAGATTAAATTGTTAGTTGAAGCAGTGTTATAACATACACAAATAACAATAACTAGTTAGAAATATAGACAGTTTTAAAAAAAAACAAAAGGATAAAAACTATAATACAAGTAGCACTACACTAGCAACGTACGTAGATACAAAAAAAATGTCCACGCAAACGAACCAAAAGCAGAACGTATAGAAAATAGGTACAACTACAAAATAGATATAATCGATGTATACTCAATTGTGTACTTCTCACAGCTGCATCCATAGATTATGGACACGAAAAGTGGGAAAAATAATATACAGAGCTAAACTGTCTGGACTATAAGTAAAAAAGTTATAGAACTAAAATGAGTTTTTATATTAATTTTCAAACATAGCAGTTATTTTATATTTTTGTGACAGACTGCCATACCGAAGAGAAAGGAATTTGTACTTGCATTAAGAACAAACCAATATCAATGCACACGTACACACTACACATGCATATCCATACACTTCACACACACAACACATAATAACCAAAAATTTAGAAACTTATATACATAGTTTATAAATTCTACTCAACTTATCATATATATATATATATATTTCTACAATATGCGATATAAGGCAACACAGAATACTTACCTAAATGAAGCATAAGGTAGCACCGTTATTTAGAGCCAATAGATAATGGATGAAAGAGAAAAACAGATTGACGTTCGGAAAACTAGCAGAGGAAAGAAGTCATGGCAATGCACAGGTGGCGAGATTTCGGCCTTGGAGTCGATGAAGCGTAAGCGGTCGATAAGGTGACTGGAGGCTCAGTGCGAGGAGAAGGAGTAAGCGGCTATCTCGGCATAGGCGGCTGGTTGGAGTGGGACAAGCTCGAGCTTGGTCGTTTGCGGGGTGGTGCACTCAGTGGTGGAGCTTGGCTGTGCTAGGGGAGAGTTGCGGTGGAGAAAAAGTTGGAAGGTGATGGTTTCTCGGTTTCGAGGAAGTGGTTGCAATTTGTCGAAGTCATGCTTGCGTGCACGGCTGTGTGGTCGAGATGGTCGACCATGGTGGAAATGTCGGTTCAAGGAGGTGGAGATGACTTTTGGGTCAAGTGTGTGAGGCGAGTGGAGGAAGTGGCGGTGGCTGGTCCGAGGTGGTTCGGCAATGGAGAGGAGGAGATGTGGAGTGCGTGTGCTTTTTGTTGATTTCATATAATTTTTTTTTGAAGAAGAAGTATGAAGAAGAATAAGAAGAAGAAAGGTTAGATGAAAGAGGAGGAAAGGTAGTAACTGAAGACGTGAATGAACAGTAAGTAAATTGAAAATGAATTGATACGTTTGATTTTTATTTTCAGTAATAAATTTCTCTTAGAACTACGAAAAGCCACTCACATTCCAAGTCTCACCAACCAACTTCCAACTACTGAATTAATGCACGGCAGCTGAATAAATTTACAAATTTTTGAATGGGTGCAAATTGTTTTTAGTTTGGGCTGAATACGGTTTAACCAGCCCATCCGAAACGGTTAAATCAACGCAATGGATTACTTCGGACTTTGATTTACACAAATGAATATATCGTTTTGATCAGCGCGACGAGGCGCTTCCAAGGGAAAACAGATACCCATGGTACGATTTAATTATAAAAAATTGAATTTTTATACTGGCGGAAAATGCAAGAAAAACGCAGGAAAATAAGATCGATGGAGCTAAAGAAGTCCGAATTTGGAAAAACGAAAAATGAAATCTTGATCAGAAGATGGTTTAGAATTTTTCTATGTAAAAATATTTAGGTTTCAAAAACGTTTTATTTTCATCGATTTTTAACTGATTAAATTGAAGTAAATTTACGCACGAAATAAACTTTCATATTTTTGGACGAAAATTTACCAGTTGCTATGTTTAACTAGACGCATTCCAAATATCAAATTCTTATTTAAAATTCTATTTTATTTTTTTCTTTTTAATTAAATGTCACACAAATTCAGTAAATTAAATTAATTAAACCGTTAAAATATCCGGCTTGTTACACTCTCCCCCACTCAAAACTTTTCGTCCTCGAAAAGAAAGAAGGTAGGAGAATAAAAAAAACCAGAAAGAAAATTGATTGAAAACAAAATAAAACAATTAGTTTAAACCATATAACTTTCAAATTTAATTAATTAATATTCAATAATTGATTTTAAACTCAAGGAATTTCATTAACTTGGGTTAATTTCAATTTTTTGTTATTTGTTACAAATTTTTTTTCAAACTACAGTTTTATTTTATTTTTTTATTAATCCATTTATTACTCAACTAACTTATTATTCTATTTATCTCTATTAATCATTTTATAATTAAACTTTAAGTGTATAACATTTTTATACGCACTCAAATTTTATCTATAATGACAATTTATATTGTATATTATCTAATTATCTTAAATTAACAATTTCAAAGTTCATAAATTTGAATAGTCATTTATTATAGTCATACTTTACTCGACAAATTTAATTCTTCTTTATTTTAAATTATTATTTAATTTATTCCACTTAATATATCTTATCACATATATATTAAGTATATCTACACTTATTATAACTACCCAAATTTATTTAAAAATTCCGTTGATATCATTTATATTGTATAATATTCAATTACATAATTAACTTTTGAAAATTTAGGTAAGTAATATATAAAGCAATTGAGTATTATCTAAATAAAATTTATAATTCACTTATTTCAAGTTAAGTATTTATATAAAAAGAATTTGGCTTCATTTATGATTGAAAATCATCCTTTAACAAATTTAAGAATTAATTTCCGATTAGCTTCAAACAACTTAGAGATAATTATATACATACAATATATCCAAGTCAATTTAATTAAATACTAATATAAATATATATATATATATATATATTACATCAAGTCATACATAGAAATTTCAAATCGAATTCATTTCAAAACAAAAGTGTAGCAAGCTACTGACGGTCTCTCCACTTCGAAATTCGAAAATGAATATCGATGATGCGGCCGTCATCACCGAAATTATTTTCCAGCGACAAGGAGAAGAGGACTGATTTAAACATTTCAACTCTTTGAAATGATTTCAATTTGAAAATATTTCAAAACCATACACTTTAAAACTTTCGAATCAAAGTTGGAATCATCGAAAATTAAATTCCCAAATTCTAATCTAAATACATTTCAAATTCCAAATCAAATTATAACCAAATTTTATAAATTCCTTCATTTTTTTTATTTCAGACAACAAATCCATTAACAAATTTAATTTCAGAAAAATTTATACTTATATATAATATAAGCATTCAAAATTTATTTTATTTACCAAATTTGAAAACAATATGGTGTCAATTTGCTCTGCTCAAGTGTTTTGGAAATCCTATCGATAGCATTGATCAGACGAATCGATCGAAAACCCAAATCAACATCAACAACTCAAACAACACAATATATATAAAATATTTTTAACATTAATTTACAAATACACTTCTCGCTCAACGATACAATAATGGATTTCAAGGCAAGGATAGAGATTCAATTTTGATGTAAATCAAGTGAAGAGAGTTTTGATTAGAAGGTAAGTTGGAAACAGAAGATAAGATGAATTAAATAACAAAATAGGGCGATGGATAAGTTTATATAAATCGCGGGCAATCTTACCGGGTCGACCGTGACTTCCATAATTAGATCGATGCAGAATTCCAAGGCAAATCTACATTCGATCTAAAGGAATAGAATTCAGGATAGCAAGAGATAGATAGCATCGTAAACCAAGGGTACAGAAATCTCCGGTAAATCAATGCCTATTGTAAAGGAGTTTTACCCCCTTTTCAAATCACTCAAAGTTTGGCGAGACCGCCGATCCATTATAAGGGTCATTCGAAGTGGAGTTATGGGATGTTCCAAAATCGAATGAAGACGAAGAGTGGGGACACGAATGAATTTTAGAACTGCAGTGAACGTTCCAAAATTCAAAGGAATTGAGTCAAAAGGAAGAGATTGAAACTCGAATGAGAGTGATTCTGTAAATACATTTACCCTATATGCTAAGTTTTTCCCAGAGCTACCAAAGCTCTGATACCAACTATAATGACCCGCTATTTTGGACTATTCGCATCCGCACATGTCGGACTTGAATAATTCAAAATACCGAATTGTTAATTTAAATTTGGCAAAACTCAGATATACAGTAAATAAATAGTCACAGAAACACAAACACAGAGTAATAATATGCAGCGGAAACAAAAGATAGTAGTTCATGAAGCTACTATATATATAACAGAATTAAATAAGTTACAATAGAAGTCTCAAACAAAATAGTCAAATACAAGAATCAGAATACATCACTGGAATCAATTGAATATCTGAAAGATGGATAGATAGCTGGATCTCCAGGCGAAGCTCCAACTCCAAAGGTGAGTCTCGAATACTGGTACACTCAGTCTGACCCGAGCGTAAAGCAAAACACAAAACACTCGAGTCAGGATTAACATTCCTATATCAATAAATCCAACTCAAATGAAATAACAACTGAAAAACAAGTAACTCAAAGGTCGTTGGAATAACCATCCTCTACGGATTCGTTAAACTAACTACTATGTAGTAGTGTACGCTAAATAGATAATGCCTATCAGTAATATAAAGTATCAAAATAGTGTTAAGGTGTTACCATTATCCCCCTTAACACATTTTATATAAGCGTTATAGTCTATACAGCACTGTAAACTCCACCGTAAACTAGTGGAATATCAGGGAGTACTCCATAGGTATAACACAAAACAAATTCGTAGTGGACGCGTATATAGGGATACAAGTATGACAAGGTATATGAGGCGATACCCAAGGTAGTGAAACTATCGTTTGCCTGATCCGGACTGGTGAAAACGCATTGCCGCAACGATCGCAACACCGCGAAATAACACTCCCAAAAGCACGAGGGAGCACCAACCAATAACAAGTAATGAGTAGTTTACGAAGAAGTGTGTTCGCTCGAGGTGGCTAACCCTATTTGGCCCGACACGGCTCCTGTTTTAGTCATTTCCAATTTGACACAAGTATCAAGGCTATCCATTATCGTTCTCTTTCTTCAGTCACATGTACATCATTCCAACCACTTCTTTCTGGATCACAACTCCGCGTATAGTTATTAAAGTGGTTTTCGGTTTAGGCAGAGCGTATGTCCATAACCGATCCTGGTTTCTTTAATAACTTTCGTAATTATTGCACCGATTGGTCGTTTAATAAATTTCAAAAGTCAAAAATCAAATTCGATTTCAATTAGAATTTGTGAACCAACATTTCGTTCGTCTTTCTATCTCAATTTCCATAATTTACTTTTCAAACTTTCAAATTATAATTTCAAAATCTTATAATTCAATTTCAAATTTTTACTTAAAATAATTCAAATATTGATTCAGGTTCGTATATAAGTTTCATTCCGAAATCATTTCAATTAATTTAATTTAACGTTCAAATTAATTTAAATTCATTGATCAATTTCATTAAATATTCGTTTAGTTAATTTATCATTCAAAACAATTTCTATTAAATTTCCAATTAATTAAGTCAATTTCTTAAGTTCGACTTCATTATATCAACTTCAAATCGGATTAAATTAGATTAGTCAAATCAATTCTTTAAATTACAAGTCTTACATTAATTTCAATAATCATATTTTTATCTCTTGTTAAAGAAATTCAAATTCACTTATTCATCTACCTAGTTACAAATTTTAACTCAATTAATAAAGAACTTAATTTCATTTATTAACGAAGTTCAAATTCACTTATTCCGAAGTTCAATTTCTCTTATCAAAGAATTCAATTTTTATTTAATTATCAAATAATTCAATCTTATTCAATTGTTAAATAATTTCAAAACTTAATTATTAAATAATTTCAAAACTTAATAATTTCAAACTTAATTATTGAATAATTTCAACTTAAGTATTAAATAATTCCAAACTTAATTCAAATGAATTATTCCAAATTTTATTGTCAAATAATTTATTATAAAACAACGTTCTTTCAACAACTACTATGTTAATATTTTGTTTCAAATATTAAATATTAACATTTTTCTTTCATTAAATTCAAATTCCAACTTCTTTTCAAAACTTATTATTTATTCAAATAAAATCTTCATTTTATTTTTAAATCAATTTATTGACCAATCGAGTTTAGATTTAATTCTCTATCCTAGGTCAAATTCATTTGGGTATTTATCATTTCAACCCGATTTCATTTCAATTCAAAAATCAAAACATAGCAAAGGGAACTTGCAGTGTGATAACTGGAATGGTGTCAAAGTAAATAATAAAGCAATAACAACAATCAATAACAATCCAACGATTAATTCAAATAATCCCGAAATAATCGTATTAATTCACATTGTTGTTTTTGCAAATTAATATAATTATTTCTAGAATCTACATTATCATTTCATGTAGATTAAAGATTATTACACTAATATTTATACGGTTCTACACTTGATATCTATTATTCAATTTCATACTACATCAATTTACACGACATACATTTTATGGCTCAAGGTGTAGTTAACACTATTTCTACTTGTCGATCAATCTAACATTTAAAGGATCATATTATACAAATTTTAACAAATCAAATTTAGCACATATATCAATTTTATCCTATATCAAATTCAATAACATATTATTTATCACTTTAAACATTAACAATTTAACGTCCAATGTAACATCAAACAATTAATCAATTATCAATCAAACTATATTATTATTGCATAATTAACAGATAATGGTTTCAGATGTCACAGGTGAACTAATACAGGAAATAACATATATAACTGTATAAGTAACTAACAGCAGCATATTGCAATTGTCGTTTCAATTGAAATCAAATTTAATAAATAAAAAAATGTTAATCATGAGTGATTACTCACCTTTCGAGGCTAGAGAAATCAAAGATGACCTAGATACGTTCACCGATACGGACACTGAAATTAAATGACGAATCGAAGCAACGCAAAACTCGACACGAATCAGGCACGGCAAAGCTGATATAGATATTGATGAGAACAAATCAGAATCTGGATAGACGTGACCATGGCAGATATATTTATTATTATTATCATATTTATTCTTCCAAAATGTAAGGGAAATGGATGCATGAATTTATATATGCTTGTCTTTATACAAATCAACCATGCAGACTACATATTCTTGATACATTGCTTGACATGCATAGTAAAACAATTTATACGTATTAATTTCAGACTATTTCCCTCTAGATTAAATTATTAGTTGAAGTAATGTTATAACATACACAAATAACAATAACTAATTAAAATATAGATAGTTTTTTAAAAAAAAAACAAAAAAAAGGATAAAAACTTTAATACAAGTAGCACTACACTAGCAACGTACGTAGATACAAAAAAAATGTCCATGCAAATGAACCAAAAGCAGAACGTATAGAAAATAGGTACAACTACAAAATAGGCATAATCGATGTATACTCAATTGTGTACTTCTCACAGCTGCAACCATAGATTATGGACATGAAAAGTGGGAAAAATAATATACAGAGCTAAACTGTCTGGACTATAAGTCAAAAAGTTATAGAACTAAAATGAGTTTTTATATTAATTTTCAAACATAGCAGTTATTTTATATTTTTGTTACAGACCGCCATACCGAAGAGAAAGGAATTTGTACTTGCATTAAAAACAAGCCAATATCAATGCACACGTACACACTACACATGCATATCCATACACTGCGCACACACAACACACTAACCAAAATTTTACAAACTTATATACATAGTTTATAAATTCTATTCAACTTATCATATATATATTTCTACAATATGCGATATAAGGCAACACAGAATACTTACCTAAATGAAGCATAAGGCAGCACCGTTATTTAGAGCCAGTAGATAATGGCTGAAAGAGAAAAATAGATTGACGTTCGGCAAACTAACAGAGGAAAGAAGTCACGGCAATGTACAGGTGGCGAGATTTCGGCCTTGGAGTCGATGAAACGTAAGCGGCCCATAAGGTGACTGGAGGCTTAGTGCGAGGAAGAGGAGTAAGCGGCTATCTCGGCATAGGCAGCTGGTTGGAGTGGGACATGCTCGAGCTTGGTCGTTTGCGGGGTGGTGTACTAAGTGGTGGAGCTCGTCTGTGCTAGGGGAGAGTTGCGGTGGAGAAAAAGTAGGAAGGTGATGGTTTCCCGGTTTCAAGGAAGTGGATGCAATTTGTCGAAGTCATGCTTGCGTGCATGGCTGTGTGGTCGGGATGGTCAGCCATGGTGGAAATGTCGGTTCAAGGAGGTGGAGATGACTTTTGGGTCAAGTGTGTGAGGCGAGTGGAGGAAGTGAGGTGGCTGGTCCGAGGTGGTTCGGCAATGGAGAGGAGGAGGTGTGGACTGCGCGTGCGTTTTGTTGATTTCATATAAAAAAAATTTGAAGAAGAAGTATGAAGAAGAATAAGAAGAAGAAAGTTTAGATGAAAGAGGAGGAAAGGTAGTAACTAAAGACGTGAATGAACAGTAAGTAAATTGAAAATGAATTGATACGTTTGATTTTTATTTTCAGCAATAAATTTCTCTTAGAACTACAAAAAGCCACTCACATTCCAAGTCTCACCAACCAACTTCCAACTACTGAATTAATGCACGACAGTTGAATAAATTTAAAAAATTTTGAATGGGTACAAATTGTTTTAGTTTGAGCTGAATACGGTTTAACCGGCCCGTCCGAAACGGTTAAATCAACGCAATGGATTACTTCGGATTTCTATTTACACAAATGAATATACCGTGTTGATCAGCGCGACGAGGCGCTTCTAAGGGAAAACAGATAATCGTGGTACGATTTAATTATAAAAATTTGAATTTTTATACTGGTGGAAAATGCAAGAAAAACGCAGGAAATTAAGATCGACGGAGCTAAAGAAGTCCGAATTTGGAAAAATGAAAAATGACGTCTTGCTCAGAAGATGATTTAGAATTTTTCTATGTAAAAATATTTAGGTTTCGAAAATGTTTTATTTTCATCGATTTTTAACTAATTAAATTGAAGTAAATTTACGCATGAAAAAAAATTTCCGGGTTATCACATTCCTTCCCCCTTTGAATCTTTTCGTCCTCAAAAAGAAACGAAGCCAGAATTTATTTAATACTTAAAATCAAATAAATCACTCTTTTATCATTTTTAAAACACTTTTAAAAATCTACATTGTATTACAAAAATAGTTTTATAAAAATACTTTTTATAACTCGATGTCCCAACCAGTCCATCCTTGTTCTCACAGAAATTCGGTCATACGTTGATCAGGCGTAAGACTGAAAATCTATAAGTACTTGGTAAACCCGTTTTAACATCCAGTGAAAATACTTGGAAAATAATCTTATTGAAAATATAGAAAACATTTTTGAAAATAGAGGAAATATCTTTGGTGGGAATACTCTGGAAATCATCACCTCCATCCATGGTCGCAGTTACATCTTGAGTTACGTTGGCATCACAGCAAAAGTCCATGTAACTGTTGGCATCAGCTCCATCAATTTTCGCTGCCAAAAATGAAACTTCTCCACTTCCATATAGGTCGCAGTCTACTGATGTAACATCAAACATAGACTATTGGCTCTCAACAGCACACACGATTTTCGCTATGTCACCATAGGTTGTAGTCTACCGATAAAAAATCAAAACGTAGACTGTTGGCTCTCAACAGCACACATGACTTTCGCTATGTCACCATAGGTTGCAGTCTACCTATATAAAATCAAAACAGATTGTTGGCTCTCAGCGGCACACACGACTTTCGCTATGGTCTGCAGCAGGTCACAGTGACATCGAGTTACATTGTCGTCACAACATAACCCAAATGCCTCTGTAGGCATCAGTGCCCTCGACTTCGGCTACACACTACACATAATCCTCAGGAACTAGTTTTGTCCGGACTCCTCACAGGATCAACTTTAAAACCCCCCATTTGAGGCTCAAGGCAGAACCCAACCTATGGTACTCCTGAGAAGTTCATTTCAAGGGAGCGCCTTTTTCTCTAGAGCCATTTTCAAAACACTTTATACTATGCACATATAGTATCTTCCAAATCATACAACTAGTATGAATTCCATATAAATCTCTTTTTCTCAAAATCGATTATCCCAAAATCGATAATCCTCAAACTAGGCTTTCCAAATTCCAATATTGATTTTACCAAAAATCAAAGGCCTTTCCAAAATCCATAGGTTTCAAAATCCTTTCCTCCAAAATCATTCTCATAAGATCCTTTATATATATAGATATATATAACCTTAAAAAATCTTTGGATCATTTCAAACTTGTATAAACCCCTTTTTATACTTCAAATATTTTCAAAACCCTTTTCTTCTGGCTATAGATTCAACAAGGGGAGTTTATCATATATATAACAAAGATACATAACTTTGTTTATGCCAAATCAAATATTCAAATTTGATTACTCTTTACAAAACCACTTACCATATTACTTACTTCCATGAAGTAAATTTCTATTATAGAAATACCCAATCACCCCTTTATTTTATCATATATCTCACAAAATGTACTTTTCATTTCAAAAGCCATTTCACATTTCTTATCCACAAATTCCCACAATCGATTTCATTCAAACCCATATGATGTACACATATCATCCGTACGCTATATGAATCTGATTGCTCACTCGATCACACAATTTCTCTTCTGAACTAGTATCGTCCATCCGACTTCCTAGTGAGGACTCGGATCTGTTTTCTTGATCAGAAACCGTTATTCTCCTTGCATATCCATAACTATGATAGGGAATATCCAGAACCAATCAACAATCCATATCCAGGTTTGCCATCGAAAATTGAGTGAAAAAATCCCAACTCGGATCGACAAACTATCTCGAAATTCTGTGCTCAAATCTGGATCAAATCATTATACGAATAGAATAATATACGTACATCCTACGTATTTATCCTCATTGGTTATTAGCCAAAACAATCTCCTTTTCTATTCACATTCACTTTAATTTCTATCCACTTATTCACAATTACTTCAATTCTATTTGGATTATCACTTTAATTCTTATCTCAATTGGTAATTAATCATACACACCTTGCACTCTGACCAGTTTAAAATTTGAAAATAGGTTGAAAAATTAAAAATAGGCAAGTAGTTTAAAATTAATTATTAGTTTGTAAAATAGTTGTAAAATAGTTATGTAATTGTAAAATAATTGGAAAGTGGTTAAATAATTATAAAATTTTAAATAATTCCAAAGTAGTTTTATAATAGTAATTAGTTATAAGGTAATTGAAAACAATAATTATTTATAAATTAGTTAAAAAAAGTTATAGTTCCAAAAATAATTGTAAAACAAGCATAAGATAGTTTTAGTTTAAAACGAAAAGTTGTAAAGTAAATAGTTTGGAAAAATAGATTTATATCAAAACAATTTATTTTTGAAAATAGTCCAGAGTCAAACTGTTCAATTCCGAACCTCCATTTTCAATCATTTCAATTTAAATTTCCACTTCCATTTAAATTGACCCAATTCCAATTTAAATAACTTCAATTTCCATTGAAATTGATTTAATCCCAATTCAAGTTGAATTAACCTCAATTTCTTTCCAAATTCAAATCAAATTCCATTTGATTTTAAACCTATTCAGCTTTAATTACAATTCCAAATTATTCCAATCAATTTGGACTAATTTCAGATTGAACCCACTTCAATTTCAAATCATTTCAATTTCCTTTTGAATTAATACCAAATCTCGTTTGAATTTTTAAACTTATCCATCTACAATTACAATACCAATTAATTCAAATCAAATTCAATTTGAACTAATTCAATTCAAATTTCAAATTGAAACCATTTCGAATTATATTAATTCGAGTTAAATTTTTAAATGTTGAATTAATCCTATAAATCAAACCAACTTGTATCTTTAAACCATATAATTCTGAATCCAAATTCCATTTTTAACCTATTTCAAAGTTCAAATAATAATTCAAATCCTTTTTAAACAACTAAATCTTTGAAATTCAGTTTATCATCATATTTCAATTTTGAAACCAAACCTTTGAAATTTTATCTTAAACATTCAAATCTTAAGTCCAAAATGATTCCATTTTATCTTAATAATGGATATATTACCACGCCCCATTTCTTATTTCATTTAAATAAATCCAATTTCAGCTTAAAGATTATTAATAATAACTGGATGGTATCATTCGGATTACTTAAAACATCCATCCATTTTCAATTTCCAGATCTCAAACCCATTTTGAGATCACCATAAACTCCCCATTCAAATCAACCATTTAACTTCCCAAGTTAAATCCTAATTTCATCTTGAAATTCCTAATTCAGGTTGTTTGTTCTAAACTTTTTTAACTTTCCCAAAGTTATAATTCAATTTACTTAATCCAGTCAACCCTACTTAAATTTGAATTCCCGCTTTAAATTTCAAAATTATTTCCCACTTATAAGTTCAAAACTTATATCCCTTTGGGTTTTCACATCTCATTCCAAATAAAAATTTAAAACTCAACATTTAGGGTTTATTTCAAACCATCATTGATATTATGTATATTCCTCATATTATTTAAACCACCTTTGGTTTTTAATTTAAACAAATTTCTTTAAATTTTCAAACAACTCTTATTTGAAATAGGATCCTTTCATACAAATATATTAAATAACATTTCTTTATTACTTTGAAACAATTTTCAAATTTTGGACCCTGATTTAAAACTTCGCAATTTAGATCATTTTCAGTTTCAATTTATAAGTCATACTTCCCTAAATGTTTTACTTCCCTAAAACATTTCATTTTTCGTACTCATTAATACACATTTTATTATTAAATACAACAATCATTTATGATAATAACAAAGTTTATCATATCTGGAAACCAATTCATTATTAGCTTATTCCGAAACTCTTCTCTAAATTTAATTTCAGTTTGAAGCTATTTCAAACTTATCTTTATTCAATTTCAATTTGGTTTCATTTCTATTACTACTTAATTTAATTTCAATAATTTAACAACCAATTACCTTAATATTTATTAGAAAGAAATATTGCTTTTTATATCAAAATATATTCTTATATAAAATCATTTAAAAAATTTATATAAGAAAATAACAAGTGCGCTCTCATATATATATTCACTCAACTCATTCTAGGGTACCATTGACCCAATCCTTAATGAGTAATCCCACCAGAGCCAAGGTTCTCGCTTTACCTTTGCTCTGATACCAAATGTAACATCCCGAAATTTTCGATCTCGAAAATTTCGGATAGTTAGGAAAAGAAGAAAAGAGACAGACGAAGAAGAAGCAGAAAACCAAACTCAGAATCTCACATACACAGCGGATAAAATATAATATCAAATAATATTCGTTACTCAAAGAAAGCTGTATCAGTCAATTACATTTTAATACATCAGAGTTACAACATTTTACAATCACTAGACAGTTAAAATATCTTGTTCTAGATATACAACAATATAACACAACGGAAATACTCCATACGTTCCTGCCATCCAGCTCGACACCTGAGCTCCAGAACGTCCTTACCTGAAAATCTGTAATACTCGGTCTGACCCAATCATTACGTCAAAGTAACACCTGGGTCAGGCTGGAAACCAGCGTGAGTAAACCCACCTACCAAGAAATACTAATACAATATTCTTATTTAAAATCCGGGTAACTCGTACCTTTACGAGTTCTTTCTTATCATAGTCAATCACATCTTACCATCCTATCTAAGCATAACTACCCAGATTAGATGACCAACCTTACATTATTTATTTCAATCCAGCCTATTAATTTCAAAAAAATCATATTCATAAAGAATTATTGTAGATTACAATTCGAAGTGGTTTCGGATATTTACTGATACCCGACCACGGTCTCTTCGATTCCAATGTCATTTCATAACAACTGTTTAAGTTTTAAACAATTCCGTTTATCCAGAATTACATATTTACATTGTCATGCATCATAAATAGACAGACCATATTATCACAGTTTAATCCAACATAACATAACACATAGCATCTCATAGAAAAAATATCAAATCCAAGGTATTCAATAGCATTCAATCATCTATAAGAAAGATTAATTAATCACACCATTCTAATTAATTTGAATAAATTAAATAAATTCCTTAAATCACTTTTAATCCTGCTTACTTATCATTAATCAATTACAAACCATTAATTAATCATACTTTAATTATCCCGTTTTATTACCTTAAGCAATTAGCCTCAAATAACACAATTAATTAATCTTCACTCATTCACATTAATCACATTTATCCTTAGTTAATTACTTAAATTAATTATTCTATAATCACTTATATTGATTAATCACCCTTTAATTAATCATACTCATTAATTAATTAATGCTTAATTAATTCCCTTAATTTATCAATCCTTTGATTAATTACACTAAGTAATTAATCCCTAATTGCTTTCCTTAAGTAATTAACCATTAATTACTTCCATCAAGTAATTATCCCATTGGTTAACTATATTAATTAATTAGCCCTAATTAACTACCCTTAATTAATTAAACTTAATTAATCAACCTAAATCAATAATTAATCAAAACTATTAATTATTCTTTTACTAACAATCAATTCCTCTTTAATTACTAATTTATTAATTAATAATCAGTCTTTAATTGCTCATTAATAAATTAGCAAATTCTAATGGTAATCATTTATCTTAATTAATGTTCTTAATTATTTCCAGTTCTTTCCTAATAACCTTGGAACCAAATAACTCACAAGCTTTAAGTTTAAATTAAAATTTAATAAACTAAATCTCTTAATTTAAACTATTAAATTATCGGATTAATTAAGCTTTAAAACAACATAGGATTAACCTGATTCATACCTTTCATCATTTTTCTCAATTTAAATTTATCAAAACATAACAAAAATCAATTTATTACCTAAAATAGTTTAAAATAATTAATTTATTTTGGCTTTATTAAAAATTAAAAAAAAACTTTTAACATTAAATTTATAACCCGAGAACAACCCAGCTATTCTCTTAAAAAAACTGGGTTATCTTAACTTTTTCCCGATCCATCCTCTTTTTATTTAAAACTTGCTTTAAACTGTTATACTTAAACACCCATGCAAAACAACACGAAGCATACCCGAGCAATACCCTACCCTACTTCGAGTCAAAACTCGAGATAAACCATCATCCCCAAAACACAAACTCCAGTGCACAAAAATTTCTGGTGCACGTGCACCAATCGTTGGTGAAGCTCAAGCACTCACGACATCCACCAACAAATCATCAGTCGTCTCCTCTTTCGATCTCAACGATTAAATCCCCTAAACATAACCGAGATCGAAGTCGAGTTGCCTCGATCAAAAAGACTCAACAGCCATCACCAATAATACTTCCTCGACACGACGTCGCTGACCATCGGAGGTCACAAAATTCCAGCCACTCACTTGCAGGCCCTTCCCGCAGCCTTTCCCCTTGATCCCCGATCATCCAGAGGCACCGTAGTGTCCCAAAACCTGACCTCGACTAGAATGAGGGTTTAAACCCCACTTCGATCCACTACCAACGCCACGTCGATCAAACATCACTTACACCATTTTTTCCTGGCATTCCTGATCGCCAAGCACGCTACAACAAGACCCCGATCAACCAAATAGTTTGACAATCGCCAGAAATAGCTTAAAAACTAATTTCTGTTCATCTTCTAACCGCTCCAAAAATACTTAACTAAAAATCAAGATTTTGATTTCAAAAATCCTAGTTTACAAAGGGGATTCAGGTTATATGCATGAATTAATAAATCGTTGAGATCTATTTTTAACCCATTTTAGGTTCCCACTGTCCCCTTTTGTTTTCCAAAATATATTCCAACTTATTCCACATAATAGTATTTTTAAAAATTTTCTATTGTTAAAACTAACACACTTTGTTCAGGAATCAAGGCCTAAAAATCATTTGAGAGGAAGATTTGAATTATTGAATCAGGTTTCAAACCTGAAATGTTTAAAACAGAGGCTTGCTAGCCTGTTCCAGACTTGAACACTGATTCTAACACGCACATATCTACATAAAATCATTTCTTTATCATCATGCACACATGATTCATAACATATTTCAAGGATTCACCATATGGCAATTCACACAATTTCAGTGTTATGAGTTTTACTCACCTGATGATGAATGAATGAAGAGGTTCGAACCTGGAGAAATACTTGAATGCTTAAGACTGGAAATTTTGAAATGGCTTTTGATCTTGATGCAGGTTGAAGAGTTGTTGAGAAGATTGCTTGATTATTTTGTATTGCTCGGGTTTTGAATTTGCTTTGACTTTTGAACTGAAAATCCTTGTTGCTTATGAAATTACTGCTTTTTATTTGAAAATCTAGAATTGCTTGATTTAGATTAATATGCAGATTGAACAATTTTCTGTTTTAGTGTTATAGAGTTTTGGTTTGTAGTTGCAAGTTGTAGATCAGAAGAAAAATGGAAGAGAGGGGAAAAATATGTTTATATAACTTAGTTTGATTTATTTTAGGATAAAAAGAAAAATAAAGGACACTTGTCCTTTACCTTGTTAAATTTGCTAACACATGTTATTTAAAAGGTTTATAACTTAACATATGTAACCTTACATGTAAAATAAATTTTTCAAATGTTCATAAAGCCTTGAAAAGTAATTTACTAATTTATAAATACATATATAAATAAATTTCTTTTTTAAAAAAAATAATAATATAACAATTTATGTTCCAAATAAAATTAAGAAAATATATTTTAAAATCCAAAGTATAATCTAAGATATATATATATATATATTTATCTTTTGAATTTCAATATTCTAATCCAAATTCAAATTCAATTTAAAATTTAATTTAAATTCAACTCACAAATTAAATTTGTGAATAATAATTCTATTTATACCTAGATTTAAAACATCACATTATTATTATTGTTTGAAAATAAAAAATTTGTCGAATTTAAATAATCTATAAAGGAGATTATCAAATAAATATTTTCCCATATATGAATATTAATTATCAGATTTATTTGTTTCAATTTTAACAATCAGTATTTTAATAGTTAGAATCAGTATTTCTTATTAATTAACCTAATTAATTATCAGTCAACAGATATTAAAAATCCGGGTTATCCCATTCCTCCCCCATTTGAATCCTTTCGTCCTCGAAAAGAAATGAAGCCAGAATTTATTTAATACTTAAAATCCTGTAAATCACCCTTTTATCATTTTTATAACACTTCTAAAAATCTACATTGTATTACAAAAATATTTTTATAAAAATACTTTTTATAACTTGATGTCCCAACCAGTCCATCCTTGTTCTCATAAAAATTCGGTCATACGTTGATCAGGCATAAGACTGAAAATCTATAAGTACTTAGTAAACCCGTTTTAACATCCAGTGAAAATACTTGGAAAATAATCTTATTGAAAATATAGAAAACATTTTTGAAAATAGAGGAAATATCTTTGGTGAGAATGCTCTGGAAATCATCACCCTCATCCATGGTTGCAGTTACATCCTGGGTTACGTTGCCATCACAGCAAAAGTCCATGTAATTGCAGGCATCAGTGTCCTCAATTTTCGCTGCAAAAGTAAAACTTCTCCACTCCCACATAGGTCGCAGTCTACCAATGTAATATCAAACGTAGACTGTTGGCTCTCAACAACACACATGACTTTCGCTATGTCACCATAGGTCGCAGTCTACTGATATACAATCAAATGTAGACTGTTGGCTCTCAGCAGCACACACGACTTTCGCTCTGTCACCATAGGTCGCAGTCTACTGATATAAAATCAAACATAGACTGTTGGCTCTCAGCGGCACACACGACTTTCGCTATGGTCTGCAGCAGATCGCAGTGACATCGAGTTACACTATCGTCACAACATAACCCAAATGCCTCTATAGGCATCAGTGCCCTCTACTTCCGCTACACACTACACATAATCCTCAGGAACTAGTTTTGTCCGGACTCCTCAAAGGATCAACTTTAGAACCTCCCCATTTGAGGCTCAAGGCAGTACCAACCGATGTGCTCCTGAGAAGTTCATTTCAAGGGAGCGCCTTTTTCTCTAGAGCCATTTTCAAATCACTTTATACTATGCACATATAGTATCTTCCAAATCATACAACTAGTATGAATTCCATATAAATCTCTTTTTCTCAAAATCGGTTATCCCAAAATCGATAATCCTCAAACTAGGCTTTCCAAATTCCAATATTGATTTTACCAAAAATCAAAAGCCTTTCCAAAATCCATAGGTTTCGAAATCCTTTCCTCCAAAATCATTCTCATAAGATCCTTTATATATATAGATATATATATAACCTTGAAAAATCTTTGGGTCATTTCAAACTTATATAAAACCCTTTTTATACTTCAAATATTTTCAAAACCCTTTTCTTCTGGCTATAGATTCAACAAGGGGAGTTTATCATATATATAACAAAGATACATAACTTTGTTTATGCCAAATCAAATATTCAAATTTGATTACTCTTTACAAAACCACTTACCATATTACTTACTTCCATAAAGGAAATTTTCTATTATAGAAATATCCAATCACCCCTTTATTTTATCATATATCTCACAAATATACTTTTCATTTCAAAATCCATTTCACATTTCTTATCCACAAATTCCCACAATCAATTTCATTCAAACCCGTACGATGTACACATATCGTTCGTACGTTATACCAATCTGATTGCTCACTCGATCACACAATTTCTCTTCCGAACTAGTATCGTCCACCCGACTTCCTAGTGCGGACTCAGATCTGGTTTCTTGATCAGAAACTGTCATTCTCCTTGCATAGCCATAACTATGATAGAGAATATCCTGAACCAATCAACAATCCATATCTAGGTTCGCCAACGAAAATTGAGTGAAAAAATCCTAACTCGGATCGATAAACTATCTTGAAATTCTATGCTCAAATCTGGATCAAATCATTATACGAATAGAATAATATACGAACAACCTACGTATTTATCCTCATTGGTTATTAGCCAAAACAATCTCCTTTTCTATTCACATTCACTTTAATTTCTATCCACTTATTCACAATTGCTTCAATTCTATTTGGATTATCACTTTAATTCTTATCTCAATTGGTAATTAATCATACACAGTTTGCACTCTGACCATTTTAAAATTTGAAAATAGCTTGAAAAATTAAAAATAGATTAGTAGTTGAAAATTAGTTATTAGTTCGTAAAATAGCTGTAAAATAGTTATGTAATTGTAAAATAATTGGAAAGTAGTTAAATAATTATAAAATTTTAAATAATTCCAAAATAGTTGTAAAATAGTAATTAGTTATAAGGTAATTGAAAACAGTAATTAGTTTATAAATTAGTTAAAAAAAATTATAGTTCCAAAAATAATTGTAAAACAAGTATAAGATAGTTTTAAGTTTAAAAAGAAAAGTTGTAATGTAAATAGTTCGGAAAAATAGATTTATATGAAAACAATTTATTTTGAAAATAGTCCAGAGTCAAACTGTTCAATTCCGAACCTCCATTTCCAATCATTTCAATTTAAATTTCCACTTCCATTTAAATTGACCCAATTCCAATTTAAATAACTTCAATTTCCATTGAAATTGATTTAATCCCAATTCAAGTTGAATTAACCTCAATTTCTTTCCAAATTCAAATCAAATTCCATTTGATTTTAAACCTATTCAACTTTAATTACAATTCCAAATTATTCAAATCAATTTGGACTAATTTCAAATTGAACCCAGTTCAATTTCAAATCATTTCAATTTCCGTCTGAATTAATCCCAAATCCCGTTTGAATTTTTTAACTTATCCATCTTCAATCACAATGCCAATCAATTCAAATCAAATTCAATTTGAACTAATTCAATTCAAATTTCAAATTTAAACCATTCCGAATTATATAAATTCGAGTTAAATTTTTAAATGTTGATTTAATCCTATAAATCAAATCAACTTATATCTTTAAACCATTTAATTCTGAATCCAAATTCCATTTTTAACCTATTTCAAAGTTCAAATAATAATTCAAATCCTATTTAAACAAATAAATCTTTGAAATTCAGTTTATCATCAAATTTCAATTTTGGAACCAGACCTTTGAAATTTTATCTTAAACATTCAAATCTAAAGTCCAAAATGATTCCATTTTATCTTAATAATGGATATATTACCGCACCCCATTTCTTCTTTCATTTAAATAAATCCAATTTGATTATTAATAATAACAGGATGGTATCATTCGAATTACTTAAAACATCCATCCATTTTCAATTTTCAGATCTCAAACCCATTTTGAGATCACACAAACTCCCCATTCAAATTAACCATTTAACTTTCCAAGTTAAATCCCAATTTCATCTTGAAATTCCCAATTCAGGATGTTTGTTCTAAACTTATTTAACTTTCCCAAAGTTAAATTCAATTTACTTAATCAAGTCTATCCTGCTTAAATTTGAATTCCCGCTTCAAATTTCAAAATTCTTTCCCACTTATAAGTTCAAAACTTGTATCCCTTTAGGTTTTCACATCTCATTCCAAATAAAAATTTAAAACTCAACATTTAGAGTTTATTTCAAACCATCATTGATATTATGTATATTCCTCATATAATTTTAAAACACCTTTGGTTTTTAATTTAAAATAAATTTCTTTAAATTTTCAAGCAACTCTTATTTGAAATAGGACCCTTGCATACAAATATATTAAATAACATTTCTTTATTACTTTGAAACAATTTTCAAATTCTGGACCCAGATTTAAAACTTCACAATTTAGATCATTTTCAGTTTCAATTTATAAGTCATACTTCCCTAAAACATTTCATTTTGCGTACTTATTAATACATATTTTATTATTAAACACAACAATAATTTATGATAATAACCAATATTATCATATCTGGAAACCAATTCATTATTATCTTATTCTGAAACTCTTCTCCAAATTTAATTTTAGTTTGAATCTATTTCACACTTATCTTTATTCAATTTCAATTTGGTTGTATTTCTATTACCACTTAATTTAGCTACAATAATTTAACAACCAATTACCTTAATATTTATTAGAAAGAAATATTACTTTATGTATCAAAATATATTCTTATACAAAATCATTTAAAATCTTTATATAAGAAAATAACAAGTGCGCTCTTATATATATATATGTGTGTGTGTGTGTGTGTGTGTGTGTGTGTGTGTGTGTGTGTGTGTTCACTCAACTCATTCTAGGGTACCATTGACCCTATCCTTAATGAGTAATCCCACCAGAGCCAAGGTTCTTGCTTTACCTTTGCTCTGATACCAAATGTAACGTCCTGGAATTTTCGATCCCGAAAATTATTCCAAAAAATCCAGATAGTTAGGAAAAGAATAAAAGAGATAGACGAAGAAGAAACAGAAAACCAAACTCAGAATCTCACATTCGCAGCGGATAAAATATAATATCAAATAATATTATTTACACAAAGAAATCTGTATCAGTCAATTACATTTTAATACATCAGAGTTACAACATTTTACAATCACTAGATAGTTAAAATAACTTGTTCCAGATATACAACAATATAACACAACGGAAATACACCATACGTTCCTGCCATCCAGCTTGCCTCCTGGACTCCAGAACGTCCTTACTTGAAAATTTGTAATACTCAGTCTGACCCGAGCATTACATCAAAGTAACACCTAGGTTAGGATGGAAACCAGCGTGAGTAAACCCACCTACCAAGAAATACTAATACAATATACTTATTTAAAATCCGGGTAACTCTTACCTATACGAGTTCTTTCTTATCATAGTCAATCACATTCTACCATCCTATCTAAGCATCACTACTCAGATTAAATGACCAAGCTTACATCATTTATTTCAATCCATCCTATTAATTTCAAAAAAATCAAATTCATAAAGAATTATTGCAGATTACAATTCGAAGTGGTTTCGGATATTTACTGATACCCGACTATGTCTGTTCGATTCCAATGTCATTTCATAACAACTGTTTAAGTTTTAAACAATTCCATTTATACAGAATTACATATTTACATTGTTGTTCATCATAAATAGAAAAACCATATTATCACAGTTTAATCCAATATAACATAACACCTAGCATCTCATATCAAAAATATCAAATCCAAGGTATTCAATATCATTCAATCATCTATAAGCAAGATTAATTAATCACACCATTCTAATAAATTTAAATAAATTAAATAAATTCCTGAAATCACTTTTAATCCTGCTTATTTATCATGAATCAATTAGAACCATTAATTAATTGTGAGGACCCGCAAATCCGTACTCCTTGAATATACACTAATCTCCATTGATTAATTCAAGATGAACAGAAATACGAATACTCAATGATTAAGAAAAAGAAAAAGAGAGAAGAAGAGATAAGAAGAAGATAGAAAATGGAGAGGAAAGAGAATAGAAAGAAAAGAAAATAGAACGGAATAGAAAACAACAGAACAACAACAGAATCTCACAATTCGCAGCGGAACAACATATAATAATAAATGAATAATCTTTAAACAAAGAACTATATCAGTTATTACATTTTATACATTACATTTCTTTACATCATATCATCATCAGAGTGTACAACAACATACAGCAACAAACAGTGCAGCGGAAAAAGAAATGCTATATACTAGTAATACGCCATGCCATCCAGCTTGCCTCCAGCAACTCCAGAATATCCAAAATATCCTGATAAACCTTACTCTTGACTGCCCGTGTAGAAATTGGTGGGCACCCAGAGTTTAGGAAGGAAAACAATAAACTCCGAGTCAGTCATGTGACTGGTGTGAGAACTCAAAACAGTTTATTTATCTTTAAAATCAAAATAGAGTGATATTTTTAAAGTCAATTCGCAATGCTTTTAAAAATGAGACTACCATAAGGCCTCCCGCACACACACACAATGCAAACGCAGAATCGGAGGAGATTTCTCCTTATGATAGTCAAAGATGCTTGATACGCATTTAAAATAACATTTGATATTATTACTAGTGCATAGTGTAGAGAAAAATTCATTTCAAAAGTAGAATATAAATCTTAGCCAGCATAGGTACCATTATATTATGCCTACTAATAGCTACCATATTAGATGGCAGGTTCTACAACTAAAACCGTACAAGTCACGTATTGTTTCTTTGGATTTCCAACGAATGATCAGGCCAAGGAACTTCCCATTGCCACATGAGAATGCTTCTGGATGGACATCCCCGAGAAAAAAACCGGATCTCTACCAACACAAGGCCGGTTTACCCCTAACTGAGTAACAACTGACCGAATATGCCATCCCCCGGTCCTTTGGGACCTTTCAACCGAGCGCTCGTAATCAATTCACACAATCATAACAAAGTGTTTTCAACATGAGTAAGTATCTAGGCTCCATACCATGATACCACCCTTTTCCAGAAGGAAATGCACATATCCTAAAGGGCGCTACCCCTCATAACCTTGCCGCATCTTTCCTGTTTTGACCATTCACGGGGTGTGAGGCTCGACGAAGTCACGTCCACAAAAACATACTTTATACAAAAGCCATGCTTTGGGTCAACAAATGATCATAGAAATGATCACCAAGATAGACGATCAAATAAACGATCCTATCACAAATAATCAACACAATGATCATTTACAGCAACACTCAGCATGTCACATTACCAAATTGGGAATATATCGCTGATAACATTCAACTACATAACCTCTGAGCTCGTACGTCTCAGAGAAGGGTGTTAAGCTAAAAGAATAAATTCTCCGCCACCAACAGAAATATATTTGAAAGAAATCTGCTTTATATCTCAATTTGTAACGTCAGACATACAATCCATACAAGTCTGTTCCGGGCTCGAACAAAACCGAAGGTAATTCTCACGAAGCCCTTGCAATCTGGGTATTCACAATCCCGATCGAATTTCCCATCACTTAGGGAATCTCTATACCAGGAGCTACCCAGTGCAGAGACAATCGATAGGTCATTCTATCGCTTTCGCAAATACTCGGTCTTCAACGCGGTCATCAATTGCAATTCATAACGACGTATCACATATTCGGAATGGGTTATACGACCCCATGGTCCTTTCCCGGTTAACCCGAATAGTGAGCGCTTATTCAAAAATAAGTGTGGCATTCAAATTCAAACAAATCACATCAAATACCCATTCAAAGGGAAATATTGATAGTCGGTTATTGAACTATCAAATGGATATGCACACATCACCAGTTTCCAAAAAAATTTCCAATTATTTATTTTCCAAAAATATCTTTACTAGATATATAATTTCACACTTCAAAAATAAATCAATATTTATTTTTAAACAACTTCCCTTTCTATTCATAAATTCCATAGTGAATGTATATTTCAAAATATCTATGAATATATGATTTCAATTATTCATTTTCAATTTATCTTCAAAAAGATAAATTCTTAAGATATTCACTTTATATTGGAAAAACATTTCCATACTTATTAAATAAGTAATTCACGAATTTTATTTATTTTCAACACTTAGAAAATATTCAATATACTTAAATCTAAATTAAGTATATATTTCATTCTTTAAGGAAATCATTCTCTTAAACATATTTATTTAGGCCAAAACGAATGTTGCGTAAAACATATTTACGACAACCCAAAATCACTAGTATAAGGATTCGAAATTAAGATAGATATATAAATCCCAATACTAAACAAAACATTTCCTTTCGGAAATTATTTACTATAACAACAGTGTTATAGTCCACCATTTCCTTTTATTTCTCGAAAACGTCTATTTCAACAATAAATGTTGAAATCTATGGTTTCGAATCTCAACACATTTTAAAACATCGTTAGATCGTTTTAATTCAATTTAAAACATCACATTCAAAACAATTCCTTTAACATATTATTCACTATTCAAAAACGTGAATATACTTTGTTAACAAATTTCATCCCTTTATACATTTTATTTTAAAGGATTATTCACAGTTAAAAACGTGAATATAACTCCATTTATAGGTTTCAACAATTTACTTATCAAAATAAGTCGTTTGCGAATTTATAAAACAACGTTTATAAACTCTATTTCTATTTATTTTATAACAACTTCCTTTTATAAATTCCTTTATTAATCTATTCGATTTATAACTCAATTATAAACTAAAGGTTCATATTATAAGTTAAATGCTTATAAAACGATTATTTTACAAAATCGTTTCTTTGAACTTCATAATTATAAATCTTATAACTTATAAGATTCAATTATTTATCCAAAACCATTCTTTTAATAGTTTTATAAATTTTATAAACCTACTGCTTATAAAATTCCATTCATAACTTCATCGTTTATAATTCCATAAATTTCATTCACTTATGAAATTCACTTTCACTTCATTCAAACACTTATAAAAACTCGTTTTATAATGTCCATATTTCAATTTATAAATATCCATTTATAAATCTCTTAATATAAATCAATTTATATTATTCTTTAAAACATCTTTAATCTCCTTTATTATTTCACCATTTTGATTCATAAAATAATTAAATTTTATAAATCCCATATTTAAATTTTTCACAATAAATTCTGAAATCCAATTTAAACTATTTTATAAAATCATAAATCCCATATTTTCAAAAATCAATCTTTAACTATGTTTCTCAAAAATCATAATTTTGAAAACATTAAAAATTATACGTTTATTTATTTAAAAAGGATCAATTCCAAAAAATATTTTATAAACGCATACTTTCAAAAAAATCACTTTGAAATCCCTTTTTAAAATTCCAAAATTTGGTCCAATGATGCTACACATCAAATAGTCAATCACGACTACAACGATATCATATATCGATATGATAATCAACGAATATCCAAATATCTGAAATCAAATAAATACTGTTGAGGAATCCATTTGGATCCCTCCAACCTGTTTTCCTGTATCCAAAAACATTAGCACAATACCAATTTCGCTCCAGTACGAAATTATCGCGGTATATGGGATTTAAAATATTATCCGCTTAATAGACGGCGCAATAGGGTCTCATCCGCTATACAAATGCGGGAAATCAACAACTCCAATATATACATATGCCAATATATATATATTGCTATTATATATAATACCAATTTCACTGTTTATGAAATATTCGCGGTATATGTTTTTAATAAATAACATCCGCTTACTAACGGCGCATAATGTCTATTTTAACAATCAATAGATAACAATCCATTCAAACATGCATTCAAATATTTTAAATCTAACTATTTAAAATAAAATCGAAACTGATTTGATTGAGTGAGAAGTTCTCACCTTGATTTTATTTCCGTTTTAGCGATTTATTTCGAATAAAATTAAACGGACGTTTAATTTTACCCAAAATTCTCACTAACTCCAAACGACTCCAATCCAATTCCATCGCGTAGTGCTCGTCCATACGATTCCAACGCAACTGGTTTCGCGCGTTTTCGACCTCGTGTGAAAAAGTTACAAATATTTGAAGTTACACGATTTATACTTATATAAATTTACAACTTTTATAATAAAATTTATAACCTAACTTATCACCACCGTTAGATCCAACTCCAAGCCATCAGAGCCGTGCTTCTCCTTCTCTTCTTCACGCGCACGAAGAAGCTCCAGGCAACACGCACAAAGTCGAACCCATCACGTTGAACTAGGGTTGAATTTTTCACCCAATACGAACCACTTCGACTCGATCAACCACCACCACCACGCGCGCCTTGCTCCCTTCCACGTTCGGCCAGAGCACGGTGGCACTCGGCCACTCCCTGACGCGCGCGCACGAAGATGAACGCATGATGAACGCGGCCACTTTGCACCTTCCACACTGCTCCATTTTTAATCATAGCCGTTGATCTTGTAGTTCTCTTCATGCTCTACCTCTTTGTAGTTGGAAGTTTCGTCTAATTGTTGATGGATTTGGAGAAATCGAGGGAGGAAGGAGGTTGTTTTCTGGCCGTTCATAACATATGGAGGCGGTTAGGGTTTAATATTTTTTTTTTTTAGTTTTATGAAGGGTAGGGGCTATTTATAAGGAAATTCTCAAAGACTATTCAATCCGGAAATCCCGAACTTCGATTCACGCGCCGTAACCAGCGTTTCTAGGGTTTACCCCGCGTTTCGGACACAATGGAACATGTTTCGAGAGCTAATTCGGTCATCTGTGCGAGTTATGGCTATAAACGTTCAATTTAAATTAAACCGATTTAAATCGATTTCTAGGCGTTTTAATTTGTATCGGACAAACGGTAAATCCAAACGACTTGAAATTTGAAACCTTACAATAATATCACATTACGGATCCGATGAAACTGGTTTCGTCGAAATCCGAGACTTTTTGAAAAATGGCTATTTTAACTCGCCAAATTAAAATTAAAAATAATTCGATGCGTTTCGAGCTGCCACGATCAAACGATAACTCCGATTGACACGAAAATTGAAATCCGGTAATAACTAACTATTACGGATCCAATGGAACTAGTTTCGTTCAATTCTGAGACTGTTCAAAAATTGACTATTTTCACTAGTCGATTTTAATATTAAAATATTCAATTTTCACAAATTAACTTTAATTCGATTTTAAAAGTTCTAAAATATCGTTCTAACTTCAATATGATAAAATAAAATTTTACAAATCATTTTCAATCATATTTAACTCAATTTTCAATTATTTCCATAATTTAACATATTAAATTATCGATTTAATTATTCAATTAAATCCAATAATTCAAAATAAAATTTATTCGACTTATAAATTTCACTTATTAATATTTAAAATTAATTAAATATTCAAATTTAACTTAATTAAAATTCTGGGTCGTTACAATCTTCCCCCCTTAAAAGAATTTCGTCCTCGAAATTATTAAGTAAGAAAAGTTATAGAATTTATTAACTTTCCCAAAATTCATAGTTAAATTTCTTATAATAACTTACTAAGTTTTCAAATCATACTTAGTTATCTTTTCAAACCAAACAACTATTGTTTAACTTTCAACTCCAAAACAAAGTTAAAGTTTTCAAAATTTTCCAATTTTCTCAAATTTTTTCTAACGCCTTAAATTTTCGGAAAAATTCGCCATAGTCTCCTTTGCGCGGCTCGATCCGAAAAAAATTACAGTATATATATATCACAAATATACATCTCATCAAGTAATGAGGCATCCCGCAGGGAAAAAAGTGTAAAAGTACGGTATGTAATCCGAGATATGTACCTTATATTTTATTAGCAAGCATATACGGCTAATATAGCGCGAAAGCGAGCTCCAAATGCGAAGCAAACGCGATCCGCACCTACTAATCACTCAACAAACAACATGAGAACATGTATATAGACAATAGTATCGATATACAACATATAGCAACATAATAACTATATATGTGTGACGACCGCCCATGACTCCCGCACCAAAACAAGAGAAAAGAGCGCTGAAGGGCGTGCTAGGTAGCCATGGACAGTAGTCAGGGTAAAATAAGCATCGTAGAAACTCTATCGCATAACTCACAGCGCATGGATAAAATACAATAGAGAAATATATATATACATAGTGAAGCTTCATAACAGGAAATCATCATATAAGCATCACAGTAGTTTGATACAATCATCCAGGCAAATCCATACATCAAAGCCTCACTACATAGCACTCAGAATATATACAAGCAGCGGAACACCCAGAACAAATAGTAAGAAAACTAATATGCAAAGCCTCCTGCTCGTCTTCGTCATCATCAGCGTAGATCTCCAAGAACAGCACCTGTCACCTGCTACCTAGTCTGCCCATCCCAACATGGATGAACAGCCCAAGGTAATAAGAGGAGACATAAAACCTTGAGTCAGACAAAGTCTTAATGAGTAGTAATCAACTATCAAACATACCAAAAGAGCATAAGGAATAAAAGGAATAGGAACCAAACCGTCCCACTCCACCTCTTTCTACAGTGATAGCCCCCAGACACACACTAAGGAAAACAAACATAATATAGCAGATAATTAAAGTAAAGCAATAATCACTCGAGTCAAGGGCGATGCTTTCCAAATACAAACCCCCAAGGCCTAAACCAAGATCAGATAAGCACCCAGAAAATACCGCTCTTGAGACCGAATGATAATACAACCAAACATCCATGACTCTGACTATCACTGTTATCATTGCCATGATTTCACCGTTAATTGAATGACCACCTGTCAAGGGCTAATGGTAACCCCGGTTCTAGACATAACTCCGCACGTCGTCGCAGCCCGTGCCTAGGAATTTTCGCAACTACCCAGAGTACTAGCACGTCGTCGCAGCCCGTGCTTGGAACGTCGTCGCAGCCCGTTCCAACGTACTCTTGCTTTGAGCATGCTAGAACCTTCAACAACGATAAGATCTTAGCCTCCTAGTCATCCTCCTCGACGACTATTTCCATACTAGCTCAAGCGCCTCTCAAGCTAACCATTATCACCTACCCGGATCGCATTACCGAGTTATCAACATAACTTTGCACGTCGTCGTAGCCCGTGCTTGGAACGTCATCATAACCCGTCCCAACCCAACATCATGGTTTGCCTCCTCGCATCATGGCAAAGTCCCATCTCAACATCATCCAATCCATACATATGAGCTTCAACATCCGCTTCATATGCCATAAGCAGCTTTCACCATTCAAGAGCCTTTCCACTTAGCTTTCGAATCATCTTCAATCATCTTGTTCCAAATCAACTACTAGCTAACTTGGAAACAATCAAATCAATCATACAATCTAACAATCAATCATTTAAACAAGATCTAATGAGCAATATCAACTATAATGGCATTTTCGTAAATAAATGAGCATAAGTCTAACATGCATGAATCATAGGTTTTTAGCATAGATCTATCAAATATAAAACATGGATTTTGTCTCTAATACTTGATAAATGAACATGCATAAGTAAACATCTTCACAAACAATGAATCTACACTTGGATCTAAGGAAAATGCACAAAATCACCATCTACAACACTCCAACAAACCACCAATCCAATATACTCCTTTGGGTCCGCGTGAGAGATAACTACCACTCACCAAATCACCTAAACACCTCAAAAACTAAACACTTCAGATCTGGACAGCGAAGATCAGGGCTTGATCCGGCGAAATCTCGCTTAAAACGATGAAATCTAACTTCGTTGGATGAAGATCTTCAACTTTGGTACTTGAATCTTTGATCTCGATCTTCGATCTTGGATGGATGTTAGAACTAGATTGGAATGGAGAAAAGAAGATGAAGAAATGTTGTAGTCGAGCTCTCAAAATGGCAGCACTTCGTCGCTTCAAAAATCAGTCCCAAAAAGTGAGCCAAACCCCTCTATTTATAGGCTGAAACCACTATGAGTCGTCGCCCCTTAGGTCGTTGCCGACCCAACCCTTGAGTCGTCCCCGACTCATCATCATGCCGACTCAACAAAACACAGGGCCTCACGTCTAACCTATACGCGACTCACCCCAGACACGACTCAACACCCCTAACGACCTAACATTCTTAACCCGTGTACGACCTACCCATAGCCGACTCAACAATCCAACCAATACGGCCTAACGACTTAACCCTTCCTGCCGACTCAACCATTCACTCTTATGGCCGACCTAACCCCTAGCCGACCTAAGCCTCTACCGACTCAACAGCCACAACCTATCCCTAAGTCGTTCATACGACTCAGCGACTTACCATGAGTCGTTCAACGACCTAACTAGTATGCGACTCATCGCCCCAGCTACCTAACGACTTACGACTCATAGCATACACGACTCAAAACATCTTACGACCTATGACTTCGACCATATGTCTCAACTTACTACCCCGCTATCTCCTAGGTCGGTCAATACTATGAGCCATCCAGGCTCCTTGAGTCGGTCCCCTATGAGTCGGTCACCTATGAGTCGGTCACGACTCAAGACTCCCTAACTCGCTACTACCTATAGGTCAGTCAATCTCCTAACTTGGTCAACACACTTAAGTCGTAACTCGTGCACGACCTATCACTTGACACCACCAAGTTGCTAACCCTTAACTCGGCTAAGCCTATGGGTCGGTCACGAATCAATACTCACACGAGCTAACTTCCACACGACTTAGGCTAGAGACAACATAAACAACACTAACGACCTGTAAATCCTACGATTTATCGACACGTAAAATACGGGTCGTTACATTCTCTCCCCCTTAGGAATTTCGCCCCCGAAATTCCAAGCAAACAACAGCAATCAAAGATTTTCCGCATGCCTACCATTCATAGCAATCAACAACCCATGCATCCAATTCGAGCCTAGCATGCAGAATTCTAAAACTTAGAACAGGCTACAAATTCATGAGATGTCACGACACCTTAGGGCCATACCTTGAAGAGTTCTGGATGAGCTGCCTTCATCCTCTCTTCCTCCTCCCACGTACAGTCGTTAACATCATCACTCCATTGTATCTTGAGCAACGTAATCGTCTTCCTCCTAAGCTGTTTCGTATCGGTTTCAACAATACGAAGCGGCTTACGAGGTCTCGTAACCACTGGATCAACCTCTAAGTCTTCACAGCTATCAGCAGAAACCACAGTAGTTGGGTCATGCACATACTTCCGTAGATAAGATACATGAAAAACATTGTGCACACCCGCCATCTTTTCCGGTAATTCCAATCTATAAGCGAGCTTTCCAATTCGCTCGATAACCGGGAATGGTCCAACAAATCTCGGAGTTAACTTTTCTTTCTTCCCGAATCTAATAGCACTCTTTAATGGAGAAATCTTCACAAAAACCATCTCACCTACGACGAATTCCAAATCCTTTCGACGATTATCGGCATAACTCTTCTGACGATCTTGGGCTGCCTTCATTCGTTGCCGAATGATCTCTATACAATCCGAAGTCTGTCGAATCATCTCTGGCCCAAGTATCAACTTTTCTCCAGTTTCCAACCAACATGTCGGAGAGTTACACGGTCTTCCATATAATGCCTCATATGGTGCCATTCCAATACTCGACTGATAACTGTTATTATATGCAAATTCCACCAAATGAAGATGATCTTCCCATGATCCTCCGAAGTCCAAGACACATGCTCTCAAGAGATCTTCCAAAACTCGGTTGACTCTCTCAGTCTGACCATCTGTTTGAGGGTGATAAGCTGTACTCAAACATAACTTGGTTCCCAAAACTTCCTGGAAGCTCTTCCAAAATCCACTAGTGAACAAAGGGTCTCGATCGCTCACTATACTCTTCGGAATACCATGGAATCGAACTATCCACTTAACATACAACTCAGCCAACTTCGATGCAGTCCTAGTTGATCGAACAGGAATGAACCTTGCACTCTTGGTCAAACGATCTACTATGACCCAAATCCCTTCACTTCCTGCTCTTGTCCTAGGTAGACCATCGATAAAATCCATCGACACTTGCTCCCACTTCCATGTAGGAACCTCCAATGGCTGAAGTAATCCACTAGGCTTCTTCTGCTCAGCTTTCACCAACTGGCAGTTCATACACTTGGAAATAAAATTTCCAACATCCTTCTTCATACCTTCCCAGTAGTAAGCTCTCATCATATCCCGATACATCTTATTTCCACCTGGATGAATTGTCAACTTCGAGTGATGACTTTCCCTCAGAACTTCATCTCTCAATCCATCTACATCGGGAACAACCAATCGTCCTTGCTTCCAAAGCCAACCCTCTCGATCGACCTCGAATCCTTTATCCTTCTCTGGTTCCAATCCAGATTCCAAATCACGGATAATCTTGACAAGCTTATCATCTCTCTTTTGGGTCTCGCCAATCCTTTCCACAAGAGTAGGTCTTATCGATAAGTTTGCCAACATCTCAGGTTCCAATTCACATCTAGGCCTGAAGTCAAATCCAGCCAAATACTCGAGACTCTTCCATTCTAAAAACATGGCTCCCAAACCTGCATGTCTTCGACTTAATGCATCAGCCACTGCGTTACCTTTTCCCGGAGTATAGGCTATACCAAAATCATATGATGCTAGGAACTCTAGCCATCTTTGCTGTCGAAGATTCAAATCCTTTTGGGAGAACAGATACTTCAACGACTTATGATCCGTAAACAACTCAAATCGAACTCCCAATAGGTAATGTCTCCACATCTTCAAAGCAAACACAATCGCTGCTAACTCTAAATCATGAGTCGGATAATTCCTTTCATGCAGCTTCAATTGTCGACTAGCATACGCAACAACCTTATCCTTCTGCATTAGCACTGCTCCAAGTCCAGTGCCACATGCGTCGGTGTAAACCACCATCTCATCATTCCCACTAGGAATAGTCAAAACAGGAGCACTCGTCAGTCGCTCTTTCAGGATTACGAAAGCTTGCTCACACTTATCATCCCATCTGAACACTTGGTTCTTTTTCGTCAATCCTGTTAACGGTGTAGCTATCTTGGAAAAGTCTTTGATAAACCGACGATAATATCCTGCTAATCCAAGAAAACTTCTCACATCAGACGCATTCTTAGGTCTAACCCAATCCTGGATTGCTGCCACCTTAGCGGGATCAACCGCTATTCCATTTCCCGAGATAACATGGCCTAAGAACCTCACTTCACTCTTCCAGAAGTGACACTTCGAAAACTTAGCCTTCAGCTGATGTTTCCGTAAGATCCCCAAAACAATCCTCAAGTGTGTCTTGTGCTCTTCCTCAGTTCTGGAATAAATCAGAATATCATCCACGAACACAAGCACGAACTTATTCAACTGATCTCTGAACACTCTATTCATAAGATCCACAAAATATGCTGGTGCGTTAGTCAATCCAAACGGCATTACCAGCCACTCATAAAAACCGGATGGTGTCCTGAAAGCAGTCTTTGGCACACTATCCTTCGCCACTCTCAACTGGTGAAATCCCGTTGCCAAATCCATCTGAGAAAACACCTTAGCCTCGTGAAGCTGATCAAACAAGTCATCTATTCTCGGCAATGGATACTTGTTCTTCTTAGTCACCTTGTTCAGCTCACGGTAATCAACACACAACCTCAACGATCCATCCGCTTTGGTTGCGAACACAACTGGTGCGCCCCATTCGGACACACTTCTCCGAATGAATCCTTTCTGCAAAAGGTCATCAACCTGCACCCTCAACTCTAGCTGCTCCCTAGGCGCCATCCGCCTAAGAGGCATCACAACAGGTCTGGCTCCCTCAACTAGATCGATACGAAACTCGATCTCCCTATGCGGCGGCAACCCTTTGACTTCGTCAAAGACATCCTCAAATCCATTCACAATAGGCACCGATGACAGTCCATCCCGTGGAACAACCAGCGAATACATGAAGCTCATGAAGACGTCTTCCTCATGCTTACATCGTATCACAACCTTTCGCCCTTCCACATTCCCGACTGTCACCTCAAGCCTCTCACAATCAATCCTTGCCGCATATTTCCTAAGCCAGTCCATACCCAAAATAATTCCGAACCCCGCAAAGTTCAGAACAAAGCAATCACAAACAAACGAGCAATCATGACTCGACACAACTAGACCACGGCATATCATACACAAACATGACGAACCCCCAACTGGATTAGTCACAACCAATGGTCTATCAACAATATCTGGTCTCAAACCTAACCGGTCTACCAAATCATTACAAACAAAAGAATGTGACGCTCCAGTATCAAACAACACTCTAACTGGAACACCATAAATAGAAAGAGTACCTTGAACCACCACACTCTTCCCCTTCTCTTCAGCAGTAGGAGCTTTTGAAGATGACGGCACAGCTCCCAAAGCATAAGCTTGCACAATCTGCTTGTCCTTCCTCGGTTCTGGACAGTCCTTCCTGAAATGCCCCGGTTTAACACAGTTGTGGCATTTCGCCGGCGCCTTTGGATTCCTACAATCCTTGGAGAGATGGCCCTTCTGCTGACAATTATAGCAAATCACCTCGCCCTTCGGCTTCTTCTGGCCATCCCTACCCTTCTGTTGCTGCTGCTTCCTCTTCCTATTTTCACTCCGCTGTGGTTTAGATCCTTCCCTGGTTACAGCAACAACAGAACTTTCCTTAGGAAACAAACTCTCATGCCTGAGAGCTTTCTCCACAAGCTTCTCAAACGGATCATCCAAGTGATCCACCAACTGCCTCCCAAGATAAGCATCCAAACCGGTCACAAACTTCTCGTTCTTCTGATAGGGAGAATCAATATACGATCTGGCATACTTGGACAAAGCTTCGAACTCAGAAATATACTCAAGAACAGGCCTTCCACCTTGCTTGAGCTCCACAAACCTCTTAAACAAGACAGACTTCTGAGCCGTAGAGATGAACTTAGCTTCAAATCTAACTTGGAATTGCTCCCAAGTAATCTCTTCTTCTGGTGTATCTATGGTGATAGAATTCCACCAATCCGCAGCTCTCCCTTGAAGCTGTCTTGATGCAAGCTTCCTCTTAGTTGCATCCTCAATCCCTAAATCACCAAAGATCCTTCGACATGCATCAATCCATCTCTGCACCTCAATAGTCGACTCCGTCCCCAAGAAAGCTTTTCCTCCAAGAGAAGTATAATCCTTGCAAAGCTTAGCAAAATCCACCGGTCTTGGAGCTTGGACTTGAACTCCAACATCTACAGATGGCCCTGGAGCTGGTATCCTTCTCATGATCGAAGTCATCATCGCTTCGAACATAGTTCCATAATCAACAGCTCCTTCATCAGCACGGCTTTCCCTTGCAGCTGGTCTCCCTCTTCGACTCATCCTTAATATCTGTAATAAGAATGATTAGAACACCTTAAGAAACAACTGCATAAGGAGTTCAAATCCTTCTAGGCTACTATATTATATATAGTAATCATCCATCAAAATACAATTACGTCTCTCATACGTAGTTACGTCAGCGAGCGTTGGCTAAAATCGATCAACCAAAGCTCTGATACCAAATGTGACGACCGCCCATGACTCCCGCACCAAAACAAGAGAAAAGAGCGCTGAAGGGTGTGCCAGGTAGCCATGGACAGTAGTCAGGGTAAAATAAGCATCGCAGAAACTCTATCGCATAACTCACAGCGCATGGATAAAATACAATAGAGAAATATATATATACATAGTGAAGCTTCATAACAGGAAATCATCATATAAGCATTACAGTAGTTTGATACAATCATCCAGGCAAATCCATACATCAAAGCCTCACTACATAGCACTCAGAATATATACAAGCAGCGGAACACCCAGAACAAATAGTAAGAAAACTAATATGCAAAGCCTCCTGCTCGTCTTCGTCATCATCAGCGTAGATCTCCAAGAACAGCACCTGTCACCTGCTACCTAGTCTGCCCATCCCAACATGGATGAACAGCCCAAGGTAATAAGAGGAGACATAAAACCTTGAGTCAGACAAAGTCTTAATGAGTAGTAATCAACTATCAAACATACCAAAAGAGCATAAGGAATAAAAGGAATAGGAACCAAACCGTCCCACTCCACCTCTTTCTACAGTGATAGCCCCCAAACACACACTAAGGAAAACAAACATAATATAGCAGATAATTAAAGTAAAGCAATAATCACTCGAGTCAAGGGCGATGCTTTCCAAATACAAACCCCCAAGGCCTAAACCAAGATCAGATAAGCACCCAGAAAATACCGCTCTTGAGACCGAATGATAATACAACCAAACATCCATGACTCTGACTATCACTGTTATCATTGCCATGATTTCACCGTTAATTGAATGACCACCTGTCAAGGGCTAATGGTAACCCCGGTTCTAGACATAACTCCGCACGTCGTCGCAGCTCGTGCCTAGGAATTTTCGCAACTACCCAGAGTACTAGCACGTCGTCGCAGCCCGTGCTTGGAACGTCGTCGCAGCCCGTTCCAACGTACTCTTGCTTTGAGCATGCTAGAACCTTCAACAACGATAAGATCTTAGCCTCCTAGTCATCCTCCTCGACGACTATTTCCATACTAGCTCAAGCGCCTCTCAAGCTAACCATTATCACCTACCCGGATCGCATTACCGAGTTATCAACATAACTTTGCACGTCGTCGTAGCCCGTGCTTGGAACGTCATCATAACCCGTCCCAACCCAACATCATGGTTTGCCTCCTCGCATCATGGCAAAGTCCCATCTCAACATCATCCAATCCATACATATGAGCTTCAACATCCGCTTCATATGCCATAAGCAGCTTTCACCATTCAAGAGCCTTTCCACTTAGCTTTCGAATCATCTTCAATCATCTTGTTCCAAATCAACTACTAGCTAACTTGGAAACAATCAAATCAATCATACAATCTAACAATCAATCATTTAAACAAGATCTAATGAGCAATATCAACTATAATGGCATTTTCGTAAATAAATGAGCATAAGTCTAACATGCATGAATCATAGGTTTTTAGCATAGATCTATCAAATATAAAACATGGATTTTGTCTCTAATACTTGATAAATGAACATGCATAAGTAAACATCTTCACAAACAATGAATCTACACTTGGATCTAAGGAAAATGCACAAAATCACCATCTACAACACTCCAACAAACCACCAATCCAATATACTCCTTTGGGTCCGCGTGAGAGATAACTACCACTCACCAAATCACCTAAACACCTCAAAAACTAAACACTTCAGATCTGGACAGCGAAGATCAAGGCTTGATCCGGCGAAATCTTGCTTAAAACGATGAAATCTAACTTCGTTGGATGAAGATCTTCAACTTTGGTACTTCAATCTTTGATCTCGATCTTCGATCTTGGATGGATGTTAGAACTAGATTGGAATGGAGAAAAGAAGATGAAGAAATGTTGTAGTCGAGCTCTCAAAATGGCAGCACTTCGTCGCTTCAAAAATCAGTCCCAAAAAGTGAGCCAAACCCCTCTATTTATAGGCTGAAACCACTATGAGTCGTCGCCCCTTAGGTCGTTGCCGACCCAACCCTTGAGTCGTCCCTGACTCATCATCATGCCGACTCAACAGAACACAGGGCCTCACGTCTAACCTATACGCGACTCACCCCAGACACGACTCAACACCCCTAACGACCTAACATTCTTAACCCGTGTACGACCTACCCATAGCCGACTCAACAATCCAACCAATACGGCCTAACGACTTAACCCTTCCTACCGACTCAACCATTCACTCTTATGGCCGACCTAACCCCTAGCCGACCTAAGCCTCTACCGACTCAACAGCCACAACCTATCCCTAAGTCGTTCATACGACTCAGCGACTTACCATGAGTCGTTCAACGACCTAACTAGTATGCGACTCATCGCCCCAGCTACCTAACGACTTACGACTCATAGCATACACGACTCAAAACATCTTACGACCTATGACTTCGACCATATGTCTCAACTTACTACCCCGCTATCTCCTAGGTCGGTCAATACTATGAGCCATCCAGGCTCCTTGAGTCGGTCCCCTATGAGTCGGTCACCTATGAGTCGGTCACGACTCAAGACTCCCTAACTCGCTACTACCTATAGGTCAGTCAATCTCCTAACTTGGTCAACACACTTAAGTCGTAACTCATGCACGACCTATCACTTGACACCACCAAGTTGCTAACCCTTAACTCGGCTAAGCCTATGGGTTGGTCACGAATCAATACTCACACGAGCTAACTTCCACACGACTTAGGCTAGAGACAACATAAACAACACTAACGACCTGTAAATCCTAGGATTTATCGACACGTAAAATACGGGTCGTTACAATATGTCAACATAGCAAATGCAGTAAAAGCAATATATTCAACCATCAACCATCATTCATAAATATTCATTTATATTCTCATTAATATTCCATGAATTGGGTTTTCAATTTAATCACATTTGATTCATTAATAGTGGATGTTCTTACTAACATTCATTTTCAATTAGTTTATATTCACTAATTCATATTCAAGTTGGTTCACTTCCAAATCAAATTCATATTCAAGTTGGTTCACTTCAATTCTATTTAAGATTCACTTAACTTCCAACTGAATTTCAATTACTTTAACTTTCCAATTTCATTAATTCAATTCAATTACAAAAGTTGAATTTCATTTATATAACTCAAGTTCACATTTATCACTTAACTTTATTAATTTAGTTTGATACCAAAATCAACTTCACTTAAGTTATATTCCATTTAACTTTAAAATTCATTTTCTATTTGCAACTCATATTCATACGTATATTCATATAGTTTCACTTCTCATATATATAAGTTTATTTCACAATTGTAAATCACTTTAATTATAATTCAATTCTTATAGTTCATTTGCTTATACACTTTATTCTTTAATTTAGATTATTCAAACAACTAAACAATCAAACAATCTACTTATATATACTTTAATAATTCTGAAAAATTATTTCTTTATATACAAAAATATAATCAAGGCAAAATTTATTTCATTTACCCAATTTAAAATAATATTATGTCGGTTTATCTTGTTTAAGAGTTTAGAAACCCCTATCTACGATAGTTAGCTAGACTACATCGACTGGAATCTATAAACAATCAACCGATAAGTCAACACAATACAAAACAATTTTATATTCACTAACAAATACGCTCTCATAGCAATTATTACACTCAAACTCATTCTAGAGTACTACTGACTCTATCTCTAATGAGTAATACCCAACAGAACCATGGTTGTCGCTTAACAATAAGCTCTGATACCAACTGTGAGGACCCGCAAATCCGTACTCCTTGAATATACACTAATCTCCATTGATTAATTCAAGATGAACAGAAATACGAATACTCAATGATTAATAAAAAGAAAAAGAGAGAAGAAGAGATAAGAAGAAGATAGAAAATGGAGAGGAAAGAGAATAGAAAGAAAAGAAAATAGAACGGAATAGAAAACAACAGAACAACAACAGAATCTCACAATTCGCAGCGGAACAACATATAATAATAAATGAATAATCTTTAAACAAAGAACTATATCAGTTATTACATTTTATACATTACATTTCTTTACATCATATCATCATCAGAGTGTACAACAACATACAGCAACAAACAGTGCAGCGGAAAAAGAAATGCTATATACTAGTAATACGCCATGCCATCCAGCTTGCCTCCAGCAACTCCAGAATATCCAAAATATCCTGATAAACCTTACTCTTGACTGCCCGTGTAGAAATTGGTGGGCACCCAGAGTTTAGGAAGGAAAACAATAAACTCCGAGTCAGTCATGTGACTGGTGTGAGAACTCAAAACAGTTTATTTATCTTTAAAATCAAAATAGAGTGATATTTTTAAAGTCAATTCGCAATGCTTTTAAAAATGAGACTACCATAAGGCCTCCCGCACACACACACAATGCAAACGCAGAATCGGAGGAGATTTCTCCTTATGATAGTCAAAGATGCTTGATACGCATTTAAAATAACATTTGATATTATTACTAGTGCATAGTGTAGAGAAAAATTCATTTCAAAAGTAGAATATAAATCTTAGCCAAGCATAGGTACCATTATATTATGCCTACTAATAGCTACCATATTAGATGGCAGATTCTACAACTAAAACCGTACAAGTCACGTATTGTTTCTTTGGATTTCCAACGAATGATCAGGCCAAGGAACTTCCCATTGCCACATGAGAATGCCTCTGGATGGACATCCCCGAGAAAAAAACCGGATCTCTACCAACACAAGGCCGGTTTACCCCTAACTGAGTAACAACTGACCGAATATGCCATCCCCCGGTCCTTTGGGACCTTTCAACCGAGCGCTCGTAATCAATTCACACAATCATAACAAAGTGTTTTCAACATGAGTAAGTATCTGGGCTCCATACCATGATACCACCCTTTTCCAGAAGGAAATGCACATATCCTAAAGGGCGCTACCCCTCATAACCTTGCCGCATCTTTCCTGTTTTGACTATTCACGGGGTGTGAGGCTCGACGAAGTCACGTCCACAAAAACATACTTTATACAAAAGCCATGCTTTGGGTAAACAAATGATCATAGAAATGATCACCAAGATAGACGATCAAATAAACGATCCTATCACAAATAATCAACACAATGATCATTTACAGCAACACTCAGCATGTCACATTACCAAATTGGGAATATATCGCTGATAACATTCAACTACATAACCTCTGAGCTCGTACGTCTCAGAGAAGGGTGTTAAGCTAAAAGAATAAATTCTCCGCCACCAACAGAAATATATTTGAAAAAAATCAGCTTTATATCTCAATTTGTAACGTCAGACATACAACCCATACAAGTCTGTTCCGGGCTCGAACAAAACCGAAGGCACTTCTCACGAAGCCCTTGCAATCCGGGTATTCACAATCCCGATCGAATTTCCCATCACTTAGGGAATCTCTATACCAGGAGCTACCCAGTGCAGAGACAATCGATAGGTCATTCTATCGCTTTTGCAAATACTCGGTCTTCAACGCCGGTCATCAATTGCAATTCATAACGACGTATCACATATTCGGAATGGGTTATACGACCCCATGGTCCTTTCCCGGTTAACCCGAATAGTGAGCGCTTATTCAAAAATAAGTGTGGCATTCAAATTCAAACAAATCACATCAAATACCCATTCAAAGGGAAATATTGATAGTCGGTTATTGAACTATCAAATGGATATGCACACATCACCAGTTTCCAAAAAAATTTCCAATTATTTATTTTCCAAAAATATCTTTACTAGATATATAATTTCACACTTCAAAAATAAATCAATATTTATTTTTAAACAACTTCCCTTTCTATTCATAAATTCCATAGTGAATGTATATTTCAAAATATCTATGAATATATGATTTCAATTATTCATTTTCAATTTATCTTCAAAAAGATAAATTCTTAAGATATTCACTTTATATTGGAAAAACATTTCCATACTTATTAAATAAGTAATTCACGAATTTTATTTATTTTCAACACTTAGAAAATATTCAATATACTTAAATCTAAATTAAGTATATATTTCATTCTTTAAGGAAATCATTCTCTTAAACATATTTATTTGGGCCAAAACGAATGTTGCGTAAAACATCGTTACGACAACCCAAAATCACTAGTATAGGGATTCGAAATTAAGATAGATATATAAATCCTAATACTAAACAAAACATTTCCTTTCGGAAATTATTTACTATAACAACAGTGTTATAGTCCACCATTTCCTTTTATTTCTCGAAAACGTCTATTTCAACAATAAATGTTGAAATCTATGGTTTCGAATCTCAACACATTTTAAAACATCGTTAGATCATTTTAATTCAATTTAAAACATCACATTCAAAACAATTCCTTTAACATATTATTCACTATTCAAAAACGTGAATATACTTTGTTAACAAATTTCATCCCTTTATACATTTTATTTTAAAGGATTATTCACAGTTAAAAACGTGAATATAACTCCATTTATAGGTTTCAACAATTTACTTATCAAAATAAGTCGTTTGCGAATTTATAAAACAACGTTTATAAACTCTATTTCTATTTATTTTATAACAACTTCCTTTTATAAATTCCTTTATTAATCTATTCGATTTATAACTCAATTATAAACTAAAGGTTCATATTATAAGTTAAATGCTTATAAAACGATTATTTTACAAAATCGTTTCTTTGAACTTCATAATTATAAATCTTATAACTTATAAGATTCAATTATTTATCCAAAACCATTCTTTTAATAGTTTTATAAATTTTATAAACCTACTGCTTATAAAATTCCATTCATAACTTCATCGTTTATAATTCCATAAATTTCATTCACTTATGAAATTCACTTTCACTTCATTCAAACACTTATAAAAACTCGTTTTATAATGTCCATATTTCAATTTATAAATATCCATTTATAAATCTCTTAATATAAATCAATTTATATTATTCTTTAAAACATCTTTAATCTCCTTTATTATTTCACCATTTTGATTCATAAAATAATTAAATTTTATAAATCCCATATTTAAATTTTTCACAATAAATTCTGAAATCCAATCTAAACTATTTTATAAAATCATAAATCCCATATTTTCAAAAATCAATCTTTAACTATGTTTCTCAAAAATCATAATTTTTATAACATTAAAAATTATACGTTTATTTATTTAAAAAGGATCAATTCCAAAAAATATTTTATAAACGCATACTTTCAAAAAAAATCATTTTGAAATCCCTTTTTAAAATTCCAAAATTTGGTCCAATGATGCTACACACCAAATAGTCAATCACGACTACAACGATATCATATATCGATATGATAATCAACGAATATCCAAATATCTGAAATCAAATAAATACTGTTGAGGAATCCAGTTGGATCCCTCCAACCTGTTTTCCTGCATCCAAAAACATTAGCACAATACCAATTTCGCTCCAGTACGAAATTATCGCGGTATATGGGATTTAAAATATTATCCGCTTAATAGACGACGCAATAGGGTCTCATCCGCTATACAAATGCGGGAAATCAACAACTCCAATATATACATATGCCAATATATATATATATTGCTATTATATATAATACCAATTTCACTGTTTATGAAATATTCGCGGTATATGTTTTTAATAAATAACATCCGCTTACTAACGGCGCATAATGTCTATTTTAACAATCAATAGATAACAATCCATTCAAACATGCATTCAAATATTTTAAATCTAACTATTTAAAATAAAATCGAAACTGATTTGATTGAGTGAGAAGTTCTCACCTTGATTTTATTTCCGTTTTAGCGATTTATTTCGAATAAAATTAAACGGACGTTTAATTTTACCCAAAATTCTCACTAAGTCCAAACGACTCCAATCCAATTCCATCACGTAATGCTCGTCCATACGATTCCAACGCAACTGGTTTCGCGCGTTTTCGACCTCGTATGAAAAAGTTACAAATATTTGAAGTTACACGATTTATACTTATATAAATTTACAACTTTTATAATAAAATTTATAACCTAACTTATCACCACCGTTAGATCCAACTCCAAGCCATCAGAGCCGTGCTTCTCCTTCTCTTCTTCACGCGCACGAAGAAGCTCCAGGCAACACGCACAAAGTCGAACCCATCACGTTGAACTAGGGTTGAATTTTTCACCCAATACGAACCACTTCGACTCGATCAACCACCACCACCACGCGCGCCTTGCTCCCCTCCACGTTCGGCCAGAGCACGGTGGCACTCGGCCACTCCCTGACGCGCGCGCACGAAGATGAACGCATGATGAATGCGGCCACTTTGCACCTTCCACACTGCTCCATTTTTAATCATAGCCGTTGATCTTGTAGTTCTCTTCATGCTCTACCTCTTTGTAGTTGGAAGTTTCGTCTAATTGTTGATGGATTTGGAGAAATCGAGGGAGGAAGGAGGTTGTTTTCTGGCCGTTCATAACATATGGAGGCGGCTAGGGTTTCATATATTTTTTTTTAGTTTTATGAAGGGTAGGGGCTATTTATAAGGAAATTTTCAAACACTATTCAATCCGGAAATCCCGAACTCCGATTCACGCGCCGTAACCAGCGTTTCTAGGGTTTACCCCGCGTTTCGGACACAATGGAACATGTTTCGAGAGCTAATTCGGTCATCTGTGCGAGTTATGGTTATAAACGTTCAATTTAAATTAAACGGATTTAAATCGATTTCTAGGCGTTTTAATTTGTACCGGACAAACGGTAAATCCAAACGACTTGAAATTTGAAACCTTACAATAATATCACATTACGGATCCGATGAAACTAGTTTCGTCGAAATCCGAGACTTTTTGAAAAATGGCTATTTTAACTCGCCAAATTAAAATTAAAAATAATTCGATGCGTTTCGAGATGCCACGATCAAACGATAACTCCGATTGACACAAAAATTGAAATCCGGTAATAACTAACTATTACGGATCCAATGGAACTGGTTTCGTTCAATTCTGAGACTGTTCAAAAATTGACTATTTTCACTAGTCGATTTTAATATTAAAATATTCAATTTTCACAAATTAATTTTTAATTCGATTTTAAAAGTTCTAAAATATCGTTCTAACTTCAATATGATAAAATAAAATTTTATAAATCATTTTCAATCATATTTAACTCAATTTTCAATTATTTCCATAATTTAACATATTAAATTATCGATTTAATTATTCAATTAAATCCAATAATTCAAAATAAAATTTATTCGACTTATAAATTTCACTTATTAATATTTAAAATTAATTAAATATTCAAATTTAACTTAATTAAAATTCTGGGTCGTTACATTAGTCATCCTTTAATTATCGTTTTCTATTACCTTAAGAAATTAGCCTCAAATAACACAAATTAATTAATCTTCACCCATTCACATTAATCACATTTATCCTTAGTTAATTACTCAAATTAATTATTCTATAATCACTTACATTTATTTATTACCCTTTAATTAATCATACTCATTAATTAATTAATCCTTAATTAGTTCCCATAATTTATCAATCCTTTGATTAATTACACTAAGTAATTAATCCCTAATTACTTTCCTTAAGTAATTCACCATTAATTACTTCCGTCGGGTAATTATCCCATTAGTTAATTAATTACATTGGTTAATTATATTGATTAATTAGCCCTAATTAACTACCCTCAATTAATTAATCTTACTTAATTAACCTAAATCAATAATTAATCACAACTATTAATTATTATTTTACTAATAATCAATTCCTCTTTAATTACTAATTTATTAATCAATAATTAATCTTTAATTGCTCATTAATAAATTAGCAACATTAAATAATCATTTTTCTTAATTAATCTTCTTAATTATTTCCAATTCTTTCCTAATAACCTTGGAACCAAATAACTCACAAGCTTTAAGTTTAAATTAAAATTTAAAACACTATATCTCTTAATTTAAACTATTAAATTATTGGATTAATTAAGCTTTAAAACAACATAGGATTAACCTGATTCATATCTTACATATTTTTCTCAATTTAAATTTATCAAAACATAACGAAAATCAATTTATTACCTAAAATATTTTAACATAATTAATTTTTTTGGCGTTGTTAAAAATAAAAATAAAACTTTTAACATAAATTTATAACCTGAGAACAACCCGGGTATTCTCTTAAAAAACTGGGTTATCTTAACTTTTTCCCGAGCCATCCTCTTTTTATTTAAAACTTGCTTTAAACTGTTATATTAAACACCTGTGCAAAACAACACGAAGCATACCCGAGCAATACCCTACCCTACTTCGAGTCAAAACTCGAGATAAACCATCATCCCCAAAACACAAATTCCAGTGCACAGAAATTTCTAGTGCACGTGCACCAATCGCTGGCGAAGCTCTGGCACTCGCAACATCCACCAACAAATCATCGGTCGTCTCCACTTTCGATTTCAACGATTAAATCCCCTAAACATAACCGAGATCGAAGTCAAGTTGCCTCGATCAAAAAGACTCAACAACCATCACCAAAAATACTGCCTCGACAAGACGTCGCTGACCATCGGAGGTCGCAAAACTCCGGCCACTCACTTGTAGACCCTTCCCGCAGCCTTTCCCCTTGGTCCCATGATCCCCGATCATCCAGAGGCGTCGTAGTGTCCCAAAACCTGACCTCGACTAGAATGAGGGTTTAAACCCTACTTCGACCCACTGCCAATGCCACGTCGATCAAACACCACTTACACCATTTTTTCCTGGCATTCTCGATTGCCAAGCAAGCTTCAACAAGACCCCAATCAACCCAAAAGTTCGACAATCGCCAGAAATAGCTTGAAAACTAATTTATGTTCATCTTCGAACTGCTCCAAAAATACTGGACTCAAAAATCAAGATTTTTATTTCAAAAATCCTAGTTTACAAAGGGGATTCAGGTTATATGCATGAATTAATAAATCATTCAGATTTATTTTTAACCCATTTTAGGTTCCCACTGTCCCCTTTTGTTTTCCAAAATATATTCAAACTTATTTCACATAAAAGTAATTTTAAAACTTTGCTTATGTTAAAACGAACACATTTTATTCGGGAATCAAGGCCTAAAAATCATTTGAGAGGAAGATTTGAATTATTGAATCAGGTTTCAAACCTGAAATGTTTAAAACAGAGGCTTGCTAGCTTGTTCCATACTTGAACACTGATTCTAACAAACATATATCTACATAAAATCATTTCTTTTTTAGCATGCACACGTGATTCATAACATATTTCAAGGATTCACCATATGCCAATTCATGTAATTTCAGTTTTATGAGTTTTACTCATGGTTTGAATCTGGAAAAATACTTGAATGCTTAAGATTGGAAATTTTGAAATGGCTTTTGATCTTAATGCAGGTTGAAGAGTTGTTGAGAAGATTGCTTTGACTTTTGAAATGAAAATCCTTGTTGCTTTTGAAATTACTGCTTTTTATTTGAAAATCTAGAATTGCTTGATTTAGATTAATATGCAGTTTGAACAATTTTCTGTTTTAGTGTTATAGAGTTTTGGTTTTTAGTTGCAAATTGTAGATCAGAAGAAAAATGGAAGAGAGGGGGAAAATATGTTTACATAACTTAGTTTGATTTATTTTAGGATAAAAAGAAAAATAAAGGACATTTGTCCGTTACCTTGTTAAATTTGCTAATATGTGTTATTTAAAAGGTTTATAATTTAACAAATGTAACATTACATGCATAAATAAATTTTTTAAATGTTCATAAAGCTTTGAAAATTAATTTCCTAATTTATAAATACATATAAATAAATTCCTTTTTGTAAATAATAATAAAATAATTTTTGTTCCAAATAAAATTATGAAAATATATTTTAAAATCTAAAGTATAATCTAAGATATATATATATATTTATCCTTTGAATTTTAATATTCTAATTCAAACTCAAATTCAATTTAAAATTCAATTTAAATTCAAATCACAAATTAAATTCGTAAATAATAATTCTGTTTATACCTACATTTAAAACATTACATTATTACTTTTGTTTAAAAATAAAAATTTTATCAATTTTAAATAATTTGTAAAGGAGATTATCAAATAAATATTTTCCCAGATATGAATATTAATTTTCAGATTTATTTGTTTCAATTTTAACAATCAGTATTTTAATAGTTAGAAAAAGTATTTCTTTTTAATTAACCCAATTAATTATTAATCAACAGATATTAAAAATCCGGGTTATCACATTTATTGTCGATTTAATAGGTATAGAAAAATGGGCCATCACATTTGGTATCAGAGCTGAAGGTTAAGCGAGAACCTTGGCTTTGGTTGGGTAAAGACTCGTTAGAGATTGGGTTAGTAATACCCTAGGATATGTAACTCGGCACCCTAGAATGAGTTTGAGTGTATTATACATGCGCGTGTATTTGTTAGTGACTAATAAATTGTTTTGTGTTGATTTATCTATTAAGTGATTTACGGGTTCTGATCGATGCGCCTGATCACCGTTATCGATGAGGGTTCCTAAACATTTAAACAAGGCTAACCGACACAGTGATTATGAAAAGATTGGTAAATAAAATGATTTTCCTAGGATTATATTTTGAATATAAAGTATATATTGTAAAAAGTTGTATAGTTAGAAATCAGGATTAGTGAAATTTAAATATGAACATCTGGTGATTAGAATTTCACAATTTGACCATAAGATGTTCCATAAAGATAATCGATAAGTAAGAAATCTGATAAGGAAATAAAGATCTCTAATACTTATCCCAAAATAATAAATTAAGAAATGATAACGTTAAGTTACTATCATAAATTGATTAATTGTTTAATTTAAAAGTTTAAGTACAAATACCTTGTGAATTGAGTTTCGTGATTTGACTATAAGGTATTCGATAATAAGATTTGTTTAAGGAATGAACATATAAGATGAAAATGTATTTAAATAATAGAAAATGATTTTTTAAAAGTTATAGATAAAAAGAATGGGAATTTAAATTAGAGTAATTTAAAACAATTGTGGTAATTTAAATGAAGATTAATTAATATAAGATTAAATGAATTTGTAAGATAGGTTTTACAAAGTAATCTCTAAAGGATTTTGAAAATGGTACTATTTCAAATATAAAAAGGTATTTTATGATAACTAATTCGATTGGCTCGAAAATAAACTAAAAATGGACAAGAGATGTGTTCGGATGGTAAAGAATTCTCTTAAGTATTACTCTTCTTGTTAAGAGGATATATGATACTATTGGTAGTGCCCAGTTCCTTGGATTGTTTTGGAGTTACTCGATCTATATAATTTTCTTAAGTTAGAAGAAATAATGTGAATCATTGATTAGTAATCTTCATAAAAGTGTTTAAATTCAAGATAAATTAGAGTCACTAATTGATAAGATAAAGCGAAATTCTCGACAATTTTGGACAGTTGAAAATTTCTGAATCAAACATAACTCAGAGCTAAGAAATTTAAGAATTTTTGGTAAAAGATTGTGAACCATTCCGAGTAAATGAAATTGGATAAGTATGATTTATAAATATGATTATAAACAAAAAGGAAATTATAACTTAGAAAATATTTTATTAATGAATTCCAGCATTAATTAAGGATTTGGACTTAAGTCTTTAAAATATGATTGATTTGCATAAGTTATAAGATATAATAAACATAAGTAATAGTTTTACGAATGATTTATAAATAACAATAGTACTGAAGGAAATATACCGAGTTAAAAGATTATGGGAAAACTTTTTTATAAAGATAAATTATCTTTCGAGTGAAAAATGTTTTCCTTAGAATATTTTCCTTTAATAAAAATATTTGGAAATAAATAATTAAAGGGATTATATAAAGAAGCACATTTATAAAGTGTTAGAGCTTAATATATAGTTTTTATGAAAGTTTTGAGAGGTAATAAATACATATATATAGAACATTTCATCATACAAATGTTGATTTAATGTTCGAATATAGAACTTCAAGGTGTTTAAACTGGTCCAATAAAGGATTTATCACTCGATTTATTGACGATGAACATTGATGAGGATGTTGGTTAGGTACTTTAGTTTTCTATCATAGTTGAGCACTATGCAAGGAAAGAAAAGGTTTCTGAGCAAAGAGCCTAATTAAAATCAGCACCAGAGGATCGGGCGATCGATACTTGTTCGGAAATGAGTTTGTGTATTCGAATAGGAGATCGAATAAGATATTTCATATGGATGATCTGTGTATATTATATGGAATTAAATTTAAAGATAAATGTTTTAGGTAAACTTTTGTTTGTGTAATTTCGAGAGCGAAATTCTTTTAAGTAGGGGAGAATGTAACGACCCAGAATTTGACCACTTCAAAATATAATATATAAAGTGATTTTGAATGTAAAATAAGTAAGGTTTTATTATTTAAACAATATTAGATACGATTTGGAAAGAGAAGTATACACAAAAGTAGTAACATTTGCCTATAACGACAAAAGTGACAAAATGTTGATTTCAGAAAAGTTTATTAATCTGTAAGTGTTTATATTTTTAAATAGTATTATACAAATTTATTTTTAAATTTGGTTTACGTAAATAAATAGTTTAACTAAAATATCAAAACGTGACTGTAAAATATTTTGTCGAAAAACAACGTTTTGTCGATTAAAAATTGTCAACGTCGCCGCACCTTTATTTTCTTATACAAGAACATATATTCAAATAGTATAAGTATTAATTAATTAATTAAACATGTTTACTTTTACTAAATAAAACTATAAAACTTCTAGAAGTCATTAGTAAAAGTAAGTAAGAATTAACAAAAGTAAGAAAAAGTAAACATCAAATCACGTCAAATCAAAACCAACATAAATATGATATTCTTTACTTAATCTTTAAGTGATTAAGACAAAAAGTAAGAATTGAAAGGATGATGTTAAGTTTTGAAAAAGTGGAGACTGCTTTAGGTTGAAGTAAGGTTAGTTTGGTAATTTGATAAGAGGTTATTTTGGTAAATTACCACTTTTTTTCATTCTCTATAAATACCCATCTCCTTCTTCACTTTCATTAAAATTTCTTCTTCTTCTTTTCTCAAGCTTCTTCATCTTCTCTTTAATGGCTTCCAAGCCATAGAAAAAAATTAGAAATAAATAATATCAAAATATTTTCAAAATATTCAAACGTAATCAATGTTCATTCTCTTTAAATCAAACTCATTTTTTCTCCATATTTTACCTCTTCTTTTCTTGGCCATAACTTCTTCAAAATAGAATCAAAATAGAATCAAAATATAAAAAATTTCTTTAAATCGTGTATTTTTCTAGTGGCTACAACTTTCATGTTGACCTCTTTATCTCATCCTAAACTAACTATGTCAAAATTACATTTCTTTCCAATGCATTTTCTGGCCCAGTTTTTAAGCCAGAGAATAGGTCATTTTGTTTTGATCATAACTTGATCATAACAGATCCAAATTAAGAAATTATTTTTTTGAAACCATATAAAATTCCATTGGCTAAAATTTTATGTTGATCAATTTTTCCATTTTCAAATTTTGCTATACCTAAAACTCAATTCTTTGAAGTGTATTTTCGGGCTTTATTTTTGTCAATCCAACAACACCTCTTCTTCATTTTATCATATCTCCCTCAAAACAACTTGGATTCAAATGATTCTTTTTTTTTCTAATTCAATAGAAAAGAATTTGCAACAATTTTTCAGTTAACATGTTTTTCAAATTTTGAGAGTAAGAGAGTCAAAAACAAGAAAAATAGGTGACCTATTTTCGGATCTAAATCTTGGGAATTCAAGTTCAAAGCTCTATCGCTTCTTCTCTATATTTTCGGCCAACCTCCATCTTAAGCCTCGGCCAAGCTAATGGAAGAGAGAGGGTGTTGTTTGCTAGTGTTTAATGGAGTATGAATTAATTAGTGAAGTGTTGGTTAATTAGAATGTTGGTAGGAAGTTAATCGCATTGGTTTATGGTGAGAAACTCTATTTAGCATCTCTATTTATATATATACATGTTTGATGATGTGTTATGATTGCTATGAATGTTTATATATGTTTTGATCATCAAGTATTGATTTTTTGATGTGATTGTTAAATTGTTTTACCAAGTCAAGTTAATACACGTCGATAAGCACAAAGGAAATTACTTACCTTTTGAAAATGAAATGGTGTATATGGAATGCTTAAACCTTTTGGAAATCATTTTAAAATGAGTTAGAAATGTTTTATAAACATATAAATATGTTTAAAGAAATAAATAAATAAAATCAAGATTTTATCTTGTATATTTTAAATATGTCCAAAATAATTTTCTAGAAAAATCGCGCTTTTGCAGTAAAGTGACCAAAGTTTAAAATTGATATTTTAAATGTTTTAAAATATGAAATAAATCCTAAAAATCTTTTAAAAAGTATTAAAAGAGATTTAAGTTGAAAATATGGATTTCTAAATGATATAAAAGTCATTTTGAAGAATATAGCTTTTAAAACGCTATTTGCAACACTTTTCGCAAGGCTTTTCGCAGTAGTTTGAAATAACTTTTGAAATGCAGTTTTAAACTTAACAATTCTTTCCTATATATTTTGTGAATGATTTTAAAACAATAATTAAGTTATTTAAAGATGATTTGGAAGTTTTAATAAGAGTCTGAATAACTGGTTAAGAGAAATTGTTTATACCACTTAAACAAAAAGTGAAGAAGATTGAATATAATAACAAACTGAGTATGCGGAAATGACTAGTACATTTTTCCTATCGGTGAGATCTGGGAAAATAAAATAAGGTGTTTCACTAAGGTTAGGGAAGGAGCAACCAGTGCCCTAAACTTACCTGGCCTATATTTCCTCTTCTTAAGCGAGGGGTGGAACACATCGAAAGGAAAGCCCGGATGCTCTAAAAGATCATAATTAATTTTTTCTAAGATAAAAGAAAAGCAATAAATTCTTTGAATTTATTATGAATAGTCTATATATAAGATTTATAAAATTGATATTTTATAAATAAAAGTTATGGAATTATAAAAGTGTTTTATAATATTAAATGGGATTGTAATCAAATTTATATATAGGTTTGCAATTGAAATTTAGAAAAGAATTTATTATAAATAATAAGATTTTAAAGGAATGAATTTGTAAATAAGAGTTTTATAAGTGATTAAATTATAATTGGATTCTGACTTAAAAGTGAGATATAAATGGAATTCGTTAGTAAAGAAATTTTGTATATGGAAGTCTATGAAATATAGATGGAATTTATAAACACCGTTTTGTAAATCTAAAATCAATTTAATTTGATAAGTTAAATGAGAAAGTTTATTAAAGGAATTATATTCGCGATTTTGGACAGTGAATAACCCTTTAAATTAAATGGATGTTTTGGAAAGTGATATTATAAAAGGGGAATATTTTCCCTAAGTTAAAAGTTAAGAAGAAAAATCTTTGATTAAGATTTAATGAATGATTTGGAAAGGTTTTACCAAATAAAATAGAAAATGATTTGGAATTATTCCAGGATTTAAGAAAAGTTTAATAAACCAAATGATTTGATAAATAAGGCTTAATGATTCCATATACTCTTGAAAAGAAAATGGAATAAATTGAAAAGAATACGTCTAATAAAGATATTTGATTAGATAAAAGATAAAGTAATTGATTGATGATTGATATATATGAACTTAACATCTTTTTAAGCGATGATTGGCTTCAAAGGAACCGGCGTCGGATTTGGAAAATTCCTATCCGAAAACCACTTCGAACCAATGTATACGTTCGAAAGTGAAGACATGTTGAAGATGATGACTATTGAAGACCGTGGATCTTCATAGAATGAGGACTGCTTGTTGAACATGCTCTGCGTCGCACCCATTATAAAGTTATTTATAGCAGTGGTCTCCTCGTTGTGGGGATTTTTCGAATTGCAAGGACTACTCGCTACTAGTGGTAGTAGGAGAGTGCCTTCGGTTTCGTTCAGTCCCAAAACGAACTTGTATGGATGTTTGTCTGACATTGTACTCTAAATCACATTTGAGTGGATAAATGTATATCAGTTGGTGGCAGAGAAAGCAACTTCTTTTAGCTTAACACCCTTTCCTGAGACATATGAGCTCAGGAAGTTATACTTTTCTAGAAATCAGTCATGTGACGTGGAATGACAATGTGGCGATAAAAGTGGAACTTGTTATGATCAAAGCGTGGTTTTGTATGATAAGCGTGGCTTTCAAGAAATTTATTGTAGCTTTGTGAGCCTCACACCCTGGTTATGATGGGATACTATGTGGTCTAACGGACACAAATTTGGAATTAGTGAGTGTGTATGGTGGTGTAAAATACGTTTGGCCCTTTGGGGGATACGTCCCTCAAGGCATTTATTGCCCCATTTTGATAAAGTGGTTAGCTTAAGAAAAGCAAGGAACTACCGGTTATCCATGTTGGCATAGCAAGTATAGTTCCAAGTGACTAGTTTGAGAAAAGCGATTAAGGCACCGTGGGAACTGTGTTTGTGATGCATGGATCGGGGAAAAGGTCACTAGTTCCCTATCATGTTGGAAATCCAATCCCAATACGAGATTTATGGTTTTGATTGTATTCCCAAAATAGTTGTGATGACTTGCAAACATTTCAGCTGCCACCTTTCTGGTATCATATATTCCATTCGGTATATTCCGTTGACCCAGTCCGGATATATTACCTTAGACTTAGTCAGATATTGATACCTTATTTGAATAAGTTTATTTGCAAATGTTTTCAAAGAGATGTCATCAGAAATAATATCAAAGGTTTTGATATAAAAGTGTTTTGGTTATCATAAGGTAAAAACCCATCCGTGTTTATGTGTGGGCATGGTCTTATGAGATATCCTTCTTTTCAAGATTTTGATGACAACATCATTTTAAATTTCGAGTATCTCACGCTGGTTTATCAAGCCTGATCCGGGTATTTTCAATACTCGGGTCAGATCCGAGTAGTTTCAGGTTGAGTTGAAGATGGTTGGAGTTTCCAAAAGAGAGCTGGAGATCTTCGTCATTGTACGGGCGTATTCTATTATTCGCTTCCTCTAGTGCATTTATTTTGTTGTTTATCAGCATTTGTAAGGGCAGGAGTTATAACTGTCCAAGCTGAATCTAGGTTAGACTCTGATATTGTATTTAAAATTTTCTGCTGTAAAGATTATTATCGAAATAATATATGTTATTCCATTCATGTTGTTCTGTCTTTATTTTTCTTTCTACCTTTAATGATCCGCTTATTCGTACAATTTGAGTTAGACATGTGTGGTTTATTGTCGATTCAAAGGGTATGAAAAAATGGGCCATCACATTTGGTAGCAGAGATGAAGGTTAAGCGAGAACCTTGGCTTTGGTTGGGTACAGACTCATCAGAGATAGGTTTAGTAATACCCTAGGATGAGTAACTCATTAGAGATAGGGTTAGTAACACCCTAGAATGAGTTTGAGTGTATTATATATAAGCGCATATTTTTTAGTGACTAATAAATTGTTTTGTGTTGATTTATCGGTTAAGTGATTTATGGATTTTCATCGATGCGCCTGATCACCTTTATTGATGAGGGTTCTTAAACATTTAAACAAGGCGAACCGATACACTGATTTTGAAAATATTGGTAAATGAAATAATTTTACCTAGGATTATATTTTGAATATAAAGTATATGTTTTAAAAAGTTGTATAGTTAGAAATCAGGATTAGTGAAATTTAAATATGAACATCTGGTGATTAGATTTCACAATTTGACTATAAGATGTTTCATAAAGATAATCGATAAGTAAGAAATCTGATAAGGAAATTAAGATCTTTAATACTTATCCCAAAATAATTAAGAAATGATAACGTTAAGTTACTATCATAAATTGATCAATTGTTTAATTTAAAAGTTTAAGTACAAATACCTTGTGAATTGAGTTTCACGATTGATTATAAGGTATTCGATAATAAGATTTGTTTAAGGAATGAACATATAAGATGAAAATGTATTTAAACAGTAGAAAATGATTTTGTAAAAGTTATATATAAAAAGAATGGGAATTTAAATTCGAGTAATTTAAAACAATTGTGGTAATTTAAATGAAGATTAATTAATATAAGATAAAAAGAATTTGTAAGATAGGTTTTACAAAGTAATCTCTAAAGGATTTTGAAGTGGTACTATTTCAAATATAAAAAGGTATTTTATGATAACTAATTCGATTGGCTCAAAAATAAACTAAAAATGGGCAAGAGATGTGTTCGGATGGTAAACACTTCTCTTAAGTATTACTCTTCTTGTTAAGACGATATATGACACAATTGGTAGTGTCCAGTTCCTTGGATTGTTTTGGAGTTACTCGATATATATAATTATCTTAAGTTAGAAGAAATAATGTGAATCATTGATTAGTAATCTTTATAAAAGTGTTTAAACTAAAGATAAATTGTTGTCACTAATTGATAAGATAAAGCGGAATTCTCGACAATTTTGGACAGTTGAAAATTTCTGAATCATACATAACTCAGAGCTAAGAAATTTAGGAATTTTTTTAAAAGATTGTGAAACATTCTGAGCAAATGAAATTGGATAAGTATAATTTATAAATGAGATTATAAACAAAAAGTAAATTATAACCTAGAAAATATTATATTAATGAATTCCAGCATTAATTAAGGATTTAGACTTAAGTCTTTATAATATGATTGATTTGCATAAGTTATAAGATGTAATAAACTTAAGTAATAGTTTTACGAATGATTTATAAATAATAATAGTATTAAAGGAAATATACTGAGTTAAAGGATTGTGGGAGAACTTTTTTATACAGACAAATTATCTTTTGAGTGAAAAATGTTTTCCTTAGAATATTTTCTTTTAATAAAAATATTTGGAACTAAATAATTAAAGGGATTATATAAAGAAGCGCGTTTATAAAGTGTTTGAGCTTAAGACAAAGTTTTTACGAAAGTTTTGAGAGGTAATAAATACATATATGTAGATCATTTCGTCACACAAATGTTGATTAAATATTCGAGTATAGAACTTCAAGGTGTTTATACTGGTCCGAAAAAGGATTTATCACTCGATTTCTTGACGACGAACATTGATGAGGATGTTGGTTAGGTACTTTAGTTTTCTATCATAGTTGAGCACTATGCAAGGAAAGCAAAGGTTTCTGAGCGAATAGCCTGATTAAAGTCTGCATTAGAGGATCGGGGGATCGATACTAGTTTGGTAATGAAGAATAGGAGATCGAATAAGATATTTCATATGGATGATCTGTTTGTTTTATATGGAATTAAATTCAAAGATAAATGTTTTAGGCAAACTTTTGTTTGGGTAATTTCGAGGACGAAATTCTTTTAAGTATGGAAGAATGTAACGACCCAGAATTTGACCACTTTAAAATATAATACATATAAAGTGATTTTAAATGTAAAATAAGTAAGGTTTTATTAATCAAACAATATTAGATAGGATTTGGAAAGAGAAGTATACACAAATGTAGTAACATTTGCCTATAACGACAAAAGTGACAAAATGCTGATTTCAGAAAAGTATGTTTCAATGGTTAAATAAATTATCTTAATTAATTTATGAGTGTTTATATTTTTAAATAGTATTATACAAGTTTATTTTTAAATTTGGTTTACATAAATAAATAGTTTAACTAAAACGTCAAAATGTGACCGTAAAACATTTTGTCGAAAAACGATGTTTTGTCGATTAAAAGTTGTCCCAACGTCACCACACCTTTATTTTCTTATATAGAAACATATATTCAAATAGTGTAAGTATTAATTAATTCACTAAACATGTTTAGTTTTACTAAATAAGATTAGAAAACTTCTAGAAGTCATTAATAAAAGTAAGTAAGAATTAACAAAAGTAAGAAAAAGTAAACATCAAATAACATCAAATCAAAACCAACATAATTATGATATTCTTTACTTAATCTTTAAGTGATTAAGACATAAAGTAAGAAGTGAAAAGGATGATATTAAGTTTTGAAAAAGTGGAGATTGTTTTAGGTTGAAGTAAGGTAAGTTTGGTAATTTGGTAAGAGGTTATTTTGGTAAATTACCACTTTTTCTTTTTCTATAAATACCCACCTCCTTCTTCGCTTTCATTCACATTTCTTCATCTTCTTTTCTCAAGCTTCTTCATCTTCTTTTCTCAAGCTTCTTCATCTTATCTTTAATGGCTTCCAAGCCATATAAAAAAATTAGAAATAAATAATGTCAAAATATTTTCAAAATATTCAAAAGTAATCAATGTTCATTTCTTCAAATCAAACTCATTTTTTCTCCATATTTTACCTCTTCTTCTCTCGGCCATAACTTCTTCAAAACCGAATCAAAATGTAAAATTATTTTTATTAAATATGTAATTTTTGTAGTGGCTACAACTTTCATATTGACCATTTTATCTCATTCTAAAGTTAACTATGTCAAAAATACATTTCTTTCTAGTGCATTTTCTGGCCCAGTTTTTAAGCCAGAGATTAGGTCATACTGTTTTGATCATAATTTGAACATAACAGATCCAAATTAAGAAATTATTTTTTGAAACCATTTATTCCAGTGGCTACAACTTTTATGATGATAACTTTTTCAAATTTTGATGTTTTATATACCTGAAATTCAATTCTTTGAAGTGTATTTTTGGACTTCATTTTTGTCAATCCGACAATACCTCTTTTTCATTCTATCATATCTCCCTCAAAAAAACTTGGATTAAAACGATTATTTTCTTTTAAACTCAATAGAAAAGAATTTGCAACAAATTTTCAATTAACGTGTTTTTCAAATTTTGAGAGTAAGAGAGTCAAAAACAAGAGAGAAGGTGACCTATTTTTCGGATCTAAATCTTGGGAATTCAAGTTCAAAGCTCTATCGCTTCTTCTCTATGTTTTCGGCCAACCTCCATCCTAAGCCTCATCCAAGCTATTGTAAGGGAGGAGGGTGTTGTTTGCTAGTGTTTAATGGAGTAGGAATTAATTAGTGAAGTGTTGGTTGATTAGAATGTTGGTAGAAAGTTAATCGCTTTGGTTTATGGTGAGAAACTCTATTTAGCATCTCTATTTATATATATACATGTTTGATGATGTGTTATGATTGCTATGAATGTTTATATATGTTTTGATCATCAAGCATTGATTGTTTTATGTGATTATTAAATTGTTTTACCAAGTCACTTTAATACACGTCGATAAGCACAAAGGAAATTACTTTCCTTTTGAAAATGAAATGGTGTATATGGAATGCTTAAACCTTTTGGAAATGGTTTTAAAATGAGTTAGAAATGTTTTATAAACATTCAAACATGTTTAAAGAAGTAAAGTAATAAAATTAAGATTTTATTTGGAAATTTTAAATATGTTCAAAATAATTTTTCAGAAAAATCGCGCTTTTGCAGTAAAGTGGCCAAAGTTTAAAATTGATATTTTAAATGTTTTAAAAATATTAAATAAATCCTAAAAAACTTTTAAAATGTATTAAAAGAGATTTAAGTTGAAAATATGGATTTCTAAATGATATAAAAGTCGTTTTGAAGAATATAGCTTTTAAACGCTATTTGCAACACTTTTCGCAAGGCTTTTCGCAGCAGTTTGAAATAACTTTTGAAATGCAGTTATAAACTTAACAATTCTTTTCTATATATTTTGTGAATGATTTTAATATAATAATTAAGTTATTTAAAGATGATTTGGAAGTTTTAATCAGAGTTTGAATAAATGGTTAAGAGAAATTGTTTACACCGCTTAAACAAAAAGTGAAGAAGATTGAATATAATAACAAACTGAGTATGCAGAAACGACTAGGACATTTGTCCCATCTGTGAGATCTACGAAGATAAAACAAGGTGTTTAACTAAAGTTAGGGATGGAGAAACTCATGCCCTGAACTTACCTGGCCTGTATTTTCTCTTCTTAGGCGAGGGGTGGAACATATCGAAAGGAAAGCCCGGATGCTCTAAAAGATCATAATTAAGTTTTTCTAAGATAAAATAAAATAAATAAATTCTTTGAATTTATTATGAATGGTCTATATATCAAATTTATAAAATTGATATTTTATAAATAAAAGTTATGGAATTATAAAAGTGTTTTATAAATATTAAATGGGATTGTAATCAAATTTATATATGGGTTTGCAATTGAAATTTAGAAAATAATTTATAATGGATTTTATAAATAATAAGATTTGAAAGGAATGAATTTGTAAATAAGAGTTTTATAAGTAATTAAATTATAATTGGATTCTGACTCATAAGTGAGATATAAATGGAATTTGTTAGTAAAGAAATTTTGTATATGGAAGTTTATAAAATATAAATGGAATTTATAAACACCGTTTTGTAAATCTGAAATCAATTTAATTTGATAAGTTAAATGAGAATTAAAGGAATTATATTCGTGATTTTGGACAGTGAATAACCCTTTAAATTAAATGGATGTTTTGGAAAGTAATATTATAAAAGGGAATATTTTCCCTAAGTTAAAAGTTAAGAAGAAAAATCTTTGATTAAGATTTAATGAATGATTTGGAAAGGTTTTACTAAGTAAAAGAGAAAATGATTTGGAATTATTCCAGGATTTAAGAAAAGTTTAATAAACCAAATGATTTGATAAATGAGGCTTAATGATTCCATATACTCTTGAAAAGAAAATGGAATAAATTGAAAAGAATATATCTAAGAAAGATATTTGATTAGACAAAAGATGAAGTAATTGATTGATGATTGATATCCATATATGAACTTAACATCTTTTTAAGAGATGATTGGCTTCGAAGGAACGGGAGTCGGATTTGGAAAATTTCTATCCGAAAACCACTTCGAACAAATGTATATGTTCGACAGTGAAGACATGTTGAAGATGATGATTATTGAAGATCGTGGATCTTCATAGCGTGAGGACTGCTTGTTGAACATGCTCTGGGTCGCTGCCATTATAGAGTTATTTATAGCAATGGTCTCCTCGTTGTGGAGATTTTTCAGATTGCAAGGTCTACTCGCTACTAGTGGTAGTAGGAGAGTGCCTTCGGTTTCGTTCAGTCCCAGAACGAACTTGTATGGATCTTTGTCTGACATTATACTCTAAATCATGTTTGAGTGGTTTCTATAAATCTATATCAGTTGGTGGTGGAGAAGGCAACATCTTTTAGCTTAACACCCTTTCTCGAGACATATGAGCTCAGGAAGTTATACTTTTCTAGAAATCAGTCATGTGACGTGGAATGACACTGTGGCATTCAAAGTGAAACTTGTTATGATCAAAGCGTGGTTTTGTATGAAAAATGTGGCCTTGAAGAAATTGATCGTAGCTTCGCGGGCCTCACACACCGGTTATGATGGGATACTATATGGTCTAACAGACGCAAATTTGGAATAAGTAAGTGTGTATGGTGGTGTCAAATACGTTTGGCCCTTTGGGGGATACGTCCCTTAAGGAATTTATTTCCCCATTATGATAAAGTGGTTAGCTTGAGAAAAGCGGGAAACTACCGGTTATCAGTGGTAGTTAACAAGTACAGTTCCAAGTGACTAGTTTGAGAAAAGCGATTAAGAAACGTGGGAACTATGTTTGTCATGCGTGGATCGAAGAAAAGTCACCAGTTCCCTATCATGTTGGAAATCCAATCCCAATATGATATTTACGGTTTTGATTGTATTTCCAAAATAGTTGTAATAACTTGCAAACATTTCAGCTACCCCATTACTGGTATTATATATTCCGTTCGGTATATTCCGGTGACCCAGTCTGGATATATTACCTTAGACTTAGTCCAGATATTGATACCTTATTTTAATAAGTTTATTTGCAAATGTTTTCAAAGAGATGTCATTAGAAATAATATCAAAGGTTTTGATATAAAAGTGCTTCGGTTATCACAAGGTAAAAAACCGTCCATGTTTATGTGTGGGCGTGGTCTTATGAGATACCCTTCTTTTCAAGATTTTGATGACAACGTCATTTTAAATTTCGAGTATCTCACGCTGTGTTTATCAAGCCTGATCCGGGTATTTTCAATACTCGGGTCAGATCCGAGTAGTTTCAGGTCGAGTTGAAGACGGTTGGAGTTTCCAGAGGAGGGATGGAGATCTTCATCATCATATGGACGTACTCTATTATCTGCTTCCTCTAATGCAATTGTTTTGTTGTTTTTCAGCATTTGTAAGGGCAAGTGTTATAACTGTCCAAGATGAATCTAGGTTAGACTCTGATATTGTATTTAAATTTTTCCGCTGTAAAGATTATTATTGAAACAATATGTGTTATTCCATTCGTGTGAGATTCTGCTCTATCTTTATTTTTCTTTTTACCCTTAATGATCCTCTTATTCGTACAATTTGAGTTGGACATGTGTGATTTATTGTCGATTCAAAGGGTACGGAAAAATGGGCCATTACATTAACCCAATTTATATTCACTATTAGGTCAACCTAGCTGGTTATTCTGCCCTTTTCTTCCCAAAATATAGTTATGGGTCCATTATACAGTGGATATGTATATAGAAGAAGCAAATACAATAACATAACTATACCAATATCTATGGTTTAATATAATTGAAAGCATTTTCACATTTAACATGGTTAATCTCTTTAACCTATTATTTTATCAAGTAAAGCTTCTTTAAAAACCCCATACTTAAAAACCATTCTAAAACTCCTTCATTTTGACATGGGCTTTCCTTTAAAAATGAGATTGGGTTCTATGCTTTGAAAACCAACTTTTTTGAAACCTTAGATCTTTACATTCAAAACAATTAAAATCTATCATTCGAAAGCTTTCAATTATTATTTTCAATGCACTTAAACACGTGACTTTCGAAACACTTAATCTCTTTCGAAAGCATCAAAACCTTTCTTTCGAAACCATCAAAACATTTCTTTGGAAAGTATTAAAGTATATCTTTCCAACACATGGAGGCATAGCCTCGAAACCATTTGAAAGTACCTCTTTCGAAACCATTGGGTTCTATTTTTAAACATTAACTTTTAGGTCAAAGTGAATATAAACGAACATATCCCTTTTGAAACCATTAAAATTTAAACAAGAATGATTGGGGAAAATTGATGGCTTTGGAACCATCAATTCGAAAGCATGAGATATTTAACTAAAACATTGGAAGGATAGCTACGAAACCCGCTTCAAAGCCATTGCCTCCAAAACCTTTGGTATAAGTGAATACTGCAGCCCTTTCGAAAACTTTGGGAAGTGGCTTATTTCTTTTACAAAAAAAAAAGTTACCTTTCGAACTCTTTATTGACTTCGATCTATTCGAAAGGAATAAAGGTGGTAGCATGGTTCCGACTGGGTTCAAACTACCCTTTCGAAAGCATTGATTTAAAAACAAGGCAACTCGTTCGAAGGCTACCCAAAAAGGCGGCAACTTCTTTGAAAGTTTTATCAAACCCTTTCGAAAGCATTCTTTTGAAAACCAGGCAAGTGGCATTTCTTTGGGTAGTAAAACAAAGGCCTTGTCCCCTTCGCAAGCTTTGTTTCGACTCCATACCTGCCGCCGTTCTCCAATCCACTACCAATGCATTGATACGTTTTGTATTAGCTTCGACTTGGTTGGCATGGAGGTATAGGGTCGAAAGGTAGCTACTGAAAGTGGCGAAGCAATAGACTTATGCAAAACTGTTTTCTTTGCCTTTTTAAGTAATACATTTTCAACTAACTTACCTATTTGTAAAAATCTAATCGATTGCCATAAACTTTACTAAAAAAAATCATAAAAGGCTATCGAATTCATCTCAGATTTAATTAAAAATAATTATCAAATAACCCCTCCCTTAATCAAAATAATTTAGACATTTAAGTCCTCCAACTAAATTAAATTAGTTTCCATAGTAAATTACTTAGGAAAAATCCCCAAAAATTCTCAAAATCCACTTTTAATATGTTATCGGACATATAAAAATATCAAACCAAAATTCCTTTATATAATTATCAAAATTAATTTCTAAATCCAACTATTCGTATTTTCCTTTGAAAATTCTTAGTGAATTACACATAGCTTGGATAATTATGAAAAATTAAACCCATCTCCAAAATAATGTTTTACATAACATATTAAATCCTCATGGCATTCGAAACCCAATATAAATGATTTAGCATTAAAATCGAATAAAACATTTATCAAACAAACTTGTTTGATTATAACTTATCATGTAATCCAAGCATATCATCATCAAAATCATCATAATGGATTTAAATTTAAACCTAAAATCTAATGCTCTTTAAAAAAATTAGAGATGGTTTTGATTATTAATCACCTTGCTTAGGATAACGAACTTGATATTTGATCTTTGATTAATTTACCTTGCTTGATTGCTTAGCTTTAATTGGTTTTTCTCCTCTCTTTCCCCTAGGTTATGGTTGGCTTGAGCTTTAGTTTACATTTTAGAATTTTGAATTATGAACGTGTAGAGTTAAGGAGTTATAGGTGCAGCTATTCTCCATAATGCCCTTTCCTTATTTCCTTATTAGTTAATTTATGAAAACGTTCCCATAACCTATTCCTTTTATTTAATTAAGCATGGCCCTAATTAGATTTTCATACCTCAATTCCCCTTATCACTCTAATATTTACATTATTCTGTTTAATTTATCTGAATCAATCTTCAAGAATAATGCTATTAAAAATTTGGGGTATTACAATATGTATGGGTTTTTCAAAATAAACTTTTCCACATTTCAAGAAATCGATGTGTAGTCAATAGTCCAATGTCCATAGTGTACTTCATCTATTTACATAGTAAATTTTAAGTTTTTCAAAAACTTTTCATTCTTTTGTAATATCGTCCAACATACAAATTCAATTATAAATTTCGGTGTTTAAGGTACGTGGAAATTGTCCCTAGCTACTCAACATCCTTTCCTTGTCCTCCGCTCATTAAATTTTATTTTTTGAATTTTTCGACACAATCTTATTTCATTCTGTTTTAGTGGTTAACTAAATAAATTTTCCTAATTTATTTCTTAACTTCCACCTCCTACTATTTTCTTTTCTTTTGCATTAGTTGACTATCTTTTCTGAAATTTCCTCCTCTTTATTGTTTTCCCATAACATAGTGGTCCACACAGAAAACATATAAAAATGAACATTTCCTATAATATCATACGCGTTTTGACACCCTATAAACACACTTAATGCTTACAACCCAACATAAAAAGAACAAGTGCTGGAAACTGCCTTCAACATCAACTAACACTAACGTTGTTATGGCTCTATCACTTTTGACTTGAATGGACTTTTCTATCGTGTCATCCTTTCGCAATCCTCGTATTTTTAGCTTGAGTTTGCCAATATCCTTCATGTGTGTTTGCAAGTTCATAATCCTCTGTTATCATCTTCTTTTAATGCAAATTCCTTGATGGTGTTCTCAAATCTTGGTATTTACCATTTATCTTTGAACCTACATACGAGCATATCCAAGAACTCGTAAAAGGGTACTTTAACACCATTTATCATTCCTTTACGGGTTCTTCATATTCCTTGCACACATGTCCAACGAAATATTATTAGATTCTTACCATTATTCTTTACTCTCTAAAGGGGTTCCTTATTACTACTCTATGCATAATCATAGTTATCTTCCTTATATACTTACCCTTCACCCTGTCCCACCTAGAAACTCATTTCTATCTAATCCATATTTAAAATTTTGGATTGGTCTTGTTATTTTTTTCAAAAATTAAGAACTTCAAAAATTTTTAAATACTTAATCTCAAAACCTTTCTCTTTAAAAGTACTACTTAGAAACCTTTTATTAAATTCAAAAATACTGGTGTCTTAACCTTTTAAAATAAGATTCTAAAAAATTTGAATTAAGTTTATACATTATATCAAAAAGAAATTGTCAACAAATCTAATTTTAAAAATCTACCAAATGTAGTGTGTCTACATGTATGCGGGAGGTCATCAATATTTTTAAAGTCAACATTTTTTGCAAAATGTAAATGACCACCTCGCACTTCCCGACACATATACATGTAGACACTAGTACATTTGGTTGACATTTTAAAATTAAATTTAACATTTTCCTTTAGATTCGACTGATAAATTAAATTCAAAAAATTTTAAAATTTATTTTTGAAAGGTTAACCAAGTATTTTTGAATTTAATAAAATGCATCTAGGTAGTACTTTTTAAACAAAAAGTTTTTGGGATTAAGTAGTTCAAAAATTTTGAAAATTTTAATTTTTGAAAAAAAACGGTGAAGTCCAAACCAAAATTTTAAATATGAAGTGGATATATAAGATGGGGCAAAGAGTGAGGATGTCAAGAAGATAACAATGATTACTCATGAAGTAGTAATAAAGAACACCAGTAGAGTGTAAAGAATAATGGTAAGAGCCTAAGAATATTTTGTTAGACATGTGTGCAAGCCATATAAAGAACCTAGAAAAGAATGATAAATTGTATTAAAGTATGGTTCTACTAGTTTTAAGATATACTTGTATGAAAGGTCAAGGATAAAGGAAATAAATAATAAGATATAAGAATGCTATCAAGGAATTTGGATTAAAAGAAGATGGTAACAGAGTATTATGAGATGGAAAACACACATGGAGGATATTGGAAAACTCAAGTTAAAAATATAAGGATTGTGGATGGATGACAAGATAGAAAGATCCATTCAAGTCGGAAGTGATAGAGCCACAACATCGTTATTGTTAGTTGGCATTGAAAGCAACTTCCAATATTTGTTTTTTTAAGTTTGGTTGCATTAGTTGTCTTTATTGGGGATAGGAAATGTTCCTTTTTATTTATTTTCTATATGGGTCGCTATGTTATGGGAAAATAATAAGGATGAAATCCACTATTGTAACAACTCTGCTTTCTAGGCCGTATAAATATTTAAATAAATAAATTTAATTATTTGGATTCAATATTTGGTAATTAATATTTGAATTTGAAAAGTTAAAACTAAATTCTACTTATTAAGAGATTTTTGTCATAAAGAGTTTAATTTAATAAATAAATTCTCTCTTTGATAATTTATTGAAATATCTTGTAAAATGAAATGTAAATTAATTTAAGCTGGACTGAAAGGTATTTAAACAAATATATAATTGTCAAGAATTTAAATTTAAATTTGAATGGAAGATAAAGTAAAATTTTGATTGAGTTAGAAATTAAATTGAAAAAAAAAACAAAAGCAAATTCAAGCCCATATAAACCTTTCTCCTTTTCTTTAAACTTTTCTAATCCTACTTCTCTTTCAAGAACATGAATCCATTTTTAATTTTGCCTGGGCCCTAAAATCGTGACTAACATTAAAATAAAGAAGAAGAAATCGTGCTCGAACATAATGCTAGGTGGCGACGTCAGGGCTCGAGCGACTAGGCGATGGTGAACAATTGTGTTCATGCTACCTGTTGATGTTGTGATGGAGACATGTGTAGAGGAGCGATGTGGCGTGTGTGCGTGCTAGGCCGAAATGGTGAAGTAGTGCTCTGATCGAGTTTATCGCCATAGGCTGTGAGCATGACTTGGTTTTTGTATGCCGTGCACATTGGGTTATGGGAGCTGAGCTTGGCAATCTCAAGGCGGTGAACGAATTGTTGGCACGGGATTTGGAAATCGATTGAAACTGTTAAGCAATGTCAAGCATCAATTAAGGTGAGTTATTCTTAGAACTCACAACTAAGTCCAGTTCCTAAATTCTTTGATTTTCATTGGTAATTGAGTTCTTGGTTAATTAGGAATATTGTGTTGCAAACCCTTAACTGATTGTTGTTTGGTGAGTTAGATGATTGTTTTACATTTGTTGGAAATGTTGATTTAAAAATGGAACATTGTCCGTTTGTGAATTAAACTAAATATATATTTGTATTAGTATGTCGATGTGTGAATTTTATGAATGACCGGAGTGTGATAGAACTTGATTCGGGTCATGCGATATTTATAGTGATATTCGTTGAGATGTTGTGGAGTGATTTTACTCCATAATTATATATTTAAATATTTATTTCCAATTTTAACAAAAGTTTGAAAAGCATAGAAATATTGTTTAAGAGTTTTAAAATCGTATGAAAAGTACTTATAAATATTTGCTAAAATCTGCCCAGTCTAGCTATTTTAAAGTTTACAAATATTTTTTATTTGAGATGATGGATCTGAAAGTATATAATAGTATTTAAATCCTTCTTTTGGTATTTATATAAATGAGGTAAAATTATGTAATATATAATTATTTTAGTATATCTATTAATTTTATAATATAATATTTGATTGAGGAAAAGTGTTATTAATATTAGTTTATTTAACAGCAAGCTAATGTTGGTTTTGAATAGTTATTTAAGAAATATATATAATTTCTATTAAAATAAGAAATATTTTCTGATTAATAGTTTAGATATTTTAAAGTGAATTTTCATAAATAATAGGTTACTTATGAATTATTAAAGTGTGCTTTATATCACACACACACAGATATATATATATATATATATATATATATATATATATATATATCTTTGAATATTCGATTAATTGTTCAAAGAAAGAATATGTTGAAATTTGTTGTTATTATTTCATTTCTGAATTGAATTTGGATTTTTAAGTATAAATTCTATATTTTAGTTTTTCCATTTTCCCGGTTTGATTTCGATGTCATGAACGCTTCACCGTTGATATTGATTTGAGTTGTTATTTGATATGATTCAGTGATGACATCTTTCTATACGATTTAGTGATATTTGATTCCGTGTAGCAAGGAATCTGAATAAACGAACTAATGTGTTGAGGTTTCACATTTCCTTTTTGTTTACGTTCTATTGTTATTGGTATTTCACATTTAACCTTTTTAGGATATTCTTATCACGTCCATATCTTTCTATTTAACTCTTGGGGTTTGCTGCATTTTAATGTGTTGGAAATACATTTCTATCATAAAATGTTAGCACCTCAAATTTCCATATCTTATCCAAAAAGAGATATTCATGTGATGTTTGTAATTACAAGGAATTATCTTTTTATTGTTTGAAATAGACAGTACAAAATACGGCAAATATCCATATTTTGTACATCTCTTTCTTTTTATGTATATTCCTTGTCATTTCAAACATTGCACTTTTATTTATTTTAAACTTAAGGACAAATAGAAATCAACTTCCAACATCCCAAATTCCAACAAATTAAAATATCACTTAAACCCTTAAATCTTAATGGAATTCTTTTATTCGACATTTTTATCCTTTATTTAAATATCAATTTATTATTAGCAAATTCATAACAAGATACTAGTAAAAAATGTAGGAAATTTTTCCAATTTCACTAAATCCATACCATAATAAATTTTATTAGATCTATTCCATAATCATTACGTGTAAACGATTCACTATTCAATTCGTTATTTACACTAATTCATTACGCATAAATAATAAATTATCAAACTAAAATTTATATCTAGTCATTATGCACTTGCAATTAAATATACAATTGGCAATATGTAAGCATCAATGAATTAGATCATAATGACATAAATCTCATCTTATTACAAAACAAGTGACTTTCCCACCAACCTTGCTCTTAGCTTTCCCATTCTCCAAATCTAGATCCGTTTCCTTTTTATTTAACTCCCTCTTACTTCAAAACCAAAATAATAAACGGGTACTTATTTATTAAAATTACAGATATGGAGAAAGGATTGAATTAACTTTAGATTAGAGTTTTAGATTCAAGTTTACCTTTTTGATTGTCTTTCTAAATTGCTCTACTCTTCTCTTCTCTTATTTTCTACTTTTCTCCACTTATATACATACATACATACATACTGTGATAATCTAGATTTTTGGATATTTGTTAATTGATAATTAAGTGGGTTAATTAATAGGAATACAGATTTATATATTGAACAAATAAATTAGATAATAAATAATTATATCTGGATAAATATTTATTTGATAATCTCCTAATATAATTACTTAAAATTGACAAATTATTCTTTTAAAACAAATAACAATGATGGTTTATATATATACATAGATATATGTAGATTTTAAAAAGAAAAATTATTATTTTCAAAAAATTAAATATGTGTTTGTTAAATGTATATATATATATTTGTGTGTGAGTGGATTTTAAATTGAATTTGAATTTGAATTGGAAATTCAAAAGGTAATTATCTTAAAATAAATTTGGTTTTAAAAATATATTATATATGATTTTTATTACTATATGATTTGTTTTATATTATTTTCTTTAAAGGGTATTATTAATATGAATTAAGATAATGTATTTACTTAATAGAAAATATATATAAGTTTTATAAAAATCATTTAAAAATTTATTAATTCATGGAAATTACACATGTAAGTCAAATGTCTACAATTTAACAAATGTAAGATGATTAACATTTGCAAATGACAAATGTTAGTAAATTAAACAAATGTCAATCCTTTTTTATTTTTCTTTTATTTTAAAAATCATAAATTTAGCTATAAATATATCTCTGCCTTCCTCAATTTCATTTTCTTTCCTATATTCTCATTTCCTAAGAAAAGAAATCAAAGCAAAGACTATAAAAGAAAATCAAACCAAAAAATTAAAACCCTTTTCAACAAACCTACAGCAAAATCGAAGCCTGTAAATATTTCAAAACCAGAAATATCAAGCGAACTCAACTATATTCAACCTGAACAAACTAAGCAAGCTTCCAACTAAATCAAAGCCTTAAATCATCTCAGTCAAAAAAAGGTTTCCATTATCAAGTTTCCATATCAAAATATCAAAAGCATTTTCAAGTTCCTGTTTCAATCTTCTCTGTTCATACTTAGGTGAGTAAAGTACCCCTTTTAAAGTTGAATTTGTTTACACTTTGATGAATGTGATGAATATTAGTAGTAATGTTGTGAAAGGTGTTTGCATAAAGGAATAAATATGCTTGTTTGTCTAAATATATGAAGATGGTACTGTGCATGTCTGTAGATTTGCCTCTGTTGATTTCAAAAGGCTTAAACCAGTTCGAAAATCAATTTCTCTAGCTCCAATGCTTATCTGATCATGATCATTCAAAGAAAAGTGATGCTATGGATGTGATTTTATTTTTAAAATAGTTTGAAGTGATTAAATCAAGCCCATTATTTCTAGAATAAAATATAAAGAGGAAAATAAATTCAAGTCGAAAACTCGTTTGATAAAATCTCATGTTTTGATTGTAAATTCAGATTCATGTTTGGAAAACATGATTTTTGATTTAAATATCATAATTTTTAAAATTTTGGTTGTTGGGAATTTTCAAGATCAACGGGAAAAGGAAATTCGTCAAATTCAGGCAGTTGTGTGGCTTTCAGGGATCGAGGTTTTGGTCGAAGGAGGACTAGGTGAAGGTGGTCCTAGGAAAAATGGTAAGTGGATTTTTAGGATAGTGGGGTGTCGGGGAGGAAAGGATTTAGGGTTAGGCTTATGTTTTGTACAGGGTGTTATGATTCCCAGCCTAATCGATGGTGATGGGTGGTCGGAATGTTCGGGGAAAGCTGCGGCTACTTGCTGAGGGTATAGGAGTTGATCAAGATGGTTAGATCGGCGTGCAAGGTGCATGTGTACGATGTAGCTGGAGGTTGTAGAGGAGTTGGGGAAGAAAGGGCGTTCTCGTGTTTGCCTCGAGACATTTTTGCGTTTGACTCGAAGGTTGCGAGTTCATGAGTAACTTGGGAATTGACTAGAGAATTTTGATATTTGGATCGAGTATTTTCATAGCCAAAATCAGGTTTGCTTTGAAATCTTTAAAGGTTTAAAACTAAAGAAATTTTGTAACCAGTTTTCAAAGCAAATAGAAATAAACAAGTTTTCAAAGCCATTGTCAAACAGGTTTCAAAATATAAGTATATTAAAACTATAATAAAGAGGTGTTTTGAATGAATTAATTTCAAACTTTTGAATTCAAATAAGTTTATTGATGAAACTAAGTAATTAATTAAAGCTTGTAGCTTATCTCAATTATTTAAGATTTTACAAATTGAAATATAATCTATTAATGTAAATTAATGGATAGCTAATTACTTAGTATAAGTGATTAAAGAGTAATTACTGAATGTAATTAATTACAGGATAGTTAATTACTTAATCGGATGAATTAAAGGTTAATAAATGAACGTAATTAGTTAAAGATAATTAACTAATGAAAGTGATTAAGGGTTAATTAATCTAACTTAAGTGATTATGGGATAATTTCTTGATGGAAATAATTAAGAGATAATTAAATTACTTAAAAGATAATTACTTAATGTAAGTAATTGAAGGGTTAATTCATTAATATAACTAATTAATCAAAGGTTAATTAATGTGATTAATTAAGAAATAATTAAGTAATTAAGGATAATTACTTAAGCCGGATAATTATGAATGATTGATTAATTTCATTAATTAATTAAAGTAAGAACAAATGGTTTGTACTTAATGTTAATTAAGCAGGGTTAGGGAATTGATTTATTTGGTTAAATTTAATTATGTGAACAATTAAACTTGCTTTTGGATGATGAAGTCATGTTGATGCCTTGAAATTGATTAATGTGTGATGCTCTGTGATATGCAATGTTTGGTTGAACTGTAATAATGCATGTATCTATCTGAGATGGATTGCTATGTGAATATGAAATCCTGAATATAAATTGTATTGTTTAATCTTAAACAACTTGGATTTAAGGTGTATTGGATTCGAAGAGACCGAGGTTGGGAATCAGCAAATACCCAAAACCACTTTGATTTGTAATCTACAATAATTCTCTATAGTTTTGATATGTGAAATCAATAGGCTAGAATGGAATAATTTAAGTAAATTGGACCATTGAAGCTATGTAGTGGTACTTGTGATTGATTTGGGAAATAAGTATTGACTATAACAAGTTATGATCTCGTGGTGAAGTATGAGTTCCTCGGTTTTTTCAGTTATGTTTTAAAACTTTTTATTTCATGTTAGATGGGTTTACTCACGTCGGTTTCCAGCCTGACCCGGGTGTTACTTTGATGTAATGCTCGGGTCAGACCGAGTATTATAGATTTTCAGGTGAAGACATTTTGGAGCTCGGGAGGCGAGCAGGATGGCAGGAACGTATGGAGTTTACCACTGTATATTAGAGTTGTGTTGATAGTAGTCTAGGACAGGTTGAAACAACTGTACAGTTTATTTGTTATTGGTTGTAACTCTGATGTAATGTTGTAATAGTAATAATTACAGCTTTTCTTGTATAAATGCTATTATTTGATATTATATTTTGATCCGTTGCTTAATGTGAGATTCTGTGTTTTGTTTTCTGATCTTCTTCTACCTCTTTTCTTCTTAACCTAACAATCAAGGATTCCCGGCATTCGATTGCTCGGCACTTCTATAGTTGAACGTATTAGTGTCGAATTCTCGAGGTCAAAAATTTAGGGTCGTTACATTTTGGTATCAGAGCTGAAGGTTAAGCGAGAACCTTGGCTCTGCTGGGTTTACTCACTAAAGGATAGGGTCAACGGTACCCTAGAATGAGTTGAGTGTAGTATATATGATAGCGTATTTGTTATTTTGATTTTATATAAGTTTATATTTTGATATATATATATATATATATATATATATATATAAAGCAATAGACTTTTTAATATATTAAGGTAATTGGTTTTGTATTATTTGAATTAAAATTATGATAAGAATTAAGTGGTAATAGAAATACAACCAAATAGGAATTGAATAGTATAAACTATATAAATAAGATAAATGGATCCAAACTGAAATTGAAATCCTAAATTTGTAGAAGTGTTTTCAAAAAAGACAATATATAGTGAATTGGTTTTCAGATATGATAACCTGGGTTATTATCCTAAAATGTTTGTTGTATCTTGATAATGAAATGTTTGTTCATGATTAAGCAAAAATGAAATGTTTTAAGGAAGTAAACATTTAGGTGAGTATGACTTATAAATTGGAAATGGAGATGATCTAAATTAAGATGATTTAAAATCTAAGTACGGAATTCGAAATTTGTTTAAAATAAAGAAATAATGAAAGTATTATTTAGAATGTAATTGAATGAAAAGGGCCTGTTTCAAATAAGAGTCGCTTGAGAAAATTTGTTTTGAATTAAAACCAAAGGTGGTTTAAAATTTAATGTATAACTTGGTGTGTAAAGGAAATAAATATGTATATATGAGGGATATACATAATATCAAAGATGATTTGAAATAAATTCTAAGTGTTGAGTTTTAAATTTTTCCTTGGAATGTGATATGAAAACCCGAAGTGATAAGTTTTTGAACTTATAAGTGAGAAGAGATATTGATAAGAAGTTTAAATTTTGAAATGGAGAATTCAAATTTAGTAAGATTGACAGGATAAATAAATTGAATTTAACTTAGGAGAAGTTAAATAAGTTTAGAACAAACAACGTGAATTGGAAATTTCAAGTGGAAATTGAGATCTAACTTAGGAAAGTTAAATGGGTTGATTTGAAGAAGGAGTATGTGTGATATAAAAATGGGTTTGAGATCTTGGAATTGGAAATGGATGCTATTGATGAATGTTTTAAATAATTTGGATGTTTATTTATTATGACTTATTCTGATATCAACGTGTTGTTATTAATAATCTATGAAACTGAGAATTGGATTATTTTAAATGAATTAAGAAATGGATTGAGGTAATATACATCCATTACTTAAATAAATAGAAATAAGATTGAACTTATGAAAGGGAAATTGCTTGAACTTAAAGACTTAAATGTTAGAAATAAGATTGCTGAAATTTGTTAAGAATTGGTTTTGAAGTTAAAATGGATAATAAATTAGAATCTAAAGATTAAATTGTTTTCGAACACTTATTTGAACTTTGAAATAAGTTAAGTAAAGATAATTTAAAATGGAATTTTGAAATTTGGACTCAGAATTAAATGGTTTAAAAAATTTAAGTTGTTATTTTAAAAATAAAGCTTGGTTTGATTTAAAGGATTAAATCAACATTTAAAAATGTAACTCAAATTTATATAATTCGAGATGGTTTAAAGCTGAGATTTGAATAGAATTAGTTCAAACTGAATTTGATTTGAATTAATTGGAATTGTGATTGAAGATGGATAAGCATAAAATTCAAATGGAAAATTTGAATTGAATTAATTTGAAGTGAAATTGAAGTTGAATAAGTTTGAATTTCAAATGGGAGTTGATTTGAATTTGGGATAGGAATTGAAGTTAATTTAAATTGAATTGAAATTGAATCGATTTAAATGGAAGTGGAAATTGAAAACTGATTGGAAATGGAGATTGGAAATTGAACTGTGTAGCTCTGAACTATTTTTTTTCAAATAAATTATTTTAATATAAACTACTTTAAATCTATTTTCCTAGTTACTTACTATACAACCTTTCTTTTTAAAACACAAACTATCTTATACTTATTTTACAATTATTTTGAAAACTAATTACTATTTTACATATGTTTTACAAACTAATCATTATTTTACAGCTACTTATAACTAATTACTATTTTACAACTATTTTGAAAATTTATCTAACTATTTTTCAACTGTGTTATAACTACTTAATTATTTTACTACTATTTATAAATAATAACTATTTTACAACTACTTATCTATTTTAAACTTTTCAAGCTATTTTTTAAATCAAGTGGTCAGAGTGCAAACTGTTTATAATTAAGGTGAATAATCTAGTAGAATGAAGCAATTGTGAATAAGTGAATGGAATCAAAGTGAAGATGGATAGAAAGAATATTGATTTAGTTAATAGTCAATGAAGATAAATATGTAGGATGTACGTATATTATTCTATTCGCATAGTGATTTGATCTGGATTCGAGCATAGAATTTCGAGATAGTATATCGATCCAAGTTGGGATTTTTCACTCGATTTTCGACGGCGAACCCTGGATATGGATTTTTGGTTGAATCTAGAAATTCTCTTTCATAGTTATGACTATGCAAGGAGAATGACGGTTTCTGGTCAAGAAACCAGATCTGAGTCCGCACTAGAAAGTCGGGTGGACAATACTAGTTCAAAAGTGAAATTGTGTGATCGAGTGTGTGATCAGATTTGATATTGTGTGCGGATGGTATATGTACATCGTACGTGCTTAAATAAAATAAATTTTGAAATTTTGAACGAAATGGAAATGATTTTTGAAATAAATTTTGAGAAGTGTATACAAATAAAGGTGGAAGTTAGATATCTTTTGAAATTCACTTTATGAAAAGTAAGTGATATGGTAAGTAACTTTATAAAAAAAATTGAGGTTGATTGGCATAGTAAAGTTATATATATTTGTTATATATGATAAGGTCCCCCTATGTTGAATCTAGAACCAGAAGGAAGGGTTTTGGAAAATATTTGAAGTATAAAAGGGGAATCTATATAAGTGATCCAAAGATTATTTTCAAGTTGGCAAGGATAAGTTTTGTGTGTATATTTGTGTATATATATATATATACACATATATATGGTTTTATGAGAATGGCTTTGGGGAAAAAAGTTTTGGAACCTATGGTTTTGGAAAAGGCTTTTCGATTTTTGGGAAATCAAATTTTGGGAGTTTGGAAAGCCAAGTTTGAAACTATCGATTTGAGATATCGATTTTGTGTAAAGGAGATTTATGTAAATCATAAAGGGTATGATTTGAAAGATACTATAAGTGTACAGTATAAAGTGTTTTGAGACTGGCTCTGGAGAAAAAGGCGCTCCCATTGAAATGAACTTCATAGGAGATCCACGGGGTGATTCTTCCTTGAGCCCTAAGGGGGAGGCTCTAAATTGAATCCTAGGAGGAAGTTCAGACAAACTGAAGGTCCTGAGGATTTTGTGTTGTAGGTAGCGAAATTCGAGAGCGTTGATGCCTATAGAGATATTTTGGTTATGTTGTGACGATAGTGTAGCTCGATGTCACTGCGATCTACTACGGACCATAGCGGAAGTCGTGTGTGCTGTGAGAGCCAACGGTCTACGTTTGATTTTGCCGCGATGGCAACATAACATCGGTAGACTACGATCTATGGAGACATAGCGAAAGTCGAGAGGCCTTGAGAGCCTAAGACTACATTAGGACTCGACTGATGTAGTCTGCGACCTATGTAGGAGTGGTGATGTTTCATTTGGCAGCGAAAATCGAGGGCGTTAATGCCTACAGTTACATGGATTTTTGCCACGATGGCGACGTACCGCAGGATGTAGCTGCGATCTGTGGCGGGTTCCATGGCGTAATTGAGGGGCGCGGAGTGCCTATGGTTATCTATGGATTTTGCCGGGATGGCAAACGTAACCATCGGGTTAACTACGACCATAGAGGGGGTGATGATTTCCAGAGCATTCTCATCAAAGAAGTTTCCTCTATTTTCAAAAAAAATTCCATATTTTTAACAAAATGTTTCCCAATTATTTTCATTGGGTGTTAAAAATGGGTTTACCAAGTACTTATAGATTTTCAGTCCTATGCCTGATCAACGTATGACCGAATTTCTGTGAGAACAAGGATGGACTTGTTGAGACATCGAGTCTTAAAAAGTATTTTTATAAAGCTATTTTAGCAATATTATATAGATTTTAAAAGTGTTTTAAAAAAAATTAAGTAAAAAGAGTTTATAGTTTAAAATGATCAAAGAGCAATTTAAGCTGACAAGTAAGCATTTTAATAAATACTGTTTTCGTTCCTTTTCGGGGACGAAAAGATTCAAAGGAGGGAGGAATATGATAACCCGGATTTTGGGATATTTGTTAATTGATAATTAACTAGGTTAATTAATAGGAATATGGATTTATATATTAAACAAATAAATCTGATAATAAATATTTATATCTGGATAAATATTTATTTGATGATCTCCTAATATAAATACTTAAAGTTGACAAATTATTCTTTTAAAACAAATAATAATGATGGTTTATATATATATATATAGATATAAGTAGATTTTAAATAGAAAAATTATTATTTTCAAGCGAATTAAATATGTCTGTTAAATGTATATATATATGAGTGGATTTTAAATTGAATTTGAATTTGAATTGGAAATTCAAAAGGTAATTATCTTAAAATAAATTTGGTTTTAAAAATATATTATATATGATTTTTATCAGTATATAATTTGTCTTATATTTTTTCTTTAAAGGATATTATTAATATAAATTAATATAATGTATTTACTTAATAGAGAATATATATAAGTTTTATAAAAATCATTTAAAAATTTATTAATTCAAGGAAATTACACATTTAAGTTAAATGTCAACATTTTAACAAATGTAAGATGATTAACATTTGCAAATGACAAATGTTAGTAAATTAAACAAGTGTCAATCCTTTTTTTATTTTATTTTAAAAATAAAAAAATTTAGCTATAAATATATCTCTCCCTTCCTCTATTTCATTTTCTTTCCTATATTCTCATTTCCTAAGAAAATAAATCAAAGCAAAGCCTGTAAAAGAAAATCAAACCAGAAAATTAAAACCCTTTTCAACAAACCTACAGCAAAATCGAAGCTTGTAAATATTTCAAAACCAGAAATATCAAGCGAAATCAACTAAACCTGAACCAACTAAGCAAGCTTCCAACTAAATCAAAGCCTTAAATCATCTCAGTCAAAAAAAGTTTTCCAGTATCAAGTTTCCGTATCAAAATATCAAAAGCATTTTTAAGTTCCTGTTTCAATCTTCTCTGTTCATACTTAGGTGAGTAAAGTACCCCTTTTAAAGTTGAATTTGTTTACACTTTGATGAATGTGATGAATATTAGCAGTAATATTGTGAAAGGTGTTTGCATAAAGGAATAAATATGCTTGTTTGTCTATATATATGAAGATGGTACTGTGCATGTCTGTAGATTTGCCTCTATTGATTTCAAAAGGCATAAACCTGTTCGAAAATCAATTTCTCTAAGTCCAAATCTTACCTGATTATGATCATTAAAAGAAAAGCGATGGTATTGATGTGATTTTATTTTTGAAATAGTTTTAAGTGATTAAATCAAGCCATTATTTCTAGAATAAAATATACGGAGGAAAATAAATTCAAGCCAAAAACTCGTTTGATAAAATCTCAAGTTTTGATTGTAAATTCAGATTCGTGTTTGAAAAACATGATTTTTGATTTAAATATCATGATTTTTAAAATTTTGGTTGTGGGGAATTTTCGAGATGACCGGGAAAAGGAAATTCATGAAATTCAGGCAGTTGTGTGGCTTTCAGGGATCAGGATTTTGGTCGAAGGAGGACTAGGTAAAGGTGGTCCCAGGAAAAATGGTAAGTGGATTTTTTTGACAGCAAGGTGTCGGGGAGGAAAGGATTTAGGGTTAGGCTTATGTTTTGTACGGGGGGTTTTGATTCCCGGCCTAATCGATGGTGATGGGTGGTCGGAATCTTCGGGGAAGGATGCAGCGACTTGCTGAGGGTATCGGATTTGATCAAAGATGGTTAGATCGGCATGCAAGGTGCACGTGTGTATGGTGTAGCTGGAGGTTGAGAGGAGTTAGGGAAGAAAGGGTGTTCTCGTGTTTGGCTCGAGACATTTTCACGTTTGACTCAAAGGTTGTAAGTTTATGAGTAACTTGGGAATTGACTCGAGAATTTTGATATGTGGCTCGGGGATTTTCATAATGAAAATCTGGTTTGCTTTGAAATTTTTAAAGGTTTAAAACTAAAGAAAATTTTTAACCAGTTTTCAAAGCAAATAGAAATAAACAAGTTTTCAAAGCCATTATCAAACAGGTTTCAAAATATAAGTATATTAAAACTTTAATAAAGAGGAGTTTTGAATGAATTAATTTCAAACTTTTGAATTCAAATATGTTTATTGATGAAACTAAGTAATTAATTAAAGTATGTGGTTTATCTTAATAATTTAAGATTTTACAATTTGAAATATAATCTATTAATGAATTAATAGATAGTTAATTACTTAGTATAAGTGATTAAAGAGTAATTACTAAATGTAATTAATTAGAGGATAGTTAGTTACTTAATAGGATTAATTAAAGGTCAATGGATGAAGTAATTAGTGAAAGATAATTATCCGATGAAAGTGATTAAGGGTTAATTAATTTAACTTAAGTGATTATGGGGTAATTTCGTGATGGAAATAATTAAGAGATAATTAAATTACTTAAAAGATAATTACTTAATGTAAGTAATTGAAGGGTTAATTCATTAATGTAACTAATTAATCAAAGGTTAATCAATATGATTAGTTAAGAAATAATTAAGTAACTAAGGATAATTACTTAAGCCGGGTAATTAAGAATGATTGATTAATTTCATTAATTAATTAAAGTAAGAACAAATGGTTTGTACTTAATATTAATTAAACAGGGTTAGGGAATTAATTTATTTGGTTAAATTTAATTCTGTGAACAATTGAACTTGCTTTTGGATGATGAAGTCATGTTGATGCCTTGAAATTGATTAATGTGTGATGCTTTGTGATATGCAATGTTTGGTTGAACTGTAATAATGTATGTATCTATCTGAGATGAATAGCTATGTGAATATGAAACCTTGAATATAAATTGTATTTTTTATACTTAAACAACTTGGATTTAAGGTGTATTGGATTCGAAGAGACCGGGGTTGGGTATCAACAAATACCCGAAAAGACTTCGATTTGTAATCTACAATAATTCTTTATAGTTTTGATATGTGAAATCAATAGGCTGGAATGGAATAATTTAAGTATACTGGACTATTGAAACTATGTAGTGGTACTTGGAATTGATTTCGGAAATAAGTATTGACTATAACAAGTTAAGATCTCGTAGTGAAGTATGAGTTCCCTGGGTTTTTCAGTTATGTTTTAAAACTTTTTATTTCATGTTAAATGGGCTTACTCACGCTGGTTTCCAGCCTGACCCAGGTGTTATTTTGATGTAATACTCGGGTCAGACCGAGTATTACATATTTTCAGGTGAGGACGTTTTGGAGCTCAGGAGGCGAGCAGGATGGCAGGAACGTATGGAGTTTACCACTGTATATTAAAGTTGTATTGATAGTAGTCTGGGACAGGTTGATACAACAGTCTAGTTTATTTGTTATTGGTTGTAACTCTGATGTATTGTTGTAATAGTAACAATTACAGCTTTTCTTGTATAAATGCTATTATTTGATATTATATTTTTATCCATTGCGAAATGTGAGATTCTGTGTTTTGTTTTCTGATCTTCTTCTACCTATTTTCTTCTTAACCTAACAATCTGGGATTTTCGGCATTCGATTACTTGGCACTTCTACAGTTGAACATATTAGTGTCGAATTCTCGAGGTCGAAATTTTTGGGTCGTTACATTTTGGTATCAGAGCTTAAGGTTAAGCGATAACCTTGGCTCTAGTGGGTTTATTCGTTAAGGATAGGGTCAATGGTACCCTAGAATGAGTTGAGTGTAGTATATATGAGGGCGTATTTGTTATTTTGATTTTATATAAGTTTATATTTTGATATATATAAAGCAATAGCCTTCCTAATATATTAATGTAATTGGTTTTGTATTATTTGAATTAAAATTATAATAAGAATTAAGTGGTAATAGAAATACAACCAAATAGGAATTGGATAGTATAAACTATATAAATAAGATAAATTGATCCAAACTGAAATTAAAATCCTGAATTTGTAGAAGTGTTTTCAGAATAAGATAATATATAGTGAATTGGTTTTCAGATATGATAACCTGGGTTATTATCCTAAAATGTTTGTTGTGTCTTGATAATGAAATGTTTGTTAATGAATAAGCAAAAATGAAATGTTTTAAGGAAGTAAACATTTAGGTGAGTATGACTTATAAATTGGAAATGAAGAAGATCTAAATTATGATGTTTTAAAATCTAAGTCCAGAATTTGGAATTTGTTTCAAAGTGTTAAAAGAAATAATGATAGTATTAATTAGAATGTTATTAAATGAAAAGGGCCTGTTTCAAACAAGAGTTGTTTGGAAATTTTAAAGAAAATTTGTTTTGAATTAAAACCAATGGCGGTTTAAAATTTAAGGTTTAACTTGGTGTGTAAAGGAAATAAATATGTATATATAAGGGCTATGCATAATATCAAAGATGATTTGAAATAAATTCTAAGTGTTGAGTTTTAAATTTTTCCTTGGAATGTGATATGAAAACCCAAAGGGATAAGTTTTTGAACTTACAAGTGAGAAGAGATATTGATAAGAAGTTTAAAATTTGAAATGGAGAATTCAAATTTAAAAAGATTGACTGGATCAAATAAATTGAATTTAACTTAAGAGAAGTTAAATAAGTTTAGAACAAACAACTTGAATTGGAAATTTCAAGTGGAAATTGAGATTTAACTTAGGAAAGTTAAATGGGTTGATTTGAAGAAGGAGTGTGTGTGATCTCAAAATGGGTTTGAGATCTGGAAATTGGAAATGTGTAACGACCCGTAAAATTTTCGATAATTAAAACTGTTAATTTAATAAGATTTTGATATTTATTAAGAAAATAAAAATTTGTGAATTATTAATAAAAATAATAACTAGAATGGAATTAAAATTTATTTAAATAGTGGAAATAATATAATTTGTTATAATGAAATATGGGTAAATAGATGTAAAATTAATACATGTTATTTATTTAGGGTGTTGAATAAAATTGGTAATCAATTTGCAATTAACGGTAACAATGTTGATGTAAGCTAATAAATAATTAATTCAATGCAATCCCGATTTATTAAAACAACTGCAGGGTTATAATTGATTGTAAATAGTAATATTTGGTAATAAGTTTAATATATGAAAAATAAAGGTAAATATTGAATTAAACAATGAATTAATAATAATAAATCGTAATTGAACAAAATCAAAGTTCTATAGTGATTGTTTGGAAATGATAACTTATGTAAATGTGATTAAGGGTTAGTGGCAACAATTATTATGAAGTAATCATTTATTTAGTCCATTTAAATCAAAATTTGTAATCAATTGAAATAAATCTGAATTAAAAGTTACGATAATGTAAATTAGAGTAATATTTGGAAATAACGTTAATTAGTTAAATTAAAATGTGGAAGGCAAGATTTATTAAATTATTGGAATTTAAAGTTAAATGATTAGATTAATTGCAAATAAGTCGAGTTAAATATTAAAAATATTACGTTATTTGAAATTAAGATGGAATGTGAGAATACTAATGTAATAGTTTTAAATCCAATGTTAAATCCTTTTATTTGACAATAATAAATGGAATAATTATTAATTTATTTAGTTTTATGGAATTATTGGGAATTTTATTATAACTCTGAATTCAATAAATTAAGGTTAATACTAAAATTTATAAATTAATCAACTTTAAATTGACATCTGAACTTGTTTAAATTATTGTGAATGATTAAGAAATCAAAAAGGATGAAATTTGTCAATTTAAAGAACTGAAATTTGAAATTTGATTTAATTAGCTAATTTATTAATTTAATTAATTGGTGCAAAAATAGCCATTTTGGCCACTGACTCAGATTTCGACGAAACCTATTTCATCGGATCCGTAACGGTGAATTATTGTAGGGTTTCAAGTTTCGTAGCGATCGGGTTTGTCGTTTGATCGTACGGACCTGAAACGCCCAGAAATCAATAAAATTGAAATCAATTTGAAATAATTTGATTTTAGCATAACTTCTACATACGATGGAATTTGGACTTGAAACCTGTTCCATCACGTTTAAAATATTTTAAAACATCTATTTTGATATATGATTTGACCCAATTTCGTTCCAGAGTCAGAACGGGCTTTTCAGGCCACTTTATCGTTCAACGCGTATACCAATCAAGCCCATTCGTTTCTTTTCTTTTCATATCAATCAAGCCCAATTTGGGAAATGTTTCTCTTTTAAGCATAGATTCAAGCTTCTTGTGTGAGATTGAAGTGTGGTTGATTCTCTTTTGATTTCGAGCTTCTTCTCTAATCGTTTGGGTTCAAAGGTGAGATTTTTAATCTCACATCTATGCTTATAATTATCTTCGATTGTTAGGTATGAATTCCTAACACTTATTTGTGTGCATTTGCTTTCGGTTTGGATTGATTTGGTGAATATTCCAATTTTTAATGTTTTGAGTTCAATTCTTTAAAAATCATAATTTTGATGTTTGAACATGTTTTTGGTGATGCATCGAGGAGCTTATAGGGCCGGGTAGTCGATTGGCATAAACCCTTAGCGCCGTTGCTCGTGCGATTGCAATTTGGTCGGGATTTGCACCTCCTTTGAAATAGGGTAGGAAGTGCAAGTATACAGGTTCGGCCGACCGAGCCACCTGGGCCGGTCGACCGACCTGTAGTCCAAGCACTTCCTGCCTCTGTTTGGAAGTGCTGGTTACAGGCTTCGGCCGACCGAGCCCCCTGGGCCGGTCGACCGACCTGGTGCCCCGAGCACTTCCAACCTCTGGTTCGGTCGACCGACTCAGGGAATCCGGTCGACCGACCTGCTACTTTTTGCCAGATTAGCCTATATTGCTAATTCGTTTGAGTATCCAACTTTAATCGATTCGTGTTGTCTCCCTTTTGATTGTTGTCATTTATTATCGACTTTGATGACCTTTTCTTTGGGAATTTTTGATATATCCACTTTGATGGATTTTATATCGATTTCTTTGGATTTTATTCACGTCTTCGAATGTGAATTTTTATGCCCGATTGTTTCTACAATCACTTCTATGATTTGTCACTTTAAAATATAAAGGTTTTCTATACTAGTAGTAAATATCAAAACTCTTTCTTCAAATGATTTCAACACTATTTTAGTACAAAGCTCGTTTCTTAAACCGTTTTCCAATCTATTAGTATATACAAACCTTTACCTCACTCGTATGAGAAATCTAATTAAACGACTTAGTAAAACAAGTGGTATGAAACGCTTGCGTTTACTTCGTCGGTTAATTCTTGGACTTGTTCGATTGAATCTCCTGTGACAATTTTCTAGTGGAGATCTACAATTTGTTCGTAAATATTTAAGTTAAGCTAGTGGTTATGGGACATGAAGCTAAGCTCATATATTTATTAGCTTGCTGTAATCGACACTTCTCTTTGATCATGACGATCATTTTATGTTTTAGACTAGCATTGAGCAATGTCTTAGAGATTTTGGTTCATCGGATGTCTCGATGTACGACGTCGTTGTTCCCTTTGATTGTGTTTTGGTTCATCGGACGTCCCGCTGTACGACGTCGTTGTTCCCTTTGATTGTGTTTTGGTTCATCGGACGTCCCGCTGTACGACGTCGTTGTTCCCTTTGATTGTGTTTTGGTTCATCGGATGTCCCGCTGTACGACGTCGTTGTTCCCTTTGATTGTGATTTGGTTCATCGGATGTCTCGCTGTACGACGTCGTTGTTCCCTTTGATTGTGTTTTGGTTCATCGGATGTCCCGCTGTACGACGTCGTTGTTCCCTTTGATTGTCTTTTGGTTCATCGGATGTCCCGCTGTACGACGTCGTTGTTCCCTTTGATTGTGTTTTGGTTCATCGGATGTCCCGCTGTACGACGTCGTTGTTCCCTTTGATTGTGTTTTGCTTCATCGGATGTCCCGTTGTACGACGTCGTTGTTCCCTTTGATTGTGTTTTGGTTCATCGGATGTCCCGCTGTACGACGTCGTTGTTCCCTTTGATTGTGATTTCTGGAATTCGTATGTTGAATTCTGGAATTTATGTTTCACCAACTTTTACGATTGGTATGAATATATATGTCATTTATTGTGGCTTGGTGAATGAAATTAGGAGTATGACATTCCTTTTTATCTTGAGTAGATTATTGTGATATTGATTAATCTCTTGTTGATTTTCAATTACTTATTTATCACAGCTTGGCATTGTGATTATTATATGTTTATGCCATATCTCTTAATTCTATATCATGTTATCTGATATTTATAGCTAGACTGATCCGTTTATTATTTTCTTATTAAATAATACTCGGGTCGGACTGAGATTTTACAGGTGCTTCTGCTTGACTCCTTATCGGACTTTCATCTGATCTTTTGGCTAACTACTTTAGATTAGTAGTTTATTTTGTTGTATACACTTGAGATATGGATTCATAGATGTATTCTTTTGTATAGCACGTGTTGCTATTCTTTTGTATTATTGTGGATCTTTTTGACTACTACTCTGATGTACACTTCCTAGTGTAATATTCATATCTATTTCCGCCTTTGTGATATGAATTATCTGTGACTGATTTGTGTTATGTTTATTTCTATATTTGTTTCCGAAGACCTTTATAGCCACTGTGTAGTAGCTTTGAGTTTGTGTCGGCATGTCGGATTCCCTCTTGAGATGAAAAGTTATATTTTTATCTGGCATATCGGTACTCGCACAAAGCAATTATACAGATGGTCGCTCCTCAACAGCCTTATTCTCCGTGCTAGTTGACAGCATTACACCGTAGTGTTCTTGGCTAGCGTGGGTATAGAGGTGGGGCGTCACAGCTTGGTATCAGAGCCAAACTTCGGAACAATATGGAATATTATAACAAGGATCATCGTCCTAAGTCTTTCTTAGGAGTCGTGCTTTAGGATTTTATTCGAGTCTTCGTACCGATTCATCCTATTTTCTTTATGATTCCTTGTTTTATCTATCAAGAATTGCTTGATATTTATCTTGAGAATAACTTTTTCCTCTTCTTTCTTTCTTTCTTAAAGAAGAGAAATGGTTAGACCTGGCCGTCCCAGCGCCAGTCAATCTAGTGCTACTCCCCTGGATGGAGTATTCATGTCTGCTCAACAACTTTTGGATCTTGTAAAGAATCAAGAGTTTATCTATGCTTTGAGTAAGAAGCCCGAAATGGTTCTACCTTTGAAACTTGAAGTTTCTTTCAATCAGCTTGTGGATGTTACTCTTCTTCATGGAGAGGTTGGTAAAGGAAGTGTTTGTGATATTGGAACTTCCAAGAAGAGGCATATTAAGTTCAAGAGCCTTAATCCTAATAAGAGAGTGAAGCAAACTACTTTTGTAGCAAAGAATCCAATCCATAATCGTGGAGGATGCTACAATTGTAATTCTATGGAACACTATGCGAATATGTGTCCAAAACCCCATTCTTGTCGCTATTGCAAGAAACCGGGTCATCTTTTATCTGCGTGTCCCAAACTTTTGAATAAGGACATGAGAAAGCTAAATATTGTGCAAGCCCCTAGCAACTCTTCTCTTGGTCAAGGTACTTTTCACTCAATCCGTGATGGCATTGTTTTATTTTGTGATCTTCTTATTTGAGTTCTTTTTGATATGGCTCACTATTTTATATCAAAAGAACTTGTCGATTCTTTTTCTTTGAATATTTTGGGCTTGAAGACTTCTTTGAGGATTGTGAATCCGGATGGTAGATTCGCAACACTCAATTTGCTTTTTATTGATGTCGAAATTATTTTATGAGACTTTTCTTTCCGAGCCGATATTTTTACTTAGGCTTCGGAATTAATTTTTTGAAAGGATCGGCTTAATCATTGTGAAGCCCATATCCTATTTTTCGAGTGGACTATTCATCTTCGACATTTTCAATCTGTTAAGCAGATTTCTATTTTTCCTTTATGATTTTGATTCCAACTTGATGGCATCATTTTATTCCTTAAGCCCACTTATAAGGAAAGTGTTATTTCTCTCATTCATGTAGTTTGAGAAATTTTCCGGTATTTTTGAGTTTGTCTTAGGATTATCACCAAAGAAATCTTTTGTGTGGTGTTAAGGTCTTTTCAGTTTGACTTTACCACCGGTTTTCGTTTGCTACGATTCGCGGAAATTAACATTCCACTTACCGTATTCCGCACTCGTTATGATTCTTATGAACGACTTATTATGTCATTCAATTTGTCCAGCTTATTTCATCCATTTTATAAATCGAATATTCTATGAATATTTCGATGAGACTATTCTTGTATTTACTGATTTTGGATGAAAATAGTAATTTAAAATTTTGAAAATCTTTTTCATAAGATTTCTTTATAAGTACAATTTGATTTTTGTTCTTAAAATGAACAAAGAACATTCTTAGAAGTTTTTGAGAAACTTACTTATCCTATAGAATACGATTTTTGTGATTGTATTGCCCATTTAGTGTTTTAAGAATTCTGGTCGACGCGCTTGATCAATGTTATCGATAGGAATTTCCTAAACGCTTTGATGGGACAATCAGACACGATATATTGACTTGTAAATTGTAAATTTTTCTAGAAATATTTTTACATTGAAATAATTGTGATTTTGAAAGTTTTAGCTTTTCGAGAAAGAAGATTATTTAAAAGAACTCTTCCTTTCGATACTCTTGTTCTGGTGATTCCTGAAGGGGAACTAAGACTTTGCTATTTGTACTGATACTAGTCGTATTGGTTTGGATGCCGTTCTCTTGCAAAAGAGAACGTGCTATCACTTGTGCTTCTAAATCATTATAGCTTATCGGGACTAGATATGCCACTCATGATCTAGTGCTCGCGGCTATTGTTTTTACTTTTGGAATTTGGCATCATCACATTTGGATGATAAATTTGTTCTCTACCTCGATCATAAATCCTTGGAATATTTATTTTCTCATAAGGAACTTCATGTTGACTCGAGTTCCTGGCATCATATGATCTTGATATTCTTTTTATTCCCGGAGGGAAAATCGTGTTGCCAATGCGCTTTCCGTAGGCAACAAGTGTTGATTCTTTGATGATGTCTGAATGGAATTATCTTTTTATCAAGTTCATCAGACATTTTGGTATATTTCGTTTTATTGAGCTTTATCTCATTCCTTTTATGGACTAGTGTCCGGTGTTCTTTTATGGTGTTCGGTTCATCGGATGTACTATTATTATACTACATCGATGTTCCGTCTCATTTGATTCATTGGATGTACCGTTTGTACTACATCAATGTCTTTGCTTTTGATTCATTGGATGAACCGTTTGTACTACATCAATGTCTTTGCTTTTGATTCATTGGATGTACCGTTTGTGCTACATCAATGTCTTTGCATTTGATTCATTGGATGTACCGTTTGTACTACATCAATGTCTTTTCTTTTTGGATTCATTGGATGACCGTTTGTACTACATCAATGTCTTTGATTCATTGGATGTACCGTTTGTACTACGTCAATGTCTTTGCATTTGATTCATTGGATGTACCGTTTGTACTACATCAATGTCTTTTCTTTTTGGATTCATTGGATGTACCATTTGTATTACATCGGTGTCTTTGATTCATTGGATGTACCATTTGTACTACATCAATGACTTTGCTATTTGATTCATTGGATGTACCGTTTGTACTACATCAATGTCTTTGTTTTGATTCATTGGATGTACCGTTTGTACTACATCAATGTCTTTGATTCATTGGATGTACCGTTTGTACTACATCAATGTCTTTGCATTTGATTCATTGGATGTACCGTTTGTACTACATCAATGTATTTTCTTTTTGGATTCATTGGATGTACCGTTTGTACTACATCGGTGTCTTTGATTCATTGGATGTACCGTTTGTACTACATCAATGACTTTGCTATTTGATTCATTGGATGTACCGTTTGTACTACATCAATGTCTTTGCTTTTGATTCATTGGATGTACCGTTTGTACTGCATCAATGTCTTTGCTTCACCGTTTGTACTACATCAATGTCTTTGCTTTTGATTCATTGGATATACCGTTTGCACTACATCAATGATACGCTTTTGATACATTGGATGTACCGTTTGTACTACATCAATGTCTTTATTTTGGCTCATTGGGCGTACCGTTTTTGTACTACGCTGATGTCCCAAATTATTTGAGTTTCTAGTTCCTCGGGCGTACCGTTTTTGTACTACGCCGTTGCACCAGCTCAATTTTCTGCTATTCTTGACGTTCCCCACGTCTTTTATCTACGGAAATGCCTTAGGGATTCCGGTTTTCATTCTTGAGCCTGATGATATTGTGGAAATTGAAGTTTCACCAGATTTGATTTATGAGCAACATTCCATTCGCATCATTACTTCGGAGGTTGAGCGCCTTCGGAATAAAGATGTTCTTCTTATGAGAGTTCAATGGTTCTCAAATCCTATGGATTGCTCTTGGGAATCCAGAGAATTCATCGAGCGATCCCGTTCGTGCTAACTCTTTCGTGCTCTTTATGGTGAACTTCCTATTTCAAATATTCTTTTGTGTTGATATGCTTCTATGGTTGTTACTTCTTATTTTCTTCTTAAGTATTGCGAGGACGCAGTTTCTTTAAGGAGGGGAGTCTGTAACAACCCACATATTTATCGATTTTATATTTAAATATTTTTTTAAATATTTCACCGTTCATCGGATTTTAGTCCGAAAAGCTACTTTTTGCATACGGTCGAATTAGGACTCGGGACCACTCCCATTGAGTTTAAAATGTCGTTTGCGACCTTTTTGAGTATAAGCTTCGATATGTTTGGAGAAAGTTGATTTTTGCCACTTTTTCACTTAGGGCTTTGGTTTGGGCTGAACCCATTAGCCACTTACTAACTCAGCCCCAAACCCCCTCTCCTCTTCATTACTTCATCTCATATTCCTAACACTCAAGCTCAAGCAAAAATGGTGGAAGAGAATGGGAATTAGAAACTCCAAGCCCTAGTTCCTCTTGCTAGCTCAAGCTCTAGCTCCAAACTCAAGAGAACCCACTAGTAAGTATCTCCTTCTTCTTCTCCAACTCATTCTCTTATCAAAATTCAGAAATACCTAAACCTAATTTGGGAAATGTTTCTCTTTTAAGCATAGATTCAAGCTTCTTGTGTGAGATTGAAGTGTGGTTGATTCTCTTTTGATTTCGAGCTTCTTCTCTAATCGTTTGGGTTCAAAGGTGAGATTTTTAATCTCACATCTATGCTTATAATTATCTTCGATTGTTAGGTATGAATTCCTAACACTTATTTGTGTGCATTTGCTTTCGGTTTGGATTGATTTGGTGAATATTCCAATTTTTAATGTTTTGAGTTCAATTCTTTAAAAATCATAATTTTGATGTTTGAACATGTTTTTGGTGATGCATCGAGGAGCTTATAGGGCCGGGTAGTCGATTGGCATAAACCCTTAGCGCCGTTGCTCGTGCGATTGCAATTTGGTCGGGATTTGCACCTCCTTTGAAATAGGGTAGGAAGTGCAAGTATACAGGTTCGGCCGACCGAGCCACCTGGGCCGGTCGACCGACCTGTAGTCCAAGCACTTCCTGCCTCTGTTTGGAAGTGCTGGTTACAGGCTTCGGCCGACCGAGCCCCCTGGGCCGGTCGACCGACCTGGTGCCCCGAGCACTTCCAACCTCTGGTTCGGTCGACCGACTCAGGGAATCCGGTCGACCGACCTGCTACTTTTTGCCAGATTAGCCTATATTGCTAATTCGTTTGAGTATCCAACTTTAATCGATTCGTGTTGTCTCCCTTTTGATTGTTGTCATTTATTATCGACTTTGATGACCTTTTCTTTGGGAATTTTTGATATATCCACTTTGATGGATTTTATATCGATTTCTTTGGATTTTATTCACGTCTTCGAATGTGAATTTTTATGCCCGATTGTTTCTACAATCACTTCTATGATTTGTCACTTTAAAATATAAAGGTTTTCTATACTAGTAGTAAATATCAAAACTCTTTCTTCAAATGATTTCAACACTATTTTAGTACAAAGCTCGTTTCTTAAACCGTTTTCCAATCTATTAGTATATACAAACCTTTACCTCACTCGTATGAGAAATCTAATTAAACGACTTAGTAAAACAAGTGGTATGAAACGCTTGCGTTTACTTCGTCGGTTAATTCTTGGACTTGTTCGATTGAATCTCCTGTGACAATTTTCTAGTGGAGATCTACAATTTGTTCGTAAATATTTAAGTTAAGCTAGTGGTTATGGGACATGAAGCTAAGCTCATATATTTATTAGCTTGCTGTAATCGACACTTCTCTTTGATCATGACGATCATTTTATGTTTTAGACTAGCATTGAGCAATGTCTTAGAGATTTTGGTTCATCGGATGTCTCGATGTACGACGTCGTTGTTCCCTTTGATTGTGTTTTGGTTCATCGGACGTCCCGCTGTACGACGTCGTTGTTCCCTTTGATTGTGTTTTGGTTCATCGGACGTCCCGCTGTACGACGTCGTTGTTCCCTTTGATTGTGTTTTGGTTCATCGGATGTCCCGCTGTACGACGTCGTTGTTCCCTTTGATTGTGATTTGGTTCATCGGATGTCTCGCTGTACGACGTCGTTGTTCCCTTTGATTGTGTTTTGGTTCATCGGATGTCCCGCTGTACGACGTCGTTGTTCCCTTTGATTGTCTTTTGGTTCATCGGATGTCCCGCTGTACGACGTCGTTGTTCCCTTTGATTGTGTTTTGGTTCATCGGATGTCCCGCTGTACGACGTCGTTGTTCCCTTTGATTGTGTTTTGCTTCATCGGATGTCCCGTTGTACGACGTCGTTGTTCCCTTTGATTGTGTTTTGGTTCATCGGATGTCCCGCTGTACGACGTCGTTGTTCCCTTTGATTGTGATTTCTGGAATTCGTATGTTGAATTCTGGAATTTATGTTTCACCAACTTTTACGATTGGTATGAATATATATGTCATTTATTGTGGCTTGGTGAATGAAATTAGGAGTATGACATTCCTTTTTATCTTGAGTAGATTATTGTGATATTGATTAATCTCTTGTTGATTTTCAATTACTTATTTATCACAGCTTGGCATTGTGATTATTATATGTTTATGCCATATCTCTTAATTCTATATCATGTTATCTGATATTTATAGCTAGACTGATCCGTTTATTATTTTCTTATTAAATAATACTCGGGTCGGACTGAGATTTTACAGGTGCTTCTGCTTGACTCCTTATCGGACTTTCATCTGATCTTTTGGCTAACTACTTTAGATTAGTAGTTTATTTTGTTGTATACACTTGAGATATGGATTCATAGATGTATTCTTTTGTATAGCACGTGTTTCTATTCTTTTGTATCATTGTGGATCTTTTTGACCACTACTCTGATGTACACTTCCTAGTGTAATATTAATATCTATTTCCGCCTTTGTGATATGAATTATCTGTGACTGATTTGTGTTATGTTTATTTCTATATTTGTTTCCGAAGACCTTTATAGCCACTGTGTAGTAGCTTTGAGTTTGTGTCGGCATGTCGGATTCCCTCTTGAGATGAAAAGTTATATTTTTATCTGGCATATCGGTACTCGCACAAAGCAATTATACAGATGGTCGCTCCTCAACAGCCTTATTCTCCGTGCTAGTTGACAGCATTACACCGTAGTGTTCTTGGCTAGCGTGGGTATAGAGGTGGGGCGTCACAGCGACGGTGGAAGGACGCGTGTCGCGAGGCCCTAAGGAGGCGGCGACAGGCATTTGGCTCCGGTGGTTTTGGACGTGGGGCACGTGCTTCGGTGCGACGGCTACTCGAGAAGCATGGCTGTGTTTCACGTGCACGAATAGGGTTCTAGGGAAGAAGGATTGCAACATGGTAAATTTGTATTTACTAATTTATTTAAATTAATTCAAACTGAAGTTCTAACCGTGATAACTTTCGTATATGAAGTCGTATTCACGTGCGGTTTTCTCCGCTAGGTTCGTATTGGAAGTCCGGACTTTTTGGCGCTGGTTTGGACGGATTATGAGACTGTTGGAATTTTGGGTTTAAATTTGATTTAAATCCAATTTAAATTCAAAAGGTGAGTGTTTTAACCCGCTCACAACTTCTTAAATTTCTTACGTTTGTTAAATTGATTTATGATGTGATTTGAAATTTATTTATAGCTGTTTGGCATATTTTTAATCATCATCTCAGTTAGATAGAATTTATTGAATTAAATTGTTATGTAATATAATCTGCCAGTTAAATAGTTATTCAATTTATCATTTGATATAAACTGACAGTTGATACCTGATATTTATTATCTGTTATATATTGATGATATTGTTTGAATTGGATGATGGTTGTGATAAATGGTTGATGATTGATATTGGATGAATGGATGTTGTATGTTATATTGTTATAAACTGCAAGTTGTTATTCATTATCATTTCATTCGGGATTGCGGTTTGAAATGATATATAACCGTATTTTAATTTGAAATTATGGATTGAAATGATAAATATCTGTAACACTTGACCATAGGATAGAAAATTATATACAGACACCATCGGTCTATATATATATAAATATTTTGAAAATGATTTCTATGGTTTTGGAAAGAAATATACGATTTAATAAATATTAAATTTATATATTATATAAATATTATTATTATATATAGTTAAATTCTTGAATTTAACTTATGTATAAATTTGTGTAATAAAAATAAGTTTATTCATGGAGTTTGATTGTTTTATATTATATGGTTAAGTGGCTGTTTAAGAAATTGTATATAGAGAGTTTTATTGACTTAAATAGAAATTAAGTTGGAAGATAATTATGAAATTGGTTTAATTTGAATTAGTTAAGAATTTTACTCGAATAAATTTGATTTGAAATTTAAACAAAACTGATATTTTAAGGGTGGGATTCTTATAACTTGATTTGGCTTAGAGTGATTTAAATGAATATAAAGTTGATTTAAATGAATATATCAGGTTAATTAAATTGAAAGAATATCAAGTTGTTTGAAGTTAAAGGTTTTACTTAAATGATATTGGATTTATTAAGTAAACATTTCAAATCTAAATAACAGTAATTGAAATTTTTATATATGGAATTATCAAAGAATTAGTTGTGAAATGGTGGAATATTTAAAGCTTGGAAATATATGGAAATTTGAAATGGTTCATTTGGAGGTTCAAATCGGAATTTGGAATTTATTGGTGAAATTTAAGAAGCTATTTTATTATATAAAGTGTTTAATATTTAAACCATTTAAGTATTAGAAGTTATGTTTCAAAGCTATGGGTTTCAAGGTATGTAGATTTGAAAGTGCTATGATTTAGGAAAAATGATATATTTTGAAATAAAAATGATGTCATATCGATTTGGGTTTTAAAACGGAAAATGATATCGTATTTATATGGTTTTGAAATGGATATTATATTTTGATTTTGAAGTATAAATTATTTTGAAATGATCGTGGTGTTATAATAACATTTGGTTGTTAAAGAGACCGGGATCGAAAGTTGTCATACTCTCTGCCAACTTCGAAAACCACTTTAACAACCGTGTACGCGGTGCAGATTCCAGAATGAAGTAGGCTGGTGGCGGCGTTTCCTTTGAGGTAAATACATGGACCCGACTCCCGTGAGTTGGCATAAGGTGGCTGAAACAGGAGCGATCGACGGGCTAATGTGGTAGCACATTTGGTCGGACACATCCCTTCGATATTATACTCTGGCTTTTGGATTGATTCAGTGGCCACTTTTGATTTTTTTTTCATTTGGGGGTGTGGTTCGAGGTGGGAGGTAGCTGCAGCTATGCGTTACCACCAGCCCGGAAGCGTAATTGGTATATCTGCCCTGGCATTGCCTAGTTGTGCCGTGTCACCTACCCTAGCACGCCTTATACGATTTTGTTTTGTACCATACCTATGGAGTGCCCTCTGATGACGCCCAGTACGGGGAAGATTACGGTACTGTATAGACTATGGGAATATAGAAGTGTGTTAAGGTGGAAAATGTAAAGCCTTAACGCTATTTTCAGTATATCATACTTTACTTTAGACATTACTATAATAGCAAAATATTACTGCATAGTAAATAGTTTAACGGATCCTTAGGAGATGTGAATCCCGGGCATCTCTTGATTTACTGCACTCACGTTAGACACTGGATAGGAGATGTCAAATCCCCTAAACATCTCTCACACCACTCCACTCATATTATTTGTTGTTGATTTAACTTACATAAGATTTTTTAGTTCTGACTCGAGTGTTTTGTCTTTTCAATTCGCTCGTGTCAGCCTGAGCATTTCAAGGTTTGAAGGCCTTACTTTTTGGGGACGAAGACGAAGATTTTATTACTGTTATATACTATATTGTTCCACTGTATCACATTTTCCGCCGCATTGTTATTTTTATTCTCTGGTATGTGCAACTCTGATATGTATTGTATAAGTATATTCAAATGTTTTGTAAAATAGCTTGATGAACTGTTTATTTGATTATTATATTTTATCGTTCCGCTGCAAGATTCTATTTTGTTTTTTTTCTTTCTCTGTTTTTTCTTATTTACCCCATAACAATCCGCCCTTCTGTATGCTTTGAGTCTGACGTGTGTATTTTATCGGCAATTTAAAGCGTACAAAAAGGCGAGATGCTACATCTGGTATCAGAGCTTTGGTTTAGCGATAAACCTTAGCTTTGTGGGGTTTGACTCTTATCAATAGGGTAGTACTACCCTATAGTGAGTCGCGGAGTGTGTATATATGAGAGAGCATACTTGTTAGTGTTATAAAAAGGTTTTAATATTGTGTTAACTTGTTCCGTTCAGTATTTATAAATTCTGGTTGGTGCATTGGGACGCCATGACATCGATAGGGATTTCTAAACACTTAATAGGACAGACCGACACAATATTGTTTTGAAATATAGGCGAATGAAATAATTTTGCATATTATATTTTCTATATACATAAAATAAAATTTTATAAATGATATATATATTTGGTTGCAATATATTGGTTGTTAGGTAATGAAATTTGTAAATAATTGTTGAAATAAGATTGAAGATAAAATAAATGAAAATGGGAAATTTAGAACTTAAGTTCCGGGATTTTTGAAATTTTCTTTTGAATGATTTTGAAATATAATAATAATATTATTGGAAGTATTTTATGATATAAATATTTCAATATAAATTTGAAACAACTGTTTTAAAGAAATTTTGAAAGAAATAAGTTATATACTCCCCTCTCTGTCGCTGGAAAATAATTTCGGTGATGAGTGCACGCATCATCGACATTCATTTTCGAGTTTCAAAGTGGGAAGGCCACTGTAGTAGTTTACTACAGATTTATTTTGAAAAGAAAATATAAATTTTAAATTGATTTATATATAATTGGATATATAAGTTGCAAGTATATACTTTTCTATTATTTTAAAACGATTTGAAATTCAACATGGTATTTAGTTCTTAAGTTTTCGATAATTAGTAGTTTCTATTATTGTAGAAAATGGAATATAACTAATTAATAATTGAAACCTCTAAATGAAATAAGAGATGTAGTGCTAAGTTATAAATTAAATAAAAAGAAATTTTAAATTTTTAACATATAAAACAAAGGACATTATTATTGAACATTAAATTAATTAAAAGAATTGAGAAAAACTTATAAAACTTTCAATTACATTCTTAAAGGCGTTTATATAACTTACCAAAAGATACAAAAAGTTGAAATGTTAGTAAGAAAATGTAATTGATATTATGCAAGTAATAAACTTGAGGTAATGAAAGTAATTAATGAAATTCTTTAATAAATAAGAATTTGGTGATGGAGTTGTTATAAACTTTAGTATAACTGAAATACTACTAATTAAATATAATAGAAGGCAGGTATGGTAAGTAAGAAATTTTAAACATAAGTGAATAAGTTGAAGTTATTTCTAAATAAAATTGTAAGAAATAAATGTAAATTAAAAAGATAAACCATTATATGAATGAAAAGAGAAATCAAACAACAAATGTATGAATGGAACTAATAAGGATAAACTAAATATGTTGTTTGATATTGTTGTTGTTTGTTTTGGTTATGGTTGTTTGGGTAAGGATATTTTAAAATTGTTGGGATGTATGAATAATCTATTTAGCTTCATCAGAGATTGTTGAGTAAATGGTGCGCTTAGTAGTCTATTTTTCATCCTGTACAAGTTGAAGTTTTGAGCCCGAACAACTATTTGTTTTGTTGATATGAATGAATGATTGATTTGTGTTGATTCTATGTGATGGTTGTATGCCTTGTTGCAAGTGATTGATGTTTGTATTAATTTAGTTGTTTATGGTTAAAGCAACTTTAAACATTCATTTTATATAATTATTAACGCTTTTTGGATTACATAAGTGAAATACAGGTTATGGAAGCAATTGCTACTGCTTTTGGTTCATAATCAAGCGTTAATTCCCCGACAAATAGGTACGTTTTCGGATTACGGTTTATAGCGTTATTATATTGTTTTTCCCGTATTGGGATATATATATATATATATATATATATATATATATATATATATATATTATTTTGGAAAAATATATGTTGTGTATTGTTATATTGATATTATATATTTCTTCCGAGCCTCTCCGTACAAAGGAGACTCTGCCGAAACTTTCCGTAAATTTTGGACTGAGAAAATATTCTGAAATTGTTTTCCAAACTTAATTAATTTAAGTATAAAAAGATTTAATGGTTATAAATTGGTATATTTTATTTAAATTAATTAATTTTGTAAAATGTATTTGTCTATAAATTTAATGTTTTAAGTAAGATATATTAATTTCCTAATTCTTCTTTTCCCTTCTTTTCCTTTTCGGTGTCGAAAAGTGAAACGACCCTGACTCGACCTTCGAAAATCGGCACCGAATACGACACTCGTATTCAAATGCCGCAGATCCAAACGTCGAATCTGGTTCGCTGGAGCTTATAACACATTAAGTATAACAACGCAGCGGAAGAAAAAGAATATATATCAATATACAACATTGATACAATAACAGATACAACAGAATGATACAATGAATATCAATATACATCAAAGATATGATACACGACAATAGCAGCGGAAAGAAAATATAACACCAGCAGCGGAAAAAATATCTCCAATATGGTCTTCAAGAAAGAACTCCAGTATTGATAATCTCCATCTCCAAGGCACCAATCCAGAAATAGCTTGAACTCCCAATAACGATGCACAAAGATAAGCAAGTGCAGTCCTGATCCAAAGACTGAACTAGCTCCAGATAATCTATTAAACCTGACTATCTGAAAAACCCAACTCTAGACTGCCCGTGTGGGAAAACTGTGGGCACCCAGAGTTTAGGAAAGGAAAAATAAACTCCAGGTCAGTCATGGGACTAGTATGAGAAAACAAAAACAGTTGGTCTTTAAAACAAACAAAAGAATTTAAATTTGAAATCTGCAATGCTTTTTGGAAAATGAAACTACCATAAGGCCTCCTGGCACACACACAATGCAATCGCACACTTGGGGGATATTTCCCCTTATGATAGTCAAATATGCTTAATACAAGAAAAAATTCTTTGATATTATTACTAGTGCATAGTGGAAAACCTTTCGAAAGTATAATATTAATCCTAGCCAGCATAGGTACCATGATATTATGCCTACTATAACTGCCATTTTAAATGGCAGGTTCTACAACTAAAACCGTATAAGGCACATATTGTTTTGTTTGGATTTCCAACAAATGGTCAGGCTAAGGAACTTCCTAATGTCCATGGGTATGCCTCTGGCGGGACGTCCCGAGAATCTAACCGGATCTCTGCCAATACAAGGCTGGATTACCTTTGTTACTAGGTAACTACTACTCGGGCATGCCATCCCCCGGTCCTTTGGGACCTTTATCCGAGGCGCATCTCAACCACAAAGCAATCACAAAGTAATAGATTTGCAGTGTCCACATGAGTGAAGTATCTGGGCTCCATACCATGATACCACCCTATTCCAGAAGAGAATGACGCACCCTAAAGGGAGCGACCCTCATAACCTTGCCACATCTTTCCTGTTTCGACCATTTTCGGGGTGTGAGGTCCTGATGCAGTCTCGTCCACAAAGCTACGCTTTATAAAAAAAGCCATGCTTTGATCAACAAATGATACACAGCAGCACTTAGCATGCCACACTACCAAATTGGGAGTATATCACTCATAACTATCAACTACATAACCTCTGAGCTCGTACGTCTCAGAGAAGGGTGTTAAGCTAAGAGAATAAATTCTCCGCCACCAACTAGAAATGTAATTGATAGAGATCAGTTTAATATCTCAAAGTGTAGTGTCAGACATACAACCACACAAGTCTGTTTCGGGTTCGAACAAAACCGAAGGCACTTCCAAATATGCCCTTGCAATCCGGGTATCCACAAATCCGATCGGACTTCCCATCACATGTGGAGAACTCTATACCAGAGCAACTCAGTGCAGAGTCAATCGACAGGTTATCCTATCGTTTTCGAAGACACCCGGTCTTCACCACCGGTCTTCAAATGCAATCCATAACGTCGTATCACTATTCGAGATGGGTTATATGACACAAGGTCTTCTCCCGGCTATACCGAATAGGGAGCGCAATATTTAAAAACATATGGATATGGGATTTCAGTTAAGTCACAACATAAAAATCCAAAGCTTTCCTTTCAAATGGTTAAACAAATTCCATTTCAATCTTTAAATAAAAAGATTCATTTCACAAAGTTCACCCAGTTTCACAAAGATCCATTCATCGATTTTCAAACCAATTTCCATTTCAATCGGATTAGCTCATTTAAACCTTTAAATCAGAGATTTAACTTATAGCTTTCAAACTCGTTTCCAAAGATTTATTCATAACTTGGAAAACTATTTTCATTTTAAACTTGAAATCCTTTTAGCACAAATTGGAAGTTCATTTCTTATGTGAAAGCTTTTATTATTTGGAAACAAACAGTTTTCGTTTTCGAAAAAATCCGATTATATTTTTTATATATAAATCAGAATGTCTTCATGCTTCCTGCTTCCGCGGGGTCCTCCCCGTTGACCTCTTTTCTTGCTTCCGTTCCCTTCGCCTCGCTCTTCGCCTTCCATGCCGGTCTCTCCTTCGCTTCCCCCTTCTTTTTCGCATCGCCTTACCCCCTCTTCTACCAGATCTGGCAGAGTATTCAACGTCCTTCCCTCTGTCCCCTTATGCCTTATGCCTCAACTCCTTTCTGCCTCTGAGTTTCCACCACTCCATGCTACGAATCCGGCAGTTGTTGCGAATTCTGCGCCTGGTCGTGCAAGTTGCCTTGGAATTGCGCCTTCGGTCGTGTCCATTTTGCAGTCTTTATCACCCGATGCTTGTGGTAGTAAGTCAGTATCTGACGTAGCTTTGAAATGTAAATCGGGATCTAATGGATCTGAAATTGAAGTATGTGTATCCCCTAATGAATGCGAGCATGATGCTGGTGTGCCTCGCCCCCTTCCTGATGCGCTTGGAGATGATGTAAGTATCCATAACTCAACGATTGGTGATGTGGGGAAGGTTACATCGAACGTTGTGATCGATGCTAGAGCTGATGTTAGTATGCCTGAGCGTGCTCTGGTGAGTGAATCTGCTGACAATCATTGTTCTGGTCTTTGCACTCCTGGTGCTTGTGATATTGCCCCTATGAAAAATGTTCCTATAGTCAGTAAACCTAGCTCTGGTGTTTCTATTCCAGTTGCCTCTTATGGTTCCCCCTTCGTTGTGGAGCGCCCTGGTCTTACACCTCCATCGATGCCTATCTCCAATTCTTGGTCTTCTCTTTTCTCGTCCTTGCCCCATAATGCGGGTGACTACACCCCGATTGAATTTGATATGGTCGAGAAAGATGGAGTGATGATCCCTCCCCTTCTGTTTTGCAAGCCGGTGTGGAATTTTGGTCTGATTATTTAGTTGGTTTCTTCTGAAACCTAATCACCGTCTTATTAATGTGACATCGGTTCTTCGGAGGGCTTGGAAGCTTCGTGGTAATTTGCATATGAAGCTGATCGACTCTATGTACTATCTTAAGTTTTCCTCTTCTAAGGATCTTCGAATTGTTCTTGACGCTGAGCCATCATTTTTTGATGGAAGGCCCTTCATTGTTGCTCCTTGGACTCCAACAGTGGTGTGTGCACGTGAACAAGTACTTTCTATCCCTATTTGGTTTTTTTTTCACAAATTCCCTCTGCTCTTAAACCTCTTATTGGTTTGAATTGGTTAGCCTGTAATGTTGGAAAATTGAAATGTTTTGACTCAAATACAGTGGCGCGCGAAAAGTTGATGTATGCTAAGGCTCTTATTGAATATCCCCCTTTAAGCCTCTCCCTACCTCTATTCCTATTCAGCTAGCTGTCGGCCATGTTGTGGAAGTCCGTGTTCGCTATGGTTGGGTTCAAGAAATTTGCATCTCCTGTCACTCTTTTGGCCACCTAGCTATCTCCTGCTTGCATTCTGAAGCGACCGCGGCTGCCCCGAAGATCCCTTTGCCTCGCCCCCCTCGTAGGATTTGGGTCCCCAAGGTTTCTTCCCCCGTCTCTCTGATTTCCCCTACTCCTGCTGTTCCATTACCTGACCTGTGTCTGCCTCCTTTGCCTTTAGATAGGCCTGACTCACCTACTGTTTCTGTTGTTCCTAGTGATGCTCCTGATATGCCTTTAGTTGCTCCTGTCCCTGCCTCGAGGCTGTTGCCTGTTCCTTGGGACGAGTCTGAAGGGTGTTGGACTGATCCCATCTCTGACATGAGATTTAACCCGGTGAATGAATCCTACTACCGTTTCGTTTCTGATGATCATCTGGACCTTAGATGCCTTCGCTACAAACCATCTGGTGATTCCTTAGTCCTTGATTTGGATGGATGCTATGCGAATTCGAATTCTGCAATGCTTGCTGATTCTTCCTGGGATCGTTCGTTTATCTACTCTTCTGATGCTATGGGTTATGATCCTTGTCTTACTCTCCTTTTCCGCCCCTTTGCTGGTCTTTATGGGTCTGTGTCTTTGGTTTCTTCTCAGATGGCTGGGGATGATGGTGTCTCTTCCTCTTCGGAGGAGTGATTGTTTTTTGCTATTTATAGTTACGGTGGCATAGCTGTCTCGTACCTCTGCTGTATTTTCCGTTTTTCTTAGTAGTTAAGGTGCTTTTACCTTACTCATGTACTTCAATTTTTATTACTTTCGTAATAAAAAGTGGACGGTCCACTATAAAACCGACTAGCCGGAAAAATCCGATTATATTTACACAAGTTCAAATCTTTGGGTTAAATTTAAAGTCCCAAAAACAAAACTTTAAAAAATGGTTTAAAACCTGTATAGACTTGTATAATCTCTTTAAATCATAAACGGAATTCAATTTCAAATTTTGATTTCAAATTTAAATCAAATTACAAAACTAAATTAAGTTATTCAAAAATAACTTTGTTCTTTGAAATTCCTTTTTAAAAGCTTTTCACATTGAACTCAATCCATTCCCAAAACTATTTGGATTCAAAAATTTAATTTAAAAACGATTTCAAAAATCTGTGACCTAACCCATTTCCATGTGCAATCCATACTTGTGTGTGTATAAGTGTGGTCCAGGGGTTTTACACAGTAAAAGTGCAACATCATCAATCATCATAGATTCAATCATATCAATCCCGATAAGCGATATAACATAACGCTTATCTTCATTCACAGATTCATGGATAAAGTAAATTTATCAATTACAAAGATTCACCATTACGATTCGATGTGGGTTTCGGATAACCAACTGGAATCCGACTCCCTGTCGCATCGAAATTCAAATGTCGTTTTACGGGTCAAGTGGTTTTCATATTCATATAACGGTATATTCATCACAAATATAGCAGCTTAGCACAAAGCATCACATAGCATCACATCACATGCCAAATATGTACCATCACACGGCATTCAATAACAATCAAACATCTTTAATTAAGATGAATAAATCATGTCGTTTAAAATTTATTACTCACATAATTACTTTCATTAGTAATCTTTTATCAATGATTAATTATCATTAACTACAATTGATTAAGTCTTAACCACCTTCATTAATTAATCATTTCTTTAATTAATTATCTTAATTAATTAAACCTTAATTACTTTTATTAATTAACCTTCAATTAATTACTTTAATTAATAAATCCTTAATTATTAATTAAATCTTAATTATAATTAATTATCCTTAATTGATTATTCTTAATTTAATTACCCTAATTAATTAACGACGTTAATTAATTATGCTTTAAAGTAATCAACCCTTAATATTTGATTAATCAATCTTTAATCCTTAATTATCTACTCTTATTTACTTTCACTAAGTAATTATTATTTTTATCTAATCATTCGTTAATTACTTGATTAATTATCTTGAATTATTAAACAATTTCTTTAATTACTTTAATTACTTTCATTAGTTAATCGTTTTTAAATTATTAAAATTTCATCAATTAAAAGATAGCCATTTATCTTTATTATTATTGTTGTTGTTGTTGTTGTTGTTGTTGTTGTTATTCTTATCGTTTGATTCTTATTTAATAATCCTTTGGGAATAGACTGTCATCAATATATTAATCAACTTAAGATCTTTAAGTTAGAATAATGATTATAAAACTATCTCATTCCCTCAATCATCCACTTAGTCTCAAAAATTAAGTTTATAAACTTCAAACCCAAAATTTATATAATTTAACTTAATAAATTTGAAACAAATTATTTTTAACCCTTCAAGTAATTTCAATTTAAACAAACATTGATTAAGTTAGGAAAAGAAGGTGTTTTAATAACCTATTTGCAAATTTGAAAACTTGGTCCATTTTGAAACCTCCTTATTTCAAACCCTTTTCAATCTTGATCATTCTAGCATGTTTTTTAAACTTGGCTAAATAAATCTGTCTGAGACTATATTTTTCCCAAATTTTTAAACTGATTATAACATATTAAACGTCACTTTTAAAAATCCTGTTAAACATGTTAAGTGACCCGAGCTATCTCTGGATTTCCCTGAAATCAACTTCGAGTTGAACCTTGTTTTCTTTTGCTTCGAGTTATACGTAAAACCCTTTAAGTTCGTCCCTGTACTTCTTCGAGCTAACACCTTCTTCCCCAAATTTCATGACCACCCAGGCATGAATGCATACGCATGCACGTACACCATACTTTTGATCATCTTCGATTGCCGCCGAGGCCACCTACATATCTCCTTTGACCTCCTCTACCAACCTCGACCACCCATCTCCAGTGACCACATCAGAAACAAAATTTGACAACTTCGACCACTACCTGGACTTGAACCACCATTAGGAAATTGCCTCACGCCATCGAACTAGGCCACTGTCAACGACGCTGACCATAACGTAGGCTCGCCTTAACCTCTAGTCTCTGACCCTCCCCCCCCCCCCCCTCCCCCGCGGACCGATGGTCGATAGTTCATCCATCACGACGAAATTGCTTTACAAACTCAGATGAAACAAAGCTATTCTAAAACCCTAGATCATCATTTTTCGATCGCCACAACAATTAATAAATTCACCCCTCATTTTTCCTCCGGCCACCCACACCTGAACCATCACCAGACCCAAGCACAACGAACATATTCTCGTAAATTGTTGGAAATTGACGAAAAACCAAGATTTCAGTCAAACCCAAATCCCACCAAAAATCAACACTTAAAATTCTAGTTTTATTATTAAAATTCGTCACTCCCGAGTACGATTCCAATTACATAATTAAATTGTAAGAATTTGATAATCGAATTTCCAAACTTTGTTTTATTTTTACTGTAATTCTTTGATTTTTGAATTAATTCCTTAATATAAACACATGAAACCAAATTTAAAAATAAACTAGCATCTACGCAATCAATTTTCTTTTAGGAATCATAGCTTAAAATAGTTTAGACAAAAGGATATGAATTTTCTTTGATTATTCTTGGGTCTGGAAAACACAACAGGGTATGTATATACATCCAGTCATGCCTACTATATATATATAGCCTAATTCAATTTTATTCAAGTGCATACATCCAGAAAACATATACACACATCATCATCATATAGATAAATCACATGCATCAGTATCAAAGATTAAAAGTTGGATGGTTGTTCACCTCTTTCTGCCTAAAGATAGAAAACTAAGAACAGGGAACATAGAGGAAGTAAAGCCTGAATTTTTTCTTCTTTAAATCTTGGAGTTTAGATCTGCAAATTGTAAGTACAGATCTTTGTTTAGTCTTGTTATGTTCATTTACTTATTTAGTTCATCAGTGACATTCAAAGATCAAGCTTAACTTACAGTTTGGATTTCTTATGCACAGAAATCAGGGTCTGCGTTTGCAACCAGAGCTTGATTTTTTTATCTTGGAACTAGATTTGTTTTCCTGCAACTGGTTAATTTTATCGTTTAAATCTTTTCTTTAATACTGATTAACAACATTAAATTCAAATCTTAAAAAAATTACTTGGCTTTATTTATTTTTAGAGGAAACTGCACTTGACAAAACTGAAGCCTATTCCAGGTAAAAGATTTTGCATTTTATCTTTTGATTTGTAAATTTTCTTTACAGCTTTGAAACTGGTTGTTACTTGATGTTTGAATCCAGATGCTTCAGGATTGTGGCTTTCAGATCTAACATTTTACTTTGATCATGCATGCTTCCAAATTTGATTTTAATCCATACTTGGTTTGTATTGCAGCTGAATTGATCTTCAGGTTGCAGTTTGAATTTGTTGAAGCTTCCAAATTGTTTTAAAGTTTCCAGATTTTAAGATGTTTCAGTTTCAAAAAAATATGAACTGAGAATAACTTGGTCTACAAATTTTCTTTCTACTTTATTTTTTTTCCTTAGGTGTTGAGATTTTGAGATACTCATTCTTTGATATTGTTGTTTCAGATTTTCTGAAAAGTTAAATAATTGCATATGGGGGAGCTCAAAAGTTTCTAAAATTTCAATTTTCATTATTTTATTCAATTAAATATAGTGAATGCCATTTGTAGAAATCATCATGATTATGAAATCTAAACACTTGTAAGTTTTATACTTACATATGTATGTTTGATATTTATAATTTTACAAAGACAAAGATTTTTTTAAATAGATTTTTGTATCATATTCATTCTATAAATAAATGTACTTCTCTATTCATTTGTATGTGTGTATATACAATGTTAAAAGAATAATTGTTTTTAACCAATCTTTATATTATATAAATTTCACCTTAATGATTTCAAATGCCAATTATTATTAAATACATTTATTTTTAATTTAAATTCAACTTCAATATGTATTAAATCTTACTCATATATGAAATTATACATATATGTATAAAATTTTAAATTTAATTAACTTTTTAAAACACTCATTATTTCAAAATTTTAAACTCAAAATAAATTGGAATTTATTCCTATATGATTTATTACTCATTTTATTTGTTTGAGATTTTCCAATATATTTTCAAATTAAATTTCAAAAGTTTAAAATATATTATTAATTTTTATTGACAAATTTTAGGATGTTACATTTTATTTATAACATATTAAATATAGAAATTCAAATCCATAGTTAAATTTTCAAAATCAATGTCCAAATAAATAAATATCCTATTTAATCTAGGAAAAATTAATTTAATTTACAATTTAAATTCACAAATTTATACCAGTTACCAAATTTAATTTTACTCAAAAATCGGGATCGTTATAGATTCCCCCCTAAAAAAATTTCGTCCTCGAAATTTGCAAGGGAGACAACAGAGAACAGATGAAAGATAGAGAAATATCTTCCCAAATCAAACTGGATATCAATTCTGTATTTGACTTACCAAATCAGAATATCATCAATATATACGAGAACAAACTCATACAATTATTTCACAAGATATTTGGGTCCATCGGTCTACGAATATGCAAGGGCATTGATTAGTTCGAAGGAACAACTAATCATTCGTAGAATATATCGGATCCTAGAGAATAGAAAGATAGATAAATTCAATCTTCTATAATTTCTCAAACACTAGATATGGATTCCAACTTAGGTCGGAACACTCCAAAGTATATTCCAATTTGTCCCTCTTCGGACTTGGATCCACACAAGAAACATAATTTCAAATTTGGTTTTAACCGATATCGTTTTATTGGTACAATTCAAATTAGCTTCATATTTGTTAACCAATTTTACTCAATTTAAAATTTCCAATTTGTATAAAATTTTCAATTTCAAATTTCAAATTCATTAAAGTTTAAGTGAAAAAAACTGATAAGAAACCGATGAAGATACGAAGTAAGGATTTTCTACAACGATTCGTAGGGCCACCATCATACCGAAACTTCTTCTTCTAGCTATCATAAAGCCATCAAAAGAATTTGAGATCGAATCAAAGGAGATTGAGAAGAAAGTTGTTTCCGCTATCGCAGGGTGTTGACCATTCATAGTGGTACTCCCATGTCCCCTATCTCGTCCTCTTCTTGCACTCATACTTACTATCAGTGGATAGTAAGATAATGTACTGAGGCATTCGAACGGATATTTTAGGGATATACTCATTCTAGGGTATACTTCACCCTATCTCTAATGAGTTACTTAATGTGTTATACTCCTGAGCTAAAGTTTTAACCTTCGGCTCTGATACCAAAATGAAACGACCTTGACTCGACCTTCGAAAATCGGCACCGAATACAACATTCGTATTCAAATGCCGCAGATCCAAACGTCGAATCTGGTTCGCCGGAGCTTATATAACATTAAGTATAACAACACAGCGGAAGAAAAAGAATATATATCAATATATAACATTGATACAATAACAGATACAACAGAATGATACAATGAATATCAATATACATCAGAGATATGATACACGACAATAGCAGCGGAAAGAAAATATAACACCAGCAGCGGAAAAATATCTCCAATATGGTCTTCAAGATAGAACTCCAGTATCGGTAATCTCCATCTCCATGGCACCAATCCAAAAATAGCTCGAACTCCCAATAACGATGCACAAAGATAAGCAAGTGCAGTCCTGATCTTTGGACTGAACTAGCTCCAGATAATCTACTAAACCTGACTATCTGAAAAACCCAACTCTAGACTGCTTGTGTGGGAAAATTGTGGGCACCCAGAGTTTAGGAAAGGAACAATAAACTCCAGGTCAGTCGTGGGACTGGTATAAGAGAACAAAACAGTTGGTCTTTAAAACAAAAAAAAGAATTTAAATTTGAAATCTGCAATGCTTATTGGAAAATGAAACTACCATAATGCCTCCCGGCACACACACAATGCAATTGCACACTTGGGGGAGATTTCCCTTTATGATAGTCAAATATGCTTAATACGAGAAAAAATTCTTTGATATTATTACTAGTGCATAGTGGAAAAACTTTCGAAAGTATAATATTAATCCTAGCTAGCATAGGTACCATGATATTATGCCTACTATAGCTGCCATTTTAAATGGCAGGTTCTACAACTAAAACCGTACAAGGCACGTATTGTTTTGTTTGGATTTCCAACAAATGGTCAGGCTAAGGAACTTCCTAATGTCCATGGGTATGCCTCTGGCGGGACGTCCCGAGAATCTAACCGGATCTCTGCCAATACAAGGCTGGATTACCTTTGTTACTAGGTAACTACTACTCGGGCATGCCATCCCCCGGTCCTTTGGGACCTTTATCCGAGGCGCATCTCAACCACAAAGCAATCACAAAGTAATAGATTTGCAGTGTCCACATGAGTGAAGTATCTGGGCTCCATACCATGATACCACCCTATTCCAGAAGAGAATGACGCACCCTAAAGGGAGCGACCCTCATAACCTTGCCACATCTTTCCTGTTTCGACCATTTTCGGGGTGTGAGGTCCTGATGCAGTCTCGTCCACAAAGCTACGCTTTATAAAAAAAGCCATGCTTTGATCAACAAATGATACACAGCAGCACTCAGCATGCCACACTACCAAATTGGGAGTATATCACTCATAACTATCAACTACATAACCTCTGAGCTCGTACGTCTCAGAGAAGGGTGTTAAGCTAAGAGAATAAATTCTCCTCCACCAAACAGAAATGTATTTGATAGAGATCAGTTTAATATCTCAAAGTGTAGTGTCAGACATACAACCATACAAGTCTGTTCCGGGTTCGAACAGAACTGAAGGCACTTCCGAAGAAGCCCTAGCAATTCGGGTATCCACAATTCCGATCGGACTTCCTATCACATGTGGAGAACTCTATACTAGGGCAACTCATTGCAGAGTCAATCGACAGGTTATCCTACCGTTTTCGAACACACCCGGTCTTCAAATGCAATCCATAACGTCATATCACTATTCAAAATGGGTTATATGAGAAAAGGTCCTCTCCCGGCTAAACCGAATAGTGAGCGCAATATTTAAAAACATATGGATATGGTATTTCAGTTAAGTCACAACTTAAAAATCCAAAGCTTTCCTTTCAAATGGTTAAACAAATTACCATTTAAATCTTTAAATAAAAAGATTCATTTCACAAAGTTCACCCAGTTTCACAAAGATTCATTCATGGATTTTCAAAACAATTTCCATTTCAATTGGATTAGCTCATTTAAACCTTTAAATCAGAGATTTAACTTATAGCTTTCAAACCCGTTCTCAAAGATTTATTCATAACTTGGAAAACTATTTTCATTTTAAACTTGAAATCCTTTTAGCACAAATTGGAAGTTCATTTCTTATGTGAAAGCTTTTATTATTTGGAAACAAACAGTTTTCGTTTCAAAAAAAATCCGATTATATTTATACAAGTTAAAATCTTTGGGTTAAATTTAAAGTCCCAAAAACAACACTTGACAAAATGGTTTAAAACCTGTATAGACTTGTATAACCTCTTTAAATCATAAATGGAATTCAATTTCAAATTTTGAATTTAAATTTAAATCAAATTTCAAAACTAAATTAAGTTATTCAAATATAACTTTTATCTTTGAAATTCATTTTTAAAATATTTTCACTTTAAACTCAATCCATTCCCAAAACTATTTGGATTCAAAAATTCAATTTAAAATCGATTTCAAAAATCTGTGACTTAACCCATTTCCACGTGCAATCCATACTTGCGTGTGTATAAGTGTGGTCCTGGGGTTTTACATAGTAAAGTGCAACATCATCAATCATCACAGATTCAATCATATCAATCTTCATAAGCGATATATACATAATGCTTATCTTCATTCACAGATTTATGGATAAAGTAAATTTATCAATCACAAAGATTCACCATTACGATTCGATGTGGGTTTCGGATAACCAAGTGGAATCCAACTCCCTGTCGCATCGAAATTCAAATGTTGTTTTACGGGTCAAGGGGTTTTCATATTCATACAATGGTATATTCTCAAAAATATAGCATCTTAGCACAAAGCATCACATATAATTACATCACATATCAAATATGTTAATCCATCACACAGCATTCAATAACAATCAAACATCTTTAATTAAGATGAATAAATCGTGTGGTTTTAAATTTATTACTCACATAATTACTTTCATTAGTAATCTTTAATCAATGATTAATTATCATTAACTACAATTGATTAAGTCTTAACCACCTGCATTAATTAATCATTTCTTTAATTAATTATCTTAAATAATTAACCTTAATCGTAATTAATTAAACCTTAATTACTTTTATTAATTAACCTTTAATTAATTACTTTAATTAATAAATACTTAATTATTAATTAAATCTTAATATAATAAATTATCCTCAATTGATTATTCTTAATTTAATTACCCTAATTAATTAACCACATTAATTAATTATGCTTTAAAGTAATCAACCCTTAATATTTGATTAATCTATCTTTAATCCTTAATTATCTACTCTTAGTTACTTTCACTAAGTAATTATTATTTTTATTTAATTATTCATTAATTACTTGATTAATTAACTTAAATTATTGATTAATTACTTTAATTACTTTCATTAGTTAATCATTTTTAAATTATTTAAAATTTTATGAATTAAAAGATAGCCATTTATCTTTATTATTATTATTATTATTATTATTATTATTATCATCGTTTGATTCTTATTTAATAATCCTTTGGAAATAGACCGTCATCGATATATTTATCAACTTAAGATCTTTAAGTTAGATTAAAGATTATAAAACTATCTCATTCCCTCAATCATCCACTTAGTCTCAAAAATTAAGTTTATAAACTTCAAACCCAAAAGTTATATAATTTAACTTGATAAATTTGAAACTAATTATTTTTAACCCTTCAAGTAATTTCAATTTAAACAAACATTGATTAAGTTAGGAAAAGAAGGTGTTTTAATAACCTATTTGCAAATTTGAAAACTTGGTTCATTTTGAAACCTCCTTATTTCAAACCCTTTTCAATCTTGATCATTCTAGCATGTTTTTTAAACTTGGCTAAATAAAACTGTCTTAGACTATATTTTTATCAAATTTTTGAACTGATTATAACAGATTAAACTTCACTTTAAAAAATCTTGTTAAGCATGTTAAGTGACCCGAGCTATCTCTGGATTTCCCTGAAACCAACTTCGGGTTGAACCCTGTTTTCTTTTGCTTCGAGTTATACGTGAAAACCTTCGAGTTCATCCCTGTGCTTCTTCGAGCTAACACCTTCTTCCCCAAATTTCAAGACTACCCAGGCACTAATGCATACGTGTGCACGTTCACCATACTTTTGGTCATCTTCGATTGCCGCCGAGGCTACCCATACATCACCTCTGACCTCCTCTACCAACCTCGACCACCCATCTCCGGTGACCACATTAGAAATGAAATTCGACAACTTCGACCACTACCTGGACTTGAACCACCATCAGGAAATCGACTAGCACCACCAAACTAGGCCATTATCAACGACGCTGACCACAACGTACGCTTGCCTTAACCTCTAGCTCTGACCCCCCTCCCCCGTACCGATCGCCGATAGTTCATCCATCACGACGAAATTGCTTTACAATCTCAGACGAAACAAAGCTATTCTAAAACCCTAGATCATCATTTTCCAATTGCCACAGCAATTAATAAATTCACCCCTCATTTTTCCTCCGACCACCCACACCTGAACCACCACCAGACCCAAGCACAACGAACATCTTCTCATAAATTGTTGGAAAGACGAAAAACCAAGATTTCATTCAAACCCAAATCCCACCAAAAATAAACACTAAAAATTCTGGTTTTATTATTAAAATTCATTACTCCCGAGTACGATTCCAATTACATAATCAAATTGTAAGAATTTGATAATCGAATTTCCTAACTTTGTTTTAGTTTTACTGTAATTCTTTGATTTTTGAATTAATTCCTTAATATAAACACATGAAACCAAATTTAAAAATAAACTAGCATCTACGCAATCAATTTTCTTTTAGGAATCATAGCTTAAAATAGTTTAGACAAAAGGATATGAATTTTCTTTGATTATTCTTGGGTTTGGAAAACACAACAGGGTATGTATATATATCCAGTCATGCCTACTATATATAGCCTAATTCAATTTTATTCCAGTGAATACATCCAGAAAACATATACACACATCATCATCACACAGATAAATCACATGCATCAGTATCAAAGATTAAAAGTTGGAGGGTTGCTCACCTCTTTATGCCTGAAGACAAAAAACTAAGAACAGGGAACAGCGAGGAAGTAAAGCCTGAATTTTTTTCTTCTTTAAATTTTGGAGTTTAGATCTGCAAATTGTAAATACATATCTTTGTTTACTCTTGTTATGTTCATTTACTTATTCACAAAGATCAAGCTTAACTTACAGTTTGGATTTCTTATGCATAGAAATCAGGGTCTGCATTTGCAACCAGAGCTTGATTTTTTTTTATCTTGGAACTGGATTTGTTTTCCTGCAACTGGTTAATTTTATCGTTTAAATCTTTTCTTTAATACTGATTAACAACATTGAATTCAAATCTTAAAAAAAATTACTTGCCTTTATTTATTTTTAGAAAAAACTGCACTTGACAAAACTGAAGCCTATTCCAGGTGAAAGCTTTTGCATTCTATCTTTTGATTTGTAAATTTTCTTTGCAGCTTTGAAACTGGTTGTTACTTGATGTTTGAATACAGTTGCTTCAGGATTGTGGCTTTCAGATCTTACATTTTACTTTGATCATGCATGCTTCCAGATTTTATTTTAATCCGTACATGATTTGTATAGCAGCTGAATTGATCTTCAGGATGCAGTTTGAATTTTTGTATTGCAGCTGAATTGATCTTCAGGTTGAAGTTTGAATTTGTTGAAGCTTCCAGATTGTTTTAAAGTTTCCATATTTTAAGATGTTTCGGTTTGAGAAAAAAATTAAACTGAGAATAACTTGGTCTACACATTTTCTTTCTACTTTATTTTTTTCCTTAGGTGCTGAGATTTTGAGATACTCAATCTTTGATACCGTTGTTTCAGATTTTCTGAAAAGTTAAATAATTGCATATGGGGGAGCTCAAAAGTTTCTAAAATTTTAAATTTCATTATTTTATTCAATTACATATAGTGAATGCCATTTGTAGAAATCACCATGATTATGAAATCTAAACACTTGTAAGTTTTATACGTACATATGTATGTTTGATATTTATAATTTTACAAAGACAAAGATTTTTTTTAAATAGATTTTTATATCATATTCATTCAATAAATAAATGTACTTCTTTATTCATTCGTATGTGTATATATGCAATATTAAAAGAATAATTGTTTTTTAACCAATCTTTATATTATATAAATTTCACCTTAATGATTTCAAAAGCCAATTATTCTTAAAAGCATTTATTTTAAATTTTAATTCAACTTCAATATGTATTAAATCTTACTCATATATGCAATTATACATATATTTGTAAAATTTTAAATTTAATTAACTTTTTAAAACACTCATTATTTCAAAATTTTAAACTCAAAATAAATTGGAATTTATTCCTATATGATTTATTACTCATTTTATTTGTTTGAGATTTTCCAATATATTTTCAAATTAAATTTCAAAATTTTAAAATATATTATTAATTTTTATTGACAAATTTTAGGATGTTATATTTTATTTATAAGATATTAAATATAGAATTTCAAATCCATAGTTACATTTTCAAAAACAATGTCCAAATAAATAAATATCCTATTTAAACTTGGAAAAATTAATTTAATTTACAATTTAAATTCACAAATTTATAGCAATTACCAAATTTAATTTTACTCAAAAATCGAGATCGTTATATATTCCCCCTTTAAAAAAATTTCGTCCTCGAAATTTGCAAGGGAGACAACAGAGAACAGATGAAAGATAGAGAAATATCTTCCCAAATCAAACTGGATATCAGTTCTGTATTAGGCTTACCAAATCAGAATATCATCAATATATACGAGAACAAACTCATACAATTATTTCACAAGATATTCGGGTCCATCGGTCAACGAATATGCAAGGGCATTGATTAGTTCGAAGGAACAACTAATCGTTTGTTGAATATATCGGATCCCAGAGAATAGAAAGATAGATAGATTCAATCTTCTACAATTTGTCAAACACTAGATATGGATTCAAACTTAGGTCGGAACACACTAAAGTATATACCAATTTGTCCCTCTTCAGACTTGGATCCACACAAGAAACAGAATTTCAAATCTGGTTTTAACCGATATCGTTTTATTGATATAATTCAAATTTAGCTTCATATTTGTTAACCAATTTACCCAATTAAAAATTTCCAATTTATATAAAATTTTCAATTTCAAATTCATTAAAGTTTAGATGGAAAAAACTGATAAGAAACCGATGAAGATACGAAGTAAGGATTTTCTACAACGATTCGTAGGGCCACCATCATACCGAAACTTCTTCTTCTAGCTATCATAAAGCCATCAAAAGAATTTGAGATTGAATCAAAGGAGATTGAGAAGAAAGTTGTTTGCGCTGTCGCAGGGTATTGACCATTCATAGTGGTACTCCCCTGTCCCCTATCTCGTCCTCTTCTTGCACTCATACTTACTATCAGTGGATAGTAAGAGAATCTGCTGAGGCATTCAAACGGGTATCTTACGGATATACTCATTCTAGGGTATACTTCACCCGATCTTTAATGAGTTACTTAATGTGTTATACTCCTGAGCTAAAGTTTTAACCTTCAGCTCTGATACCAAAATGAAACGATCCTGACTCGACCTTTGAAAATCGGCATCGAATACGATACTCGTATTCAAATTCCGCAGATCCAAACGTCGAATCTGGTTCGCGGAGCTTATAACACATAAAGTATAACAACACAGCAGAAGAAAACGAATATATATCAATATACAACATTGATACAATAACAGATACAACAGAATGATACAATGAATATCAATATACATCAGAGATATGATACACGACAATAGCAGCGGAAAGAAAATATAACACCGGCAGCGGAAAAATATCTCCAATATGGTCTTCAAGAAAGAACTCCAGTATCGGTAATCTCCATCTCTAAGGTACCAATCCAGAAATAGCTCGAACTCCCAATAACGATGCACAAAGATAAGCAAGTGCAGTCCTGATCTTTGGACTGAACTAGCTCTAGATAATCTACTAAACCTGACTATCTGAAAAACTCAACTCTAGACTGCCCGTGTGGGAATATTGTGGGCACCTAGAGTTTAGGAAAGGAACAATAAACTCCAGGTCAGTCGTGGGACTGGTATGAGCAAACAAAATAGTTGGTCTTTAAAACAAACAAAAGAATTTAAATTTGAAATCCGCAATGCTTTATGGAAAATGAAGCTACCATAAGGCCTCCCGGTACACACACAATGCAATCGCACACTTAGGGGAGATTTCCCCTTATGATAGTCAAGCATGCTTAATACGAGAAAAAATTCTTTGATATTATTACTAGTGCATAGTGGAAACCTTTCGAAAGTATAATATTAATCCTAGCCAGCATAGGTACCATGATATTATGCCTACTATAGCTGCCATTTTAAATGGCAGGTTCTACAACTAAAACCGTACAAGGCACGTATTGTTTTGTTTGGATTTCCAACAAATGGTCAGGCTAAGGAACTTCCTACTGTCCATGGGTACGCCTCTGGCTAGACGTCCCGAGAACCTAACTGGATCTCTACCAACACAAGGTCGGGTTACCTCTGTAACAAGGTAACTACTACATGAGCATGCCATCCCCCGGTCCTTTGGGACCTTTATCCGAGGCGCCTCTCAACCACAAAGCAATCACAAAATAATAGATTTGCAATGTCCACATGAGTGAAGTATCTGGGCTCCATACCATGGTACCACCCTTTTCCAGAAGGGAATGACACACCCTAAAGGGAACGACCCTCATAACCTTGCCACATCTTTCCTGTTTCGACCATTTCCGGGGTGTGAGGTCCTGATGCAGTCTTGTCCACAAAGCTATGCTTTATAAAAAAAGCCATTCTTTGATCAACAAATGATACACAGCAGCACTCAGCATGCCACACTACCAAATTGGGAGTATATCACTCATAACTATCAACTACATAACCTCTGAGCTCGTACGTCTCAGAGAAGGGTGTTAAGCTAAGAGAATAAATTGTCCGCCACTAAGCAGAAATGTAATTGATAAAGATCAGTTTAATATCTCAAAGTGTAGTGTTAGACATACAACCATACAAGTCTGTTCCGGGTTCGAACAGAACCGAAGGCACTTCCGAAGAAGCCCATGCAATCCGGGTATCCACAATTCCGATCGGACTTCCCGTCACATGTGGAGACTCTATGCCGGAGCAACTCAGTGCAGAGTCAATCGACTGGTTATCCTATCATTTTCGAAGACACCCGGTCTTCACCACCGGTCTTCAAATGCAATCCATAACGTCGTATCACTATTCGGAATGATTTATATGACACAAGGTCCTCTCCCGGCTAAACCGAATAGTGAGCGCAATTTTTAAAAACATATGGATATGGGATTTCAGTTAAGTCACAACTTACAAATCCAAATCTTTCCTTTCAAATGGTTAAACAAATTGCCATTTCAATCTTTAAATGAAAAGATTCATTTCACAAATTTCACCCAGTTTCATAAAGATCCATTCATAGATTTTCAAAACAATTTCCATTTCAATTGGATTAGCTCATTTAAACCTTTAAATCAGAGATTTAACTTATAGCTTTCAAACCCATTTCCAAAGATTTATTCATAACTTGGAAAACTATTTTCATTTTAAACATGAAATCCTTTTAGCACAAATTGGAAGTTCATTTCTTATGTGAAAGCTTTTATTATTTGGAAACAAATAGTTTTCGTTTCGAAAAAATCCGATTATATTTATACAAGTTAAAATCTTTGGGTTAAATTTAAAGTCCCAAAAACAACACTTTAAAAATGGTTTAAAAACCTGTATAGACTTGTATAACCTCTTTAAATCATAAATGGAATTCAATTTCAAAATTCAAATTTTAATCAAATTTCAAAACTAAATTAAGTTATTCAAAAATAACTTTTATCTTTGAAATTCCTTTTTAAAATCTTTTCACTTTAAACTCAATCCATTCCCAAAACTATTTGGATTCAAATATTCAATTTAAAAACGATTTCAAAAATCTGTGACTTAACCCATTTCCACGTTCAATCCATACTTGTGTGTATATAAGTGTGGTCCAGGGGTTTTACATAGTAAAAGTGCAACATCATCAATCATCACAGATTCAATCATATTAATCCCGATAAGCGATATAAGCCATAACGCTTATCTTCATTCACATATTCACGGATAAAGTAAATTTATCAATTATAAAGATTCACCATTACGATTCGATGTGGGTTTCGGATAACCAACTAGAATCCGACTCCCCGTCGCAACGAAATTCAAATGTCGTTTTACGGGTCAAGGGGTTTTCATATTCGTACAATGGTATATTCATCACAAATATAGCATCTTAGCCCAAAGCATCACATAGCATCACATCACATATCAAATATGTCAATCCATCACACAGCATTCAATGACAATCAAACATCTTTAATTAAGTTGAATGAATCATGTGGTTTTAAATTTATTACTCACATAATTACTTTCATTAGTAATCTTTAATCAATGATTAATTATCATTAACTACAATTGATTAAGTCTTAACCACCTTGATTAGTTAATCATTTCTTTAATTAATTATCTTAATTAATTAACCTTAATCGTAATTAATTAAACCTTAATTACTTTTATTAATTAACCTTTAATTAATTACTTTAATTAATAAATCCTTAATTATTTATTAAATATTAATTATAATTAGTTATCCTTAATTTATTATTCTTAATTCAATTACCCTAATTAATTAACCACATTAGTTAATTATGCTTTAAAGTAATCAACCCTTAATATTTGATTAATCAATCTTTAATCCTTAATTATCTACTCTTATTTACTTTCACTAAGTAATTATTATTTTTATTTAATCATTCATTAATTACTTGATTAATTAACTTGAATTATTAATTAATTTCTTTAATCATTTTAATTACTTTCATTAGTTAATCGTTTTTAAATTATTTAAAATTTCATCAATTAAAAGATAGCCATTTATCTTTATTATTATTATTTTTCTTATCGTTTGATTCTTATTCAATAATCCTTTGGAAATAGACCGTCATCAATATATTTATTAACTTAAGATCTTTATGTTTGATTAAAGATTATAAAACTATCTCATTCCCTCAATCATCCACTTGGTCTCAAAAATTAAGTTTATAAACTTCAAACCCAAAAGTTATATAATTTAACTTAATAAATTTGAAACAAATTATTTTTAACCCTTCAAGTAATTTCAATTTAAACAAACATTGTTAAGTTAGGAAAAGAAGGTGTTTAATAACCTATTTGCAAATTTGAAAACTTGGTTCATTTTGAAACCTCCTTATTTCAAACCCTTTTCAATCTTGATCATTCTAGCATGTTTTTTAAACTTGGCTAAATAAAACTCTCTGAGACTATATTTTTCTCAAATTTTTAAACTGATTATAAAAGGTTAAACTTTACTTTTAAAAATCTTGTTTAACATGTTAAGTGACCCTAGCTACCTCTGGATTTCCCTAAAACCAACTTCGGGTTGAACCCTGTTTTCTTTTGCTTCGAGTTATATGTAAAACCCTTCGAGTTCGTCCCTGTGCTTCTTAGAGCTAACACCTTCTTCCCCAAATTTCACGACCACCCAGGTACGAATGCATACGCGTGCACGTGCACCATACTTCTGATCATCTTCAATTGCCGTCGAGGCCACCCACACATCATCTCTGACCTCCTCTACCAACCTCGACCACCCATCTTCGGTGACCACATCAGAAATGAAATTCGACAACTTCGACCACTATCTGGACTTGAACCACCATCAGGAAATCGCCTCACGCCACCGAACTAGGCCACTATCAACGACGCTGACCACAACGTAGGCTCGCCTTAACCTCTAGTCTCTGACCCCTCCGGACCGATTGCCAATAGTTCAATCATCACGACGAAATTGCTTTACAAACTCAGACATAACAAAGCTATTCTAAAACCCTAGATCATCATTTTTCGATCACCACAGCGATTAATAAATTCACCCCTCATTTTTCCTCCGACCACCCACACCTGAACTACCACCAGACCTAAGCATAACGAACATCTTCTCGTAAATTGTTGGAAATTGACGAAAAGCCAAGATATCGTTCAAACCCAAATTCCACCAAAAATCAACAATAGAAATTCTGGTTTTATTATCAAAATTCATTACTATCGAGTACGATTCCAATTACATAATCAAAATGTTCGAATTTCCTAACTTTGTTTTATTTTTACTGTAATTCTTTGATTTTTGAATTAATTCCTTAATGTAAACCCATGAAACCAAATTTAAAAATAAACTAGCATCTACACAATCAATTTTCTTTTAGGAATCATAGCTTTAAATAGTTTAGACAAAAGGATATGAATTTTCTTTGATTATTCTTGGGTCTGGAAAACACAACAGGGTATGTATATATATCCAGTCATGCCTACTATATATATAGCCTAATTTAATTTTATTCAAGTGAATACATCCAGAAAACATATACACATATCATCATCACACAAGTAAATCACATGCATCATTATCAAAGATTAAAAGTTGGAGGGTTGCACACCTCTTTCTGCCTGAAGACAGAAAACTAAGAACAGGGAACAGAGAGGAAGTAAAGCCTAATATTTTCTTCTTCTTTAAATCTTGGAGTTTAGATCTACAAATTGTAAATACAGATCTTTGTGTACTCTTGTTATGTTCATTTACTTATTCAGTTCATTAATGACATTCAAAGATCAAGATTAACTTACAGTTTGGATTTCTTATACACTGAAATTAGGGTCTGCATTTGCAACCAGAGCTTGATTTTTTTTTATCTTGGAACTGGATTTGTTTTCCTGCAACCGGTTAATTTAATCATTTAAATCTTTGCTTTAATACTGATTAACAACATTATATTCAAATCTTAAAAAATTACTTGCCTTTATTTATTTTCAGAGAAAACTGCACTTGACAAAACTGAAGCATATTCCAGGTGAAAGAGTTTGCATTCTATCTTTTGATTTGTAAATTTTCTTTGCAGCTTTGAAAATGGTTGTTACTTGATGTTTGAATCCAGTTGCTTCAGGATTGTGGCTTTCAGATCTTACATTTTACTTTGATCTTGCATGCTTCCAGATTTGATTTTAATCCATACTTGGTTTGTATTGCAGTTGAATTGATCTTCTGGTTGCAGTTTGAATTTGTTGAAGCTTCCAGATTGTTTTAAAGTTTCCAGATTTTAAGATGTTTTAGTTTGAAAAAAAAAATTGAACTGAGAATAGCTTGGTCTAAAAAATTTATTTCTACTTTATTTTTTTTTCCTTGGGTGTTGAGATTTTGAGATACTCAATCTTTGATATTGTTGTTTCATATTTTCTAAAAAGTTAAATAATTGCATATGGAGAAGCTCAAAAGTTTCTAAAATTTTAAATTTCATTATTTTATTCAATTATATATAGTGAATGCCATTTATAGAAATCATCATGATTATGAAATCTAAACACTTGTAAGTTTTATACTTACATATTTATGTTTGATATTTATAATTTTACAAAGACAAAGATTTTTTTTAAATAGATTTTTATATCATATTCATTCTAGAAATAAATGTACTTCTTTATTCATTTATATGTGTATATATACAATGTTAAAAGAATAATTGTTTTTAACCAATCTTTATATTATATAAATTTCACCTTAATGATTTCAAAAGCCAATTATTCTTAATAACATTTATTTTAAATTTAAATTCAACTTCAGCATGTATTAAATCTAACTCATATATGCAATTATACATATATGTATAAAATTTTAAATTTAATTGACTTTTTAAAACACTCATTATTTCAAAATTTTAAACTCAAAATAAATTGGAATTTATTCCTATATGATTTATTACTCATTTTATTTGCTTGAGATTTTCCACTATATTTTCAAATTAAATTTCGAAAGTTTAAAATATATTATTAATTTTTATTGACAAATTTTAGGATGTTACTTTTTATTTATAAGATATAAATATAGAATTTCAAATCCACAGTAAAATTTTAAAAATCAATGTCCACATAAATAAATATCCTATTTAATCTTGGAAAAATTAATTTAATTTACAATTTAAATTCACAAATTTATACCAATTACCAAATTTAATTTTACTCAAAAATCGGGATCGTTACAAAAAGTTTTGAGTGGGGGAGAGTGTAACGACCCGTAAAATTTTCGATAATTAAAATTGTTAATTTAATAAGATTTAGAAATTTATTTATTAAGAAAATAATAATTTGTGAATTGTTAATAAAAATAATAACTAGAATGGAAATAAATTTATTTAAATAGTGGAAATAATATAATTTGTTATAAATGAAATATGGGTAAACAAATGTAAGTATTAAATTAATATATGTTATTTATTTAGGGTGTTGAATAAAATTGGTAATGAATTTGCAATTAAAGGTAACAATGTTGATGTAAGCAAATGAATAATTAATTCAATGCAATCCCAATTAATTAAAACAATTATAGGGTTATAATTGATTGTAAATAGTAATATTTGGAAATACGTTTAATATATGAAAAACAAAGGTAAATATTGAATTAAAAATGAATTAATAATAATAAATAGTAATTGAATAAAATCAACGTTCTGTAGTGATTGTTTGGAAATGATAACTTATGTAAATGTGATTAAGGGTTAGTGGCTACAATTATTATGAAGTAATCATTTATTTAGTCCATTTAAATAAAAATTTATAATCAATTGAAATAAATCTGAATTAAATGTTACGTTAATGTAAATTAGAGCAATATTTGGAAATAACATAAATTTAATTCAGTGATATGATAATTAGTTGAATTAAAAGAATGGGAGGCGGGATTTATTAATTTATTGGAATATAAAGTTAAATAATTAGATTAATTGCAAATAAGTGGAGTTAAATAATAAAAATATTATGTTATTTGAAATTAAGATGGAATGTGAGAAAATTAATGTAATAGTTTTGAATCCAATGTTAAATCCTTTTATTTGACAATAATAAATGGAATAATTATTAATTTAATGGAATTATTGGGAATTTTATTATAACTCTGAATTCAATAAATTAAGGTTAATACTGAAATTTAAAAATTAATCAACTTTAAATTGACATCTGAACTTGTTTAAATTATTGTGAATGATTAAGAAATCAAAAAGGATGAAATTTGTCAATTTAAAGAACTGAAATTTTGAAATTTGATTTAATTAGCTAATTTATTAATTTAATTAATTAGTGCAAAAATAGCCATTTTTCCACTGACTCGGATTTCGACGAAACAAGTTTCATCGGATCTGTAACGGTGAATTATAGTAGGATTTTGAGTTTTGTAGCGATCGGACTTGTCGTTTGATCGTACGGACCTGAAACGTCTAGAAATCAATAAAATTGAAATCAATTGAAATCAATTTGAAATAATTTGATTTTAGCATAACTTCTTCATACGATGGAATTTGGACTTGAAACATGTTCCACCATGTTTAAAATATTTTAAAACATCTATTTTGATATATGGTTTGACCCAATTTCGTTCTGGAGTCAGAACGAGCTTTACGGGCCACTTTATCGTTCAACGTGTATACCAATCAAGCCCATTCGGTTTTTTTCAGCTTTGTCTATAAATACATAGTTATAAACGCTAATTTTTCCTCATTGTCATTTGTCGGAGCGTACAATTTATTTTCACCTCCCCATTCCAATGGCAGACAAACCCTAAAGCCCATTGCAATTCAAAATCAAAGTCAAACTTCAAACTCCACAAAATATAGCAAATTATATATGGATTTAAAACTCTCGACGAGCGCAACCGAGATCTATAATTCGTTTTTCGATTTTGATTGTCGTTTGACCGGAATTCAGGCTTTTATTTTCGGTCGTTCATCTTGGTTCGATAGTCGTTGACCGATCGGTAAATCAAGGGTGCGATGTTGTAGAGGGGGCTAAGTGTTGTTCAACGGGTGTCGTGTTGTTGGTTTCAACGGCTGGATCGAGCACTAAAATTCACTTAGGGTTTGATGTTGCATGGCGGCTGTGAAAAAATTGGAGGCGACGGTGGAAGGACGCGTGTCGCGAGGACCTGGGGAGGCGGCGCGAGCGGCCGCGACAGGCATTTGGCCTCCGGTGGTTCTGGACGTGGGGCGTGTGATTCGGTGCGGCGGCTACTCTAGAAGCGTGGCTGTATTTCGCGTGCACGAATAGGGTTCCAGGGAACAAAGATTGCAACGTGGTAAATTGGTACTTACAAATTTATTTGATTTAATTCAAACTGAAGTTCTAACCGCAATAACTTTCGCATACGAAGTTGTATTCACGCGGTTTTCTCCGCTAGGTTCGTATTGGTAGTCCGGACTTTTTGGCGCTGGTTTGGATGGATTATGAGACTGTTGGAATTTTAGGTTTAAATTGGATTTAAATTCAATTTAAATTCAAAAGGTGAGTGTTTTAACCCACTCACAACTTCTAAAATTTCTTATATTTGTTAAATTGATTTATGATGTGATTTGAAATTTATTTACAGCTGTTTGGCATATTTTTAATCATCATCTCAGTTAGATAGAGTTTATTGAATTAAATTGTTATTTAATATAATCTGCCAGTTAAATAGTTATTTAATTTATTATTGGATATAAACTGACAGTTGATACCTGCTATTTATTATCTGTTATATATTGATGATATTGTTTGAATTGGATGATGGTTGTGATAAATGGTTGATGATTGATATGGGATGAATGGATGTTGTATGTTATATTGTTATAAACTGCAAGTTGTTATGCATTATCATTCATTCGGGATTGCAGTTTGAAATGATATATAACCATATTTTTATTTTAAATTATGGATTGAAATGATGAATATCTGTATCATTTGACCATAGGATAGAAAATTATATACAGACACCGTCGGTCTATATATATAAATATTTTGAAAATGATTTCTATGGTTTTGGAAAGAAATATACGGTTTAATAAATATTAAATTTTGATATTAGATAAATATTATTTTATATATATAGTTAAATTCTTGAATTTAAGCTATGTATAAATTTGTGTAATAAAAATAAGTTTATTCATGGAGTTTGATTGTTTTACATTATATGGTTAAGTACCTGTTTAAGATATTGTATATATAGAGTTTTATTGACTCAAATAAAAATTAAGTTGGAAGATAATTATGAAATTGGTTTAATTTTAATTAATTAAATAATTTACTCGAATAAATTTGATTTGAAATTTAAATAAAATTGAGATTTTAAGGGTGGGATTCTTATAACTTGATTTGGCTTAGAGTGATTTAAATGAATATAAAGTTGATTTAAATGAATATATCAGGTTAATTAAATTGAAAGAATATCCAGTTGTTCGAAGTTAAAGGTTTTACTTAAATGATATTGGATTTATTAAGTGAACATTTCAAATCTAAATAATAGTAATTGAAATTTTTATATATGGAATTATCAAAGAATTAGTTGTGAAATGGTGGAATATTTAAAGATTGGAAATTTGAAATGGTTCATTTGGAGGTTCAAATCAGAATTTCGAATTTATTGGTGAAATTTAAGAAGCTATTTTATTATATAAAGTAATTTAATATTTAAACCATTTAAGTATTAGAAGTTATGTTTCAAAGCTATGGGTTTCAAGGTATATAGATTTGAAACTGCTATGATTTTGGAAAAAGGATATATTTTGAAATAAAAATGATATCATATTGATTTGGGTTTTAAAACGGAGAATGATATCGTATTTATATGGTTTTGAAATGGATATTACATTCTGGTTTTGAAGTATAAATTATTTTGAAATGGCCGCGGTGTTATAATAACGTTTGGCTGTTAAAGAGACCGGGATCGGAAGTTGTCATACTCTCTGCCAACTCCGAAAACCACTTTAACAACCGTGTACGTGGTGGAGATTCCAGAACGAAGTAGGGTGGTGGCGGCGTTTCCTTTGAGGTAAATACGTGGACCCGACTCCCGTGAGTTGGCATAAGGTGGCTAAAACAGGAGCGATCGACGGGCTAATGAGGTAGCACCTTTGATCAGACACATCCCTTTGATATTATACTCTGACTTTTGGATTGATTCGGTGGCCACTTTTGATATTTTTTTTATTTGGGGGTGTGGCTCGAGGTGGGAGGTAGTTGCGGCTATGCGTTACCACCGGCCCGGAAGCGTAATTGGTATATCTACCCTGGCATTGCTTAGTTGTGCCGTGTCACCTAACCTAGCGCGCCTTATATGATTTTGTTTTGTACCATACCTATGGAGTGCCCTCTGACGATGCCCAGTACGAGGGAGATTACGGTACTTATGGACCATGGGAATATAAAAGTGTGTTAAGGTGGAAAATGTAAAGCCTTAACGCTATTTTCGGTATATCATAATTTACTTTAGACATTATTATAATAGCGAAATATTACTACATTGTAAATAGTTTAACGGATCCTTAGAAGATGTGAATCCCGAGCATCTCTTGGGTTACTGCACTCACGTTAGACACTGGATAGGAGATGTAAAATCCTGTAAACATCTCTAATGCCATTCCACTCATATTATTTATTGTTGATTTAACTTACATAAGATCTTTTAGTTCTGACTCGAGTGTTTTGTCTTTTCAATTCGCTCGGGTCAGCCTGAGCATTTCAGGGTTTGAAGGCCTTACTTTGGAGGACGAAGACGAAGGTTTTATTACTATTACATACTATATTGTTCCACTGCATCACATTATCCACTGCATTGTTATTTTAATTCTCTGGTATATGTAACTCTTATATGTATTGTATGAGTATATTCAAATATTTTGTAAAACAGCTTCATGAACTGTTTATTTGATTATTATATTTTATCGTTCCGCTGCAAGATTCTATTTTGTTTTTTTTTCTTTCTTTGCTTTTTCTTATTTACCCATAACAATCCGCCCTTCTGTATGCTTTGAGTCTGAAGTGTGTAGTTTATTGTCAATTTAAAGCGTACGAAAAGGCGGGACGTTACAAAATGGATGCTATTGATGAATGTTTTAAATAATTTGGATGTTTATTTATTATGACTTATTCTGATATCAACGTTTGGTTATTAATAATCTATGAAACTGAGAATTGGATTATTTTAAATGAATTAAGAAATGGATTGAGGTAATATACATCCATTACTTAAATAAAATAGAAATAAGATTGAACTTATGAAAGGGAAATTGCTTTGAACTTAAAGACTTAAATGTTAAAAATAAGCTTGCTGAAATTTGTTAAGGATTGGTTTTGAAGTTAAAATGGATAATAAATTAGAATCTGAAGATTAAATTGCTTTTGAACTCTTATTTGAACTTTGAAATAAGTTAAGTAAAGATAATTTAAAATGGAATTTTGAAATTTGGACTCAGAATTAAATGGTTTAAAAATTTTAAGTTGTCATTTTAAAAACAAAGGTTGGTTTGATTTAAAGGATTAAATCAACATTTAAAAATGTAACTCGAATTTATATAATTCAAAATGGTTTAAAGTTGAGATTTGAATACAATTAGTTAAAATTGAATTTGATTTGAATTAGTTGGAATTGTGATTGAAGATGGATAAGCATAAAATTCAAATGGAAAATTTAAATTGAATTAATTTGAAGTGAAATTGAAGTTGAATAAGTTTGAATTTCAAATGGGAGTTGATTTGAATTTAGGATAGGAATTGAAATTAATTTAAGTTGAATTGAAATTGAATCAATTTAAATGGAAGTAGAAATTAGAAATTGATTGGAAATGGAGATTGGAAATTGAACTGTTTGGCTCTGAACTATTTTTTTTCAAATAAATTGTTTTGATATAAAATATTTTAAATCTATTTTCTTAGCTATGTACTATACAACCTTTCTTTTTATAACCCAAACTATCTTATACTTATTTTACAATTATTTTGAAAACTAATTACTATTTTATATATGTTTTACAAACTAATCATTATTTTACAACTATTTATAACTAATTACTATTTTACCACTATTTTGAAAATTTATCTAACTATTTTTCAACTGTGTTATAACTACTTAACTATTTTACTACTATTTATGACTAATAACTATTTTACAACTACTTATATATTTTAAAATTTTCAAGCTATTTTCTAAATCAAGTGGTCAGAGTGCAAATTGTTTATAATTAAGGTGATTAATCTGGTAGAATGAAGCAATTGTAAATAAGTGAATTGAATCAAAGTGAAGGTGAATATAAAGAATATTGATTTAGTTAATAATCAATGAAGATAAATACGTAGGATGTACGTATATTATTCTATTCGCATAGTGATTTGATCTGGATTCAAGCACAGAATTTCGAGATAGTATATCGATCCGAGTTGGGATTTTTCACTCAATTTTCGATGGCGAACCCTGGATATGGATTTTTTGTTGATTTTGGAAATTCTCTATCATTGTTATGACTGTGCAAGGAGAATGATGGTTTCTGATCAAGAAACCAGATCTGAGTCCGTACTAGGAAGTCAGGTGGATGATACTAGTTCGAAAGTGAAATTGTGTGATCGAGTGAGCGATCAGATTTGATATCGCATAAGGATGGTATATGTACATCGTACGTGGTTAAATAAAATAGATATTGAAATTTTGAACGAAATAGAAATGATTTTTGAAATAAATTTTGAGAAGTAATTAATGTGAGGAAATAATTAAGTAACTAAGGATAATTACTTAAGCCGGATAATTAAGAATGATTGATTAATTTCATTAATTAATTAAAGTAAGAACAAATCGTTAGTGATTAATGTTAATTAAGTAGGGTTAGGGAATTAATTTATTTGGTTAAATTTAATTATGTGAACAATTAAACTTCCTTTTGGATGATGAAGTCATGTTGATGCCTTGAAATTGATTGATGTGTGATGCTCTGTGATATGCAATGTTTGGTTGAACTGTAATAATGTATGTATCTATCTGAGATGAATTTCTATGTGAATATGAAACCCTGGATCTAAATTGTATTGTTTAAACTTAAACAACTTGGATTTAAGGCGCATTGGATTCGAAGAGACCGGGGTCGAGTATCAGCAAATACCCGAAACCACTTCGATTTGTAATCTACAATAATTCTTTATCGTTTTGATATGTGAAATGAATAAGCTAGAATGGAATAATTAAAGTAAACCGGACCATTGAAACTATGTAGTGGTACTTGGGATTGATTTGGGAAATAAGTATTGACTATAACAAGTTAAGATCTCGTAGTGAAGTATGAGTTACCCCGGTTTTTCAATTATGTTTTAAAACTTTATATTTCATGTTAGATGGGTTTGCTCATGCTGGTTTCCAGCTTGACTCGGGTATTACTTTGATGTAATGCTCGGGTCAGACCGAGTATTACAGATTTTCAGGTGAGGACGTTCTGGAGCTCAGGAGACGAGCAGGATGGCAGGAACGTATGGAGTTTACCATTGTATATTAGAGTTGTATTGATAGTAGTCTGGGACAGGTTGATACAACTGTCCAGTTTATTTATTATTGTTTATAACTCTGATGTATTGTTGTAATAGTAACAATTACAGCTTTTCTTGTATAAATGCTATTATTTGATATTATATTTTGATCCGCTACGAAATGTGAGATGTTGTGTTTTGTTTTCTGATCTTCTTCTACCTCTTTTCTTCTTAACCTAACAATCTGGGATTTGCGGTATTCGATTGCTCGGCGCTTCTACAGTTGAACGTATTAGTGTCGAATTCTCAAGGTCGAAATTTTGGAGTCGTTACACATACTTATATATATATATATATATATATATATAATAATTTACTTTTAGAAATCTAGAAATTGTAGAGAAAAGAGAATGGATGAGCTCAACTCCAGAAAATATGAGAAGAGAAGTAAGAACTAGGCTTGCATATAGGGGATAGAGTTAACTTGGAGCATTAAATTTATCTGATGCAATCTTTATTTTTATCATAGACGCACATCAATTACTACGTAGGGAAGAAAAATAGTTGGATAAATCAACACCGTTCAATAACACACTCATTGTACAAATTTTATACGACATGGGTCAACCATCCTTGGCTTGGGTCGACCACTACCGATCGACCTATGTTCTTTGCTGGTCGGCCTATGGTATGTTCTGGAGTTAACTTATTAGCAAGTTTGTTTTTGTTAATTTTATTCCTTATTTAGCTGATTTCTCTGATTTGTTTCCCACTTCTTTCCTTCGAAATAATTTATTTGCAATATATACATATTTTGTAAGATTTGATTTCCATTGATGTTAATTAATTATTATTTATTTCCTTAATTAGACATACAATTATTTCCAACTCTAAAATTTCAAATGTTAATAAATTTTTCATTTGAACTCCAATCAAAAACTTTATATATGAAAACTGATCAGAAAATCAACATGAACCCGACGGTGTAAGTTTCGCATCCAAATTATGAAGTTTGTAAAAAATCTATTTTCGGGATTACTACTTATTTATTAAATTCTTTTTAATTAATTAATGTGAAATTGCGGGGTGTTTCATTCTCCCCCTTAAAAAAATTCATCCTCTAAATACCTCATGGACTGAGCAATGCAACCTGATGTATACACATTCTAAACTAACAATCAACTAGTGTATGTTAGAACATCCATTCAATGTTTCAATAATAACAACTATACAATCATATATTTTACAGACATCTTATCAAGATAACAGGAATATACTACAAGAAGACATCATGCTCGAAGATATTGGGGCTCGAAGATAAAACAAAGATCTATCGACCATACTTTAATTAGTAGGTTATTCTATTGTAAAAAGGTCTTAAATAAAATGCTATAAGGTCACCTAGAGTACATATGCACACACAATCACACATGATTTCATATACACTGAACATAAAGTATAAAACTGCATTTAACATTCACAGACGTCTGAGGATAAATGAACAAATATAATAAATAAATGAATATCTTTAAACAGAATCACTATATCAGATATTACAATACAACATCAGAGTAAAACAACAACATACAACACTGGCAGTTATAATGACTTGCCTACATATAAATTTGTCTCATACAAACCCGAACGCAATAGATACTACATAGTATAGATAATACGTCTCGCCATTCAGCTTGCCTCCAAGTATCCACAGCAATCCATCCAAATCCAATTGATAACCTGACTCTATGTTATCCGTGTGGAAAATTATGGGCACCCGGAGTTTAGAAAGGGAACAATAAACTCCAGGTCAGTCGTGGGACTGGTGTGAGATCTTAAAAACAGTTATTTTCACAAAGAAAATAAAAGAAATCCGCTATGCTTTTGGAAAATGAAACTACCATAAGGCCTCCCGCCACACACACAATTCAAACGTAGAATTGGAGGAGATTTCTCCTTATGATGGTCAAACATGCTTAATACGCAAAATCTTTTTAATATTATTATTAGTGCGTGGTGCAGAAAACATTTCAAATTATAATATTAATCTTAGCCAGCATACAACCATTATTGTATGCCTACTATAGCTATCATGTTCGATAGCAGGTTACCGCCACATTCCATGGCAGGTTATACAACAAAAACCGTACAGGGCGCGTACTTTTTCTTTGGATTTCCAACAAATGGTCAGGCTAAGGAACTTTCTACTGCCACATGGGTACGCCTATGGAGGGACATCCCGAGAACCTACCCGGATCTCTGCCAACACAAGGCCAGGTTACCTCTGTAACTAGGTAACTACTACTCAAGTATGCCATCCCCCGGTCCTTTGCGACCTTTATCCGAGGATCCTCAACCACAAAGCAACAACCAAAAAGTATAATAAATTTGCAGCAACAACATAGGTAAAATATCTGGGCTCCTTATCATGATAATACCTTTTTCCAGAAGGAAATGACATACCCTAAAGGGCGCGACCCTCATAACCTTGCCGCATCTTTCCTGTTTCGACCATTTTCGATGTGTGAGGTCCGATGAGGTCTTGTCCACAAAGCTACACATTTCACAAAGTCATGCTTTGATCAACAAATGATCAGCAGCACTTTGTATGCCACATTACCAAATTAGGAATGTATTACTAGTAACCATCAACTACATAACCTCTGAGCTCGTACGTCTCAGAGAAGGGTGTTAAGCTGAGAGAATAGATTCTCTGCCACCAATAGAAATGTATTTGATAGAAACCAGCTTTACATCTCAAAGTGTAACGCCAGACACACATCCTACAAGTCCGTTCTGGGATCAAACGGAACCGAAGGCACTTCAAAGAAGCCCTTGCAAATCCAGATATTCACAAATCACTGCCGGAGTCCCCATCATAAAGGTGATAAAATCTCTATACCGGAGCAAACCGGTGCAAAGACATTCGATAGGTAATCCTTTCGCTTTCGAAAATACCCGATCTTCAACACCGTCTTCAAATGCTATCCCATTTCGTCGTATCATTATTCGGAATGGGTTTTATGACACAAAGTCCTCTCCCGACTAATCCGAATGACGAGCGCTTAATTTTAAAAATAAGTGTCCATTCGGGTTTCAAACAAATCGCAACAAATTTCCACTTTGATCCTTTAAATAAAAGGTCCATCACAATCATAAATTTTCGATGTGGTTTTCGGATATCCACTTAGAATCCGACCCCCGGTCGCATCGAAATTCAAATGCCAGTAAAAGGCAAATATTGATAGTCGGTTATTTAACTATCAATCAACATTCACAACCATCACTGGATTTCAAATAATTTTCCTAAATTATTTATTCCAAAATATATTCGCAAGATATACTTTTATCACTTTAATATTTTGAAAACAAATTTCAAATCACTATTCACCTTTCAATCCTTTGGAAACACATTTTCAAAGCATTTTCCTTACGTGGAATATATTTCCAAATATTTATTAATTTCCACTGGAAATCTACCGAGTTCAAATATTTTAAAATAATATAAAATACTTATCCAATATATATTTGGACATATTTAAAATAAAACTATTTTAAAATACCTGCTTAATATTAGTTATGAAAAATATTATACTAATATCTCATATAAAAATTCAAGTCCAAAACTAATTTTAAAATAAAATTAGTAGATAGGATATAACTATTTAAATATCCTTTTTCTAAAACAAATATCAATTAAAATTTTAAATAATTACTTCTATAATAAATTAAAATAAATTTTAACTTTATAGATTTTCAATATAACCTAAGTAAATAATCTTTTTCCAAACATTCTATCCTTAAAACCATCTTTACAACTTCATTCTATATTTATAAACTATATTGAAAACATAATCGGCTTTCAGAGAAAATACACGTTCCATTCTAAAATGGTTTATTCAAATCAAATTATAAATTTTTCTCGATTTATTTTGAATTACATTCCAAATCCATAAATTCCTTTCCACACCTTTAAAAATAAACCAATATTTATTTTTAAAACAAATTTCCCTTTCTTTTACAAAATTCCCATTGTGAATTTTAGATTTTCAAATATCCACAGGTATACAATTTCAAATCGATTTCCAAATATTCTTTTTCAGCACCGAATTAAATTCTAAATTGATTTCCAAATTTATTTTCAAGTACCAAATCAATTTCCAAAATTGATTTCTATATTTATTCCAACACCAAATTTATTATCTTTTGAAACAAATTCCTTCCTTTAAATTTATTCAATTTTCTAACATTAATTTACTATAAATTTTCTACTAAATTTCAAAAATAAAATTTTATTTATTTCTGGTATCCTACGATAGCAAAAATATATTTGGCTAAATTATAGCCGTCAACAGTTTCAATCGCAAATAGTCACACACAGATTATAAATGATCAACACACAATATTGAAATGAATTCAATTATTTGAGGAATCCAGTTGGATCCCTCCAACCTGTTTTCCCTACATCCACATATGTTAGCACAACAATTAAATACCAATTCCACTTCGAGGTGGAATATCGCGGTATATGGGATTTAAAAAAATATCATCCACTATTATGCGGTGCAATATGGTCTCATCCGTTATATAATGCAGGAAATCAAAAACTCCAAATACATATATTATGCCAATTCCACTTCGAGGTGGAATATCGCGGTATATGGGTTTAATATAATAACCTCCACTATTATGCGGCGCAATAGGGTCTAACTAATATAACTGATAATAGATTAATCATCCAAGCATACAGTCAATCAATTTTAAATTTAACTATCACAATTCAACCATCAATCAATAACTGAAATTTTCAATCATTATAATTTGAGTGAGAAGATCTCACCTTTGCCCTTTTTAATTTGCAATCCATTTTCATTTTGGCTTGATTCCATGATTTCTACACCTGCCATCACACTTACGAGCTCGCCGATGCCAGTACGTTCCGCGGCCACTCTCACCTTCCTCCTTGCTGACATTGCCGCCTCCAGACGAAGCTCGTTACCAGTAATCGTGAAACACCCCAAAGCTAAATCGCCCTCCAGGTCGAATCGACCTTCAACCCACCATGCCGCAGCTCGCTCTACCCTGTCGCGGCCTTGATGCAGTTCGATTTCCCATTGTCGAACCCTAGAACGCCTCGCGAACGAGCCCTATCGCACTAGATAACGACATGGCCTCCGAGTTAAGCTCTAGATTGCTCTCAACTGAGACCTCCACTTCGTCGCCTTGCGCCCTCGAGCTCGCCGACCTCGATGTTGTCGTCGACCTAACGTTCGCTCGCGTGCGACAGCGTCTTTTTTTTTATTGATTTCGACTGATTTAATTTGAGGAAGGAAAGAAGATCTCGATTCAATTTTGTCTAAGAAAAATGAGGTGGCCATTGATTTTGAATTTTCGGACTCGATTTGAAAGAAACAGTGGTGGCCATGATTTCTTATTTGGTTTTTAATTTTTTTCGTTTAGCTTTCAATTGTCGCCCTTAAAGAAGACAGAGAAGGAAACACGATAGGACGTTATCGTGTTTAAGGCGACTTGTTGCAGTAGCCTGAAGTGATAAGAAAACAGCTAATGTGAAATTTTGACTGGTCAATGCAATTATATTATTTATTTTCAAATTTCAATTGTCCTGATATCAAAGCTCAAAAAAAAAATCTCAACCTCCTATCGAGGTGTGCCGCCAAGCGTTTATAATGTTATACCCCCATTCTGAACGCAATGTAAAAGGTTTCGAGTCCAAATTCGATCGTATGGAGAAGATAGCTTTTTGGACTCGGTTGAAAATTAAATTTTGATTTAATTTTCAACGTGTTTGCTTATCGTACGGCCAAATGACAACTTCGATTGCTATGAAAATTGAAATCCAATAATAACTAACTATTACGGATCCAATGGAACTGGTTTCGTCGAATTCCGAGACTGTGCATCGGAAGGCTATTTTTAAATATCAATTTAAACGACATATTTTCAAAACTGAACAAAACATTTCCAAATTAAATTCTAAAGCTTCCATTATCTTCAGTATTATCGATATAAATTTTCGAAGCCTTTAAAATATTTTTAATTAGCTTAAAACTGAAGATTCAAAATTTTATCCAACTTCAATAAATTAAATTTCCAAATACATAGTTAATTTTGAAATTCAAGTTAAACTAACTTCCAAATATTTAAAATCAATTAAATATTTCATTTCAAATGTTAAAATTTTCCTGGTCGTCACATCCTTCCCCCTTAAAAGAATTTCGTCCCGAAATTACAAGTTAAGAAGAACGATCCTTAACCCGATTTATTATTTTTCCCAATCAAATAGTTTCATCACCTTACCAAAACAAATCTTTTTATTTAAGATCCATCATTAATTCAACTAACTTTCTAACTTCAATTATAAGTTCCAAACAACATTGTTTTCTCAATAATTCAAATTTAAATTTAAATTCAAATTTTGAATTTTCAAAATTTTCTCAAAATTTTTCTAACTCCCTAGATTTTCGAAATTTTTTGCCAATGTCTCCTTTGCGCGGCTCGCTCGGTACGACTACAAAATGGCACCACAAGCCCTCAGATTCAAAAGAAAACAGAAAGCTAAGTGGCTAGACAAGAAAATCATCAAATTTCGTACTGAAATTTAAATACATACCTTTTTGTCGAGCAATTCAATTTTATCTTCAAAATCAAAATCACAATTCCATTTCCCTGTACACACCTGTATATCCTGCTAGCCATAATATCCAATTACGATGTTCAAATTATTTTGCACATTCCTTTACAAAAGTTTTAACACTTCTCTTATACCATTCTTACTTCACTATTGAAGTTATATATCCATTATCATTCAATCTTGCATTTTCAATGTCTTTTGAACTCAATTCACAATTCAATTCTATTTGGATTCAATTTATCTTCTGAATATTGAATTTTATCAATTATCTTTTATTCACAACTGATTCATAGCATTATTTTAAATTAGTTTCATTTACTAATTAACTACAAATTCCAATTCATTTTATCTCAAACTAATTTTTTTTATTTAATTTCTTCCACTTTTATTATCTTTAGTTCACTTCGAACTAATTCTACAACTTCATTTTATTTCACACAATTCAAACTGGTTTTCAATATTCAGTTTCAATTCCAGTTTTTTTTTTCTTTTCATTTGTTCATTCCCAAAAATTTATTTTCAAATTCACTATTCTGGTTTATAACCACTTATATTAAACTGGATTTCAAATTCCATATGAATTTAATTTACCTTTCGTTTATAATTATTGAATTCGATTCATTTCAAATCATATTCAATTTCGCCATTTCTTTAATTAGTTTTATTCACTAATTTTATTTCAATATTTCACTTTGTTTAATACAAACCAAATTCAATTCCAATTCCAGTTCTATTTACTTACAAATTCGAAATGAATTTCAACATTCAACTCACTTTCATGTACTTGCAATTGCAAATTTATTTATTCATTCACAATTTATTTTCCATCTTAATAATTTTATTCCAATCATTTAGCCTATTAGACTACTTTACCTTTATTCAAATTAACACAAGTTAATTTTAGTTTAAATCTGAATTTTTCTAAATTTCCTAACTTATTATTCCATAACTATTTTTAATAAAATTCCAGAGTCTTTCCACCTTTTCCAAAACCATTATTGAAAACAATTCAAATTATCCTTCGAATTTCAAAACCAAACCCAAATTTTTCCAAACAACTTCCATTTAAAACAATTTGGCAGCAATTCCTCTTTTGAAAACCCGAAAATGAACACCGATGATGTCGCGATCATCATCGGAATTATTTTCCAGTGACCGAAAAGAGTTTAGAGCTTTTATCCCTCAAAAAACATTTTTCTAAACCTTTGAAAACTATTTCCAACCCCAAAAGGAATTTAATTTCCAAACTTCTCGAATTCGAATATTTTCAAGAACATTTCCAAATATTTCTCTGGAATTCTATTTCAAAATATAAATCTCATTTACAATTTGCATTTACAAATCCCATTTGGATTTTTATTTTCTTAGCTTTAGGGTTTGATTTCAATTCCTCGTACAACGATGATAATAATTTAATATTATCGCTTCTTAGCAACCAAGCAACCATATATTATAATAATTCACAGAAAATTTATTTCTTTTATATACGAAAATAGTTTGGGTAAAATCATTTCATTTACCCTATTTTAAAACGATATCGTGTCGAATTTGTTCTGTACAAGTGTTTAGAGATCCCTATCAATAACGTTAATTACTCATATTGACTAGAATCCATATACCACTCAACAAACCAATCATCACAATATAAAACAATTTTATATTCACTAACAAAAACGCGCTCATATCTATTATTACACTCACACTTATTCTAGAGTACTGTTGACTCTATCTCTAATGAGTAACATCCAACAGAGCCAAGGTTGTCGCTTAACCAAATGCTCTGATACCACTTGTGATAGTCTGCAAATCCATACCCTTTAAATCGACAATCAACCACATATGTCTGATCTAAAGAGCACAGACTGACGGAAAGTCAGTGTAACGATCCGATTATTTTTGACGCCCGAAAGTCGACGACAATATGTCCACTGTATCAAATGCCGCACAGTCGAATGCCGAAAAACCAAACTGTTAGGGTTAAAGAAGAAGAAGATAGAAGAAGAAATAGAAACAATAACAGAATCTCACATTTCGCCGCGGAACAAATATAATAGATAAATGAATATCTTTAAACAGAATCACTATATCAGTTATTACAATACAACATCAGAGTACAACAACAACATACGACACTGGCAGTTATAATGACTTGCCTACATAGAAATTTGTCTCGTACAAACCCAAGCACAGTAGATACTACATAGTATAGATAATACGTCTCGCCATTCGGCTTGCCTCCAAGTCTCCACAGCAATCCATCCAGATCCAATTGATAACCTGAATCTAGGCTGTCCATGTGGAAAATTATGGGCACCCAGAGTTTAGAAATAGAACAATAAACTCCAGGTCAGTCATGGGACTGGCGTGAGATCTTAAAAATAGTTATTTTCACAAAGAAAAAAAAAGAAATCCGCTATGCTTTTGGAAAATGAAACTACCATAAGGCCTCCCACCACAAACACAATTCAAATGCAGAATTGGAGGAGATTTCTCCTTATGATAGTCATACATGCTTAATACACAAAATCTTTTTAATATTATTATTAGTGCGTAGTGCAGAAAACATTTCAAATTATAATATTAATCTTAGCCAGCATACAACCATTATTGTATGCCTACTATAGCTATCATGTTCGGTAGCAGGTTACCGCCACATTCCATGCCAGGTTATACAACAAAAACCGTACAGGGCGTGTATTTTTTCTTTGGATTTCCAACAAATGGTCAGGCTAAGGAACTTCCTACTGCCACATGGGTACGCCTCTGGAGGGACGTCCCGAGAACCTACCCGGATCTCTGCCAACACAAGGTCAGGTTACCTCTGTAACTAGGTAACTACTACTCAAGTATGCCATCCTCCGGTCCTTTGGGACCTTTATCCGAGGATCCTCAACCACGAAGCAACAACCAAAAAGTATAATAAATTTGCGGCAACAACATAGGTAAAATATCTGGGCTCCTTACCATGATACTACCCTTTTCCAGAAGGAAATGACATACCCTAAAGGGAGCGACCCTCATAACCTTGTCGCATCTTTCCTGTTTCGACCATTTTCGGGGTGTGAGGTCCGATAAGGTCTCTTCCACAAAACTACACTTTTCACAAAGTCATGCTTTGATCAACAAATGATCAGCAGCACTTCGTATGCCACATTACCAAATTGAGAATGTATTACTAGTAACCATTAACTACATAACCTCTAAACTCGTACGTCTCAGAGAAAGGTGTTAAGCTAAGAGAATAAATTCTCCGCCACCAACAGAAATGTATTTGATAGAAACCAGCTTTACATCTCAAAGTGTAACATCGGACACACATCCGCATAAGTCCGTTCCAGGATTGAACGGAAACAAAGGCACTTCAAAGAAGCCCTTGCAAATCCGGATATTCACAAATCACGTCCGCAGTCCCTATCACAAAGGTGATAAAATCTCTATACCGGAGCAACCCGGTGCAGAGACATTCGACAGATAATCCTTTCTCTTTCGAAAATACCCGGTCTTCAACACCGTCTTCAAATGCAATCACATTTCGTCGTATCATTATTCGGAATGGGTTTTATGACACAAAGTCCTCTCCCGGCTAATCCGAATAACGAGCGCTTATTTTTAAAAATAAGTGTCTATTCAGATTTCAAACAAATCACAACAAATTTCCACTTTGATCTTTTAAATAATAGATCCATCATAATCACAAAGTTTCGATGTGGTTTTCGGATATCCACTTGGAATCCGACCCCCGGTCACATCGAAATTCAAATGCCATTAAAAGGAAAATATTGTTAGTCGGTTATTTAACTATCAATCAACATTCACAACCATTACTGAATTTCAAATAATTTTCCCAAATATTTTATTCCAAAATATCTTCGCAAGTTATACTTTTATCACTTTAATATTTTGAAAACAAATTTCAAACCACTATTCACCTTTCAATCCTTTGGAATCACATTTTCAAAGCATTTCCTTACGCGAATATATTTCCAAATATTTATTCATTTCCACTGGAAATCTGTCGAGTTCAAATATTTTAAAATAATATAAAATACTTATCCAATATATACTTGGAAATATTTAAAATAAAACTATTTTAAAATACCTGCTTAATATTAGTTATGAAAATATTATACTAATATCTCATATAAAAATTCAAGTCCAAAACTAATTTTAAAATAAAATTAGTAGATAGGATATAACTATTTGAATATCCTTTTTCTAAAAAAAATGTCAATTAAACTTTAAATAATTACTTCTATAATAAATTAAAATAAATCTTAACTTTAAAGATTTTCAAGATAACCTAAGTAAATAATCTGTTTCCCAACATTCTATCCTTAAAACCATCTTTACAACTTCAATCAATATTTATAAACTATATTGAAAACATACTCGGCTTTCAAGGAAAATACACGTTCCATTCTAAAACGGTTTATTCAATCAAATTATAAATCTTTCTCGATTTATTTTGAATTACATTCCAAATCCATAAATTCCTTTTCACACCTTTAAAAATAAAACTATATTTATTTTTAAAACAAATTCCCCTTTCTTTTATAAAATTCCCATTATGAATTTTAGATTTTTAAATATCCACAGATATATGATTTTCAAATCGATTTCCAAATGTTCGCTTTCAGCATCGAATTAAATTCTAAATTGATTTCCAAATTTATTTTCAAGTACCAAATCAATTTCAAAATTTGATTTCTAAATTTATTTCAACACCAAATTTATTATCTTTTGAAACAATCTCCTTCCTTTAAATTTATTCAATTTTCTAAAATTAATTTACTATAAATTTTCTACTAAATTTCAAAAATAAAATTTTATTTATTTCTGGTATCCTACGATACCAAAAATATATTTGGCTAAATTATAGCCTTCAACTATTTCAATCGCAAATAGTCACACACGGATTATAAATGATCAACACATAATATTTTCAATTATTTGAGGAATCCAAGTGGATCCCTCCAACCTATTTTCCCTGCATCCACAGAAGTTAGCACAACAATTAAATACCAATTCCACTTCGAGGTGGAATATCGCGGTATATGGGATTTTAAAAAAAAAATATCATCCACTATTATGCGGCGCAGTAGGGTCTCAATCGCTATATAATGCAGGAAATCAACGGCTCCAAATACATATATAATACCAATTCCACTTCGAGGTGGAATATCGCGGTATATGGGTTTAATATAATAACCTCCGCTATTATGCAGCGCAATAGGGTCTAACTAATATAACTGATAATAAATTAATCATTCAAGCACACAGTCAATCAATTTTAAATTTAACTATCACAATTCAACCATCAATCAATAAATGAAATTTTCAATCATCATAATTTGAGTGAGAAGATCTCACCTTTGCCCTTTTTAATTTGCAATCCATTTCCATTTTGGCTTGATTCCATGATTTCTAGACCTGCCATCACACTTACGACCTCGCCGATGCCAGTACGTTCTACGGCCACTCTCACCTTCCTCCTTGCTGACATTGCCGCTCCAGACGAAGCTCGTTACCAGTAATCGTGAAACACCGCAAAGCTAAATCGCCCTCCAGGTCGAATCGACCTTCAACCCAGCATGCCGCAGCTCGCCCTACCCTGTCGCGACCTCGATGCAGTTCGATTTCCCATTGTCGAACCCTAGAACGCCCCGCGAAGGAGACCCATTGCACTAGATAACGACATCGCCTCCGAGTTGAGCTCCAGATTGCTCTCAACTGAGACCTCCACTTCGTCGCCTTGCGACCACGAGTTCGCCGACCTCGATGTTGTCGTCGACCTAACGTTCGCTCGCGCACGACAGCATCTTTTTTTTATTTGATTTCGACTGATTTAGTTTGAGGGAGGAAAAAAAACTCGATTCAATCTTGTCTAAGAAAAACGAGGTGGCCATTGATTTTGAATTTTTGGACTCGATTTGAAAGAAACAGAGGCGGCCATGATTTCTGATTTGGTTTTTAATTTTTTTTGTTTAGCTTTCAACTGTCGCCCTTAAAGAAGACAGAGAAGGAAACATGATAGGGCGTTATCGTGTTCAAGATGACTTGCTGTAGTAGCCTAAAGTGATAAGAAAACAGCTAATGTGAAATTTTGACTGGTCAATGCAATTATATTATTTATTTTTAAATTTAAATTGTCCCGATATCAAAGCTCAAAAAAATCTCGACCTCCTATCGAGGTGTGCCGCCAGGCGTTTATAATGGTATACTCCCATTCTGAACGCAATGGAAAATGTTTCGAGTCCAAATTCGATCATATGGAAAAGATATCTTTTTAGACTCACTTATTAAATTAAATTTCTATTTAATTTTCAACGCGTTTGCTTATCATACGGCCAAACGACAACTCCGATTGCTATGAAAATTGAAATCCGATAATAACTAACTATTACAGATCCAATGGAACTAGTTTCGTTAAATTCCGAGACTGTGCCTTGGAAGGCTATTTTTAAATATCAATTTAAACGATATATTTTCAAAACTGAACAAAACATTTTCAAATTAAATTCTGAAGCTTCCATTATCTTCAGTATTATCGATATAAATTTTCAAAGCCTTTAAAATATGTTTAATCAGCTTAAAACTGAAGATTCAAATTTTTATCCAACTTCAATAAATTAAATTCAATAATTAAATTGCCAAATCCATAGTTAATTTTGAAATTCAAGTTAAACTAACTTCCAAATATTTAAAATCAATTAAATATTTCATTTCAAATGTTTAAAATTTCTGGGTCGTCGCAAGAGACATTTATGACAATTCTTGGAAAATAATTTCCTAAAGTCACAAACGTCTAAGGTTTTACCATAGATGTCTGTCATTTCAAAAAATTGCACAGCTCTGAATAGATACTTCTATGGAACAGATAGAAATTAACTCATCAAAGATTTGCAACCGTTAAAATGAATAGACCTTATCTAATAGTAACAACTCTTCATCTACATCTCTTTAAATCTACCAATACTATCATGATTGAGATTTAGAGATTAACTAAATTGAATTAATTAAAACTATTTTCTCTTGATTTTTTATTACACTCTTGTGCATGCAATTTCTTACATACTCTCAATTTATCATAATCAAAATACAATTTTGGATAAACCACTTCCTACAACTTAAAGCATTCACATTCACATACTCAAAGGAGATCATAGGATGCTTTGTATTATCAGTCAAAATCCGTGTTATTTGGAACATAAAATTATCAGAGATATACTTTTGTATTAGCTTATTCCTTCAGGCGAAGTGAGGTTTAGTTGGTTAAAGGAAATACCAAAGAGGAGCTTCGGGACTAGACGTACAACGGATGGTCTAAACCAGTATAAAATATCTGGTGTGATCATTTATATTATTTGTCTTATTTATATTTAATTATTGATCTCTACTTAAAATAATTAGTAATATACATCCTCACACGTGTGTATGTCCATATTTCATTATTTGTAAAGATCCTATATACTTACATTTGGTATCAGAGCGAGGTCATTTCAATCTACGGTGACACGTAATTGAAAAATCAATAAAATAGCAAGCACATTTCAAAAGGTCAATCAACTGCTCATCCTGCACTATTTACCCGTTCTAATTATGCTTATTGGTCAACACGTATGTGAATTTTTATGGAAGCCGATGGCTTAGAAATATGGCTAGCAACTCAAAACAAATATGAAGAACCTGACACGACCTTAGCACATGGATTGATGCATAAAAAGCGGAGGCACCTAACAATTCCAAAAGCTATGAATGTAATTTTTTTGCTCATTTGACAAAAATGAGTTTTCACGTGTCATGCTTTGCAAGACTACATACGATATATGGTCACTTTACAAGTCACACTTAAAGGCACAAATAAAGTCAAGCAAACTAAACTTTTGATTTTAAAAAACCAATTTTCATCATTTAAAATGAAAACAAATGAATTAATTATTGATTTGTATTCAAGATTTCAAACCATTCAACACGATCTCATGGCACTTAGAGTCAAATTCACAAATTTTGATTTAATCACGCGAATTTTAAACTCTTTGACAAATGAATGGGAAAGAAAAAATTTATCCATCAAAGAACCTTATGATCTTTCTCAGCTTAAAGTCGAATAGCTAATAGGAAATTTTATGTCGTACGAAGCTAACTTGCTGGCTAGAAAGGATCAAAATCGTGAAAAGAATAACTAGCATTCCAAGTAAGTAATGAGGATTCATACTTAGATGAAGAGGAGATTGTTTTTATTGCCAAGAACTGAAACAAATTCAAGAAGCTCAAAATGATGACCAAATTTCAAAATGGCAGCAAATTAAACTCCTCAAATCAAACATGGATTAAATGCTATGAATGTGAAAATTTTGGCCACATTGAAGAAGGATTGTCGATGGCTCAATCATGATAAAAAGAAAAGCAAATTCGACAAATTCAAGAAAAAGAAAAGAGCTTTTCAAGTAATATATGATGATTCAGATTCGTCTTCTTCTAATAGTGATAGTGAAAGTGACCCATGATAACAAAATGTGTGTTTTATGGCTAACATTGACGATGTACGTCCTAAACTTACTTATGATGAAATAATGGAAATAAGCAAAAAATTAAATAAGGAATACGTAGGAAAGTTAAGTAGATCAGAATAGTTAACTAGATCAGAATTAGAAATCGGATTATTAAAAGACGAAAAAATTATCTTAGAAGAAGAATTAGAAATTGTTCAAAAAAATGCAATATTATTATATCAAAATGAAAAATTATTAAATGATTTAAAAATTTATAAGTTAGAAAAGGTTAATCTGGAAAAAGAAAACTAGAATACAAGCAAAATTAGATTCCAGAAATATTGAAATTTGTGATCTTAAAAGTAAACTAGATAAAATAACAAATAATGTGAAAAAATTCAATGAAGGAAAACAAAATTTGAAAAAGTTGATTATGATATCTAAACCATTTGGAAATCAAAATGGATTAGATTTTATAAACAAAAGTCAAAGAAATATAGCATATTATACACAAAATTCAAAAAGCCAAAGTTAGAAACTAAGTTGAAGAATTCATATACAAATATGGTCAAAATATGGACTCCAAAAACAAATAAAAACTAATTAGATAAAATATATTGACGAATATTTATATAAAGATGTATATAACAAAAATTACATTTCTAAAGGAATCAAACCCTTGTGGATGGCTACCATCCTCCACTAACACATAGGAACTTAATCAAAGAAGGCGGGTACCAATTAAAATTTTCTTATTTTGCAGCACCCAAAATTAAAATAAAGAATAAAGATAAATGGATACTCGATAGCAGTTGTTCTAAGCACATGACTGGAAATGCTAATATGTTATCAAATATAACATATGTCGATGGTGGCACTGTAATATTCGGAGATAACTCAAAAGGTTTTGTTATCCACATTGGAGAAGTCATCAATATCGGTATTTGTAACTCTCCTATAATTATTAATGTTTTATTGGTAGAAAATTTGAAACATAATGTATTAAGTATAAGTCAATTATGTGACAAAGGATTTAAAATTGATTTCAACAAAAATAAATGCAATATTTTTTATCAACATAAAATTTTGATTTTTGAAGAATTTAGAAATCGAAACATATATGTTTTAAACATGAATTTCAAAAACAATACAAATTATGCTTAATCGCGAATCATGATGACCCATGGTTATGGCATAATGTTTTTGTCATATAAATTTTAAGAATATCAACAAACACGCCAAAAATGAATTAGTTAGAGGATTACCTAAAATCAACTACAAGTTAAAAACCTATGTGACGCTTGTCAATTTGATAAATTAAAGAAAAGATCCTTTAAATTTAAAAAGGAAATTTCCACAAAATAACCTCTCGACTTACTCCATCTAGATTTATTCGGACTAACTCAAGTACATTTAATAAATCATAATAAATACATTTTTGTAATTATTAATGATTTTTCAAGACATAGTTGGACACTATTTCTAAAACATAAAAGTGACACTTTTGAAATGTCCAAAATTTTTGCTAAACAAACAAAAAAAATAATGAATTTAAAAATTAAAAGTATACGAAGTAATCACGGAGGTGAATTTGAAAATGAACTATTTCCAAATTTTTGTAACAAAAAGGGAATTAGTCATAATTTTTTGTTTCCTAGAACAACACAACAAAATGGTGTTGTAGAAAGGAAAAATCGAACTTTACAAGAATGTGCACGAACTTTACTAAATAGTAGTAACCTACCAAAGAAATTTTAGGCTAGAGCTGTTGCTACTGCTTGTTATGTACTAAATCGTGTAACACTTAGACCCATGACTACAAACATATGCTATGAAATATTTTTGAACGGGAAACTGAAAGTATCATATTTTCACGTATTTGGGTCAAAATGCCTCATATTAAACACTAAAGATTATCTAGGAAAATTTGATCCTAAAGCTGATGAAGGAATTTTTGTTGGTTATTCCGATAGAGGCAAAGCCTATAGAATTTTTACTAAACGAACAAATATTATAGAAGAAAGTCCTCATGTCCCATTTGGTGAAAACTTTAAACATAATAAAAATGACGATGATGAAGAAATTATAAATGAAACTCATATACCTATACATGAGAATAATAATAATGTCAATAACAATAATGATAATATGATAACATCATCACCTAGAATATTAAGAGATCGTCCTATTAATAATATTATCATGGATTTAATACAAGAGTATCAATAAGAAAATAGTTAAATTAAATGAGCCAGGTTGCATTGATATCAGATTTTGAACCAAAAATTTATAAAGAAGCATCAAAAGATGATTTTTGGATTATTGCAATGCAAGCAGAACTTAATCAATTTGAAAGAAATGATGTATTAGAACTTGTACCGGACCAAACAAATAAATTGTAATCGAATCGAAACTTAAATGGGTTTTTAAAAATAAGGTGATGATAATGGAAATATTGTTTGAAATAAAGCAAGGTTTGTAGCTCAAGGATATAATTAAGAAGAAGGAATTGATTATGACGAAACATTTGCTCATGTAGCACGTCTCGAAGCAATATAAACATTACTAGCCTTTGCGTGTCATCATAACTTTAAAGTTTTTCAAATGGACGTAAAAAGTGTATTTTGAAATGGATTTATAAAAGAAAAAGTAAATGTTGAACAACCTCCTTCACTTGTTCATGGAAAATATCCCGATCGTGTATTTAAACTTAAAAAAGCCTTATATGGATTAAAACAAGCACCTCATGTTTGGTATGAAAGATTAAAAACTCATTTACAAAATTCTAGTTTTCAAATTGGTAAAATTGATTCCATTTTATTCGTAAAAAAAGAACATATAATATTTTAGTCGTACAAATATATGTCGACGACATTATATTTGGATCCACTGACGAAACTTTATGTAGTGAATTTTTTAACATATTGAAATATGAATTTGAAATGTCACATATGGATGAATTAAACTAATAGGTTTGCAAATAAGACAATTAGAAATGGAATTTTTATAAATAAAAAAAAATACTATCAAGATTTATAAAAATGTTTTGAAATGGAAAATATTTCAGTAAACCAACTTCAATGAGTACTGCTCTACATTTAGATAAAGATGAAAATGGAAAAGATTTCGACCAAAAATTATATCGTAATATGATAGAATCTCTGTTATACTTAACAAACAGTAGACAAGATCTTATATGAGTGTATGTTTATGTGCTCGGTTTCAAGCACAGCCAAAAGAATCACATCATCGAGCGGTAAAACGAATCTTAAGAAATTTAACAAACATTAAAGATTACGGACTTTTCTACCCAAAAGAAAGCACAATTGAACAGCTGTCATATAGTGGTGCTGATTTCGACGATTGCAAAATGGATAGAAAAAGAACAAGTGGTATATTTCATTTTATTGGACAGTCTTTAGTTTCATGGTTTAATAAAAAGAAAAACTGTGTTTCGCTTTCGAAATGTGAAGCCAAATACATCTCAGAGCTTTAGAATGTGCACAAGTAATCTATATGCAACAAACTCTTCTATATTTTGGTAAAATCATAACAAAATCTCCAATATATTGTGATAATACTATTGCCATAATTTGATCAAAAAATCCTACAAACCATTCTCAAACAAAACATAATGATATTGGTCATCATGTTCTACGATAAATATAGAAAAAGGAATAATACCACTGGAATTTGTAAATATCGAAAATCAAATAGCTGATATTTTTACTAAACCATTAAGCAAACTAACATTTATTAAAATAAGACGAGACCTAGGAATATGTTCTTCCAATTAGTAGGTTAACTAAATCGATAAAATTAGATTGGCACACTTACATTTCTTATATAAAACAACACAGGATAAAATTTGTACAGTTAAATTAAAACTAACCACATAAAACTTAACTATCCTCTGTTAAAAGTTACGTGGTTAAACCTTTTTTCCTTAAACAAACTTCAAAGTATAGTTAAAACTTTCTCTTATAAATTGGTTTATCTTCCACCTAACTTAATACAAATATTTTAAGACCATTATTACTCAAAAAAGAGTGATCGCGATTCTACCTATTCAAATGCCGACTATAAGTCACCATCATCAAACTACACCAATGTTTCACCAACTAAATCCTCATCTCCATCAAATCACTCAGCATCTCTGAACATTATTGCATCACCTATGTATCACACTGGCTTTTCTTCGAAGTAAAAGAAAGCTATATTGACAGTTGATTTACAATCAACATCTCTCACCGAAAAAGTTGATGAAATATATAAATATCAGTAAGGAATGATGGGAGTTCAACGTGAAATGTATTACAAGCAAAACGTCAAGGATCTCATCAAAATTTTCTTGAAAAATATGTTCTAGCAATTTTTGGTCATTCACCAACAAAAAATTGCATATATCAAAAATCTCCTCGACTACAAGAAACTCCAATAAAAGTGCATAACATTACTCCAAGAAACCTATGCAACCCAGGACCATCAAACCAAGATAGGATTAATATACTAGTCCGTCCGAGTTGGTCTCCAATAAAACCGTTGATTGACGACACAAAGGTTGAACCGAATTCATGGATATGCAACAAATTAAAAATTCTAACCTCTCTGATAAAAACTAAATTTACGCTACGTATTTTTCTCAAAATAAGTTTCTTTGTTAAATTTTTAATATATATATATATATAGTTTTATTCTTTGATATTTCAATGAAAAAGGAATGATATCTAAATTTTTAAAATAATTTCAATAGAAAACAGACCATAGATGTCTGTGAAAAAACGATAGACGTCTGTCAAAGGTTACGGGAAAACATTTCCCTAAAACCATAGATGTCCGCGGGAAACTCACAAATGGTTGTCCTGTCTTTCTTTTTATTTTTCCTGCAAATACAGACGTCTATGGAAAACTCATAGATTTCTGTTATATGTTTCAGTCAATATTTTACTGAAACCACAAACGTTTGTGCCTCCTCCATAGATTTCTGTAGATATTCCGACCTTACATTTTCAACTACCATATACAAATGATTTTACCCTAAATTTCACTTTTACCTCCAATTTACCTGCCTAATTCTAAAACCCTAATCTCTATTAACTTCAACTTCAGCAATCAATGGCTCCAAAGAAGATGGTCGTTTCTAAAAAGCAAAAACAAGGACAATCTACCTCTCTTTCTCAATCCCCTATTACCCAATCTCACATAAATCAATGGCTCCCAAACAATCACACTGCCATCAATCGATTTGAGATGTTTTCCAAGAAGAAAATCCATGACGGTCCCTTCCACCGCCTTGGAAATGTCTTAGAATATGATATTCAACGATCAACAATGGAAGTTGGTTTCCATGACCTAATTAACTACGATGAAAACAAGGTAATTAACGATCCTCTCGCTATCTATCCTTTCTACTCCAACTTATGTAATGTGGAAATTTGAAATCTAAAAGTGAGGATGGTTGGTTATGCTCGGTGTTCATGGTAAAGAAATCAAAATCAATGTATATACAGTTGGACGTATACCATGATGTTCTTATAAGGGAATCGATTTAGCAGAAATGCCAGATCATAGTCTTTTACCCAGAGATGAAGTTACCCATCAAATTTGGGAAGATAGGATGCCTTAATGGAAATCAATTTACCTATGACCACGTGCTAGACTACTTAATAGAACGATAATCAACACAATCATTCCTCGTCTAGGTAGCCACGGACAAGTTTATCCCAATGACCAACGAGTTATATATGCAATATTTGGTCATCTACTGGTAAATTGGGAAAATTTTGTTCATGATCAAGTTAAAGGTTTTCGGACCCAGTGTAATGACCCAATTTTTGAACGCCCGAAAGTCGACATCGATACGTCACTGTATCCAATGTCGAACAATGATGCCGGAAAACCGAACCGTTAGGGTTAAAGAAGAAGAAGAAGAAGAAGAAACAGAAACAATAAACAGAATCTCACATTTCACAGCGGAACAACATATAATAGATAAATGAATATCTTTAAAACAAAGAATTATATTAGTTTATACATACATCATCAAAGTTTTACAACAACAAAACACAAGACTGGTAGTCTTTATAACTTGCTTAAATGAAAATTTGACTTGCACCAACCCATACGCAGCGGACACTATATAATGTAAGTGATACATCTCGCCATCTAGCTTGTCTTTTGATCTCCACAGCATTCTTTTCTAGTCATCGCTTCAGAAAAACTGATAACCTGACGCTAAGCTGTCCGTGTGGAAAATTATTAGCACTCAAAGTTTAGAAAGGGAACGATAAACTCCAGGTCAGTCATGGGACTGGTGTGAGATCTTAAAACAGTTATTTGCACAAAGGAAATAAAAATAAATCCGCTATGCTTTTGGAAAATGAAACTATCATAAGGTCTCCCGTCACACACACAATGCAAACGCAAATTAGAGGAGATTTCTTCTTATGATAGTCAAACATGCTTGATACGCAAAATCTTTTTGATATTATTATTAGTGCATAGTGTGGAAAACATTTCGAAAGTATAATATAAATCTTAGCCAGCATACCACCATTATAGTATACCTACTATAGCTACCATGTTCAATAGCAGGTTACCGCCACATTCCACGGCAGGTTATACAACTAAAACCGTATAGGGCTCATATTGTTTCTTTGGATTTCCAACAAATGGTCAGGATAAGGAACTTCCTCACCGAATGGAACGCCTCTGGAGGGATGCCTCCGAGAACCTAATCGGATCTCTGCCAACATAAGGCCGGGTTACCCCTGTAACTAGGTAACTACCACACGAGTATGCAGTCCCCTGATTGTAACCGAATTTATCCATGGCGCCTCTCAACCAACAACCACAAAGCAATAGATTTGCAGCAACCACATAAGTTAAGTATCTGGGCTCCATACCATGATACCGCTTTTTATCCAGAAGGAAATGGACATACCCTAAGGTAACAACCCTTAATAACCCTGCCGCAACTTTCCTATTTCGACCATTTCCGGGTTGTGAGGTTCGACGAAGTCTCGTCCACAAAGCTACACTTTACACAAAAGCCATGCTTCGATCAACAAATGATCAGCAGCACTCAGCATGCCACATTATCAAGTTGGGAGTATATTACTAATAACCATCAACTGCATAACCTCTGAGCTCATACGTCTTAGAGAAGGGTGTTAAGCTAAGAGAATAAATTCTCCGCCACCAACAGAAATGTATTTGATAGAAATCAGCTTTATATCTCAAAGTGTAATGTCAGACATACAACCATACAAGTCCGTTCCAGGTTCGAACGGAACCGAAGGCGCTTCAAAGAAGCCCTTGCAAATCCGGATATTCATTAATCAAGTCCGGAATTCCCCACAAAGGGTGATAAAATCTCTATACCGGAGCAACTCAATGCAGAGATATTCGACAGGTAATCCTTTCGTTTTCGAAAATACCCGATCTTTAACACCATCTTCAAATGCAATCCCATTTCGTCGTATCATTATTCGGAATGGGTTTTATGACAGAAAGTCCTCTCCCAACTAATCCGAATAACGAGCGCTTATTTTTAAAAATAAGTGTTACATTCAGAATTCAAGTAAATCACAACGAGTTTCCACTTTGATCTTTGGAACAAAAGATCCACCACAAAGATTCGATGTGGTTTTCGGATAATTATATGGAATCCGACCCCCGGTCGCATCGAAATTCAAATACCATGTAAAGGCCAATATTGACAGTTGGTTATTTAATTATCAATCAATATTCACAACACCCACCAGATTTTAAATAATTTTTCTCAAGTTATTTATTTTCAAAATATCTTTGCAAGATATATTTTTGACACTTCAACACTTTGAAAAACAATTTCAAATCACTTTCCTCATGCGGAATAAATTTCCAAATATTTATTTACTTCCATTGAAAATTTATCGAGTCCGAATACTTCAAAATGATTTAAACCACTTATCCAAAAATATATGGACTTGGATACATTTAAAATAAAAACTATTTTTAAACACTTTATTTAAAACATTAGTTATGAAATTTAATATCAATATCTCATATAAAAACTCAAGTCCAAATAATTTTAAGAATAAAATTGTTAGATAAAGTGTAACTATTAAAATATCCATTTTCTAAATCAAACACCAAATTAATCTTTAAAATAACCACTTCTATAATCAACTTAATAATATTCGCTTTAAAGATTTAAAAACGATTTCTGAAAATAATTTCTCCAATAATATTCTTTTTAAAACCAATTCTAAAAATTTTAATTTATACTTTAAAAGCTACTTTGAAAACATACTCGGCTTTCCAGGGAAAATACACTTTCCATTTTGAAAAATGATCCATTTAAATCAGTTAATAAATCCTTCTTGATTTATTTTACTTTACATTCCAAATTCATAAATTTCTTTCCACACTTTTAAAAATAAACCCATATTTATTTTTAAAACAAATTTCCTTTTCCTTTATAAATTCTCATTGTGAATTTAAATTTCCAAATATCTACTGATATACGTTTTTTAAATCGATTTCCAAATACTCACTTTCAAATACCAAATCAAATTCCAAATTGATTTTCAAATTTATTTCCTTTTAAAATAAATTTCTTTATTGATAAAATTATTAGTTTTGTGATTAGACCCTCTAAGATAAAGCATGAAGACTGGTTTATAATTATTGATTAAATTAAGAACAAGATTTCTAACTAGAATGGGAGATATTTATCTAGGGCAGGAAGGCTAGTTTTAATTAATTCGGTTTTATCAGCCCTTCCGATTTATTGGATGTCCATGCATTTATTTTCGGATTGGGTTATTGATAAAATTGACAAAATTAGAAGAGACTTCCTTTGGAGTGGGGATAATTCTAATAATAATATAAAATGTCTGGTTAATTGGGAGACCGTCTGTAAAGCCAAGAAGGAAGGTGGTTTAGGGGTTATTAACTTGCGTAATATGAATTTATCATTGCTAGGCAAATGGTTATGGAAGTTTAAAGATATTAATGATAATGCTACTTGGAAAGATATTATTACTAATTATTACTTTAATGGAAATAGTAATTTTTATCAAATAGCTTCTCTAGTCACTGACAATTTTCCTATTTTTGGAGAAACATTTTAAAATGTCTTGAGATTTTTAACTTAGGAATTAATACTATTGTTCATTCCGATAACCGTACTTCCTTTTGGCATGACCGTTGGATTTCGGTCTTACCTCTTAAACTGGAATTTAAAGAGCTTTACGATATCTGTAATTTTAGGTTTGCTCTTATTAGTGAGGTTTTTTCTCATGAAAATGGTCCTCCTTGGAATTTCAGCTTCAACAGAATTTTAGTAGGTTCAACTCTTAGGCTTCTTCATTTGCTCTATGAAAAATTAAATCTTTACAATATTGATAATGATATTTTTTGTTGGGAATGAGATAGAAGTAAGATTTATAGTTCTAACTCTTTATATAAATTTATTAATTTTTCGAGTACTATAAATAATTCGTTTAAATTTATTTGGAAATCAAATGCTCATCCTAAATCTAAAATACACATGTGGTTAATATTGCATGGTAAACATAATACAATTGAAAACTTAAAACGAAAGAACATTCATAATGATAATAATTGTTATTCATCTTGAAGACATTAAGCATTTATAGTATGATTGCTTGGATTCATATTACATTCTTAATGATGTTCTCAAAATTTTCAATTTTAATATTATAACTAAAATTTTGGATTGTGACTTTTATTGGAATAATTTTAGATTTAGGTTTAAAAAGAATATTAGATTTCTTCTTGACTCTTTATTCACTATTATTAGTTGGTGTATATGGTTTGAAAGAAATCAAAGAGTTTTAATAATAATAATTGTCATACTAATAAATTGATTTATACAATTTCTTTATTCTGTTTTAATTGGATTTCTAATCCCAAATATAATTTAGCTAAGAATAATTCTTTTAAAGGGTATCTTAATATGGTTAGCTACAATATTAATTTTTTTAAGAACAATTGTTTTTTTAATGACATCGGTATTAATGTGAATATTTTTTCAAATTCATATCATGATCTATCGGTTAATCATAACTTACTTATGATTAATGATTCTTAGTTTTCTTTTTTTTGTTTTTATTTTTGTTCGTTTTTGGTGTATTTGTTTTGATTTATCTTAATTCTGTTGTTACTAGTTTTGTCTCCTTTTTGTTTTTATTCTCTCTTTATACATACATACATACATACATACATACATACATATATATATATGTATGTATGTATGTATATTATTTATATTAATATACATATATATGTATAGTTCTTACTTTTTTCTTAGTCATCCCTCGGATACAGATATGAGTGAAAGGTTTCCAGGCTCCTCTTTCAGGTTCCCTTATCTTCAGAGCGCATGTTTTGGTTTGTTACGAGGCTTTCATAGAGGATTCATGCTACAGCTTGGCATTTCTTCCCTTGTTCATAGATTCTAGTGCAAATTATCCTATCCAGCATCTCGTCATTTTAGAGTTGAGGCTTCTTCTGTCCTTTTGATCCAGCTGCATGGAGTTTTACTGCTTTGTTTCTTTGTGTTGCTTAGAGCTTCAGAGATTTTTGGAGCATCATTCCGGTTCAGATGCACTGAGTTTTTCTTCTTTGTTTGTTGCATGGAGCTATTGAGTTGTATAGAGCATCATTGTCTATTGTCTCTAGGTACTCCTAACACCTTACTATCGGGTGGTGGCTATGCAGGAACTCGATATGGGGGTGTGATGGGTGGTGGCCTTGCCGGAACTCATCTTAGGGGTACCCGTTTTTAGTTTTCTTCTTTGTTTGTTTCTTTGTTTCTAGTTTTTGTTACCTTCCAGGCATGTTGGCAGCACCTTGCTTTTGTGTTATATATATCTTTGCATGTGTGCTCTCCTCTATTCAATAGAGGATCACACATTTTTCTCAAAAAAAAATTCCTTTATTTCTTCCAAACTATTTAAAATCCGAATTTCAAATAAATTCTTTAACTTTTAAACAATATTACTCAAAATCCATTTATTAGAAACTTTTTCCCATATTTTGGAATCAATTCGATAAGATTACAAAAATCAACTTTTATACTTTTAAATTTCTTCTTTTAAATTTATCCAATTCTCTAAAATAAATTTAATATAAACTTCCTATTTTAATTTTCAAAAATCCAATTATATATATTTAGTATCCTACGATACCAAAAATATATTCGGTTAAACTATAGCCATCAATGATTTCAATCATCAATATAATCATTCACAGATTATCAATAATTCAACACACAACATATGAAACAAATTCAAATATCTGAGGAATCCATTTGGATCCCTCCAACCTGTTTTCCTGCATCCACAGATGTTAGTACAACAATTAAATATCAATTCCACTTTGAGGTGGAATATCGTGGTATATGGGATTATATTATACCATCCGCTATTATGCGGCGCATACGGTCTCATCCGCTATATAATGCGGGAAATCAATCACTCCATATATATATATATATATATATATATATATATATATATATATATACCAGACAATCAATCAATAACTGAAACTCTTATTTTTCAATCGAGTGAGAAGATCTCACCTTTGACCTCTGACTATGCATGCAACACATTTCCAATCCGTCTTGCTTCTTTACACATTTCAACCTAGTATAAACAGTTACATGATTTATTAACGTTTGAATTAAATTGAAAAATAAATTACCATTTATTTATTTAATTTAAACTAATAATTTAATTAAACTAATTTTTCTTTAAAAATAATCTTTTGGTAACTAAAAAATAAAATCAAATAGGTTAATTAAATAAGTTGATCATCGATATACATGGTTTTTAAAATATGCATGTATTTGTATGTATATATATATATACATTTTTCGAAATCAAACTGATTATCCATTTATCAAAATTCAATTTAAAGTTAATCACCTTTTAACACTTTAATTAAAAACTAAATTATCTTTATTGTTATGTATATATAGCTGACTAAGTTCAAACAAACTGTTTAATCTCATGCTGTTAATTAACATTAAATTGAATAATAAAATTATACCTCATAGCTATTAAGCAAGCTTAGGCCTCGCTCGAGTTTGACACTCCAAATCCCATGAATCGCTGCCATCCTCACGCGTACGCATGTGTGTGCAACCCATCGATCGCTACCTGGACTACTTCCTCGATCACCTTGTCGCAACAACAACATGCATGCGTGTGTGCCCGCGACCTGAATTGACTAACAAACACGATTGTGAACCCCTCGATGCCGCGCTTGAAAACCCTAATGCCAAATTGCCGTGCCGCCACGACTTCGAACCCAAGCGCCGCACTTCATTCCACGTGCGCACGATCAGTGCCCATAAACGACTGTCGCCAAAAATCATCACGCCACCGCATCACAATTGCGCGACATACGAACGATTTTCCACCAGAAAACTCGTGTCTCTAGGTGGCTTCCGCTTCCCTCATTACTCGCGATAGGGTTCCGATGTATTATTTTTATTTTTCTGAGAATTTTGCTTTGAAATAGAAAGAGGGAAGAAATCAATTTTTTTGATTTGAGATGAAAGGGGGGGTTTTGGATTTACTCGGCCATTTTTTCCATTTTTCTGATTTTCAATTCGAACGAAAGAGGGGAACGAGATTTTTATTTGAGAAGACTCTGCTTTGGTATTTTCAAATGCTCGGCCCTGTCTTGTTTTATATAAAAATGAAGTCGCGTGTAATAACATTTGCCCGATGTTAGTAAGGAAAGCAACGTGCAAAAATTGCCCAGAGAAAACATTATACCAAATATATATATATATATATATATATATATATATTATTTTAAATTTAAATCTGAATTTAAATCATCTCGGTTTCGCAACTCACAATCTCGATCTCCAATCGAGACATGCCGCCAGACGTTTATAATGTTAAACCCCTATTCCGAACGCAATGGAAAAGGTTTCGGGTCCAAATTCGATCGTATGGAGAAGATAGCTTTTTGGACCCAGCTATTAAATTGAATTTTCGATCTAAATTTAGCGCATTTATCGACCGTACGATCACACGACAACTCCAAACGTTACGAAAATTAAAATCCGATAATAATACAATATTATGGATCCAATGGAACTATCGTCAAAATCAAATATTCTTCCTCGGAAGGCTATTTTTAAATACCGATTTAAACGATATAATTTCAAAACTGATTAAAACATTTCCAAATTTAATTCTGAAGCTTCCATTATCTTCAGTTTCATTAATATAAATTTTCCAAGCCTTTAAAATATTTTTAACAAGCTTAAAAATCAAGATTCAATATTTAACCCAATTTCATTTATTAAATTCAATAATTTAATTGCCCAAATAAACTCTGATATTTGAAATTCAAGTTTAAAATAACTTCCAAATATTTAAGTTCAATTAAATATTTCAATTTTAAAATGTCAAAATTTCTGGGCGTCACACCCAGCATCGTCGAATAATTGTATATGCTCCATACATTATGTGTATCTTGTAAATCTTAGCATTCCTTTATACTTATAACAATACGAAGAAATTCCAACAAAAAATAGTGGTCCAAGATATTTATCCTTAATGCAACTTTCAAAAAACCCACCTCATATCATCCCCTTTGGCCAATGGATTATTCAACAACAACAACAAGTACATCATGATCCACAACCCACTCCTGCTCCTCAACATTCTTCTTCACCTCAATCTTTTCAACAACCTGCCTCCTCCAATCATATTACCGAATATTATTCGGATTCAGAAAATCAAGAAGCTTGCATTGAACCGATGCAAAATGAATCACTTCATGATTTGGACTTAAAAATCAAAAACTAATCACGATTAACCAACGAGCTTTGAACAAAAATATGATTGGTTTTGAACGTTCTTTTTCAACGAAGATGACTAAGATGGAAAAGCCTTTAGAAAATGTTGTTTCTAATTTAGAAAAAGTCATGATAAAAGTCTATGGCAAATCGTCCTCTCGCTCATCATCTTCGTCATCACCAACACCATCTCCTCGAGCATAGACATCAGTTTATTGTCCTCCTACTTCTCTGGAAGGATCTTGTCACGACAGAGGAAAGACTCCTATACAAGAGAAACCTAAGGAGGAAGAATATAGTGATGATATGTACATATCTGATTCTCTGCAATTTTAGCATCAATCATACATGGCGTTCCAAGGGATCTCTATTCAAGAAGATGAGGAGTATAACGATCAAACCAACTGGCCAAGATCATACGACTAAGATCCTTCATCTTATTGGGAATACTATGAACATTATGGAAGTCTTTCTTCCTCTTCCAACCAGTACAACTAGCATCTCCTTTAGTCATTTTTTAGCATTTATGTTTATGTTTGTTTATTTAACTTAAACTCCTGCTACATTATTTACTCTCTGTTTCTGCTTGGATTTACTTATTTACTTTTGACTATTCATAATCTTACCTATAACATGCTATTATCTAAATATTTTATATCCTCTCTTCTATGTTGATAATGACAAAGAGGGAGAAATTTATGCATATACATAGCGGGAGATAAAATTTACTTTATACGAACATCCTCTATTTTGATTTGATTGTATAGTTGTCATCGTCAAAAAAGGGAGAATGTTAGAACCTCCATTCAATATTTTAATGACGACAACTATACAATCATATATATTATATACATCTTATCAAGATAACATGTATATACTACAAGAAGATATCATGCTCGGGATTGGGACTCAAAGACAAAACAAAGATCTGTTGACCATACTTTAATTAGTAAGGTTATTCTATTGTTATCATATACACTAAACATAAAGTATAAAACTACATTTAACATACATAGACGTCCGAGGAAAAACCACATACGTCTTGACAATTCATGATAAATTATTCCTGAAGTCATAGACGCCTGAGGTTTTTACCACAGTCGTCTGTCATCTGAAAAAAACTGCACAACTCTGAATATACACTTCTGTTGAATGAATAGAAATCAACTCTTCATCAACAGGTTGCGGCCATTAAAATGAATAGACCTTATCTAATAGTAACAACTCTTCATCTTCATCTCTTTAAATCTATGAATACTATCATGATTGAGATTTAGAGACGAACTAAATTGAATTAATTAAAACTATTTTCTCTTGATTGCTTATTACTCTCTTGTGCATACAATTGCTTATATACTCTCAATCTATCATAACCAAAATATAATTTTAGTTAAACCACTTCCTACAACTCAAAGCATTCGCATTTACATATGTAAAGGAGATTATAGGAAGATTTGTACTATCAGTCAAAATCTGTGTTATTTGGAACACAAAATTATCAGAGATATGTTTTCGTATTAGTCTATTCCTTTGGGGAAAAGTGAAGGTTAGTTGGTTAAAGGGAATACCAAATGGGAGCTTTGGGACTGGGTGTAGGATGGAAGGTCCGAACTAGTATAAAATATCTGGTGCGATCATTTCTATTATTTATCTTATTTATATCTTATTATTGTTCTCTGCTTAACATAGTTAGTAATACACATATACATATAAATTGCATTATTTATAAAGGTCCTATAAACTGATAGTGCACAAACAATTTTGCAGTCAATTATGTACAAGTGCACGGTGTATTACAATGTATATAATATGCATAGTAAAAAATTCTAAATTGGCGCCTCCTATATGAATACATTATTTTAGAACAATTTTCAAAAATATAGTGCAAACACCCTAATATGTTGGTAGTTCTATATGCATGCAGCTTTTGAAAACTAAATAATTACTTTTACATTCAAAATTTTCCATACTTCTATAAATAGAAGTGTAAGTCAACCATTTTTTATCCAATTCCTATCATCCAAAATCCTAGCACACCGTCGCTAACATCTAAATTTAGAAACATCCGGTTTTCTATGCGTATTTTCTTATGCTTGAAAAAGGTCTAGATGAAAAATTCCATATTTACATCCTTATCTTAGGTGCCATTTTCCACTGTTTCTTGGAATCTTCCCTTGTACCCCCTATTCTCTTCCAAATTTTCCAAGTACAGTTCGCAGAAGTCAATTTCTTTTTAAGTTTTTGAAACGGGGTTTATTTCAAAATCACCTTTTTTTTATTAACAAGGTATGGAGAAAGTGATTCTCTTGCTATAACAGCTTTCTCCATTATTCTAATCACATTTTATTTTACCACCACTTTTGATGCACGGTGAAATATAAACCAACTTATCAACTATTTCCCCATGTCAAGTATGTGCCGTTTCGAAATTTGAAAATTTCTTCCTTTCCAATTCAAAAATATTTTATGTTACTTTCTAAAATATCAATAAAAACTTTAAGTTTAAAAAAAAATCTTCTAAAACATTTTGAATAGATATTTTTATTTTTCAAAAGTGTACATATGCATGACTTTTTCAAAATAAAACTTTCCACATCTCAATAAATTGAGGTGTAGTCAATAGTTCAATGTCAATAGTGTACTTCATTTATTTACGCAATGAATTTTAATATTTTCAAAAACTTTTCATACTTTTACAATATTATCCAGCATACAAATTCAATTATAAATTTCAGTGTTTGAGGTACATGAAAATTGTCACTAGCTACTCAACATCCTTTCCTTGTCCTCCCTCATAAAAATTTATTTTTGAATTTTTCCAGACTTATAATCTTATTTCATTTTTGTTTTAGTAGTTAACTAAATAAATATTCCTAATTTATTTCTTAACTTCCAGCCCCTACTATTTTCTTTTGTTTTGCATTAGTTGACTATCTTTTCTAAAATTTCCTCATCCTTATTTTTTTTCCATAACATAGCAGTCCACACAGAAAACACATAAAAATGAACATTTCCTATAATACCATATGCATTTTTACACCCAATAAAGACAATTAATGCTTATAACCCAACTTAAAAAAGCAACTGCTGGAAATCACCTTCAACATCAACCAACGCTAATGATGTTATGGCTCTATCATTTTTGACTTGAATGGATTTTTTTATCGTGTCATCCTTTCGCAATCCTCATATTTTTAACTTGAGTTAACCAATACCCTTTATGTGTGTTTGCAATCTCATAATCCTTTGGTATCATCTTCCTTTAGTCCAAATTCCTTGATGGTGTTCTCAAATCTTGGTATTTACTTTTTATCTTTGACCCTTCATACGAACATATCCTAGAACTCGTAGAAGCATACTTTAACACCGTTTATCATTCCTTTATGGGTTCTTCATATTGCTTGCATGCATGTCTAACAAAATATTCTTGGATTCTTACCATTATTCTTTACACTCTATATGGGTTCCTTATTACTACTCTATGAGTAATCATAGTTATCTTCTTCATAGACTTACCCTTTATCACATCTCATTTAGGTAATCATTTCTATCTACTCCATATTTAAAATTTTGAATTGGTCTTCGTTATTTTTTTAAAATTAAGAACTTCAAAAAATTTGAAATACTTAATCTCAAAACCTTCCTCTTTAAAAAGTATTACTTAGAAACCTTTTATTAAATTCAAAAATACTTAGTGCCTTAACCTTTTAAAACTAAGATCTAAAAAATTTTGAGTTTAGTTTATACATTAAATCTAAAAGAAATTATCAGCAAATCTAATTTAAAAAATCTACCAAACGTACTAGTGTCTACATGTATGCGGGAGGTCATCGATATTTTTAAAGTCAACGTTTTTTGGTGACTTGTTGATGATCACCCTGCACTTCCCGACACATAACATGTAGACACTAATATGTTTGGTTGACTTTTTAAAATTAGATCTACCATTTTCTTTTCGATTCCATGGATAAATTAAATTCAAAAAATTTTAGATTTTAGTTTTGAAAGGTTAACCAAGTATTTTTGAATTTAATAAAATGCTTCTAAGTGGTACTTTTAAAAGAGAAAAGTTTTGGGATTAAGCAATTCAAAAATTTTGAAAATTTTAATTTTTGAGAAAAACGACGAAGACCAAGCCAAAATTTTAAATATGAAGTAGATAGGAATGAGTGCCTGGATAAGACGGGGTGAGGAGTAAGGCTATGAAGAAGATAACATTTATTACTCATGGAATGGTAATAAGAAACACCCGTAGAGTGTAAAGAATAATGGTAAGAACCTAATAATATTTTGTTAGATATATAGGCAAGCCATATGAAGAACCTGTAAAGGAATGATATATTGTATTAAAGTATGGTTCTATGAGTTCTAAGATATGCTCGTATGAACGATCAAAGATAAAGGAAATAATTACTAAGATTTAAGAATGCTATCAAGGAATTTGGATTAAAAGAAGATGGTAACAAAGGATTATGAGATGGTAAACACACATGGAGGATATTGGCAAACTCAAGATAAAAATATACGGATTACAGAAGGATAGCATGATAGAAAGGTCCATTCAAGTCAGAAGTGATAGAGCCACAACATCGTTATTGTTAGTTGATATTGAAAGCAACTTCCAACATTTGTTCTTTTTATGTTTGGTTGTAAGAATTAGTTGTCTTTATTGGGGATAGGAAATATTCCTTTTTATTTATTTATTTATATGGACTGCTATATTATGGAAAAACAATAAGGATGAAATCTACTATTGTAACAACCCTGCTTTCTACGCCGCATAAATAAATTTAATTTAATTAAAATTGTTTGGATTCGATATTTGATAATTAATATTTGAATTTTAAAATAATTTTTTAGTTAAATTTAATTCTATTTAATAAAAGATTTTTATTTTAAATAATTTAATTCTATTTAATAAAAGATTTTTATTTTAAATAATTTAATTCTATTTAATAAAAGATTTTTATTTTAAATAATTTAATTCTATTTAATAAAAGATTTTTATTTTAAATAATTTAATTTATTTAATAAATCCTCTCTTTGATAATTTATTGAATATATCTTGTAAACTGAAATGTAAATTAATTTGAATTGGACCGAAAGGTATTTAAACAAATAAATAATTGTCAAGAATTTGATTTTAAATTTGAATGGAAAATAAAGTGAACATTTGATTAAATTAGAATTTAAACTGAATTAAGTGGAAAAAAACCTAAAAGCGAATTCAAGCCCATATAAACCTTTCTCTTTTTCTCTAGACTTTTCCAATCCTATTTCTCGTTCAAAAATACAAATCCTTTTCTAGTTTTTCCCATGCCCTAAAATCATGACTAATATTAAAAAAGAAATCATGCTCGAACACAAGGCTAGGTGGAGGCATCGGGGCTCGAGCAACTAGGCGATGGCGAACAATTGTGTTCAAGCTTCCTGATGATGACGCCATGGAGACATGTGTAGAGGAGCTCTGTGGCGTGCGTGCATGCTAAGCCGACAATGGTGAAGAAGTGCTCTAATGGAGTTTATCGACACAGGTTGTGAGCATGACTTGGATTTTGTATGTCGTGCACATTAGGTTATAGGAGCTGAGATTGGCAATCTCGAGGCAATGAACGAATTGTTGGCAGAGGATTTGGAAATGGATTGAAACTTTTAAGCAATGGCAAGCATTAACTAAACTGAGTTATTCTTATAACTCACAATTATAGTCTAGTTCCTAAATTCTTTGATTTTCATTAGTTATTGGTAATTGAATTCTTGGTTGATTAGGGATATTGTGTTACAAACTCTTGATTAATTGTTGTTTGGTGAGTTGGATGTTGTTTTACATTGGTTGAAAATGTTGATTTGCAAATGGAACATTGTCCATTTGTGAATTAAACTAAATATTTATTTATATTAGTATGTGGATGTGTGAATTTTATGGATGACCGGAGTTTGATGGAACTCGACTCGGGTCATGCGATATTTATAGTGATATTCGTTGAGATATTATGGAGTGATTTTACTCAATATTTATATATGTAGATATTTATTTCCTATTTTAGCGGAAGTTTGAAAAGCTTAGAAATATTAATTAAAAATTTTAAAATCTTATGAAAAGTATTTATAAATATTTGCTAAAATCAACTCAGTCTAGCTATTTTATAATTTACAAATATTTTGTATTTGAGATGATGGATCTCAAAGTAAATTATAGTGTTAAATCCTTCTTTTAGTAATTATATAAATGAGGAAAAATTATCTAATATATAATTATTTTAGTATACTTATTAATTCTAGAATATAATATTTGATTGAGGAAAAGTGTTACTAATATTATTAATTTATTTAAAAGTAAGGTAATGTTGGTTTTGAATAGCTATTTAAGAAATATATATAATTTCTAAAAAAAATGAAAATATTTTTTGATTAATATTTTAGATATTTAAAAGTGTATTTTCATAAATAATACGTTATTTATGAATTATTAAAGTATGATGTGTGTGTGTATTTGAATATTTGATTAGTTATTCAAAGAAAGATTATGTTGAAATTTATTATTATTATTTCAATTCTGAATTGAATTTTGATTTTTAAGTATAAACTCTATATTTTAGATTTTCCGTTTACCTAGATTGATTTCAATATCAGAATGATTCACCATTGATATTGACTTGACTGGTGATTTGATATGATTCGGTGATGACATCTTTCTACATGATTTTGTGATATTTAATTCTGTGTAGCGGGGAATCTAAACATACGAATTAGTAATACTGTTTTGGATGAGGCAATCGGCAATACTTTTCCAGTTATTCTTTGAACTCGTTATATAGATTATGGAAAGAGCGATGTTGTAGGTGAGCACTGAATAATTGGACTAGTAACACACGGTGGTAAGGGACGCTATTGTGTTATTTATTCGGTTATTCTTTGCTTATGAATGACACTCATACAGGGGTAGATGGTGTATGTGACTCACTACAGTGAGCTGTATGGAGGTTACTTGTTAGCCACATGGTTTATGTACATTATATGTCCGCCTATGTTTGTCTGGCTCCCTTTATGTTTTACGAGTGAACCAGATTGGCTAGTATTCACCTCGGCGGCCTGATCGTGGGGTCGCACCCTAGATCCATGATACCATTGTTGTTTATGATATTTGATGCACATTACGAGATAGGTAGTTGGTTGCCCCTTGTGTCGCATGGGCTAGAAATCAGTTACCATAGGGACACATGTTCGTAGTTGTGGCCGAAGAGGCTATGTGTTGTCAAGCCTATGGCAGATCATTGTCATGATACCGAGTGGGAAGTGGTAACGGCAACAAATGACTATAGGATTCATGTCATATGGACCACATGTGACTCCTGGAGCAAGAAGACATGTCGTCAATCTTTCATCTTGTTCCGGTTATGTGGATGTATGTGGGTAGTAGATAGACATATAATATGTATGGATGAGACTATACCAGAGACTATGTCCAGAGTATGGTCAACCCGTATTCTTCTTAGGAAGACGACTTATTCTTTTTAGGCAGACGGCCTACTTATATTGATTATTAGGGTATTATTATCAGCCGACCTAGATCTTTCTTATTGATTTGAAGTAGTACATTATAATATAAGATTAAGAGAGATCATGGGAATTGTTTCATTATTGCCTGACTTCACTTGAGGATATCTCATTATTGATTATTTCTGGTTTTAATGGTGATTTCAAGATATGTGTGATTCATCCATTTGATGTTGATTTTATGGTTCCTGATTTGATGTGATTTATATGGGTGATGACATTTTTTTTCATGTATCGAGTCTTGTGCTTTTCTACTTTATAAGATACTGGGATTGTTTGCGGTAGCACTATTTCATTTACCCCAAATATATATTGAATTTTATTTTTTATTAACTTTGTATTTAGATATAGTCTAACCTGTTTATTATTTAAATAATACTCGAGTCAGTCAAAGATATTTCAAGTACAGGGACAATGAGACTAACTTGTGTTTACTGGGTTTGGTGGAGGCTAGTTATTCAGTTTAGTTGCATATTATTATATACGATGTATTTCATTGATGTATATTCTTGAAATGTATTTTGGATATACATTGTATATTATACATTATCACTGTAGTTAACTCTATGACCTTTGGTATTTACTATATATTGTATGATGTTCTATCTTGGAGGCATACTTGTTTATTCCTTTGTGTCGACACTGTGTATGTATATGTGACTTATCAATACAATGTGTTAAATATGTACCGATATTAGCATAAGAGAATGAAACACCCCACACCCCTTAATATACCCAAAATGACACAACAAAAGGCGTGGTGCGTTGTATCTATAACTGAAACTAACAGAGACTAAGATTCACAAGACAAAAATAGGTAAAAACAGCGGAAGCTAAAATAATAACTTATTTAAAACAAAAGCTTCATAATTGCTTCATAAACCAACTAAGTCAAAATCCAAATACAACATACAAGTCTCAAAACCCAACATGTCTCATGAAATAAAAACTTGCGATCTCAACAAAAATCAAAGTACAAATATCTCTTATAATAAGCTAGTGCATAGAAAGAGCTAAAGCTAGAATAAAAGAAATACATCATAGAAATCTTCTCCAAGAATCCGAGTAACTGCAATCTACTGTCCTCTCCCTTGATTTCCTATAGGGGAAACAGGAAAATAGAGGAGTGGGTCAAACTAAAAGTCTGGTGAATGATAGTAACTACTAGAATATTTAAGCAAAGTAAAAGTAATAGACTTAACAACAATTCTAGTATATAAAAGAAAACAAAGGAAATATAAAAGAGAGAAACTGGAAATAAATACGAATAAACTATTGCTCAAATAGTAAGATGGGTTAACTTTGATTGTTTGCACTTGTCTTTGGTAGCTGCTTGATTAGGATGAATATTTAATCCTATAATTAGGCTGAAATCCTAATTCTACCCTTTGATCGGCCTGCTACTCCATAGACCTTACCACGAACTGGATGTTATATAACTCCCTACACAACAGTCAATGGTAACTACGAAATATACACAAAGCACCCACTGTGGACTTGACAATACATAGCTCCCTACACAGAAGGCAATGGTGTCTACGAAAGACACACATACTAAGCGCATTGAACTCATAGCGATTACTGAGTACCAAAATGGAAGTCGCACGCGTAACTGCCATCATGCTCATGCTACCTATTGCAGCACCTATTGGTTCATGTTATTACCTCAACTCAGCATATGCATGCCCCTCGTCTCACTTCAGGATTATGTGAAACTCTGTGTCCATAGAAAATACAGGGAAATGCTGCCGCTACTGGCCCGTCATCCAAACAATATCTAATAGCTCCCTTGTCTAAATCCCCCATGATTTGAACGTCTCTATATTGACCAATTACTACCACTACTAACATGAGTGTGCCCCTCGTCTCACTTCAGGTTTATGTGAAACACTGTACCCACAGAAAATAATAGAGGAATGCTTTTGATACATGTCCTATTTTAATTCTTTGCTTATTAACTTAGATATATTATTCAAATAAGCCTTTACTCTTGTTCTTACTATCTATGCTTATTAATTTATCCTAAGTCTTAAAATAAGCCTTATTCTGCTCTATTTCTTATTATAACTTATGTTATAATCATGCTTATTACTTAATCCAAGGTGTAAGTGTGAAAAAAAGATTTTTTTTTTCCTTCTTTTATTCTTTTTGGTTATAATTCTAAGTTATAACTAGGCCAATGTCTTTATTCAGTCCAATGAATATCATAATTAGGCATAATTTCAGTTCGATTCCATTTTATGTTACAGTCTTTATAATTTACATCTTATATTCCATTATTTCAAATTTCTTACAATTTAATCCGATTTCACGTTAATTCTATTCTAATCCATATGCGAAGAAGAAGGAGGAGGAATAAAAGAAAACTGAAAATAGAAGGAAATCCAAGGCGTAAGAAGATGTAAATAATGCATAAATAAACTAAAATGCTGTAAATAAACTGTAAATAAATGAAAAAGCTAGATGAACTAAAATTAACTGAATAATTCTAAAAACTATAAATAAATTACTAAAAAATTTACTCCCAAAATCGTAGTAAAACTACAACTATTGGAAACCCTATTATTTTAAATTACTTAAAGAAATTTAAAATAATTACAATCACTCACCTTTGGTCCTTAGCTCTTCCCTTTAGGCCTTCATGGAACCACTTGGGGTTGCTAAATATTTGTATTTAAAATGATTTCCTCCTTGAAAAATTATTCCGTTTAGGGTCCTTCCTGAATAGATGAACCCAATTGGAGAAAATCTTAGAATGAGAAAAAGTGTTAGACCTAGAGTTCTATTTATAGGAGTAGAAGTGGATCACAAACCGTTGGATTTGGAGATTGAATAGGATGCAACCACGTTATAAGCTGAATAGGATCCATCGGATGCAAGAGTAGAAGGATCGGATTGAAATAAAGAATGCAAATTACATGTAAAGTCGACTAAGTACATGCTCATCATTCGAACAAACGAACGTTCGTTCGTTCTCCCCGAAAAGGGCAGGCCGGTCGACCGGGCAGTCGACCGCCCTTATGCCCAGGTCAACTAGCCGATCGACCTGGCCTATATTTTTTTCTGCTTAATTTTTTAATTCATATCTCGTTCACTTTTGCTCGAATTCTGACGTTCTACATATGAAAATTGACCAGAAAATTACCACAGACACAATGGTGCAATACCCGTGGCTCAATTCTGATAATTTCATAAAATTATTTTATTATTTAATTAATTAACAAATTAATTATCATGGATTAAAATTTTGGGTTGTTACTTCTTCCCTCCTTAAAGGATTTCTTCCTCAAAATATCTAAGGATAGAAGAATGAAATAAAAGTTTTCATCCAATTTCTACAACCAATTACTCAACAATCAACCATCCATCCATTGTCCTTATATTTTCTAATGCGATTCATGATACTTATGCAATTAGTGTAGTGTCAATGTCCCAAACTAATGCAAAAGATTAGACGGTCCACTGATTCAGCTGACCTCCTTTTATGCAATCATGCATGTGCTATGTATCCAAATGAATGCAAATCCCTAATGACAACTGATAGTTCTATATGTGTACTACTGATAGTTCTATATGTGTACTACAATTATCATCCAAATGCAATAACCATGTAATAAATGTCCATTTATAGCAACCATGAAAAATTAGAATGCAAATATGCACACATACATATGCATATGCTCCAGTGTGTCAATCCCTAAGAGATAATAGTGCATAGTTTAAGTATAAGCGTCCATAGCATGCATCATACATAACATGTTCCATTAACATGTTTACATCAAATCCTACCGTACATAGGTTAAATCCTAAGTTCTACACTCCCAAAGGATAATAAAGGAAAGAACCTATTCAAAACTAAAGATTGAAATGGGAAATTCAAAATTTACTATCAAAGAGAGATGTGGATAAGAAGTACGCATTTTCTCTACGCAATTTAATCTTCTTCAAAGGATTTTTAACCTCTATAGACTCTGTCCAATACGAAAGCGACTTGTGCGGTCTTCCATAAAGAACTTCAAAAGGTGCAATTCCAATGCTAGCTTGAGAATTACTATCTTATCGAATTCCACTAAAGGAAGATGCCTTACCCAAGTTCTTCCAAAATCAGGAATATCCATTCTCAACTATGCGTGTCTTAAAATCTTACTAACTCCATTTTGCTGTTCTTCTTTAGTCTGCTCACATGAATCAACATTTCTAGATTCTCACTAGGGTCCTATACACTCTATGGAAACTTTATTATTACTTCCAAAAGTAATTACTGCTGTCTCGTTTGTAGCCTTACACCTAGAAAATGATTCTTATCTACTTCAAATTTAGGAGTTTGGTTCGGTGTTTATAGTTCCATTTTAAAAATTAAGGTTTCTAAAATTTTAAAACATCAAATCCCAAAATATTTGTCTTTAAAAAGTGTTATTTTTGAGTTTCTATTAAATTCAAAAATACTTGGTTACCTAACATTATTTCCAACTTTGAGGGGACATCGTTCAAATTTTAAGTCCAAAACTTATTCCTCGTTTTCTTTTAAAGACCTTTCCAGTTTTCTATAAAATTTGAATCCTCAAATTTCTCTTTTATTAAGTTTTCCAAACTTTTTCGCCAAACTATTTTCTTTTAGAATATCTTTAAAATATCCTTATGCATTTTTAAAACATTTCTTCTTACACCTAATGGTCTCATACCTAAATGTATTGGACTGCTCTCTCTTATGAGAAACTACTAATGATAAAATCTTCTATGAACCTTTTAAAGGAGGACTTCATGTTTATGTGAAATTATAGGGAACTTATTTTATATTTTTCACAACAGGCTATACAAATTATGGTGTTTCCCATACCTTGTACATCTCTTTCACATATTCCTTATAACTTACACAAAACATTTTTATTGGTTTCATAGAAAATTATACATTATTCTTTTCATTCCAATAGATTAAAGTATGTTTAAATTATATTTTCTTACGATAGACATCTTTTAATATCTAACTTACACTTTTCTTTTCAGAAAAACTCATCTTCAAAACTGTTTTAATATATCCATAACCAGCAACATTTTCTTATACTTATTAAAAAAAATAAGTGTATTCACAAATCACTTTTATTTCTACTCTTAGAAATTATCTTTTAAAAAAATACATTTTATTTGGGTTTAAAATAGATGTTGTATAAAGCGCTGTTACTACAACCCAAAAATACAAGTGTACAAATTCAAATAAAAATAAATACTAATAAACCTCACATATTATGTAAAAAAATCCTTTGGGAGTCACCTACTATAACGGTAGCGTTATAGTCTATGCTCCCTTTATTTTCACGAAAACGTCTATTACAACAATAAATGTTGTAATCTACGTTTCCGATACTTAATAATTTTTAGGTTTTTATATTCAAAATTTTTGTTTTCTTACAAAGAAACTAGTGATCCATATATGTTCTGTAATTCTTCAAAAAGAATTTCACTTTTAACAAAATTTATATTATATAGAAACCAATTCAAATTTCTTACTATGTTCCCAAAAACCAGTATTTGCTTTTAAAAATATTGACTAATTCTTCTTTTCAATTCTAATAATTTCGTTTTATTAGGTGACATAAAGTGGATTTTCCTATTTACTATCTTAGGAGCATCCTTTCTAAACTTTGGAAATCTCATTTCTACACTTAAAGTCTTTTGTTCCTATACTCATATTTATTCTAAGGTACTACCTTTAAGTCCACTTATATGAAACAATTATAATTTTTGCAATTATATACATATGGCTTTTCTCCTTTTCTTAATAACTACATTTATTGTATATCTTTAATCTTTTCCTACCGCCCTTTGGATTTTCACAACCCGAACCTAAATGTACAAAACCGTTTCTCAAACTCTTTCCCATGTGTAGACCTTTGCTATGCCCAAGAAACACACATCCATATGCCAAAAGTGATACTTCAAGAACTTTGCTTTCAACCGAAGAATGCGAAGTGTACGAAGAACCTCCTCTAGATAAATAGCATGCTCCTCCTTACTCTAGGAAAACACCAAAATGTCGCCCATGAATACAACCATACACTTATTTAGGACTTCTCTAAAGACGCAGCTCATCAAATCTATAAAGTAGGCTGCAGCATTGGTTAGCCCAAAAATGCATAACCAACCACTCATAAAATCCGTCTGGAGTCCTTAACGCGGTCTTATCAACGCCATCATCAACGACCCTAAGCTGATGGAATCCCATGGCCAAATCAAACTGAGAGAATACTGAAGGGCCAAATAACTGATCAAAAAGGTCATCTATCCTAGAGAGTGGATAACGGTTCTTCTTTGTGAGCTTATTTAATTCCCTATAGTCCACGCGAAATTGTAGGGAACCATCCACCTTAGTAGCAAAAACGACTGGCGCTTCCTACTCCGATATGTCCCATCTTATGAATTTCTTCTCCAAAAGCTCACGGATTTTCTTGCTCAATACCTTCCTCTCCCTAGGTGCCATGAGACTAACGGGTAATGCCATTGGCTTAACATTATCCATCAAGTAAATCTTGAAGTCAATCTCTCTCTTAGAGGTTAGTCCAGTTGAATATGCGCTTATATGATTTTTGTTTGATGATAATAAACATATATACATTCGTTTAAATGTATTTGTTAATGTACTATTTTATTTTTCATAGATTAAATAAATATTTGATGAATAAAATTAAATACACAGAATTTGAATTCAAACAGAAATTTTATTCAAACAAATATTTATTACGTTTTTAAATAGTACAAATTCAAGCTCTCACTATACATATACAATTTCGATTACAATACATCACAATTTCATATTTACATAAATTCCTCACTACATATCACTCACACTCGTATTTATCTTCAACTTCATTCCAGTTAGAATCCAGCATCTGAGCAATCTGCAAAAATATTCACTAACGCGGTAAAATTGAAAAGGAAATATTTTTGCAGTGTAAAATAAAATGTGATTTTGAAAATAATATTTGCCTCAGTTATTTGGGTTGTTCGTCATCATTTAATTTTCAAATTCATCATACACGAACAGCTTGTGACATACACAGTGTATCACTGTATATGCCACAAGGCCGTGCACACTGATATATATAAACTTGATAAATTTACAGGGACAGGTGAGCACAGGTCAAACCCAAATTATCGGATTCAACTCAGGTGCGATAAAATAAATGTCACAACTCTCAGCACAAGGTCAAATCCGAACTTAAGCTGGATTCAACTCAGTCTCAAGTCAAAGTGCTCGATCATTATGAAAAAGGGCAGTGGACAGTGACAATGTGGCAGCAGCAAAAATATGGTAATACAACAAAGCTCAGCCAGTTCAAACATATATCGAAGTGGACAATGCAAGCAAGCCTCAACTCTAAATACATAAGCACATGCACCAGTGATACTAGCGAAGACCACAACATATCAAGCAACATGTATGCAACAGGGCCAGAGCAACTCAGAGAGTATATGCAGAGTCAAGGCAACATGAAGTGAATGGAGTGACATGACCAACAGATCCAAAATGAAACATACCACAATCAATTGTACTCGACCAACATCAAGTGATATTGAGCACACATGAAACAGTGCAGACTCAAATGTATAGATCAAGTGAAGTATACAAGAGAAGCCTGTAGACTATCATGAAGCAAAACCATGACCATGCTACAGTTCAAATGCGAATACCACAAATCCAAGACCAGAAAAACAAAACTGCAAAAACCCATGTCCAGACTCAATGCAACATTCACATTACAGTTTCATGTAACAGACAATGCACCAATGTCACAAGCATGAACACAAGTGTACATGACAGTGTACAACATCAAAGACACAGCAGTAACAAATGAAGACAACATCCACAAGACTCAGTCAATACACAATGATGAACAAAGCCACAAGAGAACCAGACCAGGTAGTACAAGTATCAAGACCAGTGACATGTGGACAGTGAAAACCAAAGCCAACAGCAACTACAAACTACTCACAACAATGCTCAAAGACTCGGCACTCAAATGAACACAGTGAAATGCACAAAGACAGAGAAACATCACAAGTCCAGCTAAATGAAGTATAAGTCAAGGCCGAAGGTAATACAAAATCATGAATCACGAAATCATTTGACGAATTCAAGTTGCAGAGAAAAGTTGAAGCCGTGAACAACTGATTGCAATGAACAGGTCAATTTCGAGATCGTGGTGGCCAAAATAATTGACCGAGTTAAACATCAATACCGTGAGGAGCAAGCATCAAATATACGAATTTGATTAAGTCAATCAAATCATCAACGTTCAACAAAAATCGAATGGCCGAAAGCATGATATTGAACATATCAGACGAACACAATTCAAGGTGATCGAACTCATATATAAACAATCATCATCGGCAATTTCAAAACCATGGAGTTCAATCAAGCATAACAGAATAGCATAAACGAAAATCATATACCGAATCGAAGTCAAACTCCATCAACTCGAAGCAACCGAAGTGAGCAACAAGGATTCGATCGAACAAGACTTCACGCAATTAACCACTGATTCGATCAATTTAGAGTCGGAGCTTCGAAAAAGCCCTAATTTAGATCGAACAAAGGAAACAACAGAGCCGCCATTATCAAAAAGAATTGGGCCGGAGAAATAAAAGGAGACGGTCGAGATAAATTACAAAAGGGGTCGACCTTATTCTTCTTTTTATAAAAGGGATTTTTATTTTAAATTAGGGCTATTTTAATTTAAATTGTTTTTAATTTGTAATTCATTTTTAAACTGTTTAAATTTCTAATCGTGTGACTAGGGGACAAACTATGTGGCGTAGTTTGAGAATTCGCAACTCAGTGGCTGAGTTGTGGCAGGGTTTTGAGCGTAGAGTTAGGTTTAGTCGATAGCGGGTGTCGCGAGTTTACGTGTGTAAGCGTCTGACTATCTAATTTCTAGTAGACACCTTGGGGGCAGCACGTAGGCAGGGTTTTGCCAAAGCTGGATAAATTCTGTGTCGTTCTATATCTGTATTTTATTATTCTACTATTATCTGTGCTGCTATTGTTCTATGATCTGTGTTGAAATTATAAGCTTCCGCAATTAATATAATTTATACCATCACCCTATTCACCCCCCCCCCTCTAGGGTGAAATCGATCCTACAAGTGGTATCAAAGCTAGGAATAGAAGTCAACTTTTGTTTTAAAAACTCGTTTTTCAAAAATCGGTTTTTGTTTTAAAAAATTGAATTTTTAAAATGGCTTCTTTTAATAATACTTTTATTGAGGGTCGTTCCAATATTATTCCTATTTTCGATGGAACAGATTTTTTGAATTGGAAATTGAAAATGGAATTTTATTTAAAATCTGTTAATGTTAAATGTTGGGATATTATTGAAAACGGGTGTGATATAACAGATAAGAAAATTATCTCGATTAACGCTCTTGCTATGCATATATTATATTCTCATATTAATCAAGATAATTTTAATTTCATCTCTCATTGTGAAAATGCACAGGAAATCTAGAATACTTTCGATGAAATATATGGTGCAAAAGTCAACAACAATGAGAAATCCTCCACAACCAACTCAGTTGAAGAAATGTGCTTAACAGGATTTGTAAAAAGCAGTTGTGATGAGGATGATGATGATGATGGAGCAGCTGAGCTGGCGTTAATAATGAAGAAATTCAAAAGGTGGAACCACAAATATGGAAATCCATCTCTAAATCAAAAGTTAAAAAGCAGAATAATCAAAGCACTAGACAACTCGGAAGAACACGGGATCATTTGCAACAAACCCGGTGATATCAAGCCCAATTATCCCCGATTGCAATGCGATTTTGAAAAGAAATCAAAAAGGTGTTTTGCAGCCACGTGGAATAAAAGCGATAGCAGTGAGAGTGAGAAAGCAGATATGTGCCTTCATGGGAATATAACCGATAGCGACGATGACGAGCCAAGCGAGGTATCAAAACTTGCTCACTCTGAATTACTTATTTATTTCGACGAAGTAAATGGCTATTTTGAACGACTTAGGGAGAAATATGCTAAACTTGAATCACAAAAAGTTACTTTGATAGAATTAAACGAACAACTTGACCAATTAGTTAAAACCTATCAAAGTAGGATCCCTAAGTGTGATAAGTGTCCAACATTCGAAGAGGAAATTAAAAAATCAAAAATCAATATAAAATCACTTGAAAATGAAATTCTGATTTTAAAAGAGAATGAAAATACTAGAAGAGACAATTCTATTAAAAAGTGCACACAATTGTTAAACGAAAATGAGTCTCTCAAAACACAAGTCCAATAATTGTCAACGACTTTAGATAAATTTTCAAATAGTGTAAAATCGTTGAATATGCTATTAGGAAAGCAAACTGTTAATACGGTTAGACAAGGACTTGGATATAATAAAATGAAAATTGTTGAAAGCAATATTAATCAAGTCAACTCTATGTGCACAATTTGTAGAAAATATGGACACAATCATAATAATTGTTGGTATAGACCCAAACATGTGAAAACTATACCGATTTGGGTTCCAAAAGGCACAAATATAAAATCTCTCAAAGTTAAACAAAATTGGGTGCCGAAGGGAACAATTACAAATAGTTTTGGGTCTCCACAAAATAATTTTTCTAAATATTCTGCCACTAACAACCATGGACCTATAAAAACAAATAGGTCACATAAATCTTTTCCCGTGTAGGTGTGGTGGCAGGCTAAGGAACAACAACAGTGTTCACTGGATTTTTGGCTGTTCCAGAAACACAACGGGCGACAAAGCAAAGTTCCTTAGCCTAGTACAAAGGTGACAGAATCACAATGGGCAACAACGAAAAATATCGTAAAGGTAAACAGGTAATGGTATATTTTGAACGATATATTAAATGTGAAAATCTGCACCGTATTCTGAATTAAATCAGCCAATAATTTGACAATGATGATTTTGACTCTGACTTGTTCAAAATAGTTGGCCAATTATATTCTTATGCCAAAAACAATATAAAATTCTCTAGATTCTTTGAATTACTTCATATACATCAGTTTGGATTAAAAATAGTGTTTTGTTGGATGATAATACATTTGGTCATAATATGGCTAACTCTATATTCACGTTTTTGATTATTTACATGGCTTCAATTCAATTTCAAAAGAATGTCATTTGAATTGCTGTTAAAATTGAGTTTGAAATTTTTTGGTGCACACTTCATGGTTTGGTCAATCGAATTCAATTAATGATAATTTTGGGTAAAAAAGAAATTCAGATGCAGATTACACTGGTAATCTAGTTGATAGAAAAATTACTAGTTGAACGTGATTTTTGAGACATTTAGTAACTACATCGTTTTTCAAAGAAAATATCTGCATATTTTTCATTTCAAATAATTTTCAAATAGCAGAAAATTTTCTTATAAAACCCCCTCGAGAAAATCATTTTTGACCATATTTTCAGATTAGTCATTTGCAAAAATTGATTTCATAATTATTTTTGAATTTGATTTTAAATGACTATTTTGACTAATCTGACTCCCTAATGATTATCGAAAAGAAAAATAGTGATTGAAAAAGTGATGAGTGTTGATATTTATCATATATTATGACTCGAGACGGTATAATTAGTAAATTTCTTTAGAAATTTAAACAAGAGTTATAAAACTTTTGTTGGTAAAAATTCCATGACCATCTCTATTTCTATCATATTTCTAACAACCATCACTCATCAAAATTCTATATAGTTTGTCAATATGTGGTACTTTAAACAGGAATCGTTCGTTTTTCATTTTCACATTTTTTAAAAAATAAAAAAAATAATAATAAATAAATACCAAAGTATTCACTCTCATTTAAAAGTCCTCACGGTTATGCGTGGGTGAATTACTTGGAATTTGTTATGTGCTTCCATGCTCATTTAAAAGTCCTCACGGTTATGCATGTATGGAACGCATATCAAAAGTTGATTTTTAAAATAAACAAGTTGATTCTAATCCCATTTAAAAGTCCACACGATTATGCGTGGTTAGAAGATACTTGAATTCATTTTTTAAAATAAAATTGGAATACTACTAATCTCATTTAAAAGTCCCAACGGTTATGCATGGTTAGTAGATATTCAAATTCCTGATATAAATATACCACAAATAGACACAACTATATGGTTTTATATGATGACATCATTCCCATCATTCTAAAAGTGGAATATGCGCCTAACAAAATATTTATGATTTTTGTTTGATTTTTTATTTAAATTTAATATTTATATTCAATTGAGTTTTAATGTTGAATTGATATCGATCACCTTATCTCTATTTGCTCTAACACTATTATTCTTTTGCTGATAACAAGAGAGGGAGAGAAAAGTTAAGATTTTGTCAAATAAAATCAAGCAAAGGTCAAATATTTTCCATTTGCATCTAGGCTCATTTGCATGCATATTTGTAGGGGGAGCTTTGTGTAGATAGGAATCATTTAAATAGGGGAGCAATTAGAGCATATCAATAATCAAATATATTTAACATATTCAAAATCTTAAATATATGTTTGTTATCATCAAAAGGGGAAGATTGTTGAATATGCGCTTATATGATTTTTGTTTGATGATAATAAACATATATACATTCGTTTAAATGTATTTGTTAATGTACTATTTTATTTTTCATAGATTAAATAAATATTTGCTGAATAAAATTAAATACACAGAATTTGAATTCAAACAGAAATTTTATTCAAACAAATATTTATTACGTTTTTAAATAGTACAAATTCAAGCTCTCACTATACATATACAACTTTGATTACAATACATCACAATTTCATATTTACATAAATTCCTCACTACATATCACTCACACTCGTATTTATCTTCGACTTCATTCCAGTTAGAATCCAGCATCTGAGCAATCTGCAAAAATATTCACTAACGCTGTAAAATTGAAAAGGAAATATTTTTGCAGTGTAAAATAAAATGTGATTTTGAAAATAATATTTGCCTCAGTTATTTGGGTTGTTCGTCATCATTTAATTTTCAAATTCATCATACACGAACAGCTTGTGACATACACAGTGTATCACTGTATATGCAACAAGGCCGTGCACACCGATATATATACACTTGATAAATTTACAGGGACAGGTGAGCACAGGTCAAACCCAAATTATTGGATTCAACTCAGGTGCGATAAAATAAATGTCACAACTCTCAGCACAAGGTCAAATCCGAACTTAAGCTGGATTCAACTCAGTCTCAAGTCAAAGTGCTCGATCGATATGAAAAAGGGCAGTGGACAGTGACAATGTGGTAGTAGCAAAAATATGGTAATACAACAAAGCTCAGCCAGTTCAAACATATATCGAAGTGGACAATGCAAGCAAGCCTCAACTCTAAATACATAAGCACATGCACCAGTGATACTAGCGAAGACCACAACATATCAAGCAACATGTATGCAACAGGGCCAGAGCAACCCAGATAGTATATGCAGAGTCAAGGCAACATGAAGTGAATGGAGTGACATGACCAACAGATCCAAAATGAAACATACCACAATCAATTGTACTCGACCAACATCAAGTGATATTGAGCACACATGAAACAGTGCAGACTCAAATGTATAGATCAAGTGAAGTATACAAGAGAAGCCTGTAGACTATCATGAAGCAAAACCATGACCATGCTACAGTTCAAATGCGAATACCACAAATCCAAGACCAGAAAAACAAAACTGCAAAAACCCATGTCCAGACTCAATGCAACATTCACATTACAGTTTCATGTAACAGACAATGCACCAATGTCACAAGCATGAACACAAGTGTACATGACAGTGTACAACATCAAAGACACAGCAGTAACAAATCAAGACAGCATCGACAAGACTCAGTCAATACACAATGATGAACAAAGCCACAAGAGAACCAGACCAGGTAGTACAAGTATCAAGACCAGTGATGTGGACAGTGAAAACCAAAGCCAACAGCAACTACAAACTACTCACAACAATGCTCAAAGACTCGGCACTCAAATGAACACAGTGAAATGCACAAAGACAGAGCAACATCACAAGTCCAGCTAAATGAAGAATAAGTCAAGGCCGAAGATAATACAAAATCATGAATCACGAAATCAATTGACGAATTCAAGTTACAGAGAAAAGTTAAAGCCGTGAACAACTGATTGCAATGAACAGGTCAATTTCGGAATCGTGGTGGCCAAAATAATTGGCCAAGTTAAACATCAATACCGTAAGGAGCAAACATCAAATATACGAATTTGATTAAGTCAATCAAATCATCGACGTTCAACAAAAATCGAATGGCCGAAAGCATGATATTGAACAAATCAGACGAACGCAATTCAGGGAGATCGAACTCATATATAAACAATCATCATCGGCAATTTCAAAACCATAGAGTTCAATCAAGCATAACAGAATAGCATAAACGAAAATCACATACCGAATCGAAGTCGAACTCCATCAACTCGAACCAACCGAAGTGAGCAACAAGGATTCGATCGAACAAGAGTTCACGCAATTAACCGCTGATTCGATCAATTTAGAGTCGGAGCTTCGAAAAATCCCGAATTTAGATCGAACAAAGGAAACAACAGAGCCGCCATTATCAAAAAGAATTAGGCCGAAGAAATAAAAGGAGACAGTCGAGATAAATTACAAAAGGGGTCGGCCTTATTCTTCTTTTTATAAAAGGGATTTTTATTTTAAATTAGGGTTATTTTAATTTAAATTATTTTTAATTTGTAATTCATTTTTAAACCGTTTAAATTTCTAGTCGTGTGACTAGGGGACAAACTACATGGCGTAGTTTGAGAATTCGCAACTCAGTGGTTGAGTTGTGGTAGAGTTTTGAGCGTACAGTTAGGTTTAGTCGATAGCGGGTGTTGCGAGTTTACGTGTGTAAGCGTCTGACTATCTAATTTCTAGTAGAAACCTTGGAGGCAGCACGTAGGCAGGGTTTTGCCGAAGCTGGGTAAATTCTGTGTCGTTTTATATCTGCATTTTATTATTCTGCTATTATCTGTGCTGCTATTGTTCTATGATCTGTGTTGAAATTATAAGCTTCCGCAATTAATATAATTTATACCATCACCCTATTCACCCCCCACCCCCCCCCCCCCCCCTCTAGGGTGAAATCGATCCTACAAGTCCCCTAACCTCCTCAAAGACATCAAAAAAATCTCAAACAATAGGAACTGAATCTAACTCTGATGATGATGAGTCAAGGGAATAAAGGAATCTTAACATAACTGACCCTTTCGGGTCGTAAGAAACCTCGAGAGTCTACCGCTGCATGTCTCTAGTCTAACTACTCTCCTTTCGCAATCTAATACAGCTCCATATATGGATAGCCAATCCATTTCCAAAATCATCCCATGCCTCGAAAATCCAAAACATAGGCATCACAGTCAAATTCAACGCCTAGGATAAAAAATTTCAAACCCCTACAAACCATAGACAAGAGTGTCGATCCTCCTATGGGGTTTGAAACAAAGATGGGGTCTATTACTAAAGAAATGTCCAAGTGCAAACAACCCACATGAGAACATAGATAAAAGAATGTGATGCTCTAGAATCGAAAAGAGTCCAAATGGGAAAATCAGAAATAGAAATCAAATTTTCCTACCTAGATTTGGTCTGTTGCTGGAAGGTGCTTTATCCAAAGTCTGAACCTGTGCTACCGGTACACCAGCACCCTTCCCCGTCTGCTGGGGGCAACTCCTACTCCAGTGACCAGGTTGCCCACAACTATAGCACTTTCCTCTCATCTCCTTTCTCTTGCAGTCTCTCGCGTAATGACCAATTATTCTGCAACTATGGCACTTCACTTTCTTCTTGATTCGCTTCTAAAGGCCATCCCTTTTCCTCTTATCCTTCTTGTCCTTCCACCATAGCTTTTTAAAGCTTGTAGGAACCTTCTTAAGCTCTTCTTCCAGCTGCTAAGATATAGGTTGAACACTCTGTCGGTCCTCCAAACCCAACCGCCTAAAACTTTGCTCCAAATACTCAAAACTAACCCGCGCCTCCTCGTAATCCTTCGTGCTAGAAAACGTTCTACCTCCTATACTAGCGAAGTCCTTGCATAGCTCAGAAAAGGGGGCTGAAGTGGGTGGATTAAAGGGATTTCCACATACTGGTATTGTATTGGGAACTTTCCCTTGCACCTCTGGTACCATAGCTCTACGGAACCAGTCAGCCATCTATGCAAAGAAAAGAGAATTTAGGCTCGAAAGAATCGAAAGAAGATTGCACTAGACTTGGAGGGGATTTTTATTAAAACTCTTTTATACTTAAAAACTATTTCTAAAAGTTCCTTTCTAAAAAGTACTTTTTAAAAGAAGTTATCTTGGAAAATACTTTTACTTTAAAATAAATTCTTAGGAATCCTGCAGGCTCCAATACCAATGAAACACCCCCACGCCCCTTAATATACCCAAAAGGACACATTTAAAGACGTGGTGTATTGTAGGCATAACTGAAACTAACAGAGACTAAGATTCACAAGACAAAAATAGGCAAAAACAGTGGAAACTAAAATAATAACTTATTTAAAACAAAAGCTTCATAATTGCTTCATAAACAATATAATTCAAAATCCAAATACAACATACATGTCTCAAAACCCAACATGTCTCATGAAATAAAAACTTGTAGTATCAACAAAAACCAGAGTACAAATATCCCTCATAATAAGCCAGCACACAGAAAGAGCTAAAGCTAGAACAAAGAAATATATGGTAGAAATTTTCTCCAAGAATCCGAGTAACCGCAATCTACTGTCCTCTCCCTTGATTGCCTGTGGGGGAAACGGGAAAATAGAGGAGTGGGTCAGACTAAAAGTCTGGTAAATGATAGTAATTACGAGAATATTTAAGCAAAGTAAAAGTAATAGACTTAACAACAGTTATAGTATATAAAAGGAAACAAAGAAAACATAAAAGAGAGAAACTGGAAATAAATACGAATAAACTATTGCTCAATTAGTAAGATAGGTTAACTTTGATTTTTTGCACTTGTCTTTGATAGCTGCTTGATTAGGCTGGATTCTTAATCCTATAATTAGGTTGAAATCCTAATTCTACCCTTTGATCAGCCTGCTACTCCATAAACCTTACTGCGAACTGGACGCTATATAACTCCTTACACATCAGTCAATGGTAACTATGAAAGATACACAAAGCACCCACTATGGACTAGACGATATAGCTCCCTACACAGAAGGCAATGGTGTCTACGAAAGACACACATACTAAGCGCATTGAACTCATTGCGATTACTGAGTACCAAAATGGAAGTCGCACGCGTAGCTGCCATCATGCTCATGCTACCTGTTGCTCCACCTATTGGTTCATGTTATTACCACAACTCAGCATAAGCATGCCCCTCGTCTCACTTCAAGATTATGTGAAACTCAGCGTCCACAGAAAATATAGGGAAATGCTGCCGGTACTGGACCGTCATCCGAACAACATCTAATAGTGCCCTTGTCCAAATCCTCCATGATTTGAACGTCTCTATATTGACCAATTACTACCACTACTAACATAAGCGTACTCCTCGCCTCACTTCAGGTTTATGTGAAACACCGTAACCATAAAAAATAATAGGGGAATGTTATTTGGTACTGATCCTACTTTAATTATTTGCTTATTAACTTTGATAAATTAGTTAAATAAGCCTTTACTCGTGTTCTTACTATCTATGCTTATTAATTTATCCTAGGTCTTAAAATAAGCTTTATTCTGTTCTATTTCTTATTATAACCTATGTTATAATCATGTTTATTACTTAACCCAAGGTCTGAGTGTGAAAATAAGCTTCTTTTATTCTTATTAGTTATAATTCTAAGTTATAACTAGGCCATTCTCTTCAATTCAGTCCAATTAATATTATAATTAGGCATAATTTCAGTCCGATTCCATTTATATTACAGTCTTTATAATTTACATCTTATATTCCATTATTTCAATATTGTAAATAAACTTTAAATATATGAAAAAGCTAGATAAACTAAAATTAACTGAAAATAATTTTAAAAACTGTAAATAAATTTCTAAAAGGTTTACTCCAAAAATCATAGTAAAACTACAACTACTGAAAACCCTATTATTTTAAATTACTTCAAGAAATTTAAAATAATTGCAACCACTCACCTCTGATCCTTGGCTCTTCCCTTTAGGCCTTCACGGATCCACTTGGGATTGCTAAATATTTTTACTTAAAATGATTTCCTCCTTGGAAAGTCATTCCGCTAAGGGTCCTTCCTGAATAGGTGAATCCAATTGGAGAAAATCTAGAATGAGAAAAGTGTTAGGCCTAGGGTTCTATTTATAGGGTAAAAGTGGATCTCAGACCGTTGGATTTAGAGTTGAACAGGATGCAACCACGTCATAGGCAGAATAGGAGCAATCGGATGCAAGGATAGAAGGACCGGATTGCAATAAAGAATGCAAATGACGTGTAAAGTCGGCTAAATACATGCTGATCGTTCGAACGAATGAACATTTCGTTCGCCCCGAAAAGGGCTGGCGGGTCGACCGGGCAGCCGATCGCCCTTGTGCCCAGCTGGACCGGCCGGTCGACCTGGCCTATATTTTTTTCTACTTATTTTGTTTAATTCATATCTCGTTCATTTTAGCTTGGATTTTGACGTTCTGTATATGAAAATTGACAATAAAATTAGCATAGACACAATGATGCAACTCCGTGGCCCAATTCCAATAATTTCATAAAGTTATTTTATTATTTAATTAATTAACGTATTAATTATCACAGGTTAAAAATTTGGGTTATTATAGAGAATATTCACGTGTGTACCACATATCGCCTTATTCTCTATTTTATCCGATGGTATTACTTTGTAAAACATTTGAAAAGTGTGGATATGGAGGTGGGTATTACAACTATGCACATCGGACTGTTGACTAATCCTTGATTTCTTGGGATGTGAAAAAATTATACTTTGAAAACCTATACATATGTAGACTTTTGAAATATAAAAATATCTCTTCAAAATGTTTTGGAAGATTTTTTTTTTAATTCACATTTTTTATAGATATTTTAGAAAGTAATATAAAATATTTTTGAATCGAAAAGAAGAAATTTTCAAATTTGGAAATGCCACATACTTGGCATGGGCGAATAGTTGACAGCTTGGTTTAAATTTTATAGTGCAACAAAAGTGGCAGTAAAATAGAATACAACTAGAAATAAGGGAGAAAGCTATTATAGCTAGGGAATCACTTTCTTCATACCTTGTTAATAATAAAAAGTTGATTTGAAATGAGCCCTATTTTATAAACTTAAACAAATGACTCATGTGAACTATACTTGGAAAAGTTGAAAGAGAAGAGGTGCATAAGGGAAAGTTATAAGATATAGTGGAAAAAAGGTACCTAAGGGAAGGATGGAAATATGGAATTTTTTGTCCATACCCTTTTCAAGGATAAGAAAATTAGTTTACAAACACTACACCACAAAGGCTAATTAGGCAGTGCTTAGGGCCGTATCAAATACCATTAGGCACGGCCATAAGCCATATCAAAATTAAGTGTGTTTAATCATTAGATACGGCCCAAGACCGTATCTATTTCTCCAACTAGATACGGCCATGGATCGTATCTACTTGTCGAATTAGATACGGCCATGGGCCGTATCTAATTGGAGAATTAGATACGGTCATGGACCGTATCTATTTCTCCAGTTAGATACGGCCCTGGACTGTATCTAATTCGAGAAATAGATACGATCTGTGGCCGTATCTAACTGGAGAAATAGATACGGCCATGGGCCGTATCTAATTCGACAGTTAGATACGGCCATGGACCGTATCTATTTCTCCACTTAGATACGGCCATGGACCGTATCTATTTCTCGAGTTAGATACGGCTGGAAAGAATTTTTTTTTGAAATGCACAAAATGTAATGCACGAAATACAAACAAAGATACAAAGTGAAATGTAAATGAAGTAAAAACACAGAACTATGCACAACGCTCTTGAACACGGCAAATGAAATGCATAAGCATTTTCTGTTACAGGCTTTCTATCCTAAACAAATACTTCATCGCCAAAACTACAACCCACAACCATCACTCAGCAACCACCCACTGTCACACTCCTTCTATGCTGCAAGTTCACAATACTGCCTGCCCCACCTAAACAACCTTCACAGCGAGCACCATAACCAGCAACACCACACTACCTAGATCATTTATCAACCATCACCATAACCAATCCTTCCACCATCAAACTTCTCAAACTCGCCACTTCCTCCGCCTGCAACGCCTATAGCCAGATAACCATCGCCAGAACCTGCCATCATCAACAACACAAGCTCCATCACTTCCTCAAACACGCACAACAGCTCCACAACTTACACGTCAACATCACTTCGACCTTACTACCACAAACCTCCACATCCTACAACTTCCTCTTCATCACCAATCCCAAAACTTAAAACTGCTACCTACATCAAACAACATCAATCACCTCCATAACACCACACCGCCTTAACTTATACTTCAACCATTTCCAACTTTCTACAACACAAAACTGTGCCACTACACTGTCAAACTTTCTGCAACACAAAACTGTGCCACCACACTGTCAAACTTTCTGCAACACAAAACTGTGCCACCACACAGCCACCATTCAAACATCCCTTTCAACATCCACACTGCCCAACCACTTCATCTCCATTTACAAACAAACTGTGCCACCACTTGCTGCCACCAGAGCACAACCCACAACCCTCCTCAACCACTTTATAAAAAACTGCCACATTCAACTCCCTGGCACAGTGCAAGTCACACAACACTCTTCATAACAACAAAACATACCACATTACTGCCATTTCCATATATATCCATTGCATACACTTCAACAACATCTACCTGTACATCATCTCTAAACCACTTTCACTGCCCAGACCCTCATCCACTAGCAACAAAAACTCCTCCAGTCATCAATTCCACTGGGCATTCCAATCACTGCCTTTAACTGCTTGCTCTGTCACCCCATTGCTTCACTAACAGCGATACGAATCAATCACTTCAGCATACATGTCCACCTCCTCCCAAAGTTATAACCGACAGCGGTAAATTAATGATAAAAAATTCAGATGTCTACATACAGCCAAACATAGCCAATCCAAACAAGCTTCAATAACATAGTTTATGAATGATAAAATAAAAGGAGACATCACAAACAAGCTGGAGACATACAACAATGAGCAAATTATTCAAGAAAAGAAAGCCAAAGCAAAGACATTATTCAGTGGCCAACACAACCTAAAATATTTCCATTAGTTCTCCCTTTTTGCATTGGTGGTTCATCTAGTAGTTCTCGATTTTAAGCTTCATCTCCTATGAAGAATGACAGAAGTAATCAGGCACAAAACATATGGTGGTGAAATGCAATACAAAATGGTAGTACAAAAATCTAGCAGTCTCAATATATATATGTAATGTAAAATAGTCAAACCATGTGATAAATCTTGAATTCTTTTAGATCAAAAGGTAACCACAAACGTCGACCCTCGAAGTTTAACAATGTTTAAGCCATATTAAAGAGGAAAATGCAGATTTGAGCAATTTCTACTCAGATCCAAAGCATTCTGGAGCAAATAACAGCAAAGTAAAGCTATGGAAACCTCCTATAGGCTTTGGGCTTTGTATTAACAAATTTTCAAAAATAATCATTATTATTATAATAATTATAATTTGATCTGCTTGTTTCATTAAATTATAAGCCTGAGTATAACAGCAATCAATCAGCACACAAAAGAAGTTCCTCAGCATTTAACTAACAATGATTTTAAATATAAATCACTTCTGTACAGCAGGAGCTTTATGTATCAGCATCAAATTTGAAAATGACACGTACATGCTCAATAACTACATGCATCAGAAAGACAGAGACATTGTTTAATAACTACATGCTCAATATACCTATATTTTTCTTTTTTTCCCTCATTTTCCATAATGTATATGAAGCACGTTCCATGTTCATAACTTAACATGCATAGTGATCGTATTCATATAATAACATCGAATACAATGCATACAACAATGTGAAGCACAAACACAGGGGTTGTGCAAGGTTAACATGGTCCTACACAACATTTACTCTCTATTTTCTGCAACCTTCCCACCTACCAAAATATCTCTTTTTCTTGTCATTTCTTCTTTTTCTGGAATACCATGCAAATGCTTTTTTTTTTAATTGACAGGTCATTTGTATAAGGACAGTACAGCGATGTGTATGTAATCAGCAAAATCAATTATATATGGCCACACCAAAAACACATTGAGTTAATATTTAAGATATCCATGTTTATTTTACAACTTTCTATTTCTCTTCTTTTCTTTATCGAAATGACAGTATTGATGATATATAATATGATTAGGATGAGAGAATATTTGCTGATAGAATTAGCAAGACCACTAGTGATTATGTGGTGCCGGAGTATTTGGTAAAGTGGCAGGGACTTTCCTATGCTGGAGCAACATGGTATATTTTTGCTCTTCACTGTTTTTATATTAAAGAAATGCAAGTTATTGCTGTGATGTCTGTGATTAGATGAAAAATCATGTTGGATATCGGCAACACTATAGCTAAATCATAAGGCAACTTTTTATATATTAAATTTCTAGGTTGTTTAAATGTTGGGTACCCTGTTTATTTTTATTGCAATTCTAGGTTGATTGCTCATGCTACAAAAAATGCTTGCTTATGGTAGTGTTTACTTCAACAAGGCTGAGTTTGGAGTTAACAGTTGTTCCTTTTTATGCATATGTACATTTCATTTAATGGGGTAAAACTGTAAAAGGTTGCTAATCCATAAAATAAGGAATCAAACATCTAAGCTTCTTTGAAAATAAAACAATTATGAACTACAAAATTAACTTCGGACATATTTACTTCAATTATTCAAGGATTCTGTGTCCAAATTAGAAGAATTTCCACATAATCAATTAATGCTATTTTTGTATGAAATATTCCTTTTTCTTTTCTTTTTTCTAATAAAAGATCAGGATTTGACCAAAAAGTGATAATGTTAAAAATCAAATGAAGAAGTAATATTTTGATCGGCCTAATGCTGCAGGAAGAAAGTAAGTTTTGCGCTTAAAAACTTAGTTAATCGAGTTTTGTGCACAAAATATATTTTAGACTGACATATTTTGTAAAAAATGTTAATCCTATTTTGCATTATCTTACCTTGATATTAATATATGAAATAACATTTGAAAAATGTTCTTAAGTTGAGATTTATGTATCCTTGCACCATACTTGTAAGAAAGATATATTGGATATGGACATACACTTTGCTACTAAGGAATGGCATGTTAAAGATAAATAATTTTTGGATGAGCTCACATACCTGCTAAAGATATTGAATCATAATCTTCGGATGGCACACATACCCACCCACTCCAACATCAACAAAGGTCTCTGCAAATTGATGATTTATTTTGTTGGTTCTCTCATCTGGTAGCAGTATATTGTCCAAAACCAATTTTTCATGTGTGGATGGTACAGATTTCCCATGCATTTTGGACGATGTAGAATCTCGACATACAGTACCTATTGCAATAAAATTTATTGTCTAGATCTATCCAACAAAATAACTGCATCGAAAACAAGTAAGAATAAAAAGCAACTAATAAATACCTGTTGCTATTATGTCTAGATTAGAGTTGAGGATTTCACATTTTTGATTGTTCACCACATTGGTCGTATCCTGGGATTGAGAAACAACGAATTTAGAAGCATTGGGTTGTGTGTTGCGTTCTCCTTGTTCTATGTTTCCCACCATGTTGATCAAAAGCTCCATTTGCCCAGACAAATTTCCTACTGTACTCTCCAAATTTCCCACCGTACCCTCCAAACTTCCCATCCTCATTTTCAACTCAGCATTGTCTCCACAAACATGTTTCAATCGTTTATGTGCAATAGCAGAAGCCTTAATATTAGTCTTTGGTATGACGGTCCCAACACCGCGGCTCCTACCCCTTGTATCCTTTCCCATCACTTGTGATATGATATCTTCATCCACTGTCAATTTTTCTTCATCACTATCGGTGATCTTTTCCTTCAATTTCGCAATTTGATCCTGAGATTGCATAATACTTATATGGACACATAGTGCATAAAAGAAAGAAAATTGCTCATGTTTAAATTTAGGAGCAAAAATAACTTACGAAGTACGAAGAATTGGCATCTGATATGCTACCATCTTTTTTCGTGTGTGTCTTCTCCCATACATGACGATGGTTGATATTTGCAGATGGATTTGCAACGATCTACAATATATAAAATATGTTAGTTGTGATTTTTACCATTTTGGAAAAAAAAATGAATATAACTTACCATTTCGTGTTCTATTCTAGCGTGACTTTTACGGCCTGCATGGTGAGCATAACTGAGCGATGATCTATTTTTTTTGGCTAACTCCCTTCTTCTGCTCGCTTCAGGCGTTGCTTCATTTTTTATGAACTCGTTCCAATCTTCTTGAGCAATTGTAGGTGGACAATTTTTCATTCGTTCTTCGTCATTGTCGAAAGTGTCATAAAAACTTGCTCTCAAGTTTTTTTTGTGTCTCCTAAAAGCCTCGGATATTCTTTTTTAAAAAAATTCCTTTGAAAGTGGGTCGAGCGCATACATTTTCTGCAAAAAGTAAAATACATAAACAAGTTAATCAATTCTATCAGACTTAAAACGGGTTTCAGAAACCGACTGTAACAGGTAGTGCATATACATTGCAAATAGAGTGACTGACCATAAATATTTTTTAAATACTGTCAGAAATGAATCAAAGTAAAAACTTACCACCAATTGATTCCAAACATCATCCTTATATGTACCGGGTACTTTGTTCCAACTTATGTATGATATCGGCACATGAGCTCTTACTAGTTTACCCAGCATAGTGGCGATTTTTCCAGCGTTTTCTGAGACTGGAATACCAAATAAGTTTTGATCAACTATTTTTTCTTCTGAACATGATGAATGTGATGATGCTGGATTTTGTGACATAACTGTAAAATGCTAGATTTTCTGAATACCAAATAAGTTTTGATCAACTCGGCTGTCCTGAAATAAAAATGAAATCAACATCACTGTAAAATTTGTTGTTTAGCCAATAAAAGCGTTCTCATCAACCATCAATTCATGGCAATAACAAAAGTAAAAAAGCAATAACAACAGAAGAACTACTTGGATTTCAAATTTGACTACAATCAACTAATGAAAATGGTTTGAATTTGTAATTTCGATTCCACGTTTAGTTTTAAAAATAAATCCCCTTTTATCTACAAGTCTATAAAAAACATACTATCGTGAAACTTTTCAATATAACAGAAACCAACAACAATATAGACATTTTAAGAAACCTTCTCTTTATGTGAATTTTTGTTTGGTTCAATGATATCTCACACTCCTACTACCCCAAGGAATAGGAATTCAAACGAGAAATGAAGCATTTAACAATTCATCAGTTAACAAATGGTTTTGGTAAGGTCTTCTAATTTTTCATTATCTTCAAAAGCTGATTGATAGACGGTAGGAAACTCAATGTCATCCACATTTGTAGTCAACCGTTTTGGTGTATGCAAAACCACAGACCAACCGTTATTTTTTAAATCTGCTGAGTAGAACACTTGACTCGCTTCTGATGCAAGAATAAATGGCTCATCATTCACGCTATCTTTGCTCTTCAATTTCCCTAAATTAACCATGATCAAGTTTGAAACAGGATCTATTTTGCAACCATTGATCTTATCCTCGACCTTTACCCAATCATAAAAAAAAAACTGTTTGTTTGAAGTCAGTGTAATCCAACTCAAGTATCTGCTGAATGACTCCGTAATACGTTGTTTCTGCTTCCTTATAATTTTTATCTTTACCACTCGCTCTAAATTTTGTAATTGCTTTCATGCATACACCGCTATCTTGTGTTACCATACGGTTTTCGTACATTTTCGTGGAAAATAAAAAACCATTCACTTGGTACTTAGTATAACTAAGCGCCGTGAACTTCGGCCCATGCACTAGCCGCCAGAGAGTTGGATCAACATCGATGCACTTCAACAACTACATAAAATACAATAAATAAATAAAACATGGTCACGAAGGTGTATTGCCAACTTATAAACACGTGAACTACTTAAGATGCTGTAATACCTCGTTGCGTAACCATAGAGTAAAACTTTGAACGACTTCGACAGTTGTACCTCTGCCTCGTGATTGAAATCTAGTACTTTTCGCATAGGAGTATACCTCCTACGAAAAACACATATCAAACCGAATACATAAATTGAATTAAAAAATGGAAATTCAAAACAAAGGTGTGAACTTACTTCTTTCATTCATCCAATCCATCATACTTATTAAGGACCCATCTACGTACTTGTTCAAACTGCACTTGGGTTAACATTATATCTTTACCATTATCTAAAGGTATCTCACCGGTAAACTCATCGTCCTCGTCTAAAAACGCTTCGCGGGTATGTTTATGATTGCCATCACCTCCGTTTGGCATATATTCCATGCAGTAAAGGCTAACTTCTTCACCCTGTCTATATAGTATGTAGATATTTGATCAGATTCATTTATCCACTTTTTGCCTATACTGAAAGACATATTGGCCTCCTATATCATATATGTTAGAACATTAGACGTAATATAATATATATATATATATATATGAGTGTATATATAGGACGTACTCTAAAAGTACCAAGTTTGATTTCATTGGCCTTAATTTTTAAGTGCGTTTATCTGTGTCCATTGGCCTTAATTTTTGATTATTTTCTTTGCCAAGTTATATTATGAATTTATAAGTTAATTTTATGGGAGCGTCTCCTTTATTTACTTGAATCATTTTTTGATTTTCTTATTTTTGTTCATTTTAATTTCCATGGTGCTATATAGGGGCAAGCAGTACTTGAACCAACTGGTCGCTAATTTTGTGTATCAAATATTAAGTAAATGGTAGATGTTCATTTGCATTGCTAAAAAATTATATACAATTTCATTTCAAAAAGATTTTTCTAATTATATTCCTTTTCATTTTGCATTACATTTACAACTTTCTTTTTTTTACAAAACTGTTGCATTACTCTGCCATCAAAACTATGCATTACCTTCCACTATGCACTGCTACATCCATGGTGCATACATACAAATTCACATCCATTTGCCTGAACAACCATCCATTTGCATTCACCAACTTCACAAACTCCAACACCATCCACAAACTACTTCACATCTTCCTTCTACTGCCTTTGTGCACATCTTTCTCATCAACACTGCCTACTCAACCAAGTGCTGCATATCCACCTGCACACTCATCTCCATCATCAAAGCAATACTTCATCACCCATACATACATCACCCATACATATTTCATCATCAAAAAATTCCCTTACTTCCATTTCAACAGCAGAAAACCAGCCATCTCCTTCAACTAAAATAGTCCTTTCCTTCCATCTCCTCTGTCAACAACAGCAACACTTCCATCCTTGCTGCCCATAACCACTGCTACCACAAACCCAAAAACCTCTTCCACTACTTAACTCCAGCAAACTCTGCCATCACCCCGCTCATAATCAACTCTAACATCTGCATCACCTTTAACATCCTCCTTCTCTGACATACTCCCCTTTATCACATCACTCAACCACGTTATCATTTCAAAATATACCCACTGAAAAGTATTTATGTATAAATACTTTTTGGTTGTTTCTCCTATTAAATCGGTTGCCCTGTGGAAAGACTCACCGAACTCCCCCTTGGGCTGGGCATGGTAGAGAGACTAGATCAACTAATAATTGTACATAGCATTGAACTCATTGCCTACACCGTCGACCAATCAAAGTGAGCAAAACCACACTCTGCCTAAAGGGAAGTAACCAGAAATAGAGGAGAACTAAATTGATGAAGTGCAGTGTGGAACTGTCGTTGCTCGCCTAAAATGTCCTTAACAGCCTATTTTGAAAGTATCAATAGGTTACCGACCCAAAAGAAGAAGAAGAACAAGAACAAGATGATAAACAAGTGGTAAGAAGAAGATGATAAACGAGTGGTTCACCGTACATGATCCATCGTATGTGCTATGTAACTTGGAAAACGAGTCAAACAACCACCAGTTCCTCAACTATAGTTACTAAAATATAGGTTTACCTAGTCTTGAAGCAATAAAAATTCGATTCCAAATGGCAAACACCAAACTGTTTCCAAAAAATTTGCCATTACAATGGCACTATTTTGTAGCACCGGAGTAATGTCTATGCATTACCCCTCTCCTGATACTTGGCTTGCGCCATTAACAATAATTTTATCCACTTATACAACAATATCAAAACCATATACAATGTCAAAACCATATACAATGTCAGAACCATATACAATATTAGCACCAAGCTGTAAATTATGCAAGGATAAAAAAATCCAATCATAATGAACCTCTACCAAGTTACATGGTTAATCTACGACTTTATTGAAGAAGCCACTTGGTTTTGTTATAATGAATACACCAACGAATTTTTACTTCAAGGACGACTGGGACAGTTCATTTGATTGTAAATTCATCTTTCCAAGATATTAAACACTTAAAGAAAGATCGATCATTGCAAGAAGAACTAATTTTTACTGCACAAATATTATTAGGAGTCGCACATCTATTTCCATTAAGTTCGTACTTTAACATCCATGTTCATCTAAAATAAAATCATTGAACTCTCATATGAAACCATTTCTGTCTACAAATAATATCTAGAAGAAAGTTTAAATACTAGGAATGACCATGACTTGAACATTTTGCTCCCAATGGCAGGACATTATCTCTACATAGAGGACATGTTGTCCACCCAAAATCAAGCCAACTATCTAGACACTGTCTATGGAAACTATGCTTACAATTCATATCTCTAATCCAAAATTTGGTAGGCAATCATCAACCAGATAGTGCACTTGTATTTGTGCAACACGACGCATAAATAGTTAATACCATAATAATCATTAAAACATTGGAGTTGCTATACCTTCATACATATATCCATGTGTTTCCCACTACGAACACAGAAGACGAATTATCATTAGGTGAATTACCGAGCCATGACCATCAAGATGAATTATCATTAGGTGAATTACCGAGCCTCGCTTGTGAACATGGATAAAATGATGGTAAATTTGGTAACCCATATGCCCTATCTCCGTCATTCAATAAGATAAAATTAGTCTACAATATATCTCCGACGTTCAATAAGATAAAATTAGACTATGATATAATGCTGAAATTTGCTGTTTTTATACATGTACAGTAATATGTGGAACAGTTTTTATTCATTTAGTTTACTCTCGAAACTTTAATTTTAATCAAAGCTCCTGGTTTCAGTAAGGCTTTGTTTGTCATTATAGTTGTGTGGCAATAACTTGATGCAGAATAAGTATGTTGGGGCTTTTTTTCTTTTTTTCTTTTTCTTCTTCTTCTTCTTCTTCTTCCATTTTTCTTCTTCAGAAAGTTGATTGAAATAGGCTATTCTTTACCTAAAATTGTCGAAATCCAATATTTTATTTTCTTCCTAACCTTTCTCTAATGTTTGGTTTTTGAAATATAAATTCCAATGCAGGCAGATACAAAGTGTGTATACACTCATTTAATTACTTGACAGTAATAAATCTTCTAACGAATCTTTTATAAGTGTCCAAATTTTAATCAGCAGATTAGTAAAGATTTCTGAAATATCAATTCATCAACCACTTACACCATGTTGAATTCAATGTCAAAAAGTGTTTTTGTATCATCAAAGTTCAACACTTCAAATTGATATTGATGCACTCCAAATTAAGTTCTTCAATTTTCACGTTAACAAATTCCCACCAAAATCATGTATTTCCCACTACGAACACAGAAGACGAATATTCCCAATCGATAATCACAAATCGCATTACCAAAATCACAGTATAAACTGAAAGACATTGATGTTTACCTCGACACCCTTGAACCGGGAACCAGTTCACGCGAACCCACCCAAATCCAAATTGAACAGCCACGCCCAAAATTCGTTTCCTCCAATCCTCTGAACCAACCGCAGACGAAGCTTAAATCCCCTAAATATATTCACGAATTCTTGTTATGGAGGTTGCGTACAGTGGAATTCATTTGGAGGGTGAAACAGAACGGTGGTCTCGAAAAGGAACGGCGAAAACGAAAGTGCTGGAAATAAAAAAAAGGTGGGAGAGTGTGCGTTTTGGGGAAAATTTTCCCACGAAAAGAGGCACGGAATTTAATATGGGTACAAGCCGTATCAAATATTAATACGGCTTAAAGCCGTATTAAACAATTTAGATACGGCTATAAGCCGTATTAATATTTGATACGGCTTGTAGCCGTATCAAATGCGCCGCCTACGGCAGTGCCAAAATCCTATCTATGGTGTAGTGAAAACTGGAATTTCTAAATTTGAATGTTAGCAACGTGCTATGATTTTAGATGGTAGGTATTGGATGTATGTGAAATTGTTGAGCTATACTTATATTTATAGAAGTGTGAGAAATTTGGATGTAAAAACAAGTTTTTTATTTTCAAAAGTTGCATGCATGTAGAACTGCCTGTACATTTAGGTGTTTGCACCATATTTTAAAAATTGTTTTAAAATAATGCATTCATATAGGAGGCGCTGATTTAGAATTGCTCAGTTTACATATCATGTATACTATTATATGATTGGTTGTGAAATTGTTTGTACACTAATTGATTGTTAGTTTTTAATGATTGTACATTATGTTGCATTGTTCAGTCCTTCAGGAATTTTGGGGAAATTCTTTTTTAAAGGGGAAGAATATAACACCCCATAAGTTTAACGCTAATAAATTAAAAAATAATAATAAATAAATGATAATGTTGAAAATGGAATTTTTGCACATGTTAGAATTTGGCTATGGAACTTACACCATTGGGTTCGTGGAGATTTTCCGACCAATTTCATATATAAAATTTTTCGATCGGGGTTTAAACAAAAAAGTTATTAACGTTTGAAGGTTTTGAATCAGAAACAATTATATATACAATTATAGAAATAAAAATAAATTAACTGTTAATTAGTAATGCTAATGGAAGATTAGATATTAATAAATGTTAACGGTAAACTAAATCTTTGAAAATATACAATGTGGGAAAGAAATGAACGAGATTGGTTAATTAAGGAATCTGATTAAAAAAATCAAACACGCTAATAAATTAATGCACAGAACACACCACAGGTCGACGAGCAAAGCACCTAGGTCGACTGGTAGTGGTCGACCCGTGTTGTATAAAATTTGCATAATGAGCATGGTGATTGAACAACGTTGATTTATCCAATTATTTTTCTTTCGTGAGAAGTAATTGATGTGCGTCTCTGATTAAAATAAAGACTACATAGGATAAATCATCGCTCCAAGTTGACTCCAGACCTTATAAATATAAGTTTAGTTCTCACTTCTCTTCTCATATTTTCTAGAGCGGAGCTCTGCCATTCTATTTTTTCCAAAAAATTTAGATCCCTAAAAATAAAATAAAATAATATATATATGTATATAAGTGGAGAAAGATGGAAAATAAGAGAAGATAAAAATATAAGCAATTAAGAACGACAACTAAAAAGTAAGAGAGAGCCAAATAAAAAGGGAATGGATCCAGATCTACAGAATTGGCAAGCTAAAGTAAGGTGAGTGGAAAAATTACGTGTTTTGTAATAATATTAGATTTATATCGTTGTGATCTAATTCGTTGATGCTTAATTATAATCGATTTGGATTTTTATTTATATGTGCATAATGATTAGATACAGATTTTAGTTTGGATAATTTAATAGTTATGCATGATGAATTAGTGTAAATAACAAATTGAATAATGAATTGTATACGTAATGATTATGAAATAGATCTAATGAAATTTATTATGGTATGGATTTAATGAAATTGGAAAACATGTCTATGTATTTTGTATTAGTAACTCATTACGAATTTATTAATAATAAATTAGTATTTGAACAAAGGATAAAAAGTAGAATAAAAGAATTCTATTAAGATTTTATGGGTTTAAGTTATATTTTAATTCGTTGGAATTTGAGAAGTTGAAAGTAGATTTCTATGTGTTATCAAATTTAAAATAAACAAAAGTGCAATGTTTGAAATAACAAGAAATATACATAAAAAGAAAGTGACGTGATAAATGAGGATATTCACTGTATTTTATACTGTTTATTTCAAATAATAAAAAGATAGTTCCTTGTAATTGTAAACATCGCACAAATCTCTCTTTTTGAATAATATATGAAAATTTACGATGTTCACATTTAATGACAGAAATGTAGTTCCAACGTATTAAAATACAGTAAACTCCAAAAGTTAAACTGGAAGATAGGATACGATAAGAATATCCTAAAAAGATAAAATACAAATAAAAATGAAACGTAAACAAAAAAAAATCTAAAAGATAGGCAAGAAGAAATAAAAGGATAAAATAGAAATAAAGATAGAAAATGGGAAAAGGAACAAAAGGATGAAAAATAGTATTATGAACTTGATAAAAGTAAAGAGCTAAATGAACTTAAAGTAAAGGAAAAGGATAAACGTATAATGAAATAAAGGCCTAGGGTCAACAGTAAACTACAAAGGCAAGGTAATTAAGTAAGTGTAAAAGAATATATACATACATACATACATACATACATACATACATACATACATATATATATATAGGATATATATGTAGTTTCAAATATGTGTTTATGACGGGTGTGAACTGCTATAGTTAAAGTATTGTTTAATGAATGATATGACATTTGGTCATTAGAGTAGGTTGGAATCCAAGGTCAGTAGTGTTACGCAATAGAAGTCTGACCACTACAAGAGACTACCAACAGTTATGTAACATTATACTGATGTGAGACATATTCAACCATAGGATCTATAGAGTATATACTTTTGCGTACAGATAAAGAAATACCCCCAATAGATAGAGTAGTCTGCTTCAAATATAGTTTTTAAGGCGGTATTGTCTTGATTGCATTAGACAACCTAAATGGGATGATGAGTGAGATCGAGCACTACGCAGCATGGTTGGTACATACGGTATCATCAAATATGGCATAATATTACGAGTAGCCGTCAAAGGTAGGGCTGCATAGGGTGATACATCATTAATCCTTAGCGGTCAGCGGGAAAGACATGGTTATACCTAACCGGTCTTCGCCTCCTACCAGGGTAGACTCAGTTGGGTTATGCATCATTACGGTTATTTACTAGTTGTTTGTCAGAGCATTGCTAGTTAACCAAATAGAGTTCTTTCAAATTGGTTGGGGTGGTCCATGGAACCGAGTCCATAATAGGAAGTAGACAAAGTGGTAAATCCCCAAAGCGAGATAGAGTACAACATAATATTTTGAAAAGTCGTCATTAGGAACTATGAGAGTGTTATATGGCGACGAGATCATGACACGACGAGGGCGGTGGATCCTAACGGGGTGCTGATTGATAGACACTACCGGGGATGATATCTAGATACATTGGGGGACTGTGATACTTATATTATTATATATGTATGCAGCTATGATTCTACAAAGGGTAGACGGGAACAGATCGTATGCGAATGTGGAGTCGAGATGACTAATTAAAATGTAAGTAGATATAACATGAGGCAGATAACAATCGGCATAAACTAGCATTATGTACACAATGCATAATTTACTGGTCATCCGAATGTTGTTCTGACCTCCTCCTCATTACAACCCCCAAGATAGTTTGAAGGGCAGGTACTGGTGCTTGATATGTTCAGTGTTGACAAAGACACTTGATTTTGAAAGTGTCAAATCTTGGTCAATAGTTATATGACTTACTATATTTTTGTTATTCCACTATAAGTTATATCGTTAGCGATCTAATATGCACTCTCTTATTTTATTTGTAGCATGCCAAACCAACGATACGTACTTTGGTGAACTTGGTTTTTCGATTTAGCGAAAATTTAAATCCAATAGGATGTGGGTTGTTATATTTGGTTAGCCCAAATTTGTTTTTAGGGTTCTTATTCGAAATGGACAATACAAAATACAGTGAATATCTCTATTTTGTGCATCTCTTTTTTATGTGTATTTCTTGTCATTTCAAACATTGCACTTTTATTTATTTTAAACTTGATAACATATAGAAATCTACTTGCAACTCTCAAATTCCAATGAATTAAAATATCACTTAAACCCCAAAAATCTTAATAGAATTCTTTTATTCTACATTTTTATTCTTTGTTCAAATACCAATTTATTATTAACAAATTCATAACAAATTACTAGTACAAAATATGGAGGCAATTTTTCCAATTTCAATAAACTCACACCATAATTAATTTCATTAGATCTATTTCATAATCATTACGCATTTACAATTCATTATTCATTTCGTTATTTATATTAATCATTACGCGTAAATAATAAATTATCCAAACTGAAATTTATATCTAATCATTATGCACTACAATTAAATATCCAAATCGATTATAATCAAGCATCAATGAATTAGATCACAACGATATGAATTTAGTTTTATTACAAAGCATGTAATTTTCCCACTCATCTTGCTTTTAGCTTTTCCATTCTCCAGATCTAGATCCATATCTTTTTATTCGACTCCCTCTTACTTCAAATCCAAAGCAATAAAAGAGTATTCATTTATTAAAATTACACATTTGGGAAAGGATTAAATTAACTTTAGATTAGAGTTTTGAATTCAAGTTTACCTTTTTAATTTTGCACACACGCACACACACAATATTTTACTTTTAGAAATCTAGGAATTGTAGAGAAGAGAATGGCATTACCCCACTCCAGAAAATATGAAAAAAGAAGTAAGAACCAGGCCTGTATTTATAAGGGTTTTGAGTTAACTTGGAGCGTTAGATTTATCTTGTGCAATCTTTATTTTCATCAGAGACGCACATCAATTACTTCACATAGAAGAAAAATATTTGGATTAATCAACGCCGCTCAATCACACACTCATTATACCAATTTTATATGACATGAGTTAACCACCCCTTGCCTAGGGCCGACTGCTACCAGTATACCTAGATGCTTTGCTGCTCTGCCTATGGTGTGCTCCATGCGTTAACTTATTAACGTGTTTTATTTTGTTAATTTTATTCCTTATTTAGCTAATTGCTTCTACTTGTTTTCCATTTCTTTCCCTCGAGATAATTTACTTGCACTATATACACATTTGTGAGATTTGATTTCCATTAATGTTAATTAATTATCGTTTATTTCCTTAATTAAATATATAATTATTTCCAACTCTAAAATTTCAAACGTTAATAACTTTTCGTTTGAACTCCGATCGGAAAAAATTATATATAAAAATTGATCAAAAAATCGCCACGAACCCGATTGTATAAGTTTCGTACCAAATTCTGAAGTTTGCAAAAATTCTATTTTTAGCATTTATTACTTATTTATTAAATTCTTTTTAATTAATTAGCATATAACGTAGGGTCTTACATAGCAAGAGGTCAAGAACTGTTCATCAAATTCACAAAATACCGATTTATCCCTTAGAACTAAAGTGGACAACAAAAGAGATGAATGTAAATCAGGAAAAAAATGATAATCTCCGATCCCAATATGCCAACTGCCCTTCTAATGATGATTTGGCTAAGATTAGTAAGAAAATGTGATGATTTTTGAAGATAATTGGGCTAATGGGAGTTTAGAGCTATTTTGGAGAAGATGGAAATAACTTAGATCTATTTCAACAGCCTTCTCTTAGTGCAATTTTCGAGATGAGTTAGTGAACCTATGTATAGACTTAGGCAATTACCTATTAATGCAGGCCAGTAGCAACCAAAATTTAAAACAAGTTTAACTTTCAAATGGTAAATCCGTTTATCTATTATGACCATTATACAGAATGAGAAACCATCATCCTGAAGTAGTGAAAGTGATTTGAGACTCTAATTTGGCTCCTATTAAAAGTTAAAGTTCAAACAAGATTTTAAGCCAAATCGTCACATAGAAATTCAAAGAAAAATCATAGATGTGGAAAATGTCCCAGGAAATCATTTTTCAAAATCAACCTCATACGAAGAAAATAAAAATATTTTATAGTCCTCCGGTACGTACGTGAAATACGGGCCGTTGCAGTTTTACCAACGCATTGGTTTCAGGTGAAATAAGAATGAGATATGTTGTTTATATCATAACTACCAAAGTATTTTATAGAGATGATTATAGTATGTGGTAAGGTAAACGTACTTCACTCTATGTTTTTCCCTTTGTGTTCATCGCTGTTAGGTTGATGGAGACTGGCCTTATCTATCAAGTGAAGTTTGAAGGTGCATATGACGATGACGTTATCTATGTATATAACTTTGTATATCAATAAACATTTGACATTGACTTGTCTGTGTTTGGATTGTGATTGGATATTATAAGACATATGTATTTGGTTGGATTGGTTTAGTTATGAAATAAAGTGATGTGTTGTTTATATTATATATTTCCTCTTACGCTGTAAGATTTCGAAAGTTATAGTTAGAGTATATATTTTGTTTCTTGTTATTATATATCTCAACATCTTATCAATTTTGGCTTTCGGGATTTATACATCTTGGATTTATGTTAAATCAAAGGGTTAAAATGAAGGTTGTTGCATACTGTAAGTTTTGGTGTTATTTCGCATTCAACCTGTTTGATTAAAACTTTCATATTTTTTATTACACCATAGATTATATAATATTGCCATCAAGATGTTTGCCTTATATTTTGATAAAACTTCACGCAAACAAATATATATTAATATCTCTCTACCGTTGATTTCTGCCATGCAAATCTATTAAATAATAGTAAAGCAGAAGAATTTAAAGCTCTCTTATTAATTCTAGCTATTTCCTCCTCTCTCCTTAATTCTCTCCGGATATTTTATTTTTTCATCTCACAATTTATTGTTATTATAATTATTACAATGTTTTTATTGGTTCTCTTTTTTACTATTAAAATTTAATACTAATTTTTACAATTATTTACATATTTCTTTCAAGTTTTTTTGTTATTTTTACATGTAAGTCCACATATATTAAATTTAGTTAGATGGTCTTAAATTTAAGCTTTTTAAATAAACAATTAACAAATATTCATTGGTTGACCTAATATATTTTGAAAAATAATAATTCAACATGCGTACTGCATTCATATTGCATTCATATTGATATAAATAGTAAAATTAATTTTTTATTCAAATCCATATAGTTTTAATTTTTCACAACTATATACAAATTATACAATGTTCTACTAATATTCTCTTCTATCATTTTGCATTTAAATGCCAACATTCAATATTTTTTCAATTATTTACGGATTTCTCCTAATTTTTCTTATATTATTTTACATCCAACTCCATATTTTGAATTTATAATTGATCTTGAATTTAAACTTTTTAACTGAATCCAATTAAAAAATATTTCTTAATTGACTTAATAAATCATAAAAAAAGATAATTCATCGTGTATACCGCATTTGTACCGATATAAATGGTAAAATTATTTTTTCACTCAAGTCCGTATAATCTAATATTTTCATAATTATATACAAAATTATCTATGATATTTTTATATTTTTCTACATTTAAGTTCATAAATTTCTTTCTTTCTAAAATTAGTTATTTAATACAAAGAAATACATGCATAATTTTTTCTTTCCAAAATTAGTTATTTAATATAAAGAAATATATACATAATTTTTTCTTTCTAAAGTTGTCATTTCATTACAGACAAATATATACAAAAAAATTCTTTCCAAATTGGTACATCATTACAAACATATATAATGTTTTTTCTTCCTAAAATTGGTACATCAAATGGACTCTTTATTATTATTAAATTATATTTTATAAAAATAACATTACAATTAATGATAATTGATGAATGTTTGTGTTTTGTATTATTGAAAAAAGAATAAATATTTTCAATTAGTATGTTTTTGTACAAAAATTTACAACTTAATTATTTATATCATAATATGAGTTGATCAATGGACAAAAATTATACCATATTTTGATTAGAAATATTTTTCTATCATATTTTATTATCATTTTTATATAAATGTTAAATATTTTTTGGAAAGTTTTACTATAAAATAAAAATAGTAAGGCATGAAACAATGTGATTTGTAACGTTTTAGATCTTATTTTCACTTAATATTTCTATTAATAGTTAAATAAATATTTTTATAAATATGTGCTGAAGGAACTTTTGATGCATACAAATATATTGAGTCTTTGGTATTACACTTCTATTTTTAGGTAATAGTCATCATTCTCTCAAATAATGTTGTTATTTAATGTATACATCATTTATCTTTTAGCCAAGTGTATCAAAAGCTAAATGTCAATTTCAGAATATATGTACATGAATATTTATTTATGAAAATTTATAGAAATATTAATTTCAAAATTTATTAAGAATACTTATTTTCATTTATTTGATTAATAAATAATGATATATAACTCATTTTTATCAACAAACATGATAATTTAATTTTTATTCAAACATAAAAATATATGAATCTCATAAAAAAACACTTATATAATATGGTAATTTCATTTTATAATTCATTTATCTTAACAAATTCATGAGATGTTGCATAATAAATTATATTGTTCAAAAATAGTTAAAATATTATTTTTCTACAAAATACCGTGTGCAACGCACGGGTAACACACTAGTCTACTAGTTGGTCCAACTCATGACAGCGAAGGTACTTTCTATTATCGTATCTTTTAGCACATCAAAAGATCATATTTATATAATCTAACGGCACCAATTGTAAATTCAATCACCATCTTCAATACATCAAGATATCGTTTTTAGAATCCAATGGCTACAAATGTTTTTAGAGCCTCTGTTTCTTTATTTGCTTATCCAAAACCCATCAATAAATTTCAAGCAATGGCCTCTCCGTCAATCTCAATCTCCGAAGAGAGAAAGATGCCAGTTTTGCTTTTTGATGTTATGGATACGCTTGTTCGCGACCCTTTTTATCAGGATATTCCTGCCTTTTTTAAGTGGGTATTTCTCTCTCTCTGCTACTTGATGCGATTCATTTTATTCTCATGGTGTGTCTTGCTGGATAGGGCTAGTCTATTTTTGATTTGGGCGTCATATGTCATTGTTTCGTCTTAATTAAATTTATAGATTAAAATCATGTTTGGTAGCATTTACACTGTTGATTTTTTTTTCTTTTAATATGACAACTTCGGGATAATAAATCAGTAATGAATAAAATATGTTGGTAACTTGGTACTAAACTCAAAGCTTGCCTAGAGACCGATCAGCATTCCGTACACATGTAAGCAGTTCGATAGTAATATTGCATCATTTATTTAAAAAAAAAGGCGGGATAATGGAATCGAACCTGCCTTCAATCCATCTCGATCATGGAGTTATCATCCAATAGAAGTCTCTGGTCCATAACTTCATTCTGCCATCCGTTCCTACCATAGTTATGAAAGACGCACCAAGGTGCACAATGGCACACGGCCCGGCGTAGCGTGACGCGGCGTTTGCGCCTTTCTTTCTTGTAGCACGGCATACACACAAACGGCGCACGGCGAATGACGCAAATGGCGCATGGCGCAAAAGAACGCGATTTTTCATTATATTATTGTTTTTTATATAATCCAAACCGTATAAAAATTAGCATACATCATATTATGGAACGTTAAAAAGAAGCTACAGTACAACATCCATGATACCATTCATCCAATATCCTTGAAGGATATTGATGATTGTAATGAATGATTAACAAAAAATATGGATGATGCATCCGATGCTGAAGATGAGCTTGTATTTGATGATGATAATGATGACTTGACTTGGAGTGTTGCTGCTAGAGTTGTAGGTATGGAGGAAGCTAGATATTCGAGTAGAAGAACATCTACATCGAGATGTTTTTCAGCATCCGCTTCAGTTCCTTTACATCTTTACGAAGAAGAAACAAATCTAGATGAGATGGGTAAGGAAGACACCGAATCTTATGAATTTGATGATGCAAACATTGATTTGGAAAATATAATTGCTGAATCATATTCGTTTTATTAGCAATATGTATAATTATATTGGATTTTGGCTTTAGAAAACTATTATGCTTGAAATTCTATGTTTATAATGTTATATTTGATGATTTTTTTGCAAAATGCCAAAAAAAAAATCTTTATTGCATATGTTTAGCAAAAATATTGAGTTTTTTAAATTTATTGTTATATATATTAAATTCATTAAAAAATTCTAAACGTGTGCAGTAAATTAAAAAGGCACGCGCCGTTTGCCGCGCCGTGCGCCAAGACTCTGTAGAGGCTTTGCGCATTTTTGCGTCTTGCACCATTAATAACTATAGTTCCTATAGTGAGCTTCTGGTTCCAGCTCTTGCTATTGTGCAATCACATTTCGATCGCTCCAACATCTCTCGTTTCAAGTATTAGAGCTCATCCTAGATTCAAATCGATTTGGCTCCTGGGTAAACTCATCTTGGCACCGGCCTGTTCTAGTCGTAGGGGCTTGGTTGCAGTTTGCTCCGCTCTAACTCCAAATGCTCTCGAATTGGTTTCTGGCCTTTGGTTTTGAACTCCGAATGTTCTTTGTTGATCCATCCTTCTGAAAAATCCATCTAGCATCTCATGTTATCAAGTCACTATTTCATCGTGCATCTCTTTCATCATTTTCTCTATCTCTTCCCTGGTCACGGACGGATGGTTGTGAACTTGAGGACATCTCTTGACTGCCCTCATACTCTAGTTTACTTGGTCCTGTGACTGCTCCAGTAGAAGGCCTTTTCATCCCTTTCAAACTTCAGATCCAAGTTTTAGATTCAGTTTAATCTTTGATCTAATGAAATAAACGTAAAAGAAATAGAAAAGACACAATTTTATAGCGTTTTGGCAAATACCTCGGCCTATGTTCAGTTTAATCTTTGTGATCGATTGATTCTTTTTGAAATACAATGATTATACACAAATTCGACTACAATCTAGTGGATCTTGAATTTAGGAGTGTTTGGAGTATTTGGAAAAGAAGAAAATATAAGAAAAATCAAGTGCCAAAAAGAAGTCATCTCCAAGTTACAGATAACTTGTTATTTATAGGTAAATCGTCTAGCAGATTCGGATATACACGAAATATCAAGTCAAGATCCAAGACCAAGTGTTAAGAAGTGGGCTTCGGGGCTCAAACATCAATAAAGACCTTTCGGCACCGAGTGGTTTCCCTCGATACCGACTGGTTTTTATAGGAGGGAATCTTCTCTCCTTCCACTCTGCTTTCTACCCCGATTCATTGCGTTTCAAACACTTTTCCTTTGAGATTTAGTTGTTTTAGAGAGGTTCTGGTACCGCTTGTTCTTACCTGCCTTCATTCTCTATAACCGAAATCCTTTTTATCTGGCATTAATTTAGAACCACGTGCATCTAAAGCACCTTTTACTAAAATCAATGTAGTTGTATGCAAACCTAGAGCAATTGCATGATGAACCAAGAAATCTCCCGGACCTATTGTTAAGAAGAGTGAATTATTATTTTCATTAATAGCATTTAACCTACCGGGTAACCATATGCTTCGACCTGCATTGAATGCTGGTCCAGTTGTTGAAGATAAGAGTACATCAAACCCATAGGAAGTCTCATCCTTTGAGAAAAGCACTATATGGCAACCACTTGAAGTAGTGCTTCAAGTACAAGTGGTTTTGAAGATCCATAATGGAGTAAAAAAACTCTCGGTACCGAGTGGTCCACTTTGCTTCAAATCTTCTGGAATTTCTTGAGTGTGTTCTTATTGCCTTTCTAAGCATGTTTCAAATTCGTGAATCGTTTCATCTTCATTCTGACGTTTTGATTCTAGTGAAAATCTATTTGATCAAAAAAGCCGGATAATAAACACCGATAAGCTGCAGTATTTTTAAGCGACAAAATAAAGTCAATTTTTTTCCAACAACATCAAGCAAGCTGAGTGGTTAAATGCTTTTTTGCATTATATAAATTGTCTTTACATATTTATTTCCCAGAACGTGCACGTGTAGAGAAATATAATAAAGGACAAATTTTCGACGTGGGCTAATTTTCGAATCAATTTCCCGATCGGCGTTGGTTTTGAAATTTATTATCAAACATGGCTAGTTTTCGCCCAGTTAGCATCCCAGTCACGTTTTTGTAACTGCCACAAGAATGCGCAACTGTCAGTTGCGCATGAGATTTCCAGGATAAAGCGCAACTATGAGACGCGCAGATTTGGGTTTGAATTTTTTTTACGAAGCGCAACTTATAGTTGCGCAACGGGGGGACGTTGGTTTTTTCAAACAGGTGCAACTCTTAGTTGCACCTGCACAGGTTGCTGCTGCTAAAACAGAGGCAACAGCGACCATCCTCTCCATTCCACCAAAACTCTTCCCAACCTTCAATCTTTCTTCCATGGCCGAACCCAACAACTCCCAACCTAAATTTTAGCCAATTACCACCATCTTTTCACAAAATTATCAAATTTCTTCATCTTTCTTCGATTAAACCAAAGCTACAACAATCCCTTCACCCACACTCACATTATCACTAATTAATATAGATAATTGGGAGATTCCAGATGCAGTATTTGTGCAATATGTTGAACAGATGGAAGCTGAAAATGAATTTGTTCCTGAAACTCAGTTTGAAACAGTTCCTGAAGCTCAATTTGAGATAGTTCCGCCGGCTAATGATGTTGATGTTCAATCTGTTTTGGATAATCAATTCTGTTTAGGTAAACCGAATCAAAGACCGAGAAAACAAATTAGCGGCGAAGGACGAGTGAGACAAGATAAACATCCACTTTGCCACTGTGGAGATGTTTGTGAGGTAGTTGTATGCAAAACTCAAACAAATGCTGGACGTCGGTTTTATGCACGTGTCGGTTACCTTGATCATATAACTAACCCGAAAGATGTTGAGTGTTGTAATTTCTTCAAATGACTAGATCTTCCGTTGACCCCGAGGGGAGTGGAATATGCGCTAGAGATGCAAGCCGAAGTAAGACGTTTGGAAAAGGAAAAAAGACAGATTCGACATCAAGTAGAGTATTTGCAGTCCGTAAATCCAATTTGGAAAGGGGTCTAGTAAACTGGGTAGTGCAACTGTACTGTAATGGATCTGTATCAAACTTGTTTAATTGAGTTATGTATGTTTTAGTTGTAATGAATGCTGTATTACTTGGTTTTATTTGTACTTGGTTGTTGTAGTGGATATGCAATAGATGAATTAATCAAAGTAACATAACATAGCAAGTAATTTAAATGTTTGACATAAGATATCATTTGATAACAAAGTTGCGTACAGAATAAAAATATAAGTTATACAGTTCACGAATGACAGAAGTAGTAGAAACAGGTAAAATATTTATTGCTTCCCACACGTTCGTCTCTTATGACCCAAGTTACCGCATTGTCCACATCTGTCATGTCTTCTGTCCTCCATTTCGTCCATGACTCCCCTTATTCTTGTGGACCTCGGTCTTCCTGTATTCCTTCGCGTTGGTGGCGGGAGTATAGTAGGGCCTTCAGGTACATTCCAATATATACTGTCGGACACTTGATGAAAAACCGGAGAATAACTATGTCTATAAATGTCTGCCGTAAACCAGGATGAAATAAGATTATGGTAAGCTATGTTCGCTCCTCCTCTACATTGTGCGCATGCAGCTAAAACATGGAAACATGGAAAATGGGCTAGAATAGGAATATTGCATGAACAGCTGCAGCTGTTATTGGTAATATTTACCGAGTAATTGCACACGTTTGTGTCTGTTACTTACCACTCTGTTAAGACGAACCTGTTAATGCTCATATTACGTGCTTCTGTTGAATATTTTTCCATCATTTTGTCATAATTTGGCGTGAGCGAAGTTGCGTAATCCATTCCATCGGTACGTCTTCTGTAGAAGCAGCTATTAAGATGATGAAAGGTACGTGTCACTAACGCCTTGATCGGTAACGATCTTACACCTTTAAGAACTCCATTGAAACTCTCCGAAGCATTGGTAGTCATCATATAGAATCGTTCACCGTTGTCCTTGTAAAGAGCCAACTGTTCATCCTTATGTCGAAGACTTCTATCAATCTATCTGTTAGCAGCCGGACTCACATTTTTTAGTTGCTCTCTGAATGCTTTGTATGTTATCTCATCTCTTGCTTCAGCAGAAGCATGAAATAAGTTTTGCAAAATCTTGCTACCAAAACCAGCTTTTTTAAAGTTTGCTTTCAAATGGCGTAGGCAGAAGCGCTGATGATGTGGTCTTCTCCACTTCTCTTGCAAGGCGGTTGGAATTCCTTTCATTCTATCGGAAATGAATGTAATGCATCTTGGATTTAACGATGGAATTAAGTGTCCCGTGCATGAAAAAACCAACCCCAAATTTCCGCAGACTCCGTCCTTACAATAGCAAATGCCAAAGGGAAAAGAGAGTTGTTTGCATCAACTCCTGTGGCCACAAGCAACGTACTTTGATATTTACCATGCAGATGTGTTCCGTCAATAGAAAGAACCGGACGACAATGGTTGAAACCTGCAATGCTCGGTCCAAATGCCCAGAAAGCCCACTAGAATTGTACTCCTTCTGTATGTATATGATAGACAATACCTGAATTGCATTTCTGTATAGCACGAAGAAACTGAGGCAAGTCATTGTACGAAGACTCCCAATCGCCAAAAATTGTAGACACCGCTTTGCTAAGTCCTTTTCAGGCTCTCATGTAGCTTATTTGAATTTTGTAAGTGTGTGCCATAAGCTCTTGGACAGATTTTGCAGTGTAACTTGGGTTAGAACGAACATGTAGAATGACTTTGGTGCAAATGAATTTGGCTGTTGCTTGTTTGTGGTTCGAGTTGATGATTGGATTTGAGCAAGCGTGATCACCACCGTATTTTTTAATCATCCACCACCTAGTATGATCTCTTTTAGACACAATAGCATGAAGCCGCCATGGACAATTAGCATCAATATCACATATAGCAGTGAACTCTCTAGCACGGGACTATGTTCTTAAATGAAACTGAACACTTTATAGACCATTCACTTATATGTTCAATTAAAGATTCCTTCGATTTAAAAATCATACCAACTCGAGGGCCTTTCTCCACACATTCCAGCCCGAACATTTCGTCGGTAAATTGAAATTCTTGCACAACAGATCTTTCCATAATTGTATCATTGCATTGGTCATCTTCTAACGGTTCTTCCACCTCGATATGTTCATCAGTGTTGTCAACTTCCTCTGCAATATCATCTAAAAGAGCGTCATTATTAACATTCATAGCATCAATCCATGTTTCATCGTCGTCTAGTGAAGCAGCGATTTCCATGCTATCCAAATGAGAAATTTCAATATCAGCATTTCCACCCTCCATATCCTCGGTGTCAACATCTTCATCTGCAAGTCCATGCAAGTAGTCGTTTGAATTCGGAGTTGGAATTGACTTTGGAGGATAGGATGGATATGGAAGGAAAGCATACCCGGTTGACTGCGATGGATATACCATGACACCGTACCTGTATACAAACATTTTACTGTTAAGTGCCAAAAACATGAATAAAACATTAATACAGCACATAAAAGCATACCCAACTGCTTGTGGTAAATGTTCGGTGGCTGGTAGGAGTAGTGTGGGTAATACGTTTGACTTTGCTCAGCAGTATTACTAGGTCCGGTTTAACTGGTATAATCAAAGATTTGAGCTCGTTGTTCAGTTGTATGTACCACCTCCATCTTCTTAACATACAACTCAATTACTTTCATCCCCACACAAAACATAGAATCGACGTCGTCGTCGTCGTTTACTTCAATAACAATTGGTCCATCATCTGTTACCCACTTACTAACCAACGCGATGTCGAACTCCGTAGAAGCAATCTTTGTAGCTTTGTAAATTGCCGTTTTTAGCTCAAGAAAATTGCAACCCCTCCTAACTTTCGATTCCTTATGCTTTCCGCCAACATAGGCTGGCTTGCTATTTTCATCGATGACTAAATCACCGTCATAGTGACAAATAATAGGCACGGTAGTCATTGATCTATCAAAATTACAGAAAGTTAATTGTTAACACCATACCTATCAAAATTGGTGGAGTAGGGTTTCGATTCTTTACCTCAAGTGTAGATGAACGTGCAATATTTTGTTTATCTCCATAGAATTAAATGATTTTGAGTGGAATGTTGTATTGATAGTAGTGAAAATAATGGAAATGGATGTTAGGGTTTCTGAAAGAAAATGAGTTTGAGGAGTTGTGTTTGTTTTGGAAGGAGTTGTGATGTTTATATGCAGCTGTTGGGTCAGGGAATAGCCCAGGTATGCAGGCGCAACTCTTAGTTGCGCCAAAAGGAAATTATTAGACGCTATTCAAAGTTGCGCAAAGTATACACATGGGTGCGCAACTATTAGTTGCGCCTGCAACTTTCCAGCAGGGCGCGATTCAAAGTTGCGCCTGCAACTTTTCAAAGACCATATGACACATGCAACTTTCATTAAATATCAACTTTCATATAATAACAACATATAAGTACAACAGTTCATCCAAATAGGTGAAATATTTCATACAACTCATCATATTTCATATAACAACATGTTCCAAGTCAATAATACAACATCGCAGCACCTACAAGCAAACAAGTTTCAAACCAATACAAATTCAAAACAAAGCAACCAAACGACAGACCAACACAACCCTATATTCTTATTATATTTTTGCGGTCGCGTAGTATTCTTTAAGTTTGCGTCGGAAGCGGTTGAGATGGTCCAGCTTCAACAATTTCCTGCCCCGGCTGGCTACCTTGTGAAGGACCCCCCGTGCCTCTAAAACGTCTTTTTTGGTAGGTACAACCAAAAGCCTGGGGCGGACGAGGCATATACGGTGGTGGTCTTTCTATCTTATGCCTACCTAGAAACGACTTGATAATTTCCTTGATGTTGAAGCACTTTCCTTTTACTCTGTCCTCATCTGCAGGATCTGCCAGGACATTGTCAACTTCATTCGAAATCATATACAACCCTTGAACCTAAAATAAAAGAATCAATGACGCAAGTAAGTAAAGCTTGTTGAGGAAGTTCAAAGAGTAAAACTTGTAAACACTTACCAAATCACGTTCCACCGGTCCCCGTGGAGCATATCTGGGCAGTCTAGTTGACGATTCTTTAAGAACAAATCACCGTGTGATATGCCAATACCAACTATAGTATTGTTCGATTGACATTCTTGGTACGCGTTCGACCTGAACGTGATCCAACCTGTGATCCCACCTTGCGACATACGTGTTGTACAAGGCTCTATTCCAACCGTGTGGGAAAATCTGCTCGGCCGGATTCGGTATATGCTGATGAAGGCCAAATTGCCTCATCACTCTGTCGGGGTAGTGCATGGCTACACTTTGCAAGCAAATAATCAGGGTCCTTGCATACTAACTATGCTCCCCGTCCAAACAAATAGGCGGGAGATCCTGTACGATCTCAGCCGTGTATGGCGTCCAGTCAACAGCATGCTCGTCCATAACATCGAGCTCGTTGCGAAAGAATGTAGGATGCCAGACTGGATTATCTCTTCAACGTCTATCTTCGGTCCACCTACAGTCATAATCAAAATAATGTGTGAATATTGGCAGAAATCAAAAAAAATTCAGTGATAATTTCAAGTTGCTTTTATCTTGACCCGTACGGTAATTCCGGAGCAACGTTGGCACTAACATTTGGCCGTCCAACAGAAATACGCGTCCAAGACCATACCTGCAAATTATGAGTGTTAAGAAACGTCTTTCAAAATATTTCATAAATTTGGTACACCGATAAGTCAAACCCGACATACCTGCAGAAGGGTTAGGCAATCTGCTAATCCGTTTATTTTTCTTAGTGCCACATTATCCAACTCCTTATACAATGCGCACAAAACAGCGCTACCTCATGAATAATCGGAAATGGTGGCAAAATCCTCTAGCAAGTACAACCATTTAACGCTAACTCTATCCTTCGAATGGTTTGAAAATAGACGAGATGCGATTAGAAGTAATATGACAGCCCGTGTGAACTGTTCTATCTCCTCAATAGATGAATCCACTGAAATCTCCCTGCCGATTATAAGGTCATTCGGCCATTTTACCTTCAACTCTCTTCTATTGACCACCGCTTCTGGAGGTGGAATTTCACCAAGCAAACGTTGACAAACCTCATCGGCGTCCACGTTACCACCGTAGTTCAACACGGCGCCTTCGATGGGAAGGCCAAGCAAATTAGATACGTCTTGTAGTGTAATGGTCATTTCTCCAACGGAAAAATGAAAAGTGGAAGTCTTCGGTCTCCATCTATCGCATAAAGATGTGAGTAATAACATGTCAAATCTGATATATCTAATCTGCATGAAATACCAGAATCCCGCTTGATGTAGTAATTGTTGAACTCGTTGATCTTCAACCATCTCCATCAATTCTTCAAAACTTTGCGAATGATCCAGGCAATCCACCGGTTTTACACTCTGCAAAATAAAGAATTATATCTTTTAGTTAATTCAAAAGGCGAAATAACTTGCAAAAAATTTACTATAATTACAAGGCGAATAATATTACCCTCATTAACTATTCAGAATTAGAGCGTTGATTATCTTGCATATAAAGCACGCTACCGTCTATCGGTCCGCTTTCCGGTTCTTCAAAGTTCATGCAAAAAACCGATTTTTACAAATCGTTTACAATCAATTAGTGATTCAACGCTTCAAATTGGATTATTAAGATGTACAACAAGCTCTTTGATAATATTTCTAACAAATACAATCAAATAATAAGCAAATTTTACAATTATAAAAAAAACTAGGGTTTACAAATTATCAAAATCTATTTGTGTTGAAGAGGATCCCGCTTCCATTGTTGTAGCTTTGGTTTAATCAAAGAAATATGAAGAAATTTGATAATTTTATAAAAAAATGGTGGTAATTGGTTAAAATTTAGGTTGGGAGTTGTTGGGTTCGGCCATGGAAGAAGGGTTGAAGGTTGGAAAGAGTTTTGGTGGAATGTGAAGGATGGTTGCTGCTGCCTCTGTTTTAGCAGCAGCAACCTGTGCAGGCGCAACTATGAGTTGCGCCTGCACGAAACTATTGCAGGCGCAACTAAGAGTTGCGTCTGCATAAAAAAATCAAAATCCCCCCTTGCGCAACTCTTAGTTGTGCTTCGTAAAAAAATTTCAAACCCAACTTTGCACATCTCATAGTTGCGCATTTGAGTACTGGAAATCCCATGCGCAACTAACAGTTGCGCATTCTCGTGGCAGTTACAAAAACATGACTAGGATGTTGACGGAGCTGAAACTAGCCATGTTTCGTAATAAGTTTCAAAACCAACGTCGATCGCGAAATTGATTCGAAAATGAGCCCACATCGAAAATTTGTCATATAATAAAACATAATAGTGACATGCATGCCAGCATGTTCACTTAACCAGTTATATAACATGGGTTTATAACAACGAAACTAAATAAAATACTAATAACCACTAAGCCCCTTGCTTTGTTTTAAGAGTTTCTATTCGTCTTCAAACCTGATTGTTTTTATAAACTTAGCCTACTCAGATAAGTATCCGTGAATTTATGGAGAAAATAGTAATAAAAATATGGATAGGACATAAAGCATGGTATGAGAAATACTTCTCACTAAACATAAATTATAGTGTGACCATGCCGCTTAACGGAATGTTTTTCCCTTCACTGAATTAGTAAAAATAATTACGTCATATCATGTAATATTAAACATGTCATGAATATAATGTTGAGGACCGCTAGCTCAAGTGGTAGGATATTTAAATTGTGGTTATAAAGGTTTTGTGTTCGACACCCTTAGACATCAAAATGAATGACCTGTTTAAACTAAGTACCACCCTTGCTATTAGAAAACATATCATAAACATAATCATATAAGCATCATTTTGATCGCAAGTAAAATACCCATATTTAGCAACATGTTATAAGTCATGTTATATTGTTACCAATGATATACACATGCATCACCTATACACTTATTTAAGTGTAAATTTACAAGTTGTCATTAACTTTGTTAGCGACTGTCAGAAGGTTCATCTATCATTTAATTCGTCTTTCTCGAACAACGTTACCAGTGTGGCAATTTATCCATCTTGGGAGCTACCCTGGCTAAAGCCATCGTGGGAGCCACGCTGACTAGAGCTGTCCGACTCTCTTGGAAGATTGAATGTAAGCATAGTGAATACATTCTAGCAAGTGTCCTTATTAAGCGCTAATGACCTCTCATAATTACAGAAACACTTTTGTTTTACGTTTTGGATTCATTCATTCATTACATAATTACATCCATTTTGATGTTATTTACTCACTCTAGAGTTAGTTTTCTAAATTAAATGCATTTGACTTTCCTAGTCTTGACACTGTGCCATATACTTATTGAATTTAGACTTCACAAAAGCCTTGACACCCTACCTTTCAATATCTTCATAAGTTGACATATTTAAAATTTGAGTTCAGTCAATTTCTTTTCATTTATTAGCTGTGTTACCTACACATTCAATATACCCTCATTTTTAGGTCAAATTTTCTTTAGTAATTTTAAATAAAACATTTTTATCTTTTATTTTACATTATTTAAATGATACAACCTTTCATGTTTAGCTTTACGTTAAGCCTTGGTCATTTCCATTCTTTGCATAAGTTATTACATTTTAACATCTCATTATTAGTTTTATTGCTTAGCATAGTCAAATTTACACAATAAAACTCAGGCTAAACATCATGGAAACCGATTTTCAAAAATGCTTCAGATAATACATTTGTTTTACATAACAACGAAAGTATAAAATACTAGCTATTGAATGTTATGGTTTTGGTAATCTAAACATGCTATTGTCGTTATCATCTTTGGCTATCGAACGTATCGTGTTTATGAGCATATAACAATCGAATATATGGACTATAGCTATCGAGCCTACCAACATTTAGCTATCATGTGGACAAGTTATTGTACAGACAAGCTATCTATAGACAAAATATCGTCTTTATAGCTATCGTATGGACAAACTATCATATGAACAAGCTGAACAAGCTATCGTCTCTATAACAATAATATGGAGAAGTCGTCGTTTGAACAAGCTATTGTAAAATGTCATTGGATACCCAAAAATCCAAGATACGTCTGCATCGGTATCCGAAAAGCGAATAAACATGAAAAATACAGAAAAGGATACAAATGTGAATATGATGACATTCACATTTAAAATTATATGTTCATTTATTGTCAAGATTATATGTTATATTATGTGTTTTTTAGTACAATGAAAAATATATATGTGTTGTTTATTTTTTTATAAGAAGGAAGGTCATACAACCATAAATATATAGATACATAATAGACAACGGTCAACAAGGCTTGATCGGTAGCCAAACAGTTTTTAAGGTGAACGGACCACCATCACAAAACAGTAGAGCACAGATGTGGGACAAGAGTGTCTCAGTAGCTACAAATCACGTTGTTATCTCGAAAAATGCATCAACACCCAAAAATCAGATGAAAGCTCCAGTTCAGATAAAAGTAAAATAAAATGTAGAAAATAGACAAGAACAAACATAAGTTTTTATAGCGGTTCGACATAATCTCCAGCCTGCATCCACTTTAATCTTTTTATTATTGGTTACTAGTTGTTATCTCTTCAGATTACAACTAGTTTTTCCCTAAATCTAAGTTACAATGAATTTGAATAAATTTGGAAGAGATAAGAAGTGAAGAAGGTGTTGATGAAGTTCTAAGTCCAAAAGTGTTAATATTGATTCAGTTTGCTTTGCTCTATCTCCCGATGCTCCTGCATTGGTTTTTGGTCTTCTGTTTTGAATTCTACTTGCTCCGGCTGTTCATTGTTGTCCAATCCTTTGGAAAAATCCATCTAGTAGTTCATGTTGTCTAGTCATTAATCCATTCCGCATCTCCTTCATTATTTTCTCTGTCTCTTCTCTAGTCACGGAGATAGATTGATTATAATTTGAGGACAACTTCTGATTGCCTCCAGACTCTGTTTGACTTGCTTTGGTTTTAGATCTAGTATCAGGCCTCTTCATCTTCTTCAATTCTCATATTCAAGCTTCGAACTCTCGAATTCTTAGTGAAAGCATCAAAATGTTAACCCGAAAAACGAATCAACACCTAGAATTCAGATGAAATCTCCAGTTCGGATGGCATTTTTCTGGGTGTTGATCCTTTTTTCGAGTAACATTTTGATGCTTTCACCGAGAATCGGGAGTTAGAAGCTTGAATCCGAGATTTAGAGAAGATGAAGGAGTTTGATACTAGATCTAAAAACAGAGCAAGTCAACCAGAACCTGTGGGCAACCAGAAGGTATCTTCAAATTCTCATCAACCTATCTACGTGACTAGGTAAAAGATGAAGAAAATAACGAAGGAGATGTATGATGGATTAACGACTAGACAACAGGAACAACTAGATGTATTTTTTCAAAAGATTGGACAACAATGAACAACCGGAGCAGCTAGAATTCAAAACAAAAAACCAATACAGAAGCATTTGGAGATAAAGCAGAGCAAATTGAAACAATGCCCCCAAGATTTGGAGCATGATTGATTTGGATTTACGATGAGCTTTAATGCCTGGAACGGGTAATGTTGGAGCCGCAATGGCAAATCAGAATAAGAATGCATGACCGCAGGAGCTAGAATCAGAAGTCCACTGTTGGAACATGGGGTAGAATGAAGTTATGGAACATAGACATTCATTGGATGACAACCCCATAATCGGGAAGGATTGAGGTCAGGTTCGATTTTAACCTGACTTAAATAAATGATGCAATATAACATCATGACACGTGTACGAGATCCCGAACGGTCCCTCGGTATGCTCTGAGTCAGATGCCTGAGATGACTATTTATGACAATAATTACCCTAGACTGCTTAGACGCGCACAAAACCTAGATTGGCCCCTAGTCATGCTCTAAGTCGGATGTCTGAGATGACTAAGGATTATGATAATCTCGAACCGCTTACACGTATATGAGATCTGAATTGGACCCTAGGCATGATTTGAGTCGGATATCCGAGATGACGACTTATGATTTCTTCTTATTTGTTTTAATTTGAATTTTGAAAAATTCACAGAAACGTGATGACTGTTATTTATCATTTTATATCTTGTCCGGAGAGATGAGACGAGACTGCAAGGTGCAGGTCCCCTTGCCAGAGAGCAAGCGGATGAGCTTGTACCGATTTGGATCATCTTAGAGCTTCCGTCCAGAGAGATAGAGCCGGAGTGCATGGCGCAAGCCCCCTTATTGGAGAGCAAGCGGATGAGTTTGTACGAATTTGGATCACCTTAGAGCTACAATCCGGAGAGATGGGATCACAGTGCAAGGAGTGAGCCACATCACCAGAGAGTAAAAATGATGGGCTTCTTTGGTCGCTATCGAGCTACCACATGGAGAGGCGGGATGGAGTGCAAGAAGTAAATCCCTTCACCAAAGAGTGAGCGGATGAGCTTGTTTGGTCGTTGATCCCCTTTGCCGGAGAGCGAACGGACTCACTAAGGATCCAGAGAGATCGAAACCCTAGGTTGGAACACTAAATGATTCGAAGAGATCGTCCCTTTAAATTAAACATTTAACGATCCGAAAAGATCGTTCTCTTAACTTAAACCATCTAGAGAGATTGCACGTTAAATTAAACGGAGGATGATCCGGAGAGGTCGAAGCCTATAACGAAAAGGAACTTAATAAAAGGATTTGAACCCCTTGTACTTAGAATAAAACTAATAAATCCCGAATGAATACAAGACGAAATCATATATGTGATGTAATAAGAGTGTAATAACTCCGAATGAAATCGGAATGATTGTGATGTATATATTACACTTAGTCAGAGTCTAGAGTCCTAGGCTGTAACAAGTTTACGACGACCTTTAATTTACAAGAGAATTCGAAGGAACTGAATGATTCATCAAGACTGAACAGTCGGAAAGCCCAACTATCAAAGGCTGATGATATGAACTTGTTTTTAGCAAAACACGCCTTACATCCGAAAGACGTACTTTAGAGAGTGTTTTTTTAGCAAAACAGATTTTAAATGGACTTAGAAGATTCAAATGAGGACGAAACAACCTAAAAACTTGAAAGTGAACTTAAAAGGATTAGAGAATTGAGCTCAGAAAATTTGGTTAAAAATTGGCTAAGCCTTAATTCACCTCCGAATTAAGGCCTTGGATCAACCCTTTGAATTAAGGCCTTGGATCAACCCTTTGAATTAAGTCCTTGGATCGGAACGACTTGAAACTTGACATGTACACTTAGAAAACACAAAGGACTTAGAAAAGTTTGGAGTGGTTTGGCCCCACTAATTAGATTCAAACTCGAATTAAGGACCTTAATTCATCCCGAGTTAAGGAGAATATCGAGACAGAATCGAAATGACTTGGAATTCGGCATGAGCACTTAGAAAAGGCAAAAGAAGGATTTGAAAAAAATTTCATCATCTTTGGGCAAAACACCTAAATTCAGTCCCGAATTAAGGACCTTAATTCGGCGACGAATTAAGGATTTGACTCGGGCTAGTTTGGGACTTCTGGTGTGACTTTACGCTATTTTGTGGACTTCATTGCTATTTGGGCTTCTGATTCTATGCTGTCCAATTTCTCTATAGATACCAACCTACCTGCTACAAGAAAAAGATCTTCTCCCTTTCGAATCTCCATTAACACTTCTGGACTTGGAGCTTCATCCACGTCTTCTTCACTTTTTATCTCTTCCAAACTTATTCAAATTCATTGTAATTTAGATTTAGGGGAAAAACTAGTTGTAATCCAAAGAGATAACAACTAGCAACCAATAATAAAAAGATTAAAGTGGACGTAGGCCGGAGATTACGCCGATTCGCTATAAAAACTTTTGTGTGTTCTTGTCTATTTTCTATATTTTATTTTACATTTGTCTGAACTGAAGCCTTGATCCGATTTTCGAGTGTTGATCCATTTTTCTATTTAACACGCACCATTGCATGATAGACTCAACAAAACAAACAAAAAGTTCTCATGGTCAATAATTTCAAAGGGATGAAGAACAACATCCCAAACAACATAAAGCTAAACTACCAAGGCAGATCGAAAACCGCCTAATTTTCCAATAGCATATTTCCTAAGAGCAAATGACAAACACGCAGCATGCCTATAACCAGAATTCCAAAAGAAGATACACTAGTTCCAGATGCCAAAACTTTTAAAAAACAAACATAAATTCCAACAGCTCCAAACTCAAAGAAATGATCAAGCCAAAAGCAACAGTATGTACACCAAACCATCAACCAAGATACTCATGAAGCACATATATAACAAACTCACACCGGCTGCCCTTGGCAATCCTCATGGAGCAGCAATATAAAAAAGAAGCAAGGTTGAAATGTAGACGTGGATCATTGAGGCAACGAATCAACACCATCAGAACCAGTTGGATCACCACAATAACATCAGGAGCGGAACATATTCCAAGAAGCCCAAGACAAATACCCCAACGAAAGGTATCTCAACCAAGAGAAACAAAAGTGGCAAATTCCAGCATACATTTCCAAACCAGCACAAGACAATTACATATCCAGCAGACGTAAATACCAAAACAAAAGACATACGTGCACAAAATAGCATGCCAGAGTCAGGCCAAAAGCCATCAAATCCGGAGCAGGCGAAAGAAAAATCGGAATAGAGAAGATCTACCCAAATGCCTAATGAAAGCATTGCAAGCAAACCACCAAAATGGCCCCTCCGTTGCATAAACAATCGCCGAGGAGCAAATTAGAAGCCACGAATAAAACGGCAAGGCAGAAAACTAACTCTGAAAGTTCCTCAAGCCACCAGATACAAGGGTGACGCTTTGGAAAATTCTGCCAGCTCTCCAGCTACCGCGGAAGTAGATCAATGCAGGAACAACAAGATTGTCCAACCTGAAAGGAAATACCTTAGAACCCTAGCCGCCTGCAGCACCAGAGCTTTGCGCGTGACAATTTGAGATTGAGCTCACATCTCTCATTGCCTAGTCTTATTGATCTTTTAACCACTCTTATCAATCTTTTAACCACTCGTTATACACAACCCATTTATCCATTTAGCTCTTTTATATCCGTATTATACATAATAACAGTTACTCTTAGTTCAGCCAAATTAATCTCTTTTTAAGTGTTCCACACTTGATTGACTAAATTTCCCTTTGAGTGATTCGTTTATCAAATCATTTAATTATTTATTAAATCTTATTATTAATTATGTTCATATCATGACACTTCAAAATATGTAGTGTTACACATGGCATTACAACTATTATACTACAACCCATCAACCCATCAGTATTTAAGCTCAAGGTCTCCATTTATATTTTCTTTTAGGATGCCAATGAAAGAGCTTCTGGAAACAAAACATCCTACTGCATGGGTTGAATTTGAGAAGGGATTGATTGACGAGGTATGCATATGAGTTTTATGTGAACAGACATTATACTATTGCTTCTTTTATTTTCCTTCATGGACAACTCTAAAGGATTTATTTATTTATTTTAGAGTTACAGTGAGTGAAAATTTAAGTTTCTCGTTGTGGTAACATATTCAAATGTCTGAAGATCTGAGATACTATGAATTAAATGTTAATTGACAAACTTTGAATTGGGATTCAATAAAAAAAAACTTATTTCAATAATAGGTTTTGTTTGAAACTTATTACAAAAATAGATCTGATTTTCAACAGATTAGAAAATTGTGCTAGCGCATTTTAAAAGTGCGCGCAAGCACAAAAAATTAAAAATTAAAATGTACGAAGAAGTGTGCAAGCATAAAAGTTGATCTGGTGAAAACAGATCTAGTATTGTAGTAAGTTATAAACAGAGCCTATTACTGATATAAGTTCCTCATATACCATTTATCATATCTATATTTTGTAATATTTATGGTTGAATTAATCATATGATATTCTTGGTTCTGTCATACTAGTATAAAGTACAGGACTTGATAAAAGAACTAAATAGCGTCAGGACTCAAAAGTCAAAACAGTATAATGATATTAATCATGCTTCTATTATATGTCCAATCACAACTCTTGTTACTAAACTTTAGGTTGAGCTAGCCAAGAAGTTCTTCAAAGATGGAAGGGATTTCGATCTGCAAGGTTAGATTCTTCAATGCATAGCTTGTGGCACCAAACTCAATTATTAATGTTTGATGGTGCAGCTTATAAAATGAAATTCGTTACTATGTTGAATGAATGATGTTATAAAATATGCCATCATCCTCTTTGGTTGAGGTCCTATATCTTAAAATCAATTGATTTTATTAATTTTAGTTCTCTATTTGAATCTTGTTAAGAAAGAGTCTTCCCAAACTAGCACATTGACTTGCATGATGTATGTGCACCCGTTACTTGTATATATGTTTCAGTGAAAGTAGAAACCCAAACATTGTGAAAAGAGAAATCCAAAACATGGCATGAGCGAGTTAATATGTACAAGGATGGCATGAGTCACTTAAAATGAGTAGTAGAAAAAATAGATGGGTATTTGGCTAATGATTTTCTCCCTAGTTTGGTTGAATGGTTGAAATCATGAAGTTTGTTTGTTGATAGTAGTGAAAAAGTGAGTTCAGCAAACCATCTTTAGCTGATAGCCAATGCTTCAGTAACACAGAAATGTTGGAAACTATTCCAGGTGCTATCTTTTTGGATGATCATAATTCATATCTGATACATAGAATTGAAGAAGAAAAAAGAACAGAATATGTACAGCAACATTCAATATACTTTTGCAGCTGTGGTTGTAACTGACTTATATAATAATAACGTTTTCCTTGTCACTGGCGACCTAGTATAAAGTTTCCCCTAAATAATTGTGTGCGTGTGCATGTGTCTATGTTTATAATATACACTTGTTCCTGTTAAGTTACCATTGTTCCATGTAGAAGAAACTTACGTTGATAATATGTTTGTGTAATTGCATTCTCAACTCCTGCTTTTTTTTAAGAATATTTCTGGATGACTAAATTTTATACTGTTGCAGAATAAATATTATTTGTATAGTGCTTAGTAGTAAAGTAAATGCATGGTTAAGGTGAACATAAGAAATGCATTGTGAGTTTAGAATGTTTGATGGTGAAATTTACATGACATGTACCATTGTGTGTACTGTATAAAATTAGGAATATGAGTTTGTTCTTCTCTTCTTGACAAACCTTTATATTTTTCTTCCAGGTCTCAAGGAGTGCATGACGAGAGGCTATTCGTATCTTGATGGCATGGAGGAACTTCTCCTTTGTTTGAAGCAAAACCATTATGAAATGCATGCTTTTACAAACTATCCAATTTGGTTGGTGAATTTTGTTCATTTTATTAGTTGCATAATTTGGCTTTCATTTACTAGTTAGTTTCTAACAGTTGAGTGATATTTAGGTACATGATGATCGAGGAAAAGCTAAAACTTTCCAAGTATTTGTCCTGGACATTCTGCTCATGTAAAATGGGTAAATTCACTTACAGTATTCTACAACATAAGACATATAGCTCCTTTCACTAGAGTAGAGGTTTTTTTTTTCATCACTATTAACAGGGGAAAAAAATGTTTTTTCGTGTGTTAACATTTATACACAGGAAAGAGGAAGCCTTCCCTTGATTCATTTGTGGAGGTTGCACATAATCTTGAAGTTGATCCATCCAGCTGTATATTTGTTGATGACAGGTTTATTTCCTTCCGCTGCTGTATTTCTAGCTCTCTCTCTGCGTTTAATGTTAATTGATCTTGTGTGCAAGACAGTTTCATTTTTCTAACCTTCAAAACTTTTTCAGTTTGCAGACTGAATGGTAATTTTTCCGGTTTTTATGATTCTTCCAATTAACATACATGCACATACCCTTCAAAATTTGATGTATCTTTGCTTAGCAAAAACATTAAAAAAATACCATCTTTTAAAACTGAACTATACCTCATCTGCAGTTATTATTTTCAACGGCCCAACAAATATCAGCATAATTTAATTTCATACCATGATTAAAAAAAAAAAATCTAAACCATTGATCGATCTAACAGTAAAGGAATTTTTTGCAATTAGCCTTATTTTACAAATTTATTACGCAAATAGCTTTGTTTTAAAACTATTTACAAATACAGCCCTGTTTTGGGCAACTCAACGCTGAGTTGGCCAAGACATACTGGCGCAATTTCAAATCGTGCCAGTTGAAGCAATTTTTTTGCCCCAATTAAACTGGCGCTATTTGAAATTGCGCCCAAAAACAAAAAACATGTGTACTGATGCAATTTGAGACAGCACTGAGTTGGCCAAAATAGGACTACGTTTGTAATTAGTTTTAAAACAGGGCTATTTGCATAATAAGTTTGCAAAATGGGGCCAAATTGGGGGAAAAAAATCCAACAGTAAAATAACGTGTAGATGTGGTTGATTTTGCTTGTATAGTGAAAAAAAAAGGAGGGGAAAAAGAAATCTAGAGCCCTCTGCTGTGCAATAAAGCAAATCATCCCTGAATAATATTAGCTAGTGTAGAAAATAAATAAACAAATGAAGGAAAAGAGAGAAGAAAAAAAAACTGATAATTTGACTCTGAAGCATTTCTTTTAAACTAGCTGGTACCTTTGCTGTAACATGTACGATTTTAGCTTGAGGGATATGAATCTATGTAATGTCAATTTGTCATGTATTAAAAAAAAAAAACCAAAATGCAACAGAATTTGGTCCACTACAATTTCTCTCTATTCATTAAAAATGCATCTGCAATCTGGAAGTAAATGGATGTTGAATAAATGCAGACTGAGAAACATTGAAGCAGCAAAAGAAGCTGGCATGGTTGGCTTACATTTCAAGAATGCAGAAGCTCTGAAAGAAGACTTGTTTCATATGGGAATAAATCTGCAACTGGAGACAAGTAAAAGATAGGTGGTCAATTTTCCACCGTGCTGCAGTTGTTAAACGTTGCTAAGTGCCCGCCGACCCATTTCAAAATTTGGTTATTGTCATACTCCACAGTATAATGGATGATATGTTAGTTATGCCTGCAGCCTACTGGTGCTTGTAAAGTTGTTTTGTTAACTGATTTCATAGTACATTATATAAATCTCATTTTGCATCGAATTTAAATGCAAGTGATATAAAGATTTTATAGGCAAGTGATATGCATCTATTTCTGGAAAGAGAGTGTGCTTTGCATTAGCAGCCATTTATATCTAATCATATTTAGTTTAATGTGTATATTATTTTGTATGGACTTGAAGCTCTTAATTGGTTAATGAAAAACTGCTTGGTGATGGGTACACTTGTTGTAATGATAATTGTGGGGTACCACGTGAATCATCTCATAGTTCCAGGTTCACATGGCCATTGTTTTCATTGGGAAATGTTAAATCCCTTTTTGCGTTAATCAAATCACCAAAAGCTGCAACTCCAAACAAGGGAGTGGCACGAAATTATACACCAATAAGCAAACAACAATGTGAGAGGTTTGTACATTAACCAATACAGAATCTCTATGCGCGGACAACAATGCGTGTACTCCCCTCGAATGAAGGAATCTTTGAAAAAGGGGAAATGGAACAACTCGTTTTGTATGAAAAAAAGGAGCATTGCTACTGTGCTCCCAATCTAAATCCCGTTGGCTGAAATCCACCGTCAGCCCATCTGCTCAGTGTAACCCTACGCCATTCCTAGCCCAGTGCCCAGATTTGATATTGTTTCAGAATTTCAAGTAGCATTTGGATTAAAAATTGAGTTTTGTGTTTTGCGTTCTTAATGTATACAATACATAAAAGAGCGGAGCCGAGTAGAAAAGATTTACGTATAAATTTGAAATAACTTTTTTCTTGTTTTCCACGTTTTGAAAAATATTAAAATTTATCTTTTTCTACCTTTTTCTTTCATTGTTGGATGACTATCATGTTTAACTACTTCACACTTCCGCACATAAATATTGAAAATGTAAAACACAAAACTTGTTTTAAAGTCAAACGCTATCTTAATGTTTTCGTTCAATTTAACCATTGAAATGAACCTTTCACTACAAGAACGGCACCAGTCAGCGACGACTTTTAGCCGTCGTCGGTCGTCGCTAGCCGACGCTAAAAGCCGTCGCTATATATGTCGTCGTCCAATAGTGTAGCGACGGCTCCGTCACCAAAATAGCGACGGCTAGCGACTGCAAATGTGCCACGTGGAAATTTTTCCAACGTCTAAATGCCGTCGCTAGTCGTAGCTCGCCGTCGCTAACCTGCACCATTTGGCCGTCGCTAGCCGTCGCTAATCTGTGTAATTTGGCCGTCGCTAGCCGTCATATAAATTTTCAGTGCACATTCACAGCCCATATACACCTCAACCAATCTGAACCAAACAACCACTATACACTATAGTCATCAAGTATAACCATCATATATCCATCATATAACATAACTATACATTCAAACAATATAAAATCCAACCAAATCTCATTTTCAAATCTAATAATCGGAATATGTAAATAGTAAACCGAAATTTCTACATAATATCCCGACATATATATACATAATATCCAACCAAATCCATCAACTAGAAGTCATCAAAATATATGTACATAATATCCTGAAATATATATACACCATACCAACCAAAATGTGTATATACCAAACTATCAGCAAACAAACATACCTACTCCTCGCCATCGCTGCCGTCCTCTCCAGGCATCCTCCCATGCTGTTGCAAATAGGCCGCAATCCGCTCATCCACCTGTTGCTCAAAGAAACTCTTCCTCCAATCATTTATTTCTTCAACTGTCGCCCTCAATTGAGCAATCTCCGCCTCTTGCTGCGACCTCCTGCATGCACTCTGCATTCTCATGGCCTATAAAATAATTCATAATTATTTATATATTAGTATATATATATATATATAATATTATTAAAATTGTTAAACTATTCATATGCATGATTAAATTTATATATTAGTACATGTCAAAATTTACCTCCACATTTCCATAACTATACCATCGACTGGTCCAAGAAGGCGGGTCAATAATAGCATCCCAAATATGGTTCTTCTCCTCTAACGTAAGCTTTTCCCGACCAGTGGACTATGCTACACGAGCCCGCTCTGCTTCGTACCTCTCCTGCGATTACAAACAATTGTTTTACACGATAAAAACCGAATTTCAAAATTTTGAAAATAAAATAAGACAAAATATTGTTATTAACAGTAAATTAATATACCATTATGGATTGTGATTTGTCATCCGTCCACTCGTACGAAACATTGCCCTCTTCGTTGGTCCTCTCCAAGGCATGTGTGGCCTTGAACAGCTCGGCCATAGTGGGCTCGCGGTTGTATTCGCGGCCTGAAAATATATAAATATTATTGCTAATCTGATTATAAAATATTGTAATAAAATGTAAACACAGTTTATAAATTTAATTACCAGCTCTCTCTTATGCTCCTGAAAGGATTTGGAGCCACCACGGTGCAATGCAGGATTTTTATTCCTGTTTGCCCGGTTCCGCGCAGATAGCTCCTACAAATTAAGATAAATTACCACGTATATATCTTGCGAGATTTATATTAGATTTAAATAACAAAGCAAACATATATTACTTACTTTTACTGCCGGACTGTCCCAAAGCTGAAGAAAATCATTCCATACACCCTCGTCCATCCAGTTTGGCTTTTTCCCTGAATTTTTGGCCTTGGACGGTGTATCCCTGTAATTTTTTCTCATTCGTTTGTTCCAGTGATTTAAAAAAATGTCCAAGTCATTAGGGTCGACGCGGACTGCAGCTTGTAAATTTTAAGTTATAAAGATTATATTAATTTACAACTGAAATTCAAACTACTACTTACAAGTAAATCCGCTTGTATGGCGTTCTTGATATGAGGGGGGATGTCGTCCCAGCGAGGCCAACAACCATGCATCCGGCTCTGAAAAGCCTTCCTCGAAACCTGTAAAATATAATCTGATGGCTCCACCTCAAAGCCACAGCAAAAGTTATGATATACATGTTTAGTGGATTTTAAAACTTATACTTTAAATAAAATTGATACTTACACAACACTTCTAGGAACAACTTCTGCAATCGGACGTAAGTCCGGTGCAGTGCCACTACCACCTGCACCGGGAGATGGGGATGACGTGCCACCACCACCTCCACTCCGTCTCCTGCCAGACATATCTGCTATAGAAAAACAATATCATCACAGAACAATTATACAAATTCACTACTACATATTATGTTTCAATCACTTTCACAGAAACAATTATAAAAATTTACTAGTACAAAACATGGATAAAAATTATATAAATAATCATCACAGAATCATAATAGAAATTCACTACTACATAGCATGTTTCAATCACTTTCACAGAACAATTATAAAAATTTACTAGTACAAAACATGGATAAAAATTAACTAAATGATCATCACAGAACAATTACAGAAATTTACTATTACATCGAATGTTTCAATCACTATCACATAACAATTATATCAATAACGATCAGTTTTCATCGTTTTCTGATTCAGATTCAGTCCCGTATTCTATCTCATTTTCTTCGGTACTTTCAAATGCATCAAATAGGACGTTCGATTCATCATTCAAAGGCCCTACATCAATATCATCAGTTATTATTATTTCTGTATTTGATTCAAGATCGGCTTGATATGGTGCTTCATCTGGAATATTATTTCCATCAATCATAAACCTTGGTTTCGTTTTGAAAACAGCGGACCAATCCGCTTTATCTTTTTTCAACGATGGATACGAAGCAAAATAAACTTGTAACGCTTGCTTGGCTAACACAAAAGGATCGTATTTATAGTAGTGTGATGTATGCCTTATTTCAATAAGTTTGTACTCTTTATGCACGTTGATTCCGGAACCAGGAACGTTACTGAACCAATTGCACTTAAATAAAAAAAACCTTTTCTAAAGGTTCAACATAATATGTCAATTCTAGAATCTGTGTTAAGACGCCGTAAAAATCTTTTAAATGCTCATCTGGATCATCACTGCCTTTGACAAATACCCCGCTGTTATATGTTAATTTTTCAGCACCGTAATCTTTTGTGTTGAACTTAAACCCATTGACGAAAAATATTGGATAAGTCTTCACATTTCTTTTCGGTCCAATCGCAAGATGTCTTAAGCCTTCATCAACGACACAGTTTCTTGGCTCATAAACATAGTTCAAAAACCATTTGGCAAATTCTTCACTGAGATCGCCAGATGGATACTGTGATTCGTAGATACTGCATATATGTAATATGTGTTATTATTATTATCTACGTACAAGTAAATTACAAGTGAATTAACTATTACCTGACAAATGGTGCGACTACGACACAATTTAAAAGAACATACTTGTGTGCTACATGGTGGTCTTTATCGTCCAACCATATTTCCACACATTTTCCACCAGGTCTACCATGTTGTCTAAAATAGATAACATTGTTTGAGAAGAATTTTGTTCAACGGCTTCCTCATTTCGAGGAACAGTTACAAACGATAAGTTCACATCGTCCTTAAAGTAGCGAGAGAAAAAAAATGAGGCTTCTTCTTCAAGATACGATTTGCATATCGAACTCTCAACTTGGGCTTTTTGTCGAATCTTCTTCTTCAGATGATTCAAGTACCTATTAAGATATTTATTACATATTTAGATATACAAATTTAAATTTGAAATTGACATGAACATTGCATATGTTAATTTACCTCTCAAATGGATATATCCATCCATATTGCACAGGACCTCGAAGAAGTGCTTCGGATGGAAGATGAATAGGTAAATGCTCAATTACGTTAAAGAAACCAGGCGGAAGTATTTTCTCCAATTTACATAGCAATATGAGTATTTCTACTTCAAGTTTACGTATACGTTCCACCTTTAATGTTGTCGAACGTAGCTGTTTATAAAACAAACATAACTCTGTTACGACGTTCCATACTTTTACGGGCAACAGTTCTTTGAAAGCCACGGGGAGTAAATATTCCATCATGATATGACAATCGTGACTTTTCATCCCACTCAATTTACTATTTTTGAAGTCAACACATCTACGAAGATTGGAAGAAATCCCATCGGGAAATCTTAATTCTTCCACCCACTTTAGCACGACTTTTACTTGCTTATTGTCTAGCTCATAGCATGCTTTCGGTTTTTTATTGTCATTAGGCTTCATATGAATTCCAGGCGCTTACAATAGTTTGCTATATCAAGCCTCGAATTCAAATCGTCCTTGGTTTTGCCCTTTACATTCAAAATTGTATTAAACAGATTATCAAACACGTTCTTTTCGTTGTGCATCACGTCAATATTATGTCGGAGTAAGAGATCTTTCCAATATGGTAACTCTCAAAATATGCTTTGTTTGCACCAATTATGAATGTCTGACTTTCCTGGGATTTCAGTCTGGACTCCAGTTTCATGTATCTTTGGATAGTCTCTTACAATTTCGTATATTTTCTCGCCTGACCAAACCTTAGGTGGTTTCAGATTCTCTTCTCTGTTAGCTATGAATTTTTTCTTATCTCTTCTAAAACTATGATTGGGATGATGAAAACACCGATGACAATCAAACCACGAAACTTTCTTCCCATATCGTAACGAAAATGCTCGTATTTCTTCCATACAATAAGGGCATGCTACACGACCGGCCGTACTCCAACCAGAAAGCATCCCGTATGCAGGAAAATCATTAATCGTCCATAACAAAGAAGCGAATAACCGAATTTTTTTTTCGTTGATACATCGTAAGTTTCGACTCCATCATTCCATAGTTTCTTCAACTCTTCGATCAATGGTTGTAAATAAACATTAATTCCTTGAGTTGGATCATGAGGGCCGGGAACGACAGTGGTGAGAAACATATATGGTGTTTTCATACACATCCACGGAGGTAAATTATACGGAGTAACGATAATTGGCCAGGATGAATATTTACTACCAAACTGTGAAAATGGTGAAAATCCATCCGTACATAAACCAAGTCTGACATTACGACTTTCCGCAGCAAATGCGGGATAAGTCTTATCGAAATGTTTCCATGCTTCACCGTCGGATGGATGTATCAAAGTTCCTTCTTCCGCAGTTCTCACACTATGCCATCGCATATGGCAGGCCGTAGCAGAAGACGTATATAATCTTTGAAGTCTGGAAGTGATTGGTAAATAATGCATTCTCTTGTACGGGACTTCTTTCCCTTTCTTATTTCTTGGTTTGTATCTTTCTTCGTTACATATTTTGCATTTTCTGAGGTCGACGTCGTCTTTCCAATACAACATGCAACCTTTCACACATGCATCTATCTTCTCGTACGGTAGACCGAAAGTGCCCAATAGTGTAGCGACGGCTTTAGCGACGGCTCCGTCACCAAAATAGCGACGGCTAGCGACTGCAATTGTGCCACGTGGAAATTTTTCCAACGTCTAAATGCCGTCGCTAACCTGCACCATTTGGCCGTCGCTAGCCATCGCTAATCTGTGCAATTTGGCCGTCGCTAGCCGTCGCAAAACTGGGTAAATTTTCAGTGCACATGCACAGCCCATATACACCTCAACCAATCTGAACCAAACAACCACTGTACACTATAGTCATCAAGTATAACTATCATATATCCATCATATAACGTAACTATACATTCAAACAATATAAAATCCAACCAAATCTCATTTTCAAATCTAATAATCGGAATATGTAAATAGTAAACCGAAATTTCTACATAATATCCCGACATATATATACATAATATCCAACCAAATCCATCAACTAGAAGTCATCAAAATATATGTACATAATATCCTGAAATATATATACACCATACCAACCAAAATGTGTATATACCAAACTATCAGCAAACAAACATACCTACTCCTCGCCATCGCTGCCGTCCTCTCCAGGCATCCTCCCATGCTGTTGCAAATAGGCCGCAATCCGCTCATCCAGCTGTTGCTCAAAGAAACTCTTCCTCCAATCATTTATTTCTTCAACTGTCGCCCTCAACTGATCAATCTCCGTCTCTTGCTGCGACCTCCTGTATGCACTCTGCATTCTCATGGCCTATAAAATAATTCATAATTATTTATATATTAGTATATATATAATATTATTAAAATTGTTAAACTATTCATATGCATGATTAAATTTATATATTAGTACATGTCAAAATTTACCTCCACATTTCCATAGCTATACCGTCGACTGGTCCGAGAAGGCGGGTCAATAATAGCATCCCAAATATGGTTCTCCTCCTCTAACGTAAGCTCTTCCCGACCAGTGGACTGTGCTACACGAGCCCGCTCTGCTTCGTACCTCTCCTGCGATTACAAACAATTGTTTTACACGATAAAAACCGAATTTCAAAATTTTGAAAATAAAATAAGACAAAATATTGTTATTAACAGTAAATTAATTTACCATTACGGATTGTGATTTGTCATCCGTCCACTCGTACGAAACATTGCCCTCTTCGTCGGTCCTCTCCAAGGCATGTGTGGCCTTGAACAGCTCGGTCATAGTAGGCTCGCGGTTGTATCTCGCGGCCTGAAAATATATAAATATTATTGCTAATCTGATTATAAAATATTGTAATAAAATGTAAACACAGTTTATAAATTTAATTACCAGCTCTCTCTTATGCTCCTGAAAGGATTTGGAGCCACCACGGTGCAATGCAGGATTTTTATTCTTGTTTACCCGGTTCCGCGCAGATAGCTCCTACAAATTAAGATAAATTATCACGTATATATCTTGCGAGATTTATATTAGATTTAAATAACAAAGCAAACATATATTACTTACTTTTACTGCCGGACTGTCCCAAAGCTGAAGAAAATCATTCCATACACCCTCGCCCATCCAGTTTGGCTTTTTCCCTGAATTTTTGGCCTTGGACAGTGTATCCCTGTAATTTTTTCTCATTCGTTTGTTCCAGTGATTTAAAAAAATGTCCAAGTCATCAGGGTCGACGCGGACTGCAGCCTGTAAATTTTAAGTTATAAAGATTATATTAATTTACAACTGAAATTCAAACTATTACTTACAAGTAAATCCGCTTGTATGGCGTTCTTGACATGAGGGGGGATGTCATCCCAGAGAGGCCAACAACCATGCATCCAACTCTGAAAAGCCTTCTTCGAAACCTGTAAAATATAATCTGATGGCTCCACCTCAAAGCCACTGCAAAAGTTATGATATACATGTTTAGTGGATTTTAAAACTTATACTTTAAATAAAATTGATACTTACCCAGCACTTCTAGGAACAACTTCTGCAATCGGACGTAAGTCCGGTGCAGTGCCACAACTACCTGCACCGGGAGATGGGGATGGCGTGCCACCACCACCTCCACTCCGTCTCCTGCCAGACATATGTGCTATAGAAAAACAATATCATCACAGAACAATTATACAAATTCACTACTACATATCATGTTTCAATAACTTTCACAGAAACAATTATAAAAATTTACTAGTACAAAACATGGATAAAAATTATATAAATAATTATCATAGAACCATAAGAGAAATTCACTACTACATAGCATGTTTCAATCACTTTCACAGAACAATTATAAAAATTTACTAGTACAAAACATGGATAAAAATTAACTAAATGATCATCACAGAACAATTACAGAAATTTACTATTACATCGAATGTTTCAATCACTATCACATAACAATTATATCAATAACGATCAGTCTTCATCGTTTTCTGATTCAGATTCAGTCTCGTATTCTATCTCATTTTCTTCGGTATTTTCAAATGCATCAAATAGGACGTTCGATTCATCATTCAAAGGCCCTACATCAATATCATCAGTTATTATTATTTCTGTATTTGATTCAAGATCGGCTTGATATGGTGCTTCATCTGGAATATTATTTCCATCAATCGTAAACCTTGGTTTCGTTTTGAAAACAACGGACCAATCCGCTTTATCTTTTTTCAACGATGGATACGAAGCAAAATCCACGGGGAGTAAATATTCCATCATGATATGACAATCGTGACTTTTCATCCCACTCAATTTGCTATTTTTGAAGTCAACACATCTACGAAGATTGGAAGAAATCCCATCGGGAAATCTTAATTCTTCCACCCACTTTAGCACAACTTTTACTTGCTTATTGTCTAGCTCATAGCATGCTTTCGGTTTTTTATTGTCATTAGGCTTCATATGAAGTTCCGGGCGCTTACAATAGTTTGCTATATCAAGCCTCGAATTCAAATCGTCCTTGGTTTTGCCCTTTACATTCAAAATTGTATTAAACAGATTATCGAACACGTTCTTTTCGTTGTGCATCACGTCAATAGTATGTCGGAGTAAGAGATCTTTCCAATATGGTAACTCCCAAAATATGCTTTGTTTGCACCAATTATGACTGTCTGACTTTCCTGGGATTTCAGTCTGGACTCCAGTTTCATGTATCTTTGGATATTCTCTTACAATTTCGTATATTTCCTCGCCTGACCAAACCTTAGGTGGTTTCAGATTCTCTTCTCTTATCTATGAAAATTTTCTTATCTCTTCTAAAACTATGATTGGGATGAAGAAAACACCGATGACAATCAAACCACGAAACTTTCTTCCCATATCGTAACGAAAATGCTCGTATTTCTTCCATACAATAAGGGCATGCTAGACGACCGGTCGTACTCCAACCAGAAAGCATCCCGTATGCAGGAAAATCATTAATCGTCCATAACAAAGAAGCGAATAACCGAATTTTTTTTGTCGTTGATACATCGTTAGTTTCGACTCCATCATTCCACAGTTTCTTCAACTCTTCGATCAATGGTTGTAAATAAACATCAATTCTTTGAGTTGGATCATGAGGGCCGGGAATGACAGTGGTGAGAAACATATATGATGTTTTCATACACATCCATGGAGGTAAATTATACGGAGTAACGATAATTGGGCAGGATGAATATTTACTACCAAACTGTGAAAATGGTGAAAATCCATCCGTACATAAACCAAGTCTGACATTACGACTTTCCGCAGCAAATGCGGGATAAGTCTTATCGAAATGTTTCCATGCTTCACCGTCGGATGGATGTATCAAAGTTCCTTCTTCCGCTGTTCTCACACTATGCCATCGTATATGACAGGCCGTAGCAGAAGACGCATATAATCTTTGAAGTCTGAGAGTGATGGGTAAATAATGCATTCTCTTGTACGGGACTTCTTTCCCTTTCTTCTTTCTTGGTTTGTATCTTTCTTCGTTACATATTTTGCATTTTCTGAGGTCGACGTCGTCTTTCCAATACAACATGCAACCTTTCACACATGCATCTATCTTCTCGTACGGTAGACCGAAAGCGGACATCAATTTTTTTACTTTATAATGACTATCGCACATCAGATTGTTGGGTGGTATGTGTCGTTTTGCAGCTTGTACAACTGCTGTAAATGCAGCTTCCGTAAGGTTGAATTTTGATTTCATAGTTATGTATTCGGCGGTTACTAAACGTTCGGTTCCGCTTTTACATCCGTCCCACAACGGCCTCTTAGCAGAATCCAACAAATCGTATATTTTTTAGCTCCCGCAGTCGGTTCTTCTTCGACATTTTCGTCTTCATCGACAGCTTCCGTTGTATGAAACATTGATCGTGCTGCATCACCCACCATATTTTCTATCGGATTCGTCATCATATTACCGTCCTCTAAAACTTCAGTATTAGGTGTAGGTTCAACAAGTTCTCCATGACGATCCCCGAAATAATAATCAGGCACGAAACCATATTGATACAAATGTACTTCAACTATATCCGGTTTCCAATGCTTCAAATGTTGGCACTTACTACACGGGTAACAAATTTATGTATAGTTTCAGTTATTCGATTTAGCAAATCTAATAAATTCCTGTACACCGTTGTAGAAATGTTGCTTTATTGATGCTTTCTTTCCAGTTCTAACTTCATACATCCACGTACGGTCGAGAAAATAATTGAGCATTTTTCCTGATTTGAAAATGTATGTTAGACAATTTAAATGATTAATTTACAACCATTCTCCATTGTAAAAAGTTCATCGTTCTAGGAAAATCAAAATATAAACTTCACTTTATTTTTTTATTTTTGGGTATTTTGATTTTCACTTCGGTGGTCAGTCATCCTACTTCCCATTACAAACACAATAATGTAATTACATTTTATAAATCATTTCAAATTAAACGGTTCAACAAAATTTCAGCAGCACTTCCCTTATGTTCGCTGTATCGTACACAAATGCGTGTACACAGGGAACGTAAAGGAAGTGCTGTCGAAATTTTGTAACCGTTTAAAATGAATTGATTTATAATATGTAATTACTTTATTGTGTTTGTAACTTGTCCAATACAGGGACAAATCCGACAAATATTGTATCAGATGAATATAAATGTCCGTTCCGTTACAAAACGAACATCCATATAACGATCATATACAACACTTGCCAGACGGGGCCAAAGACAATCTAAGGGATAAAGAAATTTCTCTAAATTTTATCAAATATTATTGTTCTTTTCAAATTTTGACAATGTTTCAACTATTTATATTTTATTTCAAAAATTTGTGTATTTAAATTTTAGTTCAACATTCAATTAACAATTTTACTTCAATATTAATTTCTTTATTTTTTTTAACGACATAGATTTTATGTGACTATTTGTTGTTGTTAATTCATTTCTTAATTTCTTTACAAAATCGATTTTAGTACAATATCAGTTGTTTTTAAAGTCATTTCCTAATTTTTTTCAAATAAATTATATTTTGCAGAATTTTTAATGTTCTCATATTCATTTTTTAATTTTTTGTACAAACTTTATTTTTTACAATATATACAACCTTTTGCATTTTGTCCGTCGCTAGCCGTCGCGATTCATCGCTAAAATTATCAAAATGGCAATCGCTAATCGTCGCTAGCCGTCGCTCAATCAACAGGGTAAATAAAACAATTATCAATGAATATAATTAGAAAACAACAAATCCTAATTATCGAATAGATAATTAGAAAACAATAAAAAACTAATTATTAAATAAAAATTTGTCAATTTAAATTTACTTAACAACTTAAATTTGTAATTTATCAATTTCATCAACTATGAAATACTTTCATGTAAATTTATCAATAACCAAGTTAATCATTAATATACACTATTTTTTCACCTAAAACAACTAACCATGTTAATCGCCAACACTAATTATCTACATCAACCATTTATTCAACTTCATCATGATGAAATAATTAATATGTACTTAATTCAAGTTCATGATAATAAACTAATTAATCTACCAAATCAACATACAACACTACTAATACCTAATTTAACAGCACTACTAATACTCAAATTAACAACAAATCTAAATTTTACAACAAATCATAATTGAATTAGAGTTTAAACTAAACCTAAAAACATCAAATTTACATTCAAACAAGAGATTAGGAGCATACCGACACAAATTTGGGTGATTTGGAGGCTTTGAAGGGTTGGGCGCCGGCTGGAGTGACGGGGGGCGACGGAGTTGGGGAAGGAGGAAAAATTTGGGGAAGGAGGAAAGTGAAATCTGAGCTCTCGGCCAGGATCTGTATACTTCGATTTGCGATGGCTAGCGACGACCGTTTTTTTTAGCCGTCGCTAGCCGTCGCCCCCCTTCGTCGCTAATCGAAGCCTTTCTTGTAGTGTTTTTACTCTTTTAAACTTTTGGAATTGTTCAAACCAACTAAATTTTTGTAATGACAATCGTCAATGTTATAATAACACATGTACAATGTTTGGTGTTATTTTGACCGTTGAGGTGTAACTCAAAAGATGTAGCGGAATGTGTGTGCGCATGCGCATATGTGCATATGTATATATGCATGATATTGTCAACATAATGTATACATAGGCTTATGCGGATTGTTTAGGCATTTAACATGCGGTTGAAAGACATGTTAGGGTTAATGATACTTCATCTTTAATTACTAATGAAACTCAAGGTTGGGTCTTTGAGTTCTATAGTATCACTTACGATGAGATTAGAAGTAGCGGTCATAATTGTTGATGAGTGTATCTATTTTAACAATTTTTTGAGGTATTTTTATAACATGCGCTCCTGAGTTAACCATCAGCGGATTATAGAATATGAATAAGTACTAAAATTACTATACATTCCTTGAATTAACACAAAGCCAAAATGCATTGAAAAAATATATTATTAAAATGAAAAGCATTGACAAAATTTGTATAAGCTTAATTAGAACATTTGATTAAAATGTAAAGCAGTGTACAAGAAATTTCAACTTGTTATTATTATATTATAAAGCTGAAAATAAAATCGCTATATTAAGTTAAACAAGTTATTTTTTTGTTTGAGCAAGCTTGAATTGTGAGAGGGTGTGTGTGTGTTGTTGAGATATATTGTAAGGAATATAATGTTAAATATAGCCGGAGTACGAAAATATAGTTAATATAATGTTGGAATCATCATCATTTTTTTTTGAGTGAATAAAATATGATCCAAGATTCCAAATGAATATATCTGTGTAGGTGTGCGAATGTGATTGGAATAAAACATGATAAACTCTCGAAATATAACGATTTGAGGGATTAAGAAGTACCGTCAGAATTATACTACATCAGTTTTGGTTGGTTTTATAATCATTCAGAACCAATAGGGAAAAAACCTCAGAGATAGGGGTTCTCTCAACAATTCAAAAATAAGCTAACCAATTCAACAAAAATCAGCGGAAAAAAATAGTGTGCAGAGCCTAAAATTAAACGCATAATGATGCAGCGGAAATACGGAAAAAAATAGATGTAACGGTAAAAGTAGCAATTGGTGGATTAAAAATACTGAACGCCCAAATTCGTTGATCACAAAGATACCGAATTCTAGCTATCTTCGACACGTTGATCGCGTACGATACCGTGAGAGAAGATCTACAATTCTTCGAACGTTGATCAAGCGCACTTGATACCGTGAATTGGCTTCATCAATCGTTGATTCGAGCGCACTCGAATAACCGAAAGTGGAGATAGGAGATCATACTCAACTACCAATTTCAAAAGAGGCACACAGCACTCAAACAAAGTTTCATTCCAAAAAATCAACTACTTTTACAAATACCCCGACCTCCATATTTATAGGCATTTACAACTCAACGCTAGGTCGTTTCGCGACCTACGACATAACCCTGGTTGTTTGCGACCTAAACACAACACAAGCATTACAGCACACGACCTAAAACACTTACATCCCCAGTACACGACCTACGACCTAAATAAAGTCGTTATTAGTTACAACATCACACTTTACAACACAAGCGACTCAAGAAACAACCGACTTATGACCTAAAATTTACAACACACGGCCTGAGCGACTTAAGCTTCCTCAGTGACATAACAATCAACGACCTAAAACAGCAGCGACCCAAGAGAAACTTCGGTACAACTTCACGCGACTTAAACGGATGAGCGACTTAACTTAGGTCGTGAGCGACCTAAGGCTTTTCACTAAGTCATTTGGGCGACCTATCATACCCTGGTTAGGTCGTACGCGACCTATCATAGGTCGTTGGTTCCCGCCTTCTGCATAACTCGCTTCACTACACTCCTTAGCTTTACTGTCTTGCTCCGGTACCTCCATAGGTCGTTCCATATAGGTCGTTCGCGGCCTAAAATATTGCGACTTAAGGAATAACGCACTAAATCTCTGTGGCACTCCATCATCCTTCCTGTTAGGTCGTTTGCGACCTAAGATTACTTCAAGCTGGGCTGCATCATCCTCCCCTAGTTGAAAAAAATTCGTCCTCGAATTTAACAGTTCTTCTCCATTATACGGTATAAGATGTTTAACATTAAACACGTCAGAAGTGTACACATCCTCTGGCAGCTTCAACCTATAAGCGTTTTCATTGATCCGTTTCACAATCTTTACAGGACCAATCTTTCGAGCCTTAAGTTTATTGTATGTTCCCACTGGAAAACGATCCTTCGTTAGTACAGCATATACAAAATCTCCTTCATTAAATTCAATACTTCTTCGCTTCAGATCTGCAGATCGTTTATTCTTCTCATTCGTCTTTTTCAATCGTTCCTGAACGATTTTATGGCATTCTGTTAACCCTTCAACGAAATCAGCAGCCCGCTTAACTGTCCCCTTTGGTTGTGGCACTATCGTTAAATCCAACGGCCCCTTTGGCAAGCTTGAATATACAATCTGGAATGGACTGAAACCCGTACTACGATTCACTGCATGATTATGTGCAAACTCCGCTTGGCATAACTTCATATCCTAGCTCTTCAGATTATCTTTCACAAGACACCGCAATAAATTTCCCAACGATCTGTTCACAACCTCCGTCTGCCCATCTGTCTACGGATGATAAGCGCTACTAAATTTCAACTTTGTTCCCACCATCTTCCACAAACTTAGCCAAAAATGACTCGGAAATCTGGTATCCCTGTTGGAAACTATAGATTCTGGTAAACCATGCAAGCGATATATCTCTCTAAAGAACAACTGCGCCACATGGACTGCATCCGCCGTTTTCTTACAAGCAACAAAATGTACTATCTTCGAGAAACGGTCCACTACAACATATATAGAGTCATTTCCCCGTTGAGTCCTCGGTAAACCCAACACAAAATCCATGCTTATATCTACCCACGGTTTGTAGGAACATGTAAAGGCATATACAACCCCGCATTTGTAGCTGTCCCTTTCGAAACTTGACAAACATGACATCTACGCACAAATCTTTCAACTTCCCTTCTCATCGACGGCCAAAAATAGGATTGAGAAATCAACTGCAATGTTCGATCTCTACCCACATGGCCTTCTTCGTGTAACTCCTTTACAATCTCCATTCGCAAGCTACAATCGGGTACACACAATCGATTTCCCTTGAATAAGAATCCATCTACCATCATAAACTCATCAGTACTTCCATCCTTGACTTTCTCAACAATCTTTGCAAAGTAAGGATCCTCCTCAAACAACTCTGGCAATAGTTCAAATCCTGTCACTTCAACCTTCATTGTTGTCAACAAATGATTCCTCCTGCACAAGGCATCAGCTACACGATTTGTCACCCCTGATTTGTGCTTTACAACAAAAGTAAACTGCTGTAGATACGCGACCCATGAAGTGTGCCTAGCTGAAATTTTGTCCTGCCCTTGCAAATGCTTCAAAGCTTCATGATCCGTATAAAGGACAAACTCCTTCTGAAACAGATAATGTCTCCAGTGCTTCATAGCTTGAACAATCGCGTAAAACTCCACATCATAAGCGCTATATCTCAACTTAGCTCCAGACAACTTCTCACTGAAATAAGCAACTGGTCTTCCCTTCTGACTCAAAACTCCACCAATCCCAACTTTCGAAGCATCAGTGTGTAATTCAAACAATAACTGAAAATCCGGTAAAACTAGAATTGGCGCTGACGTCAATAGTGTCTTGATCTTCTCAAAAGCAACCCCTGCTTCCTCTGACCATGCAAACTTCTTTCCTTTCATGCAATCGGTTACAGGTGCCATTATACTGCTAAAATGTGGAATGAATCTTCGATAGAAAGATACCAATCCATGAAAACTCCTCACTTCAGTAATTGTCTTGGGTTGTGGCCAACTCCTGACAGCTTCTACTTTGCTTTCATCCACTTGAATACCTTCCTTCGACAGAACATACCCCAGAAACAAAATACTGTGCGTCATGAACACGCACTTCTTTGTTGCAGCATAAAATTTCTCCTGTCGTAGAATCAACAGTACTTCACGCAAATGCTGGACATGCTCTTCCATACTCCCACTATAGATCAAAATATCATCAAAGTAAACTACTACAAACTTCCCAATGAATGGTCTGAAAATCTGGTTCATTACTTTCATAAAAGTACTCGGAGCATTTGATAAGCCAAACGGCATAACCAGCCATTCGTATAAACCTTCCCTCGTTTTAAAAGCAGTCTTCCACTCATCACCCGGTCTAATACGAATCTGGTGGTATCCACTCTTCAAGTCAATCTTTGAGAACATAACATCCCCACTCAAATGATCAATCAAATCATCAAACCTCGGCATAGGAAATCTGTATCTCACAGTGATCTTGTTTAGAGCCCGACTGTCCGTACACATCCTCCACGAACCATCCTACTTCAGCACCAATAAAGCTGGCACTGCACAAGGACTCAAGCTCTCCTGAACTCGCCCCTGTTCTAACAACTCCTCCACCTTCCTTCTTAGTTCCTCATGCTCCTTAGGACTCATCCTGTAATGTGGTCTGTGTGGTAATACTTCCCCTGACACAAGATCAATCTGATGTTGAATATCTCTCAACGGTGGTAACTCCGTTGGCAACTCTTCAGGACATACATCTCTGAATTCTTCCAATACTGGCTTTGCTTCCTCTGGAACTTCAACATATTCAGTAGCTTCATGTCCAATCAACAAGAACACCTCCGGACTCTCCTCTACTTCCTCAACAAATTCCTTCAAAGTCAACAAAGTCTTCAGCTCCTCAATCTCTTCTGTCTTACTCTCTTCTTGTTGTCTCTTCTTTGAAACCAAAATGATTTTGACACCTTCAAACATAAAGCTGTAGCTATTGGTCCGATCGTCATGCTGCACTGCTCGATCATACTGCCATGGTCTTCCCAAAAGCAAGTGACAAACATCCATCTCCACCACATCACACCAGATCTTGTCTTTATACTTCTTCCCAATAGAAAATGGAACATGAACTTGCCTGTCCACCTTCACCTCTCCTCCTTTTCTCAACCACGCTAACTTGTAAGGATTTAGATGCTTCTCCGTTTTCAATTTCAACTTTCTCACAGCTTCGGTAGAAATAATATTGTCACAACTCCCTGCGTCAATCACAAATTTACACACCCTTTCCAGAATAGTGCATGTTGACTGAAAGATGTTACTCCTCAACCAACTAGCTTCATCCTCTTACTTGGGTGTTAAACAAGACCTCCTCATCATTAGATTACATCCTTCATCTCTTGACGCAACATCCTGTTCATCCATCTCAACTGGACTAGAATAACCTTCACCAACATCCTCACCTTCAACTTCAGCAATCATAGTTCGTTTCTTCGACTTCGGACATTCATTACTCTTGTGACCCACTTCCTGGCAATTATAACATTTGAAACTGTTGTTGACCTTCGCCTTCGGAACTTCATTCACAACTGGTTTACTGACAGTTTTCGAAACATTGGAACTCCCACTGGCACCTTTATTCTGAATATTGGAACTTGTAAACACACCACTTCCTCGTCTTCCCTGCTTCTCCCAAGCCAATGCTTTCTGATGTGCCTCAGCTACAGATCTAGGATCAAACATATTAACCATGTCTTGAATCTGCATCCTCAACCCTCCAACAAACCTAGCAGTCAATTGTTTCTCTGTCTCCATAATGTCATTTTGAGCAATCAGTTGATAAAATTCATCAGCATAATCATTAACAGTCTTCGTTCCTTGCCTCAGATTCTGCAACCTCTGATACATGAGTGATTGATAATTATATGGCAAGAACGTAGCTCTCATCAACTTCTTCATCTTCCCCCATGATTCAATCTTTGACTTCCCCATCCGTTCTCATGTAAGTTTGGTTTGCTGCCACCACGCCATAGCTCTACCTCTCAAACGAGTAGCAACCAACTTAACTCTTCGATTCTCAGGAACTTCTTTGAAGTCAAAAATTTCTTCAACATCAGACAACCAATCCATAAATTCTTCTGCTACCATACCATCTTTGAATTCTGGAATTTTTGCTTCATCCCCGACTCCCAACGTCGATCATCTTCTACATCTCGGTATGAATTTCGAACTTGGTCTCGATCTCGATAATGCGTGCTAGCTCTATCACCATCTTCATCATAATCAAATGTATGTCTATATCGATCTCGACCATCAACAACCCTTCGATCACGCATGTCTCTTCTACTATGTCTCTCTTCATCTCGATATGGTTCATCTTCAAACTCACATGGAGTTCTTCTCTCTTCATGTCCATATTCATGGTGATCTCTTCTCGATGAAATTGATGTTTCTCTTCTTTCTCTAAAAAATTATGGCGACACCCTCCTCGCTTCCGTAACCGATGGCGAAACTCTGTTTCCTCCATGGTTCGAGTTTGGCGACCTTCTCCGTTGATTCATATCGATCATCAATTTCTCCAATCTACCAATGCCTTCATCTAACTTCTCATTGAATTTGTTGCTAATGCGTTTTTCCATCTGTTCAGCATCTTCTCTCTTGTACAAGTCTTCAATATTTTGATGGCGATTAGCTCTTCTCGGCGGCATTGTAGAACTTCAACAACTCAAAAACAAACTTCAAAAACTTCAATTCTCGGCCTGGTTCAAACAAAATGATACACGGCTCAAACTTCTACACAAAGCTATGCTCGGCCTTCACTTCAACTCTGATACCAAAATGATGCTTCAATTCTCGGCTCAAACACTTCAAATACTTCTCCTTGGCTCCAAGACTCGGCTTAGCTATGATTGGCTAAGTCTAGCTCTGATACCAAAATGATGCAGCGGAAATACGAAAAAAAATAGATGTAATGGTAAAAGTAGCAATTGGTGGATTAAAAATACTGAACGCCCAAATTCGTTGATCACAAAGATACCAAATTCTATCTATCTTCGACACGTTGATCGCGCACGATACCGTGAGAGAAGATCTACAATTCTTCGAACGTTGATCAAGCGCACTTGATACCGTGAATTGGCTTCATCAATCGTTGATTCGAGCGCACTCGAATAACCGAAAGTGGAGATAGGAGATCACACTCAACTACCAATTTCAAAAGAGGCACAAAGCACTCAAACAAAGTTTCATTCCAAAAAATCAACTACTTTTAAAAATACCCCGACCTCCATATTTATAGGCATTTACAACTCAACACTAGGTCGTTTTGCGACCTACGACATAACCCAGGTCGTTTGCGACCTAAACACAACACAAGCATTACAACACACGACCTAAAACACTTACATCCCCAGTACACGACCTACGACCTAAATAAAGTCGTTATTAGTTACAACATCACACTTTACAACACAAGCGACTCAAGAAACAACCGACTTACGACCTAAAATTTACGACACACGGCCTGAGCGACTTAAGCTTCCTCAGTGACATAACAATCAATGACCTAAAACAGCAGCGACCCAAGAGAAACTTCGGTACAACTTCATGCGACTTAAACGAATGAGCGACTTAACTTAGGTCATGAGCGACCTAAGGCTTTTCACTAGGTCGTTTGGGCGACCTATCATACCCTGGTTAGGTCGTACGCAGCCTATCATAGGTCGTTGGTTCCCGCCTTCTGCATAACTCGCTTCACTACACTCCTTAGCTTTACTGTCTTGCTCCGGTACCTCGCTAGGTCGTTCCATATAGGTCGTTCGCGACCTAAAATATTGCGACTTAAGGAATAATGCGCTAAATCTCTGTGACACTCCATCATCCTTCCCGTTAGGTCGTTTGCGACCTAAGATTACTTCAGGCTGGGCTGCATCACATAACCATATTGATTTCAACAAGAAAACATAGCGAAAATAACATGCACGTGGAAGTCATACACGATTTCATCGTTAATGACTAAAAGAAGTGATTGATTTTGTTTCTCCAAATCACCACTGACCTTAGATCTGAAAAATAATATCAACAGAATAGCTTTAGGGAATATATAGTTCCTATGTAACTTGGAATGCAATCCCTTATAGTATTGACGATTATATTGTACTTTCACCATTTAACAAAATAATATGTCATCATTGTATCACATATTAATATCATGATAATTGTAAACTTTAAATTTAACACGTAATCTAATCAGTTTAGTCAGGCTAACATAATACATTTAATATTACTTGAGTAACCACTCATGTTGAATTTTTCCAACAATCATTCCTTTGGCCGCACAAGTAACCGTATAAATTTATTTAATTCTACGAACTTATAGGTTTTTACACCTGTAATATTATAAGGTATATTCGAATTAAAATCGTTCTTTAAGTGTACTAAAGAAGGATCACAGCGATCTTCCTTACCAATATTGTGACGGTCGGCCATTTTCGACCTCGAAAATCGACATCTATACGTTCACTGTATAGAATGCCCAGCAGTCGAGTGTCGAAAATACCAGATCATTAGGTGTTAAGAAAAAAAAGATGAAAGAAAAACAGAAATAACAACACAGAATCTCACAATTGCAGTGGAACAAAATATAATAATAGATTTTTATACAAAAGAATTTGCTACTGTCAATATACATACGAATTATCAGAGTACAACCATTAACATAGCAATCTGGATAGTTATATTAACTTGTCCTCAAAAGTGCTGAATATACAACCTACAATACACAGCGGAGTATAATCAAGTACGTGAAATACGTCTCTGTCATCTAGCTTGTCTCCTGAGCTCCATGGTATCCTAACATCAATCTGTAATACTCGGTCTGACCAGAGTATTACAATAAAGTAACACCCTAGTCAGTCTGGAAAAAACCAGCGTGAGTAAACACACCTAATTTCAATTACTTAAGTTATCAAAATCCTTCGAAAAACAAGGTATCTCGTAAGGTCGCGTCACACATAAACATGATAAGTTTTTCCCTTACAATAAACAATACGTTCTTTTTAGAGAAATCCAGTGATATCACAATAGTGTTTAAAATTAATACTTATTTAAAATAGCTGAATTTGTTACATTAATTTAAAATCCAGCAAACCGGCTTTAAAAAATCAAAACCGTAAAGGTCCGTGATGGTCATTGGATCAAAGTGGTTCCGGATAATGCCAATATCCGATCTCGGTCTCTCAAGCTTAAAAACGGTAAATTTGAAAAGTCCAAGTCATTTTAAATAGCAATTTCACAATGAGGGTGTTAATATTTACATATGGAAATTCATTTCATATGTTTATTTTAAAAAGACCAGCCCATCGAAAATTATTTAATTATGGTCACTTCATTCTTTTGAAACCGGAATAACGACCAGTTCCAATCGATTCACTTGCCAATAAAACGTGTTAATGTTTTTATCCTATTTTCTTTAATTTGTTTGGCTACTTAATAGCGCATGCAATAGATAATCGAAATCAATATCAAGAACATTATCAGTTTTAGCATAAAACTGTTAACTAAATCAACGATTAAAAATCAATATTACATTCATTTAAAAATCCAGAACTAAACTGTTCCAATTTATATTTTTAAATCAATATTATTTGTTAATCAAAGAAATTATGAAATAATTTATTTATAGTTAATTTAAAATTTAAAACAGTGCATTTAAAATTAACAAATTAATTAAATTAATCAAATAAGAATTTACTTATTTATTCACTTTAAATTTTATAAGCACTTAAACTTTCTCATTTGCAGAAATCTCGATGATATTTTGTTCGGATAGAAGCACTCGGCGGTAGGACCTCAACGCAAGAATCCTCTCATCATTTTGGATTTAAAATTGAAGGAGCTTCATCGTCTTAAATATTAAACTTTTAATTGAAAGAACTAATATAAATTCCCTTTTGCAACACAAACCAGCCCAAACAACTAACAGCCCGGCCCAACTTTTCTAGCCCATGCCCTTCTTTCTTCTTCCTACTCTTCCTCTCCAGGCTTGTTCATTTGCACGAAGGCAAATATGCATGTCACCATGCACTTGCACACCAACGCTGATCATCAATCCTTGTCGTCGTCACTCCTCATACGACACCCTTAACCATCCCAACGTATTCCACCACATGAAAATACGAACTCGTCCCTCATTTCAAAATTCGAAAGCTCATCGAACCTTGGAACAAACTCCACCCCCTTCAAACACCTCGGCACGACCACCACAATCACCGTTCCTCACCAAAACTTGTCTCGAGACTCACCACAACTTCCTCGACCCAATCCCCCTGGACCGCACGTCCCTACCTCCCTCTCCTTGATGTAGTTCGACCACAAACAAAGGCCTACAAAAACACCCCCAAAACCCTAAAACCCCCTTGTCCCACTCGCACACGCTATAGAAAAATCATTCGCCATTTTTCAGGAGTTCGCCATCATCTCAGCTTCCCCCACGCCAAGCCCCAAGTCACGAATCATGTGGGTCGCCGGAATTTCACCTTTTGCCCAAACCCGTTCATCCCTATAATCCTCCTTGCATAGACCACTAAAAATATTCATACCACCTTTAAAAATCACGATTTTCAATAGCGATTACAACTATGTAATCCATACATTAAATTATGATAGTTGGAATTTCGACCATGTAAAACTTATTAACTGTTAAACGCTATTTCTCTCTCTATGCTTGATAATGTTTTATGAAACAAACTTTAATATGTCCTACATTCAAAAACAAGAAACTTTGGTTTTGAAATAAAATTTTAAAATGAAATAGGTATTGAGTTATTGATTTTCAAAGTTAAAACTCTTAACTGTTTTTAAACAAACAAATGAACAGAGAAGCTTGGGTAGAAGATAAACAATATTTGATGGAAATGATCATGTTGAAATTAAACGTACATACACATATCACAATACATTCATGTATACACTTAACATGGATGTATAGTTAAACAAGTATATGCATTGGCCAGTAAACAAAATTTAAAACCGTTTTGAGGGATGAACACATTGTATGCTTATTTTCTCTTGTTTCAAGCTTTTACTGTCTTTGATCTTTTTATGTTTTAATGGAAGATCCTTTTTTTCTTTTGTATAGGAACAAATATAACTCGGCCATGGATACATACATACATACATGCATACATACATACATACATACATACATACACATATACATATACATACATACGTACGTATGTACAGACACACGTACATACATATATAGGAGAGGATGGCTGGAGTGTACAGGATTTTACAATTTCTTCATATTTATTTTATTTTATTCTTTTATTTTCTTTTCGATTTGATTTTGGAGTGATTTGATTTTTCATCTGACTTGATTTTATGCTTTGTGATTTGATTAGATTTCATATGCGTGCTTGAAATGAAGTTTGACATCATGATGTTTCTTGTATGTGTATTTATACACATATTTATGTATAGGTATATAAATTATTATATACATATATTTTACCATGTATATGTTTAAATGCTTACCTATTTTTATGTTCATTTATATATCAACACATATGTACTCTTCTATTATCATAAAGTTTATACTTATGTGTATATTTCATTACTATGCACTATTTGTGTGTGTATATATAGCCACTTACATGTATTAATCTCTATACTTCTTTCATCATACTTTGTATATTTATATACATATAGATATTTAATCTTGTATTTGAAAGGTGAAGTTTAACATATATATGAATTTTAATCAATAGCTAGGAATTTATCATCATGAAGCTTTTACATGTGTATATCTATATATAATTTCATATAAACTATTTTACCATAAATACAAATATATATATATATATATATATGCATGCTTATACAATAAACATATTTATTTTATCAAATTTGCATTTATACATATTTTCATATACATTACTTCATATAGGCATATATACATATATACATACGTATATGCTTTTATATATATATATATATATTTAAACATCATAAAGCTTGTATATATTTAAATATATATACATATGTGGATATTCTATCTTAAATTTTAATGGTGGAGTTTATATACATATATCTATAAAATTTATCATATTCAGAATTTTATAATTTAAAATTAAATATAGTTTTAATCAGTCTATGGATTCAGATATTTTAAATATATAAAAATTCATTTATTCAACTTATAAAAATAAATATTCCAATAACTAAAATTGGCTAATTATCCCAATATCAGATGGCTAAAAATCCAGGTTGTTAGAATCTTCCCCACTTAGAACTTTTCATCCTCGAAAAGGAACGAAGCAAGAGCTAGAATTTTGGTGTATATTACTAAATAAATCATTCTTTAAAAATTTTAAACCTCTCACTCCTTTACTATACCTTTGAAGATACATAACTTTAAATCACATAGTATTACCAAGCTAGTTTTATATTAAAGCATTTTTCATAATGATGTCTTAACAAGTCATCCTTGTTCTTACAAAATTTTAGTCATATATTGATCAGACGTAGGATAGAAAATCTCTAAGTACTTAGTAGACCTATTTTAACACCCAGTGAAAATACTCGAAAAACCTCATTCAAAAATGATATGGAAAGTATCACCCACTTTTTCCTTCTTTACCACCATGGATCGCAGTTAACATGATGATTGTGTCGCCATCCTGTGAAATCATAAGTAAACTGTAGGCATCAACACCCCTCAATTTATGCCATTAGAACACGATAGACCGCAACTACACAATGGTTACGTCGCTCTCCCAGCGAAACCGTAAGTAATTTGTAAACAATCTCTGTCTCTCGAATTACGCTATCAAGATAGCAATCTACCAATGTTACGTCGCTATCTCAGCAAAATCATACGTAGAATTTAGGCAATCTCTGCCCCTCCCCCCCCCCCCCCCCCCCCGAATTACGCTGTGGAACGACGATAGATCGCAGTTACAAAAAAGTTGTGTTGCTATCACAGCGAAACCGTAAGTAACCATAGGCAATCCCTGCCTCTCGAATTACGCTACTAACTCTCATAGATCGCAGTTACACAAAGGTTACGTTGCTATCGCAGTAAAACCATACATAACTGTAGGTATAATACCCCTCGATTTACGCTATGTAAACAACGATCACCAGGAACTCATGAGTTTTTGTCCAGACGTCCTCTAGGATCCCAATTCTCATTGAACCCACATTATGGATTCTAAGGTAGACCCACCCAGTGGATCTCCCACTCCAACTTTCCAACTTTCGTAGCGGGTGCCTTTCCATACTATTAATTTCAAAACATACCATACTATATATATACAATATCTTTCAAATCATACACCTCATATATAAATTTCATATATAAATTGATACTTTTAAAATCGATATTTTTCAAATTTGTTTTATCCAATTTCCAAGATTGATTATCTGCCAAAATCAAATGTCTTCTAAAATCAATAGTTTCCAAAACTATTTCAGTTCATACTCATATACAAATAAGATCATTATTTTCCACTCGATTAATTTAAGGATCAATAGTTTTGGGATCTGCTTCATATTTATATAAACTCCTTTTAGTATTTCCAAATACCTTCCAAAGATCATTTCCTTCTGGTTATAAATTCAACAAGGAAAGTTTGAATATATAACTAACGTATATAATCTCATTAATGCCAAATCAAAGATTTCCTAGTTCAATTACTTTACAAAGTTATTTGTAACATTTCTTACTTTTTATAAAGTAAATTTCAGTTTTAGTTACTATTCAATCTTCATTCTAATAAATTTCCTCATTTTTGTTTTAAGTAATTTCAATTTACATTCAAATTAATATAAAAAGTGATTTTATATAAGATCATATTTCTAAAAAATATTTCACAACATCGACAGACTATGACAACTAGTGAGTTCAAAAATTACACCCATTCATCCTCCAATTTATTTAATTTAGTTTGCTCCACTAATCCAGCTCCGAATATCATCTATTGGTTTTCCACAACCCAATTCTATATTTATTTCATGGAGTTATTTCAATTACAATTCAATTTTATCTGGCTCCAACTCCATTTCAATATTTAGTTGACTAATTAATTTAACCAATTGGTTCAATTCCATCTTCCAGAATCTGATATTTTTTTCAAACATCACTTCATTTGGGTTTTACTCGGGTTCAACTTTATTTCTCATCCAAATCAAATTTCCATTTCTCATCCAACTTACTTGGGTTTTACTTTGGTTCATTCAATCTATTTATCTCGATTTACCATCAATATCTTTTATTAATTCATTCAAACGTATTTAGTTGCTAGCCTTTTATTCGAATTCTATTTATGACCCAAGTCCACATCTATTCCTTTTAATTCATCACAAAGTAAATTTAATTTCCTTCGACTCCCTTATTTACTTAGCACAAGTTAAATTTCAATATCCAAGGTTAAATTTCATAAATTAATCCACTAATTAGATAATTTGGTCCATTACTAATTTCTAGAATTCGAAACCTATTTTATTTCAAAAATCGTTTTTAAATCATTCATACATAACTTCTTTTCACCCTTTTTATCAAGTCTATACCTTTCTTTTTACAATTTAATTTATTTAACTTGCATAAGTTAAATTTTATTTTATCTTGAAAATTCCGATTTCAGGTTATACGTTCAAAACTTATTTAGCTTGGCCCGAGTTAACTTTCAATTCATTCAACCCATTTATGCTTACTCAATTTAATTTTTTTACATTCCAATATTCCATTTTCACACTTCTTTTATCATTAACATCATTTCCCACTTATAATTTCAAAACTCATTTTCCCTTTGGTTCTACTTCTCGTTTTAATGGGAATCCCAGAATTCAAACACCCAGTATTTATTTCAAATCATCTTAAGATCATATATATACATCCATATATAGCCCATTTATATACTAAATCGCACTTTTTAAATTTAAATCAACCTTAGTTTTTATCCAAAAAAAAATTCTATGGAATTTCCAAAACGACCCTTGTTTTAAAAACAACAATTTCCATATCAAATGACCATGGAAGCAATCTGTTACCTTGAAACTCGAAAATGAACACTAGTGATGCAGCCATCATCACCATAGTTATTTTCCAACGACTGTAGTGAGTTCAGTGCTTTATCACTTTTAAATCCATTTTAAATAATTTCCATTCAGAAATGTTCCAAAGTAATATTACTTATTATTTCCTCAGGACACTTCGAACACATTTCAAAATTTTCGAGACTTAGATTCAAAACTTCTCAATTTAAATCCATTTAATTTATAAATCACATTTGTAAATTATGTTTATATGATTCCACACTACAGTGAAATGTTTTATCATTGTTTATTTTGAAATAAACATCCTTTATTAAGGCACAACAACTGATTTATGACAATAATCAATATTACCATACCTAAAAACCAAACACACTATATATTCCATAATAAATTATCTGAAAAATTATTTCTATATATATAATATATATAATCAGGCTAAATTTAATTTATTTCAAAACACTTTGAAAAACACTTTCCAAAGTTTTCGAAAATTAAATTATGGTTTGAATCTATTTTTAGCTTAACCCATTTGTATAGTTCATTCTTATCAAATTCGGTTATATATATATTTATGTATATATATAACCACTTAAATTTTATAATCTTATTTGATTATAATAACAACAACCAATCTCCTCAATATACTATAATAATTTCAGAAAAATTATTTCTTTTTATATCAAAATATAATCTTAAAATCGTTTATCCTTCAAAATTATTATATAAGAAATTAACAAGTACGCTCTCGTATATACTACACTTAACTGATTCTAGGGTACTACCGACCCTATCTCTAGTGAGTAATCCCCACCAAAGCCAAGGTTCTCGCTTAACCTTCAGCTCTGATACCATGTGTGACGACCGTTAGGCTTTTCAACCATTCCAACAGTGGCAACTTTCCACCGTGGCATACATTGGTACCTCGAATTTGCTTTTACAGCCAGCCTCACAACTGCAACCAACCACTCAGGGACATGTAGGGTAAGAGTCTCCTACTTACCACGAAACACAAAGAGAGAACCCTCTATCATGCTGTAATGAAGCAAATCCCATCCTGATCTCTTCAAGCTTAAAAATGGTAAATTTGAAAAGCCCAAGCCGTTTTAAATAGCAATTTCACAATCAGGGTGTTAATATTTACATATGGAAATTCATTCCATATGTTCACTTTATCAAAACCAGTCCATCGAAAATTATTTACTTATGATCAGTTCATTCTTCTGAAATCGGAATAGCGACCAGTTCCAGTCAATTTACTTGCCAATAAAACTTGTTAACGTTTTTACCCTATTGGCTTTAATTTGTTTGGCTACTTAATAGCCCGGGTAATAGATTATTGAAATCAATATTAAGAACATTATCAGTTAACATAAAATTGTTAACTAAATCAACGATTAAAAATCAATATTAAATTCATTTAAAAATCCAAAACTAAACTGTTACAAATTATATGTTTAAATTGAGATTTGTTAATCAAAGAAATTATGAAATAATTTATTTATAGTTAATTTAAAAATCAAAATAGTCCATTTAAAATTAATAGATTAATTAAATTAATCAAATAAGAATTTACTTATTTAGTCGCTCTAAATTTTATAAGCACTTAAACTTTCTCATTTGCATAAATCTCGATGATATTTTGTCCGTATAGAATCACTCAGCGGTAGGATCTCAACGCAAGAATCCGCTCATCATTTTGGATTCAAAATTGAAGGAGATTCATCCACTTAAAATTTATAACTTTTAATTAAAAGAGTTAACATAAATTCCCTTTTTCAAAACAAACCAGCCCAAACAACTAATAGCCCGGCTCGAAGAAACACGCCCCAACTTTTCAAGCCCATGCCCTTCTTTCTTCTTCCCACTCTTTCTCTTCGGTCTTATTCATTTGCACGAAGGCAAATATTCACGTCACCGCGCTCTTGCACACCGACGCCGATCATCAACCTTTGTCGCCATCACTCTTCACACGATGCCCTCGACCATCCTAACGTATTCCACCACCTAAAAACACGAACTTGTTCCTCGTTCCAAAACTCAGCAGCTCACCGAACACTTTAACAAACTCCACCCCCTTCAAACGCCTCGGCACAACCACCACAACCTACGTTCCTCATCACAACTTGCCCGAGACTCACCACGGCTTCCTCGACCCAATCCCCTTGGATCGCACGTCCTTACCTCCCTCTCCTTGACCTAGTTCAACCACGAAAAGAGGCCAACAAAAACACCACTAAAACCCCCTTGTCCCACTCGCACACGCTATAGAAAAATCATTTGCCATTTTTTATGAGTTCGACATCATCTCAGCTTTCCCCACGCCAAGCCCTAAGGCGCAAAATCATGTGAGTCGCTGGATTTCACCTTTTGCCCAAATCCGTTCATCCCTATAATCCTCCTTGCACAGACCACTAAAAATCTCCATACCACCTTTGAAAATCACAATTTTCAATAGCGATTACAACTATGTAATTCATACATTAAATTGCGATAGTTGGAATTTCGATCATGTAAAACTTATCAGCTGTTAAACGCCATTTCTCTATCTATGCTTGATATTGTTTTATGTAACAAATTTTAGAATGTCCTACATTTGAAAACTAGAAACTTTGGTTTGAAATCAAAGTTTAAAACGAAATACGTATTGAGTGATTGATTTTCAAAGTTAAAACTCTTAACTTGTAACAACCCGCATATTTATCGATTTTATATTTAAATATTTTGTCGTTAATCGGATATTGGTCCGAAAAGCTACTTTATGCAAATGGTCAAATTAGGACTCGAGACCACTTCCATTGAGTTTGAAATGCCGTTTACAATCTTTTTAAGTATAAACTTTGATATGTTTGGGGTTAGTGGAATTTCACTAACTTTTCCCGCTTTGGACTTTGGGTTGGTTTAGCCTATTAAACCTAAGTTCCAACCCCTTCTCCTCATCTCTTCATAAATTCCTACCTAACTCTAGTTTTAGCATTAGTGGTGAGTGGAAAGGGAAATTAAAATTCCAAGCCCAAGTTCATTAGCAAATTCAACATCCAACTCCAAAATCAAAGTGAAGACATTGGATTCAAGCTTCTTGTGTTGAGATTGAAGTGGATTGATTCTTGCTTTGCTTTGGTCTTCATTTTCATTGATTTTTGTTGCAAAGGTGAGATTTTTATCTCACATTCTTGTCTATAACTATCACGGATATTTGGGAATGATTTCCTATCACTTTAGCATGTACATTTGCATTTGGTTTGGATTGGATTGGCGAAAAACTCCAATTTTTAGCGTTTTGGTGAATTTTCTGCATTTAGGTCGTTCTGGCCATTTGTGCGTGTTCGGAGTTAGGTCGCTTGCGAGCTAACGCCCTAGATCGCTCGCGAGCTAACGCCTTAGGTCGCTCGCGTGTTAACGCCTTAGGTCGCATGGCTCGTTTAACATTAAGTCGCTTTGGCCACTAGGTCGCTCTGCCTTTCTCCATTAGGTCGTTACCATGTAGGTCGCGACATATGTTAACTCGTTTGGGCTTTAGGTCCTTGGCCTTCATTCCTTTTTAGGCCGTAAGCCCCTAGGTCGTTTCCCCCTTACTTCACTAGGTCGCGTACCCCGTTTAGGTCGCTTGACCTTGTTCTCCTTTAGGTCCCTCGGCCTCCATGTGGTTAGGTCGTTGACCCCCTTTAGGTCGCAGGACCATGACTCTAGTTAGGTCGTTCGCCCCTTTGCTCCGTTAGGTCGCGACCGAGTTAGGTCGTTGACCACATTTGGTCGGGTACTTAGGTCGCGAACACCCCCTAAGTCGTAACTACTAGGTCGTTTGACCTGTTTCCTCACTTAGGTCGCGAGCAGTTAGGTCGTTAGGCCTTGTTTGAGACTTTAGCTCGCTTACCTCTGTTAACTCGCGAACACCTCTAGGTCGCAAGCACTCGGTCGCTTGACCCCTAGGTCACAACCCTTAGGTCGCTCGACCCTATCCTCCCTTAGGTTTTCACTAGGTCGTACCGTTTTGGACGGGGCGCTGCCCCCTGGACCCCCGTGACCTGACCGGGCAGGTCGAACCCCGTAGCGGGGGCATTGCCCCTGCACCCCCACCTAGGGGGATTGCCACCCCCCCGGACCCCCCTCCATAAGGGATCTTATCTGAAAAACATTCAACAGAACTTGCTTTGTTGAGATGCTGAGTTGACCATTCTTCGAGACAAACTATCTTGGGCTTCTCGGTCGATTTTATGGTATCACGGCCTTGCTAAAAAGGCAGGATAACAACTTTAGAAATACGAAGGTTTCAATACTAGTAGTATATATCAAAACTCTTTCATCAAAACGATTTCAACACTATTTTATTACAAAGCTCTTTTCCCAAACCATTTTCCAATCTATTAGTATATACAAACCTTTACCTCACTCGGATGAGAAATCTAATTAAACGACTTAGTAAAATAAGTGGTATGAAACGCTTACGTTTGCTTCGTCGGTTAATTCTTGGACTTGTTCGATTGAACCTTTTGTGACAATTTTCTAGTGAAGATCTACAGTTTGTTCGTAAATATTTAAGTTAAGCAAGTGGTTATGGGACATGAAGCTAAACTCATATATTTACTAGCTTAATGTGATTGACACTTCTTGATGATCATGACGATCATTTTTGTGATTTAGACTAGCAATTGTGCGATGTCTCTTTGTCTGCGAGGGAGACTAGACCCCGCTCTTGTGATGTTTCACCATCGCATTTGTGTGATGTTTCGCCATCACATATGTGGGGTAGCACCCCACGGTCTTCGGGCCATTCGTGTGTCAAAATTAATGGCTTGCAACCATGAGACAGCGTCTCACTTTGTGTTACACGTGTAGGTGAGTTTTCATGCTCCCATTTTGTGAGTTTTCATGCTCCTATATTGTGATTTCTGGATTTCTTGTGTAGTCTTCTGGAATTTGAGCTTCACCTATTTTCATGACTTTCATTGTTATGATTTTCCAGCTTTTATGTTTTGGTGAATTTGTGTGTCATCACTTTTTTTTAGGTGAATTTGGATCTTTTAGAAGATTCTTTTGATATTGTTTGATCTCTTGATGATCTTCATTTACATGCTTATCATAGTATGTCTTTATGGTTACTATATGTTTTTGCCATATATATTGTTTTATATCATGTTATCTGATATTTATAGCTAAACTGATCCGTTTATTATTTTCTTATAAATAATACTCGGGACAGACCGAGATGTTACAGGTGCTTCTGCTTGACTTCTCCCCCAGGGATTTACTACTCTGACTTTTGGATGACCATTTAGATTAGCAGTTTTTGTCGTTTACACTTGAGATATAGACTCGTAGATGTATTCTTTTGTATAGCACGTGTTGCTATTCTTTTGTGTATGTGGTCCTTTTATGACCACTACTTTGATGTTCACTTTCATGTGTTAGTTATATATTCATATCTTTTTACGTCTTTGTGATATGGATGTCTGTGACTGATTGTGTTATGTTTATTTCTATATTTGTTTCCGAAGATTTATTTATAGCCACCGTGTGATAGCTTTGAGTTTGTATTGGTATGTCGGACTTCCTCTTTAAATGAAATGCATGCTATACTATCTGACATATCGGTGCTCGCACAAAGAAGTTACATGGATGGTCGCTCCTCAACAGCCTTATTCTCCGCGCTAGTTGACAACATTACTCCGTAGTGTTCTTGGCTAGCGTGGGTATTGAGGTGGGGCGTCACATAACTGTTTCTAAAAAGCAAATGAACAGAGAAGCTTGGGTAGAAGATAAACAATATTTGGTGGAAATGATCATGTTGAAATCAAACATACATATACATATCACAATACATTCATGTATACACTTAGCATATCATTGATTCACCCAAGATGTACAGTTAAACAAGTATATGTATTTGCCAATAAATAAAATTTAAAATGTTTACTCATTGTTTTAAGGGATGAACACACTGTTTGCTTATTTTATCTTGCTTCTAGCTTTTACTATCTTTGATCTTTTTATGTTTTAATGGCAGATCCTTATTTTCCCTTTTGTATAGGAACAAATATAAGCTTGGCCATGGATATATTTATGAGAGGATGGCTGGAGTGTACAGGCTTTTACAATTTCTTCATATTTATTTTATTTTATTCTTTTATTATCTTTATGATTTGATTTTTGAGTGAATTGGTTTTTCATGTGACTTGATTTTATGTTTGTGATTTGATTAGATTTCATATGTGTGCTTGAAATGAAGTTTGCCATCATGATGTTTCTTGTATGTATATTTATACTCACACACACGCACACATATATATGTATATACATATTTGACCATGTATATGTTTACATGCTTACCTATTTTCGTGTTTATATATGTATATATATATATATATCAACACATATGTACTCTTTTATTATCATAAAGTTTATGCTTATGTGTATATTTTACTACATATACACTATTTGTATATATATAGCCACTTACATGTATTAATCTCTATACTTCTTTCATCATACTTTGTATACTTATGTACATATAGATATTTAATCTTGTATTTGAAATGGTGAAATTTTACATATATATGAATTTTATCAATAGCTAGGAGTTATCATCATGAAGCTTTTGCATATGTATATCTATATATAACTTCATATACACTATTTTTACCATAAATACAAATATATACATGCATATACAATATACATATTTATTTATCATATTTGCATTTATACATATTTTCATATACATTACTTCATATGGGCATATATACATATATACATACATATATGCTTATATATATATTTAAACATCATAAAGCTTGTATATATTTATATATATACATATATAGATGTTCTATCTTAAATTTTAATGGTGGAGTTTATATACATATATCTATAAAATTATCATATTTAGAAGTTTATAATTTAAAATTAAAAATAGTTTTAGTCAATCTATGGATTCAGATATTTTAAATATCTGAAAATTCATTTATTCGACTTATAAAAGTAAATATTCCAATAACTAAAATTGGCTAATTATCCCAATTTCAGATGGCTAAAAATCTGGGTTGTTACAATCTTTCCCACTTAGAACTTCTCGTCCTCGAAAAGGAACAAAGCAAGAACTATAATTTTTGTGTATATTACTAAATAAATCATTCTTTGAACATTTTAAACCTCTTACTCCTTTACTATACCTTTTAAGATGCATAAACTTTAAATCACATAGTATTACCAAGCTAATTTTATATTAAAACATTTTTCATAACTCAATGTCTTAACAAGTCCGTCCTTGTTCTTACAGAAATTTAGTCATACATTGATCAGGCATAGGACAAAAAATCTCTAAGTACTTAGTAGACCTATTTTAACAACCAATGAAAATACTTGAAAAACCTCTTTCTAAGATGATATGGAAAGTATCACCCCCGTTTTCCTTCTTTACTACCATGGATTGCAGTTAACACGATGATTGTGTCGCCATTCCAGCGAAACTATAAGTAAACTGTAGGCATCAACACCCCTCAATTTATGCCATTAGAACACGATAGACCGCAGCTACACAATGGTTGCGTCGCTCTCCCAGCAAAACCGTAAGTAGTTTGTAAGAAATCTCTGTCTCTCGAATTACGCTATCAAGATAGCATTCTACCGATGTTACGTCGCTATCCCAGCAAAATCATACGTAGACTGTAGGCAATCTCTGCCCCTCGAATTACGCCGTGGAACCACGATAGGTGGCAGTTACACAAAATTCGTGTTGCTATCATAGCGAAATCGTAAGTAACTATAGGCAATCCCTGCCTCTCGAATTACACTACCAACTCTCATAGATCGCAGTTACACAAAGATTGCGTTGCTATCGCAGCAAAACCATACGTATCTGTAGGTATAATACCCCTCGATTTACGCTATGTAAACAACGATCACCAGGAACTCATGAGTTTTTGTCCGGACGTCCTCTAGGATCCCAATTCTCATTGAACCCACCTTGTGGATTCTAAGGTAGACCCACCCAGTGGATCTCCTACTCCAACTTTCCAACTTTCGTGGCGGGTGCCTTTCCATACTATTAGATTCAAAACATATCATACTATATATATACAATATATTTCAAATCATACACCTTACGTATAAATTTTAGGGGCATTTCACCAGAAGGACAAACTTTGCAGTCTAATTAGTTTCTAGGACACACACTTAAAAAAATAACTTTCAAGGCCAAAGTCAGCAGAATAATTACTTTTGAGGACAAAGTCAGCAGTCCAGTTACTTTCTTGGACATAATTTCATTGGTTTTTAGTCCCTAGGAACTAATTATTTTACGTTTTGTCCTTGAAAGTAATTATTTTAGTCGCGTGTCCTAGAAACTAATTCCACTTGCTAAAGAGGCCCTTGTGGCTAATTTCCACTAAAATTTTATCTATATAAAATCGATACTTTTAAAATCGATAGTTTTCAAATTTGTTTTATCCAATTTCTAAGATCGACTATTTGCCAAAATCAAATGTCTTTAAAATCAATAGTTTCCACTACTATTTCAGTTCATACTCATACACAAATAAGATCATTCTTTTCCACTCGATTAATTTAAGGATCAATAGTTTTAGATCCGCTTCATATTTACATAAACTCCATTTAGTATTTCCAAATACCTTCCAACGATCATTTCCTTCTCGTTATAAATTCAACAAGGGAAGTTTGAATATATAACTAACGTATATAATCTCATTAATGCCAAATCGAAGATTTCCCAGCTCGATTACTTTACAAAGTTATTTGTAACATTTCTTACTTTTTATAAAGTAAATTTCAGTTATAGTTACTATTCAATCTTCATTCTAATAAATTTCCTCATTTGTGTTTTAAGTAATTTCAATTTACATTAAAATTAATATAAAAAGTGATTTTGTTATAAGATCATATTTCTAAAAAATATTTCACAACATCGACAGACTACGACAACTAGTGAGTTCATAAATTACACCTCATCCTCCAATTTTTTTAATTTTGTTCGCTCCACTAATCCAGCTCCGAATATCGTCTATTGGTTTTCCACAACCCAATTCTATATTTATTCCATGGAGTTATTTCAATTACAATTCAATTTCATCTGGCTCCAACTCCATTTCAATATTCAGTTGACTAATTAATTTAACCAATTGGTTCATTTCCATCTTCCAAAATCTGATTTTTTTTTCAAACATCACTTCGTTTGGGTTTTACTCGGGTTCAACTTTATTTCTCATCCAAATCGAATCCATTTCTCATCCAACTTTACTTGGTTTTACTTGGGTTCATTCAATCTAGTTATCTCGATTTACCATCAATATCTTTTATTAATTCATTCAAAACGTATTTAGTTGCTAGCCTTTTAGTCGAATTTTATTTATGACCCAAGTCCACATCTATTCCTTTTAATTCATCACAAAGTAAATTTAATTTCCTTCAACTCCCTTATTTACTTAGCACAAGTTAAATTTCAATATCCAAGGTTAAATTTTATAATTTAATCCACTATTTAGATAATTTGGTCCATTACTAATTTCCAGAATTCGAAATCTGTTTTATTTCAAAAATCGTTTTGAAATCATTCATACATAACTTATTTTCACCCTTTTTATCAAGTCTATACCTTTCTTTTTACATTTTAGTTTATTTAGCTTGCATAAGTTAAATTTTATTTTATCTTGAAATTTCCTATTTCAAGTTACACGTTCAAAACTTATTTAGCTTGGCTCGAGTTAATTTTCAATTCATTCAACCCATTTATGCTTACTCAATTTAATTTTATTTTACATTCCAAAATTCTATTTTCACACTTCTTTTCTCATTAACATCATTTCCCACTTATAAGTTCAAAACTCATTTTCCCTTTGGTTCTACTTCTAATTTTAATGGGAATCCCAGAATTCAAACACCCAGTATTTATTTCAAATCACCTTGACATCATATATATACATACATATATACCCCATTTATATACCAAATCACACTTTTAAATTTAAACCAACCTTGGTTTTTATCCTAAACAAATTTCTTCGGATTTCCAAAACAACCCTTGTTTTAAAAACAACAATTTCCATATCAAATGACTATGGAAGCAATCTGTCACCTAGAAACTTGAAAATGAACACTAGTGTAGCGACCGTCATCATCATAGTTATTTTCCAACGACTGTAGCGAGTTCAGTGCTTTATCACTTTCAAATCTATTTTAAATAATTTCCATTCAGAAATGTTCCAAAATAATATTACTTATTATTTCCTTAGGACACATTGAGCACATTTCAAAATCTCTGGGATTTAGATTCAAAACTTCTCAATTTAAATCCATTTTAATTTATAAGTCACATTTGTAAATTATGCTTATATAATTTCACACTACAGTTAAATGTTTTATCATTTTTTATTTTGAAATAAACATCCTTTATTAAGGCACAACAACTGATTTATGACAATAATTAATAATACCATACCTAGAAACCAAACACACTATATATACCGTAATAAATTCTCTAAAAAATTATTTCTACATATATAATATATAATCAGGCTAAATTTAATTTATTTCAAAATATTTCCAATGTTTTCGGAATTTAAATTATGGATTGAATCTATTTTTAGCTTAATCCATTAGTATAGTTCATTCTTATCAAATTTGGTTATATATATATATAACCACTTAAATTTATAATCTTATTTGATTATAATAACAACAATAACCAATCTCCTTAATATACTATAATAATTTCAGAAAAATTATTTCTTTTTACATCAAAATATAATCTTAAAATCGTTTATCCTTCAAAATTATTATATAAAAATTAACAAGTACGCTCTCGTATGTACTACACTCAACTCATTCTAGGGTAATACTGATCCTATATCTAGTGAGTAATCCCCACCAAGCCAAGGTTCTCGTTTAATCTTCAGCTCTGATACTACATGTGACGACCGATAGGCTTTTCAACCATCCCAATAGTGGAAATTTTCCGCCGTGGCATACATTGGTACCTCGAATTTGCTTTTGCGACCAGCCTTTTGACTGCAACCAACCACTCAAGGACATGTAGGGGTTAGAGTCTCCCGCTCGTCATGAAACACAAAGAGAGAACCCTCTATCATGACGTAATGAAGCAATTCCGATCCCGATCACTTCGAGCTTAAAAATGGTAAATTTGAAAAGTCCAAGCCGTTTTAAATAGCATTTCACAATCAGGGTGTTAATATTTACATATGAAAATTCATTCCATACGTTTACTTTATCAAGACTAGTCCATAGAAAATTATTTACTTATGATCACTTCATTCTTCTGAAATCGGAATAGCGACCAGTTCCAGTCAATTTACATGCCGATAAAACATGTTAACATTTTTATCCTATTTGCTTTAATTTGTTTGGCTACTTAATAGCCCGGGAAATAGATAATTGAAATCAATATCAAGAACATTATCAGTTACATAAAACTGTTAACTAAATCAACGATTAACAATCAATATTAAATTCATTTAAAAATCCAGAACTAAACTGTTTCAAGTTATATTTTTAAATTGAGATTATTTGTTAACCAAAAAAATTATGAAATAATTTATTTATAGTTAATTTAAAAATCAAAATAGTCCATTTAAAATTAATAGATTAATTAAATTAATCAAATAAGAATTTATCTATTTATCCGCTCTAAATTTTATAAGCATTTAAACTTTCTCATTTACAGAAATCTCGACGATATTTTGTTCGTATAGAAGCATTTGGCGGTAGGATCCCAATGAAAGAATCCGCTCATCATTTTGGATTCAAAATTGAAGGAGATTCATTGTCTTATAATTTATAAGTTTTAATTAAAAGAGTTAATATAAATTCCCTTTTGCAACACAAACCAACCCAAACAACTAACAGCCCGGCCTGAAGAAAAACGGCCCAACTTTTCAAGCTCACACCCTTCTTTCTTCTTCCCACTCTTCCTCTCAGGCTTATTCATTTGCGCGAAGGCAAATATTCACGTCACCGTGCACTTGCACACCAACACCGATCATTAACCCTTATCGCCGTCACTCCTCACACGACGCCCTCGACCATCCCAACGTATTCCACCACCAGAAAACACGAACTCGTCCCTCGTTCCAAAATCGATAGCCCATCGAACACTTTAACAAACACCACCCCCTTCAAATGCCTCGGCACGACCACCACAACCTCCGTTCCTCACCACAACTTGCCCGGAGACTCACCACAGCTTCCTCGACCCAATCCCCCTGGATCGCACGTCCCTACCCCCCACTCCTTGACATAGTACGACCACGAAAAGAGGCCAACAAAAACATCCCTAAAACCCCCTTGTCCCACTCGCACATGCTATAGAAAAATCATTCGCCATTTTCCATGAGTTCGCCATCATCTCAACTTCCCCCCACGCTAAGCCCCAAGTCGCAAAATCATGTGATTCGTCGGAATTTCACCTTTTGCTCAAATCCATTCGTCCCTATAATCCTCCTTGCACAGACCACTAAAAATCTCCATACCACCTTTGAAAATCTTGATTTTCAATAGCGATTACAACTATGTAATTCATACATTAAATTACGATAGTTGGAATTTCGACCATGTAAAACTTATTAACTGCTAAACGCTATTTATCTCTCTATGCTTGATAATGTTTTATGTAAATTTTTTTAAAATGTCCTACATTCAAAAACTAGAAACTTTGATTTGAAATCAAAGTTTAAAACGAAATACGTATTGAGTTATTGATTTTCAAAGTTAAAACTCTTAACTGTTTCTAAAAAACAAATGAACAGGGAAGCTTGGGTAGAAGATAAACAGTATTCGGTGAAATGATCATGTTGAAATCAAACGTACATACACAAATCACAATACATTCATGTATACACTTAGCATTCATTGATTCACCCAAGATGTACAGTTAAACAAGTATATGTATTTGCCAGTAAACAAAATTGAAAATGTTTACTCACTGTTTTAAGGGATGAATACACTGTTTGCTTATTTTCTCTTGTTTCAAGCTTTTATTGTCTTTGATCTTTTTATGTTTTAATGGCAGATCCTTTTTTACCTTTTGTATAGGAACAAAAATAAGCTCGGCCATGGATATATATATGAGAGGATGGCTGGAGTGTACAAGCTTTTACAATTTCTTTATACTTATTTTTATTTTATTTTTGATTTGATTTTTGATTGATTTGATTTTTTCATGTGACTTGATTTTATGTTTTGTGATTTGATTAGATTTCATATGTGTGCTTGAAATGAAGTTTTCCATCATGATGTTTCTTGTATGTATATACATACATACATACATACATATAGGTATATACATTCTTATATGCATATTTGACCATGTATATGTTTACATGCTTACTTATTTTAATGTTTATTTATAGATCAACACATATGTACTCTTCTATTATCATAAAGTTTATACTTATGTGTATTTTATTACATATGCACTATTTGTGTATATATATATATATAGCCACTTATATGTATTTATCTCTATACTTCTTTCATCATACTTTGTATATTTATATACATATAGATATTTAATCTTGTATTTGAAATGGTGAAATTTCACATATATATGAATTTTAATCAATAGCTAGGAGTTTATCATCATGATGCTTTTATATATGTATATCTATATATAATTTCATATACACTATTTTTACCACAAATACACACACACACCCACAACACATATATATAAATGCATCTATACACAATATACATATTTATTTTATCATATTTGCATTTATACATATTTTCATACACATTACTTCATATGGGCATATGTACATATATACATACATATATGCTTATATATATATGTTTAAACATCATAAAGTTTGTATATATTTATATATAAATACATGTATGGATATTCTGTCTTAAATTTTAATGGTGGAGTTTATATACATATATCTATAAAATTTATCATATTCAGAAATTTATAATTTAAAATTAAATATAGTTTCAATGAATATATAGATCAGATATTTTAAATATTTGAAAATTCATCTATTCGACTTATAAAAGTAAATATTCTAATGGTTAAAATTGGCTAATTATCCCAATATCAGATGGCTAAAAATCGGGTTGTTACAAATATTGCAATCAAACTTACCAACAATCATATATAACAATACAATCAAATGACGTAGATCAATCATGTATGTGTAGAATGGAAAATTACATGCAATGTGATTGATACATTTCTATTTTCAATCGGTCCTACTTTACTTTATTGAGATAAAAAAGTTCAATAAATGAACTAAATAAAGTGAATATAACACTTTATCGCCTTTTTTCTAATCATAAAAAATAAAATGCTAAAACATGCCCAATAAGCGAATGTCATATGACAATATCAAATTGAATCTCGTCATTAATGAAAATATCCTTACACGAAATGTGCACTCATTTGAACAACATGGTCATTACAGACTTATGTGGTAATACTTTCGTAAGTTGATCGCTAACATAGTGTTATTCCTAATATGCTATTATACTCCATGGATTTCAATTCGTTACGCACTCTCTCCTTCACAACTAACACCTTAATGTCAATTATATTTGACTTAGTTAATATCTTGTTGTCATTAGAAAATAACACAACTATTTATTGTTATAATACAACTTTAATTCTTTTTCAGTTATATCAGTAATATGCCGCTTTGTGACAAGTTTCACATCTGCTTTCCAAGGATGTCTCACTACAAATCAAAACTCTATTTCCTAGGCAGTCGAAGTTATAAGAGTGTGCACGACACATATTTTCTAATATTGGTCCACTAAGTAATCGAAAATTTTAGAAGTGGATTTCCTAATCTTTACATCCACCAAAGTCGAATTAGGATGCGTTATAATTTCCAACTATTTTGTCTTTTATATGTAAGCATATAATCTCATGTTCATTAAAGATATCTCATATCCCTCATGGATCGTCTCCAATGAACGAATTTCATGATTAGTAAGATATTGGTCTAACATAACAATAGTATGCATAATATTTCAATATGAATAGTCTGCAGGTGTGACACAATGGAAAAGGGGTGCCTAGGTCTGCAAACAGACCCAAGTTCGAGCCCTGTCTTGCACACACTTCTTGTAAAAAACAATACCTAAAGGGTTAAGGTGCCATGAGTTGAAGAGGACATGCACAACTTAATCCCCTCCTTAGAGTTGGTCGGTCCGTCGATCCTCCCAATGGTCCCCTGTATTACGGAGCTTCAAATATTTCAACATGTACGCACCTAAAAAATATTTGACTTCTCACATTAGATGCAAAAGGAATCTATACATTTTAATAGCTTCAAGGATGTTACCATGGCACTGTTTAAGACAAAATTTGTCTCTTCTAGAGAAGAGGTGTTACCTAATTCATGGTCTTGCATATCAAACATTTCCAGCACTTTCTACAATTCTCTTGTGATAATTCAAAAACGCCCAATGAATGATCATAGTGTGTTTGGATCTTTAAGAAAAGAATCACCAAGGTCTTTCATTTTAGAAAAGTATTAAAAAGGAACATTTAGTTTTGTGAAACATACCAAATCATGTTTGGCCAACAATACATCATCAATATACAGTGTAACGACCCGCCTTTCTCACCATAGAAAGACGCATCATCAATAAGAAAGAAAGAGGTAGAAATAGAATAGATAGAAGAAAAGAACTCAACAATATCAGAATCTCACAGTGGAACGAAACAAAATATAATATATAACATAACTATTACATAGTCATTTACACCAGAGTTATATAGATACAACAACTCAAGATAGACAGTTATGAAAGTCTGTCTATTCTACAACTCAAATACAACACATACATCACAGAGATACATCACAGCAGAACACAATATAATTACAAACGTTGAAGCCACCTGCTCCATATCTCCTCCAGAATTCATCAAAGCTAACCTGAATCCCTTGGCTACTCGTAAAAATTTAAGTACCCAAGAGTTTAAGAAAAATAGAATAAACTCCAGGTCAGACATGGGTCTGGTGTTAGTGAACGGGTTAAAGTTGCTTAACTTTCAAAAACCTTTGAAAACAAAATGTATCACGTAAGACTCCCCACACATAAACATGGGTAAGTTTTTACCTTACGCTAACCAAAACATTTGATAGGAAATCCAGTGATATTAAAATAGTGTCTAGGGTTTTCAAGTAAATAAGAAATAGCCGAAATTGTTGCATCTATTAAATTCCAACTACTAGCCACAAAAGTGGGTAGTACAATCAAAACCGTAAGGGCACGTAGGAAGAATGAGTTTCCATCAATGGCACGACTACAGGGGCACAGCCCGTCACAGTACGTGGCCTAGATCACCGTACCGAGGATCCACCCTAAAACCCCTGCAACACAAACCCGGAACCATTCCTTACTGAACAGTTTCAAACAAGACAACCCCGGCGATTCTAGCTAGCAACTGCCCACACAGCTGAATAAAAAAGGACATCTAGACAGGGGTAAATCTCGTCCTACTTGGGCATGACCCACTTAGCCTTGCTGCACCTCCCCTGTTTTAGCCATTCCCGGTTGATGAGGCTTGAGACTACGATTACCTTTATAGAACACATCTATCTTAGAATGCTCATCATCCACCTGACAATGTTCTGAAAGCATTCAATCCATACAAGTTCGTTCCGGGTTCAAACGAAACCGAAGGCATTATCTCGTTACACTCATTTTGGAATCACCCTCAGAGTTAATGACAATAACCCTTGCACTCTGAAAACTCCATCTCGATCCTGAAAGCACTATCTCTGTTATACTCGTATTGGAATCACCCTCAGAGTTTTTAACGATAGATAGTTCTTACACTTCGAGTCTTCAACTCGATCTTCACCTGAATTCACGACCTAACGTTTAACTTGGATCGATGTGGTTTTTGGATAATCAAATTTGATACCCGATCCCGGTCTCATCGAACCAAACGTGTCTTAAAGGCCAAGTTATTTAAAGGTTTAAACAATTCAATTCAATTCAATTCAATGCTTTGAATTCACACAGCATTAACACAGATAAATATCACACATTTATCATTGATACAACCAATATCATATCACAGAATGTCACAACATATCATCAATAGATATTAATCCAATAGATATCATCCAATTCAGACACTCAACAAATAATCATCCATAAGCAAGCATTATCAATTCATATCATATTTAATTTAATTACTTAAATTAAATTAATTCCTTAAGAATTAATCACTTAATCCTGCTCATACAATCATTAATTAATTACTAACCTTAATTAATTAATCCCTCCTTGATTAACTCAATTAATCCCAAATTCCGGATTTATTATCCTTTAATCATCAATTAATAATCCTTAATTAGTAATCAATCTCCTTTAATACAAAGTAATTAATCCTTAATTACTTTCAAAATCAATTAATTAACCTTTAATTAACTGATTAATTATTCATCAACTATCGATCAATAAACTTAATTATTAATCAATATCTCTTAATACAAACTAATTAATCCGTAATTACTTTTTATAATTAATTAATTAGCCATTAATTAACTAATTAATTAATTATTAATTAATAAACCTAATTATTAATTATTAATTAACAACTTAATTAAAGATTAATTATTCCTTAATTACCAGTTGATTAACCATTTGATTAATCCTTAATTAACTGTTAACCCATCCCTAATTAACAGTTAATCAATCCTTAATTACCTTAGATTAATCCTTAATCATCATCGATTAATCAATTAATTACCATTTAACAACTTCTTAACTAATCCTTAATTACGGATTAATTATCCTTTAATTATTAATTGATAAAACCTTAATTATTAATTAATAAAACTTAATTACAAATTAAGCACTTCTTAATTACTAATTAAGTAACCTATATTTACTTAATTAACTACTCATTAATTACTTAATTAATCAATCTTAATCACTAGATTAATTAAGTCTTAATTACACTTAAATACTTGATTTATTAAGCTCTGATCATTAATTAATAATCTAGTTAATGATCTTTTTAATTACAATTTAATTAATCTTAAATTAATTAATATTTAATCCGTAACAATTTATTAATCAAGTTAATTATTTTCCCTTAATTAATTTCTTAATTAATCCTTTATAATTAAACTAATTGATTAAACTTAATTTCTTTAAATTAACTTAATCAAAATTAAGATATTAAAACCATAATTAAGATAAAACATTTATCTTATAAATGCTTTAATTACCCTCAACATATTTACATCATTTATCTTATAACTATCTTTACTTAATTAAATTATTAATTAAGTTTTTAAAATAAAACAATCATTTACCTGATAAATTAAAGTTATCAAAACACAACATTAAATAACTTAAAACATTTATCAATTTATAGTTTTAAAAACTAGTTTCAGTTTGAATTTAAAACTTGTCTTTTTATATAAACTATTAAAATTACTTTCATAACACAATTTTAAAATCACTTCAAATTTTCTTAACAAAGTTTAAATTTATCAAACTTCAAAACTTCTTAATCAAAATGTTTAAGAAAACATTTATTAAACATCAAGTAATTTATATAAGAGTTTTAAAACAATTTAAATTTTTAAATTTCAAAAAGACCAACTTTTAAAACTTTTAAAACCTTAAAAACCGTTTTAAAGCTTTTGCTTCGGGTCGAACCCGAAGCTTACTTGGGTCAAACCCGAGTTACTCTTCTTTCCTCTTTTTTTTAAGCTTTGATTAAATTTAAGTTTTCAAAATCTAGAGGCTAACCATCCAATATACTCGAGAACAAACTCGAGCTACCCTTCCAAATACTCGAACACAACTTCGAGCAATCCCACGAGCCAAAAACACTGACACCCCAAACGACTCTGTGCACATGCACACTGCCATTGGTTGCCTCCGACCATCGTCATTGCCTCCGGCACTTCACCCTTCCTCACAGTAACACAATTCGACCATCAACCGATACTCACAAGCCCACGATCAAGATTTGACTACCCAGTTCGCCTGGAGCCAAAAACAGCTTCCCATAAACTCCCTTCGACCACCAAGCTCCGACCACTAGAGATCGAGCGACTCTGGCCACCTCTCGCTGACCCAACACGCAACCATTTCCCTGAGTTATATGACGCTCGATCTATCAGAGACAAAGCACTGACCAAAAATTCCTGCTACAACCAAACTAGGGTTTAAAACCCATTCTCGACCATTGCCGACACCACAGGAGGTGATAAACCCTCCTAGCATTTTTGCCTGAACCCCCATTACCTCCTCCACCTCCAGTAGTATTTCCGACCACCCCAAATGCTACAGCCTCCAGAAATCACCAAAAACCCATTTTCCAGAAAACCCCAAAATTCACATTTATTCCAATATTAAAATTTTAGATTTTTGTTTTAAAAATCATAATTTTCAATGATGATTCGAGATATATACATGAATCAATATACCACAATATTTGATTTATTACATTATACAAGTTTCCACTGCATTTTCCTGTTTACAGGAAATTTCTAAACTTAAATTACTTAAACATGTTTTCATAATCTAGATGGAGTTTAAACTCGACTAATTTGTTTGAAACCCAAAGCTTCAAAGTGTATACATGGGATGTTTTGAATTTTTGTTATTTTTTTAAACCTCTGTAATCAGGTATGAACAGAGAAGCACAAATTTCAGGCATGTAGATTCAAATGCATCCATATCTACAGATTTTATACTACTATCTACACATACAGGCATCATTACCACAGCAATTACTTAAGCAACAAATATTAACCTACTTAAGTTTTTAATTTAGATGTTTAGTCACAGTTTAAATAGGTAGAGCTTGAAACTGGATTGAAAAACTGAAGCCCCTTTTTGAAAATTTGAAAACTGTTGTTGTTGACTTCTGAACTTTGCATAACTCAAACTTAAGAACTTAAAGGCTTGGTACTGGATTACTTTAAGACTGGAACACGATGATATGATCAAGACTTTGAAAATTTATTGTTTCCAGGTTGTATTTGAACTTGAGAACTTGATTCATAGGCTTGCAAAGTGCTGACAGGTTATTGAACTACAGATTCGAGGAAAAGTGCTTTTACAGGTTTGATAAAAATATTACAGGGTTTGGCTTTTGACAATTTTGGGTTGAAGATTTGCTACAACTTGTTTTTGAGGAGATTACAAGCTTGCAGTTGGAAAGAATACTACAGTTTTTGAAAATAATTCTGGTTTGAAGAGTTAAACAAGTTGTTTTGAGGAAATTACAGATTTTGGTATTCAGTTTGAACTTTGAGAAATTGAATACAAGAGTGGCCATTAATTTCTGAATTGAAAGAAAAGGAATGAAGAAAGAATGGAAGTTTATATGATGAAATTTATGGTTTATTAAAATTAAAGAAAAAGAAAATTAGAAAAAGACACTTGTTCAATTTTCTTTACATTTGTCACAAACCATTGCTTAATTTATAACACATGTATTCAATGAGTTGAAATTAACACATGTCATTCCTTATTTTAAATTATTTTTAAATGATTTTAAAAGCCTTTATTATTAAATTTCCTAATATATATGTGCCTTTTATAAATTTATAAATGCTTTTTCTTATCTTATAAAAATAAAACTTTTAAAAGAAAATCAAATAAAAACCAATTATATTCTTAATAAAATTATTTGATCCATTTTATATGCTAATTTAAATGCTTTTGCATTTATTTACTACTAAATAAATATTTTCTAAATTTTATAAAAATAAATTTCTTTTGTTTCAAATTAATATAAAACAAATCTTATTTTTAAAATAAAAACTTTATTCATAAATCCTTTTATATCCAAAATTATTTCAAGATATAAATTCTTTTTAAATTTCAAATTTCAATTCAAATTTCAAATTTTAAATTTTAAATTTTAAATCCAAATTCAATTTAAACTTTAATTTAAAATCAAATCAAATATTTCTATATTAGATTAAACAAACACACTATTAAACTAAGAAATATTAAATTCTAATTTTAAAATTAATTTTTAAATAAATATATATTTAAACAACACTTATTAAATTTAAATGTTAAGCCTATTAAAATCAATTTTATAAATAACACAAATTAAACAATTATTCTATTAAAAATCAATTTATCTCTAAATTTAAAAACACCGCATAAATTTTATTTTGGTTATTTATATTTTAAGATAAAATTTTTATCAATTTTAAATAATTTAACTAAGAGATTATCACATTTTAAATTCTCCGAAATTCCAGGATATTACATTCCTCCCCCCTTAAAAGAATTTCGTCCTCGAAATTTAAAATAAAGATAATCCAAAACCTTTTATTTCATTTTAACTATTCAAGCATTCCTATCTATCATTCACTATCAACCAACAACAATCCATCCAAACAAACAGTTTATTTAAACAAACAATTCATTCAATCAAACAATCCTAGCTATACGGACATAGATCCAGATAAGTCTTCCTAAAACTATTCAGAGTTTCCCAAGACAAACTCTGAAATCCTAACTCCGCAACAAAAGATAGATCGTTCACGTATTTCCTCAGATGAGATACGTGAAAAACAATGTCAATTCCAGCCATCCAAACTGGCAATTCAATCCTGAAGACTACAACACTAATCTTCTCTTGATAAGCTCCACCATCGCAGATACCTCATAGACCAAAACTGGACCAAGAACTGGACGATCTCCCGACTCTTCTCAATAGAATGGAAATCTATAAGGTCTTCTAAACAAAGCTTCACAGGGTGCCATCAAGATACTCGCCTGATAACTTATACGAAAATTCCATAAATGTAGATGATCCTCCTAACATCCACAAAAATCTAAAACACAATCTCTCTCAAATCCCCATAATTTGGTTCAGCCTTTCCGTTGGTCTAGGAATGATAGGCAGTATCCAAACTAAATTTCGAATCCAAAGTTGATCACAAGCCTCCCAAAACTAGCTGGAGAAGATAAGATTACAATTGCTAACAATGCTGACTGGAACACCAAGCAGTCAGACAAACTCTCCCAAGAAAAACTCAGCCAAAGATGCTACAGAACGGAGTGCCTTAACTGGAATAAGATGGGCGTTCTTGACTAATCGGTATACAATCACCCATATTCCTTTATTTCCCTCTTTGGTCCTTAGCAAACCGTCGATGTAGTCCAAAGAAATCATTTCCTACTTCCACTTCGGAACCTCCAAAGACTGCAACAAACCAGTGGTCTTCTGCTGATCACCAACCCTTGCTGACAGATCACACATCCAAAGATGAAAGCAGCTACATCCTACTTCGTGCTTGGCCACCAGAAGATTCTCTTCATATTCATATATCTCTGAACACCCAGGGTTGGACACAACCTGGAGCGATTACTCCCTGCCAAAATTTCTTGCTTCAAAATCCAACAATTCGAAACACAAATCCTTTTCGATGATCCTCAATGTTCCATGGTCATTAATCTCAAAACTAGAACACTGACCATCATTGACTCACTTCATCCATCTCAGACACACACAAACGTCCAAGTAGATTGCAAACTTATTCTTGCCATCAGAGATAGCTAGAACAGGCACACTAGTCAGCCTTGCCTTCAATCCAAGAAAATCTCTTTACACTCAGTTCCACTTATACTTCCCGTAGAACTCTGCCAAACCAGAAAAATGCGGTTTCTTTTACTCCTGAATAGTAGCTATCTAGGCTGGATCTACAGAAATACCATCACCAAAAACAAAATGCTTGCTCGAAACCTCAAACACTAACTCCAAATGTCGCTAGCTCTCCTCTTCGGACTTAGAGTAGACAAGAAAAAACATTTATGAAAACAAGAACAACTTATACCATACATCCCAAAAGCTCTATTCATCAAATCCACACAGAATCTCAAAAGGCTTATCCGTCTAGGCCACAAAGACAACAACTGAACTCCAACTGGGAAAAACTGTGCTGAACAACAGGCACTGCTTCCGGAACTAAAGACGATCCAAATCACTATCTCTCAATGAGGAAAACCTTTGCTCCCTCGGAACATTAGGAAAATCACTGACCACCTCGATGGACTCTACACCTTCTGGAGATGCCTCACTCCATGCAGAAGATGACTCAAAAGAACTCTGGCATCATCGCGAGTCACTTTTGCGATTCTTCCTAACTCAATTCTTTAAAGATACAATCCTTGCTTCTCCATCAAAATAGTCCAATAATATCCAACCAATCCAAATCCAAAATAGGATCAAAACCCTTTATATCAAATAAAAGGGTCTCCAGAAAACTATGGGGGAGATAAGAAAATCTTAAGCCTCTACAGATCTGATTTATCTCGGTTACTCCATCTATAAGGTTAGATACAAAGATAGGACGGTCAACTAAACAAAGAGAGAGATAAAACTCCTCTAGAACTCATGTTGGAAATCCGAACAGATACCCAACAAATTTATATAAGTATATAGTTATATAAAAATTAAAAATACGCGCTCTCAAGATAGACACCACTCCAGAGCCTAGGTATTATCTCAACCTATGCTCTGATACCAAGTGTAACGACCCTCCTTTCTCTTCACAGAAAGACGCATCATCAATAAGAAAGAAAGAGGTAGAAATAGAATAGATAGAAGAAAAGAATTCAATAATATCAGTATCTCACAGCGGAACGAAACAAAATATAATATATAACATAACTATTACATAGTCATTTACATCAGAGTTATACAGATACAACAACTCAAGATAGACAGTTATGAAAGTCTGTCTATTCTACAACTCAAATATAACACATACATCACAGAGATACATCACAGCAGAACACAATATAACTACAAACGCTGAAGCCACCTACTCCATATCTCCTCCAGAATTCGTCAAAGCTAACCTGAATCCCTTGGCTACTCATAAAAATTTGAGTACCGAAGAGTTTAAGAAAAACAGAATAAACTCCGGGTCAGACATGGGTCTGGTGTGAGTAAACGGTTTAAAGTTGCTTAACTTTTAAAAACCTTTGAAACAAAAGGTATCATGTAAGACTCCCCACACATAAACATGGGTAAGTTTTTACTTTACGCTAACCAAAACATTTGATAGGAAATCCAGTGATATTATAATAGTGTCTAGGGTTTTCAAGTAAATAAGAAATAGCCGAAATTGTTACATCTATTAAATTCCAGCTATTAGCCACAAAAGTGGGTAATACAATCAAAACCGTAAGGGCACGTAGGAAGAATGGTTTTCCATCAATGGCAGGGCTACTGGGGTACCACCCGTCACAGTACGTGGCCTAGATCACCATACCGAGGATCCACCCTAAATCCCCTGCAACACAAAGCCGGAACCATTCCTTACTGAACAGTTCTGAATAAGACAACCCCGACGATTCTAGCTAGCAACCGCCCACACAACCGAATAAAAAGGGAAATCTAGACAGGGGTAAATCTCGTCCTACTTGGGCATGACCCACTTAGCCTTGCTCCACCTCCCCTGTTTTAGCCATTCCCGGTTGATGAGGCTTGAGGCTACGATTACCTTTATAGAACACATCTATCTTAGAATGCTCATCGTCCACCTGACGATGTTCTAAAAGCATTAAATCCATACAAGTTCGTTCCGGGTTCGAACGAAACCGAAGGCATTATCTCGTTACACTCATTTTGGAATCACCATTAGAGTTAACGACAATAACCCTTGCACTCTGAAAACTCCATCTCGAACATGAAAGCACTATCTCCGTTATACTCGTATTGGAATCACCCTCAAAGTTTTTAACGACGGATAGTTCTTACACTTCGAGTCTTCAACTCGATCTTCACCTGAATTCACGACCTAACATTTAACTTGGATCGATGTGGTTTTCGGATAATCAAATTTCATACCCGATCCCGGTCTCATCGAACCAAACGTGTCTTAAAGGCCAAGTTGTTTAAAGGTTTAAACAATTCAATTTAATTCAATGCTTTGAATTCACACATCATTAACACAGATAAATATCACACATTTATCATTGATATAACCAATATCATATCATAGAATGTCACAACATATCATCAATAGATATCAATCCAATAGATATCATCCAATTCAGACACTCAACAAATAATCATCCATAAGCAGGCATTATCAATTCATATCATAATTAATTTAATTACTTAAATTAAATTAATTCCTTAATCACTTAACCTGCTCATACAATCATTAATTAATTACTAACCTTAATTAATTAATCCCTCCTTGATTAACTTAAATAATCCCAAATTCCGGATTAATTATCCTTTAATTATCGATTAATAATCCTTAATTATTACTCAATCTCCTTTAATACAAAGTAATTAATCCTTAATTACTTTCAAAATCAATTAATTAACCTTTAATTAACTGATTAATTATTCATCAATTATCGATCAATAAACTTAATTATTAATCGTTATCTCTTAATACAAATTAATTAATCCATAATTACTTTTTATAATTAATTAATTAACCATTAATTAACTAATTAATTATCTCTTAATTATTAATTAATAAACCTAATTATTAATTATTAATTAACAACTTAATTAAAGATTAATTATTCCTTAATTATCGGTTGATTAACCATTTGATTAATCCTTAATTAACAATTGACCCATTCTTAATTAGCAGTATATCAAACCTTAATTACCATTTGATTAATCCTTAATCACCATTGATTAATCAATTAATTACCATTTAACAACTTCTTAACTAATCCTTAATTACGGGTTAATTATCCTTTAATTATTAATTAATAAAACCTTAATTATTAATTAATAAAACTTAATTACAAATTAAGCACTTCTTAATTACTAATTAAGTAACCTTTATTTACTTAATTAACTACTCATTAATTACATAATTAATCAGTCTTAATCACTAGATTAATTAAGTCTTAATTACACTTAAATACTTGATTTATTAAGCTATGATCATTAATTAATAATCTAGTTAATGATCTTTTTAATTACAATTTAATTAATCTTAAATTAATTAATCTTTAATCCTTAACCATTTATTAATCAAGTAAATTATTTTCCCTTTATTAATTTCTTAATTAATCCTTTATAATTAAACTAATTGATTAAACTTAATTTCTTTAAATTAACTTAATCAAAATTAAGATATTAAAACCTTAATTAAGATAAAAACATTTATCTTATAAATGCTTTAATTACCCTTAACATATTTACATCATTTATCTTATAACTATCTTTACTTAATTAAATTATTAATCAAGTTTTTAAAATAAAATAATCATTTAACTGATAAATTAAAGTTATCAAAACGCAACTTTAAATAACTTAAAACATTTATCAATTTATAGTTTTAAAAACTAGTTTCAATTTGAATTTAAAACTTGTCTTTTTATATAAACTATTAAAATTACTTTCATAACTCAATTTTAAAATCACTTTAAATTTTCTTAATAAAGTTTAAATTTATCAAACTTCAAAACTTCTTAATCAAAATGTTTATGAAAACATTTATTAAACATCAAGTAATTTATATAAGAGTTTTAAACCAATTTAAATTTTTAAGTTTCAAAAAAACCAAGTTTTAAAACTTTTAAAACCTTAAAAACTATTTTAAAGCTTCTTCTTCGGGTCGAACCCGAAGCTTACTCGGGTCAAACCCCAGTTTCTCTTCTTCCCTCTTTTTTAAGCTTTGATTAAATTTAAGTTTTCAAAATCTACAGGCTAACCATCCAATATACTCGAGAACAAACTCGAGCTACCCTTCCAAATACTCGAACACGACTTCGAGCAATCCCACGAGCCAAAAACAATGACAACCCAAACGACTCCGTGCACATGCACACTGCCGTTGGTTGTCTCCGACCATCGTTATTTCCTCCGGCACTTCACCCTACCTCATAGTAACACAATTCGACCATCAACCGATACTCACAAGCCCACGATCAAGATTTGACTACCCAGTTCGCCTGGAACCAAAAAAAGCTTCCCATAAACTCCCTTCGACCACCAAGCTTCGACCACCAGAGATCGAGCGACTCTGGCCACCTCTCGCTGACCCAACACGCAACCATTTCCCTGAGTTACACGACGCTCGATCAATAAGAGACAAAGCACTGACCAAAAATTCCTGCTACAACCAAACTAGGGTTTAAAACCCATTCTCGACCATTGTCGACACCACAGGAGGTGATAAACCCTCCTAGCATTTTTGCCTAAACTCCCATTACCTCCTCCACCTCAAGTAGTATTTCCGACCACCCCAAATGCTACAGCCTCCAGAAATCACCAAAAACCCATTTTCCAGAAAACCCCAAAATTCACATTCATTCCAATATTAAAAATTTAGATTTTTGTTTTAAAAATGATAATTTCCAATGATGATTCGGGATATATACATGAATCAATATAACACAATATTTGATTTATTACATTATACAAGTTTCCACTGCATTTTCCTCTTTACAGGAAATTTCTAAACTTAAATTACTTAAACATGTTTTCATAATCTAGATGGAGTTTAAACTCGACTAATTTGTTTGAAACCCAAAGCTTCAAAGTGTATAGATGGGAAGTTTTGAATTTTTGTTATTTTTTTTAAACCTCTGTAATCAGGTATGAAATGAGAAGCACAAATTTCAGGCATGCAGATTCAAATGCATCCATATCTATAGATTTTATACTACTATTTACACATGCAGGCATCATTATCACAACAATTACTTAAGCAACAAATATTAACCTACTTAAGTTTTTAATTTAGATGTTTACTCACAGTTTAAATAGGTAGAGCTTGAAACTGGATTAAAAAACTGAAGCCCCTTTTTGAAAATTTGAAAACTGTTGTTGTTGACTTCTGAACTTTGTATTACTCAAACTTAAGAACTGAAATGCTTGGTACTGGATTGCTTTAAGACTGGAACATGATGATATGATCAAGACTTTGAAAATTGGTTGTTTCCAGGTTGTATTTGAACTTGAGAAATTGATTCATAGGCTTGCAAAGTGCTAATAGGTTATTGAACTACAGATTTGAGGAAAAGTGCTTTTACAGTTTTGATAAAAATATTACAGGGTTTGGCTTTTGACAATTTTGGGTTGAAGATTTGCTACAACTTGTTTTGAGGAGATTACAAGCTTGCAGTTGGAAAGAATACTACAGTTTTTGAAAACAATTATGGTTTGAAGAGTTAAACAAGCTATTTTAAGGAAATTACAGATTTTTTTTCCAGTTTGAACTTTGAGAAATTGAATACGAGAGTGGCCATTAATTTCTGAATTGAAAGAAAAAGAATGAAGAAAGAATGGAAGTTTATATGATGAAATTTATGGTTTATTAAAATTAAAGAAAAAGAAAAATAGAAAAAGACACTTGTTCAATTTTGTTTACATTTATCAAAAACCATTGCTTAATTCATAACACATGTATTCAATGAAATTTTGGAAATTAACACATGTCATTCCTTATTTTTAAATTATTTTTAAATGATTTTAAAGGCCTTTATTATTAAATTTCGTAATATATATGTGCCTTTTATAAATTTATAAATGCCTTTTCTTATCTTATAAAAATAAATTTTTTAGAAGAAAATCAAATAAAAACCAATCATATTCTTAATAAAATCGTATAAAATTATTTGATCCATTTTATATGCTAATTTAAATGCTTTTGCATTTATTTACTACTAAATAAATATTTTCTAAATTTTATAAAATTAAAATTCTTTTGTTTCAAATTAATATAAAACAAATCTTATTTTTAAAATAAAAACTTTATTCATAAATCCTTTTATATCAAAAATTATTTCAAGATATAAATTCTTTTTAAATTTCAAATTTCAATTCAAATTTCAAATTTTAAATCCAAATTCAATTTAAACTTCAATTTGAAATCAAATCAAAGATATCTATATTAGATTAAACAAACACACTATTAAATTAAGAAATATTAAATTCTAATTTTAAAGTTTATTTTTAAATAAATATATATTTAAACAACACTTATGAAATTGAAATGTTAAGCCTATTAAAATCAAATTTATAAAATAACACAAATTAAATAATTATTCTATTAAAAATCAATTTATCTCTAAATTTGAAAACATCACATAAATTTTATTTTGGTTATTTATGTTTGAAGATAATTTTTTTATCAATTTTAAATAATTTAATTAAGAGATTATCACATTTTAAATTCCCCGAAATTCTGGGATATTACATACAGAATCAGAAACTCCCACTAAACCTATGATACCCACAATTATCAATACTTTTTTGCTTCAGTCCAAATAAGATGATTACATGGTTAAATTTTTTGGTATCATTGACGACAAACTTGTTTGAGCCCATAATAGTTTCTTAAGTTGATCTATCAATGTCTCCATTGGAAAACATAGCTAAAACATCCATTAAATATAACGTAAGTGTTGGAAAAATAAACGAATAAGTTTTTCAATGAATGTTGTCTTAAATGAGCATTAATTCTCTTCAAAACAATCAATGAATGAGCATTAATTCTCTTCAAAATCATCGATAACAAACAAATTATGTGGTTGCAAGTCATTTATGACATAGTTTTGCTTCTTAATTATGGTTAATGACTAACAAACTCTAGGACTTTAGGCTGGACACTTAGGCCACACTCTCCATGTATAATGGACATACCTCACACATATGAAGCATTTTTTGAGAGCAAATAACGGTTGAAAGTGATACACGACATAGTCATTTTACTCCATTTTTTTAGTGAGAAAATTTTTTTTAGCAATGCACGTTGGTGCTTTAAGGCTATTTCAAGAGGATTCTGCATATTATTTAAGGTTGGTTCTACTCATCATATTATGAACATAATCAACATAACTTATAGCTAAAGGTATAACATACAACCTTCGTGATTCCATTAGAGATATAAGATCAAAAAAATGCTATTTAATTCTACTTCATAGAATGAAACAAAATTGTTAACGGGCATAACTATACATGTGGTACCAGAGCCTTGTTATTATCTCTATGTTAATTCATAGGGATTTAAACATTTATTGTATGCATGTGAATTGTGGAACAAAACCTTGAAAATGTTGTTTTAACCTAATTCTAAAATTCTGTAAATTTTGGATATGTTTTGTTAAATTTAGAATTGTGGATTATTTTCTATAGAATTTATGGACATTTCTATGAAATTCAAAAATGTATGAACAATTTTCCAAAATTTCCAACTTGAAGGTTGTTTTCTGAAATATTGTCACTAAAGGCTGTTTTTAGAAATTATGAGCATTTATGGATTATTTTATGATTTCTAAAATAACATGGATTATTATCTAATGTTTAATAACTATGTAAAGACTATTAATGCAATTTTCATATATTTATACAATTTGTCACATTCAAGAATCGAATTAGGTGCGCATTATACATTACCGAGTGGTTATGCTGTTTTAATGATAGTACAGTATAAATAAACCATAACTGACCCTGATAAATAGCAAGCATATTTTTCAGTAACCCATAACTTTTTTGGGGTTACATAAATTTGTAGAACCTTAAAAGTCAATAAAAACCTAACAAATGAAACAAAATTTTACAAAATGTACGAGTTACTATTCACTACCAAAAAAATCTATCTTCTTTAGCCCACTTAACCGTTTCAAATATAATAATTTTTGGCACGCGGGTGCGCAACATCGAGTTTTAACAATTTTTATAAAAGAATTCAATTCCACATTCAAAAAATATAGTGGGCCTAAAAAGCCATTTTCTGATAAATAATATCGATAAAAAAACTATCAAACTGGGAGTTTATTTTGGGTTAATAAAGGATCATAAAAGATACAGGAAAATTACTACTTTTTGAAATTCCGTTTGAATATTTTAATTCACACAAAATTTTATTGTGTATTATTACACACAAAAGTGACACAACACCCCAATATTAACAAAAACGAATTAAACAAGTATCAAAAATAAAGGAGTCAAAGAGAAAATACAATATTTTTATAGTCGTTCGGCGAAATCTCCGACCTACGTCCACTTAACCAATTTTTTTTATGGATTTTCTCTAGAATACAATGATTACATTCAAACTCAAGTCATAGTCCAGTAGATCTTGGTTTTCTCAAAGTCTTATGTGGTAGAAGAAAAAGAAGATCAATCCCTTTTTCAGTTGAAGATAGACTAATATTTATAAATGAGATCTTGCATGAATTTCACCATTCCAAGTTTGAACGAATTAATTTCTCCAGATCCGAAGTTCCAGCATGAAGAATAGATCATCATGCACATTTCCTAAGATAGAGAATCATGTTGATGTCGGCGTGATCATTTCGGTACCAACATGATTATGTTTGTCAGAACTTCATTTTTTCTTCATAGCTCGAGTCCAAACCTCCAAAGTAGTCAAATCAGATTCAAAATCAGGTTAGTACGGACATGAACATGGTGGTACCGACCTGTTTTCATTATCCAAAGCTTAGTCAAATTTGGCATATTCCTTCCTTTTATCTTTCTTGATATTTTCCAAATCATGTTAGCACAAAACACGTCAGCGCAACCTGATCACGTTGGTGCTAACCTATTTTGCATTTTTAAAAGTTGGCTAAATCTTTTTTTCTTCATTCTTAACATCTTCCAGACTCCTTTTCTCATGCTTTCATCATTTTGTAGTGTAGTTTCTCTGGTCTAGATCCATTTCAAGACTCTGGTAAATTTGTTGATATACTTGCCTCTAAAAGTCTCTTTTGTGAATACAAAGTGTTCTTTGCTCAAAAACACTTATCCATACTGATAAATTATCATCAGCTATGCTCTCCGACTATCCATTGGTCTAATCATGGCGAATTATTTGGTTCTTTTAGATATACTTGCAAATCAAAGGTCATTCTAGACCCATCATAGCTAATGACTCAATCCTTGCTCAAATGTCAATCTAAATTAGTAACGTCCCACGTTCTCTTGGGATAATCATATCATAAATCTATATAATTCTATCATGCATCATTAATCATAGCCGTTCTTTGCCTTCGATTAGAACATTTCTTATAAATCATCTAGTATTGCCTAACATCCTATCGTAAGTAAGTCCAACTTTTGAGGTAACGAAATTTATCCGTCATTCAGTGATCATTATCAAATGAAAAGGCATTCAAATCCCCAAGGTTTTGGTTCTCACCGGATCGTAAATCTTCATTGAGCCTATTCGCTCATTCTCTGATTGGGGAACTCGTTGTTTAAGGCACGCCTATCTAGTCACTCTTCGACTTGGGGATCCATTATCCTATACAAGCCCATCAACTCACTCTTTGATGAGAGGACTTACATTTCTTGTTCGTTTCCACATCTCCTTAGTCGGGGAAACTATTTTCTATCTGTTGATCTGTCACATGTCATGGATAACTGTGTTCCAATAACATCCCACAGTAGTATCAGAATAAAATATCATGTTTAATCAATATCAACCATCATATTATTCAAACATCACTATTCAAATCAAAGTGCATTGAGAAAGAATCAAATCATCTAATCCAATCAAGGCTTACTCTTGAATTTTAACTCGAAGCATGCCTATGGGACCGATCAGGATCTCGTACATGTGTAAGAGCCAGTAGTCCTTCACAGTTTATTTTGAACAAAAACAAAATGTAAAAAGTAAACCTATCTTTATTATGTACCGATCATAGAATAACCATACCCAACCCAGATCCTCAACTACATCCAGATATATCCGCCATAGATGATGGTCGCTCCTGCTGCATACTGTGGTTTATACCATAATAATATGATTACTAACATTGATACAAACGGTTATTATGAACCTTCTCTTTAGTCTTTTGCCCATCTAGCTCATGGAATAGACATAACTTTTGGATTTCCTTTCCCAATATGTTGGTCTCTTTTAGTGCGTTATATATAGGAAATCTACCCTATAGTATCAAGATAAGTCCTCTCCAAGTTGTTAGTCAAATCAACGTAGGAGGAAAACTATGGTTCCCTCTTTATTTGCTTTGATCCTCCGAAGCCATTATCAGCTTTACCTTTCCATTTATCTTTTCCATATTATGCCTTAGATGGCCCTCCATCCTCTATAGCATTAACTTCACCGTTCTTGGTTATACGTCCTACTACCACAAATATCTCTCAGCTTGACAATAGAAATTAATCAGATCCACCAATGGACCCTTTCTAAAACTTTCTTGAAATCAGTCGTGGTAGTGACTCCAAGAAACCACGACCATAAGAACAATTGACAATTCTAGTTTCCATAGTGTAGTGGCTGCTCTGTTGAATTAGATCAAATAACTCCATAAAGTTTCACCTTCCCACTGTATTATGCAAGATAACACCATCATGTTCCTCGATTGTAATGACCCTAATTTTGACTAACATTATTTAGGACATTTATTTAGATAAATTAAATGAAATAATGTAATTGGTTAAGGGATTGAGTTTTGAATAATTTAAGATAGCCATGCCTTAATTAACCTATAAGTCTAAGATAATTAAAACGAAATAAGTAAGAGGAATAAGATAAGGGAAAAATAGGAATAAACTAAGTTCTTATACCCTAAACCCTTCTTACTTCACTCCTTATCCATTCTAAACATTTATAAATAAATCTACGAACGTTTAAAGATTGGCCGGTTACCATCAAGGGAAAAAAAGGAAGATAAGCAAGAATTCAATTAGGAAGCTTAATCAAATCAATTCAAGAGCAAATCTCAACCTCCTTCACAACAAGCTAAGGTGAATAATATGTTACATCTCATTTTTATTGTTTTTGGTTTCTAGATGAGATCCAAATTTATTTTGCAAGTAAAATGCCATGATTTGATTGTTTAAATGGATACACAAGCTTATTGATGATTTATGTTGCTTCATATAGATTTTATGATAAGTTTTGATTTGAAAAACCTATTAAATGACATCCTAATGACTTGCTTTTTTATATAAGGTCAAAAACATTATTTTAGAGATAGGTTTCAAGTTTCATAATTTTCTAAGTTAATGTGGATTTATTATGAATTTTCTAGGAAAGAAAATGGTTAAATTGGGTTTAAATTATTTTCGGCAAATATATGATAGCCTTGGGTATGAAATTGAAATATGTTTGAAAACATATTAAAAATGATTTTTGATAATTTTTGGAGAGATTTCCTATGTATTTTATTATGGATATAAAACTAAATAAGGTATGAGACTTAAAATGTTTTATATGCTTCTAAAAGGAGAAGGGGCTAGTTTGCTAAATGTTTTAATTATTAATCACTGAATTCGGCAGCACTTTTAGAAAAAAAAATTAGAAAAAAAGAATTGGCAATCAATTATATGTTGACAAATATGACAAGTTAGTTAGAAAGATATTAATTTTAAAGGCTAATAATCAGTTTTTAAAAGAGTTACTGCTTCGCCACTTACAACGGCTACCTTTCGACCCCATACTTCCGCCCCAACCAAGTCGAAACCAATACACATGGTACCAACGCCTTGGTATGTAGTTGATTGGAGTTACGCAGAAGGTATAGAGTCAAAACTTGCTTTTGAAGGGGTAGAAGATAGTATTTTGACTATAAACCACTTATGTTTGTAAAGAAGGCTTTCGAAGGAGTTATATTAGCTTTCGACATAGTCAAATGTGCCTTTATTTTATAAAAAGGACTTTCGAAAGGGGTTGTCGCCTTTTTATTTTAAAATGAAACTTTCGAAGGGGTTCGAAACCCATGCTGTCGCATTCAACCTTTCTAACCAATGCTTTCAAAAGTGTACCTTTTCCTTTAAGCTTTGAAGCCGCTTCTCCATGCTTTCGAAAGGGTTGGTTTCGAAATCATCCACTTTCTTTTACTTTGGAATAATGCTTTCGAAAGCAATGCTTTTGCCCCAGTTCTTTTAAGACCCTTTATTCTATCAAATGATAAACCCAAAGGTTTCGAAATGAATGGTTTTAAATGATTTCGAAGCCATGTTCCATAAACTTTTACTTAGACCCATTGCTTTCGAAGTTTGTTTTGAGTAAGGAATTTTAATACTTTCGAAAGGTATATAATGTAGATTTTGAAGGGGAGGTACTACCATGTTTTCGAAAGGTTTACTTGAGTCTTTAAATAGAAGGTTTCCAATGTTTTCGAAAGGTAAGTATAAAATATTTTGAAAGGAGGATGTCTAAGGTTTTATAAAGTTTTTGAAGTGATACTTTCAATGATTTCGAAAGGTCTATTATTATAGATTTTGAAAGGTACGTTTTGGCCTTTCGGCGTAGTGTTTCAAGGTACAGCAGTTAACCTATTTTGAAAGGGGTACTTTCAATGGATTTGAAAGGGACTATTTAGAGTTTTTAAACAAGTGTTTCAAAGGTGATATCTTGGATTTAAAACCCAATATTTTCTAAGTTAAAGAAGGGCTTTAACTAATTTTAAAGGGATAGATAACCCTATTGATTTAGGTTTTCATCAACATTGTTTTATATAAAGCATTTATCATGGAAACGATATTTGAGTAAAGAAAAGAGTATAATTTCCTTTTTTAAGTATGATTTAAAGGGTTAAATCAATTTGAAAGAAATGTTTCCAAAGAGAAGTTGATAGGGCAGTTAACCCTATGTAAATGACTCCGATATTAGAATACCAGATGGGACTGGTATAAGTTCACTCCCTATACTTTAGCTAATAGGCCCTGGCTAATATAAATCCAAAATTTAAGTGTGTAGGGCTTTGTCACAAGTAGGACTAAAACGATGTTACACACAGAAAGGAATATACAGAGAAAGATAGGTTACTGGTGAGCCCGCAAAACCATTAAGATAATTTGACCCTAGAAGAAGTAAGTTAAGGACAGACCGTCTAGGAGTGTGTCTAACAGAAGTTAGATTATTTATTTTGTTTGGTAGGCCCAAGTCAGCCAATAGTTAGTAGTTAGCCAAACAAAACTATATTGTCCGGACAGATAGTCCACTGATTACCTGATTTATGTGCACATATGATACTGCTATTATTGCTTTAATCGGTATTGATTGCAGGTTTCTGATTTACAAAAGATATGTTTTAAATGGGATATTTGTGAGGCGAAACCCGTTCCGCTAAGCAGCATGGTCTCACTTAATATCAGTAAACAAAGATGTAATTGTGTCATTCACACCAAGCTTTATGTCTGACTCGAAATTCATGTTTTCCCTTTAAACTCTTGGGTGCTCAAAATTAATTTGAGCAGATTGAGAGTTAAGGTTTTATAGGCTTAGTAGGTGGACGAATAAGCTTCTGAAGACATGCAGGATGCAAAGTTAGCTATATATGAGTAATTAGTTTTATTTCCGCTGTGATGTATTTAAGACCGATATGTCTATTTAGTACTTGATCATCCATGGGGGCATCTTCATATGTCACTCTTGGCATAATTTGTAATAATTACATTTGATCAAAACCTTGGAATTGTTTTGAGATTATAAATGTTAAATATTGATTTGGAATGTAATCAGAAAAGTTGTTTTTAAATCTTTGTCGATTTTTATTTTATATTCATGTGCTTCTGATATTATAGATACCATTAACATTACCGTATTTTATCACCTAAAGTTAATACTATGGACGACTACCAAATCTGTAGCGCTTAGCTTCGGGCCTCAGGATAGGGGATGTTATAACTTGGTATCAGAGCATAGGTTTATGAAAAATTTAAAAGAATTTTTTTAACTTAAATTGATTTTGAAAACATTATCCTAGTTAATTAGAGAAAAGATTGGGGTATGGGATAACGCTATAGCAATGTACTTGTATTTGCTATATATAAGTATACGCTTTATCTCTATTCTCCCATCTCCTTTAGGCTATTCTTCTGTATCTTACAAAGACTCGAATGTAGATTTTACGGACGTAAAATATGGACGCTAGAAGTGGAAGAGTTAACATTGGTGGAGGAAGCACCACAACTAATTGGAATGACAAACTAAACGCTAGAAGGAATCCAGGTCAAACATAAGCTAATAATGTGGGTGCTGGAATGCCGCAAGTAGATACAGGAGCTATGTATCAGTTCTTCATTAACATGATTTAGGCTGGAGTTGTTGTGGGTTTAGTTGAAGGAAATGCTGAAGGAGGAAATGAGGGAGCCCTACTAGTCAATAACTATGCAGTATTGAGTAGAGATTATACCTGGTTGGAAGGAAACCGTTTAACGTGACTGAGGATGCAATTGAAGTGGAAAATTGGTTACTTCATTGCGAGAGGATTTTTTCTTATTTAGGACTCAATGATGAGCAGAAAAGGAGGCTTTCTTCTAGGAAATTACAGGGAGCAGCACTGTACTGGTGGAACAGTGTTACGATAGGAGTTAATGAGGAGACTATAACTTGGGCAGAGTTCAGAAGGAGGTTTGAGGAAAGATTTATGTCGGAGATTGTGAAGTCAACTCTACTACGAAAGTTCGCTGAGTTGGAGTAGGGAGACATGATAGTGCTTGAGTATGCAACTAGATTTGAGGAGCTATTAAGATACGGATATGCTACGGTTGATACAGTTGTTAAAAGGAATGAGAAGTTCATCCACGAGTTGAAGCGTAAGCTTGCAAAGGCCACATTATCGCATGTTAGAGACCCGTGCGATGTAGTTGTTGAGATGGCTTTGAGGCAGGAAGAGATGCTTGCTTTTCTTGAGGGTAACAAAGTAGTGGGAGCTCAAGGAGGGCAGAACCAGAAGAGGAAATTTTTCCATAAGAAGGGAGCTCAAAAGAGTGGAGCTACCAAGAAGGGAAAGACATAATTTATCTATTATACGCGTGAAGGTACACTACGCTCATGAGTGCCAGACAAGCAAAGTGAAGGAAGCTGCTAACAAGAAAGGAGTGAGATGTTTCAACTGCGATCAAATTTGACATTATAAGAACCAGTTCAAGGAGCCATCCAAAGTTGGAAAGGAAAAGTGTTTGCATTGGAGCCAGCTACCTTGAGACCAACGGTAGAGAAAAAGGGAAAAGTTGTGTTAGGAGGTAGGCTTTTGGTTGATAGTGTATCAGTTAGAGTTCTATTTAATACTAGTGCATCACATTCTTTTATATCTCATTGTTTGGTAGATTAGCTTAACCTAGAACCCTTATACTTAGTTACCTCCTTATGGGTTACGTATCCGATGGAGGACATGCGACACTTGGGATAAAGTGTGACTAGTTAAAGATTGAATTGTTAGGTCATACATTTGTTTGCAGTTTGCATGTATTTGATTTCTTAGGGTTCAGAATTATTTTGGGTATGGATTGGTTAATTAAATATGATGCTAAGATATTTTGCCATGATAGTAAAATATCATTTAGACACCCTGACTGTAGTGATCACATAATATACTCCATAGAAAACCCTAGTTTTGAGGATATTGCTTTGTTGGGTGTTGTGGAGGCAGAAGACGAGTTAAATCGAGTTTTCGTTGTTAGAGAATTCGCAGATGTCTTTGAGCCCGTAGTAGGACTACCGTCGAAATATTTAGTTTCGGATAGATTTAGTATCAGAAGTAGAACTAATGAGTATACCACCAAGCAGAATGACACCTACCGAGATGAGGAGCTAAAGGAGCAGTTGGTGGATTTGGAAAATAAGAACTTTATCAGACCAAGCAGTTCGCCATGGGGAGCGGCCATAGAGTTTGCAAGGAAATCAGATGGATTTTAAGGTTATGTATCGATTATCGTAAGTTGAATGAGAAGAGGATAAAAAATTGATATCCGTTAGCTAGAATTGATGATTTGTTCGACCACTTGAGTGGAGCCAAACTTTTTCCCAATTGGATTTAGCAACAGGGTTCCATTAGCTTACAGTTACTGAGGATAATATTCCTTTGACAATATTTAGAACCAGATATGGATCATATAAATGGTTAGTAATGTCATTCGGACTAACTAATATGTCAGCATTCTTTGTAGATTTGATGAACGGAGTTTTCCAAGAGCACTTGGATAGGTTCATATTGGTATTCACAGATGATATTTTGGTATAATCTAAAGATGAAAGAGAGCATGAAGTTCATCTTAGAGTGGTGCTTGAGACACCGAGGCAGCATCAATTGAAGGCAAAATTCTCGAAGTGTCTTTTTTGGAAGAAAGAAGGGAAGTTTCTTGGTCACGTAGTCTCAGACAAAGGGTTGTCTTTAGATTCAACTAAGATCGAGGTAGCGAATAGTTGGAAGAGACCCAAGACAGTGACTAAGATAAAGTGTTTTCTTGGATCAACTGGTTATTATCTAAAATTTATTAAGGATTTCTCGTGGATAGCGGCACCAATGACTAAGCTTACTTGAAAAGATGTGAAGTTTATACGGACTAATAAGTATGAGGAGGCATTCCAAAAGCTAAAACACTTATTGACAAATGCACATGTGTTAGTTGTTCCAGAGGGGAATCAGGACTTAGTGGTGTACATGGATGCTAGTGGAGTAGGGTTAGGATCTATGTTAATGTAAAGAGGTAAAGCGATTGTCTGTGCTTCTTGATAGCTCAGATCGCATGAGGTTAGATATCCAACTCAAGATTTGGAATTAGCTGTAGTAATTTTCGCGTTGAAGGTGTGGAGACATTACCTTTCGGAGAAAGATTTAAGATATATATGGATCATAAGTCATTGAAGCATCTATTCTCTCAAAAGGAGTTAAATATGAGGAAACAAAGATGGTTAGAGTTTTTAGCCGCTTATGACTTTGGTATTGAATACACACCAGGAAAAGGCAATAAAGTTGCAGACGCACTTAGCAGGAAATATCAGAATGCAATATCGGCAATGATAGCCGAGTGGAAAGATTTGGAAGCATTGACTACATGCAGAATGCAGTGGAGATATAAGGCTAGGTCTAATAAGGGAACTGCTATGTTGTCATGTTTAGAGGTTCAACCGACGATGATCGTAAAGATCACTTCTAAGCAAGGGGAGGATCCATTATTAGTTGAACGGATCAAAAAGTTGAGGATTGGAACGGAAAGCGGTGACTTAAAAGATTTCAATCTTGACCAGAATGGGTGGTTAAGAAAGAAAGGAAGACTGTGTGTTTTAAATGTGGGAAACTTTAGGAAAGAAGTTGTTGGAGAATGCCATCGCTCAAAGTTCACTATTCATCCGAAAGAAACTAAGATGTATCAGGACATGAAAAAAAGTTTCTTCTAGGAAGGCGTGAAGAAAGACATAGGCTTATGGGTGAAGCAATGTCTGAACTATCAATAGATAAAAGCTAAACATCAGAAACCAAGTGGGTTACTTTAGCCTTTATCAGTTCCATTATGGAAATGAGATTCTATCTCAATGGATTTTATGGAGGGGCTGCCAAAGTCGAATCGAGGAAATGAAAGTATTTGGGTTATAGTGGGCAGATTGACCAAGAGTGTCCATTTCATTCTTGTTAAGTCAACTAAGATGGCACCTGTTTGGGCTAAATTATTCATGAAGAATATTGTTAGACTACATGGAATTCCTAATAGTATAGTAAGTGATAGAGATTTCGTATTCACTAGCGAGTTCTGGAGGAGTCTATATGACACTTTGGGTACTAAGCTCAAAATAAGTATCGCTTACCATCCGTAGACAGATGGGAAAACTGTATGTGTTAACAAAGTCTTAGAAGATTTGTTACAAGCTTGTGTACTGGATTTTGGGGGATCATGGGAAGACCATCTACACTTAGTCGAGTTTTCGTATAACAACAATTATCAGACTAGTAAAGGGATGACACCTTTGAAGCTTTGTGTGACGTCCCAGAATTTTAGGCAATATTTATTTAATAATTTCCGTTAATAATTATTTTAAAATGTGAAATATTGATTTAATAATCAAATTCAAACAAAAATTATATTTTGAAGATTAATAATTATTTAGGTGACAAATGATATTATTTTCAAAATTTATAATAATAATTTAATATTTAGGAATTTTATTCTTTTCAAAAGTTAAAAATATTTAAATGATAAAATTATCTTCCTAAGCTTATTTAATGAATATTTTATTTATAATGTATATATGTGTATACATTGTAAATAGAGGATTTGATTTTAATTTAAATTTAAATTTAATAAGAATATTTTAAAATTTATAACATTTGTATGTGAATAAATTGTGAATTGGCAAAATTTGATTTAAATTAGTATAGAAACTTTTCAAAAGTTAATTTAAAAATCTATCTTATATTTTCATAAGAAATTAAAATAAATATTTATTTTGTTTAAAAATAGTAATTTATAATAAAAGTTTATTTTGTTTTCTTTTAAAAATTGTTTTCTTTTGAAATAGACTTAGTTCATTTAAAATAGAGGACAATATTTTGGTTTGAAATTTTGAAATAGGATTTAATTCAATATTCTTATCTTTTTAAAATTTTATTTCTTGAAAATTTAGTTTTAAATAAAAATATTCAAATAAACATTAAAATGTGTAATTTTATAAAAGAAATTTATATGTAATTATTTAAAGGCTAAACGTAAATAATCATTTAAAATATGTTAACATCAATTAGAAATGGATTTAAATACATTTATAAATTAAGAAATTTTTTTTATATTAAATTGTACATGTGTTAGATATTTAACTAATAGGGGAGACACTTGTAAACATTTGTCATACTAAGATAACAAGTGGCAAAGTCAATTTATTTTTGAAAATAATTATTATAGATAAGAAAACTTAACAATTCATTTAGTTCAACACATTTTCTTCAAAAGCAAATCTGTTTAAAATCTGCAAAATAACAATCTGTTCAATCTTCAAAATCTGTAATCTGTATGAGTTCAACTTCAACTCTAAGCAAAACAAGAATGGAGGTTAGCATGCAGTTTAAATCAACTTCAACTAGCAAATGCGAAACCCAGATTTCAACTTGCAATCAACAGTTCCAGGAAATTCAAATCTGTTCTAAGAAGATGATAATGCAACTGTTGCCCTCTGTTTCTTCTATAAAGTGAGTAAACTTTTATTTTTAAAAACAGTTCTTTCTTTTAAAATCAATGCTTAAGCAAGTACTAGTACTCAAGATTCTAATGCAAACTGTTTTTAAAAAACATCAAAACTGATTATAGATAAAACTGCAGTGCTTCATTTTTAAGGTAAATAACTTCACAATTTAAAAAAAGCTTTAATTTAAAATGTTGCATGTGGATTAATAGAATAAGTTTGCTTTGTATGATTTTATTGTGATAGATATTCTGTGTGTGTGTATATATATATATAAACATATATATATATGTGTTTACAGGTACCCGATCTCCTGTTTCTGTTTATAAAACTAAAATTTTAAATAGAAAAAACCAATACCTCTTGAATTGATTCTCAGTTAGGATTTGTTATGTAAATGAAAGATGTTTGTTTAGTATGGATTAAGTTTATAAACTAAAATTAAGATGAAAAAAAAACTATTGTCTCTGTAAACTACAAAATCAGTTATTGTTCAAGTAAGAAAATATCAAACATCTTAAATTATTGAAACAAGTTTAAAACTTGAATGCATGTATGAAATTATGATTTTTAAAAAAAATCACAATTTTTAGTTAATTATTGTGTGAGCATTACTGGGTGGAACAAAATGGGAGTTTTTGGGTTTCTCTGGTGGTTCGGTGATTTTGGGAAGTTGTAGTTCTTTCTAGAGATGAAGGGATGATGGGTGAGTAGGGGAAAATTATCAGGTGGATGGTCAGGGGTTGGTGAAGACCGTGGTTGGCAATTACAGTTTCTAACCCTAGTTTGCTGGTGGAAGAAGTTTTGTAGCGTCTTGATCTCTCTGTTGCATCGAGTGATGCAAGGCTTTGGGGATTGGCAGAAGGGACGTAGGCGAAGGGTTGGCCGGAGTCGTTGGTGATCCGATGATCGAAGATGGGTTTGTGCGTTGTTGACATGTTTGGGAAGGTTTGCTATGTGATGTTTCCATGTTGCATTGTTTAACTCGAACATGATTTCGAGCTTCTGTGTGGGATCTGATGGTCGTAAGCATGTCAGAGGTTGGTCGGCGACTTGGTGAGGAGGGTTATGGTGGCTGGAGATCGCCAGAGTGCCGGTGCATATGCACCATGCATATTGTAAATCATGATGAACTTATTGGGTTGTGCAGGGATGTGACTCGAAGTTTTCTCGGGTAGATCGAGGAGTTTACTCGGAGTAGTTAGTGTGTGGACTCGAAGTTTTTGTTAAGGGGTCTCGGGCATGTTGGTTCCAGGTTATAAAACGTGACAGAGCTATTTTTTTTGAAATTTAAATGAAATTCAAAATTTATAAGCAGGATTTAAACAGGGGTTTAAATTCAAGTTTAAGTTTTATGAATTTTTGAATTCAAAGTTTTTTTAAAATGAAAATTATAAATTTAAGCAAGATTTAAATTAAGTTTTAAAATCAAGTCTAAATATAGTTTCAAGTTTACTATGAATCCAGATTTGAATTAAAAAAAGTTTTGGTAAAATTTTAAATGTTGAACGTGTTTAAATGTTTTAAGGTAGTTTTTTTTTAAAATGAGTTTGTTTTCAAATAAATGTTTAAACTTGAAAGATTTCTTTACTTAAATATTTGAATTAAAGTTATGAAGTGTTTAACTTTAATTTGAAAGTTAAAATACTCAATTTATTTTTAAGCTTGTTTTCTTTTAATAAAATTAAGTAATTTAGTTTTAAGTTTTTCTTATATAAATATCTTATATAAGTAATGATTATTCTTCACTTTTATTTTAAGAGATAAATTTATTTAAATCTGGATAAATGTTTTAATATAGTTAAACATTTTGAATCTTAAATTTTAAAATGGAATTTGAATTTAATTTAGAAATGGATTGTTTTAAATACATTTGAATGTTAATAAAGTAAATGAATTATTTTAGAAATAATTAAGATAATAAAGAATTTACTTATTTATTTGATTTAAATAATAATTTAGATTAATTTATAATTAGGGATGGTTAATAATGATTAATCTAAGATAAATTTCTTAAGTGAGTAATTAAAGAAAATGTTGTTAATTAATAAAGATAATTATCTAAGGATAATTAAGTACTTAATTAATGTGATTAATTTTGATAATTAATTGGATTAATTAATTGAAGATAATCAATTGTAAATGGTTAAGCATAATTACTTGATAAAAGTAATTAAGGGATTAGTTACTTATTGTAATAATGTGATTTGTTTAAATTAATTAATTTAGTTTAATTAATTTGAGATAATCATTTGATGATTTAATAAGAGTAATTACTTAATGTAATTAATGGAACATTATTACTTAGGGAAGTAATAAATGATAATTACTGGAATGTAATTAGTAAAGATGATTTATAATGAAGTAATTTGGGTAATTACTTTTGTAATTAATCAAGGGATTAATTAATGAACATAATTAATTATGGGATAATTAATTTGTTATGAGTAATTAAGGGTAGTTAATTACTGGATTGATATTAATCAAGGGTGATTAATAATTGTATGTTAAACCTTAGTTTAGTTACTAAATGTAATTAATTTTAAATAAAGTAATTAATTTAAATATAAATTAGAGATCATTAATTAATATAATTAATGATGTAATTAAGAATTGTTTAATTAAGGAATAATTAATATTAAGTGATTTATTAATGCAATTAATTAAGGATAAATGTACTTAATTATAGTTATTTAATAAATAATGTAATTAAAGGTTAATTACTAATATTAAGGTTAATTAATTTGTGAAATTAATTAAAGACTAATTACTTATTGTAATTAGAATGATTAATCAATGGTGTTTAATCAAGTTGAATACTTAGAGAATGATTAATTAACTAGGTTAATTAATTAGTGGATAAATAAGCAGGATTTATAGATGTAGTAATTAATTTAATTTATTTTAAATTAATTAGAGATAGTAGTAATTAATTTAATTCATTTTAAATTAATTATAGATGATGATTAATAAATCATTGCTTATGGATGATATTGATATTTCATTGAATGGTTGCGATCGCAGTAATGAGATGAGTAATATCTATATGATATGGATGCTTAGTTAAAGTATGATAATATGGATTATCTGTTTGTGATGATTATCTGGTTGTGATGATTATCTGTTTGTGATGATGATACGGGTTATCTATTTATGATGAGAATGTGATTATCTATTGTGATATGTGAATTATCTATTTGTGTGTAAATAGATAATGATGAATTGAATTAATTGTTCAAAATTAATTCACTTGGACATTAAGATGGCGTTTGGATCTCGATGAGACCGGGATCAGATTTCCAAATTTGGAATTCCGAAAACCACATCGATCCAAATTAAACGTTAGGCCATGAATCTCAAGTAAAGATGAAGATTCAAAGTGCAAGGGTTATCGTCGTTAACTTTGAGGGTGATTCCAAAATGAGTGTAACGAGATAATGCATTCGGTTTCGTTCGAACCCCGAACGAACTTATATGGATTGAATGCTTTCAGAACATCTTCACATCTTCAGGTGGACGATGAGCATTCTAAGATTAATGTGTCCTATAAAGGTAATCGTAGCCTCAAGCCTCATCAACCGGGAATGGCTAAAACAGGGGAGGTGCAGCAAGGCTAAGTGGGTCATGCCCAAGTAGGGCGAGATTTACCCCTGTCTAGAGGTCCCTTTTTATTTCGGTTGTGTGGCAGTTGGCGACGGCCAATCTACAGGGTGGTCTTGTTCGGGACTGTCCAGTAAGGGATGGTTCCGGCTTTGTGTTGCAGGGGATTGGGAGTGATCCTCGGTACGGTGATCTAGGCCACGTAATGTGACGGGCGGTACCCCGGTACCCCTGCCATTGATGAAATACAAAATCCAATAAGTGCCTGTACGGTTTTGATTGTGCCCAACTATGTTGGAACATGAGATGTAAGCATTCCAGCTATTTCTGTATTTTATTTTGAAAACCCTAGACACTATTATAATATCACTGGATTTCCTATCAAATGTTTTGGTTAGCGTAACGTAAAAACTTTTCCATGTTTATGTGTGGGAAGTCTTACGTGATACCTTTTGTTTCCAAAGGATTTTCTAAAGTTAAACAGCTTTAAACCCGTTTACTCACACCAGACCCATGTCTGACCCGAGTGTTTATTTTCTATTTTATTAAACTCCTGGGTATTCATATTACGTATGAGTAGTCAAGTGATTCGGGATTGCTTTGACGAGTTCTAGAGGAGATATGGAGCAGGAGGCTTCAGCGTGTAGATATGTATAGTGGTTCCGCTGTGTTTGAGTTGTATCTGTTTTTCTCTGATGTACTTGAATTGAAATAACTACACAGGTGTTTATAACTGTCTAGTTTGTATTGTATTAGCTGTATAACTCTGATGTATATGATATTATGTAATGTTTTATGTGATATAATATAATTTATTCATTCCGCTATGAGATTCTGATGTTATTTGTTTCTTTCTTTCCTATCTTTTCTCTTTTCTATCCCTTTCTTTCTTCTTAATGATGCGTCTTTCTATGGAATGAAAGGCGGGTCGTTTCATTGTGGTATCAGAGCGCTAGGATGAGCGAATACCTAGGCTCTGGAGCGGTGTCTATCTGGAGAGAGCGTATTTGTAATTTTGAATATATATATATATATTTATTCTACCTATTTGATTGGGTTACCTGTTCTGGTTTTCCAATATAAGTTCTAGTGGAAGATAGGGTAGTGGTGTGTGTAACACAACTACCAATGGTGGGAGTCCGAGTGTTTAAGGTTGGAAGTGAATCTGCTAGGGTAGTATTAGGCATCTTGAGTATTTTTGCAGTTGGTGTGAAGGATTTCACCGATCTCTGAAGGAAATCTTTTCAGGTTTCGGAGTTTATCTTTGGAATGTAAGCTTGGTTGCTCTAGTGTGAGTGGATTTTCTTGAGCATGGATCAGTTGGGTGTACTGAAGCCAGTGATGGTATTTTGGCAACCTTAGGAAGGAGTTCTGTCTATATTTAAGTTTGAGACTCAGTTTTACAGAGTGTTTTGTGCTTGGTTTGAAGTCGAGTTTCCTGAGGGATATCTGTCTATCTGGAAGGCTCTATTGTGGAAGTGGCTGGTGTAGCTTTGTGATTCGATGAGCTTTTGGATAAGAATGTCTTTGGCAGTAGTATCAGCTTAGAGGTGTTGTGTGCGCTATCAGAATAGTCTCTTGGCTTAGCTGTGTCCTTGAGTGGAGTCCGGAAGCAGTAGAGTGGCCTGTTTCTTCGATGGTTCAGAAGTCTCTGTGATTCTTCTGTCAGTAGGCTAGGCAAATGGTGTAGCTTGTCCATTTCTTCTGGAAGCTCAGCTGGGTGTGATGTTTGTGGTTGAAGGTGGACCACTAGTTTCTTCTTTTGGTTAGAAGGTTTTAGCTGTTCTGATTGTTGAAGTGAGAACGGTTTCTTGGAATCTGAACTGAAGAGAATCGCAAAAGTGACTTGAGATGGTTCGAAAGTTCTCTGAGTAATGTTTGTTTGGATTGAAGCATCTCTAGAAGATGTTAGAGTTATCGAAGTGGTTTGGTATTTTTCGGATATCTTTGAAGGAGTCAAGATTTGCATCCGTATGAGAGATTTGTGGATAAGAGTATCAGATCTTTCTGTTTTCCATTAAGGGTTAAGTGTTTGGTCTACAGGATTGAATTGCCAGTTCGGATGGCTGGAATTTGTTATGTATTTCACGTATCTCTGAGGGAGTACGTTTATGACGACCCTGAATTTTTCAAGCATTTACAATCGGAATATTTAATTGATTTTAAATATTCAATATGATAATTTTAACTTGAATTTCGAATATCACCATTTATTTGATAATTTAAACTATTGAAATAAATAATTCAAAGTTGGGTAACTTGTTGAATCTAGAATTTTAAGTCTGTTAAAAAATAGTTTGAAGACCTATAGAATTTATATTGATAATTCTGAAGAGAATAGAAGTGGTGAAATCAAATTTAAAATGGTTTGTTAAGTTTTAAAATTTTGTCGTTTTAAATTGAATTTAAATATAGCATTCCGAGGCACAGTCTCGGAATTCGATGAAACCAGTTCCATTGAATCCGTGATATTGTATTATTAGTGGATTTCAATTTTCGTTTAGATCGGGATTAGTGTGTGAGTGTACGAAATATTAACGTGCTAGGGATTTAATTGATAATAACCTAATAAAATTTAATTTAATTAATTAAGCTTCCTCTATACGCCATCCTATCCATTCCTCAGCACGCTTTCTTTGCCTTCTCGAACACACTTTACCTTATGCTATTCTTTTTGAACACGAGACCCCCTTCAGTTCAATTCCTTCCATTTTTTGAAACTCAAAATCGAAATAAATCTTTTGATAAATGGCCGAGCAATTACCCTTCCCAAATCGTTTATTTTCCCCCCAAATCATTTCGTTCAGGCGAGCAAGGGAAAAAAAAAAAGAGAGAAGAGAAAAATTAATGGCAGCAATTTTTTTTATCGAATCGATTTTGGATCCACGTGCTTCCCTGATCTATCGTCACGCTCGGTGGAGGGAAGGCGATCACGTCGTGTTGAGGGAAGGAACTGTGGGCGGTAGCACATGCGCATGGAGTATAGGGTCGCGTGCAGGTGAGTGGGTCGCGATGGAGGCTCGTGTCGTTGGATGAGTCGCGAGCAGTGGGAAGTGGGACGCGGCGACGAGGTAACGTTTGGATCGAATTGGAATTTCAAGCTCAAGATTGAGTTGTGGCAGTAGGGTTTCGCAGTGTTTAAGCTTGGTGAAGTCTCGTGGTGTCGATCGAGGGGGGGGATATCTTGGTTTTGCTTTCCATCGAGGTATAATTTACAACTTGTTAGTTTCAACTTGCGTTTTTATTAAAAAAATATATATAATATTTGCAGTTTGTTTTAACATATAAACAGAAATAAGATATTAACAGGAATTTTCTGTCGATTCGAGTTAATACGGATACACAGAAATTTTGAATGCTTGAGTTAGAACGATATATTAAGATAATAATATAATAGATCGTGAACTATATATATATATATATATATATATATAAATTATAGTTTGTTAAACCTATATAGATTATTTTATAAGAATATATATAGTTTTACTCACTAGTCTATTTTAAATTGTATTGTAGTAATTACATTGTTTAATCTGTTTGTTTAATTATTTTAGATACTAAAGTTTCCAAGGGAAATTAGTTAAATCAAATTATAAGTTAAAATCAAATATGTAAACGGTGATAAATTGTTTGATAATTCAAATAGTAATAAATTGTAAATTGTTTATTTAAGGTTAAACATCTGGAAATCCAAGGCGATATTGAAGTGGATTGCGAACGAAAATAAAAGGTGAGTTAATCTCACTCAGTTAAATTTAAATTTAAATGATAAAATTTAAATAATTGTTTGAATGGATGAATTGATTGATGTGATATAGTATGATATTTTGGAATTGGCATATTGTATTGTGCTAACTTTTGTGGATGCAGGGAAAACAGGTTGGAGGGATCCAACTGGACCCCTCACATTTATTTAAATTATTCAATATTTTCTGTTGTGATTATTTGATATCCTATGATGAGTTATATTGGAATATTGAATGTTATGGATTGATTGGATATTCGGTTATAATGAATTCCCAAAATTTATGAATTGGATTGTTGAAACGAAAGTAAATTTGTAAGCGAAATAATTATAGAAAGTTTGAATAAATTTAAGAATGAAGTGGAGAAGAAATAATGTGACTTTAAATTTCTAATAAATAAATTGTGAAGTATAGAAAGGAAATTTGAATAAACAGGAAGTTATTGAATTACAATCTTCAACGATATTAATTAAAGAACAAAACATTTATTTAAAATGTAAGATTTAAATTTTTGAAAAAAATATATAATAATAAAGAAGAAGTTGGGAAAAGCTGAAATTTATATATTTCAGTTAAAAGATTTAAAATCAAATGGAAAAGAATAACAATGATAATTAAGTGCATAATTAAATGAAATTTGAAATGAATTGAGTAATTTAAGAAACTTATTTCAAATGGAATAAATTGAAAATCAATTTGGAAAATTGATTTAAATGTTTGAAGCTGGAATTCTTCCTGGATCACTAAGTACGCTTTCAAGTAAATTTTAAATATAAGTTAATAGTTTTTAAATTGTTTTCAAAAGGTATGTTTTGAAAAAATTATTATTTCTAATATTTAAATTTTAAGGTAAGTATCTCCTCAAATCTATTATAGTAATAATTATTTAAAAAGTGACTTAATATTTTGTTTCAAAAGTGTAATTCTAGTTTTATATTTTATTTAGTAACTTTATTTTCAAATATTCATATAAGATGTATTTTTACCAAATTATTAAAAGTAGTTTTAATTTAAATGTTTTTAAAGTATATATTTCAAAGTAAAGTGTTTTAAATTATTTTTAAATCTAGTTTTGTACTTGGTGATTTCAGAGAAGATAGAAAATATTTGGGAAAGTTGATTCTGAAAAGAATGAGGGATTTGAAACTGTTTTCAAAGGATTGGAAATAAAAATATGTCTTGTGAAGATATTTTTGGAGATTAATAAATAATTTGGGAAATTATTTATTGGTTGATGGTTGTTTGTGAATATTGATTGATAGTTAAATCACCGACTATCAATATCGGACGAATGCGTTGATCGTTTCGAAGAGACCGGGATCGAGATTTATTTCTCGAAAACCACTTCGATCCGGTTTGTACGTTTTCGTGCGAAAAACGAGTTCGGAGTCGAAGATGGAGCAGTGAAGTGCAAGGGCTAGTCGCTACTAGTCCTGAGGATATTTCCAAAATGGATGTAGTAGGAATAGTGCCTTCGGTTCCATTCGAACCCGGGACGGACTTGTATGGACGAATGCTTGCGAAACATTGTCAGGTGGGCGATGGGCATTCTAAGTGAAACGTTCTTAAAAGGTAACGCTTAGCCTCAAGCCTCATCAACCGGGAATGACTGAAAATCAGGGGATATGCAGCAAGGTTAGGTGGGTCATGCCCAAGCAGGACAAGATATTTCCCCTGTCTAGATGTCCCTTTTTATATATTTCGGCTTAGTGGGTGGTTGGTCGCGCCAACCACGGGGTTTATCTTGTTCGGGACTGTTCAGTAAGGAATGGTTCCGGCCTTGTGTTGCAGGGGATGAAGGGAGTAATCCTCGGTATGGTGATCTAGGCCCCGTACTGTGACAGGTGGTACCCCAGTGCCTAGTCATTGGTTGGAAACCCACTCTCCCTACGAGCCTTGTACGAGTTTTATTTGTATTACCCACTTTTGTGGCTAGTAGCTGGAATTTAATGAATGTAACAATTTCGGCTATTTTATAAGTATTTGTATATAGACCCTATTATAATATCAGAGGATTTCCATAAAAATTGTTTTAGCTATCGTAAGGTAAAAACCCGACATGTTTATTTGTGGCGTGGTCTTACGAGATGCTTTTGTTTTCAAAGGATTTTTGAAACTTTAATAAATCAATTAGGTGTGATTTTCTCACGCTGGTATTCCAGACTGACTCGGGTATTATTTAACTGTAATGCTCGGGTCAGACCGAGTATTATAGAATACAGGATATGATGCTGTGGAGCTCAGGAGACGAGCTAGATGACGATACGTATTCTCGTACTTGTATATATATATTTCCGCTGTGTTGAATTGTTGTGTACCCATTGTATGTTATTGATGAGAGCTGTGACTGATGTACTCTGATGATGTAATATATGTAAACTGATATATTTGATTTTGAGTAAAGATTATTTACTATTTATTATATTTTATTCCGCTGCGATGGTTAGATTATGATGTTGATTTTGTTTTCTCTTCTTCTACCTCTTCTTCTTAAACCCAAATGGTTCGTATTTCTGTGCAACTTGAGTTGATTGTTGTGGAATAGTGTTGACTCAAGGGGTATGGATTTGCGGGCTGTTACAGTTGGTATCAGAGCTTAGGTTGATGATAACCTTGGCTCTGGTGGGAATTACTCATAAATTAGAGTCCGTAGTACTCTATAATGAGTTTGAGCGTATTAATAGACATGAGCACGTATTTGTTAGTGAATATAAATTGTTTTAATATTGTGTTGGTTGAGTTATTGAGTGGCATATGAACCTTCGTCGACACAGTCTGCGCAACTGTATCGAAGGGGTTTCTAAACATTTGAATAGAGCAATCGACACGGTATTGTTTTAAATATGGGTAAATGAAATAATTTTATCCAAAAATATATTTTCGATATAAAGAAAGTTTTTGTAAACTATTTAGCTAATATATGGTTGCTTGGATGTTAGAAATGATAATATTAAAGTATTATCATTGTTAAGTGAAAATTTAACTAGAAATTGAAAAAAAAATACCCAAAGTTTGAAGGAATAAATTCATTATAAAATGAAATTCATAAATATGGATTATAAACGTAAATAGTAAATGGAAATATAATTAAATGGGAATTTGTATGCACATAAGCTATGCAAATGCATTATAGCTAAAATTTGAATTAAAAACAGAATTTGAAACTTTCAAAAACCCGGAGATTTGGGAAGTATTTTGAAGATAAATAGTAGCATTGTTGTTTTTGGGGTATTTCTGAAAGGAAAATTGTTTTAAATAAATTTTGGGAAGAGATTTAGCATTTGATTTCACTTTAGTCGCTGGAAAATAACTTCGGTGATGACTGCAGCATCATCGATGTTCATTTTCGAGTTTCTAAGTGATAAATTGCTGCCAAATTGATTTGTTCAGGAAAACCTGTTTATTTTTGAAAATCTCAAAAGAAATTTGTTGGGAATAAAACCAGGATTGGTTTAATTACCGAGAAATATGATTTGAGATGTTGGAGATTTCAAAACAATTTGAAGCCAAAGATGGGTGTTTTAAAATCCGAATAAGATAAGTTGTAAGCTTATAAACGGAAATGATTTGTAAATCAGGAAGAAATTTAAGCTTTGGATAATGGAATATAAATCTAAAGTGAAAAGTTAAAATGAAATTTACTTGGATTGGAGAACAAAATTTAACTGGATTAAAATAAATTAAATACGCTGAAAATAATATCCAGTTATATTCAAATTAAGTTGAAATCGAATTGAGTTGAATAAATCAGAGTTAAAATAAAATTGATTTGGAATAAAAATTCAATTGAATTATTGAATGAATTAGATTCTTACTTGAATAAATGGAAAGTAAATTGGATAAGAAATGAGAATTGAAATCAATAAATCAGAATAACTTATAAAAGAATTAAAGATCCACGGAAATAAAATATGCTTGGGCTATAAATAAATAGAAGGCTTGAGTTAAAAATAAAAGATGAATATATTCCAGCTTATGATGAATGGAATTGTATAAAATAATAAGTTGTGACTTATTAAATTGAAAATGGAATACAATGCCCAAAATCAATATTTTGATAAATTGAAAAATGAAATGAGGATCCAAACTTGAAGTATAAAATAAATATTGAACTTAACAAAATTAAATGGAGTGATATTTGGAATAAAAATTCAAGTGTTGGATTATGAATAAGGGGAAAACTAATTAGATAATAAATTAGTTAATGGAATTGAATTGTAAGTTTATGATGAAGTTGGAAATAGACTCAAGTTATAAATTAAAATTGATTCAAATTGTTGATGAAGTGAAAGTAATTGAGAATGAGGTTGAATTGTGAGTTAGTAAATTGGATGGTAAATTAAAAGTGAATAATAGAATCAGATTTTGAGTTATTAATTAAAATTAGACTTGAAGTGTAAACAAAGTAAATATAATTAGGGAAGTATAGAATAAAAATGAAATGGATTAAAATAGTAATGGGATGAATTGCAAATAAAAATCCGAATAAGTAGAAATAAATTGGAAATGGGATTGGATTAAAATAGAATCAAGATAAATTGAAAGGAAAACTTTGTTTGCAAAATGAGAATGAGCTTAAGTATAAAATTTGAATAAAATTGAAGAAAATTGACTTAAACTAAATGAATGAAGGAGAGTTGAATTGAATTCAACTTAAACAAAGTTTAATAATATTGGATTGGTTTTAAATCAAATGAAAATAAATTTTAATCGAAATAAAATTCGATGAGTTATAAATAATATTAATGGAATGAAATTCCAGAAGAAATAATTGTAAACCATTTAAAAATTATTAAGGGATTGAAATAATTTGAGATAATAAGGGAAATAGAATGTTCAAGTTTATTAGAATGGTTTAAGTGAATGCGTGGAGCTAAATAAATGAGTGAGGATGGATTTAAATAAAAGGGGAAATTTAAGTGGCAATCAAGATGAACCTAGGTTGTAAATGGTTTTAAATGAACTAGTTGGTTATTAAAGTGAGATGTAAAGTGAATGGATTCAAATATGAAATGCAATGAAAATAAGAATATATGGATCGTGAATAAATTTAAAAACGGAATAGAATTGAGTTGAAATCCATTTAAAATGAACCATAAATACTTATTTATTCACATAGATCTTGTCAAATTGCAAAGAATAAATTATCATTGGATGTAAATGGAAGTAATTAAAATTCTATGTGTTGATAAAAGTAAAATAAATTGATGTTGGCAGAAATTGAATTAAATATGAGTTCAATCTGCTTAAGAATAAGTTAGAAGTAAGCAATTGAGTTCTAAACCATTCAAATTGATGGAGTTGTATACAAATGAATCGAAAACCATCCGAACTGAGTGAAAATGGTTATAAATTAATTGAAAGCAGTTGAATCAGCATGGAAACTATATAAATTGCTTACGGAAAAATGTTTGGTGTGAATTTCTTTTAGAATTCATATGTTTTAACTATTGCAAGTCAGTGAAATGTGTTAAACTTCTTATATTTGGCACTTACATGTTTAAATTGAGTAAGTACAGGTACTTGGAAGCCGTGTGGCTGGATTTGGTTGTGCTATTTGCTAAAAATAATAAGCTGCTTGCTTAAAATGCTAAATAAGGCACGCCTACGCAATAAAAATAGGAAATATGAACTGTTTTGGTTTTTCCGACTGTGTGGGTCGATGTATATATATTTATCTCTTTTGTCAAATTGCAAAAGCTCCTCCGTACAAAGGGGACTCTGCCAAAAATTTTCAGAAATTTTGGGAGTTAGAAAATTTTTGAAAATTTTGTTAACGACAAAACTATTTAGAATTGGAAACTAAAATAAGTTAGTAAATGAAACTAATTAAAGTAATGACTTAAATTAGTTATAAATGAAAAATAAAATTCAAATGTTTCAAGTTAGAGATAAATTGAATTCATATGAAAATGAAAGAAATAATTTGAATAGAAATGATATAAACTGAAGTGGTAAGGTGATAATGAATATAAAAAGCATATTAAATACTTATACCAAACTTAAGGAAGGAACAGTGAATTCTTAGTTGGAAATTGATAATATAAATATATTCCAAGTTAATATTTGGATAAATAGATATTGATATTGGTAAGGAAGTCAATTAAATGTTTTGGAATATTGTGTTTGGATATTAGTCCTAAGCAGGATATGCAGGTATTATAAAAAGGGGATAGAGAACTGGTTTTTGATTCAAGATGATAAATTGAATTGCCCGACAAAAAGGTATGTATTTAAATTTGGTATGAAATTTGATTGGGATTTGGATTTGGATTGAGCCACTTGGCCTTTTGTTTTCTTTTTGGATTTCGGAGGCCGTAGAGCCATTTTTGTAGTAGTACCGAGCTAGCCGCGCAAAGGAGACGTTGGCGAAACTTTTCGGAAATTTAGGGAGTTAGAAAAATTTTGAGAAAATTTTGATAATTCAAAATTTGGTTTTAAATTGAAACTAGAATGGTTAAACCAATAGTATGGTTTGACACTATGGTGAAGTTTGAAAGGTTAATGAGAATAATAATGAGTCTTTTATAAGAAGATAGTTGGTGCGATGTTGAATTGTTAGAAACTGTTTGGTTTAGGGAAATAATAAATGGGTATTGGGCCATTCTTCCTAGTTAGTAATTTCGGGGACGAAATTCTTTTAAGGGGGGAGGAATGTGACGACCCTGAATTTTTCAAGCATTTACAATCGGAATATTTAATTGATTTTAAATATTCAATATGATAATTTTAACTTGAATTTCGAATATCACCATTTATTTGATAATTTAAACTATTGAAATAAATAATTCAAAGTTGGGTAACTTGTTGAATCTAGAATTTTAAGTCTGTTAAAAAATAGTTTGAAGGCCTGTAGAATTTATATTGATAATTCTGAAGAGAATAGAAGTGGAGAAATCAAATTTAAAATGGTTTGTTAAGTTTTAAAATTTTGTCGTTTTAAATTGAATTTAAAAATAGCCTTCCGAGGCACAGTCTCGGAATTCGATGAAACCAGTTCCATTGAATCCGTGATATTGTATTATTAGCGGATTTCAATTTTCGTTTAGATCGGGATTAGTGTGTGAGTGTACGAAATATTAACGTGCTAGGGATTTAATTGATAATAACCTAATAAAATTTAATTTAATTAATTAAGCTTCCTCTATACGCCATCCTATCCATTCCTCAGCACGCTTTCTTTGCCTTCTCGAACACACTTTACCTTATGCTGTTCTTTTCGAACACGAGACCCCCTTCAGTTCAATTCCTTCCATTTTTTGAAACTCAAAATCGAAACAAATCTTTTGATAAATGGCCGAGCAATTACCCTTCCCAAATCGTTTATTTTCCCCCCAAATCATTTCGTTCAGGCGAGCAAGGGAAAAAAAAGAGAGAAGAGAAAAATTAATGGCAGCAATTTTTTTTATCGAATCGATTTTGGATCCTCGTGCTTCCCTGATCTATCGTCACGCTCGGTGGAGGGAAGGCGATCACGTCGTGTTGAGGGAAGGAACTGTGGACGGTAGCACACGCGCATGGAGTATAGGGTCGCGTGCAGGTGAGTGGGTCGCGATGGAGGCTCGTGTCGTTGGATGAGTCGCGAGCAGTGGGAAGTGGGATGCGGCGACGAGGTAATTTTTGGATCGAATTGGAATTTCAAGCTCGAGATTGAGCTGTGGCAGTAGGGTTTCGCAGTGTTTAAGCTTGGTGAAGTCTCGTGGTGTCGATCGAGGGGGGGGGGGATATCCTAGTTTTGCTTTCCATCGAGGTATAATTTACAACTTGTTAGTTTCAACTTGCGTTTTTATTAAAAAAAAAATATATAATATTTGCAGTTTGTTTTAACATATAAACAGAAATAAGATTAACAGGAATTTTCTGTCCATTCGAGTTAATACGGATACACAGAAATTTTGAATGCTTGAGTTAGAACGATATATTAAGATAATAATATAATAGATCGTGAACTATATATATATATATATATATATATATTTTATAGTTTGTTAAACCTATATAGATTATTTTATAAGAATATATATAGTTTTACTCACTAGTCTTTTTTAAATTGTACTGTAGTAAATACATTGTTTAATCTGTTTGTTTAATTATTTTAGATACTAAAGTTTCCAAGGGAAATTAGTTAAATCAAATTATAAGTTAAAATCAAATATGTAAACGATGATAAATTGTTTGATAATTCAAATAGTAATAAATTGTAAATTGTTTATTTAAGGTTAAACATCTGGAAATCCAAGGCGATATTGAAGTGGATTGCGAACGAAAATAAAAGGTGAGTTAATCTCACTCAGTTAAATTTAAATTTAAATGATAAAATTTAAATAATTGTTTGAATGGATGAATTGATTGATGTGATATAGTATGATATTTTGGAATTGGCATATTGTATTGTGCTAACTTTTGTGGATGCAGGGAAAACAGGTTGGAGGGATCCAACTGGACCCCTCACATTTATTTAAATTATTCAATATTCTCTGTTGTGATTATTTGATATCCTATGATGAGTTATATTGGAATATTGAATGTTATGGATTGATTGGATATTCGGTTATAATGAATTCCCAAAATTTATGAATTGGATTGTTGAAAAGAAATTAAACGGAAGTAAATTTGTAAGCGTAATAATTATAGAAAGTTTGAATAAATTTAAGAATGAATTGGAGAAGAAATAATGTGACTTTAAATTTCTAATAAATAAATTGTGAAGTATAGAAAGGAAATTTGAATAAACAGGAAGTTATTGAATTACAATCTTCAACGATATTAATTAAAGAACAAAACATTTATTTAAAATGTAAGATTTAAATTTTTGAAAAAAATATATAATAATAAAGAAGAAGTTCGGAAATGATGAAATTTATATATTTCAGTTAAAAGATTTAAAATCAAATGGAAAAGAATAACAATAATAATTAAGTGCATAATTAAATGAAATTTGAAATGAATTAAGTAATTTAAGAAACTTATTTCAAATGGAATAAATTGAAAATCAATTTGGAAAATTGATTTAAATGTTTGAAGCTGGAATTCTTCCTGGATCACTAAGTACGCTTTCAAGTAAATTTTAAATATAAGTTAATAGTTTTTAAATTGTTTTTAAAAGGTATGTTTTGAAAAATTTATTATTTCTAATATTTAAATTTTAAGGTAAGTATTTCCTCAAATCTATTATAGTAATAATTATTTAAAAAGTGACTTAATATTTTGTTTCAAAAGTGTAATTCTAGTTTTATATTTTATTTAGTAACTTTATTTTCAAATATTCATATAAGATGTATTTTTACCAAATTATTAAAAGTAGTTTTAATTTAAATGTTTTTAAAGTATATATTTCAAAGTAAAGTGTTTTAAATTATTTTTAAATCTAGTTTTGTACTTGGTGATTTCAGAGAAGATAGAAAATATTTGGGAAAGTTGATTCTGAAAAGAATGAGGGATTTGAAACTGTTTTCAAAGGATTGGAAATAGAAATATATCTTGTGAAGATATTTTTGGAGATTAATAAATAATTTGGGAAATTATTTATTGGTTGATGGTTGTTTGTGAATATTGATTGATAGTTAAATCACCGACTATCAATATCGAACGAATGCGTTGATCGTTTCGAAGAGATCGGGATCGAGATTTATTTCTCGAAAACCACTTCGATCCGGTTTGTACGTTTTCGTGCGAAAAACGAGTTCGGAGTCGAAGATGGAGCAGTGAAGTGCAAGGGCTAGTCGCTACTAGTCCTGAGGATATTTCCAAAATGGATGTAGTAGGAATAGTGCCTTCGGTTCCATTCGAACCCGGGACGGACTTGTATGGACGAATGCTTGCGAAACATCGTCAGGTGGGCGATGGGCATTCTAAGTGAAACGTTCTTAAAAGGTAATGCTTAGCCTCAAGCCTCATCAACCGGGAATGACTGAAAATCAGGGGATATGCAGCAAGGTTAGGTGGGTCATGCCCAAGCAGGACAAGATATTTCCCCTGTCTAGATGTCCCTTTTTATATATTTCGGCTTAGTGGGTGGTTGGTCGCGCCAACCACGGGGTTTATCTTGTTCGGGACTGTTCAGTAAGGAATGGTTCCGGCCTTGTGTTGCAGGGGATGAAGGGAGTAATCCTCGGTACGGTGATCTAGGCCCCGTAGTGTGACAGGTGGTACCCCAGTGCCTAGTCATTGGTTGGAAACCCACTCTCCCTACGAGCCTTGTACGAGTTTTGTTTGTATTACCCACTTTTGTGGCTAGTAGCTGGAATTTAATGAATGTAACAATTTCGCTATTTTATAAGTATTTGTATATAGACCCTATTATAATATCAGAGGATTTCTATAAAAATTGTTTTAGCTATCGTAAGGTAAAAACCCGACATGTTTATTTGTGGCGTGGTCTTACGAGATGCTTTTGTTTTCAAAGGATTTTTGAAACTTTAATAAATCAATTGGGTGTGATTTTCTCACGCTAGTATTCCAGACTGACTCGGGTATTATTTAACTGTAATGCTCGGGTCAGACCGAGTATTATAGAATACATGATATGATGCTGTGGAGCTCAGGAGACGAGCTGGATGACGATACGTATTCTCGTACTTGTATATATATATTTCCGCTGTGTTGAGTTGTTGTGTACCCATTGTATGTTATTGATGAGAGCTGTGACTGATGTACTCTGATGATGTAATATATGTAAACTGATATATTTGATTTTGAGTAAAGATTATTTACTATTTATTATATTTTATTCCGCTGCGATGGTTAGATTCTGATGTTGATTTTGTTTTCTCTTCTTCTACCTCTTCTTCTTAAACCCAAATGGTTCGTATTTCTGTGCAACTTGAGTTGATTGTTGTGGAATAGTGTTGACTCAAGGGGTACGGATTTGCGGGCTGTTACAACGTTTATCACTGGTTTTAGAATCGGTAGTTCTGGGAGATTTGGAAGTTGACCAGCACTTGTTTATGGTCCAATATCATGTTTAGATTTATAGATATAGATATATAGGAGCTCTAGATCTGAGTGGTATTGCTAGTTTAGATTCTGTAGGGCGAGTATCCCGGTGTTTGTACCTAGGAAACTCTAGGGAATCCTATCTAGAATTTTGTCTAGATAGTTAGAATTGTTTGTTTGAATTGGTTGCTAGTATTTGGTTGATAACATATGCTTGTTATTTTAAAATTAAAATCTGTATGGGATTATTAAATTACCTTTGCTTTTAAATTTCGAGGACGAAATTCTTTTAAGGGGGAGGAATGTGATGTCCCGAAAATTTAGGCAATATTTATTTAATAATTTCCATTAATAATTATTTTAAAATGTGAAATATTGATTTAATAATCAAATTCAAACAAAAATTATCTTTTGAAGATTAATAATTATTTAGTTGACAAATGATATTCTTTTCAAAATTTATAATAATAATTTAATATTTGGGAATTTTATTCTTTTCAAAAGTTAAAAATATTTAAATGATAAAATTATCTTCCTAAGCTTATTTAAAGAATATTTTATTTATAATGTATATATGTGTATACATTGTAAATAGAGGATTTGATTTTAATTTTAATTTAAATTTAATAAGAATATTTTCAAATTTATAATATTTGTATGTGAATAAATTGTGAATTGGCAAAATTTGATTTAAATTAGTATAGAAACTTTTCAAAAGTTAATTTAAAAATCTATCTTATATTTTCAAAAGAAATTAAAATAAATATTTATTTTGTTTAAAAATAGTATTTTATAATAAAATTTTATTTTGTTTTCTTTTAAATTTTTTTCTTTTGAAATAGACTTAGTTCATTTACAATAGAGTACAATATTTTGGTTTGAAATTTTGAAATAGGATTTAATTCAATATTCTTATCTTTTTAAAATTTTCTTTCTTGAAAATTTAGTTTTAAAAATATTATTTTAAAAATATTCAAATAAACATTAAAATGTGTAATTTTATAAAAGAAATTTATATGTAATTATTTAAAGGCAAAATGTAAATAAACATTTAAAATATGATAACATCAATTAGAAATGGATTTAAATACATTTATAACTTAAGAAAATTTTTTTATATTAAATTGTACATGTGTTAGATATTTTACTAAAAGGGGAGACACTTGTAAACATTTGTCATACTAAGATAACAAGTGGCATAGTCAATTTATTTTTGAAAATAATTATTATAGATAAGAAAACTTAACAATTCATTTAGTTCAACACATTTTCTTTAAAAGCAAATCTGTTTAAAATCTGCAAAATAACAATCTGTTCAATCTTCAAAATCTGTAATCTGTATGAGATCAACTTCAACTCTAAGCAAAACAAGAATGGAGGTTAGCATGCAGTTTAAATCAACTTCAACTAGCAAATGCGAAACCCAGATTTCAACTTGCAATCAACAGTTCCAGGAAATTCAAATCTGTTCCAAGAAGATGATAATGCAACTGTTGTCCTCTGTTTCTTCTATAAAGTAAGTAAACTTTTATTTTTAAAAACAGTTCTTTCTTTTAAAATCAATGCTTAAGCAAGTACTAGTACTCAAGATTCTAATACAAACTGTTTAAAAAAAATCAAAACTGATTATAGATAAAACTGCAGTGCTTCTTTTTTAAGGTAAATAACTTTTTAAAAAAAGCTTTAATTTAATACGTTGCATGTGGATTAATAGAATAAGTTTGCTTTGTATGATTTTATTGTGATAGATATTCTGTGTATATATATAAACACATATATATATATATATATGTGTGTGTGTGTGTGTGTGTGTGTGTGTTTATAGGTACCTGATCTCCTATTTCTATTTATAAAACTAAAATTTTAAATAGAAAAAACGAAAACCTCTTGAATTGATTCTCGGTTAGGATTTTTTATGTAAATGAAAGATGTTTGTTTAGTATGGATTAAGTTTATAAACTAAAATTAAGATGAAAAAAAACCGTTGTCTCTGTAAACTATAAAATCAGTTGTTATTCAAGTAGGAAAATATCAAACATCTTAAATTATTGAAACAAGTTTATAACTTGAATGCATGTATGAAATTAAGATTTTTAAAACAAAAATCACAATTTTTAGTTAATTATTATGTGAGCATTACTGGGTGGAACAAAATGGGAGTTTTTGGGTTTAACTGGTGGTTCAGTGATTTTAGGAAGTCGTAGTTCTTCCTGGAGATGGAGGGATGATGGGTGAGTAGGGGAAAATTATCAAATGGATGGTCAGGGGTTGGTGACGACCGTGGTTGGAAATTACAGTTTCTAACCCTAGTTTGCTGGTGGAAGAAGTTTTATAGCTTCTTGATCTCTCTGTTGCATCGAGTGATGCAAGGCTTTGGGGATTGGCAGAGGGGACGTAGGCGAAGGGTTGGCTAGAATCGTAGGTGATCTGATGATCGGAGATGGGTTTGTGCGGTGTTGACAGGTTTGGGAAGGTTTGCTGTGTGATGTTTGCAAGTTGCATTGGTTAACTCAAATTTGATTTCGTGCTTCTGTGTGGGATCTGATGGTCGTAAGCATGTCAGAGGTTGGTCGGCGACTTGGTGAGGAGGGTTATGGTGGCTGGAGATAGCCAGTGTGCCGTTGCATATGCACCTTGCACATTGTAAATCCTGATGAACTTGTTGGGTTGTGCAGGGATGTGACTCGAAGTTTTCTCGGGTAGATCGAGGAGTTTACTCGGAGTAGTTAGTGTGTGGACTCGAAGTTTTTGTTAAGGGGTCTCGGGCATGTTGTTTCCAGGTTATAAAACCTGATAGTGCTGTTTTTTTTGAAATTTAAATGAAATTCAAAATTTATAAGCAGAATTTAAACAAGGGTTTAAATTCAAGTTTAAGTTTGATGAATTTTTGAATTCAAAGTTTTTTTGAAGTGAAAATTTTAAATTTAAGCAAGATTTAAATTAAGTTTTAAAATCAAGTCTAAATATAGTTTCAAGTTTACCATGAATCCAGATTTGAATTTAAAACAGTTTTGGTAAAATTTTAAATGTTGAACATGTTTAAATGTTTTAAGGTAGTTTTTTTAAAACGAGTTTGTTTTCAAATAAATGTTTAAACTTGAAAGATTTCTTTTCTTAAATATTTGAATTAAAGTTATGAAGTGTTTAACTTTAATTTGAAAGTTAAAATACTCAATTTATTTTTAAGCTTGTTTTCTTTTAATAGAATTAAGTAATTTAGTTTTAAGTTTTTCTTATATAAATATCTTATATAAGTAATTATTATTCTTCACTTTTATTTTAAGAGATAAATTTATTTAAATCTGGATAAATGTTTTAATATAGTTAAACATTTTGAATCTTAAATTTTAAAATGGAATTTGAATTTAATTTTAGAAATGTATTATTTTAAATACATTTGAATGTTAATAAAGTAAATGAATTATTTTAGAAATAATTAAGATAATAAAGAATTTACTTATTTATTTGATTTAAATAATAATTTAGATTAATTTATAATTAGGGATGGTTAATAATGATTAATCTAAGATAAATTTCTTAATTGGGTAATTAAAGAAAATGTTGTTAATTAATAAAGATAATTATCTAAGGATAATTAAGTAATTAATTAATGTGATTAATTTTGATAATTAATTGGATTAATTAATTGAAGATAATCAATTGTAAGTGGTTAAGCATAATTACTTGATAAAAGTAATTAAGGGATTAATTACTTATTGTAATAACGCGATTTGTTTAAATTAATTAATTTAGTTTAATTAATTTAAGATAATCATTTGATGATTTAATAAGAGTAATTACTTAATGTAATTAATGGAACATTATTACTTAGGAAGTAATAAATGATAATTAATGGAATGTAATTAGTAAAGATGATTTATAATGAAGTAATTTGGGTAATTACTTTTGTAATTAATCAAGGTATTAATTAATGAAGATAATTAATTATGGGATAATTAATTTGTTATGAGTAATTAAGGGTAGTTAATTACTGGATTGATATTAATCAAGGGTGATTAATAATTGTATTTTAAATCTTAGATTAATCACTAAATGTAATTAATTTTAAATAAAGTAATTAATTTAAAATATAAATTAGATATCATTAATTAATATAATTAATGATGTAATTAAGAATTTTTTAATTAAGGAATAATTAATAATAAGTGATTTATTAATGTAATTAATTAAGGATAAATGTAATTAATTATAGTTAATTAATAAATAAAGTAATTAAAGGTTAATTACTAATGATTAAGGTTAATTAATTTGTGAAATTAATTAAATACTAATTACTTATTGTAATTAGAATGATTAATCAATGGTGTTTAATCAAGTTGAGTACTTAGAGAATGATTAATTAACTAGGTTAATTAATTAGTGGATATATAAGCAGGATTTATAGATGTAGTAATTAATTTAATTTATTTTAAATTAATTAGAGATAATAGTAATTAATTTAATTAATTTTAAATTAATTATAGATGATGATTAATAAATCATTGCTTATGGATGATATTGACATTTCATTGAATGGTTGCGATCTCAGTAACGAGTGAGTAATATCTATATGATATGGATGCTTAGCTAAAGTATGATAATATGGATTATCTGTTTGTGATGATTATCTGGTTGTGATGATTAGCTATTTGTGATGAAGATATGGGTTATCTATTTATGATGAGAATGTGATTATCTGTTGTGATATGTGAATTATCTATCTGTGTGTAAATAGATAATGATGAATTGAATTAATTGTTCAAACTTAATTCACTTGGACATTAAGATGGCGTTTGGATCTCGATGAGACCGGGATCGGATTTCCAAATTTGGAATTCCGAAAACCACATCGATCCAAATTAAACGTTAGGCCGTGAATCTCAAGTAAAGATGAAGATTCAGAGTGCAAGGGTTATCATCGTTAACTCTGAGGGTGATTCCAAAATGAGTGTAACGAGATAATGCCTTCGGTTTCGTTCCAACCCCCGAACGAACATGTATGGATTGAATGATTTCAGAACATCGTCAGGTGGACGATGAGCATTCAAAGATTAATGTGTCCTATAAAGGTAATCGTAGCCTCAAGCCTCATCAACCGGGAATGGCTAAAACAGGGGAGGTGCAGCAAGGCTAAGTGGGTCATGCCCAAGTAGGACGAGATTTACTCCTGTCTAGAGGTCCCTTTTTATTTCGGTTGTGTTGCAGTTGGCGATGGCCAATCTGCGGGGTGGTCTTGTTCTGGACTGTCCAGTAAGGGATGGTTCCGGCTTTGTGTTGCAGGGGATTGGGAGTGATCCTCGGTACGGTGATCTAGGCCACGTACTGTGACGGGCGGTACCCCTGGCATTGATGGAATCCAAAATCCAATAAGTGCCTGTACGGTTTTGATTGTGCCCAACTATGTTGGAACATGAGATATAAGCATTCCAGCTATTTCTGTATTTTATTTTGAAAACCCTAGACACTATTATAATATCACTGGATTTCCTATCAAATGTTTTGGTTAGCGTAATGTAAAAACTTTTCCATGTTTATGTGTGGTAAGTCATACGTGATACCTTTTGTTTCCAAAGGATTTTCTAAAGTTAAACAACTTTAAACCCGTTTACTCACACCAGACCCATGTCTGACCCGAGTGTTTATTTTCTGTTTTATTAAACTCCTGGGTACTCATATTACGTATGAGTAGTCAATTGATTCGGGATTGCTTTGACGAGTTCTAGAGGAGATATGGAGCAGGAGGCTTCAGCGTGTAGATATGTATAGTGGTTCCGCTGTGTTTGAGTTGTATCTGTTTTTCTCTGATGTACTTGAATTGAAATAACTACACAGGTGTTTATAACTGTCTAGTTTGTGTTGTATTAGCTGTATAACTCTGATGTATATGGTACTATGTAATGTTTTATGTGATATAATATAATTTATTCATTCCGCTGTGAGATTCTGATGTTGTTTGTTTCTTTCTTTCCTATCTTTTCTCTTTTCTATCCCTTTCTTTCTTCTTAATGATGCGTCTTTCTATGGAATGAAATGCAGGTCGTTACACTTTGTATAGAAGGCCATGCAAATCTTCCGTTTGTTGGTTAGAGACCGGGGATAGGTTAGTTCTTTGTCCGAATTTGGTTAAGGAAGCTATAGAAAAGATTGAGTTAATTCAAATTAGAATGAAGAAGCTTAGTCTAGGCAAAAGAGTTGCACTGATAAGAGATGGAAAGAATTAGAGTTCTCTGTTGGAGATCATGTTTTCGTCAAGGTATCACCAATGAAAGGTGTAATCAGATTTAGAAAATTAGCACCAAAATTTGTTGGATCATTTCCTATTATAAAAAGTAGTGGAAAACTCGCATATAGAGTAGAGTTATCAAACAGTTTGGCAAGTGTCCATAATTTTTTCATATCTCTCGTCTAAGGAAGCATATTCAAGATCCAGAAACTACTATTGCATCGACTGTGTTAGAGGATTTAGAAGTGGAACTAGTTAGAAAACCAGTTCATATAGGCGCGAGGGATGAGAAGAGGTTAAGAAACAAGATAGTTAAATTAGTCAAAGTCCAATGGAGTGATGACGAGAGAGACTGTATTTGAGAATATAAGAGCAGGATTAGAGAAACTTATCCTGACTTATTTCATGGTATGTTTTACCCATATGATTGATTGTTACGAGTCCTTACCATTATTTCAAGGACGAAATTCGTTAAGGAGGAGAGTCTGTAATGACCCTAATTTTGACTAACATTATTTCGGACATTTAATTAGGGAAATTAAATGAAATATTATAATTGGTTAAAGGATTGAGATTTGAATAATATAAGGTAGCTATGACTTAATTAACCAATAAGCCCAAGAGAAATAAAATGAAATAAGTAAGAGGAATATGGTAAGGGAAAAATAGGAGTAAACCAAGTTCTTATACCCTAAACCCTTCTTACTTTCACTCCTTATCCATTCTAAACATTTACAAACAAATCTAAGAGCGTCAAAAGCTTGGGCGGCCACCATTAAGGGAAAACAAACGGAAGATAAGCAAGAATTCAAGTGGGAAGCTTAATCAAATCAATCAAGAGAAAATCTCAACCCCCTTAAAAACATGCTAAGGTGAATAATAGGTTACATCTCATTTTTATTGTTTTCGGTTTCTAGATGAGATCCAAATTTATTTTGCAAGTAAAATGCCGTGATTTGATTGTTTAAATGGATATATAAGCTTATTGATGATTTATGTTGCTTCATATAGATTTTATGATAAGTTTTGATTTGAAAAACCTATTAAATGACATTCTAATGACTTGCATTTTTGATATAAGGTCAAAAACATTATTTTAGAGATGAGTTTCAATTTTCATAATTTTCTAAGTTAATGTGGATTTATTATGATTTTTCTAGGAAAGAAAATGTTTAAATTGGGTTTAAATTATTTTACGCAAATATATGATAGTCTTAGGTTTGAAATTTAAATATGTTAGAAAACATAATAAAAATGATTTATGGGAAGTTTTGGAGAATTTTCCTATGTATTTTATTATGGATATAAAATTATTTAAGATATCGGACTTAAATTTTTATATGCTTCTAAAAGGAGAAGGGGATAATTTGCTAAATGTTTTTAATTGTTAATTACTGAATTCGGCAGCAGTTTAAGAAAAAGATTTTGAAAAAAAGAATTGGCAACCAATTATATGTTGACAAATAAGGCAAGTTAGTTGGGAAGATATTACTTAAAAGGCTAATAATCAGTTTTGCAAAGAATTACTGCTTCGCCACTTACAACCGCTACCTTTCGACACCATAATTTCGCCCTAACCAAGTCGAAACCAATACACATGGTATCAACGTCTTGGTATGTTGTCAATTGGAGTTAGGCAGAAGGTATAGAGTCGAAACATGCTTTCGAAGGGGTAGAAGCTACTATTTTGACTACGAACAACTTATGTTTATAAAGGAGGCTTTCGAAGGAGTTATGTTGGTTTTCGACTTGGTCAAATATGCCTTTGTTTTATCAAAAGGTCTTTCGAAAGGGGTTGCTGCCCTTTTTTTCAAAATGAAGCTTTCGAAGGGTTAGAGACCCATGCTGCTGCATTCAATCCTTCAAATCAATGCTTTCGAAAGGGTACTTTTGCCTTTAAACTTTGAAGCCGCTTCTCCATGCTTTCGAAACGGCTGGTTTCGAAACCATCCACTTTCTTTTACTTAGGAATAATGCTTTCAAAGCTTTTTAAGACCCTTTGTTCTATTAAATGATAAACTCAAAGGTTTCAAAAGGAATGGTTTTAAATGGTTTCGCATCTAAGTTCCATAAATTTTTTACCCGGGCCTCAAGATTGGGGATGTTACATCGGTCGAATGATATGAACTTTGAACTAGCTCATGAATCTTTCCATTAATTCAGTCCACGTGCTGATGGACTCATTATCAAGTTGGTGAAACCATATGGCAACGAAATCTATCAAATATAGTAGAAAGCATCATCCCATCACTTCCTCCGAAGCTCCAACACTCCCATGTGCTGGATATATCCCATCAAATGAACTGTTGGATCTGTCCTTCCATCATACGACTCCAAAGTAGATAGTTTAAAATCAATCAGGTTCCTGGCATATTAGATATTTGAGGTAAAGGGTTTGTGTTTTCATCTTCCAAACTTTGGTATGGGGCTCTAACTCGAAACACCCGTCATATCATATCAGCATTTCTATCATTCGCTTTCAGTTGAAATCTCTTGGGCTCTACATTCTTTTGATTCAAATTTTCTTCATGCCTCCCATTCCCATAGGAACTTCTGGCTTAAATCCTTATGGTTGCACGTTCACATTCTAATCTTTATTTCAAGGCACATCATCATCCATCTGATGTGTCTTTCCATGCTCAACATTCAGATTGACAATATACCGATATGTCTTGATCTCTTGGTACCGATGTGATGATAGGATATGGTGTCAGTTCCAGCTTGTTCCACTCTATTTCCTTGGCATTTGCTACCTTTTGGTCTTCGTTTTAAATTTCCAACTCCTCCGACTGCTCTTTGCTATCCCATCCTTTGAAAGATTCCATTTGTCATTTCCTCTTTCCAAGCCATTAATCTCTTTAACATCCTTGTTATCATCTGTTTCATCTTCACTCTAATCACATAAATGGAAGGCATATTCGAACTTGAGGACATCTCCTAGCTGTCACCATTCACCGATTGACTTTGTCCAGTAGTGTCTCTTGTAGTAGGCCTCTTCGTCTTTAAAAATACTAAGTCTTATAAGCTAGAAGAAAAGAAGATCGCCACCTTTTCAGTTGAAAAAAGGCTATAATTTCTAGATGAGATCTAGCATGAAATTCACCATTTCATTTTTGGATGTATTAGTTTCTCTTAATTTGAAGTTTCAGCACAAAGAATGGGTCGTTGTGCACGTTTCCATGACGGAGAATCATGTCGCTGCCAACATGATCATGTCGACACTGACATGATTATGTGTGTCAAAACTTTACATTTTCTTTATAGCTCGAAACCCAAGTCGCCAAAGTAGCCAAATCAAGATCTAAAATGTTGTAGGTACCGACATGATCATGTCGTTACCAACCTATTTTTGTTATCCAAAACTTAGTCAAATTTTGCGTACTCCTTCCTTTTATCATTCTTGATGGTTCCCAAATCATGTCAGTACAAAACACGTCGGCGCCAACCTAATCATGTAGATGCAACCTAATTTGCATTTCTGAAACTTGGCCAAATATTTATTTCCTTAATCTTGACATTTTCCAAACTCCTTGTCTCATTCTTTTATCATTTTACAGTCCAGTTTCTCTGATCTAAGTCAATTCCAAGACTATGGCAAACTTGTTAGAAATACTTGCCCTCCAAAGTTCGCTTTTATGAATACAAAGAGTGCTTTGACAAAACATGTCTCCAGATAGGCATGTTATTATCAATTGTGCTCTCCTACTATCCGCTGGTCTAAAAATCATTCATAATGCAGTTCCTTTAGATTCACCTGCAAATCAAAGTTTGTTCCAGGCCATCATAAATAAGGACTCAAATCCCTACTCAAATGTCAATCATAAATCGATGCCGTCTTGCCTTCTCTCGGGATTTAGTATCATAAACCATATATCATACTATCATGTATCATTAATCATAGTAGTGCATGGCCTTAGATTAGAAAATTTCTTATAAATCATCTACTATCAACTGACATCCCGTCAAAGTAAATCCAACTAAATCGAGGTAGTGACATTTATCCATCATTCAGTAATCATTATTAAATCAAAAGGCATTCAAATCCTCAAGTTTAGTTTCGGATATCTCTAGATTGTAAATCTATATTAAGCTCATTTGCTCACTCTGCGATGATGGGACTCGATGTTTAAAGCGCATCCATCCGCTCACTCTCCGATGAGGGACCCGTATCTTATATAAGCACATCCACTCACTTTCCAATGAGAGGACTTGCATTCTATGGTTCATTGCCCTATCTCTTGGTCTAGAAACTATTATCTATTTGTTAATATATCAATTGTCAGGGATAACTATGTCCTAATAGCATCCCATAGTAATATCAAAATAAAATATCATGTTCAATCAATATCAACCTTCATATTATTCAAACATCGCTATTCAAATCAAAGTGTATCCAGAAAGAATCAAATCATCTAATCCAATCAAGGATTACTCTTGGACTTTAACTCAAAGCATGCCTATGGAGCCGATCAGGATCCCGTACATATGTAAGTAGCCTAGTATCCATCCTTCGTAGTTTATTTTGAATCAAATCAAAATGCAGAAAATAAATCTCCCTCTGTTCCATCCTAATTTTGGGGTAACCATATCCAACCCAAATCCTCGGCTACGTATCCACCATATGGTGGTCTCTCCTACCGCATTAATTTAGTTTATGCCATTGTAATCCAATTCCTAGCATTGCTACAAACAGTCACTTTTAACCTGCTCTTTAATTAAATCTTGCAAAGGCCTACATTCATTAGTCTCATGCCCATCCTACTCATAGAAGAGTAAGAACTTTCCAAATTTTCTTTCCCAATCTATGTGTTATCCTTTAGTGGGTATTCCATAGGAAATCTACCCCTAATATCAAGATAGGTCATAAGAACTCAGTCAAAACAGTGTAGGAGGAAGAATATGGTTCCCTCTTCATTTGCTTTGATCCACCAAAGCCATTATTGGCTTTTCTTTTCCCTTTATATTTTCCATATTATTTATTGATTGGTCCTCTATCCTCCATAGTATTAACTTCATCGTTCTCGACTTCTGCATCTTCCTAGTGCAAATATCTCTCGGCATGATAATAGAAATCAGTCAGCTCCACCGGTAGATCCCTTTCCAAAACATTTTTGATATCACTCTCATTAGCGACTCCAGAAAAAATGGCCATAAGAACAATGACAGGTTTGGTATCCATGCTACAGTGGCTGTTGTGTTGAATTTGATCAAATAACACAATAAAGTTTCACCATCCCTCTGTATACAAACTTTGAACTGGCTTATAAATATTTCCACTTATTCAGATCACTATTGATGGACTCATTATCTAATTGGTGGAACCACACAGCAACCTGTTCTGTCAAATATAGTGGGAATGTAACACCCCGTTAATTGGTTGATAATTAATTAAAGATAATTAGTAAATAATCATTAAAGCCCAAAATTAGAATTTTTTAAAATGTCAAAATTTGACTATGAAACTTGCACCATTGTGCCCATAGCGATTTTCTGGTCGATTTTCATATATAAAGTTTACTGATGGGAGTTCAAACCAAAAAGTTATTAACATTTGAAAATTTCGAATCGGAAACAATTCAGAACCAATTAAGGAAGTAAATGTTAATAACTTAACATTAAAATGGACTTTAAATATAAATATTAACATTACATGTAAATCAATAGCGTTCAATCAAATAAAATCTAATTAAAAAAGTAGAGAAGGAAATAAATAAATTGAGCGTAAAAGGAAAATAAATGAGAATTTATTAACATCAAAACAAACGTTAATAAATAAGATTGTTAACATTAAAGGAAAGAAAATAAGAAAATAAATATTATAATTAACGGTAATGTAATACTTCAACTTTAAGTAACGTTAAATTTAACCTTAACGTTAATCTCCGATGGAATAAAATTAGTCGGAAAAGGAAATTAAAAGGAACAAAGTAAAACTTAACGTATATACAAGCAATTGGTAGACTATTAGCATCGACCGGTAGGGGTATAACAGTCGACTGGTGGCTGCTTTGGTGGCAAGAATGAATCTAGGCCTATTGTCCCAGATCTAATAAATTAAAATCAAATGGATGGAATAGGTTCGTACGCCTATAAATACAAGTCTAATCCCTCACTATTCTTCTCATATTTTCTGAATCAAAAAGCAAATCTCTGCCATTTTCTTTTCTCCATAAATTCTAGAAAATATAGAAATTATAAAATAGCACTATATATATACCAGGAATAGCGAAAAATAAAAGAGAAGAAGAATAAGGGCTGGATCAATTCAATAAAGAAGTGGTAAGTTCCATAAATATGTATACGCTATAATACATATTTTGGTAGAAGGAAAAAAGTGTCAAACAGGAATAACAAGATTTAGATCTGGAGATTTGGAAGCTTAATGTTAAGTGAGAAATTATGTATTTTTGTATAATATTGGATTTATATCATTACATATCTATTCTTGTATGCTTGAATATAAATTTGGAGTTGTATGCTTAAATATATGCATGTAATGAATATAAAAATCATGTATACATATTTTGTGAATTATAAACTTTGATTTAATATTTCGTATAATTGAATCTAGAAAGTTAACGTGAAACTAGTCCCTAAATTTATAATACTGTATAATAATTCTAGGTTTGTTGGTTGAATAATATATGTTAGTAAACATAAAATGGAAGTTATTATAGCTTAGATTGGGATTTATGTAGTATATTAATTCATTGTAATAAAGTGTGTTGCAATAAAAAATTCAAAATTATCCTATTTTATAGTTATCTATAAAAATGTATTGTTTGAATAATAAGGAATATAACTAAAAGAAAACAATATACAAAATAGGGTTGTTTAACGTATTTTTTTTACCATTTATGTCAGTCATAACAGAAAGGACAATTCCTTGTAATTCCTAACGTAACATAAGTTCTCTTTCAGATAATTTATGGAAAATTATAGTTTTAATGTTTCCTTTTGGGAAGATGCAATTCCAATGCATTAAAATGCCTAAATCCTTAAGTATAAACCAAAGTAATGTAAGCAGTGATAATAACAATAATTTAATTATGAACCTAACATATGCTATTTATGATAAGTTAGTAAATAAACAATAAGGGAATAAAGATAAATAAAGCAATATGGAATTAAGGGGATATAATAATCAAAGAGAGGTAGTTAATAGTTGAAAAGGGACACTAAGCTATATTTAATAGTTTAAGTGGAAGTTAAGCAGTAAAAGATATTTAATCTATTAAATTAGAAGTAGGTGGTAAATGACATTAAATGAAATTAATGAAGCAAGAGGCAAGTTATGTAAAAATAACCGAATATTAATAGTTGAAAATAGGAGGCATAGTAAATAAATAAAAATATATATTGCCTTAAGGTATTTATGGTGGGTGTGAATTATTCAGTCTAGTCAATAACTTAAATTAATTAAAAATGAATTAACCATTAATATGTGCTGGAATGCGAGGTCCGTGATGTATATAATATAAGTTTTCCCATCGCAAGGGGCTACCAGCAGTTGTGTATAAATTATACCGATGTGAGACATATTCAACTGTAGAACCTATGGAATTATACATTCATGTGTAGGTGAAGGGAATATACCAAAGTAGGATGGTTAGCCCTGGTCGTAAGTGCTAAAGGGCCAAGTAGAGTCTGCTTCACCTTTTAGGGAGTCATATTAAGTAACCAAGTAGGCATTTCCTTGATTTTGTTAAGCAATATAAATGGTATGGTGAGTGTAAACAGTAAGTTTTGTAACATATATGTGAGTAGTTGGAGCTGTTTACATAGGCCAAGATCACCATCGGTCCTGAGCGGTCATCAGAAAGGCAAGAGTTATGCCTAAACGGGCTACACCTCTTACTAGTATAGATCACATTTAGGACATGAATCGCCTCATAATTGTTTGTTGTTAGAAGGGAAGGCTAGATAACCCTAAATGAAGGTCTTCCAAATGAATAGAATACGACTAAATAATTGTAATGACATTATTAGGCACTATAAGAGTTCCTTGGTATACATGACGGTGAGAACGTGATACTTCGTTGATGATGGATTCTGATTAGGTGTAGAATTACGGCTACCAGTGGGGAAAGTATCCTAGTACAAACAGGGACTATGGTACTTATATATACACCTATACATATTTACGTATGCAGTTATTGTATACATCGAGTAGGTGAGGTGTATTGCACTCATATATGAAGTCAAGATGACTAAGTTTAGAAGTAGACATAACATATAATGGAAAGCAATCGACATAAAAAGCAATCGACATAAACTAGTGTTATGTAAAAAGTATGTAATTTACCAGTCATCGAAACTTTTGTTCCGACCCTCCTCATTACAACCCACATGATAGATTTAGATGGACATGTACTGGTACAAGATGGGAAAGGTGGAAGGACAGATTACTTATGCATGCTTAGCACTAATAAGGGTACTAGATACTAGAGGTATTATCCTTGGTCAATAATTATATGTTTCATTATACTCTACTATTCCGTTGTGAGTTTTATCGATAATGCTCTGATATACTTTTGTTTATTTACAGGATACCAACACTATCGATTCGTACTTTCGTGGACTTGGGTTTTCAATTTAGCAAATATACATGCCCACTGAAGTGTGGGTTGTTGCATTTGGTATTAGAGCCAGGCTAGTCGATCTTAAAAATTAGGATACGTTGAGTAAACATATTTTTATTTTTACTATAATTATAATATATGTATGTGTTATAAGTCAAACTCTACAAATTTCAATTATAGAAGTAATAGCAACCATATTCTAGAATGATGGACAACACGACTACAGTTGGAACAATATATGAAGTTGAAGATATGCACCTATTCCGGTCATCCGATAGGAAATAGGTCGTATTAGAAGATGTTGACTTAAAAAGAGCATGAATGCAACATATGGAAGGTCCATGAAGCCGAATTATATTTGACTCTCTTGTTGGGACTGGTTTGCCCAATGGTTGTAGATCCCTGGAGGATTGTTGATTCATGATGTACATTAGGTCCATATAAATGGGAAGTAAAGAATCTGTATGTTGTGGATATCCAAAAGTAAGAGATGGGCTAGTTTACGAAGGAAGGTGTGTAGCAATCACTCCAAAATAATAGCTGAATTTTTAATATATTTTGAAGAAGATAAGTTAGAAATAAGTAAAAGAGAAAAAAAAAATTCAAAAGAAGGGACGACTAAAATCCACTCTGAATTTGACCCCATATGAAAGAATTTTATATAAGGTTTGAAAAACATATATATTGGAAACGATTGTCAAGAGAATTAAAAGTAGAAAACCTTACTTTTGAAAGTAAAAAAATATTTATTTTTCTACAGAATAAAATATCCTTTCTATATTTAAAACAAAAATTTATAGTACAAATTAAAAATTTATTTAGATCGAAAGTTTAAGTTAAAAATGAATTTTAATAAAGAGATATTTGAAGGAAAAGTTGAGCGCATATATAGCTCGTTGATTTTTCTGAGATGAAAATATTTATGTTATGAAATTCTTTTTAGGGGTGGACAATAGGATTAGTATTGGTTTATAAATGGTATAAAAAGAATGGATAAGAGATCGAAACCCGAAAATAAAGCAATAGGTGAATGCACTGCAATAGTTTAATAAAGAAGACAGTAAATTAGGAGAAACTCTATGTAAAGAGAAGAAATTTAAATAAAATCAGCTTAGGTAGAAGAAAGTTAAAAAGTAGTAATATTATGAAATATAAATAGAAATAATGTTAGAAATTATATAAAATAATGTCAGTAATTAGCAACAATATGGGAAAAAATGATGAACAATTTCCATATATATGTTCAATAATTGCACATCCCTTTTTAGAAGTCCCCATGATATGCTATCAGAGTCTCCGTTAAGGTTGAAAGTGGAAATAACATAAGTGCTAGAAAAATAATAAAATGGAAGTTTTTCTTGTCTACTTCAGTTTTTAGTAAAAGTTATAAACGATTTTTTAGAGACATTTTTGACAGTGCATTTTGAAAAATGGTTTGGTATACTAATTTGGTTTTCAAAGACAAAACTTAATATATGGTTTGAATTAAAAATATCACTTTTTATGAAGTTAAATCCTTGTTGTCAAAAGGCTTTGAAGGAAAATTTGGTTTGTAGGAAATGGAAAGGAACTTTTAAAATTAAATAGCTAATGTTTCCATTTAGACTTAATAAATATACTTAATTGATAAATCCTAAATTATAGTTTTAAAAGTTAAGATGCCAACAATTAATATTGGTTAAAATATGGAGATTTCCATGGTTACTGATTTAAATAAATAGTCATTAAGTTTATATTTTTAAACATAAAATTTTTGGGATTAAGTACATCTGATTGTGAAGTATGAATTTTAGAAAAACTGGTCAAACCGAACCAAATTTTTAATATGGAGTAGATATGGATGATTGTCTAGGTAAGATATGGCAAAAGTTAAGGCTATGAGTAGAATAACGATGAATGCTTATAGAATAACATTAATGTCCTATTGGTGATAAGCAATATTTGTATGTCCCTAGGAAATATTTCGTTAAACATGTGTGAAGACCATAAAGAAGAACCCATAAGGAAATGAAAAAATTAGCATCAAACTACATTTTTGTGAGTTCAAGAGTATACCCGCATGAAAAATTAAAAATAAAGAAAGTATATATAGACACTTGAGAATACCATTAAGAGGTTTGGATTGAAAGAAGATAGTAATATATATGGCTGTAATACTGAGGTAGTGGATGAAATTTATTTATTAGAAGTCAAAAAGTTAAGTCAAGACATTTGGGTTGTGGTGGGATGAAATAATAAATATTTCCATTTTTATTAAGTAAGAAGTAGTAGTGCCACACCATTATTAATATTAGTTGAAGTTGAAGGTCATCTTCCAGCAATTGTTTCTTTTAGATTAGTTGGGTTGTAAGCATTAGTTGTCCCTATTTGTATAAATTACGTACGATATTGTGTGAGAAAAATTCTTTTTTCATTCTATGTTGATTTTTTGGATTGACCACAATAAAAGTAGAATAAATAGGGAAATCTCATGCAGACACTTAACTAATGCAGAATTAGGCTGGAAATTTATAAAATAAATAAGGGAATTTATTAACTACTAAAAATAACTAATATTAAGTCAAAAAAGCTTTTAAACTAATGTTAAGTCACAAAAGACTCAAAATTTTGGAAAGTTAAATTTTAGTAAGTGAAGGACGAAGAAAGATTATTGTCGAACCACATATCACTATCTCTATGCCTTAAAAGCTGAAATTTATAAATGAACTTGTGTGCTGATTGTTGTTTTAAAATAAAAGACAACGTTTTAAAATTGTGAAAATTTACCGTATAATTGAAAAGAGTCAACCATGGACGTTAACTCATTGACTAAATCCCGACTGCATAAGATGTGGCTAAATTTGTTTTGAAAAGTAAAACAAATGCTTTTGAATTTTTTAACCAAAATTCTTTATTTTGAAAACAAACGATGAGTTTCTATCTTAAAATTTTCCAACTAAATCTAAAATTTAACTGACAAAGAATTTTGAACGAAAAAGGGGTATTTTCTAATTTTTGAAATGCCACGTGCTTAGCATAGGGAGAAGTTGACGGGTTAGCAAATTTGAATTTTACTATAAAGCAAAGTTGATAATAAGTAAAAATATAGTTAGTGACAAGGAAAAAAGCTATTTTAGCTTTGGGATTTTTTTCTCATACCTCGTTGATAGGTGAAAAACTTGTTTTAAAATAACTTTGCTTTAACAATTAAAAAGCAAAATTTCTTATGTGGACTGTACTTGAAAAAGTTGGAAAAATAATCGGGGGCAAAAGAGTAGGTTTCGAAGTATAGTGGAATGGGCACACAAGAGAAGGATGAAAATATGGAATTTTCCATCTAAACCCTTTTTCCGACATAAGAATATAGATTTAGAAACTTTGATTTTCAAAATTTTGAATGTTTGAAACGGTGTGCTAGGTATTGGATTGTAAGGATTGGATGTAAAAATTGGTTGAACTATACTTCTAGTCGTAGAAGTGTGAGAAAATTTGTGTGCAAAAACAAAGATTTTGATTTTCAAAACTTACATACATATCAAATTGCCAGTATATATAGGTTGTTTACACCAAATTTTCAAAATTGTTTTAAAGAATGCATTCATATAGGAGGCACCGATTTAATATTATGCTGCATATATACCATATGTGATGTGATACACCATGCGCTTGTATACTATTGGCTGCAAACTTGGTTGTACACTAATTGGATGGATAATTTAGAAAGGTTGCGCGTAATGTTATATGATTCGGTCCTTGAGGAGTTTTGGAGACAAAATTCTTTTAAGGGGGAGATGTAACTCCCCGCAAATTGAATGATAATTAATTAAAGAGAATTAATAAGTAATCATTAAAGCCCAATAATAGAATTTTTGGATATGAAATAATTTGGCTATAAAATTTGCTCTATCGTGTTCATGGTAATTTTCTGATCGATTTTCATATATAAAGTTTCATGATTGAAGTTCAAACGAAAAAGTTATTAACGTGTAACACCCCTAGTTTTAAATAACATTATTTAGGAAATTTAATTAGATTAATTAAATTGAATAATGTAGAGATTAGAGTGATACATGAATTAAGATTTCAAAATCAATTAGGGTCGTGCCTTAAGTTAATAAATTTATAAGAATGGTTCATAAGCTAAATACTTAAGAAAAATAAAGCACGGGTAATATGAAGAATGGACGAACCCCAAAACCCCTAAAATCCTTACAACCATTCCATTCCCATTTCATTCTTACAAAAACCAAAAACATAAACTAAAGAGATCAAGGTCGCCGTTAACCTACAGGAAGAAGAGCTTAAAATCAATTAGAAGCTAAGATTCAAGCTAGAAAGATAAAAGCAAGAACTAATCTCAAGTTCCTTATTCAAACAAGATGAATAATAATCTAAACCATCACATATATGTTTCATTAAACGTTTTAATTTCGGGTTTTCGTTTTTAAAAACCATTTGGATGGATGAATGATGAGATGTTTTAATTATATGCTATGTTTTGATTTAAATAAGGATTTTTATGTAATGACATAATTCGATTTTAAGGTTAAAATCGTGTAAATTGATATCGAATGCCATAAAGTTTGAATATGTTATGTAAGACATTATTTTGGAGATGGTTTTAAATTTTCATAATATTCCAAGCTATGGATAATTTATTATGACTTTTAGAATTGAAGAATAGATAATTTTAGGTTTAGATTATTTAGTCAATTATATAATAATTTCGGGTCTGAAATTTACGTATCTTAGAAAACATATTAAAGGTGAATTATTATGATTTTTGAGGATTTTTCCTAATTGTTTTAATATGATTATTAAATAATTTAAGTTGAAGGACTTGAACGTTTAAAGGTTTTGTTGAAGGGAATGACTTATTTGTTAAAATAATTTCAGTTATAAATTATTGAATTCGGCAGCCTTTCTAGAAAAGGATTTTGATAAGGAATTTGGCAACCAATCATATTTTGACAAATTAATCCACTTTATGATGATTTGAATGATGATATGCTTAGTTTTATAACATGTTTGATTTAATATCAAATCGTTTATATGTGTGTGTGTGTGTATATATATATATATATGCACGGTTATAAGGTAAAACATATAGCAAATGATTTTAGAATGCAATGGGAAAATTATATGTTATGCGGAACATGATTTTGGAGTTAGGTTTCAATTTTTATAATTTTCCATGCCGTGGAGAATTTAATATGAATTTTCAAAGGAAAATTTGTATTATTGGGTTTAGAAATTTATTTTCGGTTATTATATGATTGATTTGGGTCTAAAATTTATGTATATTAGATAACATATTGAAATTGAATTTCATTGATTTTTAAAGATTTTTACTAAGAGATTTATTATGGAAATTAAATTATTAAAAGGAGGATCTAATGATTTAATTATTGTTAAATACTTAAATGGTAAGGGCTTATTAGTTAATAGATAACCTTGTTTTAGATCTGAGAAAATGCTGCAATTATCTGTAAAATAATTGAGAAGTTTAAGGCAACCAATCATGTGTTTACACGTGTGCAAGTTAGTTACAAAGAAATTACTTTATTTGGTAAAATCAGCCTTTTACTCAGAAAAGTGAGTTCTTCCTCCTTTAGAAGTAGCTTTCGACCAAGAGCTTCTGCCCTCAACCAGGTCGATACCTATTAAGTCGAAAACCAATGAAGTCGAAACCAATACACATGGTATTGCTTAGTTGGTAGTAGTGGATTGGAGAAAAAGACGGAAGGTAGGGTGTCGAAAGCAAGGCTTCCGATGGGGTCGTTACCATGGTTTTGTTTTCTAAAGAAAAGCGCTTGCCTACTTCTTTATATGCTTTCGAATGGGTTGAGACCGATGCTTTCGAAAGTGACTTTTAACTAGCTTTAGAAAGAGAGTTGCCGCCTTAGTTTAAAAGTAGTAGCTTCCGAAGGGGCTACTTAGTTTTCAAAATTTAAGTGTTCAGAAGGGGTAGTTTCAACCAAGACGAAACCCTACTACTGCTTTGCCTTTCAAAGGCATTGAAGATGTCATTGCTTTCGGAAGGTAACCCTTATTTTAAAAATGTAAGCCACTTCCCATAGCTTTCGAAGGGGTTAGGGGTTTCGAAGGCAATGGTCTCGAAAGGGGTATCGAAGCCAACCTTCAAGTATTTTACCCAAATGACTTATGATTTTGAAAGAATGGTGCTGACGCCATCAAGTTTTCCCCAATACTTTTAAAGAATAAATAATGGTTTCGAAAGATATATTTTCGTTCATATTCACTTGACCCAAATAATATTTTAAGTATAAACCCAATGTTTTTGAAAGGCGAACTTTCAATTGGTTTCGAAGCTATGCTTCTAAATGTTAAATGCTAATGCTTAATACATTTGAAAGGTTTTGAAAGAAAGTTTTAAAGTGTTCGAAGGCGGGGCCAAATGTTTAGAAAATTGATTTTTATGCTTTCGAAGGAGGGTATCCATTGATGTCGAAGGCAAGGTTTTGAAGTAGTCGAAAGGCTTTGTTTTTCAAAACGAATAACCCAAAATCGATTTTTGAAGGAAAAACCCATGGCTAAGTTAAAGGAGTTTTTGTAATGGTTTTAAGAAGAAGATTTTCTTGATAAATAATAGGTTAAAGGGATTGATCATGTTTTTTATTAAACCCACAGGAGTGGTATTGTTATGTTATGTTGTTTGCTTCTTCAAATATAAATATGTTCATATTATAACAAATCCATCACTGCATTTTAGGGATAAAGGGCAGAAGAATCAGCTAGGTTGACCGAGTAGTGAATATAAATTGATTAAACTCCTGAATGAGTAGATTTGCATCCAAGAGATTGGGGAGACCAACATATAAGATGCCCAAATATAGAGGTTGTCAAAGGGGTTGGTTCATAGTGCACCTATGAAAACTATTATTAGGAAGTTATTGGAGTGCCCAAAACAATCATTAGGACGTTATTTCAATTTACAATTTTGACCTCACTACATATATTCACTCACACTCGTATTTTATCTTCAACTTTGTTCTAGTCTGTATCCAACATCTGAATTATCTATAATATATACACTGACGTAGTAAAATTGAAAAAGAAATATTTTACAGTGTACAATAAAAGTGTGTGTTTGAAAATATCATTTGCCTCAGTTATTTGGATTGTTCATCATTAATTAATTTGAATTCATCTTACACGTGCAGCATGAAACATGCACAATGTATCACTGTACATGTCACAAGGCTATGCACACCGATATACACTTTATAAAACTGCAGGGACATGTGAGCACAAGGTAAAACCCAAGTCACAGCTGGAATAAACTCAAGTGAAACATGTGAAACCAAAAATATACAAAACAACATAAAACAAGCCTTGACCAAAAATTCAACATGTACACATGAGACCAGAATCACTTCACATGAAAACAAAAGCAACTCAACAAACCAGTGGAGCATGACTTCAAATGGAAACAGTCACATTTCAAGCATGAATGAGCAAGATGAACCGAACCAGACCAATATCAGACTCAGATGAATGGATCATGCAACAAATCTTAGACAAGAATCAAAGACCAGTTTATTCAATACATTCAGACACAAGAGCATTAGACCATAACAAGACCATAATGTCAAACCAAAGACCAATCAACAAAGGCCAAATGAAGCAAGCACTCGAGCAACAAAGTAGCGCAAAAGCAGTTGTGAACATGTAATCAAGTGACTGTATTTATTTTTTCCAAAGAGATGCAATCAATTCAACCACACACACATATGTATATGTATGTATGTATATATGTATGGAGACCATCATTACTCAAAGTACGCAAAAGACTCCAAATGTCAAGAATGCAAGTCCAAAAACAATAATAAGACTGCAACTCAAAAGGACACAACAAGTATGCAAGCCTTCAGACATGTACAAATACACAAGTATCAACCGAACATCACACATATATTTCAGAGAATACAAAAGCACCTGAAGAGAACACATGATATGCAGATTCCAACAAGCAAAGTGAACACATGATATGCAGATTCCAACAAGCAAAGTGAACACATAAACATATACACATGTATACATATATGCACATATATATGTATACGCATATATGAGTTCAATGAATACACATAGAGCCCGAAGCAATACAAGTATGACGTGAAGAAATGCAGACCATTCGAAGTCAACATGCAACAAGACTTCAGCACAAGTATAAGACTCCAACAACATGAAAGTATTAAAACTAGTCAAGGAAAGGAAAATATTGTAGTGAAGTTATTCAGAGAAATTATCAGTTTGAACAAGTTAGTGAATTGAATAATGATAAACATGAATTTAAAATTCAAAATATTATCTCAAAAATTCAATACCGAATTCAAAGGAGATAATAAGGGAACCGACTCAAATAAGAAAATTTATCAGTAACATGTAATCAGTTGAACCAGTCGGAATAAATCACCATTGTTCAAGCACAAAGCAACAGAAGAGATAGAATCACGAATTATTCAAACCAAAATTATACGTACGTAATTTAAGGGATTCGAACCTTATAAATTACCCAACTATCATCACTGGAAAATCATCAATTCGAGTTCAAGAAAAATTCTAGAGCAAGCAATTGAAATCACAAACCAATAACTTGAATCAAAGTCGAGCACAATCAGAAATTGGAAAAGGGGCAAAAATTCACATACCAACCTAATTCCATTCGAGCTCACAAATTGGAGCCACCGTGTGAAATCATAGCCGAAGAATCGTTTAAAGAATCAACCAGAAGCAAAGCTTAATTAAATTCGAACGTCTAATTCAAGCGGCGACCTCAGTTGAATGAAACCCTAATTCCTCTTTGAAAAGAAACAAAGAAAGAACGACCAGAGAAAACGAATTGAAGGAAAAGGAAGACTGGTTTTTTTGTTTTAATCGGGCCGGCTTTTATTTATGTTTGGGCTAGAGTTTTTAATAGGGTTTTATTTATTTAGTTCGTTTTTAGTTTTAATTTTTATTTACTTTTTAAACCGCGTAACTTTTTTGTTGTGTGACTAGGTTATGAACTACGGTTGTGTAGTTCTAGACTTCGCAACTCAGTGGCCAAGTTATGGTAGGGTTTTGAGCATAGAGTTATGTTAGTCATTAACGGGTATCGCAAGTTTACGTGTGTAAGCGTCCAACTACTTAAATTTCTAGTAGAAACCTTTGGGGCAGCACGTAGGTAGGGTTTTGCTGAAGCTGGGTAAATCTGTGTTGTTCTATTTCTGCTTTTATTATTTTTCTATTATCTGTGCTGCAATTATTATATATATTTCTGCATTAAGTTTTATTATTATTAGTATCACCTCATTCACCCTGCTCTATGGTGAAACGATCATAGAGTTTCTTGGTCACGTGGTTTCAAAGAAAGAGTTGCTAGTCGATCCAGATAAGATCGAAGCTGTTAATAATTGAAATAGATCAGATATGGTGACTGAGATCAGAAGTTTTCTTGGACTGGCTGGCTACTACCGGAGATTCATCAAGAATTTCTCGCAGATAGTACCACCTTTGACAAAGCTTACCAGGAAGGAGGTGAAGTTTTTTTGGTCCGACAAATGTGAGGAAGCATTCCTTAAGTTAAAGAATTTGTTGACCAATGCACCAACGTTAGTTGTTCTAGACGAAAACCAAGGGTTGGTGGTGTATACTGATGCATATGGGACTGGATTGGGAGCTGTGTTGATGCAGATGGGTAAAGTGATTGCCTACATTTCACGACAACTTAGACCACATGAAATGAGATATCCTACTCATGATTTGGAGTTGGTTACGGTGATCTTCACATTGGAGATTTGGATGCATTATCTCTTTGGAGAGAGATTTGAGCTATACACCAATCATAAGTCTTTAAGATGCTTATTCTCTCAAAAGGAGATGAATATGGGACAACAAAGATGGCTAGAGTTTTTGGCTACTTATGATTTTGGTATAGAATGTACACCAGGGAAAGGTAATAAAGTAGCAGATGCTCTTAGCAGAAGACACCATAATGTGGTGTTAGCTGTGTTGGCAGAATGAAAGGATCTAGAAGCTTTGGCCAGTTGTGGTGTGCAGTTAAGATCGACTGCTAGTTCAAGTCAGAGTACTGCCATGTTGTCCTATTTAGAAGTTCGACCAGTGTCGATCGAGAGATGGTTCTAAGCAGAAGGGGTATCCATTATTTGCCAAGATGATTAGGAGGCTTGAGGTTGGAACTGACATCGATGATCTAAAAGATTTTTGTCTCGACCTGAGAGGATGGTTGAGAAAGAAGAGACGATTATGTGATCCAAATGTGGAGAGCTTGAGGAAAGAAGTTCTTGGGGATTGTCGTCGATCCAAGTTTATGATCATCCTGGAGGGACCAAGATGTATCAGATATGAAGAGGGGCTTCCATTAGGAAGGTATGAAGAGGGATGTTGGCTTGTGGGTTAGGCAGTGTGCAAACTGTCAACAAGTGAAGGCCGAATATCAAAAGCCTAATAGGTTACTTCAGCCTCTTGAGATTCCTATTTGGAAGTGGGATTCGATATCAATGGATTTTATAAATGGGCTGCTAAAGTTTAATTGGAGAAATGAAAGCATATGGGTCATAGTGGACAAGTTAACCAAGAGTGCCCATTTCATTCCAGCAAGTCAAGTAGAACGGCACCAGTTTTGGCGAAGTTGTTCATGAAGAACATAGTTAGACTTCACGGGATTCCTAGTAGCATCGTCAGTGATAGAGATGTGTTGTACACTAGCAAATTCTGGAAGAGTCTATAGGATGTGTTTGGTACAAAGCTTAATATGAGTACTACATATCACCCTCAAACGGATGGGCAGACAGAGAGAGTCAATAAGGTACTTGAGGATTTGCTGAGAGCTTGCATGTTGGACTTTGGTGGATCTTGGGAGGATCACCTGCATTTGGTTGAGCTTTCCTATAATAATAGTTATCAGACTAGCATAGGAATGGTGTCTTTTGAAGCTTTGTATGGAAGGCCATGCAAATCACAGCATATTGGTTGGAGACTGAAGACAAATTAGTCTTAGGTCCAGAATTGGTTAGGGAGGTGTCTGAGAAGATTGAGTTGATCCGAGAATGGATGAAGGAAGCTCAATCAAGACAAAAGAGCTACACATATAAGAGGCGTAAAGACCTAGAGTTCTTGGTGGCAGATAGGGTTTTCATTAAGATGTAACCGATGAAGGGTGTGATATGATTTGAAAAGTCGAAGAAGCTGGCCCCAAGATATATTGGTCCATTCCAGATTATAGAGAGGATTGGTAAGCTCGCATACAGAGTAGAGTTTCTTAGCAGTATAGCAAGTGTCCATAATGTATTGTATATTTTTCATCTTCGCATGTATGTACATGATCCAGAGACTTCTATTCCACCGACAGGGTTGGAAGACTTTGTAGTAGAGCCTGATTTGACTATTATTAGACAATTTTCGGGTTATCTAGAGATGAGAAAAGATTAAGGTATACGATAGTCAAGTTGGTGAATGTCCAGCGGAGCGACAACTAGAAGGACTGTACTTAGGAGACATAAGACACGATTCGAGGTACTTATCCTGATCTGCTATGATGGTATGTCTATATTAGATTTATATGGATAAGTTGCTAGTCAGGTAGGCTAGTATGGAGGTTAGGAGTTGTAACGACCCAGAATTTTTGATAACTTAAATTTGAATATTTAATTTATTTTTAATATTAATAAGTGGAATTTTTAAGTCGAATAATTTATTTTTCGAATATTGGATTTAATGGGATAATTAAATCGATTTATTTAATAGTGAAATTCCACAAATAATTAGATATTGGGTTAAATATGATTGAAAATGGTTTGGAAAATTTTGTTATATCATATTAAAGTTATAGAAATATTTTAGAGCTTGTAAAATTGAATTTGGAGTTAATTTGTAAAAATTGAATATTTTAATATTTAATTATCGACTGAAAAATAGCCAATTTTTGAACAGTCTCAGAATTGAACGAAACAAGTTCCATTGAATCCGTAATAGTTAGTTATTATCGGATTTCAAATTTCGTAGCAAACGGAGTTGTCGTTTGACCGTGGCAGCTCGAAAGGCATCGATATCGTTTTAATTTTAATTCGGCGAGTAAAAATAGCCATTTTTCAAACGGTCTCGGATTTCGACGAAACCAGTTTCATCGGATCCGTAATGTGATATTATTGTAAGATTTCAAATTTCAAGTCGTTTGGATTTATCGTTTGTCCGGTACAAGCCAAAACGCCTAGAAATCGTTTAAATCGGTTTTAATTTAAATTGAGCGTTTGTTGCTGTATCTCACACATACGATGGAATTAGCTTCCGAAACCTGTTCCATTGTGTCCGGAACGCAGAAAAACCTTAGAATCGCCTATTGGGACGTGAGAATTGGGGTTCGTTTGCATACGTGATTAAATCGAGAATTTATTTTAATAAAATAATATTAAACAATTTATATATATATATTAATCTCTTTCCAAACCCTAATAACATCAGGCCGCCGCATATTATAGTCAATGGCCGAAAATGATTTAGCTTCTTCCTCCCAAATCTCTCAATCCATGCAGTAATTTCATAAACTCCCAACTAATAAATTGAAGAGAGAGTCGAGATTCACGTATTGAACGGTGGAGATGGAGTTCTGTGAAGCGGAGGGGGAGATTTCGTGGCCCGTTCATGGCCGTGCGTGCTCGATTTTCGAGCCAGGAGGGGGGGGGCCGCGGTGCGTGGTGCATGGACCGAAGGTAGAGGGAGCGAAGGCCTTCGAAGCAGTAGTTCTCGATCGAGCTGAATGCGTGGTAGGTGGCGGTGGTCTCGTGCCCTAACTCGGTGATGTTTGGGTTCACGTTTCTGTAACACGCGAAGAGGAGAAGAAGGCTGGAAGCTTGCGTGCGCGTTGGGTAGTTTAGATGAGCGGCTTTGATTTTCTTGGTAATTAAATAAAAGAAAATTAGTTTTAAATTGTTATTCGAACTTTGAAAATTAATAACGATCTCATACGTTATCAGATTGTAACGAATTTGGATGCGTTGGAATCGCTGAGTCGAGCACTACGCGATGGTGCAAATCCGGAGCCATTCCGGGCAAGTAGGAATTTGGGTTAAATCGGACACTGTCCAGTTTAATTTGAATTTCGAACGCCGAAACCGGAAATAAAATCAAGGTGAGAACTCCTCACTCAATCGAAAGGTTTTGTTTAAAATTTTAAATAGTTGGTGTTGATTGATGATTGCTGTTTGATTGTGCTAGTAGATATAGTAGGATATATACTATATATAGCGATATATATATATTGGCATATGTATATATCGGATTTGATTTCCCGCCTCGTATAGCGGATGAGACCCTATTGCGCCGCCTATTAAGCGGATATTTTATAAAATCCCATATACCGCGATATTCCACCTTGAAGTGGAATTGGTATTGTGCTAACGTCTGTGGATGCAGGGTAACAGGTTGGAGGGATCCAACTGGATTCCTCACATATTTATTTGTTTCTGAATATTATGTTGATTGTTGATAATCACATTGATATATGATGTTATTCCCGTGATTGACCATTCGATGTCGTTGCATCATCGGATTCTAATTTTTAAATTAAAAATAACGGTTTTGAATTTAAAAGGGGTTTTAAATCGATTTTTCAAAGAATATGGTTTATTAAAAATTTTGAATTGATTAAATTTTAAAATAAATAGATGGATAAAATTTTATGTTTTAAAAATTTATATTTTTTATAAAATATAACTTAAAAGAAATTTTTAACAATAATAGGTTTTTATAAAATAGTTAAATTTGGTTTTTTGGGGAGTTATTATTATTAATGGTTTATATAAAGGATTTTATAAATGGATGTTTTTAAATAAAAAAATTATTGAAGTTATAGAATAAATTTATAAAGTGTTAAGTTGATGTATAACATGAATTTCACTAGGATTTATAGTTTAATAAATGTGAAATTTATAAAACGAATGGTTATTGGAAAATTTTAAGTTTATAAGTTATTAACTTATAGAAATGGATTTGGGCATTAAAAAGGGGAATTTTATAGAAATTGTTAATAAATGAAGATTTCATTAGTTGAAATTATTATAAACCATAAAGAAATCTTGTAAGTGATAAGATTTTAAATTGGTGAAGTTCAAAGGAACGATTTGGTAAATAAATAATATTATAAGTATTTAACTTACAATATGGCTTTTGGGTATGAAATTGGGTTATGTAAATTGCATCGGATTAATAAAGGATTTATAAAATTGGGGTTTATAATAGAAATGGAATTTATAAACTATGTTTATAAATTTGAAATTCATCGAATTTGATAAATTGAAATATGGGAATTTGTTAAGTGGGCTATATTCACTATTTTGAATATTGAATAGATTATTAAATAAAATGGGTTTGTTTTTGGGAAAGGAATGTTTTAAATGGAATTTAAAACGAATTTAAGGTGTTTTAAAATGTATTGAGTATTGAAAACATAGATTTCAACATTGATTGTTGAAATAGACGTTTTCGAGAAACAGAAGGGGATAATTTGTATAGTATTGGATTTATATATCTATTTTTTTTTTTTATTTCAAATCCATATACTAGTGTTTTTGGGTTGTCGTAACGATGTTTTACGCAACATTCGTTTTTAACCCAAATAAATGTGAATAAAGGAATGTTTTCTTAAAGAGAATGGAATAAAATACTTAACGGTAACTTAAGTATGTGGAATATTTTCAAATCGTTGAAAATAAATAAATTTGTGAATTACTTATTTTTAAAATAAGCATGGGAACGGTTTTCTAATATGAAATGGAACGGTTTTTGTGAATTCACCTTTAAGGTAATTGAAAGCAAATAACTTGAAATCGATTTGGGAATCGTATGCTAGTAGATGCTTGGAATTTAAATCCACTTTGGAATTTATATATATGAAGGGAAATTTGTTTAAAATATAAATGTTGATTTATTTTTAAATATGAAAATATAATTTACGAATTTGAAACGTAAGTAAAATAAATCGGTAAAGATTTATTTGGGGGTTTGAAATTTGTTTCAAAAGGTATATATGGTTAAGGTGATTTGAAATTAGTTTTCAAATGGTTAAGGTGATTTGAAATTAGTTTTCAAATGGTTAAGGTGATTTGAAATTAGTTTGCAAATGGTTAATGTAATTTGAAAATTGGTTTTCAAATGGTAAAGGTAAATTGAAAATTGGTTTTTCAATTGGTTAAGTGTGGAAAATTTTATCGTGAAGTGGTTTTGGTAAAGCAAATAAATTGGGCAATTATTTGGAAATTGTGTATATATATCTTGTAAAGATATTTTGGGACTTAATAATTTTGGAAAAATTATTTGGAATCTGATGATGTGGCGCATCTTTATTGATAGTTAAATAACCGACTATCAATATTTACCCTTGGATGGTATTGATTGTGTTTGTTTGGAATTGAATGCACACTTATTTTTAAAATAAGCGCTCGCTATTCGGTTTAGCCGGGAGAGGACCTTTGTGTCATATATCCCATTCCGAATATGCGATACGTCGTTTGGATTGCATTTGAAGACCGGTGTTGAAGACCGGGTATTTGTGAAAACGATAGGATGACCTATCGATTGTCTCCGCATCGTTAGCTACGATATGGAGATTTCCTTTGTGATGGGAAATTTTATCGGGATTGTGAATACCCGGATTGCAAGGGCTTCTTTGGAAGTGCCTTCGGTTCCGTTCGAACCCGGAACAGACTTGTATGGTTACGTGTCTGACATTACATTTTGAGAGATAGAGCAGATTTCTTTCAAATACATTTCTGTTGGTGGCGGAGAATTTATTCTCTTAGCTTAACACCCTTCTCTGAGACGTACGAGCTCAGAGGTTATGTAGTTGAAGGTTATCAGCGATATTTCCCAATCTGGTAATGTGGCATGCTGAGTGCTGCTGTGTGATGATCATTGGTTGATCGTTTGGATATGATCATTTGTTTGATCATTTATCTTTGTGATTATTGCTTTGGTCATCTGTGGACCCAAAGCATGGCTTTGTTGCACAAAGCGTAGCTTTGTGGACGAGACTTCGTCAGGACCTCACTCCCCGGAAATGGTCGAAACAGGAATATGCGGCAAGGTTATGAGGGTCGCGCCCTTTAGGGTATGTCATTTCCTTCTGGAAAAGGGTGGTATCATGGTATGGAGCCCAGATATTTACTCATGTGGAAACACTATATCTATTTCTGTGTGGTGTTGTTGGTATCGAGCGCTCGGATAAAGGTCCCAAAGGACCGGGGGATGACATATTCGTGTAGTAGTTACCTAGTTACAGAGGTAACCCGGCCTTGTGCTGGCAGAGATCTAACCGTAACGTTAGTTTCTCGGGACGTCCCGCCAGAGGCGATCCCATGTGGCAGTAGGAAGTTCCTTAGCCTGACCATTTGTTGGAAATCCATTCCTCCAATACGCGCCTTGTACGGTTTTAGTTGTATTACCTGCCATTCACTTATGGTGGTCACCACTGTTTGGATGGTAGCTATAGTAGGCATAGTTCGGAATGTCTATGCTGGCTAGGATTTATATTCTACTTTCGAAATTGTTTTCTACACTATGCACTAGTAATAATATCAAAAAATGATTTGATTTTCGCGTAGTAAGCATCTTTGACTATCATAAGGGGAAATCTCCTCCAATTCTGCGTTTGCATTGTGTGTGTGGCGGGAGGCCTTATGGTAGTTTCATTTTCCAAAAAAGCATTGCGGATTTAAAAATTTAAATTTTCTTGTTGCTTGTTTAAAGATAAACTGTTTTTGAGTTCTCACACCAGTCACATGACTGACCTGGAGTTTATTGTTCCTTTCCTAAACTCTGGGTGCCCACTATTTTCCACACGGGCAGTCTAGAGTTAGGTTATCAGGTTATTCTGGATTCGGGAGTTGCTGTGCAGATCTGGAGGCGAGCCAGATAGCGTAGTCTATTATTTATTGTATATAGTATTTCTTTTCCGCTGTTGTTGTTGTACACTCTGATTGATGTAATGTAATGTGGTATATAAAATGTATAGTTCTTTGTTTTAAATGAATGTACATTTATCTATTATATATTGTTCCGCTGCGATTGTGAGATTCTGTTATTGTTTCTCGTTCTGTTACTTGTTTTTCTGTTTTCTCTTCTCTTTCTTTTCTTTCTTCTTCTACCTCTTTCTTCTTCTAAAACCCTAACGGTTCGATTTTTCGGCAACGAAAAATCGCGATCGTTACATTTGGTATCAGAGCTTATGGTTAAGCGACAACCTGCTCTGTTGGGTATTACTCATTAGAGAAAGAGTCAGCAGTACTCTAGAATGAGTATGAGTGTAATAATAGATATGAGTGCGTATTTGTTAGTGAATATAAAATTGTTTTATATTGTGATGATTGGTTTGTTGAGTGGTATATGAACCTTCGTCGGCGCAGCCTCGAAAACTGAATCGAAGGGGTTCCTAAACACTTGAATAGAACAATTCGACACAATATTGTTTTAAATTGGGTAAATGAAATAATTTTACCTCGATTATATTTTATATATAAAAAGAAAATAATTTTTCAAGAATTATTGAAGTGTGTATATAATTGATTGCTTGGTTGTTGTAAATGATATATATATACATATAAAATAATTAAAAGTTGTTTGAATAAGCTGATAAAAGCAACTATTGTAAAAGAATAATGGTATAAACCAATGAATCATAAGATGAAATTATAATTGATAATGATTTACAATTGTAAGATAATCATGTATGTATATAAGAAGTAAAAATTATATAAGTAAAAGGGTTATAAATGTGATTTATGAATAGAAAGAAACTTTTTGAAAGAATAATTAGCATTGATTTCACTATTGTCACTGGGAAATAATAAGGGTGATGACTGCAGCATCATCAGTATCATTTTCGAGTTTCTATGTGATGGATTTGCTACAATAATGAATTTAAAAATTGAAGTTTTGTTGTAATAAACCAATTTGAAATTAAAAATTCAATTTGAAATTGATAAATATAAGTGAAAAAGGTTTTGGACTTATAATAAATGTTGGAAGTTGAATAATAAATTGTATAAGTTATAGAATGGAAAATGTAAGTAAAACCGATTATTGAAATGGTTAAACAATAAAGTTAAGTAAAATGGAATATGGATTTAAATGTTGATATGAAGTTGTCTTAAGTAAGTGTTAAATGGAATTAACTTTAGAATTGAAATTCGAACTTGACTGATAAGTGTAAAGCTTAAGTTTATTTGAACAAATGATGTTAAATGGAGTATAACTTAAGTGAAGTTGAATAAAAAAATTTATCTTTGTATCAAAGTTAAATAATCAAGTGAATTAAATGATGTAAATAAAGTTGAAATGGAATGCAAGTTAAGTAATGTTGAAAGAATTGATGTTAATATCAAAGTAAGTGAATAAAGTGAGTAAATGAAATTGTTAAAGATGTGAACTTAAGTTATATAAATGAAATTCAATTTTATTTGTAAAAAGAACTAGCAATTGAATTAAAGAATGGATTGAATGTTAATCAATCGAATGTAAGTAAGTTGATATGAAACGATGTATGTAAGTGTAAATTCATTGAAGTTAGTTGAATAATTGAATGAAAATCAATTGAATGTTAAAACCAATTGGAATTAAAACAGTTGAACCAAATTGAATGTAAGTAAAATAAATAAATTTGGTTGTATTGGATGTACATTGGTCGTTATTGCTTGTTGGTTGGTTGTATGTAAATTCATTAAGTGTTAATGAAATTGAATTAGTAAAATTTGAAAGCTATGTAATTGAATTCAAATGAAAATTGGAATGCAAAGTTGAATGAAAATGAATATGCAACTTTAATAGTAAACTAAAAGTGGTATAAGAAGCATGTATTGGAAATTTTATAATTGAATTGGCAAATTGGTTTGAATATTATAATTGGATATTATGCTAGCAGGATATACAGGTATATAATGGATTGAAATTTTGATTTCAAAGTTAAAAAATTGAATCGCTCGACAAAAGGTACGTATTTCAGTTTTTATATGAGATTTGATGATTTCCTTCTCTAGCCACTTGGCTTTCTCTTTTCTTTTTGATTCCGAGGGGCCGTAGTGCCATTTTGTAGTCGTACCGATCTAGCCGCGCAAAGGAGACTCTGGCGAAATTTTTCGAAAATTTCGGGTGTTAGAAAATTTTTTGAGAAATTTTGAAAGTTAGAATTAGAATTTAAATTTAAATTTGAATTGTTAAGTAAACAATGTTGTTTGAAACCTATAATTGAAGTTGGAAAGCTAATTGAAATGATAGTAAATCTTTAATAAAAAGATTGGTGTTAGAAGGTTGATAAAACTATTAGTTTTGGAAAAATAATAAACGGATTATGAATTATTCTCCTTAACTTGCAATTTCGAGGACGAAATTCTTTTAAGGGGGGAAGATTGTAACGACCCAGAATTTTTGATAACTTAAATTTGAATATTTAATTTATTTTTAATATTAATAAGTGGAATTTTTAAGTCGAATAATTTATTTTTCGAATATTGGATTTAATGGGATAATTAAATCGATTTATTTAATAGTGAAATTCCACAAATAATTAGATATTGGGTTAAATATGATTGAAAATGGTTTGGAAAATTTTGTTATATCATATTAAAGTTATAGAAATATTTTAGAGCTTGTAAAATTGAATTTGGAGTTAATTTGTAAAAATTGAATATTTTAATATTTAATTATCGACTGAAAAATAGCCAATTTTTGAACAGTCTCAGAATTGAACGAAACAAGTTCCATTGGATCCGTAATAGTTAGTTATTATCGGATTTCAAATTTCGTAGCAAACGGAGTTGTCGTTTGACCGTGGCAGCTCGAAAGGCATCGATATCGTTTTAATTTTAATTCGGCGAGTAAAAATAGCCATTTTTCAAACGGTCTCGGATTTCGACGAAACCAGTTTCATCGGATCCGTAATGTGATATTATTGTAAGATTTCAAATTTCAAGTCGTTTGGATTTATCGTTTGTCCGGTACAAGCCAAAACGCCTAGAAATCGTTTAAATCGGTTTTAATTTAAATTGAGCGTTTGTTGCTGTATCTCACACATACGATGGAATTAGCTTCCGAAACCTGTTCCATTGTGTCCGGAACGCAGAAAAACCTTAGAATCGCCTATTGGGACGTGAGAATTGGGGTTCGTTTGCATACGTGATTAAATCGAGAATTTATTTTAATAAAATAATATTAAACAATTTATATATATATATTAATCTCTTTCCAAACCCTAATAACATCAGGCCGCCGCATATTATAGTCAATGGCCGAAAATGATTTAGCTTCTTCCTCCCAAATCTCTCAATCCATGCAGTAATTTCATAAACTCCCAACTAATAAATTGAAGAGAGAGTCGAGATTCACGTATTGAACGGTGGAGATGGAGTTCTGTGAAGCGGAGGGGGAGATTTCGTGGCCCGTTCATGGCCGTGCGTGCTCGATTTTCGAGCCAGGAGGGGGGGGCCGCGGTGCGTGGTGCATGGACCGAAGGTAGAGGGAGCGAAGGCCTTCGAAGCAGTAGTTCTCGATCGAGCTGAATGCGTGGTAGGTGGCGGTGGTCTCGTGCCCTAACTCGGTGATGTTTGGGTTCACGTTTCTGTAACACGCGAAGAGGAGAAGAAGGCTGGAAGCTTGCGTGCGCGTTGGGTAGTTTAGATGAGCGGCTTTGATTTTCTTGGTAATTAAATAAAAGAAAATTAGTTTTAAATTGTTATTCGAACTTTGAAAATTAATAACGATCTCATACGTTATCAGATTGTAACGAATTTGGATGCGTTGGAATCGCTGAGTCGAGCACTACGCGATGGTGCAAATCCGGAGCCATTCCGGGCAAGTAGGAATTTGGGTTAAATCGGACACTGTCCAGTTTAATTTGAATTTCGAACGCCGAAACCGGAAATAAAATCAAGGTGAGAACTCCTCACTCAATCGAAAGGTTTTGTTTAAAATTTTAAATAGTTGGTGTTGATTGATGATTGCTGTTTGATTGTGCTAGTAGATATAGTAGGATATATACTATATATAGCGATATATATATATTGGCATATGTATATATCGGATTTGATTTCCCGCCTCGTATAGCGGATGAGACCCTATTGCGCCGCCTATTAAGCGGATATTTTATAAAATCCCATATACCGCGATATTCCACCTTGAAGTGGAATTGGTATTGTGCTAACGTCTGTGGATGCAGGGTAACAGGTTGGAGGGATCCAACTGGATTCCTCACATATTTATTTGTTTCTGAATATTATGTTGATTGTTGATAATCACATTGATATATGATGTTATTCCCGTGATTGACCATTCGATGTCGTTGCATCATCGGATTCTAATTTTTAAATTAAAAATAACGGTTTTGAATTTAAAAGGGGTTTTAAATCGATTTTTCAAAGAATATGGTTTATTAAAAATTTTGAATTGATTAAATTTTAAAATAAATAGATGGATAAAATTTTATGTTTTAAAAATTTATATTTTTTATAAAATATAACTTAAAAGAAATTTTTAACAATAATAGGTTTTTATAAAATAGTTAAATTTGGTTTTTTGGGGAGTTATTATTATTAATGGTTTATATAAAGGATTTTATAAATGGATGTTTTTAAATAAAAAAATTATTGAAGTTATAGAATAAATTTATAAAGTGTTAAGTTGATGTATAACATGAATTTCACTAGGATTTATAGTTTAATAAATGTGAAATTTATAAAACGAATGGTTATTGGAAAATTTTAAGTTTATAAGTTATTAACTTATAGAAATGGATTTGGGCATTAAAAAGGGGAATTTTATAGAAATTGTTAATAAATGAAGATTTCATTAGTTGAAATTATTATAAACCATAAAGAAATCTTGTAAGTGATAAGATTTTAAATTGGTGAAGTTCAAAGGAACGATTTGGTAAATAAATAATATTATAAGTATTTAACTTACAATATGGCTTTTGGGTATGAAATTGGGTTATGTAAATTGCATCGGATTAATAAAGGATTTATAAAATTGGGGTTTATAATAGAAATGGAATTTATAAACTATGTTTATAAATTTGAAATTCATCGAATTTGATAAATTGAAATATGGGAATTTGTTAAGTGGGCTATATTCACTATTTTGAATATTGAATAGATTATTAAATAAAATGGGTTTGTTTTTGGGAAAGGAATGTTTTAAATGGAATTTAAAACGAATTTAAGGTGTTTTAAAATGTATTGAGTATTGAAAACATAGATTTCAACATTGATTGTTGAAATAGACGTTTTCGAGAAACAGAAGGGGATAATTTGTATAGTATTGGATTTATATATCTATTTTTTTTTTTTTTATTTCAAATCCATATACTAGTGTTTTTGGGTTGTCGTAACGATGTTTTACGCAACATTCGTTTTTAACCCAAATAAATGTGAATAAAGGAATGTTTTCTTAAAGAGAATGGAATAAAATACTTAACGGTAACTTAAGTATGTGGAATATTTTCAAATCGTTGAAAATAAATAAATTTGTGAATTACTTATTTTTAAAATAAGCATGGGAACGGTTTTCTAATATGAAATGGAACGGTTTTTGTGAATTCACCTTTAAGGTAATTGAAAGCAAATAACTTGAAATCGATTTGGGAATCGTATGCTAGTAGATGCTTGGAATTTAAATCCACTTTGGAATTTATATATATGAAGGGAAATTTGTTTAAAATATAAATGTTGATTTATTTTTAAATATGAAAATATAATTTACGAATTTGAAACGTAAGTAAAATAAATCGGTAAAGATTTATTTGGGGGTTTGAAATTTGTTTCAAAAGGTATATATGGTTAAGGTGATTTGAAATTAGTTTTCAAATGGTTAAGGTGATTTGAAATTAGTTTTCAAATGGTTAAGGTGATTTGAAATTAGTTTGCAAATGGTTAATGTAATTTGAAAATTGGTTTTCAAATGGTAAAGGTAAATTGAAAATTGGTTTTTCAATTGGTTAAGTGTGGAAAATTTTATCGTGAAGTGGTTTTGGTAAAGCAAATAAATTGGGCAATTATTTGGAAATTGTGTATATATATCTTGTAAAGATATTTTGGGACTTAATAATTTTGGAAAAATTATTTGGAATCTGATGATGTGGCGCATCTTTATTGATAGTTAAATAACCGACTATCAATATTTACCCTTGGATGGTATTGATTGTGTTTGTTTGGAATTGAATGCACACTTATTTTTAAAATAAGCGCTCGCTATTCGGTTTAGCCGGGAGAGGACCTTTGTGTCATATATCCCATTCCGAATATGCGATACGTCGTTTGGATTGCATTTGAAGACCGGTGTTGAAGACCGGGTATTTGTGAAAACGATAGGATGACCTATCGATTGTCTCCGCATCGTTAGCTACGATATGGAGATTTCCTTTGTGATGGGAAATTTTATCGGGATTGTGAATACCCGGATTGCAAGGGCTTCTTTGGAAGTGCCTTCGGTTCCGTTCGAACCCGGAACAGACTTGTATGGTTACGTGTCTGACATTACATTTTGAGAGATAGAGCAGATTTCTTTCAAATACATTTCTGTTGGTGGCGGAGAATTTATTCTCTTAGCTTAACACCCTTCTCTGAGACGTACGAGCTCAGAGGTTATGTAGTTGAAGGTTATCAGCGATATTTCCCAATCTGGTAATGTGGCATGCTGAGTGCTGCTGTGTGATGATCATTGGTTGATCGTTTGGATATGATCATTTGTTTGATCATTTATCTTTGTGATTATTGCTTTGGTCATCTGTGGACCCAAAGCATGGCTTTGTTGCACAAAGCGTAGCTTTGTGGACGAGACTTCGTCAGGACCTCACTCCCCGGAAATGGTCGAAACAGGAATATGCGGCAAGGTTATGAGGGTCGCGCCCTTTAGGGTATGTCATTTCCTTCTGGAAAAGGGTGGTATCATGGTATGGAGCCCAGATATTTACTCATGTGGAAACACTATATCTATTTCTGTGTGGTGTTGTTGGTATCGAGCGCTCGGATAAAGGTCCCAAAGGACCGGGGGATGACATATTCGTGTAGTAGTTACCTAGTTACAGAGGTAACCCGGCCTTGTGCTGGCAGAGATCTAACCGTAACGTTAGTTTCTCGGGACGTCCCGCCAGAGGCGATCCCATGTGGCAGTAGGAAGTTCCTTAGCCTGACCATTTGTTGGAAATCCATTCCTCCAATACGCGCCTTGTACGGTTTTAGTTGTATTACCTGCCATTCACTTATGGTGGTCACCACTGTTTGGATGGTAGCTATAGTAGGCATAGTTCGGAATGTCTATGCTGGCTAGGATTTATATTCTACTTTCGAAATTGTTTTCTACACTATGCACTAGTAATAATATCAAAAAATGATTTGATTTTCGCGTAGTAAGCATCTTTGACTATCATAAGGGGAAATCTCCTCCAATTCTGCGTTTGCATTGTGTGTGTGGCGGGAGGCCTTATGGTAGTTTCATTTTCCAAAAAAGCATTGCGGATTTAAAAATTTAAATTTTCTTGTTGCTTGTTTAAAGATAAACTGTTTTTGAGTTCTCACACCAGTCACATGACTGACCTGGAGTTTATTGTTCCTTTCCTAAACTCTGGGTGCCCACTATTTTCCACACGGGCAGTCTAGAGTTAGGTTATCAGGTTATTCTGGATTCGGGAGTTGCTGTGCAGATCTGGAGGCGAGCCAGATAGCGTAGTCTATTATTTATTGTATATAGTATTTCTTTTCCGCTGTTGTTGTTGTACACTCTGATTGATGTAATGTAATGTGGTATATAAAATGTATAGTTCTTTGTTTTAAATGAATGTACATTTATCTATTATATATTGTTCCGCTGCGATTGTGAGATTCTGTTATTGTTTCTCGTTCTGTTACTTGTTTTTCTGTTTTCTCTTCTCTTTCTTTTCTTTCTTCTTCTACCTCTTTCTTCTTCTAAAACCCTAACGGTTCGATTTTTCGGCAACGAAAAATCGCGATCGTTACAGGAGTCATTATAGACGATTGCTATGTTTAGTATTTAGTCCTTACTGAATTTCGAGGACGAAATTCTTTAAGAAGGGAAGCCCGTAACACCCTTAATTTTTAATAACAGTATTTAGGAGATTTAATTAGATAAATTAAATAGAATAATGAAGGGTGATAAGGAGATCGAGACTGGTGAATAAACTTAGAGGCCATGCTTATTAACTCTAACGGGCTTATAAATGGATAAATGATAACTAGATTAGCATAAGGGCATTAGGGCAATTGCCACACCCATAGTTCACTACCCTATACTCACGTTATCTTACCATTCACGTTCATTTTATCACTAAATTTAAACGTAAGAAAAGAAAAGGGGAGCCGACCATTAAGGAGTAAGAAGAGAAAATTCAAGATTAAAGCTTAGGTTCAAACTAGGGGAATCAATTTCAAACAATCTCCAATTTCCTTATCCAAACTAAGGTGAATAATAATCCTAATCATCTCTATTTTTTCCTTTTCAATCATACGTTATGGGTTTATTAATAATCCATTTTATGATGATTTGAATGATGATATGCTTGGTTTTATAACATGTTTGATTTAATATCAAATTTATTTAAATATGTATCTACATGATTCTAAGGAAAAACTGACAGCAAATGATTTTAGAACGCCATGGAAAAATTATATGTTATGGGAAACATGATTTTGGAGTTGTGTTTCAATTTTTATAATTTTCCAAGCCGTGGAGAATGTAATATGAATTTTCAAAGGAAAATATGTATTATTAGGTTTAGAAATTTATTTTCGATTATTATATGATGAATTTGGGTCTAAAATTTATATATGTTAGATAACATATTAAAAATAAATTTCTATGATATTGGAGATTTTTACCAAGAGGTTTATTATGGAAATTAAATTATTTTAAAAGGAAGACCTAAATGATTTAATTGTTGCTAAATGGAAAGGGCTTATTTGTTAAATGATAACCTTGTTTTAGATCTGAGAAAATGCGGTAATTATTTGTAAAATAATTTGAAAAGTTTAAGGCAACCAATCAAGTTACACACGGGCAAATTAGTTACAAAGAAATTACTTTATTTGGTAAAAACAGCCTTTTACTCAGAAAAGTGAGTTCTGCCTCCTTTAGAAGTAGCTTTCAACCCAGAGCTTCCGCCATCAACCAGGTCGACACTTATTAAGTCGAAACCAATGAAGTCAAAACTAATACACATGGTATCACTTAGTCGGTATGTAGTGGATTGGAGAAAAAGGCGAAAGGTAGGGTATCAAAAGCAAGGCTTCCGATAGGGTCGTTACCATGATTTTGTTTTCTAAAGAAATGTGCTTGCCTGCTTCTCTATATGCTTTTGAAGGGGTCGTGACCAATGCATTCGAAAGTGACTTTTAACTAGCTTTCGAAAGAGAGCCGCAACCTTGGTTTAAAAGTAGTAGCTTCCAAGGGGCCACTTAGTTTTCAAAATTGAAGTGTTTGGAAGGGGTCGTTTCGACCAAGACGAAACCCTTCTACCGCTCTGCCTTTCAAAGGCATTGAAGATATCATTGCTTTCGGAAGGTAACCCTTGTTTTAAAAAATGCAATCCACTTACCATCGCTTTTGAAGAGGTTAGGGGTTTCGAAGGCAATGGTCTCGAAAGGGGTTTCGAAGCCAACCTTCAAGTATTTTACCCAAATGACTTATGCTTTCAAAAGGATGGTGCCGACGCCATCAAGTTTTCCCCAATACCTTTAAAGGATAAAGAATGGTTTCGAAAAGATATCTTCGTTTATATTCACTTGACCTAAATAATATTTTAAGTATAAACCCAATGTTTTCAAAATGGTTACTTTCAATTGGTTTTGAAGCTATGCTTCTAAATGTTAAATGCTAATGCTTTAATCCATTCGAAAGGTTCTGAAAGAAAGTTTTAAATTGTTCGAAAGGCAGAGGCCTAATGTTTTGTAAATAGATTTATATGCTTTCGAAGGAGGGTATCCAGTGAGGTCGAAAGCAAGGTTTCGAAGGAGTTGAAAGGCTTTGTTTTTCAAAACGAATAACCTAAAATCAATTTATAAAGGAAAACCCATGGCTAAATTAAAGGAGTTTTTGTAATGGTTTTAAAAAAAGCTTTGCTTGATAAATAATAGGCTAAAGGGATTAATTACGTTTTATGTTAAACCCACAGGAGTGGTATTGTTATGCTTTGTCGTTTGCTTCTTCAAATATAAATATGTTCACATTATAACAGATCCATAACTGCATTTTGGGGATAAAGGGCTGAAGAACCACTAGGTTGACCAGCGGTGTATATAAATTGATTAAACTTCTGAATGAGTAGATTTGCATCCAAGAGGCCGGGGAGACCAAAATATAAGATGCCCAAATATAGAGGTTGTTAGGGGGACAGGTTCATAGTGCACCCTTGAAAACTATTATTAGGAAGTTAATGGAGTTACCAATAGGTTTATAGCGATCCATGAAAACTATGTTATAAAGAGTGATTGGCAAGGGCCATTTGATTTGTAGTGAACCCATGAAAACTATATCCGAATTAAGCTATTGACTATTATCAATAGGTTCCTAGTCAACCCATGAAAACTTGGATAAAAGAGAAGTTATCGGAGTCACCAAAAGGTTCAGAGGAACCCATAAATTAATTAAACCTACAGGAGTGGTAGTGTTAAGTTAATTGGCAGGGGCCAATAGGTTCATAGTGCACCTATGAAAACTATGAAACAAGACGGGGAGTCCAGAAACTAAATATAAGTTATTAGCAAGTCCATGAATACTACTAGGTTAATAGTGACCCTAGAACTATAATTATGACAGAGATTCAATTAAACAAGGGATGGAAATCCAAGATGTTTTATCTTGTATGCATATCATCATAATATTTTGAAATGACTATGTTTTTAACCCTTGTTGATGCAGGAGCAAAATATATGGTTTTATAAAGGTTTTAAGATCCTTGTGAGGGGAAAACTCATTCCACTAAGCGGCATTGTCTCAAATTATCTAAATGGTTTGAGATGTTAGGTTATTATTCATACAGGTTTTATATCTAACTCGAAGTTTATGTTTTCCCCTTAAATTCTCGGGCACTCAGTTGATTTTGAGTAGTTTGAGAGTTGAGATTTTCAGGTACCTTATTAGACGAATAAAGCTTCCGAAGACGTACAGGTGACATAATACATATTTAGAGTTCCCTTATATTTTATTTCGCTGTGTTTTTTGTAATGGCAAAGTTGTTATATTTCCGGCATATGCTCTGATCATCCAAGTGGGCAACTTCATATGTTGCTCTTGGCGTATATTGTAACAAATATATTTTCACCGAACGTGGTTTATGATTGTGGTATTATGAAATGGATTGGAAATGAGTTGAAATGGAATGTGATCTTGCTTGAAGTTTTAATTTTTTTCCATATTCATGTGTTTTTGTGTATCAATGAATCTAACACCGCTGTATTTGGTCGTCGAGGATTAATAACTATGTGTGACTATAACATCCATAGCCATTGGTTTTGAGCCTCCAAGTAGGGGGATGTTACAATTAAGTAATGGAATGGAGAGCGATGATTTAATAGATTTCAGTCTTGATCAAAATGGGTGATTGAGAAAGAAACGACAACTATGTGTTCCGTATGTGGGAAACGTTAGCAAGGAAGTTCTTAGAGAATGCCATCGTTCAAAGTTCACAAATCATCCGAAAGTAACTAAGATGTATCAGGATATGAAAAGGAGATTCTTTTGGGAAGGTATGAAGAGAGATGTAGGCTTATGGGTAAGGCAGTATTTGAACTACGAACAGGTAAAAGCTGAACACTAGAAATCGAGTGGGTTACTTCAGCCTTTTGATGTTCCAATTTGGATATAGGATTCTATCTTAATGGTTTTCATAGATGGGTTGCCAAGATCGAATAAAGGAAATGAAAGTATATGAGTTATAGTGGATAGATTGACCAAAACTGTCCATTTCATTTCAGTTAAGTCAACTAGAACGACACCTATTTTAGCTAAGTTATTCATGAAGAATATAATTAGACTGCATGAAATTCCAAGTAGTATAGCAAGTGATAGAAATTCCTTATTCATTAGTGATATCCTGACTTTTGGCGAAGATGTAATATCATCGATTCGACTAGGAACGGATGGTCAATAGCTTAAAAAGTCTGTTATATACAATACCATAGACAATAGTTAGAAAGATTCGAACTAGGTCCAAATCGAAGTGTGGTAGCATGAAGTAGCTAGCCCGGCCCCATGAGGTTATATCTCGAGTTTGGAGTTGATTGAAGTTCATATGCACAAGCTACGGATGAGCCAATGATTTGTTTGGATCGACTAGAGAACGATCAAGGAAACAGTTCAAGTCATCAGAGAACATTCAATACCTTGACAACCATGAAGCCAGTCCATGTGAGACTTTCAGGACATCAATAGAGTGACAGGAGGAGCACAACATAACGATCGCGCGATCATTATGTTGGAGGTGGGAGTAATGCCGATCGATATACATTGATCGTTATAGAAGGGTCAATATAACGATCGGTGTATTTTAGTGAACGTTTTATCTTCGACCAAGAATGACATATAATCTGCAACCCAGAATGATCTCATATGCTAGGAACAACAACAAGAGGCTTTTGGAAAAATACTATGCTATGCTTCGATACCAAATGAAAGTGACTGCTATGCTATAGGATCGAAATGGCCAACAGTTGTAAACAATGTAAATGTAGTGGCAATGCGATATAAACTAAGTTATCTACTGATGTGGAATATGAGTATAAAAATAACTAGTGCGGAAAATAAAAACAGTAGTAAAGTAAAATGATAACAGGAATTTTTATCCTGGTTTGAACTCCCGTTCTACACCCGATCCCAGACTCCTTCTGTAATTAAAACTAGCAACCCTCACTTAACCTGGAGGAATAGGTTTACACCGCTTGAGCGAATGAATATGACTTCTACCGCCTAAGCAACCGAATAAGACTTGACCGCCTGAGCAACCAAACAGGACTTGACCGCCTAAGATACGGAACAAGACTTTGATTACAAAGTAGATTGTCTTGACCTTGTGTGTTCTAATAACACGGATTTTGGCACTTGTAGTACACCCTTCCTATAATCCTTTCCTTAAGTATGATGTGTGTAGTTGTGTGTATATGAAGATTATGAAGTTTCAAATTTCTTTTAGAAATATAAAATTGTGATTATAAGCAATGAATGTATGAATTCAAGCGAGTAGTTAATTCAAAAAATATGACTCAAGTATAAGCAAGTAAGTGAAGTGATTTGATCTTGAAATCCATGCATATATATAGTAGATAGAAAGTTACAACCTCTAGTGAAAAGACTTTCACGAACAGCAATGGTCATAACCTTCTGCGAAGAAGAAAACTATTCATGAAAGGAAGTGTCTATTCAGAAAATGGTAGTTGGAACCAGGTCATTCAATTGATCTATGAACTTCAGTCGACTGAATCTGAAAATATAAACGTGCATACATTTGTGCACAAGTTCAATAGGCTACCTACAGATATTCAGTCGACTGAATGACCTTGTTCAGTCGATTGAATTCGATTGATAAACAAAAATTACCATAGCTCATTTGGCTGGAATACTTGTCTTCTAATCTAGTGACCCGGGTTCGATCCTCACTCCGTGCATTTTTTGAAAACTTGATTTTGATTAAAATATGCATGTAATTTTATGTGAATGATGATTTTTGAGAAAAGGTTCTAACAAAGCACTAAACTAGACTCTATATATATATATTTGATGACTTTTGTTAAAATATATAACTATACGAACCATACTTTGAGTCGTTGAGTCCGGATATTGTCGTAGTCGTAGATTCGTGAATTGTTGTTTTATGTCAGCAATCAAAACCTATGATCCAACATTCTCCCCTTTTCTGATGATGACAATTCCATTTGCTACGGATGAATTTTTGTTGATTTATCTCTCCCTTTGAATATATTCCTGTAATTATGCTATAAATTTCTCCCTTTGAATATATTCCTATAATTGTGCTATAGATTTCTCTCCCTGAATCTATGCTATATATTTCTGTAAATAATTAATCTTTTCTCCCCCTTAATCTGTGCTTGCATCGTTTATTCCTGCAAATAGTGCTAGAGCAATATCTTTCTCCCCCTTTATCATCAACAAAAAGGAGAGTTTATATGATGACATAAATTATCTTTCACATAAATGTTATCATAGAGCAATATGAAACAAAATAACTACTACTTATAATGTAGTATCAGAAAAAAAATTAACATTTAAAGCATGTGATACCCAAGGTTCTTATAATTTCCTAATTTTTAGTAAACCATACCTTCTTGGTTGTGGTTGAACCTTTGTAGATATAGTTTTCATTATAAATCACATTCTTATAATAGTTGCTAATATAAAGTTGTTTATCATGATCAATTATATTAGCTGGAATCTATATCTTAATACTATTAATCATTAGCTTAGTACTTGAAAAATAATTCTACCATTTCTAAACAAAGTATTATTATGATTGTAAGTGCTTTTAGAACTATCTTTGTTACTAGTACTATCATCAAATTTTTTATACAAGAATGCATATCTAGTACTATTTTACTTTTAGCTTGTTTATAGTCTGAACCACTTTTATCATCATGAGCTTTAGGATTTGTAACTAAGGAAGATAAGTTATCTTTACCTATGTTAAAATTTATGATTTTTGTATTTAATCTTTTAAAATTTGCATTAGAATCACAAACTTCTCTTTGCAAAATATTATTATTAACTTTTAAAATCTCACATTCTTTAGATAATTCTAAATTCCTTTTAATTAAAACTTCATTCTCTTTTTCAAGAGACAAAATTAAAGAACTAGAATTGTTTAATGAATTTTCCAAAAATGTATTTTATTTTTCAAAACATTGATTTCCTCCAAAAGATTAATGTTTTTCTTGTCTAACTGCTCATTTTCTTTTTGTAGGAAGTCTTTTTGTAAAATAAGTTCTTCTACGGTTTTTTCAAAACATTTACTTTTTTTTATTAAAAATTTATTTTCCTCTTTTAAATTGGAAATTTCTTGCTCACAAACTTTTAACTTAGCTAAAGAAGTTCCATTAACTTTATTCAAAGTTTTACAATCTTTTAATAATTCATCATGTGCTAACAAAAGATCCTTATATAAAGAATCTAAGAGTATCGATTGTGATATGTGTTTAGCCATGAAGCATTTGCTTGTTTTCTCCTTTGATTTTTCTTTATTGCTCTTCCTCTTCCTATTTCCTTGACTATATCTCTTTATGGCCATTTATTCCAGGATGTTGTTATGATCTCTAGAATCCCAAGCTCTGATACCATATGAAAGATACTATGCTATGCTTCGATCCCAAATGAAAGTGACTGTTATGCTATAGGATCAAAATGGCCATCAGTTGTAAACAATGTAAATGTAGTGGCAATGCGATATAAACTAAGTTATCTACTGATGCGAAATATGAGTATAAAAATAACTAGTGCGGAAAATAATAATAGTAGTAAAGTATAACGACACCAGGAATACTTATACTGGTTCGAACACCTGTTCTACGTCCAGTCCTAGACTCATACTGGAACTAAAATTAGCAACCCTCACGTAACCCGAAGGACTAGGTTTACACCTCCTGAGCAACCGAACAAGACTTCTGCCGCCTAAGAAACCGAACTAGACTTGACCGCCTGAGCAACCGAACAGGACTTGACCGCCTGAGCAACAGATGAGGACTTTGATTACAAAGTAGATTGTCTTGACCTTGTGTGTTCTAATAACACAGATTTGTCACTTGTAGTAACCCTTCCTATAATCTTTTCCTCAAGTATGATGTGTGTAGTTGTGTGCATATGAAGATTAGGAAGTTTCAAATTGCTTTTAGAAATATCGAATTGTGATTTTAAGCAATGAATGTATGAATTCAAGAGAGTAGTTAACTTAGAAAATATGATTCAAGTATAAGCAAGTAAGTGAAGTGATTTGATCTTGAAATCCATGCATCTATATAGTGGATAGAAAGTTACAACTTCTGATGAAAAGACTTTCATGAACAACAATGGTCATAACCTTCTGGGAAGAAGAAAGCTATTCATGCAAGGAAGTGTCTATTCAGAAAATGGCAATTGGAATCAGGTCATTCGACTGGTCTATGAACTTCAGTCGACTGAATTTGAAAATATAAACATTCATACATATGTGCATAAGTTTAATAGGTTGCCTACGGATATTCAGTCGACTGTATGACCTTGTTCAGTCTATTAAATTCTATTGATAAACAAAAATTACCATAACTCATTTGGTTAGAGCACTTGTCTTCTAAACCAGTGACCTGATTTCGAGCCTCGCTCCATGCATTTTTTGAAAACTTGATTTTGAATAAAATATACATGCAAGTTAATTTGAATGTGAATGATGATTTTTGAGGAAAGATTTTAATAAAGCACTAAACTAGACTCTATATACATATTTGATGACTCTTGTTAAAATATATAACTATACGAACCATACTTTGAGTCGTTGAGTCCGAATGTTGTCGTAGATTCATTTGGTATCGTCTAGAAATGATCATAAGTTGGTTGGAGAAAATGAAAAGGATCGGCTACATGTATGCCAATCGTTATTGATCATTGAAATATTGTGGCCGATCGATATGGTGGGCTCTACTGGACCTAGGGAGCTTTCTTGCAAAGTTTCAAACTGATCCATGCGCATCTTTAGCTATAAATACAGCGAACATCGCTGCAGAAAAAGGGCTTCTTCTTATTTTTCCTTCTCCGGAGGCTCTGCCATTTTTATTCTCGAATCTAGCATTAATGAATCCTTGCTGATCCAAATATTCTTATAATTCTAATCTAGTGAATGATTAATAGTAGTAGAAAGCGGATGTAGGACAAGATTACCGGCCCATTATAAAAATCTATGTGTTCATTTAATTTTATGCTTTGTTTTCAATTCCGTTCATTGTTTAATCTCCATAATATTTTACGGGTATTGATGCCCATTTGTTGCACCAACTTTTCGGTGCTTTCACTGAGAAATGAATTGTCGGCTCGATTGGATCTTATTTTCTACTGACGAATTTCGATGTTTGCGAGATAGATCCAACTATTGATTGATAAGTTTCCTATTCTACCTAGATTTGAAAGAAATCTAGATGGAATATTTCACAAGGCCATGAAACCAGGTCTCCTTCCCTTGTAGAGGAAGGAAATAATGAGATCGTGACCATGTAGCCATATGATTCATGAATGTTAGCATTTGCAAGTTTTCAAGCAAGGGGTAACGATTGGAAATTGGCTATGGACCATACACGCTAGGTGAACAGCCGTTCAGCACGAATTCCTATGCTCCACCACCCTACATGATTGTTCCTTACGATGGGCTACATTGGTCGTTTCACTAACATGGATGTGCTACTCGCATCCCTACACGGTAGTTTATCTCATATCGTTCTTATATTATCATTCCTCGTATGATCGTTCCAGCTCCATCTTTGGAAACGATTATTTTGACTTGTGTATGACTTGCTGTACCATAACAACACTTATGCTTGTTGAAGAAGAATGATCGTCCTCATATGATCGTTTTAATGCGACCATTCCAACCATTCCCCCACCAATTGGTTGCATACGATCGTTTCTTTTACGATTGTTTCAGATTTGCTTTCAACCGACTGCTCCACTTCCATCCTTATAATCGATCATTTCCTATTAGCCTATCGACCAACCAATGATTGAATTATTGTCACTCCTATACGATCAATCGAGTACGATCGTTTCAAGGTCATTGAGTTCAACCGACCGTTTTTGTTAACACATCCATCAACAAATGATCGACCTCCCACTTCTACTTCTAGCCGAAGTACAAAAATGATTAGGAGGGTAGTTCCTCAAAAATAATATCCAACATTCCTATAGAGAAGTGTGAAAAATTAAGATACAAAATTCATTCAAGCTTGGTGTTGCACATGAATTTTGACAAGTACAAAATCGGGCATGATTTTAGAACCCCTGCGTTGACCCAAAGTAGGACTCAAGTGAGACAGGGGTTTCTTGAAGAAAACCCCAAGAAACCCAAGACCGACTACTAGGCCTTGGAATTTGTTGACTTAAAGTAACCCAAGGGTTGACTCCAAGCGATCCTATGATTGACTCTACGTGAATGGCATATTTTCTCGGGTCTGCCTCCAAGTGATATATCGCTAACCTGTCAATTTCGGTCCATCTCTCTTTGCGCGTATCTTGGACATGCATATATTATTCTTGAGCATAACAAGTAGCTCTGGCCTAAGAATGCACCAGATCAAAGATGATCGAGACATCCGAACCCTATAAATAAAGAACTCTGATTATCAATTCGATGGTGGACAATCGATATCCCGCTGAAAGGAGCTATGGACAAAATGGATTGGGAGCACACGATGTTGCTTCACTTATCAATGAGATTTATTATGATCTCTTTTAATTAATTTACTTTAATTTAAATTTTAATTACGTTGCGAACTATGACCGACTTGAATTAAACTACATGCATATGATGTAGGTATCCAAGTGCCTAGAGGTAGGAGCCGACCCATCTCCATAGACCGTGACAGAACCTGCGGAGCTTTAATCTAAACATCATGATTTGACCGTTCATCAGCTACCATATGCCCTTGACCCGGGACATCAAAACAAGAAATGGAAAAATTCGACCAGGTTAGAATCCAATAGAACGTGGACGAGACTGGCTGTTTGTTCAACAACCTTCATATTAGACTTGGAGTAGCTGCGATTTACTGCCTACTTACCAGCCATAGATTTCGTCAAATGGACATAATTGTAGCCTTAAACGGATGCAACTTAATTCTCCACTCAATAAATCATTATCTCTGTTTGCTAGAAAGAATGTGAAGAACATTGTGCAAGACTTGATCATCCAACCCAAGCATGGATATGATCCAATCATTCATCACTTACCTCCTTCCTCGACTTGATTGGAAGAGCTACGATTACCGAGTAGATGAGAATCGATCTTCTATTTGCCAAGTTTTTTCCTGAATGCTAGGGCAGAATCCCATTCCATGGATGAATGTGGTTCGACCGCTCATTCGACAACTTTTACCTCGATGCGTAAATGGAGTACAAATCAAACGGGTGTGATTGACCACCAAACGAGAAAAACTCTAAGCACCCTGACCACAGGCTAGGGTATAAACCATTCGGCAGAACAACGACGGCCACGAGCGGAAGCAAGACTGCTCACGACAAAAACTCTAGGTCTCTAGACTGCGGGCTAGAATATAAACCATTCGGTCGAAAAGCAACTGCCACGGGCTTAAACACGACTACCTACGGAAAAAACCCTAATTCCCCTAATTATGGGCTAGGGTATATACCATTTGGTGGAAAAACGACAGCCACGGGCGGAGACACGACTACACATGACAAAAACTCTAAGTCCCCAAACTGCAGGCTAGAGTATAAACCATTCGGTGCAAAAATGACTGCCATGGGTGGAAACACGACTACTTACAACAAAAACTCTAAGTCCCTAGACCGGGGCTAGGATAAAACCATTTGGCAAAACAACGACTGCCACAAGCGGAAACACAACTGCCCACGACAAAAACTCTAAGTCCCTAGACTACGGACTAGAGTATAAACCATTCGACGGAAAACAACTGCCACTGGCAGAAACTTGAATGCGCACAACAAAAACTCTAAGTTCCCAGACGGCGGTCTAGAGTATAAACAATTTAGTGGAAAAACAACTGCCACGGGTGGAAACATGACTGCCCACGACTAAAACTCTAAGTTCCCGGACTGCAGGCTAGAGTATAAACCATTCGACGGAACAACGACTGCCATGGGCGGAAACACGACTGCCCACGATAAAAAAATCTAAGTCCCCAGATTGCGGGCTAGAGTTAAACCATTCGATGGAAAAATGACTGCCATGGGCGAAAATGTGACTGTCCACAACAAAAACTCTAAACCCCCCGACCACGGGCTAGGGTTTAAACCATTTGGTGGAAAAACGACTGCCATGGGCGGAAACACGACTGCCCAAAAGAAAAACTCTAAGTACCCCGACTTCGGACAGGAATATAAATAATTCGGTGAAAACGAGACTACCCACGAGAAAGCTCTAAGTCCTTAGAGTGCGGACTAAAAACGTGAACCTAAATCGAGCATGAACCGGCTACTCACAGGAAAACTCTAAGTCCCCAGAGCATAGACTAGTATGCGGACTCCATGAATGGATGAATGGCTTTCGGTCATCCTCAATTCTAGCGATTCCAACCTAAGATTGACAGGAGGAATGCAAACTTCTAAAGACCAAAATAAATGAAAATCAGTTTTATCCACTAGCTTGACCCCACGATTCGACAGGAAAGAGTATAAGGCTATGGCTAACATAACCTGCCTTCTTACTTACCAATATACTCCCGAGACTTGGGGGTATGAGGGAGAAACATGATAAATATCAATTGACCATTCATTGATTGGAGTTAAGACTTTTAGAGATTATGTCAGAGTATTAACAACACTGGGACGATACTCGACCGTCCACGTGGTTCATTAATCGACCGGAAACCAAGGGTAGAAATGTGATCGTCCAAGGAATGATTGTGATAGCTTAACACTGTGACTCATGTCCAGTATTTATAACGACTCAAGGCCACGACCGTAGAGAGGCCTCGGCATGGATTAATCAAATCAATGTTCGATTCAACAAGCAACAAGTCACAAGTACATAAAATAAGGAATGCTACAGTTCGAACATTTGAATAAGTAAATGTAGAAATCAAATAAAAGAACAAAATAATTTTTACTCATATGAAATCGGGTGTACAAAATGCAAGAAAAAACTGAAGAGCCATGCCCAAAAAAATACAGCCAACAAAAAGAGAAATAGTTATTCGAATTATTTGCATGTCTAAAGATCACTCCTTAGATTTCTTTTCCTTCTTTCGCTTCTTCAGAGTGGCTCCCTCCGAACTATTGTCCGCCCCCTCTTCGATTCTTTGTCCGCTCGGCTTTTCTTCAAAGGAGTCTCCCCACCTTTATGGATCGAGGCGGTATCGTCTTTGGAAGTAGGAGGGATAGGGGGATCTTTAGCACCAGAAATATGATGAACGTCACTTGAAGGAATTGTCCCATCAAGAGGGACCGTCTGAAAGGGGGAAGGTATTAATTCATCTCGGGTCGGTTCAGCTGGCTCATCCATCACCTTTCTTTTTTTAATCTCCTCTCGCTCAACCCTCTCTTTCATACTGGGCCCACCAGTGGGATTGGAAGAACATGTGATAGCCACTTCTACGTCGAAAGGGATTGCATGATGTGGGTCACCTCCTTCGTTGAGTAACGCCTCCATAAGTTGGTCGTCAAAGACAAAGGCTTCATCATGAGCACCCTAAGAGGCGGCCAAAGTTGTAACTGTAATAGACTCTGTCATGGCCACCTACGATCCAGCTGAGACTCTTATGGAGGAAGAGGAGCGATGCTTGAAGGATCCAAAGCTGAGCAAAATAGGCAAAAAGATTAGAAATGTCAATAGATAGCACCCCAACTTTATGAGAGAAGGGAAAACTTGACGAAATACCTTCTTTGATGTGAACTCCTGGTTGAGTTGGAGCGTATTCAGAACCGCGCTCAAGAATAAGTGATAGTCGTAGTCTATCCAGATCATGCCCAAGAATAGTTGAGGAGCTCGCGTAGAACTAGTCATGACTTGAGACATAGGGGGCAATTCAGCTGTGGTGCTAAGGTGAGCTGATCTGAATGCCTCACATACCTCATGTAAAGGAGCAACTGTGAATTCTTTTAGAAGATAAGTCTGAATGTCATGTAATATTTTAGGTTGATCACCCAACAGCACTTCACTTTTGAGTTTGATTACATCGACATTTTGTGAGTCGTGAAGTCTTTTCTCCTCCATGATGAGAAATTCCTAGGCACGATGAAGCAGGTAGGGGTAGTCTTTGCCAAGCCATGCCAAATTCCTATGTTTGAGAACATTGGTGCTGTAGAGAATGAGTAGCGGGTCATTACAAGAGGCCCAGTACTCAAACTAGCCCTTTGTAACTTCCCTTCCAGAGATAGGGATCTTTGAGCCAATTCTGATGGGAGACTTTGATCCTCTAATGCTCACATCAGTGAGATTATAAGTGTCAAAATCATGTGGAATTAGTGGATCAGACAGTGGATCTAGTGATAGATTCGTCGATAACTTAGTTGGGTCGAAAAGACGACTTCGTGGAGGCTTGTGTGCAAATGTTTTCCTTTCAACCGCAGCCGGGGATTGAGAAACTTGTGAGGGTTCGACACCAACCCCGAGGTCAGGTATATCATCATCGCAGCCAGGAGCATTTTCACTATATCCTCCAGCGGTAATATCAGTGGACTCTAGGTGCTCGTGACTGAGGGCACCATGGGGACGGATTGACTATCTCCTTGATCGGTTGTGGCCCATGATCTATTCCTAGTTATCTGGGCAGTTTTGATAAGCCCCATGCCGAGGCCCTCCTCTATCATGCCAAAAGCAGCGAGATGTTCATCCTTGAGCGAGAATTCAATTTTCTATCCTCTGATGGAGCATTCTTAAAAATAGAGACCGCCTCTTCATAAACATCACCGCCGGGCCGGGTAACGATGCCTAAAAATGATTAACATCATTAGAATGCAACTTGGATATTATTTTCCTATCCTGTTATGAAATTGGTGGAAAACACTAATGCCTTTCTAGCCATAGCCTAGCGAAGCCGGGCGGGCAGTGAACGAAGAACAATTCGTTCTTGAAAGCATTAATTTATTCCAAGAGCCAGTTAAAATCTAGCATCTCTTAGCCGACTCAAGAAAAGTGAATGATAGACTCCCTGTCCGCCATTTGAAAGTGAAAATAAATCGGATGTCTTCGATAGTGGGCAGATGGTGCAAAAACTCCATAAATACCATGAATGTATAGTTGAGGAGAGCATAGCCGTTTGGATGGAGTGGTGCAGGAGCAACCCTTAGATAATGTAAGACCCCTCGGATGTATGAACTGAACGGCGGGATGCATCCCGCCCGGCACATAAATTTGTTGCATGCTGTGTACCCTTTAGGAGGTCCATGAGCCCTATCGTCTTGTGACAGAACTAATACATCACCGAAAGGAATCCCTTGCCTTGTGAAAATCCTCTGGAGAGCATTTCTTTAATCTTTGAAGCTACTGAATCATGAGGATTTTCGAGCACTATCGTGGCTTTTAAAATATCGGGCGCCGGTTCAATAACTTTCGGTGGAAAGACGGGAACAATCCCAGAAAGATCAAACTGGGAATTCGGGCCTTCAGGCTATCCTGAATTATGACTAAGCGGTAAGCTGTCAGACTCAGTTGCTAAACTCGACTCTACGTCGGAATTAGTTCTGTGTGAAGAAGATCCAACTGCTATGATTGTGGAGTGCCCGAAACACTAAGATTCCCTTGCTATCAAACTTAGTAAAAATAATAATTAGAAAAGACAACTTATACCCCCTAGTGCATAGTGAGTGTAAAGGCAGTGTGATAAAGTGCTGATTAGTATAATAATGAGTTATAAAAAAATAAAGACAAAAAAGGAAACGAGACTTAAAGATTTGTTCAGAAAGACACAGATTGAGTTTCATAGACAATTGTCTGCTAAAAGAAATCCGATTATTGACTATGTTATGGATGTGTTTTAACATGATAGTCAAAAGTTTTCGTTCATTATATTTGTTCTAAGGCAGTCTGCTATTGGTCAAGAGGTTCATATCATATGCAAGTCATTTACAAGCCCGAATGTTTGTTTGAATACGAGAAACTGTAACTCATGGGTTAGTTCAAATTAGTCTATTTATTATTGGATTTTATGAGAAAAGAGAAGGATAGTTCATATGTGGCTGAAAGCACCTAAATTAAGTGTAAACCGATCGTTATATTGTTGTGTATTTCGATCGTTTTTATTATCCTAAGGGCCGAACGTTTTGGAATCATGTTATATGTTGAGTGTTCCATAAAGCGACCATGGCCAATCGTACTACCCACCGAACATTCCCCAAGTTATCATATTGGATCGTTTCAAAACAATTCTCTAACTCCAATGGCACAGAACTCCACCGATCATCCACGAACGATCGTAAAGCTCGTTCATCTCCACCACTTCAACTCTTCCCTCTCCATTGCCTCATCTTCTCAGGAACCTATTGGCCATTGTAACTGGTCGATCATCCCCCATCGAAGTGAACTACTTCCTGTCTCACACGATCGTAAACAAAGAAAGGGTAAAAGGTCCATGTCAACTGTCATAGGTTAGAATTTGTTCTAAAAATTATGTGGCAAATTCAGATGATGTTTTACCTAAATTCAAGATTTGAAAAGTGAAGATTCGAAGTCAATTCGAAGCTCAGGTATGTAGAAGGATGATGATTAACATGAGGATCATCGGAAGAAAGGGGGGAGTATTCGTCTCATGTTTTCATTTCAGGAAGAAGGATGGAGCAAATGGAGAAAAGTTTCTAAGTCATAGGACTTATATTGAAATGTATTTGGCCGATTGTTTTCACCGTGAAAGGTTTTACCAACCGTATGACATCCGAGAACTGCGCCGATCTGTCTCTGGCCATTTTGTTCACCGAACCATTTATTATCCATCTACCAACCATTCCATCATGTGCCAATCCATTCCAGCCTTTATGCCAATCAATCCCTTTTGTCACTTATTTATGCCTAAAAATGATCGTTTCACTACCTAACCTACAATGATCGATTTCGCAAATGGTCCAAAAAGGAAAAAAGGAAGTAAAAAAATAAAGTGGGACGGAAAGAGGGAGAAGTGAACGGAAGGGAGGATGATGGATGATCATGAGAATCCGATCGCAAACGCGGACATACAGAATTTAGCAAAATAGACAACGACTTGTGGACGTTCAAATACGTTCGGGAGCCGACAACATAAATGGGTATATGAATATGCATGAAAATAGTTTAAAAGTTCAACCTTTCGAAATCAATAAAAGATTGCAATTAGACCTCGAAATGTCAAGTTTGAGATTGGATTGGATTGGATAAAAGAGGGCTTGCAGGTCCCGCGTGATCAAATTGGTATATGCAAACAGAATATGACTCCGGGTTTTTACTATCGATAGATCATAGAGAAAAATTAATCAATCAGCAAGCTGATTGGACTTCTTTATAGCAATTCAGACTTATTTAAATTAAAAGCACGTCATGTTATTCACAAGATACACTTTGGAGGCAAATGTTATCCTGCCTTTTGCAAAGCCGTGATATCTTCGATTCCCCTAGGAACTGATGGTCAATAGCTTGAAGAGTCGGATATATACCGTACTATAGACGATAGTCAGACAGATTCGAACTAAGGCCAAATCAAAGTGTGGCTAGCATGAAGTATCTAGCCTAGTCCCTGAAGTTGTATCTCGAGTTTGGAGTTGATTGAAGTTCATATGCACAAGCTACAGATGGGACAATGATTTGTTTGGATCGACCAGAGAATGATCAAGGGAACAGTTCAAGTCATCAGAGAACATTCAATATCTTGACAACCATGAAGCCGATCCATGTGAGACTTTCAAGACATCAACGAAGTGATAAGAGGAGTACAAGAAAATGATTGCACGATCGTTATGTTGGAGGTGGGAGTAATGCCGATCGATATACACCGATCATTATTGAAAGGTTCAATACGACGATCCGTGTATTTAAGTGAATGTTCTATCTTCGGCCAAGAGCGACCTATAATTTGAAAGTTGCAACCTAGAATGATCCCATATTCTAGGAGTAGCATCAAGAGGCCTTCGGGATCATCCCAAAACGATAACAAGTTGGTTGGAGGGAACGAAAAGGATCGCCTACATGTATGCCGATCGTTATTGATCATTGAAATATTATGGCCGATTGATATGGTGGGCTCTACTGGACCTAGGGATCTTTCTTGAAAAGTTTCAACCCGATCCATGCGCGTCTTTATCTATAGATACAGCGAGCATAGCTGCATAACGGGGGCTTCATCTTCTTTTTCCTTCTCTGGAGGCCTTGCCATTTTTATTCTCGAATCCTATAATAGTGGATCCTAGCTGATCCAAATATTCTTGTAATTGTAATCTAGTGAAAGGTTAATAGAAGTGGGAATTGGATGTTGGCCAAGATTGTCGAACCACCATAAAAATCTATGCGTTCATTTACTTTTATGCTTTGTTTTCAATTTCATTCGTTGTTTAATCTTCTTGAGATTCTACGGGTGTTGATGCCCATTTTTGGCATCAACAACTAGCGAGTTCTGGAAAAGTCTAAAGGAGACTTTAGGTACCAAGCTCAAGATGAGTATCTCTTACCATCCGCAGACAGATGGGGAAATGGAAAGAGTTAATAAAGTCTTAGAGGATTTGTTAAGAGCTTGTGTGCTAGATTTTGGGAGATCATGGGAAGACCGTCTACACTTAGCATATTTTGTATATAACAACAATTATTGGACTAGTATAGGGATGCCACCGTTCGAAGCTTTGTATGAAAGGCCACTCGAATCTCACGTTTGTTGGTTAGAGATGGGGGATAAGTTAGTTCTTGGTTAAGAATTGGTTAGAGAAGCTGCAAAGAAGTTTGAGTTGATTCGAGTTAGGATGATGGAAGCTCAATCTAGGCAAAAGAGTTATGCTAATAAAAGATGAAAGACTTAGAGTTCTCTATCGAAGATCATGTTTTCATCAAGATATCACCAATGAAAGGTTTAATTCTATTTGGAAAATCAGGAATATTGGCACTGAGATTCGTTAGACCATTTTCTATTATAGAAAGAATCGGGAAACTCGCGTATAAAGTAGAGTTACCAAATAGTTTGGCAGGAGTCCACAATATTTTTCATATTTCTCATCTAAGGAAGTGTGTTCGAGATCCAAAAACTACTATTGCACCGATTGTATTAGATGATCTAGTAGTGGAATCGGATATGACTATAGTTAGGAAACCAATTCGTATAGGTACGAGAGATAAGAAGAGATTAAGGAACAAGACATTCAAATAAGTCAAAGTCAAGTGGAGTAATGACGAGAGAGACTGTACTTGGGAAACTAAGAGCAGGATTAAAGGTACTTATCCTGACTTGTTTGATGGTATATTTTACCTTTACGTTTGATTGTTATGAGTACCTTATCATAATTTCAAGGATGAAATTCTTTAAGGAGGAAAGCCTATAATGACCCTAATTTTAACCAATATTATTTAGGACATTTAATTAGATAAATGAAATGAAATTATGTAGGTAGTTAAAGGATTGAGATTTGAAAATTAATAAAAGAGGTCGTGCCTTAATGAATGCATAAACAAAAGGAAATTGGAAATAAGTAAGAAGAATATGATAAAGGAAAAATAGGAATTGTCTTTATTCTTATAACCTAAACCCTTCTTCCATTCATTTCAACAATCATAAACAAAACTAAAACCCCCAAAGAGCTCAGTCAGCCACCATTAAAAAGAATCAAAAGAAGATAAGCTAGGAATTAAGAAGGAAGCTTGAAGAAGTTATTCAAAGAGCAAATCTCAACCTTCTTAACACCAAACCATGGTGAATAATAGATTTACATCAAATTTTGACTATGATTTTGATTTTGTGATTATGGTCGAATTATTGCAAATAATATGCCATGTTATACTTGTTTATATATATATATATATATGCTTGTTGATGATTTATATTTTTTCATATAGATTTTATGATAAGTTTAGATTGGAAAAAACCAATTAAATGACATCCAAGTGACTTGCGATTTTGATATATGGTCAAAAACATCATTTTAGAAGTGGGTTTCAAGTTTTATAATTTTTTAAGTTGTTGTGGATTTATTATGAATTTTCTATGAGAGAAAATATTTAATATTGAGTTTAAGTTATTAAAAGCAATTATGTAACGATTCTGGGTCAGAAATTTATATACGTTACAAAACATACTGAAGTGAATTATGATGATTTTTTAGGAATTTTCCAAAGTATTTTATTATAATTATAAAATTATTTAAGTTAAGGGACTTATATGTTTTATCAACGAGAAGGGCTTATTATTAAAATGTTTTTAATTAAAAATTCTGAATTCGACAGCACTTTTAGAAATGAATTTTGATAAAGAAATGGCAACCGATTATATTTTGACAAATAAGGCAAGTTATGTGAAAAGAATTTTGCTTTAAAGGCAAAAAATTAGTTTTGCTTGGATTTACTACTTCGTCACTTCCATCTGTTAGCTTTTGAAACCGTACCTCCACCAAAGAACCCATTCGAAACCAATGCACATGGTATCAAGCAATTGATACGTAGTGCATTGGAGAAAGGTGGAAGGGACAGTGTCGAAACTTAGCTTTCGAAGGGGTAGGAGCTACTCTTATTAACATTGAATTACTTCTGTTTATAAAGGATGCTTTCAAAGGGGTTGTGTTAGCTTTTGAATCAATTAGCTTGCCTTTGTTTTTAGAAAAGAGCTTTCGAAAGAGTTGTTGCCCCTTTAGTTTAAAAGAGGTTTCGAAAGGATTGCCGCTGTGAACCAATTCGAAACCCATGTTGTCGCATCCGTACCTTTCGAACTAGTTAATGCCGCTTTTTTTATAGACTTTAAAATAATGTATTTGAAAGGATGATTTTTCCTTTGTACTTTAAAGCTGCCTCCTCAATGCTTTCGAAAGGGTCCTGTAGCTGTTTTCAAAATGGTTACAAGTAATGGTTTCGAAAGGCGGGTTTCAGATTTATCCTCTTCCTTTTACTTGGTATTAAGTATAATTAAAAAGAGTTGAATTAATTTCAAAGAAATGTTTTCAAGGAAAAGTGGATGGGGTAACTAACCCTAAGTTTATGACTCGGATATTAGGGGATGAGATGTGACTGGTATGGGGTCGTACCCTATACTTTAGTTATTAGCCGCTAGCTAAAATTATTCCAAAATTCTAGCGTGTAGGGTTTTGTCATAAGTAAGACTAAAATGATGCTACACGCAGAAAGGAATATACAGAGAAAAGATAGGTTATTGGTGAGCTCGCCGAACCATTAGGATCAATTGATCCTACGAGAAGTAAGTTAAGGATGGACTATTAAGTATTATGTCTAACAGAAGTTAGATTATTTATTATGTTTGGTAGGCTCGAGTAAGCCAATGGCGAATAGTTAGCCATATAAAACTACAACGTTGGATAGATAGTCCATTGATTGCCTGATTTATATGCATATATGTTATTACTCTTACTATTATAATCAGTTTGATTGCAGGATTTTGATTTGCAAAAGATATGCTTTCCAAAGGATAATAGTAAGGGGAAACCGTTTCGCTAAACGTCGTGGTCTCACTTAATATCGCTAGATCGATATGTAATAGTATTATTCATATCAGGCTTTATATCTGACTCGAAGTTTATGTTTTCCCCTTAAACTCTCAGGTGCTCAAATTTAATTTGAGTAGATTGAGAGTTAGGGACTTTTCAGTTTGAGTATGTTGGACGAATAAGCTTTCGAAGACATACAGGAGGCAATTTAGCTATGTAGGAGCTATTTAGTATTATTTCCAGTGTGATGTATTTATGACTAGAATGTCTATCTAGTACTCTGATCATCCAAGGGGCATCTTCATATGTCACCTTTGGCGTAATTTGTAATAATTATATTTGATCAAAACCCGGGAATCATTTTAGGAGTATTTAATTGAATATGAAATATTGTTTTGCAATGTAATCAGAAATGTGGTTTTCGAAATCTGTGATTTTATTTCATATTCATGTGCTTCTGATATTATGGATACAATTAATATTATTGTATTTTATCACCGAAGTTAATACTATGGATGACTGCAGCATCTGTAGCTCTTAGCTTCGAGCCTCAATATAGGGGATGTTACAATAAGCATTGAAATTTCACTTATATATTTATTTAAATTTGAATATGATTTTAAATCGAATTTATGATTTTAAATTGATTACTTACATGAAATGCGTAATTTGGAAAATCCTATAGCCTATTTTGATAATGCAAATTCTTATTAACTTGGAGGAGGGTAGATTGAATGAAGATTCACTTTTAGATCATATTTCTAGGATTTATGTAATAGATGTGAATTAATTTCGATGAATAAAGTCTAATATATGTAATGAATCATAGAATAGTTTGTGTATATGTATGTATATGTATATGTATATGTATATGTATATGTATATGTATATGTATATAATTATTTAAAAATGAGACAATACGAATTCAAAAGTTGTACATGAAATTTGGATAGAATATCTAATGAGAAACAGTTAAATGCAGATCAAAACAACTAGTTAAAAATGTTAAAAACCTTATTTTTAGTCAATTGGCTGACCGACCATGTTGGAATGGTCAATCAGATTGGCTTCTTACGTAAAAGTTTTATAAACTCGAATTTGAATCGAAGAAAAATAGTTTAATTTTTAGGTAGAACAGTCGAATAATTAAAGTCATTAACAGACTGAACCCTTAGGGAGTCGACTAATCGGACCTAAACAGTCGAGTAATGGCCTATTAATAAAAAAAGGTTATAGGGGAATAGTCGATTGACTAAATGCAACACCCCTAATTTTTGATAACATTATTCAGGAGATTTAATTAGATAAATTAAATAGAATAATATAAATGTTAAGTGATAAGGGGATTGAGATTTGAATAAATTCAATTAAGGCCGTGCCTAATAAAATAGTTTAAAAAGCTTAAGAATGTTTTTAGGTTAATTAAATTACATAAGGGTATATTAAGGATTTGCCGCCCATAACCCTTATCTTATATATATTTTCATTGCTACCATTTCAGTCCCATTCATGTCATTTTGAAACGCAAATCAAAAGCTTAAGGAAGGGTCGGCTATTAAGAGAAAAAAGAATTCAATTAAAAGCTAGAGAATCAAGCTTAAGGGAAATCAATCTTAATCCAATCTCCTTATCTAAACCAAGGTGAATAATAATTTTATCTCTATTTTTTTGAATCATATGTTTTTGGATTGAAGGTTAAAATCATTTTTATGATGAATTGGATGATGATATGCTAGAATATTGAATTTTTTTAATTCGAACAAGATTTTTAAATGGATTTATACATGGTTTTAGGGTAAAATCGATATATGTTGACGTTTAACTGCCATGGAAAAAATTTATGTTGTATAAAACATGATTTTGGAATTGGTTTCCAATTTTGATAATTTTTCAAGCTATGGAAAGATTGTTATGAATTTTCAAAGGAAAATATGGTTATAAAGAGTTTGAAAAATTATCAAGGATTTCTGGAATTTGATATGTTAGATAACATGATTAAAGTGAATTGGAATTTTGATATGTTATATTTTGCATCTGGAATTTTGATATGTTAGATAACATGATTAAAGTGAATTTCTAGAATTTTTAAGGATTTTTCAAAAGTCATTGCAATGCAATTAAAATATTTTAGAAGAGGGACTTCTTTGCAATATTAGTTTTCCTTAATGAAAGGGATTATTTGATTAACTTAACCACGGTTTTGATCTGAAATTAGCGGCAGTTATTTTAGTAAATACTTTGAAAAAGTTAAGGTAACCAATCTCGTGTTGCACGTGGCGGGTTAGTTAGAAAACGATTTGCTTTAAGTAGTATTAAGCGAGGTTTACTCAGAAAAGTTGGTTTCGCCTTCTTTAGAGGTACCTTTCGACACAGAGCTTCTGCCTTCAACCTAGTCCAAACCTACTAAGCCGAAACCAATACACAAGTTATCACAAAGATGCTACGCGGTGGATTGGAGAAAGGCGGAAGGTAGGGTGTCGAAACATAGCTTTCGAAGGGGTTAAGATCTTTGGTTTATTTTCTAACGTAAAGTGCAAGCCTGTTTACAAAGAGCTTTTGAAGGACTCAAAACCAATGCTTGTAAAAGGTTTTAATATAAGTTTTCAAAGTAGAGCTGCCGCCTTTTAAACAAGTAGCTCAAGGAGTTACTTAGTTTTTGGAATTGAAGCTTTCGGAAGGGGTAGTTATAAATATAAGCCACTTCCAATGGTTTACGAAAGGGGTTAGGGTTTTCAAAGGCAATGGTTTCAAAAGGGGTTTCGAAGCCAACCTTCCAATATTTTAATCAAATGTTTTATGCTTTCGAAAGGATGGTGCCGATGCCATCATAATTTCCCCAATATTTTTATATGATAAAGAATGGTTTCGAAAGAGATTCCTTTTCCTATATTCACTTAGACTCAAATAATATTTTAAGTATAACCAGTTGCGTTCGAAAGGGGGACTTTCAATGATTTCGGAAGGGTTTCTTCCAATGGTTTCAAAAGGGGTACTTTCAATCGGTTTTGAAGCTATGCTTTTAAGTTAATACTTCAATACAATCGAAAGGTTTTGAAAGGAAGGTTTTAATGTATTAGAAAGGCACGATCCTAGTGTTTTGTAGATATATTTTAATGCTTTCGAAAGAAGTCATCCTAGGAAGTGGAAAGCAAGGTTTCGAAAGGTTTTGCAACCCAAACTCTATTTTTAAAGGAAAAATCAATGGCTAAATTAAATGAGTTTTTGTAATGGTTTTGATAAGAATCTTTCCTTAGTAAAATTATAGGTTAAATAAACCATATTTGATATGAAAAGTGTTTCAACGACATTAAACCCACATGAGTGGTATTGTTTTGTAATTATGTTTGCTTCTTAAAATATAAATATAATCACATTATAATGGACCCATAACTGTATTTCGGGAAAAAAGGAAGAAGAACCAGCTAGGTTGACCTAGTTGTGAATATATATTGATTAACTCCTGGATGAGTAGATTTGCATCTAAGAGGTCAGGGAGACCAAAACATAAGATGCCTAAATATGGAAGTTGTCAGGGAGGCAGGTTCACAGTAATCCCATGAAAACTATGATCAGGAAGTTATTGGAGTTACCAATATGTTCATAGTGATCTATGAAAACTATGTTATAAAGAGTAGTTGGTAGAGGCCAATTGGTTTAGAGTAATCCCATGAAAACTATGTCCGGATTAAGTTATTGAGAGATGTCAATAAGTTCCTAGTCAACCTATAAAATCTAGGATAAGAAGAAAATATATTGGCTAGGGCTAATAGGTTCCTAGTCAACCTATGAAGACTATGAAAAGGGAGAAGTTATTGGAGTAACCAATAGGTTCAGGGGAAACCATGAATCAACTAAACCCACAGGAGTGGTAGTGTTAAGTTAATTGGTAGAGGTTAGTAGGTTCATAGTGCACTCATGAAAACTATGAAATAGGACATGGAGTTTATATATTATATAAAGGTTATTAGTGATCCCATGAAAACTAATAGGTTAATAGTGACCCTAAAACTATAAATATGATAGGAGTCAATTAAATAGTGATGGAAAATCCAGTAAGTTTTAATATGTTTGCATATCATCATAATATTTTTGAAATGACGATGTTTTTAACCATTGTGGATGTAGGACCACACTATATGGTTTTATAAAGGTTTTAAGATACTAGTGAGGAGAAAATCTATTCTACTAAGCGGCGTGGTCTCACTGGATATCTAAATGATTTGAGATGGTAGATTATTATTCATACTAAGCTATATGTCTGACCTAAGGTTTATGTTTTCCCCTTAAACTCTTGACACTCAACTGATTTTGAGTAGTTTGGGAGTTGAGATTTACAGGTACCTCATTAAACGAATAAAGCTTCCGGAGACGAGCAGGAAGCATGATAGCTATTTAGGTTTCTCTTTTATTTGATTCCGCTGTGTTGTTTGCAATGGAAAAGTTGTTATATTGCCCGCATATACTCATCATCCAAGGGGGCATCTTCATATTTCACTCTTGGCGTCTGCTATAATAAATATATTTTCTCTGAACGTGATTTGCAATTGTGGGATTATGCAATGAATTGGAAATATTTTGAAATGAAATGAGAGTTTTCTTGATGTTTTAAATTTTTTCCATATTCATATGTTTCTGTGTATTAATGAATCTAACCGCCATATTTGGTCGCCGAGGACTATAGATGACTGTAGCATCCATTGCTATTAGTTTTGGGCTTTCAAGATGGGGGATATTACACTAAAAGACATCAATCGATTGAACGCCCACTGAGGTGACTGGTTATATTTATTTAGTCGACTGCTGCATTATATATACATACACACACATACATAAATACATACGTGTGTGTGTGTATATATATTGGAAACCAATCGACTGGCCATGTTTATTCAATTCACCGATAGCCTTATAAGTAGCCCAAATTGAACGTAGACTGGTGTAGGCCTAGAAGGATAGCGTTGGGGATTTTGTCCTACTTAATTGACGTTCTAAAGTTCACGTAGCTTCATGATGTTGTATAAAGTGATTCTCAAATCCAACATGCAGTTGTATCACAATTAGTTGCTCCAATTATCGCTAGAGTAGTCATGCTAACATATTTTAGCTTGTAGACTACATGAAGGGAATGGAGATAGTGATGTTAGTAAGGTTAGCATCATTATGGAAGTTGCACCTGTAGAAGAAATTGAATTGTTTATCGACCCTTTTATGCTATTAGTTGAATGATGTTGTAATGACCAATATTCTATATATCGAAGGATCGTAAAATATTATTTTTAAATATATATTAGTCTTATGACAGTATTACTTTGGAGAATATTGAGTAGTCACGTTTTTAACTTCAAATAATTTTAGACGATTTTACTCTTGAAAACTTTTCGGGATCCGAGTTAGGTTCTTAAACTACTTCATTAGAAAGATATGATGGTTTCCCTTTCCATAAAAGTGAACATATTAGAGATTTGGACTTACTGTTTGAAAAATATAGCTGGTTGAAATTAAACATATTTTGGGACAGCTTAATTCGTAATTAGATAGGTTTGGGGCAAGCTCATCAACCCATTTTGGGTTTTCAGTTGTTAGGGTTAATATCGCTAAAATATCCATTTTCTCAAATAGATCTAAGTCTCATTTAACTTACTTTTAGCCAAAACCTTCTCCTTTTTCTTCCAAATCAAGTCTAAATCATCTATTAAGGGTTGATTAGCAAGGTGATATGCAAGAGACTTCCAAATCTACATTTTCAGGGAGGAAATTTCAATTTTTAACTAGTTATTTTCGAATTTTTCTTGCTTTGCGTTAAAATCTTGGATTTTTAGGCGTTTGTTGAGTGATTTATCATCTCACATCATATTATATATGTGTGTGTATAGGTTTTTAACACATTTTAAACCTATTTTTAAAGTCAAAATTATGTTTTTATGATATTTTGAAACCTTAAAAGTAAAAACGAGAATAATATGATTTAACGTGTTTTAATTGGGTTATCTAGATGTGTAATTACCTATATAGGTGATAGGCTATGTTGTAGATATATTATATGATGATTTGTTATGATTGTTGGATGTTTACATCTTTGGGTAATGTTTGAATATTGCTGTTGCATATATGGTGTTTGTTTGTATGCTTGAATGGTAGGAAATGCTCATTAGAGAGAAATAGAGATGATGAATGATTCTATGGCGAAGGATATCAATGTAGAAGGATTAGGGATGTTCCTTGTGATTTGATACATAAACAATGGGAGATCTGTAAGCATAGAAACAGACTTCGACCGATAGGCCCTAAAATGTTTAGTGTTGTATCGATGCATAAGGAATGCACATGGGTCGGAGTATGGAGCAGAACGTTGGAGTGGATTTGAAATTGGAGTTTGGAGATACCACGACATTTCTATTTGGTGGCCTTGGTTCGATGGTGTTTGCTTCGGTGTCGACTTGGAGTCAATGGGAGTTGGCTTTAGCTGTGGTTTATTTCGGTGGAGAGAAGGCATTAATAGAAAATGTTGTCCGGTGGTACTATGGATGATCAGACAACAATGCTGACTGATGGTGCTGCGATTCGAGGCCCGGACAAGGTAGTGTGTTCGGGGTTGCTTCGTAGCTGCTTTGGTATAATAAGGACTTGTCTTCGAGTCAGATAGGGGAAAGGGCTGGATAAAAACGGGGTAGAGGTGTTTTTGGAGCAACTTCAGGTAAGCTTAGGGGAGGCTTCGGCTTGAGCTTATGTGTGCTTTGGTCTTCCCTAAGGCCACTTTGGGTGCATCGAACAATGACTTGGGGCAAAGGTGTATGACTCCAGGACGACGTAAGGTGACTTTGGGGTTTGTTTGGCGAATAATGAAGTGGTGGCATAGAGCTTTGACATAATGACTTTGAAACCTTAATATGATGGCTCTACGACTTTAGATGGATGTTTAGAGGTGTCCTAATGATGTTGACTCAAAAATGAGAGTTATGATGGTGATCCATAAGGATAGGTTCAATGATAGGGACTTATAGGTAGAATTTGCAACCATGTTATACTATGGGGATTGCTGAAATGGAATAATGATTGAGCTCCATTTCGAAGACATGTACAAAAGGGATCGCTGATAACTCAGAGGTTTCTAGTATGCTTGAATAGAAGGGGTACATAAGGACACCTACTTGGATTTGCAATTGTATCTAGATCTTGTTATTGTAGATTAACATGGACTTTTGTGATTATGAGTTTGGTTCTAAGCCTTATGAAATGGCATGGATTGAAGCACCAAGAAACTGAGATTGGAATGAGTCTCTGGTTTGCGATGATACCATATGAGTTGCCATATATCCACTTCACATGAGTGATGGTGAGAATTTTTTGTTGGATGTTATGTTTGCCATGGTTGTTTATCACTCTAAGGTGTTGCGTGATGAAGGTATTTTCGATTGTATATCTAGATACCAGATATTGTACTTTGATTGTAATACACATATATGATGATGATCATAGATCAGAATATATCGATTATTATGTGTTAACTCTTTGGATGCAGGGACATGACATGTAAGATTCTGCATACCCTATGTCCTTATTATTATATACCACTTTTATAGTATTTTGAGATGATGTATCACTTACACTAGACCATTGTTTGATCCGAGGTTTTATGCTTTTTTTCTTATAGTCTCTGATACTTTTAAATGAATAAATTAAGGATAACAGGTCTAGATAGAGCATGGAGCTATACGGAGTATGAGCAGGAGACTACGCATTCATATATCTATCTTTGGGGCTCACCATCACTTAAATTCCGCTAAGTAGAACTGTGGGGCTATATCAACACTTTTATTTTTGAGAGATAGTTCTTTAGTTTATTTTAGAGATTTGGGATGCATTAAATCTTTTACTTTCAGTTTTATATAATCCATAAACCTGCTCACTCTGATGTTCTTATTTATGGTTCATTTAATTGTGCTACTGTCACACCTATTTTACATCTATTTGATTCTTATATTTTGTCTATGCGATATGAGATGTTCTATAGGCTCTATGTTTTGATTTTCATTACTTTACACCTTGACCATCGTCAAGAACTAGAAAAAGGTAGGTATACGTTAAAATTAGTCGTAATAATACTATTTGTATCATTAGGTGTATAGAAGGAAGAGAAATTATTCTGAGAGCTATATTTTCCGAAAGACACTCCTTTGGTTTAGAAGAATTTCTTTTAGAAGAACTTATATTACAACCTTTACCTCCAACAGGATTTCCAGAATAGAGAACTATTTAAGATAATATTGTTGGATACTTGTCTTTAATTGTATGCTTATCTTCATCCTGCAAGAGCAATCAAATCTGGCCAACACACTTACTATCACTTAAATTCTGCTATGTAGTATTGTGGGGCTATATCTTTACTTATGTTATTAAAAGACAGTTCTATAGTTTATTTTAGAGATTTGGGATTAATTAAATCTTTTATTTTCAGTTTTATATAATCCATGAACCTGCTACACTCTGATGTTCTTGTTTATGGTTCATTTAATTATTTCGTTACTTTACACATTAACCATCGTCAACACTTTCTTCTTGGATGATATAAACCTTATAGCAACTCTTCTACTCTAGCTCTGATACCAAAATCTTCTATACAGTTGTAGGAAGGATAAACTTTATTGATAGAAGAAACATCAGATTGCAATATTGCAGAACTAGCTAAGGATTTTATTACAAACTTGAAATATTTACACGAGATTTAATTTATAGACAAACTTTAGCTATCACCATTATAGAGTTTTACTAGAAAATACAAAAGCTTTAGAAATTTGTACGTGCACTTTTACCATATTACACACATATTTATATATGAAGACGAGAGCCTCGGACATGTCTTTTATATTCGAGAGTCATCTTTGTAGCCTTTTAGTAATCCGTATACTAGTAAGTCATTAGTCTAGTTGATGAACAAACACCTTTACTGTGTGAATCATTGGTTTTAGGTTCATAAATCATCATTTTGGGTAAGTGAGTCATTTTTTCTGTCTGCTTTTAATGAAAGTGTATTCGCCAAATTCGATTTCTCTTATAGGTTGAAGATAAGCATATGATTAAAGACAAGTATCCAATAAGATTATCTTAAACAGTTCCCCTTTTTGGAAATCCTGGTGGAGGTAAAGGTGGTAACATAAGTTCTTCTAGAAGAAATTCTTTTAAACCAAAGAAGCGTCTTCCATAAATATAGCTCTTAGAATAGTTTATCTTCCTTCTATACACCGACTGATATAAATAGTAGTAGTATGACTAATTTTAGCATATACCTTCATTTTTCTATTTCTTCTCTTTATCAGCTTTACTTTGAATTGAGGTTGTATCAACCATGAATGTCACCACTAGTGTTTGAATTAACACTCATCAAATCATCTTCGTCATCCTTTGATTCTGTTCCTAGAATAGATAATATTTGATTTTTAAATCCTTCTTAGATGAACTGGCTAATAATTCTTTTAAAACATCCATAGCATCCCTTTCAGGAGGTGGTGTCGTTTGGATTTTAGGTGGCTCCAAATTATTAACCCTTTAATTTCAAAGATTGAGTCTTTAAAGAATTCATATTTATCCCACCATTTCATTGATATTAGCCTTCCTAAACAAGAAAAATTTTCAAATATTAAACTTAACTTTTGTAGTGTTCTAGGAATAATGAAAACATCCCATTTTTAAATCCATTGTACTTGATAAAATGTAGCAAATATTAATCCATGGTTTTTGATGGATGGATATTTTCGAACAAATTCTTCATTAATTGTTCTAATTTTTTCTGGAAGAATAATAATATACAATCCAAAATTTGAAAACCAAACCAAAAAACAATTTGGGTAGACTAAGGATTGTTCTTTAAATTGGATAAACCAGCTATGCTTTTTTTTTTGCCTATTATCGTAACATAAAGCGATTTCTCAAGCTTTTATATAATCAAAATAGTTGAAATATATTTTATTTCTATATGAATTTTTTAAATTAGTAACTATTTCTTTTTATTTGTGTAAATCACCTTCCCATTGTTCATGTGTAATTATCCTTATAATAGATGCCTTTGAAAAACCCCCATCACCACTTGATCTTAGGGTTGAATCAAATTGTATTGAACCAGTACATGTCAAAATATCTTGAAAAAATTGAAAAACTTTTGAATGAAGATATGGATCAATGAATTTTCTAAGTAGAAGGTCATAACCTCATATGAGGACAAATGATTATACTTCTTCTTGATTAGAGATATCCAAATGGAAGAGATAGGAATATAAGGATATATGTATTCTTTCGTTGATGCGAGTTTTATTGCCAAATCATAAGCATATTTTTTGAGCCTAGCTTCTTCAGGTATAGTTTTTAAAGCTTATTCTCTTAGTGTATTTTCATCCTTTTGGAAGGTAGACTTATAAGTATGTTGTTGCTAAATTATTGTAGTATTATTGCTTTCCATTATCTTGTCTTTCCCTTTATTCATTTTTTCCCTACAAAAATTATCGGGTTAAAAAGTCTAGTAAAGAATTACTTGAATCTTTTATAATTTCAATGTTGATCAAATATTGATAGTATAACTTGCCAGCTTGCAAATATTTATTTTGAAACAATATTTTTAACACCTTTTTTTAGAATTTCTTTGGCAGATTTTCAATCTACCCTTAACAAAAAAAATTTGATTTAATATATCACTTTTGAATTTGGATGCATAATAAAATTGATAATATTTCCTTTTTAACAATTGAGTAGTTTACTCTTGGACCATGCCAAACATCATAAATAAATCTTACTAAAGATTCTCTATTATCAATCTTTTGTTTAAGAATTCCACCATAACCAATATCGGATGCATCGGTTTTCACTATTTTAAATGCATTTGGATGTGGAATTGCGAAACATGGGATTTCTTTGATTCTTGATTTTATCCTTTTTACTGCTTTTATGTGTTTATCTATCCATATTGGAGGATTCTTTTTTAATCTTTCAAATAATGGTTTAGCATCATGGCCTAGCTCTTTATAAAAAACAACTAGATAATTTAGATTGCTTAAAAATCTTTACAATTGATTTTTATCCCTAATTTCATTTGGAAATTTATTGCAAATGTACTCGCTCTATCAATTGAAAAAATAGTTCTTTCTTTTATTATTTTTCCAAGAAATCTAATTTCAATTTGAAATTTATTTACCTTTTCAGCTGATACAATTAATCCTTCTTTTGTTACTACATTAACAAAAATATTTAAATGTTTGAAATTATGATCAATCGATTCTGAAAATATCAAGACACCATCAATATAAACTATGGTAAAGGCTGCATATGCACTAAAAATATCATTCATAATTTTTGAAATTCTGAAGGGGCATTTGTAATCCCAAATGACATGACATTCCATTTATACTGTCTAAGTAGTACAGTGAATGTCGTTTTATACCTATCTTTTTTGGAAATTTGAATTTGCCAAAATCCGGATTTCATATCAAATTTTGACATTATTTTGGCTGAATATAGCCTTCCTAGTAAATCTTTTTTTATATTTGGGATTGGATATCTAAACCATCTTAATGCCTTATTTAACGGTTTATAATTGATTACTAGTCATGGAGCTCCGGTTTATAATTGATTACTAGTCTTGGAGCTCCCATTTTAATTCTGTAGCATTCTCAATATAAAATTCCGAACAACTCCATGGACTCTTAGAAGGCCAAGTAAGACCTTTTTGTAATAATTCATTTGTCTCCTTTTTACGTATTTCCAAATGTTTAGGACTCATAGCAATTGGTCTGGAATTAGTTGGAATTTGACTTTCTTTAAAGTTTGGTTCATAGGGTAATTCTACTATATGTTTTTTTCCTTTGGCTAAAGGCATTAGGAGTATCTGCATAAATAGTATTTTCAATTCTCTCTTATGGGGTTTTAATATTTTCTTGTAAATGTTGTAATAATAAATTTTCTTTTAATTTTTTATAATTTATTTCCTAGGATAAAGAATATGAAAAGCTTTCTTTTCTTTTATTAGTTTTTTGAATAATAACAATTTTATGACGTTGTGGTTGCGAAACAAATTTAAAAGTCAGTTCCTGATTTTTAATTGTACTAGTAAATCCTTCTTTTGATATATTTGTAATAAAATATAAAAAATGTAAGAATGGATTTCCTAGTACAACATTATGAGATAAATTTTTAACCAATATAAATGACATCTCTAAAAAAATATCTTTATTACGAACAACTGTATTTTGTAATTAACCAATAATTTTCTACCATCATTTAATATTTCTGTAGTTTTAGAAAAATATTTTAAGGGTAATAATCCTTTAGTAATGCAGTTTAAATATGCACCTGATTCTATCATTGCCATTGTCGTAAAATAATATTCTTTATGTATTACAATAGTAACTTTAGTATGTCATTTATGGGTAATTACCTTATCTACAGCATTAATAATTTTAAAGAGTTCAATTCTTCTTCTTCCAAAATATTATCATTATCTTGACTATGAATATTATCATTTTGGGGTTTAATTAAAAGCATTCTTTCTTTTAATTCTTTTATTTCTTGTTTAAGTATTTTAAATTCATGTTGTAACTGCAATTATAGTTTAAGTATTTACTGGATTAATAATACTTGTGGTTTTTACCCTGCTTAAAATATATTTCAAATTATAAGTTTTCGGTTCTTTTAATTTTAACATCTTTTCATTTTAATGCGTTTCTAAATATATTTTTTAACATATTTTTCTTTTGTTCTAGATCTGAAATTTTATTATAATATCCCAAATGAATTTTTCTTCTTTTGTTAACATAATTAATCCATTAGTTTTTCATAAAACTTTATACTAATCACAATTACCATCACAATTCTCAGATTTTGAATTATTTTTTGAATCATTTTCCGAATCATTTTTAGTTTTTGAATTGACTTCTACAGTAGCAGATAATTTTAAATTTTCTTTTTCTGAATTAGAACTTGTTATAAATACATTTTAAAGTGAATATTTTTAGTTTTCATCTATATTTAGGTTATTTATCTTATTTTTCAATTTACACTTATTTGCATAATGTCCTAGTGTTTTACATTTCCAACATATTGAAACTTTTCTTTGAGATTTATTTTTCTCTTTTCTTTTATAAGATTTATATGGTTTCCTTTCAAGAGTTTTGCTATTTTCTACATAATTTTATTTTCAATTTTTTTTTTATAAAATATTTTCTCAATGATTTTTAAACCTTTTATTTTCATTGATTAGCTTTATTGGTGACAACCCAAGTTGATTACAAAAATCTACTAAGATTCTTTTTCCATGGATTTTCTCCTTTTGAATTTGCTTATGTAATTTTTATTTCATTTCATAAATGAATTCCTTCTGCAATTATTTATGCTGCTTAATGTCCACAGTTATATTGGCTATAAGGGGTAGTTCCATTAGTTTTCTATTTTATATGATTTTTAACGCTTTCTACAAAGAAATGAGGTAGTCTTGATAAGTACTTTCTTTCCAAAAATCATGATTACTGTCACTTCTAGTAAATAATCTAGAAAGATATGCATCTTTGTACCATTGTGATAAATTTTGACATTTTAAATTCATTAATTGCTCCCTAGTTCTATACATTTGAAGAGCTATAGCTCCAATAAAATGTTCAGCAATTGTATATATTAGCGTATTTACGCAATCAGTTTTTTCATTCCATCTTTTAGCTTTGTTGTAGTATATATGCGCTTTCGCTTCATTAGATAAATAAAAATCCCACCAATCATTTAATTGACTAGTAAAACCCTTTACTACAGCTTTAGCTATTCTGTCCTTTGAATTATTTTTAATTAGACATGCAATAGCGTACATTGTCAGATAATTTGGATTAGTTTGCATTTGATATTCAATATAGCATTTGTATTTCTTCCTACAATAGAGGTACCATCAAAAGATACTGCTCCGTAATTTAGAAGGTGTTGTTGGCACTTTCATCTTTTTGTCGAAGGCTTTATCTCATGTTTAGATAGATCGCCACAATGCCCACTGGTCTTTATCAACTCTTTTGTCCTTCTTTCATACTTTCATTCCTGAGAATATGGATAATATTTAGGCCCCCTCTCCAGTATGAAAGAAGCTTTTGTTTGTTAAGACAAAAACTCCAAAGGACCTCTCTCTTTATTTCCTGTGAAACAGTTAATAACTTTCTTTAGGATCATAACCTTATTATCAGACCTTAATGAGCAAGTTTTAAATTTATGAAGTCAATGTTCAAGATGTTATTTGGTAATATTTTTATTTAAAGTTGTCTGAATAATACGTGATTAAACCCATTTTTCTAAGAATGTGGAACAATATCACCTGATTAGTTGGTATTGGCTCAAATAAATGAATCTTTGAAGAAATCCATTACACACTCCGAATTTCCCCTTCTTAAGTTAGGCTTTCTCCAATCGTTAGATTGGGGTCTGTAACTATAATTCGCTTTTATTCCTGCACTTTACATTAGTAATTCCCATTCAATGGTAAATTAGTAAACAGTTCGGTATTATTGCTATTTGATAACATAAAGATTCGAAGGCTTCCTTTCTCTTTTATTCCATTTTCTAATGGCATCCAATATGGTGTTGAGAAAACCTCGTATAGAATTCAAATTCAATAATTTAATGGGAAGTTCACAAAATATCATGGAAGTTCAAGAAACAGATCAAAAATTCATAAACCTGAAGTTCAATAAGATACCATTATGAAAACCAAATAATGATTCCAAATTATCATAAAAGCTAACGAAAGATTTAAAATTCACGAAACTAAAAGTCCAAGAATGTGAAATCCACAAATCTTCATGAAATCCGATAAGAGATCTGCTAAGAGATCATTATAAAAATCCACAAAGGTAGAAATCATCAACAGAAATTGACAAGGAAAGTTAGAATCCACAAAGGCAGAAATCGAGCAGGTGATCATTATAAAAATCCAAGAATATGAATTAATAAATTATCATAAGAGTCAATAAGGAAATTCAGAATTCACTAAATCAGTTACTCAATGAGATTTCACCAAAAATATAATAAGGAAATCAATAATATGAAATTCTCAAATCAATATAAAGATCAACAACGAATTTTAGAATATACTAAATCAGAAAAACATCATGAAAATAAACTAAAAATTCATTAATTCAAGAATGTAGTCAGAAGATTCCTATCCACCAAACATATTGTCTCAGACTTTTTGATGTATAAAATCAGAAATTCAATAAGATATCTACAGACTATCATGGAAATTCGATAAAGAAGTCACGAAATCAAGAATTCATAGAAACTGGAAATCCATAAGAAATCATTATGAAAATTCAATGGGGGGACTGAAATACGTGAAATCCACAAGTCATCACAAAAGTCAAGGAGGAAGATTGGAATTCACAAAACTAGAAATTCAATAGGAAATATCCAAGAAGATTCAACAAGGAAATTAAGAATATGAATCCATAAACCATTAAAAAGTCGATATGGAAATTGAGAGTTCACGAAACTAGGAATTCAGTAAAAAAATCACCGTGGAAATCCATCAATGGAATTAAGAATATGAAACCCATAAACCATCATAAAAGTCAATATAGAAGTTTGGGATTGACAAAGCCCAAAATGAAATCTTCATGAAAAGAAACTAAAGTTTACAAAGTCTACAATTTTACCCAAGCTTGTCAGGATCCCATCTAACAAATAGATTATTAGAAATTCATTCAATATAAGCACAAAATCAGAAATCTATCTAGTGAAAGTAAACTTAGTAAGTTTAAGCAAAAGATTCCGAGGCCTATAAGTTGTAGTGAGTATTCTATAAAGTCATGCAATCATTTGGAATAGTGGTTCCACATATAATATCTCGACCCTTCTATCCTAAGGGGTCACCCTATTTCTGGGGATTCAGGTGTGGTGGAGTCATTCTTATCCTTATTGTAACAATTTGCTATCTATTCCATTCTCTTTGCTTTTGTACAGATCCTTGCTTTCAATATCATACTACGAATTTCTTTTCCCATTTTCTCATCTCATATTTCCTTTTAGGATGCAAGTTTCTCAATCCTCTGATGTGGAAATCATTTTTTAAGGATCGGATGTTCTAAAATTTGTTAGCTCATATTTGTATTTTAGGGATATGATTCTAGATTCTTTGTCTGTTCCAAATTATAACATTGGACATCTTCATCCTTTTGCCTTTGTATGTTCCCCTCTTTTGGGTTTCATCTCTGCCTTAGATGGTGGATAGATTTCTTCCTTTAACCCTTTATTCTCTTGGGTTTTGAATTTCGTATCGAGTTGTAGACATCTTTGTCTTTCTTCATTTGTTTGGTGCCTCTTTCGGGCTTCCCTTGGTTCTAAGGGATGTATTAAATGTTGAGTTGATCTTACTCCAGGAGGTTGCTGATGTGTGCTTAACCTGCCCCTTCTCCTAAGAGATGATTTAGACGTTAGGGGTTTTGATTCTCCCTCTAGGAGATGCCATGGAAGATCTTCGAAGCTTTTATCCCTTCCTCTAAGAGGTTCTATGGAATAGCATCGTAAGCTTACGTCCCTCCCTCTAGGAGGTGCCATGGAATAGCGTCGTAGGCTTATCTCCCTTACTCTAGGAGGTGCTACAAAATGATGTTGTAGGCTTAAATACTTTTATATGAAAATCATTTTTGGCCAATTAAAATAAAGTCTCTTTTGAAAAAAAGAATTTTATAATTGAACCCTTCTAGTATATCGAGGGGTTATCTTTTGAAAAATAGTTTGGATTTATGAATCCTTCTGATAAAAGATTTTTTTACTCAATGTTGTATTTTGCAGGAATTCTCTTGTTGTTCTCATAGTAAAGATACGAATATCAAATAGGAGATTAGGTGGTCATGATTCATGAACCAATAGTCCTTTAGTTGAGAATAAGATTCTCTAATATGAGTTTTTATCAATAAATTTTTAATAGCTTTAAAACTTTTCTTGAAAAAGTACAAATAGGCTTCTCCTTGCCCATGGTTTTAGGAAACCTTGAAATGTTGATATTGCTTAGTACGAAATCCTTTATGTGCATTCATTGATGCCATATAATGTCTTAAATAGATTACTCAAATCAACCTTTGAAATAGATAAACATTTGTTTTCCCCAGATTATGGGATAATCAAAAATAGTTTTCTTATGAATATATGTTTGAGAAATTTCTTTTAAAACCAACTGCTAAAAATAAAGTTAGTACATATAGACTTTCTCTTAAATTGATGTAGGATTGGTAGCGATATGACATCCCATGGAAGTAAGCCTTTGTATTGTGTTTATTGACATATTGATAGTCATCTTGTATCAGGCATCTGATGTCTTTTTTAGGTAGCTAGAAGTTTATTGTGCTGCAAGAGTATGTTGAATCAGTCATCTTGTTTAACCGTAACATCACTCAAATTTTGAATCAGTTCATGGCCAATTTTCAACACAAATTTAAGTACAAATCAAGGTAAAAGTTGAGTTAAAATGATATGAAAAGAGAGAGTTCATAGTTGAACTAATGCTGTGTGACTTCATAATTAGATAGGGGTCCGCATTTAGAAGCCACTAGGCTGCTTTCCTGTTATCCTGGCTAAGATGTCTTTTAAGAGTCTTTAACGAACTCTTGCAAGAATCCTGACTTGACTATGCCTTGAATTATTTCTGCTAAGACGAGGTATTTGTCAGTTTCATGTCCATTTGTTTACGGTAGCCGTAGTAACTTCCTCTTTATTTGGCTCTTGAGCATTTCAGACCTTATAAGGAATAGGAAAATGTTTTTCCTCCTTCACCATGGCGACTACGTGGGAGAGGGTCTTGTTCGGAACTACATAATTTTATTTGGAAATCTTTCTTGGACTTTCCTTCTGGTTTTCACTCTCTCTTGGTCTCTTGTCGAGACGCCTGAAGTCAGATTTCTCTTCTTTAGATTCTCGATGAAATTATTTCTTATCTTGATGCATTTCGTCTATTGGAATAAACTTTTCATCTCGGAGAAAGAAATGTTGTAGATCTTTGCATCCATTAATATAAAGGTCTTTCTAGAAAGGGGTTTGCTCAATTTGCCCTAATCGAACTACCATAAGCTTTTCTCTATCGGTTGTACCTTTTGTTTTTAATGCTTCCGTGTTGAATTTGTTCAAGTATTCGTCGAGCAGTTCTCTTGGTTTTTGTATGATGGTTGTTAATAGGCTAAAGTCCGTAGTTGTATCTCTGAATATAGAAAATTGGGTCACGAACTCACAAGTAAATTGTTCCTAGGAATAGATGGTTTCCATTCGGTAACTCCTGTACCATTTGATAGCTGCTCCCTAAAAAATAATGGGAAAAAGTTTACAACGTACTGCCTATGGAGCAGTATATAAGTTCATCCAGTTTTCAAAAACCACAAGGTGATCATCTGGATCAGTTGTCCCATCATATTTCGATGAAGGAATTTGGATGTGAGGAGGGAGACTAGCTACCATTATTTCTTCTAAAAAGGGAGTCTTTTGTAGGATCACATATTCCTCCGAGTTAAAAATTTCATTTTCCTTAAGCCTGTTCCTCATTACTCGGTGTAGGATGTCCTCTTGGTCAGCTTCATTTCTATGGCAACTTTTTACTGTTAATTTCGATTAGACTATTTGATTGATCGAGGGACCTTTTTTCTTGACTTTCTCGGTTTAACTCTTGATCCTCTACCTCGTTTGGAGGTTTCACGTCATCCTCTACTTCCACAATCCTTAATGATTCTTGAGAAGGAGCTCTTTTAAGAAATTATCGCATCGCTATCATTTGTGATCATTGATTCTGGGCTTTAATCTCATTGTTTTCCAATCTTGTTATGTTTCAAAGTTAGGACTATGTCATCTTTCAAAGTTGATTGTGAAACAGCTTCTTCATTTGGATTGCTGTTATTATTCCTTGCTCTTACCATTTTCTTCTTTTGAATGAAGGACTCTATGCAATTAAATTGTGATGAAAGTTATCGGGGATCGGAGGTTCAGGCCCTCCTTACAGTGCCAAAAATGTTGACAAGAAATTTGTTAACGAATCAAATTGAATTTTGGAGTATGTGTAATGCCTTTGAAACCTCCTTTCGAATGAGTGGATGATACAAGCACTTCTCAGGCTGTTAGGGATGATTGAAAACTCTTCTTTTGTACCTTTCGATGTAGTCAAAAGGATAACTTCACTTTCAAAAGATTCTTTCGAACTGGTTGATTATTGACTATGTCAGAACCACCTTTCGACACTGGCTAGATATCCATGGGTAGGGGATTAACGGTTTTTGAAGATAGTTGATCTGGAAGGGTTTCGACTTGCTCGAAAGAGTGGGCACCTATGATCTTGTAATTTGGTCTAAACTCAAAGGAAATGTGTTTGCTAGGGGGTTTCGACCTTGTCGAAGGGTACCTTTCGACATAAATCTATATCAAATGACCAGAACTGTAAATAATGATAATTTCTAATAGTTGCATCATTCAAGATCATTACATCATCATTTATTAAAATAGAATGTACAAACAGATAGAATCCCCAATTTGATTTAGAAATTCGGGTTTACAAACTCTTTTAGGATACAAGTGAGAAATGAAAGAAATTGGATCCCATGGATCCGACCGCTAAGGTCTTATTTATAGGTGCAGGGCGCCTTTCGACACCAAGCCTTCAACATGGTCGAAAGGTCAACCTCCTTGCTTTCGTGAGCGTCTTCTGAATCTTAGCTTTCAACCTAGTGAAAAGAGCTATGGTTAATCTTCCATTGTCGCTGAAGGTTAGGTCTCTTTTATCTTGCTTTGTACCTTTTGACTTCATTGGAAGGTATGTTTCTTGGTTGCTCTTAACTTTGTCAAAAGGTATTGTTTGACGTCTTTCGACTTCATCGAAAGGTGTATAAATGTGCTTTTCACTCAAATGTTAGTGTGTTGTGCAAGTTGGAATGGAGTTGGCCTTCAATGTTGTCGAAACGTACACTCTTAAGGTTTCGAATGAGTCGAAATGTCTTAAAGGCTTTGCTGTAATATATTCCTTCGAAGGCATTGTGATAACCCGGATTTTAAACATCTATTAATTTGATAATTAACTGATTTTAAACTATTGAGATACTGATTTCATTTGATTAGAAAAATAAAATTTGATAAATAAGGATATCCAAATATTTATATGGATGAATTGAACTATAATAAATACTAAATTATAAATATCGGGATAAATATGTATTTGATAATCTCCTGATATAATTGTTGAATTTGACGATATTAGTTTAATGATTTTCTTTTATAAATATTTATTCGACAAAATTTATCTTTTCCAAGCTAATAAGAATAATTTTCTAATATATATATATATTATATTGAAAATTACGTTTTGGAATTAATATATATATATATATATATATATATATATATATATATATAGATACTTATTTTAGTGTTAAAAATATAAAATTCAACTTTAAGAAAATCTTTGAAAATTATATACATACACATACATACATACATATATATATATAAATATCTAAAATTGGGTTGTAAGTATATAACATGAGATTTAATAAAAAGATATAAAACTCTTTTCTTTTATATACTTGAAAATAAACATAGTAGTATATATAAATATAAATATAATGTTTAAGAATGATACATGAATTTATGATATAAATATTATAGGTAAATTAAGTAAGGGTTTAAAACATAAAATACTTTATCTTGACATTTGTACATTTTTAAAGCATGCATTATACAAATCTAAATATTTCTCTTAATATTCAAACAAGTGTTAGTTTAGAAAAAAATACAAGTGGCAAGATGTATTCATTTTATTATTTTTTCTTTTTAAATATATAATGTGAATAAAACATCAAGTTTAGGAACCCAAGCTTCATACTTCACAAAATCTGGAAATCAAGGAAGAGGAAAAAGATAAAATAATAGTTTCAAATTAAAACTTGAAAAAACAAATGCAAGCATCAGATTCATTTCAGCTTAGCAATTCAACATCAAGTTTCGGGCAAATAAATAGTTCAGATCAGTAAGCAAATCATCATCAAGAAGCAAAAACAAAATTTTCCAGTTTCAAAACCTTGCTCTGTTATCTTCTACAGGTGAGTAAACTTATCTTAAAAACAGTTTAAACTATGTTCATACTTGAGATACGTGATGAATCTGCAGAGTTAAGTTGTAATAGAGTTTGCCTGGATGATTTCAACTTGGTTATAAATTGAATTACACCGTTATTGCTTTGCATGTCTGTGTGTTTATATATTCCTGACCTCTGTTGTTTCACAGTATCAAGAACCAACATATAAAATTTATATCATCCTATCCAAATCAATTCAAGCTTTGATTTCTACAGGTAAAATGTTAGTAAATATGTAATATCAATTTTAGAATTTGATCCAAGAATTTATATTAAGAATTATTTCAAAAATAAGATTTTACAGTAGAAATCAATTACATGGCCAAAAAAATAAATGATTATAATTCCAAGATTTGATCTTATAAATCGCATCGTATTGCATTATGATGAATTTAGGTAAAGAAATCAAGATTTTTAGGATTGTATATGTTGAGATTTGTCGTGTTGATCGATTTTGGGTAATTGGTCGTTTGCCGTAGATAGACGGCGAAGGGAGGGTCAAGATTTAGGCTGGAGGAGGATGGGAAGTGGGGAAACTCAGGAAAATAGTTTGGGATTTTGCTGATGGCCGGAGTTGCTTGACGAAGTTGAGGTAGGGTTTTAAACCCGGTTGTCGTCGTGGTATTTTTGTCGATTTCGGGGAAGTTGGGGTCGATCGCGAAGAGGGAAAATGGTTCGTCAGAGTGTGGCGCAACTTTGGGATGGTCGGCGTAGGACCTGATGGTCAGAGGCGATGTCTAGGGTGTGTTTTCTCCAACTGGATGGGTTCCAGACATTGATTGTTTGGTTCGACTTTGATTGGAAGGCGAGGTCGTCAAATCTGGTAATCTAATGGGTCGACGAAATGATCAACGACTTGAGGGTGGCCTTGGCGAGGTGTCGGAGTTGATCGGACTGACGTGTATGTGCACGCATGCACATTCGTGACCGGTGACGTTGAGATCGTGAAGTTGAAGCTTTTGCTCGGCGTTGGTCTCGTGTAGTTTTGTTTTTGGCTCGATGTGTTTTTACTTAAGTTCTAGGTTTGAATTTTAAACTAACAAAATTTTAAGAGAAAGAAGGAGGGTTTCTCGGGTAAGGACTCGAAGTGATATTCGTGTTTGACCCAAAGAAAATTTATGCAGTTTTAAGTTTAAATATAAATAAGTTTTGAATCTAGTTTTGAAACTTTTCTTAAAATTTATGTCTTTATATAATAGATGTTTTAAATAATTGTTTTAAGGAAACTATATAATTTTTTTAACTTGTTAAGTTAAATGCTTAGGTTATAATTAACTTAAATTATATGATTTAATTAAATAAGTTAATTATAAAGATAAATGGTTTAAATATGATTATGATAATTAAGAAATTAAACATCTTAAGGTTAATTAAGACCTTGGATAATTAAGGTTTAATCAAATTAATAAAGTAATTAAAGAGTAATTAATTAATTAATAATTATTTAATGATTAGGGATTGATTAATTAATAATTAAGGTTATAAATGAATTAACTTGAGATTAATTAATTGGTAATTAGTGATCAAACAATGTAAGTATTAGAGATCAATTACTTAACTGTTTAGATACTTAATGTAAGCAATTAAAGGATTAAATTGTTAAGGGTAAATTAATTTAATTTGTAATAAAAGGTCAAATAATTAATAATTAAAGGTTAATTAATTGAGGATAACTAACTAATGAGATAATTCCTTAATGAAGCAATTATGGATAATTGATTTTAGATAGATAGTTTAAGGGTTGATTAATTAAGGAAATTGATTTAAGGGTTGGTCAGTAAATGAGATTAATTAAAAGATAATTAATCAAAGTAAATGATTATAGGATAATTAAATAAAGTAATTAATGAAGGAACAATGAAATTAATTAACTAATGAGAATACTTAAAGGTTAATTAATGTGAATAGTTAAAGGATAATTAATTTTTGAAATTTATTAAAGGTTGATTCTTAATGTAATGAAGGAATAATTAATTAAGGATGATTAATTAAGATGTTAACTAAAGGATGGTTAATTAATTAGTTTTTAATTAATTAATGATTTAATAAGTAGGATTTAAAGGTGATTAAGGCAACTAATTTAATTTATTTAAATTAATTAGAAATGGTGAGACTAATTAATCTTGCTTATGGATGATTGGATTTTATAAATACCTTGAATTGGTTGATATCTCTGATAAAAATGTTTTGTGATATGATATGTTTTGGTTATACTTTGATAATATGGTTATCTATCGATGATGAATTGCTGTGTAAAAGTAACATCCTGCAGCTAAAATTGAATTGTATTCACTTGAATAACTTGGGTTAAGATAACATTAGATTCGAAGAGACCAAAGTCGGGTATTAGCAAATACCCGAAACCACTTCGATTTGTAATCTTCAATAAACTCCTTATGGATTTGATATGTTAAATCAATAGGCTGGAATGAAATGATTTAAGTAATTGGACCCTTTAAACTATGTAGTGGTACATAGATATTGATGTGTGAAATAAGTGTTGACTATAACAAATTGAGAACCGTAGTGAAGTTTGAGTTACCCCGGGTTTTAAATAAGTTTTATGCTTTAGAATTTCATGTTAGATGGGTTTACTCACGCTGGTTTCCAGCCTGACCCGGGTGTTACTTTGAAGTAATGCTCGGGTTAGACCGAGTATTACAGATTTTCAGATAAGGACGTTCTGGAGCTCAGAGGCGAGATGGATGGCTGGAAAGTATGGAGTTTTCGTTGTGTATATTATTGTTTGTATTTATGGGACAAGTTAATTTTAACTGACCAATTTTGAGTAATGGTCGTAACTCTATAATATTGATGTAAATTAACTAATACAGTTTCCTTATTATAACTGCTATTTTATTAGATATTATATTTTGATCCGCTGCGAATGTGAGAATCTGTGTTTTGTTTTTTCTATTTCTTCTTCTTCTTCTATCTCTTTTCTTCTTTTCCCTAACTATCTGGAAATTTCAGGATCGAAAATTCTAGGTCGTTACATTTGGTATCAGAGCCAGGTTAAGCGAGAACCTTGGTTCTGGTGGGTGTACTAATTATGGATAGGGTCAGTGGTACCCTAAGATGAGTTGAGTGTGTATATATATGAGAGCGTACTTGTTATTTTCTTATATAAAGGTTTAAAAATGGTTGATTTTTAAAAAAGCTTATATTTTGATATGTAAAGCAATAATTTTTCTAATTATTATATATCTAAAGAAAATTTGTTGATGGATATTGAAATTGAATAAGAATTAAGTGATACATACATACATATATATATATATATATATATATATCCAAATGGGAATTGTATAGAATGAACTATACAAATAAGATGAATTAAAATTGGTTTCAAACCATAACATGGAACAGTTATTGTGTTTAATAATAGGATGATTGTTTTCCAATAAACAATGAAAAGGTTTAGGGAAGTAAACTTTTAAACAAGTAACTTGTAAATTAAAATGGATTTAAATTGTGAAGTTTTGAATTCTAAGCCTAGAAACATTTGAAATTGTTTCAAATTGCTAAAAGAAATAAAATATGTATATATGTATGGATATACATAATATCAAAGATGATTTGAAATAAACTCTAAAGTGATTGAGTTTTGATTTTCTCTGAAGTGTGATGTAAAAACACATAGTGAAATAAGTCTTTGAACTTATAGATAAGAAATAATATTGATAGAAATTTGATATTTGGAAGTGGGAATTCAAATTTGAGTAAGGTTAACGGGATAAATTGAATTTAACTCAGAGGAAGTAAAATAAGTTTTGAATGAACAACCTGAATTGGAAATTTCAAGCTAAAATTGAGATTTAACTTAGGGAAGTTAAATGGGTTGATTTGGTAGGGAGTTATGTGATATCAAAAAGGGTTGAAATCTGGGAATGGGTAGTGGCTGATGGATGTTTAAAAAAATTGGATGTTTCTTTATCCTAATATCATCTTGTTATTATCAATAATTTTTGAAATTTTGAATTGAGTTATTTAAAATAAATCAAGAAGTGGATTGTGATATTTTATATCCATTATTGAGATTAAGTGGAAATAAAGCCTAATTTTGAAGTTAATTAAAAGATTTTGATTTTTGAAATAAAATTGGAATCAGAGAAATGGAATCATTTTGGACTTAAGATTCGAATGTTTAAGATAAGTTGCAACTGAAATTGCTGAAAATTGGCTTCAAAAGTTGAATTTGGGAAATAAATTGGTTTTTGGAGGATTAAATTTTTTAAAAAGAATTTGAATTATTATTTGAACTTTGGAATAAGTTAAGTAAATGTAATTTAAACTGGAATTTTGTAATTTGGACTAAGAATTAAATTGTTTAAAGACTTTAAAAAAATAAAGGTTAATTTGGTTTAAGAGGTTAAGCCAATATTTGAAAATTTAACTCGAATTTATATAATTCGATATGATTTAAAGGGAGACTGAATTTGAAATTAGTTCAAATTGAAATTTGATTTGAATAATTTGGAATTGTAATTAAAGTTGAATAGTTTTAAATTCAAATGGAATTTGATTTGAATTTGGAAAGAAATCAAGGATAATTCAACATGAATTGGGATTGAATAACTTCAGTGGGTTGGAAAGTGATTGGAAATGGAGATTAGAATTGAAATTAATTCAAACTGGAATTGAAATGAATTGAAACTGAAACTGGTTAAATTTGAAATTTATTTGAATTATTTGAGATTGAAATCGAAGTTTAATAAAGTTTAAATTTGGAATGGAAATTGAAGTTATTTAAATTGAATTTATTGGGTGAAGATTGGGAAGTGGAATAGTTTGGCTCTGAAACTATTTTCAAAACAAATTATTTTAATACAAGCTTTCTTAAATCTATTTTTCCAAGCTATTTACTATATACAAACTTTCTTTTTAAAGCCCAACTATTTTGTACTTATTTTAAAATTATTTTTGAAACTATTTAACAATTTTACAACTGTTTTATAAACTAATTACTGTTTTTCAACTGTTTTATAACTAATTACTACTTTACAACTATTTTTGCAATTGCCTAAATATTGTAACGTCCCGCCTTTTCGCACGGTTTAAATCGACACACGTGCCAATTCAAACCATACAAAAGGGTGGATTGTTATGGGGTAAATAAGAAAAACAAGAAAGAAATAAAACAAAACAAAATCTCATAGCGAAAGGATAAAATATAATAATCAATATACAGTCCGTAAAACTGTTTACAAAACATTTGATTCTTCTTTATATGATAAATATAAGAGTTCACATAATGCAGTGGAATTAAATGGTGTAGTGGAATAATATAGTAGACAATAATACTACAAATCTTCGTCTTCGTCCTCCAGAATAAATCTTCAAATCCTGAAATGCTCGGACTGACCCGAGCGAACTGAAAAGACAAAACACTCGAGTCAGAACTAAAAGTCTTATTTAAGTAAAATCAACTGAAATAAATATGAGTGCAGTAACTTAAAAGATGCTCGGGATTCACATCTCTTAAGGATCCGTTAAACTATTTACTATGTAGTATATTTCGCTATTATAATAGTGACTATTTGTAAAATAAACTTACTTTTAAATAGCGTTAAGGGGTTACCCATATAGCCCTTAACACAAAATATATTTCCATAGTCTATACAGTACCGTAATCTCCTCCGTACTGGGCGTCGTCAGAGGGCACTCCATAGGTATGATACAAAACAAAATCGTATAAGACGCGCTAGGGTAGGTGACACGACACAACTAGGCAATACCGGGGTAGATATACCAATTGCTATCCGGGCTGGTGGTAACGCGTAGCAGCTACTACCGCCCACCTCGAACAACACCCCCAAAAATCAAAGAAATCAAAAGTGGCCATCGAATCAATCCAAAAGTCAGAGTATAATATCGAAGGAGTGCGTTCGATCAGAGGAATGACCTCATTGGCCCGAGAATCGCTCCTATTTTAGCCACCTTATGCCAACTCATGGGAGTCGGGTCCACGTATTTACCTTAAAGGAAATGCCGCCACCATCCTACTTCATTCTGCAATCTCCACCGCGTACACGGTTGTTAAAGTGGTTTTCGAGGTTGGCAGAGAGTATGAAAACTTCCGATCCCGGTCTCTTCAACAACCAAACGTTATTATAACACCGCGGTTATTTCAAAATAATTTATACTTTAAACCAGAATATAATATCTCTTTCAAAACCATATAAATACGATATCATTTATATTTTCAAAACCCCAAATCAATATGATATCATTTTTATTTTATAAATATCCCTTTCCCAGAAATCATAATATTTTCAAATATATATACCTTCAAACCATAGCTTGGAAACATAACCTTTAATACCTAATGGTTCAAATACTATATTACTTTACAAAATAAATATCTTCTTCAAATTTCACAATAAATTCCCAATATCAATTTGAACCTCCAAGTAAACAATTTTAATTCCCATATATTTCAAAGCTTAAATATTCTATATTTCAAAACTCTATAGTTCAAATATTTCAATCTTTAAATATTCCACTATTTCAAAATGGATTCTTTGAAAATTTAATATATATATATATATATATATATATCAAATCCAATTCCTATTATTTAAATTTGAAATATTTACTTACTAAACAAATATTATTCAGGTAAAACCCTTAAACTTCAATAACAGGGTATTCTTTTAAATCAAATTAACTTGAAAATATTCTTTAAAAAAATTTGAAATTTGTTTAAATCCTCTAATAAAAAATCAAGCTATAAGATCATACCCTTTAAATCTTCATTTATTTGCATTTCAAAAAAAAAAAATTGAGGAAAATTCCTAAATACTTTAATTCAATCATATTCACATTTATCTTCAACTTTACTTTTATTTGAGTTATCATAAACTCTATATACAATAGAATTTTAAATATATTCTTAACCATATTATATAAACGAAATCAACTTCATTATTTAGCTTATCTAAAAATTCGAAACAAATTTATACATAGCTAAATTCAAGAATTTTTACTATATATAGATATCACAATTTTATATTTATTAAACCGTATTCTTTCCAAAACCATAGAAAATCATTTCATAAATAATTATATATATACCACGGTGTCTGTATATAATTTTATATCCCATGGTTAAGTGATACGGATATTTATCATTTCAATCCGCAATTTAAAAATAAAAATGCGGTTGTATATCATTTCAAACTGCAATCCGGAATGAAATGAAAATGCATAATAATAACTTGCAGTTTATACAATATAAATACAACATCAATTCGTCCATCATATCAATCATCAAACATTCATCAATTTATCATCCAATTCAAACAATCACAATAAATAATAATTAATTACTGATAGTTAAATTTCCAATAATGAATTAAATAACTATTTAACTGTAGTTTATATGCAATAATAAATAAATTTAACTAGCAGGTTATATGCAATAATAAATTTTACTAAAATTTTAACTAACAGTTTTAATGCAAGGAATAAATTAATTAACAATTAACTGGCAGTTTTAAATGCAATAATGAATTAAATAACGCGTAAATCAATGAATGCAATTTAACTGAGAAAATGATGAAATATATGTCAAACAACTACAAATAAAATTTTAAACACATCATAAATAATTTAACCAACATAAGTAATCTTAGAAGTTGTGAGTGGGTTAAAACACTCACCTTTTGAATTTAAATTGAATTTAAATCCAATTTAAACCCAAAATTTCAACAGTCTCCAAATCCATCCAAAATAGTTCCAAAACGTCCGTAATTCTAACACGATCCCAGCAAAACAAACCGCGCATGAATCCGAGCTCGTATGAAAAAGTTAGGAAAATTAGAAGATTGGAAAATTCTGGTCCTGAGTCGACTTCGGGTTCAACTTCGGTCCAACGCCTCAATTCGCCGGTGCTTGCTTGGAATTTTTGCCAAAACGACCCGGAGTGACCCGAGTAACTTTCTTCCTAACCCGAAGTAGATGCAGCGTTTTTGCCTCTGAAACTCGAAGCGCGACCAGAAGTGGCTGCAGATCCGCAAATTTTTTTTTTTTGAAATTGAAATTGGATTGGGAAGATTAGGGTTTGCAGTGGAATGAGGAAGAGCATACGTTCAGAATGAGGAATAAGCAATGACCTAGGGTTTATAACCGCATATATATAGGCAAACAAAATAGAAAGAATGGGCTAGGTTGGATTTGGGTTTTGAATGATAATTGACCCGAAAAGCCCGTTTCGATTCCGGAACGAAAAATGGTCAACCCATATAACAAAATATATGTTTAAAAATATTTTAAATGCAATGGAAAAAGTTTCACGTCCAAATTCCATCGTATGAAGAAGTTATGCTAAATTCAAATTTTCCAAATTGATTTCAATTGATTTAAATTGCATAAATTTCAAGGCGTTTCGAGTCTGTACGATCAAAAGACAAGTCCGATCGCTACGAAACTTGAAACACTATTATAATTCACCGTTACGGATCCGATGAAACTAGTTTCATTAAAATCCGAGTCAGTGACCAAAATGTCTATTTTTATATTAATTAAATAAATGTATAATTAATTGATTAAATCAAATTTTTAAATTTCAATTCTAAAATTGACAATTTTATCACCTTATATTTCTCAAACATTTTAATGATTTAAACAAATTTAAATGTCTATTTAGAGAAGATAAATTTATAAATTTCAATATAAACCTTCAATTTCATTAATTTCAAAATTATAATTAAAATTTCCAACAATTCTATTAAATTCACTATTCATTCTATTATTAAATTCATCGTTATCAAAAGGATGCAATTTACATTGGTTCACGATTGTTTACATTTATTTTCTTAGGTTTCATCTACATTTCCATTTATGCAATATTTCAAATGTTAAGTTTCCATTTAATTGCAATAAATCATATTATCGTAATTTAAATTCAAATAAATGGAAAAAATGTTGATTCCCATTCTTATTATTCAAACAAACATTATCCTCTAAACATATTGAACATTTGTTTACGTTACATTACATTGATACTTCCAATTTCACCTTTATTCGTATTAACTATTTTAATTCCACTTATTGTGTAATAACTACTATATTGAAATTTGTCAATTTCACTCATAAATTTTGATTTTAAAACCAATTAACTAATTTACCTTGGTGCTATCCTTTATTACATTAATCGTTACTTTAAATTACATTAATAAAACATTAAATTTAGATATAGTTACTAATTATTTACATAGTTTATTTAACACCTTATATAACAAGCCACCTATATTACTTGCATTTAAGTTCGTTACTCATCAAACCAGATTTATAATTCCATATTCAATGCTAATTTATTTCATTGCAATTAATATACGCCTATTTACACACCTTCATACTTTAATTATCAACCAACAATTTATTATGCATTATTTCATCAATTAATATCAATTTTGAATTTATTTTCCAATTTACCGATTTCATTCAATTATACCCTTACGAATTGGTTTCCCTCAATTGGTATTGCATTTCATTCGCTTTATTAATATTTACCTTAGTTAGCCTTAACGTAGTATTAGATTAAAATTTCATTGGTTACATCCCATTGAATTAACATTCTCCGATTACCAAATTAATCTACATCAAATTGCACTAATTAAGTGAATTAACTGTAATTGATTTCAAACTAACTTTTACGAACTAAATAAATATGTAACTTATAACAATTGTTACCCTTAACTCTTAATTACCTTTAAAAGTTCATTAATTACAACAAATGTTCCAATCAGCTATATAATTCAAATTTCATCTTTTATTTGTGTTCAATATTTTATTTCATTATGCTGAAATTTAGGCGCTTATACCCATTTAATATCCCAATTCATTGTTTTATCTTGGTTTCAAATTTTTAATTAAATCAATTGCCATCTTTGCATAAAATTAACATTTCTATTAAACTTCCATTCACACTTCCATTATTATTTTAACAATCATTAAAATGATCAGTTAAAACTTCACAATGGTTTAAACCAATTGGGATTACACTACACATTTAATATTTATCAACTTGTTCTAACCTTATTAGCTAAATTTACGTTCAGTTGCTATTCAATATATATATATAAATTCATAAGTTCAATATTTAAATTCGTTTCTTATATTAAATTCATTAGTAAGTATTCCTTTTCCCGTATTACAACAAATTGGGAATTTCATTAGATCCATTAATTATAAATTTTAATTAGCATTGTTACATTTTTAATTCACTTATTATTTCATAAATAAGTTACCCAAATTTTATTCTCCAAATATTAAATCACAAAGTCGTACGTGATTTACCATTTACATTACCCTTTTTTCACGTTTGCTTCATTATAAATTACCAAATTTTGTTTCCTTCAAAAATTAAATTACACAATTTTAATTAAAATAACCAACTTAATTATTAAAATTTTACGGGTCGTTACACTCTCCCCCACTCAAAACTTTTCGTCCCCGAAAAGGAAAAGGAAGGAAGAAGAAAGAATTAAGAAATCAATATATCATACTAAAATATTAAATTCATAAACAAATGAATTTACAAAATTTATTACTTTAAATAAAATATATCCATTTTATAACCAATAAATCTTTTTATACTTAAATAAATAAAGTTTGGAAAATATTTTCAAAAGTTCTAAGTCCAAAATTTTACGGAAAATTTCGGCAGAGTCTCCTTTGTACGGGGAGGCTCGGGAGAAAATATAATATCGATTATAGTAATATACAACATATATTTTGCAAAATAATATAAAATCCCAACACGGGAAAAGTAATATAATAGCGCTATACCGCAATCCGAAAACGTACCTATTTGTCGGGCAATATACGCTTAATTATGAAACCAAATGCAGTAATAATTTCCTGCATTTCACTCATATAATCTAAAAGGGTTAACAATTATATAGAGTGAAATATTTAAAGTGGTTTCAATTATAAATAACCAAATCAGTACAACAATAATCAATTGCAACAAACAGCATACAACCATCACACAAACATCAACACAAAGCAATCATTCATTCATATCAAACAAAACAAATAGTTGTTCGGGTTCAAACTTCAAATTGTATAGAATGAAAAATAAACTACTAAGCGCATCAATTACTCAACAGTCTTAGATGAAACTAAATAGATTATTTATACATCCAAACAATCTTAAAGTATCTTCACCCAAACAACCATAAACCAAACAACAAAAATTCCAAACGACAAATCACATTTATTTATTTATTTATTTGCATTACATTCATTTCTCAAATTTCATTTACTTATTTAGCGCTTACATTTCTATTATATTAAATTTTAGAAATACTTCAATTTCAACTTAAGTTTATAACTCTATGACATCAAATTTTTATTTATTAAGGTGCTTCATTTTTTTTCCACTCTTAATATTATTTATTTATCGTATTCATCTTTCCATTTATTTTATTATAAATAAATTCAATTCTTTTTAAACTTATTTTATTTCTTTATAACTGTTCTATTATATTTAATTAGTGGCCTTTCAGTCATAACCTAGATTTATAACAATTATAACATTAGATTCTTATTAATAACAGCAATTTATTGAACACTTCATTACATACTTTTACTTGTACCACTTCCATTACATTTTCTTATTACACATTTCAACTTTTAATATTTCGGTAAGTTATATATATGTTTATAAGGATGTAGTTGAAAGTTATACAAGTTTCTTCTATTCCTTTTATTTAATTTATTGTTCAATAATAATCCTTTGTTTTATATGTTACAAATTTCAAATTTCCTTTAATTTCATTTATAACCAGGCATTTAATCTCTTATTTATTTAAAGATTCCAATTATTACTTAACTACCATTTCACTATCCTAATTAAAACTATTAATTATCGGAAATTCAAGAATTAAATACCGGGTTTAGATTTCAATTCATTTTAAAATAATAGATAAATATAAACTTATAATTTATATATCTAAGTAGATTTAAAACAAATTAAAAATTCACTTTTGTTTATCAAAATCATTCTGTACTCGAACTGCTACAGTGGCCTTCCCACTTCGAAACTCGAAAATGAAAGTCGATGATGCGTGCACTCATCACCGAAATTATTTTCCAGCGACAGAGAGGGGAGTACAACTTATTTCTTTCCAGAATTTCTTTAAAACCATCCTTTCAAATTATGTAGTAATATTTATGTCAGAAAATACTTCTAAATAATATTATTATATTTTCAAAATCCTTTGAAAGCAATTTTTCAAAATCCCAGACTTAAGTTCTAAAATTTCCAAATTTCCATTGATTTTATTTTCAATCTTAATTTACCTATTATTTATAAATTTTATTCCTAAAAACCAATATATTGCAACCAAATATAATTTTTGTAAAATTTATGTATATAGAAAATATAATAGGCAAAATTATTTCATCCACCTATAAATAAACAAATATTGTGTCGGTCTGTCCTATTAAGTGTTTAGAAATCCCTTTGATATCATACCGTCCCATGCACCAACCAGAATGTATAAACACAAAACGGAACAGATTAACATAATATTAAAACCCTTTTATAACATTAAAAAATACGCTCTCTCATATATATACACTCAGCGACTCCCATAGGGTATTACTACCCTATTAGTAAAGAGTCAAACCCCATAAAGCTAAGATTTATCGCTAAACCAAAGCTCTGATACCAGATGTAACGTCCCGCCTTTTCGCACGGTTTAAATCGACACACGTGCCAATTCAAACCATACAGAAGGGCAGACTGTTATGGGGTAAATAAGAAAAACAAGAAAGAAATAAAACAAAACAGAATCTCACAGCGGAAGGATAAAATATAATAATCAATATACAGTTCATAAAACTGTTTACAAAATATTTGATTCTTCTTTATACAATAAATATCAGAGTTCACATACCAATAAATATGAATGCAGCGGAATTAAATGGTGTAGTGGAATAATATAGTAGATAGTAATACTACAAATCTTCGTCTTCGTCCTCCATAATAAATCTTCAAATCCTGAAACGCTCGGACTGACCCGAGCGAAGTGAAAAGACAAAACACTCGAGTCAGAACTAAAAGACCTTATGTAAGTTAAATCAACTGAAACAAATATGAGTGCAGTAACTTAAAAGTTGCTCGGGATTCACATCTCTTAAGGATCCGTTAAACTATTTACTATGTAGTATATTTCGCTATTATATTAGTGTCTATTTGTAAAATAAACTTACTTTTAAATAGTGTTAAGGGGTTACCCATATAGCTCTTAACACAAAATATATTCTCATAGTCTATACAGTACCGTAATCTCCCCCGTACTAGACGTCGTCAGAGGGCCCTCCATAGGTATGGTACAAAACAAAATCGTATAAGGCGCGCTAGGGTAGGTGACACGGCACAATTAGGCAATGCCAGGGTAGATATACCAATTGCTATCCGGACTAGTGGTAACGCGTAGCAGCTACTACCGCCCACCTCGAACAACACCCCCAAAAATCAAAGAAATCAAAAGTGGCCACCGAATCAATCCAAAAGTCAGAGTATATAATCGAAGGAGTGCGTTCGGTCAGAGGAATGACCTCATTGGCCCAAGAATCGCTCCTGTTTTAGCCACCTTATGCCAACTCATGGGAGTCGGGTCCATGTATTTACCTCAAAGGAAACGCCGCCACCATCCTACTTCATTCTTGAATCTCCACCGCATACACGGTTGTTAAAGTGTTTTTCAGGGTTGGCAGAGAGTATGACAACTTCCGATCTCCGTCTCTTCAACAACCAAACGTTATTATAACACCGCGGTTATTTCAAAATAATTTATACTTTAAACCAGAATATAATATCTCTTTCAAAACCATAAAAATACGATATCATTTATATTTTTAAAACCTCAAATCAATATGATATCATTTTTATTTTATAAATATCCCTTTCCCAAAATCATAATATTTTCAAATATATATACCTTGAAACCATAGCTTTGAAACATAACTTTTAATACTTAATGGTTCAAATACTATACTAATTTATAAAATAAACAGCTTCTTCAAATTTCACAATAAATTTCCAATATCAATTTGAACCTCTAAGTAAACCATTTTAATTCCCATATATTTCAAAGCTTAATTATTCTATACTTCAAAACTCTATAGTACATATATTTCAATCTTTAAATATTCCACTATTTCAAATGGATTCTTTGAAAATTTAATATATATCAAATCCAATTCCTATTATTTAAATTTGAAATATTTACTTACTAAACAAATATTATTCAGGTAAAACCCTTAAACTTCAATAACAGGGTATTCTTTTAAATTAAATTAACTTGAAAATATTCTTTAAACAAATTTGGTATTCGTTTAAATCCTCTAATCAAAAATCAAGCTATAAGATCATACCCTTTAAATCTTCATTTACTTACATTTCAAAACAAATTTTTTTTTTTGAGGAAAATTCCTAAATACTTTAATTCAATCGTATTCACATTTATCTTCAACTTTACATTTATTTGAGTTATCATAAACTCTATATACAATAGAATTTTAAATATATTCTTAACCATATTATATAAACGAAATCAACTTCATTATTTAGCTTATTTAAAAATTCGAAACAAATTTATACATAGCTAAATTCAAGAATTTTTACTATATATATATATATCACAATTTTATATTTATTAAACCGTATTCTTTCCAAAACCATAGAAAATAATTTCAAAAATTATTTTATATATATACCGCAGTGCCTGTATAAAATTTTCTATCCTATGGTCAAGTGATATGGATATTTATCATTTCAATCCACAATTTAATAATAAAAATGCGGTTGTATATCATTTCAAACCGCAATCCCAAATGAAATGAAAATGCATAATAATAACTTGCAGTTTATACAATATAAATACAACATCCATTCGTCCATCATATCAATCATCAAACATTCATCAATTTATCATCCAATTCAAACAATCACAACAATAAATAATAATTAATTACTGATAGTTAAATTTCCAATAATGAATTAAATAACTGTTTAACTGTAGTTTATATGCAATAATAAATAAACTTAACTAGCAGGTTATATGCAATAATAAATTTTACTAAAATTTTAACTGACAGTTTTAATGCAATGAATAAATTAATTAACAATTAACTGGCAGTTTTAAATGCAATAATGAATTAAATAACGCGTAAATTAATGAATGCAATTTAACTAAGAAAATGATGAAATATATGCCAAACAGCTACAAATAAAATTTTAAACACATCATAAATCAATTTAACCAACATAAGAAATCTTAGAAGTTGTGAGTGGGTTAAAACACTCACCTTTTGAATTTAAATCCAATTTAAACCTAAAATTTCAAAAGTCTCCAAATCCATCCAAAACAGTGCCAAAACATCCGTAATTTTAACACGATCCCAGCAAAACAAACCGCGCATGAATCCGAGCTCGTATGAAAAAGTTAGGAAAATTAGAAGATTGGAAAATTCTGGTCCTGAGTCGACTTCGGGTTCAACTTCGGTCCACCGCCTCAATTCCCCGGTGCTTGCTTGGAGTTTTTGCCAAAACGACCCGGAGCGACCCGAGTAACTTTCTTCCTAACCCGAAGTAGGTGCATCGTTTTTCCCTCTAAAACTCGAAGCGCGACCAAAAGTTGCTGCAGATCCGCAATTTTTTTTTTCCTTTTTTTTTGAAATTGAAATTGGATTGGGAAGATTAGGGTTTGCAGTGGAATGAGGAAGAGCATACGTTCAGAATGAGGAATAAGCAATAACCTAGGGTTTATAATCACATATATATAGGCAAACAGAATAGAAAGAATGGGCTAGGTTGGATTTGGGTTTTGAACGATAATTGACCCGAAAAGCCCGTTTCGATTCCGAAACGGAAAATGGTCAACCCATATATCAAAATATATGTTTAAAAATATTTTAAACGCGATGGAAAAAGTTTCACGTCCAAATTCCATGGTATGAAGAAGTTATGCTAAATTCAAATTTTCCAAATTGATTTCAATTGATTTAAATTGCATAAATTTCAAGGCGTTTCGAGTCTGTACGATCAAAAGACAAGTCCGATCGCTACGAAACTTGAAACACTATTTTAATTCACCGTTACGGATCCGATGAAACTGGTTTCGTTGAAATCTGAGTCAGTGGCCAAAATGTCTATTTTTATATTAATTAAATAAATGTATAATTAATTGATTAAATCAAATTTTTTAATTTGAATTCTAAAATTGACAATTTTCTCACCTTATATTTCTCAAACATTTTTAATGATTTAAACAAATTTAAATGTCTATTTAGAGAAGATAAATTTATCAATTTCAATATAAACCTTCAATTTCATTAATTTCAAAATTATAAATAAAATTTCCAACAATTCTAATAAATTCAATATTCATTCTATTATTAAATTCATCGTTATCAAAAGGATGCAATTTATATTGGTTCACGATAGTTTACATTTATTTTCTTAGGTTTCATCTACATTTCCATTTATGCAATATTTCAAATATTAAGTTTCCATTTAATTGCAATAAATCATATTATCGTAATTTAAATTCAAATAAATGGAAAAAATGTTGATTCTCATTCTTATTATTCAAACAAACATTATCCTCTAAACACATTGAACATTTGTTTACATTACATTACATTGATACTTCCAATTTCACCTTTATTCGTATTAACTATTTTAATTCCACTTATTGTGTAATAACTACTATATTGAAATTTGTCAATTTCACTCATAAATTTGGATTTTAAAACCAATTAACTAATTTACCTTGGTGCCATCCTTTATTACATTAATCGTTACTTTAAATTACATTAATAAAACTTTAAATTTAGATATAGTTACTAATTATTTACATAGTTTATTTAACACCTTATATAACAAGCCACCTATATTACTTGCATTTAAGTTCGTTACTCATCAAACCAGATTTATAATTCCATATTCAACGCTAATTTTTTTCATTGCAATTAATATACGCCTATTTACACACCTTCATACTTTAATTATCAACCAACAATTTATTATGCATTATTTCATCAATTAATATCAATTTTGAATTTATTTCCCAATTTACCGATTTTATTCAATTATACCCTTACGAATTGGTTTCCCTCAATTGGTATTGCATTTCATTCGCTTTATTAATACTTACCTTAGTTAGCCTTAACGTAGTTTTAGACTAAAATTTCATTGGTTACATCCTATTGAATTAACATTCTCCGATTACCAAATTAATCTACATCAAATTGCACTAATTAAGTGAATTAACTGTAATTGATTTCAAACTAACTTTTACGAACTAAATAAATATGTAACTTATAGCCATTGTTACCCTTAACTCTTAATTACCTTTAAAAGTTCATTAATTACAACAAATGTTCCAATCAGCTATATATTTCAAATTTCATCTTTTATTTGTTTTCAATATTTTATTTTATTATGCTGAAATTTAGGCGCTTATACGCATTTAATATCCCAATTCATTGTTTTATCTTGGTTTCAAATTTTTAATTAAATCAATTGCCATCTATGCATAAAATTAAAATTTCTATTAAACTTCCATTCACACTTCATTATTATTTTAACAATTATTAAACATTATGATCAGTTAAAACTTCACAATGGTTTAAATCAATTGGGATTACATTACACATTTAATATTTATCAACTTGTTCTAACCTTATTACCTAAATTTACGTTCAGTTGCTATTCAATATATATATAAATTCATAAATTCAATATTTAAGTTCGTTTCTTATATTAAATTCATTAATAAGTATTCCTTTTCCCGTATTACAACAAATTGGAAATTTCATTAAATCCATTAATTATAAATTTTACTTAGCATTGTTACGTTTTTAATTCACTTATTTATTCATAAATAAGTTACCCAAATTTTATTCTCCAAATATTAAATCACAAAGTCTTACGTGATTTACCATTTACATTACCCTTTTTTTCACGTTTGCTTCATTATAAATTACCAAATTTTGTTTCCTTCAAAAATTAAATTACTCAATTTTAATTAAAATAACCAACTTAATTATTAAAATTTTACGGGTCGTTACAAATATTCTATAACTATTTAACTATTTTCCAACTATATTACAATTACCTATCTATCTTATAGCTATTTTACAAACTAATAATTATTTTTACAACTACTTATCTATTTTTAAAAAAAATTCAAGCTATTTCCTAAATTTAAGCTGGACAGTGTTCAAACTGTTATTGATTAAATACCCAATTGAGATAGGATTGAGGTGGTAATCCAAATGAGGATTGAAGCAACTGTGAATAAGTGAATAGAAATTAAAGTGAATGTGAATAGAAAGGGAATTGATTTGGCTAATAAAAAATAAGGATAGATACGTAGAATGTACGTATATTATTCTATTCGCATAACGACTTGATCCAGATTCGAGCACAAAATTTCGAGATAGTATGTCGATCCGAGTTGGGATTTTTCACTCGATTTTCGATGGCGTACCTGGATAGGATTTTTGATTGGTTCTGGAAATTCTCTATTATAGTTATGACTATGCAAGGAGAATGACGGTTTCTGATTAAAAAACCAGATCCGAGTCCGCACTAGGAAGTTTGGTGGACGATACTAGTTCGGAAGTGAAATTGTGTAATCGAGTGAGCGATCAGATTGATATTGCATACGGATGATATGTGTACATCGTGTGGGTTTGAATGAAATTGATATTGAAAAATTTGTGTATAAAAAAATGTAAAATGGTTGTTGAAATGAAGAGTATATTTTGTGAAAAATATGATGAAATAAAGTGGAAATTGAATATTTCTATGGTAGAAATTTACTTTGTGGAAGTAAGTAATATGGTTAGTGACTTTATAGAGAAATTAATTTTGAATATTGATTTGGCATAAACAAAGTTATTGATAAACTCCCCTTGTTGAATCTATAACCAGAAGAAAAGGGTTTTGAAAATATTTGAAGTATAAAGAGGGAATTTATACAAATATGAAGTGATCCAAAGATTTTCAAAGTTATATATATATATATATATATATATATATATATATATATATAAAGGACCTTATAAGAATGACTTTGGAGAAAAGGTTTTTGGAACCTATGGATTTTGGAAAGGCTTATGATTTTTGAGGAAAAATCATTTTTGGAAATTTGGAAAGCCTAGTTTGAGAATTATCGATTTTGGAGCAATCGATTTTGAGAAAAGAAGATTTATATGAGATTCATACTAGGTGTATGATTTGGAAGATACTATATGTGTATAATATAAAGTGTTTTGAAAATGGCTTTAAAGAAAAAGGTGCTCCCTTGAAATGAACTTCTCAGGAGTACCACAGGTTGGTACTACCTTGAGCCCCAAAGGGGGGAGGCTCTAAAGTGGATCCTGTGAGGAAGTCTAAAAAAATTGAAGTTCCTGAGGATTATTGGGTAGCAAAAGTCAAGGGCGCTGATGCCTACAGGGGCATTTGGGTTATGCTATGACGACAGTGTAACTCGATGTCGCTGCGATCTACTGTGGACCATAGCTGAAATCATGTGGAGGTGAGTGTCAACGGTCTAGGTTTGATTTTGCTGGGAAGGCAACGTAACATCGGTAGACTGCGATCTATGGTCGAGTGGAGAAGTTTCACTCTTTTGGCCGCAAAATTCGAGGCGCTGATGCCTACAGTTACATGGGTTTTTGTTGTGATAGCAACGTAACATCAGAAGTAGCTACGATCTGTAGTGGGTTCCATAGCGTAATCGAGGGGCGCGGAGTGCCTACAGTTATCTATAGATTTTGCCAGGATGGCAATATAGCCATCGGGTTAACTGCGACCATGGATGGAGGTGATGATTTCCAGAGCATTCTCACAAAATATGTTCCCTCTGTTTTCAAAAATGTTTTCTATATTTTCAATAAAAATTATTTTCCAACTATTTTCACTAGGTGTTGAAAACGGGTTTACCAACTACTTATAGATTATCAGTCCTACGCCTGATCAACGTATGACCGAATCTCTATGAGAACGAGGATGGACTTATTGAAACATCGAGTTATAATTAGTATTTTTATAAAACTATTATGGCAATATTATATAGATTTTAAAGTGTTTTGAAAGTGATCAAAGAATATTTTTTCTGATAATAAGCATTTTAATAATTCTGGCATCGTTCCTTTTCGGGACGAAAAGGTTCGAAGGGGGGAGGAATGTGATAACTCGAATTTTGAACATCCGTTAATTTGATAATTAACTAATTTTAAACTATTAAGATACCGATTTCATTTGATTAAACAAATAAAATTTGATAAATAAGGATATCTGGATATGTATACAGATGAATTGAACTATAATAAATACTAAATACCGGGATAAATATATATTTGATAATCTCCTGATATAATTGTTGAATTTGACGATGTTAGTTTAATGATTTTCTTTTATAAATATTTATTTGGCAAAATTTATCTTTTCTAAGCTAATAAGAATAATTTTCTTATATATATATATATATATATTGTATTGAAAGTTATGTTTTGGAATTAATAAATATATATATATATATATATAGATACTTATTTTAGTGTTAAAAATATAAAAGTCAAATTTAAGTAAATCTTTGAAAATTATATATATATATATATATATATATATATATATATATATATATATATATATATATAATTGGGTTGTAAGTATATAAAATGAGACTTAATAAAAAGATTTAAAACTCTTTTCTTTTATATACTTGAAAATAAGCATAGTAGTATATATAAATATAAATATAATACTTAAGAATGATACATGAATTTATGATATAAATATAATAGGTAAATTAAGTAAGGGTTTAGAACATAAAATACTTTATCTTGACATTTGTAAATTTTTAAAGCATGCATTAAACAAATGTAAATATTTCTCTTAATATTCAAACAAGTGTTAGTTTAGAAAAAATACAAGTGGTAAGATGTATTCATTTTATTATTTTTTTCTTTTTAAATCTATAATGTGAATAAAACATCAAGTTTAGGAACTCAGGCTTCATACTTCACAAAATCAAGAAATCAAAGAAAAGGAAAAAGATAAAACAACAGTTTCAAATTAAAACCTGAAAAAAAAAACAAATGCAAGCATCTGATTCATTTCAACTCAGCAATTTAACATCAAGGTTCGGGCAAATAAACAGTTCGGATCAGTAAGCAAATCATCATCAAGAAGCAAAAACAAAATTTGCCAGTTTCAAAACCTTGCCTTGGTATATTCTATAGGTGAGTAAACTTTTCTTAAAAACAGTTTAAACTATGTTCATACTTGAGATATGTGATGAACCTGTAGAGTTAAGTTGTAATAGAGTTTGCTTGGATGATTTCAACAAGGTTATAGATTGAATTACACTGTTATTGCTTTGCATGTCTGTGTGTTTACATATTCCTGACCTCTGTTGTTTCACAGTATCAAGAATCAACATATAAAATTTATATCATCCTATCCAAATCAATTCAAGCTTTGATTTCTAAAGGTAAAATGTCAGTAAATATGTAATATCAAATTTAGAATTTGATCCAAGAATTTATATTAAGAATTATTTCAAAAATATGATTTGACAGTAGAAATCAATTATATGGCAAAAAAATAAATTATTATAATTCCAAGATTTGATCTTATAAATAGGATCGTATTGCAGTATAATGAATATAGGTAAGGAAATCAAAAATTTTAGGATTGTATACGTTGAGATTTGTCGTGTTGATCGTTTTTGGGTAATTGGTCGTTTGCCGTCGATGGGCGGCGAGGGGAGGGTCAAGATTTAGGCTGGAGCAGGATGGGAAGTGGGGAAACTTAGGAAAAATAGTTTGGTATTTTTCTGATGGCCTAAGTTGCTTGACGAAGTTGAGGTAGGGTTTTAAAACCCCAGTTTTGTCGTCGTGGTATTCTTGTCGATTTCATCACCATGGGGAAGTCGGGGTCGTTCACGAAGGGGGAAATGGTTCGTCGGAGTGTGACGCGACTTTGGGATGGTCGGCGTGGGATTTGATGGTCGGAGGCGATGTCTAGGGTGGATTTTCCCCGACTGGATGGTTGCAGACATTGATTGTTTGTTTCGATTTTGATTGGAAGGCGAGATCGTCAAATCTGGTGATCGAATGAGTCGACAAGATTATCGACGACTTGAGGTTGGCCTTGGCATGGTGTCGGAGTTGATCGGACTGACGTGCACGTGCATGCGTGCATGTTCGTTACCGGTGACGTTGAGATCATGAAGTTGAAGCTTTTGCTCGGTGTTGGTCTCGTGTAGTTTTGTTTTTGGCTCAAGGTGTTTTTACTTAAGTTCCAGGTTTGAATTTTAAACTAACAAAATTTTAAGATAAAGAAGGGGGGTTTCTTGGGTAAGGACTCGAAGTGATATTCGGGTTTGATCCAAAGAAAATTTGTGCAGTTTTAAGTTTAAATATAAATAAGTTTTGAATCTAGTTTTGAAACTTTTCTTAAAATTTATCTCTTTATATAATAGATGTGTTAAATAATTGTTTTAAGAAACTATATAATTTGTTTAACTTGTTAAGTTAAATGCTTAGGTTATGATTAACGTTAATTATATGATTTAATTAAATAAGTTAATTATAAAGATAAATGGTTTAAATATGATTATGATAATTAAGAAATTAAACATCTTAAGGTTAATTAAGACCTTGGATAATTAAGGATTAATCAAATTAATAAAGTAATTAACGAGTAATTAATTGATTAATAATTAATTAATGATTAGGGATTGATTAATTAATAATTAAGGGTTATAAATAAATTAACTTGAGATTAATTATTTGGTAATTAGTAATCAAACAATGTAAGTAATTAGAGATCAATTACTTAACTGATTAAATACTAAATGTAAGTAATTAAAGGATTAAATTGTTAAAGGTAATTTAATTTGATTTGTATTTAGAGGTCAAATAATCAATAATTAAAGGTTAATTAATTGAGGATAATTAACCAATGAGATAATTCTTTAATGAAGCAATTATGGATAATTGATTTTAGATAGATAATTTAAGGGTTGATTAATTAAGGACATTGATTTATGGGTTGGTCAGTAAATGGGATTGATTAAAAGATAATTAATCAAAGTAAATGATTTTAGGATAATTAATTAAAGTAATTAATGAAGGATCAATGTAATTAATTAACTAATGAGAATATTTAAAGGTTAATTAACATGAATAGTTTAAGGATAATTAATTTGTGAAATTTATTAAAGGCTAATTACTTAATATAATTGAGGAACAATTAATTAAGGATGATTAATTAAGATGTTAACTAAAGGATGATTAATTAATTAGTTTTTAATTAATTAATGATTTAATAAGCAGGATTCAAAGGTGATTAAGGCAAATAATTTAATTTATTTAAATTAATTAGAAATGGTGAGACTAATTAATCTTGCTTATGGATAATTGGATTTTAGAAATACCTTGAATTGGTTGATATCTCTGATATAAAATGTTATGTGATATGATATGTTTTGGTTATACTGTGATAATGTGGTTATCTATCGATGATGAATTGCTGTGTAAAAGTAACATCCTGTAGTTAAAATTGAATTGTATTCACTTGAATAACTTAGGTTAAGATGACATTGGATTCGAAGAGACCAGGGTTGGGTATTAGCAAATACCCGAAATGACATTGATTTGTAATCTTCTATAAATTCCTTGTGGATTTGATATGTGAAATAAATAGGATCGAATGGAATGATTTAAGTAATTGGACCCTTTAAACTATGTAGAGGTACATAGATATTGATGTATGAAATAAGTGTTGACTATAACAAATTGAGAACTTGTAGTGCAGTACGAGTTACCCCGGGTTTTAAATAAGTTTTATGCTTTAGAATTTCATGTTAGATGGATTTACTTACGCTGGTTTCTAGCCTGACCCGGGTGTCACTTTGGCGTAATACTCGGGTCAGACCGAGTATTATAGATTTTCAGGTAAGGACGTTTTGGAGCTCAGGAGGCGAGCTGGATGGCAGGAACGTATGGAGTTTTCGCTGTGTATATTATTGTTCGTATTTATGGGACAAGTTAATTTTAACTGTCCAATTTGAGTAATGGTTGTAACTCTGATGTATTGATGTAAATTAACTAATACAGTTTCCTTTGTATAACTGCTATTTTATTTTATATTATATTTTGATCCGCTGCGAATGTGAGAATCTGTGTTTTGGTGTTTCTATTTCTTCTTCTTCTTCTATCTATTTTCTTCTTTTCCCTAACTATCTGGAAATTTCGGGATCGAAAATTCCAGATCTTTACAGGCATCCCCCATGGCTAATGCCAAACCATGTTTTTTGTTGCTGGTGGATGTTTAGCCTTTCCTTTATAGATGAGGGTGGCTTTAACCAATTCGAAAACCTAACATGTGCTTTCGAAAGGGATGCTTATGCCGAATGCTCTCCTAATGTATGTAGATGAAGAGAAACCAATCGTTTTGAATGGTTTAGTGAATGTGTAGAAAATATGCTACTCACTGCCTTTAAAAGGTGGCTTTCAACGTCGTCGAAAGATCTCTGCTTACTCTGTTGAAACGTCCTCTTGACCTCTTCATTAGGTGGTGCTAGCGCTTTCATCTTCTTGTCGAAGGCTTTATCTCATGTTTAGATAGATCGCTACAATGCCCTTTGGTCTTTATCAACTCTTTTGTCCTTCTTTCATACTTTCATTCTTGAGAATAATTTTACGGCTAACATTAGTTTTAAAGAAGCTTGAATTAATCTTATATGGATAAATTTATATTTTTCTTTATGTAGATTCAAATGTTTTTTTTGAAAATAAGCTTAACGAATTGTACTTCGGATAAAGGAATTTCCTGTTATGCTATTTTAATTATGTAATATGAATTTTTAACAAAACTTCCATTTTTTTAAAAACTTTTGAAAGCGAGTAAGCTAGAATATTCCAATTATTCAAAATTTGTTCTAAATCTTCATTTATGGTCGTTTCCTTATTTTTATTTGTAACTTCTATTTCTAGACTATTAAGATTGTCAATAATGGTACATCTAATAGAAAAGGCTCTATTTAACCTATCCATTTATACGTTATCACTACAACGATTTACACTAAAATTCTGTAAAAATGTCTAACTTCAACGGCTAATTGAGAACAAAACAATAGTGCGACTTAAGGATGAATCCCAAATTTCAAATGTATAAAAAGGATTTAGTTAAAAATATTAATAGACTTAACAATTTAATAGCTCAATAGATCTAACTTGTAGTTAATAAAAGTGGTAGTGAATAGTACTGCTACAGTGTAAACTTACTACAATAATTTCTACAGTGGTGTCTAGATTTTGTATGACCATTCTTCCTTAAAGGTGTCGACACTTTCTTCTTGGATGCTTTAAACCTTATAGCAACTCTCCTTTACTCTGGCTCTGATACCAAACTTTCCTAGACTTACATCCACAACACATTTTAGAAGTATAATAAGTACCAAAAATGTAGGGCCTTCGTAACATTCAATATCGAAGCTTGGATTAAGAGATTTTGACTTAGGTCAACTTGCTAAAGCCTAATTTGATACTTGGATCCATTAGAGATAAGGTAGGAGCTATCGCTATGGAGTGGCTTAAGTGATATATGAGAGAGCATACTTGTTATAATTTGTTTTCAAAACTACATAGTGGTATATATAGTATATAGGTTGTATTGTATTCACAAACACCATTTATTTCTTTTATGTGAGACTGATCATTCTTATTATAACTATTTCCCAGGGAATTGACCGGGCAACTTAGTGCTCGGCATCCCCTATCGTTCGGTCCAAGATGGAGCGTTTGGCATTAAGAAGCATCTGGTATTGAATACCTTCCGGCCGAAGAGGAATGCTCGGCCTAAGATCGTTCGGCCTCAGAATATCGTTCGGCCCAAGATATCGTTCGGCCAAAGCGACCGTCCGGCCAGAAACCTCGCTCGGCCTTTAAGTGGCTGGGCACCATAACGCTCGGCATACCCACCGCTCGGCCCAACTGATTCGTCCAGCATCTCTTTGCAAACGTCATTCAGAAGCGTTCGGCCAAAGGCCTCACTCGGCCAAGGGCATCGTTCGGCCAAAAGCATCGTTCGTCCAAAGGCTCGTTCGGTCAAGATTGCGTTCGAACATCAAGCGCCTCGTTCGGCACCCAGACCGTTCGGCATCATACCGTTCAGCTTCAAGGAGCGTCCGGTATCCATGAAGACTCGGCATTCTCATTCGGCCTCCCGAGACGTTCGACAATCAAGGATGGTTCGGCATTCTCCCCAGCACGCCCGGTCCGATCATTGCTCGGCCTACTCTTCCCTACAACAAACGTATCGTTCGGCATAAAGAGAATGGATCGGCACTCGACCGTTCGCCCTGCTCTGTTCGGCATGCAGTGCTTGTCCTATTTGGACCGAGTTATTTAGCTACCGGCCCACCAGGGAAGTCCAACCCACCTTTGTCTATAAATAAAGGGGCAGAGGCACAGAGAAAAGGGGGGATAAATTTTAGAGAACACTGGGAAGACTCTGCCATTTTCAAGACTCATTCCAGGCATATTTATTTTACTTTGCAATTGTATTCTAGGAACTAAAAACGGATTGTATCTGTAATTACCCATCAAGGAAATCAATGGAAATCAACTTCAAAGTGGATGTAGGCAGTTACGCCAAACCACTATAAATTTGGTGTTCTTGTTCTCTGCATTTAAATTTATGTTCTCTTCTTTGTTTTAATTTACTTTCTTCATTAATCTCTCTACAAATCTTTCTAAGGGTGTCAGTGACCAATTTTGGTGCTAACATTTTGGTGCTTTCACTGAGAATTTGAATTCTCAGGCTATTAGGATCTACTTTGCAGCTACTGGATTGCATAAATCCCCCGAAGGAGATCCATAATCATTTATAAGGCATCTGTTGATTCTACTCAGAGTTACAACCAACAACTCTACCATGGGGAGACCACTAACTAGATCAGCCTCTCAAAATGCAGATGCCCACAAAACCGCTAGTGTGCAACAACTGGGAACTAGCAATCAGCAAGCGATTCGAGGTGCAGGGCCCACCGACCAAAACCAAGCAGAAGTTGTTTCCCGAGCAGAATTCAATGACTTGATAAGAGAACTTAAGGAAAGTAAAAGGCAACTTGCTGAGCAAATGCAAGCCAACGCTAACCTCATGACTCAGCTTACTCAGCAGCATCAGAATGCTGGAGGTAGCCCTGTCCCTTACTCCAAAGATAATAGTTCGACCTCCGCTGATGAACCTCCTAGGCGTAGACACCGTAAGGATGAAGATGCACATGCAGGTGCTACTGGTCGATCTACTAGAAACCACGACCTAAATCGGACGGGACATCAACCTGCACGGCCCCGTGGAACGGAACCCAACCTCCCATCTTCCATACAAACCCCGGATTTGACATTTATGGCCAGCCAGATGATGAAAGAAAACCAAGGTCTAACTAATGAAGACTGGGGAGTGTCTAAGAGCCATACTCCCTTTACAGATATCATTCTACAGGCCGAATACCCAAGAAAGTTCGGCATGCCCGCCATTCCAGCCTACGAAGGGTAGAATGACCCCAGGCAGCATGTGATGAGGTACGAATGGATGATGGATTCTGCAAGAGCTAATGACGCAACCAAGTGTAGGTGTTTCCCAATCACCCTGTCCAGGATTGCCACCATGTCGTTCACTCGACTCCCACCACGATCTATATCCAGCTTCGACGAATTAGCAATTAAATTCGTAGAACAATTCAGGATACACACCACTCGTCCAAAGGACGTGATGTCCTTATCAAGTGTAACTCAAACTCCAAGAGAGTCATTGAAAGGATACTTGCAAAGATTTTGTGTTGCAGCTACCGAGGTGAGCAATCCTAACGACCATGTGATTTTGATGGCAGTAATGCGTGGAGTGGATCCGGATTCTGAATTTGGAGATTGGTTGGTGGGGAAGCCCCTAGCTGCACTGGAACGTTTTTATTCGAAGGCTCATCAGTTCATAAGAAGAGAGGAAGCTCGGTGGACAAGGCAAGACAAGGCATCAGGGCCCGTTCAAGAGTCTGCGAAAAGTAATATCGTCGTGAAACAAACCGGAGATAATCCTGGAAAAACTCAAGTTAACATCCAGAACAGGCCCGGGCAGTCTAAAAGATCCGGGGGTGGAAATCCCGGAAAGAAAAAAGAAACAGGGAAATGGAAGTCAAGGATCCCGACCTACAGTGAATACACCCCGTTGAACGCATCTCTTGAGAACATCTATTTATCAACCTGTGACACTTTCTAGTATAGAAAGCCACGCCCAAAGGAATCGACAGAGGAACAGAAGCGGACCAGGAAGTATTGTCGTTTTCACGAGTCTTATGGGCACAACACAGAGCGGTGCAGACACCTTCATGATGCCATAGAAAAACTAATTAGACAGAATAAGCTGCAGGAAATTGTCAAAGACCTACAGGACGAAAGGCAAGAAACATCGGACCCTGGACGTGGGCCAGCCCCACACCAACCAGAACAACCTACTCGGACTGTGGGTAGATTGGTTATTAACACGATTGCTGGCGGACCTCATCCTGCAGATAAAAATTGGCAGGAGATGGAGCGATATGCTAACTCCTTAAGACATGCGGAGTATGAGTGTTGTTCGAATGTGGAGGATGGGACTCGTGCAAAGCAGCAACGCACGATGAATGATGATATCGTATTCAGGAGTAGAGATGCGGACAAGGTAGAGGCTCCTACCATCGACCCAATGGTCATATCTGCGACCATCGGGCCGACATTCGTGAAGAGATTTCTAATTGATTGCGGAAGTTCCGTCAACATCATCTTCCGGAAGGCATATGACCAAATGAAACCGGAGACCAAGGATTTGATACCATCCAAGGCCAGAATTCATGGCTTTAATGGCGCAGCAACTGATGCAATGGGATATGTGGAGTTACCATTTGAATTGGGACAAGGTGAACGCAGAAGAGTGCGAATCCAACCATTCATAGTACTGTACGTTGATTCCCCGTACAACGTATTTCTGGGTCGTCCAGCCCTGGCAGAATTTAGGGCAACTTTGGCCCCTTGGTGTTTGACGTTAAAATTTCCAACAGACAAAGGGGTTGGTGTGGTACACAGTGATCAGGCAACCGGTCGTGCATGCTATGTAGCCGAGCTCAGAGAGGCACAGCGTAGGGAGAAAGGAAAGGCTGTGGACAGCTCTGTCCGCATCCAAAGTTCTGACGATTGACAATTAGCGCCCGAGCCCTGGCTCAGGCGACATTCTCGGATGCATAGAGACATAGATCTGAGAGATGATGATGGGGAACCCAGGGAGACAAATGCAGCACCGGCTGAACTAACCATCGACATCTCAGTTAACTGCAACGACCCATCACGAGTTCTTAAAATTGGATCACAACTCGACCCCGTGGTGGCCGAGAACCTCACTAACTTCCTCCGAGCAAATCTTGATGTTTTCGCTTGGACACATTCTGATATGTGCGGAATTTCTCCTGCAATTGCGAGTCATATGTTGAACATAGACCCGAAGCATGTGCCCGTGAAACAAAAAAGGAGAGGCACGGACCCAGAGAGGTATGCGGCTCTCAAAGAGGAGGTGAACAAACTCAAAGCCAATGGGTGTGTCCGCGACGCCCTCTACCCTAAATGGGTATCTAATCCGGTGTTAGTAAAGAAAGCAAACGGGAAATGGAGAACTTGTGTTGATTACTCTGATTTAAACAAAGCTTGCCCGAAGGATAGCTTTCCATTACCTAGAATTGACCAACTGGTCGATTCAACAGCCGGACACGAGTTACTGTCTTTTATGGATGCGTACTCTGGATACAATCAAATCCCAATGCACGTTCCCGACCAAGAACACACCAGTTTTATCACAAACGTCGGGTTGTATTGCTATGTAGTAATGCCCTTTGGATTGAAGAACGCAGAAGCTACTTATCAACGTCTGGTGAATCGAATGTTCAAAGATCAGATTGGAAAAATGATGGAAGGCTATGTGGATGACATGCTAGTGAAGTCACGGCAGTCGAACGACCACATCCGAGACCTAGCGGAGATGTTTGACATACTCAGGCATTATGGAATGAAGATCAATCCGTTGAAGTGTTCATTCGGCGTAGCATCAGGAAAGTTTCTGAGATTCATTGTGAATGCCCGGGGAATCGAGGCTAGCCCAGAGAAGATCCAGGCTATCCGAGATATACAAGTACCCATAACCATAAAGCAGGTGCAAAGCCTGAATGGAAAAGTGGCTGCGCTAAGCCGATTCATATCTAGAGCTACAGGCAAGTGTATTCCCTTCTTCGACATTATAAAGAAAGGAAAGAGAAACTTCGAATGGACATCCGACTGTGAGGAAGCATTCTGGGCTCTGGTAAGGCACTTGGAAAGTCCCCCTGTACTATCCAAGCTGATAGACCACGAAATGTTCTATGTATACTTGGCGGTATCCCAGCATGCTATCAGTACAGCCTTGATCCGCGAAGAAGACCGGATTCAAAAGCCGGTTTACTATGTCAGTAAACGCTTGACAGGGGCGGAAAGAAATTATCCCAAGATTGAAAAACTAGCCTATTGCTTGGTGATCGCATCACGCAAGCTTCGCCCCTACTTTCAGGCACACTCAATCAGTGTCTACACTGACCAACCCCTACGGCAGGTACTCCAACGACCAGAAACTTCCGGAAGGATGTTAAAGTGGAATATTGAGTTGAGTCGGTACGATATCGCCTATCTATTGCGAAGGGCCATACAAGGACAAGCACTAGCCGACTTCATTGCTGAATTCACTGTGCTAGATGAACCGAGCAGTCACAGAATCATACCCCCCGTTCGATGGAAGATGTACACCGATGGGGCATCTAACGACCGTCGCTTGAGGGTAGGTATAATCCTCGTAACTCCTAAAGACCGATCAATCTGCTACGCTTTGAAGCTCGAGTTTGCAGCAACAAATAACAAAGCCGAATATGAAGCATTGATTGCTGGCTTGAGACTTGTTATTGAACTGGGAGTGAAGTCAATCGAAATCTTCTATGACTCACAGCTGGTAGTATATCAGGTACGAGGAGACTATGAAGCGAAGGGACAGAGACTTGCCCTTACCTTGCTCGGGTTCAAGAGCTGCTGGCGAATCTAGAATACTACGACATCTCGTATGTTCCACGCGAACAAAATAGAAAAGCCGATTCATTGGCAAAATTCGCAAGCACTGGCGATGCACAACAAATGGGATTGTTCCCTGTTGAGACCCTCTATGCTCCAAGTATAGACGTAATGGAGACATATTTCGTGTTAGAAATCAAACTGAGAAGGAATCGTGGTTGACCCCAATCAAGCAGTACCTTCTACAAGGGGATTTGCCTCAAAAGAGAAGCGAAAGACGCCAAGTCCTCCGTAAAGCTTCACGTTATGTAATACAGGATGGGATAATGTATCGGAGGGGATTCTCGACCCCCTTACTCTGGTGCATGGCCCATGATGAGATAAAACAGGTATTAAAGGAAGTCCATGAAGGAGAGTGCGGAGACCATACTGGGGGGCAGACATTAGCAAAGAAGATCCTCCGCTATGGATACTACTGGCCAACTGTGAATCGGGATGCTGCAGACTATGCGAGAAGATGTGATAAATGTCAGATATATGAAAAAATCACGAGAGCTCCGCCGACGGAACTCACACAAATGGTTAGTCCCTGGCCATTTGCGATGTGGGGGATTGACCTGATCGGCTCTTTACCCATAGCCAAAGGAGGCGTGAAATATGCAATAGTTGCGGTCGATTACTTTACCAAATGGGCAGAGGCAGAGCCTATGGCTACGATCACCACCAAGAAAGTCATTAACTTCATTGTACGAAATATCATATGCCATTTTGGCCTTCCCCGGACCATCATAACAGACAATGGAACTCAATTCGAAAGGTTGGAGTTCAAAGAATTTTGTCAGAAATATGGCATTGAGAAAAGGTTTGCAGCAATTGCTCACCCGAAGGCGAATGGACAGGTAGAAGCCGTAAACAAAATAATCAAGTCCATATTGAAAAAGCGTTTGGAAAAGGCTAGAGGCAAATGGGTAGATGAACTCCCGACGGCGCTTTGGGCCTATAGAACCACCCACAAGACCGCAACTGGCCACACTCCATTTGCATTGGCATATGGAACGGAAGCTGTCATACCCGTGGAACTTGAAGTTCCATCTCATCGGGTAACTCACTTCGACCCTGTGTCGAACCGGGATCTCTTGTTGAAATCGTTGGACTTCATTGATGAAAAACGCGAAGAAGCCAATTTGAGAGCGGCCGCATACAGACACAGAGTCGCTAAATATTATAACGAGAAGGTCCGACCAAGAATTTTAAGTGTGGGAGACCTCGTGTTGAAACGAGTTTTCCCGATCCCGTCTCATATGAATCCCGCATGGGAAGGTCCATACGTCATCGAACGAAAGCTTGGAGAAGGAACTTTCAAGCTAGCGACCGTCGATGGTGCGACACTCCCCCGAGCATGGAACAGCGAGCACTTGCGACGTTATTACACTTAATCTACTTCCTTCATGCAGTAGTTGCATTTATTTCCAGTACGTTTTCATTTCTAGTTCTTCGCATGTAATAAGACAATTTAGCTTGCTTTCGTTAATAAAGGCTTGAAGCCATCCTTTTCATGAATGATTAATATTTATGCGTAAGATAGTCCTGTGATGGGCAAATAAAATTATGTTATTCCGGCTAACGTGCGAACGAGTATAAACGATTTAAAACCTCCAAGTCCCCGGAGTGTAGACAGGAGTACTCTAAGTCCCCGGAGCGCGGACTCAAGTATAAACGATTTAAAATCTCCAAGTCCCCGGAGTGCGGAGTGGAATACTCTAACTCCTCGGAGCGTGGACTCGAGTATAAACGACTTAAAATCTGCAAGTCCCCGGAGTGCGGACTGGAGTACTCTAAGTCCCCGAAGCGCGGACTCGAGTATAAACGACTTAAAATCTCCAAGTCCCCGGAGTGAGGACTGGAGCACTCTAAGTCCCCGTAGAGCGGACACGAGTGTAAACGATTTAAAATCTCCAAGTCTCCGGAGTGCGGACTGGAGTACTCTAAGTCCCCGAAGCGCGGACTCGAGTATAAACGATTTAAAATCTCCAAGTCCCCGGAGTGCGGACTGGAGTACTCTAAGTCCCCGGAGCGCGGACTCGAGTATAAACTACTTAAAATCTCCAAGTCCTCGGAGTGCGGACTGGAGTATTCTAAGTCCCCGGAGCGCGGACTCGAGTATAAACGAATAAAAACCTCCAAGTCCCCGGAGTGCGGACTGGAGTACTCTAAGTCCCCGGAGCGCGGACTCGAGTATAAACAATTCAAAATCTCCAAGTCCCCAGAGTGCGGACTGGAGTATAAACGAATAAAAACCTCCAAGTCCCCAGATTGTGGACTGGAGTGCTCTATGTCCCCGGAGTGCGGACTCGAGTATAAACGAATAAAAACCTCCAAGTCCCCAGAGTGCGGACTGGAGTACTCTAAGTCCCGGAGTGCGGACTCGAGTATAAACAATTCAAAATCTCCAAGTCCCCGTAGTGCGGACTTGAGTACTCTATGTCCCCGGAGTGTGGACTCGAGTATAAATAATTCAAAATCTCCAAGTCCCCGGAGTGCGGACTGGAGTATTCTAAGTACCCGGAGTGCGGACTCGAGTATAAACGAATAAAAATCTCCAAGTCCCCAGAGTGCGAACTGGAGTACTCTGAGTACACAGAGTGCAGACTCGAGTATAAACGATTAAAAAATCTCCAAGTCCCCGGAGTGTGGACTGGAGTGCTCTAAGTCCCCGGAGTGCGGACTTGAGTATAAACGGAAAAAAACTCCAAGTCCCTGGAGTGCGGACTGGAGTACTCTAAGTCCCCGGAGGGCGGACTCGAGTACAAACGACTCAAAATCTTCAAGTCCCCGGAGTGCAGACTGGAGTACTCGAAGTCCCCAGAGCGTGAACTCGAGTATAAACGGTAAAAATTCTCCAAGTCCACAGAATGTGGACTGGAATATTCTAAGTTCCTGTTGTACAGATTAAAAAATGTTCTAAGTGCTTGAAGCATAGGAGGAAAACGAATAACTCTCAGAGAATCAACGGGCTATGTGAAGACAAACCAAGAAGTCTATGTTACGCACAACAGCATGGATTCGAATCACAATCACAAAGAAAACTGAATAATAAGAATCTTTTGAAAAGACAGAAAAGGAAACTAAACTTTATTCAGGAAAATTTTTCTGCTACAAGCACTCCAAAATTTGGAGTCAACGGTCTATCTACAAAAATTACAAAAAACTATTACACGACTTAGATCGACCCTCGTTGAACGAGGACAGTAGTCACTTCTTATCCTTCTTTGACTTCTTCCCGGATGACTCTTCCCCAGAGCGTTTACCTTTGGAACCTTTCCTTGATGGAGGAGTAACAAATGAAGAAATAGGGGGAACATCTGAGGGCTTGGACCTTCCAGGAAGGATGACCTTCAATGGCTTGTTCAAGGGATCGTCCAGGTCCACTTCATGTGGCTCAACCTGTACCTTGGATGTATCTCTTTTCTCTTTCTCGAGCCGCTGCTTCATGCTCAATTCAGATGTATGCTCAGAGGCGCCTGTGACTTCTACTTCATAACTCCCAGAGGAGGAATCGGACTTGCCTTCGTCAAGCGCCCCGGTCACTTGAGCATCTGGCCCAGGAACTTCACCAGCATGGGCAGCCCCACCAGTCTTTTCCACCTCCTCGACGACATCGCTCCTCGAAGTAGGATCGGGATCGGAACGACCTGCACAAAATCAGAAAAGATGAGCATTAGAACGCAATAGTACTTCACAAAGAACGACGACTTTCAAAATCTCAAAGTGAAAGGTTATCTACCAGGCCCTGCAAACTCTCTGCCGTCAAAGGGGTTTCGCCCTCAGGGATAGGAGCCAAAACATTAACGACTAGGCCGGGGGATTCCGGATCATAGCCAATGTGCTATTCAAAGGGATCGAGTATCGGCTAACCGGCCGGTTGGGAGGGCCCGTGAACAGTAGACTTGGCCCCGTATGGACCGGCGACAACTTCTTTCCCTTTCCTCGAGGAGGAGCCTTTGCAGTAAAGTGCCTTGGCCGCTGATAGATCCGAAGGCTCATTTCCCTTCAGAAATTCTTTTATCAAATCCTCCTCGTCAACCTCCTCGACACCGCGCTCGGCCTTCCTGATCTGAATTAAGGTTTCCCACGCCTCGAGCAATGATTCAAGATAGCCATCGCCCAAAAAAGTTAAGTCACTGTGCATGAGCACGCGAGCGTTGAATTCGGCAATGAGTGGGTCGACCGCGGTTTTGATCTCTTCTTTACCTTCTTCCCTGGCTGCCTCAAGATGGGAATTGATGTCCGTCAATGCCGTCTTCTTTCCCTCTTCACGGGCCTCGCTCTTTAACATCTCAACCCTTGAAAGCTCACCCTCGAGTTGTTCTTTTAAAAGTCGGGTGGCGACAATCTCATCACAATATCACTGTGACTCTTCTTGGGCAGCCGTTTTCTCCTCTTTCTCCCTGCGGAGAAGCTCCTCAAGTTCCTTGACCCGGGTGCTGAACGCATCCCTCTCCTTTTGAACGGAATCCTTCTCTAAGGCCAAAGCCCCACATCGTTGAACCGCCTAGTCAAGCTCTTTCTTATGAGTTGATTCCAAGCGAGTGACGGCCTCAGCAGTATCCCTGGCACTTCGATGGGCGACCTCGAGTTCAGACTTATAAGTGGCGATTTCTTCGTCTTGGGCCTTAATGATGGTTCTATCGTGGGTAGCCTCAAGCTTCAAACGGCCTATTTCATGCTGGCGCTCCACAGAGACTTCGGAAAGTTTCTCAGCTAGGTGAACGAACGCGTCATGTTGAACATAGACGTCGTTAGTATAGGCAAGGGCGTTTTGCTTAACATCTCCAGGTATAGGATGAATCGCCGGAAGGAACTTCAACCCATCGAAGCAGATCTTAGGAAATGTAGCCTTGAGCTCGCTCAGTCTCTCTGATACTGTTGGATCCGATGCAGGAGTAGGAGGAGACAGCTTTGAAAGTTTGCCCCTCCTATGAGAATCTCGGGACTGTCGAGTGGAAGAAGAATCAAAGCGTGAATCTCGGGGGATATCAGATTGCGACCCCTTGTAACCAGGCTTATCCTTACTTTGCCCCGAATGAGAAGAGGGGTGTCAATGATGCTTGGGCTGGTAATACGGTTTCTTCCGAGATGATGAGTCCCAAGAATGATGGTCCCTATCACCATCACCATCTCTATCTCGACGTCTCTCGGGACCCGAGTCCCGTCTGGACGGATGAAAAATAGAACGGAGACGATCGAATCCGTGTGAGCACCCCATGTCACCTGCACGAAATTCAAATAACAACGAGTTAGCAAGGAGAGATGTGACAACAAAAATGTAAGTGCGAATTGAAGTGCAAATGTTCGTGTGTGTCCTAGTGTTTCCCCCCGATGGATCAGTAGCCTTGCTAACAAGGGTTTTCTCTCCCTGACTTTGGATTGGAATGCCCACATCGCCTCTGATGGGCGAATGGAACTTGAATGCCTTCGGATCGCTAAAGTAATAGTTGAGCAGATCATCAAGGATGGAGAGATTCGACAGACCCTTTAAGGAACTCTCTATGTGCTACGAAGAAGCCTCACTCTCCATCGGAATAAGCGTAACTTTCGAAGTTCCGCCGACCTTCTCCTTTCTGATGTTATATGTCGACGTCTTTTTCCCCTTCGAAGGGGAAGACGACGTTCCAATATCATGCATTTCAACCGGCGGATACTAAGTAACACCCACATTCTCACCTTGTGTTTCAGGAACCTCGCTCTCTTTAATCTCCCCTTCTTCCTGTTCATCGGGGGTGCGGCGTGATGACGATCCGGCTAGTATTTTCCCTTTACGGGATACGGGCTTGGGAATAGAGACGCCCTCAGAAAGGCTTACTCGACGATCTTCCGCCAACAGTCCGAACCTTGACAGTGATTCATTTGAAATGAGAGTTCGGATGTCTCGTTCTTCGGCAGGAAGGGCTCTAATAGCTTCAACGGCCTCAGAATAACCGTGGCCCTCAGGACGTGGATTGATACCTGAAAAAATGAAACAAGAGTTAGAAAAAGCATCGCCTCGACCGAAATATGAGCATCCTCCAAGAAGAAGACTTACTTCCTTCAACCTATCTCCTCGCGAAAACAGGAGGGCAGCGCACGTAGAACCATTCCTGTTTGTACAGGGAAAACTTGCTCCACGCTCCGGTTAGAATTTGGCACTTGTGGCGCGGCTCGAGGAATACGAAGGAGGGGCTATCTCTCTACTTTTTGATCATATAAATATATCTGATGTTGCCGGGAGTTGGAGGCCTAGAGAAGACAGCCATGAAAAGGAGGTAGATCCCATAAATGAACGTATGACCGTTTGGGTGCTGCTGCGACAGGGCAACATCTATGTATTACAACACATCCCGAAGAAATAAATTGAATGGAGGCACGCTGCCCACCCATCACATAAACTTACTGTAGGCGGTGTATCCGACTGGGGGCAGGTGTGGATGATCATGCCTCGACGGAACCAACACATCGACAAAAGGGATGCCGTGAATAGAGTATATTCGCCGAAGGGCGACTTCATTAATCTTCGAAGCCTGTGAATCGGTCGGATCATCTAAGAGAATAGATGACTCCAGGGTATCAGGAGCTAAATTATGAGCGGGGGAGGTCGACGGGTTAGAAATGTCTACGTCCCCTTGTTTGGAAGACGGCCCGGGTCTATCCGAGATTGTGGCGGAACTGGATTTTTTATACATTTTTTGACGGGAATCGAATCCTGCATAGCACTTGTATGAACTATACTCAAAAAATGATCAGCGTTAGACTTAACAACATAAATTTCCCCCCTGTGTGATGTGTGAGCTAGTGCAATCAATCGTGTATAAGCATTGGAAATCTGGAAGTCACAAGGTTACTGATATAAAATCAAGCTCTAAAACATCGCCTTCGAAGACCGTCATCGCTGACCGTCTCCAAAAGCCCGCCAAATGGCGATTACAGTTTCAAGTTCAGGGAACGTTAGAGGAAGTTATCCGATTACGTCAAGTAAAGTTCAGATTTATAGCTACTGAAAATAGAAGATTATTAGTCCAAATCGGTTCGATATGCTAGAATGTTAGAGTCATTGTTCTTGCTTTACGGTCGTTCGACATGTTTGGTTCGGCATTTATGTGTTGTTTCAGCATTTATGTTTGGTCAGCTGAGTATGGTTCGGCTTTTAATTTTGTTCGGCCAAGCTGTCGTTCGGCCAAACTACCGTTCGACTCAAGTAACCTTCGGCCTAATTCTTGCTCGGTCGAGGAAACGTTCGGCATCCTTGATAATTTGTGCCTCCTCCCTGGCCTTCCATTCCCCTATTCGGCGTATGGTGAGACATGCCGAACCAAAGTCATTTCGAGCCTTGACATTCGGCGCCCCACCCTTGGCTATAACTCCACTCCTCTCTTCCATGCCAAATAACAAGAACAGTTCGCTCAGCGAGTCATCCCAAATCAAACCGATCAGTATCCTAACCACCTCCAACAACTCCTATGAGCGATCATCCCTAGCCGCTTCTTTTCGCCACACACCGTTTAGCCCAGACCATCCACGTAACCCTCTCGGCCATGGTTCTAATGTGCAAACCTAAGCCTCTCAGTTTTAATCATGAAAGGGGTTAGGGTTAATACCTAGTTCGTGGATCGAGCTTTGGGAAAGATTGTGAGTCCCTTGGAGTCTGATAGAAGAGGAGGTTCGTAAGTCCAAGATCGCAGAAGTAAAAGTGGAAAAACGGGAAAGAAGGAGGGGGCCAGGTTTTATAGGGGGAAGAAGAAGTTGAATCGTTCATGACCGGCAGAACTGGTCAAGGCGATATCGACCGGCTATCTCACGTTGTCCGGCCTCAGCTATTCTGCTTCGCTCAACATCCCAGATACTTGTCTTTAGCTAGATCGTTCGGCAGTTGCATTACGCTCGGCATGCACCATAACCCCTTTAAGAGAAGTGTGACACGGTTCGAAGAGGAACGCAAGGGACTCATGGTTCAAAGCGCATCGCGTTCAGTCAACGCGATACACTTTGAGGGGCAAGTTTTTCCCAGGGAATTGACTGGGCAACTTAGTACTCGGCCTCCCCTATCGTTCGGTCCAAGATGGAGCGTTCGGGATTAAGAAGCATCTGGTATTGAATACCTTCAGGCCGAAGAAGAATGCTCGGCCTAAGATCGTTCGGCCTCAGAATATCGTTCGGCCCAAGATATCGTTCGGCCAAAGCGACCATCCGGCCAGAAACCTCGCTCGGCCTTTAAGTGGCTCAGCACCATAACGCTCGACATACCCACCACTCGGCCCAACTGGTTCGTCCATCATCTCTTTGTAAACGTCATTCAGAAGCGTTTGGCCAAAGGCCTCGCTCGGCCAAGGGCCTCGTTCGGCCAAAAGCATCGTTCGGCCAAAGGCTCGTTCGGTCAAGATTGCGTTCGAACATCAAGCGCCTCGTTCGACACTCAGACCGTTCGGCATCATACTGTTCGGCTTCAAGGAGCGTCCGGTATCTATGAAGACTCGGCATTCTCATTCGGCCTCCCGAGACATTCGGCAATCAAGGGTGGTTCGGCATTCTCCCCAGCACGCCCGATCCGATCATTGCTCGGCCTACTCTTCCCCGCAACAAACGTATCGTTCGGCATAAAGAGAATGGATCGGCACTCGATTGTTCGACCTGCTCGGTTCGGCAAACAGGGCTTGTTCTATTTGGACCGAGTTATTCATCTACCAGGCCCACCAGGGAAGTCCAACCCACCTTTGCCTATAAATAGAGGGGCAGGGGCACAGAGAAAAGGGGGGAGAAATTTTAGAGAACACTGGGGAGACTCTGCCATTTTCAAGACTCATTCCAGACTTATTTCTTTTCCTTTGCAATTGTAATCTAGGAACTAAAAATGGATTTTATCTGTAATCACCCATCAAGGAAATCAATGGAAATCAACTTCAAAGTGGATGTAGGCAGTTACGCCGAACCACTATAAATTTGGTGTTCTTGCTCTCTGTATTTAAATTTATGTTCTCTTCTATGTTTTAGTTTACTTTCTTCATTAATCTCTCTACACAATCTTTCTAAGGGTGTTAGTGACCAATTTTGGTGCTAACAATAACTTATAAGAATGAGCCGACAAAAGAGGAATGTTGGTATGATTTGTGCTTCTGGTATAGAGCAGGGAGCGGGCAACATGGTAGCTGTGAACCCCGATATGCAGGCTATGTTCAATAACATGATGAGAGAAACATACTGCAGAATTCCCAAGAAGTCTCTCTTAATGTGGCTATTGTTCATGGTACTTTAGTGCAAGTGTCATGGTCTGACTTTGCCAAACTGAACAAGGATAATTCTAGTTTAGGTGGCAAACTATTTCTTAGAATGGAACCAACCATCGAAGTGCTGGATTAGTAGGGGATTTATGGGTGCAACTTTGTGGATATGCAATTGGAGGATGCTATGAAAATGAAGCTGGACTCTAGACAGCTTCAGAGTCGACTATGTGGTGGTGGAATGCAATCAACATAACTATCCCCAAGGACCAAATTACCTAGGACCAATTTAGGAAGAGGTATGAGGATAAGTATATACCTGTTACTCAAAAGTGATTACTCTTTCGAGACTTTGCTGATTTAAGATGGGGTATATGTCTATGTTGGAGTACGTGGCAGAGTTCGATTTGCTGTAAAACTACGATCTATCTTTTATCGATACTCTACTTAAGGAGAATGAAAAGTTTATTATGGGCTTAGACAACTTAGGGGAAAAGTGAAAATGACTATTATGTGGCTAGTTATCACCTAGGATCATGTAATATGGAATGTATTATAATCTAAATGTGGAAAGATACAATGATAGTAAAGTAAATAAGAATAAGCACACCAGGAGTTTTATACTGGTTCGAACTTCCCGTTCTACGTCCAGTCGCAGACTTGCCTCTGGAATTTCTCACAATAACCCCTCACTTAACCCGGAGGAATTGGTAAACAACACTTGAGCAACCGATCAGGATATTTCCGCCTCTAACAACCGAAAGAGGACATTTACCGCTTGAACAACCGAACAGGACTTCAACAGTTTCAATAAAATTGTTTTGACACTTTGTGTTCTTGATAACACTGATTTGTCTTTGATATTACAATCTTCCTATAATCTTTCCCTTAAGTATATATTATTGTGTAAAGATTCAAAAGGAAAATATTGCTTTGAATCGAAGAATAAGTTAACTAATTCAGATATTCAAGAAATATATAAATTGTGATTACTTGTAGAATGCAAAGATAGATAGTAGAGAGTATGATCAGATAAAAAAATAAAATTTGGTGATTTGAGAAGTGAATCTCATGTGTTTATATAGTAGATAAACAGCTACAACTATTCACGAAGAGTTTTGACCAAAAGATGCAGCAACAGCTCTTCAAATTGGATCGTAACTCTTGGAAAATGAAAGTGTCTGTTCAGAAAAATAGCTGTTGGAATCATTCAGTCGACTGACCCAAAATGACCAGTCGACTGAATATTCAAAGTTGGTGTAAAACCGAGCGTATCTATGCAACTGAACAGGTTCAGTCGACTGGTCATTTCTGGTCAGTCGACTGACCTAGTTGTCAGTGTATAGTTCACACATTTTTTAAAGAATTTAAATTTTAAAAGAACTTTGATTCTATGTATACTACTTGAGGATAGATTTTAACAATTCTAAGACTAAAAACTTCAACAAATAAACCTACTATACTCGGTTTTAAAGTCTTGCCTCCTTTGTAGTTTTAGTATCATATCTCTTTCTCTTTTTACGCTTGATCATATAGTCTCATCACTGTCATGAACCAAAACTTATGATTCAACAAAAAGTTGGTAGCCATATTGATGAGTCCTTTGAGAAGCTAGTGGAGAAGGCTCTTTGATATGAAAATCTATGTTCTAAGTCTAGGTCGGTTGTTGTTTCCAAGGATAGGCCAAAGCGGTAAGTGGGAAAGGAAGCAAGAAGAAGCAGCTTTAGAGCAAGGGTGGCTTGAAGAAGGAAAAGTGGGAGTCTGTTTGCTATAATTTCAAGGAGAAGGGCTATCTTATCAGAAAATATAAGGAAAAATTCAAGGGATGCTATAACTACAAAAGCCTGGGCATATCGAGAAGGACTATTTATAACCACCAAAGAATAAGTACGTTGTGTCTACTTACGCCTTGAAAGCTGTCCCAGCTTCGTCGATTGCTCCATCGATGTAGGAGAAGGGGAAAGCATCGTTATACAGGGTATGCTTTCTATTTCTGATATACTTGTACTTATTTTATTAGATACCCGGGCTTTATATTTTGTTATATCTAGTGATTTGGTAGATAGATTGGGGTTGAAACCTGGGATAGTTGACTGACTTTTGACTGTTATAAACCCAATTAGAGGATCGACTATCCTTTGCATGGTTTATTGAGACCTAGCTTTATCCTGTCATGGATGTTTGTTTGTTTGTGATTGATTTATATTGGGTTTTGTAGGGTTTGGTATTATTTTAAGGATGGAGTGGGTGTAGAGATACAGAGTAGTGGTGGACTGTAAGAGGCCGTTAGTGACAGTAAGGATAGCCGATGGGTAGATTTTGGAGTTATGCGACCTACCTGGAGACAAGGTGATGGTTAGGTTTTTGTATTCACTCATGATCTCGCATAATGGATTATCATTTGTGCCTATAGTGAGGGGATATTCAAACGCATTCAAGGAGATAAACGGGTTACCAACACATAAGGGATAAAATGCCATATAGATGTGGTGAAGAATGCCAAACTGATCGTTATGCAATTGAGGTGCATGACGTTGTAAGGGTAGATGGAACTAAAGGTATAATAGAATGATTTATTATGACGAGGTTTCATTCGACAGAGTATATTTAAGTGGGGGCACCTATAGATTTTTCTACTAAGGCGGATGGATCTTGAGATTTTGTCTTGATTACCGTGAGCTAAATAATGGGACAATGAAGAAAAAGTATCAACTCTTGTGTATCGATGACCTGTTCGATTAAATCTATGGTGCTCGGTTGTTCTCTCGGTTGGACCTTACGATGGGTTTCTTCAACTGAGAGTGGCGAAGGAGAATGTACTGATTATAGCGTTTCATATGCCATCCCAATTTTGTGAGTGTTCGGTCATGCCATTCGAGCTAACCAACACACCAACATACTTAGTTGATCTTATAAAACGTGTCTTCAGTGATCAATTAAATAAGTTTGTACTTGTGTTCATGGATGATATCCTTGTTTATTTGAGGAAGGAAGAAGAACACATGGAGCACTTTAGGATTGTGCTCATGGTGTTGAAAAGGCATCGATTGATGGCGAGGTTTTCGAAGTGTCACTTCTAAAGGAGTAAAATGCTATTTTTGGGTCACAATGTTTCTGAGCAGGGTGTTGCTGTAGATCCTACGAAGGTGGTAGAAGTACAAGATTAGGATTGAAACAAGACCACTACAAACGCGAGAAGTTTCCTTGGACTGGCGGGATACTATAGACATTTTATCAAGGTCTTTTATAAGGTAGTAGTTCCATTAACCAACTTAACAAAGAAGAATCAAACTTTAGTTTGGGACACAAGGCGTGAGCATGCATTCATGATATAAAGGAGAGGTTGTCAAGTGCACTGGCGGTAGTCATTCTGAGTGGGAATGAAAAGTTAACAGTATACATTGATGCCCATGGTACTGGATTAGGTACGGTATTGATGTAAAAAGTAAAGGTTATCGCATATGCTAGTCGATGGCAAAAATCGCATGAGAGGAAGTATTTAACTCATGATTTGGAGTTGGCAGCGATATTATTTGCTTTGAATATTTGGAGGCACTATTTTCTTGGAGAGTTGCTCGAGTTGTATACAGACCATAAATTGTTTAAGCACTTCTTCTCAAAAAAGGACCTTGACCTTCATCAGCAGTGATGGTTAGAGTTCTTCGCCTCTTAAAACTTTGAAATTTCGTATACGCTTGGTAAGGGAAATGTAGTCGAAGATGCTTTGAGTAGAAGACATACCAACTTGGAAGCGATGGTTTTAGAGTTAAAGCAGCTTGAGTATATCGATGTTTATGATTTCAGACTTCAATGTGAGCTTGACCTAAATGTGTTGGCTAGTTTGATGATCAGACCTGCTTTGATTTAGCGGATTAATACTAGTCAGAGGCAAGATGCAATACTAGAAAAGATCATGGCTAAGATAAATGAAGGGATACAGTCTGAGGAGATAAAGCAATACGGGTTCAACAGAAATGGTCAGCTCCGTAAGTATAAGAAATTATTTGTGTCTGTTGTCGATAAATTAAGGGATAAGGTACTACAAGAGTGTCATTGTTGGAGATTGACTATATATCTTAGAGGCAATAAAACGTACAATGATATGAAGCAAACATTTTATTTGGAAAGGATGAAGAAGGATGTTAGGCCATTCATCCCAAAATGCATGAATCATCAGCCGAGTGGTATGCTGTAGCCGCTTGAAATTCCCAAGTGGAAGTAGGAACATACATCAATGAATTTCAACGATGGATTACTGACCAGAGGAGGGTATGATAGCATCTAGGTCATAGTCGATAGATTGATGTAGAGTGAAATATTTATACCCATAGAGCCTTGTGATTGACCGAGACCCATTGTTCACTAGTGGGTTATAAAAGAGCTTATAAGAGGCATTGGGGAGGGAGCTATATCTCAGTACAGCTTATCACCTACAAACTAATGGGCAGATTGAGAGGGTTAACCGTACCTTAGAGGATCTCTTGTGAGCTTGCATTCTTGACTTTGGAGGCTCGTGGGATGATCATTTGTATTTTGTAGAGTTTGCATATAACAGTTATCAGTCTAGCATCGGTATGGCACTGTTTGAAGCGTTAAATTGCCGACCATGCAATGCTCCTTCATGTTGGTGGGAAGTGGGTAGAAACTGATACTTGTTTCAGATATGGTTAGAGAGACTTTGAAAAAGATCAAGATCATTCGGTAATGAATGAAAGCTGCTCAAGATAGACAGAGGAGCAATGCTAAAAAGAATAGACGAGATAAAGAGTTCTGTGTTGGTGGTATGGTGTTTTTCAAGATCTCTTCGCTGAAGAATGTTGTTCGACTTGGTTCTAAGGGGAAGTAGGGGTCGAGATTCGAAGGTCCATTTGCGATACTTGAGAGGATTGGGAACCTAGCTTACAAATTCGACTTACCCCTAGAAAATGGCGGGCGTCCACAATGTGTTTCACTTCTCCCATTTACAGAAGTTTGTGCACACCTTAGGCATCACTATTACACAAGATTAGCTTGATAATATCAAAATTAAATCAGAAGATTCAAGACCTCGTAGGCCTATTTGTATCATGGAACATGATACGAAGCAGCTTTGGAGGAAGATGGTGGAGTTGATAAAGGTTCAGTGGAGTGAGAGTGAAGGCGATTGCACTTGGAATACCAATGAGAGCATGATGTCTTCTTATTAAAAGCTCTTTACTGGTGAAAGTTTCTGCTTATCTCATTAACTTTAATTTTCAATATAATATAACGTAGTTTGGTATCCTGCATGCTAGGATAGGTGTAGATACTATTTTTTGCTTCCATGTGTATGTTTGATGTTTGATATGATTGCTCGTGGTTGTTAGGTATGTGGAATATCTATGTTTGACTTTACCTTGGCTGCATTAGGGATTTCAGGGGCGAAATTCCTAAAGGGGGAGAGTGTAATGACCCATATTTTACGTATTGGTGGAACGTAAAATATTATTTTAAATTAATATTGGTTGTATGACACTATAACTTTGGAGAATGTTGAGTAGTGACATTCTTGGCCCCGCAAAACTTATCGGACGATTTTATCCCTAAAAATCTACAATGGCTATAAATTTTGGTTAGTTTTGAGTTAGTCTAGAAACCACTTCCAATGGAAAGATATGTTGGTTTCCATTTTCGTAGAGTGGTAATAATAGCAATTTGGCACCATTTGGAAGATATAGTTATTTGAAGTAAGATAGATTTTGTGACAACTTAGTGGGAAACTAGAAAGGTTTGGGGCCAAACCCATTAGCCCATTACCAGTTTAGGGTTTATATGACTGAAATTGTCATACCCAATTCATTATTCTATCCTCTCAAATAGATCTAAGCCTCTATTGACCATATTTTATCTAAAAAATTCTCCATTCCCTTCCAAATCAAATCTAAATCATAGATTAAGGTTAAATTAGCAAGGGAATTAGAAAGAGGCTTTCATATTTAGATGTTTAGGTAGGAAATTCTAGATCCTTGCTGGCTATTTTCGGATTTGCATCATTTTGTTTACAAATCTAGGATTTTTAGGTATTTTATAAGTAATTTATCTTCTCACATCATATTATATATTTATCTATAGATTTTTGCATGTTTTGAACTCATTTTTAAAATCAAATTATGTTTATATATGTTGTTTTGAAACCCTATCTGAAGTGAAATAGAGAATATAATGATTTAAAGTGTTTTAATCATGTTATTTGGATGTGTATTGCCTCTATAGGTGGTAGGCTATGTGGTATATATATTTTATAATGAATTGTCATGATTTGTTAGATGTTTTATATGTTTGGGTGACGTTTGAATAATGTTGATGCACGTATGGGTTTGTTTGTATGCTTGAATGGTTGAAAATGCTCATCGAAGTGAAATAGTGATGATGGATGACTTTATTGCGAAGGGTCTCCATGTAGATGGAGTAGCTATATTCTCTTTAATTCAATACATGAACGATGGGAGATCCATGAGCATAGAATCAGACTTCGATGAATAGGCTGTACGATGTTTAGAGTCATATTGATGCACAAGGTTTGCAAGCGGGTTGGAGTATAGAGCATAGCAATGGAATCAGTGCAAAATTGAAATTTTAAGAGGCATTATAATATTTCTATTCGATGGCCTTGGTCGGGTTGTATTTTCTATGGGGTTGACTTTGAGTTAGGTAGGAGTTGGCTTTGGATGTGCATCAGTTTGATAGGGAGAAGGCCAGAACAACAAATGTTTTACATGGTGCTATGGGAAGACCGGACATCAAAAATTATCTAATGGTGGCACGGTTCAGATCTTAGATAAGGTAGTTGTTCGAGGGCTTTGTGGCCATCTTCAAGATAATGGGGACTTGAATTTGAGCCAAATAAGGTAAATGAAATAGGAATGCAGCATAAGGTTTTTGGAGCAACTTCGGGTAAGCTTAGGAAAGCTTGGGGTTTAGCCTATGTTTGCTTCAGGTCATACCAAAGGCTACTTTGGGGTCATCAAGAAATGTCTTTGGGTAGAGGTGTATATCTTTAGGACAACGCAAAGAGACTTTGTGGTTTGTTTGGTGATCGATGAAGCGGTGGCATGGCGCTCCGACACAATGACTTCAGAACCTTAATGTGTTTGCTCTTTGACTTAAGACGGGTGTCTAAAGATGTCCCGATGATGACAACTCAATGGTAGGAGCTACGATGGTGATCCATAAAGGCAAGTTCGGTGATGGGGATTTGTGAGTGGAATTTGCAATCGTATTCTACTATGGAGCTAGCTGGAATGGAATAACAATTGAGTTCCAATATTATAGAGACATATGATTAGGGATTGTTGATAACTTGGATGTTTCTAGTGCGCTCGTACGGAAGGGGTACGTGGGGAAGCCTACTTGGATTTGCGACCATATCTAGATCTTACAATTGTAGATTACCCTAGACTTTTGCAATTGTGATCAAGTTCCTAGCATTGTGAAGTGGCATGGATTAGAGCACCAAGAGATTGGGATTTGACAGTGTTTGTAGATTGTGATCATGCCGTATGAATTATCACATATCTAATGCACATGGGTGATGTGAGGATTGTTTGATAGATGCTATGTTTTACATGGTTCTTTACCACTCTAGGGTGTCACACGACATAGGTATATTCGACCATATACTTAGATACTAAATATTGTACTTTGATTGTGGTATAGTTATATGATGATGATGGTAGGTTAGCATATATCAATTGTTATGTGCTAACTCTTTGGATGCATGGATAAGTTAGGTATGATTCTACATAACCTACATCCTTATTAATATATATAACTTTTATAATATTTTGAGATGATGTATCGCTCACATCAGACTATTGTTTGACCTAAGGTTTTACGCTTTGCTACTTACTATCTCGGTTACTTTTAAATGATTAGATTAGGGATAATAGGTCTGGATGGCGCATGGAGATATACGTAATACGAGCAGAAGGCCATGCTATCATATATCTTACTTTGGGGCTTACTATTGTTTATATTCCACAGTGTAGTGTTGTGGGCTGTATCAACACTTGTATTTTTGGGAGACAGTTCTAGTGTTTATTTTGGAGATTAGGGATGTATAAACTCTTTTATTTTTGGATTTTGTAATCTATGAACCTGCCACACTCTAATGTTCCAACTTATGGTTCATTTGATTATATTATTATCTCGCATGTTTCACATCTATTTGATTATTATATTTTTCTATGCACTATGAGATATTCTACAGGTTTTGTTTTTGGATTTTTGTAACTTTACACCCTTGACTATCATCCTGCATTGACTAAGAACCTTCATAGTGCACTCACCAGGTCTATTAGGAACCAAAGATATAGGGCGATCATCACAGATATAGAGTGCAGGACATGTTTACCGCTAAGGTTTTATAATAGATGCATTAGTGGGTAGTTTACCATCGGGATTGTATATTCAATGCATGCCTTGACATTATAATTGCATACTCGATGTGCAAGAGTTAAGCGATTTACCATCGTAATTGTTTACTCAGTGTATAGTTAAGCAGTATACCATTAAGATTATTTACTCAATGTATAGTAAAGTGGTTTTGGGTATCCAACCTTTGAGTAGAAAATATGTGGGATGTTATTGGACTTAGATGTATTATAGTCTGTTACACTATAAATTATTAGTTGGCTAATTTGCTATATGTGGCACATATATAAATAAACACTTGTAACACCCTGAAATTTTGACAATCGAATATTTCAATGATTAATTTGAATATTTAACCTTTAACTAAAGGAACACTCATTATACTCATCTTTTGCAGATGGAAGAACTGGGATTTGAAACACCTGTAGTTGAGTTCGCTTTTTTGAAGTGAGTAAAGTATAAACTTGACTGGGTTTGAAGTTGATGATTTTCGGAGATGAATAGTGTCGAATGAAGAGGATTGGGCCAAGCCCACTAGCTTACCCTAACTTAGCTTATATGTAGCTAAGCTCTTTATAATCCTCATTCACTTTTCATTTTCCACATTCATTCTTCACCACTTCCTCTAATCTTCTCCTAATCACTCCTTAATTCCTCTTTAATCCTTAAACCCTAAAACCCTCAAATAAATATTCTAAATTCAAATAAAAATCACCTCAATTCATTTCATCCTATTCTTTACAAAAACCATTAAGGGATTAGCATGAAGTTATGATTTTGAGCTCATTTATGATTCAATGAGAGCTAAGAAGCGGGTTTTGGTGATTAGAGTTTGTTTTAAGGAAAAGCAAGGTGAGTTGGATGATTCTCCAGTTTAATTTTAGTATTTACTTCGTTAATTCATTCATTTGTAATTATGAAGTAATATGAAATGATTTGGAGATTTCTATGCTATGATTTAAGTTTGTATTCATGTCTTAAACATGATTAAATCAACTCATTATTTGTTTAAGACCTTAATCCCTATTTATGAAATAGTTAGTAACCCCTAATTCTAAATGCGGGTTAAGTAATTGATAATGTATAATGTTATTAATGATTAGAGACTAATTATATGACATAATTAAATGCCATTTGTTTGTAATTATAAACTAATTTAAATGGTTTTTAAAAAGTTAGTAAACTAATAAAGTGATTAATAAAGCTTAATTAGTACTTGTAAATATTATCTAAAGTAAAGAATTGATTTTTATCAGTGAATGGTTTATTTATAAATATTATTTATGCAAAGAAATAATTTTATAAAATAAGTGAACTTATAAAATAGTGTAAAAATGATATTTTATAAAATAAGTGATTTTATAAAATAATATGAATGAGAAATTTTATAAAGAGTATGAGATTTCATAAAATGAGATGAAGAAGATATTTCATAAGATGGTTATAATATTTAATAAAATATTTACAAAAGGGATACTTAATTATAAATGAATAGATTCAGTGTTTCGAAGGGATAAATGGATTTATAAGCTAGTATTGTATTTTATAAAATGGAAGGAGATTTTATAAAGTAATATAAAAAGATGTTTTACTTTTATTGAAAGAAATAGTAGATAAAATTACTATTTGACTTAATTATTATATTACTTATTCGAATATGGGTGTGCACGCACGTGCACGAGTAGGTATACGTTTACATGCATTTGAAGTTATATATATTAATCGGTACAATTCAATTATTGTAGTTAAAATTGTTGAATGGTTTGAATTGTTAAATAATCATCCTTTATTTGTGTGATTAGTTATATGTGTGTATGACAATATCCATACATGTATATAAATACATTACGGGTAATCTCATATAGCCACAATGACCATCGGATGTGCTAAGCTACGTGAGAGAATACCAAAGCGTTTAGTCACTTCGACGAAGCCTGACACGTGATTCATGTTGTGCATGCTTATGTATACTTTTATGCATATGTGTGCATGAGTAAGTGTATCGACACACGTGTGGGCATCTCATGAAGCTAAAACATCTATTGTATTCGTTTTGACGCATTATAGGAGACCAGGTTGAAAGAATTACCCCGTGAACTCTAAGTGTAAAAGAGTGGTTTTACGTATCAAAATCACTTTTCGAATACTTAGGAAACCACTCCCAAAGTATCAACCAGTCGGACCTCGAAAGAGGTCCGATGTGGCGAAGATAGACTGCGGGAGCTTGGCGACTCATCGGCGAAGAGATGGAAAAGGTGAGGCTTGAACTGACGACTCAATGGCGACCTAGCCTAGGCTTGCTTCCCAGGAAAGGCAACCATTGGTCAACCGATTGTGGACCATTGATCGACTGGTGTTGCTTAGTCCTGGACAGTAAACCTAGGCTAGGTGCCATTCTTTTGGGGATTTTTCCCTAGTTTTTGGTGCAGGCTTGCATGAACCTCCGACTTGCTTTCGAGGAGAGTTTAGGCTACTCAGGGAAGTGGAAGACATGATAAAGTTCGGGATTCAAACACTAATGCACTTTGATTTATATGTGATTAATAATGACCGAGATAATCGGGCACGGGGTCAGTATAACGATTGGTCATAAACACCTCTAACGAGCGTGTACAATCAAACAAAGTAAATCTATACCTCCAGGCTTTATTCTCATGGTATGTATAGTTTGATGAATTGTATCGGCCTTATATCGGTGACCGTACGTAGTATTGATCTTATAATAGAGATCATACATCGTATTGGCCTTATATTAGTGGCCTTGCATATTATTTGTCTTGTATTAGTGACTATACGCGATGTTATGTTTGATGTATACATATATCTATACGGTATCGGTGTTCCTTTGTAGTCCTGATAGTTTATTATACGAGACATGCTCGTCGTTCTCTTTTTGTAGACGTGTAACGTGAGTTAGATAAAGCATCCTTGACGGTCGAGGTGTAGATGATTAGCTACGAGTGGATCATATATTACTTATGCTCGATATGGGGTATGGTGAGTTCCACATAGGTTTTAATCAGGATCTCACTCGAGGCCTATTATACGATTAGATGCCACTCTATTTATTATGGACCCTTATTGGGAATCATTAGATTGTAGTGGGATCTATATAGGTGTCAAATCTCTAGAACATGTCATATATTACTTATGCTCACTATAGGGTACGTTAAGACCTACACGAGTTCGATCACATTGGATGCGGCTTGAGGTCTATGGTAGAAATAGATACTGACTCTATTTATTATAGCCTTATATAGGGATCGTTGAATCATGATTAGTGTCCACTTCAGACTCCACTCATCTGTAATGATGAGTATCGATTTACACAAAGCATTTATTGTGCATTATCGTGCGTGTGCATGCTATATTAGTTGGTTGATAATATTGTTATGCATTCTAGGGTACACTTGCATTGTGATATTAACTTTGTTCCTACATTTGTACATTTGGTTATCATATCATGATATACTGTTATGCATACGTAATATTATATTAGTTGTGTTGACTCGTTGATTACAGGAGAAGAGCAGGTTATGGAATTTTTCTTATCTTTTGGATAGGTTTACCTTACTTGTTTATGGATAGTCCGGATTACCCCTAAGCCATGTTTTTGGACAGGGTTTGCTGTGATTTATTAGTCTTCAATTTATAAATATATAGTTTTGTTACAATATTTTTAGATAGTTCCACTCACACTATGCTTTATGTCTGACATACGTTTTTCCTTTGTCTATTTATGCTATGACAATGTTGGGTACTCTAGTTTAGGAGTCAGGTACCATTAATGATACGCTTTCAGGATAGCTAGAGTATTCTATAAAGGAGATGTCGACATTTAGTATATATACTTGATGTTGTAGTTGTACATGATAGATATTGCAACAACCCATAATTTGGCGTTAGTTATTTAATTAGCTAGTTAATTAATTACGCTCCAGAAGTGGAATTTGTGAAAACGACTTAACCATGAAATTTGCATCATTGCGTTCGTGGTGAAAATCTGAGCATTTTAATATTACGGACGAAAAACGAATTCGAAATGAAAATAATTAAATTAGAAGAAATTAACATTTTAATATTAATTACCTAGGTCCACAGGCCGACCCCTCATTAGGGAGGCCAACCTCAATGGTCGACCCATAACTCAGGGGTGGTCGACTGGTAACCCAGGGGCGGTTGACAGTGACTCAAGGCGGTCGACCGGTGGCGACCTGGCGGCTCCAATAAACCTAGGCCACAACGGATAATATATTTCGATCTAACAGCTCTGGTTGATTCTAGCGCTTATAAATTCAGGCCTAGCCCTCCTTTCTCTTCTCATATTTTTATGGAGGCAGTAGCGAAGCTCTGCCATTTCTTCTTCTCCATTTCTTTCTAAATTATAAAGATAAGATATTTATATCTATATTTATACAAATCAAAGAGGAGTAGAAATCTATTAAAAAAAGAAGAGAAGAGAATCAACCATACACGTATTTGAGGTAATTTATATATTAGTATCTATTTTCTCTTCCTATCTCAAATCTCTTCTCAAATTTGTAATTCTAATGCATATATACACACCCTTTTATACATATCTCTTGGATTATAAAACTATTTGGGGATGAGTCAATGGTCCTACTTTATATCTAGAGATTTGGATCGCTTTTAAAAGGTGAGTGGGAAATTTTATATATTGTTATAATATGAAAATTATCCCATTGATGTTTACTTGAGTTTTATGCCTAATTGGATAATTGTATATGAATTGTAGGCAACGAATTGAATATGACCTGAATATAATAAATATCGCCTACATATTCTTGTTTATATATTGATTCAGCATTGCATACAACCTGATCTGTAAATCATTCCTAAAAGTAAGAATTTAGAATATTGATTTGAATGAAATAATTCTAGATCTGAAATATTTTTTATAATAATGTTATAAATTTGCATTATTACCCTAATCTTGTTAGAAATAAATTTTTCTGCGTTTGGAATTGTTGCAATTTAGATCCATTTAATATTTGTAAACTACTTTGATTTCTTTCCCTTTTAGAAAGATACAGCGTTTGATCTAACAAGGAATAGATGCAAGTAGAAAGACAAAGTGATGTGTAAAATATGAATTCATTGTACTTTACACCATCTATCTCAGTAATAAAAAGAAATGATTATTCGTTGTAATTTCAAATGATGTAATCTTTTTATATTTTAGAGTTAAATCTTTTGTTTTGGACTAATTTATGAAAATTATAACAGATAATCTTTTTAGATACGATTCCAATAATTTAACATGGAAAAGTATATTCTAGTGAAGATGTATAACTGGAACATGTTAACCCGCCTTTTGACAAGACCAGATTTAACCCAATGGATTTTGTAATCATCAAGATAGGACATAAGAAGAGGTGATTATTTAGATTGGAGGTTGATTATATTTAATGCTATGCATAATAGTTAGATGAATTCATATGCATGACACTCAAAAAATAGCTAAGTATGGAAAAACACTCCCTTAGGGGATTGGTACCTATCCCTGGTTTTTGTTTCAAACTGGTTGAGATCGATATGGAACAACAAGGAAGGCCCTCTGAAGCTACATTTTAAATTTCAAGTCATTTGGAGTCCGTATACTCAAGTTATTAGCAAATTTCTTCACCTATAAAAAGGGATCGGTATGAAAGGATTGGTATAGGAAGGATCGGTAATGAGGGATTGTTATAGGAGGGATCAGTATAGGAGGGATCGATATAAAAAGGATCGGCTAAACTTAATTTTGTAGCGATGATCGGTCAATAACTCAAAATATACACATGCTATCAATATGAAACTTACTGTACAAGCATATTATAACATGTGGAACACCACCTAGGGATCTCATTTCAATTAGAGGAAACTGGAGGAGGCGACATAACTCCCTTTGGAGGGATCGGCAGAAATCAGAATTCAAGCAACACTTCTTCATGGAAAATGTGATATCTCACAAACCGTATGTCAGAATTATATAAAATTTAAGGAGTTAGTAGCTAAAATCATGGGGCACCCCTAAAAGGAATCGCATCCCATTTTGATACACTAATATGGATCGGTACTGATCCTTATTATGGGCACCGATGGGCCAAGAAATTTTTGGATGGCCTCGTCTTGTCTTTCGAACCTTCTACGGAAATTTCAGTCTGATCCTTGCACGTCTTCCCTTATAAATACAGCATGCATGGAGTTAGAAAAGGGATCTTCCGCATCATCTTTCTATTTCTCTTTATCTTTAACATATGCTACACTTTGCTAATTTTATTCTTTGATCTTGGGTTGTAACTGTAAATAAACGAAAATATAATAAAAAGGATTATTCTGGAGTGGATGCTGGCCGGAGTTAGCCGAACCACTATAAATCTTCTCTCTTTTTACTTGCTTTTATTTTTAATTCATTTTCTCTTAATATTACATTCTCTACATTAGATACTATCTGAGATCTATAACTGCATATTGGTGCTTTCATACAACTTAGTGTTGGTGGCAATTTTTGACGCCAACAGAACATATTTGATAAAAGTAAATATTTGTATGTAATTACTGCACTTATAATAATTAAATAAAAAGCTAATAATGACGCTTGCACGTAATATTCATATTTAGGATAATTAACTAATGGAAAAAGAATTTAAAATGGAGCAACTCCAATAAATTGTAATAAATATGAGAGTTGCAATAATTTGATGGGGTAAATAGATTAATAGGGCTGATAAAAATGGAGTAGACACAAAAGGTTGCTAATTTGAATTTATTAATCATACATAAATGTCTTAGGAAATGTCCGTTAGGATTTTATGGACAAACTAAAATTTATGAAATCTGAACGGGGATTTATGGGTAGATAAATATTTAAGGTAAATTTTATTGCCTTAAATAAAAAGGGAATTAGTAAGCTGTCCAATGTCTGCCTAAAATAATATAAATAAAGACTTAGGATGGTTAATTGGACTTAATAGGTTAGTGGTGCGAGGTCAGTAGAGTCACTCGATGGAAGACTGCCCTTCGCTTTGAGGCTACCAACAGTCGGGTTTACTTACTACTAATGTGAGATATCATCAATCCTAGAAACCATGATAATGTGAGAGATCGGGCTTACTTTTTTAACCGAAAACTATTAAATGATCCAAATTTGAGATTAGGAGTAGTGAGGGATATCTTCATAGTGGTTCACTTTTGGTTTAAAGTCTTAAGTGGCTGAAGGGTCCACCTCTCTCCTAAATGGGAGAATTAAGTAACCTAGTGAGATTCTAAATAAATAAATAAGGATGTCTCTAAAAAGGGTTTACTTCAGTGTTAAGGTCTTAAGTGGATGAAGGGTCCGCCTCCATACTAAAAGAAGTGACCTATTGAGATGCCATATTTATAATCAAAGAGTGACGATGGATATCTTAGGAAAGGTTCGCTTCGGGTTTGGGATCTTAAGTGACTGTACAGCCCTCCTCTTTCCTATAAAAGAAGTATTAAGTAGTCTAATGATATTTCCAAGCAATGACAGTTAGATAGTACCATTGAGGAGCATGATTCCGAAGTAGGTCTTAAATGACGGGGTATACCTATTTTCCATTAGGAAGTATTAAGTGGTTTGGGTATAGTCTCTTACATTGCTAAGGCCATAATAATAATAGTACCATCTAGGAGAATGCCTTGGGGATAGGTGTTAAATGATGAGTTCTACCTTAGTTAAGGTCTTAAATGACCAGAGTCTGCCTATTTTCTAATAAAAGATATTAAGTGGCTTGGGTACCGTTTACTGCAATTTTACTGGCGTTAGATGCGGTAATAGTTAGGCATTAATTGTCAGAAGCCTTAAATAGTGGTTAGAGGTCTTCTAGTTAGGGCTCATTGACTATTGACAACAATGATAAGAAACCATCTTGGGAATATGTCTTAAATGACGGGATCTACCTCAATTAAGGTCGTAAATGACGGAGTTTGCCTATTTCTCTTTTAAAAGCATTATAGAAGCCCACTTCATATTTAGGAGTACTAAGTTGCTAATTGGTTTGGAAGTATTGGGTGGTTGATATGGCTTCATTGGTATTTCATACCTTTGGAAGGGGGTAAGTAAGTAAACGTGTGTGCAATGCAAGGTTAGATTAGAATTGCTAACCTTGATGGACATAACAACTAAATGAAAATCTATGGTATAAGCTTATGTTATGGAAAGTTTATATTCTTTTCCAGTCATTAGAACGTTGTTCCGACACCCTCCTTATTATAACCCTCAGAATAGTATTTAGAAGAATAGGTCACTGAAGTTGGTTGTACTTTGTTGTTGGAGAAGTCTTCTTTCTCTCATGCTCGATATTGATGTGACAATATGCTATCCCAGGAATTCTACTAATTCAGGTAGTAGTCATAATCAGTATTCGTATCCTATTATTGTTTCCGCTATAAGTTTAGATTTCTATCGATCTCTGGTTATGCTTATGCTTATTTGTAGGTACCAAATCCATTGATCTATACTTTGATGGACTTGGGTCTTGATTTTTGTAGAAATTTGGGCCCATTAAGGTGCGGGTTGTTATAGATATGTATTTATATATAAGACCAATCGTATCATATATTTATTCCAAACTCCATGCTATTAGGAGTCAATGTATTTTGACATTCTGTATTGATATTTATTTACCAGTTGCTTCCACTAATGCGGTTTTTAAATATTGTCATTCTATTATATTCATGTATATTTAATATATTATATGTTACAATTCTGTTGTGAGATATTATCGATGTCTAAGTTTAGTAATTTGTTTCAAATTTTACCCCGATGACCTACCTTTTGTGGTATTCGAAAGTCGAGCGATGATGCGAGGAGTTGATTTTTGGGTATTACGAAGGGTGGGTTATTACAACACCCTTAGGTTGTGCAGACTGTAAATGTTAATTTAATCACCTATAAACATCATACAACTAGTGATATTTCTCACTCACCAGACTTTATCCGATCCCCTCTATTTTTTCATTTTTTATACGTATTACAGGATGGTATGATAGTAGGTGGTATAATAAGGATAAGATACATGGAGGAGGTGGCTATGTGCTTTGGAGTTGTATTTACTTATTGTCATTCCTTATGTATTTTACTATATTTATAAGCTAAGACATGTTGTATTTCTATTTGGAAACTTTATTTATCTATTTATGTATAGACTATTGTTGTAATAAGATAGAGATGATTTGGTTTCTTTAGTATTATATTTTATTCTTTCAGTTATGAGGTCTAAAAGCGTAGACTTGTCTAAAGTTATATTTATCTCTATATTGTATAAATCAAAAACCTAATGATTTGTACTTCTTGGCATGACACGAGTTCAAGCACCACGTTTGGGTTTTAATCAATGTGTCCGAAGACACGAGTTGTTTCATTTGGAATTAGAGCCATTTAGGATTCCTTAGGGATTAGGGGCATATTGAGAGAGCGTACTTGTATATTTTAAAAGATATTATATATATATAGATATAAGTTTAATACGGTTACCCCCATAAATTCTAGTAATGCTTACTATTACCCGAGAAAGTTGTAATAATTATTGTTTCTAGATAAGTGAAAATGACCAATCAAACTGCAAATAGTTCTGGTGAAGCGGCGGTTGAGGTCTCGGGCATGAATGTTCCAGTATGGTTTCATTAGTATCTTCAGGAAATGACCAGACTGAAATTAACCCCAGTGAAGTACCAATAGCCTAAGTACATGGTGCAGGCCTAACCCTTCCGTCTGCTTTAAATTTCCCTAAATTGTGCTAACATTTCCAGAGTTTTGGTGGAAAGAATTGCTTAGGGACCGAATCATTTATTGAGGCTGGGGTACGGTTAAGGAATTGTGATCAAATATTTACTATGATATGTATGGAGGAGTAGGTGAAGAGGTAACTGGCTTCATGGAACTGTATGGGGATGCCTTGAACTGGTGTGATATTGTTGTTGCTGCTGAGACAAAAGAGATTGGGATTACATGGATAGATTTTAAGAGGCACTTTGAAGTTAAGTTTATATTAAGGCCAAATGGGGAGTGGAGTTGGAGAAGTTTATTCATTTGGAATAGGGAGATCGTAGCATCAAGGAATATGTTAATAAGTTTAACCGGCTAGCAAATATGGTTTAAACCTCACTAGTACACCAATGAAGAAGGCGACAAAATTTTCTAAGGGATTGAGCCCATCTTTAAGAGATATTGCTTCGGGCAGAGCTACTTTAGAGAGCTTGGTTGAGATGGCGCTGTTGAATTCAGTTGCTAAGGAAGAAATTAAGAAGGTGGAAGGAAAGCCAGTTTAATAGAATAAACATAACGGTGAAGTAGGAGTTCAAGGCAGAACAAAGAAACTAAGATTTAAGTGTAAGAATTGCAATATCCATATAGCGAATAATTGCTAAGTGAAGATTGCAAAGATAAAATGCTACAATTGTAACCAGTTCAGATATATAAAGAGGTAGTTTCTTACCTTTCCCGAGCCTTATACTCAAGTGGTTCCAGCTTATGCACTTAATATTGTTCCTAGCTCAAGTGTAGCCCTAGCTATTGATAAAGGGAAGAAAGTCATTATGGAAGATGTGTTAACTCTTTCTAATTTATCTATTCACCCTTAATTTGACACCAAAACATCTCACTCATCTGTTTCGAGTAAGCTAGTAGAAGAATTGCACATGGAGACTAATGTAGTCATAGACCTTATTATAGTATCAAATCCCATTGGTGGGTCAATCCATTTATCTATGATTTTTAAGGATTAGAAGTTAAATATCTTTGGTGTCAAATTCAATTGCAATGCTTTGGTACTAGCATTTTCTAGGTTTGGTTTAATTTTAGGATGGACCGGATGACTATGCATGGAGCGATATTAGATTGTGGTAGGAAGGTGATCCATACTTGTAATAGGCACAACTTGAGGTTTACGACGACCTCGAAAATTCTTTTATGTTAAGCTACTTGCATTTCCAAAACCTATCACATAATGAGTTAGCTTTCGTTCCTATAGTTCATGACTTTCTAGACGTCCTTACCAAAGCTTCTAGTCTTCCTCCTTATAGAGAGATGGGATTTCGAATTTATTTAGAAAAGGATGTCCGACCTATTGCCTTAGTACTTAGGCATATGGCTTCTCGATAAAGATGCAAGCTTAGTAAACAAATGAATGGATTATTGAAGAAGGGTTCTACTGGGAGTAGTATTTCAAAATGGGGATTATATGCGGTATTTGCTAACAAAGCAGATGGCTCTTTAAGGCTTTGTGCCGACTAGCGTGAACCGAACAAGCTGAGGAAAAAGAATCTTTATCCTCTCCTATAATAGATGATTTGTTTGATCAATCAGTTGAAGCAAGGATATTTTCTTTGCTTAAATTGGCTATTGGATTCCATCAGTTACACGTGGCCGAGGACAATATCCAGAGAACCATTTTTTGTACCTAATGGTTTTTATGAGTAGTTAGTTAGACCATTTGGACTGTTCAATGCATCAACATACTTCGTCGACCTCATGGGTCAGGTCTTTAGAGGGTCGCTGAATAAGTCCATGGTGGTAATTTTTGATGATATACTTATTTATTCAAGAAGAAGGAAGAGAACAAGTTTCAATTGGGAGAAATTCTCTTTACTCTAAGTAGGCTTAAGTCTAAAGCAAAAAATTTCAAATGTCACTTTGGTGCGAGGAGGTTTGCTTTCTTGGTCTTGTTGTTTCTAAGCATTGATTATTAGTTGATTATAGTAAAGTCGTTGTAGTGCAAGATTGGCATGTACCAAAAAATGCTATGGAGATATGAAGTGTTTTTGGTTTAGTTGGCTATTATTGGAATTTATTAAAGACACCACAATGATTTTTTGCACCAAAGACACGCCTTACTAAGAAGAATTTAGTCTTCCCATGTAACTTAAAGTGAGAGCATGCTTCATAAAGCTAAAGGAGTTGTTGACTAGTGCACCTATTTTAGTACGTCTTGATGGTTCGAAGCTGTTTATTACGTAATTAAAGATCTGGGCCAGTCAAAAGCAAGATAAATGGATGAATTTAAAAAAAAAATCATTTTGGTCCTCATTGGTCCTACAAAGTCCAATGGATGTTAGATCCAATCTAAAATTTATTTCAGATAAAATCATATATCTAGTTTGTTTTAACAGGAGTTTAATTAGTTGATTTATTTTGATCAATTTGATATTTATATCAAATAAAGTTTGCCAAATAAAATTTTGTGTGTGTATGTGTGTAACAGTCACTTGTTTTTTGGTTTTATTTTAGTAATTGAAGAGTCAACTTTTATCTATATGATACTATTTAATATGTTGTAAATGTTATATATGTGCAACTAGTTACGAATTACATCTACTCTTTTTTCCCTAGGCTAGCAGGGATTGAGTGGCCCTTACCATTTTATTAATCACATAGAGATACAACAATGTAAGGAAAAAAGTAAAACACAACAGCAAAAACAAAATAAAAAGGTGACTACATCAAGCAACATACAAATAACAATATAATACCGCTAAGAGGAGGGTAATAATTTTGTATTATGTTCTCCAGTTGGCCAACTACCGTTGAACATTAGCAGATATTGTATTTGACAGAGATAGGGTCAAAGTATGCTTATGATTGAAAATTCGTTCATTATGTTCAGTTCAGATTTCACGCATATTTTTCTTGAGAAAATATGATAATTCACTCCTTCAAGGGCTCTCATTCTGGTAGCCTTGAATAAATGATTCTACTCTTCATTGTAGATGGCTAGAGGAGGATCAAAACCATGCTGAAGCAATTGGCGTTTCCTAGTGAGCATAGCATATTCACACTCAAAAAAGCGATGGATGTTCACCTCATGTTCCCTCTTGCAAAAAACAAAAATATCAATGGTAATGATACCCGTCAATTTATGCTGGTTCAAAGTATGAATGTTGTTAACCAACACCTTCCAAAGCATGATGTTGCTAGATTCAGGGTCAAAGTATGACCAGATGCATTTAGATCATGCAAAGGATGTAATTTGTTGAGATTGGTAATAAGGTTTTAGACTCCCTTTGTAGAGTGCGTTAATCCTGGAAGAGCCCAAGTTGTTATATTGGAGGAATTTGGTATGTTTGTGATGAAATAAATTGCTAAAGCCTTCTAACAGTTGCAGAACTGGAGTGTGGCAACAATATAGTCCCATTAGAAATGAAATGATTGGTTGTGGAACTATCAAGTATTCCGGTGGGCTCTTTAGATTATGTAGTATGCACCTATCAACGATGAAGCCAAAAGCAGGCCAAGGTATATACCATAAGCTCAGAGGATTAGATGGGGATGGTATAGAGTGTATAAAGGGGAGAAAAGGTCTCTATTCTAAATGATACTCGTCCAAAGATAATTGTGTTTTTAGGGAATGGCAGTGGTCCAAAATTTCTTATGTAGCAGAAAATGTTCATGAAACCATTTAACCTGCAAAATTTGCTTATTTTTATAGGACTTGGTCAAGCATTTTCGATAGAGCAGTAATGTGCCAAGCATGAATATCAATTATACCATGGTCACCCTAACTCTTTGGTTTTTGTAATTTGGCAAAAGCAATAGGAATTAGTTTTTTAGAGCATGGGTTCCCATGCCTAAGATAATGATTAAAGCAAGTTTAATCACGCATAAAAGCTTCTTTGGAAGGAAATAATGTGTATTTCATTTTATGAACATAGAAGTAGCAACTGATTCGATGATAGTAAGTCTCCCAGCCTGAGAGACTTCATTATTAGGCCAATCGTTAAGCTTTTTGATTATTTTCTCATACAAGGGTAAGTCAGTGGCATTGGTAATTCTGGATGTTATCAGTGGAACACCTAAGTAGAATGGGTTGTGAGCATTTCTTTAAAATCCGATAGTTGTATAACAGTGCCTTTTATGACATTGTCAAGACCAGCTACCATGATACTTGATTTATCTTTATTGAATGATAATCCAGTTAGCTTCCTGTAGTTGTGAAGGATACTGGAGAGGGTGAGTATTGATTTGGAGCTTGGTTTGGTCAATTATGCCATCGAAAAAGGAAAGGTTGGATATAAGTAGGAATTTACACAGAGGGTAGGTGTCCATGCTCTTGCCCATTAGGGCTTTATTAAGCATAATGTTTATCGCTTCCATCTGACATATGAACAAATACGCAAAGAGCGGGTCACCCTGCCCATTGCCTATTTTGTCGTTGAAGTATACATGTGTTATACCATTGATGATGATAATAGTGTGCAGTGAAAATGCAAGCATGTATCCAGGCAAGGAAAAGTAAAGAAAATTCATTTACACATTATGGTAAGGAAGCCATTTGATTTGACACTACCAAAAGCTTTGTGGATATCAATCTTTTCCAGCACCTGGGGGAGATAGAAGCCTTAGTCTAGCCTTTCATAAGTTCTTGTGTCAGGAGAATATTATCATTGATGCTCCTAGTGTTAAGGAAGGCAACCTAGTTAGGGGAGACTATCCCGTCGAGACAGATTTAAGCCTTGTTGATAGAGCTTTAGTAAAGTATTTATATACAGTGTTGTAGCAACTTATAGGCCTATAGTATGAAACATCGACCGACTAGTCAGTTTTGGGTAATGTTAGTGGAATTGAAACAACCAGCAAGATGCTTGTGTTAAATAAGTGATGCACTACAACTGGTACAGAAAGGAATGTTGAAACCATTAGGGCCACTATATCTGTTAGGGATGAGGATCAAGAGTGAAATTTTACTTTCTTGGTCTATTATTTGAGCTACGAGATTTCGGTTTTTTTCACTGGGAAGCCAAGGAATTTCTAAGCTATGGAGGGTAGAAAGGTCAATTGTATTATTGTTTGGATTGCCAAGTAGTTTGGAAAAAATTAGCCTGTAAATGATTTCACAACTTCTTCGGTACTGCTTTGAAAACTACCAGTGTTATCATGTATGGAGAGGATATTACTTTTCTACTATTTGGCCTTTAGACATTGATTAAAGTACCATTATCGGAACTTGGCAAGCCTACGGCAGAAGTTATGGGTGAATTTCAAATTTATTCTAAAATATCGACTAACTGGTTAGTTTTGGGGAATGTTAGTGGAATTAAAACAACCAAGCAAGATGCCTGTGTTGAAAAAGAGATGCACTTCCTTGAAAAAATCTCTTGAGATGATGCTCCAATAGCTGGTGTGGAAAGGAATGTTTAAACCATTAGGGCCAATACAACTGTTAGGGATGAGGCTAAAGAGTGAAGTTTTAATTCCTTGATCTATTATTTGAGCTATGAGATTTTGGTTTTCTTCACAAGAAATCCAAGGAATTTCCATGTTATGGAGAGTAGGAAGGTCAATTGTGTAATTATCTGAATTGCCAAGAAGTTTGGAAAAAATTAGTTTGTAAAGGATTTCACAACTTCTTCGGTACCGCTTTGAAAACTACCTATGCTATCATGGATGGAGAGGATATTACTTTTCTACTGTTTGGCCTTTAGACGTTGTTGAAAATACCATTGTTGGAACTTGGCAAGTCCACAATAGAAGTTATGGGTGAATTTCAACTTTTTTCTAACATATTGGATCTTTATTGTGCTTATGAAGTCTAGTTTATTTAAAACATTTCTAAATTTTAATAAAATAAAATATTTTATTTTATTAAAATTAATAAAATGATATAATTGTTTAATTTAAGTTACATAATATATATACGTGTATCGTATACACATATATGAGTGTACTTGTGTAACATATCAATCCTGCGAGGTATAACATGCCCATGTATAGATGTTAGGATATGCATCACAACGTATACTTTAGCTCATCTAATATGAAAATATATTGTCTAAATGTATTTTTGTATATGCACTTTTGCAAAATATATATGTATATGTATAGACTCAAATTTTGTTTATACTTTATTTTTATTTTTGTCATCGTAGCTATGGCGATTGAAATAGGCTTTCTGCCTGGCAGCATTATCTTGTTGAAGAGCTGTAATTAAATCCTTGTCGAGGTCATGTTCAATGTATGATAAGGTCTTGTCTGTAGGGTTAGCGAGGAGATTTGTTTATACAACAGAAAGCATAATCCTCAAGGCTTCCGAATTATGTTTTCCTCTTCCAAAATTGATCTTTTCTTTAGGTTTTCAGAGAATGCTTCAAGTTTTTGAGTTTGTGTTGTAGTTTGTACATAGGGTTCCCATAACATTGCTTGTTATAGCTGACCTTTAGAAAAGAAATAAAATCAACATGTTTAAGCTTAAAGGAAAAAAATTAAGCCGAGGTGATATCCTCAGTACAATTTCCCATTTGAGTATGATGGGATTATGGTCAGATAGGGTGGGTATTTCAATGAAGGAAGCAAGGGAGGGCTATATGGAAAGGGCTTCGTAGATGATGAAGGTGTAATCAAGCGTGTAGAATTTTTGTGGTGTTACGAGCTTTGTTGCTCTATGTGTACTGTGGCCCATTGGCAAGCAACGATATGAGGTTGGTAGATGAAATACACGTTGATAATGGGGATGTTTGTGATTGGGTTAGGGGAATCCGTCTAAGATTATGAAAAAACTTGAAGGCTAAATGTGGGGAATAAGTCCGGTAGATGTTGACTTTGAGAGATTGAGTTTTGGGTAAAAATAACGATGAGCACGAAGAAGGTGGAGGATAATGACAAGGTGATATATTGATTACTTTTTGAAATAATGTTGGGTTTAAAAATGGTGTCATCCCAAGGGATTAGGATTCTACCATAAGGTGCATGCTGACTGTAGGATCGATTTCACCCTAGAGGGGGGTGAATAGGGTGATACTGATAATTATAACATTAATTGTGGAAGCTTATAAAATTATTTCAACACAGATAAATCAAAAATATAGCAGCACAGATAATAGCAGAATAATAAATGCAGAAATAGAACGACACAGAATTTACCCAGCTTCGGCAAAACCCTGCCTACGTGCTGCCCCCAAGGTTTCTACTAGAAATTAAGTAGTCACACGCTTACACACGTAAACACGCGACACCCGCTACTGACTAACCTAACTCTACGCTCAAAACTCAACCACAACTCAGCCACTGAGTTGCGAATTCTCAAACTACGCTACGTAGTTTGTCCCTTAGTCACATGACTAGAATTTACAACGGTTTAAAAAGAAAATACAAATTAAAAAACAATTAAAATTTAAAACAACCCTAATTTTAAACTAATGCCTTATAATTTATACACTTTAAAAACAAAAGAAAGGGCCGGCCATTTTCCTCTTTTATATTATTGTGGCCCGTTCCCTTGTATTTGATAATGGCGGCTTATGTTTCTTGTTCGTTCCTCTTCCTTCAAAAATTAGGGCTTTCGTAAAATTCGAAGAAGCCGATTCTAATTGCTCGATTGAATAGATGATTTGGTGTCCCTTTTCTGTCAATCGATGGTCTCTGTTAATTACTTCGACTGTTTCGAATTGATCGAGTTCGAGAAGGCTTCGGTATGTTATTTTTTGCTCTTTTTCCTTTTCTGATTTAATGCTTGAACTCGATGGATTTTAAACTGCCAATGATGAATGGAATTTATAGAAGTTGAATTCCTATATTTACGTTCGTGTACATTTATTTGAATTCGTCTTTGGTCATTCGATTTTGTATTGATGATTGTGATGATTTCTGACATTTTCAAATCGTATATTTTTGGCTTGGTTAACACGGCTTCGATTTTGACTTTGCTCGTTTCTTTACCACCACGTCTTTGACTTGTTCAACATACTGACTTGGTACAATGTTGACTTCGGCACTGATTTATTGATTGCCACAGCTTTGAGTTCTTTGGTACTTTGACTTCGGTCACTTAGAATTTATTTATGCGATTCCATGACTTTGGCATGATTATTCAGTATCATACTTGACTTTGGCCATTCGTGTTTATTGCCTCTGGTCATTTTGTAACCTACTGTTGCAGTTCCATCTGGTTCGGTATTGTCTCGGGTTTGGATTTGTTTGAACTTGATATTGTCTGGAACTTCAATGTTTGAAATGCTAATAAACTTGGAGTCTTTGTGTACTTGTCTCTGTTTCGAGTCTATTATCTTTTGAAGTTTGCATCTGTTGGATTCATTGTTTTATATATCGGTGACTTCGGTTATGCTTTGTCCTGCAATGTGTCTTCACCCTGATAGCACTGTCCAGTTTCACAATTGCATTTCATATATATATATGTTGCAAGTGTTTATGTATGGTTTCTTGTTTATATGTATATATATATATATATATATATACACAAGTGTGCATGCATTTACTACACTGTTTATTATTCTGCACCACTTGCGTACCATCTGAAGCTTGATATGCTAGCTTGAAGTTCATGTGTTCGCATTGATGTACATGATGTTGTGGTTTTGTTGCTTCACCACTGAGCCTTGACTACACTATCTTTAAAACTGTGTGTGTATTGTCTGAATTTGGTCATTGGTTGATGTTGATCTCTTTGTATTGTTGTGCATTGAGCATTGTTCTTGTATCACTTGAGTCATTCGAGTCAGTTGGCATTTTTGTTTCATATATGCTAGCTGCCTGGTCTGGTTCATCTTGTAGTCTTGTTCATTGATGGTTTTGGTTGTTGCATTTGCTTGGTACACATTCTTGACCTGTTGCAGTCCTGTATATGCTGTTCTAATTTGAGGCTGTGCTTGCAGTTGAATTGAGTTGTACCATTGCCTTTGTTCTCGAGTATGATACTTGCACTTGTCCTGTCCACTGCCCTTTTTCATACTGCTGGTTCATTGTAGTAGTTGTAAGGATTGGCTTGTGGTCTTCGCTGGCATTACTGGTGCATGTGCTTAGTTGAGGCAGTGTCACTGACTTGATCGAGCATTTTCACTTGAGACTGTATTGTCATGTTACATTGATGATGTTCTGACCATTTTATTGCATTTGGATTTGTTTTTCGAATTACACCTGAGTTGAATCCATCTTGTAGCACGGATTTGACCTTGTGCTGAAAATTGTGACATTATTTTTTTTGCACTTGAGTTGAATCCGATAATTTGGGTTTGACCTGTGCTCACCTGTCCCTGTAAGTTTATGAAGTGTATATATATCGGTGTGCACAGCCTTGTGGCATATACAGTGATACACTGTGTATGTCACAAGATGTTCGTGTATGATGAATTCAAAGTTAAATGATGGCGACCAACCCAAATAACTGAGGCAAATATTATTTTCAAAATTCACATTTTATTTTATACTGCAAAAAATATTTCCTTTTCAATTTTACTGCGTCAATATTTATATTTGCAGATTGCTCAGATGCTGGATTCGATTTAGAGTGAAGTTGAAGATAACATACGAGTTGAGTGTATGAGTAATATGTAGTGAGGTCAGATGTAAAAGTGAAATTGTGATGTAATTGAATTTGTATTGTAATCAAAGTTTTATATGTATAGTGAGAGCTTGAATTTGTACTATTCAAAATTGTAATAAATATTTGTTTTAATAAAATTTCTGTTTGAATTCAAATTCTGTGTTATTTATTTTTATTTAGCAAATTTTTATTTAGCCTATGAAAAATAAAATAGTACATTAACAAATACATTTACACGAATATATATGTTTATTATCATCAAACAAAAATCATATAATCGCATATTCAACAATTTCCCTCTTTTGATGATAACAAACATATATTTAAGATTTTGAATATGTTAAATGTATTTGATCATTGATATGCTCTAATTGCTCCCCCTATTTAAATGCTTCCTCTCTACACAAAGCTCCCCCTACATATAAGCATACAATTAAAAATATGCAAATGAGCCTAGATGCAAATAGAAAATATTTGACCTTTACTTAATTTTATTTAACGAAATCTTAACTTTTCTCTCCCCTTTTTGTTATCAGTAAAAGAGTAATAGTGCTAGAGAAAGTAGAGATAAAGTGATCGATATTAATCCAACATTAAAAATCAATTGAATATAAACATTAAATTTCAATAAAAAATCAAACAAAAATCATAAATACTTTGTTAGGCACATATTCCACTTTTAGAATGATGGAAATGTTATCATCATATTAAACCATATAGTTATGTCTATTTCTGGTATATTTATATTAGGAATTTGAATATCTACTAACCATGCATAACCGTTAGGACTTTTAAATGAGATTAGTAGTATTTCAATTTTATTTTTAAAAAATGAATTCAAGTATCTTCTAATCACGCATAACCGTGAGGACTTTTAAAAGAGATTAGAATCGACTTGTTTATTTTAAAAATCAATTTTGATATGCGTTCCATACATGCATAACCGTGAGGACTTTTAAATGAGCATGGAAGCACATAACAAATTCCAAATAATTCACCCATGCATAACCGTGAGGACTTTTAAATGAGAGTGAATACTTTGGTATTTATTTTTATTTTTTTTACTTATATTTTTAAAAAAATATATAAAATGAAAAACGAATGATTCATGTTTAAAGTACCACATATTGACATACTATATTTAATTTTGATGAGTGATGGTCGTTAGAAATATGATAGAAATAGAGATGGTCATGGAATTTTTACCAACAAAACTTTTTATAACTCTTGTTTAAATTTCTAAAGAAACTTACGAATTATACCGTCTCGAGTTATAATGTATGATTAATATTAACACTCATCACTTTTTCAATCACTATTCATCTTTTCAATAATCATTAGGGAGTCAGATTAGTCAATGTAATCATTTAAAATCAAATTCAAAAATAATTATAGAATTAATTTGTCTAAAAAATGACGAATCTGAAAACAAGGTCAAAAATGATTTTCTAGAAGGGGTTTATAAGAAAAATTTCTGCTATTTGAAAATTATTTGAAATGAAAAATATGCAGATATTTTCTTTGAAAAACGATGCAGTTACTAAATGTCTCAGCAAATCACGTTTCACTAGTAATTTTTCTATCAACTAGGTTACCAGTGTAACCTGCATCTGAATTTCTTTTTCACTCAAAATTATCACTAATTGAATTTGATAGACCATGAAGTGTGCACCAAGAATTTCAAACTCAATTTTAACAGCATTTTAAATGACATTCGCTTGAATTTGAATTGAAGTCGTGTATATAATCAAAAAACCGTGAATATAGAGTTAGCCATATTATAACCAAATGTATTATCATTCAAAAAAACACTATTTTTAATCCAAACTAATATATATGAAGTAATTCAAAGAATCTAGATATTTTTATAGTGTTTTTGGCATAAGAATATAATTGGCCAACAATTTTGAATAAGTCAGAATCAAAATCATCATTATTTCATTATCTCATTATTGGCTGATTTAACTCAGATTACGATGCAGATTATCACATTTAATATATCGATCAAATAAATATACCATTACCTGTTTTACCTTTACAATATTTTTCGTTGTTGTCCATTGTGATTCTGTCACCTTTATACTAGGCTAAGGAACTTTGTTTTGTCGCTCGGTGTGCCCTTGGAACAGCCAGAATCCAAGTAACACTATTGTGGTTACTTAGCCTACCACCACACTTACACGATGAAAGATTTTTGTGACCTATTTGTTTTTATAGGTCCATGATTGTTAGTGGCAGAATATATTAAAAAATAATTTTGTGGAGACTCAAAAATATTTATATATGTTCCTTTCGGCACCCAAATTTGTTTAACTTTGAGAGATTTTATATTTGTGCCTTTTGGAACCCAAATTGGTATAGTTTTCACGTGTTTGGGTCTATACCAACAATTATTTTGATTGTGTCCAAATTTTCTACAAATTGTGCACATTGAATTTTCTTGATTAATCTCATTTCTAACATTTTTAGATTGATTATATCCAAGTCCTTGTCTAACTGTATTAACAGTTTGTTTCCCTAAGAGCATATTCAATGATTTTTCACTTTTGGAAAATTTATCTATAGTCGTTGACAATTGTTGGACTTGTATTTTGAGAGATTCATTTTCGTTTAATAATTGTGTGCACTTTTTTATAGAATTCTCTCTCCTAGTATTTTCACTTTCTTTTAAAATCAGAATTTCATTTTCAAGTGATTTTATATTAATTTCTGATTTTTTTAATTTCTTCTTCAAATGTTGGACACTTATCACACTTAGGGATCCTACTCTGATAGGTTTTAACTAATTGGTCAAGTTGAGTATTTAACTCTATCAAAGTATCCTTTTGTGATTCAAGTTTAGCGTATTTCTCCTTAAGTCGTTCAAAACAGCCATTTACTTTGTGGAAATATTTAAGTAATTCTGAGTGGGTGAGTTTTGATACCTCGCTTGGCTCGTCATCGTCGCTATCAGTTATATTTACCTGAAGGCACATATTTGCTTTCTCACTCTCACTAGTAGAACTTTGATTATCTTCATCACTTGTATTGCACGTGGCAGCAAAATGTCTCCTTTTTGATTTCTTTTCAAGGTCGTGTCGGTTTTGAGGACAATTGGGCTTGACGTGTCCGGGTTGGTTGCACTTGTGACAAATGATCCCGTGTTCTTCTGAGTTGTCTAGTGCTTTCATTATTCTACTTTTCAATTGTTGATTTGGAGCTGGATTTCCATATTTGTGGTTCCACTTTTTGAATCTCTTCATTAATAATGCTAGCTCAGCTGCTCTAATATCATCATCCTCATCACAACTGCCTTTTACCAATCCTGTTAAGCAAATTTCTTTAACTGAGTCGGTTGTGGAGGACTTCTCATTGTTGTTGACTTTTGCACCATATATTGCATCGAAAGTATTCCAGATTTCCTGTGCATTTTCACAATGAGAGATGAAATTAAAATTATCTTGATTAATATGAGAATATAATATATGCATAGCCAAAGCATTAATCGAGATAATTTTCTTGTCTGTTATATCACACCCATTTTCAATAATATCCCAACATTTAACATTAACAGATTTTAAATAAAATTCCATTTTCAATTTCCAATTCAAAAAATCTGTTCCATCAAAAATAGAAGGAATAATATTGGAACGACCCTCAACAAAAGTAGCCATTTTAAAAATTCAAATTTTTAAAACAAAAATTGGTTTTTGAAAAAAATCAAATTTTTAAAAACGAAATGGCTTTTGTACCCAGCTCCGATACCACTTGTAGGATCAATTTCATCCTAGAGGGGGGCGAATAGGGTGATACTGATAATTATAACATTAATTGTGGAAGCTTATAAAATTATTTCAACACAGATAAATCAGAAATATAGCAGCACAGATAATAGCAGAATAATAAAAGCAGAAATAGAACGACACAGAATTTACCCAGCTCGGCAAAACCCTGCCTACGTGCTGCCCCCAAAGTTTCTACTAGAAATTAAGTAGTCACACGCTTACCCGCGTAAACTCGCGACACCCGCTACTGACTAACCTAACTCTACGCTCAAAACCCTACCACAACTCAGCCACTGAGTTGCGAATTCTCAAACTACGCCACGTACTTTGTCCTCTAGTCACACGACTAGAATTTACAACGGTTTAAAAAGAAATTACAAATTAAAAAACAATTAAAATTTAAAACAACCCTAATTTTAAACTAATGCCTTATATTTTACAAACTTTAAAAAAAAAAAGAAAGGGCCGGCCCTTTTTCCTCTTTTATATTATTGTGGCCCGTTCCCTTGTATTTGATAATGGCGGCTTGCGTTTCTTGTTCGTTCCTCTTCCTTCAAAAATTAGGGCTTTCGTAAAATTCGAAGAAGCCGATTCTAATTGCTCGATTGAATAGATGATTTGGTGTCCCTTTTCTGTCAATTGATGGTCTCTGTTAATTACTTCGACTGCTTCGAATTGATCGAGTTCGAGAAGGCTTCGGTTTGTTATTTTTTGCTCTTTTTCCTTTTCTGATTTAATGCTTGAACTCGATGGATTTTAAACTGCCGATGATGAATGGAATTTATAGAAGTCGAATTCCTATATTTACGTTCGTATACATTTATTTGAATTCGTCTTTGTCCATTCGATTTTGTATTGATGATTGTGATGATTTCTGACATTTTCAAATCGTATATTTTTGGCTTGGTTAACACGGCTTCGATTTTGACTTTGCTCGTTTCTTTACCACCACGTCTCTGACTTGTTCAACATACTGACTTGGTACAATGTTGACTTTGGCACTGATTTATTGATTGCCACAGCTTTGAGTTCTTTGGTACTTTGACTTCGGTCACTTAAAATTTATTTATGCGATTCCATGACTTTGGCATGATTATTCAGTATCATACTTGACTTTGGCCATTCGTGTTTATTGCCTCTGGTCATTTTGTAACCTACTGTTGCAGTTCCATCTGGTTCGGTATTGTCTCGGGTTTGGATTTGTTTGAACTTGATATTGTCTGGAACTTCAATGTTTGAAATGCTAATAAACTTGGAGTCTTTGTGTACTTGTCTCTGTTTCGAGTCTATTATCTTTTGAAGTTTGCATCTGTTGGATTCATTGTTTTATATATCGGTGACTTCGGTTATGCTTTGTCCTGCAATGTGTCTTCACCCTGATAGCACTGTCCAGTTTCACAATTGCATTTCATATATATATATGTTGCAAGTGTTTATGTATGGTTTCTTGTTTATATGTATATATATATATATATATACACACAAGTGTGCATGCATTTACTTCACTATTTATTATTCTGCACCACTTGTGTACCATCTGAAGCTTGATATGCTAGCTTGAAGTTCATGTGTTCACATTGATGTACATGATGTTGTGGTTTTTTTGCTTCACCACTGAGCCTTGACTACACTATCTTTAAAACTGTGCGTATTATTTGAATTTGGTCATTGGTTGATGTTGATCTCTTTGTATTGCTGTGCATTGAGCATTGTTCTTGTATCACTTGAGTCATTCGAGTCACTTGGCATTTTTGTTTTATATATGCTAGCTGCCTGGTCTGGTTCATCTTTTAGTCTTGTTTATTGATGCACATTCTTGACCTGTTGCAGTCTTGTATATGCTGTTCTAGTTTGAGGCTGTGCTTGCAGTTGAATTGAGTTGTACCATTGCCTTTGTTCTCGAGTATGATATTTGCACTTTTCATGTCCACTGCCCTTTTTCATACTGCTGGTTCATTGTAGTAGTTGTTAGGATTGGCTTGTGGTCTTCGCTAGCATTACTGGTGCATGTGCTTAGTTGAGGCAGTGTTACTGACTTGATCGAGCATTTTCACTTGAGACTGTATTGTCATGTTGCATTGATGATGCTCTGACCATTTTATTGCATTTGGATTTGTTTTTCGAATTACACCTGAGTTGAATCCAGCTTGTAGCTCGGATTTGACCTTGTGCTGAAAATTGTGACATTATTTTTATTGCACTTGAGTTGAATTCGATAATTGGGGTTTGACCTATGCTCACCTGTCCCTGTAAATTTATCAAGTGTATATATATCGGTGTGCACAGCCTTGTGGCACATACACTGTGTATGTCACAAGCTGTTCGTGTATGATGAATTCAAAGTTAAATGATGACGAACAAACTAAGGCAAATATTATTTTCAAAATTCACATTTTATTTTATACTGCAAAAAATATTTCCTTTTCAATTTTACTGCATCAATATTTATATTTGCAGATTGCTCAGATGCTGGATTCGATTTAGAGTGAAGTTGAAGATAACATACGAGTTGAGTGTATGAGTGATATGTAGTGAGGTCAGATGTAAAAGTGAAATTGTGATGTAATTGAATTTGTATTGTAATCAAAGTTGTATATGTATAGTGAGAGCTTGAATTTGTACTATTCAAAATTGTAATAAATATTTGTTTGAATAAAATTTCTGTTTGAATTCAAAAACTGTGTTATTTATTTTTATTCAGCAAATATTTATTTAGCCTATGAAAAATAAAATAGTACATTAACAAATACATTTACACGAATATATATATATATATATATATATATATATATATATATATATATGTTTATTATCATCAAACAAAAATCATATAATCGCATATTCAACACTGACGGGTATGAATATGTTTCCAATTAGCTGTTGTTCTATGAATAGAATGTGGAAGCTTATTTTCATCAAATTTGGTTTCAAGATAACTATGAAGCTAAGCCTTAATTCACGAATATGTCTTTTCAATTCATCTTGTCCAAAGGGCCAGCTGGCGCCCATTACACCTACTCTTTCGATTTGAATAAATTTGTATTTGGTAAGTTTATAAGCATATATAAATATACTCATTTGAGTGTATTATGAATGAAACATATAAACAATGCACATGATTAATGTGTATGTTTGTAATCGTTGGGATTTACATTGCACCGACCACATTCACCCTTAAATACCTTTGTTATCTATGGTTTTAATATGAAATTAACTCGACTAATTTTATATGTTTTGAAAAGTTGAAATTAACAATTTGAAATCAAGTTTGACTTAGGAATAAATAAAAATTAGATATATGATTTAAACAAAAGTTATTTTATAACTATTGAACTAAAATAATACACACATACACGCATATAAATAAAAAAAATTAAATCAAAAATAACACAAACACTATATAACTTATATGCAATTTTATAAAACAACTACAAATAATTTGTATATGTAGTTTGCTTATATTTATGTATATAACTTGTTTTAAATATGTTTAATTAATTAAAATAATCAATATATGTATATTTTCTTCTGGTAATTTTATGGCCTTCGAACCATGTGATTTTCAGCTAAAAATGTGTAAGAGGAGAGAGCCAAAATAATAACAATTAATATGTTTTAGTAGCATTTAAGAAGAGGAAAAGATAAAGATCCTATCTTCCTCCTCTAGTCATTCTTTTAATATAATTTCAAAACTATTTTATACACTCAAACCCTTCCTCTTATTACACCCTAGCCCACCCATGATTGAGGCTATATGTGCCTTTTACGATTCCCATACCCATTTAGTAATTAATCAATTTAAATAAGATTTAAATATTTACCAATATAGTATATCGATACATACGTATACAACTTTTATATACACACTTTTTCAAATACTAATGGCACCCAAAGGTCGTATTAAAATTTAATAATTTATATTTCATAAATATTAACTAATTTATAATAATTTTAAATTAATTAACTCATGTGGTATTTCGAAGTATTAATCATTACGGTTGTGTGACTCAATGGTGTAAATTCAGTCAGTGGCTAATATCAAACAATTCAACTATTTATACACCGCTATATTTAGTGCTGTAAAAGTTTGGCTGAATTTATTTGTTACATATTTTTGGTAAATTCCAAATTCTCTATTTTAAGTGGTATCTGGCAGTAATGATTATTTACACCAATTCTTTTCGTAAAAACTATATCGCTTTAGGGCTTATGGAATTTGGCTTCGCTCAAAATTCCAGTATCATTCATATTTAACTTGGTTAGTCAAAGCACAAAGTCCTGGGTTCAATAATAACAATTATTATTAATCATACTGCTCTAGCCAAACACTTTGAGTTTGAGTTGACTACAAATGTTTGTGATACAAACCAAATAAAATCGAGGAGACAAATTCTATAATAAAATTTGTTTCACTTCCAATGCTTCAGCTTAGACCTAACTATAGTCGTTCGATGGTGCTATGCCATAATTAAATCTATAATCAGAGTGAGTGTCCATATTGAAGTTTAACGGTATTCTCAAATTGAGATAACTGGGTAATATCGTCACTCCGAGATTCTTTGTTTGATCTTCAGTTATATTAACTAGCATAAAGCTTCCAAGTGTGTCATTCCATAGTTTTCCAATAACTATCAGCAGGTAACTAGTTGATGCCCCAACAACCATGAGTAATACACTGCCCAACATTTGCAAAGCGTTACATACTATAGTATCAAGGGATGTGTCGATATCTTACCTCAAAACATCTTGACAAGCAATATTTAAAATAATATGTTATTTTTAATGTGAAAATTTTCTCATGATTGCAACACATTGTAATTATTCTCGCATAACATATCATTTATGGATTTTTATTTAATATACTTAAATTATATAATTATTTGACACATAACAATATGACAAGTATATATAAGAGAAAGAAAAACACCTTTTATTTCAAACAAGATTTTATTAGAAAGTTAATAATTTACAATAAATTACATAATTGTTGTAAGGTATACCTTAGCTCTATTGTTATGTGGTCTTTTTATCCGGCTATATTCAGACTATTGGACAAGTTAGACTCGATTCTAGACAAGGCAAGCAGCCCAGAGAGGTGAACATGGAGCCCAGAGTTCAAGCACAGACTATGATATGAAGCAACAATCAAGTGAGACCAGGAGATTGACTATCTGGAATATTCTAAGTATAGATTAGTGCCTCCCTTAGGCAGCAGATTGGTACCTATCCCTTCTCCTATGTAGGGGATTAGATCGTACGCTTTGGTTATGAGCTAAACTCAAAGGAAATCGATCAATATCATTAAAACCTTAAAGGTAACTATGCAAACAACTATGGAAACATGAGGCTTGCATGGAGGGGGACCTATATGACTGATCGCACGCTGCCACATGGCACGTAGGACCGATCACTTAACATTGGGAATTGGGCCGTGAAAAGTTATAAGTGACCTCGTCTATATCTTGAGATTCTGTCGACGAAATTTATCGAAGATATTTGGTCGTACATCCCTATAAATACAAAGTTCCTGGTTCATTTTATGGATCTTTACACTGCTGTTTTACCTGTACTCCATTGGAATCTAGGATCATCTGATCGATCCTCCTGTACTCAGAATTCTAAGTTATTCATGCAAAGTGGACTAGGAAATCAACACTGAACCACTATAAATCTATGTCTTCTTATTTTCAGCTTGTTTTCTTTCCATTTAAGTTTAATCTTTACTTTATTTCTCTACAGTCAATCTATTAGGTGTTTGAGCCAATTTTTGGTGCAAGAATTTTGGTGTTTTCACTGAGATTTGAATTCTCAACTTGATTGGATCTCATCATCTACTAGTGGATTCCCGTATTCGCGAGATATATCCAAATTTCTACCGACAAGTTTTTTTTTATAATCAAATTTGAGAAATTCTAAAAGGAAGCAATTAGCCATGTCCAAAGGAAAGTCTAATGCTTCCTACGCCATTGAAGGCAATGACAATAACGGCATTTAGTGGGTTGGCCAGAATGTACAGCCGGTGGCTACTGATGCCCCATATCCTCCTGATTACATCACCAAAGTTGACTTTGAGGTCCAAATGAAGGAACTGTTAGATAGCCATCAATAGCTCAATCAGCAAATCCAAGCTTCTATCGAATTGATGAATCAGTTGAAGCCTACTCTATACTCAAGATCAGAGAGATCCTCTACATCTAATGGCTATCAATGAAGTAGATGGTGCAAGACGGATGCTTATGATGCTGGAATGTCATGGTGAAACTACGTGATCGACTATCGCCAGACCACCCTAATTGATACTGAACCTTCCAAGGGGATCAACACCGAACCATCGAACCAAAGAAGAAACTTACCTACTTCTAGAAGAGCTAACTCTGGATGCGCCATGATAGACTAAGGCACTGGAGATTAGGTGAATGTGAATGATCCCCAGCTAAGAGACGATGATAGGACTGTTGCTTATGAAGAACATCAAAAGCACACCGAGCCAAAGCAACATGATGCTGCCAGAGGCATGGATCTAGCCATCACGCAAGGTGGAACATGACCGGTACCACGCACAAACCCTCCAGACATCGGACTTGATGGCCATGGTAAGAGGCTTGTGAAAGAAAGTCAAGGCCAGGCCAACAATGATTGGATACTCTCTAGGAGTCATATTCCATTGACTGACAACATCCTACATTTAAAATATCCATAAAGGTTTTATATGCCAATGATGCCCGTTTATGCGGGAAAAACAGACCCCAAGAAGCATCTTATGAAGTACGAGTGGCAAATGGACTCTGCGCGAGCCACTAATATAGTCAAGTGCAGATGTTTTCCCATTTTTCTGAAAGGGGTTGCGGCCATTTGGTTCACCAAGCTACTACCGCGGTCAATTTCTTCGTTTGGTGAGTTAGCAAGGAAGTTCATGGAGCAATTTGCATGCATGCGGCTCGTTCTAAAGATGTCATGTACCTCTCTAACTTGATCCATGCTCCAGGGGTGTTATTGAAAAATTACCTGGAAAAGTTTAATATGGCTGTTACAGAAGTCAGTAATCCAAAAGATGATGCAGTACCGATGGCGCTGACCAAGGGAGTTGACCGTTATTCTGATTTTGGCAATTTGTTGGCGAGAAAGCCTCCTTCTACGTTGGACCATTATTATGCAAAGGCACCACCTAAGGGAGGAGGAGGCAAAGCAGTCCAAGAAGAGAGATATTGCAGACCCAAGCACCGACGGAGTATAAAGTAATGTGGTAGTGAAACACTCTGTAGGGAGTTTTGAGAAAGTTGAATTTAATGTTCATAACAAACCAAATGAGCAGAAGAGACGTGGATAGAAGCCATGCTGAAGACGGGATTTCGGGAGAGGGAAGCCGGGGATCCCATTGTTTAATACATACACGTTATTGAATACATCGTTGGAAAGTATCTATCTATCGATTTGTAATATTTTGCAATACAAAAAACCACCTTCGAAAGAATCGACGGAGAAGAAGAAACAGGCAAATTAGTATTTTAGATTCCATGAAATATATGGTCATACCATGGATTAGTTTCGCTACCTCCGTGATACCATTGAAAAGTTGATTCGTGAAAGAACATTGCAACAGTTCGTTAAAGTCCGGCAAGCTGGAGGGAAAGGAACATCCGACCCTAATAGAGGACAAGCTACATCAAGTGCTGAGGAACCTAGACGGACAGAAGGAAGATTGGTCATTAACACTATTGTTGGAGGACCACGTCTAGCTGACAAAAGATGGAACAAGATATAGTGTTACGTGATTTACTATAATACATGTTGATATAGAGTGCCTTTCGAACATGGAGGACGGCTCCGGTAAATCAATAGAGAACCATGACTGATGATATCATGTTTTGAAGTAGAGATGTAGACAAGGTGGAGGCTCGTACTATAGACTCAATGGTAATCTTAGCCATGATTGGTCCTGCCTTGGTGAGAAAGATTCTGGTTGATTAGGGAAGCTCTGTTAATATCATTTTCGAGAAGGCGTACGACCAGATGTTACTGAAAGCTGAAGACTTGAAATCGTTCAAAGCTCATATTTATGGCTTTAACGATATTACTACTAAAGAGGTAGGCTACATCGAGCTACCAGTGGAACAGGGAGGCAGAAGTTGTAGGAGGGTGCAGGTACTGTCGTTTGTCATGTTGGATGTGAACTCTCCATTCAATGCTTTTTTGGGCCGACCGACCCTTGCTGCATTCAAGGCAACCATCATCCCTTGGTTCTTAACACTCAAATTCCCGGTAGGCACTGGAACTATTCATGGAGATCAGTCGATCGGCCATGCCTATTATGTTGCTAAGTATAGGGATGCTCGATGAAAGGAAAGGATGTGGAGACTTTTCTCTAAAACTAACGAAGCTTAGCAATCAGCTTTCGAGCCTTAGCTAGGGTACCACAGCCGGTTCTATAAAGATAAAGACCTAAGATATAAGGAAGAGGGGCCCAAAGAACCAAAAACTAACGATGACCCATCATGGATTCTGAAGATCGGATCGCAGCTCAGCGCAACAATGATGAAAGAATTAGCTGGCTTTCTCCGGACAAATCTTCAGGTGTTCCCCTTGACCCATTCTGACATGTGTTGGATTTCGTCAACCATTGCTAGCCGTGCATCGAATATCGATCCGAGCCATGTCCCGATGAAATAGAAGCGACGCGGCATGGACCCAAGAGATCTATTATGCTTAAGGAGGAAGTGGATAAACTCAAGAACAATGGGTTTATCGACAATGCCCTCTACCCAAAATGGGTATCTAATCTTGTACTTGTAAGAAAAGCTAATGGAAAGTGGAGGACGTGTGTTAACTACTCAGACTTGAACAAGCGTACCCGAAGGATGGCTTTCCACTTCCAAGGATCGACCAGTTGGTAGATTCGACTGCTGGATATGAACTGCTTTTATTTGTGGACGCATACTCTGGATACTACTAGATCCCAAAGTATGTCCCAGACCAGGAACATACCAGCTTCATTGCTGGCCTATGATTGTATTGCTACATTGTGATGCCATTCGGGATGAAGAACGCTGGTGCAACTTATCAAATATTGATCAACCAAACATTTAAAGACCAGATCGAACGACCAATGGAAGTATATGTGGATGATATACTCATGAAATCACAATGATCAAATGACCATAGTGATGATTTGGCAGAGATGTTCAGTGTTCTTCGAAAGGATGGAATGAAACTCAACCCCATGAAATGCTCTTTCGACATTGCGTCAGGGAAGTTCTTGGGTTTCATCGTTAATTCTCATGGAATTGAGGACAATCCCAAGAAGATTTAGGCGATAAGAGATATCCAAACACCGAAAACAATTAGCAGCTGCAAAGCCTAAATAAGAAGGTCGCCGCCCTGAGCTGGTTCATTTCCAAAGCCACCAATAAGCGATTACCTTTCTTCGACTTGCTTGGAAAAGGGAGGAGGAACTTCGCATAGATGAAGGATTATGTTGACACGTTCCAAGCTCTGGTACACCACTTAGAGAGACCTGCATCTTATCCAAGCCACTAGATCATGAAGACCTATACATTAATTAGCAGTGTCAGTACATGCCATAAGTGTCGTGCTACTGCACGAAGAGAATCAGATCTAGAGGCTAGCATACTATGCTAGTAAGTGATTGAGCACTATTGAAAGAAATTATCCAAAATTGGAGAAGCTTGCATACTGCCTGCTGATTGCATCAAGGAAGCTTCACCCTTATTTTCAGGCTCACCCTATCAATGTCTTCACTAACCAACCATTATGATAGGTCCCACAACGACTTAAGATGTTTGGAACGTTATTAAAATGGGACATCGAATTGATCCGGTTCGATATCACTTATCTCTTATGGAGAGACATCCAGGGAAAGGTATCATCAGACTTCATAACTGAATTCACTACACAAGATAGTTCTCCTGATAGTAGTAAAGAACTTGCCATCCAATGGAAATGCACACGAATGGAGCATCTAACGATCGATGTTCTAGCGCCAGAGTCTCACTAGTTACTCCTGCAGAACCCTCCATTTGCTATGCCTTCAAATTTGACTTCTCTACGATAAATGTTGAAGCTGAATATGAAACCCTGATCACCGGGCTTAAACTTGTTAAGGAACTGGAAGTGAGAGCTTTACAAATTTTCTATGATTCCTAGTTAGTAGTGTGCCAAGTCAAGGGAGAATATCAAACCAACGGAGCATGACTTGCTCCTTACCTTAACCGAGTCCAAGAGCTATTAATCGATATTGAGCGTTACATTATCACACACATCCCTAGGGAGTTAAATAAGAAAGCCGACATATTGGCCAAACCAGCCAGTTATGGGGATGCACAACAAATGGGCTTGGTCCCAGTTGAAGTACTTAATGCTCGAGCATTGACCAAATTGTGATTAATCCAGTCTTGGAGACTAAGCCCGAGTGGGAGTCATGGATGACTCCGATAAAAGACTACTAACAGAGGGGAACCCTTCTTGAATGGAGGAATGAGAAATGGTAGGTCCTTTATTAAGCTTCGCGATACAACCTTCAAGAAGGAACCATGTATAGAAAGGATTTTCCCATCCCCCTGCTTTGGTGTATCGCCAACTATGAAATCAAGCGATTATTAAGAGAAGTCTATGAAGGAGAATGTGGCGATCACGTCGAGGGGAAAAACTTGGCGAAAAAGATACTTCACTTTTGTTATTACTGGCCAGCTATCAATCGAGATGCAGCTCATTACACTTGACGATGCAATAAGTGACAACTATTCGTAAAGATTCTGAGAGCCCCGTCGATGGAGATTACTCAAATGGTTGGTCCATGGCCGTTTGATACTTGGCGTATTGACATAATCAGTTCCTTGCCGATTTTCAATGTGGCGTGAAGTACGCCATCGCAACTGTCGATTACTTTACTAAATGAGCCAAAGATGAGCCATTGGCCATGATCACCACAAAGAAAGTAATCAACTTTATTATTTGAAACATCATATGTCATTTTGGTCCGCCTAAAAAAATCATAACTGACAAGATCCCAATTTGGTAGTGCTGAATTCGAAGACTTCTACCATCGGCATTGTATTGAGTAAATATTTGCGACAGTTGCTCACCTTCAAACTAATGGATATGTCAAAGCCTTAATATAATCATAAAGTCCATTCTGATAGAGCATTTCGAAAAGGTTAGAGGCAAGTGGATTGATGAACTCCCATTGGCTCTATGAGATACATAACCACCCACAAGTCCACGACTAGCCACATTCCATTCGCATATGCCTACTGCTCCAAAGCCATGATTCCCGTAGAACTTGAGTTTCCTTCTCATCGAGTGACTTACTATGATCCTAGAACAAATAGAGATCTTCTTTTGGAATCTCTAGACATAGTCGATGAGAAGTGTGGAGAAGCTGACTTTAGAGCAGCTGCATACCGACACCGCGTCGACCGATACTATTATGCTAAAATCGAGATAGGACCTTTGAAATTGGCGATCTCATTTTGAAATGGATCTTTCCTTGCTTCGTAAACATGGGTCCGATATGGACGGAGTGTATGTCATCAACCAGAAGCTTGGAATGGAACTTTCAAGCCAATGATGTTGATGGCATTACACTCCCTAGTGCATGGAATAGCCAACATTTACGATGTTATTTCAGTTAATTTTATTTTATGCAGTTGTATTCCATTTAGAATTTGCTTTCGCATTTTAGTTCAAAGCTGTGTAATAAGGAACACTCTATCATTTTCCCTTTTAGTTGGCAATAATACTTGAAGTTTCTTTTATTTCCGTGAATTGTTCATGCATAGTATAATAGTTGTGAAATGCGATCGACTTACATCTATGTGCACCTAATATGGACCAGTGAGTACTCTGATTTTGGTGCTAGCCAAGTTCTCGAGTCCATGATCGAATTGATCGAAATGAACGTGACTCTTCCTTTCATCTATTCGCGCTCAACTATGATCCAACGAGCCGAGTATAAAACATAGAATGGATGTTATTTGACCATCTGTAAACTAACTTTATCCCTCTGATCCGATGGGAGGAATATAAACCAAAAGTGGGTGTAATATGATTATCCACCCTTCAACTTTTTCCCAAAACTCAGGGGAAAAGGAACTAACCAAGAGAAATATGGTTCGACACTTACCTGAATAGCTCCAATCCCTAGATAATGGGCTGGAGTATAAACATCAAAAGTGTGTGATTAACTACCCATTCGATTAACTCTGATCCCTAGAGCATGGATAAGAGTATAAACAAACGAATTGGTGTGATTCAACCATTCATTCACCAACACCGACCTTAATCCAACAAGATAAGTATAAACTCATAATGGATGGGATTCATCTGTCAACGAGCTAACTTCGCCAACCCGAGACTGATGGCATGAGTATAATCATTTAACCACCGATCATGACAGCACAACACTATGGCTTGATCCTTGTGTTTGATATGACTTAAAGCCATAACCAAAAGGAGGCCTTTATATGAACTTATCGTATTGACTCCTGAAGGAACGGGCGGCCAAATGACATTACAACTTTAAGAACGAGCGATAAATTATAAGTACATTGAATGGAAAACATAATGGCTCAAACATTTAAACAAATTCACATAAAGTTAAACTAAAATGAAGGAGGTTTTATTCACAAGCAAAAACCTTGGAAAGCTAAGTACAAGTTAATTTCAAAGACTAGAAACCAAAAAGCAGGGGTCATACCCGCACAAACTCGGCCAATAAAAAGAAACTAGCTGCCTTGCTAAACATAACCAAAGTAGATTCGGCAGCTATTTCTTGTCCCTGTTGGGCTTCTTTGAGGAAGACTCACCGGATCTCTCAACCTTGCTTTTCTTCTTTGGCCTTCCTTCACCCTTGCCACCCTTGGGTGAAACACTTTTAGAGACAAAGACGGAAACAGTCCTACTTTGGGATACTGTAGGGTCAACCTTTTCATGGACGATACTACCGAGTAGTATGACTTGGAGTAAAGTGACATAAGCATGCTTCCTCTTGGCTTGCTTGTCCAGCTTTTCCTTCTTAATACGCTCCTTCAAGCTGTGCTTGTCCATGTACTCAAAGGTATGAGTCACCACGATGACATTTGTCTCATCCCGGGCCTTGATCATCAGTCTTTTATTCATTTAAAGCCCTTATATCTTTTGTATACAAACCAGGAGTCTTAATAGATTGGATGTTTGGGATAGTCTATGCAGTGGCCACCACTGTAGACTCCGTAGTAAATGCCTGCTGCCCTAGGATGACTTCACCACCATGAGCATGTATGGATGCAGATAGACCTGCAATTTCTTAAAATTCAATGGGTAAGCCCATGACTTTCGTGTGTAAGATGTAAAATTTCTCAAATGTTAGGGAGGTGAGTGATACACCTTCTCTAGATTGGCCTTCAATCGAAGCTGGAGTGCTGCCTTCAAGAATAAGAGATAACACAAAGGACTTGTGGATTTCAGGATGATCTAGATCATAGCCTCTCCTTTTTAGAGGCATGGGAAGCTGAGGCACCAGTTGCCTGACTTGTAAGAAGGTCTTAAGAGCCAGACATAGAGGCTTCACCACTATTCTTCCCTTCCTCGGTGATCGTTGGGTTATGGAGTAAACTAAGTTGAGCAGCCTTGAGTTCGTCAGGCTCTTCATCGTGCAAGATTTCAAGCTTAAGATGCTCTTTATCAACCTCAGTGCTACCAAGGGATTTCTTCTTCGGCTCAACAATATAGTCCCATGTTTTGATTAGCGACTCAGGGCACCCATCTCTAGGGAAGTGAAGGTTGCAGTTCATGAGGACACTTGCTTCATAATATATCAATAGTCGATCAAAGTCATCCTTTATCTCTATTTAACTAGCCTCCCTAGCTTCCTCTTTTAGGGTCTCTACTTGCGCAAGTTGTTTATCGGCCCCAATCTTGGTCAGTTGAGCCTCGACGGTTTCCTTGAATTATTGTTAGTTATCCAGTTGAGCTTCAACCTTCTCTTTTTTTCCCTCTCAAGTTCCTCCTCAAGCTGCCAAATGCGAAGGGCCAAGGTCGTTATCTTTTTTTGGGCGTCTTTCTCCTTCTGCAAAACATCTTTCTCAAGAGCTAAAGTGCCATTGTAACGAACAACGATTTCCATTTCAACTTGGTGCACTTTCATCAAATCTTCCACTACTTTGGAAAATTCGTTGGCTCCATCTTTGTATTCTTCCCCTTGAATTCTTCATCCAAGTGTTTGATGATGTCTTTATCATGAATCGCTTCAAGAGTTAAGCGATTGATCTCATGCTTCCTTTCAATTGACACTTCAGAAATCCTCTTGGCCACATAAAGAGTTATGCCATGCTAGACATAGACATCATTAACGTAAAAGAGCACCGTATCTTTGGCCTATGGATGAATCGATGCAAAGCAGGAACAAATTTGAACTTGTGAAAACATAACTTAGGAAATGTGGCCTTGAGCTTGGCCATCTTTTCTATAGCAGTGGCGTTGAGAGCCATTGGAGCTAAAAGGGACTTTTTGCCATGCCTATGAGAAGATATATCAAGACTTCCAGCGCTAAGCTGGCGTTCGGATGATCGCTAGGTGCTGGAAGAACCCGAATATCGCTTCGATGGTGGAGCTAAAATAAGGGCATAAGGTAATGACTTACTACTACTATAAATAATGGGGTGTGGATTTGCACCCTTGTAGCGAGAAGACTAGGACTTTGACTTGTATCGGGATTACAAATCCTTGGATTAATGAATTATTTCCTGGTCGCCCATTCCATCATGGCCTTTTCTTTTCTGTCTGGGCCATCGACCGGAGTCCGGACCTCGATTAGACCCGAAATAAAATAGTTGAGAATATGATGATTTCTTCAAGCGATCATAGTTGAGAGAGCACCTCAAGGAACCTGTTAGAACCTCTATTCTATGATTTTGATGACAATAACTACACAATAATACACATACAATATATATTCCATCTCCTTACAGGAAAAAGATTTCAGAATTCAACTTGAGGATGACCAACAAAGGAGAAGAATCATCGGTATTAGAAAAGCTAATATAATGTGTTATTGTCATAGATATATAGCTTGTAAAATCTTCTTTAGTAGTTTCAACACAAACATTGCACGACAAAAATTTTCAACTCTTCATATATCAAACAGGCTGAATTGTAGAAAATAACATATGTGAGACGTTTGACATTATATATCTGACGTCTGACTATAGTTTCTGATTTTAATCAACACAAACATATTAGATGTCTGTCAAAACATTCATATGTCTGACTCTGGCCTCTGTTAAAAATATATACACACACACATATAGACGTCCAAATGTGATTGACAGACTTTTGTGCTGGGTAACGGCCATAACCAATGAATAGTCACCTAGTTCATTCTAACAGTTGCTTCCATAACTCTTCACTGCATCTCTTCATCCTCAATGATTGCAACTTTTAGAGTGAAATAGAAAACACTAATGGATGCTACTCCTCAAGAAAACTTTTCAAAATCTATAAATATGTAAATATTCTAAGAAACAATTTACTTGAATTTTCTGAATCTTATATCTATTTTCTTTGCATATTGTGATTTCTAAAATCAAACAATATATCATTCTTTATCACTTCCTAAAATCAAAGCTTCACGTACACATACTACTCCAAGGAGTTAATATGAAGATTTGTACTGTGCAGCAAAAATCAGTGTTTCCTAGAACACATACTTGTCTTAGAAAGAATTTTTGTATCAAGTTTATTCCTCCGGGCAAAGCGAGGGTTGTTTACTAGTTAAAGCCGAAGAGGATCTTCGGGACTGGACGAAGGATGGGAGGTCCGAACTAGTATAAAACTCTGGTGTGATTGTTTTTTACTATTATTTACTTTACTCTGTTAGTTATAAGTTAGCTTTTTATTACACTTGCATATTAGATATAAATACATGATCCATACACTTTTTCATTTAGTATCGGAGCACAGTTGTCTCAGTTCACAGTAACATGTAATTGAAACATATTTAATATGGAAAGCACATTTCAAGAAGGACAATCAACCGCACGTCCTCACTATTCACTAGATATAATTATGCTTACTAGTCTACACGTATGCGTATTTTTATGGAAGCAAATGGTTTATAAATTTGGTAAGCAACACAAGCTAGATATGTAGCACCGGAAAAAGATATAAACACTTGGATAGATGCTAAAAAGAACACAGCAGCAAACAGTGCTAAAGCCATGAAGGTTTTGCTACGTTCACTTGACAAAAATGAATTCTCACATGTCATTTTGTGTACTACTGCATATGATATATATCATACACTACAAATCACTCTTGAAGGCACTAATAAAATTAAATAAACAAAGATTCCATTTCAAAAAATCAGTTTTCTTCATTTAAAAATGAAAGCAAATGAATCTATTGGTGAAATGTATGCTAGATTTCAAACTATCCAACACGATCTCATAACACTTGGAGTCAAATTCATATATTTTAATTTAGTTACACATATTTTAAATTCCTTAACTAATGAATGGGAACAAAATGCGTTGGCCATTGAAGAGGCAATTGACTTATCTCAACTAAAAGTTAAAGAATTAATAGGAAATTTTGTGTCGTACGACGTAAATTTGCAGGCAAGAAAAGAACAAGTCAATGAAAAGAAAAATATACCCTTTGAAGCCAATGATAATAATTTAGACTTAGATGAAGATGAGATCGTATTTATTGCCAAAAATTACAATAAATTCAAGAAATTCAAAAAGATGATGAGATCCTAAAATGGAGGAAATTCAAATTCATCTAACCAAACTTCGATCAAATGCTTTGGTTGTGACAAGTTCGAACACATGACGAAACAATCCCCAGAACTTAATAATGACAAAAGGAAAGGCAAGTATGAGAAATTTAAGAAAAGAAAATAGGCTTTTCAAGTAACTTGGGATGACTCAAATTCGTCTTCATCATCAGATAGTGACAACGGTAGTGATTCTGAGCAAGCAAATGTATGCTTCATGGCAAACACTGAGGAGTTATGTCATGATCTTACTAATAATGAAATTTTAGAACTCAGCATGGAATTAGATAACAAATATAGAGAAACTAAAAAGTTAAATAGAGAATACGTTGCTAAAATTAATCGAATGGAACTAGAAATTGGATTATTAAAAGATGAGAAAACCATTTTAGAAGAAGAATTAGAAACTATATAAGAGAAATATGAGAATCTATCTATTCAAAATGATTCACTGTTACGTAAAATAGGAAAAGTTAAAGTAGAAAATGATGACATTAAAAAAGAAAACGTGGTATTGAAGAACGATTTAGAAGCATTAAAATCTGAAATTTCTCATCTTAGTGATAAGTTAGACAAGATTACTAACAATGTTTCGAAATTTAATAAAGGAAAGCAGAACTTGGATAACTTGATCAAAATTTCTAAACCATCTGGAAATCGCAACGGGTTAGGATTTAAGAAATTTCAAAACATAAAAACTATAGCTCACTATATAATAAGATCAAGATGTCGTATAATGAAAAAAAAAATGTCTAACACCAAAATAATTAAAATATGGATTCTGAAATCCAATAACAAACTAATGGACAAAAACACATAGATAATTATCAAAAAAATGTTGTTCATAATAAAAATTACATTTTTAAAGGACCTAAACCCTCTTGGGTATGGTAACCTTCTCTTCCTAACACTTAGGACACTAACAAAGGAAGTGGATACCAATTAAACTGTTTTTATCTTGTAGGTACCCAAAGGAAAATCAAATAACAAGGAGAAATGGATGCTCGATAGCGGATGCTCCTAACATATGACCGGAAATGCACAAATGTTATCAGATATAACATACAAAAATGGTAGTACTGTAACTTACAAAGATAATTCAAAAGGATTTGTCATTGGAATTGGATGTCGTCAATGTTGATATGTCCAATTCACTTGTTGTTACAAATGTTCTTTTAGTTAAAAATTTAAAATATAACCTTTTAAGCATTAGTCAACATTGTGACAAATGATTCAAATTTGATTTTGAAAATAATAAATGCAACATATTTGATCAAAATAAAAATCTTATTTTTGAAGGATCGAGGAAAAGAAACATCTATGTCTGAAATATGAAATTTAATAACTCGAGTGATTTTTGCCTTGTCTCAAATTTTAATGACCCATGGATATGGCACAAACGATTATGTCACATAAACTTTAAGTCTTTAAATAAACTAGTTAAACACAATTTGGTTAGAGGTCTTCCTAAAATAATTTATAACGTTAAAAATTTATGTGATGCATGTCAATATGGAAAATTGAAAAGGAGTTCTTTTAAATCTAAAAAGGAAATTTCTACCAAACAACCCTTTGAATTATTACATCTTGATTTATTTGAACCTACTTAAATAAGGGCAATAAATCATAACAAGTATGTATTCGTTATTGTAGATGATTTTTCACAATATACATGAACACTATTCCTAAAACATAAAAGTGATACTTTTGAAATGTTTAAAATTTTTGCTAAAAGAATTAAAAATTTAATTAATCTTAAAATAAAGAGTATAGAAGTGATCATGGAGGTGATTTTGAAAATTTTTGTAACAAAAAGGGAATTACACGTAATTTCTCATTTCCACGAACACCATAATAAAATGGCGTTGTAGAAAGAAAAAATTGTACACTTTAAGAATGTGCATGAACTATGCTTAACAGTGGTAATCCACTAAAAAACTTTTGGGCAGACGCTGTAGCTACTGCTTGTTACGTATTGAATCGTGTCACATTACATCCTTCAATTAAGAATACTTGTTATGAAATGTTTTTTGGTAGAAAACCCAAAGTATCATATTTTTGAATATTTGGTTCAAAATGTTTTATACTAAATACTAAAGATAATCTTGGAAAATTAGATTCAAAAGCCAATAAAGGAATCTTTATCGGATATTCAGATCGTAGCAAAGCTTTTAGAGTATTTAATAAGTGTACTAGTATTATAGAAGAAAGTCTAAATGTTTCTTTGACAAAAATTTTTCCATTAATAAGAACAGTGATGATGATGAGATTTTAATAAAACCTTCTGAAAATAACACAACTATATATAACAATAATGAGAATATCACCGACAATGATAATACATTAAAATCACCAGATCGTATTTTGAAAAATCATCCAATTAACAATATAATTGGTGATTTAAATACAAAGTTTCTACCAGATATCAGTTGAAACAAATGGGTCATGTTGCATTTATTTCAAAATTTGAACCCCAAAACTATAAAGAAGCTTTAAATGATGAATCCTGGATCATCACGATGCAAGAAGAACCAATCCGTTTGAAAGAAATGAAGTATAAGAACTTGTACCGGGGAATACGGATCAATCCGTAATCAGGACAAAATGGGTATATAAAATAAAACCGACGAAAATGGAAACAAGCAAGGTTAGTAGCACAAGGGTACAATCAAGAGGAAGGCATTGACTATGAAGAAACATTTGCTCCAGTCTCACATCTAGAAGCCATCTGAACGTTACTTGCTTTTGCATGTCATCATAACTTTAAACTTTTCAAATGGACGTAAAAAGTACCTTTTTAAACGGTTTTATAAAAGAATAGGTTTATGTTGAGCAACCCCGCTGTTCATACATGAAAAATTCCCTAAACTTGTATGAAACTAAAGAAAGCTTTATATGGTTTGAAACAAGCACCTCGTGCTTGGTATGATAGACTAAAAACTCATTTAATAACTTCTGACTTTCAAGTTGGAAAAATAGATACAACCTTATTTATAAAAAGAAATTATAATGATATTTTAGTTGTTCAAATATATGTAGATGACATAATATTTGGATGAACTAATGAAAATCTATGTAACGAGTTTGCAAATATCATGAAAAATGAATTCGAAATGTCCCGTATAGGAGAATTAAATTTTTTCTTAGATTTACAGATTAAACAGTCGGAAAATGATATCTTTATAAATCAAGAAAATTTTTGTCACAATTTGTTAAAACGTGTTGAAATGGAGAAAACATAAAGTGAACCAACCCTTATGAGCACAAGTACCCACTTAGATAAAGATGAAAAAGGAAAGGATTTTGATCAAAAATTATATCGAAGTATAATAGGATCACTATTATACTTAATGTCCAGTAGGCCCGATATCATGATCAGTGTGTGTCTGTAACCGTGCAGTTAATGCGCTCGGCGGATTCAAAGCGGTGGAGGTGCAAAAAGTCATAGCGGGGATACAGCGAGGATATAGCGAGATATAGCTAATGGCTCTAAAATAGCATATAAAACTCGTACTTGATATTTTTACAAATATATAAATGGTAATTAAATGACAAATTATCATTCAATTGAATTATAATTAATACATAAATAATTTTAAATAAAAACATGTGCAAATATACTTTAAATAATAAACGTAAAACTGTTATATAACATAATTGGATTTAGTAGAATATTAGAGTATTTTCATTTCTGAAAATAGATTAAAAATTAAATCAAATAAATTAGTTTCATAATTTTTATAATGCATAAATGCAATTTTTCAATTCATTTTATTAAAGAAGATATAGCGGAAATAGCAAAATATAGCGGGAATAACGGGATATAGCGGAAATAGCGGGGCTTAAAGCGGAAAGGCTATATTTTGGGGCTACATGGAAAAATCGTAGCGGGAGAAATCCACTATGAGATATAGCGGAGTTATAGCGGGGTAATAGCGGGGAATTAACTACACAGGTTGGTATGCAAGATTTTAAGCACAACCTAAAGATTCACACTATCGGGCAGTTAAACGTATTTTGCGTTACATAACTAGCACTACGAATTACGGACTTTTCTGTCCTAAAGATAGCTCCTTTGAACTTGTATCTTATAGTTATGCGGATTTTGGTGGCTGGAAAACCGATAGGAAAAGTACAAGTGGCACCTGTCACTTTATCGGTCAATCTCTAGCAACTTGGTTTAGAAAAAATTGGAAATGCGTATCACTTTCGACCTGTGAAGCAGAACATATTGCTGCCGCCTTAGCTTGCGCACAAGTAATATACATGCAACAAACACTTAAAGACTTTGGAAAAATTATAAAAAAATCTCCCATATATTGCGATAATGCTAGTGTTATAAACCTATCTAAAAATCCAATAATTCATTCTCGAAAAAACCATATAGATATCCATCACCACTTTTTAAGAGATAATGTTGAAAAAGAAATAATAACTTTAGAATTTTTAAATACCAAAAATCAGATAGCCTATATTTTTACAAAACCTATAAGCAAACAAACTTTTATTAAGTTAAGACGTGAACTTGCTATTATATCTTTACACCATTTATAATACAAGCCATATTTTTAAAAACTTTCCTATATTCTTCTGGCTGAAATTTACTAATACGTACTAACCTCTTATTTTTTCACTTGTGGTTGACATTCTCTGACAATTAATGTTAGCACCAAAATTGGCCACTAACACCCTTAAGAGAGATTGTGTAGAGAGATTAATGAAGAAAATAAAATTAAACAGAGGACGGTACGTAAATTTAAATGCAAAAAAAAACGAACACCGGATTTATAGTGGTTCGGCGTAATTGCCTACGTCCACTTTGAGGTAGATCTTTATTGCTTTTCTCGATAATCGATTACAGATACAATCCGTATGTCGATCACTCGAATACAATTGCTAAGCAAAAAATATTAAGTTTTGAATGAGTCTTGAATGTGGCAGAGTCTCCTTGGTGTTCTCGAAAAAAGGTCCCTTTCACTGTGCCCCTGCCTCTCTATTTATAGGCGAAAATGGGTTGGACTTCCCTGGTGGGCCAGGTAGTTAAGTAGCTTGGCCCAGAAAGAGTGATCTTTGTGTGCCAATCCAGAGAGGCCGAACGGCAAAATGCCGAGCATGGCATGAATGCCGAACAACATTCTCTTGCCGAACGAAGTGATGCCGAACACCCTGAATGCCGAACGATATTCTCATGCCGAATGAAGTGATGCCGAACAAGGTTTGAATGCCGAGCAGGATGGAATGCCGAATGAGACTCTGCCATGCCGAACGTCCATAGATGCCGAACGATATACAATATCGAACGTCTCTCAATGGTGAACACTCTCACATGCCGAACGTCCCACAGATGCCGACCGAACTTGAGTGCCGAACGATTCATATGTGCCGGACGACTCTGGAAGCCGAGCGCTTTCTAATGCTGAATGCTCCTAAATGCCGAGCGTTCCTGAATGCCGAGCGTTCCCTAATGCTGAACGATCTGGATGCCGAACGACTCGTAAATGCCGAACAGTATGCTAACGCCGAGTACTTAGTTACCTGGTCAAATCTCCAGGTAACACTTGCCCCCCAAAGTACATTACGTGGTCGAATATGGTGCGCTTTGAATCACGTGTCCACTGTGCTTTGCTTCGAGATGTGGTTTAGTTTCCTCGATGGTGATATTTTCTCGTGAATTCTGGATGAGGCAATGCATGCCGAATGTTACGCAAATGCCGACCAGCATAGCCGAAGCCGAGCGTCCTGGATGACGAACACCCTTGAATGCCAATGCTGAACGATGTCGTCTTGACCGGTTCTATCGGTTATTATCTCTTCGACTTCCTCTCTTCCCTTATAAAGTTTGGCATTTTCCTTCTTCTTCTCTTCTTTACTTTCACCTTCGTTATCCTGTATTCACGAACCTCGCCTTTTAACAAACTCCAAGAATTTAACTACCCTTCCTTTCTCGAGCATCATCCACTGCATCACCCTTTTCTCGAGTCATTTGGAATTAATTAAAGCCTTTCCCTTAACTCCAGAATTCTCCCGAGCTTCAATCTATTTGCTAGGTATCGATCCCTTCTATTTAAATTCTTTCCCTGACTAAAAGTTTTAATACGAGGATCAAGTTCGTAAATTAGAACCGTGGCCACTAGGTATTTCGTGGATGAAAGGATCGAACTGCAATTAGGGCATGTTCTAGGGCTAGATGACGTAGAGAAAAGGGGAGGTGGTCAGAGGCAAGCACATGAGGGTGTTGATGGAAGATGTACTATGGTTCGGTATGGTTCTCTCATGCCGAACGAGATTGGAGGGAAGAGTAGAGGAGGAGTAGGAATTGGCTAGAGCGCCGAACAACACGCTCCGGTATGACTTGCCGAATGACTTGACCACGTCGTTCGGTATGGATGGAGGAGAAAGATAAACCGTTGTTAAGGGCGAAGCACCGAGCATTGGGGCTCGACATAACCTCGGCTCGGCATGATTCGCCACATGCCGAGCAGCGGAGTGGAAAAATAGGGAGGAAGTACGAATTGGTTAGGATGCCGAACGATATTTCAGCCGAATAGTGCGTAGGCCGAACGGTCATGAATGTCGATCGATAGTTAGGCCAAACAACATTTTGGCCGAACGATACTTAGGCCGAACAACATTTTGACCGGACGATACTTAGGCAGAACAACATTTTGACCGAACGATACTTAGGCCGACAAACATTTTGACCGAGCGATACTTAGGCCGAACAACATTTCACCTTGCCTAATCATAAGACAAAAACAAAGACACGAACCTAAGCATACTGGCATATCGGACTAATCAGGACTGATAACTTCCTAGTTCTAATTATCATAAGCCTGAACTGAAATCGATAAAAACAGATAAAAGCTTTTGGCATACAGTGTCAATGTCCGAGTCCAAAATTGAAAGCATTGCAAGGCTAATTTTCGGAGACGGTCAGCAATGACGGTCTTCGAAGGCGACAGTTCAACGCTCAACTTTATACCATTAACTCCGTGACTTTCAATTTCTCAGCACTTATACTTGAATTATCACACTAGTCCACACACTACACAGGGGGAATACTTGTGTTGTTAAGACTAATGTCGATTGTTTTTCAAGTATAGTTCAAACAGGTACTCTACTAGATTCAATTTCTATCAAAGAGGTCTAAAAAAATCTAGCTCCGCCGCGATCTCAGATAGACCTCGGCCGTCTTCTAAACAAGAAGTCACAGATACTTCAAACCCATCGACTTCCCCTGCTCATAACCTAGCTCCGGATGCCCTAGAGGCATCAATTTTCTTGGACAACCCGGTCGATTCACAGGCTTCGAAGATCAATGAAAGTGCACTTCGTCGGATATGCTCCATCCATGGAATCCCCTTCGACGACGTATTAGTTCCAACGGGGCACGATCGTCCACACTTGCGCCCAGTTGGATATACAGCTTGTAATAAGTTTATGTGCTGGGTCGGCAGTGTGCCACCATTCAACTTATTTCTTCAGGACGTGTTGCAATACATCGACGTTGCCCCGTTACAATTGCACCCGAACGATCACGCCTTCATCTACGGTACCTACATCCTCTTTATGACTGTCCTCTCCAGGCCTCCAACCCCGGGTGTCATCAGATATATATATGATCAAGAAGCGGAGAGATAGCCCCTATTTCATGTTTCTCGAGCCGCACCACAAATTCCAAATCTTAACTGGGGCATGCAGCATGTTCGCCCTGTACAAACAGAAATGGATTTATGTGCTTTGCCCTCCTGGTTTCGTGAGGAGATGCGTGGAAGGAAGTAAGCCTTTTCTCTGGATCAATATTCTTATTCGGTTAAAGCCGTGCCTTTTCTTACTCTTTTTTTCCATCTTTTCAGATATCAATCCACGTCCTGACGGCCGCGGATATTCTGAAGCCGTCGAAGCTATTAGAACACTTCCTGCCGATGAATGGGACATCCGCACTCTCATTTCGAATGAATCTCTTTCGAGGTTTGGATTGTTGGCAGAAGGCCGTAGGATAAGCCTTCCTCAGGGCGTTACCATACCCAAGCCCGCCTCCGGCAAAGGGAAAAAACAAGCTGAGTCTTCAGCACGTAATGCTCCTGGCATACTAGAAGAAGGAGAAATCAAAGAAAACGAAACACCCGGAGCACAAGATGAGAAGTTGGTCCTACTCAGGATCCACTAGTTGAAGTTCATGACATCGAAACGTCATCCTTCCCTTCGAAGAGGAAAAAGAAACTGACATACAAGATAAAGAGGGAAAAAGTTGGTGCAACCTCTAAAGTTACTCATATTTCGATAGAGAAAGAGGCTTCCTCACAACGTTTAGAAAGTTCTTTAAAGGGTCTCTCGAACCTCTCGATACCCGACGATCTACTTAATTATGATTTCGACGATCCGGAGGCACTTAAACTTCGCTCGCCCATTAGAGGAGATGCAGGCGTTCAATCCCAAACTCAGGGAGAAAAAACTCCCATTAGTAAAGAAACTGGTCCATCGGGGGGAAACACTAGGACACACACAAACACATGCACTTCACCTTGCACTTAAATTCCCGTCGTCACACTACTCTTTGCTAATTCGTTGTTTTTTGAATTCTATGCAGGTGATATGGGGCGTACACACGAAATCGATCATCTCCGCGGGTCGTCTATCTTCCATCACTCTAGACGGGACTTAGGTTTCGGAAGACGTCGGGATAGAGACGATGATGGCGATAGGGATTACCATTCTCGGGACTCGTCATCTCGAAAGAAAACATATTATCAGTCCAAGTACCACCAACATCCCTCTTCTCACTCGAAACGAAGCAAAGATAAGCACGACCATAAGGGGTCGCAATCCGATGTCTCCCGAGATCAACACTCCAATTCCTCTTCCATACGACAATCCCGGGATCCTCACAGGAGAGCTGAACTTTCAAAGTCGTCTCCTCCTGTTCCCGCAACAGATCTAACAGTATCGGAGAGACTGGCCGAGCTTAAAGTTAAATTTTCAAAGATCTGCTTTGATGGTCTGAAGTTCCTCCTGGCGATCCATCATATACCTGGAGATGTTAAGCAGAGCGCTATCGCGTGTGCCAACGACGTCTATGTTAAGCATGACGTGCTTGTTCATCTTGCTGAGAAAGTGTCGGAAGTCTTCATAGAACGCCAACATGAGATTGATCGCCTGAAGCTTGAGGCTATTCATGACAAATACATTATCAAAGCTCAGGACGAAGAGATTGCGACTTACAAATCTCAACTTGAGGCCGCCCAGCAGAGCGCCAAGGATACCGCCGAAGCCGTAACTCGTTTAGAATCAACTCACAAAAAAGAAATCGATGAGACGGTACAATGCGGTGGGGCTTTAGCTTTGGAGAAAGACTCGATGCAAAAAGAGAGAGATGCATTCTATCTCCGAGTTAAAGAACTTGAGGAGCGACTCTGTAAAGAGCAAGAAGAGATGATTGCTGCCCAAGAAGAGTCGTAACGGTATTGTGACGAGATCATTGAAATACGACTCCTAAAGGCGAAACTTGAGGGCGAGCTTTCTAAAGTTGAGGTGCTGAAGAATGAAGCCCGCGAAGAGGGCAAAAAGATAGCATCTGCGAAAATCGACTCCCGTATTGAGGCAGTCAAGGAAGAAGGTAGAGAAGAAATCAAAACTATGTTCGACTCGCTTATTGTCGAATTCAATGCCCGCGTTCTCATGCATCGAGACTTAACTTTCCTGGGCGAGGGTTATCTCGAATCTTTAGCCGAAGCGTGGGAGACCTTAATTGAAATCAAGAAGGCCAAACACGGTATCGAGGAGGTTGACGAGGGGGCTTTGATAAAAGAATTCCTTAAGTGAAACGAGCCTTCGGACCTGTCAGCGGCTAAAGCCCTTTATTGCAAAGGCTCCCCCTCAAGGAAAGGGAAAGAAGTTATCGTCGATCCATCCGGGATTGAGTCTCCAGCTCGTGTGTCTACCCAGCCAGTCGGCCGATACTCGATCCTTTTGAACAACACATTGGCTATGACCCGAAGGACCCCGGCCTTGGCATTCACATTTTGTCCCCTATTCTAGAGGGTGAGAGCCCCCTGACGGTTGAGAGCCAGTCGGAACCTGGTAGGCAACTCTTTTGCTTTAACATCCAAGAGTTTTCGCTTTTCACCAGTAGCTATCACATTCTAATATTTGCTTTTCGTGATTTTGTTTAGGCCATTCTGATCTTGAGCCCACTTCGAGGAGCGATTTCGCCAAGGAGGTGAAGGAAAAAACGAGTGAAGCCACTCACACAGGAGAGGCACCCGGTCCCGATGCTCAGATGATCGGAGCGCTTGATGAGGACAGATCTGAGACTTCCTCTCCCATCGATGGGAGTTATGAAGTTGAAATTACAGTCATCTCTGAGCACACATCCGAACTGAGCATGAAGGATCAGCTTGATAAAGAGAAGGAAAAGAGGATCAAGATCAAGGTCGAACCACAAGCTGTGGACCCGGACGATCCTTTGAACAAGCCGGTGAAGGTCATTCTCCCCGGCGGGTCCAAACCCATGGATGTTCCTCGTACTTCTTCAGCCGTCACTCCCCCGTCAAAGAAAGCTGCCAAGGGTAAATGTACCGGGGAGGAGTCATCGGACAAAAAGTCGAAGAAGTCAAAGAAATAGTCTTCGCTCTCGTTCAACAAGAGCTAGTTTAGATTATGTAATTATTTTGTTTTCGTAGTTTATGTAAATAAACTTTTGACTCCGAGCTTCGAAGGAGTTGTAGTAGAAACTTATTTTTGATGAATAAAACTTAGTTCCTTTTGCCTTTCAGAAGATTTCTGTTATCCAGCTTTCTGTATAATCATGTTCGGAACCCAAGCTATTGCGAGTTACATAAGCTTCTCGATTCATCTTCAAATAAGTTGATAATCTTTTGGCATTGCACATTCTTTATTCCACGCTCCGGGTACTTAGAATATTTTCTAGTCCGCACGCCAAGGATTCGATGACTTCAAGCCACTTGTATCCAGCCCGCACTCAGGGGACTTGGATATTTAAATTGTTTATACTCTAGTCCACGCTATGGGGACTTAGAGTACTTCAGTCCGCACTTTGGGGACTTGGAGATTTAAGTCGTTTATACTCTTGTCCCCACTCTGGGGACTTAGTGTACTCCAGTCCGCACTCCGGGATTTGGAGATTTTGAGTCATTTATACTCGAGTCCGCACTCTGGGGACTTAGAGTACTCCAATCTGCACTCCGGGGACTTAGAGATTTTGAGTCGTTTATACTCGAGTCTGTGCTCTGGGGATTTAGAGTACTCCAGTCCGCACTCCGGGGACTTGGAGGTTTTGAGTCGTTTATACTCGAGTCCGCACTCTGGGGACTTAGAGTACTCCAGGTTGTACTCCAGGGACTTGGAGATTTTGAGTTGTTTATACTCGAGTCCGCACTCTGGGGACTTAGAGTACTCCAGTCCGCACTCCGAGGACTTAGAGATTTTGAGTCGTTTATACTCGAGTCCGCGCTCTGGGAACTTAGAGTACTTCAGTCCGCACTCCGGTGACTTGGATGTTTTGAGTCGTTTATACTCGAATCTGCGCTCTAGGGACTTAGAGTACTCCAGTCCGCACTCCGAGACTTGGAGATTTTGAGTTGTTTATACTCAAGTCCACGCTCTGGGGACTATGAGTACTCCAGTCCGCACTCCGGAGACTTGGAGATTTTGAGTCGTTTATACTCGAGTCCGTGCTGTGGGGACTTAGAGTACTCCAGTCCGCACTCCGGGGACTTGGAGATTTTGAGTTGTTTATACTCGAGTCCGCGCTCTGGGGACTTAGAGTACTCCAGTCCGCACTTCGGGGACTTGGAGATTTTGAGTCGTTTATACTCGAGTCCGTGCTCTGGGGACTTAGAGTACTCCAGTCCGCACTCCGAGGACTTGGAGATTTTGAATTATTTATACGGTTCATACGTCAGATAGAGTAATGTATCTCTTAGTCATTTGTTACAGCGTTATCATACAAAGAAACATCGACAATTCGTGGGAAAAAGAAATGGCTTCAGGCCTTTATTAATGCAAATAAGCTAAATTGTCTTTCTACATGCCATAAACTAGGAATAAAAACTTGCTGAAATAAATGCAACTAAAATATGATAGAAATGAACTAAGTGTAATAATGCCGCAAATGTTCACCATTCCATGCTCGGGGGAGTGTCGCACCATCGACGGTCGCTAGCTTGAAAGCTCCTTCTCCAAGCTTCCATTCAATGACGTATGGACCCTCCCATGCGGGGCTCATGTGTGATGGAACTGGTAAAACTCGTTTCAAAACGAGATCACCCACGCCGAAGATTCTCGGTCGGACTTTTTCATTATAATATTGAGCAACTCGGTGCCTGTACACGGTCGCTCCTAAATTAGCTTCTTCGTGTTTTACATCAATGAAGTCCAACGATTCCAGCAGGAGATCTTGATTTGACACAGGGTCATAATAAGTCACCCGATGTGATGGGACTTCAAGTTCCATGGGTATGACAGCTTCCATGCCATATGCTAATGCGAATGGAGTGTGGCCAGTCGCGGACTTGTAGGTGGTTCTGTAAGCCCAAAGTGCTGTCGGAAGCTCATCCACCCACTTTCCTATTGCCTTTTCCAAATGTTTTTTCAATATGGAATTGATTATCTTGTTCACGGCCTCCACTTGTCCGTTAGATTTCAAATGAGCAACTGCTGCGAACTTTTTCTCAATACCATACTTTTGACAAAATTCCTTGAACTCTTTGCTTTCAAACTGAGTTCCATTGTCTGTAATGATGGTTCGTGGGAGGCCAAAGCGGCATATGATATTTCGTACAACGAAATTAATGACTTTCTTGGTGGTCATAGTGGCCAAAGGCTCTGCTTCTGCCCACTTGGTAAAGTAATCTATCGCAACAATTGCGTATTTTGCACCACCTTTGGATAGGGGTAAGGAACCGACTATATCGATCCCCCACATTACAAATGGCCAAAGACTAACCATTTGTGTGACTTTCATCGGCGAAGCTCTTTGGATTTTCGCATACTTCTGGCATTTGTCACATCTTCTTACGTAGTCTGCGGAATCCCGATTTACAGTTGGCCAATAGTATCCATAGCGGAGGATTTTCTTTGATAACGTCTGCCCCTAGGTATGGTCGCCACATCCACCTTCATGGATTTCCATCAGGACTTGTTTTATCTCATCATGGGCAATGCACCAGAGCAGTGGGGTCGATAATCCCCTCCGATATATTATTCCATCCTGCATTACGTAACGTGAAGCCTTACGAATGACTTGTCGTCTTTCGCTCCTTCTTTCGGGCACAGCCCCGTGTAACGAATACTGGTTGAATGGGGTCATCCATTACTCCTTTTCGATTTCTGTTTCTAACACGAAATCTACCTCTATCATATTTATGCTCAGAACATGTAAGGTTTCAATGGGAAACTACCCCATCTGTTGTGCATCACCAGTGCTTGCGAATTTTGCCAACGAATCAGCTGCTCTGTTTTGTTCACGCGGAACATGTGAAATATCATAATACTCGAGATTCACTAGCAGCTCCTGAACTTGGGCCAAATACGGGGCAAGTCTCTGCCGCCTTGCTTGGTAGTCTCCACCCACTTGATACACCACCAGTTGCGAGTCGCAAAAAATTTCAACCTATGTTATTCCCAGTTCTTTGACGAGTCTTTAGCCGGCAATCAATGGTTCATACTCGGCCTCGTTATTCGTTGCTATGAATTCAAGCTTCAAAGCATAGCAAACCAATCGGTTTTTAGGAGTTACAAGAACTATGCAACCCCCGAACAACGGTTGTTAGATGCCCATCGGTGTACATCTTCCATCGGATGGGAGGTATGACATTGCGGCCGTTTGATTCGTCTATCATGGTGAATTCAATGATGAAATCCGCTAGCGCTAGTCCCTGTATGGCCTTTCGCGGTAGGCAAGTAATATCAAAATGACTGAGCTCGATATTCCATTTAAACATTCTTTCAGAATTTTTCGGTCGTTGGAGTATCTGACGCAAGGGTCGATTAGTGTAAACACTGATTGGGTGTGCCTGAAAATATGGGTGAAACTTGCGTGATGCAATCACCAAGCAATAGGCTAATTTCTTGATCTTGGGATAGTTTCTTTCTGCCCCCGTCAGACGTTTACTAACATAGTAAACTGGCCTTTGAACTCGGTCCTCTTCACGAACCAAAGCCGTACTGATAGCATGTTGGGATACTGCCAAGTACACATACAACATTTCATGGTCTATTGGTTTCGATAGCACTGGGGGGCTCTCCAAATGTCTTACCAGAGCTCGGAATGCTTCCTCACAGTCGGATGTCCACTCGAAATTCTTTTTTTCCTTCTTTATCACATCAAAGAAAGGAATGCACTTATCCATGGCTCTGGATATGAATCGGCTCAAAGCTGCCATCTTTCCGTTCAAACTTTGTACTTGCCTTATAGTTCTGGGCACTTGTATGTCCCGAATAGCCTGAATCTTTTCTGGGTTAGCTTCTATTCCACGTGCATTCACAATGAAACCTAAGAACTTTCCTGATGCTACACGAAAAGAGCACTTCAAGGGGTTGATCTTCATATCGTATTGTCTGAGTATATCAAACATTTCTGCTAAGTCTCGGATGTGGTCGTTTGACTGCTGCGACTTCACGAGCTTGTTATCTACATAGACTTCCATTGTCTTACCGATTTGGTCCTTAAACATTCGATTCACCAGACGCTGATAAGTTGCTCCCACTTTTTTCAATCCAAAGGGAATTAATACATAGCAATATAGCCTCATATTTGTGACAAAACTCGTGCGCCCTTGGTCTGGAATGTGCATCGGGATCTGATCGTATCCTGAGTATGCATCCGTAAATGACAGTAGTTCTTGTCCGCCGGTAGAGTCGATGAGCTGGTCGATTCTAGGTAAAGGGAAACTATCCTTCGGGCACGATTTATTCAGATCGGAGTAATCAACACAAGTTCTCCACTTTCCATTTCCTTTCTTCACTAGCACCGGGTTAGATACCCATTCAGGGTAGAGGGCGTCGTGGATGAACCCATTGGCTTTGAGTTTGTCCGCCTCCTCTTTAAGAGCCGCGGACCTTTCCGGGTCCATACCTCTCCTTTTCTGTTTTACGGGAACGTATTTTGGGTCTATGTTCAACATATGACTCGCGTCTGTTGGAGAAATTTCACACATATCAGAGTGTGTCCAAGCGAAAACGTCCAGATTCGCCCGGAGAAAATCAGTAAGATCCTCGGCCACTGAAGGGTCGAGTTGCGATCCAATCTTAAGAACTTGTGATGGGTCAACCCGGCTGACTGGGATGTCGATCGTCAGCTCAGCCGGTGCTGCATTCGTTTCCCTGGGTTCCCCATCATCGTCTCTCGGGTCTATGTCTCTAAGGATCCGAGAATGCTGCCCGAGCCAGGGCTTGGGCAATACTTGTCAATCATCAGTCTTTAGGATGCGGACGGAACTGTCCGCAACCTTTTCCTTTCCTCTCCGCTGAGCTTCTCTCAGCTCTTCCACATAACATGCGCGACCAGTCGCCTGATCGCCATGTACTACGACGACTCCTCTGTTTGTCAGAAATTTTAATGTCAAACACCATGGGGCCAAAGCAGCCCCTAAATTCTGCCAAGGCTGGGCGACCCAAAAAGACATTGTATGGAGAGTCAATGTCCATTACTATGAACGGTAGGACTCGTACTCTCCTACGCTCACCGTCCGACAGTTCAACTGGTAGCTCTATATACCCCATCACGTCGGTTGCAGCACCGTTAAAGCCATGGATATGGACTTTGCATGGTTTCAAATCTTTCGTTTCTATCTTCATTTGGTCATAAGCCTTCTTGAAGATGATGTTGACAGAGCTTCCACAATCAATCAAGATTCTTTTTCACGTAAGCTGGCCTGATTGTTGCAGATATAACCATTGGGTCGATAGTAGGAGCCTCTACCTTGTCCGCGTCTCGACTCCTAAACACTATATCGTTAATCATAATGCTTTGTTGTTTTGCGGGGGTTCCATCTTCCACATTCGAACAACATTCATAATCTGCATGCCTCAAGGAGGTTGCATATCGTTCCATCTCCTGCTAATTATTGTCTGCAGGATGAGGTCCTCTGACAATAGTATTTATGATCAATCTACCCACAGTCCGAGCAGATTATTCTGGTTGGCGTGGAGCCGGCCCGTGTCCAGGGTCTGGCGTTCCATGCCTTCCATCTTGCGGGTTTTTGACAAATTCCTGCAGTTTTTTCTATCTGATCAACTTCTCTATGGCATCATGGAGGTGTCTACACTCCTTAGTATTGTGCCCATAGGTCTCATGGAAGCGACAGTACTTCCCTGTCCATTTCTGTTCTTCAGTGGACTTCTTTGGGCGTGGCTTTCTGTATTCAAAGGTGTTACATGTAGATAGATAAATGTTTTCAAGAGAAGTATTCAGCGGGATGTACTCATTGTAGGTTGGAATCCTTGACTTCCATTTCCCTGCTTCTCTTTTCTTTCCAGAATTCCCACCTCCGGATCCTTTGGACTGCCCAGGCTTGTTCTGGATGTTGACTTGAACTTTTCCCAAACTATTGTCGGACTGCTTCACGGCGATGTTACATTTCACAGTCTCCTGAGCAGGCCCTAGTGCCTTATCTCGTCTTGTCCATCGAGCCTCCTCCCTCCGTATGAACTGATGGTCTATGGAATAGAATCGCTCCAATGTAGCCGGGGGTTTCCCGCCAACCAATCTCCAAACTCCGAGTCTGGATCTACACCTCGCATTACTGCCATCAAAATTGCGTGGTCATTAGGATTACTAACTTCAATGGAGGCAACATGAAACCTCTGTAAGTATGCTTTCAAAGACTCTCCCGGAGCCTGGATTACGCTTGATAAAGACATTGCGTCCTTCGGATGGGTAGCATGTATCCTGAATTGTTCAACAAATTTCATCGCTAACTCGTCGAAGCTGGATATAGATCGCGGAGGAAGTCGAGTAAATTACATAGTGGCGATTCTGGACAGAGTGATTGGGAAAAACCTACACTTAGTTGTGTCATTTGCCCTTGCCGAATCCATCATCCATTCGTACCTCATCATGTGTTGCCTAGGGTCAGTCTTCCCTTCGTAGGCTGGGATAGTCGGCATATTGAATTTCTTGGGATACTCAACATGTTGGATAAAATTTGTGAAGGGAGTATGACTCCTAGAAACTCCCCAATCCTCTTTATTCAGGCCATGGTTCTCTCTCATCAACTGTCTGACCTTGGCTACTAAATCCGGAGTTTGTATGGAGGGTGGGAGATTGGATTCTGTTCCATGGGACCATTCGGGTTGATGTCCCGCATGATTTGGGTCTTGGTGATCCAGGCATCCGGTCTCACCACGTGCCTGATCCTTGGCGGATCGATTAGTGGCACCTGCTTGTGCAGCTTCATCCCTACGGCGTCTACGCCTAGGAGGTTCATCTGCTGAGGTCGAGCTATCAGATTCAGAATAAGGAGCAGGACTACTTCCAACATTCTGATGCTGCTGCTGGGAAAGTTGAGTCATGAGACAATTGTTGGCTTGAATCTGCTCAGCAAGTTGCCTTCTACTTTCCCTGAGTTCTCTTATCAAGTCGTTGAACTCTGTTCGGGAAACGACCACCGCTTGGTTTTGGGTGGAGGTTCCTGCGCCTTGAATTGCTGGTTGGTTTCTAGGTCCTATCTGTTGTACACTAGCAGTTTCATTGACACCTACGTTGTGAGAGGCTGATCTAGTTCGTGGTCTTCCCATGATAGAGTTGTCAGTTGTAACTCTGAGTAGAATCAACAGATGTCTTGCGAATGATTTGGATCTCCTTCGGGGGATTTTTCAATCCAGCAGTTACAAAGTAGATCCTATCGTCCTGAGAATTCGATTCTCAGTGAAAGCACCAAAATGTTAGCATCAAAATTGGTCACTAACACCCTTAAGAGAGATTGTGTAGAGAGATTAATAAAGAAAGTAAAGGTAAATAGTGGACAGTACGTAAATTTAAATGTAGAAAAAACGAACACCAGATTTATAGTGGTTCGGCGTAATTGCCTACGTCAACTTTGAGGTAGATCTTTATTGCTTTTCTCGAAATCGATTATATTTACAATCCGTATGTCAATCACTCAAATAAAATTTCTAAGCAAAAAAGATTAAGTCTTGAATGAGTCTTGAATGCAGCAGAGTCTCCACGCTGTTCTCGAAAAAAGTCCCTTTCACTGTGCCCCTGCCTCTCTATTTATAGGCGAAAATGGGTTGGACTTCCCTGGTGGGCCAGGTAGTTAAGTAGCTTGGCCCAGAAAGAGTGATCTCTGTGTGCCGATCCAGAGAGGCCGAACGGAAAAATGCCGAGCAAGGCATGAATGCCATACGACATTATCATGCTGAACGAAGTGATGCCGAACACCCTAAATGCCGAACGATATTCTCATGCCGAACGAAGTGATGCCGAACAAGGTTTGAATGCCGAGCAGTATGGAATGCCGAATGACTCTGCCATGCTGAACGTCCATAGATGCCGAATAATATACAGTAGCGAATGTCTCGCACGGCCGAACACTGTCGCACGCCGAACACTCTCGCACGCCGAACGTCCCACAAATGCCGACCGAACTTGAGTGCCGAACGAATCATATGTGCTGGACGACTCTGGAAGAAGAGCGCTTTCTAATGCCGAACGCTCCTAAATGTCGAGCGTTCCTGAATGTCGAGCATTCCTTAATGTCGAGCGTTCTTTAATGCCGAACGATCTGGATGCCGAACGACTCATAAATGCTGAACAGTATGCTAACTCCGAGTACTTAGTTGCCTGGTCAAATCTCCAGGTAATAATTAACAACCTTAATTTTGTTTTCTTGACATAGCATATAAATTTAATATATATATATATATATATATATATATGCACCTAATCACAAATCTTATATACAAACTTTTCATAATTAAACAAAGCATCAGACTTCTAAACAAACATATCAAAAATGTCTTTCGATCATGATTCCACCTACTCCGCAATTGACTACCCCTCCCCATCTTCTAGCAGTACCTACATCTCTCAAACAAAAGTCACTCCAACATCATTTATATCTCTGAACATCATTCCTTCACCGACTTACCATATTGGCTTCTCTCCGAAAGGAAAGAAAGCTAAACATGGAATTGACCTACAAGCAGCGTCTCTCTCTCTCTCTCTGACAAATTCGACGAAATTCATCATTATCGATAGGAAATGACAGGGGTTCAACGGGAGATGTATTGTAAATAACGCCGTCAAGGAGCTCATTTAAACTTTCTTGAAAAATGTATCCTTGCCATATGTGGTCATTCACCAACAAAAGATTGCTTCCATCAGAGGTCTCCACGTGCACGAGAAAATCCTTAAAGAGCACACAAAATCACCTCATGAAAGTTATGGGGAGAAGGGACATCGAACACAGAACTTAGTCCTGCTCGTCCCTACTGGTCTCCACTTAGGCCGTCAACCGAGCACACCGAGATCAAACCGAATTCATGGGAGAAACAAAACTATCATTCTCTTGATTCGTCGACTGACAACTGAAGAAGTTTTTTTGGTAAACAACAGATGGTCAATATATATTAAAAAAATATGCTCATTTATAATCATTTGTATTTCTTTCATTTTTAATTAAAAAAAATTAGACATAGAGACAATGATAAAAATAATATATGATCGGATGTTTGATAGCACCAGCCAGATGTCTGAAAACTTGCATGAGAATATTGTTTTTTTAGCTCAGACGTCTACCATAACTTTAGTCATCTAAAAAAGAAAAAAAAACTTATTCTTCAGCATAGATGTCTGAACCAACTATCAGACACCTATGTAATCTCTCTATCAAACAAAAAACCATACGGCTTCAGCACAGACATCTGGAGGTGGAGTCAGAAGTCTGTCGAAAATCTCTGGAAAAATAAGTTTTCCGAAGATAGATGTCTGTATTTGAAATGACCCACCTTTCATTCCATAGAAAGACACATCATTATTAAGAAAGAAAGGGATAGAAAAGAGAAAAAATAGAGAAGAAAGAACGAAAGAACATCATAATCTCAACAGCGGAATTTATTAATTATATTAATCACATAAGTATTAGATAATATACAACATCTATCAGAGTTACACAGCTTATACATCACACACTGGACAGTTATAAACACCTGTCTATCATACATTTCACAATACAACACAGAGATACCAATACAGCGGAACACTATATATCTATAAACGTTGAAGCCTCCGGCTCTATATCTCCTCCAGAATTCGCCAAAGCTAACCTGAATCCCTTGGCTACTCGTAAAAATTTGAGTATCCAAAAGTTTAAGAAAAACATAAAATAAAATCCGGGTTAGACATGGGTCTGGTGTGAGCAACAAGTTAAAGTTGATTAACTTTGAAAATCCTTTGAAAACAAAAGGTACCTCGTAAGACTTCTCGCACATAAACACGGAAAAGTTTTTACCTTACGATAACCAAAAAATTTGATAGGAAATCCAACGATATTATAATAGGGTCTAGGGTTTTCAAGTAAAATACAGAAATAGCTGGAATGTTTACATCTCAAGTTCCAACATAGTTGGGCACAATCAATACGTACGACACTTATTGGAGATTGGATTCCGTACAATGGCAGAGCTACTCGGGTATCGCCCGTCACAGTATGTGTCTAGATCATCGTACCGATGATCCACCTTAAATCCCCTGCAACACAAGGCCGAAACCATCCCTTACTAGATAGTCCCAAATAAGACAACCCCGACAGTTGTTGCAATCAACTGCCCCACACAGCCGATTATAAAGGGACTTCTAGACAGGGGAAAATCTTGTCCTACTTGAGTGCAACTCACTTAGCCTTGCTGCATCTCCCCTGGTTTAGCCATTCTCGGTTGATGAGGCTTGAGGGTATGATTACCTTTATAGAACACATCTATGTTAGAATGCTCATCGTCCACCTGACGATGTTCTGAAATCATTCAATCCAAACAAGTTCGTTCCGGGTTCGAACGAAACCTAAGGCATTCTCGTTACACTCATTTTGGAATCACCCTCAGAGTTAACGACAATAACCCTTGCATTGTGAATCTTCATCTTCACTTGAGATTTCATGACCTATGGTTTAATTTGGATCGATGTGGTTTTCGGATTTCCAAATCTGGAAACCCGATTCCGGTCTCATCGAAATCCAAAACGCCATCCTTTTAAGCCAAGTTGTTTTAAAATTAAAAAAAATTGATTTTATTATCTATATTCACACAGATAGATAATTCACAATCGCACAAATAGATAACCAATATCATCACTATTTAACCAAAGTATCTCATATCACAGATCAACACATATCTCATATCAGAGGTGTCAAAAAGTCCAAGGCATTCAATATCATTCAGCCATCCATAAGCAATGATTTATTAATCACACAATCTATAACTAATTTAAAATAAATTAAATTATTTACTTCCATTACTATAAATCCTGCTTACTGAACCATTAATTAATTTCAGACCAATTAATTAATCATCCTTTAGTTATCCATCTTAATTAATCATCCTTGATTAATTATCCTCAAATTACATAAAGTAATTAGCCTTTAATTAATTACATAAATTAATTATCTTTAACCATCTACAGTAATTAACCTTTAATTAGTTTCATTAATTAATTAACTATAAACTAATTACATTAATTCTTAATTAATTACATTAATTAATTATCCTACAATCACTTATTATTAATTAATTATCCTTAATTAATAAACCCTTAATTACTTTCATTAATTACATTAATTAATGATCCCTAATTACTTCTTTAATTAATTATTTTTCTAATTAATCACATTTAATAATTAATTTTTAATTAATCACATTCATTAATCAGCCTTGATTAATCACATTCAGTAATTAATTACCCTTAATTAATTACATTACTTAATTAACTTCTTAATTAAATTTTATTAATTAAGTCTTTAATTAATTACACTAAGTAATTAATCCTTAATTACTTCCATTAAGTAATTATCCTTCTTATTAATTACACAAAGTAATTAAACCAAAACTACTTCCATTCTCAATTAATTACATCCAGTAATTACCCATTAATCACTTCACTAAGTAATTACACTTATAAATCACATTAAGTAATCATACTTAACAAATCATCAAGTGATTATCTTAAATTAATTAAACTAATTAATTAACTTAAACTAATCACATTAATTTAATTAATTACATTGAGTAACTAATTCCTTTAATTACTTTCATTAAGTAATTATGCTAAACCAATTCCACAAATGATTCTCCTTAATTAATTAATCTAATTAGTTATCTTAAATTAATAATATTAATTAATCATTTCACAATCCTAATTAATGATGTTTCATTTACTATTAACAATTCTTTAATTACTTCCCTAAGTAATTATGGTTTAATTAACCATTATTAATTACAAATTAGTTACATTTTAATTACCAGTTAATCCATCTTTAATCACTTAATAAACTAATGCTTAATTGTAACTTAATTTATCTTTAGTTACTTGATTAATTAATTTCTAATCATTAATTAATAATCTAACTTATCTAATTAATGATCTTTAATCACAAATTAATTAACCCTTAAATTAATTAGCTTACAACCCTTAATTACTTAATTAATTAATCCTTTATCATTAATTAATTTAAATTAATTAATTACCCTTTAATTAACTTATTAATTTAATGAATCTCAAATCATTAAATCTTAATTAACTTTAATATGCTTTCCTCATTAATGACATAATTACCATTTACAAATGCATTTGAAACCTTTTACTTTTAAATTTACTTCTAAATTTCATTTCAAATTAAAGATTTAAAATAATTACAAATTTAAATTTAAAAAAATTTAAAACAATTTAAAAACCTTTTGCTTTTAACAACTTTTTTTAAAACATGTTTTGAAACCCGCTTCAGGTTCAATGCAATCTATACTCGAGTCTGGCCTCGAGAAATCTCTTTTTTTTCTTTCAAAATTTGGTTAAGTGTTTAAGTTTTAAAATCTGGAATACTTCACTTATGATCGACCCGAGACTTCACTCGAGCCTACTACCCAAAATCGCGAACTCTACTTCGAGACAACACCCAGATCAAAATACTGACACCAAACCTTTGTCGTGCACATGCATCGGAGATGCCACCACCTCCGACCATCCACGATGCCCCACACATGTCGGCGATCATCCCTACACCGGATCTCGATCATCAGAACTTCGAAAACAACCCAAAAATCAAAATCGAGGAATCCTTGCTCCTGGAACAAACCATCTCACCAAAACCTCTTCGATCTCACGATGCCGATCACCAAAGCGCCTAAGCTCTCAGCCACAACTTCGTCAACACCCTTGCTTCCATTTCCCAGAACCCCGTGAAGCTTGATTCACTAGAGATGCCACGATGACCATATTTCTGACTATGATAAAAACTAGGGTTTAAAACCCAAACGACCAACCTCCACCGCCACGGTGGTCTATCCACCTTCCTCTCATTTTTCCCACACTCTCCGATCACTCCACTACCATTAGTGATAACCGCGACTTCCCCAAGCAACTAGATCACTAGAAACCACCCAAAATACCAAATCTGATCAAACACGAACTGCTCCCCCAATTCATTACTAAAATTTGTGTTTTTGCTTTTAAAAATCATGTTTTTGGATAAGAATTCAGTTTACATGCCTGAATCAATGAATTAGAATGTTTGAATTTTAAACAAAACTAATGCTTGCCTGTTCTTTTTGGTTTCCAAAGCAATTTCAAATTTATTTTAACTGAAATAAAATTTTAAAACTTACTTTATGATTAAACAAACAAATTTTATTTGAAGCCTAATTCCAAACAGAGACTAGATCAAGGGATATTGAATTTTTTTTAATTTTTGGCCTTGAAACTAAGAACAGGAAAGCTACTGATACAACAGTCATGCACACAACAATATGCCCATATATACAGAAAACTCATATATACACAAACCATATTTTGTTCCAGAAATTCACATGCATCCAGATTTCATACTTAAGCTCTTTTTTAAAAAAAATTGTTACTCGCCTGTAAAAGATGATGATCATAGCCCTTTTATTTTGAAATAGCTTTGCACTGAGATGCTGAAGTTTGAAAAACGTTTGATCTTGAAAACTGAATTTGCAGAAGAAAAATACATTGTTGAACTGGAACTTGAAATTTGAAATCACTTTGATGTTGAGAAGATCTTACTTTCAAACAGAATTGAAGTTGCTTGCTTTGATAAAACTCAGTTTGAATAAAATGCTTGCAGGCTTTGATCCCAGGTTGAAGAAAGTGTTACAGGCTAATGGTTTTGATTTGAAAATGAATTACAGGTTTTGATTTTGATTAGTTTTCTGGTTTGAGGAAGGATTGATTATAAGATTGTTTTTGAGAAATTTGATTTGAGTTTATCTCTTAGTTTTTGAAAAGGGAAAGATAGAAAAAGAATAGAAGAGAAGGAACAAAGTGTTTATATAAGTGAAAATGTGATTTATTTAAAATAAAAGAAAAATTAAAATTAAAATGACACTTATTTAAACATTTAACATTTGTCATATAGTATTGTTTATTAATTAACACTTGCTTAAAACAAGCTTTTATAAATCTACTTTTGTCACTTAAGTCATTCTTATTTATTTTAAATATCAATAAAGAGCTTTATACTTAATTTACTATTTATAAATACTTATCTAAGTGTATATATGTATAAATTACCTTAAAGAAAATATAAATAAAACCAATTATGTGTAAATATAATCTTATACCTATATTTTAAATCTAAAATATTTTAAAATATCTATCTTTTGAATTTAAATTTTAAATCAAAATTCAAATTTAAATTAAATTTTAAAAATCCAATTTAAAATCTAGTTATATATAATAACACATTTAGTTTGAAAATAACAATTCTATTTTCTTTAAAATCTATTTATATCTAACACATTATTGATATTGTTTGAAAATAACAAATTTGCTAATTTTAAATAATTTATAAAAGAGATTATCTCATTATTCATAAATTACTTATCTTACTTAAATGAATTAATATATCATTTATTTTATATACTTGTGAATTGTATTTCAAACTTTTGTATATATAATTACAAATCATATTTATCAAGCAATATTTAAAAGGAAAATAAAACAAGCCTTTTTTAATTTTATTTAAATTTAAACTTAAGCTAAAATATATTTTAAACAAATAAACAATTAAACATTTTCCTTAAGTATTTTAAAACTATATGGTTATTTATTTAAATAAGCTTTGAAAAGTTTTATATTATATTAAATCATAATTTCCAAATTACCAAAATATATTAGAATTTGAAAACATGATTTTTATTAGTTAAATTCAAATCAAAGCTTTTCTATTTACAATATATACAAATATATATACATTATAAATAGAAAACATTTTATTAGCTTTTAAAAGATAAAATTTACCAATTAAATATTTATTTGCTTTTAAAAGAATAAACTTGCCAATTTAAATTACAATGATAAAAGAAAATTATCAAATCAATTTAATTATTAATATAGATTATTAAATTGATATTGCCTAAAATTCCGGGTCATCACATTCCTCCCCCCTGAAAGAATTTCGTCCCTGAAATTTAAAAGCAAAGTTAATTTAATAACCCATCAAAGATTTCAATTTTAAACCACAAGCATATATTATCAACCATATGCTAACAACTATAGCAACCAATTCACTCAATCAAACAAATCTAATGATCCTGACACAAATCAGGATAGATTCTCCTAACACTGTCTAGAGTTTCCCAGGTAAAAACACTTTACTGAATCCAAACAATCTACACCACTAAGCTACTGAGCTCCTAATCATCTAGATTTGCAAAACTGAACAGGATATCAAACCACTGTCAAGTCCTTCTCAACTACCAAATCCTCTTGAACTGCTGGTTCTGAAACCAGTGATGGATCAGACACGTATTCTCTCAGAGACACGTGAAACACATTGCATCCCAGTCTTCCAAACTTGCATTTCAACCCTGTAGGCCAAACACTTATCCCTACTAGAGCACAGAAAGGATCCAATATACTCAGAGCTAACTTCCCAGTTTAACCAAATCTTATAGCTCCTTGATTGGAGAAAACTTAACCAAAATCAAATCTCCAACTCTTATCCAAATTCCTCCGTCACTTATCCACAAAACTCTTCTAACGATCTTGGGCTGCCTTCATCCTTCCTCATCATCTCAACCTGCGTTGATGCCTCTTAAAACAAACTGGATCAAAACCAACCCAACAAAATGATCCTCTCAAGATCGACCAAAATGAAGAACACAAACTCTATTCCACCATCATCAGAAGACTACAAACTTCTCCTATTCGGAAAAGAAAAAACAGGAACATTCGCCAATCTCGCCTTCAAATCCTGAAAACTTCATGTAGAAACCCTCTAATCCAAGAATACTGCAAACTTCCAAAGAGTCTAGGGTTGCTTCCACTCTAGAACAGCTGCTACCTCGCTTCCGCTGCGCAACTCTGATCTGGAGTAGATGAGAATGCCGTCGATGAACACAAGCACAGACTTGTCCAACACTTCCTAGAAAACACGGTTCATCACATCCATAAAGTGAAAACTCAGAAGTTCCATGAAATCCTAAGCTGCTTTACCAAACCCTCTCTCTAGGAGCCATCCTTTAACTTAGCTGAACCACCGGTATCACTCCTTGAATCCTAGTTGATAGAAAACTCAATATCCAAATGCTAAGGCAAACTTTGACTTTCCTTAAGACATCCAGAAAAATCTCTAACAACTTCGATAACTCCTACATTCCTTAGAGATGCCTCGATCCCAAGAAAAAGATTACCCAAGAGAACACTCGAACTATCGCAAGTCACTCTTGCGATCGACCCAACCTAATTCTAAAGAAACTGTTCTCTCTTTACCAATCAGAACAGCTTATGCTTATCTAGCCAATCCATCGAAGAAATGGATCCACTTTGCTGCTTCTGAACTCCACTCTAGAGCACTGCCTAACAAGAAGACCTACTCGCTGGCACACAGAATACTCCGAGCTGCACTACTACCACAGATGCCAAAGACTCCCTATCCAAAGCTCTTCGAACCTCAAAGCCATATCTTCCAATCCCACACAGAGCCTTGAGATGGGCTGACATCTCCACAAGAAACTCGGCCTCAAACCAAACATATATACCCTACTGAACCTAGTCTCATCTCCGATGCAGACACACTTCCAAAACTTGCTCCAGAAGAAACATCCATAGTCATTGCGTCCCACCACGCAACTGCTCCTTCCTGAAGTTTCCAAGATACCATCACTTGCTTTTGCACAATCGAAAGATCCAAACTCTTAGTCAACCAAACTTGCACTTCAAAGATGGACTCTGAACCTCAAAAAGGCTTCCTTCAGAGATTAGTGAAATCCTTACACAACAGCAAAGCTCACTCGAGGCGGTATTGGGTCTACAGCCTCGACAGATAATTCCAACCTCAACACTTGGACTTCTACCATTGGTAGTTGTGCTACACACACCACTACCCTTCCTACCTTTAGAACTTATATTGGAAAACCCAAACAGGTAATCTAACAAAAAGGTAGAAATATATGTATATATATAATACAAGTACGCTCTCTCAAGAAAGAAATCACTCCAAAGCTTAGGTATTCACTCATCCTAGCACGCTGATACCAAATGAAACGACCCACCTTTCATTCCACAGAAAGACGCATCATTATTAAGAAAGAAAGTGATAGAAAAGAGAAAACATAGAGAAGAAAGAACGAAACAACATTAGAATTTCAACAACGGAATGAATAAATTATATTAATCACATAAGTATTACATAATATATAACATCTATCAGAGTTACACAGCTTATACATCACATACTAGACAGTTATAAACACTTGTCTATCATACATTTCACAATACCAACACAGCGCAACACTATATATCTATAAATGTTGAAGCCTCCTGCTCCGTATCTCCTTCGGAATTTGCCAAAGCTAACCCGAATCCCTTGGCTACTTGTAAAAATTTGAGTACCCAAGAGTTTAAGAAAAACAGAAAATAAACTCTAGGTTAGACATAGGTCTGGTGTGAGTAATATGTTAAAGTTGCTTAATTTTGAAAATCCTTTGAAAACAAAAGGTATCTCGTAAAACTTCCCATACATAAACACAGAAAAGTTTTTACCTTACGATAACCAAAACATTTGATAGGAAATCCAATAATATTATAATAGTGTCTAGGGTTTTCAAGTAAAATACAGAAATAGCTGGAATGCTTACATCTCACGTTCCAACATAGTTGGGCATAATTAATATGTACGGAACTTATTGGAGATTGGATTCCATACGATGGCAGGGCTACTGGGGTACAGCCCATCATAGTATGTGGTCTAGATCACCGTACTGAGGATCCACCCTAAATCCCCCGCAACATAAGGCCGGAACCATCCCTTACTGTATAGTCCCGAACAAGACAACCCCAGCAGATGTTGCAATCAACTTCCCCACACAACCGAATATAAAGCGACTTCTAGACAGGGGAAAATCTTGTTGTACTTAAGCCCGACTCACTTAGCCTTGCTGCACCTCCCCTGTTTTAGCCATTCTCGGTTGATGAGGCTTGAGGCTACGATTACCTTTATAGAACACATCTATCTTAGAATGCCCATCGTCCATCTGACGATGTTCTGAAAGCATTCAATCCATACAAGTTCGTTCCGAGTTCAAACGAAACCATAGGCATTATCTCGTTACACTAATTTTGGAATCACCCTCAGAGTTAATGACAATAACTCTTGCACTCTAAATCTTCATCTTTACTTGAGATTTCATGACCTATCGTTTAATTTGGATCGATGTGGTTTTCGGATATCCAAATCTGGAAACCCGATCTCGGTCTCATCGAAATCCAAAACGCCATCTTTTAAAGCCAAGTTGTTTTAAAGTTAAAACAATTTGATTTTATTATCTATATTCACACAGATAGATAATTCACAATCTCACAAATAGATAATCAATATCATCACAATTCAACCAAAGTATCTCATAACACAGATCAACACATATCACATATCAAAGATGTCAAACAATCTAAGGCATTCAATATCATTCAGCCATCCATAAGCAAAGATTTATCAATCACACAATCTCTAATTAATTTAAAATAAATTAAATTAATTACTTCCATCACTAAAATTCCTGCTTACTTAGCCATTAATTAATTTCAAACCAATTAATTAATCATCCTCTAATTATCCATCTTAATTAATCATCCTTGATTAATTATCCTCTAGTTACATAAAGTAATTAGCCTTTAATTAATTACACAAATTAATTATCTTTAACTATCTACAGTAATTAACCTTTAATTACATTCATTAATTAATTAACTATAAACTAATTACATTAATCCTTAATTAATTACATTAATTAGTTATCCTATAATCACTTATTATTGATTAACTATCCTTAATTAATCAACCCTTAATTACTTTCATTAATTACATTAATTAATGATCCCTAATTACTTCTTTAATTAATTATTTTTCTAATTAATCACATTTAATAATTAATTTTTAATTAATCACATTTAGTAATTAATTACCCTTAATTAATTACATTATTTAATTAACTTCTTAATTAAATTTTATTAATTAAGTCTTTAATTAAATACACTAAGTAATTAATCTTTAATTACTTCCATTAAGTAATTATCCTTCTTATTAACTACGCAAAGTAATTAAACCAAAACTAGTTCCATTCTCAATTAATTATATCCAGTAATTACCCATTAATCACTTCACTAAGTAATTACACTTATAATTCACATTAAGTAATCATACTTGACAAATCATCAAGTGATTATCTTAAATTAATTAAACTAATTAATTAACTTAAACTAATCACATTAATTTAATTAATTACATTGAGTAATTAATTTCTTTAATTACTTTCATTAAGTAATTATACTAAACCAATTCCACAAATGGTTATCCTTAATTAATTAATCTAATTAATTATCTTAAATTAATCACATTAACTAATCATTTCATAATCCTAGTTAATGATCATTCATTAACTATTAACAATTCTTTAATTACTTCCCTAAGTAACTATTCTTTAACTAACCATTATTAATTACAAATTAATTAAATTTTAATTACCAATTAATCCATATCTAATCACTTAATAAATTAGTGCTTAATTGTAACTTAATTTATCTTTAATTACTTGATTAATTAATTTCTAATCATTAATTAATAATCTAATTTATCTAATTAATGATCCTTAATCACAAATTAATTAACTCTTAAATTAATTAACTTACAACCCTTAATGACATAATTAATTAATCCTTTATCATTAATTAATTTAAATTAATTAATTAACCTTTAATTAACTTATTGATTTAGTGAATCTCAAATCATTAAATCTTAATTAACTTTAAAATATTTTCCTCATTAATGACATAATTACCATTTACAAATGCATTTGAAACCTTTTAGTTTTAAAATTACTTTTAAATTTCATTTCAAATTAAAGATTTAAAATAGTTACAAATTTAACTTTAACAAAATTTAAAACAATTTAAAGCCTTCTGCTTTTAAAAACTTTTTTTAAAACATGTTTTGAAACCAGCTTTGGGTTCAACTCGATCTATACTCGAGTCTGGCCTTGAGAAATCTCTTTATTTTCTTTTAAAATTTGGTTAAGTGTTTAAGTTTTAAAATATGGAATACTTCACTCACGATCGACTCGAGACTTCACTCGAGCCTACTACCCAAAATCGCAAACTCTACTTCGAGATAACACCTAGACCAAAATACTGACACCAAACCTTTGCTGTGAACATGCACCAGAGATGCCACCACCTCCGACCATCCACGATGCCCCTCACATGTCGACGATCCTCCCTACACCAAATCCCGATCATCAGAACTTTGACAACAATCCAAAAATCAAAATCGAGGAATCCCTGCTCCAACCTAGAACAAACCATCTCACCAAAACCTACTCAATCTCACGATGTCGATCACCGAAGCGCCTAAGCTTCCAGCCACAACTTCGTCGACACCCCTAACCCCGTGTAGCTCGATTCACTAGAGATGGCACGGTGACCATATTTTTGACTATGATAAAAACTAGGGTTTAAAACCCAAACAACCAATCGCCGCCGCCGCCGCGGTCTATCCACCTTCCTGTCATATTTCCCACACTCTCTGATCACTCCACTACCACTGTGATGACCGCGACTTCCCCAAGCAAATAGATCACCAGAAATCACCTAAAATACCAAATCTGATCAAACACGAACTGCTCCCTCAATTCATTACTACAATTTGTGATTTTATTTTTAAAAATCATGATTTTGGATAAGAATTCAGTTTACATGCCTGAATCAATGAATTAGAATGTTTGAATTTAAAAAAAAAACTAATGCTTGCCTGTTCTTTTTGGTTTCCAGAGCAATTTCAAATTTATTTTAACTTAAATAAAATTTTAAAACTAACTTTATGATTAAACAAACAAATTTTATTTGAAGCCTAAGTCCTAACAGAGGCTAGATTAAGAGGTATTGAATTTTGTTTAAATTTTTGGCATTGAAACTAAGAACAGGAAGGCTACTGATACAACAGTTATGCACATAACAATACACCCATATATACAGAAAATTCATATATACACAAACCATATTTTGTTCCAGAAATTCACATGCATCCAGATTTCATACTTAAGCTCTTTTTTAAAAAAATGTTACTCACCTGTAAAAGATGATGAACAGAGCCCTTTTATTTTGAAATAGCTTTGAACTGAGATGCTGAAGTTTGAAAAATGTTTGATCTTGAAAAATGAATTTGCAGAAGAAAAATGCATTGTTGAACTGGAACTTGAAATTTGAAATCACTTTTATGTTGAGAAGATCTTGCTTTCAAACAGAATTGAAGTTGCTTGCTTTGATAAAACTCAGTTTGAATAAAATGCTTGCAGGCTTTGATTCCAGGTTGAAGAAAGTGTTACAGGCTAATGGTTTTGATTTAAAAACGAATTACAGGTTTTGATTTTGATTAGTTTTCTGGTTTGAGGAAGGATTGATTATCAGATTGTTTGAGAAATTTGGTTTGAGTTTATCTCTTAGTTTTTGAAAGGGGAAAGATAAAAAAAGAATATAAGGGAAGGAACAAAGTGTTTATATAAGTGAAAATGTGATTTATTTAAAATAAAAGAAAAATCAAAATTAAAATGACACTTGTTTAAACATTCAACATTTGTCATATAGTATTGTTTATTAATTAACACTTGTTAAAACAAGCTTTTATAAATCTACATTTGTCACTTAAGTAATTCGTATTTATTTTGAATATTAATATAGAGCTTTATACTTAATTTATTATTTATAGATACTTATCTAAATGTATATATGTATATAAATTACTTTAAAGAAAATATAAATAAAGCCGATTATATTCAAATATAATCTTATAAATATATGTTAAATCCAAAATATTTTAAAATATCTATCTTTTGAATTTAAATTTTAAATCCAAATTCAAATTCAAATTAAATTTTAGAAAATCAAATTTAAAATCAAGTTATATATAATAACACATTTAATTTGAAAATAACAATTCTATTTTCTTTAAAATCGATTTAAATCTAACACATTATTCATATTGTTTGAAAATAACAAGTTTTCTAATTTTTAATAATTTATAAAAGAGACTATCTCATTATTTATAAATTACTTATCTTACTTAAATGAATTAATATACCATTTGTTTTATATATCTGTGAATTGTATTTCAAACTTTTATATATATAATTACAAATCATATTTATCAAGCAATATTTATAAAGAAAATGAAAAAAAACCTTTTTGTTAATTTTATTTAAATTTAAACTTAAGCTAAAATATATTAAAAGAATAAACAATTAAACATTTGCCTTAAGTATTTTAAAACTATATGGTTATTTATTTAAATAAGCTTTGAAAAGTTTTATATTAAATTAAATCATAATTTCCAAATTACCAAAATATATTAGAATTTGAAAACATGATTTTTATTAGTTAAATTCAAATCAAAGCTTTTATATTTACAATATATACAAATATATATACATTAGAAATAGAAAACATTTTATTAGCTTTTAAAAGATAAAATTTACCAATTAAATATTTATTTGCTTTTAAAAGAATAAACTTGCCAATCTAAACTACAATGATAAAAGAAAATTATCAAATTGATTTAATTATCAATACAGATTATTAAATTGATATTGCCCAAAATTATGGGTCATCACATTATTTCTTTTCAGATGTCTGTATAGCGTCTCTGTCTACAAATCCTTCCACGCTTAGACGTTTGATCCCCCACTAACAGATGTTTGAACTCAACTAATGCTCCGCCTTTTCATTCTCCTATATATTATTTTTTACCCTTCAACATTTTTTCACGGTTCTTTATTTCAAAACCCTCAAAACCCCTAATTCCCAATTCAGTTTGCCCTTTCAAATTACCAAATCAATGGCTTCTAAGGCTAGAGCTCTGGTTGCAACACATCGCAAAGCTTTTGCAGGTCAAAGCTTACAACCGCTTCTCAAAAATTTGTCACTGACCAACGCATTGAGCAGTGATTGTCGAGAAGGAAAATGGAAAATAGAGGTTACAAGAATTTGAGAAAAAGCCTTTCCACACCGGACCTTTCCATCCTATTCGCCTTTTCATCCACTATGATACAATAAACCTACTTGAGGATGCTCAGCTATACCACTTGGTCAACTACGACGAAAATGCTAGGAAAATTGACCAACTAGCAATGTTTCTCTTTTTAGTTAATCTCTGTTCATTAAGCCTTTGGAATTCTTCTAATGAGGGTAGCTGGATTTGGACCATTGTTTATGGTAACTTGATAAAATTTAATGTTGAAATGCTTGGGCAAATCCTTAACTGTTCTTACGAAGGGCTTCGATTACAAGAAGTTCCAGAAACATGCTATGCCCTGAGAGATGTTATTACTCATCTTACCTAGGAAGATGACATGCGAAAATTAAAACCGTCTAATTTCCATCCACGAGCTCGACTTCTTAACTGAATGCTCATAAACACTGTCATCCCTAGATTAGGTAGTCACGAACAAGTCTAGGAAGATGATCATAAAGATTTATATGCTATCTTTGGTCAAATTAAAGTAAATTTGGCCTAATATATTTTTGACCAAATTAAAAGCTTTTGGACACCTACACATCATAGCATTGTTTACGCTCCCTACATAATGAGAATTCTACGGTCATTAGGAGTTCCTTCATATCTCTCTCGATATAAATAAATCTCCATAAAAGATAGTGGCATTAGATTTCTCTCTTTGATGCATCTTCCCGAAACACCATCAAACATAGTACCCTTTTTCCAATATCGACAACCTCAACAACAACCACAAACACCTCCAACTCAACCTTCCCAACCTGCCAGAGCTTCAGCATCTATAGAATATTACTCTGATTCCAAAATTCAAGAAGCCAAAATTATAGCGGGACCGGGAGAGAACTATCGAGATGTTGCACTTCAAAATCTACGTCTCCTTTCCTTAAACCAACAGGTGTTAGATAAAAAGATGTCTCGTTTGGAACTATTTTTTCTACTTGCATGACCAAAATAGAAATGACATTAGAAATGGTCATTTCAACTTTGGGAAAAGTTCTAAGAAAGGTTCATGGTCGTTCCTCATCTCGCTCTTCGTCTTCTCCAACCCCTACACCACCACCACCCGTGTTTCGCTCAAGCCACACTTCAGGTGCAGGGACTTCACAAGAACCACCACAACACTCTCGTTATGGAAAACACTTATTTTTCATGATATTGAAGAGGGTGAAGGTTTATCATTTCCTTTGGAAGATCCTTAAGGTCCACAAGACCCTCAGGACATTTATGTATCCTTGTTTTGATTTCTTCAAAACAATGTGCCTGTATGACCTTTACAACTTATCTGTGATTGAATATGGATTTATGTTCTTTGGTTTTCCATATTTTATTCCACCTATTTTTCTTTTGATAATGCCAAAGGGGGAGAAATATCATACTACATGTATATAGAGGGAGGAATCACATTTAGGGGGAGTTATATGTTTATTTGATAAAAAGATTGTAAAGTTTTCATCATCAAAAGAGGGAGAACGTTAGAACCTATATTCTATGATTTAGATAACAACTAGAAATCATATACATACAATATATATTCCATCTACTTGTAGGAAAATCCTTTCAGAATTCAACTTGAAGACGACCAGTATAGGAGAAGAATCATTGGTATTAGAAAAGCTAATATAGTGTATTATTGTCAAAGATATATAGCTTGTAAAATCTCCTTTGGTAGTTTTCAACACAAACATTGCACCATAAAACTTTTTAACTCTTCGTATATCAAACAGGCTGAATTGTAGAAAACAACATATGTTAGACGTATGACATTATATATTAGATGTTTGAATGTAGTCTCTGATTTTAAACAACGCATACATATCAGACGTCCGTCAATACATACATACATCTGACTCTAGCCTTTGTTAAAAATATATACACACACATAGACGTCTCAATGTGATTGACAGACGTCTGTGTTGGGTAACGGCCATAACCAATGAATAGTCACCTGCTTCATTTAACGGTTGCTTCCATAACTCTTCATTGCATCTCTTCCTCCTCAATGATTGCCACTTTTAGACTGAAATAGAAGGCGCTAATGGATGCTACTCCTTAGGAAAACTCTTCAACATCTATAAATATGTAAAGATTCGAAGAAAAAATTTACTTGAATTTTACGAATCTTATATCTATATTCTTTGCATATTCTAATTTCTAAAAGCAAAAGGTATATCAGTCTTTATCACTTCCTAAAATCAAAGCTTCACGTACACATACTACTCAAAGGAGATTATATGAAGAATTTTATTGTGCAGTAAAAATCATTATTTCCTTGATTACATACTTGTCTTAGAAAGAATTTTTGTATCAAACCTATTCCTCTAGGCAAAGCGATGGTTTTTTATTAGTTAAAGTCGAAGAGCAGCTTCGGGACTCAACGTAGGATGGAAGGTCCGAACCAGTATAAAAACTCTGGTGTGATTGTTTCTTTGCTGTTATTTACTTTACTCAGCTAGTTATAAGTAAGCTTTTTGTTACACTTGCATATTAGATATAAATACACGATCCATAAACTCTTTCAGAACCTGCGAAAAAAAACAAAGATGTATGAGACTCATTCATATTAAAGATGGGTAGTGTCATGTGGTGCAATGCATGTAATCGTGAGTGTACTAGTGTCCCCCGACGGACCAAGTACTGAACCTTTGCTAGTCAGAGTAATCTCTCCCCTGCTAGGTGGAGAAATGTCGGCACCAATTCGAATAGGAGGGTCAAATCCCTTAAGGCTCATGTTCACAATATCATAACTCCTAACATCATCTGGTAGCGGGATGTCCGACAATCCCTCGAATAAATTTTATAGAGGCAGTGAAGTAGATTGATCTACAACAATGGTGGTTGGCTTCGGCTGCTTGGCGATTTTTCCTTTGCGAAGCTTGTAAATGAGCCTCTTTCTTCTTCTTTTCTCTAGGGCAGGAAGCAGTGTGTCTTAGGAGGATCTGACTGCAGGCTCATGGCTTGATCTCGCATTGTCACGATCGAGATCATTAGCATTGCCCCCTATTTCTCCTTCTTCAATGACATCCCAAGCCTCCTCGACTGGGAGCACGATACGATTAACATCGCCACCTCCCTACTAAGCAATACATCTTCTTCCTCTCACTTCCTCATCGGTATTCCCTATAAGCTCAGTACTACGACCCTCTTCTAATAATCCGAAGGAAAAGAGACGCTTATCGGCAATAAGGGATCTAACATTTCTATCTTTTAAAGGTATATTTCTAAGCTCAACGACTACCTCTGAATAACTATCACCGATGGGATGGGGATAACTACCTACAAGGTTCAAAGAGTTGCTTAGTTCAAGGTAATGCTTGGATACAAACACACAAAGTTGAGTAAAAAGACACTCACGCCTTTCCAGCCATCGTCCCGCGAAGCCTGGCGGGCAATGCACATAAAACCACTCATTCTTGAAAGCATTTAGCTTATTCTAAGCACTAGTCATGACTTGATAATTACTGATTGACTTGAGATATGTATATAAGAGGCTTCCCTTTCGTCGCTTGAAATTGAAGATGAATCTAATGTCTTTTGGAGTTAGTTCACGATATAAGAATTCGAGGAATATCATGTATATATAGTGAAGAATTGCATAGCTGTTCGGATGTAACTAGGCCAGAGCTAACCTCAAATAATATAACATCTTCCGGATGAATGGATTAAAAGGTAGGATGTATCCTGCCCAGCACATATACCTATTATAGGCTGTATATCCTTTCGAAGGTGAGTGAGCTCTATCATTACAAGACGGGACCCTTACATCCTCTTACGGTATCCCGTGTTTGATGTAAATTTTATGAAGAGAAGCCTCGTCGATTCTCAAAGCCACAGAATCCTCCAGGTTTTCTAAAAATATAGCATCTTCTAAAGTGTCAGGAGGTGGTTCATCTTCTGCTTCTAGATTCACATGAATTTCAGGCACTTGTTAAGAACTTCAGGCTAATCTGATTAATTGCTCGAGGTGTATCGAGCATATATTGTGGCTGAATTTGACTCAACATCAGAATCACCGAGTGAAGCAGTCTATTCAATAGCCATAACAGCTAAACCATCCAAGCATCTGGAACCCATATATCAAACTTAGTAGATAGTTTTGTTAGAAAAAGAAACCTGTACCCCATGTGTAAAGTTTAAACTAGTGTTATGTGGTGCAGTGTTGTACAGTGCAGTAATAAATAATTCAAGATTAAGTGACAGCTGTGATGAGACTCTGGGATTCGGTCGGCGTGACTATCATCGTTGACCATCCTAGCCGGTTTTCATATCGATGGTTGTGGATTTAACATAAGCTTCGAGATCAGTTATCGGTATAAAGGATTATGAACTTTGCATTCAAGTTTATTCGAGTCCATATGACAGGCATATTCAAGTTCAAGTTTGATATCTTATGCAAGTGCCAAAGTTCAAAAATGTTCATGTCTGAGTTTGTTTTACATATTCATGCTCCTAAATAAGGGTCGGGTTCATTCATGCAAATAAGTTCATGTGGTCAAGTCCTAAAGTTCAATTTTTCTCAAACCAAACTATAAAATGACTAAGTCCCCTAGGCAAAGGGATCGTACCCGATCCCCCACCTAGACCGTGTTTCCCTATGTCGTTTCAAACTCTATATGCCTATAATCGATTGCTTGATCCATATCTACACTGATCCCTCCAACATGCCACGGTTGATGCCACCATGTTGAATCAATCTATCTTCATTCCATTAAGTCGTAACCGATTCCTATAAACCCAAGTTTGTTCATACTGCATTTTCTAATCTATTCTTCCATTCCCATTAACGTAAAGCTCAAATTGAATCTACCTCATCTCAATTCAAATCCGGAACCTACTGCACACAAAAATGAAGGGCGGTTTGAGGTTGGAACTAGAGGTGTCAACCTAAGACAAAGTTTGGGTTCAGATTCGACACGAAATTGGTTCAAGAACCAACCTACGGTGAGCAATGCGAGTCGTTGGGTGGATTGATGATCAAGTTGAGAATGAACAATATAGGGAAACTCGAGTTCGAGCTTTCTAATGGTGGCTACGAGGAAGAGGATGGGTTTGGTAGCTAAGTGAAAGAAGTGAGGGAGGACTAGTTATGTATTTGGCTTGTATATAGAAGCAGGCCACTATCTTTAAGCCCAAAGTGGCCGAGTATTTGACGATAAAGGGATCGGTGCCGATCCCCCACCATGGGGATTGGTACTGAACCCCTATTTCAAAAAAAAAGAGGAAGAAAATTTTTCCTCCTCCATACCACAACCAAACCCCCATAATTCGGTCGGTAAATATGAAAGCGGCCCCTAGTCTCAAGCGCTTCGATCCTATGCCCTAAATCACGATTTGTAGCGATCCTGACTCGACCTTCGAAAATTGGCACCGAATACGACACTCATATTCAGATGTCGTAGATCCAAACGTCGAACCTGGTACGCCGGAGCTTATAACACAATTAAGTATAACAACACAGCGGGAGAAAAGAATATCAATATATATATATACATTGATATAGTGACAGATACAACATCTGATATAATATGATACAACAAAATGATACAACAGATACCAATACTATCAGAGATACAAGACACAGCGGAAAGAATATAGATAAAACCAGCAGCGGAATAATAACTTCAAAAGAATGCATCTCCCAAAATCAAATGCTCCAATCCAAAGCTAGCTCGAACCAACGTCATGTGTCACCTAGATAAGCTAGTCTCGTGCACAACCAAAGATTGAACTAGCTCCAGAAAAACTACTAAACCTGACTATCTAAAAAACCCAACTCTAGACGGCCCGTGTGGAAAAATAGTGGGCACCCAGAGATTAGGAAAGGAACAATAAACTCCGAGTCAGTCGTGGGACTGGTGTGAGTAACAAAAACATTTTGTCCTTTAAAAACAAACAACAAAGAATTTAAAATAAATCCGCAATGCTTTTTAGAAAATGAAACAACCATAAGGCCTCCCGCCACACACACCATGCAAACGCAGAATTGGAGGAGATTTCTCCTTATGATAGTCAAATATGCTTGATACGTGAATATTTCTTGATATTATTATTATAGGTGCACAGTGGAAAACATTTCGAAAGTATAATATAAATCTTAGCCAACATAGGTACCATTATAGTATGCCTACTATAGCTACCATATTAAATGGCAGGTTCTACAACTAAAACCGTACAAGGCTCGTATTGTTTCTTTGGATTTCCAACAAATGGTCAGGCTAAGGAACTTCCTACTGCCACATGGGATCGTCTCTGGCTGGACATCCCGAGAACTTAACCAGCTCTCTGCCAACACAAGGCCGGGTTACCTCTGTAACTAGGTAACTACTACACGAGCATGCCATTCCCTGGTCCTTTGGGACCTTTATCCGAGGCGCCTCTAAACCACAAAGCAACAACCACACAGAAATGAGATTGAAGCCCACCACATAGGTATATATCTGGGCTCCATACCATGATACCACCCTTTACCAGAAGGGAATGACACACCCTAAAGGGCAGACCGTCATAACCTTGCCGCATCTTTCCTGTTTCGACCATTTCCGGGTTGTGAGGTCCTGATGCAGTCTCGTCCACAAATCTATGCTTCATACAGAAGCCATGCTCTGATCACAAATGATCAACAGATGATCATCAACACACAGCAGCACTCAGCATGTCACACTACCAAATTGGGAATATATCACTGATAACCTTCAACTACATAACCTCTGAGCTCATATGTCTCAGAGAAGGGTGTTAAGCTAAGAGCAAAAATTCTCCGCCACCAACAGATATGTATTTAAAAGAAATCTGCTTTATATCTCAAAGTGTAGTGTCAGACATACAACCATACAAGTCTGTCCCGGGTTCGAACAGAACCGAAGGCACTTTCGAAGAAGCCCTTGCAAATCCGGGTATTCACAATCCCCTTCGGACTTCCCATCACTTAGGGAGAACTCTATACTGGAGCAACTCGGTGCAGAGTCAATCGATAGGTTATCCTATCGTTCTCGCAAATACCCGGTCTTCACCACCGGTCTTCAAATGCAATCCATAACGTCGTATCACTATTCGGAATGGGTTATACGACACAACGGTCTTCTCCCGGCTAAACCGAATAATGAGCGCAACATTTAAAAACATATGGATATGGGATTTCAATTAAGTCACAACTTATTACCCAAAACAAATGGTTTAAACAAATTACCATTTCAAATCTTTAGACAAAAAGATTTATTTCACAAAGTTCACACGGTTTCACAAAGATCCGTTTACATATTTTCAAAACAACTTCCATTCCAATTGGATTCACTCATTAAATCTTTAAATTAAAGATTTAATTTATAGCTTTCAAACCGTTTCCATAACTCGGAAATCTATTTCCATCTTAGGCTTGAAATCCTTTTTGACACAAATTGGACGTTCATTTCTTATGTGAAAGCTTTTATTATTTGAAAACAAATAGTTTCCGTTTCAGAAAAATTCAATTATAGTTATACGAGTTAAAGCCTTTGAATTAAATTCAAATTCCCAAGTTAATATATTTAAAATAGTTTAACCCATTTATAACTTGTATAACATCTTTGATTCCTAGTTTCAAATCATAGAATCCAATTTCAAATTTTGAATTCAAATTTAAATCAAATTATTTAAACTTCAAACTTTATCCAGTTATTCAAAAATAAATTCTATCTTTGAAATTCCTTTTCAAAAGCTTTTTCACATTTAACCCGATTCCATTTCCAAACCATTGAATTCAAATTGTCTATTTTTGAAATCATTTCAAAAATCTATGACTTAATCGATTTCCTCGTGAAATCCATATTTGTGTGTGTAAGGTGTGGTACAAGGGTTAAACACAATAGTGCAACAACATCATCACCACAGATCAAAACACAGAAATATAGTTGATAAGCGGTATAAACTATAACGCTTATCGTTCATTTAAAGATATATATATATAACAGATAATAAATTACAGTCATCCCAGATAAATAAACTACATTACATATCACAACACAAATCAGGATATATCGCAAAGCATTAGATATCGGAAATATCAAACAATTCAACATCCAATGCAATTCAAACATCCATAAGTAGGATCAATTTAAAATATCTGATTAAATTTAACTCAGATTAATTTCTATGGATAAATTTGCTAGTCATGGTAAATTAATAATTAATTAATTACAAAACATTTAATAAATTGTCCTTTAATTAATTATTAATTAACCCTTAGATAAAAATAAATCCTTAATTAATTTTCTTAATTAATAACAAATTATCTACTCCTTAAGTAATAATTATTTCTTAATCACTTTCCTTAACTTATTAACTTTTAATAAATTAATTATTCTCAAATTAATTGCTTTGGTTAATTTATCACATTATCCTTAAATTAATTATTGCTTAATCACTTGATTTATCAACTTTAATTATTAATTAATATCTAATTAATAATCCTTAACTTATAAATTAATTATTCCTTACTTAATAAATCTTTACCTCTTGATCATTTAATTAATCTTAATTAATCACATTTATTAGTTAATTCTTAATTAATTACCATTTGACTAATTATCCTTAATTTATCATAATAAGTAATTATCCCTAATTACTTATTTAATAAATTATTAATCCATATTAATATCTTAAATAGTTAATCCTTAATCATGAATTAGCTTTTAAGATAAACTCATTCTTATAAATGATTTAAATATCATTTACCAATACGTTTGAAACTTTTATTTTCAAACTTGTCTTTTAAATTCCATTTGAAATCCAAGATTTAAAATGAACCCTTATTTATCTTTAATAAAGTTAAAAACTAATATATTTTTTGAATCCTTTAACTTACTTGTTGAAGTAATATTTTTATTATAAAGGAAATTTAAAGAGTAAAAATCAAATTAAATATACTTGAACATTTTACTTATTTAAAAATATAAATCTATAAAACTTAGTTTATATTTCAAAGTCTAGAATTCAATTTAAATTCAGGTCCAGTTTCAAGTTTTTAATTTAACTTGTTTTAGATCTTTCTTTTACACGTTTCAAATTCATTTCAAATACAAATCTTTTATTTTCACTTACTTGCTTAAACACTTTTAAGTTATTTAAACAATTTAAATTTTAAAACTTCTTTGATTTCAGAACTAGGATTCAAATTATATTTGAATCGAAATTTAGATTTGACTTAAAACTGATTTACAATTTTAAAACTTTATTTCTTTCAAATTCAAACTATTTAAACCTTTTAAGGTTGTTTACTAAAAAAATTAGAACTTAATCTTATTTTAAAACTGGGATTTAAACTTCACTCGAATTCAAACTTAACTTTGATTTAAAATTTACTTTAAATCTTATTTTACAAATTTAAATCTTAGTTTTAAACTAAGGCAACCAAACAGGTTTGTAAACCTGAAGCAAACATTTGACCCGAGTCTCACCATTCCCTGCTTCGAGTCTAACATCCAAAATCTCGAATACAACTTCGAGTCAAACACGCAAGCACCTGGCTTCATCCCAAACTACTCAGGCTTTTTCCTAGGTTCCAAAACTCGTGCACGTTCACGTGCACGGCATCGCCGATCAACTTCAGATGTCGCCTCGACATCGAGCAAGTCGGCGATCATCAGTACATCAATCTTCGATCGCCGGAACTCCACTATCTTCTCGATATCAAAATCGAGCTCACAACCCAACCTGGAAACAGAAGACGCTGAAACACCTCCAAACCCTAGCAACGCGTCGCCTCCGCAACCTCGACCACTAGAAAATCCCAAACTTCGGCCACATCTTCGACAACCCCCAAACCAACACTTCCCCGAGTATCATCGAACTTGATCCACTATTGACCGTACACGAGCACGAGAACCATGCCGACCAAATATTTCACATTAAACCCTATTTTGACTTCAATTGATCATCACAGTGAACAAAAAAATCAATGATCATTTTTCTGACGATCCATGACCCCCAAACATGCTTCCCCTTCAATCGCGAGATTAATCATTTCTTCGATCACCCAGATTTGACAAAATTGACAATTCCATTCAACTTTAAAATTCGCAATATTCCCTAGCTTAAAAATTATGATCTTAACATTAAAATTCATTGCTTTCTAGCACGAATCAGGATATGTAATCAGAACTTAAAACGGAGATTCTTGAATTTTGTGATTTATGATGGTTTTACTGTAAATAAACATTTCACGGTACTTGCTTGATATATTTTTTCTGAAATAATTTTTAAAGGTGAAACCATGAAGTTGTAAACAACTTCTCTTTAGCATTTGAAGCTTAATTTTATTTAAACAGATAGATATGATTTTTCCTATATGTGGTTCTTTACTTTTGATATAACAGAGGCATTTTTTTTTACAGTCACATACAAACATTTATATATATGCAGACATGCAATGCTATTCATACTATCATATTGCATTCATTAAGGTATTCAACCATCCCACAATTCAAACAATCATCATACGATCACCATATATCAACAGAATTAGGCTTTTAAAAGGAGAGTTGCTCACCTGATTATGCACAGAGCAGAGAAGTAATAGAAGAACAGAGACTTGAAACTTTGTTTTTGATAAGTTGTTGAATCTGTTGTTTGCAACTTTATTTTTGATTGGAATCAACTCCTGCCTATTGGTGATTGCTGAGTTGATTAGCTTGCTTCCAGGTTTGCAAGTTGATTTGTATTCTCTTCTCTTTTTTTCCTTCCAGTTTTGAAAATCTGGTTACAGGCTAAATTTCCAGGCTTTTGGTTTGTTGAAGTTTTGATCTGATGTCAGGTTATTTTGATTGTTTTAATTTGATTTTTAAAATTGAATTTGTAGATAGTATTGCTTCTGATTTTCTTAGCTTGAAATGAACGAATTTAGATAATGCTCTGATATGCAGAAATGGGTTACAGGGTATCATATCTTTGTACAACAGGGTGATTATTTTCGTTGTACAAGTGAAGTTATGTTTGGTACAAATACAGGCAGAGATATTTTCATTTTGGGGGCTAATATATATTTCTTGTATTAAATGCTTTAAGTCCTTTTATAAGCTTATACTATACATTTGTTTTTCACTTCCTGTTGCAAGTACTTTCATAGATATTACATTTACTTTGTTTATCTTCTTGCTTTAATTAGCTGAGATAAATCTCGGCTGATATGATTTGTACTATGCATGCTAAGATATTGGCATTAATTTCTATTTGTCTTGTTTTATAAGCTAATAGGTATTTAGTTATCCTTGTTGTCCTATACTTTCTTTGCTAGATATTTATATATACTCATCTATACTTGCTTGTACATAATTTATGGCTGTCTTGTTCCTTTGTATCGACTTGTTAACATGATGATGTATTTTTGTATTATTTGTTATTGTGTTGTTTCATCGTGTCTACATATTTGTCTTTTATTTGTTTGATTTATTTCTTTTACTTGCCTGCATGCTACATCACAGCTACATATTTTACTTGCCTTAATTATCTTTCTTTTATTTTAAAACTTAAACTATCAAATATTAAATTTACTTATTATTATTTTCATACTTATCTTATCTTTTATAAATATGTTTCTATTTCCAATTTAATTATTTATTTTAACTTTAATACTTATTGTCTTGCATGACTACATATTTATTTATTTTTATTATTTTGTAAATCCCAATTCAAATTTAATTTAAATACATTTTTCCAGCAATTCATATTTTATATAACTATAAACTTATTTAAGATATTTATATTTTTATTTAAATATAGAGAAATTCAAATCAATTAAATTCAAAACTTTTTTTAATCAAAAATAAATTTAATTGTCAATTTAAAAATTAATCAAAATCCGGGATCGTTACACGATTTGAACAAGCCTAAAGTCTACCTACATGAATTATCTCTGTGTCCATGTCTCCATCATACTTCAACTCATAATTAATCAGAGTTCAAAGTCTACCTCAATGCAAAGGTACGAATTAATCCGAGAATGTAGTGCAAAGGATCAGCTCGAGGCAAACAAGAGTTTGGTTGTGAAAGAATGAAGTAAGAAGGAAGCAGGGTCGGGCATACGAAAATGAATAAAAATAAAGAAAAAAATGCTGAGTTCTCAATTTTTGGCTCTCTCAATCGATGAGGGTTTGATACCAGATCTAAAAAAAATGTGTGTACGTGTGAACTCAACCATATTACAAGACTTGGCAATGGCACGTTGATGTATGAATGTGCTTTGGGACCAACAGAAAACTAAAATATGCACATAAATGAACGTGCACGTATACATACTCAACTTCGATTCCTTGATTTGATAGAAGTTGGATTATTACCTGAGGACTCCAGAGAGGGAGAGAGCTAGTTCAAATAACCGAGGCTTACTAACTTGATCGAAAAGCTCAATGGAACTGATCATAGAAAAGACCGAGGATTACACTCCGCTTTTATACCGACGAATATCGACCAAGCGTCACAAAAAAGAGGGAGAGATATGACTCTTTGAAAAGGAAATTTGATGGAAGGGTAAAGAAGGTTCAGGAAATTGAATGGAATCCCTTCCGATGACTCGAACTTGCTTCGATTCAAAGCACACTATGTTGAAACAAGATGTACTTGGAGGGCAAGTGTTATCCGGCCTTTTGACCCGAGTTTATATAGACTATTGGACAAGCTAGACTCGATGGTAGACAAGGCAAATAGCCTAGAGAGGTGATTATAAAGTCCAGAGATCAAGCATAAACAACGTAGCAAAGATCAATTGAGACCAAGAGATAGACTCTTTGGAATATTCTAAGTATGGATTAGTGCCTCGAATAGGCAGGGGATTGGTACCTATCCCTTCTCCTATGCAGGGGATCAGATCGTACGCTTTGGCTATGAGCAACTTGAATCAGCGATTTAACTGAATGGGAATTGATCGATATCTCTAAAATCATAAAAGGAACTATGCAAAAAAAATTGGAAACATAAAGTTATCATGGAAGGGGACACACATGACCGATTGCACGACACCACTTAGCACCTTGGACCGATTGCTCAATATTGGGAATTGGGCCATGAAACATTCTGGGTGACCTTGTCTGCATCATGAGATTCTGCCGGCAAAATTTCTGGAAGATATTCGGTCCCATACCCTTATATAATTCCTGGTTCATTTTAGGGAGCTTTATGCTACTATTTTACTCGTACTACATTGTATCTTGAATAATCCGATCTGATCCCCTATACTCAGAATTCCAAATGATTAATAAAGCAATTCATTCCAAATGGACGTAGGCAATCAATGCCGAACCATTATAAATCTACATGTTCTTGTTTTCAGATTGTTTTTCCTATTTTAAGTTTAATCTTCACCTTATTTCTCTACATTCAATCTATTGGGTATTTGTGCCTACTTTTGGTGTAAACATCTATTAATCTTCCATTTGCACTTGGGGCCAATTATGGAATCTCAGTTCCATCCCTTTGATTAGTTTGTCGAAACTGATCAAGCTAGTCCCTTAGTGAATGAATATGTTATACTGTTTTAACTATCTACTTTGTCGATCAACTCTCCCCGATGCTGATAAACTGCATTTATCATGTGGAACTCTGTGAAGTATGTTTCTCGACTTCTAATGAGCTCAACGTTCTTTCGCAATTTGTATTGTAATATCATTATCATATAACAATGTTAAGTGATTCTCAACATTTGGAATCACCCCGGCTCAGTTACAAATTTGTGCATTATACAGCTTCTGTTGCGGTGATATGCAAGTTAGTATACTTAGCCTTTTGTTCAGTTGCAACCTTTCATTTGGAATAATTCCGAATTAAAGCTCCTTTACTAAGATTGATCATGAATTCAAGAATGACATACTATACTCAATGTCACTTGTGAAGTTTGAGTCTGGATACTCCTTCTAAGGAGTTTGTTGTATCTATATACAATTCCCTAGTGTTTCATAAATACTTGAGAACACTATATATTATCATTCAATCTTGATTTGGATTTGATGCTTGCTTTATGTATCAAATTAATATGCAAAATGTGATATTATAGACAACACAACATGTATGATAATTCCTACTATCAATGCATAAGGAATTCATTTTACATGCTCCACATTAAACTTTTCAATATAGTGTCTATTTTTATCACTTGGTACATTCCCAACATCCTTTTATACTGATTGTAAAAGGTCTCATTTTAAATCCAATAACAAGAATTAAACAACCGTACTATAATGATTTTAACACAGGTATATCGTTAACAACCATAAATTTATTGTTTACTTATATTTTTGAGAAATATTCTTGTAGCTTTATGGTTATTTCTTATAGACATATGCTTCCTCTTCATTTTGAATGAAATTCAAACTGTTTTTTCTCTCAAAATGTTTGCTCAACTTTAATGCTTGTTGAAGGATACTTTCATATTAGATCTTGGATTCTATCTTAAACCCACAAACTGAGTATCGCTCCCACTGACTTTTAGACACTTGTTGTTCTATGTAAATAGATTATTCTAAATCATTTTTTAGAATTTTGTTTCAACATATATGTATCAAAATTCAAAGTCATATTGAGCTATCATTTTGCGAATAAAATTTGAATTAACTTAAGCAAGTTTATTTCAAATGAATTGGTCATTTTCTCAAAAATACTTTTTGTCGAGGATCAAATTCTTTTGGGTACCACAATCAAAATCATATTTTGATAATGTACTTGGAATCTATTTTAGATTTTCGCATTGTGCCATATAGCACAGTCAATGTTATTATTGTCTTATTTGGCCATTGAGGAAATTCTTCTCTCAACATTGATACGAAACTCATAGTTTCTCTTTAATATGCGAGAGTACATTTTTGAAATTCTAATGGATCGTGTTTATTTTGTGTACCACCCCACCTTTATATACATACTACCAAAGAGTGTTGTTGGGTAATCCTGTCTGATCGTACGGAGAATGAGGCAATATTGGACTGTCACATATGAATATTCCCTTGGGCTAACATTAGTACAAATTTAAAAATCATATAATCAACTCACCTATTCGTACTCAATATCAGCAAAAAGCAATAAACACGCATGATTTCAGGATAGAACAATACTCAATATAAACATAAAATAGAGAGTACGAAGTCATCAATGTAGCGATAATTTACAATAGATAAAATATATAAGTAAAATGCGTTACAAATTTTTCAAATGCCCACCATTACTCAAATATACAAAAAAATTCATGTACATACATTTAAAAACCATAAATAAAAAATAGACTACATTAAAATAATGGAACTAATCTAGAAATATCTTAGTCTCCAACGATGCCAACATCCTCAAGTTGTTCACTTTGTCCCTGAACTTGAAATGTCTTAGACTGACCCAAGTATTATATAAATGTAATGATATTATTGATCGGACTATGTCTATAATATGGATGTTAATACAAACAAATAATTAGCATGGTATAAAGTTGTACATCACAAGTGACATACAAATATTTCAAAGGAGTCAACCACGCATGAATATCATCTTCCAAATATTAGGAAGGCAAGCAACATATTAAGCAATGTAATATCATATGGGTGCAACATCCACTCGTCAAACAATCAACAATACATAAGTCATTAAGTATCACCTAGTAAGAACTCAGAAATGCTAGGGTTATCTCTCAGATAATCATAAAGGAGAAATAATCAGGGTCTGTCATACTCAACACATATAAAGATATGCAAATAAACATCCAAACTATCCATACATAGAACATAAACATTGCTTACCCTTGGTAGTTGAGGTCATCTCCTAGATAATCGTATAAAAGATAAGAACATGGTGTAACTCTTTGCTCTCAACATCTATAAGTATTCTCGCTAGCTGTATAGTAGATATGCATAGGGTTACACAAATTCATGAACATAATCCAAGTAATCCATAATCACAAAGCTAATCATTTCAACCATTAGCCTCATAGTTAACCAGGTTGGCTCTTAGCCTCGTGGATAATCATATTTGCACTCCTCCCTTCAACAATTCAATAGACTCTTAGTCTCATAGATACTCCTTTGATCTCTCAAGCCTAGGAGTAATAATGCAGGTTCTCAGCCTCGTATGCAACTATTTTGGCATTAGTCGACACAGACGATTAGGTCGACTCTCCACCGTGTACTTAATGATCTTGTAAAGGTAAATAAGTATGTTTCTATAGCACCCTATCAATAACCAGATGAGAGACTGATAGCTCTCGGCCTGCTCCGAGAGGCTTCCATACATGCTCTCAGTACTACTGTTACAGCCTTAGTTACCTCGACGACCGTCGGGACCAAATTATCCATTGGGTGCAAATCTACACTGCGAAATTGTTACAACCCTACAAGTGCCCCAAATGGTAATAGAATGCAACCCTATGTAGCACAGAGGGAGTGGCTCTTAACTATATGCATAAAAAGGTAAGCCACGGATTCGGGCACGACCTGGCAATCATGCCGCTAGGATGGATATTAGGATGGATATTAGGCTAATCTGATTTACTCTTCGCCAAAATAATAGGAGTACACATTCAATAAATAGACACTCTTATGGCTTTTCGCCTGCTCATTCTCAGTTTACAACACCGTATATAAATTCCCTGTGTAAGTTAACCCACAAGAATGATGTCTACTTACAAAAGGTAATCAAACAAATATTAGCCTAGGCTTCCCATACCACTTGGTGTCACTTGCTCTTTTTCTCAATGCTCATAAACTGCACTCTCATCACATAATAATATTTCATGTAACAAGTCCAAAGAATAACTAAAGTTATGTTACCGAAAGTCTCATACCGACGATGTGATAGTTTCGTTTATTCAATGTACTTATCACACAGAAAATATACTCAAACAAAATGCACAATATATTTAGAAATAGTATATTATTTATAATAAAATTATGTTTAAAGTTTCTAAAACCTCTATATTATTTATACATCAAAAGTACAGTTTTCCCCACTTATTAAAACCAAACCAGGAATTTTAAAACTTTTAGTAAACTCCTAAATCTCTTTCTAATATTTAATACTATATAAATCTCTTTTTTAAAGTCAAATTTAATTTACAAAAGACATACCATAATTTCCCGTAATTAAACTTGCTTCTTCTTTTTTAAATTGATTAATTAACTTCCGAATAAAATCATAATATATTTCTACATATTAAACATCATGAATTAATCCTTTAAAATCAAGTAGTATTTATTAAAAATCCTTCCTTGACTTTCTATAATTAATTATGGTTTCTATATGAATTTATCAACCTCAAAGTCACTTTCTATTTATTTTAATTGATAGGATATATTTTAAAAGTATCTTATTTATACTCCAAAATAATCAAAAGCTCTTTTAAAATCAACTAATAGTATTTAAAAACCATTTCATAATTTTTGGAATTAAATCGGATTTTTAAATAATTAACTAAAACCCAAAACAATTCCTAACTATTTTTAAATGTACTTAACTCAATAATGATTATTAAAATAAAATAAACCATTTTTACGTAGAAAATTTCACATTTGCAATGGTCAAAACTCTACTTTCAAAATCAATTTTAATTTACTTCTTCTAATAAATATATTTTTTAAATAGCTAACTCACTGACATGGAGCAAATACGTGTTCCAGGTTCATACTGGTCCACCATTTAGACCATGGCTGATCGATCGATGATGCAAACTGGAGTATATATTAACTCCAGGCCATGAGCGCTTCATCGCTCCATACCTCTCTTTATTTGCCTGACCGAACTAGACTCCGTTGCTACACCCAAACACAATCACTACACACATGTTGCAAACATTGAATAAAAGACAACGAAGGGATTTTTCATTTATAATGAATGGGTTTATCAAATCAAAAACATAAACAATTCAACCCAGCCATAAGCAAATCAACTGATACATCTAGACAAAGGTTATGCGTGAAGAACACTCACCATAACGTTAGCTAACCAATTCCTCTTCAAATCATCAATGTCTCTACGATTTCCACTTATTGACATATTCCACCATGCTCCAAACCCATCCAAAATTTGAATTTGAAGGCTTCTAAGGGTGTAGAATCATGTAGAGAAGGTTGGTTTTAAATTTCATAATTTATAGAATTTTATTTGGTTTTATTTTTAATTTAAAAGAAAGAGGTATGGTTTTGATTTTGAAAGCTGGAAGCTACATGATAATGCAAAATTGAGTAAGGGAAGGAAAGTTGTAAGCTAAGTAGAAGATTCTAGGATTTTCAGGAGAATGACAAGGGGAAGAGATGTTTCTAAATATTTTTTAGGTCAAATGGGCTCATTTCCACTCTCTATAATATATTTTTTTCACCCTTCTTTTTTACAAATTTATTATTCTTCTCATATAGTTTAGATTTTATCTCCAAATAAAAATCATATTTATTCTCTATTTGGTGTTTAATTATAACTTCATATTTTTTTATAATTATAATTTACCTAATTTAATCCATTTAAATAATTATTTCCATAACTACATTTTAATGCCCAATTCCAAAAATAAATTTACAAACTCCATTTACAAGTAAAATAAAATTCCTTTTCTTTTGAAATAAATTCCTCATCTCATTTATTTTTTATATTTAACTTTATTAAAATTATTAAACCACTTTTAAATTTTTTTTAAATTCATTTCACCCTTTAAATTGTCAATAATCATTTATAAAAATCAAATTTTACTTAAATGAATTGTTTTCTTACTTTATTAAATATTTTAACATTTAATTCCCAAATTTCATCCATTAATCTTCAATTTAATAATTAAAACCCTTTATAATCCATTAAATCTTCATCACAAAATCCCGATTAATTCACACTATTATTACTAAAACTTACTTAACCATTTAAAGCTCTATAATCTAATTTAGTTATTTTCTTCTCAATAACGGGCTGTTACAGACTCCTTTTTTAAGAAAATTGTATCCTCGTAATTTCTCCTGAGAAAATCCATAACTAAGCTAAATAACTTCCAGCTTATCTACACCATTTACTATTAAGACACAAAAAATAACATAAATCCATTATAAAAAATCACGTCCTACTAGATATCATCCTTGCCTAACATCTTTGGACTAGGGCTTCGAGTGTGAACAACTCATTTAGGAAGATTCGCAAATCACATACAAAATTAAGTATAATACTTTGGACGTTGAAATTTCAAGAAAATTCCGAAGGAGTCTCTTTTGCAAGATGTGTATTCCAAAAATTTACAGTACTATATGGACATAGAGATAACCCCTTTTTCCAAATACATTACATTTAATACTTTCTAATAAAAAGGATGCGAAATACTTCTTAGATTTTCTTTCCAAGGCTCTTCTAGTATACAAACACAGATATGCATACATATATATACACACTCACACACACACACACACACACACACACAGATATATGTATGTATATACATTTATATATATATGTATGTATGTATGTATGTATGTATATGTATGTATGTATGTACGTAAGTGTGCGTATGTTTGTTAATATTATAGTGGACCCTAATTTGATTTATGAAAAAAATTAAACTTTGAAGTAAAGCAAAATATTGGAGTTATTTAGAAATTTATTTTTATAGTGTATTTTTGGAAAATATAATTAGAATGAGAGTTATATAGATAATAGTCTTTGAATTGAAGGATGAGGAAATCCTATTTATTTTTATACATAACTTTTGTTAAAGGTTGGATTTTTCTAATTTGGATTTTCCAAAGAAAAGGTTGAAATATATAGCTTTGACTTAGAGTGTTTTGTCTATATGTAGTTCTAAAGTGAGAATTTTGATTTGAATAAAATTAAAATTTGGGATAGAATTATAAGTTTGAAATTTAAGTGTTATGACAAAACAACCATAATATTTGGAACGGGTATTCAGTTCTTGGTAATCTTTCTTCGGTATGAAAGTTATTTTTGTAAAGGGCAACTTTTGTGTTATACATTTTTAGGGTTTTGAGGTTTAAAAAAATTATTCAAGTGGAAGTTAATCTCTATCCAAACCTTGAGGTATTATGATCCTAATTTTCAAACTATTAATTAAACGTCTTTGATGATTTGTGTTTTAAAAAATTATGAGTATAAGAAATAATTTTAGTTAAAGATGTTTTGATGGAATTTGGGATTTTATCATATGAAATTGTGATTTAGTAAAAAGGACCTATTTTACAAGAGTTTTATTTTTTAAAATATAAAGTTTTGAATTTTAGATATATTATACATCTTTTAAAGTAAAATCATTATCATGGCTTTTATTAGGTCATAAAGAAACTTTATACCTCAAAATCTCCTTACCAACTTTATATTACAAAACTATATTATGAAAAAACACATTTTACGCCAAAATTCTTATACTCTTAAAATCTTATGTCACCATATTTATTTTTATTCATTACTCAAAGGGAAAATTGTTACATTTATTCCAAAATATTCATATTTCCAAAGATCCTTTGCATATTATGAAAATACATGTACATATAAATCATCATCAATATACATTTCACATTATGATTCTCCTCGAAAAAATTATTTCACCAAATATTTGTTATTTATGTATATAACGTTGTAAATGTCCATATTATATTATATGGTTAAGATATGCAAATATCATACCCACTTTAGAAAATTGATTCTAAATGAAAATTTATATAAATACACATCCTCTTATCTCAATAAACTATAATACATATATGTTTATAACATCCACATAAGTCTTAACTAAATCATACATCATGATATGTGTACCATCATAGCATCACATATCATACATCTTCAAATTCTACAATATCTGTAATTTTAATGATGATGCATCACCATGAATTTTTAGCAACTAACTAAGTTGATAGGCTGTAGTGTCGACCGTGTGATCGACATAGCCTCGCCATCAAACTCAGCTGTCTACTAATGCTAGATGGCTGGAACCTTTATAAAAATATCCCATCCCATAAAAATAACTAATCATTTTCAAAAAAAAATAACTTTATTTACAAAAATAATATATTCCTACATACTAAAATACTTTACATGTTTCTCAAAAAAAATGTTTTCTTAAAATACTATTTTCTTTTCAAAACATTTTACCAAAAATATCATCTTTAATTTTATTTTTCTTAAACTACATGTTTCTTCAAAACATTTTTTCCTTCAAAATACCATACCTATAACATTCCTAAAAATATTATTTTCAAGAAACTAGTATTAATATTACTTAAAATAATTCACTGCTTTTAAAACATTGTATTGCTTTTTAAAAGAATGTGCCATGATGTCTCGTCCTAGCGTTTAAGAATCCCTACCAATAGTGCTGATTAAGCGCATCGACTAGGATTCTTAAAGCGCGTAACGGACTAATTAACATGAAGTTTATATCAAAAATTTCTTTTAATATTTGCATACACACACATCCTCCACACCTTATTAACTCACTTTTACAAAAATATGATTTCTTAGCTATTTTAAAATATTTCTAATATCACGCAGGTACATAATATTATTTAACCAAAAAGATTCCAGTTAAGGCATATACGTGCGTGTATACAAACATTTATAGATAACCTATTTGAACACAAACAAATAATAACTTGCATACAAAATTGCAAACATCACTTTTCAACCATCCACACATACAAACAAGCAAGCATTTGCTTTCAAGTTCATTTTAAGCACATTTTAATTTTTACATGAAAATAAGTTTCTTTAGTCCCATGTGGTAAATTTACTGTCGAAGACATCTCCAATTCTAAAATTTCAAGACCTAAATGAGATACTCACCTCGAGTGATGGCCCCTACCAAATATAATACTCATGGTTGATCCAACAAAGATCAATCATAATATTCACACGATAATAGCCAAACATCAATTAGCTAATCCTAACAACCAAATAACCAGGATGCTAAATGGAAAGTAATCCATTGGCATCTGTGGTGCATTCTGATCTTTAATGAATCGGGTTACTCTATTCAATGTCACACCGAGGTGTAATATTCCTTAACCAGTGCCGACACTTTATGTCGGACAATTGCTTCTACCATCTCTACCTTTATCAGCTACTCTGGATCTCATACATAGTCTCTCTCTAAGAAGATAGAAGAGATAAATTTCATATAGTAAGAAAATACAAATACATCCCTTAATTATTCCCCTAGTAATCATCGTATACTCCTTTTTTCCCTAAAGATAGGGTAACAGCCAAACACACTAAAGGGGATAAGGACTCTAAGTATCATTTAAGGTTAAGACTCATGCCTCTTACATTTTGCATTGTTCTAAATCTTCTCTAATACCAACTGTAACACCACACCTTTATATTCAAACCACCAAAGAGTACTACTGGTAATCCTGTCTAATAGTACGAAAACTGAGGCGATACTATGCTGCCCAAAGTGAATATTCCTTTGGGAAAACAACAATATGAATTTCAATATCATAATATCAACCCACCTATCCACACTCATTATTGACACAAAGCAATAAATACTCACCATTTCAGGATTAAACAATACATAATATAAAAGGAAGTACATAACATAGAGTCATCAATGCAGTGATGATTTACAATAGATAAAGTACAAGTTAATTGGGTTACAAAATAAGTCAAATTTCCACTATTACTCAAATATAAAAAAGGGGTCATGTACATGCATTTAAATAACATAAATAAAAAAGACTACATTAAAATAATGGACACTAATTGTAGCGACCCTGAAATTCGAAAACTTCTTCTTCGAATATCGAAACAATTTGAAATATAATTAAGTGTTATAAATATGCTTTTATAACATTGTTAAACATTATTTAATTTATAGAATGATAATAAACTTGTTTTTAAAAATTGTTTACAAAAATATATTCTTTGGAAAAATATCGATAATGTGATCGAAAATCATATTATCGATAAATAGTTTTTTAACCGTCAGAAGTTGTTCTGATCTTTTTACATACACTTATTTACTTAGAAAATCAATAAAATGAAATAATTTTTTTACAATTCATTGAAATAAACTTTATGGATGATGCCATGCATGAGGTAAAGGAAGATATTTATGAAATGAACATAAAAGGAAATGCTTAAGGGTTAAGGGATGATAAAAGGAGAAGTGAGGAGGTGAAGCTTCCATGGTATGGTAGTGGGGTGAGTGATAGCTTAGGAAACACCATTCCTAAGCCTATATAAGGAGGGGAATAACCTTAGTTTCATTCAAAAAAAATTACAAAGCTTTGAGTTTAAAAAATCAATGGCTTCTTCTTCTACTTCATCTCTTATATTCTAAAAACAATCTTACAAATCAACTCCAAATTACTTCAAACTTTACCACAAGGCTCAGTAAAATATTAGAACACCTTCCACCAAGCAAAAAGTTAAAGAAGAAAAGCCATGCACCCCCCTTCCACATGCATAGGCCATGAGCAATAGGTCCATTTTTGGGCTAGAGAAAAGGAAAAGCAAGAGAAAGAGGAAGAAAGGAAGGAAGAAGGTGTTGCTAGCTTTGGTTCTTGGATCTTGGGTGTTAGTGGGGTTAAAGGTGAGTTAACGCCTCTCTTTGAATGAAAATATAACACATACATATGTTGTGATTATATGTATGCTATTTGAATTGTTGTTAACTTATGTTAAAATATTGGTTTGAATATTTGCTTTAAAAGTAAGTGACATATGTGATCCATGTATATGGACTTGACCGGACTTGGAATGGAATTGAATAAACTTGTATAACTTAAGGAAAACTAAAAAAATCACATAAGTCATAGATGGACTTTGGTTTAGATCGAACTCAGATTTGAAAGTGCACTTATAGTGAATGTCGTTATAGATGCAGTTGTGAATTGCCTTGTTTTGGGTGAACTTTGTAGAGAGACCCTTATGAGTTTTTCATCATATTTATAATGTATTATATATATATTTATTTATTGCTATTAAATATTCAATAGTAAAAATTTAAGCAACATCTCGAAAAGTGGCTAAAACTTCACTAGTGCAAAACTGCCCTGTTAAGACCTGATTTTTGGACTTAAAAGGTATAAAGGATATATAAATTTAAGTGTTTTGTTTCATTCCTTTTACAACTATTTACTAACTCACATTAGATTATTTTAAAAATGGTTAGAGATATTTATGAATTTTTAAAATTAGTTGTGAATTTTTAAAGAAGGGATATTTTGTTAGAAAACGTGTCGTTTTCAAGTTTTAAGGAAAATTTTAAAGTTCTTATTTTCAAGTAATATTTTGGATAAATGTTTTAAAACCTATTGTAAGTATTTTCAAATATTTTAAAAGTATACATAAATGTTTATGAAATGGTTTAAAATTGCTAAATGGCCAAATGGTTGACTATTTAATTACTTATTTGAAAAGTAATTAACTATGCTTAATAGTAAAAGCCGACAAAGTATGGCTTATTAATATGTGAGAGTTAAGATTGATGTCGAGTAGGGATGGAGCAATAGAGCTCGAACCTACTAGGCTTCCACTTAACTGAGGAATGATAAATTGAAAAATGTTGGAAATGTGTTAATCATGTTGATTTCTTATTGTTTATGGAAATCATTATACTATACATAACAATAAAAGCCAACGAGGTAGACTTATCTATTTGTGAGATTCAAGAATGAAGTGTCTAGGCAAGTCTTTGACACAACCAGTGCTCTAAATTACATGGCTTCACTATAAAATGATGAATAGTTAAGTTGGAATGTCGGAAATGAGTTAAGCATATGAATCGTGATTTGTACAAGTAACTCTTTTGACTATATAATCAATTAGTCGATATCGAACTTGACCTGGTATTGACTTAGGAAGTTATCGAAATACTTCACGATTTTATACCATAAGAACCCTCGGGAAGGAGTATTGGTATGAAGCGTCTCTAGCTTTCGCTTACTTCTAAGAGAACTGGAATTGAGTTAGTTCGGAATTCATCGATTGATTTTGGAGAGTTCGATAAACGGGAAGAGTGTACTTATATGAGATGGCTCAAAACTCGTAATCACTTCAAGACTATACACACGATCTATGTTCTCGGAGCGGTTGTTAAGTGGAATGTTATAGAATCGAACTGTCCATCCTAAGGTTGAGTCTAAGGGAAAGGTTAGCGCTAAAATTTCGAACGATGGTATCGTGAGGGACTGTCTATCTTGAGGAGTATTCCAAGAGAGAGGAAAACGTTAGCATTTGTCTGAGGACTCATGAGGAAAACATTTATGGAGGTTTGAGATCTATTCGAGATGCTCGAATCTATGTTGTGATTTGTGGTTTGTTCGAGATGATGGAATTCATTTAGGGATTTGTGTTCTGTTCGAGTGATGAAGACTCGTGTGAGAGATGCCGAATGTAGCCTCGACATCGGAAAATGATAGAAAATAGAGAAGGGGCCTAGCCAGGAGGTTTAGCAAACCTAAAGGGTATATCAACTCCATGTCTAAAGATGCTTATTAATATGTTGGTACTTGGAGTTGATATAACTTGGATTACACACTGATCGTGGTCCAGTTATGTTTGCCTTAAGTATATCCCATCTAGAGATATACGTTACTTAGAAGGTAGTTCCTGATCCTTGTCATGGAGTTTGGATTCGGCATGATCCGAGGAGATCTCTATGGAAAATCCGTTATATGAACGTGCCTTGACGGTATTGATTGTATACCTATTATTGTTATGGAATTCACACGTCAACTATTTGATATGATTTATGTGCCATACTCCAGTAGGTGTCAACTATTATCCGTTATTGAAACTATTCTCATATCAATAAATCCAACTCAAGTGAAATAACAATTGAAATACAAGTAACTCAAAGGACGTTGGAATAACCATCCCCTAAGGACCCGTTAAACTATCTACTAAATAGTAGTGTACGCTAAGTAGGTAATGTCTATCAGTAATATAAAGTATCAAAATAGTGTTAAGGCGTTATCATTATCCCCCTTAACACATTTTATATAAGTGTCATAGTCTATACAAAACTGTGAACTCCACCGTAAACTAGTGGGCTATCAGGGAGTACTTCATAGGTATAACACAAAACAAATTCGTAGTGGTCGTGTATATAGGGATACAAGTATGACAAGGCACATGAGACAATACCCAAGGTGGTGAAACTACCGTTTGCCTGATCTGGACTGGTGAAAACGCATCGCCGCAACGATCGCAACACCGCGAAACAACACTCCCAAATTTATGTGGGTGCACCAATCAATAATAAGTAATGAGTAGTTTTCGAAGAAGTGTGTTCGCTCGAGGTAGCTAACCTCATTTGGCCGGCACGACTCCTGTTTTAGTCATTTCCAATTTAACACAAGTGTCAAGGCTATCCATTATCGTTCTCTTTCTTCAGTCATCGCGTACGTCATTCCAATCACTTCATTCTGGATCACACTCCGCGTATAGTTACTAAACTGGTTTTCGGTTTAGACAGAGAGTATGTCCATAAACGATTACGGTTTCTTTAATAACTTTCGTAATTATTACACCGATTGGTCCTTTAATATATTTCAAAAACCAAATCAAATTCAATTAGAATTTATAAACCAACGTTTCATTTGTCTTTCCAGAACAATTTACATAATTTACGTTTCATAACTTTCAAATTTACATTTCAAAACTCTATAATTCAATTTCAAATTTTATTTAAAACAATTCAAATATTGATTCAAGTTCGTATATAAGTTTCATTCCGAAATCATTTAAATTAATTTACTTTAACGTTCCAGTCAATTTAAATTCATTGATCGATTTCATTCAATATTCATTAAGTAAATTTGTCATTCAAAACAATTTCTATTAAATTTCTAATTCATTAAATCAATTACTTAAGTTCAACTTCATTATATCAAAACTTACAATTTAATTAGATTAAGTTCATCAAATCAAGTTCTTTAAATTACAAGTCTTACATTAATTCTAATAAATCACATTTTTATTTCTTATTAAAGAAATTCAATTTCACATATTTATGTACTTAGTTATAAATTTCAAAACTCAATTAATAAAGAAACTAAATTTTACATATTCAAGAAGTTCAATTTCACTTATTTACTTAAATAATTTTCCAAACTTAATAAATAAAGAAACTCAATTTCATTTATTAACTAAGTTCAAATTCACTTATTCAAATGTTCAATTTCTCTTATAAAAGAATTCAAAATTTTATTTAATTATTAAATAATTTCAAAACTTAATTAAATAATTTCAAACTTAATTATTAAATAATTTCAAAACTTACTTCAATCATTCTTAAATTAAACAACGTTCTTCCATTAACTACTATGTTAATATTTTGTTTCCGATTATTAAATATTAACATTTAAATTTTACTAGAATTCAAATTCCAACTTCATTTAAATCTCTTATTATTTTATTCAAATAAAATCTTTATTTTTATTTTTAAATAAAAATTATTTAATTCTCTATCCGAGGTCAAGTTCATTTGGGTATTTATCATTTCAACCCGATTCCATTTCAATTCAAAAATCAAATCATAGCAAAGGGAACTTGCAGTGTGATAACTGGGATGATGTCAAAGTAAATAAACAAGCAATGGCAACCATCAATAACAATCCAATAATTAATTCAAATAATCCCGAAATAATTGTATTAATTCACATTGTTGTTTGTGCAAATTAATATAATTATTTCTAGAATCTACACTATCATTTCATGTAGATTAAAGATTATTACACTGTTATTTTATGCGGTTCTACACATGATATCAATTTTTCAATTTCATACTACATCGATTTAAACAACATACATTTAAATGGTTCAAAATGCAATTAACTATATTCCTACGTGTCAAGTAATTGAACATTTAAAGGGGTCATATTATGCAAATGTCATCTAATCAAATTTAACACATATAACAAATCTAACTATCCTATGTCAATTTCAAATTATTTATCACTTACTACATTAACAATTTTAACGTCCAATATCAATATCAAACAATCAATCATCTAACAATTAAACTTGATTATCATCATATAAGTAACAGATAATGGTGTCGGATGTCACAAGTGGACTGATACAGGTAATATCATATATAACAGTGTAAACAACTAACAGCAGCATATTTCAATTGTCGTTTCAATTGAAATTAAATTTAATAAATAAAAGAATATTAATCATGAGTGATTTCTCACCTTTCACGGCTAGAGCGATAGACAATGAAATTTTGAGTTACGACATGCAAGCAAGACTTTCAAAGCAAAGCTGGATTGGCATGAATTCGACGATCAAAGCTGATAAATAGGAATTGTTGAAAATAAATCAAATCGGCTTGGTATCACTAATGAAAATGTATAATATATCGCTATATCCTTCTTAAAAAAAATTCAATATAAAATTTAAAACACATATAAACTTTATAAATACTTCACTGACTTTTCAAAACAAGACAAACCTTTCTGCTTTATATGCAATTATAACATCCTATAACTAAATATATACCAATTTAAAATGTATATGTACACAACATATTATACACAAAATAAAACGCATAAATTCTCAGATCTAAGCACATATATACCGACCATTTTAAAACTCTATATATATATATATATATATATACTTAAAACATATGTAAACCAACAGTATGCATATAAGATTTCCGAAACAATATATAAAGTTTGTGCCTATATATTTATATATATAATTATATTCAAACTTACCTATTACAGAAAGCTACACACAACCCATATAAAACATATATGCATGCTATTTGAACATACAAAATTGTTATATTACTTGTATACTAACACACACACACACACACACACACACACACACATATATACCTACACATACATCGATTAAAACAATATCAATATCAAAACATACCCCAGCTATTGTTTTAAAACTATATGTATATATTACAAATATAAAACAGAACATACTAACTCCATTTTTATAGCAATATGTCTTTAAAAGCAAATAGAGTGGAGAATACATAACACAACTTACATACTATACTATACATATAAAACATATATAACGCAATAGTTAAGCTAACATAGGAATATGTACTCAAAGCACCTTACACTCAGTAATACTTTATAAAACCTGTCACCAAACACTTAATATATAAGTTTATACAGTATTATATAATATATAACACGTCTTCTGCTTTACAAAATACTTACACAACCTTGTATGAAACTAAGTGTGTATTATATCTATATGAGTTAACATATATATGGACCGTGCAACCTTTCATAACAGACAACACACTATAATATAAACTATACATGTATACAATATATATTATATAAAAGTTAATATATAAAATATGTACACGGTAGCCTATCACTGTATATGCAACAGCAAAATCACTTTATGTAAACTCGGCAGCAACAACGACGTGTATAAAACTTTATATATATTCAAATATTTACCTTAGCATTTATAAAGAAGAAGAGGGAAAGAGAAGCTGCGTCGGAGACACTTGCACAGGCGAGTTGTGGTCAGATCTGGACTGGGGACTGCGGCGAACAAGGGTATGGGCACGACGTAGTAACGAGGAAGAGCGAGCACGAGAAAGGTGGAGAACGAGAAATGGAAATTCAGTGCAGAGGCCATGGTTATGCGTTAGGTGGAACTCCAGCCAAAGTTGCAGAGGAAAGTGGGCGGTGGTTCGGGTCGTTGGGTTTGAGGAGTGTATGGTTACAGGGAGGAGGAGCGGTGTGGAGTGCGGAGGTGTTTTTCGTGGTGCATTTGGGTTCGGTTGCGGCTATTTCGGAGAGCAGGGAGAGTGAGGTGGCGTGGGGAGAGGGGTGAGGGGAGACGAGGCCGATCCGTTGCGTGTTGAAGGCGGAGGGAGGTTGAGGCGATAACGGGTTACGACACAAGCTTTAGGAAGGGAGGAGAAGCCTGGTGCGTTGGAGTGGAGGTTGTGGGTTTTTGAGGACACGTTGGTAGAGGCGATACATGCAAGAGAAAATGGAATCCTAGAACATATATGCTTTAGTTATAAGTTCAAATGAACCAGTGAAACAAAAGGAAAAAAATGAAGGAACCGAAGAGAATTGTTACCAAAAAGGAAAGGAAAAGGCACGCGTGAATTCTAGGTAAAATAATTAAAGCAAACTCTGATTGGACTACTTAGCTGTTAATTGAAGAGACAAGAAATAAAATGACACAAATTCGGTACTGATACGATGAACCGTTATACCGATTTCGCCGCGTACCAGACTTTGAAACATAGATTTGAATATATCGTAGAGATCAGTATGACGAGACGATCAAAACGGTATACAGATATCTGTGGTACGATTAAATTTATAAAATTCAAAATTTCTACTAACGAAAAATGCAGCAAAAACGCAGAAAAATAAGATCGACGGAGCTAAAAAAGTCCGAATTTGGAAAAACGAAAAATGACGTCTTGCTCAGAAGATGATTTAGAATTTTTCTATGTAAAAATATTCAGGTTTCGAAAACATTATATTTTCATCGATTCTTAACTGATTAAATTGAAACAAAATTACGCACAAAAATAAATTTCATATTTTCGGACGAAAATTTACCAGTTGCCATATTTAATTAGACGCGTTTCAAATATCAAATTTTTATTTCAAAATTTTATTATTTAAATTTCACAAAAATTCAATTAATTAAATAAATAGAACGACTAAAATTTACGGGTCATTACATATAAATAACTAGCATGGTATAATGATGTATATCATAAGTGGCATATAAATATATCAAAGGTGCCAACCATGCACAAATATCATCTCACAAATAATAAGACGACAAGCTATATATCAAGCAATGTAATATCATGTGGGTGCAACATCCACTCATCAAACAACCATTAATACATAAGAAGTCATCGAGTATCACCTTATAGGCACTCAGCAATTCCATGGTTATCTATCAAATAATCATAAAGTAGACATAACCGAGGTTCGTTATACTCAGCACATATAAAGATATGAAAATATATATCCATATTATCTATACATAAAACACAAACATGGCATACCCGCGGTAGCTGCGGTCATCTCCCAAATAACTATATAAAAGATAAGTACGAGGTGTAACTCCATGCTCTCAACATCCATAACTATTCTCACTAGGTTTATAGTAGCTGTTCATGGGGTCACACAAATTCATGGACATATTCCATGAATAATCCAAGTAATCTATAATCACGAAGCTAATCATTTCAATCATTAGTGAAACGACCCAGATTTTTAGTTATTTGAAATTAGAATATTTAATTAATTTTAATTATTAAAAGGTTAATTTTATAGGTTAAATAACTAAAATTCCACATATAGCGATTTATTGGATAGTTTAATTATTGAATTTAATAAATGAAATCGTTTAAATAATTGAATCTTTGATTTTTATTTGGATAGAAATAATTTAAAAGCTTATTTAATCGCTATTTAACAAGAATGAGGGTATAAAACTTCTAAATTTTATTTAAAAGCGATTTACTCGATTTTGAAAATAACTTATTTTAATTAACATATAGAACGTTAGGCGGCACGTCTTTATTGGGGTCCATAATTATACAGCTAGATATTTTGAATTTTAAATAATATATTTTAATTGATTTAACTATACAGTGCTTCACTTTTCCTATCACCCCTCATTTTCTGTTCATTCCCGTACAAGCCGCAACCCATTCACGTTTTCCTCCCCTATATATCAGTAGCTCCAGGCAGAAGAAGAAAAGAATAATAAGAACATTCAAAAAAATTATTTTTCCATATTTACTTAACAAATAAATCTAAAACCTACTATAAAATTCTTCTTTTGACATAGGCTTTGTGCTGATATGGGTTTTGAAGGTTGCGGCTTCTTTGTTTGATGATCGACAATGGATCGTCGAATGAAGTTTTGGGCTAGGGCTCGCAATTCCGGACGTTTGAGGCATCTATTCATGTTTTGGTGATTGGATTCGGGTTCGTCATGAAGAGTAGCAGTTGTGGCGCGAGTTTCGAGAGTCGCGGCTAATTGGGGTGGATCGCGTCCACTGTGTGGACCTAGAGGGGCATTGGGGTTGCGATTTTCAAAAGGAGGCCGAGCTCAACGATATGGATATGGTCAGGTAAAGATTCAGAAGGGAAGCTCGATGGAATCGACAAGATTGAATACTGTTGATTGGAGCTCCGTATCGGGAATGGTGATGCACGGACATGAAGATATGTGTCTCAAAGGAAAAACAGAGAAAGTGGAAGATGGCATAAATGTAAATATAATTATCTTGCAATTACTTTATATTATTTAATTTAGAAATATCGATAACTTATAAAATTTACAACTCCTTCATACGAGGTCCGATTGAAACAAAACTTTTTTCGTTGCGCACGTGACGAGGAAAGCTTCGAAATAGAAATGCTTAGTACGGATTTGGTGACTGTTGGATTTTGGACTAAAATCGAACATTATCTGGTTTTAGTTCCAAACCGGAATGCCTCGGCGACAGCAGAAAATTTCGGTGAGTTAAACTCACCTTTTTGGATCACTAGTATGATTTTATAGTTGATAAAAAATTGTTGAATGATTGTTTGGATATATTCCCGCCCATTTGAGCTGGTTAGAACCTATTGTGTTCCGTGTAAGAGTGGATGACCATTTGTATACAAATCCTACCTTGAAGCGGTTGATTATATTTTATGATTATCTAAAATTTACGATGCAGGGGAAAACAGGTTGGAGGGATACAGCACGATTCCTCGCTATTATTGAATTTTATTGTTTCAGTAATATTTCGTTTACATGGATTATTGAATAATAAATATGATTGTGAATGTTGTGGTTATAACATCGTTATATGTTTGAAATTAAAATCTAGTAGTAATAGAAAATCGATATCGGTATTAGTTAAGTGTTGGGTTGCTATTGGCCTCAAATTAGTATTTTAAAATACTATAAATTGCCGTCAAGTGGAACTATTTTTAAAAGACAAGAAATGATTTTTAAATCTGAAATTGGGTTGCGGAAATATTTTGTTCTAAGGATTTATTTATTTAATTTTAATAATATTATTTTTAGGTTATTCAATTATATTAATGTTGTTTTATAGTTATTTTATTATAGTAATATTATTTTAAAGTGTTTAATTAAATTAATCTTGCTTAAAAAGTATTTAATTATATTAATATGGTTTTAAAGTTAATTAATTATATTAATAAGAATTTAAGGTTATTTTATTATATTGGTATTGTTTTAAAGTTAATTGTCTATAGTAATATGGATTTAATGAATTATCAAAATGTGATAAGGTTAATTATTTAAGAATAATTATGATTTGGAATTAATGTTAAGGATTGTTTATAAGGTTTTAAAATAAATTATTATTATTTATGAAAATGGTAAAGGTTAATCATTATTATTCTTAAACAATATTTTGAAGTTATTAATTATCCTTTTTAAGATGTTTTAAAATTTATAAATTTTAATGTTAATAATCATTATTATATAATGGTGTTTGAAGTAAAATATTTTAAATTAATTATAATTATTTCTGAGACCTCGGGAATATATTTGAAAGATTTAGATTTTATAAAGGATTTATAAAATGGGTTTGAAGAATTATGAAAAGATTATTTGAAAAGTGAAGAGTTTATAAACGAGTAGATATTTATAAACAAATTTTAAAAATAGGTTTATAGATTTATCAAAGAAGTTTATAAATGGGGTATGGATTCATAAAGGATTTATAAGTGATTTTTGAAACGTATAAATTGCTTATAACGGATGGAATTTTTATAAAGAGATTATAAGTGGTTTTCAGAGGTTTATAAAATGATTTATAAATAGTTTTGGAGAACCGAATAAAAGAAAACTTCCTAAATTTTGTGGATATACTTATACTGTTGAGATAAGTATATGGATATTTCTAAGTGTTGAAATATAGAAATTTGCGAGTATATCTTTATAACTTACAAGTAATTTATGAAGTGGGTTTTATTTATGAAGGATTTATTAAAAGGAGGCCGGTGGTCGCTATGTGCTTAACCCATGTTGTTTTCACCTATGAATTCTATGATTTGAATGTTTTGTTTATCCAATGGTTAAATAATCGACTATCGAATTTGGATCCAAAATTAACTTTGAAAATATCTAGGGGAAACATGTGAGTTGTATGGCACAGTCATCTCTGATGATGTTGTGATGTGCGTATAAATCTCATTTCGTTCTCTTAGGACGATGATAAGGAAATCCATCCACTAACGGTTAGGAGATAATCTCTGCTCTTATCTTTGGCAGTTTATTTCCTAAAGAACTGGGGTTGAGTTTATTGAAAACTGTCGAATGTTGTTTTGAAGAGACCGGGATCATATATGTTATCTGAATACCACTTCAATCCAACTTAAGCATTGTGAAGTGAAGATATCTTGAAGATTATGGAAATTCAGAGAAAGAGCTCTCAAGTTTTTCGTTGAGTCCCAGAATGAACTTGTATGGATGAATGCTGGCATTGTATTGTTGCTCGGATGACAGTGTTACCATTCCAAGTGGGAAGTGCTAAATAAAGGCAATCGTAGCCTCAAGCCCCATCGACCGGGAAAATGACTAAAAGCAGGACATGTAGTGGGGCTATGTGGTCGCTACCATTAGGGTATGATCATTCCAAGATCTAGGGTCGATATCTCTATATATGCTTCGGGGCCCATGATGGTTGTTTATCAACCATGGGGTGATCATATTCGGTGCTCCTGCAAGGGGTAGTGCTGTTCCTGAGCAACTGAGGTGTAGTTGCGATTGCGACCTCCCGTACATTTTATCCAGAGGCATATGGATTCGGTAGGTAGACCCTTACCCTTTCATTGTTGGAATCCATTCTCCAATAAGCGCCTACAGACTTGATTGTATACCTATTATGCTGGAATTTAATAATGTAACAATTTCGGCTATAATTAATAAGTATTTGTATCTAGACACTATTGTAATAGCATGAATTTTCTACAGAAATGTTTTGGTTATCGTAAAGCAAAAACCCGCTCATGTTTATATGCAGCGTGGTCATACAAGATACCTTTGATTTCAAAGGTTTTATATAACTTTAAATCTAGTTGGGTGCGTTTTCTCACGCTGGTTTTCCAGGCCGACCTGGGTGTTATTTATTATAATGCTTGGGTTAGACCGAGTATATTTCAGATTAGTTTTGGATGTTTGGAGCTTCAAGAGACGAGTTGGAGGCCTAGAGACATATTCATGTAGATGGTTATTTTTCCGCTGTATTCATTGGTGTATTATCAACAATTATGTGGACAGAATGTTATATCTGTCCAGGAAGTAATATGTTAGTATACTTTGATTGATGTTTGTATATATACATATTACAGTTTTACTTTTGTGTGAAGACTTGTGATATATTATAGATTAATTTATACGTTCTGGTGTGAGATTCTATGTTGTTTAGTTTTCTTCTTTTCTTCTTCTTTTCCTCTAACAATCAGGTTTTCCGACATTCGATTGCTCGGCATGTGATACAGTAGATGTATTAGTGTCAATATTCAAGAGTCAAAGCTTATGGTTCGTTACAGTTAGCCTCATAATTAACTAGCTTGGCTCTCGGCCTCTTGGATAATCCTATATGAACTCTACCCTTCAATAATTCAATAGACTCTCAATCTTGTAGATACTCTTAGGATCTCTTAGTTCTAGGAGTAATAATGTAGGCATTCAACCTCATGTACAACTATTTTGGCATTAGTTAGCACGAATGACTAGGTCGGCTCTCAACCGCATACTCAATGATCTTGTAAAGGTGAATAATTATGTCTTTGTAGCATCTCATCAAAAACCAGAAGGGAGACTGAAAACTCCTAGCCAGGTCCTAGAGCTTTCCTCGCATGCTCTCAGGTATAATCCCATAGTCTTAGCAACTTCAATTGCCATCATGACCCAATTATCCATCGGGTGTAACTCTATGCTATAAAATGGTCAAAGCCCTAGAAGTTCCCCCAAATGGTAATAGACTGCTAACCTATATGGAATGGGGGTAATGGCACACCGCCTTATACATCAAAAAGGTATGCCAAGGATTCAGAGTGCAACCCCACAATTAGGTCATTGGGATGGAAATTGGCCTATTGTGGATTACTCCTCACCAAAATAATAGGAGTATACACTCAATAAATAGACACGCTTATGGATCTTATCTGGCTCACTCTCATTTTGTAACACCGTATATAGAATCCCTATATGACTCTACCCTGTATGAGTGATATCTGCTTATAGAAAGTAATCGAACAAATATCAGCCCAAGAGTCCTATACCACATTGTGTTACTTGCTCATTTACTTAATCTTGATAAACTAGACTCTCATTGCATTATAATCTTCCATGTTACAAGTCTAAAGAATAACCAAGGAGACATTACTGAAAGTGTCACACAAGTGATATTATAACTTTGTTTGTTTAGTATTCTCATCACAAGAATATATATAATCAAACAAAAATGGTATATTATTTATAATAAAATTATGTTTAAAGTTTCCAAAACCTCTATATTATTTATAAATCGAAAATATAATTTTCCTCAACCCATTAAAACAAAAGTTGGAATTTTAGTATGTATAATAAACTACCAAATCTCTTTCTCATAATTAATAGCATCTAAACCTCGTTTATAATCAAAGTTTATTTATGAACCATTGTTTCATACAATTAAAATATGCTTCTTTTCTTAAAAAAATTAATAAACTTTCAAACCAAACCATAATATATAATCTCTTCTACATATTCAAAAATCATGGAGTGATCCTTTAAAATCAAATAATATTAAAAATCCTTCCATAATTTTCTATAATTAATTATGGTTTCTATATGAATTTATCAAACTCAAAGTCACGTTCTATTTATTTGAATCCAAAGGATATATTTTAAAATCTTCTTTATACTCGAAAAACCATCCAAAGCACTTTTAAAATCAACAAATAGTATTCAAAAACCATTTCATAGTTTTTCAAGATTGAATTAGGATTCTTAAATAATTAATTAATCCCAAAACAACTTCTAACTGTTTTTTAAACACACTTAATTTAATAATCATTATTCAATTAAAGAAAACTTTTTCAAAAATATAAATATCATACTTGCAATGAGTTAAATCTCTACTTTCAAAATCAAATTTTTATTTAATTCTTTTAAGAATAACTCAAAGATCTGGAGAAAATACGTGCTCAAGGTACACATCGATCCATCAGTCAGACCATGATTGGTCGACCGGTGTCACGACCTTGAGCATGTATTCGCTTTAAGCCATGAGCACTTCTCCATCTCTTACCTCCTTTCGTTTTCCCGATTGAACTCTACTCCATTGCTACACATAATCACAATCATTCTAGTGCATACACATGATGCACATGTTTAATAAAAGATAATAGGGGGATTTCACATTTACCCTGAATGGGTTTATCAACTTCAAAGCATCAAACAACTCAACATAGACATAAGCAAATAAACCAATGCATCTAGACAAAGGTTTGTCAGCTAACACTCACCCTAAAGTTAGCTAATCAATTCCTCTTCAAATCAACAACTTCTCTCCAATTTCCATTCGTTGGCATATTTCACCATACTCCAAACTTGAACAAAATATGAGCTTGAAGACCCTAGGGATGTAGAATGATATAGAGAAGTTTAGTTTTAAATTTCAAATTTCTAGAATTTTATTTGATATTTACTTTGAATTTAGAAGAAAGAGGTTGGGTTTTGATTATTTGGTTTTGAAAGTTGGAAGCTACAGGATAACCCAACTTTAGTACAGGATGGGTATTCGTAAGCTAAGTAGAAAATGCTAGGCTTCTCAAGAGAGTGGTAAGGAGAGGAGATTTTTCTAAGTGCATGGGCCAAATGGGCTCATTTCCACTCTCCATTATATTTTTTTCATTCTTCTTTTCTTTACAAATCTATTTTTGTTCTCATACAAATTAGCTTTTATCTCCAAATAAAAATCATATTTATTTTCTATAATTGTTTCGTTATCACTCCATAAATTTTTTACAGTAGTTATTTACCACAATTTAACCCATTTAAATAATTATTTCCATAATTGCACTTTTTAAGCCCAATTCCAAAAATAAATTTATAAACCCCATTACAAGTGAAATAAAATTCTTTGTTTTTGAAAAAATTCCTAATCTCATTTATTTTTAATATTTAAATTTATTAAAATTAATTAACTAATTTATTTTGAAAATAATTTTGACCTTTAAATAGTCAGTACTCATTTATAAATGTAAAAATTACTCAAATGAATTATTTTCTTGCTTTTAAAATATTTGACCATTTAATTCCCAAATTATCTTTATTAATCCTCAACTTAATATTTAAAACCCTTTTTAATCAATTAAACCTTCATTACAAAATCCCGATTAATTCACGCTATTGTTACTAAAACTCATTTGACTATTTAAATCTCAATAATTTATTTTAATTAACTGCTTCCAATATCACGTTATTACATTTTGGCATGGTTAATTTCTTTTCATCTTTTGTAATTAGTTTTATCTTTGGATCTTATCAAAATACATTTTACTACCAAAGATCTCCAAAAGAAATTCCTTTGTTATGAAGTTGGTGATTCTTGAAATAATATTTGTTTCTTAGTACAACGAAATAGGCATTTAGAAACATTTCATGAACTGGCTTTGTACATTTATTAAATTGACTCAATTCCAAGTTAACGAAAATTTATGTTCATAACATAAGTTGCTTAATTAATATTGGCCTGTCGCAAACTGCTTTCGAGGGATCCACACAAGATTCTTCCTGAAGAAATATTATGTGCAACACCTCAACTTCACTCATTATTAATCATTCTTCGTCAAACAAAGTCTGATTGCTCATTATTGATACATCAGTATGTCTAATATAGAGGAGTAACTTTTGAGATAAATTTTTTATTTGTATTAGGTACATTTGGAAATCCTTTCTAATACACTCACTTATTCAATCAAATCAAATTCCTTTTATTTCTTTTGCAAGTAATGTTTTCTATTTCCATTTTGGTATCACTAGATTTTGAATTGCATACTTTTATAGGTATCAATCTGAAGCGTTCACTAACTCTTTTGTTGCTCCTATTGCGCTTCGCCCTTAGTCTTACAAGATACAATTCATCAGTACCGTGTGATTCGTAATCATATTATTAATGAATTATTCCTCAAAGATATTGCTTAGTCCATAATTTCAAGATATTTGAAAAAATATTCAAATATACTTTCATATTTATGACGCTCATTTTTGTTATGAATACAAATATTATAGATTTATTTTACAAGAATATTCATAATATTCATATAGAAATAGAAAAATATCTATTTCCAGTTAAATACTGAAAATAAATATTATTTTATGAATAATATTTTGGTAAATTTCCATAACTTGTTGCACCCATCATGAAGTGTTTTATGGTATGTTCCTACTATTTCCACCATTACTATAATATCATATGAAATATTAAGCTCCATTCAACATCTTATTATGGAATTTTATTTCAGATACTATAATTATTTACATTCTAGAGTTTTATATCAAACATCTTGGTATTGAAGAAATAATTTTCGTATAAATTAATTTTCCATATGAAAATACATTTGGAATAAAAATTCACATTACCTATTCCTTATATAGTATCCTTTTAGTGTTGGTCATTCACTCTCTTCGTTCAGATATGCATAAATTACAGCCACTCTCGTTCATCTGCTTTCCTTTTCAAACGGTCGAACCATTCAAAAAGCAACCCTTGCTACAACTGTAACAAATTCTTTACCATAAAATGCATTCGGTCAACCTTAATATTTAATGGTATCGAATAAGTTACACCTTAAGTAAACCGATCAAGCTAATATTTCAATGATCAAATTTCTAGGTACTTCTTGTAGATCTTAACCTAGTACTACATCTAATTCAATAGGTTCCTTAATTTAATAATTAATATCAAATACAAGATCCCACATTATGGTTTACATGCTTCTATCAATGAACTAACTACATCGAAGTATCATACATTATGAACACGATTATTCACCAAATAACATTTATATATGATCAAATATGGATCAAATATCCATATTATTGTATTGTTTTAGAGTTCAAAACTCATAAAAAATAGTACATAGTCTTAGGAAAATAAACACTTAAGTGACCGAGGTACGGATGTCTTAATGGTTGCGTAAATTGGCTCTTGCATGGGTCTTAAGGTGACAACATGCTAAAAGATCTATTGGTAAGTATATTTTACATTTCCATGTCTGCATTAATTCAATTCATTTATATATTTTGACTGATAAACATTTTATCAATTATATTAATTGCCTTAATTTATCTAGGTAGAATGTTTAACTTTATATAACATATATTCTTTCAATATTAGAAAGGTTGGATGCATTTATTTCGTTTTTCTACTAAGGATCTCATTATATTTTTATGTTTCTCAAAACCTTAAGAAAATATAGAAATATTTCGAACTCTCTGGTGCGCATTATGACTCACTTGTATTGGGATTCTGGCCTTGAAGAATATCAATGAATCAAAGGCCAGCAATCGATGGATAATGCTTTGTCGGCTATGTCATATATAACTTCTAACCCTTGGTCTTTGTCCAAATCTCATCTCGACCTTGCCGAATATCAACAAATCAAAAGATATTATTCACTCATACCATCCATTTTACAATTGTCTGTGTATAATGTGCATACCATAAGGAATATTAACAAATATGTGCTTATATCTTACCTTCTCTAGGCAATATATTGATAGTTCTACTCATAACATCCCTAGCTTGAAGAATATCAACAACTAAAGAATATGCAAATAATCAAATAATATATATTTGGTAAAGGACAACTTATATATTTTGGATTCATAATCTTTTATATATACAGACACACACATATACATTGAGTGACATCTATTTAGGGAATACTGTATTTCTTATGAAATATCCATGTGATTCAAGTGTTGGACACATCTAAAATCATTATATACATACAATGCACAAGTACTTATTTCTTAAATCTAAGTTGGGTTTCTTAAAGTTCCACTTAGGATTATACATTCATATCATATAAACTGAATTCATTTATAACTATTTATAATTAAATTACCTAATATAACATTCTTCTCTGTATTATTGATTAAATATTATTTACTTAATTTTAGTTTTTACTAACTTAATGAACAAATTAGTTAAATTATTTTAAATCCAAAATTTCATTTATTTATCCTAACAAATTTAAGATGAATATAAATTATGACATTTATACATATTTTTATTACCAACTTTTAATTTATTTATTTATCTAATAAGTATTTTACTTAATTTAAACAATCTAATTAAGTATTTTAATAAATTAAAAAATTATTTTATCACCTTAAATAGTTAAGGATACACGCACACACACACACACTACTATAACATTTATAGTTATATATACGTATATATACATACCTATATATATGTTTTATTCTAGTCAGTTAACTTTCATTAGCTATTTATTTAATTAATCTAATTAACTAAAATTTAATAATTTTAAAATTATAAAAATTTGTTTTCAAGATAATTTTGAAAAATATTTTATTTATTTTATATTTTAAACTAAACATTTAAATTAAAAATATATTTTAAATTTTCAAACAAAATTTTGAATATTATCCCAAGGCCTAGATCAATTTGGACCTTTACACTTAGGCCAAACTTTTGAACTTGCTTTATCCGTTGGGCTAGGTCAGTAGCCAAGGGAGAAAGAATGCTTGATTATCCAACTTCATACCTAAGCACTACTTTACACATGTCATCACATAGGTAAGCGTAGTTAGTTGGCCCTAAAGTTATTAATTAGACCACATAGACCATTCAGGCTCTGGTACCATTAAAGAATCCCGATCCTTTAGAGGATTAAATTGGTGAATCTTAAAAAAATTGCTTTTGACCTTGTTGGGCCTGAAAAGTCTAATGGATTTTAGATCCAATCTAAAATTTGTTTCAAATGAAATCTCATATTATTTAACTTGTTTCAAGGGAGTTTTTTTTTTTTACAATTTGATATTTATATAAAATAATGTATATCAAATACCCTCCTGTGTGTATCTATGTGTACTAGTCACTTATTTTGTATTATTATTTTGGTAAATGAAGTGTTAAATTGTATTTACATGATAGTATTTAATATGTTATAAATGTTATGTATATCCAATTAATTTGGAACTACACCCACTACTTTTGATTTGACCAAATTTGTATGTTGTAAGTTTATGAGCATATTTTAATGCACTTATGTGAGTGTATTGCAAGTGTAACACATAAAAAATGTACACGGTTAATGTGTACATTTGTAGATGTTGGGATTTACACTGCAGTAGACACATTCACTCTTATATATGCCTTTGTTGTCCATGGTTTTATTATGAATTTATATAAAATAATAAGTATATATGTGTGTGTACATCTTAAAATTAATTTTGACTAATTTAATATATTTAGAAATTTGAAATTAACAATTTGAAATCTAGTGACTTAGGTGAATTTGAAATGAGATCTACAATTTAAACAAAAGTATAAATTAAAATAATATACACACAAACAAATACATGCATACATACATATATATATAATAATAGAATATTTATTATTTTTGAAAGAATATATATATAACCTATATTCAATTTTATAAAATATCTTCAAATAATTAATGTTTTTTGTTTGCTTATATATACAAACTTGTTTTGACTAATTAAATTAGTTATAAATATGATTTTTTTTTGAAAATAATTTCATTACGATGTTGTTATGAATATATTTTTCTTTTCATTATTAAACATTAATTTCCAACACAATAACAAATAATGGATTGGATAACATAAGCATATGCATTTTCAATGTATTAGATATGGGATCTAAACCATGCTAACAAGATGTAATATATGATCAAAATGAGATTGGATAATTACCTTATGAAGTAGCCTAAGTTTCTCCTATATTTAACCAAATCAGCCTCTAGATTTTGATATGATCTAGAGATGAACATCTCTTTGTATTGGTTTGATTTTATTTTGTTTTCCTTTTAGGAATTTTATGGACCTGAATCTATGGAAGTTTCATTTGAAAGCGAACAAGTGGAGAAAGCAAAAATAATAACAATTATGTGTGTAAGTAGGCATTAAGAAGTGGAAAAGGTGGAGGTCTTTTCTCCTCCCTTTACTTATTCTTTCAATACAATTTCAAAATATCTTGCACAATCAAATCCTTCTCATTACACTCTAGGTGATCCATGATTGTGGCTGTATTGGCCTTCAACCATTCCCAAATCCGATAAGTAATTGATTGATTCAATTCATATTTATCAAAATCGTATATCCGTGTGTATATATACAACTTTAATACAAGCACTTTATTAAATACGACAATTAATATTTCATAAATATTTATCAATTTAACTAATTTATAGTAATTATAAATTAATTGAATCGTGTGATATTTTAGAGTATGCATCATTACGGTTGTGCAAATCAAAGTATCGAACAATTTGAATATTCGAACCCACGCATCACCTTAGCCAGTGGTATGACGGTTTAGCCGAATTTATCGCTTCCACATCATTTCGATGAAATCTAATTTACTATTTTAAGCGGCACCAAATAGTAACGATTATTTAAAACAATTCTCTTCGTTAAAACTATATCATTTTAGGACTTATGGAGTTTGGCTTTGGTCAAAATTCCAACATCGCTAACAATCAACTTGCTTGTTGCAAAACACAAAGTCCTTGGTTTAATAATAAAAAATATTTTTAACTATACTGCTATGGAAAGTAACTTTAACTTTAAGTTGACTATAATTGACCGTGATACTAACCTCCTATAACTAAGGAAACGAAATCTCTACTAGATAGCATTTCACTTTCAAAGCTTCAACTTGGACCTAACTATTGTCGTTCGATGGCCATCATGTTGTGGTTTAACTAAAATTAAAGTGGAGTGTCCACATTAAAGTTCATCAATATTCTCAGGTCAAGAGAACTGTTTAATATTGTCGCTTTATGATTCTCTGTTTGACCTTTAGTTCTATTAACTAACAAAAAAATCTAGAGTGAATGATTACATTGTAATCCAATAAATATCAGTAAATAACCTTGTGATGCCCCCAATTTCCATGGGTAATACACTTCCCATATTTAGAGAGCGTTGCATACGTTAGTCTCAACGGATGTATTGATTTCATGTCTCAAAGCATCTTGACTAGGAATATTTAAGATAACATGTCATTTTTAATATGATAAATTTCTCATGATTACAACATATTGTAAATACTATCTTATAACATATCATTTAAGGATTTTATTCTTATTATACTTAAATTATATAATTAATTAACATATGACAATATGGAAGTATATATAATAAAAATAAAAACACATTTTATTTTGAATGAGATTTTATTAAGAGTTAATAATTTACAATAAATTACAGAACTACCCTTAGGGAATACCTCTAAATCTATTAGTACACTGAAGCTTGTAGTATAGGACTTGCGATGTTTTGATGTAAAAGGAGAGAGTTGTTTGTTATGTTGGTTGACGGTTGAGAAAATTTATCCAACTCATGACCTTAGTTGGTAGCTATTGTTTTTGGTGTCAATCTTGGAGGCATTATTTTGTAGGGGAAATATTTGAGTTGTTTATAGATCATAAGTCCCTAAAGTATTAGTTATTCCAAAAAGATTTGAGTTTGAGGCAACAAAAATGGATGAATTTCTTAACGTTGTATGATTTTCATATTTCATATACGCCGGGCAAAGACAATGTTGTAGCTGATGCCTTTAGTAGAAGACAAGAGATGATAGGCTCTATGTTTTTGGAGTGAAAGAAATTGAAGTTTATTTTTACATTTGATTTCCAACCCTCATTGGGCCTTGCACTGGGGTTATAGCAGCTTCAAATGTTCAGCCTTTATTATGAACCGTAGCAATTCAAATCATAAGCAAGACACAGAGTTATGGAATATTTTGAGAAGCTAAATAAAGGCGAGCATTTAAGTCATCTGGATTGCTATTCCATTGGTTCCACGGGATGGCTACATAAGGATTGTAAGTTATGTATTCCTCTTATTAAAGAATTGGTTGACTAGCACTATATGAGTCTCATCATTCTAGGTTGACCATTGATCCAGGTGGTGACAAAATGTATCGAGATATGAAGAGGGTGTTCTACTGGCCAAGTATGAAGAGACTTTTAGTGGAGTTTGTTTTGAAGTGTATGGCATGTCATAGAGTAAAGGTAAAGAAGAATGAACCTAGTGGATTATTACCTCATTTGGATATTCCATAGTGGAAATAGGAGATAATCTCTATGGATTTTGTTGATGGGCTGCCAAGGAGTAGAAGGTGAAATGAGAATGTTTGGGTCATTGTCGATTGACTGACCAAGTGCAATCATTTTATTCTGGTTTGGATTATGAGGACATCCCTATCTTTGGCTACCTTACATGTGAAGGAGGTAGTTCGACTACATGGGTTTCTTTCTAGTGTCATCAGTGGTTGGGATCCACTTTTCACTGTGAGTTTTGGAGGAGTCTTAAAGAGGCTTTGGACACTCAACAAAATCTGAATACAGCCTATCACCCACAGACAAATGGACAAATTGAGTGAGTGAATCAGGTTTTATAGGATTTACTACAGATGTTTTTTTGGACTTTAGAGGTTTTAGAAAGATCACTGGCCATTTGTAGAGTTTGCATATAATAATTGCTATAAAGAAAGTATTGGAATGACCGCATTCGAGGAATTTTTTGAGAGGCCATACAGATCTCCATCTTATTGGTGGATACCATAAATAGGATTTTTCTTGGGCCAGACATGATCAGAGAGACTTTAGAGAAAGTATATTTGATCCATAGGAGGCTGAAGATTGCAGAAGACGGCAGAAATTGTATGCTGACATGAGACATGTAGACTTGGACTTCGCTGTAAGCGATATGGTTTTTTTAAGGTCTCGATTTAACACCCAAGATTTTTGGTAATATTATTTATAATATTTAATTAGTTAAATTATATAAAATAATGTGATTGAGATTTGATTTTAATTAATGTATAGCCGTGTCGTTTAACCATGAATTAAAAAAAGAGTTAACTTGAGATAGAGGAGGGGTAAAATAGGAAAGAGGCCACTTCTATATCTGCCAAACCTTTATCCTGTAAAATTTTACGTGTTCATTTTCATTTTCAAAATTTTAAAGGAGGTCGGACACCATTAACAATGAAGAGAAGAATAAAATCTAGGAAGAAGCTAATTCAAATCAAATTACTCATATCTCAATCTCTATAATCGTGAATATGTTTACATCTCATTTTTTATTGTGTTTTTGGTTTAAATATGAATTTTGAATATTTTGCAATGATTTGCCACGTTTTTGAATAATGGAATGAATATATATGCTTGTTGATGAATTATGGTTATTCATATTGATTTTATAATATGTTTTAAGGTGAAAACCCTATAAGATGACATCCAAATGCTTTGAGAATTTTTACGAAGGTCCTAAATAATATTTTAGAGATGGGTTTCAATTTCTGGGATTTTCTGATATTATGTGGAATTTATATGAATTTTCTAATGGAGAAAATGTTAAGGATTAATAATTATTTTCGGTTAAATAATAAAAGATTTGGGTTTGAAATTTTTATATGTTAGAAAACATATATAATGTGATTTTCTGGAATTTTTCTAAGTGTTTTAGTGGTTATATCAAATTATTTAAGGTATGGATTTAAATGTTTTATATAATTAAAAGAGAAGAAGGGGCTTTTTGTAAAATGCTTTAAATTTTAAAATCTGGAAAGTCGGCAACACTTTTGACAAAGTGCAGTACTTTTTATTGATAAAGAAAGAGGCAGCTAATCACAATTAGACACGTAAGGCATGTTAGATGAAAAGAACTAATTGCTATGTGTTTTTCACCATTTCGTCTCTTTCGACACTAGGTTCCGCCTCCATACTATCACCTCCAACACAGTCGAAACTAATACATATGGTATCAGTTTACTAGTATGCAATGAATTGGATGAAGGCGGAAGGTAGGGAGTCAAAACCATGGGTTTCGAAGGGGTTGAGGCGGTCCTTTTTTTTAAAATTGAAGAAATACGCCTGCTTGCTTTTGATTAAGTGGCTTTCGACTAAGTAGCTTTCAACCAGGTCAAATCATTTAAAGGAAATTGTTTCGATTGGGTTGTACCTATGTTCTTAAACAAGTGCTTTCGACGAAGTCGAAACCTTTATATTGTCATCTTCTTAACTTTCGACCCAGATGGTTTCGTAAGGGTTGTTTTGTTTTCTAAAACTTGACCACCTCTCCAATTCTTTCGAAGGGATGGTTCCCATCGTTCCATTACTTAGGAAATGGTTTCGAAGCAATTGCTTTCAAATTAAATGTTTTAGGATCCTTTTTCTATAAGTAAAGTAAAACCCAAATTGGTTACGAAAGAGCTTGTTTTAAATGGTTTCGAAACAGATGCTTTTGACTTTAATGTGTTTTTGATTCTTTTTCTCTGCTTGAAGGTAGAATCCAAATGGTCTCAATCGAGACGTCTTTGAATGGTTTCGAAAGGTTTCTACACGTTTTAAATTGAACCCAAAGTCCTTTCGAAAGGATTGAGCTTTGACTGTTTTTAAAAGGTTTTAATGAATGGATTCAAAAGGGATGGTTCCCCAGGGGTACGAAAGGATTCAAACGAAGGTTTTTCCTATGTTTTTGAAAGGCAATATTTAAAAGGTTTGAAAAGGGGATGTCTGTTACTTTGAAGCTTTCGAAGAAAAGAACGGAGGTTTTCCCAATATTTTTGAAAGGCAATATTTAATAGTTTCAAAAAGGTTTTCTAATGGTTTCGAAGGGTTACCTTCAATCATTTCAAAAGGATCGTTTAACAGTTTTAAAAAAAGATTAGAATGTAATAGATAGGAAATGTAGCCTAAGTACTTTCAAGTTAAAAAGGGTTTTGACTTGTTTTGGAAGGATAGTTAATCCTTATTAAATCCCATCAACATTATTTTGAGTAAAGTATATATAACATGGCAAAATGGCTCAGAGTAATGCTAAAGATATATTTTCCTTGTATATATATATGATTTGATGGGCTAAATCATTTTGAAAAGGTTTTTATGGAAAATTTAAAAGGGTAGTTAACCCTAAGAAAATAATTTGGATAGATAGTCCATTTTGCAGGCATTCAGCCAAGATTTCGGACAGTTAGTCCTGTTTTCAGGTAGTCAGCCCAATTGTATGGACAGATAATCCATTTGTAGCATAATGGACCTTTTTATTATGTGTGGGTAGATAGTTCACATATTACTTGTTTTACGAATAGATAGTCCATTTATTAGCATAACGGATATTTCTATATTGATATTATCAGTTTGATTAGCCAGTTTAGTTGCAGGAAAGGAATTACAAAATATAATGTTTTAAATAGGATATAAGTGAGGGGAAACCCGTTCCGCTAAGTGGCATTGTCTCGCTTATTATCAGTAAACTGAGATGTAACAGAATTATTCACACCAGGATTTATGTCTGACTCAAAGTTTTATTTCCCCTTAAACTCTCGGGTGCCCAAAATTGATTTGAGTAGGATGAGGGTTAAGGTTTTTAGGTTTTAGTCTTTTGGCGAATAGAGCATCCAGAGACGAGTAGGTGGCTGATGGATAGCTAATCAAGATTTGCAGTTTCATTTTTTTGATTCCGTTGTGTATATATAAGTCAGATATGACTATATTGCTTTGATCAACCAAGGGGGCATCGTCATATGTCGCTCTTGGCTTAGTTTTGTAATGATATATTTAATCATTACCTGGGAAACGTTAAGGGATTATGTTACATGGATTTGAATTATTGTTTTAAAATGTAATCAGCAAAATGTTGTTTTTTAAAGTCTATGATTTTGTTCATATTCATGTGCATCTGATATTATGGATATCATTATCATTGCTGTATTTTGCCAGCAGAAGTTAATACTTTGGATGACTGCAACATCTATAATGCTTAGCTTTTGGCCTCTAGATACAGATGTTATAACTTGGTATCAGAGCATGGTTTATGAAAAAATTTAAACTAAAAAATGTTTTTAAAACAAAATCCTAAGGAATCAGAGTAAGATTGTGATATGGGATAACGCTATAGTAACGTACTTGTATTTTCTATATATAAGTATACGATTTATCCCTAGTCTCCTATCTTTGTTAGGATATTTTTATGTATCTCATGAGGTTTAAATACAGATATTGAAGGTAGATGAGGAAGATTTAACCAAGGAGCGGGGGGCGTCGAAGGGAACGCCAGGCCTAATGTGAGATATGGTCCAGGTCAAGCACAAGCAGAGAATGTGGGTGCTGAAGTCCCATAGGTTGGAATGGAAGCTATGTTTCAGTTTTTCTTGAATATGGTGCAGGCAGGAGTTGAAGCTGGAGTGTTGGGAGAAAATGCTATAGGTGAAGTGTTCTGGAGGTTCAGGTAGTTAATCATTATGCCAAGTTGAGTGGAGATTACACCAAGTTTGGAGGGAAGCTGTTTGTTGGAATAGAAGATGCCATTGAGGTAGAGAATTTTTTGTTGAACCACGAAAGAAATTTTTGTAGATTTGGGGCTCAATGATGAGCAGAAGAGGAGGTTGGCATCTAGGAAGCTTCAAGGAGCAGCTGTATTCTGATGGAATAGTGTGACTACGGCGGTCGATGAGGAAACTATGACCTAGGAAGATTTCAGGGAAAGGTTTCAGGAGAGGTTTATGTCAGCAATGGCACAATCAGATCTGTCAGGAGGTTTGCTGAATTAGAGCAAGGGGAGATGTCAGTTCTGGAGTATGCAAGGAAGTTCGAGGAGTTGGACCGATATGGGTATGCTTCAGTGGATACGGTCATGAAGAGGAACGAGAAGTTCATCAGGGAGTTGAAGCTTGAGTTAGTTGGGGCCACATTACCTCATATTAGTAATCCTTTTAACTTTGTAGTAGAGATGGCCTTAAGGCATGAGGAGTTTCTTGATTCTCTAGAGAAGAGTAAGGCTAAAGAAGTCCAAGTTGGGCAGAATCAGAAGTTCTTTCCTAAGAAAGACACTCAGAAGGGTAGAGCAGCTAAGATGGGGAAGTCTAAGATTGTCTGTTTCAAGTGCGACAAGAAGGGGCACTTTGCTAATGAGTGTCAGGCTAGGATGGCCGAGGAAGCTGGAAAGAAGTGTGTCAGGTGCAACAACTGTGACCGGATTGGCCATTATAAGAGCCAGTGCAAGGAGCTCACTAAGGATGGAAAGGGTAAGGTGTATGCAGTGGAGCCTTCTGCTTCTAAGCCAACAGCTCAGGAAAAAGGAAAGGCGGCCTTGGGAGGTACGGTTCGGATTCATGGTATGACTGTTAGCGTTGTATTTGAGGTACATTGCATTCTTTGTATCTCGATGTTTAGTAGATAAACTTAACTTAGAACCTACATATTTAGTTACTTCCTTACGGGTTTCGAATCCAATAGCAGGATATGCAACGCTAGGGATGAGATGTGATCAGTTAAAGTTTGACCTGTTAGGTCATACTTTTGTTTGCAGCTTTCATGTGTTTTACTTTTGGGTTCGGAGTTATTCTTGGTATGGATTGGTTCAGTGAGTATGATGCTAGGATATTTTTCCAGGATAGGAAAATACCACTTAGACACCCAGATTGTAGTGATCGCATAGTTTATGCCGTAGAAGGTTCTTACGGTGAGATGTATGCCTTGCTGGGTGCTATGGAATTGGATGATGAGTTAATTCGAGTTTTCATGGTTAGAGAATTCGCATATATTTTTGAGCTTGTAGTTGGATTGCCGCCGAAACGAGCCATTGAGTTTTGGATAGATTTGGTTCTGGGAGCAAAACTAGCGAGTAGACCGCCAAGCAGGATGACTCCTAGAGAGATGAGGGAGTTAAAGGTGCAGTTGGAGGATTTAAAGGGCAATAATTTTATTAGCCCAAGTAGTTCTCAGTGTTTGCTAAGAAGCCAGATGGTTCGTTAAGACTATGCATCGATTATCGTAAGTTGAATGAGACAATGATAAAGAACCGATATCCATTGCAAAGGATTGACGATTTGTTCGACTAGTTGAGTGGAACCAAGGTATTTTTGCAAGTTGATTTAGCGACAGGTTTCCATCAGCTTAGGTTAGTAGAGGATAGGATACCTTTGATGGCATTTACCAGATATGGGTCGTATGAATGGTTAGTTATGCCATTCGGACCGACTAATGCACCATCTTTTTTTGTGGATTTGATGAACTAGGTTTTCCGAGAGCTTTTGGATAGGTTCATGTTGGTTTTCATAGATGATGTCTTGATTTACTCTAAGGATGAAAGAGAGCATGAAATTCATCTTAAAGTGGTGCTTGAGACACTGAGGCAACATCAGCTGAAGGCGAAGTTTTCAAATTGTCATTTGTGGAAGAAGTGAAGTGAAGTTTCTTAGTCATGTAGTCTCAGAGGAAGGGTTGTCGGTAAACTCGACTAAGATTGAAGTAGTGAACAGTTGGAACAGACCCGAGATAGTGACAAAGATAAAGAGTTTCCTTGGGTTAGCTGGTTATTATCGAAGGTTCATTAAGGATTTTTCACGGATAGCGGCGTCGATGACCAAGCTAACAAGAAAGGATGTGAAGTTTGTGTGGACTGGTAAGTGTGAGGAAGCATTCCTGAGTTTGAAGCACTTATTGACCCATGCACCGGTGTTAGTTGTTCCAGAAGGGAATCAAGATTTGGTGGTTTACACCAATGCATGTGAAACAGAATCAGGTGTCGTGCTGATGCAGAGTGATAAAGTGATTGCCTATGCTTCTAGATAGCTTAGACCGCATGAGGTCAGATATCCAACACATAATTTGGAATTGGCTGCAAAGATTTTTGCATTGAAGGTATGGAGATGTTACCTTTTGGGAGAAAGGTTTGAGCTATATACAGATCATAAGTCGCTGAAGTATTTGTTCTCCTAGAAGGAGTTGAACATTAGATAGTAGAGATGGTTAGAATTTATAGCCGCTTTTAATTTCAGGATTAAGTACACACCAGGAAAGGAACAAGGTTGCAGATGCACTTAGTAGGAAACATCCGAATGCAGTTTTGGTGATGATTGCTAAGTGGATGGATTTAGAAGCATTAACATATTGCAGAGTGCAGTGAAGATCCAAGGTTGGGTCTAGTGGAGATACAGTTGTATTATCTTGTTTGAAAGTTCGATTAATGACGATCGGAAGGATTGCTTCTAAACATGAAGAGGGTCCGGTATTAGCTGAACGGATCAGGAAGTTGAGAGATGGAACTGAGAGCAATGACTTGAAAGATTTCAATATTGACTAGAATGGGAGGTTGAGAAAGAAAGGAAGATTATGTGTTCCACGTGTAGGAAACATAAGGAAAGAATTCTTAGAGGAATGCCATCGTCCGAAGTTCTCTATTCACCCAGGATGTACCAAGATGTATCAGGACATGAAGTAGAGTTTCTTTTGGGAAGATATGAAGCGGAATATTGGGTTGTGTGTGAAGCGGTGCATGATTTGCCAGTAGGAAAAGTGTAACGACTCGTAATTTTCGATAATTAAAAATAGTTGATTTAACAAAGATTTCGTGATTTAATATTCGGAGAAATAAAATTTTGTGATTTAATAATAAGAATATAACGGGAATGCAATGTAATGGTATTAATTTAAGGTAATTGATAACTGATTTAAATATAATTCCAAATAATAACATGATTAAAGAGTTATAATTGTTATAGATTGTAAATTAATCTTAATAAGGTGTGTATTAATTGATAAGTGGATTAAAAGAGAAATTGATAATTTAAATATTGATTAAATAATGTAATAATGTGCAATGAATTGTAATTTGATAGAATTAGTATAGTGTAAGTTTTTATAACATTTGTTTGTAAATAATAAACTTACAAATGTTATTAAATGTAGAAATGGTGATAATTGTTATTTGTTACCAATAATATTTAATCAATTATATTTAAATGAAATTAAAATGTATGCTAATGTGAGTTAAGACTATAACTGCAAAAGGTGAATGCAATAAAATATATAGAAATGTCAGTTACATTCATAAGACAATAATTGAATTAATAAAAGAGTAAACAAGAGGAAAATAAATTTATTGGGATTTTTAATTTATAATAAAATTGACAAAAATTCAAGATAATTGAAATACGGCTACTAATACGGTAAAAAGATGAAATTAGAGAATATTAATGTGACAAGCCATAAACCAATATTGAATATATGTATAGCACAATGAATGATTGAATATAAAGCTTTGAAATCAAGTTGATCAAATTATTGGAATTTAAGTTATAATTAGTTGGTTTTAATTACAGTTGGAATTGAACACCATAATTAGTGAAATATTCAACACTGAATTGATATGTAAATTTGTTTTAAATTATTGGAAATGTCCAAGTAATCAAAAATGATGAAAACTGTCAGTTATTTAATTTGAAAAAAAAGTGATTTGATTAATTTAATATTAATTTATTTAATTAACGTAAAAATAACCATTTTGGCCACTCTCTCGGATTTCAACGAAACTAGTTTCATCGTATCCGTAAAGGTGAATTATTTTAGGATTTCAAGTTCCATAGCGATTGGACTTGTCGTTTGACCGTACGGGCTCGAAACGCATAGAAATCAATATAATTACATTCAATTGAAATCAATTTGGAATAAGCTGATGTTAAAGCCAACTTCTTCATACAATGGGATTAGGACTTGAAACATGTTCCGTTGAGTTTAAAACTATTGAAAACATCTATTTTGATATATGGGATGACCTATTTTCATTCCGGAAGCAGAACGAGCTTTTTGGATCGTAGTTGTCGTTTCAAATCTATAGGATGTTTATTCATTTCCTATCGGGCTTCGTTAGTATATATCGTCGTGTTCTAACCCTAGCAGCCTTTCTATTTCTTATTCCATTATTCTATATGTACGTTTCCTACCAGCTTCTCCTTTTTCCTAATGGCTACAGATACAAACACTAATTCAATCTCCAAACAAATTTCAAAAATCAAACTCCTTCAAACCCTGTCATATTATATACCGATTCAAAGCTCTCGATGAGCGTAACTCACTGCAATGTTTCGTTTCTCAATTCGAATCACCATTTGGCCTGAAATTATTGTTTTGTTCTCGACCCTCCATAGGCCATCGCCTCGTTTAACGGTGGATCTACGTCCCAGGGACGATCGGAGGGCATGGACACGTAGAGAGTGACGAGTAGGTTCGATCCATGCGATTAGTTAGTCGATTTCATCAGCTAGTTTGTCAGACTTTGTCCTTGATGGTGTGCTACTTCGAGCTGGGCTTGAGGTCAAGGGAAGGCGCGCGTTCGCCGTGGTGGGGTCTTGAGGAGCGGCGGAGCCTAGGGAAAGAGGCAGCAGCGCCAGATCTTGACCGAAGTTGGCGGTCGTGAGTAGAAACTGGCGGTCGAATGAATTAGGGCTTCGTTCTCGAGCAGCTGGGTGGTGTTCGCTGGGATTGGGTAATGTTTTTTTGTTTTATTTAAATTTTGTTTTCAAACTGTCTAACGACTATAACTTTTACATACAAGGTCGGATTCATGCGCGGTTTGTTCCACTGCAGTCGTATTGAAATTCCAAACATTTTGACGCAGGTTTGGACGAATTATGAGACTGTTTGAATTTAGGCCCTAAATTGGATTTTAATTCGATTTAAAATCAAAGGTGAGTGTTTTGACCCACTCACAACTACTAGATTATCTTATGTTAGTTAAATTGAATTTATGATGTGATTAGAAAATTATTGATTGATGTTTGGTAAGTTTAAGTTGTCATTCTTGTTAAATTTGACTTTTACTGCGTTTAATCATTGTTAAATTTAATATTGAATTTAATTGTCAATTTTATACCTATTAATTATAATCAGTTATCTATGGATGTTTATTGGTTGATTTAGATAATGATTGTGATGCATGTTTCATTGTTGATATTGGATGACTGGATGTTGTAATTTATATTGTTATAATATTGCAAGTTCCCTATGGGTTGAAATGATACATACCCGAACGATCTTTAAATTAGGGAGAAAATCATTATGGGTTGAAATGATAGACTCGATCAATTTTATAGATTTTATTTAATTTGGGATTTTGCTTTGAAATGATATATAACCGTAAATTCTAAATTACGGATTGAAATGAAAAATATCTGTATCACTTGACCCTAGGGTAGAAAATTATAAACAGATACCGGATTCATTAATTAAATGACTTTAAATCTTTAAACTTTGCATCCATTTAAATGATATTTTGAAATAGAATTTGATTGATAAATTGAATTGTTTTAAATGAATTACTTAAAGGATTTAAATTGAAATTCTAAGGTTGACTTTGAAGTATAACTGAAATTGTCGAAATTGATTTTTTGAAACATTGAAATTTTGTAATTTTGAAATCTATTGGAATTGGAATAGCTAGAATTGATATGCTAAGACGTAATATTAGGTTTTGATTGAAATAAAAAGTTATTGAAATTTGGATATGGTCCAGATTGGTTGAAATGGAATAAATGGTTAAATTTGATGTTAATTTCAAATTTATTTTCTTATTATAAACTATAAAATATTCTTTAAAATTATAAATTATTAAGATTTTAAACCTTTAAACTAAATTTGTCTATTTTAATTATTTTAAACTATTTTAAATCTATTTAAAGTATTTTAATCTATTTTAAATCTATTTAAAGTATTTTAACCTATTTAATCTATTTTAAAACTATTTAATCTGTTTTAAATCTATTCAATCTATTCTAATCTATTTAAACAATATTAATGCATTTTAACCTATTTTAAACTATGTTAATATGTTTTAATCTATTTAAAAACTATTTTAAAACCATTGAAACTATATCCAAATTTCAGACATGTAAAGTTGAAGTACTCGTATTCAATCCTTTATTTTAAAGCGAATATAGTTAAATGATGTAATAACCTAAGTTGAGAATAAAATGACATATTTAAGTAAATATGATGGTTTTGGAATGAGGATTTAATTAACTGATCTTATCAGTAATTTCAAAAGTAAATATGATTTTGGAAGGGAATAGGGATTTGAAAGTGAATATGATTTTGAAAGTGATATGGTTTTAGAAATATGATATTTTGATATCAATTGTGATTGACATTTGAAATGTAAAAAAACCATATGGTATGCAATAAGAATTTGTTTGTTAAAGAGACGAGATCAGATATTGTCATGCTCTCTGCCAATACCGAAAACCACTTTAACAATTGTGTACATGGTGGAGATTCCAGGAATGAAGTAGGATGGTTTGGCGAACAATTATGTATGTGGTATTTACGTGACCCTAACTCCTGTGAATCAGCTTAGATGTGACTAAAATAGGAGCTATACCTGGGCCAAGTGAGGTCATTCCTCTGATCGGACTTGCTTCTTCGATACTATATTATGACTTTGTGATGATTTAGTGGCCACCTCTCGATTTGGTTATGGAAGCGTGTTTCGAGGTCGGCGGTAATAGCTGTTATGCGTTACCACCAACTCGGTTCTGCAATTGGTATATCTACCATGGCATTCCCTCGAGTGTTGCGCTCACATGCCCTAGAGCGCCTTCTACGAGTTTGTTTTGTACCATACCTATAGGGTGTCCCCTGGGTAAACCATCGATTTGGTGGAGCTTACAGCATTGTATAGACTACGGGAATATATAAAATGTGTTAAGGCGGATATGGGTAACACCTTAACACTATTTTAATATTTTACTTTATTGTAGACACTATTATAATAGCGTATTGTACCACATAGTAGATAGTTTAACGGATCCTTAGGTGATGTAAATCCCGAACATCTCTTAAGTTATTGCACTCACGTTAGACGCTGGATATGAGACGTCAATTCCGTAAACATATCTGAAGCCATTACACTCATATTTATTTATCGTTGATTTAAATTACGTAAAATCTTTTAGTTTCGACTCGAGTGTTTTGACTTTTCAATTCGCTCGGGTCAGTCTGACCTTTTCAATTTATCGAAGACTGCTTTCTGGAGGATAAAGACAAAGATTTTGTACTATTACTACTTATTATATGTATTCCACTGCATCATGTTGTTCTGCTGCATTTATTATTGTTCTTGTTGTACATAACTCTGATCTGTATTATAATGGAATAATCAATGTTATTTGTAAATAGCTTCATGTATTGTTTATTTGTTTATTGTATTTGGTCATTCCGCTGCGAGATTCTGTATTTTTTTTATTTCTTTCTTTTCTTTTTCTTATTTACCCCATAAAAATCTACCTCTTTGAATGGTTTGAGTCTGACGTGTGTGGTTTATCGTTGATTTAAACTGTCCAAAAAGGCAGGTCGTTACATTTGGTATTAGAGCTTTGGTTTAGCGATAACCTTAGCTTGTGGGGTCTGACTCATATTAAATAGAGTAGTAATACCCTAGAATGAGTCGCTGAATGTATATATGTGAGAGAGAGAGCATATTTGTTAGTGTTATAAAATGTTTTGTATTGTGTATTTATTTTCCATTTTTATTTATAAATTCTGGTTGGTGCATTGGACGCTATGACATTGATTGGGAATTGTGAACACATAATAGGGCAAACCGACACAATATTGGTTTTAAAATACAGGTAAATGAAATAATTTTACCTAGCATATATTTTGTATATAAAAGAATAAGTTTATAAATGTTATAGTTGGATGTAATATGTTGTTTGTTAGGTTGAAAATTTTATGAATATTGATTGGGAATAGGACTTACAAATAAAGTAAATATAAATTGGAAAATTTAGAACTTAAATTCCAGGATTTTGAAAATTGCTTTTGAAAGATTTTGGAGTATAATATTAGTATTATTTGGAATATTTTTCCCGAGATAAATATTTCATTATGATTTTGAAAGGAAATAAGTTTTGTACTCCCCTCTCTGAAATAATATCGGTCATGAGTGCACGCATCATCGACGTTCATTTTTTGAGTTTCAAAGTGGAAAGACCGTTGTCGTAATTTACTACACATTTGTTTTGATACATAAATCTTAATTTCAAATTCCAAATATGATTTGATAGGTATAAAAATATGATTATATATATATATATTAAAATAATTGAAAAGGAACATAGTTGTTTTGTTCTTAAGTTTCGGTAAAATAGAATTGAAATTATTGTAATGAATGGAAACTTAACCATATTAATAATTGGAAACTTCTAAAATAAAAATAAGAACTTGAATTTTTTTTAAACTGTAAATAAAGTGGAAATGAAAATAAGAAAATGTAACTATTGAACGTTTTGTTAATAAAAATAAATATAATAACTTGTGTAACTTTCTATGGCATTCTAAAAATACATATATATGACTTACCAAAATGTAAAAAGTTGAAATGTTAAATAGGATATGTAATGGTATATTATGCAAGTAAACTTTAGTAAATGAAAATATTCAATGGAATTTCTTCTAGATAAGGATTCTGATGTTATACATTGTTATAAACTTAAGTTAATAATTTGAAATGCTGCTAATTAAATGTAATAGAAGGGAATAATATGAGAAAAATGATTATAAACTCAGGTTAACATTTTAAGCTATTTATAATCAGATTTAACGGTAAGGTGAATATTTTAAGTAAATAATTATAAACTTGAATTAATATCGAAGCCATTTATAATTGAAATGAGTACTATATAAATTGAATGATTATAACTTCAAAGAACATTGGAAATGATTTAGAAATGGAGTTAATATTCAATAATACCATATATGGAAGAACGAATATGAAAAGGAAATAATCTGTAAATGGTGAATTGAATTGTAAAGCAACTTACCCAATAATGTATATTCCAATAATTGAAATAAAAACAACTTATTTAAGCAATGGATAAAAAGTAATAAAATGAAAGAAAATGGCATTTTATGAATAAAAGATAAATAAACTTTTGTACGTAATAGTGAATGCAAATTAATGAACATAAACATTATATGAATGAGAAAAAAAAGTAAATGATGAAAAAAAGAGGAAATCAAACTAAATAGAAAATGGGAAGTAAACTGAAATAAAATGTGTACAATACTTCAATAATGAATTCATTTATGATCTAAATAATTGAAATGGATAAAACTTATGTAAGCAAAGAATGTAAAGTAATGAAATAAGCCTTGCATGAGTGAATGAAAATTAAAATTTTGTAAGTAATGAATGTAAATTGAAGAAAGTCATTGTATGGAAAAAATGATGAACAATAAATGATGTGAAAAGGATAAATAGAGTAAACTTAAAAATGTTTTGAATTCTTTGTTTGTTAGGCTTATGGATTGGTTGGGAAAGGATGCTTCTATTTTGTGTAGAAAGGATACTTCTATTTTATATAGAAATGTATAAATAATCTATAAATTTATCTACGACTATTGAGTGTATGATTTACTTCATAGTTTGTTTATCATTTTATATGATTAGAAGTTCTAAACCTGAAGAAACCATTTGTTTTTGGTTGCTATGGATGTCGGTTGCTTTCTTTGTTGAAATTATGTTTGTACAGTTGTTTGCTTGCAAATGATTATTGTTAAGTGGTGATATTTTGTTTGTTATTCAGTGAAACAACTTAAATATTCCTCTTTTATATAATTATTAACTTCTTTGGATTATATAACTGAGATACAGGTATGGAAACAATTGCTACTACTTTTGGTTTCATAAAATAAGCGTTGTTAGCCCAACAAATAGGTACGTTCTTGGATTACGGTTTTCTAGCGATATTATATTGTTTTCCCGTTGTTTGGGATATTATATTTTGAAAAAAATAATGTATATTGTTAATATTAATATTATTATTTCTCCCAGACCTTTCCGTACAAAGGAGACTCTATCGAAATTTTTCGTGAATTTTGGACTTAGAAATTTTTTTGTGAATTGTTTTCCAAACTTTTGTTAACTTGAATATAAAGGATTTAATTGTTAAAAATTGATATATTTTATTTAATGTATTTAATTATGTAAATTAATTGTTTATAAATTTAATATTTTGAGTAAGATATATTGATTAGTTAATCCCCTCTTTTCCTTTTCGAGGACGAAAGGTTTCGAGTTAGGGAGAGTGTAACAACTCGTAATTTTCGATAATTAAAAATATTTGATTTAACAAAGATTTCGTGATTTAATATTGGGAGAAACAAAAATTTTCGATTTAATAATAGACTATAATGGGAATGCAATGATATTAATTTAAGGTAATTGATAACTGCTTTAAATATAATTTCGAATAATAAAATGGTTAAAAAGTTATAATTGGTTATAGATTGTAAATTAATTATAATAAGATGCGTATTAATTGATAATAGGATTAAAAGAGCAATTGATAATTTAAATATTGATTAATTAATGTAATTATGTGTAATGAATTGTAATTGGATAGAATTAGTATAGTGTAAGTTGTATTAACATTTGTTTGTAAATAATAAACTTACAAATGTTATCAAATGTAGAAATGGTGACAATTATTATTTGTTACTAGTAATATTTAATCAATTATATTTAAGTGAAATTAAAATGTATGCTAATTTGAGTTACAACTATAACTGTAAAAAAGGTGAATACAATAAAATGTATAGAAATGTTGGTTACATTCATAAGGCAATAATTGAACTAATAAAAGAGTAGACAAAAGGTAAATAAATTTATTGGGATTTTTAAATTAAAATAAAATTGACAAAAATTCAAGATAATTGAAATACGACTACTAATATGGAAAAAAGATGAAATTGGAGAATATTAATCTAATAAGCCATACACCAATGTTGAATATATGCATAGAACAATGAATGATTGAACATAAAGCTTTGAAATCAAGTTGATCAAATTATTGGAATTTAAATTATAATTAATTGGATAATTACAGTTGAAATTGAACACCATAATTAGTGAAATATTCAAACTGATTTGATATGCAAATTTGTTTTAAATTATTGAAAATGTCTAAGTAATCAAAAATGATGAAAATAGTTAGTTATTAAATTTAAAAAAAAAGTGATTTGGTTAATTTCATATCAATTTATTTAATTAACATAAAAATAGCCATTTTGTCCATTGTCTCGGATTTCAACCAGACTAGTTTCATCAGATCCATAATGGTGAATTATTGTAGGATTTCTAGTTTCATTACGATCGGACTTGTCGTTTAACTGTACGGGCTCGAAACGCGTAGAAATCAATGTAATTAAATTCAACTGAAATCAATTTGGAATAAGCTGATTTTAAAGCTAACTTCTTCATACAATGGGATTAGACTTGAAACATGTTCCATTGAGTTTAAAACTATTGAAAACAGCTATTTTGATATATGGGATGACCTGTTTTCGTTCAGGAAGTAGAACGGCATTTCGGATCGTATTTGTCGTTTTAAATCTATTCAGATGTTTATTCATTTCTTATCGAGCTTCGTTTGTATATATTGTCCTGTTCTAACCCTAGCAGCCTTTCTATTTCTTATTCCATTATTCTGTACGTACTTTTCCTATCAGCTTCTCCTTCTTCCCAATGGCTATAGATACAAATCCTAATTCAATCTCCAAACAAATTTCAAAAATCAAACTCCTCTAACCCTATCATATTATATATCGATTCGAAGCTCTCGATGAGCGTAACTTACTTCGATGATTCGTTTCTCGAATCGAATCACCATTTGGCCTTAAATCAGTGTTTTATTCTCGGTCATCCATAGGCCATCGCCTCGTTTAACGGCGGAACTGCGTCCTAGGGACGATCAGAGGGCATGGACATGTAGAGGGTGACGAGCAGGTTCGATCCATGCAGTTAGTCGGTCGATATCATTAGCTAGTTCACCGGATTTTGTCCTTGATGGCGAGTGACTTGGAGCTCGTCCTGAGGTTAAGGGAAGGTACGCATTCGCCGTGGTGGGGTCTTGAGGGGCTGCGGAGCCTGGGGGTAGAGAACGTTGCATCAGATCTTGACTGGAGTTACGGCCGTGAGTAGAAACTGGTGGTCGAATTAATTAGGGCTTCATTATCGAGCAGCCGGGGGGTGACGTGTTCGCTGGGATTGGATAATGTTTTTTTTGTTTTATTTAAATTTTGTTTTTAAACCGTCTAACGACTATATCTTTTACATACGAGGTCGGATTCACGGGCAGTTTGTTCCGCTACGATCGTATTGAAATTTTGGACATTTTGACGCTGGTTTGCATGAATTATGAGACCGTTTGAATTTGGGCCCTAAATTGGATTTTAATTCGATTTAAAATTGACGGTGATTGTTTTGACCCATTCACAACTACTAGATTATCTTATGCTAGTTAAATTGAATTTATGGTGTGTAAGAAATTTATTGAATTTGACTTTTATTGCGTTTAATCACCGTTTAAATTAATATTGGATTAAATTGTCAATTTTATACCTATTAATTATAATCAGTTATCTATGGATGTTTATTGGTTGATTTGGATGATGATTATGATGTATGTTTCATCGTTGATATTGGATGACTGGATGTTGTAATTTATATTGTTATAATATTGCAAGTTCCCTATGGGTTGAAATGATACATACCCGAATGATCTATAAATTAAGGAAAAATCGTTACGGGTTGAAACGATAGATTCGAGCGATTTTATGGATTTTATTTAATTCGGGATTGCGTTTTGAAATGATGTATAACCATAAAATTCTAAATTACGGATCGAAATGATAAATATCTGTATCACTGGACCCTAGGGTAGAAAATTATATACGGGCACCAGATTGGTTAAGTTAAATAATTTTGAATCTTTAAACTTTGCATTCAGTTAAACGATATTTTGAAATAGAATTTGATTGATATATTGAATTGTTTTTAAATGAATTACTTAAAGGAATTAAATTGAAATTCTAAGGTTGATTTTGAAGTATAAATGAATTATCAAAATTAATTTATTGAAACATTGAAATTTTATAACTTTGAAATCTATTGGAATTGGAATAGCTAAAATTGATATGCCAAGACGTAAAACTGGGTTTTGATTGAAATAAAAAGTGATTGAAATTTGGATATGGTCCAGATTGGTTGAAATGGAATAAATGGTTGAATTTCATGTTAATTTCAGATTTATTTTCTTGATATAAACTGTAAAATGTTCTTTAAAATGATAATTTATTAAGATTTTCAACCTCTAGACTAAATTTATCTATTCTAATTATTTCAAACTATTTTAAATCTATTTAAAGTGTTTTAATCTATTCTAATCTGTTTTAAATCTATTTAAAGCATTTTAACCTATTTTAATCTATTTTAAAACTGTTTAATCTATTTTAAATCTATTTAATCTATTTTAATCTATTTAAACAATATTAATCCATTTTAACCTATTTTAAACTATATTAACCTATTTTAATCAATTTAAAAGCTATTTTGAACTATTTAAACTATTTTGAAACCATCGAAACTATTTCCAAATTTCAGATGTGTAAAGTTGAAGTATTTATTTTCAATCCTTGATTTTAAAGCGAATATGGTTAAATGATGTAATAAACTAAGTTGAAAATAAAATGACAAATTTGAGTAAATATTATTGAATATGCTAGTAGATGATTACTGTTTGATGATAATAAACATATATACATATATTTAAATGTATTTGTTATTGTACTATTTTATTTTTCACATAATTAAATAAATATTTGCTGGATAAAATAAATAACACAGAATTTAAATTCGAACAAACATTTTATTCAAACAAATATTTTATTACAATTTTGAATAGTACATATTTGAGCTCTCACTATATATATAATGTTTGATTACAATACAATTTCGATTACATTAAAATTTTCCATTTACAATGTTTACCTCACTACATTTCACTCATTCACTCGTATTTATCTTCAACTCCCGTCCAAACTGAATCCAACATCTAAGTTATCTGCAAAATACACACTAACGCGGTAAAATAGAAAAAGAAGTATTTGTGCAATGTAAAATAAAATTTGTATTTTAAAAATGTAATTTTCCTCAGTTATTTGGTTTGTTCGTCATCATATTTATTTTGAATTCATCATACACGAACAGCTTGTGACATGCACAATGTATCACTGTACATGCCACAAGGCCGTGCACACCGATATACACTGGATAAAACTGCAGGGACAGGTGAGCATAAGGTCAAACCCCATAAAAAGCTGGATTCAACTCAAGCACAAATATTCAAGTGCAATACAAATAAAGTCACGTTACGAGCACAAGGTCAAACCCGAGCAAATACTAGGTTCAACTCAGGTGCAAAACAAAACAAATCAACCTTGAAGAACACAAACAACTCCAGACTGCAACACTACAGACATGAAGCATGGTCAGATTTCAAACCATAACCAGAACTAAGGAAAAATGAAGAGAACAAGTTTAATGACTCGAAGCAATGAAATCAGGCCAAAGGATCAAGTGCAGCCACAAATGTACAAAACCTAATTCAAGTCCAAAATCCAAAGCAGACTACATGATGATGCCAGACAGTAGACTGTATAAACAAGTACACACATGCAACAGATCAAACGTATCAAGACTCCAAACATGTATGATATGATCAAGTGACACCGCAACTGCCAATTGAACACTGTCTCAGCCAAAACAACTAACTACACCAGACTTCAACATCGAGTGGATTCAAGGCAATGGAATCGGTGCACATGAAAACAGTGACTGAAGAAACAATCATTGATTAGCTATGTATACGAAATGCAACCTAGACTCAAATATCAATGGACAGTGCAATGAAGACTACAAGACCAAGTCGTAAACAACATATGTAGTAATAATATGAATGCAACAATTGTTTTCTCACAAGCATACATGTACACATATATAGACAATGCACATGTCGACAGAGAAGGGAAGGCACCAAAAATGGATAAACAGAGGCATGAATGAAAACAACAGCTCGAATGAGCAAGTGTAGCAAACTCAAATATCAAATGTACAAGACGATTTGCCTCAAAGCACATGAATCGAAGCTATGCAACAGACCAACAGTGAAACAAAGTGGAGATGACCATCAACCAAAATGCAGACAAGTTCAGTCATGAAACAACAATTAAATGGCCAAAGTCAATTCCCAAAGCAAATGCCACAGTGACTTCAACATCAAAACTAGACATTTACATTTATATATATATATATATATATATATATATATCGATGAAGTAGTGCAGATAAATGTACAAAGGCAAAACCAAGTACACGCATATATGTAATAGTTCAAAACATCACAACAAAAAGCATGATGATATACAACGGAAAAAAATGAAAACAACTATACATATATCAAGTGAAACAAGTACGGCTACCATCAACAAACCAGTGCAAACTCAAGTGAAGCAAATTCAAACACCATAATCGAAGCCATTAAAAAATTGATACAAATAAAGTCAAGTAGTAGTTTCGAAAAAAGACAGAGGTGACAATATGGTTGCAGTAAAGCGGTGCAACAAAATGTGAACAGTGAAGTGAAACAAGACCGGACAACATGAAGTACAAGGATGCAGTTAACATGTACACAAGCATCAGGTCGAAAATGCTATCAGGCATGAACACAAGTCAAAGTCAGGTGATAGCAAATCGAATAAGTAAATATTATCATCATAACCAAAGTAAACAGTGAATCTAAGCCATGCTGACCAAGAATTAAAACCGTGATAATCAAGCAAACTCATAGAGCCATGGTGACCAAGAAACTATAGCAAAGAAATATTCAAAATTGAACGAGTCTAAATAAATCTCAAACATCTAAGAAAAATGAAACGGTCGAGCCAAAAAGTTACAGACACATTCAAACATATATTCGAACGATAATCAAGGGAATTAAACCCCATTTAACCCTATCATCATCGGAATTCCTAAGTGCATCGAGTTCAAGGAAATTAAGCAGTAAAGCAAAGAGCATAAAATCGCATACCAATTCATACCGAACTCGACGAATTGAAGCAATCGTGTGCAAATCTAAATGAGTCGATTGCCGAAGCAAATCAAAGCAATAACCATATAATCGACAACAATTAGTCGGCGACTTCAACAAATTACATAAACCTTAATTTTTGAAAGAAGGAAAAAGGATGAAGCAGCCATTTTTAACTCAAAGAATTAAAGGCCGAAGAAATAAAAATAAGGAGTCGGGCCGAAGGAATAAAAGAGAAAAGGGGATCATAGTCACTTGATTTAATTTGGGCCGGCTTATATTTTGGGCATTTATTAAAATTAGGGTTTTGATTTTTAAATTGTTTTTAAATTTTGTATTTCATTTTTAAACATTTGTAAAGTCTTGTCGTGTGACTAAAAGACGAACTGCAGTGGTGTAGTTTGAGAATTCGTAACTCAATGGTTGGGTTGTGGCAGGGTTTTGAGCGTAGAGTTAGATTAGTCGATAGCGGATGTCACGGGTTTACGTTGATAAGCATTTGACCACTTAGTTTCTAGTAGAAACCTTAGGGGCAGCACGTAGGCATGTTTTTGCCAAAGCTGGGTAAACATGTGTTGTTCTATTTCTGTTTGTATATTCTATTATTATCTGTATTGCTATTATTCTGCTACGATTATTTTATATACCTCCGCATTAAATTTTTATAATTAATACTATCACCCTATTCACTGTTCCTTTAGGATGAAATCGATCCTGCGAATATGATGGTTTTAGAATGAGGATTTAATTAACCTATCTTGTCGTTAATTTCAAGAGTAAATATGATTTTGGAAGTGAATAGGGTTTTGAAATGAATATGATTTCGAAAGTGATATGATTTTGAGAATATGATATTTTGATATCAATTGTGAATTGACTTTTGAAATGTAAAAGAACCATACGGTGTGTAATAAGCGTTTGGTTGTTAAAGAGATCGAGATCATATATTGTCATTCTCTCTGCCAATACCAAAAACCACTTTAACAACTGTGTACGTGGTGGAGATTCCAGGAATGAATTAGGATGGTTTGGCGAACGATTCTGTATGAGGTATTTATGTGACCTTGACTCCTGTGATTCAGCTTGGATGTGACTAAAATAGGAGCTATACTTGGGCCAAGTGGGGTCATTCCTCTGACCGGACATGCTTCTTCAATACTATATTATGACTTTGTGATGATTTAGTGGCCACCCTTCGATTTGGTTATGGGAGTGTGTTTTGAGGTGGGCAGTAGTAGCTGCTATGCATTACCACCAGCTCGGTTCTACAATTGGTATATCTACCCTGGCATTGCCTCGAGTGCCATGTTCGCATGCCCTAAAGCGGCTTCTATGAGTTTGTTTTGTACCATACTAATGGGGTGTCCTCTGGATAAACCACCGGTTTGGTGGAGCTTACAGCATTGTATAGACTAGAGGAATATATGAAATGTGTTAAGGGGGATATGGGTAACACCTTAACGCTATTTTAATACTTTACTTTACTGTAAACACTATTATAATAGTGTATTGTACTACATAGCAGATAGTTTAACAGATCCTTAGGAGATGAAAATCCCGAACATCTCTTAAGTTATTGCACTCACGTTAGATGCTGGATAGGAAATGTCAAACTCTGTAAACATCTCTGACGCCGTTAAACTCGTATTTATTTACTGTTGATTTAACTTACATAAGATCTTTTAGTTCTAACTCGAGTGTTTTGTCTTTTCAATTCACTCGGGCCAGTCTGAGCTTTTCAGTTTATCGAAGACTGCTTTCTGGAGGATGATGACGAAGACTTTGTACTATTACTATTTATTATATGTATTCCACTACATCATGTTGCTCCGCTGAATTTATTTATTATCTTTTCTTGTTGTATGTAACTCTGATCTGTATTGTAACGGAATAATCAACGTTATTTGTAAGCAGCTTAATGAACTATTTATTTGATTATTATATTTGGTTATTCTGCTGCGAGATTTTGTATTTATTTCGAAAAAGGATTTTTTTTTAATTTTTGATAATTTAAATTTCTAATATTTTTATGAATCTTGGTTTTGATAGGCGTGTTGGCCCGAGTCTCAATATCAATATTATTTCTAATATAGAAATCGAGAATTTTATAATTTAGAAATAGTCTATCCATATTTTTGTCTGTATAAATGAGAAATCTTTTTTCTACATAATTATTAATAACTATCCATATCAATCCATAAAAGGGTTTGAGTTTTAGTGTATTGAAATTAGATGAATTTTTTTTATTTTTTTCTCTTCTTTTTCTTATTTACCCCATAACAATCTGCCTCTTTGAATTGTTTGAGTTTGACATGTGTGGTTTATCGTCGATTTAAACCGTCTAAAAAGGCATGTCGTTACAAAAAGGCCAAACACTAGAAACCAAGTGGGTTGCTTCAGCCATTATATATTTCAGTGTGGAAGTGGGATTCTATCTCTATGGATTTTATTGACGGGTTGCTAAGGTCGAACAGGGAAAATGATAGTATATAGGTCATAATGGACAGGACCAAGAGTGACCATTTCATTCCTGTTAGGTCGACTAGAACGACACCTGTTTTGGCAAGGTTGTTTATGAAAAATGTGGTTAGACTGCATGGAATTTCTAGTATCATAGTTAGTGATAGAGATCCTTTGTTCGCAAGCAAGTTCTAGAAGTGTCTATAGGAAGTTTGGGAAACCAAGCTCAAGATGAGTACCGCTTACCATCCGGTGACAGATGGGCAAACCTAAAGAGTTAATAAGATATTGGAAGATTTGTTAAGATCTTATGTATTAGACTTAGGGGAATCATTGGAAGACCATCTGCATTTAGTAGAGTTTTCATATAACAATAGTTATCAGACTAATACGGGATGGCGCCATTAAAGCTTTTATGAAAGGCCATGCAAATCTCCTGTTTGTTAGCTAGAGAATGGGGATAGGTTGGTTCTTGGTCCAGATTTAGTCAAAGAAGCTGCAGAAAAGATTGAGGTCATTCGGGATAGAACGAAGGGGGCTTAGTCTAGGTAGAAAAGTTATGCGGATAAGAGACGGAAAAAGATCTAGAATTCTCAGTTGGAGACCAGGTTTTCATCAAAGTATCACCGATGAAGGGTGTGATTAGATTTGGGAAATTGGAGAGGTTAGCACCGAAATTCATTAGACCTTTTTCTATTGTTGAGAGGAGAGGGAAACTTGCATATAGAGTTGAGTTACCGAGCAACTTAGCAGGAGTCCATGATGTTTTTCATGTTTCTCATCTTAGAAAGTGTGTTAGAGACCCAAAGACTTCTATTGCACCGACTGTGTTAGATGATTTAGTGTTAGAATCGAATTTGATCATAGTGAGGAAGCATATTCGTATTGTTGCGAGAGATGAGATGAAGCTTAGAACCAAGATAGTCAGATTAGTCAAAGTCCAATAAAGTGACGATAACTGGGACCGTACTTGGGAGATTGAGAGCAGGATTAGAGTTACTTATCCTGACTTGTTTGATGGTATGTTTTACCTTCTTGTTTGATTTTATGTACCTTATCGTAATTTTGAGGACAAAATTCATTAAGGAGGGGAGTCTGTAACACCCCATATTTTTGGTAACATTATTTTGAATATTTAGTTAGTTAAACTTATAAAATAATGTATTGATTAGGGGATTGAGATTTGATTTTAATTAAGGTGTTGCCATGCCATTTAACCATGAATTAAAATAAGATTTAATTTGAGACAGAGGAGGGGTAAAGTAGGAAAGAGGCCATTCCTATATCCTCCAAACCTTAGCCCTGTAAAATTTTACACGTTCATTTTCATTTTCAAAATTTTAAAAGGAGCCGGCCACTATTAACAAGGAAGAGAAGAAGAAAAGCTAGGAAGAAGCTAATTCAAATCAAATATATTCATATCTCAATCTCTATAAGCTCTAAAACTAAGGTGAATAATGTTTACATCTCATTTTTGATTGTGTTTTCAGTTTTAATATGAATTTTGAATATTTTGCCACGTTTTTGAATGATGAAATGAGTATATATACTTATTGATGAACTATGGTTATTCATATTGATTTTATGATATTTTTTAAGGTGAAAACCCTATAAAATGACATCCAAATGCCTTGAGAATTTTTACTAAAGTCTTGAATAATATTTTACAAATGTCCTATAAAATGACAGTTAGTCCAGTTTGTGGGCAGTCGGCCCAGTTGTATGGACAGATAATCCATTCGTAGCATAATGGACCTTGCTATTATGTGTGGGCATATAGTTCACATATTACTTGTTTTATGGACAGATAGTCCATTTATTAGCACAAAGGATATTGTTATTTTGATATAATCAGTTTGATTAACCGGTTTGATTGCAGGAAAGGAATTGGAAATATAATGTTTTAAAGAGAATATGAGTGAGGGAAACCCGTTTCACTAAGCGATGTGGTCTCACTTAATATCAGTAAATGAGATGTAATAGAATTATTCATACCTTCCTTTATGTTTGAATCGAAGTTTTGTTTTCCCTTAACTCTCGGGTGCTTAAAATTAGTTTGAGTAGGCTGAGAGTTGAGGTTTTCAGATTTTAGTCTTTTGACGAATAAAGCATCCGAAGATGAGTAGGTGGCTGACGGATAGCTAATTAAGATTTGTAGTTTCATTTTGTTTTGATTCCGCTGTGTATAAAAGTTAGATATGACTATATTTCTTTGATCAACCAAGCAGGAATCTTCATATGTCTCTCTTGGCATATTATTGTAATGATATATTTAATTATTGTCTGGAAAATGTTAAAGGATTATGTAACATGGATACAAATTATTGTTTTGAAATGTAATCAGCAAAACGTTGTTTTTTGAAATCTGTGACTTTGTTCATATTCATGTGTTTTTATATTATGGACACCATTATCATTGCCGTATTTTGTCACCCGAAGTTAATACTATGGATGACTGTAGCATCTGCAGATTTAGCTTTTGGCTTCCAAAAACCGGATGTTACACTCAGCCTTAAGACAAGTTATACAGTTTAGTAGTTTAAGGAGGTTGGTGCCGATGTTTGTATGGCCTTTTCCAATATTGGAAATAGTAGGAAAGTTAGCTTCGTATGGTGGAGCTTTCTGAAAAGTCAGTAGGAATTCATAATGTTTTCCATGGTCGTGCTTGGAAAAGTGTTTACACGATTCAGCTACTATGGTCGAACAGAGATAGTTAGAAGAGGTCAAAGTATAGAAAATCACTTGTTCGTCGTGCACCTACTTGCATTATGGAGCATGGAACAAAACAACTCCAAAATAAGGTGGTTAAACTTGTTAGAGCTCAACGAGGATATGATCTGGCCAAAAGTATGTGGTTGCTAGAATAGAAGATTAGAGCTTCCCTCCCTCACACTTTTTGGATACGTTTTCCTTGTTTTTTATTTGCTTAGTTGAATTATGAAATTGGATGGTTTAGCATGCTTTGTTGTGTGACTTAGTTTTGCCATATGACTTGACTTATTGTATATCGTGTTACATGCATTTAGAAATTATCATTATATTTTAGGATGTTTTCCATCTTTCCTACATGCCATGATCTTGCATTCATATAGGAGTTGCATTAGTATTTATGCATTTATCACCTGTCATATTCATGATGCATGTTAATTGATGGATGTGTATTGTTTATTTGCACTTATTTTGTGATTGCGGTATATTGGTGTTTATTTCCAAACTTTAGTGACATCCCTATAGGTATTACATCATACATTGCTAGAAACGTTAGGAAACATATATGTTTGATATGGATTGTTTGGATTGTTTTGTGTATGGCATGATTTGAATATATGTATCGCACATACACATGGTCACTATAGTATAATTGAGTCTGTGGGTTACATTTTTTTTATTTCTTGGAATTTGGCACAAAATTCTTTTTAAGGGGAAATAATGTAAAATTTGGAATTTTAAAAATATATAATTACCTAAAAAGGGCATTATAGTAATTTTACCTAAAGCTAAAAACTTTGAGTTCCACAAATAAAGATATTTGGAAAGTCTTACTTTTCCATTACAAGTAGATTTTTCTAGCCCAAATTTATATATAAAACTTCATAAATGGACATAGATGAAGTAGATACGGATTGTTTGTTGTAGCATGCCTATTGGAGCAAAACAAGTCAAGGCCTAAGTAAGGGCTAAGGGGATTTTCGGTTTTTTCTAAAAAAGGGAATGATATGTGACCCTACTTTATTCTATTTGTAACAACCTACACTTTAGTGGGCCCAATTTTTAAAATAAATCGAAAATCCAAGTCCATTAGGGTACGGGTCATTGATGTTGGTAACTCGTAATAAAACACAAGTATATCAAAGTTATCTATACAAATTCACAGCGAAATAATAAACTACCATAAAAAAATGTGCCGACTAAGGCTACTATCTTAAAACCAATATTATTCCTTGGATATCTAGTTGACTTTTCAATGCTGAGCAAAGGAGAAGACCTATCCATCTAACGTTCATGTCTTGTTCTTGTATCATGTTCCGTTAAATCTATCATGTGGGATGTAATGTGAAGGGGGTTAGAACAACATTCTGATGATTAGTAAATTATATACTTTATCCACAGAACAAGTTTATGCCAATTGATCTCGAGTTAAGTGTTATGTCTATTATTAAGGATTGTAAGTTTAATTTTCTCATGCGTGCGTTATATCTAACCACTACTGTGTGTGTGAGCATCCCTATTCTACTAAAAGAAAATCCCTTCGCAACGTAAATCGATAGTTAACCTTTCCGAAGGCCGATGACTCCTAGACACGACTTTATCTTTTAACTAACTGTATTACTACCACATCTCAAAGACTTATCTAAGTATTAACTGGCCCACCTCTAAACAAACAAACAGCCAACTTTGAGATAATTGCATATCCCATACAAAATCTACACTGGTAGGGAGTGTAGTCCATACAGGCTTGACCCAAGCCTTTGCTAATCTACCGCTCAAGACCTATGATGGTTTCATCCTATGCCCAACCCTAGTAAAAAAACATTGGTCTACCAAACAATGCTCATATAGCGTTAACCACTATTCCGAAAATCTTGTTTAGATTTGCCTATTGCAAATCAAGACAAATGCCTACTACCAGTTACTTAATACCTCCAGTTTGGATTTAATGCAGACCCTGCGGGCCATTTACTACTTCAAATCCAAGGAGAATCCCTTGGTATATTTTCTCACCCCTATACATGAACATATATCCCCATGGATCCTATAGTTAGATATGTCTCACATCACTAGTACGCATACACAACTAGCGCTTGCCCTTTGCATAGGGTGACTTTTGTCCTGTAACTCTACGGACCTCACATCCCATCCCATACTAAGCCTAGTCACTTATAACTAATATAAATATTGGTTAGGCCTACTAATTCATAACCATCGCAAACATATTACTGAGGACATATAATTTTAGCTATGGAAATTATTACGCCTCTTTAGTTCGTTATTCATTCATCTTCATTTATTTACTTGGCATTAATTTTTATTTTATAACTTTGTTTCCTTTATTTCTCCTTTCCATTAATGCTATTAAATTCATTAAATCATTTATTACCTATATTGACTTGATTACGGACCTTACTTATTTTAGCATATTATTTATGATTAATATGATAACGTACAATTAATTGCACATTACCATACATACACACACACACTTACATACACACACACACACAGATATATATAAAGACTGAGATCAACATGCTGCAACTCAACCAAACAGAATAGAAGGAACAAGGGTAAACAAGAAAAGAAGCCTAAAAAACCACACATGAAAGATAATAAAGAAACAAGGCACACGAGAACAAAAATAAACAAAGCCCTTAAATTGCCCATTGTTTCATGTCCTGTAACTCCACATCATAACTGCAGCATTCAAGCCCAAACATTATTTCATTTTCCATTATCTTTTAATGATCCTCCATAGCCAAATTTTAGCCTTTTAATATCCTTTTGTTTCTCTCCCCTTATCTCATAAAGAAAGACTTTCAACATTATCATGAGGGCAGCGTCCTTAGAGCTTCTTTGTCTAGTGGATCTTAAGATTAGATTCCACTCCATCTTGCTATCTCTAAATAGATTGCTCATGCCTCCTTTTCTAAGTAACATCCTCAATATATCATAGCCTCTACATAATTGAAAAACAAATGTAAAGTGTCCTTCCTACTAGCATTACAGAAAATACATCTAGCATCAATGCTTGTACCAAGTGCCTCTAAATTTGAGAGGGTTTTCAATCCATTCTTCAAAATTTTATAAAGATGAAAATTATACTTAAGAGGACTGAATTTATTCCACACCTTATTTCTCTACGCAAAGAGATTACATCACTATTCACAGCCATTGCCTTATAAATAGCTGCAATGCTGAGTCTTGCCTTATCCTTCCAAACATACTTTTTCTCAGCCACTTCAAGAATGTCCAATTTTTGCTGTTCACCCAGAGAGAACTAATGATTGGATTGCTTGAATAAGGATGGGTTAGTTTTCCATTTAGAATATATGTGTAGGCTCTGGCCTCCATAGGGATTCCTATTTGATGCCTCTAAGAGTGATTCAATACATTGAAGGAGATAAGACCATTTGCTACCCATGGCTCATGCCAGAAGCTAACATTTTCACTATCGTTAGAATGCACTTGGATATAAGGCAGGACGTCCTCCCTCATTCTCAACATGGTTCTCCATATCCACTCACCATCATGCTTTTCCTCCGTCGTACAAAACATCCTCCCTCATTCTCAACATGGTTCACCATAACCACCCACCATCATGCTTTTCCTCTATAGTCCAAAACTTTTTGTTACGCAGCTGATGCTTCAAAGCCCAAACAACCCATAAATTGTTATACGTCTAGTGTACTAAAATAGATAGCACGCTACAATAAACTCATCGCACAAGTTTATTAATTAGAATTCCACTACGCTGGAATTCTGTATTAGATAAATGTAACAATAAGTTACGTTGTAAATAAATTACAACAACAACGTTATACTATTGTAAGAAATAGTATAACTTATAAACGGAAAAGATTACAGTGAATCTAACCAGTATATAAAGGAATTTCCGTCTGAGGCTTGTCGTAACAATTTCCTTAAGAATTTTATTTCAAAACTCTCCCAAGATACAACAGACGTAATCTGCACGAAATTGTAATGAGTATGTCAACTCTGTGATATATATGGAATATAGAGCAGTGGAGCAAAGAAGCAGAAGAAATTATATTGGAATTGAATGAGAATGTGATCAGTATTCTCTCCTATTTATAATTTCGTCTGCATCCCTTCAAACAGTCGCGTCCGCTTGACGGGTCGCACCCGTTGCCTTTTGGTCGCTGCTGTTCGTTAACGGGTCGCACCCGCCCGTCCAACGGTTCTGTTTCGTACCTGCTCGTACTGTTTCGCCCGCGCCTCTTCAGTCGGGTCGCACCCGCTTGCGCCGCATCTGTTCGCCCATGTCCGTTTCAATCGGTTCGCACCCGTTTGCTTCTAACGGGTCGCACCTGTTACTGTTCGCGTCCGCTTATGAACAGTCGCATCTCCTCAGGCAAAACCCCGCCCGCCCGCTTCTCTTCAAATTTCAGGCCCAACCCAGTTTCAGACAAAGCCCAAAACCGTTAAACAGTGGCCTAGTAAAAAGAATGGTCATTTTAGACCCGTACCCGTACCCGGCCCGGTTCGGTCGGTCGGACGGCGGAGGCGGCACGCGCGCGCATGTGTGGTGGTGATGCATGATCTCCCTCCTCACAACGAAGCATACATTTAGGAGCCCCAGGCCCCCAACCTCCTCATGAGAAAGCTATATTTAAACCAATATAGCTCTCACAATTTGGAGATGTGGGACTTGTATTTTTCATTCACTTTGCTCTTTAGGAATTCCAACAATCCCCCACATGAATGATAATATACATATCCCCCACACAAAGCGAAATATCACAGAGTACATATGGAATAATGCTTTATCGTGGATAAGTAGATATTTCACTTTGAACTTTCCCTAGTTAAAACTTATCGGATCTACTTGGCTAATCGGTGAATTATTTCATCTTGAACCGTCGGCCTTTATTGTATATCCAAACAATAAGCTTTACGAAGCATTGATTCCCTTCTCATCCAATCTCTTGGTTGTGTTCATTTTGGTCCTGAACAATTTTTGGTTCTGCGAGTGTTTTTAGAGAATAAAAGCCTTTTAATATTCTCATAGAGCCGACCCAGCTCACACTAACATAGGTGATCACAACCATTAAGAGTATCCTACATATACCCCACTTGTTATTTCCAAGATATGGTCATAATTAAAAAACATAGTTTTAACCTTTAAAACTTCTGTAGGCATGCATTATATTTTTCACCATAGGAATGGAGTAGGACCAAGTCCAGACAAATGCATTACTTCTTGAGTTACTCATAACTGGTTTGCCTATTCATCCTAGTCCGTGGGATCTCCAGTCGCTAGGATAGGTTTCCGTATAAGGTAACTCTTGTTGGTTTAGGCTTTTAAACCCATTCCCCTTGATGCGCAGTCAATTTTCTCTCTTGATAAACCTTTAGTAAATGGATCCGCTAGGTTATCATTTGTTCTCACATAATCTATGGAAATAGTTCCATTTGAGAGTAACTGCCTAACTGTATTATGGCGTCGACGAATATGTCGTGACTTTCCATTATACACAAAGTTTTGCGCTCTGCTTAGCGCTGCTGGGTTATCACAGTGTATGCATATGGCCGGTACAGGTTTAGGCCAAAACGGAATATCTTCTAAAAAGTGACGAAGCCATTCTGCTTCTTCGCCTGCTTTATCTAATGCAATGAACTCTGATTCCATAGTGGATCGAGCTATGCATGTTTGTTTAGTAGATTTCTATGACACCGCTGCCCCTGCTAGGGTAAAGACATAACCACTCGTTGATTTTGATTCCTCTGAATCTGCAATCCAGTTTGCATCACTATATCCTTCTAAGACGGCAGGATATTTTCCATAATGTAAGGAATAGTTAGTGGTATTTTTTAAATATCCAAGCACTCTCATTAGTGCTTTCCAGTGTTCCTTCCCTGGATTGCTTGTATACCTGCTCAATCGACTTACTGCATAAGCTATATCTGGTCTTGTGCAATTCATGAGATACATGAGACATCCTATTACACGAGAATATTCCAGTTGCATTACACTCTCATTAGTGTTTTTATGCAGTACTTCTGATGGATTAAAAGGTGTATTTACTCCTTTAATTCCAAAGTTTTGAAATCTTTCAATCACTTTTTCTACATAATGTGATTGAGATAACTCAATTCCATTAGATGTTCTTATTATTTTTATTCCCAAAATAATATCTGCAACACCCAAGTCTTTCATGTCGAAATTGTTGATCAACATTTTCTTTATGGTCTCAAGTACCTGAGTATTTGGACCGAATATTAGCATATCGTCCACATATAGACAAATCATCACATATGATTGTCCAAGTTGTTTATAATAAACACATTTGTCACATTCATTTATACGAAAACCATTTCTCATCATGACACTATCAAATTTTGCGTGCCATTGCTTTGGAGCTTGTTTTAGTCCGTATAATGATTTGACTAATCTACAGACTTTGTTTTCATTTCCTTTGGAAATAAATCCCTCAGGTTGCTCCATGTAAATCTCCTCATCGAGATTTCCATTTAAGAATGCTGTTTTTACATCCATTTGATGAATCTCTAGATTATAAATGGATGCAATTGCTATTAACATTCTTATAGAGGTTATTCGTGTAACCGGTGAATAGGTATCAAAGAAGTCTACTCCTTCTTTTTGACGATATCCTTTGGCTACTAATCTGGCTTTATACTTGTCGATAGAGCCATCTGCTTTCATTTTCTTCTTGAAAATCCATTTGCAGCCAATTGGTTTTATTCCTGGTGGAATATCAACAATTTCCCAAGTTTTATTACTTAGAATTGAATCAATCTCACTTTGGATTGCTTCTTTCCAACATGAAGATTCAGAAGATGACATTGCTTCCTTGTACGTTTGAGGTTCGTGTTCTAACATATAAGTTAAAAAATCCGAACCAAATGTTTTGGAAGTTCTTGCCCTTACGCTTCTTCTTGGTTCAACCTCCTCGTTGTCCTGATGAGTTTCATCTTCACATGTCTCATCTCTGTTATCTCTTGTCCTTTTTGGGACAGGATTTTCATCATTTCTTTTATGTGGAAACACACCTTCAAAGAATGAGGCATCTCTTGATTCCATGATTGTATTTACATGAATATCATTTATATCAGACTTGAATACTAAAAATCTGTAGGCACTACTATTTTGGGCTGGCCCAAGATAATAACAATCTACTGTTTTTGGTCCAAGTTTGACTCTCTTGGGAGGCGGAACTGGAACTTTTGCCAAGCACCCCCACACTTTGAGGTATTTAAAGCTTGGTTTGTGTCCTTTCCATATCTCATATGGATTGTTCCCGTTTTATTGTGAGGAACTTTGTTTAATATGTGATTAGACATATTTAAGGCTTCCCCCCACAAGTTTGTCGTCAGACCAGAAGTTAAAAGCATGGCAGTAATCATGTCTTTTAACGTTCTGTTCTTCCTCTCGGCTACACCATTTTGTTGTGGTGAATATGGAGCTGTTGTTTGATGAATTATACCATTTTCGGCACAGAACTGTTCAAATGGTGATTCATATTCTCCACCTCGATCAGATCTCAATATCTTGATCTTTTTATTTAACTGATTTTCTACCTCAGCCTTGTATTTTATAAACGCGGTTATTGCTTCATCCTTACTATTTAAAAGATATACATAGCAATATCGCGTATAATCGTCAATAAAAGTAATAAAATACTTTTTCCCACCTCTTGTAGGTAGTGATTTAAAATCACATAAATCTGTATGTACCAAACCTAATGGTTTGGTGCTTCTGTCAACAGATTTAAATGGTTTTTTGACCATTTTTGCTTCTACACATGTCTCACATTTGTAGTTCTTATCTACTTGGAAATTTGGAATCAATCCCAAGTTTGATAATTTCTTCATTTTTCGAAAGTTTATGTGTCCTAATCTATCGTGCCATAGTAAAATTTCGTGCTCAAGCAAGTAAGAGACTTCAATTTTATTATTAGCACAATCAGAATACATAGATTTATTGCCGGTAACGGCTATATTTGCCTTAAATAGGCCATCACATAAATATCTCCTTCCGATATACATTCCAGCTTTGGACAGAACCATCTTGTCTGACTCAAACACCATCTTGAATCCCTTCTTTGATAGGACTGCACCAGAGATGAGATTCTTGCGTATGTCTGGAACGTGAAGCACGTCATTCAATTTGACAGTTTTTCCAGAAGTGAACTTGAGGATAACTGTGCCACTGCCTTCGATCATGGAAACTGCAGAATTACCCATGTAGAGTCTTTCTTTCTGATCGAATTTCTGGTATGTTGAAAACATGGATTTTTCAGAGCAAACATGACGAGTAGCTCCTGTGTCAACCCACCATTGGTTAGGGTTCTGAATCAAATTGCATTCAGAAATAACCGCTGAAAAGTTGGACTTATCCATTTTCATGTTGTCAACTGTTAATATCTCTGTTTTAGTGTAAAACAGTAAAATTCTTAAGATGTTATATGTCTAGTGTACTAAAACAGATAGCACGCTACAATAAACTCGTCGCACAAGTTTATTAATTAGAATTCCACTACGTTGGAATTCTGTATTAGATAAATGTAACAATAAGTTACGTTGTAAATAAATTACAACAACAACGTTATACTATTGTAAGAAATAGTATAACTTATAAACGGGAAAGATTACAGTGAATCTAACCAGTATATAAAGGAAATTCCGTCTGAGGCTTGTCGTAACAATTTCCTTAAGAATTTTATTTCAAAACTCTCCCAAGATACAACAGACGTAATCTGCACGAGATTGTAATGAGTATGTCAACTCTGTGATATATATGGAATATAGAGCAGTGGAGCAAAGAAGCAGAAGAAATTATATTGGAATTGAATGAGAATGTGATCAGTATTCTCTCCTATTTATAATTTCGTCCGCATCCCTTCAAACAGTCGCGTCCGCTTGACGGGTCGCACCCGTTGCCTTTTGGTCGCTGCTGTTCGTTAACGGGTCGCACCCGCCCGTCCAACGGTTCTGTTTCGCACCCGCTTGCGCCGCATCTGTTCGCCCATGTCCGTTTCAATCGGTTCGCACCCGTTTGCTTCTAACGGGTCGCACCTGTTACTGTTCTTACTGTTTATGAACAGTCGCATCTCCTCAGGCAAAACCCCGCCCGCCCAAATTCCAGGCCCAACCCAGTTTCAGACAAAGCCCAAAACCGTTAAACAGTGGCCTAGTAAAAAGAATGGTCATTTTAGACCCGTATCCGGCCCGGTCGGTCGGACGGCGGCGGCGGCGGTGCGTGTGTGGTGGTGATGCATGATCTCCCTCCTCACAACGAAGCATACATTTGGGAGCCCCAGGCCCCCAACCTCCTCATGAGAAAGCTATATTTAAACCAATATAGCTCTCACAATTTGGAGATGTGGGACTTGTATTTTTCATTCACTTTGCTCTTTAGGAATTCCAACATAAATTACTTCTCCTATTGAGTATATTGTCCAAATGCTTCATCATTTAACCCAGTCCGCCATGAGTTAGAGATTTTTCCACCATTTAAAAAGCTACGGGGACGATCTTCTTAGTGTGCATATTCCTAAACCATAAGAAATGGTTCATGGCTTGCCAAACCTTATAAATTAGCTTCTGAGGTAAGATAATAATTCTTGACGAATAAACAGTCAAAGTCAATATTATGGAACTGATTAAAGTAAGCCTGCCAACTTGAGTCAAAAATATGTTAGTCCAACATGCCATGTTTGAAGAAATTTTTCATAAGAGACATTGAGTGCTAGAAACCCCATTAGCAGTAAGAGAAACACCCAGATATGTGCTTCAGTTGCCATAGATTGCATTTTAGAACTCACATACGAGTGTTATGCTTCATGTTTTGAAAGACTAGCAATAAGATATTTGATTTGTTAGCATTTATTTGCAACCTAGTGAAGGAATGGAAACTTTCCAGCATATCAGAAATAGGGCATATGGACTGACTGGTTGGTATAGAGAAAATGAGAAGATCATCTACAAACATAAGGGCCGAAATCTGGGGATCTCTATATTTTGGGCAGAGCTTGAAGTTTGTACGTAGAATCTCTTTGTTCATCATTTGAGTTAGGACTTCCATAGCCATAATGAATAAATAAGATGACATGGGATCTCCCTGCCTTATTCCTTCCTTTGAAATAACCCACTTGGTTACCATTGAGTGACAGGGAATACATTGGTATTGAGATGCAAGTATATATTTAATTCACAAAGTTCTTAGAGAAATCCATTTCAGCCCTGATTATTACAATGCATTCCCGTTGTATAGAATTATATGCTTTCTTTATATCCATCTTCATCATAGCTTTAGGAGATATTGCAGATCTGTTATATCCTTTCAACAATTCAGGAGATAATATAACATTATCTATACTGCTATCAAGTAAAAAGGCGGCTTGGTTTGGAGATATCACAAGAGGTAGGATTCTTTTCATTCTGGATGCTATGATCTTCGATATGCATTTATAAATGAGATTGCAGCAGGTTATTGGTCTAAAGTTAGAGATAGAAGTAAGATTTTCAGTTTTGGGTATCATAACTAAGTTAATTACATCGATGCTCCTAATCATTTTACTACGCTTGAGACAATTGCTAACATCCCTTAACAAGTCCTTTTTAATTATTTTCTAGCAGCTAGTATAAAAATTAGCATTAAATCCATCTGGTCCCCCACAAACATCCCTATTCATCTGAAAAGTACTTTCCTTGATTTCAGTATTGCTAACCTGAGAGCACAAGAATGCTTAGTTTTAAGGGCTAACCTTAGGTAGCTAAAGACCATAAAGGCACTGAGTGACAAGAACATGAGTTTTTGAGTTGCTTAAAAGGTCAATGTAATGATCTAAAAAAGCTTGTTCAACTTCTTTCTAATTATCACAGTCTTTTCCCTTAGATTCATTATTCTTGGTTATTCCAGTTCTAGCTTGCTTGACCTTGACCATTGCATGAAAGTATTTAAAGTTTCTTTCAGCCTCCATAAATCATTTCTGTAACGACCCGTAATTTTCGATAATTAAAAATATTAAATTTAATAAGATGTTGACGTTTAATATTGGAAGAAATTAAAATTTTGTTATTTATTAATGAGAAAAATAGCTAGAATGAAATTTAATAATGTTAATTTAAGGCAATCAATGACTATTTGAATGTAATCTCAATCAATTTGAGTAATTTAAAGTTAATTTGGTTAGAAATTGTACATAAAGAATTAAACCAAATGTTGTATTTAATGGTGAAATTGTACATAATTAATTGAAAGATTGGTTAATCAGTATATGGATTTATTTGCTTGGTTTGTAAACAATAAACATAGGAACGTGTTTGAAATTGTATGTTGTAACAATTATTTAATTATCATTTCACTGTTTGATCCATTCAAATTAAATTGGAAATCAATTGCCAGTAATCTACTTAAATATTGCAGTTAATACGAATTAAAATGATAACTGTAGAATATTGATGTAATAAATGGTAAACCAATGTTAATTATAGCCATAGCGTAATAATTGATTTAATAATAAGAGTGAAATCAAAATAAATAAATTTATTGGGATTTTAAAATTATATTTAATGAATCCATTACCGTTATAATTGAACGCGGTAGTTAGTATAATATATAAATCTTAGGTTTAAGAAGGAAAATTTATTTTAAAAAGATGTTTAATTTCTCTGTAATCAAGAATGATAAAATGGTTAACTTGTAAATTTGAATTTAAAAGTGATTAAACCAGTTTAACAATAATTTATTTAATTAACGTGAAAATTAGCTATTTTGGCCAGTCTTGGATTTTGACGAAACCAATTTCATCGGATCCGTGCAGTGAATTATTGTAAATTTTTAAGTTTCGTAGCGATCGGACTTGCCGTTTGATAGTGCGGGCTCGAAACGGGTAGAAACCAATTAAAAGGGGTTAAATGAATATAATCTAATTTTAAAAGTTAACTTCTATATACAGTGGAATTAGGGTTTGAAATAGATCCATCGAGTTTAAAAATATCGAAAACCAATATTTCGATATATTAGATGACCCATTTTTGTTTCAGGAGCGAAACGGGCTTTTCGGGTTATCGTTATCATTTCGATCCAACCCTGCCTATATATAGGTTGTAATAAACCCTAGCTATTTCTCATATCATTATTTCTGTATGTACATCTTCCTCCTTATTCTCAAATGACAAACACCAAACCTAAACCCCGAATTCAAAACCTAATTTCAATTTCAAAAAAAAGGCGGATCTAGGGCGACTTCGGGTCGCGCTTCAGTTTTTAGAGGCGAACACCCTACAACAAATTTGGGTCAAGAACCAAATGGCTCGGGTCTTGGGTCATTTTGGCAAAAACTCAGAGCAAGTACCGGGGATTTGAGGCAGCAGACCGAAGTAAAACTCAAAGTCGACTTAGGGCCTAAATTTTCCAATCTTGTAACGTTAATAACTTTTGCATACGAGCTTGGATTTACGTGCGGTTTTCTACATTGCAATCGTATCAAAATTCTAGAAATTATGGAACTGGTTTGGCTGCATTCTAAGACTTTTAAATATTTAAGCCAATTTTGGATTTTAAATCGACGACGAATCAATGGTGAGCATTTTAACCCACTCACAACTACTAAATTATCTTATGTTTGTTAAATTAAATTTATGATGTGATTAGAAGTTGATTGATTGCACAGTGAAACGGTCAAAAAATAAAATTAATGGCGTCCTCGTCCCACGAAACCGTAATTCCTCACCCATCTTCGATTCAACCTGGTTTCTCTATCAATTCGACTAGAAATTCTCTCCCCTAGTCTTATGCTCAAGCTGTTACGAGACATCTGCCCACTCGAATTCTAGATCCTAAGCCGCTGCCGTTCTGGATCAAGTCAAGGAAGGGCAAGAGGTTCTGTTTCAAATGCGGCGATCTAAACCATCTCGCTAAATCTTGTCGCGATCCAGTAAGATGCTTCGCGTGTGGTTCTTTTGGCCATAAAAGCTACGGATGTGAGAAGTTTTTGGGACAGATTTGGAAATCCTGATGATTATTTTGGCAAGGCTAGATCTGGTGCTCCTGAGAATTAGATTAACGTCAATAATTCAGATCATTGTAAATAGGGAGTTTCCTCGACATCTATGGTAAATCATGGTATCCAATTCACCCTAAAATACCTGATTTTGAGGGGTTTAATAATCGATCATATCTGGTTCGATAAAGCATTAGGTTTAAAATATCTTGATGATTTGTTTCATCACTTCGATATCATAAATGAGCCGAATTTTGGAAAATATTCTGTCGAAGCCTCTGGCAACCATCCGACCGATGCTCCTCTATCTTCGAGAATCAGCATAGCAGCTTCTGACTGCTTTCCCCGGGATGTTGACGAAGTTATCTTTCTGGTTATGATCCCATTCTTCTGGACCTTGATGTTCTTTCTTGCTTGGATTCGACTTCTCTTTATACTGAGTTGGTTTGCTGCAAAAAAGGTGGTGTCCAGAATCATGAATTCGCTCCTTATCCTAGAAAAAAAATCTTAAATCCAAGTTTTGTGCAATCGAAAACTTTGAGTTGCCTACATTCAATAGTTTCGATTGCCTGTCTTCGAATCCTATTGAGGACAATATTCTAGAATGCTCAGGCAGTGGCTTGGTGGATGTAACTGATCCATTTGTCAATAAACATCAGAAGATTGATTGCTATTCACCTGTAGTTAACTGGAATGAAGTTCATTCATCTGACAACAGTCACTCGAGTTTTTTGAAGTTGGATTGGTTGAAACCCGATGTATCGATCGCCGATGCTTCTTCAGGTTATGTTGATTCTTCCTGTGCCGGCAGTAGGTTTGATTTTCAATCTCCGGAGAAGAGAGGCGATTTTGAGACTTTCCAGGAAGCTCTTATCTCTGAGAGTTTTGTGAAACCAGATTATAATTGCTTGTGTAGTCCGTCTTCTCCTCCTGACAACTTCTTGTTGGATTGGTTAGAGGTCTCTGATTCATCAGAAGTTGAGCATGAATCAGAAGCAGTAGTTTTTTTGGCCTATTTTTAGGAGATTAGGGAGTCGGATTCTTTTGACTTGCACAAATCTGAGGGTGTGCACGTTTCTAGTCCTAAAGACGATCTGGGTGTATATATTCTAGATTGTAAATCAGTTCAATCCGAAGAGCTTCCAGCTTCCAGTTTTATTGGTGTGGATCCAGTATTAGCATCTAGTGTTTGTGGTGTTCCTGTGAGCTCTGGGGTGTCAGTAAAGAGCAATTTTGTAAAGGATTCGGCCCCTTTGTCGAAGAGAGCTAAGGGCAGGAAATCGGTTGCTTCTAGTGGATCCGTTCATAGGAGTGCCAGGATTCGTAGCTGTCAGCTGCAGTCGTTAGGTGAGTTACCTGGTTCGAGTGCTGTGATTGGCACTACGAACTCAGGCTCATGTATGAGTTCTTTTCTAGGTAGTCCCTATTCTACTTATGCATTAGGCAGTCTTTCTTCTGCTGAGTTTAGCCAGTTAGCCAGAGACACTTCTTTTATCTTTTCTGACTTAGAGCTTGATAGGGATTTTATTAGACGTAAGGAACTAGAGAGGGCTATCACAGTTAGTTTATGAGGATCATTAGTTGGAACACTAGGGTTTTAAATGATTTGAATAAATGTGATAAAGTTAGATTGTTCTTTAAAGATTATTCTATTGACATTGCTCTTATTCAAGAAACCAAAATTAATTGCCCTGACATTCATTTTTTCAGAAGATTAGGTGGTTATCGCTTCAGTAAATGGGTTTCTTTACCTTCTGTGGGTTCTTCAGGGGGCTTAATGATAGGTTGGCACAACAATTTCTTTAAATTATTACAATGTATTGTTAAGCAGCATTCTCTTCATGTTATCCTTATCAATCTTTCTGATAGTTCTCTTTTAAGTATTTCTAATGTTTATGGGCCAAACTCTAAACTTAATAGGAGAATTTTATGGAATGAATGCCTTGAATTTAGATCTTTTGCCCCTAGGCCTTGGATTTTGGGGGGTGATTTTAATGTTACGCATTTCATTGGTGATAGATTTCCTAAGGAAGGGGATTACTCTTCTATGGAGGAATTCGATCAATTTATCATCTCTTCTAATTTGATTGAAATTCCTCTTTCTAATAGAGAGTTTACTTGAAGTAACGCTAGAGAGCTTCCTTCCATGGCTCTTCTTGATAGATTTTTTGTCAGTGATGAGGTTGAAGCCAAATTTCCTAATTGTAAAGTAACTGGTTTTCCATTTACCTTATCAGATCATTGTCCTATTTTACTTACTTATGAGTTTCATAGAGTTATTTTAAAGAATTTTAAGTTTGAAAAGATGTGGCTTTTGGAAAATAACTCTGTGAATCTAGTTAGAGGTAAATGGGTTTCTTTGAGCTTCCATAATATCAGAAATATGGATAACACTGCAAAAGCTTTTGTTTCTAAGCTTAGGGATCTTAGGATTTTCCTTTAAAATTGGAACAGAAATGTCTTTGGTAATTTAAAATTTTGTAAAGATAATATTCTTTATGAAATGCCTAAAACTAATAAGATAGAAGAATCTAGACCTCTAAACTTAGGCGAACGAAATGTTCTTTCTAATTTAAAAGAGGAATTAAATTCAATTTTACAAAAGGAGGAGGTAATGTGGAAACAGCGATCCAGAATTCATTGGATCAACGAAGGTGATAACAATACTAAGTTTTTTCGTAATATAGCCAATGGTAGGAGATGTAGTAGTACAATTAACTCTATTTTTGTTAATAATATAGAACTTGTTAACCAAAGAGATCTTAACAAGGCTTTTACAGATTACTATAAGGATATCTTTGGTTCTAAAATTAATAATAGAATCAATGTAAGATGGTCGGATCTTTACCCACCTGATTCCATTGTTGATTTATTAGAGTTAGAGTATCCTTTCTCTGAAGATGAAATTAGAAAAGCTATTAAAGACATGCCCAACGATAAATCACGGGGCCCGGATGGGTTTCCTATTTCATTTTATAATACCTTTTGGGATGTTTTAAAATTCGATTTAATTAATATATTCAACGATTTTTATAATGGTAATTTACAATTAGGGAGATTTAATTTTGCAAATGTTATTTTACTTCATAAAAAGGCAGGTGCAAATAATTTAAAAGATTTTAGACCTATTTATTTGATTAGCTGCTCAATTAAAATCTTTTCTAAAGTTTTAGCTAATAGACTTAGTAAAAGAATGAACGATTTAATTGATTGTTCTCAATCGGCTTTTATCAAAGGTAGAAATATCACGGATGGAGTGGCAGTTGTTCAGGAATATATCAATTTCTGTTGTAAGAATAACATTACTTGTGCAATTTTGAAAATTGATTTTGCTAAAGCTTTTGATTCGGTAGATTGGAATTTTATTGTTGATATTTTTCAGGCTAGAGGTTTTGGTCCTAGATGGATAAATTGGATTATGTCTTTGCTTAGAACAGAAACTCCAGTATTTTGGTTAACGGTATTTTAGGTAATAAAATTCAATCCAAGAGAGGATTAAGGCAAGGAGATCCTTTATCGCCTTTATTATTTAATTTAGCTGCAGATGTTTTTGCTAAAATTATTAAAAGTGCAGTGGATAATGGTTCTCTAGGTAGTGTTAGGAATGATATTTCTCGCAATGGTATATCGTTCTCCAATTTGCCGATGGTACCTTGCTTTTTTCTTCCCATCTGCCTAGGCACATTATAACTCTCAAGTTTGTTCTTTACAGTTTTGAACTTTTATCAGGTTTAAAAATAAATTTTGAAAAAAGTTCAGTTTTAGTCTTAAACGGTTTTGAAAATGTTGAAAACTCGGTTGCTCTTACTCTAAATTGCAAAACTATGAGCTTTTCGTTTGATTATCTTGGTTTTGTGATTAGACCCTCAAAACTCAAGCATGAAGACTGGTTTATTATTATTGATAAAATTAAGAATAAAATTTCTAACTGGAATGTGAGATATTTATCCAGAGCAGGAAGGCTAGTTTTAATTAATTCAGTTTTATCAGCCCTTCCGATTTATTGGATGTCCATGCATTTATTTTCGGATTGGGTTATCGATAAAATTGACAAAATTAGAAGTGACTTCCTTTGGAGTGGAGAAAATGCTAATAATAATATAAAATGTTTAGTTAATTGGGAGACTGTATGTAAAGCCAAGAAGGAAGGTGGTTTAGGGGTTATAAACTTGCGTAATATGAATTTATCATTGCTAGGTAAATGGTTATGGAAGTTTAAAGATATTAATGATAATGCTATTTGGAAAGAGCTTATTTCTAAATATTACTATAATGGTAATAGTAATTTATATCAAACCGTTTCCCCATCCACTTATAATTTTTCTAATTTTTGGAGAAACATTTTAAAATGTCTTGAGGTTTTTAACTTAGGAATAAATACTATTGTTCATTCTGGTAACCGTACTTCCTTTTGGCATGACCGTTGGATTTCGGTCTTACCTCTTAAACTGGAATTTAAAGAGCTTTACGATATTTGTAATTTTAAGTTTGCTCTAATTAGTGAGGTTTTTTCTCCTGATAATGATCCTCCTTGGAATTTCACCTTTAACAGAATTTTGGTAGAAACAACTCATAGGCTTCTTCATTTGCTTTATGCAAGATTAAATCTTTACAATATTGATAATGATAATGATATTCATGGGATAGAAGTAAGAATTATACTTCTAACTCCTTTTATAGGTTTATTAATTTTTCAGGTACTATAAACAATTCGTTCAAATTGGTTTGGAAATCAAATGCCCCTCCTAAATCTAAAATTTACATGTGGTTAATATTGCATGGTAAACTTAATACAATTGAAAACTTAAAAAGAAAGAACATTCATAATGATAATAAATGTTATTTTTGTAATTTGCATCTTGAAGACATTAAGCATTTATACTATGATTGCATGGATTCTTATTACATTCTTAATAATGTTCTCAAAATTTTCAATTTTAATATCATAACTAAAATTTCGGATTGTGACTTTTACTGGAATAATTTTAGATTCAGGTTTAAAAAGAATATTAGATATCTACTTGACTCTTTATTCACTATTATTAGTTGGTATATATGGTTTGAAAGAAATCAAAGAATTTTTAATAATAATAGTAGTCATATTAATAAATTGATTTATACAATTTCTTCTTTCTGTTTTCGTTGGAATTCTAATCCCAAATATAAATTAGCTAACAGTAATTCGTTTAAGGGGTATCTTAATATGGTTAGCTACAATATTCATTATTTTAAGAACAATTTACTTTTTAATGACATCAGTACTAATATGAATATTTTTTCAAATTCATACCATCGCCCATCGGTTAATCATAACCTACTTTTGATTACGGATTCTTAGTTTTCTTTTATTTTTGGTTTTTACTTTGTTCTTTTTTTAGTGTATTTGTTTTGAAATATTTTAATCCTGTTGGTACTAGTTTTGTCTCCTTTTTGTTTTCTTTTTTGTTTTCTCTCTTTATTAATACAACATATGTAAATTATTTATAATATACATATATATGCATAATTCTTACTTTTTACATAGTCGCCCCCAGATGCAGATTTGAGTGAAAGGTTTCCAGGTTCTTCTTCCAGGTCCCCTTATCTTCAAAGCGCATGTTTTGGTTTGTTGAGAGACTTTCAGAGAGGTTCCTTGCTACAGATTGGCATTTCTTCCGTTGTTCAGAGATTCTAGTGTAGATTTTCCTATCCTGCATCTCGTTTATCTTCACTTCAGAGTTGAGGCTTCCTCTTTCCTCTTTGATCCTGGTGCATGGAGTTTTTCTGCTTTTTGTGTTGCTAAGAGTCTCCGAGATTTTTGGAGCATCATTCTGGTCCGGATGCACAGAGCTTTTTTCTCTTTTTGTTGCTTGGAGCTATTGAGATGTATAGTGCATCTTTATCCTTTTTTATCTTTGTTTTTAGTTTTGTTACCTGCCATGCATGTTGGCAGCACCTTGCTTTTGTGTTATATATATATTTGCATGTGTGCTCTCCTCTATTCTATAGAGGATCACACATTTTCCTCAAAAAAAGAAGTTGATTGATTGTTGTTTGGTATATTTAAATTGTCATTCCAGTCATACCTAAATTTTTCTGAATATATTTTCCATTTAATTTAATATTGAATTTAAATTGCCAGTTAATATATGTTAATGATAATCAGTTAATCATTGTTGTTTATTGGCTGATTTGAATGATGATTTTGATGGATGTTTAATTGTTGATATTGGATGACTGGATGTTATGTTTATTTTATATGTTTTTGTCACACTATAAGTTTCCTTAGTTTATTGTTAGTAAATTAGTATGGGTTGAAATGATACATACCCGAACGATATATAGATTAGGGAAACATCATTATGGGTTGAAATGATAGACTCGAACGATTTTACGGATTTTGAATTTCACTCGAGATTGCGGTTTAAAATGATATATGACCATAGGGTAGAAAATTATATACGGAAAACGAATTGGTTAAATTAAACGATTTTAAATTCCAAATTTTTGAATTCAGTTAAATGATATTATGAAATAAAATTTGATTTATATAAACTGAATTATTTTTCAAATCCAAGTTTAAAAATGTTGAAATTGAAAATTTAAAGATGAATTTTGAAATATAAATAAATTTATCAAAAATTATCCTAACGTTTGAATATTTTAAACTTTGAAATCTAAAAGGAATTTGAAGTGGTTTAAAATTGTAGTCCGAACATGGATTTGAAATCGATAAATTAAAATGGTTTTTATGGGAATTTGAATTGAAATAAAAATGGAGTTTTGTTGATTTGAAATCTGGATATAATCCAGATTGGTTGAAATGGAAGAAATAGTTTAATTTGATATTATTTCCAAATTTATTATTTTAATATAAACAATTTATAGATATATTACTTTAAAATTCAGATTTATTTAGATTTTCAAAATATTTACTATATAAACCATTTTATATTAAACTATTAAAACTATATTTAATCTATTATTAAACCATTTTAATACATTTTATAACTGTTTTAAACTATTCAATCTATTTTAAAACTATTTTAATCTATTTTAAACTATTTTAAGTTATCTTGGTCTATTTTAACTATTTTAACCATTTAAAGTATTTTAAATTATTTTAATCTATTTTAAACTATTTTGATCTATTTTAAACTATTTAAACCATTTAAACTATTTTAAAGTATTTTAAAGTATTTTAATCTATTTTAAACTATTTAAACCATTTAAACTATTTAAAACTATCTAAACTATTTTCAAAAATTCATCCTGCCCAAGGCTGAATTGTTTATTTTTAAATCCTGGATTTGAAAGCAAATATGGTTAAATGATGTTATAACCTAAGTTGGGATTTGAAATTATATTTTATAGTGAAATGGCATATTTGAGTAAGTATGATGATTTTGGAATAAGGGTTTAACCTATTTTGAAAATACGATTTCGAAAGTGAATATGATTTTGTAAGTGATATGTTTTTTGAGAATATTATATTTTGATATCAATATGAAATGGTTTTGGAAATGTAAAAGAACCATCTGGTGTGAAATAAGCGTTTGGTTGCTAAGGAGACCGGGATCGGATATTGTAATACTCTCTGCCAATATCGAAAACCACTTTAACAACTGTGTACATAGTGGAGATTGCAGAATGAAGTAAGATGGTTTGGCGAGTGATTCTGTATGAGGTATTATCGTAGCCCTGACTCCTCCTATCGGCTAAAACAGGAGCTATGTCCAGCCAAGTGAGATTGCACCTTCTATGTGGTACATTTCTTAGATACCATATTATGACTTTGTAATTGATTTGGTGGTCACCCCTTAATTTGATTATAGGAGTGTATATTGAGGTGAGCGGTAGTAGCTGCTACGCATCACCACCAGTCTGGGAGTGAAAATGGTAGAATCCTACCCAGGCATTGCCTCGCGTACCTTGTCACATGCCTTATTGCGCCCATTATGAGTTAGGTTTGTGTCATACCTGTAGAGTGCTCCATGATAGCCCACCAGTTTACGGTGGAGTTTACGATACTATATAGACCACGACATTATATAAAATATAATAAGGGGGATATGAGTAACGTCTTAACGCTAATTTAATACTTTAATTTATTGTGGACATATTATAATAACGTATTGTACTATGTATGTAGATAGTATAACGGATCCTTCGGAGATGGAAATACCAAACATCTCTTAAGTTATTGCATGCACGTTAGACACTGGATAGTAGATGTAAAACCCCGTAAACATCTCTGAATTTGTCACACTCATATTTATTTACAGTTGGTTTAACTTACATAAGATCTTTTAGTTCCGAATTGAGTGTTTTGTCTTTTCATTAAGCTCGGGTCAGTCTGAGCTTTTCAGTGTATTGAAGACCTTATTTTCGAAGGATGAAGACGAAGATTTAGTACTATTATTATTTATTATATTTATCCCACTCATCATGTTGTTCCACTACATTATTTATTTATTCCTGCTGTATGTATAACTCTATTTATATTGTAAAGTGTAATCAACTGTAATTGTAAAATAGCTTCATGAACTGTTTATTTGATTATTATATTTTGTCATTCCACTATGAGATTTTATGTTTGTGTTTCTTTCATTTCTCTTCTATTTATTATTTACCCCATAACAATTCTCCCTTTTGAATGGTTTGGATTCAATATGTGTAGTTTATTGTTGATCTAAACAGTCCAAGAAGGTGGGCCGTTACAATTTCTATCTAGGCTTCTATCTTTTAATGCTACATTCCACCTCTAAATCTTTGTTAAGATGCTCAGTTATTTCATGCTCTTTTATAGACAACATAACATTGTTAGGTTGATCAAGCATTTGCCCTTGAGTTGGCTCTAGCATACCAGTCAACTCACTTGTCAGCTCATCTCCCCACCATATTTTTCTTTGACTATAACCTTAATGCTTCCTTGTTTGCCTTCAATTTCTACTGAAAGACAAACGTAGGGTTTCCAAAATAATTTGTAGACTAAGCAAGTTTGATAATATTTGAAAAGGTGTTTTCTTCAGCCCAAATATTAAAAAATTTAAAATTAGATTTTAATTTAGTGGCTTCATCCCTAAAAGAAACAAGGATCGAGGAATGAACCTGAATGTAACGGAGGGAGGACTGAAAGGGAAAGATGTGGCTAAATGGTGAGAGCTTTGAAATTATGGAAAATATGATCAATTCTACTCATGATTCTAACTTCACTTCTACTTGTATTATTCTAGGTATAATTAGGACTAGAGGTAGGAGCTTTAATCAAAGATGAGCAAGAAATCATGTCATTTAAGGGAATGATATCATTAAAGGAAAGAAGGGATCATCAATTCTGTCTGTGAGTTTCAACATACAGTTGACGTCACCTAAAGCAAACCATAGGTGACTTTCCTATCGGAAATAAGGGATGTAATCAGCAAAAGTTGCCCAGTAGAGGGAGAGTTATGGCCATATACAAAGGTAATTTGCATAGAGGTAGAGGATGTTAGGTATAGGACATGGAATTGCATGAATTGAAGGTGAAAAAGTATGGGAGCAAGCTGATACGATACAATGTCACTCAAGATAAGAAGTCTTCCATAAGGGGATTGCTCATGATTATGGTAGCTATTCCAGGAGGGGTTGAGGTAATTATCAGCCCTGATGGATAATGCAAGATTGAGTTTGGATTCTATAATAGAAATGATTTCGATATTATGTTTTAGAATGAGAATTTTGGCCTGGCAAGTTTAATATCATTGTGGGAACCCCGTATATTCCAAGCACAAATGTTGCTTCTCATAAATTAAACAGTAGGGGATTTTTTGTTTGCCTAGTACTCCTCTTGAAATAATTAGATGCTTGATTGGTTACGAGAAAGTTGTCCCAAAGGGAATTGGCAGTCCCTCATCCAGATGAAATTTACCCTGACTATTTTTCTTCTTGGGATTTATTTTGTTATTGCTTGGTTTATGAGAGTTTGGTTTGTGAGAAGGTTTAGTGTTGGTGGAATTTGGATTATGAGATGCAATATTGGTTTCGGGAATATTGTTCAATGAGGATTTTAAGTTTTATGGCTAACTTAGCGAGGATTGAATATGGAAATAGGTCTAACGTCCCCTATCTAGAGGCCCAAAGCCAAGCGCTACAGATGCTGCAGTCATCTATAGTACTGACTTCCGATGACTAAATACAACAATGTTAATGGTATCTATAATATCAAAAGCACTTGAATATGAAATGAATCACAGATTTCAAAACAACATTTTTCCATTACATTTCAAAATAGATGTTCCATATTTAGATTACATAATCCCATAGCGTTTCCTGGGCAATGATAAAATATACTTATTACAAAATACGTCAAGAGAGACATATGAAGATGCCCCCTTGGATGATCAGAGTCATATAGTCATAATTGACTTAATACTTACAAAGCGGAAATAAACACAAAATAAAGAACTGCAACTCCTAAATAGCTATCCGTTAGCCTCTGCTCGCCTCCGGTAGCTTTATTCATCATCTTACTAAAACCTAAAAGAACCTCAACCCTCAGCCTAATCAAATCAATTTTGAGCACCCGAAAGTTTAAGGGAAAAACAGAAACTTCGAGTCAGACATAAAGTGTAACGACCCGTAATTTCGCTACTTCGAAAATGAGAGATTTTGTTTGTCTTAAATTTAAAAAGGTTTAAAACTTAAATAAGTATGTTATATATAATAGATAATAATAGAGAAATTATTTATCCTTATAATTGATAATTTAAAATGTATAAAATTTGGATTTTAGAACAAATCAACAAAAGATAAGTTTTGTTAAAAATAAATAAATGCTTAAATAAATAGATTTAAATATTTATTTAAAATGATAAATATTATCGAAAACATTTCGTAAAGGTAATAAAAGTATATTAAAATATTTAAAAGTATGTTTATAATTGTTTTAACAAAATAACCAAATTTTGTCGCATTTTGTCAGTTTTACATACACTGTAAAATTAGAGATTTTGATATTATTTAAATATGATTTTAAAATATAAAGAGACATGTTTAATTTATTTAAAGAAGTAAAAATTTAATTTTTAAATTTGGCTTACATAAATAAATAATTTAACTAAAATGTCAAAATGTGACCGTAAAACATTTTGTCGAAATTCAACGTTTTGTCAATTAAAAGTTGTCGCAACGTCGTCGCACCTTTATTTTCTTATATACAAACAAATATTCAAATAGTATAAGTATTAATTAATTCATTAATCAAACTTACTTTTACTAAACGTACATAGAAAATTCTAGAATATAATTAAGAAAAAGTAAGCACAAAAAGACAAACATGTCGTTTCAAAGCAAAAAGTAAACATCAAATCAAATCAAACATAACTATTATATTCTTTACTTAATACTTAAGTAAAAATGCATAAAGTAATTATTTGAAGTGTGATGTTAAGTGTTGAAAAAATAATGTTGCTTAAAAGCTATGTAAAGGATATTTTGACCTTTTTACAAAATATTATTTTAACCCAAAACTTTTTCTATAAATAAGCATCAACTTTCTCACTTTTTTACACTTCTTCTTCTTCTTCCTTTTTCAAGCTTTTCTTCCACTCACTAATGGCTTTTTTTCTTCTCTTTTCCTTACTAACTTTTTCAAAATCATATCAAACAATGTCAAAACTCCACCAAACTCTGCCAAAGACCTTAGAATACCATTAAAACATGGTTTAGCATCTAAAAATGGAAGAAATGATGGAGGAGAGGTTGGAACCATGGAGGCTGAACCTATGGAGGAGAAGGAAGCAAGTTGGAAAGCTCCGAAGCAAGAAAAATATAATAAAGTACTACTGGAATCGATTTAGGAATCTACATAAAAGATTGGTGGAGTGGAACTAATCGTGAGTACTCAAATCATAGTTTTATGTTAGCAAAACATAAGTTGATAATACACATGTTAAATTAGAAATTAATATGTTGAATATTGGTTGATATATTGGATGATAACTTGGTTGATATCATGGTTGATTATATGCTTATGATATGCATGATAACTTGGTTTGATAAATGATAAGAGAAATGGTTAGTAAGTACAGTTAATTAAATGAGAATTAAATCCATATAAATGTGTGCATGGAAATTATTTAGCCTCTTAATGATTTTAAATAATCTAAAAAGATTGGAAATGATATTATATTAATATGATATTATAAAGTGAAATGAAATGGAATATGAGTTTGAAATATAAAAATATTATTTAAAATGAGTTTAAAATGATTTAGAAATTTTTTATAAACATTTAAAAGTGTTTTCAAGAAGTTCGAAAAGAAATTGAAAAAAAAGTCAAAACTATACGCATCGCGTAACGGTAGTTCGCGGTTTCGCGCCATAAAAGTTAAATGAGTATACAAAGTGGAATATAGCTCGAAATTCTCCAAGATAATAATTTTTCGGTCTATTCTATCCATAGTTTTCCAACGAAGAAAGAAAATCAAGATTTCATCAAGTATATTTTGAAATATGTACAAAATAATTTTATAAAAACATTGTGGTTTTGCAGTTCGTAATCCAATAAGGTATTTCTTAATAAACGATATTTTTAAATGATTAAAAATATGAAATAAATTTGATAAATCTATTAAAATGTATTAAAAGAGATTTATGTAGAAAATATGGATTTCTAAATGATATAAAAGTTGTTTTGAAGAATATAGCTTTTAAAACGCTATTTGCAACACTTTTCGCAGCAGTTTGAAATAACTTTTGAATGTTGTTTTGAACTTAACAATTCTTTCCCAAGTCATTTGTGAAAGATTTTAAAAGAATAATTAAGTAATTTAAAGGGGATTTGGAAGTTTTAATAAGAGTTTGAATAAATGGTTAAGATGAATTATTTATACCACTTAACAAAAAGTGAAGAATACTGAATGTAGTAACAAACTGGATATGCGGAAATGACTAGTACATTTGTCCCGCCTGGAAAGATGAAACAAGGTGTTTAACTAAGGTAAGGGATGGAAAAACCAGTGCCTTGAACTTACCCGGCCTATGTTTATTCTTTTTAGGCAAGGGGTGGAATAGATCGAAAGGAAAGTTCGGATGCTCTAAAAGATCACATTTAAGTTTTTCCAAAAGAAAAGAAAAGAAATAAATTCTTTGAATGTTATTTAACTACTTAACATCTTTTATTTGATGATTGGTATGAAGGAACCATGATCAAATTTGGGTGATTCCTATCCGAAGAAGCGGGATCGGATTTGGGTGATTCCTATCCAAAAATCACTTCAAACTAATTTTCGAAACCCCATATGAAATTAACATCTTTTTGTCGATGATTAATACAAAGGAACCGGGATCGGATTTGGGTGACTCCTATTCGAAAAATCAGGATTAGATTTGGGTGATTCCTATCCGAAAATCCCTTCAAACTAATTTTTGAAATAAAACATATTGAAGACAATGATCATTGATGAAAAAGATCTTCATGATGTTGAATTACTTGCCATTGGTCCCTTGAGGTGAAATTTACCATATTTAAGGTGGCAGTAGTGCTATGTTATGAAAATCTTCGATTTGCAAAAGTATGATTTGAAGTTAAGAAAGAAATCTTTGATTAAGATTTAATGAATGATCTGGGAATACTTTCCCTAAGGTAAAAGTTATAACTTGAATATAAGAAATCTTTGATTAAGTTTTAATGAATGATTTGGAAAGGTTTTCCAAACTAAAAGAGAAAATGACTTGGAATTATTCCACGATTTAAGAAAGGTTTAAATAAATCAAATGATTTGATAAATGATACTTAATGATTCCATGTACATTTGAAAAGAAAATGGAATAAATTGAAAGAATATATCTAACAAAAATATTTTATTTAAATAGAAGATAAAGTAATTGATTGATGATTGATATCCACGTATGAACTTAACATCTTTTTATGGATAATTGGCTCCGAAGGAACCAAAGTCGGATTTGGGTGATTCCTATCCGAAAACCACTTTGAACCAATGTATATGTTCGAAAGTGAAGACATGCTGAAAATGATGATTATTGAAGACTGTGGATCTTCATAGCATGAGTACTGCTTGTTGACATGCTATAGTCACTTCCATTATAGAGTTATTTACAGTAGTGGTCTCCTTGTTGTGGGGATTTTTTGGATTGCAAGGACTACTTGCTACTAGTGATAGTAGGAGAGTGCCTACAGTTTCGTTCAGTCCCATAACGAACTTGTATGGACGAATGTCTAATGTTGCATTTCTGAGATACAATTTTTGCCTTTTAGAAATGTACATCTACTTGGTGGCGAAGAAGGCAACTTCTCTTATCTTAACACCCTTCTCTGAGTCATACGAGCTCAAAGGTTGTATGCTTGTGGGAGTCAAATAGTGACTAAAGGAATGACAATGTGGCATTCAAAGTGGAACTTGTTATGATCAAAGCGTGGTTTTGTATGAAAAGCGTGGTTTTGAAGAATTAAGCGTAGACTCAATAGCCTCACATCCCGGAAGATGATATGTGATACTAGGTGGTTTGACCGACACAAACCCGGAATAAGTGAGTATGTATGTTGGTGTCCAATACGTTAGGCCGTATGGAGGATACGTCCCTCAAGGCATTTAATTGACCCATTTGGATAAAGTGGTTAGCTTGATAAAAGCATGGAACTACCGGTTATCATTAGTTGTGTAGCAAGCATAGTTCCAAGTGACTAGTTGAGAAAAGCAATTAAGGCACCGTGGGAACTATGTTTGTTATGCATGGATCGGAGAAAAGGCCGCTAGTTCCCTATCATGTTGGAAATCCAATCCCAATACGAGATTCACGGTTTTGATTGTATTCTCAAAATAGCTGTAATGACTTGCAAACATTTCAGCTACCACTTTTGGTATCATACTTTCTATTCGGAATATTTCGTTGACCCAGTCTGGATATATTCCCTTAGATTTAGTCTAGATATTGATACCTTATTTGAATAAGTTTATTTGAAAAGTGTTTTCAAAAGAATGTCATTAAAATAATATCAAGCGTATTTTGGTATAAAATGTTTTGGTTATCATAAGGTAAAAACCCGTTCATACTTATGTGTGGGCATGGTCTTATGAGATACCCTTCTTTCAAAAGTTTTGATAGCATCGTCATTTTTGATAGCATCGTCATGATCTATGCATTTAAACTTTAGAGTATCTCACGCTGGTTTATCAAGCCTGATCCGGGTACTTTTAATACTCGGGATCAGATCCGAGTAGTTTCAGGTTTATTTGAAAAAGCTTGGAGTTTCCAAAGGAGAGCTAAAGATCTTCATCATCGTATGGACATATTCTATTATCCAATGTGGTTTGTTAGTGTTAGTTTGATGTTTGTCAATAATTGTAAGGACATGTGTTTATAATTGTCCAGGCTGGATCTAGGTTAGACTTTGATATTGTATTTTAAAACTTTCCACTGTAAAGATTATTATTGAAATAATATATGTTATTCCATTCGTGTGAGATTCTGTTCCATCTTTATTTTTCTTTTTACCCTTAATGAACCATCTATTCATGCAATTTGAGTTGGACATGTGTGGTTTATTGTCGATTCAAATGGTATGGAAAATGGGCCATTACATAAAGGCTGGTGTGAATAATACTATACATCCAGTTATTAACGTTAAGTGAGATCACGCAGCTTAGTGGAACGGGTTTCCCCTCACTAACATTCTTTTAAAACAAATCTTTTGCAGACCTTTATCCTACAACCAAAACTGGTTAAAAATTTAAAGCATTATTATGTAAACATACATATCACGTAATAAATGGACTATCTATCCGAACACTATAGTTTTGCTTGGATTACTATTAACCTTTGGCTGACTCGGGCCTCCCAGACAAAATAACAAAATTTATCTAACATCTGTTAGACACAGCTCTTCTCGACGATCTGTCCTTAACTATCCATTAAATACTTCTCTCTTAGATGGTCTGTCCCTAACTTAACATCTCCTAGTGTAACGACCCGGAATTTTCGATTCTGAAAATTCCAGATAGTTAGTGAAAAGAAGGAAAAGAAAGAAGAAAGAGAAAGAAGGAAAGAAACATAAACACCAACATTACACATTCGCAGCGGATAAAATATAATAGCAAATAATAATAACTGTTATACAAAAGAAAACTGTATCTGTCAATTTATATTTATATACATCAGAGGTACACAAATACATAAACACTGGACAAAAATAATCATGTCCAGATACTACAATATCACAGCGGAAACTCTTGTTACGTTCCTGCCATCCAGCTCGCCTCCTGAGCTCCAGAACGTCCATACCTGAAAGTCTACAATACTCGGTCTGACCCGAGCATTACATCAAAGTAACACCCGTGTCAGGCTGGAAACCAGCGTGAGTAAACTCATCTAACAAGGAATATCCCAAAACATACAACTTATATAAACCCGGGGTAACTCGGCGAACTTGTGTCAATTTACAACTTCTCAAGTCATTATAGACATCAATCATTACACACATTAATTTCTAAGTACCTATAGTTAGATTAAATGGTCCAATTTACTTAAATCTTTCCATACCAGTCTATTGATTTCACAAATCAATCTATAAAGAATCAAAGTGGTTTTGGGTATTTTCTAATACCCGACTCCGGTCTCTTCGAATTCAGTTCATCTTAACACATGTCATTTAAGTGAAATGCAACTCAACTTTAAATTAAAGGTGTCACCCCTTTTTTTTCCTGTGATTCATCATCGACAGATAACCACACTATCATTGCCCACCAACCACATCCTATCACGAACCTTTTCATATCAGGGGTATCAATCAATTCAGGGTATTTAATTATCATTTAATCATACATAAGCAAGATAAATCAATCACACCATCTCGAATAAATCTAATTAAGCATAATTGAATTAAATGAATTACCTTTAAGTCCTGCTTATTAATTCATTTCAACCCAATTGATTTACCATCCCATATTTATTCATCTTAATTAATCCTCCTTGATTAATTATTCTCTGATCACATTTAGCTTATCATCATTATCTATTTATTTCCATCAAGTAATTATACTTAACCATATCCCGTGAATGGTTATCATTAATTAATTGTATCTATTAGTCAACTCCAATTACTTATGAACAGTAATTACCCCTCGATAATTACTTAATTAAGTAATTAATTCCTTCCTTAATTATTAATCTCTTTTGATTAATTACACCAGGTAATCTATCCTTAATTACTTCTACTAAGTAATTACCCTTTAATTACTTCCCAATAAGTAATTCCTTTTAATTAATTAATTACATCCTGTAATAATGGATTACTTCACTAAATCTCATCAAATATTTACATTTAATTAACCTCCAAGAGCTTACCTTTAATTAATTATCAAATAAATTTTTAATCGGGTAATCCATCTCGTGATTTCCCTCACACCAAGTTAAATAAATCTTAATTACAGATTAATTATCTTTTAACCAATAATTATTAAACCTTAAGTATTGATTAACACAACTTAATCCCAAATTAGATATTTCTTAATTACCAGTTAATTAGTCATTAAATTACTTAATTACTTAACTAATAATCATTCATTAATTAACTTAAGTAGTTAATTTCAAATTTATTTATCATTTAATCCAAACTCTAATTACAGTTTAATTATTCTTAATTACCTTTTTTTTCTAAAAATAAAAAAAAAATTGAATAATTAATCCCTCTTAACTAACATTTAAAAGAGATCTTCTTTAACTTGAAAATTAAATCATTATTAACTACAAATCTTTATTGTTAATAATTTTATACTTATCGTAAATTAATTACCAAATTGAAATAATTAATTAAGAGTTAAAACATTTTAAAGTATTTACTAAAATAATTAAGACCTGTATAAGTCTTAACTCAAATTAGAACAATATTTTTTATGTTCATAGAGATTAAACTGATTAAAGCACAACTTGCTTAACCTTATTTTATAATACCGTAGTACTGTAAAGCCGAGACTCCACTGTTCTTACTCGGGTCACACTTCGAGTTGCCCTTCCATTTCCCCGAGACGTTCACCTATTCTTCCACGCAACACTCTTCTTCTCTTTGTTTTTTTTTAAGTTTAAGTTTGGAACTTAAATCTGGAAAGAACGCTACACAGTCCAGACACAAACTCGAGGCAAACACTATGCTTACTCGACAAACTACTCGAGTACTCACAACAACAAAAAACCCACTGACACAAACCCATGCCCGTACACCTACACAGATCATCCACGATGATGTCACCTCCGGCGCCACCTCGAACAAGTCACCGACCGACCCCACGTGCCACCTCAACCTTCGAACGAGCACTACGAAGCCCTCAACGAAAACTGGACTTCCCTTCGAAACTAAAACTTCGACCATCCAACAAATCGATTCGCCCCTTCTTTCTCTGACCATTGGAGGTTCCGCAACTCCGGCATTGCTTCGCCAACCAACCATGCTACCCTCCCCTGCAATTTCACGCGGCTCGATCAACCAGAGAGGAAGGAAACACCTCTTCTCCGTCCTTAACCAAAAACAACAGTTAACCCTAGAATTGCTTCGATACAACATCTCCTTCAATAGAAAAATTGATTAACAATTTTCCTGATATTATCGGTTTCTAGGCTCACTTCATGCGAAATTGCAACATCGAATAATTTTTCGATTATTGGAAATTGGGTAGAACCCATTTTCAGTTCATCTCCAAATTTCCGTTGGTATTCTCAATGAAAAATCACAATTTTTTTTTATAAATCTTGTTTTCAAATATCAATTCACATTATATACTTGAACCAATGATTCACCGTATTCAAATTCATCATATGTTTGAACTCCCCTGTAAAAAAAATCAAATTTTAAGATGTTGTGCATCACTATTCTACCTTAAACTATTTTTTTAGTTAACTCATGTATAGACAGACTTGTTTTGTTTAACTATAAGCCTAATATAAATCAAATGGTGTAGTATTAAATTCTCTGGTTATTCCCTACCCTGTAAACCCAAACAGAGAAGAAAAGAAAAAAAACATGCACGGTACAGACATATAATTGTATACAGAGTTTTATACCTGAAGAAAATTGTCAAGCACATCCAAATATTATTTATGAATCATATTCACGGATTCAGATTATTTTTAGATCCTAAAATAAATTGGCTTACTCACAACATATTGCTTAACAGGGTTGCTACAGCTTGTTAACAGACAAGCATGCAACATTATTATACATACATACATACATATATATATATCTGTGTGTGTGTGTGTGTGTTTCATCCTAAACAGGCAACCAATCTACTCAACATATTCCAAGGTTTACTTCATGCATTCACACAAGTAAGCAGATCAGGCTTAAAGATGAGGTTACTCACTTTTGATTAACAAATGAACAGAACCTTAGTTTTGAAATTTTGGAATTTTTGTTTTTTCTTTCTTCTGTCTAACAAATAATTTGTTTTACACGATCAAAATCAACTTTCTTTATAACATACCATGCTAAAATTAAATCAGGTAAAGTGATTTAAACCTTTCTTTGAACATATTTTGATTTATTGCAGTTAACAGAAACATACACATATTCATTCAGGCATGCATCAAAAATTCCATTTGTATACCCAGACAACACCCATCCCAAGTCATATTTAATGTTACTGTTATCATTGATTGAGGCATGCATAAATTATACATATGATTTAATCTAAAAGAAATTAGAGTGTACTCACCTGTAAAATGATGAACACATCCCTCCCCCCCTTTTTTTTAAACTGAAACTTGATTTTGAGAAGGTTTTGTTTTCCGGGCTTGCTTGCTTCTGTCTATATCTCAATTTGAAAAGAAGATGCTTGCAAGTTTTGTTCCAGGTTGAAGAGAAACTTGCAGGCTTATGCTTGATTTATTTCAGATCTGGGATTTCTCCTTTTTTTAAAAAAATTGAATTTAGTTTTGAATTTCTTTAAATCTGATTTCACTTTTCATTAGAAGAAAAAGGTTTTGAACAATAATGAATTGTTAAGTTTTTCTAATAAATTTCAAAAATAAATTAACATTGCCACTTGTTACCAATGTTATAACATGTTTTACAAGTGTCTTCTTATGAGTTCAAGGTCTAACACATGTTCATTGTCTTTATTTAAAATCAATTCCTTATTTAATTTAACATAGGAGTTTTTATTATAATGTATATACCCTTTATATTACTTATATTATGTTTATTTATTTATATTTTTAATATATATATATGTGTGTGTGTGTGTGTGTGTAAATTTATATTTATACTTCTCTTTTATTTGCATTTATACGTACTTTGAGAAAATAAAATTTTGAAACTAAATTTATAAATGAATAATCACATTTCGATATATATATATATATATTTAAATCCAATTTTATTTCAAGACATTTATCTTTTGAATTTCAAATTTTAAATTCAAATCTCTATTCAAAATTCACTCACAATATATGTTTATTCTTTGAATTCCAATATTCTAATCCAAATCCAAATCCAATTTAAAATTTAATTTAAGTTCAATTCAAATATAAATATTTAAACAAAACACAAATTCAAATTGGTAAATAGATATTTTACTTTAAATCTATTTATATATATAAAAAATAACACATTATTATTATTGTTTTAGAAACAATCAATTTTATCAATATTAAATAATTATAAAGGAGATTATCACATTTATTTGTTCAATAATTTCAGAAGTCAAATTAGATAACTATTCAATTACCTAATGCCTGAAAATCAGGGTTATCACATTCCTTCCCCCTTAGAATCTTTTCGTCCTCGAAAAGGAACGAAGTCAGATTTATTAAAATGCTTGTAATCGGATAAATTCTCTTTGATTATTTAAAACACTTTTAAAATCTATATAGTATTATAAATTAGTTTTTATGAAAATAGTTTTTTTTTATAACTCGATGTTTCAATAAGTCCATCCTCATTCTCATAGAAATTCGATCATACGTTGATCAGGCGTAAGACTAAAAATCTACAAGTGCTTGGCAGACCCATTTTCAACATCCAGTGAAAATACTTTGAAAATAATTTTATTGAAAATATTGAAAACAGTTTTTTTTTTGGAAAATAGAGGATATATCTTTGGTGAGAATGCTCTGGAAATCATCACCCCCATCCATGGTCATAGTTACATTCCAGGGTTACGTTGCCATCACAGCAAAAGTCCATGTAACTGCAGGCTCTCCGCGGCCTCTCGATTACGCCATGGAACCCACACAACAGATCACAGTTACATTCAGGGTTACGTTGCCATCACAGTAAAAGTCCATGTAACTGCAGGCTCTTAGCGGCCTCTGATTTTCGCTGTCGAAATGAAACCTCTCCACTCCTACATAGGTCGCAGTCTGCCGATATAAAATCAAACGCAGACTGTTGGCTCTCAGCGGCACACACGACTTTCGCTATGTTATACCATAGGTCGCAGTAACATCCTGGGTTACGTTGCCGTCGCAGCAAAAGTCCATGTAACTGTTGGCTCTCAGCGGCACACACAACTTTCGCTATGGTATACTCTACTCATAATCCTCAGGAACTAGTTTTGTCCGGACTCCTCACAGGATCAACTTTAGAACCCCCCTTGGGGTTCAAGGCAGCACCACCCGGTGGTAATCTTGAGAAGTTCATTTCAAGGAAGCGCCTTTTTCCCCAGAGCCATCAACAAAACATTTTATACTATACATATATAGCATCTTCAAATCATACACTTAGTATGATCTCATACAAAGCTCCTTTACACAAAATCGATTATCCCAAAATCGATAATTCTCAAACTAGGCTTTCCAAATTCAATATTGATTTTACCCAAAAATCAAAAGCCTTTCCAAATTCATAGGTTCCCAAAACATCTTTCCAAAATCCTCATATGATCCTTTATATATATATAATTTTAAAACTTTGGATCATTTCAAACTTGTATAAAACTCCTTTTATGCTTCAAACATTTTCAAAAACCCTTTTCTTCTGGCAAAAGATTGATGAAGGGGAGATTCATTTTATAAAACAAAGATATTTAACTTTGTTTACTTAAAATCAAATATTCAAATTTGATTACTCCTTTCAATATCATTTTCATTCAAATCCGTACGATGTACACATATCATTCGTACGCTATACCAATCTGATCGCTCACTCGATCACACAATTTCACTTCCGAACTAGTATCGTCCACCCGACTTCCTAGTGCGGACACAGATCTGGTTTCTTGATCAGAAACCAACATTCTCCTTGCATAGTCATAACTATGATAGAGAATATCCAGAACCAATCAACAATCCATATCCAGGTTCGCCGTCGAAAATCGAGTGAAAAATCCCACTCAGATCGATATAATTATCTCGAAATTCTGTGCTCGAATCTGGATCAAATCACTATGCGAATAGAATAACATACGTACACCCTACATACTTATCTTTATTGGTTATTAGCCAAATCAATTCTATTTCTATTCACATTCACTTTGATTTTCATTCACTTACTCTCAATTGCTTCAATCCATTCGGATCATCACCTCTATTCTTATTTCAATTGGGTATTTAACCAATAACAGTTTGAACCCCGACCAGTTATTTAGAAAATAGATTGAAAATTTTTAAAATAGATAAGTAGTTGGAAAATAATTATTAATTTGTAAAATAGGTGTAAAATAGTTAGAAAATAGGTGTAAAATAGTTAGAAAATAGTTAAAATAATTATAGAAATTTAGATAATCGCAAAATAATACTAAGATAGTAATTAGTTTTATAAAACAGTTGAAATATAGTAATTACTTTATAAAACGGTTGGAAAATTGTTAAACAGTTTCTTAAATAATTGTAAAACAAGTATAAGATAGTTTGGCTTTAAAAAGAAAGGTTGTATATACAATAAATAACTTGAAAAAAAAACAGGTTTATATTAAAACAATTTATATCAAAAAATAATCTAGAGTCAAAACTGTTCACTTTCCAATCTCCATTCTCATTAATTCAATTTTAATTTTCTCTACCATTTAAATTGACCCAGTTCCAATTTAAATAACTTCAATTTCCATTAAAATTGACTCAACCCAATTCAAGTTGGATTAACCTCGGTTTCTTTCAAAATTTTAACTTTATTCAACCTTGATCTCAAATTTCTACTAATTCCAATAAATTTCAATTGAATTAGTTCCAATTTTAATTCATTTCTACTCCTGTTTGAATTAATTCCAATTTCAAACTCCATTTCCAAATCAAGTTGAATTATTCTTGATTTCTTCCCAAATTCAATTCACATTTTAAAGATTATTAATAACAATAGGATGATATCATCCAATTATTGCAAAACATCCATCCATTTTCAATTTTCGGATCTCAAACCCAATTTGAGATCACTCAAACTCTCAAATATAATCAATCATTTAACTTTCCAAGTTAAAACTTAATTTCATCCGGAAATTTCCAAATCAGGTTGATCATTTCAACTTATTTAACCTTTCCCAAGTTAAATTCAATCAATCCCGTTTAACCTTACTCAAATTTGAATTCCCTTTCAAATTTTAATCTTCTCATAAATAATCTTCCCACTTATTAAGTTCAAAAACTTATCACTTTGGGTAACATATCTCATTCCAGATTTAAAACTCAACATTTAGAGTTTATCTCAAACCATCTTTGATATTTAAGTATATCCATACACATACATATTTACTTCTTGGCCTGCCAAGCCAATTTCTAAAATTTAAACCACCTTTGGTTTCAATTCAAACAAATTTTCTTTAAAATTTTCAAACATTTCTTATTTTTAAAATAAGATCGTATTCAAAGTAGTTTGAATAATATTATTTTCTTTAACATTTTGAAACCAATTCAAATATTTAAACTTAGAATTCGGGACAATTTGAAACCCACTTTTATTTATATCCTTTCACATTTACAACTATTTTCTTTTTAAATGGTTACTTCCTTAAAACATTTTATTGTTTATTGAAAACCAATAATCCCATTATTAAACACAATATCCATTCTATTTCTGGTTTGAAATCAATTCTAATTCATCTTATTCTAAAATACTTCTCTAATTCAAGATTTCAATTTTTGTTTGAATCCATTTCATACTTGTCTTTAATTTAATTTCAATTTGGTTGTAATTCTATTACCACTTAATTCTTACTATTACTTTTAATTTAATTAATACTACAACCAATTTCCTAAATATACTAGATAATCTATTTCTTATATAATATTCACTTACTTTTGAAATTATTTAAAAACCTTTATATAAGAAAATACCAAGCACGCTCTCTCATATATATATACACTCAACCCATTCTAGGGTACCACTTACCCTATCCTTAATGAGTAATCCCAACAGAGCCAAGGTTCTCGCTTAACCTTCAGCTCTGATACCAAGTGTAACGACCCGGAATTTTCGATTCTGAAAATTCCAGATAGTTAGTGAAAAGAAGGAAAAGAAAGAAGAAAGAGAAAGAAGGAAAGAAACATAAACACCAACATTACACATTCGCAGCGGATAAAATATAATAGCAAATAATAATAACTGTTATACAAAAGAAAACTATATCTGTTAATTTATATTTATATACATCAGAGGTACACAAATACATAAACACTGGACAAAAATAATCATGTCCAGATACTACAATATCACAGCGGAAACTCTTGTTACGTTCCTGCCATCCAGCTTGCCTCCTGAGCTCCAAAACGTCCTTACCTGAAAGTCTGCAGTACTCGGTCTGACCCGAGCATTACATCAAAGTAACACCCGGGTCAGGCTGGAAACCAGCGTGAGTAAACTCATCTAACAAGGAATATCCCAAAACATACAACTTATATAAACCCGGGGTAACTCGGTGAACTTGTATCAATTTACAACTTCTCAAGTCATTATAGACATCAATCATTTCACACATTAATTTCTAAGTACCTATAGTTAGATTAAATGGTCCAATTTACTTAAATCTTTCCATACCAGTCTATTGATTTCACAAATCAATCTATAAAGAAACAAAGTGGTTTTGGGTATTTTCTAATACCCGACTCCGGTCTCTTCGAATTCAGTTCATCTTAACACATGTCATTTAAGTGAAATGCAACTCAACTTTAAATTAAAGGTGTCACCCCCTTTTTTCCTGTGATTCATCATCGACAAATAACCACACTATCATTGCCCACCAACCACATCCTATCACGAACCTTTTCATATCAGGGGTATCAATCAATTCAGGGTATTTAATTATCATTTAATCATACATAAGCAAGATAAATCAATCACACCATCTCGAATAAATCTAATTAAGCATAATTGAATTAAATCAATTACCTTTAAGTCCTGCTTATTAATTCATTTCAACCCAATTGATTTACCATCCCATATTTATTCATCTTAATTAATCCTCCTTGATTAATTATTCTCTGATCACATTTAGCTTATCATCATTATCTATTTACTTCCATCAAGTAATTATACTTAACTATATCCCGTGAATGGTTATCATTAATTAATTGTATCTATTAGTCAACACCAATTACTTATGAACAGTAATTACCCCTCTATAATTACTTAATTAAGTAATTAATTCCTTCCTTAATTATTAGTCTCTTTTGATTAATTACACCAGGTAATCTATCCTTAATTACTTCTACTAAGTAATTACCCTTTAATTACTTCCCAATAAGTAATTCCTTTTAATTAATTAATTACATCCTGTAATAATGGATTACTTCACTAAATCTCATCAAATATTTACATTTAATTAACCTCCAAGAGCTTACCTTTAATTAATTATCAAATAAATTTTTAATCGGGTAATCCATCCTGTGATTTCCCTCACACCAAGTTAAATAAATCTTAATTATAGATTAATTATCTTTTGACCAATAATTAACAAACCTTAATTATTGATTAACACAACTTAATCCCAAATTAGATATTTCTTAATTACCAGTTAATCAGTTATTAAATTACTTAATTACTTAACTAATAATCATTCATTAATTAACTTAAGTAGTTAATTTCAAATTTATTTATCAATTAATCCAAACTCTATTATAATTTAATTATTCTTAATTACCTTTTTTTCTAAAAATAAAAATAAAATTGAATAATTAATCCCTCTTAACTAACATTTAAAAGAGATCTTCTTTAACTTGAAAATTAAATCATTATTAACTACAAATCTTTATTATTAATAATTTTATACTTATCGTAAATTAATTACCAAATTGAAATAATTAATTAAAAGTTAAAACATTTTAAAGTATTTACTAAAATAATTAAGACCTGTATAAGTCTTAACTCAATTAGAACAATATTTTTTATGTTCATAGAGCTTAAACTGGTTAAAGCACAACTTGCTTAACCTTATTTTATAATACCGTAGTACTGTAAAGCCGAGACTCCACTGTTCTTACTCGGGTCACACTTCGAGTTGCCCTTTCATTTCCCCGAGACATTCACCTATTCTTTCACGCAACACTCTTCTTCTCTTTGTTTTTTTTAAGTTTAAGTTTGGAACTTAAATCTGGAAAGAACACTACACAGTCCAGACACAAACTCGAGGCAAACACTATGCTTACTCGACAAACTACTCGAGTACTCACAACAACAAAAAAAACCACTGACACAAACCCATGCCCGTACACCTGCACAGATCATCCACGATGATGTCACCTCCGGCGCCACCTCGAACAAGTCGCCGACCGACCCCACGTGCCACCTCGACCTTCGAACGAGCACTACGAAGCCCTCAATGAAAACTGGACTTCCCTTCGAAACTAAAACTTCGACCATCCAACAAATCGATTCGCCCCTCCTTTCTCAGACCATCGGAGGTGCCGCAACTCCGGCATTGCTTCGCCAACCAACCATGATACCCTCCCCTGCAATTTCACGCGGCTCAATCAACCAGAGAGGAAGGAAACACCTCTTCTCCGTCCTTAACCAAAAACAACAGTTAACCCTAGAATTGCTTCGATACAACATCTCCTTCAATAGAAAAATTGATTAACAATTTTCCTGATATTATCGGTTTCTAGGCTCGCTTCATGCGAAATTGCAACATCGAATAATTTTTCGATTACTGGAAATTGGGTATAACCCATTTTCAGTTCATCTCCAAATTGTCGTTGGTATTCTCAATGAAAAATCACAATTTTTGTTTTATAAATCTTATTTTCAAATATCAATTCACATTATATACTTGAACCAATGATTCACCGTATTCAAATTCGTCATATGTTTGAACTCCCCTGTAAAAAAATCAAATTTTAAGATGCTGTGTATCACTATTCTACCTTAAACTATTTTTTTAGTTAACTCATGTATAAACAGACTTGTTTTGTTTAACTATAAGCGTAATATAAATCAAATGGTGTAGTATTAAATTCTCTGGTTATTCCCTACCCTGTAAACCCAAACAGAGAAGAAAAGAAAAAAAAAACATGCACAGTACAGACATATAATTGTATACAGAGTTTTATACCTGAAGAAAATTGTCAAGCACATCCAAATATTATTTATGAATCATATTCACGGATTCAGATTATTTTTAGATCCTAAAATAAATTGGTTTACTCACAACATATTACTTAACAGGGTCTCTACAGCTTGTTAACAGACAAGCATGCAACATTATTATACATACATACATACATATATATATATATGTGTGTGTGTGTGTGTGTGTGTGTGTGTGTGTTTCATCCTAAACAGGCAACCAATCTACTCAACATATTCCAAGGTTTACTTCATGTATTCACACAAGTAAGCAGATCAGGCTTAAAGATGAGGTTACTCACTTTTGATTAACAAATGAACAGAACCTTAGTTTTGAAATTTTGGAATTTTTGTTTTTTCTTTCTTTTGTCTAACAAATAATTTGTTTTACACGATCAAAATCAACATTCTTTATAACATACCATGCTAAAATTAAATCAGGTAAAGTGATTTAAACCTTTCTTTGAACATATTTTGATTTGTTGCAGTTAACAGAAACATACACATATTCATTCAGGCATGCATCAAAAATTCCATTTGTATACCCAGACAACACCCATCCCAAGTCATATTTAATGTTACTGTTATCATTGATTGAGGCATGCATAAATTATACATATGATTTAATCTAAAAGAAATTAGAGAGTACTCACCTGTAAAATGATGAACACAGCCCTCCCCCCCCCCCCTTTTTTTTAAACTGAAACTTGATTTTGAGAAGGTTTTGTTTTTCGGGCTTGCTTGCTTCTGTCTATATCTCAATTTGAAAAGAAGATGCTTGCAAGTTTTGTTCCAGGTTGAAGAGAAACTTGCAGGCTTATGCTTGATTTATTTCAGATCTGGGATTTCTCCTTTTTTTTAAAATCGAATTTAGTTTTGAATTTCTTTAAATCTGATTTCACTTTTCATTAGAAGAAAAAGGTTTTGAACAATAATGAATTGTTAAGTTTTTCTAATAAATTTCAAAAATAAATTAACATTGCCACTTGTTACCAATGTTATAGCATGTTTTACAAGTGTCTTCTTATGAGTTCAAGGTCTAACACATGTTCAATGTCTTTATTCAAAATCAATTCCTTATTTAATTTAACATAAGAGTTTTTATTATAATGTATATACCCTTTATATTACTTATATTATGTTTATTTATTTATATTTTTAATATATATATGTGTGTGTGTGTGTGTGTAAATTTATATTTATACTTCTCTTTTATTTGCATTTATACGTACTTTGAGAAAATAAAAATTTGAAACTAAATTTATAAATAAATAATCACATTCTGATATATATATATATATATATATATATTTATTTATTTAAATCCAATTTTATTTCAAGACATTTATCTTTTGAATTTCAAATTTTAAATTCAAATCCCTATTCAAAATTCACTCACAATATATGTTTATTCTTTGAATTCCAATATTCTAATCCAAATCCAAATCCAATTTAAAATTTAATTTAAGTTCAATTCAAATATAAATATTTAAACAAAACACAAATTCAAATTGGTAAACAGATATTTTACTTTAAATCTATTTATATATAAAAAAAATTAACACATTATTATTATTGTTTTAGAAACAATCAATTTTATCAATATTAAATAATTATAAAGGAGATTATCACATTTATTTGTTCAATAATTTCAGAAGTCAAATTAGATAACTATTCAATTACCTAATGCCTGAAAATCAGGGTTATCACACCTCGGGTCACCTGATCCTAATGATTTTGCAGCTCACCAATAACCTATCTGTATACAAACATGTATTCCTTTCTATATGTAATCATAATTTTAGTCTTACCCGTGACAAAGCCCTACACACTAGAATTTTGGACTAAATTAGTTGGGGCCAATAGCTAATGTGTAGGGCGTGACCCTATACCGGTCGCATCTGCTATTCAAATATCTGAGTCATTTTCATTTAGAGATAACCTCCCTTAAATTTTCCTTGAAAAACTCTTTCAAACTGATTTAAATCTTTAAATCATACTTACACAAGGAAAATACATATTCTCTATGCTTTACTCAAATCACCTTTCCATGTTATACATACATACATACATACATACATACATACATACATATATATATATATATATATATATATTACTCAATCCCTTCTTGATGAAAACATTTACCCCTATAGAAACCATTAAACCTTGCCTTTCGTAAACATAGGAAAATCCTTTCCTTTCTTTTCTCCGAAAGCGTCAAAATAATAGACATCCCTCTTTAAAACCTTTAAACATTGCCTTTCAAAAACAATGGAATAACCTTTCCTTTCTTTTTATCGAAATCTTCGAAAACAAAGGAAAACCTTCCCTTTCGACTGCTTCGAAACCCTAGGGAACCAACCCTTCGAAACCATTCATAAAAACTCTTTCCAAAGCATTAAAATACTAAACCATTCGAAAGCCTTTGGGTTCAATTTAAAACACATGGAAACTTTTCGAAACCATTCAAAATTTACTTCTTTGAAACCTTTAAAAACCATCTCGATCGAAACCTTTTGTATTATGCCTTCAAATAGAGCAAAAGGATAAGAAGCCTATTGAAGTCGAAAGCACTTCTTTCGAAACCATTTGGGTTATACTTCAATTATAGAAAAAGGGTCTTTACAACATTTAAGTCAAAAGTTTCTGTTTTGAAACTAATTCCTAAATAAAAAAAAGTGATGGTGTCGAAACCATCCCTTCGAAAGCATTGGAGAAGTGGCTTGATATTTTAAAAACTAAGTATACCTTCCGAAACCATTAACTATGAAAGGTAGAAAGGCGGCGGCTAGGGGTTTCAGCTTGGTCAAAAGCAAACATTTAAAACTAAAGTGCAACCCACTCGAAACTATTCCTTTTAAATCCATTGAGCCAGTCGAAAGCTAACTGAGTCAAAAGCCATTTAGTTAAAAGCAAGCAGACGCAATTTAAAAAAAAGTTATGCTTCGACCCATTCAGAAACCATGGTTTTGACCTCATACCTTTCGCTTTCTATCCAATTCGCTACGTACCAATTTCTTGATACTAGACGCATTGGTTTTGATGGAGGGCAGAGGGACTTGGTCGAAAATCAGCCAAGGCGGAAGCAGGTGCCGAAAGCAATAAAATAGTTAAAAAGCCTGAAATAAACAGTTCTTTTCACCTAACCTGCTTTACGTGTAAAATTTTGATTGTTTGCCTCTTTTATTAACTACTAAAAAGTGTTGCACATTTTGGAACCAATTGATTAATTTGAATCTTTTGCAAAACATCCTTTCTCCTTAATTAAATATATAATACATTTAAGTCTCATACCATAAATAATTTTATATATTCATAAATATACTTAGGAAAATTCTATAAAAATTCTAGAAAATTTTTTCACTATGTTTTCTAACGTATATAAATTTCAGACCGAATTAATTATTTATTTTACCGTAAATAATTTATAACCCAATAAATCATTTTCTTCGCTAGAAAATTAAAATAAAATCCACCATAATTCAGAAAATTATGAAAATTGAAACCCATCTCTAAAATATCATTTTCGATCTACAATAAAATTTCAAGGCATTTGAATTTCATTTAATAGGGTTTTCATATCAAACATATCATATAAAAAACAAATATGAACATGTATAAATGATCAACAGGTATATGTAAACTTCCAAACGTCCAAAACATGGCATTATCATGCAAAATCATTTCAGTTTGCCCTAAATCCGAAAACTATAAGAAAAATGGGATGTAGTAATCATTCACGTTAGCTTTTTCAGTAAAGATATGAGATCTGATGTTGAACAAGTTTATTTACTTCTTCTTGAAATCCGAGCTTTATCTTCCCTTGAGATTGAAAATGTTAGCTAGCCTTAGAATATTTTTGTTACACTAAAAATTAACCTTCCAGCTAGGATAAAGGGTCTTCCAACAAGCAAAGAAAAGAAGCATCTCAAACCTTCCAAAGCTCTCGAAGGGATGCGGTCATTAAAATTTACTGACATAAAACATTTCGAAGGTGTCGAAAGTTTCCGACTCTAGAATCCAAGGAGTTCGAAGGGGAAGAAGGAGTCAAAAACGTGTAAGAAACTACTTAATGACCTTTTTCGAAAGCATATCAAGCCTTTCGAACCGACTGGGAAGCATACAAGACACATTTCGAATGTCAAAAGGTTTATGAAGAAGGCAACATTCATGAATCAGCAAAGAGTAAAGAGGAAACCTTCCGACAAGGTTGAAAGGTTCACATTAGCATATATAAGAAAAACCTTTCAACAATGACAAAAGATTTATGAAGTCATAGAGAAGAAAAGACCCTTCAACAATGTTTGAAGGTCCATAAACCTTTTGACCAGGTCAAAAGGTTTACAACTGTATATAAAAGTCGACCTTCCGGCTCAATCGAAGGCATGAGGCTGAAAGGAGGGCTGCCAGCTTCTATAAATAGGACCCGAGGGATCCAATTTTGGGCCCGATCTCTCCCATCCTACTCTTCTAATTTCAAAATAAATGTATTGTAACCCTAATTGGGAATCAATTTAGGGAATTATTAAAGAGCCGATCTTGAATAAAAAGGGGAAGTCTTATATTCTATTAAATTACTTATGATTTGTCTAAATCTTTGTTAGATTTACTCACATTTTCAGGATTAACTCCATCGGAAGGTTATCGCCAATATGGTCGGAAACTCACCTATTCTAATAACTTCGACCTATAAACGTCATCAACCCCTCAACCCTATTCTTTCGATTAGGACAACAACTGCTCTAGATTAATATTAGCAGTAACCTTTTGAAAGCATTGGCTCTATGGTCTAAACCTTTCGACTAAGTTGGCAGTTGTTTGTGCTTTAACAACACCAGAACCATTCGCAATTACCAACCGAGCAATCTAACCTTTTGGCAAGGTCTAAATCTGGGAACATAAGGCTTAATCCAAAGGTGGGCGTTCACATTCCTTTCAACAAAGTTGGAAATAACTTCACATAAGTGATCAAACCTTTCGACAAGGTCAAAAGCTTCTACATCCCACCCAGGGATTTAATATCCTACCTAGCGATAAAGAGGATAGTCACCCATACCTTTCGACGATACTAAAATTAGCTTTAAAAGTATACATTTAGGGGGCATCATTCATACCACAAGGGAAAACTCCACAAGAGATCTCCTATAAATTCCACCAAGGTAAAAGTTATCTACTTGAAGGACTAAACCTTTCGATTACAATGAAAGGTCCAAACTGAAAATTAACAACTAGCAAAGCTAAGTGTAAAGGCAATCCTTAGGGATATCTTGCCCTATATCTAAACTACCCTTCCTATTCCTGTTGAAGCAACTTTTGAGGTGTTGACCATAAATTTGGTTAACAGTTTTGGCGCTAGAAGGAGGGCTCGAACCTCCGACTTATTGGATTTCTCACCAAATCTTCTGCTTGGACACTCTCTTAGGACTCATCAACTCCTCTTTTTGAACAAGAAAGGGCAAACCCTTACTTGAAGAACAAGATATCCCTACTTGAAGAGCTAGATCATTTCATGGGTCCACGGAACCTCTGAATGTAAGTCCTAACCATCGAATGAATTATAGCCAACCCTTACTTGAAGAGAAAACCCTTCAGCTCCAAGCTCTACAAGTCATTGAGAGAAAAAGACGGGTTATACTCTATGAATCATTCAAATGGAATATCGACTCGATCCATTCGGAACCGACCCCAACCTTTGCTCTAGAAAAGAAGAATTCAGAGAAAGAGGATCTATTTCGATAAATAAGAGGGACCATTCAGTCATATTCCTATGGAACTATCTTTGAGAAAAAAGGGTAAAGGATTGTGGCAATTTTGTGCATAAATGGAATAAGATTATAAATGAAGTTCAGCATTCAAGAAAAAGCCAGGACACATAAAAAAGTTCACAACCAAAGGGCTAAGGATAATAAATGAATTACCAAGTGGGAGTATAAAGATTACCAAGAAATTTTCATCTGAAACCTTAAGAATGAAAGAAAAATCCTTAGGAGAGGATCGATGAATAATGAGAAGGAAACTTACCCCTCGAGAAGAAGTACTTGAACCATGCCAAAAGAGGATTAGATGCTAGTCAAAAACAACTCAGAAATCAAGACCTCTTGAAGAATATAATCTTACTCCCATGATCGAAGATATCTACATTCAAACCAAAGAGGAACTGAATTAATGCCTTCTCTGAAAAAGAATTAAAGATGTGAAAAGTAACTTAAAGATCATACTACAACTTTTACCTAATGAATGGACATGATACAAATCAATGTAAGATATTTAAAAAGGATGGTCCTGCACTTCCAAGAACAAGGAAAACTTAAGTAGTTTGTAAAGGATTGAACGAACCGTGGTATAAAAACTCTATTTTAGAAATAAGAGAAGTCCACATGATTGGGAGATAAATTCTCCTTAAACTTGGACCATCTAAAATAGTTGGCTACCAATAACGGTAGAAAGCTCTTGGTCGCGCCAAGAAGGCCAGGTCAAGGCACCTCCTAGAGGGAGGGCATAAGCCTTTATCCACGCCAAAGTCAGAAATTGCCAGGTTAAAGCAGCACAAGCCCTTATCCGCGTCACGCTATGGCCAGGATAAGGCACCTCCTGGAGGAAGGATGGGTTATACTTGGTCCCACCATGCTATGGCCTAGCTAAGGAACCGAACAATCCCTTAGTGACGTCACGCTATGGCCAAGTTAAGGCGCCTCCTGGAGGGAGGTCGGATAAGTCCTGGGGGCTGCTTGAGAATAAGCTAGCCGAGCGCACCGGAAACCCGAATGAAATGTCCGATGGACTAAGGAAAGTCCATGCCTGAAATGGGCACTGCCAGACATCGGCATCACCTAAAATGTCAATCGCCAAAAGATTGGCAATGTCTAAAATGACAAACAGCTTGAAATGGCTATGCTTAAATAAGCACAAAATTAGACTAGAGAGTCCTCACCTAAAATAGGCCAAAACAAATGGATAAAGAAAACTCGAGCTCGAGAAGAAAAAGCATACGGAATATCGTTAGCCTAAAGATGGCACATTCGATAAGAGAATCAGAGAGAAGCCACTGACTTCTTCTCGTGAACATTTTCCAGGTGGGTATTCTGGTATTCTATTACAGGAAATGATATTCTAATCTTCTACTACTTATTACCACTCTAATCTTCTTTTCTAGATTGGTTTTCTAGTTTTATGATACTTATGGCCTAAAAGCAGTCTTTTGATCTCCTATTACTATTAATGTCGGATCAATAGATTGTTCATTACTTAAAAGAATATTCCAGACTTTAAAATTCTCATATTTAGATTTCAAATTCAAATACTCCAATTTGGGCTTCAAGATTCTTACTTCTAAACACTGGCTATTAAGAGCCCAAATCTGGGTTTCGAACTATTAGCAAACACTGATTTATTATACCTGAATCTGAATAAACTGCTTCTTATTTAAACCCCGATTTGGGTACAAGGACTTCAAATTATTGTTCATCGTAAATTCCCAAATCTATGTCGGAAAATATCATTAAAATGATGGACGATGAAGTTACTACTTTAAAATGATGGTATATGTGGCAAAAGACTCAACTAGATTAAGAGTCATCAAATGAGCAACTCAGAGGCGTATTAAAGGAAACATTACAAGGATCACACATCAGGTGATATTTACAAGGTTATCGTAATTTACAAAGTCATTTACAAACAACATAATGGTATATGAGATAAACTTACATGACCTAAATACACTGACTATAAATCTTGAGATGTTTTATTAAAGGTCTCCACCACCAAAGGATTAGCAATGTGATTAATTGTGGCACGAAGAACTTTCTTAATCTTCTTCTCCTCTTATTCTCCTTTTTCCTATTTGTGTTTTCATCATCAATTGTTTCAATGTCAGTTTTTAGGGCACGATTAAAGGCCCTATTCATTGCTTAAAGGGTTAGGTTTTCCCTTTCCAACTCTGCGGCATGCTTATCAAAATAGATGTCGTATTACAATTTTTGATTCTTGGCAGCGTAATTGTTAATAATATGAGAATACTTGACTTTTTGTTGCTCGTTAAAGTACTAAGAGATTTCAAATATCACTCTTTGACACTAGTTCCTCACCACATTATCGCCCAAACCTAGGGGAGGATTGAGCATGGTGGGAAAATTTTGAACTGTAAGCTGCTTCGATCTAGTAGTCTTTGTAGTTGAAAAGGTTGCTCGCATGACCAAAAGTTTAATCTTTGAAATTTTATCGCTTAATGAATTCTAGAGAGGCGCATTATGGCTGACTATTTTCAATTTCAACTCCAAGTCACTTATTTGCTGGATAAGCCTAGACATCCACTCATTAAAGACAATTGAAGGATTTGGCTTTACTTATCATTTGAGTAAAGTGATCGCCTTGTCTTCCTTTTTAATTTCGACCTCAAGATGGTTAGTATAATCTTTGCAATTTATGACTATGGTTTTCTAGGTAAGATATCTTTTGTACCATTGCACAGACCGGGCGTTGCCACCAAAACGTTTCAGTACGTGATAACCCGTATTTTGGACATCTGATAATTGGATAATTCACTAGTTTATTCAATTGAACAGATAAAATTTTTGATAATTAAAGATAACTAGATATGTAAATGAATGTGAAAATATAATAAAAGTTGAATTATCAATATCTGGATAAAATATTTATTTGATAATCCCCTAATAGTTACTTAAAATTGACAAATTATTCTTTCAAAAACAAATAATAATGATTGTTTATATATATAGGTACAAGAGGATTTTAAATAGAAAAATTATTATTTTTAAAAAATTAAATTTGTGTTTGTTTAAATGTATATATATACATATATATGAGTTGATTTTAAATTAAACTAGAATTTGAATTTGAATTGGAAATTCAAAAGATAAACATCTTAAAATATTTTGGATTTAAAAATATATTATATATGATTTTATTAAGAATATAATTGGTTTTATATCATTTTCTTTTAAAGGATTTTATTTATATAAAATAAGAAATGTATTTATTAAATAGTATATTAAATACATAAGTTTTATAAAAACAATTTAAAATAAATAAAGACATGCATAATTACACATGTTAGTTGAATGTGTATAGTTTAACAAATGGAGGAAAATTAACACATATTAATGACAAATGTTGACAAGTTAAACAAGTGTCACCATGTTATTTTTATTTTCTTTTATTTTTTAGTAAATCCTAATTGAGCCTATATAAACATCTATCTCTTCTCTTCATTTCTTTTTCTATCTTCCCATTTTCAAACAAGGAAATAAGAGCCTATAAATTATTTTCAAAACCAAACAATCAAAGCCTGTAACAAAAACAAATAAACTATAAAATTTAAAAGCAACTACTATCTCAAATCTCGACCTGAATCATCAAGTACAAATCAACTCAACAAAAATCAGATTCAACAAATCAAAACCAGGAAGAAATCAAAGCAATCTATTTTCAAATACAACCTGAAGCAAGCTAAGCTAGGATCAGTTCAACTCAGTTTCAATTTGGAATCAAAATCTAGTAGCAGTTCAACATAATTCAAGATCAAAATTCCAGTTTCAAGTAGCAGATCAAGTTGCCAGCTTTCTCTATTCTTTAAAATCACATGTGAGTAAACATAGCAACATCTGGTTTAACTAGTGTATGTGACGATCTTATGAAAAATGATGTGCTAAATTGTTTGCATGAGTGAAAATGGACCTGCATGCTATAAATATGAAATAATATAAGTGTTCATGTCTGTATGAATAGATATACCCTTTGTTCTTCTTTACAGGTTTAAGATTTAGATAAAAAAAATTCAAATCTCCTCTTGTAATCTCCTTTAGGCTGTGAGATTCGAATAAGATATGTGTTTTTATACATAATCTAAGTTTTAAAAATATATTTAAGCATTTTAAGTTTGAAAACTATTTAGAATTTAGAAAGAACAATGGAAAACTAAAACATGTAAATTTTCAATCATCACAATCCTTTATTTTATTTATATAATCTGAATCCCCAGTTGAAATCATGATTTTTAAAAGTTAAATCATGATTTTTAGATTGGGATCGTGAGAATAATTCGAAGTTGATCAGATATTGGGTTTTGGGCTATCACTGGTGGTCGGCATAGGGTTCTCGGGGTCGTGACTGAAGCTAGCCTGGAGGTGGGCGATGTCGGCAAAAATGGTGGCTCAAATTCTCTGACGTCGTGGTTGTGGAACGGAGGAGATTTAGGGTTTTAGGTGTCATTCTGGACGAGGTCAAACTCGTGTCTATTACGGCGTCGCGGTGATGTCGAGTTAAACCGGTCCAAGGGTAAGGTAAAAAGGGGGTCGTGGCACTGGATCTGGTGGAGTCTTGTGGTTGATGGTGAGTGGAATGGCAAAGACGAGGCGATTGAAGGTGGTTAGTTCATTTCTGGGTTGGTTCGTGAGCTCAAGATTTCGATCGGGGTCGAATTCGAGAATTCTGGGTGGATAAGATCAGTGCTGTGGCCAAACGTGGTTTGTGAGGAGGGTCGGATGGGATCACGGCGGATCGTCGTCCGCGTATACGTACACGTGGTTCGCTATGTATCAGCGATGCTTTCGTGAGGGCAAAGGGATTTCTCGGGAATGATCTGGGGTAAAGGGAGAGTTTTCTCGGGGTTGTTTTCGTGTACGTGAGTAGTTATTAACTTAAGCAGTTTTAAAAATTTGAACAAAGTTTTAAAAAAATATGAAGAAAAGAGAAGGATTGGGAGACTCGGTTCATAGTTCTGGTAAAGCCTGGTGTGACTCGGGTAAGGTTAGAATGTTTTTTAAGTTAACATAATTAAGTTTTTAATAATTCCTTTAATCATGCTTTTAAATAAAAGTGTTTATTTAAATTGTTGATTTATTAAGTTGTACCCATTATTTTAACTTAATAAGTTAATTCTAAGGTTTATTTAATTAAAGATGTAATTTAATTAAGAAGATTAAGTGTGTTTAATCATTAATTAAACTTAAAGTTTTAGTTAAGTTATAGGTTAAGGATTAATTATTTCCAAAGTTATTAAATAAGTTTTAATGTTAATTAAGAAATTAAATTAAGATAATGGCTAGTCTTTTAATTAATAAAGGTCTTGAGTGATTAAGATTTATGAATTAATTAATGAGAGTTAAGATTAAGATTAACTTAATGTGTGTAATTAGGGGTTAATTAATTAATTAATTAAATGTTATTTTAATTAATGATTAAGGGTGAATTAATTAATGATTTAAGGTTAATTAATGATTGAAAGATAATTACTTAGTGTCATTAATTAAGGAGGGTAATTAATGGGTAATTACTAAATGTGATTTATTAAATATAAGTAATTAAAGAATTAATTTGTTAAGGGTTAATTAATTTAATTAGTAATTAGCGGATAACAAAAATTAAGGTTAATTAATTGAGGATAATTAACCAATGGATAATTACGTAATGGGAGTAATTATGGATAATTAATGGGCAATTAAAGGATGATTAATTAATGGTATGTGTTATCCCAACTTTTAGCAAAGATGAGATACCCAAAACTGACTGAAAATCAATAATAGCTAGTCATGAATATCAACTATGTATTGCAGGATAGCCATGGATATCGATGAATTTTGTCCGAGTCCGGATCAGGCCGCAATTGACAAGACATGACAAGCAAAGCCATGAAAGCCAACGTTCCAAACTTCAGGTTAATCGGAGTTCGTATGAATGAGGTATCATCGATACAAGTTAGAAAAAGCATGCTGTTCGTATCCATGGAGAGGTCGAGGTGATGGTCCATTCGAATCCATTAGCATGACATCGCCTCGCTCCATTCGAACCCATCAGGTTCGAATCCATCAGCATGACATCGCTTCGCTCCATTCGAATCCATCATGTTCGTATCGATCAGAATAGCCGCACGTTCGTATCCATCAACCTCGCATCGATCCATCTCGTATCCATCAAGTGATCTCATTTCGTATCGATCGCATACCACCTACTTCGTATCCATCGGCTGGAGGTCCTGTCGTGTCTAGTTCGTATCCATCAGGTGGCCATACTTGTGTGGTTATTCGTATCCATCAGGCCGAAGCTAATGCTGGTCGTTCGTATCCATCTATTCCGATCGATACGAACGAGAGTTGGTTTGATGGATGCGAACGAGGCTACCTCTACCGATACGAATAAGACATCTCCCCCGATCCAATATATACAACGGTCATCGACGCAAACGAGGAGATGTTTGTGGATACGAATCGGTCAGTGCGCCACTAAAGTCGGATCGATCCAGGCAACTCGCTCCACGTCACTGCGCGCACGCGCTTCCGATCGATGCGAAGGCCATCGATACAAAACCATGGACTCGAACAGGGCAGTGCACACGGAACTTTAACCTCGTATCGATCATATCTCACAAATCCCTGGTCCAAACGCTATGAAATTTTCACAGAAGCTTCCATACAAGGTAAAGATTGTTCCTGCCAAGTTTCAGCTCGATTGGGTCATTTTTTGATGGATAGGAAATCACTTCGTATCGATCTCAGATCGAGTCAAAACTTGGTGGGGTCGGTCGCGTGGGCCCACTCACGTGCCAGAAAAAGTCTCCCGAAGTTTGAGCGAGATCTGAGCCTCCTACACCTATAAATATCCCCCTTAAGCCTACAGAAAGGGGATCTTTTTGTCATTTAACGTCCAGACTCTGCCGGACTCGATTCTACTTCTTTCCATTGCTGTTATAGACGAAATTCAATCATTGTAACTACTGCAATCACTTGTAACCGGTGAAGAACATCAATAAAAGATAATAAAAACTTTGAAGTGGACGTAGGCCGGAGATAGCCGAGCCACTATAAATCTTGCGTTTCTAATTGTTATTTCTGGATTGCTGTTTGTTGCTTGCTTGGATCTGAGACTTGTGCTTGAATATTGTTGATTTATATTCGTTGTTTGGTGCTTTCACGATACTTGGGGTTTTTGACCAATTTTGGCGCAATCACTTTGGTGCTTTCACTGAGAACAACTAGCACCCGCTGCACCAGATTCAGAGTTCAGATTTAAGAGCTTGAAGAATCCCGACTTAGAGACGATGACTCAACAAACAAGACAAAGAGCTGATCGGAGCCAACAAGGGGGAAGCCAAGAAGCATCCTCTGGAGCTGGAGAAGGACAGGCTTCGATGTACATCACTAGAGATGAGATGGAGGCTATAGCTAATTCGATATGCGAAAGCATGATGAGGACTCACCAAGAGATGATGTAGAATTTTCTTAAGCAGATAAGAGTGGCGAATTTGCAGAACCTCGGACCAACTACAACAGCTGCTAATGCTGAACAAGGAGTTGGGATTGCGGAAACTAGTAGAGATCAGGCTCAAGATCAGAATGTAAGACCAGGAGGCACTCAACAAGGACTTGGGGGCAGACCCTCGGGGTCCGATACTGGAAGACCCATAGATGAAGCTCAGCAGGCTGGAGTCAATGCTACTGTTACCGAGACACATGAAGAGTATGTGCCGAAGTTCCCTTCAAGACTTGGAGGGCAGGATAGAAACATGACGGGGGCAACCTCCGGATGGAGATGAAAGAATGATTGGTCTAGTGCGACGAATCATGAGAGGAGGATTGTCAAGTGGAGGATTACAAGAAGTCAGCCAGAGTTCGTTCACTCCGAATATCAGGAATGCAAGGAATCCTCCAAAGTTCAAACTGCCTATGCTGGATCCTTATGACGGGAGGTCAGACCCAATAATGCATATTACTTGATACATTAGGCACATGGAAGTGCTGGGGGCATCCGAGGAAGTAATGGCTCGATGCTTCCCTTTATATTTGTCAGATTTGGCTGCGCTTTGGTTTAGGCAGTTAGAGAACGGATCGATCAGAACATGGGGAGAGCTTGTAGAATGCTTCATGAGACAGTTCAGGGTCCACATGATGCGACCCAAGAGCATGATGACTTTAGCTTCAATCAAGAAAAGGACCGGAGAGTCCATAAAAGATTTCTTATTGCGATTCAATGCAACGGTGGCTTCTGTAGATCGCCCGGATCCATCGATGATTTTGATGGCGGCGGTAGCAGGAGTCGGGGAAGGCACCGAATTCAAAGATTCTTTGGCGAGAGATCCCGCACAAGATCATGGAGAATTTTATCACGAAGCTGAAAGATTCATTCGACTGGAAGAGTCACGAGCCGAGAGGAGAGAAATAAATGCTGTGCAGGGCGAAGGAACCGCCAGGGAACAGTCCGGAGCGGACAAAGGAAAGAGAAAGTAGGATGATAGACGTGATGGTCCTGATAAACGAAGAAATTCCGAGAGCCTAGATTCAGACAGTACACAGATCTGACGGCAAGTCTAGAAAGGATTTACATTGAAACTCGGGGGCAACTCCCCTATCGAAAACCACCCAGGAGAGATCCCACTGAGCGGGAGCGTAGAACAGAAAGATATTGCCTATTCCATGAGCTGGATGGGCACACTACTGATGAATGCCGCCACTTAAAGGATGAGGTGGAAGAACATGCCAGCAGTGGTAGATTGCCACAATATGTCAAAGAACGGACAGCGGCGGTAAGGCCTGAACAACTACCGCCTTCACCTAACAGAAACGATCCTGGATCGGGATCACAACTCGTCATCAACTGATTATGATGGCAAGGGAAAGTTCAGGATTTGGACTTGGGTCAAATAATTTCATTAGATTTGTTTCCAGAATAAACGGCTACTTCACTTACTCATGTACGGGAACCAGAGAGATCCCTAGGCATGCTCTGAGATGGAGATAGACCAATATGCCCAGAGAGGCAATGTTTGGCTTTTTCGTGATGTTTGAGATTGAACATCTAGGACTTGAATTTAATAAATAAATTATAATTTCTTGAAATAAACCTTTGAATGGAGAGTTAAAGGATGAATATTGAATACCAATATAAAAATGCTCGCTTTATGACCCTACCCGGAGAGGTGGGGTCTGGAGTGCAAGAAGTGAGTTGCTTCGCCAGAGAGCGATAGGATCGACTCACTTAACGTCGTTTCCCATTCACCGGAGAGTGATTAGATCGGGATTCGATAAGAGCCCGGAGAGGCTGTGATCGGCCAATGAATTAGGCCATGACACCGCTTAATGTTTAGATACACTGAACCGGAGTGCAAGAAGTGAGTTGCTTCGCCGGAGAGCAACAGGATCGATTCACTTAACGCTGCCTCCCCTTCACCGGTGAGTGACAGGATGGGATCCGGCAAGAGCCCGGAGAGGCTATGATTGGTTTAGAACAACCAAGACGTCACTATATGCCCTAGCTGGGGCCGGAATGCAAGGGATAGAAAGCAACGCTTGAGTGCAATGGGATCTTTCTATTCAATCGCCAAGTCTGGAATAAGCTTGGCAATGGTCCGGAGTGACCACCGATAGTCTGGAGAGACTGTAGAATTTCATTCTTAACTTCCACTGGAAGAAATTGATAACGATTTTGCTTTTGAACAGCCATGGACTTGATTGAAAATGCTATAAGCTCTGAATAAAACATGAACTAGCTACATTCAATTTGAGACTGATCAAAACACACCTTTTACCAAAAGGCATGTTTTGGGGGCAAAGTGTTATCCCAACTTTTAGCAAAGCTGAGATACCTAAAACTGACTGAAAATCAATAATAGATAGTCATGAACATCAACTATATATTGCAGGATAGCCATGGATATCGATGAATTTTGTCCGAGTCCGGATCGGGCCGCAATTGACAAGACATGACAAGCAAAGCCATGAAAGCCAACGTTTCAAACTTCAGGTTAATCGGAGTTCGTATGAATGAGATATGATCGATACAAGTTAGAAAAAGCATGTTGTTCGTATCCATGGAGAGGTAGAGGTGCTGGTCCATTCGAATCCATCAGGTTCGAATCCATCAGCATGACATAGCCTCGCTCCATTGGAACCCATCATGTTCGAATCCATCAGCATGACATCGCTTTGCTCCATTCGAATCCATCGTGTTCGTATCGATCAGAACAGCTGCACGTTCATATCCATCAACCTCGCATTGATCCATCTCGTATCCATCAAGTGATCTCATTTCATATCGATCGCATACCACCTACTTCGTATCCATCGGTTGGAGGTCCTGTCGTGTCTAGTTCGTATCCATCAGGTGGCCATACTTGTGTGGTTATTCGTATCCATCAGGCCGAAGCTAATGCTTCTCGTTCGTATCCATCTATTCCGATCGATGCGAACGAGAGTTGGTTTGATGGATGCAAACGAGGCTACCTCTACCGATACGAATTAGACATCTCCCCCGATCCAATATATACAACGGTCATCGATGCAAACGAGGAGAGGTTTGTAGATATGAATCGGTCAGTGCACCACTAAAATCGGATTGATCCAGGCAACTCGCTCCACGTCACTGTGTGCACGTGCTTCCGATCGATGCGAAGGCCATCGATACGAAACCATGGACTCGAACAGAGCAGTGCACATGGAACTTTAACCTCGTATTGATCATATCTCACAAATCCCTGGTCCAAACGCTATGAAATTGTCATAGAAGCTTCCATACAAGGCAAAGATTGTTCCTTCCAAGTTTCAGCTCGATTGGGTCATTTTTCGATGGATACGAAATCACTTCGTATCGATCTCAGATCGAGTGGAAACTTGGTGGGGTCGGTCGAGTGGGCCCACTCACGTGCCAGAAAAAGTCTCCCGAAGTTTGAGCGAGATCTGAGCCTCCTGCGCCTATAAATAGCCCCATGAAGCCTACAGAAAGGGGATCTTTTTTCCATTCAACGTCCAGACTCTTCCGGATTCGATTCTACTTCTTTCCATTGCTGTTATAGCCGAAATTCAATCATTGTAACTACCACAATCACTCGTAACCAGCGAAGAACATCAATAAAAGATTAAAAAAACTTTGAAGTGGACGTAGGCCGGAGATAGCCGAACCACTATAAATCTTGTGTTCCTAATTGTTATTTCTGGATTGCTGTTTGTTGCTTGCTTGGATCTGAGACTTGTGCTTGAATATTGTTGATTTATATTCGTTGTTTGGTGCTTTCACGATACTTGGGGTTTGTGACCAATTTTGGCGCAAACAGTATGTAATTAATTAATGATTAAGTAAGCAGGATTTAAAAGATGATTGAAGTAATTAATTTAATTAATTAGAAATGGAGTGACAAATTAATCTTGCTTATGAATGATTAAATGATATTGTATGCCTTAGATTAGTTGATATCTCTGACAAGTGATTTGTGATGCTATGTGACATGATATGTCTTGGGTTGAACTGTGATAATATGGTTTGTCTATCTGTGATGAATGGCTATGTAAATATGTAAGTTTGGATATAAATTGAATTGTTTAAACCTAAACAGCTTTGTTTTAAGATAATATTGGATTCGAAGAGAGCGGGATCGGGTATCAGTAAATACGCGAAACCACTTCGATTTGTAATCTGCGATAATCCTTTATGGATTTGACTTTGGAATAAATAGGCTGGAAATGGAATAAATAATGTAAACTTGGTCATTTAATCTGAGTAGCGATGCTTAGATATGATTGTAAGATATGTATTTGACTATGTCAAGTTAAGAACTCGTTGTGAGGTACGAGCTACTCCGGGTTTTAAATAAGTTTTATGCATTACTATTTCATGTTAGATGGGTTTACTCACGTTGGTTTCCAGCCTGACCCCGGTGTTACTTTGATGTAATGCTCGGGTCAGACCGAGTATTACAGCTTTTCAGGTTAGGACATTCAGGAGCTCAGGTGGCGAGCTGGATGGCAGGAAGATATGGAGTTTATCGCTATGTATTAGAGTTGTATTGCCAGTATTCTGGGACATGTTGTACAACTGTCCAGTTTATTTATTATTGGTTGTAACTCTCATGTATTGATGTAAATTAACAATTACAACTTTCTTGTATAAACTCTATTATTTGATATTATATTTGATCCGCTGCGAAATGTGAGATGCTGTTGTTTCTATTCTTCTTCTATCTTCTTCTTCTTTTCTTTAACAATTTGAAATTTTGAGGCCGAAATTTCGGATCGTTACATTTGGTATCAGAGCTGAAGGTTAAGCGAGAACCTTGGCTCTGGTGGGTTTATTCATTAAGGATAGGGTAAGTAGTACCCTAAAATAAGTTGAGTGTGTGTGTGTGTGTGTGTATAAAAGGGCGTACTTGTTATTTTCTTATATAAAGGTTTTTAAATGGTTTTAAAAGTAAAGGATTTTTATATAAGTTTATATTTTGATATGTAAAAGCAATAATTTTTCTAATATATTAAAGTAACTAGTTGTTGTATCATTTGAATTAAAATAATAATAAGAATTAAGTGGTAATAGCAATACAACCAAATTGAAATTGAATGAAGATAAGTTTGAAATGGATCCAAACTAAAGTTAAAATCCCAAATTTGCAGAAGTGTTTTGAAAATAAGATAATAATGAATTGGTTTCCAGATATGATAATCTTAGTTATTATCATGCATGGTTGTTGTGTTTAATAATGAAATATTTAATGAGTAAGTAAAAATGAAATGTTTTAAGGAAGTAAACATTTAGGTGAGTATGACTTATAAATTGGAATAATAGATAATTTAAATTGTGAATTTTTAAATCTAGGTCCAGAAAATTAAAATTGTTTCAAAGTAATGATAGAAATAATAAATAGTATTATTTGAATGAAAGGGTCCTGTTTCAAACAAGAGTTGTTTGAAAATTTTAAAGAAATTTGTTTTGAATTAAAACCAAAGGTGGTTTAAAAATTTAAGGTATAACTTGGTGTGTAAAGGAAATAAATATGTATATATGTGGGATATTATTTTGAAACAAACTCTAAGAGTTGAGTTTTAAATTTTCCTTGGAATGCGATGTGGAAACCGAAAGTGATAAGTTTTTGAACTTATAAGTGGGAAGATTATTGATAAGAATTTTAAAATTTGAAATGGGAATTCAAATTGGGTAAGGTTGACTGGATTAAATAAATTGAATTTAACTTAAGGGGAGTTAAATGAGTTGAGAATGAACAACCTGAATTGGGAATTTCAAAATGAAATTGAGATTTAACTTGGGGTGTTAAATAGGTTGAATTGAAGGGAAGTATATGTGATCTCAAAATGGTTTTGAGATCTGGAAATGGGTAATGGATGCTATGGATGGATAAATAATTTGGATGTTTATTTATTTTGTCCTGATATCATCATGTTGTTATTAATAATCATTAAACTGTGAACTGATTGGTTTAAAATGAATTAAAAAGTGGATTGAAATAGTCTATATATCCATTTTTGAAATTAAATGAAAAGAAAACCTTATTTTGAAACTATTTAAAAGGTTTGATTCTTGAAATGAAATTGGAAATTATAGAATGGGATCACTTTGAACTTAAAGATTTAAATGTTAGAAATGAGCTTGCTGAAAATTTGTTATGGATTGGTTTCAAAGTTAAAATTGGGTAATAAATTGGATGTTGAAGATTAAATCATTTAAAAAGTTTTGAACTCTAATTTGAACTCTGAAATAAGTTAAGTAAAGGAAATTTAAAATTGAATTTTGAAATTTGGACTCAGAGTTAAATGGTTTAAATTAAAGGTTGGTTTGCTTTAAAGGATTAAAGCAACATTCAAAAATTTAACTCGAATTTATGAAATTCGAGATGGTTTTAAGTTAAGATTTGAAAAGAATTAGTCCAAATTGAATTTGGTTTGAATTAATTGGAATTGTGATTGAAGATGGATAAGCATAAAATTCAAATATAAAATTGGAATTGAATTAATTTGAAGTAAAATTAAAGTTGAATAAGTTTGAACTTCAAATGGATATTGATTTGAATTTGGGTTAGGAATTGAAGTTAATTAAAATTGAATTGGAATTGAATCAATTTAAATGGAAGTGGAATTGCAAATTGATTGGAAATGGAAATTGAGAATTGAACAGTTTGGCTCTGAACTATTTTTTTCAAACAAAATTGTTTTAATGTAAACTGTTTTAAATCTATTTTCCTAGCTATTTACTATACAACCTTTCTTTTTAAACCCCAAACTATCTTATACTTATTTTACAATTATTTTGAAAACTAATTACTATTGTATATCTGTTTTTCAAACTAGTCATTATTTTACAACTACTTACAAACTAATTACTATTTTACAACTATTTTGCAACTCTCCAACTATTTTACAATTATTTAACTACTTTACAACTATTTTAAAATTGCTTGCAATTTTTCTTCTATTTTGCAACTAATAACTATTTTACAACTACTAATCTATTTTAAAAAAATTCAAGCTATTTTCTTAATACAAGTTGGTCAGAGTGCAAACTGTCTATAATTGAATACCAATTGAGATTTGAAGTTTTAACCTAAATGGAAATTCAGAGCAATTGTGGATGAGTGAATGGAATCAAAATGAAGTTGAATAGAAAAGAGAATTGATTTATCTAATGATCGATGAAGATAAATACGTAGGATGTACGTATATTATTCTATTCGTATAATGATTTGATCCATATTCGAGCATAGAATTTCGAGATAGTATATTGATCTGAGTCAGGATTTCCAATCGATTTTCGACGGTGCACCCTGGATATGGATTTTCGATTGACTCTGGAAATTTTCTATCATAGTTAGGGCTATGCAAGGTGAATGACGGTTTCTGACCAAGAAACCAAATCTGAGTCCACACTAGGAGTCGAGTGGACGATACTAGTTGGGAAGTGAAATTGTGTGATCAAGTGAGCAATTAGATTTGATATTACGTATGGATGGTATATGTACATCATACGTGTTTGAATGAAATTGATATTGAAATTTTTAAAGAAATGAGAAATGATTTTTTGAAAGAAAGATATATTTTGAGAAATATACATGAATAAAGGTGGAAGTTGGATATCTTTTGAAATTCACTTTATGAAAAGTAAGTGATATGGCGATTAACTTTATTAAATAAAAATCAAAATTGAATGTGGATTTGGCATAAGTAAATTTATATTTATATATATTGTTATATATGATAAGCTTCCCCTATGTTGAATCTAGAACCAGAAGAAGGGTTTTTGAAAATATTTAAAGTATAAAAGGGGAATCTATATAAGTGATCCAAAGGTTATTCTCAAGTTAGAAAGGATAAGTTATATATATATGTATATCTATATATATAAATGATTTTATGAGAATGACTTTGGAAAAGGGTTTTGAAACCTATGGATTTGGAAAAGGCTTTTCATTTTTGGGGAAAATCAATTTTGAAGATTTGAAGCCAAGTTTGGAACTATCGATTTTGTGTAAAGGAGATTTTGATGTAAATCATAAAGGGTATGATTTGAAAGATACTATAAGTGTATAGTATAAAGTGTTTTGAGATTTTCTCTGAGGAAAAAGGCGCTCCCTTTGGAATGAACTTCATTAGGAGATCCACATGGTGGGTCTGCCTTGAGCCCTAAGGGGGAGGCACTAAATTGAATCCTAGGAGGAAGTCCGGACTAACTAAATTTCCTAAGGATTATGTGTAGTGGGTAGCGAAAGTCGAGGGCGCTGATGCCTACAGAGACATTTGGATTATGCTGTGATGACAGTGTAACTCGATGTCACTGCGATCTACTGTGGACCATAGCGGAAGTCTTGTGTACCTTGAGAGCCAACAGTCTACGTTTGATTTTTCCGGGATGGCAACGTAACATTTGTAAACTGCGACCTATGGAGACATAGCGAAAGTCGAGAGGCCGTGAGAGCCTAAGGCTACATTGGGACTTGACTGATGTAGTCTGCGACCTATGTGGGAGTGGTGAAGTTTTATTTGGCAGCGAAAATCGAGGGCACTGATGCCTACAGTTACATGGACTTTTGCCGCGATGGCAACGTAACCCAGGATGTAACTGCAATCTGTGGCGGGTTCCACGTCATAATCGAGGGGCGTGGAGTGCCTACAGTTATCTATGGATTTTGTCGGGATGGCAACGTAACCATCGGGTTAACTGCAACCATGGAGGGGTGATGTTTTCAGAGCATTCTCACCAAAGATGTTCCTCTATTTCAAAAATGTTTTCTATATTTTCATAAAGTTTTCGAAAATATTTTCCCCAAGTATTTTAGCTAGGTGTTGAAAATGGGTTTGCCAAGTACTTATAGATTTTCAGTCCTATGCCTGATCAACGTATGACCGAATTTCTGTGAGAACAAGGATGGACTTGTGGAAACATCGAGTTATAAAAAGTATATTTATGAAACTGTTTTGGTAATATTATATAGATTTTAAAGTGTTTTTAAATTTTTTAAATGAAGGGTTTATTGTTGAAATGGTTAAAGAGCAATATAAGCTGATAATAATCATTTTAATAAAATTCTGATTTTGTTCCTTTTCGAGGACGAAAAGATTCTAAAAGGGAAGGAATGTGATAACCCGTATTTTGGACATCTGATAATTGGATAATTAACTGGTTTATTCAATTGAACAGATAAAAATTCTGATAATAAAAGATATCTTAATATGTAAATGAATGTGAAAATATAATAAAAGTTGAATTATGAATATCTGTATAAATATTTATTTGATAATCTCCTAATATAATTACTTAAAATTGAGAAATTATTCTTTTAAAAACAAATAATAATGATTGTTTATATATATAGATATAAGAGGATCTTAAAGAGAAAAATTATTATTTTCAAACAAATTAAATTTGTGTTTGTTTAAATATGTATATATATATATGAGTTGATTTTAAATTAAACTAGAAATTGAATTTGAATTGGAAATTCAAAAGATAAATATCTTAAAATATTTTGGATTTAAAAATATATTATATATGATTTTATTAAGAATAATTGGTTTTATATCATTTTCTTTTAAAGGATTTTATTTATATAAATTAAGAAATGTATTTATCAAATAGTAAATTAAATACAAAATTTTTATGAAAACATTTTAAAATAAATAAAGATATGCATAATTACACATGTTAGTTAAATGTGTATAGTTTAACAAATGGAAGAAAATTAACACATATTAATGATAAATGTTAACCAGTTAAACAAGTGTCACCATGTTATTTTTATTTTCTTTTATTTTTTAATAAATCCTAATTAAGCCTATATAAACGTCTATCTCCTCTCTTCATTTCTTTTTATATCTTCCCATTTTCAAACAAGGAAACAAGAGCTTGTAAATTACTTTCAAAACCAAACAATCAAAGCCTGTAACAAAAACAAACAAACTAGAAAATTTAAAGCAACTACTATCTCAAATCTCAACCTGAATCATCAAGTACAAATAAACTCAAAAAAAATCAAATTCAACAAATCAAAACCAGGAAGAAGTCAAAGTAATCTCTTTTCAAATACAACCTGAAGGATAAGTTCAACTCGGTTTCAAAGTGGAATCAAAATCTAGTGGCAGTTCAACATAATTTGTGACGTCCCACCTCTATGCTCACAATAACAAAGGTTATTATAAGGAATAACGTCTGCTATTGCGAAGAATAAGGCTTGTTAGAAGCGACTATCCGTAAGTTATGCCTTGGACTAGTATTGATTACATCGATAGGAGTTGTATAACTTACTCCCAAAGATATATTCAATCCAAATTTAAAACGAAACTACAGTGGCTAAAGAAAAATTCAGAACAACTCATAATAACAACAACACTGATAGTATAATCACATCAGAACAGAAATATCAGATATATAGCGGAAGACAAGTCTGGAATACATGCTACAACAATCTATAGTTCAATATGAACCAAATACACATATACATGGATAACAACATACATAAGTCGAGAATCAAAAAACCAAAAGAACTCCTCGAAGGCTAGACAAAAGAAGATGTGAAATCCCAAAAGCTGAAGCTGCTACAGAATCAGAGATAGCGACTATCCTGAAATAACTCGGTCAGACTCGAGTATTATTTAAAAGAAAATAATAAACGGATCAGTCTAATTTATTCTTAGAAGTGAATACATCGTAAGTAACATCAAAGCAAAATAATAATAATCTCGAATGTGACTATTCAACATAAGAAATCAACATAGTTAAATGAAGAAATCACATCAAACTCCATCAAAATCAACTTTCAAATTCACAACTGAATTCAAAACAGCAATTTACGAAATCTAGAAATCAAAAATAAATAACTAGAAAAATCAACATAAAAGTGGATCGATCCCATCATATGGCGAGTCTAAGCTACGCCGCACGTGCATCAACATATGGCCGAAGCCTACCAAGTACTGTCATCATAATTTTAGCGCCCAACAAATGACCCGAAGGTCCAACATATGACCCAAAGGTCTAGTACTGGTATTTGACCCGAAGGTCCATCATATGACCCGAAGGTCCAGCATAGTGGCTCGAAAGCCCAACAAAATCATCAAAATCATCAAACAATAGAAATATTTCAGTTAACGAGTCCGGAATTAACCGAAACAGTAAAAGTGTGGTTCCATACTCCGCACTTTTGCTAAATCGTTTAAATCTCTTCATCGTTTCCTTGAAAGTGCAAAATTGTGTATTTTGTATAAATAAAATTTTTTGTTCTCAAAGGGACAAGTCCCGAATTAACCGAATCAGTAAAAGCAAGGGTTCATAGTCCTCAATTTTGCTGAATCGTTTAAATCGCTTCCTCATTCTTTTGAAAGCGCAAATTGTAAAATTTTTGGAAACAATTTTATTTTAAAACGTTTTTTGAAACACGTGATTAAAACAGCAACATTTGTAGCAATTTCGACGAAGAAATGCACTTCACAAAACACCGTAAAAACGAATTTCAAATCAGCGTTGCAGGGCAACCGCTTAAAAATTCACTTTAAATTAACAGTTACCGACGTTAAAATAATAGTAATTTTTATTCACTAAAAATGTCACCAAAACGGCATTCTAAAAGAATACAGTACCGACGTACAAATTCCGTTATAAAAATAATGGCAATAAAATACGTTTTTAAAACGCAACACCGGTTCAACGTAATTTAAATAGTGACTGATTAGCACTCTGCAAAGCATGCATAAGGCCGAGACAAAATAGAATGCACATAAGAATGATAGTTTCAGGAAACAAAACATGCACACTAGAATTATATGATGACTTGAAAAAGTTTCGTATAGTATAACTTGTACACACGTAAACTCTATTGCACTCAAGTGCCAAAATACATGGCCAGTACATGTTTTCATACATGGCCAGTACATGTTTTCATACACGCATGAATGTAAATAAAATGCAAAAGATAAGGAGACCTAGCAATATTACAATAGGTATGCACGTACAAGATTATAGACAAAACTGGAAATTGGACCAAATATAAATGACCAATACACCCTCTTGCAAAAATGCATCTATACATACGAATTTTTTATATTTTTATTTTTATTTTTTTAAGATGCACGAATAAAGTGCAATTTTAATGTGACCTGGACAAATACCATATATGCGCACTTACTAAAGTGAAACAAAGTGATTCTTGTATACATGAATACACGTAACAAATGTGTAACCTAAACTTGCCTCTGTTTACACATAATTGCAATGCTACGTGCATGAAACAATACCTGGAACCATTTGCATTAGGGAAATTATGCATGCATTTAATACAAGTATGCAAATTGACCTTAATACTACTTATACACGTAACACTCACATGTGATACACTTACATGTAACATACACGTATCACGCACCCACAAACCGAAGTAGGTGAGATAAAACACATGTTGAAGCCGAAACCAAGTATGTAAAAAAAAAGAACTTGGCAAAACAATGTATGTAAAACATGCTTACACGCACATCTATAATCATAATACTAGTAAATATATTCAGGTTTTAAACTTTTGTGTGTATCAGCATCAACACGCACTATAGGGGAAATAGAAACTAAATTTTTGATGCCAAATTTTCATGAAAGCTCAAAAAAATTTGCAGGAAACATTTTGAAAAGCATGCACTATTTTAACATACATTTGTGACTATTCACGTTTTTTCTTCTTCTACATACCAGAGAAGAACAAAGTAACTTCAACTAAGTTGATACGCACAGCCGCAATGAAGTCAACACGCATATATACATACATGAAGGCATATATATACACCTGCGAGCACTCAAGCACTGTCTTGAAATCATAGTAGAAAAAGGTAGTGCAAAACACAAGTTGCAGTGTTGCAAAAAAAATCACAACAGAACAAAATTCCAAATCGAAGAAAATCGTGTTTTCAAAACAAAGTCAGAGATTTACTGCCTATAAATGAGAAGTGTGAGTATAAACTCACCTTTATTTGTTTTGAATTCAGTTAGAACCTGAGATGCAAGCAAGCAAAAAAATTTGTGGAAGCTGCCATTAGAAGTCTTCTCAGAGCTCTGTGTTAGAGCGAAAAAATGATGCAGAGCGGTATTATTTCTTTCTTCAATTGGTATAAGTCAAAGAGAATGAGTGATCAAAAGTGTTTTGCACCATTTCATTAAATGCAAATGTGCATTTGCAATATGGTGCACGGCTACACATGGCTAGTGACAGTCAAGAAAATGATGATAACAAAAATATATTTTTATGTATATTACACTTGCTTTAACATTTTGTTTTGCTTCACTGGTTATGCCATTGTATTACTTCTTGAATGTCAGCTATGCAAGTACTTACACTTGCTTTATGAAAAGAATGTGACAGAATTTGGGTATAAATTTCTTTATACTTTGCATTTTGAAACATTGTTATAAAAAGTGACTGCAAGAGAAAAGTTATTTCAACTTTGCTTATGCGTGAAAGAAAAATGCAGTGTACTCTCCCATTCACAAAGTTAAGCGTTTACTAACTTTGCAACACTATCTTTCTTCAAATTTTAATTTAAAAATTTCTAATTAAAATATTCACTCCGACAGTGATTTAAAATCACGGTCATTACATGATTCAAGATCAAAATTCCAGTTTCAAGTAGCGGATCAAGTTGCTAGCTTCTCTGTTCTTTAAAATCATAGGTGAGTAAACATAGCCACACCTGGTTTAACTAGTGTATGTGATGATCTTATGAAAAATGATGTGGTAATTTGTTTGCATGAGTGAAAATGTACATGCTATAAATATGAAATAATATAAGTGTGCATGTCTATATGAATAGATATACCCTCTGTTCTGCTTTACAGGTATAAGATTTAGATTAAAAAAATTCAAATCTCCTCTTGTAATCTCCTTTAGGCCGTGAGATTCAAATAAGATATGTGTGTTTATACATAATCTAAGTTTTAAAAATATATTTAAGCACTTTAAGTTTGAAAACTATCTGGAAATAAGAAAGAACAGTAGAAAACTAAAACATGTAAATTTTCAATCATCACAAACCTTTGTTTTATTTATATAATCTGAATCCCCGGCCGAAGTTATGATTTTTAAAAGTTAAATCACAATTTTTAGATTAGGATCGTGAGATTAATTCGAGGTTGATCAGATATTAGGTTTTGGGCGATTACTGGTGGTCGGCAAGGTTAGGGCTCTTGGAGTCGTGACTGAAGCTAGCCTGGAGGTGGGCGATGTTGGCAAAAATGGTGGCTCAAATTCTCTGACGTCGTGGTGATGGAACTGAGGAGATTTAGGGTTTTAGGTGTCATTCTAGACGAGGTCAAACTCATGTCTATTATGGCGTCGTGGCGATGTCGAGTTGAACCAGTCCAGGGGTAAGGTAAATAGGTGGTCATGGCGTTGGATCTGGCGGAGTGTGGTGGTTGATGGTGGGTGGAATGGCGAAGACGAGGCGATTGAAGGTGGTTAGTTCATTTCTGGGTTGGTTCGTGAGCTCGAGATTTCGATCGGGGTCGAATTCAAGAATTCTGGGTGGATAGGATCAGTGCGGTGGCTAAACGTGGTTTGTGAGGAGGGTCGAAGGGGATCGCGGCGGATTATCGTCGGCGTACACGTGCACGTGATTCACTGTGTATCAGCAACGTTTTCGTGAGGGCAAAGGGATTTTCTCGGGAACGATCTCGGGTAAAGGGAGAGTTGTCTCAGGGTTGTTTTCATGTACTGAGTGGTTATTAACTTAAACAGTTTTAAAATTTTGAACAAAGTTTTAAAAAAAAGATGAAGAAAAGAGAAGGATTGGGTGACTCGGGTCATAGTTCAGGTAAAGCCTGGTGTGACTCGAGTAAGGTTAGAATGTTATTTAAGTTAACATAATTAAGTTTTTTAATAATTCCTTTAATCATTCTTTGAAATAAAAGAGTTTATTTAAATTGTTGATTTTTTAAGTCGTTCCCTTTATTTTAACTTAGTAAGTTAATTCTAAGGTTAACTTAATTAAAGATGTAATTTAATTAGGAAGATTAAGTGTGTTAGATCATTAATTAAACTTAAAGGTTTAGTTAAGTTATAGGTTAAGGATAAATTATTACCAAATTTATTAAATAAGTTTTAATGTTAGTTAAGAAATTAAATTAAGATAATGGTTAGTCTTTTAATTAATAAATGTTTTGAGTGATTAAAGTTTATGAATTAATTAATGAGAGATTAAGATTAAGATTAAGATTAACTTAATGTGTGTAATTAGGGGTTAATTAATTGATTAATTAAAGGTTATTTTAATTAATGATTAAGGGTGAATTAATTAATGATTTAAGGTTAATTAATGATTGAAAGATAATTACATAGTGTCGTTAATTAAGGAGGGTAATTAATGGGTAATTACTGATTTATTAAATATAAGTAATTAAAGAATTAATTTGCTAAGGGTTAGTAATTAGTGGATAACTAAAAATTAAGGTTAATTAATTGAGGATAATTAACCAATGGATAATTACTTAATGGGAGTAATTGTGGATAATTAATGGGTAATTAAAAGATGATTAATTAATGGTTTGTAATTAATTAATGATTAAGTAAGCAGGATTTAAAAGATGATTGAAGTAATTAATTTAATTAATTTAATTAATTAGAAATAGTGTGACAAATTAATCTTGCTTATGAATGATTGAACGATATTATATGCCTTAGATTAGTTGATATCTCGGACAAGTGATTTGTGATGCTATGTGATATGATATGTTTTGGGTTGAACTGTGATAATATGGTTTGTCTATTTGTGATGAATGACTATGTAAATATGTAATTTTGGATATAAATGATATTGTTTAAACTTAAACAGCTTTGTTTTAAGATAATATTGGATTCGAAGAGACCGGGGTCGGGTATCAGTAAATACGCGAAACCACTTTGATTTGTAATCTGCAATAGTCCTTTATGGATTTGACTTTGGAATAAATAGGCTGGAAATGGAATAAATAATGTAAACTTGGTCATTTAATCTGAGTAATGATGCTTAAATATGATTGTAAGATGTGTATTTGACTATATCAAGTTAAGAACTCGTTATGAGGTACGAGTTATTCTGGGTTTTAAATAAGTTTTATGCATTAGTATTTCATGTTAGATGGGTTTACTCGCGTTGGTTTCCAGCCTAACGCAGGTGTTACTTTGATGTAATGCTCGGGTCAGACCGAGTATTACAGCTTTGCAGGTTAGGACGTTCAGGAGCTCAGGTGGCGAGCTGGATGGCAGGAACGTATGGAGTTTGCCGCTATGTATTAGAGTTGTATTGTCAGTAGTCTAGGACATCTTGTACAACTGTACGGTTTATTTATTATTGGTTGTAACTCTGATGTATAAATGTAAATTAACAATTACAGCTTTCTTGTATAAATGCTATTATTTGATATATATTTGATCCGTTGTGAAATGTGAAATGTTGTTGTTTCTGTTCTTCTTCTATCTTCTTCTTCTTTTCTTTAACAATTTGAAATTTCAAGGTCGAAATTTTGGGTCGTTACACAGTAATACTTCATCTTGAATCACAATTGCTCCACCCTCTGTCAACAACCTTTCACTTATGGTATCAACACTGGATATTAAGTTTTGAGTGGGTGAAGTTGAAGACGACTGGGGATCTTATTTAAACAATAGAAATAAAGTAAAATCAAAGTTGAGATAAGAGGTAGCTTTATTACTATAGTAATGGATTGCAACTCATATGGAATGAAAGTTAAAGGATACAACAATCAATTCATTCACATCTAAAATTGAGAGAACACATTCCTAACTTTGCCTAGAGTGTTAACCGAAAGATTAACTATCGAGTCAAATGGAATAGTGACTCCTTAAAGTGTAAAAACCAAGGGCATTTGATGTAATCCCACTTCTCAACCGAAGGAAGGACTATCACGACCGCAAATCAACTTTGATTGAAATGTTCTAATTTCCTTTAAGAAAGTTTCTTTCACTTCGCCAAGGAAGTCAAAATTAAGATGAGGGAATTCCAAGTATAATTTTTGTAGGTCTCGAAGAAAGCAATATCTCACTAACTTCGAAGTCTTTAGGAGTGATGCTTTTTTAGAGTTGAACCTTCTCAAGTTAACATATTGACTTAGGGTGTCTCTTGGGGCAACGCGACCTAAAGAACTGGTATTCTAAAATGACACAATAAAGAAAAGAAACTAAGCATAGAAAGCATTACAAAAGACATGTAATCATAAGACAAATACTTGTTACACATTTATAATCATTCATCAGGTTCATACAAAATAAACTTAGAGAAAAACTCAAAAATAAATTTGTCCTTGTAATACTTAAGCATCTCAGTAGGAAGATCTCGGGGAATCGATCCGATCCGAGGTAAATTCCAGCATGCCCCAAGATGCGGGTCAGATCCAAATTCATCTAAATATCTTTTGTGAAAATTTCTAATCAGGCCCCCACTGAATTCACCTAAGTATGAGAAATCTATGATTGAATGTCTGCAATATACTTTATACAAGAGGATAATTAAAATATCTCTGTCTTCAATCGACATCCATAACAATGTTATTAACTCTTTATTTTCCTTTAATAGAGCGTCATATCAGAGACACGCTTTCTTTAGTAAAGGAGCGGCTCTCTAAAATTTAAAAGACGTAAGTCCAAACTGTTGATCAATTCTATCGAGTTAGAAAACCACCGATAAATTTTGAATAAAATTTATACTACAGGAGCACGACGTACTATCGCAGTATGTGGCGAGTATGGTTCAATCCGTAGGAAATTGTTAGATTTTAAATCTCTATTCAATCAAATTAACCGAAGTTGAAAATGTGATTAGCTAAAAATGTAGCAAACTAACAAAAGAAAATTGATTAAAATATGAGAATAGAAAGACAATTTTGAGATAAATCTACTCTCTAGATCACTAGTTCAACAAATTATGAAATTATTATCTTTCTTTTTTATTCATTAGTAAGTTTAATTGATGTGCTTATCATAAGTATGGCTTATTTATCTTTTTATTTTGAGTCTGAAAACTAAACTACGTAAGAGGAAGAGGGTTACATGAAACATAAAGGGTATTTATACATGTATGAAACCCTAATCCATTTTTTGGGGAATGCCTAAAATGCCCTTGCAGGAAGTATGGTGATCAAGTTATCATTAACTTCAATAATCATCCATTAAGTGTGCATGAAAGTGTAATGGCCATTAAGCATGTGGATTAGCTTCTAATTTATACATGAAGGAAGGTGGGTAGGTGGGGTCCTCCATGATCCTCACTTTGAATTATTTCCATCTTCATTTGTTCTCTTCACTCTTGTGCATGCATATATTTTCATGAAACCACTTGTAAAGTTCAGTAAATTTCCTACAAATCAACATACAAAATTTCAAGTAAATTTTCACTATTTAATAAATGAACAAAAATGACCATTTTTCCCCTAGATGAAGATGAATATGTGACAATTTGAAAATAATTTGAATTTTGATCTAAACAAGTTAAAATACATGATATGATCATTTATTTAATTTAAATATATTAAATATGGTGGTAAAAATATGCACATTTACGTGCACATCAATTACCCCCATGCTTATCTTTTTATTTGTCCTCGAATAAAGAAAAACTAAGATAAATCCATTTTCATAGGGAGCGCGATTACATTGAGCGTATGCAACAAGCTGTTAAACCTCTGAGTATCCCCAGTAGGACAAGTGTTGTCTCGTGAGGGTTTTCAACGGGTACTACCCACAAAATCCAAATGTAAAGTGAAAATATTTACAGAATGCAAGATTAATTTACAAAAAGATGAATGCGAGTTTTTGGAAATATTTACGAATGAAGGATTTACTTTTAAATTAACACAAATAAGTTAAATATAAGTTTTGGTTATTATCAAGAAATTTAAGAACTTTTTCCTGTCAAAATATCCAACAAAAACGAAGTTATCAAAGCAAATATACTATAGTTTAACTCGTTGTTTCGATTGATAATATAGTGTAACTATGAAATGGATCCTTAGTTGATTACCAAAGTTTATCAAAGTGGTATTTTCATTTCTTGTCAATAACAAGTCAAATCAAACAAGTTAAAATAGAGTTTGGATTTCATTTTCTAACTCTCTCAATTTTTTTGAAAATTTTATGGTTATAAACAATATTTACATATGCCCAACTCAGATAAACTGAGGCCAGATATATTAACTATGTACGACCTTGCGGACTTATGTAAAGGGAATACAGAGCATGGCAAGTGAACACACAAGTGTGAACACTTATCAACTGTAGGCGTTATTAATAATAGAATTTTTTTATACACACACCAAACTTGGATAACTAAGGCTAGATATACCGATCGTGCACTGCCTTCCGGGCTTATGTGAGAAGGGTATAGAGCATGGCGAGTGAACACACAAGTGTGAACACATGACTCTAGGTGTTTATTAAAAATATGTACTTATATACAAGAAATATTTTTTGTTTTTTTGTTTTTGGTTTTTTTGGAGAGAGAGTTTTGCAAAATCATCTTAGCACTTTTTAACTTAGAAGAAAAAAAAATATTATATGCCTTACTTTAAATTCATCACTTTTTAAAACAAAGATTTTCACGTAGGATTTACTTCATAATTATCACCATGAAATTTCCTATATACTAGTTAAACCATTGTTATTTGTAATCAAACTCTATTTTTATTTTTGTTAAGACAAATAAATTTTCAAAAATTATAATTTAATTAACCAAAACCGTATACTAATCCTATAGTGTTTCTTTAAAAATGAATCAAAAATTCTTAATTTTTTTCCAGACTTTGTTTTGAGTTTTGGAAGAAAAAATAAAAATTAGTCATGAAAAATAAAAAAGAAGATGAGTCTTCCCCCAAACTTGATTTTGACCGTGTCCCCACAGTCAACCCAAGTGAAAGGCGAAAAATAAAAATAAAAATAGCCTTTATTTATATGAAAATGAACGGTATTTACACGAGATCAGAAAGTATATCGTCAAAATTTAAATGAAACGGTCTTTTAAAAATCGATTCATTTTTCTTGCCAAGCATACAAGATACAGCTTAAGCTCAGAAAATCAAATCGTAAAAGATTTCAAAGTTGAGTGTTGATTTGGAAAAACGAATGTCGTTTTATTAAAAGTTGTTCGAGTTGTTTTATTTTCAATGATTTTTGGGGTAGATTGAAAATTTGGTTGAAGTTCAACTTCTTCCAAATTATCGATTCAAAATCAAAATGATGATCGAAATCTTCCCCTTTAGAATTCAACAACGCGTTTTTGAAAAGTTCAAAGAATTTATGTTCGTTAATTTCGTCTTCCTTTGTTGGATTATCAACAATTTCATTACATATCTCAAGTTCAAAATCCTAAGTTGTTGTATTTAAAATTTTGAAATCGAGAAAAAGAAGGCCGAGTTTTAAATTTGGTTCCACACCCTCGAAAGAATTGAAATTCAACTCAATTACCGAATTTTCAAAAACTTCATTAAGATTCTCATTTTCAATTTCAAAAGTAGTTATTTGAAATCGTCGATTTGGGTGAAAGGTGGATTATCACTTAACTGGTCACACGTTGGAATTTGATTTTGTTTTTCACGTCGTTTCACATATGTTTCAAGCAACAAAGCTGTGTGATCATTGTAAATTTCTTTCATTTTCTCAACAAAATCCAATTTATAGTTATTAGCATGAGGATTTTCATTTTGAAATTGTTGAAAACAAAGATTTTCAATCATAACATGGTTAAGATTATTCCCATTGCCAAATTCGTTTGAAAAGTTGTTTCCACTTTCATTTTGAGTTTGAAATTCATTTTGGAATTCGATATTGAATTGGAATGGACTATAATCTAGGTCATTTGAATTTTGAAGTGGATTCAAATTTTGATTATTTTGTAAATTTTTATTTAAGCCATCACACAAATAAGAATTACACAAATCATTTATACTTTAATTTTATTGTGTGGAGAGTTCAAGTAAAGATGAAATGTTATTTCAAGAGTCGAGGATGGGTCATTATTTTGAAAATTTTGTTGTTTAAAATTCAAATTGTATACAGAATAGTTGTCGTTAAAATATCCATACGAATTCGGAGTGAAATCATATGGATTATATTGATTTTCACAACTAGTGTAAAATTAAAGTAAGTAAGGAACTCGGACATTTTCAACAATGTTTTTGGGTTTTTTTTTATAAAGAGAAAATATTTACAACAGAATTTATTTTTCAAAATGGAAAATTGATTTTTGTTTTGTTTTTGGATTTTCAAATTTTTTTAAAAAGGTTTTATATTTTTTTGCTTTTTTTAATAAAAAAACTAACTCAATTTTTATTTTTATTTTTTGATTGAATAATAAATTTCAAAAGAAAGGATTGTAAAAAAAGTTAAGAAATATTTACAATTTTTTTTAGTTTTGATTTTGATTTTCTTTTAAATATGCATGAACTAATGCACCTACATGAATGAAAGGGTTAATTACAAACTTTCTATCCTAAGTTAACCCAAAATTGTATAATTATACGTTGTCTTAAATCAACAAAATAGCTCTCAGCCAGGTAACAGACAGGATTTGTCGGTGCACCGTAGAAATGCAGCCGAAGGTTTAAGTACCTTTAGAGAAAAAATTCAGTATAATATTTATGAATCACCGTATTATTTACAAATGTTTATTGCTCTTTCATAGCCTAGACACCGAGAAATTAAATTGTTCAAAGAAGACGAATTGTCAAACACAATAAAGAACTATCGTTATTATTAACCAAATTCTAAATGAAATCAAAGCGAAAATTAAACGTGTATTAACAATGCAACTAGAATGGATTTTTTTTTGAATTCTTTTTGTGCAAATGCAATTAATAAACAATGTAAGGAAAAAAATACATAGGGGCCATATAAGAACAACAATTTTTTTTATAGTAAGCAAGCGGGCTGTCTCTTTTTGCTTCAGCAACCTGAAATAAAAACAATATATTCACGGTTTTTTATATATAATGCAGTTAAACAATTAAAAAAACTTAAACTAAACAATCAAAAACAAACAATGAAAAATAAAAAAAAATTCGATTTAAAATAAAACAAAAGACAAAAGAACGTGCTTATTTTTTGTTAAGTTAAAGGAAGAAAAGAAACTCCAAAAGATAACTACGGACAAAAAAATTATTATTATTATTTTTGTTTAAACCTGGCCCAAATGACAGCAATGCCCACAAAATTTTTTTGATTAAGGAAAATTTTACTTGTTCTTTCTCAACTTACAACCATGAATAAAAAAACTAGTTTTTTCACTTAACAATTCCAAATCCAAGAAAAACAAATTCCCATACACACACACACAAAAAAAGTTGATTGTTTGTTGATCATAATTGACTCCTCTAAGTTCATCTTCTAAGTTCTGATTTCTAGCAATAAGTGCTCCTGACTGGGATTGTGCTTTTTGGTTCATATTCTAAAGGTCATTTGACTGTGAGGTTTGATTATTGATTATTTGTTCTGGAGAATGAGGCATGGTCGAGGTTATTTGGGAATAAGTTTGATAGCAATCTTCTTCCATAAAATAGTTTGGCCCAGATGCTTTTCTAGCTTCATCTAAAGCTTCTGATAATGTGTAAAAGCCTCTCCATACTGGATTGTAGAAATTTTGTGTCGCTAATTGTTCTTGACTGCAGTGTTTAAACACTCTGGTGTAGTTTCCTCTAAAGATCACATAACAAAAGTAATTTTTTCCAAGTGGTTTTTGCTGAATCTTGGAAAAGTATTGAGCAAAACAATTACCCAATTTTTGCTTGTTTTTTCTTTCTTGCTCTATTGTTCTCAGATTCCATAAATGATCTAAAAGACACTATTGACTGGGATTTGAAATTCTGAATAAATGCTTGAATTTTGTTGGATCGACATTTTTATACAAAATCTGAGATGTTTGTTCGAAAGTCATACACGGGATGTTACTCGCCGTCATTTGATTATTCATTTTTCTAACTGGAGGATTAGCTAAATAATTAGTTGGGGAATTACCCACTAAAGATATTGCATGAGGTGTTTTAGGCGATTCGACCTCTAGCTTAACAACTGCTGATTTACATGGAGATTTCTCATCCATTATTTCTTTACTCATTTCACCTATATCTGCTTTTATTTATTATTTGTTTCTTCATTCATGAAATTTCTGTCCTGTAAATCACAAGAATTGTTAGTAAAAGCAGATAATAATTTTCTAGATAATAGATCGACAAGATGATAATTTTACCTTTAATATGTTCAAAATTAATAGCATACCCATTACCTTGAATTAAATTTTGTAAGTTTAACCATCTAGTTTTATTTATCTTCTTTGAATTTTCGTTCGAAATAAATTTGACAATTCCTTCACAGTCTGTTCGTATTGTGAAATCTTTATTTAAAAAGATGTTAAATTTATCTAGTGCATTTATAAGGGCTTAGATTTCATAGTCTAATGAAGTCCAACTGTTAACTGTATGAAAATTACTACTTGCATAAGCAGCAATTTTTTCTATAGATTTATCGTTATACTTAGAAGGTTTACATTTGAGGACTGCCCCGCATCCTTCTTTACAACCATCACACTCTATTATGATATACTCTGTCTTTAATGGAAGTTCTAGAGGTTTATTTTTTTTAATTTCCTCTTTGATTTTCTGTACTAATTTAATATCTTCTGTATTAAATCTCGTTTCTCCATTTTTAGAGATTTTTTCATATAGTGGACCTACTAATTTTGCTAAATATGGAATAAATTTTCTAGCATAATGTAATGACCCGAGATTTTCGATCCCGAAATTTTCAGATAGGTAGGGAAAAGAAGAAAAGAGATAGAAGAAGAAGGAGAAACATAAACACCAAAACACAGAATCTCACATTCACAGCGGATCGAAATATAATATCAGATAAAATAACAGTTATACAAAGGAAAACTGTATCAGTTAATCTACATTAATACATCAAAGTTACAAGATTGCACAATCACTGGACGGTTAAAATAACATGTCCCAGATAAATAATAATATATCTCAGCAGAATACTCTATACGTCCCTGCCATCCAGCTCACCATCTGTGCTCTAGAACGTCCTTACCTGCAAATCTGTAATACTCGGTCTGACCCGAGCATTACATCAAAGTAACACCCGGGTCAGGCTGGAAACCAGCGTGAGTAAACCCACTACAAGAAATACCAGTGCATAAACTTATTTAAACCCGGGTAACTCGTACTTCACTATAAGTTCACAACTTGTTATAGTCAACACTTGTTTTCACAAATCAATCCCTAAGTACCTTTACTTAGTTTAAATGGTCCAGTCATTTAAATTTATCCCATTCGAGCCTATTGATTTCACATATCAATCTATAAAGAGTTATAGTAGATTTCAAATCGAAGTGGTTTTGGGTATTTACTGATACCCGACCCCGGTCTCTTCGAATCCCAAGTTATTTAAGTGGAATACAATTCAAACTTTAACTACAGGGTGTCACCTTTACACAGTAATTCATCATCGATAGATACCCATAATATCACAGTTTAAACCAAACATATCATATCACATAGCATCACAAATCACATATCCGAGATATTAACTAATCTAAAGCATACAATATCATTCAGTCATTCATAAGCAAGATTAATTTGTCATACAATATCTAATTAATTTAAAATAAATTAAATTAATTACCTCAATTGCTATTAATCCTGCTTACTTAATACTAATTAATTACAAACCATTAATTAATCATCTCTTAATTATCCTTTTTAATTACATTAAGTAATTAGCCTTTATTTAATAACACAATTTAATTAATCTCCACCCATTCACATTAATCATATTTATCCTTAATTAATTACCCAAATTAATTATCCTACAATCACTTACACTAATTAATTATCCTTTAATTAATCATACTCATTAATTAACCAATCCTTAATTAATTTCCTTAATTAATTCAATCCTTTAATTAATTACACTGAGTAATTAAACCATAATTACTTCATTAAGTAATTATCATTAAATAAATCACGTTTAGTAATTACCCATTAATTACCCTCCTTAATGAATGTCATTAAGCAATTATCCTTTAATTACTTTCATTATTATAAATCAGTTTCATTAAGCGATCAATCTTAATTAATCATCTTCAAATTAATTACATTAATTAATTACTTTAATTAATTAATCACATTAATAAATCAATCCTTTAAATTGATTACACAAATTACTTAATTAATTAATCTCTAATCATTAATTAATAATCTCTAATTACAATTTAGTTAATCCTTAATCATTAATTAATTAAATTAATCAATGACTCTTAATTAATTACTTAATTAATCCTTTATCATTAATTAATTAAATTAATAAATTATACTTAAATTTTTTAAATTACTTAATTAATCTCAAGTCATTAAAACTTTAGTTAACCTTAAGATAAACATTATCTTCATTAATGATTTAATTATCATTCACACATTAAAAAATTTAACTTTAAAAGTTATCTTCCTTAATTAAATCATTTATTTATGTTTTAAAATAAAATAAACATTTAACTTGATAGATTAAAGTTACCAAAACTTCCTTTAAATACTTAAAACATTATCAAGTGATAGTTTAAAACTAATTTCAATATTTGAAAACTTTCTTTTATAAAAAGCTTTAAAATTTCATTTCTAATTTAAGTTTAAAATAACTTTAAATTTCACTTAACAAAATTTAAATTAAACAAATTTCAAAACTTCTTAACCAATTGTTAAAGAAAATAATTATTTTATATAAAGCAAATTTATATATGAAAGTTGAACTAAACTTATTTTTAAATTTCAAAAACCTTGATTTTAAAACTTTTTAAAAACTGCTCAACGTTTTGCTTCGGGTTCAACCCGAAGACCACTCAAGTCTAGCCCCGAGTTTCCCTTCTCTTTACCATTTCCAAAACTTAAATTTATTTTTAAGTTTAAAAACTTGTAGGCTTCTATCACTCACGCAACTACTCGAGTTCCTACTCGAGTCACCAACCCAAATACTCGATACATCTCTTGAGTCAAACCCACAGTAAAACCCACTAACTTACCCAAAATCCACCGTGCACTTGCATCGACATTAGAGTCGCCTTCGACCTCCGATGAACCCTCCGGCACATCACCCTTCGTCCAAACCTTCGATCCCAACTCCCAAACCACAAGCACAAGCCTACAATCGAAATCAAGCAATCCAGTCTAAACTGGAACCAAACACCATGGCCAAAACCCCCTCGAACTCACGACTCCGACCACCAGACACCGCGCAACCACAGTCACACAATCTTCGACCTTCCACGAAGCCATCCCCCTTGGTCCGATGCTACTTGATCACCTAGAGACGTCACGTTCATGATTGTAACAACCCGCATATTTAACGATTATATATTTAAATGTTTTATTTAAATATAGCGTCGTTAGTCGGATTTTTGGGTCCGAAAAGCTACTTTTTGCAAACAGCCGAATTGGGGCTCGAAACCACCTCCATTGAGTCCAAAATGGCGTTTGCAATCTTTTTAAGTATAACTTTGATATGTTTGGAGTAAATCGAATTTTGCTACATTTTCTATTAGGTTTTGGGTTTGGGTTCAGCCCACTTGCTAGCTTAATACCCTAACTCAGTCCCTCTCTTCCCCATTCACTCATTTTCATTTCCTAAACTCTAGCTAAAGCTGAAAATGGGGGAAAGGAAGAGGAATTAGAAATTCCAAGCCCTAGTTTACTTTGCAAACTTGAATTCTTGCTCCAAAATCAAAGAGAAGCTATTGGTAAGCCTCCTCTTCATCTTCTCCAACTCTTTTCCTCTTCAATTTCAGAATTTTCCTAAACCTAACTTAGGAAATACTTGTTTTGATCTTAGATTGAAGTTAGTAGAGTTGATGTGGAGAGTGGTTGGTCTTTTCTTCGCAATTGGGCTTCCATCTTTGTTTTTGAGTAAAAAAGGGTGAGATTTTATCTCACATCTATGCCAACATCCATCTATGTTGTTAGGTATGAATTCCTAACATTTATTCATGTGCAATTTCTTTTGGGTTTGGATTGGTTTTATGAATGTTGCAAATTTTGGAGTTTTGAAGTTAAAACTCTAAAATCATAGCCTTGTTGTTTGATCATGTTTTTGGTGATGCATCGAAAAGCTAATAGGGACGGATTGCCGATTGGCGTAAACCCTTAGCGTCCGCGCTCATCCGATTGCGATTTGTTGGAATTATGCCCTTGGGGGCTAGGCTGAGAATACTGAATTTTTCCAGTTGAGTAGACTGAAAACTCTGAGTCAGTCGACTGAACCTGGAACCCGTGTGTTTCGAGGTATGATTCAGTCGACTGAAAACTCTGAATCAGTCGACTGAACCTGGAAACAGAAAATTTCCAGGTATGACTCAGTCGACTGAAACCTCTGAGTCAGTCGACTGAACCTGGAAACAGAAAGTTTTCATATATGATTTAGTCAACTGAAAATCCTGTTCTAGTCAACTTAATCTGCTGTTTTTGCCCAATTTGCCTTTTTGGGTTTGAACTTCCAATTTTTATCAATTCTTGTTGGTTCCAATTAGTTGTTATTGCATTTTTGACTTTAATGATTCCTTTTAATTTCATTCACAAGTTTTATAAAATGATCTCTTCCAATCATATTAAAAGCTCATTTCTCTAATTTATAAATCCTTTTTAAAACACACACAAAATTTCGCACTTCGAGCGAAGGGGAAAGGAGATTAAAAGGTTAGGTAAAACATAGACCATGAATTTGTGCGTTTATCTTCCCAATTAATCCCCGACCTATTCGATTGACTGTTTTGACCTTTGGTCTGGTTTACCAATGAGATGAGGTAAACTTTTTACTACTTTGAGTGTGAGATTGACTATCGGATAGTAAACCGTTTAGTGCGAACGGGTGGTTATGGGACTCACGTTAATACTTTTTGGGTTCCTTTTCGATAGTTGTGACATATTCTGCCAGTTAGTGGTGTCCAGTACTGGGCCTCCGGACCTTCACCACTACGGTTTGTTGCCTTTGGGATAGTGTTTTCGGACTGTCTCCTTCAGGTTTGTTGCCTTCGGGTATGTTGCCTTCGGGTTTGTACCTTCAGGTTTATGCCTTCGGGTTTGTTGCCCTATAGTATCGCTTTTGGAGTTGGTCATTCGTCACCGCTCGAGTGATATTGGGTTTGGAGTCTTCGGGCTCATGGATCCTTGTTTATACAGTACTGAGCAAGTGCAATTTTCTGTTGTTTCATTGATATGTATATTCCCTAGGTATCGCCCTTCGGTGTTGGTCTTTTCGAGCCGCACAATATAGCGATTACCTTGTGGAACTTGTGTTACCTTCATTGGTATTTGTTATTGCCTTTTTGGCTTGTTTTGGGATATTCATATCCTTTGTTTATTTGTGTTGCCGATGATATGAGGCTTGTCTTGTTATGATTCATCTTTTGTTAGATGATTGTTGTATCTCTTTTAGAGATATTTGTTATACTTTATAACCTTGTAGGTTTATTGTTGTTCAGTTTTCTAACTGATTTTTTTAGCTAGACTGACCCGTGTATTTATACACGGGTCAGACCGAGATGTTTCAGGTTAGGTGCATTTGGACTTAGCCTATTTTGCTTTCGCATGGACTATCCTGATTTCTGCTTTTTGTTAAAGCTTTTTGTGTAGTCCTTTTTGTTGTAACTCTGATATGTATTCTTTTGACTCGTCTGTATATTGTGGTTTGCTATACCACTTGACATGTACTAGTTTGTATACTCTGTTATTTATCTGTATATGTGTATATGATGATCTACTGTTCTGTGATGTATATTACATTTGAGTTGTTATATTCTGTTTTGATAGATCCTCCAGCCACCTATGGTTTTGTTTTAAGTATTCATTGGATAAGTCAATCTGCTTGTATGACAATTGTCAATGTATTCAATAGATAGTTAGAGCAAGGCTATAGATGGTCGCTGCTAAACAGCCTTATTCTCCGCGTTAGTCGACGGCGTTACCCCGTAGTGTCCTTGGCTAGCGTGGGTATAGAGGTGGGGCATCACAGCTTGGTATCAGAGCCTGATTCAGAACAAAATATGATAAACACAGAATAGAAGCACATATTACGATACATCAAGGTGTAATAAGTGATACAAATCTTTGAATCATCTTACCTCTATTCCTTCTTTGCCTTTGGTGGTAGATAGAAATTGGGAATACGTCTAGGAATGCATTTTGTTCCGTAGTATTCCAAATTTGGATTGGTGATATCTACCTTGTGAATAATCTTGTTCTTATCTTAACTTCCAGCGTATGGCTGGAAGAGGCAGGGGACGACGCTCGGGTGCTGGGCAATCCAGTGGCTCGCATTCGAATGGCGTTTATATGTCTGCCAATCAGGTTTTGGAGTTATTTAGGAGCACTCAGCCTCCAGTTTCTACTCGAGTATCTCCACCTCGCAAGTCTGCCTTTGTACGCCCGTGCAGTGATTTTTCTCATCTTGGAGGAAAGCCGTTTAAAGGCTCTGAGTCTGTTCTTGAAGTCCAAGCTTGGCTTCGCACGTGCGAGTGTATCTTCTCTCGTATGGATCTTTCTGATCATGATAGAGTTCTTGTAACTTCTATCTTATTACAAGAGTGTGCCCTTAATTGGTATGAGCTTCTTATAGCCGAAATTGATGAGTCTACTCTTTCTTGGACTCAGTTTCGGGGACGATTCAAACTCAAGTTTGTTCCTGAATCTGAAAAAGTTTTATTGACCCGTCGCTTTCTTGAGTTGAAGCAAGGGAAATCTTCTGTTTCTGAGTATGTTGCATCATTCGAGGCTTTATCTAAGTATGGTCTTGAATTCATTAGAACTTCTTATAATAAGAATCTGAAGTTTGTCTCTGGTCTTAAGAAATATCTTAAGAAGCCTTTGTTGCTCCAGCTTAAGCTCTCTTTTGAGGAGTTGTTTGATTCGGCACTTCATCTCGAAACTATTGAGAAGGAGTGTGATAGTGGTGATGATGTTGCGGGTTCCAAAAACCCCAACGAGAAGCAGTTTCCATTTCAGAAGTCCAGGTCTTTTCCTTCTAAGAAGAAGAAGATTGGTGGTTCTAATTCTCAGACTCAGCCTTCTAGAACACCTTCCATTTGGAAGTGTTTCAATTGTGGTTCTCCTGATCATATGATTCGAGCTTGTCCTAGGCCTCTCTTTTGTCGCTACTGCAAGAAGGAAGGTCATCATGTTTCCACTTGCCCTATTGTTCCAACTAGTGCCAAATCCGGCAAGCTTAATGCTGCCAAGGATTTTGAAGGTCCTTCTCAGCCCAAAGGTATATCTCCATCTATTTTGGAAGGCTCTATTTTATTTCATGGTCATAGTATACGAGTTCTTTTCGATACGGGTGCTTCATATTCTTTCGTATCGAAGAAGCATGTCGATGATTTATCTTTGGATGTTTCTTGTATGGTTACTTCATTGAATATTGCAAATCCAATTGGAGGATCCGCGACCCTTAGCATGCTTTGTGATGATATTGAGATTGTTTTATGTGGCTTTTCCTTTCGTACGAATCTGCACGTTATTTCTTGTCTGGGATTTGATATGATTTTAGGAATGGACTGGCTAGTGAGATACGATGCCAAGATTATTTTTTCTGAGAGGATTTTATATCTTCGACATCCAGATTCATTTACTCAACTATCACTTGTCCTTCGGGATGTGGATAATTCCGAAATGGCTTTATATTCTCTTGATTCTCGAGATGATGATGATATATCTTGTATTCCTATTGCTTGCGACTTTTCTGATGTTTTTGAGCCTGTTTCGGGTTTGCCACCTAAGCGGGCAATTGAGTTCCGCATTGATCTCATTCTAGGCGCGCAGCCAGTTAGCCATCCTCCCACGAGGATGTCTACAAAAGAAAATGAGGAACTCAAGAAGCAGCTTTTAGAGCTTGAGTCCAAGTAGTTGATTCAGTCCGGTTTTTCTCCGTGGGGATCCGCGGTCATCTTCGTGAAGAAGTCTAATGGAACTTTTAGGCTTTGCATTGACTATCGCAAGCTTAACGAGTTAACCATCAAGAATAGGTATCCATTGCCTAGGATCGATGATATGTTTGATTTATTGAGTGGTGCTAAGGTCTTTTCTCAGCTCGACCTTGCCACGGGTTTTCATCAGTTATGAGTCGTGGAGGATAGCATACCTCTTACCGCTTTCCGCACTCGTTATGGTTCTTTTGAGTGGCTCGTTATGCCGTTCGGTTCGACGAATGCTCCTGCTTTCTTTGTTGATCTCATGAATCGAGTATTCCGGGAATATCTCGATAAGTTCGTCCTTGTGTTCATTGATGATATCCTTATTTATTCTAAGTCTGAAGCCGAGCATGCTAATCACTTGAGAATTGTCTTGAGTACTCTTCGTTATCATCAGCTTAGAGCCAAATTCTCCAAGTGCCATTTTTGGGAGAATAAGGTTAAGTTCTTAGGCAATGTTGTATCTTCCTACGGCATTTCAGTTGATCCCTCAAAGATCGAAGCCATCCAGAATTGGAAGAGGCCTGAGAATGTACATGAGATTCGTAGTTTCCTTGGATTGGCGGGTTATTACCGTCGGTTCATTAGGGATTTTTCCCGTGTTGTGCTTCCTCTCACCAGCCTTACTCGAAAAGGCATTCGTTATGATTGGTCTGACAAGTGTGAAGCTTCCTTCCTGACATTAAAGGAACTTCTCACTAATGCTTCTATTTTAATGATTCTCGAAGAGAATCATGATCTTGTTGTTTACACCGATGCTTGTGGTAGTGGTCTTGGTGTTGTTCTTATGCAGAAGGATCGGGTAGTTGCTTATGCTTCTAGGCAACTGCGTCCGAATGAAGTTCGCTATGCCACTCATGATCTTGAGTTAGCCGCTATTGTCTTCGCCTTGAAGATTTGGCGACACTATTTATTGGGCGAGCGCTTCATTCTCTACACCGATCATAAATCCTTGAAGTATTTGTTCACTCAGAAGGAACTCAATATGAGGCAACAGCGTTGGCTCGATTTTCTTGCCTCCTATGACTTTGATATCCAGTATACCCCTGGAAAGGGTAATCGTGTTGCTAATGCGCTTAGTCGCAAACATTCGGCTGTTGTTTCTATGATGCTTGCCGAATGGAACATTCTTGAGACTCTATGTTTTTGTGAAATTCGTGATAGAGGTTCATCTTATGATTCTCCTATTCTATTATTTAGTTTGGGAGCTCGACCCATTTTATTGGATCGTATTGCCGATGCACAGCGGCGTGTTCCTGATTTGTTGCGTCTTATTCAGCTTTGTGAGTCTGGATCCTGTGATGAGGCGTTGCGGGATTTTAGCATTGATTCTCATGGGTGTATTCGTATGAAGAACCGTCTTTTTGTGCCTTCTGATTTTGCACTTAGGCATGACATTCTTGATGACTGTCACCATTCTAAGTATACTATCCATCCTCGAAGTAGTAAGATGTATGCCGATATGCGTCGTCTTTATTATTGGGAAGGCATGAAGCGCGATGTGGTGAGTTATGTGAGTAATTGCATAACTTGTCAGCGAATTAAGGCCGAACATCAGCGTCCTTCGGGTCTTCTTCATCCTCTAGAGATTCCATTGTGGAAATGGGATCAGATTTCTATGGATTTCATTGACGGCCTACCTCATTCGAGATCAGGCCATTCTAGCATTTGGGTTATCGTTGATCGCCTCACTAAATCTGCTCATTCTGTTCCTATTAAGTCTAATAGGACTGCTTCGCATTTGGCTAAGTTATATATCAAGGAAATCGTGAGACTTCACGGTGTTCCTAGTTCTATTGTGAGTGACCGTGATCCTTTATTCATGAGTCATTTTTGGCAGTGTCTTCAGCAAGCTTTGGGAACAAGGCTTAATTTTAGCACAGCTTATCATCCACAGTCTGATGGACAGACTGAACGGGTGAATCGTATTTTGGAAGATCTCCTCCGTATCTGTATTTTTGGGTGGTAGTCGGGAGGATTACCTACCTCTTGTAGAGTTCTCCTACAATAATAGTTTTCAGTCTAGTATCGGTATGGCTCCTTTCGAAGCTTTATATGGAAGGCCATGTCGATCACCTTCTTGTTGGTTGGAATCTGGGGAGAAGCTTATTTTTGGCCCAGATTTTGTTCGTGACCCTTCTGAGAAGATTGATCTTATTCGTTTGAGAATGAAAGAGGCACAGAGCCGCCAGAAATCCTACGCGGACAACCATAGGAAGCCTCTCGAATTCTCAGATGGTGATCTTGTTTTTATTCGTGTTTCTCATTTGAAGGGGTGATGCGCTTTAGTACGACTAGAAAATTGGCTCCTTGCTTTAGAGGACCATTTTCTATTACTAAACGTATCGGTCCTGTTGCTTATAGAGTTTCACTTCCAGCTCATTTATCTGGCATTCATGACGTATTTCACGTCTCTCAACTTCGAAAGTGTCTTCGAGAGTCGGATTCTATTATTGATTATCCTGATTTGCAAGAACTTGAGATCTCACCGGACTTATTTATTGTACAGCAGCCTATTCGCGTACTTGACACGGAGGTGCGACACCTTCAGAACAATGACGTGTCGCTCTTTAAAGTTCAATGGTCTGCTAACCCCAATGACTGTACTTAGTAAACCAGAGAGTTTATCGAGTGATCTTATCTGGGTTTTCTATCTTGGCTTGGAAATGGTGAGAATATCTTTTCATCTCAAGCTTATTTCCTTTTCTTTTTGGGATGATGTATGTATGTAGTTGTTAGAAATATCGTCTCTGGGAATTGCGAGGATGAAATTTTGTAAGGAGGGGAGATCTGTAACAACCCGCATATTAACGATTATATATTTAAATGTTTTATTTAAATATAGCGTCGTTAGTCGGATTTTTGGGTCCGGAAAACTACTTTTTGCAAATAGCCGAATTGGGGCTCGAAACCACCTCCATTAAGTCCAAAATGACGTTTGCGATCTTTTTAAGTATAAACTTTGATATGTTTGGAGTAAGTCGAATTTTGCTACTTTTTCTACTGGGTTTTGGGTTTGGGTTCAGCCCACTTGCTAGCTTAATACCCTAACTCAGTCCTTCTCTTCCCCATTCACTCATTTTCATTTCCTAAACTCTAGATAAAACTGAAAATGGAGGAAAGGAAGAGGAATTAGAAATTCCAAGCCCTAGTTTACTTTGTAAACTTGAATTCTTGCTCCAAAATCAAAGAGAAGCTATTGGTAAGACTCCTCTTCATCTTCTCCAACTCTTTTCCTCTTCAATTTCAGAAAGTTTCCTAAACCTAACTTAGGGAATACTTGTTTTGATCTTATATTGAAGTTAGTAGAGTTGAAGTGGAGAGTGGTTGGTCTTTTCTTTGCAATTGGGCTTCCAATCTTTGTTTTTGAGTTAAAAAGGGTGAGCTTTTATCTCACATCTATGCCAATATCCATCTATGCTGTTAGGTATGAATTCCTAACATTTATTCGTGTGCAATTGCTTTTGGGTTTGGATTGGTTTTATGAATGTTGCAAATTTTGGAGTTTTGATGTTAAAACTCTAAAAATCACAGCCTTGTTGTTTTATCATGTTTTTGGTGATGCATCGAAGAGCTAATAGGGCCGGGTTGCCGATTGGCGTAAACCTCTAGCGTCTGCGCTCGTCCGATTGCGATTTGTTGGAATTTTGACCTTGGGGGCTAGGCTGAGAATACTGAATTTTTCCAGTTCAGTCGACTGAAAACTCTGAGTCAGTCGACTGAACCTGGAACCCGTGTGTTTCCAGGTATGATTCAGTCGACTGAAAACTCTGAGTCAGTCGACTGAACCTGGAAACAGAAAGTTTCCAGGTATGATTCAGTCGACTGAAACCTCTGAGTCAGTCGACTGAACCTGAAAACAGAAAGTTTCCAGATATGATTCAGTCAACTGAAAATCATGTTCCAGTCAACTTAATCTGCGGTTTTTGCCCAATTTGCCTTTTTTGGTTTGAACTTCCAATTTTTATCAATTCTTGTTGGTTCTAATTAGTTGTTATTGCATTTTTGACTTTGATGATTCCTTTTTAATTTCATTCACGAGTTTTATAAAATGATCTCTTCCAATCGTATTAAAAGCTCACTTCTCTAATTTATAAATCATATTTAAAACACACACACAATTTCGCACTTCGAGCGAAGGGGAAAGGAGATTAAATGGTTAGGTAAAACACAGACCATGAATCCATGCGTTTATCTTCCCAATTAATCCCCGACCTATTTGATTGACTGTTTTGACCTTTGGTCTAGTTTACCAATGAGATGAGGTAAACTTTGTACTGCTTTGAGTGTGAGATTGACTATCGGATAGTAAACCGTTTAGTGCGAACGGGTGGTTATGGGACTCACGTTAATACTTTTCAGGTTCCTTTTCGAGAGTTGTGACACATTCTGCCAGTTAGTGGTGTCCAATACTGGGCCTCCGGACCTTCACCACTACGGTTTGTTGCCTTTGGGATAGTGTCTTCGGACTGTCTCCTTCAGGTTTGTTGCCTTTGGGTATTTTGCCTTCGGGTATGTTGCCTTCGGGTTTGTACCTTCGGGTTTGTGCCTTCGGGTTTGTTGCCCTATAGTATCGCTTTTGGAGTTGGTCGTTCGTCACCGCTCGAGTGATATTGGGTTTGGAGTCTTCGGGCTCATGGATCCTCTTTTATACAGTACTGAGCACGTGCAATTTTCTGATGTTTCATTGATATGTATATTCCCTAGGTATCGCCCTTCGGTGTTGGTCTTTTCGAGCCGCACAATATAGCAATTACCTTAAGGAACTTGTGTGCCTTCATTGGTATTTGTTATTGCCTTTTTGGCTTGTTTTGGGATATTCATATCCTTTGTTTATTTTTGTTGCCGATGATATGAGGCTTGTCTTGTTATGATTCATCTTTTGTTAGATGATTGTTGCATCTCTTTTAGAGATATTTGTTATACTTTATGACCTTGTAGGTTTATTGTTGTTCAGTTTTCTAACTGATTTGTTTAGCTAGACTGACCCATGTATTTATACTCGGGTCAGACCGAGATGTTTCAGGTTAGGTGCATTTGGACTTACCTATTTTTCTTCTGCATGTACTATCCTGCTTGCTCCTTTTTGTTAAAGCTTTTTGTGTAGTCCTTTTTGTTGTAACTCTGATATGTATTCTTTTGACTCGTCTGTATATTGTGGTTTGCTATACCACTTGACATGTACTAGTTTGTATACTCTGTTATGTATCTGTATATGTGTATATGATGATCTACTGTTCTGTGATGTATATTACATTTGAGTTGTTATATTCTGTTCAAATAAATCCTCCAGCCACCTATGGTTTTGTTTTAAGTATTCATTGGATATGTCGATCTACATGTATGACAATTGTCGATTCAATAGATAGTTAGAGCAAGGCTATAGATGGTCGCTCCTAAACAGCCTTATTCTCCATGTTAGTTGACGGCATTACCTCGTAGTGTCCTTGGCTAGCGTGGGTATAGAGGTGGGGTGTCACAATGATTCTAGGCTCAACCATTTTGGGTTCGTAAACCTTAGTTCGCCCAAAAGCATGCCACGACGACCTTTACTCCCTCATGTTATTTTTCTCGACATTGACGAACCCTAAGCTCGCTTCAGCCATGATCCCGACCCCCAAGCACAACCGATAACCAGAAAACTCTCAAATACCCTTTTTTTGGTTAACTAAGAATTCCTCACAGTTTTCTCAATTAAAAATCATTATTTTCCTCTTAAAAATCAAGTTTTTCGATGACGATTCAAGTCGTATACTTGAATCAGCAAAATATATTGTTTGATTTTTAACATTTTTAAACATCTTACAATATTTACTCAAGTCCAGATGATATTCAAACCTATTTTTCTTGAATACAATTTTAAACTTTAATTTATGTTTAAAAAATCATATTATGTTTGAATTTCAAAGCCTAACGACGATCAGAAAAAGGGTTTTAAATATATGTTTACTCACCTGAATAGATGAATCAGACGACATGAACATATGCTTGAAACTGGAATAAAAATGCTTTGTTGACTGAGATGATTTAAGCTTGAAATAGAAATGATCAAAACTTTGATCTTGAAAACTTGAATGCTTTGATCGGAAAATTGAAATGTTGATGCTTTGATAGCTTTTAAACTAGAAAATATTTGATGTTGTTTGAGAAGGTTGAAACCTGTTTACTGATGGTTGCTTTTGAAAATGAATTTTTGTTACAGGCTTTGATATTCCAGATTTATAGGTTTTGAACTTGAGTTTGTAAAAATGTTTTACAGCTTTTATTTAAGAAGATTTGAAACAGAGATGAATCTTGGTTTACAGGCTTGCTTACAGATTTTAGAACTTTTCTTGGTTTGCTAAAATGTTTATAGAAAAGAATTGAAAAAGGATGTATAAATATATTTATAGCTTTAGTTTATGATTTAAAAATAAAAGAAAATGTTAATAAAATTGTGACACTTGTTAATTGCATGAACTCTTAGGCTAACATTTGTTAAATTATATGTTAATATTTCAACACTTGTATTTTGCATGTGTAAAAATATTTTTAAATGTTTTATAAATCTTTATATTTAATTTTTATTTAGTTAATACTTTCTTAATTTATATAAATAAAAACTTATAAAGAAAATAATATAAAACCAATTATATTCTAAATAAAATCATATATAATATTTTTAAATCCAAAATATTTTAAGATATTTATCTTTTGAATTTCCAATTCAAATTCAAAATCAGTTTAAAATCCATTCACATACAAATACATTTAACAACCACATATTTAATTTGTTTTTAAAAGAATAATTTGTAAATTTTAAGTAATTATATTAGAAGGTTATCAAATAAATATTTATCCATATATAAATATTTATTATCAGATTTATTTGTTTAATCTATAAAATAGTTAAAGTAGATAATTATCCGATGCCCAAAAATCCGAGTTATCACATTCCTCTCCCCTTTGAGTCTTTTCGTCCTCGAAAAGGAACGAAGCCAGATTTGATCAATAAATTAAAACTAGATAAATTATTCTTTGATCATTTTTAAAACACTTTTAAAATTCACTTGATATTATAAAATATTTTTTATAACTCGACGTCTCAACCAGTCTATCCTTATTCTCATAGAAATTCGGTCATACGTTGATCAGGCTTACGACTGAAAATCTATAAGTACTTAGCAGACCCATTTTTAATACCCAGTGAAAATACTTGGGAAACATTTTATTGAAAATATAGAATTTTTTTTTGAAAATAGATAAAACATCTTTAGTGAGAATGCTCGGGAAATCATCACCCACATCCATGGTCGCAGTTAACCTGATGGTTACGTTGCCATCCCGGCAAAATCCATAGATAACTGTAGGCAATCCGCGCCCCTCGATTATGCCATGGAACCCGCTACAGATCGCAGCTACATCTGGGGTTACGTTGCTATCACAGCAAAAACCCTTATAACTGTAGGCATCAGTGCCCTCGAATTCCGCTGCCAAAAAATGAAACTTCTCCACTCCACTCGACCATAGATCATAGTCTACCGATGTTACGTTGCCTTCCCTGCAAAATCAAACATAGACTGTTGACACTCACCTCCACACGATTTCCGCCATAGTCCACAGTAGATCGTAGCGACATCGAGTTACACTGTCGTCATAGCATAACCCAAATGCCTCTGTAGACATGAACGCCCTCGACTTTCGCTATCCAACAATCCTCAGGAACTTCAGTTTGTCCGAACTTCCTCATAGGATCCACTTAGAGCCTCCTCCCTTTGAGGCTCAAGGCAGTACCAACCTATGGTACTCCTGAGAAGTTCATTTCAAAGGAGCGCCTTTTCTCTAGGGCCATTTTCAAAACACTGTATACTATACACATATAGTATCTTCCAAATCATAGACCTAGTATGAATCCCATATAAATCTCCTTTTCTAAAAATCGATTATCCCAAAATTGATAATTCTCAACTAGGCTTTCCAAATTTCCAAAATTGGTTTTTCTCCAAAAATCAAAAGGCTTTCCAAAATCAAAAATAATTCTCATAAGAACCTTCATATATATATATATATATATATATATATAACTTTGAAAATCTTTGGATCATTTCTGAATTCCGTTTTTATATTTCAAATACTTTCAAAAACTTTTTCTTCGAGCTATAGATTCAATGAGGGGAGTTTTATCTTATATGATAAAGATATATAACTTTGTTTATTTCAAATCAAATATTCAAATTTGATTACTCTTTTATAAAGTTATTAACCATATTACTTTTCTATAAAATAAATTTCTACAAAGAAATATCTAATTTTCCACTTTATTTCATCATATATTTCACAAAATATACTTTCCATTTCAAAAATCATTTTACAGTTCTTATCCACAAATTTTCAATATCAATTTCATTCAAACCCGTATGATGTACACATATCATCCGTACGCTATATCAATCTGATCGCTCACTCGATCACACAATTTCACTTCCGAACTAGTATCATCCACCCGACTTCCTAATGCGGACTCAGATCTGGTTCCTTGATCAGAAACTGTCATTCTTCTTGCATATCCATAACTACGATAGAGAATATTTAGAACCAATCAACAATCCATATCCAGGTTCGCCGTCTAAAATCGAGTGAAAAATCCCAACTCGGATCGATGTACTATCTCGAAATTCTGTGCGCGAATCTGGATCAAATCACTATACGAATATAATAATATACGTACATCCTATGTATTTATCTCCATTGATTATTAGCTAAATCAATTTCTCCTTTCTATTCGCATTCATCTTGATTTTTATTCACTTATTCACAGTTGCTTCAATCCCATTTGGATTATCACCTCTATTTTTATCTCAATTGGGTATTTAATCATAAACAGTTTGCACTCTGACCATCTTAAAATTAGAAAATAATTTGAAAAGTTAAAGTACATGAAAAATAATTATTAGTTATAAAATAATTATAAAATAGTTAAGTAATTGTACAATAGTTGGAAAATAGTCAAAATAGTTATAAAATAGAAATCAGTTTATAAAACAATTGTAAATTTTTTAAATAGTTTCAAAAATAATCGTTAAAATAAGTATAAAATAGTTTGGCTTTAAAAGAAAGATTGTATACAGTAAATATCTTGGAAAAATAGATTTGAGAAAGCTTATACTAAAATAATTTATGTGAAAATAGTTTAGAGCCAAACTGTTCCATTACCCAATCTTTATTCCAATCAATTCAATTTTAAATTTCCTCTTCCTCTTAATATTGATTCAATCTCAAATCAATTTAAACAACTTCAATTCCCACTCAAAATTTAACTTTATTCAAATAATTTTCAAATTGAACCAATTTTAAATTTCAATTCATTTTAGTTCCAGTTTGAATTAATCCAAATTCAAGTTGAATTAACCTCGATTCTGTACAAATTCAAATCAAATTCCATTTGAATTTGGAACTATTCAACTTTAATCACAATTCCAAAATATTCAAATAAATTTCAATTTGAACTAATTTCAAATTCAATCTCACTTTAAATCATCTCGAATTATATAAATTTGAGTTAAATTTTCAAATGTTGGTTTAACCTCTTAAACCAAATTAACCTTTATTTTCGAATCAACAATCTAAATCTTTTAAACAATTTAATTCTGAGTCAAAATTTCAAAATTCCATTCTAAATTATCTTTACTTAACTTATTTCAAAGTTCAAATAAGAGTTCGAAACAATTTTACCTTTAAAATTCAATTTACTACCCAATTTTATCTTAATAATGGATAGATTACCACAATCCATTTCTTCATTTATTTAAACAAATCAAATTCACAGTTTAAAGATTATTAATAACAATAAGACATATTATCCAAATTGTTTTAAAACATCCATCCATTTCCAATTTCCAGATCTCAATCCCATTTTGAGATCACTCATAACTCCCATTTAAAATCGACCATTTAACTTTATATTAATAAACTTTCCACTAATAAGTTCAAAAACTTATCACTTTGAGTTTTCACATCACATTCCAAATAAAAATTTAGAACTCAACACTTAGAGTTTATTTCAAACCATCTTTGGTATTATGTATATCCTCATTTGTACATATTTATTTCCTTTACACACCAGGTTATACCTTAAATTTTTAAACCACCTTTGGTTTAACACAAACCAAATTTCTTTAAAATTTTCAAACAACTTCTAGTTTGAAATAGGACCCTTTCATTCAAATAATACTATTTATTATTTCTTTCATTACTTTGAAACAAATTCCAAATTTTATGGACTTAGATTTGAAACTTCACAATTTAAATTATCTTCAGTTCCAATTTATAAGTCCTACTCACCTAAAGGTTTACTTCCTTAATACATTTCATTATTAAACACAAATAACTAAGATTATCATATCTAGAAGCCAATTTATTATTATCTTATTCTGAAAACACTTCTACAAATTTAGAATTTTAATTTCAGTTTGGATTCATTTCAAATTTATCTTTATTCAATTTTAGTTTGGTTGTGTCACTTAATTCTCATTATTTTATTTTATTCCAATAATCAACAGCCAATTTCTTTTATATATCAATGTATAATCTTATATAAAATCATTTTATAAGAAAATAACAAATACGCCCTCATATATACTACATTCAACTCATCCTAGGGTACCATTGACCCTATCCTTAATGAGTATACTCGCTATTGCCAAGGTTCTCGCTTAACCTTTAGCTCTGATACCAAAATGTAATGACCCGGGATTTTCGATCTCGAAAATTCCAGATAGCTAGAGAAAAGAAGAAAAGAGATAGAAGAAGAAAGAGAAACAGAAACACCAAACACAGAATCTCACATTCGCAGCGGATCAAAATACAATATCAAATAAAATAACAGTTATACAAAGGAAAATTGTATCAGTTAATTTACATTAATACACCAGAGTTATAAGATTTCACAATCACTGGACAGTTAAAATAACTTGTCCCAGATAAATAATAATATCTCTCAGCAGAATACTCTATACGTCCCTGGCATCCAGCTCGCCATCTGAGCTCTAGATCGTCCTTACTTGGAATTTTGTAATACTCGGTCTAACTCGATCATTACATCAAAGTAACACCCGGGTCAGGCTAGAAACCAGCGCGAGTAAACCCACTAACAAGAAATACCAATGCATAAACTTATTTAAATCCGAGTAACTCGTACTTCACTACAAGTTGACAACTTGTTATAGTCAACACTTATTTTCACAAATCGGTCCCTAAGTACCTTTACTTAGTTTAAATGGTCCAGTCATTTAAATTTATCCCATTCCAGCCTATTGATTTCACATATCAATCTATAAAGAGTTATAGTAGATTTCAAATCAAAATGGTTTCTGGTATTTACTGATACCCGACCCCGGTCTCTTCGAATCCCAAGCACCTTAACCCAAGTTATTTAAGTGGAATACAATTCAAACTTTAAATACAAGGTGTCACCTTTACACAGTAATTCATCATCGATAGATACCCACATTATCACAGTTTAAACCAAACATGTCATATCACATAGGATCACAAATCACATATCAGAGATATCAACTACTCTAAGGCATACAATATCATTCAATCATTCATAAGCAAGATTAATTTGTCATACCATTTCTAATTAATTTAAAATAAATTAAATTAATTACCTCAATTACTATTAATCCTTCTTACTTAATACTAATTAATTACAAACCATTAATTAATCTCCACCCATTCGCATTAATCATATTTATCCTTAATTAATTACTCAAATTAATTATCCTATAATCACGTACATTGATTAATTATCCTTTAATTAATCATACCCATTAATTAACTAATCCTTAATTAATTTTCTTAATTAATTCAATCCTTTAATTAATTACACCAAGTAATTAAACCTTAATTACTTCATTAAGTAATTATCATTAAGTAAATCACGTTTAGTAATTACCCATTAATTACCCTCCTTAATGAATGTCATTAAGAAATTATCCTTTAATTACTTTCATTATTATAAATCAATTTCATTAAGTGATCAATCTTAATTAATCATCTTTAAATTAATTACTTTAATTAATTAATCACATTAATAAATCAATCCTTTAAATTTATTACACAAATTACTTAATTAATTAATCTCTAATCATTAATTAATAATCTCTAATTACAATTTAGTTAATCCTTAATCATTAATTAATTAAATTAATCAATTACTCTTAATTAATTACTTAATTAATCCTTTATCATTAATTAATTAAATTAATAAATTATACTTAAATTTCTTAAATTACTTAATTAATCTCAAGTCATTAAAACTTTAGTTAACCTTAAGATAAACATTATCTTCATTAATGATTTAATTATCATTCATACCTTAAAACATTTAACTTTAAAAGTTATCTTCCTTAATTAAATCATTTATTTAAGTTTTGAAATAAAATAAACATTTAACTTGATAAATTGAAGTTACCAACACTTCCTTTAAATACTTAAAACATCATCAAGTGATAGTTTAAAACTAATTTCAATATATAAAAACTTGCTTTTATAAAAACCTTTAAAATTTCATTTCTAATTTAAGTTTAAAACAACTTTAAATTTTGCTTAAAAAATTTAAATTAAACAAAATTCAAAAATTCTTAACCAATTGTCAAAGAAAATAATTATTTTATATAAAGTAAATTTATATAAGAAAGTTTGAACTAAAGTTATTTTTAAATTTCAAAAACCTTGATTTTAAAAATTTTAAAAAACTGCTCAACCCTTTGCTTCGGGTTTAACCTGAAGACCACTCGGGTTTAGCCCCGAGTTTCCCTTCTCTTTACCATTTCCAAAACTTAAATTTATATTTAAGTTTAAAAACCTATAGGCTGCTATCACTCACGCAACTACTCGAGTTCCTACTCGAGTCACCAACCCAAATACTCGATACATCCCTCGAGTCAAACCCATAGTAAATCCCACTGACTTACCCAAAATCCACTGTGCACGTGTACCGGCATCAGAGTCACCTTCGACCTCCAATGGCCCCTCTAGCACATCACCCTTCGTCCAAACCTTCGATCCTAACTCCCAAATCACAAGCGCAAGCCTACGATCGAAATCAAGCAATCCAGTCGAAACTGGAACCAAACACCATGGCCAAAACCCCCTTGAACTCACAACTCCGACCACTGGACAACGCGTAACCACAGTCACACAATCTCCGACCTTCCATGAATCCATCCCCCTTGGTCCGATGCCACCCGATCACCCAGAGACATCGCCACGATCATGATTCCAGGCTCGACTATGTTGGGTTCATAAATCCTAGTTCGCCCAAACGCCGACGCCACGACGATCTTTACTCCCTCTTGATATTTGTCTCGACATCGACGAACCCTAAGCTCGCTTCAGCCAAGATCCCGACCTCCCAAGCACAGTCGATCACCAGAAAACTCTCAAATGCCATTTTCTGATTAACTAAGAATTCCTCACAGTTTTCTCAATTAAAAATCATGATTTTCATCTTAAAAATCAAGTTTTCCGGTGACGATTCAACTTGTATACTTGAATCAGCAAAATATATTATTTGATTTTTAAAAAATTTAAACATCTTACAGTATTTACTCAAGTGTAGAAGATTTTCAAACCTATTTTGCTTGAATATAATTTTAAACTTTAATTTATGTTTAAACAATCATATTGTGTTTGAATTTCAAACCCTAACAATGATCATAAAAAGAGTTTTGAATTTTTGACTTGTTTTTAAACTCTGTACTTTGGAAACAGAGGAGAACAAACATATCATACATGCACAGGTCAAACATACATATATACAGAGATCATACTTAAGAATACACATGCAAAGCAAAATATAATCCAAGAAGCACATGCACAGATTTAGTTTTACTTAAGCCTTTTAAATATATGTTCACTCACCTGAATAGATGAATCAGAGGACATGAACAGATGCTTGAAACTGGAATAAAAATGCTATGTTGATTGAGATGATTTAAGCTTGAAATAGAAATGATCAAAACTTTGATCTTTAAAACTTGAATGCTTTGATCAGAGAACTGAAATGCTGATGCTTTGATAGCTTTTAAACTGGAAAATACTTGATGTTATTTGAGAAGGTTGAAACTTATTTGCTGATGGTTGCTTTTGAAAATGAATCTTTGTTACAGGCTTTGATATTCTAGGTTTACAGGTTTTGAACTTGAGTTTGTAAAAATGTTTTATAGTTTTTGATTTGAGAAGATTTGAAACAGAGATGAATCTTGGTTACAGGCTTGCTTACAGATTTTTGAACTTCCTTTGTTTTGATAAAATGTTTATAGAAAAGAATTGAAAAAGGATGTATAGATATATTTATAGCTTTAGTTTATGATTTAAAAATAATAGAAAATGTTAAAAAAATTGTGACACTTGTTAATTGCATGAATTCTTAGGCTTACATTTGTTAAATTATATGTTAATATTTCAACACTTGTATTTTGCATGTGTAAAAATATTTTTAAATGTTTTATAAATCTTTATATTTAATTTTTATTTAGTTAGTACTTTCTTAATTTATATAAATAAAACCTTATAAAGAAAATAATATAAAACAAATTATATTCTAAATAAAATCATATATAATATTTTTAAATCCAAAATATTTTAAGATATTTATCTTTTGAATTTCCAATTCAAATTCAAATTCAATTTAGAATCCATTCACATACAAATACATTTAACAAGCACATATTTAATTTGTTTTTAAAAGAACAATTTGTAAATTTTAAGCAATTATATTAGGAGATTATCAAATATATATTTATCCAGATATAAATATTTATTATCAGATTTATTTGTTCAATCTATAAAATAGTTAAAAATCAGAACTAATGTATTTTTCAAATCTTAGTAAACTTAAAACATAGTCTCCCAGATAAAGCAATTATTAGCGAATTAAAGTTTTTATTAGAAACCAATAAACCAAAAACTCTAGAATTAGAATCTAAACGTATTCTAGAAGAACTTAAAACCAGAACTCTTGATTTTGATTCAAAAATCGAACAAATAGAAACGGTTCTTTCAGAAGTCAAGCATATTATTAGCGGTTAATTTTATGAACAAGCATTTACAGAAGGTAATAGATGACGCATCAAAATTTGCGTCGCATCCAGTTTTAAAACAAGGTTTTACTACGTATTCAGGAAATAGTCTATCAGATAAAGAATACCCAACTCTTTTTAATATTTTAATTAGTCTAAATCTTCAAATCTTAGAAAAGCTAGAAAAGCTCAAAAATAAACAAACCTTTGATCAAGAATTAGATAAAATATCAAAACAACTAGTTAATCTAAGTTTAGGAAATTCAGTTGCTAAGAAAAATAAAAGACCAAAATTATATAAATTTTGGATCCCAAAATGAATCCAAGAAACCCATTCTCTGGACCTAGTAGGACGTTAACAGAATTTAGATCCAATAGTAAATCTAAAGATGAAATCTCTAGTATTTTATCCAAAGTCAAATCTAAAAAGGAAAAACAAATAATACAATTAGATGAAGAAGTTGATCTAGACAAAAACCTAGATTTATACAATAATAATCAGTTAAATCTGTTAAACGCATGAATTTTGTATCAAACAGGAATCACAAATATAAATATAACCTTAATTAGAAGTATTAGTGAAGAAGAAATAAGAGTAATAGATAACAGTGTGACCCTAGATATTTTATCACTAGAGACTACATAAAAATTAAAAAACATAGGAAAAAGGTTTTTCCATTTAGGTTTAATAATTATAGGAATAAAAACCTTAACTAGAAAAGGTTTAGGAACAATACTCCTTATATTAGTTTTAGAAAAGTCTTGGACATCGAATATAGAAGAAGCTCTACTCTCAGGAATGGAGATAGACCAAAATGATAAATTAGCCTTAGTTTATTGTGTACCAGATATTCTCAAAAGTATTAAAGATTTAAAACATTTAAAATTAGGATTTAAAGCAAACGGTTTTGAAAACTATGTTGGTAATAATTTAATTATTAGCATAGGAATAACTGGAAAGGCTAGTAATAGATTTGGAACGAAAATTAAAATTAATCTTGATGGAATAGTATAGAATATAACCAGCAAAGGAATTAAGATGATTAAAGCACGTAGGATTAATCCAGAAGACTTAGCAGGTCAAAAATGGCAATTAAAATATTTTGTAAACAATGATAAAAGTCTTTTTATTCCAGAATCACATGTTATATATAATAACCAATTTAGGGAACCTAGTTTAAGATTTGGAAATTATAAATTTAAACAAAACAAAGAAGAGACTGATACAGAATCAGAAATAGATATGAGACATAACTTAAATGAACACTTAGATCATTATAACACTATAAATTGGGATGATGAACTAGTTTACGACCATTATGAAAAAAATAATGAAGAAATTGATGATTTTGATATTTTAGGATATTTAGTAGATGAAGAACAATACGAAGAACATAATATTGACCTAGAAATAGAAGAAATATTTAAAACAGAAAGTAAAAGAACATTACATGAAATAATTAATAAGGAAATAACAGTGGGAAATATAAGAGAAGAAACTGATAATTTTCTTATTGCTTGCATAACAGAATTAGATATGACATATGAAGATGCCTTCACAATGTTATCTAAATATTTTAATATGCCACTAGTTGAAGACATTTTAAATAAACAAATTCCTCTTAGTGACTTTTTTGTTATTTTATGGATCAAACAATGATACCTGTTAATAAACGTAGTAGATTTGATAACGAGCCAAGTAGTCAATATATGGAAGGTCCATTAGAAAGAAAACACTGGGAAAAACCCAAAATAGATTATATCTGTGACGCCCCACCTCTATACTCACACTAGCCAAGGACACTACGGAGTAATGCCGTCAACTAGCACGAAGAATAAGGCCGTTGAGGAGCGACCATCTATGTAATTGCTTTATGCGAGCACCGATATGTCCGATAGTATAACGTGCATCAAGAAATCAGACATGCCGATACAAACTCAAAGCTACTACACTGGCTATGTGCTCTTCGGAAACAAATATAGATATAAACATAACATAAATCAGTCATAGATATCCATATCACAAAGGCGGAAATAAATATGAATATAACACATAGAAGTGTACATCAGAGTAGTGGTCAAATAAGATCCATAATATCAGAAAAGAATAGATACAAGTGCTACACTAAAGAGTATGTATACATCAAGGAGTCTCTATCTCAAATGTATAACAACAAAAACTACCAATCTAATGTAGTTAGACAAAAGTCAAATAATGATGATCCTAGATAAGGAGTCAAGTAGAAGCACCTATAACATCTCGGTCTGACCCGAGTATTATTTAATAAGAAAATAATAATTGGACTAGTCTAGCTATAAATATCAGATAAAAATGAGATAGAATAAGAGATATGACAAAAACGTATGATAACAATAATGCTATACTATGATAAGTATGCATTTGAAAATCAACCAGAGATTATTCAATATCACAAGAATCTTCTCATAGATAAAAAAAGAAAACCATATTCTTTATTTTTATTCACCAAGGCACAAATATTGGCAAACATCTCAATGCCAATCGTAAAAGTTGTTGAAACTCAAATTCACCAATGCACAAATATTGATAAATTCATCAATGTAAATTACTAAAATTGGTGAGACACAAATTCTAGAAATCGTCGATTAGAAATGCAGAAATCACAAAAGGGGGAGGCCTATCACAAAACGGGAGCATGAAAACTCGCCAACACGTGTATCACAAAACGGAACGCTATTCCATGGTTGCTAACCATTAATTTTGAGCCGAGGCTCCACAAAACGGCCCGAAGACCATGGGTCGCTACCCTACCAATTTTGAGCCGAAGCTCCACAGAAACGGGATTTAGTCTCCCTCGTAGACAAAGAGACATCGCACATTGCTAGTCTAAACCACAAAATGATCATCATCGATCATCAAGAAGTGTCAATTGCACTAAGCTAGTAAATAAATGAGTTTAGTTTCATGTCCCATAACCACTGGCTCAACTTAAATATTTACGAACAAATTGTAGATTACCACTCACAAATTGTCACAAGAGTTTCAATCGAACAAGTCCAAAAATTAACCGACGAGGTAAACGCAAGCATTTCATACCACTTGTTTTACTAAGCCGTTTAATTAGATTTCTCAAACGAATGAAGTAAAGGTTTGTATATACTAATAGATTGGAAAAAGGTCTTAAAAGCGGACTTTGTATCAAAAATAGAGTTGAAATCATCTTTGTGAACGAATTTGAATATTTACTACTAGTATTGAAACTTTAGTATTTTAAAGTGACAAGTCACAGAAATGATTATAGAAATAATCAATCACCAAAAATTCACATACGAAGACGTGAATTAAATCCAAAGAAATCGATATCAAATCCATCAAAATGGATATTCCCAAAAATCTAAAGAAAGAAGTCATCAAAGTTGATAATAGTGATAATAACTAGTCGGATCGACCAAAAATCGGTTAACATTGGAGTTTACTCGAAATTAGGCAAAGAGGCAGATATGCACAGATCTAGACATCTGAGGGGTTGATCCAGACGTCTGGTTTTGGTTTCTGGAAATATTCCAGAAAACCAACCAGACATCTGAAATCTTAAATCAGACGTCTGACCTCCTTTCAGACATCTGAAACAATAATTCAGACGTCTGAAATTAGTCACTGCCCTTTTTTTATTTTTCTGTCGTGTATAATTTTCTCCAGGAGGCAAAACCAGACGTTTGACATTGGTATCCAGACGTCTGAACTCCTGGTAAGGGCAACAATTTTCCTAGGCCATGACGGCCAAAACGATTTCGGAAGCGATCGAGCGAGCAACGACGACTAAGGATTTACGACAAGCGACAACCCGGCCTGATGGGCTCTTCGATGCGTCCCAAACAACATATCTAAACATCCTTAGTAGGATTTTCAAAAAATTGGACTTCAAATCCAAAAATTAGTAAATCACCAAATCAATTCAAATCAAAAGCAAATGATCATGAATAGATGTTAGGAATTCATACCTAACCACAAAGATAGATATAGACATAGATGTGAGATAAAAATATCACCTTTTACTCAAAAACAATGAAGAAGAAGCTTGAAAACAAAGGAGGATCAACCACTCTTCAATCTCAACTCTAAAGCTCCAATTTTAAGATAATAAGCAATATTTCCCAAATTAATGTATAGGAAATTTCTGAAATTCGAGAGAGATTGAGATGGAGAAGAAGAAGGAGATACTTACCTAATCTTCTTTTTGCATTTGGTGCTAAAACTTGGATTTACTAAAGAAACTAGGGCTTAGGATTTTAATTTCCAATCTCCTCCACCATTTTGCTAAAGCTTGAGATGTAGGAAATATTATGAAGGAATGAAGAGGAGTGGAGTGGAGTTGGGTTGATATGTTAGGTTAATGGGCTGAAACCCAAACCCAAAACCCTAAGTGAAAAGGTCGAAATTTTAGTTAGCTCCAAACATATCAATGTTTATACTCCAAAAGGTCGAAAATGCCATTTTGAAGTCAATGGAAGTGGTCACGAGTCCTAATTTTACAGTTTGCAAAAAGGAGCATTTTGGACTATAATCCGACTAACGATGCTATATTTAAATAAAATATTTAAATATACAATCATAAAATATGTGGGTTGTTACAGACTCCCCTCCTTAAAGGAAATGCGTCCTCGCAATACTTAAGAAGGAAATAAAGAGTAACAACCATAAAATCATATCAACATAAAAGAAATTTTGAAGTAAGAAGTTCACCCTAAAGAGCATGAGAGAGTAAGTCCGGATATGTTCGCTCATAAGTCAAATTAGGTGAAACTTTAATTTCTTTAATAACACTGAGCTCAAGAATAGAATCAGAATCCATAAGGCATTTCCTTAGTTAAGAGACGTGGAAAAATGTCATGAATAGCAGAAAAATCGAGCCAGTGAAACGACGAAATTCTATAACGGTATGCCCGAACAATTCGAAACAATGACGTAGTATAATAATAGTGTATCCGATGTACCTGAAACTCAAATAAATGGGACAATGACGTAGTATAATAATGGTACGTCCGTTGAACCTGTCAACAAGATCATTCCATTCGGACATCTTCAAAGAAACAACCAATTGTTGTTTATGACTAAGGGCATTGGCATCACAATTTCTCTTTCCGGGAGTATATATAAAAAATATATCAAGCTCATAAGATGCAAGGAACTCGAGCCAACATTGTTGACGCAAATTAAGTTCCTTTTGAGAAAATAAATACTTAAAAGATTTATGATCGCTATAGAGAACAAATTTCTCTCCCAAAAGATAATGGCGCCCAATTCAAAAAGCGAAAACAATAGCCGCGAACACTAAATCATGAGTGGCATGCCTAGTCTCGATAGGCTTTAATTGTACAAAAGCATAAATGATAGAACGTTCTCTTTCGCAAGAGAACGACACCCAAACCAATACGACTAGTGTCGGTACAAATAGAAAAGTCTTGGTTTCCTCCGGGAATCACAAGAATAGAAGTATCGGAAAAGAGTTCTTTCAAATGATCCTCTTTCCTGAATAGCTAAGACTTTCAAAATTATAATTAGCTTTATGTAATCATCTTTTTAGAAAAATTTACTTATTCCAAGTTAATTTACTGTGTCTGATTGTCTCATCATAGCGTTTAGAAAAGTCCTATCGATAAAGTTGATCAGGCGCATCGACCAGAATTCTTAAAGCACTCAATGGGCAATACAACACAAAATCATCTTCTATAAGATAAAAATATCTCTTAAAAACTTTACGAATATTCTTTGCTTGTTTTAAGAATAAAATCCAATTATACTTATAAATAAATCTTAGGAAAAATATTTGCAAAATCTTAAGTTGTTGTTTTCATCCAAAATCAATGAATGCAAGGATGGTCTCATCGAAATATTCTCCGAATACTCAATTAATAAGATGGATGAAATAAGCTGGACAACTCGAATGACATCACGTGTCATTCATAAGAATCATAACAAGTGCGGAATGTGGTAAGGAGAACGCTATCGTCCGCAACTCATAGCTAATGAAAACTGGTGGCAAAGTCGAACTAAGAAGAACTCAGCACCACACAAAAGATTGCTTAGGTGATGTCCCTAAGACAAGCTCAAAATACCGAAAAATTCACAAACTACTAAAATGAGAGAAATAACATTTTCCTCATCATGTGGGTTTGAAGAATAAAATGACGCCACCAAACTGGAACCGAAATCACAAAGAAAAATAGAAATCTGCTTAGCAGATTGAAAATGTCGAAGATGAATAGTCCACGTGGGACATGAAATATGGCTTCATAAAAATTAAGCCAATCCTTTCACAAAAATCAATTCTGAACATTAAGTAACGCATAACATGCAAATCGGCCCGGAAAGAATAATCACATAAAATAATTTCAACATCTTTTCAAAACAAACTGAGCGTTGCGGATCCACTATTCGGATAGCAATTCTCAGCGAAGTCATCAAGCCCAAAATATATAAAGAGAAGAAATCAACAAGTTCTTTTGATATAAAAATAATGAGATGAACCCATATCAACAAGAATTCGAATAGGATAATCACGAAATAAATGTCATCTAGGACAGAATGAGAAATATCCTAACCAGGAGAAGTGCTGCTAGGCGTTTGCACAACCTTAAGCCTTCCCTCCCTTTTTCATGAAAGTTTGGGACATGAAGATACAAGATGACCCGAACTCTTGCAATAACGAAAAAGAGAGGTTTCGGACACCTATTAGCATAATGGTCTGTGGAACCACAAATGTAGCATTGTCCACGACTAGAGGTAGGAGCTTTTGCTACCGGGGTTTCTTGTTCCTCTTTCTTCTTGCTTTGAAGTATGGCGCATGTAGAAATATGATGATCTGAATTTTTGCAATAACGACAATAAAGAAGTTTCGGACACTCCCTTGCATAGTGGTCCTTAAAGCCACAATTGTAGCATTCTCCATGATTAGGGATTGGAGTCTTTGCTACCGAAGTTGCCTATCTCCCTTTCTTGTTGGGATTAGGGATTTTGAATTTAATATGCCTCTTCTTGTTGCTATTGAGGCCCTTTTTGAAACCTCCAACATCACTATCGCTTCCTTTATCGACCTCTTCTTCTCGTAGGGTGATATCTATAAGCTGATCGAAAGAAACTTATAGTTTAAGAGGTAAAACCTTTGTGGGATTCTTACTCAAAGCACAGATAAACCTTTGATTCTTTGCAAGATCCAAAAGTTGTTGGGCAGACATGAATACGCCATCCATAGAAGGACTACTGGATTGACCAGCGCTAGGACTGCCAGAACTAACCATCTCTTCTTCTTAGAGAAAGAAAGAAAGAAGAAGAAAAGATTATTCTCAGAATGAATATCAAACAATCATGATTGATAAAACAAGGCATCACAAAAGAAAATAGGATAGAACAGGTTCTAAGACTCGGATAAATCCTAAGGCACGACTCCTAAGAAGGACTTAGGACAATGATCCTTGCTAGATTATTCTACATTGTTTCGAAGTTTTGCTCTGATACCATGCTGTGACGCCCCACCTCTATACTCACACTAGCCAAGGACACTATGGAGTAATGCCGTCAACTAGCATGAATAATAAGGCTGTTGAGGAGTGACCATCCATGTAATTGCTTTGTGCGAGCATCGATATGTCAAATAGTATAACATGCATCAAGAAATCCGACATGCCGATACAAACTCAAAGTGACTACACAGTGGCTATGTGGTCTTCGGAAACAAATATACAAATAAACGTAACATAAATCAGTCACAGATATCCATATCACAAAGGCGAAAATAGTATGAATATAATACATAGAAGTGTACATCAGAGTAGTGGTCAAATAAGATCCACAATATCACAAAAGAATAGATATAAGTGCTACACCAAAGAGTATGTATTCAAGGAGTCTCTATCTCGAATATATAACAAAAAAAACTACCAATCCAATGTAGTTAGACAAAAGTCGGATAATGATGATCCCAGATAAGGAGTCAAGCAGAAGCACCTGTAACATCTCGGTCTGACCCGAGTATTATTTAATAAGAAAATAATAAACGGATCAGTCTAGCTATAAATGTCACATAAAAATGAGATAGAATAAGAGATGACAAAAAGTATGATAACTATAATGCCATACTGGGATAAGAATGCATTTTAAAATCAACCAGAGATTATTCAATATCACAAGAATCTTCTCATAGATAAAAAAAAGAAAACCATATTCTTTATTTTTTTCACCAAGTCACAAATATTGGCAAACATCTCAATGCCAATCGTAAAATTTGTTGATACACAAATTCACCAATGCATAAATATTGATAAACTCATCAATGTAAATCACTAAACTTGGTGAGACACAAATTCTAGAAATCATCGATTAGAAATCCAGAAATCACAAAAGGGGGAGGCCTATCACAAAACAGGAGCATGAAAACTCGCCAATACGTGTATCACAAAACGGAACGCTATTCCATGGTTGCTAACCATTAATTTTGAGCTGAGGCTCCATAAAACGGCCCGAAGACCATGGGTCGCTAACCCAACAATTTTGAGCCAAAGCTCTACATAAACGGGGTTTAGTCTCCCTCGTAGACAAAGAGACATTGCACATTGCTAGTTTAAAACACAAAATGATCATCATCAATCATCAAGAAGTGTCAATTACACTAAGCTAGTAAATAAACGAGTTTAGCTTCATGTCCCATAACCACTGGCTTAACTTAAATATTTACGAACAAACTGTAGATTCCCACTCACAAATTGTCACAAGAGTTTCAGTCGAACAAGTCCAAAAATTAACCGACGAAGTAAACGCAAACGTTTCATAGCATTTGTTTTACTAAACCGTTTAATTAGATTCCTCAAACGAATGAAGTAAAGGTTTGTATATACTAATAGATTGGAAAAACGGTCTTAAAAGCGAACTTTGTATAAAAATAGAGTTGAAATCATCTTTGTGAACGAATTTGAATATTTACTACTAGTATTGAAAACTTAGTATTTTAAAGTGACAAGTCATAGAAATGATTGTAGAAACAATCAATCACCAAAAATTCACATACGTAGATGTGAATTAAATCCAAAGAAATTGGTACCAAATCCATCAAAATGGATATTCCCAAAAATCCAAAGAAAGAAGTCATCAAAGTCGATAATAGAGATAAAAACTAGTCGGATCGACCAAAAATTGATTAACATTGGAGTTTTACTCAAAATTAGGCAAATAGGCAGATATGCACAGATCCAGACGTCTAAGGGGTTGATCCAGACGTCTAATTTTGGTTTCTGGAAATATTCCAGAAAACCAACCAGATATCTGAAATCTCAAATCAGACGTCTAACTTCCTTTCAGACGTCTGAAACGATAATTCAGACGTCTGAAATTAGTCACTGCCCTTTTTTTATTTTTCTGCCATGTATAATTTTCTCCAAGAGGAAAAACCGGACGTCTGGCATTGGTATCCAGACGTCAGAACTCCTAGTAAGGGCAACAATTTTCCTAGGCCATGATGGCTAAAATGATTTCGAGAGCGATCGGGCGAGCAACGGCGACTAAGGATTTACGCCAAGCGACCACCCGGCCTTATAGGCTCTTCGATGCATCCCAAACAACATATACAAACATCCTTAGTAGGATTTTCACAAAATTGGATTTCAAATCCAAAAATTAGTAAATCACCAAATTTATTAAAATCAAAAGCAAATGATCATGAATAGATGTTGGAAATTCATACCTAACCACAAAGATAGATATAGACATAGATATGAGATAAAAATCCCACCTTTTACACAAAAACAAGGAAGAAGAAGCTTGAAAATAAAGGACGATCAACCACTCTACAATCTCAACTCTAAAAGCTCCAATCTAAGATAATAAGCAATATTTTCCAAATTAGGTTATAGGAAATTTCTAAAATTGGAGAGAGACCGAGATGGAGAAGAAGAAGGAGATGCCTACCTAAGCTTCTCTTTGCATTTGGAGCTAAAACTTGGATTTGCTAAAGAAACTAGGGCTTAGGATTTTAATTTCCAATCTCCTCCATCATTTTTGCTAAAGCTTGAGTTGTAGGAAATATTATGAAGGAATGAAGAGGAGTGGAGTGGAGTTGGGTTGATATGTTAGGTTAATGGGCTGAAACCAAATCCAAAACCCTAAGTGAAAAGATCAAAATTTTAGTTAGCTCCAAACATATCAATGTTTATATACAAAAAGGTCGCAAACGCCATTTTGAACTCAATGGAAGTGGTCTCGAGTCCAAATTTGACAGTTTGCAAAAGGTAGCATTTCGAACTATAATTCGAATAACGATGCTATATTTAAATAAAATATTTAAATATACAATCGTAAAATATGCGGGTTGTTACAATATCCAAGAAAACCCATCCGTAGGGAAAGGAAAAAGAAAACATTATGGAAAACTTTATAGTCACAATATGTTATTAGTAGAAAACCAATCACCACAGTTATGGCCAGAAGACATTCTAATATGGGAACAGAACATAGTTCGTTATTGGGAAGTTAATAAGAAACCAGAAATGGATATGTGGGCAGTATTAGAAACTACCCTTGGTCCATTAGCCTTAGGAATATATCAAAGTAGAAAAATGGATAAGCCACTGTAATTACAGAATAGAAAGCCTTAGGAAACAACCTTATAATTTTACAAGTTTGATCAGATTGCTATTAATTGGTAATGACCCAGGCAAAGGCAAAGCATTAGGCAACACCAGTGGACACAGAACAGAGGCAATGATCATATACCTTGCTTCATATGTTACAGGTATCCTGAAATAATAAAACGTTTTCAATGTGATAGATGCTTTGTAGACATATGTTTCTTATGTGCAAAAAGACAAAATAATTTAGAACTTTCATTGAAACAAAACAAAATAACTGAAAAATCAGTATTACAAGAAATGGTAGATAAACATGAAGCCCAGATTAAATTACTACAACTAGAAGTTAATGTTTTACAAAATAATGTTAATCTCTTAAAAGGAACGCATAAAGATTATAGTCTAACTGAACCAGAAAGCCTGTCTATAACAACCGAAATAGAACAAATAGATAATTTAAATAATAGTATTCAAGAAAATAGGGAATTTTCAGTTAATATTAATAAATATAATGCATCCCTACTCACAGTAAATTGCAGAATTTGGTTCGACTATAATAAGTTCATAGATACAGTAGTGATAATAGATACAGGTAGCATTGAAAGCTTAATTGCACATTCATTGATACCATCACAATATCATACACCTTTAAATTACATCATTACTTCGGAAACAGCCAATCTAAGTTTAATGACATTAACGTATAAATTACCAAACGAATCAATGATACTGTTTAAAGATTTTGCAGGTAATTATAGTTCCGAATACGAATTAGGACAATGTACTATCACTCCTAAAGAAATTAAAAATACGGAATTTCTCATAGGGTTAAACTTCATTCTTAACTACAGAGGTAGTATTTCTATTTTTAGAACAGTATTACCTTTAGCAAACATAATTACACATTACCTACTAACTACCACAGCTACCAATCATAGTTGGCTCGAAAGCGTGGTGGACAGGCTGAATTAGATTTCTTCAAACCACAATCAGAAAAACAAACATTTCCAAGATCAAAAGATCATAAATACGCTTTGTCAATTTTTGCATTTGAAACTATTAGAGAATTAGAAAAAGGAAAAGAAGCTAAATTTATTCCACATCGAATTATTTCACATTTAGAGAAATTAGGATTAATTGGTGATCATGTCATAAAAAACAAAGTTAATTATACTTGTAAAATCAAGGTTATAAATCCAGAAATAAAAATTAAAACAGCAAACATCGACTATTCTTCAGATAATGTCAACAAATTTAAAATCCAAATTGAAGAAATGTTTAAACAGAATTTAATCAGAAGATCTGATAGTAAACATAGGTCAACAGCCTTTTTAGTTCGTAACCATTCCGAACATAAAAGAGGGAAACCTGGAATAGTCTACAATTATAAACGTCTAAATGATAATACTGAAGAGGATGGTTACAATATCCCTAACAAGGATACTTTAATCAATCTCATTCAGAATAAGAACATTTTTAGTAAATTTGATTTAAGTCAGGCTATAACCAGCTTATGCTAGAAGAAGACTTTAAATCTTAGACCGCTTTCATGTGTTTAGAAGGACATTTCGAATGGAATGTTCTTAGTTTTGGCCTTAAGACGGCACCAGCTTTATTTCAAAGATTTATGGACAATATTTTTAAAAAATATGATTTTTGCTTAGTTTATATAGATGACATTCTAGTGGCATCTAATAACATAAGGGAACATGAGTCACACTTAAAGACAGTTTTTAAGGAAATAGAAAGTAATGGCCTAGTAGTCTCTAAAAAGAAGATGGAATTATTCAAAAGAAAATTTTCATTTTAGGATTAGAAATAGATAATGGGAAAATCAAATTACAACCTCATATATCCCAGAAAATAGTTGAATTTCCAGATAAGTTCGATCGTAAGAAGAAAATACAGGCATTTTTTGGGATTGGTAAATTATGCTAGAAAATTTATTCCATATTTAGCAAAATTAGTAGGTCCACTATATGGAAAAATATATAAAAATGGAGAAACGATATTTAACACAGAAGATAATAAATTAGTACAGAAAATCAAAGAGGAAATTAAGAAAATTAAACCCCTAGAACTTCCATTAGAGACAAACTATATCATAAGAGAGTGTGATGGCTGTAAAGAAGGATGGGGAGCAGTCCTCAAATGTGAACCTGCTAATTATAACGATAAATCTACAGAAAAAATTGCTGCTTACGCAAGTGGTAATTTTCATACAGTTAATAGTTGGACTTACAAAACATGAAGATATGTAAGATACGGATTAAAAACCCGTACTCTACCTAGTATTCTACTTACAAAACTACTACTTTCAGACGACAAATAAATGAACGACCGACAACTTTTGACGTGTAAAGACGCATTATTAAAGGCATCCCATTTCCAGCAAAAGTATCCTACAACATGTTAAAAAGAGAATACCCACTAGCCAAAAGTAAAGACAGCACAACTTTACTTTTCTTAGTGGCGAATAAATTATTATACTATACAATAAAATATGTACCAGGTGTAAGTTTATAAGCAACCGGATTATCGGCTCTGCAAATATATATATTGTTATATAGAGTGAAGAGAAGCATAAATCATTCACTCAGCAATTTGCAAGTTTCCTTTTAAATAATGGCAGCTTAATCTTCCTGTTCATTTCTCTGTGCATGCTCAGTTTCTATTGCAGTTCATAATTTGAGAGAGCCAAAATAAGACTCTTATTCTTCCGCAACCACAGCGCGTGTTCTTTTCTAATTTCTCTCCGCTACACTACTCCCGAAATCTACTCTATATGGATAGCAGAAAGGTAATTCTCTATTCCATAATTCCATAATTATCTATTATTTCAGACCTATTAGAGTTGTTTGTAATTATGTCTCTGTATTTAGTTGGTGTGTTAGAAATTTTTACTGAAATTTTCTTTTAAAAAATAAAATAAATAAATGGTATCAGGGCATGTTTGATTCTAGTGTTACAATACAATTAAAATTTTAGACATATAAAATTAAAATATTACTTTGATGCAAAACCCTTTGAGTCAGTCTTTAGGGTAGCAAGGGTGCGTAATTCCCGTCTTTTACTGAACATGGTAAACTTCAAAGGAATATGATAATTGCATATGTTTAAAGTAAAAATTGTGTAGTAATCACGGAATTAAATTATGCCTAAATATCAAAATATTTTTATTAAATTATCTAAAACAATAATTCTTCTCTCTAAAAGGAAAATATTTACAAGAAAACGAAGAGCTGCATGGAAAAATGAGACTTTAAAAATTTAAGAGAAAAAAACCAAGCTTTTAAAATCGATTCTTGAACCTTAAAGCGCCTAAATTATTTAAACCTTGAATACACTTTTAAAGAACAAAGTATCATTAGCCTTGATAAATATAAGTTTTTTTGTCATTTTGAAAATGGATTTAACCATCTTTTACACGGAGAAAACAAATAATTTAATTCTGTCTTATATTTAATTATAAATTTAGGAATAGCCTTAGAACACTACGATAACTCAGTAATTAAAATATTAGAAGTAATAGCCAGATCTAGCGAAGATAAAAACAAAACATTAAAACAGTTAGTAGAGAACTTCTACTTTGTTAAAAATCAGAATGAATGTATTTTTCAAGTCTTAGTAAACTTCAAACATAATCTCCCAGATAAAACAATTATTAATGAATTAAACTTTTTATTAGTAACCAATAAACCAAAAACTCTAGAATTAAAATCTAAACGTATTCTAGAAGAACTTAAACCATAACTCTTGATTTTGATTCAAAAATCGAACAAATAGAAACGGTTCTTTCAGAAGTCAAGAATATTATTAGCGGCTAATTTTATGAACAAGCATTTACAGAAGGCAATAGATGATGCATCAAAATTTGCATCGCATCCAGTTTCAAAACAAGGTTTTACTATGTATTCAGGAAATAGTTTATCGGATAAAGAATACCCAAATATTTTTAATATTTTAATTAGTCTAAATCTTCAAATCTTAGAAAAGTTAGAAAAACTCGAAAATAAACAAACCTTTGATCAAGAATTGGGTAAGATATCAGAACAACTAGTTAATCTAAGTTTAGGAAATTCAGTTGCTAAGAAAAATAAAACACTAGAATTATATAAATTTTGGATCCCAAAATGAATCCCAAAAACTCATTCTCTGGACCCAGTAGGACGTTAATAGAATTTACATCCAATAGTAAATCTAAAGATGAAATCTCTAATATTTGATCCAAAGTCAAATCTAAAAAAGAAAAAAAATAATACAATTAGATGAAGAAGTTGATCTAGACAAAAACCTAGATTTATACAATAATAATCAATTAAATCTATTAAACCCACGAATTTTATATCAAATAGGAATCACAAATATAAATACAACCTTAATTAGAAGTATTAGAGAAGAAGAAATATGAGTAATAGATAATAGTGTGACCCTAGATATTTTATCACCAGAGACTATACAAAAGTTAAAAAAACACAGGAAAAAGGTTTTTCCATTTAGGTTTAATAGTTATAGGAATAAAAACCTTAACTAGAAAAGGTTTAGGAACAAAACTCCTTACATTAGTTCTATACAAGTCTTGGACATCGAATATAGAAAAAGCTCTACTCTTAGGAATGGAGATAGACCTAAACGATAAATCAGCCTTAGTTTATTGTGTACCAGATATTCCAAAAGTATTAAAGATTTAAAACATTTAAAATTAGGATTTAAAGCAAACGGTTTTGAGAACTATTTTGGTAATAATTTAATTATTAGCATTGGAATAATTAGAAAGGCTAGTAACAGATCTGGAATGAAATTTAAAGTTAATCTTGACGGAATAGTACAGAATATAGCCAGTAAAGGAATCAAGATGATTGAACCGCATAGGATTAATCCAGAAGACCTATCAGGTCTTGAATGACAATTAAAAGATTTTGTAAACAATGATAAAAGTTTTTTATTCCAGAATCACATGTTATGTATAATAACAAATTTGGGGAACCTACTTTAAGATTTGGAAATTATAAATTTAAACAAAACGAAGAAGAGACTGATGCAGAATCAGAAACAGATATGAGACATAATTTAAATGAACACTTAGATCATTATAACACTATAAATTGGGATGATGAACCAGTTTACGACCATTATGAAACAGATAATGAAGAAATTGATGATTTTGATATTTTAGGATATTTAGTAGATGAAGAACAATACAAAGAAAATAATATAGACCCAGAAATAGAAGAAACATTTAAAATAGAAAGCAAAAGAATATTACATGAAATAGTTAATAAGAAAATAACAGTGGAAAATATAAGAGAAGAAATGGATAATATGCTTATTGCTTGCGTAACATAATTAGATATGACATATGAAGATGCCTTCACAACGTTATCTAAATATTTTATTATGCCACTAGTTGAAAACATTTTAAATAAACAAATCCTCTTAGTGACTTTTTTATTGAAACTAATTTTATGGATCAAACAATGATACCTGTTAATAAATGAAGTAGATTTGATAACAAGCCAAGTAGTCAATATAAGGAAGGTCCATTAGAAAGAGAGCATTGGGAAAAACCCGAAATAGATTATATCCAAGAAAGCCCATACGTAGGAAAAGGAATAAGAAAGCCTTACGGAAAACTTCATAGTCGTAATATGTTATTACTAGAAAACCAGTCACCACAGTTATAGGCAGATGAAATTCTAATATGGGAACAGAACGTAGTCCGTTATTTGGAAGTTAATAAGAAACCAGAAATAGATATGTGGGCAGTTTTAGAAACTACCCTTGGTCCATTAGCCTTAGGAATATATCAAAGTAGAAAAAAAGATAAGCCAGCTATAATTACAGAAAAGAAAGCCTTAGGAAACAACCCTTATAATTTTACAAGTTTTATCAGATTGCTATTAATTGGTAAAGACCCAGGCAAAGGCGGTACGCTAATGCAAAATACAACAATAAGAAATTTAGAGCAACTAAGTATAAGAGACTTCAAATGCATAAAAGAATTCAGCCAAGACTTTGCAGTTACTTTAGCTCAAACGGGTAAAGCAATGGACGAAGACTTATGTGATAAATATTTTTCAAAATTTCCAGGCGACTTTGGCCGAAAACTACAAGAAGATTGGAATATACAGTATGGATCTATACCTAAATTAGGAACTGGTCCAAGAATAATGTTTGTATTTAAAGAACTAGAAAAACGATGTAAAGAAGCCACTTTACAAGAACAGATTAAAAGACAAGCTTAGGCATTTTGCCGAATAGCTATTTATACCCCACAGGCTTATGGCTATTATAGACCAAATAAGTATCTTAGAAAATCCAAAAATTTTGATAAACGCAAAAAAGGAAAGTATGTTAAAAGAAGTAAACCAAATAGAAAATGTAATTATTTTATTTGTGGCGACCCAAATCACTTAGCAAACAGATGTCCTAATAGACAAAATAATCAATAACGTTCTAATCTAGTTGATGAAATAGGCGAATATGAAATAGAGAGTCTCAGTGAAAATGCTTTTGATGACACTGAATCAATCTATAGTATTGTCTCTGACAACGAAGGAGGCTCTTCACAAAACAGTATTAGCTATACATTAATGAATAAGGATAATGAATGCGAACACCAATGGATACAGAACAGAGGCAATGATCATATACCGTGCTTCATATGTTACAGGTATCCCGAAATAATAAAACATTTTGAATGTGATAGATGCTTTGTAGAAATATGTTTCTTATATGCAAAAGACAATTTAGTTTAGAACTTTCATTAAAATAAAACAAAATAACTAAAAAATCAATATTACAAGAAATGGTAGATAAACATGAAGCCCAGATTAAATTGCTACAATTAGAAGTTAATGTTCACAAAATAATGTTAATCTCTTAAAACGAACACATAAAGATTATAGTCTAACTGAACCAGGAAGCCTATCTAAAACAACTGAAATAGAGCAAATAGATAATTTAAATAATAGTATTCAAGAAAATAGGGATTTTTCAATTAATATTAATAAATACGAGTACATATGCACGTCCAAGTGGACCTGTTTATAATCACAATGTACATACATTTATAGTTGCATCCGTGCAAGTAGATTTGGTAGCACCATAGTCAGCATAAATCGAATCCGAAGCAACGATCGGGAAGTCATTTTCCGACAAATATTTGCCGTTGTTGCTGTGCCAAATATTTGCCTCCCCGGGGACAAATATTTACCGGACGGTCAAATATTGGCCACTGCTACATTGGCAAATATTTTGCACTTCTGTATTGGAAAATATTTTCCACACTTGCCACAGCTACAATGGCATTTGTCACTGCTAAAATTTCAAGTATTTGCCAGCCCAGCAAATATTCAGGACATTATTTGTCTGATAAATATTTTTCATTGTAGCTGTGGCTAATATTTGCCATGCCGTCAAATATTTGCCACCGTAAAAATTTAAATAAAAAAATTATTTAAAATATATCGCATATGCATCTTATTAGAAAGATAACAAAATTTATGATTTAATGGTGAAAATGAAATTGAAATTCGATACATCTGCTGAAAGATATCACGTTTTAAATATTGTAAATTAACTTCTCATTATAGCATTTTTTACTGAAAAAATTAAATCTTGAGTGAGTGAAAAAGGCAGGGGCAAAACTGGAATTATGAGGAGAAACTCATTAAAGCAGGTGTGTGGGTTTTCTTGAAGAGGGAGGAAATCAGCATTTTTTTGAGTTTAAATAGAATTATCCTTAATATAAAAAGGTTCATAAATAATTCATCATTTTATTTTATTTTGTTTATAAAAAAACTATGATAGCTTCTGGAATAAAATAAAGAGTTTGCGTTAGTATCTAACATATTCATAGATTAACCATCCATTTGTTCATTCAATATATAGTTTGCCACATAATAGAAGTTGAAAAGGATCACATACAAACCAACTTATGATTAAAAAATAAAATACAAATTAAGTTGGATAACGATGATCATTATAAATCCACTATTTACTTTAATATTGAGAAAACACTTCATTTTCTATTGACTGGATTCAACAATCAAGAAAATAAAATGTAGATAAAACCGGATCCTACTAATTTGACCAAGCACATTTTTATTTCAGTGGCACTGTTATAGATCAAACCAAGTAAGAACACTCATGTATAACTGTAAATAAATGTACCTAATAAAAGGATAACTCAAAACAGATCATCAAGTATGTAAAATATGATGTAAAACGTGGGTTTTCGCATCACGGTGCTTGCATTACTATTTTGTAAATAAAGCGAGTCCATGCTACCTTCGAAACAATAAACAAACTAAAATAGTAACAAACAAACTAAAACATGATGAACCGAGTTAAGTAGTAAAAAACAAAACCAGCTAGTTTGGATATTATCACCCGTCAGCAACAAACTAAAATAGTAATGCAAGCATCTGTCAGTAACTAAAATAGTAATGCAAGCACGTAAAACCATTACATGTTAATAACAAACAAACTAAAACATGATGAACTTCATTTGAGCAAAACAGATCACAAATTAACGAACATAGAAGGCAAGCAAGCCTGAATTAATTTCATCCAAACAAATGGTTACGGCAGCAAATCGAAATGACTGTTTGTTTCCATAAGAGAAACCAAAAAAACATTGTAACTATGTAACATCATTGATTCAGTAGCATATGTGGGTACAGGTTGTCGGCATACCACACCCTCGCAACTAACCCAAATGGATAGAGCATTCATCTGTTTACATAATGTTAAGCTTACTGTCAGTGAATAGGAAATATATTGTTTTAATAGTTGCTAAAAATCATCTCAGTTCCAAATACCAATTCTATGTTATGTCCTAATCTATAGAGATTGAGGTTAAGATTGGTTATATACAAAACAGATGATGCAAGCTGGAAAGTAAAAGAATAAAAAACTTCTTTCCACTAATGTAACGACCCAGATTTTTGAACGATTAATTTGCAATATTAAAATTGGATTTAAATATTTAATTTGAACTTTAATTTGATTATAATATGAACAGTTTGGTTTTATATGATAGAAAGGATTCAGAATTTAAATATAACGACCTATTGAATTGATTAATTATTAAAATAGTAATTGAATATCGGGTAAAATATTAAATATGGGGTAGTAAGCTTGTTTAAAATTTTGTTTAAAGACTTATAGAATTTATATTAATAATACTGAAAATAATAGATGAGTTAAAATTTGAATTTAACAGTGGTTTGTCCGATTTTAAAAATATATCGTTTAAATTAATATATAAAAATAACCATCCGAGGCACAGTCTCGGAATTCAACGAAACCAGTTTCATTGGATCCGTAATATTGAGTTATTACCGGATTTCAAATTTTATAGCATTCGGGGTCATCGTGTGATCGTACCACGTAGAAACGTCTAGACGAAAACTAATCGTTTTAATTTAAAAATATCTCACATCTTTTCATCAGCCGTATTATTTCTTTCAGCTTGTCCTATACGCAACCCGTCACCTCAAATTAAATCGCGTCGTTCTACCCTTCTGAAGGAAGCTATTACCTTCGTCCTTTTAATCGAAACTGGCCTCTTCCTTTTTCAGAATTATCTTGAAGCTTATCTAAAAAAAATGGCTGCCACTTCAAATTTAATCTTCGATCGAATTCAAAACCCCCCTCTTCTTCTATTTTCGCAAACGAAGTCTCCCTTCATTCCTTTGTTCTCGTCCTCAAGCCAGAACTCGACAGTTTTTTTTTTTTAAGAAGAGAGAGGGGGAAACGAGGGAATCGCAAGGACGTGCGAGCGACTGTAGGAGTCGCGACTTCCTTCCTCTGACTCAATCTATTGTCGCGACCGATAGCACGTGTTGAGGGGAGGCGGCGGAGTCGAGCAACGAATCAGTTCCGCATTTCGGAGGCAGAGGTTAGGGCTTGGGCTTGTTTTGGGCATCGCGTTAGCAATGGTGGCAAGCCATCGCGTGTAGAAGGAGGACGCTGTGCTAGGTTTAGGTCGCGTTGGTAGCTCGAGAGGCGCTCGCAAAGGGAATGGCGATGAAGGTGGCGGCGATAGTCGCGAGGCAGTGAGGTATATTTCTGTGTTTTTTTTTGAAATTTAAAATTTTACAGTAACTAGGGTTTTGGTTTAAAAAAATATAAAAATAAATAAATAAATAATATAAAATCTTTTCTTAACTGTTAAATAGTTTTATATTTTAGAATTGATATATTAGTTTAATTTAAATATATGTGCATTCAAAGAAGAATTTTTACAGTAAAGTATAAATGTTTCTGTTTCTAATTGAATACATATACAAGTTTTAGAGTGAAAATATATACATATAGGACTTTGAAAATTTAATTCTTTTGTTTAAAATTTCACCACCAGTTAAAATTAAATTATTAGATTAACATAAATTTATTTAAACGATAAATAATTATTCGATTGTTCGAATATTAATAAAATCCATGCAATTGTTATTCAAGGTCAAAAATATGGAAACAAGTCGGGATTGGATCGGTTTGGCAAACCCAAAATCAAAGGTGAGTCAATCTCACTCAGTTGATTTTAAATTTAAATTGTTGAATTTAAATTTATTGTTGAATTGCGGGAATGATGGTTGAAATTAATGAATAATTAAATAGACCCTATATGCCGCATAATAGCGGATGATAATATATGAATCCCATATACTGCAATATTCCACCATTGAAGTGGAATTGGTATTTTATTTGTGCTAACATCTGTGGATGCAGGGAAACAGGTTGGAGGGATCCAACAGGATTCGTCAAAGATATTTATTTAATCTCATATATATGTTGTTCTGTGACAAGATGATAAATTGAGATGGGTGGCCTTGTATATGAGTTGAATTATTAACTGTTGAATAACAGAGAAGGTGAAATTTGAAATTTTACTACTATTGATAAATTAATTCAAAGAAGTTAAATAAAACTCAAATAGGAAATATTATTGGAATTTGAAACTTCAACTTGAGAATGAAGAAAAGAAATAAAAGCATCATATAAACGGAAATTGGTTAAAGTTGAGTTTTTGGGAAATTTTAATATATTAAACACTGAAAGAATTATTGTAATCAATAAGTAAAATTTTATGTAAGAATAAAAAGAAAATGTTGTTAAGAAGTATAAATAAGAGATTTTTATTAAGAAATGAAAAGGATTTTATTAAGTAATGAATAAAATTTATTTAAAGAGCAATATGAAAATTTATATAAAAGAAATAAATTATTAAGGTGGAATTCTTAAATAAAACTATTTTTATAAATAAAGTGAACTCAAAGAGATTTTATAAATTTATAAATGGAGTTTATTCACGAGATAGGAAAATATCAGTGTATATTGGTAAGGATAAGTCAAGGTGAACTTATATTGAGTTATAAATTTGTTGAAACGGAAATAGTAAAATATTTCCGAAAGTAAGAAGGTGAATGTGGACAAGAGGCATTTATAGATGGATATTGGATGTCCTAAATTATAAAGTTATTTTAAAAGGAATATTTTTAAATTACTATACTATATAGGTTTTATAAATCTTTTTTGAATTTAAAAATATTTCAAATTAGTTATTTTTGAAGGCTTAGCAATTATTTGTAATAAACTCTAATTTTTCTAAAACCAGCTTTGAAACTTATAAATAACTAGGTATAAATTTTAATATTTAATATTACTTAATAAATCTATATGTTTTCAAAATGCTTTTAACATCCAATTAATAATCCTCTTGTGATGATAAGTGAGTTATTAAATGAGATAAGATTTAGGAGAAATCTTATTAAGTGAAGGAATTGAGTTTGAAAATTTATAAGCAAAGTATAAATTGGTTTTTGAGAAAGGGATGAGAAAATAAGAAATATTTTCAACGGTTAAATGAAATTGAGTGTGTATGAGAAATCAGATTAGTGATTTCACGGAAGTAAAAGGACTGTGAAATTAGATTCAAATGGGTTAAAATGGGAATAATATCTGAATGATATTTGAGATAAATAATTTGTGAAAATTATTTGATGGTTGCTTGTGAATGATTAATTGATAGTTAAATAACCAACTATCAATATTGGACAATGCGCTGATCATTTCGAAGAGTCCGGGATCGTATTTAATTATCCGAAAACCACTTCGATCCGGTTTGAACGATTACGAATGAGGACCGTGAAGAGTTGAAAACGGTGATTCGGTTTGTCCAGACCCAAGGCAACTTGTATGGATTGAATGCTTTCAGAACATCGTCAGGTGGACGATGTGCATTCTAAGTGGGACTCGTTCTTGAAAGGTAACGCTTAGCCTCAAGCCTCATCAACCGGGAATGGCTAAAACATGGGAGGTGCAGCAAGGCTTCGTGGGTAGCCCCCACTGGAGAGTAAGGTTTCCCCTGTCTAGATGTCCCTTTTATTTCGGCTTAGTGGGTGGTTGGTCGCACCAACCACGGGGTGATCTTGCTTGGGACTGTCCAGTAAGGGATGGTTCCGGCCTTGTGTTGCAGGGGAGTTAGGGTGGCTCCTCGGTACTCTGATCTAGACCAGGTACTGTGACGGGCGGTACCCCGGTAGCCCTGCCATTGTATGGAATCCAATCTCAAATAAGCGCCTGTACGATTTTGATTGTGCCCAACTATTGCTGAAACGTGAGATGCACACATTTCAGCTAGATTCTATTTTACTTGCTATAGACACTATAATAATATCAGAGAACTTTAATAAAAATTGTTTTAGCTATCGTAACGTAAAAACCCGACATGTTTATTTCTGGCGTGGTCTTACAAGATGCTTTTGTTTCAAAGGATTTTTGAAACTTTAATAATCCAATTGAGTGTGATTTCTCACGCTGGTTTTCCAAACTGACTCGGGTGTTGTTTTATATGATGCTCGAGTCAGACCGAGTTAAACAGGATCACGTTAAAAGCTAAGGAGCTCAGGAGACGAGCTGGATGACAGAGCGTATTTCCGTATTTGTCTATTATTTCCGCTGCGTATGGACATGGATGATTGATTGATGTACTCTGATATGGTATGTACGTATATGTATACAGTACGGATTTCTTTGTATTTAAAAGCTGTGTTCTATATATTATATTTTATTCCGCTGCGATGTGAGATTCTGATGTTGTTTTCTTTTCTTCTTCTTCTACCTCTTTCTTCTTTTACCCGAAGACTCGTACTTTTATATCATTTTGGGCTAAAGTGTGGTTGTTTTTGTCAGCTCAAAGTGGTACGGATTTGCGGGCCTTTACACATGGTATCAGAGCTGAAAGATTAAGCGAGAACCTTGGCTCTGGTGGGGATTACTCATTAAAGATAGAGTCATTAGTACTCTAGAATGAGTTTGAGCGTATTAATAGATATGAGTGCGTATTTGTTAGTGAATATAAAATGATTTTTTTTATTGTGTTGATTGATTTATTAAGTGGCATATGAATCTTCGTCAGCAGAGTCTGTACAACTGTGCCGAAGAGGTTTCTAAACACTTGAATAGAACAATTCGACATAATATTATTTTCGAAAGCGGGTAAATGAAATAATTTTACCCAAAATATATTTTGATATAAAAAGAAATATTTTCTGTAAATTAATATATAATTAAAGTGTTTGGATGATAGTATAATAGACAAATAAGATTATAAGGATTTAAAATGGCTTATATAACCAAGGTATGTATGAGATTGAATTTTGGAGTTAAAATTGAAAATGAAGTCAAAAATAAGGATTTAACTTGGATTAAGTTGAAAATTTGACTTTTGAAATTTAATTAATGATGGAAAATAATAATATAAAAAATTGGTGAAGTAAATAAAATTTAGAATATAGATGAATAGGATTAAGAAAATTTAATAGAAATAGATTAATAAATTATGAATGTGATTGAAATGGTCAAATAAGAATTAAATGTGAATTGGGAAGACAAATCCAATTGGGTTGAAATTAATTTAAGCTAAGTAAATGAAGGTGAATTGAATTAATCTGGAATAAAATGCAGTTGTATTTGAATTAAGTTGGAATCAAATTGAAAGGAAATGAATAGAGATATGGATGATATTAAATGAAATTAAGTTCTTATTTAATTAAATCCAAGTAAATTGGTGGATTAAAGAGTATAGTATGATGCTAGATTTAACTGAAATTAAGTTAAACAAGTTAAATTGAAATAAAATTCAATTGAGTTGTAAATAATCTTGACAGGAGTTAAATCTTACTTTAACAAGTGAAAGTAAGTTGAATAAGGGATTGTTTGGGGTGAATGAATTTAAAATAGCTCATAAGGTTTAAAAAGCATTGAAATAAAATATATATATATATATATATATATATATATATATACTTGATTAAGTAAAACGTATAATCCCTAATTAAAAATAGAATGTGAATGAGATGGATTGTTAAGGAATAAGTGTATGACTTATAAACCTAAAAGAGTGAAATGTTAACCCGAATAGAATAAATGAAAGTAAGTTGAAATGGAATTGAATTGGAATAAACATATTCCGATAGCTTATAAAGAAAATTGACAACCCATTGATTAAGAATATTTTTAGCTGTAAATGAGTGTTTAATCTCGAGTTAAAATGGAATATAAATATATTCAAGCTTAAAATGGGTAAAAACGTGAGAAAATATAATTGTGTGACTTATAAAAAAAATGGAGAAGTTAAATAGTAAGCCAAAATAAACTTGTATAATTGTATTTGGAGAATGGAATAAAATCCAAACTTTAATTATAAAATAACATTGAACTCAGGTAAAATAATAAGATGATTTTAAAGATAAAAATCCAATATGGAATTGGAAATGGGAATGAACTCGAGTTATAAATAAAATTCAACTGGGATTGGTGATGAATTAATTAAAAGGGGAAATGTTGTGTAATTGGATTGAAATAAAACTGGTTTGCATTTGTAAATAAAATCCAGTTCGGGTATAAATAAGTTAAACATGATTTTGTTATTAATAAAATAAATTCAGATGAATTGGGTATGGAATTTTGAAATTAAAATGGATTATGAGAATGGCTAATTGAATTTAATGGAATTTGATTAGATGAGAATCAAATTAAAATGGATATGAACTGGAGTATGAAGTTGGAATAAGTAAATTGACTTAGGTTAATAATAATAAAAAAACTTGGCTTCGAGTAAGAGTAAAGACCATTAAATGAAAGCTTGGGTGAATTTAATTTGGGAAATGATTATTAATTTATAAGCATGAAAGTGTCGGGCTTAAAGAAATGGTTTGAATGCAATCAAGTGATAATGCAAACATATAGAATGTAAATAAAATAGAATGGAATTAAAAATAATTGAGTTGAAATCAATTTTAAAATGGTTATGAAACCAAAGGAATTGTTTGTTTGAATGAATATTGCTGAATTGCTTAAATTAATCGTTCGACGTAGAACTAAATAAAAATTCTATGGAAAGATAAAGTAAATATAAGTTTGACTTGTGAATCAAATGCAATGAATATGTGTAGGTTAGATTTAAAATGAATAGAATATAAGAAAATGATGTATAAAAAAAACACTCCGAATTGGATAGGATAATATAGAAATCGAGTAAAGCAATTGGGTTAATATTGAGACTTTATTAATTTCTTATGGAAACTGGATGTGTATATTGTTTATAAAATAATAAACTTGTGATTATTAACCGATAGAAGTAGCATGGATTGATTTTGAAATCAATTAACTTTGAAACGAATTATTTAGACATAATTATTGAAGATAAGCAAATGAGTTGTTAATCACTTGAGTTGAATGCAAATAGTATGTGAATCGGTTGAAAACAAACGGAAGTAGTTTGGAAACTATGTAAATTGGTTTATGGAAGCATTTATAATGCATTGCTTATGTTATTGATGTGTTGTAGTTGCTTAAATGAATGAAATGTTATTAATTTCATAAATATGTTACTTATGTGTTGAAATTGAGTAAGTATAGGTACTAGAAGATTGTATAATGGGATTTTGGGCATGCAAATGCTTAAATAAATAAGCCGCTTGCTTAAATATGCTAAATAAGGTACGCCTACGCAATACAAACTAGGAAATATGAACTGTTTTCGATTTTTCCGACCGTGTGGGTCGATGTATATATATTTATATCTATTGTCAAATTGCAAAAGCTCCTCCGTACAAAGGGGACTCTGCCAAAAAATTTCGGAAATTTTGGGAGTTAGAAATTTTTTGAAGTTTTTGAAAATTTTTTAACAACAAACATTTTCAAATTGGAAATTGAAATAAATTAGTGAAGGAAACTAATTTAAAATAATGACATGAATTTGTTATAAATGAAAAATAGAATTTAAATATTCAGAGTTAAAAATAAATTGAATTCATATGGAAATGGAAGAATCAATTTGAATAAGAATAGAGACAAACTAAGGTTGTAAGATGGAAATAAATACAAGAAACACATAAAATGCTTATACTAACTTAAGTGAGGAATGATGCATTCTCAATTGGGAATTGATATTTAAAATATAATCTAAAATAATATTTAAATGAATAGATATTGACATTTGAAAGAAAGTCGATGAAATGTTTTGAATATTGTGATTGGGCATATTGCTGTGTAAGATATGCAGGTAATATAAAGATAAAGAGAATTAATATTGGTTTCAGAAGATAAATTAGAAATGCTCGACAAAAAGGTATGTGTTTAAATTTCTATATGAAAATTGATTGGGATTTTGATCGAGCCACTTGGCGTTTTGTTTTCTTTTGGGATTTGGGAGGCCGTAGAGTCATTTTGTAGTTGTACCGAGCTAGCCGCGCAAAGAAGACGCTGGCAAAAAAATTCGGGAATTTAGCGAGTCAGAAAAATTTTGAGAAAATTTTGATAATTCAAAATTTGGTTTTAAAGTGAAACTTGAATGGTTAAACAAATAGTATAGTTTGAAACTAGGGAAAAGTTTGGAAAGTTAATAAGAAGGGTAATGCATCTTTTATTAAAAAGATAGTTTGGTAGGATATTGAATGGTTGGTTTTTGGAAAAATAGTAACGGGTATTGGACCATTCTTCCTAACTAGTAATTTCGGGGACGAAATTCTTTTAAGGGGGAAGGAATGTAACGACCCGGATTTTTGAATGATTAATTTGCAATATTTAAATTGGATTTAAATATTTAATTTGAACTTTAATTTGATTATAATATGAACAGTTTGGTTTTATATGATAGAAAGGATTCAGAATTTAAATATAACGACCTATTGAATTGATTAATTATTAAAATAGTAATTGAATATCGGGTAAAATATTAAATATGGGGTAGTAAGCTTGTTTAAAATTTTGTTTAAAGACTTATAGAATTTATATTAATAATACTGAAAATAATAGATGAGTTAAAATTTGATTTAACAATGGTTTGTCCGATTTTAAAAATATATCATTTAAATTAATATATAAAAATAACCATCCGAGGCACAGTCTCGGAATTCAATGAAACCAGTTTCATTGGATCCGTAATATTGAGTTATTACCGGATTTCAAATTTCGTAGCATTCGGGGTGATCGTGTGATCGTACCATGTAGAAACGTCTAGAAGAAAACTAATTGTTTTAATTTAAAAATATCTCACATCTTTTCATCAGCCGTATTATTTCTTTCAGCTTGTCCTATACGCAACCCGTCACCTCAAATTAAATCGCGTCGTTCTACCCTTCTGAAGGAAGCTATTGCCTTCGTCCTTTTAGTCGAAACTGGCCTCTTCCTTTTTCAGAATTATCTTGAAGCTTATCTAAAAAAAATGGCTGCCACTTCAAATTTAATCTTCGATCGAAATCAAAACCCCCCTCTTCTTCTATTTTCGCAAACGAAGTCTCCCTTCGTTCCTTTGTTCTCGTCCTCAAGCCAGAACTCGACTATTTTTTTAACAAAAAAAGAAAGGGGGAAACGAGGGAATCGCAAGGACGTGCGAGCGACTGTAGGAGTCGCGACTTCCTTCCTCTGACTCAATCTATTGTCGCGACCGATTGCACGTGTTGAGGGGAGGCGGCGGAGTCGAGCAACGAATCAGTGCCGCATTTTGGGGGGCAGAGGTTAGGGCTTGGGCTCGTTTTTGGGCATCGCGTTAGCAACGGTGGCAAGCCATCACGTGCAGAAGGAGGACGCTGTGCTAGGTTTAGGTCGCGTTGGCAGCTCGAGAGGCGCTCGCAAAGGGAATGGCGACGAAGGCGGCGGCGATAGTCGCGAGGTAGTGAGGTATATTTCTGTGTTTTTTTTTTGAAATTTAAAATTTCACAGTAACTAGGGTTTTGGTTTAAAAAAATATAAAAATAAATAAATAAATAATATAAAATCCTTTCTTAACTGTTAAATAGTTTTATATTTTAGGATTGATATATTAGTTTAATTTAAATATATGTGCATTCAAAGAAGAATTTTTACAGTAAAGTATAAATGTTTCTGTTTCTAATTAAATACATATACAAGTTTTAGAGTAAAAATATATACATATAGGACTTTGAAAAATTAATTCTTTTGTTTCAAATTTCACCACCAGTTAAAATTAAATTATTAGATTAACATAAATTTATTTAAACGATAAATAATTATTCGATTGTTCGAATATTAATAAAATCCATGCAATTGTTATTCAAGGTCAAAAATATGGAAACAAGTCAGGATTGGATCGGTTTGGCAAACCCAAAATCAAAGGTGAGTTAATCTCACTCAGTTGATTTTAAATTTAAATTGTTGAATTTAAATTTATTATTGAATTGCGTGAATGATGGTTGAAATTAGTGAATAATTAAATAGATCCTATATGCCGCATAATAGCGGATGATAATATATGAATCTCATATACTGCAATATTCCACCATTGAAGTGGAATTGGTATTTTATTTGTGCTAACATCTGTGGATGCAGGGAAACAGGTTGGAGAGATCCAACAGGATTCCTCAAAGATATTTATTTTATCTCATATTTATATTGTTCTGTGACAAGATGATAAATTGAGATGGGTGACCTTGTATATAAGTTGAATTATTAACCGTTGAATAACCGAGAAGGTGAATTTGAAATTTTACTATTATTGATAAATTAATTCAAAGAAGTTAAATAAAACTCAAATAGGAAATATTATTGGAATTTGAAACTTCAACTTGAGAATGAAGAAAAGAAATAAAAGCATCATATAAAATGAAATTGGTAAAAGTTGAGTTTTTGGGAAAATTTAATATATTAAACACTGAAAGAATTATTGTAATCAACAAGTAAAATTTTATGTAAGAATAAAAAGAAAATGTTGTTAAGAAGTACAAATAAGAGATTTTTATTAAGAAATAAAAAGGAATTTTATTAAGTAATGAATGGAATTTATTTAAAGAGCAATATGAAAATTTATATAAAAGAAATAAATTATTAAGGTGGAATTCTTAAATAAAACTATTTTTATAAATAAAGTGAACTCAAAGAGATTTTATAAATTTATAAATGGAGTTTATACACGAGATAGGAAAATATCAGTGTATATTGGTAAGGATAAGTCAAGGTGAACTTATATTGAGTTATAAATTTGTTTGAAAAGGAAATAGTAAAATATTTTCGAAAGTAAGAAGGTGAATGTGGACAAGAGGCATTTATAGATGGATATTGGATGTCCTAAATTATAAAGTTATTTTAAAAGGAATATTTTTAAATTACTATACTATATAGGTTTTATAAATCTTTTTTGAATTTAAAAATATTTCGAATTAGTTATTTTTGAAGGCTTAGCAATTATTTGTAATAAACTCTAATTTTTCTAAAACCAGCTTTGAAACATATAAATAACTAGGTATAAATTTTAATATTTAATATTACTTAATAAATCTATATGTTTTCAAAATGCTTTTAACATCCAATTAATAATCCTCTTGTGATGATAAGTGAGTTATTAAATGAGATAAGATTTAGGAGAAATCTTATTAAGTGAAGGAATTTAGTTTGAAAATTTATAAGCAAAGTATAAATTGGTTTTTGAGAAAGGGATGAGAAAATAAGAAATATTTTCAACGGTTAAATCAAATTGAGTGTGTATGAGAAATCAGATAAGCGATTTCATGGAAATAAAAGGGCTGTGAAATTTGATTCAAATGGGTTAAAATGGGAATAATATCTGAATGATATTTGAGATAAATAATTTGTGAAAATTATTTGATTGTTGCTTGTGAATGATTAATTGATAGTTAAATAACCGACTATCAATATTGGACAATGCGCTGATCGTTTTGAAAAGTCCGGGATCGGATTTAATTATCCGAAAACCACTTCGATCTGGTTTGAACGATTACGAATGAAGACCGTGAAGAGTTGAAGATGGTGATTCGGTTTGTGCAGACCCAGGGCAACTTGTATGGATTGAATGCTTTCAGAACATCGTCAGGTGGACGATGTGCATTCTAAGTGGGAATCGTTCTTGAAAGGTAACGCTTAGCCTCAAGCCTCATCAACCGGGAATGGCTAAAACAGGGGAGGTGCAGCAAGGCTTCGTGGGTAGCCCCCACTAGAGAGTAAGGTTTTCCCTGTCTAGATGTCCCTTTTATTTCGGCTTAGTGGGTGGTTGGTCGCACCAACCACGGGGTGATCTTGCTTGGGACTGTCCAGTAAGGGATGGTTCCGGCCTTGTGTTGCAGGGGAGTTAGGGTGGCTCCTCGGTACTCTGATCTAGAACAGGTACTGTGACGGGCAGTACCCCGGTAGCCCTGCCATTGTATGGAATCCAATCTCCAATAAGCGCCTGTACGGTTTTGATTGTGCCCAACTATTGTTGAAACGTGAGATGCAAGCATTTAGCTAGATTCTATTTTACTTTCTATAGACACTATAATAATATCAGAGAACTTTAATAAAAATTGTTTTAGCTATCGTAAGGTAAAAACCCGACATGTTTATTTGTGGCGTGGTCTTACGAGATGTTTTTGTTTCAAAGGATTTTTGAAACTTTAGTAATCCAATTGAGTGTGATTTCTCACGCTGGTTTTCCAGACTGACTCGGGTGTTGTTTTATATGATGCTCGGGTTAGACCGAGTTAAACAGGATCAGGTTAAAAGCTAAGGAGCTCAGGAGACGAGCTGAATGACAGAGCGTATTTCCGTATTTGTCTATTATTTCCGCTGTGTATGGATATGGATGATTGATTAATGTACTCTGATATGGTATGTATGTATATGTATACAGTACGGATTTCTTTGTATTTAAAAGCTGTATTCTATATATTATATTTTATTCCGCTGCGATGTGAGATTCTGATGTTGTTTTCTTTTCTTCATCTACCTCTTTCTTCTTTTACCCGAAGACTCGTACTTTTGTGTCATTTTGGGCTGAAGTATGGTTGTTTTTGTCAGCTCAAAGTGGTACGGATTTGCGGGCCTTTACAACTAACATAAGTCGATCATCGAAATTTCGGATCCTTAATTCAAAATTACCCTTTGAATTTGATTCTTCTTTGTTTCTACAATACAAACTACCATTTACACCAAATCTCCATACAATTGCAGTAATCTGATGACAGGTTTCACTTAAATTTGAATAGTATATAAGGAGTTGCTTAGATTAAATTATACCCTTGCTTTACCCTCAGACATGGTTGCTGCAACAACAAACTCAGTTACAGGATCATTTAGAAGTTGCTGCAGCAGCAAACTCTGCTACACAATCAATTGGATATGCCAGTCATCGCTTCAACTTAACTGCAAAGAATAATAGTTGATTAACTGCACAGAATAATAGTCGGTTAGCACAGAATAAGATGAAGATGACAGTGAAGCTATTATGGATGAACTTGAAAGGATAACAAAGGAACGGGCAGAGGAGAAACTTACGAAGATACTGTAATGTGTAAAATATTTTCCTTGTTTCTTTTATTCTCTTTCTGCACTTTATAAAATGATAATTACTGCTTTGACATGTTTTCACAATTTTTACAGATCCATCTTTATTTTCATCATCCTGATGCCACATTTTCACAATTTGTTAGTTGTTTATTGCATTTCATGAGCGTTGCCACACATACGAAATTTGTTTCCATTTTCAATCCATCTAACTTTTCCTAACATATTGTGTTATGTGTAGCCAAAGAAAAAAAATCCATGTAGGCTGCATTCTATTTTACCATATTCTAGTTGGCAAACTAAATTAGTTGATCAAATGAAAGCTCTCTTTGCAAGAGAAAATATATTGTGTTGATTTATGATCCGAATTTCATGGAAGAAAAGGTCAAGCTGAAGACAAAGTCATTCTCATCTCAAATTTGACAGTTTCTACCACCTTTTACGTTATCTATTTTTGTATTGCAGCATGGACTATAAATACTGTCCTCTAATACCTTTGTAAAGATAACTCTCTCAATGATAAACTGGCCGCCTTTCTCCTATGGTTTTTCCCACATGGTTTCCACGTTAATCTTGCTTGTGTTTTCTGTTTTTCTGCTCATTTTTTTTTTATCAATATCTAATTATTGCTTACAAGTGGTATTAGAGCCTTGGTTCATTTCTCCCGTCCAGGGTTCATTCGGCATGGCATCGTTGAAGTATGATCTTCCGTTATTGGATCGAAACACTCGATTCTCGTTGTGGCAAGTGAAGATGAGAGCGTTGCTTGCACAAGCAGATTATGATGATGCATTGGATAGATTCAGTAACAAGAGTTTCGAAACATGGACCGATGATGAGAAGAGAAAGGATCGGAAGGCTATGTCCCAAATTCAGCTTCATCTACACAATAATATTTTGCAGGAAGTTTTGAAGGAGAAGACTGCTGCTTCTCAGTGGCCGAAACTGGAGTCAATTTGCATAACCAAGGATCTCACAAGTAAAACGCATCTCAAACAAAAGTTGTTCCTGCACAAATTACAAGAGGGAGGTAATCTACTAGATCATATTTCTGATTTTAAAGAGATTGTCACTGACCTGGCTGCAATGGAAGTCAAATATGATGATGAAGATTTGGGTTTAATCTTGTTGTGTTCACTGCCTAGCTCTTACTCAAATTTTAGAGATACCATATTATATAGTCATGATACCCTCACTCTAAATGATGTTTATGAAGCCTTGCACGCCAACGAGAAAATGAAACAAATGGTTTCTTCTGATGTGTCAAGCCCTCAAGCTTAGAGCTTATCTGTCCGTGGCAGGACAAAGGAGAAGAACTCTAATAATGGATCTCGAGATAAAGGTTCGAATGGCTATAAAGGTCGATCGAAATCTAAAGGTAAATACAAGTCTTGCAAATATTGTAAGAGGGATGGACATCAGATATCTGAATGTTATAAGCTGCAAAACAAGGAAAAAAGAAATGGCACATACAAATCAAAGGGCAACAATGAAGATGAATGTAATGCCAATTGTGCTTGTAATGATAGTTCTGATGGTGAGATGCTTGTTGTTACTGTATTTGCTGGATGTGCTGAGATTAAGGATGAATGGATACTTGATACTGCTTGCACATTCCATATGTGTCCAAACAGAGATTGGTTTACAACTTTAGAACCCATAAATGATGCTAGCTCAATTTTAATGGGGGATGATTCAGCCTGTAAAGTAGAAGGAATTGGTTCTGTTCAGATCAAGATGTTTGACGGCACAATCAGAACTTTAACCGGTGTTCGATTCATTCCAAAAATGAAGAGAAATCTGATTTCTTTAAGTGCTCTTGATGACAAAGGGTACAAGTATTCAGGTGGAGGTGAAGTCCTAAAGGTCACAAATGGTTCTCTTATTGTGATGAAGACTGATCTTAGACAAACAAATGGTCTTTACTACCTTAAGGGCACTACAGTTTCAGGTAATGCTGCCCATGTTATTTCAAATAATGTTTTTGATTGTGATACAGCTAACCTTTGGCATAGACGCCTTGGGCACATGAGTGAACTTGGTTTGTCAGAGTTGAACAAGAGAGGACTTCTTGATGGGTACAACGCATGCAAGCTGAAGTTCTACGAGCATTGCATTTTTGGCAAGCACAAGAGGGTGAAGTTCAACACTTCAGTTCATACAACAAAAGGCATTCTAGATTACGTGCATTCGGATCTATGGGGACCGGCTAAGAAAGCATCCATTGGCGGTGCTTATTACATGATGACAATTATTGATGATTATTCAAGGAGAGTCTGGCCTTATTCTTTGAAGCATAAATCTGAAGCATTTTCAGCTTTCAAAGAGTGGAACACTATGGTTGAAAAACAATCTGAAAGGAAAGTAAAGAAGCTTCGAACTGATAATAGGATGGAATTTTGTTCAAATGAATTTGATTCATTTTGCAAGGCTGAAGGCATTGTTAGGCACTACACCGTACCTCACACTCCTCAACAGAATGGAGTTGCTGAGCGTATGAACATGACTATCATCTCTAAGGCTCGCTGCATGTTGTCAAACGCAGGTTTGGATAAACGTTTTTGGGCTGAAGCTGCTTCCACATCCTGTTATCTCGTCAATGTCTCTCCCTCTATTGCTATTAGTAAGAAGACTCCAATTGAGGTGTGGTCTGGTTCTCCAGCAAATTATTCAGAATTGAGAGTTTTTAGCTGCTTTGCTTATGCTCATGTTGATAATGGAAAGCTTGAGCCGAGAGCTGTTAAGTATATTTTTCTTGGTTATAAACCTGGTGTTAAAGGCTATAAATTGAGGAATCCTGAAACAAATAAGGTTGTGATTAGCAGAAATGTTGTGTTCAATGAATCTACCATGCTACATGATGTTCCATCTACTAATGATCCTGTTGAGGGTGAGAAAAAATCAAATGCCCAGGTGGAGCATGTTATTGATTCAGGTGATGTATCAAACAAGGAAATCGAGGGTCGGGATGAAGCACCTATTGTTGAGGATTCTCCAGTAATTGTGCAGCCACCGCAGCTCTCTATTGCATCCAGCAGACCTAGAAGGGATCCAAAACCAGTAAGGAGGTTTATTGAGGAAGCAAATGTTGTTGCTTATGCATGTGCTGTAGCTGAAGAAGTAGAAGGTATTGCTGAGCCTTCTACGTATTCTGAGGCTGTTATTTCTAGTTATTCTGATAAGTGGATGACTGCTATGCATGATGAAATGGAGTCACTTGAAAGGAATGGCACTTGGGACTTAATTAATTTGCCTAAAGAGAAGCAACCTATTCATTGCAAATGGGTTTTCAAGAGAAAAGAAGGTGTTTCTCCAAATGATGAGACAAGGTACAAAGCAAGATTAGTTGCAAAAGGTTACAGTCAGATTCCAGGTATAGATAATAATGAAATTTTTTCCCCTGTTGTGAAACATAGTTCAATTCGCACTTTACTCGGTATTGTTGCTATGCATGATTATGAGCTTCAGCAGTTGGACTTAAAAACTGCATTTTTACATGGGGAATTAGAAGAGGACATTTATACGCATCAACCTAAGGGTTTTATTATCCCTGGAAAAGAAAACTTTGTTTGTAAATTGAAGAGATCTCTTTACGGACTGAAACAGTCTCCTAGACAATGGTATAAGAGATTTGACACTTTCATGCTATCTTAAGGTTTTAAAAGTTCTGATTATGATAGTTGTGACTATTTGAAAATTACTAGTGCTTCAGCCATCTATTTGCTCCTTTATGTCGATGATATGTTGATTGCAGCAGAAGACAAAGCAGAGATTGAAAATTTGAAGGGGCAGTTGAATAGAGAATTTGAAATGAAAGATTTGGGTGATGCTAAGAAGATTCTTGGCATGGAGATATCAAGAGACGGACCTTTTGGAAAATTATACCTAAGTCAGAGTGGATATATTAGTAAGATGCTTCGTCGTTTTAACATGCTTGATGTCAAGCCAGTAAGTACTCCTCTCGCTGCACATTTCAAATTGTCATCAGCTATGTGTCCAAAATCAGATGATGATATTTAATACATGTCTAGAGTTCCTTATTCTAGTGCAGTCAGTTCACTTATGTATGCCATGGTCTGTTCACGTCCTGATTTATTACATGTTTTGAGTGTTGTTAGCAGATTCATGGACAATCCTGGAAGAGAGCATTGGAAAGTAGTTCAATGGATTTTCAGATATCTTCATGGTACTTCTAACGCTTGCTTGCAGTTTGGTAGATCTAGAGATGAGCTTGTTGGTTATGTGGATTCTGATTTTGTTGTTGATTTGGATAGAAGAAGGTCACTGACAGGCTATGTTTTCACCATTGGTGGTTGTGCCGTGAGTTGAAGCAACCTTGCGGACTACCGTAGCATTATCTACTACTGAGGCCAAGTATATGGCTATTTCTGAAGCATGTAGAGAAGCAACTTGGTTGAGAGGTTTGTACTTTGAGCTCTGTGGAGGTACATCTTGCATTACTATATTTTGTGATAGCCAAAGTGCTATCTGTCTTACAAAAGATCAAATGTTTCTTGAGAGAACGAAACATATTGACGTGAGGTATCACTACATCCGAGATATTATTGCTAAAGGTGATGTTAAGGTATGCAAGATAAGTACTCATGACAATCCCGCTGACATGATGACAATGCCAGTTCCTACTACTAAGTTTCTCAAGCTTGGTTGGTGTTACAGTATAGTCCTTAGTGACTGTTGGAGTAAGTCGTATATTTATTTGTTGAAGGAGTTGATCTTTGTAGTTCTCTTTCTACTTCAAGATGAGAATTCGTCTCAAGGTGGAGATTGTTGATTTATGATCCGAATTTCATGGAGGAAAAGGTCAAGCTGAAGACAAAGTCATTCTCATCTCAAATTTGAAAGTTTCTACCACCTTTTACGTTATCTATTTTTGTATTGCAGCATGGTTTATAAATACAGTCCTCTAATACCTTTGTAAAGATAACTCTTTCGATAATAAACTGGCCGCCTTTCTCCCGTGGTTTTTCCCGCAAGGGTTTCCACGTTAAATCTTGCTTGTGTTTTCTGTTTTTCTGCTCATTTTTCTTTGATCAATATCTGATTATTGCTTACATAGCGTGATATTTCAAGCTGCGAGGGTCGATTAGTAAAACTGTGCCCTAACTATTAGGACTAAAATCTTTGTCCCACACATGATAAATAATCACCATTAATAAAGTCAATGAAACATAATAATATTCCAATGATTCATCGATGTAACCAACAGTTGCATAAAAATAATTCATTATAATGCAAGTTTACCGTGAAGTACCTAATCCACTCAGAGGGAAGTGAACTCTGATGATTATGATAGAGCATCTTTGATAGATTAAACATTCACATGGTTCTATGGCTACATTATTTTTTTTGTAAGGGATAAATATTTGATAAAAGATGTAAATTACAACCATTCAAAATTGGAAAGTGATTTGAATGTGGATACCGTAAAACCAACAAAATAGCATGCTAAACATGTTCATTAACAACGTTAGAAAAAAGGTATAATTTCTATGTAATAATGGAAAATTAATACTCATTTGCCTATTTTAGATCTAGCAATCACATATAGATTTTTAAAATGGTTTATTTAAGTAAATATGAATAGGTTGACTTTGAAATTTTCGTGAAATACCAACTTATATATGACCAATATAAATATATCGTTTTAAACATTTGGACTGAGCGTTTGATAATTGAACTCGCTGCAAAAATATACCTATTATATTTTACAAATAACTTTGATTACTTTCATCATAGTCGCATGCAGATTCAACATAATGGATAAGGGATGTCCACCTGCAAAGTCATGAATAACTAAAAAGGCTGATTCAATTGGTAGCTTCACAAACCTATGATTCAGCAGTTACAGTGGATAAAATGTTGAAAATCTATGAATAATATACTAACATAAATGTCCACATAAAACATGTTATGAAAATGTAAACTTGTAAAGCACAAACATAAAATAATAACCAAACTGACAAAAGATGCAAGAAAGTTTTGATGAGTGGTGGAGAACCATAATTAATGACATCAATTATTATTTTTTACTTTACTATGTTAATGTATAATATTTTTGTATGAATGCTTTCTACAATAATATTACCAGTTTCATCTTTTTAATAGATTATAATTAATAAATGTTATGATACATGCGTTTACATTATCTAGTCAGCAAAGTATTTCATGTTTTTTGTGGAAAACTAAATTATTTATTTTGATTCTGAGTTATAATTCAAAAATATTGCTTCAATTCTAATTTACATGCTAAAATCTATGCAAAAATTGAAAATATTTATGGTAAATAATTATAAATTTGACCAAATTAATGCTAATAAACTATTAACTTGTACTTCTAAGTTTTAATGATCCAATTATACTTCACTTCATATAAAACTAACCATGAAAGTGGGAGCAACCAAGTAGCATCATTATTACAAAATTAATGGGGAAAAATGTACAGTAGATGAAGAAAAAATTATATCTTTAGACTTGTGATAAAGAAGGCTGTGAGAAGGCTGCGATAAATAATGCATCAACATGGAGAATAATATCATGGTTGTCATCATAGAAATCTCGAAATACGAATGAATAGGAAAAAATAACTTTAATCAAAATCAAATTAGGAAGGAGAAACCCGAACAACTAAGTCACTGTAGACACTAATGTATTCACAACTGACAAAAGTGACTCACTTTGGTTTTCCCTCCTTCCATTGTATAAGTTTTTCCATTCCCAGTTTGCCCATAGGAAAATACAGTGCAATTATGACCTTACAAAACTTCATTTACCATAGGTGAAATGTCATGATCAAATATATCATTTTGTTGAGATGTTGGCCCAAATGCCTGTTTAAAATTCTATAAATTAAAATACAATTAGATCAGTACATAATGAAATCAAGTATGGGCATTAATCTAAAGTGATATATCCTATATAACTTGTCAAATTCAAAGGTTTTTGCCAATTTGCTTGTTGGCGATGTTATGCATTGTAGAAACTTCTCCCCTATTTTCTTTGCAAGTTATAATGCAAGCATCTTTCACGTTTACTTCTACATCGTTTAAAGGCCTGATATTATTATCCGTTTGAATGAGAAGGACAATATATAGCACGACAACTTTTTAGTGATTCTAAATTATTATTTTTACTACAGATAATAGAAATAAAAGAAAAACCCCCAATTTGATTTCTCTTTCAGTTATAAGCCACACTATATTTTAAAGGTATTTCATAATTATTTTCCTGTAAATCCTATCTAGTGATAATTGCTTAACAACATTCGGTGTAAATGATTTTGTCAATCTAAAAGCAGTAAAGGTAATAAAAATATGATAGTTAAAAATAGTACCTTACTTTGGTATGCATCTCTCTGCACAAACAGGTTGTCATCCAGTCCTTGTGTAGAGCCATCTGAATCATTGCGTTAGTTGCGGAGACAACATAGATATCAGGAGTAAGGATCGATCTGATGTGCCATTGTGTTCACCGTACTATTCTTCTTGGGTACGTCAGTCTTCTTCCAATTCTTCATCTAACTAATGTTTGGTCAGATCATAAGAAAAATGAATACTTAACTGAAGCTACTACATGTAGAAAAATAGTTAACACAAATTTCGAAATTCCTGTGTTCAAAAGACAAATTGTAATTCCACTTAATTAGAAAATGACATTTTAGCTAATTCAAATCATTAAAAATTCAAACACATCTTCGTGGATTGACTAATAATTCACTTTAATTTGCAAACACAACATCGCAAAATACAGAGGTTATGGCTATAAATATTAGCTTCTACTAATACCAAATGTACTGCTTTTCCAACCCAATTCACGTATCTAAGTTCAATACCAAAGAAAAGGTAATATAATATCCCAACCATTATTATAGTCAAAGTATGAGAAAGTTATCAAATCAGATCAATTTAAACCTATTTTTTCATACCTTTCAATTAGAGCTCACTTTGTCTGTCAGAGGCTTCTGATGCTTCGAACGCTGCCGTGTGATCATCGAGTGCCGTCTGAGAGATTGAAATTCAAAATTAAGAATGAGTAACACGTGACGGATAAACAGTTGAGCCTATGGTTCAGTGAACTAACCTTAGTGGGTCGTCGATCGTCGAACTGAAGTCGGTGGATTGCTGAAATCACGCTAAAGTGATCTCAATGGATTGTTGAAGAAGTCGTCGATCGTCGAACTAATCTCAATGGATAATCCGGAATCGCGCTAAAGTTATCTCAGTGGATTGTTGGAGAAGTTGCCGTTCGCTGAACTAATCTCAACTGAAAATCTGGAATCGCGCTGAAGTGATCTCAATCTGGAATCTGGAATGGCGCTGAACTGAAAATATCGATTCGATCGATTGTTGGAGAAGAAATCGATCGTTGAGCTCATGTCAATCGGTAATCTAGAGTCGCGTTCAAGTAGCCCTAGTTTATGCGGTTCAATAGACTAACCATTGATCGATTGATTGTTGGAGAAGAAGATTGTTGGATCCAGAATCGCTTTGGATCCGGAATAATCGATCGATCGTAAGTTGAAGTCAGAGAAGATGCCGGTTTGGGATTCGCTTTGGATCTGGAAATCTGAAATTGCAAAGGAGATACGAAAGCAAGGGCTTGTTGGTTTTAGGGGTAAGAAGCGAGGAATAGATGGGAAAATCATGAAAGGGCACTTTTGGAATTCCAGAAAGACACGGTTGAAACTTATGTATTGAACTTTCATTATTAGTAGTAGAGATACTACATCCCTACTCACAGTAAATTGCAGAATTTGGTTTGATAATAATAAGTTCATAGATACAGTAGTAATAATAGATACAGGTAGCACTAAAAGCTTAATTGCACATTCAATGATACCTTCACAATATCATACACCTTTAAATTACATCATTATTTCAAAAACAGCTAATCAAAGTTTAATGACATTAACGCATAAATTACCATACGAATCAATGGTACATTTTAAAGGTTTTGCAGGTAATTACAGTTCCAAATACGAGTTAGGACAATGTACTATCACTCCTAAAGAAATTAAAAGTACAGAATTTCTCTTAGGGTTAAACTTCATTCTTAACTACAGAGGTAGTATTTCTATTTCTAGAAATAGTATTACCTTTAGCAATTACACATTACCTACTAACTACCACAACTACCAATCAGTTCTGATTCGAATGGTGAAGGGATTTGTCAATTTGAGATTCGTTTGATGCTATGATCTGTGGTGGAGTTTGGGTGAATTGAAGTCGTGGATTTGTGGCTGTTCGTGAATCGTTGGCGAGGGTTTGTCGAAGTGATGGAGGTTGTCGTGGTTGTAGATTTCAGGTCAATTGGGGATAGAGATGGCATGGTTCGATTGCGGAGTTGCAAGTTGGATTGTGGTCGAGACTGATTGTAGAAGGCGACTGTGGAAGATTCGTGGTGATTCTTGGATTGTAGGCGAGGAGGTGGACCGCCATGGTTTCGTGGTCTTCGAGGCGATTGAGTTTCAGTGGGAGGTGCTTTTTGGTGAGTCGCGACTGTAGTTGATGGGATGAATTAATTGTTCTTTGAGGCAGTATTAAGTGGCAATGAGTTTGCTATTGATGAACTGTTGCATTGTGTTGTAGGGGGTGTGGGGGTGGAACTGCTGTAGTGGTGAGTTTTGACTGTGGTCGTTACTAGATGCAGTATTGAGTATGCAGGCAATGTAAGAGTGTATTGCAATGTTGAGTTGCACAGTAAGTTTGCAAGATGGTGGCAAAGTTATTCAGAGGTCGAGGGTAGGTTCACTGTCGTTATTCGATTGATGGCGTCTGAATTCAAGTGATGTGGCAGTTGGAGTTTGGACAGAGGCAAGTAGTAGTGGTTTGAGTGATATAGGTGAGCGACCGGAGTTGTATGTTGTGGATGTGCACCGTGACAGTTCAGTGCACAGTGATGTATGTAGTTGGTTGATTCTTGAGGCAGCAGTTTTTATTTTATTGAGGATTGAATGATGGGAGGTAGGCAATGGAATGGAGGGGCAAGAGAAGTATGAAGTATGGAGTGTGCTAATATGTTTGGGTTACAGAAGTATGTGTGTAAGCAGGAATATGGGGACTGAGGAGAAAAAGGAGGTTTTGCATGCAATGGAACAGTGGTAGAAATGGAGTAAGTGAAGTGTAGAACTGTGGGAAGTTTTTTTTTGACAGGGGTTGGATGGAAATATGAAGTGTTGTATGATGGTTTGCAGAAGGTGGATTGAAATGAAGTAAATGAAGAGGTGACGTATTAAATGAAGAAGTGAAGAAAATGAAGAGGTGACAGGCGTGGTAGTAAAACAAGTATAACACTTTGTTGATGATGTATGAAGGGGGGAATAGTGGTATATGTGAAGTGATATGGAACTGCAGTGGCCAGTTGGTGGTTTTGAAGGTATGTACTGTTTGTATTTGTTGTTGATAGCAAGAACGTTAACAGTAGTGGTCAATGCAGCTGATGTTTGTGGTGGTTTGAAAATGTCTGGATGGCAGTTGATGTCAAGGCAGATGGCAAGGTGATTGATGAAATCTAGATTTTGGTGAAGGATGGTTGTTGTTTGCTTGAGAAGTTTGCGGCAGTTTGTAAGGTAGTTTGAGGAGTGATATGTATGCAGCAGTGATATGAGTGGGCAGGGGTTGAAGAAGTCTGTTTGGTTGAGAAGTGGTGAATGTAGTGTTAGTTTGGGTTTGTGCACTATCCACTTGATATGGCAGTGAATTGAATGAGCAGTTAGGAAGGGGTTGCACTGTTTGCTGGTTAGTGGATATGAAGTTGAGGTACAAGCTGCAGTTTTGGTGGTTCAGGTTATAAATTGATTCAGTGCACAGAAGCGGTGGAGTGAGTGTTATGTTGCGACAGAGAATGGTAGGCTGGGTAGTTGGACAGCAGTTGTGGTTGTCGTTGAAGCAAGGTGGTATGGGTTGCTGCTGTGGTGATAGTTTGAGATGCTACTTGTTTTGGTGTATAGTAGTTGTTGTATGCAGTAGTGTTGTGATGTTTGAAGGCAGTAATATGGTGTACAGGGATGGAGTAGATTGAATGAATTGATGGCGGTTGTTTTGTGTGGTCAGTAGATGATCAGGTGCTGGAGGAAGTAGATGACAGTGTGTCTGAAGTGAATGGTGCTGCTAGGATCAGTGAAGAAATAGAAATGTGCAGGAGGCTTTGAAGCAAGGTGATATTGATCAGGTTGATGGATTTGCTTGTGTGATGGTATATGTGAAAGTGGTTAGAAGGTAGATGGTGGTTAGACGGTAGATGTTGAACTTGAGTATAGCAGGGGTATTCACTGTCGACGTAATGCAGTTTTGCAACGTCGAAGTGGTTTATGATGGTTTTCGAAGGGCGGTTGTGAGTTGTAGGTTGCTGTCAGATAGTAATTGCAGGCAAAAGGATGAAATGTGTGCACAGAGCATAAATGCACAGAAATATTTTTTTTTTCTTTTCTTTTTTCAATGTAATAAAAAGAAGAAAATGAAATAAAATGTAAATGTAAAAAGATGTGAATGCAATAAAATATTTTCTCTTTTGAAGTTTTGTATGCCTCTTTTTTTTTTTTTAGATGTACAAATGCAAAAAAAACTAGAAATAAGAAACAAGCACACAAACGCAAGACACACAAAAATTAACGGCAAATTTTGAATCGACTAGAAAACTTGTTTAACGGCAAATGGCGCCAAAAACTTGTTTAACGGCAAATTTTCTATCGACTAGAAAAACATCAATAAATTTTGAAATAAAATAACCGCAATCACACGGGATACTATCATAGTGCGTGATGAGTACGGGTCGATCCGCAGGGAATAGTTAGATTTTAAATCTCTATTCAATCAAATTAACCAAAGTTGAAAATGTGATTAGCTAAAAATGTAGCAAACTAACAAAAGAAAATTGATAAAAATATGAGAGTAGAAACACAATTTAGAAATAAATCCACTCTTTAGATCACATAGTTCAACGAATTATGAAATTATTATCTCTTTTTTAGTCATTGGTATGTTTAATTGATGTGCTTATCATACGTCTGACGTATTTGTGCTATTAATTAGCTCAACTTAAGCCGTCAAACTATAACACAACCTTTAAACTTAATCGAGTTCAAGTATAACAAGTCGAGTTATACTTGAAAAACGTCTTTTAAAAGATCTTAACGTTTAATTAATGAACCATTATATAAAGTTTCTGATTACGACCTTCCAACAAGATCGTTCTTTAATCGCGAGATTAATAAGTGAGCAGTATTCTATTATAACACCAAAAGAGTATTTAACTTCTGCCAGCAAGTTGAATGGCATGCATATACTGTAATTATGAATGTTGTTAGCAATAAAGAGAGCAGGATTTATTTTATTGATGGTCCTGGTGGAACAGGAAAGACGTTTCTCTATCGAGCAATACTTGCAACACTTCGACAATAAGGTTTGATTGCACTTGCAACAGCCACATCCGAGATTGCTACAACTATTCTACCAGGCGGTCGAACGAGGCATTCGAGATTCAAAATTCTGATTAATACAATATCTGAATCAATGTGTACGATATCTAAACAATCAAATTTAGCAGATCTTTTACGTCAAGCATCCATTCTTATTTGGGAGCAACTATGACTCATAGATATGCTTTTGAAGCATTAGATGGATTCCTAAAGGATATTTAGGGAATAACTTGCCATTCGGAGGTAAAATTCTTATTATTGGAGGGGATTTTCGACAAGTCTTACCAGTTGTACAACATGGTACAATAGCAGAAACAATTGATGCATGCATTGTAAATTACCACTATGGAATCATGTAAAAGTCATCCAACTTACTCAAAATATGAAAGCAAAAAATGTTTCTTTCTATTCGAATTTTCTATTACGTGTAGATGATGGGAATGAACCGCACATAGGCGACGACTTGATTCGGATTCCGGATGAAATGGTAGTACCATGGGAAGATGAATGTTCAATAACTACACTTATAATATAATTTTTCCCACATTACATGAAAATGCATTCCAAAAGGAATATATTGTGGCAAGAGCTTCAATTACCCCTCTCAATGAATGCGTCAATAAGTTGAATAACCAAGTTATTGATCTATTTCCTAGAGAATTACATACGTACTACTCATTTGATTTTGTCAAAGACGATACACGAAATCTACACCAACTCGAATACCTTAATTTAATAGCTCCAGATGGTTTGCCTCCACAAAGTTGGTCTTAAAGAAAGGAGCATCGATCATGCTACTCTGAAATCTTGATCCAATGAATGGATTATGCAATGGTACCAGATTAATATGTCACGAATTTTACAGAAACCTTATAGATGCAGAGCTTACCACTAGACAATTTGCGGGAGATTGAGTTTTCTTACCAAGAATACCTATGAAGCCTTCCGAAGATATCTGTTTGCCATTCACATTATTGCGCAAACAATTTCCTGTAAGGTTGAGTTTTGCCCGCACTATCAACAAAGCACAAGGACAAATAATTCCACATATAGGAATTTACTTGCCTTAACACGTGTTCGGTCATGGTCAGCTTTATGTTGTGTTATCAAGAGGAGTTTCAATGAATAACACGAAGATGGCAATGTCCATGGAAAATCGAAAACTTATACTAAAAATGTTGTTTGTAGAGATGTACTTATGTCGATTAAAAGACAGAATAGTTGAATAAATTTTATAAGCATTACTTTCGAATCTGTTTATACAATTTAGGTTTTCTACTTCTTTTTATTGGAGTGACAATTTTATAAATCAAGCAACATTTGTGCAAATCATTTTTCCTTGCATATGTAAAATACACAATATTTGTAGAATAACAATTCACGCACGAAGCGCGTGTCGTTACGCTCGTGAAAAGAAAGCACTAATTAATATTGCATAAAAAAAGTTACATGAAAGGAATGACTAAGTAGCCATGAAATGAGAAAGAAAGCTTGTCTTTTTATTTTGAGTCTAAAATCTAAACTAAGTAAGAGGGGAAGAGTGTTACATGAAACATAATGGTTATTTATACATGTATGAAAGCCTAATCCAATTTTGAGGGAATTCCCAAAATGCTCTGGTAGAAAATGTGGTGGCCAATTTATCATTAGTTTCAATAATCACCCGTTAAGTGTGCATGAAAGTATAATGGCCATTAGCATGTGGATTAGCTTCTAATTTGTACATAAAGAAAGGTGGGTAGGTGGGATCCTCCATGATCCTCGCTTTGAATTATTTCCATCTTCATTTGTTCTCTTTACTCTTGCGTTTGCATATATCTTCATGAAACCACTTGTAAAGTTTACTAAGTTTCCTACAAAACAACATAGAAAATTCCAGGTAAATTTTTACAATTTAATAAATGCACAAAATGACCATTTTACCCCTACGTGAAGATGAATATGTGACAATTTGAAAATAACTTGAATTTTGATTTAAACAAGCTAAATTCCCGTTGTGATCGTTTGTTCAATTTAAATAGATTAAATGTGGTGGTAAAATATGCACATTTACGTACACATCACTTGTCGAGACTGTGATATTTCTTTAATAAGGCATTTTGCTCCATTATTAATTTATCTAATTACCTATATGGCTTGTTAATTTCAGCATGTTTTCGCTCAAGTTTTGTGCTATAGGGAAATTTTGGCTTCCTCTTTATCTAAAACAAATGATTTATCATTAACTGTTGTTTTCCAAGTGTAAAACATTTAAATAGAGAAGCCAATACTTGTGAAACTGGAATGGAGGCCTAGAGAGCTTGTTCTCTCTCTTGTGAACCCTCGGTATGAGTGGGTGCAGCTCCAATATAAGACATAAAGGAGCGCAAAAATGCGGAAAATGGAAGAAAACCACCATGCCATATGTGGATGGCGGTGAATGCAATGTACCCTTCCAGAGGGTTGTCAATATTATCGGTAAGGTTGGGAGGAATGGCTTCAACTCTAGTAATGCTAAATTCAGAATGGCGTCTACTTCCCTCTGAGATTCAATAAGAGAGTGCTTGGCAATAACTTCAATTTTTTAGGAACTCATTGTTCTACCAGTGAAACTTTCTAATTAGAAACCTTTAACCAATTATAGATTAGATAGCAATCAAGAATATAAAAGTAAATAAATCTGCTTAGATAGATTAAGCATGAAAATATACACAAAGCTCCAAAATGATGAAAATTTTAAAAGGACCAGCAATTTAAGCTTTCGACAATGTTGAAAGGTTATGGTTGGAGCCTTCGACAAAGTCAAAAGGAATAGTGACAAAAGCTTCAGACGATGTCGAAGAACTGATGGAGTGGACTTTCGACAATGTTGAAGGGAATAATGACCCCAATTTTGACCATTATGCAGTAAAAAAAAATTGATGTAAGCAAAAATGTAAATTTCTCAAAGCATCGACAAGGTCGAAAGGAAAAAGTGAGATATTTATCTAGTCGCTACCTTTCAACATTGCCGAAGATTTTATGAAAACCTGGGCCCATTGCAAATATAACCAAAAGTTAAATGTAAAATTTCCCAATTAGGAAAACGTGGAAATTGTTAATATTATAGAAAGGTATGGTCAAAGGTGTTTGAAATACGACTTTAAGATTGAAGGATTTCAAATTGTCAGAGCCATATAGACAAAAGGTTTAAACTTTTCTATCTTATTGGAAGTTCCTGGTCGGAAGGTTTCGCAATGGTCTTACCTACCTTCTTACTCGCAATGGTCTTACCTACCTTCCTACCACAATGAAAAGGTGATGTCAAAATACCTTCCGACGTCATCGAAAGGTGTAAAAAAGAGATAAACCTAATTTTTGCCGCCTTGACCTCTTTCGAAGGGGTAGGAAAGTCTTTTCGCATTACCTAATTGTATGCTAGTAGGGCCCAGGTTACCATATCAGGTTTAAGAAAGCCTGAACCCAATAATAAATGCGATTTCAATTTTTTTCTTGAAGTACAAGAAAAATGAACCTATTAGCAAAATTACCCTCATCTGAAATCGAATAATTCAATTTCAAATAATAGTATAGCATTTTCAATAGATAAAAATGAAAGAGTGGGCTATGCGGTAGGATCGTGTAATATGGAATAACGGAATAGTCTAGGTAGATAAAGTAGGTAAATGCAAGGAGACACCAAGATTTTATACTGGTTCGGACCACTCGTCCTACGTCCAGTCTCTAAGCTCCTCTTAGGAATTTCACTAACTAACACCCTCACTTCACCCGGAGGAATAGGTTTACAACTTACCCGAACAACCGAACGGGATTTCTTGCCTCAACTACCGAAGAGGACTTCAACTCAATTACTAAAATACAATATTTGACTTGTTGTGTTCTTGTCAACGCTAATGAGTCTTATGTAGTACAATATTCCTATAATCTTATCCTCGAGAATATGCAATGTGTTTGTGAAGATTTAGGAAATGTGAATTGCTATGAATCAAAAGAATGTTGTAAACAAAAAACAGTGATTCAAGCAATAGATTGGTGATTGCTTTGAGAATGTTTAGAAAATATGATCAAGAAATAGATAGATTAGAGTAAGAGAATTCGATGTCTTGAATGATGTTTGAATCATATATTTATAGTTGTAAAAAGGATGCATGTATTGCCAAGGGTTGTAGATAAGAGAAGCTTCCATTTCTATTGAGGAATGGTCGCAACTCTTGGGAAGAAGAAGGTGTCCTTTCATGCAAAATTCACGGGTTCAAATTCAGTCGACTGTGCAGGAAATTCAGTCGACTGAAAATATGAAGAAAAATTTTCAGGAACAATTTCAGTCGACTGTGCAGGAAATTCAGTCGACTGAATTCTGTTGTTAAACAAAAACAGCAATAGCTCATTTGGTTAGAGTACATGCCTTCCAAACTAGTGACCTGGGTTCAATCCCCGTTCCATGCATTTTTTGAAAACTTGATTTTGATTAAAATATGCATGCAAGTTTATTTGAATGTGAATGATGATTCTTGAGGAAAGATTTTAACAAAGCACTTACTAGACTCTATATACATATTTGATGACTCTTGTTAAAATATATAACTATATGAACCATACTTTGAGTCGTTGAGTCAGGATGATGTCGTAGTCGTAGATTCGTGAATTTTTGTCAGCAATCAAAACCTATGATCCAACATTCTCCTCCTTTTTGATGATGACAACTCCATTTTCTATGAACGAATCTTTGACAAGCTTTGTTGATCATATCTCTCTCACTGAATATCTTCCCGTAATTGTGCTATCGATTTCTCCCCCTGAATCTATGCTATATATTCCTATTTAATCTTTTTCCCCCTTAATCTGTGCTTACATGGTTTATTCCTGCAAATTGTGTTAGAGAGCAATATCTTTCTCCCCCTTTGTCATCGACAAAAAGGAGAGTTTATATGATGATATAAAATATATTTTACATAAGTGTTAACATAGAGCAATATAAAACAAAATAACTACTACTTATAATGTAAGGTATCAGAAAAAAATTAACATTTAAAGCATGCGATACCCAAGGTTCTTATAATTTCTTAATTTTTAGGAAACCATACCCATTTGGGTGTGGTTGAACCTTTATAAATATAATTTTCATTATTAACTACCATATCAAAATAATCATTAATGTATTTTTCTCTATTTTTCCAATTAACAGGAACCCATATACTTAGATTTTTATTCATATTTCCTGTTAATGATTTTGTACTTCTAAAGAAATTATCAACATTATAGGTCGTAGTAGTATTTGAATTTCTATAAAAATTGGATTTAGGCTTTACTCGAAATTTAGTACTAGCACTATCATTTTTACTATACATGAAAGCATATCTAGTGCTATTTCTACGATCAGTTTTATTATATCCTAAACCACTTTTATCATTGAGAGCTTTTGAATTCTTAACATAACCTAATCCCTTCTTATTTGAAGCAGGTTGAGAATTTTCAATAATCCTGGATAAATTTTCTCTCCCTTTATTAAAATTGGAAATATTTTTAGTAATGTCATCAAGCTTAGTTTTGAGACTAGTGCTATCTAACTCAACAATTTTAATTTTTGTTTTTAACTCATGATTCTCAGAAGCTAGAGCATTATTCTTTTCTTTTTGAGCTTCTATTTCTTGACTTAATAGAGCGAGTTGAGAATTGTCAAAGAGTGAATCTTGAATTTTCTCAAGTTCTTCTTCTAATATTTTCTTCTCGTCTTTAAGCATATCTCTTTCGAATTCTGCTTTCTTCTGATTTTCTAGAGCTTCCTTATATTTTCTTTTGAGACTTTTTAAAGTGTCTAGAAGTTCTGAATTTATTTCTATCATATCATCAAAAGTTAGATCACTAACCTCATTATCTTTTGCCATGAAGCATTTGTTTGTTTGCTCCTTTGATTTTTCTTTATTGCTCTTCCTCTTCTTATTGCCTTGACTAGATCTCTTTGTAGCCATTTATTCTAGGATGTTGTTACGATCTCTAGAATACCAGGCTCTGATACCAATTGAAAGAGTGGACTATGCGGTAGGATTGTGTAATATGGAATAACGGAATAGTCTAGGTAGATAAAGTAGGTAAATGCAAGGAGACACCAAGATTTTATACTGGTTCGGACCACTCGTCCTACGTCCAGTCCCTAAGCTCCTCTTAGGAATTTCACTAACTAACACCCTCACTTCACCCGGAGGAATAGGTTTACAACTTACCCGAACAACCGAACGTGATTTCTTTCCTCAACTACCGAAGAGGATTTCAACTCAATTACTAAAATACAATATTTGACTTGTTGTGTTCTTGTCAACACTAATGAGTCTTATGTAGTACAATATTCCTATAATCTTATCCTCGAGAATATGCAATGTGTTTGTGAAGATTTAGGAAATGTGAATTGCTATGAATCAAAAGAATGTTATAAACAAAAAACAGTGATTCAAGCAATAGATTGGTGATTGCTTTGAGAATGTTTAGAAAATATGATCAAGAAATAGATAGATTAGAGTAAGAGAATTCGATGTCTTGAATGATGTTTGAATCATATATTTATAGTTGTAAAAAGGATGCATGTATTGCCAAGGGTTGTAGATAAGAGAAGCTTCCATTTCTATTGAGGAATGGTCGCAACTCTTGGGAAGAAGAAGGTGTCCTTTCATGCAAAATTCACAGGTTCAAATTCAGTCGACTGTGCAGGAAATTCAGTCGACTGAAAATATGAAGAAAAATTTTCAGGAACAATTTCAGTCGACTGTGCAGGAAATTCAGTCGACTGAATTCTGTTGTTAAACAAAAACAGCAATAGCTCATTTGGTTAGAGTACATGCCTTCCAAACTAGTGACCTGGGTTCAATCCCCGTTCCATGCATTTTTTGAAAACTTGATTTTGATTAAAATATGCATGCAAGTTTATTTGAATGTGAATGATGATTCTTGAGGAAAGATTTTAACAAAGCACTTACTAGACTCTATATACATATTTGATGACTCTTGTTAAAATATATAACTATATGAACCATACTTTGAGTCGTTGAGTCAGGATGATGTCGTAGTCGTAGATTCGTGAATTTTTGTCAGCAATCAAAACCTATGATCCAACAAAAAAATCAATCCTGAAAAGCCAAAAGTTGAATTTAGATATTTTGGGTACAAAATTAAACCTCGTAAGGGGATTTTCTCGCGGCAAACATCATTAACCTAAGATCCAAAACCATTGATGAATTTTATCCAAAAAAATGATTTTAAGGAAAATTGAATTTCTAGAAAAAATCAATTTGATTTCGGATTCAAGAAACTGTAAATTTGTATAGAAACCGGTGAGGGTGAAGATTAAACTAAGATTTATGAAATAAAATCAAGGAATACCTTGTTGCGGTGAGTGGAGATCAAGAAATTTTTTGAGAATTCCTTTACTTGTTCGGATAATTTTAATTTCAGGTAAGAGTGGGAGAAAGAGAAAGGGAGGGTTATATAAGAAACATCGCCCAAATTCTTGGCCGTCGGATTAGATTTGGGTGGACATTCTAGATCGATGCGGGAAGACCAAGAGGCAGAAAATTTTAAAGTTTTCGGCAAAGATGACTTGAAAAGTCAAGAGCATCCCTCCGAATGTGGGGGGGGGGATGTTACACTAAAAATTAACCTTCTGGCTAGGATGAATGGGCTTTCAACAAGCAAAAGAAAGAAAAGCGCAGCTCAAACCTTCTGAAGCTCTTGAAGGGATGTAGTCTTTAAAATTTACTGACATAAAACCTTTCGAAGGAGTCAAAAGGTTCTGGCTCTAGTATCCAAGGAGTTCGAAGGGGAAGAAGGAGTCAAAGCAAGTGTAAGCAACTACTTAATTGACTTTATCGAAAGCATATCAAGCCTTTCGAACCGGTTGGGAAGCATATAAGACATTTTTGATAATGTCAAAAGGTTTATAAAGAAAGAAACATTCATGAATCAGCAAAGAATAAAGAGGCAACCTTTCGAAAAGTTCGAAAGGTTCACATTAGCATATATAAGGAAAACCCTTTGACAATAGCAAAAGGTTTATGAAGCCATAGAGAAGAACAGACTCTTCAACAATGTTCGAAGGTCCATAAACCTTTCAACAAGGTCGAAAGGTTTACAATGATATATAAAAGGTGACTTTCCGGCGCAGTCGAAGGCATGGGGCCGAAAGGAGGGCCGCCAGCATCTATAAATATGACCCGAGCAGTCCAGTTTTGGGGCTGATCTCTCCCATCCTACTCTTGTAGTTTCAAAATAAATGTATTATAACCCTGACTGGGAATCAATTTAGGGAATTATAAAAGTGCAATCTTGAATAAAAAGGGGAAGATTTATGTTTTATTAAATTACTTATGGTTTTGTTTAAATCTTTGTTAGATTAACTCACATTTTCAAGATCAACTCCATCGGAAGGTTCTTTCCGATATGGTCGGAAACTCACCTGTTCAAGTAATAACTTCGACCTTAAAATGTCATCAACCTTAACCTTTCGATTAGGACGACAGCTGGCCTAGATTAATATTAGCAGTAACCTTTCGAAATCAATGGCTCTATGGTCTAAACCTTCGACGAAGTTGGTAGTTCTTTATGATTTAACAACATCAAAACCTTTCGCAATTACCAACCGAGTAGTCTAACCTTTCGGCAAGGTCTAAATCTAGGAACATAAGGCTCAATCCAAAGGTGGGCGATCACATTCCTTTTGAAAAAGTAGGAACCAACTTCATATAAGAGACCGAACCTTTCAACAAGGTCAAAAGCTTCTACATGCCACCTAGGAATTTAATATCCCACCTAGCGATAACGAGGGTAGTCACCCAAACATTTCGACGATATTTAAATTAGCTTTAAAAGGATAAATTTAGGGGGCATCGGTCGTACCACAAGGGAAAAGTCCATAAGAGATCTCATACAAGTTCCACCGAGGTAAAAAATTATCTACTTGAAGGACCAAACCTTTCGACTACAACGAAAGGTCCAAACCGAAAATAAACAACTAGCAATGCTAAGCTAAAGACAATGCTTAGGGATATCTTGCCCTTTGTCTAAAATACCCTTCATATCCCTCTTGAAGCAATTTTTGGGGTGTTGACCATAAATTTGGTTAAGAATTTTGATTGAAAAAAATAAAATGAACGTGTGTTTGAATTCCTAAGGGTTTAGGGTATAAGTTCTGTCATTTTTTTATTTTGTTCTCCCTTATTTCCTAACACTTTTATTCATGTTACCTTGTTTTGATTTACATTCAACATAGCACGAATTTCCTTTGTTAAACCATATCTCAATCTATTAATCATCTTACATTATTTATTTTATTTAGCTAATTAAATATTCTAGATAATGTTATTAAAAATATATGGTGTTACAATCTCCCTTCCTTAAAGAATTTCGTCCTCGAAATTACGATAAGGAATACATCAAACAATCAAAGGTAAAACATACCATCAAAACAAATCAGGATAAGCATCTCTAATCTTGCTCTCAGTCTCCCAAGTATAGTCCTTAGCATCATCACTCCACTAAACTTTCACTAATCTGACTGTCTTGTTTCTCAACTTCTTCTCATCTCTTGTGACTATCCGGATAGGCTTCCTAACTAAACTCATATCTGGTTCCACTACCAAGTCCTCTAACACAGTCATTACTATAGTGGTATCTGGATCCTTAACACATTTCCTCAGATGAGATACAAGAAAAACATCTTGGACTCCTATTAAGCTAACCGATAACTCTACTCTACATGCGAGTTTCTCGATCCTTTCTAAAATAGGGAGCGGTCCTACAAACCGTGGTGCTAACTTCCCATTCTTTTCGAACCTGATAACACCTTTCATCAGCGATAATTTGACGGGAACATGATCATCAACAGAAAACTCCAAATCTTTTCGTCTTCTATTTGCATAGCTTTTACGCCTAGACCGAGCTTCCTTCATTCTTGTGCTTATCAGCTCAATCTTTTCTGCTGCTTCTTTTACCAAATCAAATCCAATAATTCATCTATCCTCAGTCTCTAACCAACGAACGAGGGATTTGCATGGTCTTCCATACAAAGCCTCAAACGGTGCCATCCTTATACTTTTTTAATAACTATTATTATACAAAAACTCGAATAGATGTAGGTGGTCTTCTCATGACCCCCGAAGTCTAATACACAAGCTCACAACAAGTCCTCCAAGATCTTGTTAACTCTTTTCATCTTCCTATCTGTCTGTGGATGGTAAGTGGTACTTATCTTGAGCTTTGTTATAAAGCTTTCCTGAGGAACTTTCTAAAACTTGCTAGTGAACAAAGAATCTCTATCACTAACAATAGTACTAGGAATTCTGTGTAGTCTAACCACATTCTTCATAAATAACTTAGCCAATACAGGTGTCGTCCCGTTTTCCTTGACCAGAATGAAATGGACGCTCTTGGTCAATCTATCTATTATGACTCATATACTTTCATTCCCTCGATTAGATCTCGGCAATCCATCTATAAAATCCATAGAGATGGAATCCCACTTCCATACTGGAATGTTCAATGGCTGAAGCAATCCACTCGGATTTTGATGTTCGGCTTTCACCTACTGACAATTCAAACACTATTTCACCCATAAGCCAACATCCCTTTTCATGCCTTCCTAGAAGAAACTTCTCTATATATCTTGATACATCTTCATTCCTCGTGGATGCATTGTGAACTTTGAACGATGACATTCCTCCAAAATCTCTTTCCTTATGTCTTCCACATTTGGAACACATAATCGGCCCTTCTTTCTCAACCATCCGTTATGGTCAAGACAAAAATCCTTTATGTCATCGCTCTTCGTTCCTTCCCTTAACTTTTTGACCCATTCAGTCAAAATTGGATCCTCTTCCCATTTAGAAGCTATCGTCTCAATCATTATCGGTCGGACTTCTAAACAAGACAACCTAGCAGACTCTCCATAGGACTCAGCTTCGGATCTCCACAGTATTCTACAAGCTAGAAATGGTTCTAAGTCTTTCCATTCTGCTGTTGTAGCTAATACTGCATTCTGATGCTTCCTACTAAGTGCATATACAACCTTATTTACTTTTCCGGGTTTGTACTCTATTCCAAAATCATAGGCGACTATAAACTCCAAGCATCTTTGCTATCTCACGTTCAATTCCTTCTGAGACAACAAGTACTTCAACGACTTATGATCTGTATAAAGCTCGAACCTCTCCCCCAAAAGGAAATGCCTCCATACTTTCAACACCAACATAACTGTAGCTAACTCCAAATCATGTGTTAGATACCTAACCTCATGTAGTCTAAGCTATCTAGAAGCGTAGGCAATCACTTTACACCTTTGCATTAGTACAACTCCCAGTCCTATCCTACATGTGTCAGTATAAATAACTAAATCTTGATTCCCCTCTGGAACCACCGGCACAGGTGCATGGGTCAATAAGTGCTTCAAGCTCTGAAATGCTTCCTCACACTTATCGATCCATACAAACTTTACAACCTTTCGTGTTAGCTTAGTCATTGGCGCTGCAATCCATGAGAAATCCTTTATAAACCTCCGATAATATCCCGCTGATCCAAGGAAACTTCTTATCTCAGTTACTGTTTCTAGTCTTTACTAATTATTAACAGCTTCGATCTTTTCTGGATCAACTGACAGTCCTTTCTCTGAAACTACATGACCTAGAAACTTCACTTCTTTCCTCCAGAAATGGCGCTTTGAGAATTTTTCTTTTAGCTGATGTTCCCTCAGTGTCTCCAGCACAACTCTAAGATGAACTTCATGCTCATACTTATAGTATATCATAATATCATCTACATAAACTAACATGAATCTATCCAAGTGCTCCTGAAAGGTTCGATTCATCAAATCTACAAAGAATGTCGGCGCATTAGTGAGTCCAAACGGCATAACTAACCATTCTTATGACCCATATCTCATCCTGAATGTCGTTAAAGGTATACTATCTTCCGCTACTCTAAGATGATGAAATCTAGTTGCCAAATCTAACTGACAAAATATATTAGCCCCATGCAACTGATCGAACAAATCGTCAATCCTTGGCAGTGGATATCGATTATTTATCATCTTATCATTCAGCTTACGATAATTGATACAAAGTCTTAGCGATCCGTCCGACTTCTTAGCAAATACAACGGCTGCTCCCCTAGGTGAACCACTCGGTCTAATAAAACTATTGCCTTCCAAGTCTACTAACCGAGTTTTCAACTCTCTCACCTCAGTTGGTTTCATCCTTCTTGGTGGCCTACTCACCGGGTCTGCACCAGGAAATAAATCAATCCAAAACTCAATGGGTTGTTTCGGCTGCAATCCTATTACAGGTTCAAACACATCCGCGAATTCTATGACAATGAAAATGCAGTTCAACTCATCTTCCAACTCTATACAGCCCAACAAGGCATTCACCTCCCAACTGGGTTTTTTACGATATAAACTATCCGATCACTACGACCTGGGTGCCTAAGTGATATTTTATTATCTAGAAAAAAATTATCCTAGCATCATACTTACTTAACCAATCTATACCCAATATAATTTCGAACCCAACAAAATCAAATACATACAAAATGCAAGCAAAGGTGTAAACCTAGCAAGTCAAACTCCAAGTGGTCACACTTCATCCCAAGCGTCGCATACCCTCCTATCGGATTTGCAATTCTTAAGGAAGTAACTAAAGATGTAGGTTTAGGTTAAGTTTATCTACCAAACATCTAGATATAAAAGAATAAGATGCACCGGTATCAAATGAAATGCTAATAGATGTATCATGGATCTGAAGCGTACCTCGTAACATAGCCTTTCCTTTTCCTGCACTGTCGGCACTGACATAGAAAGCTCCAGTGAAAACACTGGCCTTTATCCCCTTTCGCAAGCTCTTTGCACTGGTTCTTCTAGTGCCCAATATGATCATAGTTAAGACATCTAATCCCTTTCTTATCAACGGCCTTCTTTTCTTTGCCTGTCCGGCACTCATGAGCATAATGGTCTTTCTTATCACATTTATAGCATACCACCTCAGACTTTTCTTTCTTTGTCGCACCTCCTTTCTGAGCATTCTTCTTATGGAAAAACTTTCTCTTTTAGCCCTGTCTGACCTGGACCTCCTTCTCCTCCTTCATCTCCAAACAAGCAAACATCTCCTCATGTCTCAATGTCATTTCCACCACCACATCACACGAATCTCTATGTGCGGTAAAGTAGCCCTAGCCAACTCCGGCTTCAAACCTCAAACAAAATTTTCATTTCTTTTCAGCACTGTGTCAACAGTGGCATACCCATACCGAGCTAGCTCTTCGAATCTACTAGCATATTCCAGAACTGACATTTCTCCTTGTTCCAGCTCAGCAAACTTCCTAACCAAGACAGACTATGCCATTACTGACATTAACCTTTATTGGAACCTTCTCCTGTACTCTGCCTACGTCATAGTCTCTTCATCCACTCCAGTAGTTATAGTATTCCACCAAAACAAAGTAGTCCCTTGAAGCTGTCTTGAAGCAAGTCTTCTTTTCTGCTCGTCATTGTGCCTAAGGTCAGCAAAAATCCTCTACAATGTAGCAGCCAATTTTCTACTTCAATAGCATCCTTTTTTCGAGAAACGGTTTTCCTCCAAGCCTAGTATAATCTTAGCTCAAGTTAGCATACTAATTAACCATCGAAGCTTCCTGAAGTCCTCCTCCAGTGGCATTACCTCCAACAACTCCAACTGCGATTCCAACTTGCATCATATTTACAAAAAAAGATATATGGCTCCCATGTCTACTTAGAGAACCCTAGCACCAACATTCTCAGCCTGAGCCTAACCTCTTCTAGCATTTGGTCGGGCATTTCCATTTGTGATGGTGCTATCTCCTCCAAGATTAACTCTGCCTCTTCTTCCACCCGTATCTGTATTCAAGTCTTATGACATGCAGAAGAATAGCCTAACAAATATAGGAGTCTAAAGATAAAGCGTATACTTATATATAGCAATTATAAGTATGTTACTATAGCGTTATTCCCTACAACAATCCTATCTCTAATTTCTAAGGATTATGTTTTCAAAAATCATTTTTTGATTAAAGTATTTCATAAACCTATGCTCTGATACCAAGCTGTAACATCCCCTATCTAGAAGACCAAAGATAAGTGCTATAGATGTTGCAGTCGTCTATAGTATTAACTTCCAACGATTAGATACGGCTATAATAATGGTATCTATAATATCTTAAGCACTTGAATATGAAAAGAATCACGGATTTCAAAACAACATTTTTCCATTATGTTTCAAAATAGATGTTCCATATTCAGATTACATAATAACGTTTCCCAAGCAATGATAAAAAATACTTATTACAAAATACGCCAAGAACGATATATGGAGACGCCTCCTTGGACGATCGAAGTAATATAGTCATAATTGACTTAATATGTACAAAGTGGAAATAAACACAAAACAAAGAACTGCAATTCCTAAATAGCTATCCGTTAGCCTCCTGTTCGCCTCCGGTAGTTTTATTCGTCATCCTGCTAAAACCTGAAAGAGCCTCAACCCTCAGCCTACCCAAATGAATTTTGAGCACTCGAGAGTTTAAGGGGAAATCATAAACTTCGAGTCAGACATAATGCTTGGTGTGAATAATACTATACATCACGGTTATTAAGTCAAGTGAGACCACGCCGCTTAGCAAAACGTGTTTCCCCTCACTAACATTCTTTTAAAACATATCTTCTGCAAAACTTTATCGTACAACAAATTGGTTAAAACTATAACGCATTATTATGTAAACAAACATATTAGGTAATGAATGGACTACCTGTCCGAACACTATAATATTATTTGGCTTACTATTGACCTTTGGCTGACTCGAGCCTACCAAACAAAATATTTTTTTTTATCTTACATCCGTTAGACACACCTCTTCTGGATGGTCTGTCCTTAACTGTCTGTTAAATACTTCTCTTTTGGATGGTCTGTCCTTAACTTAACATCTCCCAGGTCACCTGATCCAAATGGTTTTGCAGGCTCGCTAATAACCTGTCTGTATACAAACATATATTACCTTCTGGGTGTAATCATAATTTTTGTCTTATCTGTGACAAAGCTCTACACACTGCAATTTTAGATTAAACTAGCTACGGCCAATAGCTAATGCATAAGGCGCGATCCTATACCAGTCTCATCTGGTATTCCAATATCTGCGTCATTTTCACTTAGGGGTAACTTCCCCTTAACTTTCCTAGAAAAACACCTTAAACTGATTTAAACCTTTAAATCATACTTAGACAAGGAAAATAAATATTCTCTATGCTTTACTCAAAAATACCTTGTCGTGTTATATGTGTGTGTATATATATATATATAATACTCAACCACTTGTCGATCAATACATTTACCCCCTTTCGAAACCATTAAACCTTATCTTCCAAAAACATTGGAAAATCCTTTCCGTTCTTTTCTTCGAAAGCTTCAAAATAATAGGCATCCCTCTTTGGAACCTTTAAACGTTGCCTTTCAAAAACATTGGAATAACCCTTCCTTTCTTTTCATCGAAAGCTTCGAAAACAAAGGAAAACTTTCCGTTTAGACACATTTGAAACCCTGGGGAACCACCCCTTCGAAACCATTCATAAAAACTCTTTCAAAAGCATTAAAACACTAAATCTTTCGAAAGCCTTTAGGTTCCATTTAAAAATATGGAAACATTTTGAAACCTTCAAAGTTCACTTCTTCGAAACCTTTAAAAACCATCTCGGTTGAAATCTTTTGAATTATGCCCTCAAGTAGAGCAAAAGGATAAGAAGCCCATTGAAGTCGAAAGCACTTCTTTCGAAACCTTTTGGGTTATACTTCGATTATAGAAAAAGGGTCTTTAAAACATTTAATTCGAAGCTTCTCTATCGAAACCATTTCCAATGCAAAGAAGTGATGGTGTCGAAACCATCCATTCAAAAGCATTGGAGAAGTGGCCAATTAAAAAAAAATAAGTACACCTTTCGAAACCATTGACTTCGAAAGGTAGAAAGTCAGCAGCTAGGGGTTTCGGCTTAGTCAAAAGCAAATATTTAAAACTAAAGTGCTACCCATTTGAAACCATTCCTTTTAAATCCATTGACCCAGTCGAAAGCTAACTGAGTCGAAGCCATTTAGTTGAAAGCAAGCAGGCACAATTTAAAAAAAACAAAGTGATGCTTCGACCCCTTCGAAACCTATGGTTTCAACCTCATACCTTTCGCTTTCTATCCAATTCGCCACGTGCCAATTTCTTGATACTGGGCGCATTGGTTTCAATGGAGGGTGGATTTGGACTTGGTCGAAAGCCAACCAAGGTGGAAGTAGGTGCCGAAAGCAATAAAACATCTAAAAAGTATGAAATAAACAATTCTTTTCACCTAATCTACTTTACGTGTAAAATTTGATCGGTTGCCTCTTTTGTTTACCACTAGAAAGTGGTGCGCATTTTAGAACCAATTAATTAATTTAAATCTTTTGCAAAACACCCCTTCTCCTTAATTAAAGATATATAACATTTAGGTCTCATACATTAAATAATTTTATTTATCAAAACACTTAGGAAAATTCTATAAAAATTCCAACAAATCCTTTTCATTATGTTTTCTAACATATACAAATTTCCGACCCAAATAATTATTTGTTTTGCCGCAAAAAATTTATAACTTAATAAATCATTTTCTTTACTAGAAAATTAATATAAAATCAACCATAATTCAGAAAATTATGAAAATTGAAACCCATCTCTAAAATATCATTTTCGATCTACATTAAAATTTGCAAGGCATTTAGATGTCATTCACCTTAGGTTTGTGATTACAGATATGAGATTTGACGTTGAATAAGTTGATTTACTTCTTCTTCTAGAAATCCTAGATTTATCTTCTCTTGAGATTGAAAATGGTGGCCAGCCTTAGAATATTTTTGCTTGAGGAAAAATAAAATGAACGTGCGTTCGAATTCTTCGGGTTTAGGGTGTAAGTTCTATCATTTTTCTATTTCGCCCACCCTTATTTCCTAACACTTTTACTCATGTTATCATGTTTTGATTTACATTTACATGGCACGGCTACCCTTAATTAAACCAAATCTCAATCTATTAATCACCTTACATTATTTTATTTTATTTAACTAATTAAATTTTTTAAATAATGTTACTAACAATATGGGGTTTTACAATAGGATTCATTATCTGTGATGTTCAAAACACTAAATATAATATCCTCCTCTGTATTATCGTGGGGTAATATATCCATGGATTCTTGGCTATATAGAGTTGTTTCTGCGTGGGATTGGATAAATTCCTGCATGCAATTTTCCTGAACAACTTGCAATTTGTTATCCTTTTCTATATGCACATGCATTTTCTTATCCTTTCCACTCCGACAAAAGGATGTGCCAGGGGCATTTTGGGGAATTTGAGAGCATTCATTAAACAGGGTATTCATATCAAGTTCGTATGCTTTCTCTGATGCCTCTTCAATATATTAGGAAATTCTAGAATTACTACACTCCTGCACATCTAAAATATCACTCTCCCCTTCATTTATTACTTCCTTTGCTTTAAGATTATTTATAACATCCCTTGCTTTAAATTCATTTAATATTTCACAAGTCTCCATAATTTCATTCTGCTCAATTAAACGTTTAAAACTAGTATTAAAATGCATAATAAACTCTCACTCTTCAACATTAACAATATTTTCTTTAAACCTCAATCCTTTCTTCTCTTTTGAAATGTGATCCTTATTTCCTTCTTCTTCTCCTATATTAATGTCATCAATGTGTCTGCCTATACTTCCATTAATCTAATTCACTTCATCAAGTTATCCTTCCTAGTCCTGTTTGGTTTCCCTCCCTTTTCCTATCTCAACCCTTCGCCAATTTTTCTTGCTAACTTTACTTTCCCAAAGATCAACACTTTTCTTTCCTGTCTTTTTCTACTTCATTTTTGCCCTTTATCTCCTCGACTATTTTTTCCTCAAACATACAGGTTTCATTAGTGTTCCCAAACACTTTGCATTTATTATATATCTAAGGCCTCCATTGATAATTAACTTATACATACTGCTCAGATCCATCTAGCAGACACACAGGGAAACTTTCAATGAATTCAACGTTTGGTGTAACTTCAGTTAGAACTTTGGCATATGAAATATTATCGATTTATCTTTGCATTCATCCATACATTTCATCTTACCCAATCTGCTAGCAATCCAGTTTATTCCCAAAGGTGATCAGGCTATGATTAGGATATTGGAGAAATGTACCCAGATCAGTACAGTCTTGATACTGCCTTTTATATTACCATCCTCTTGATTCCAACGTTTTCACAATAAACATCTTATTTTCAACAAAAATAGGATCACCTTCTTTAATCCTCCTTTAGAAAGCAGAAATAGAAATAAACTTTAACATCCCTTATCTGGAGGCCCAAAGCTAAGCGCTACAGATGCTGCAGCCATCCATAGTATTAACTTCTGGCGACTAAATATAGCTATGTTAATCGTATCCATAACATCAAAAGTATGAATATGATACAAAATCATATATTTCCCAAACAACATTTTATTGATTACATTTCAAAACATATGTTTCACGTTCAAATCACATAAATACGCCAAGTTTGACATTTGATGATGCCCCTTTGGTTGACCAGAGTACTATATAGACATAACTGTCTTAAATACAACACAGCTGAATAAAAAAATAGAATAGGAACACCTAAATAGCTATCCGTCAGCCACCTACTCATCTCCGAAGCTTTATTCATCATCCTACTAGAACCTGAAAAACTTCAACCCTCAGCCTACTCAAATTAATTTTTAAACACCCGAGAGTTTAGGGAGAAAAACATAAACTTTGAGTCAAAAATAAGGCTTGGTGTGAATAATACTATACATCTCAGTTATCTAATATTAAGTGAGACCATGCCGCTTAGCGGAATGAGTTTCCCCTCACTAATATCCTTTTAAAACATATCTTTTGCAAACCTTTACCCTGCAACCAAAACCGGTTAAACTGTGAAGCATTTTATGTAAACATACATATTAGGCAACAAATGAACTTTCTGTCCGAACATTATAGTTTTTTTGTCTAACTACTAACCTTTGGCTGATTCGGGCCTACAAGACAGTATAATCAAAAAAATCTAACACAAGTTAGACACTCCTCTTCTGGACCGTCTGTCCCTAATTTATCATCTTTCAGGGTCACCTGATCCTAATGTTTTTGCGAGCTCACCAATAACCTGTATGTATACAAATATATATGCCTTTCTGTATGTAATCATAATTTCAGTCTTACCGGTGACAAAGCCCTACACATTGGAAATTTGGACAAAATTAGTAGGGGCTAATAGCTAATGTATAGGGTGCGAACCTATACCATTACCATTTCCCATCTGGTATTCTAATATCTTAGTCATTTTACTTAGGGTAACCTTCATTAAAAAAATTCTTGAAAAACGTTTTCATCTCAAACTGATTTAACAGCTTCAAACAAAACTTAAACTAGGAAAACATATATGTTTATGCTTTACTCAAAATACCTAGCCATATTATATATACTTTGCAAATCCAGTTGATGAAAACATTTATACCTTTGAAAGTATCCATTTTGATCCCGTTGAAAGTATCCGTTTCGTAACCAAATAAACCCTTTCTTTCATCTAGGCCGAAAGGCCAAAACCTTTCTTTCAAAACCATTTACATAAACCTTTCGAAAATCTTTTCCTTCGAAAGCTACAACCTTAGATATTTTATCTTTAAAACCTTTAAGCCTAGCCTTTCGGAACCATTGGAAAAACCTTTCCTTCAAACCTTTCGAAACCATTGGGGAACCGCCCCTTGTAAACCTTCCTTCAAAACCTTTCGAAAGCATCAAAACATTAAACCTTTCGAAAGCATTTGGATTATATTTTAAAACATGCGGAAACACCTTTCAAAACTATTCAAACCATCACTTTCAAAACCTTTGGGTTAATCATTAAAAATCTTTAAGGATCACAAACAACCAATTCGAAAGCAACTCTTTCGAAAGCCAAAACCTAAGTAAAGAAGTGATGGTTCTGAAACCATCCTTACGAACGCATTGGAGAAGCTGCAGGGTTTTTATAAAACAAAATCAGCTCTTTCGAAAGCATTGCTTCGAAAGGTAGAAAGCGACAGCTAAGGCTTTAACCTAGTCGGAAGCGATTGTCTAAAAACAAAGGTAAAACCTCTTAAAACCATTTCTTTAATCCATTTGACCCAGTTGGAAGCCAACCAAGTCGAAATCACTATAGTCGAAAGCGAAGCAGGTGCATTTTCAATTTAAAACAGAGCAGCACTTTGACCCCTTTGGAACCCCTGGTTTCGGCCTTATACCTTCTGCCTTCTAGCTCCCGAGGTATTATAAAGACTCATAGTCATAGATCAAAGACTCATAGTCATAGATCAAATTAAGATATTGTTCCAACTCGCTGCGCACCATGTCTTTTATGCTATGTGCATTAGTTACAATAGTATTAATTTGAAGGCCATCTAAGTTGGAAGTAGGGTGACTAAAGAGGCAAAACATACGTTTTATGTGTAAAACAGATTTTTAGCCTTTTTAAGTAATCTTTTAACTAACATGCCTTGTTTGTCTAAATCTTATTGGTTGCAAATTTTCGTTTCTAAAAGCACTGTCGAAATTTCATAAATAAACATTTGCAAATTACCCCTTATCCTTTTATAAATATATAAAACACTTAAGTCTCATACCTTAAATAATTTTATATATTCATCAAAACACTTTGGAAAATTCTACAAAAATTCCAGTAAATACTTTCTAATATGTTTTCTAACATATGTAAAATTCAAATCCAAATTACTTATAGTTTAACCGTAAATTATTTATAACCTAGTAAATCATTTTTATTGCTAGAAAGTTAATATAAAATCCGCATAAACTCAGAAAATTATGAAAATTGAAACCCATCTCTAAAATAACATTCTTGATCTATATCTAAAGTCGCAAGGTATTTGAATGTCATTAAATATGATTTTCATAAAATCTATATGAATGGGCATAAATCATCAACAAGCATATATAAATATTTTTTCCTTCTAAATCATGGCAAACTATGCAAGATAAATTCGAATTTCCTTAAAACCGAAAATATTTAAGAAATAAGATATGTAGTCATTATTCACATTAGCTATTAGATTTAAGGATTTAAGATTTGAGTGAATTTGATTTTTGATTTAGCTTCTTCCTTTAGCTTTCTTTGTTTTGTTCTTTAAAATGGTGGCCAGCCTCTACTTGATAAATTTTTGTAAATGAAATGAACATGTGGAAGTATATTCCTAAGGGTTTAGTGTATAAGAATATCCTTATTCCAACTTTGCCCTTATCTATAACTTTGTTCATTTTATTTCATGTTATCTTGTTTTGATTTACACATTAACATGACATGGCTACCCTATTAATACCAAGTTTCAATCCCCTAATCATCATATTACATTATTTTATTTTATTTAGCTAATTAAATATCCTAAATAATGTTACTAGAAATATGGGGCGTTACAATATCCCCTCCTTCAAGAATTTCGTCCTTGAATTTACGATAAGGTACACAACAATCAAACATAAAGGCGAAATATAACATCAAACAAATTAGGATAAGCATCTCTAATCCCGCTCTCAGTCTCCCAAGTAAATTGTCTTCTTCGTCGCTCTACTAGACTTTCACTAATTCGACTGTCTTGTTCCTTAACCTCTACTCATCTCTCATGACTATGCGAATCAGCTTTCTAACTATAGTAAAATCTGGTTCTACTACTAAGTTATCTAACAGTCGGTTCTATAGTAGTTTTTGGATCCTTAACACACTTCCTCAGATGGGATACAAGGAAAACATCGTGGACTCCTTCCAAACTACTCCGTAAATCTACTTTGTATGCGAGTTACCCGATCCTCTCTAAAATAGGAAACGGTCATACGAATCTCGATGCTAACTTCCCCGTCTTCCCGAACCTGATAACACCTTTCAACAGCGATATTTTGACGAAAATATGATCTCCAACAGAGAACTCTAAATCTTTCTATCTTCTATCTGCATAGCTCTTCTGCCTATATTGATCTTCCTTCATTCTCGCCCTTATCATCTCAATTTTCTCTATAGCTTCTCTGACCAAGTTGGGACCAACGACTAATCAATTTCCGGTCTCTAACCAACATGTGGGAGATTTGCATAGTCTTCTATATAAAGCGTCAAACGGTGCCATCCCTATACTAGTCTGGTAACTGTTGTTATATGAAAACTCAATTAGGTGTAGATGATCTTTCCATGATCCCCCGAAGTCTAATACACAAGCTCTTGACAAGTCTTCTAAGATCTTGTTAACTCTTTTTGGTTTCCCATCTATCTACATATGGTAAGCGGTACTCATCTTGAGCTTGGTTCCTAAACTCTTCTATAGACTTTTCCAGAACTCGCTATTGAATAAGGAATCTCTATCACTAACAATAATACTAGGAATTTCGTGCAGTCTAACCACATTCTTCATAAATAAATTAACCAACACAAGTGCCATCCTATTTGACTTAACAGGAATGAAATGAGCACTCTTGTTCAATCTGTCCACTATGACCCATATACATTCATTTCCTCTATTAGATATTGGCAACCCGTCTATGAAATCCATAGAAATAGAATCCCACTTCCATACCGAAATATACAATGGCAGAAGCAACCCACTTGGCTTATGATGCTCGGCTTTCACCAGCTAATAGTTCAAATACTGTTTCACACGTAAGTATACATCCCTCATCATCCCTTCCTAGAAGAAACTTCTCTTCATATCATGATACATCTTCATTCCTCCTAGATGAATGGTGAACTTCAAACGATGGAATTCCTCCAAAAATTCCTTACTAATGTCTCTCATATTCAGTACATACAATCTAGCGTCTAAATATGGCTATGTTAATGGTATCCATAACATCAACAGCGCATGAATATGAAATAAAATCATATATTTCCCAAACAATATTTTACAGACTACATTTCAAAACATATGTTTCACATTCAAATTACACAAATATGAGAGTGACATATGATGATGCCCTCTTGGTTGACCAGAGTACTATATAGACATAACTGTCTTAAATACAACACGGTAGAATAAAACAAAACAGAATAGCAACTCCTAAATAGCTATCCGTCAGCCACCTACTCCTCTCCGAAGCTTTATTCGTCATCCTACTAGAACCTGAAAAACTTCAACCCTCGGCTTACTCGAATCAATTTTTTGAACATCCGGGAGTTTAGGGAGAAAAATATAAACTTTTAGTCGAAAATAAGGCTTGGCCTGAATAATACTATACATCTTGGTTATTTGATATTAAGTGAGACCACGCCGCTTAGAGGAATGGGTTTCCCCTCACTAATATCCTTTTAAGACATATCTTTTAAAAACCTTTACCCTGCAACCAAAACCGGTTAAACTGTAAAGCATTTTATGCTAACATACACATTAGGCAAAAAATGGACTTTCTGTCCAAACACTATTGTTTTGTTTGGCTAACCACTAACCTTTGGCTGACTCGGGCCTACCAGACTATATAATCAAAATAGTCTAACACAAGTTAGACACTCCTCTTCTGGACCGTCTGTCCCTAATTTATCATCTTTCAGGATCACCTGATCCTAATGTTTTTGTGAGCTCACCAATAACCTGTCTGTATACAAATATATATTCCTTTCTGTATGTAATCATAATTTCAGACTTACCGGTGACAAAGCCTTACACATTGGAAATTTGGACTAAATTAGTAGGGGCTAATAGCTAATGTATAGGGTGCGAACCTATACCATTACCATTTCCCATCTGGTATTCTAATATCTTAGTCATTTTACTTAGGGTAACCTTCATTAAAAAATTTCTTTAAAACCTTTTTCATCTCAAATTGATTTAACACTTTTAAACCAAACTTAAACAAGGAAAATATATATACTTGATGCTTTACTCCAAATGTAACATCCCGATATTTTCAACCATTCGCATCCGAACATGCCAGATTTGAATTGCTCAAAATACAAGGTTTTTTATTTATATTTGGCAAAACTCAGCAAATACACTAAATAAAATAATCATAGAATCACAAATACAGATTAATATAACAATAATGCAGCGGAAACAAGAGAATAGTAGTTCATGAAGCTACTATATATACGACAGAGTCAAATAAGATACAACAGAAGTCTCGAATACAATAGTCAAATACAAGATCATAATACATCACTAGAATCAACTGAATATCTGAAAGCTGGATAGATAGCTGGATCTCCAAGCAAAGCTCCAACTTCAAAGGTGAATCTCAAAAGCTGTATCACTCAGTCTGGCCCAGGCGTCAAGCAAAACACAAAGAACTCGAGTCAGGATTAACATCCTTATATCAATAAATCCAACTATAGCAAAATAACAACTAAAATACAAGTAACTTAAAGGATGTTTGGGATAACCATCCTTTAAGGATCCATTAAACCATCTGCTATGTAGTAATAAATGCTATTATAATAATGTCTAAAGTAAAGTAAACTTACTTAAAAATAGCGTTAAGGCTCTTCATTTTCCACCTTAACACATAAATAGTGCCAACAGTCTATAAGTCCCATCGTACCTCCAGATCGGGAGGCTACCATAAATACTCCATAGGTACGACACAAATCAAAACTCGTACAAGGCGCGCTAGTGTAGGTAACATGACATAACTAGGCAATGCCAGGGTAGATATACCAATTACGCATCCGGACTGGTGGTAACGCATAGCAGCCACTACCGCCCACCTCGATCCCCACTCCTAAAAGTCAAAGGTGCACCCATCAATCACAAAGTAATAGAATGGTATCGAAGAAGTGTGTCCGATCATAGGAGCTACCTCTTTAGCCTATAATCGCTCCTGTTTTAGCCACCTTATGCCAACGCACGGGAGTCGGGTCCATGTATATACCTCAATAGAACGTCGCCACCATCCTACTTCATTCTGAAATCTCCACCATGTACACAGTTGTTAAAATGGTTTTCGTAGTTGGCAAAGAGTACGACAACTTCCGATCTCGGTCTCTTTAACAATCAAACGTTATTATAACACCGCGGTCATTTCAAAATAGCTTATAGTTCAGAATCAAAATATCATTGCCATTTAAAAACCACATCTATACGATATCATTTCCATTTCAAAACTAAATACGATATCATTTCCATTTCAAATATATCCATTTTCAAAATCATAATACTTCTAAAGCTATAACACTTCCGAAACCAAAACACTTTGAAATAATATATTTTGTAAAATCTTATCTTGGAAATCATAACTTCCACCCTTAAACAGTTTAGATATTAATAATAATATATATAATAAAATAGTTTATAAAGTAAAATAGTTTATAAAAAAGTTATAAGCTAAAATAGTTTATATTAAAATAGTTGTATATTAAAATAGTTAGTGTATTAAAAATAGTTTATAAAATAATTTATAAATTAAAATATAAAATAGTTTTAAATATAATTTAAAATAGTTGTATAATAAAATATTTTCCTCAAATTTCACAAATCGATTCCAAATCACTCGAATTCCAAAATTCAAGTGAAATCCTACCTCAAATCATCAAATTTCAATTCAATTTCTCAATAAACCATTTCAAATTTATATCAACTTCAAATATAGATTTGAATCTCAAATAAACTATTTCAATTTCCATATATTTCAAAGCTTTAAATATTCCATAATTTCAAAACTAATTTTTTCTATAATTCCATATATATCAAATTCAATTTACCATTATTTAGATTTGAAATATTTACTTAATGAATCCAATATTATTTAAATAAAACTTTTAAACTTCAAATAACTGAATATTATTTCAATTTATTTAAACTTTATATATTCATTTAAAATACCTTAAACCAAAATCAAGTTATAAAAATCATATCCTTTAAAATCTCAATTTTAATAAATTTCAATCAAAATTATTTGAGTGTGATTCTTAAATAAATTTAATTTCAAATTTATCTTCCAATCTTAATTTATTTAAATCATTATAAATTCTATATTGAAATATAATTTTAAATAAATATTATCCATATTATATTTTAATAAAAAATTAAACTTTATTATTAAACTTGTTCTATATTAAATCAAATTTACACATATCATAAAATCAAGAATTTAACTATATATAAAATAACATTTATATAATATCTAAAACCAATATTTAAATAAAACCATATATTCCTTTCCAAAACCATAGAAATCATTTTTCAAAATATTTATATATAGGCCAACGGTGTCTATATATAATTTTCTATCCTATGGTCAAGTGATACTGATATTTATCATTTCAATCCGCAATTTAAATATATACGGGTATATATCATTTCAACCTGCAATCGCAATTTCAATTAAATGAAAATCGCTTGGGTCTGTCATTTCAACCCATAAAATTTTTCTCCCATTCTATAGATCGTTCGGATATGTATCGTTTCAACCCGTAGTGATTTCTATACTAACAGAGAACTTGTAGAGTGATGATAGATATAATAATAATATAACAGGCATTTATCATCAATAGAAATAACATATAATGGTGTCAAATGGCACAAGTAAACAAATACAGATAATATCATATATAACAATATAAATAACTAATAGCAGCATATTTCAATTGTCGTTTCAATTGAAATTAAATTTAATAAATACAAGAACATTAGTCGTGAGTGATTGCTCACCTTTCGAGGCTAGATAGATGGGATATGACACGTATAGGAACACAGATACGACACAGAAATTGAGTTACGAATCCAAGCACGAATACGATGATCAAAGCTGAGAATAAGGAATAGCGAAATCAAATCAGAATTAGGCTGATGAAGATAAATGGGTATAAGTGAACTCAAATATATATATAACTACATATATATAAAGATCATATTTAAATTCCACACACATTTTCAAATTTTTAAATATATATGTATTTCAAAATCATTATTTTAAATTAAACACATAAAATAAAATAAAAAAATCAAACATAGATACACAATATATATAACTAATATAAATATCTTATATACCAGTACGCAGAACTGTTCTAAGATTTATATATACATATCATTATATTTTTATGCTTTGTAGACAATATCCATAACTAATACATATGAAGCCATGATTGTAATATAACTCACATGTATTAAATATAATATATACTTACCCTGTTGTAAATTATACACAACTAACATAATATAAATGACTAACAGATTTGAATATAACATATTATACAACTTTGTAAACTAATATATATGCAGATTATGTATAAACGTATTATATATGTATATAATATATTTGAAAATCAATGTTCATTATAAATCTATATAAACTTTCCTTATTACAAAACATATAACTGACATTTGATATTGAGAAACAGACAAATACACTTATGTTAGTAAGCTATAGATTTTATACAACAGTGTATAAAGCAAACTATTATAAATTTTCTTCATTGAAATTAAGCAGACTACTATACAGACTTATATATATGATAACTTAATATACAATATATATATAACTAACAAATAAAAGAAATCGATGCAGAACTAATATAAACTTTATATACACGTACAAATAACACTATATATATGTATTACTTACAAAACCTAAATAAGATATGTACCATTATAAATAACTAATATATATATAAAATCGAATGAATAAACAAGCAGAGAAAGAATCGACAGCTTGCCTCGGTGGTTCAAGAAAGAAAAAAATGGCGAGCAACAGGCTGGAAGGAAGGTCGGCTTTGCGCGCGTTGCCAGGGATGTGCTTAGTCAGAGGGGAAGAGAAAGCGTAGGCGAGCTGTGTTGAGGTGGCCAAAGTTGGTGGTTGTCAGTGTGTGTTTGGATCAGACGATGGAACAAATGAAGGGAAGGTTGAAAAACACGGCGGTGACGTGGCTGCTCGGTCGTGCACTCTGGGTTTTGTAGTGGAGGGGGCTGTGTAGGTAGGAGAAAGGCTTGAGGAGATAGAATTTTAGAAGAACGGTGAAAACGGAAAGAACAGTTAGGCAAAACAGAAATATGAACGAAAACAAAAAAATTAAACGCATGAAATTTTGAATGTACATTTATAATTGAACGTGCCTATCCATAGAAAAGGTATGGCTATTCACTTTCATAACTTCTTATTTGTCAAATATATTAAATATAGAAAAGGTCACACGTTCAGATACAAAATTTAAAGCAAAAGTTGCTTAGCTCGCATGGCTGAAATATGAAAAGGCAAAGGAAACAAAAGCATAAAAACCCATACCGATACGGTTGCCCTTTTTCACAGATTTCACTACGTACCAGACTTCAAAACACAGAATTGAATATACCGTACAGATCAGCACGACGAGACCATCAAAATGGTAAATAGATGTCGGTGGTATGATCATCTTATCAAAAATCGATAATCGATATCGAAAATGCTGCTAATTTGCCAGAAATAAGATAAACAGAGCAATAGCGATTCAAATTTTTGAAAACGAAAGATAACGTCTCACTCAGAAGATGATTTAAAAAAATTCTATAGAAAAATATTCATGTTTGGAAAAATAATTTATCATCATCAAATTCAACTGATTTAAATTTAAATAGAATTACACAAGAAAATAAACTTCCATATTATCTGATGAAAATTTACCATTTGCTATGTTTAAATAGGCGTAATCCAAGTATCAAATTTATAATTCCAAATTTTATTATTTAAAATTTCACAAAATTCAATTAATTAAAATAAATAAAACCACTAAAATTTTCGAGTCGTTACACTCTCCCCCACTCAAAACTTTTCGTCCTCGAAAAGGAGGGAGGTAGGAGAATAAAAACAACCAAAAATATAAATAGAACTGAAATTCAAAATAACAATTAATTTAATATCATATAAAATTTCAATTTAAATTAATTAATATTCAATAATTGATTTTAAGTTCAAGGTATTTCAATGAGTTAATTTAATTTCAATTTATTAATATTTGACACCAAAAGGTTTCTTCAAAACAAAATTTATTTTATCTATCTCATTTGCTATTCAATCAACTTATTATTTTATTTATCTCTATTAACCCTTATAATTAAAATTTAAGTGTATAAAATTTATTATAACCACTCAAATTTTAGTTATAAAATCATTATATATTGTATATTATTCAATTGCATATTCAACTTCTGAATGGTTTTAGGTAAGTTATGTTGGAATGCAATTGAGTATTATACAAGTAAAATTTTTCCAATTCAATTATTTCAAACTTAAATATTTATTCAAAATCTGTTATAATTGAAATCATCTTTTAACATAAAATTTAAGAATTAAATTTTCGATTTCTTCAAATAGTTTAATACATATGTATATACTACATATATCAAATCAAATTAAATTTAAAATAATATACCTATATATAAATCAAATCATACTTAAGAAATTTAAATCTTTAATTTCCAAAACAAAATTGTAGTAAAGCTATGACTTGGTCTCTTCATTTTGAAACTCGAAAATGAATGTCGATGATGCGGCCGTCATCACCGAAATTATTTTCCAGCGACAAAGAGAAGAGCACTGATTTTAAACATCTAAAATTTCTTTGAAACGATTTTTATTCGAAAATACGCTAAATGATGTACCCTTTAAAGCTTTTAAACCAAAGTTTGAAATCACCTGAAATTATTTCTCAAATTCTAATTTGAATTCTTTTGAACTCTAAATTTAATTATAAACCATTTTTGATAAATTCATTTATTTATATATTGGAAAAAAATAAATGATTTACAAAACAATAAATGAAATTCAAATATTATTATTTATAATAACCAATTTACTTGACTATTAAATTCCATAAAATTGAACTTATATATAATATAAATTAATTCATTTATGTATATGTTAGAATAATCAACGATTTACAAAGCAATAAATCAATTATTATCATTTTAAACATCCAATTCAATTAACAATCCAATTTCAGAAAATTGTACATATCTTCACTATTAATAATGAGAATTCAATGAATAGAATTCAACCACATCTTATTGAAATACCCAAAATACCCTTTATATCTCTAAAGAGAGATGTAGGTGGCAACCGTTGGATCGTTGTTAAAGTAGCAGGTTAAAATTGTTTCAATTATTTCTCAATTTGCATATCATTCATCAATGGACCATGTTAGGCAACATCTCAAATCAATTAGATACAATTGGAACAACTACCATCTCTACCCCTTAGCTTATATACAACAATAATTAATGTATTTGCACGATGTGGGACTTGTTATTGAGTACATATGTACCTACAATGAAAACAATGACTGCCACTACCGCTAATGAATTGACATGTACATCATGCTAAATCATTAATGGCCACTGGCCAAGTTGCTTATATTTAGACTAATCCAGCTTGATTTGTCAACCTTTTTCTTATTTCTAAATCTATGAAAATGTAGCTGTTCCATTTCATGCTTCTTTCGACATAACTTGCAATGGTCTATGTACTGATTGCAAATTTTAGCATTGTCCATTAGTTTGATCAAACGACTTTTTATCTGCCTTACCAATGAACCTTAGAAAACCAAGTACACATTGGATACATTTTGAAATATACACCGGGTTCTAATCTAATGACACGGTACATGACATACCCTACAAACAAAACTTTTGACCTTGCAGCTCCTAATGATATTTATTCACATCTACTACCATAGCCATAGGAAATAAGTTACAATTAGATACGATCGATTGAAATGCAAAACAAATTAACAACCACAAAATATTAATGCAACCCGTGTGCGTAACACGGGTTTGCACTAGTATATGTAATATAATCATACAAAATTTATTTCATCTACCAATTTGAAAACAATATTGTGTCGGTTTGCTCTGTTCAAGTGTTTGGAAATCCTATCGATAGTGTTGATCAGACGAATCGATCGAAAACCCAAATCATCATCAACAACTCAAATAACACAATATATAAAACATTTTTATATTAGTTAAAAATACACTCCCTCATTCGATAATACAAAATGGTTCTTAAAACAAAGACAGGGATTCAAATTAAGAGGGATCCTAATCAGAAGAATTCAGCTATTAGATAGGCTCGATAGGGAGATAAATAGTTTTCAAAGAGAGAAAAGAATGGGTAGACTTATATAAATCGTGGGCAACCTTAACCGGGTCAATTGTGACTTCAAAATAAGATCGAGGCAGAATTCTGGAACAAATCGACATTCGATTGCAAGAGATAGAATTCAAGCATAGCAGGAGATAGATATCATCGTAAACCGAGGATATAGAAATCTCTGGTAAATCAATGCCTATTGTAAAGGAGTTTTACCCCTTTACAAATCATTCGAAGGTTGGCGAGACCGTGAATTATTATGGAGATCATTCGAAGAAGAGTTATTGAATACTCCAAAATTAAGAAGCACAAACAGGGAGAGATAAGCATGGATTTTGAAATCGAAGGGGACGTTCCAAAATTCAAAGAAATTCGAATCAAAGAGGAAAATTTTCAAGCTTGAAAGAAATTAGTTCTGCAACTAAATCTACTCTATATGTTAAGTTTTGCCTAAAACTAAAGCTCTGATACCAAATGTAACATCCCAATATTTTCAACCATTCGCATCCAAACATGTCGGAATTGAATTGCTCAAAATACCAAATTGTTAATTTGTATTTGGCAAAACTCAGCATATACAGTAGATAAAATAATCACAGAATCACAGACACAGAGTAATATAATAATAATGCAGCGGAAACAAGAGAATAGTAGTTCATGAAGCTACTATATATATAACAGAGTCAAATAAGATACAACAGAAGTATCTAATACAATAGTCAAATACAAGATCAGAATACATCACTAGAATCAACTGAATATCTGAAAGCTGGATAGATAGCTGGATCTCTAAGCGAAGCTCCAACTCCAAAGGTGAGTCTCAAAAGCTGTATCACTCAGTCTTACCCGAGCGTAAAGCAAAACACAAAAAACTTGAGTCAGGATTAACATCCTTATATCAATAAATCCAACTCAAGTGAAATAACAAGTTAAATACAAGTAACTTAAAGAATGTTTGGGATAACCATCCTCTAAGGATCCGTTAAACTATCTACTATGTAGTAATAAACGCTATTATAATAATGTCTAAAGTAAAGTAAACTTACTTAAAAATAGCATTCACCACACAACAAAGGCTAATTAGGAAGTGCTTAGGGCTGTATCAAAAGTCATTAGGCACGGCCATAAGCCGTATCAAAAATAAGCATGTTTAATCATTAGATACGGCTCAAGACCGTATCTATTTCTCCAATTAGATACGGCCATGGACCGTATCTACTTGTCGAATTAGATACGGCCATGGGCCGTATCTAATTGGAGATTTAGATACGGCCATGAACCATATCTATTTATCCAGTTAGATACGGTCCATGGCCGTATCTAACTGGACAAATAGATACGGCCCAAGGCCGTATCTATTTCTCCCATTAGATACGGCCATGGGCCGTATCTAATTGGATAGTTAGATACGGCCATGTACCGTATCTATTTCTCCAGGTAAAATAAAAACTCCATTTCAAAATTACTGATTCCGTTTGTACACTTAAAATAAAACTCAAAGCATTATGTTAACTTCATTCTCAATCCATTACAGTTCAAACTCGGCAAATAAATATTATACTTCATTCTCAACCCATCACATTTCATTCTCCGCCAAAGTATAATACTTCAATACATTACAACACATAATGGTTTAGTACATTAAACTTCATTGTCAAGTCATCACCGATCACAGCTCAAACACAGTAAATAAATGTATAGCAACACATATAGCAAAGTTACATACAATAAAAACTAGAAGATATACATCGAGTACAAACTACAACATTCAGCAAGGCAGGCATTGCAACTGAGCTTTGGCCCCAACCTATATCCATCCCTCTTCTGCTGTCACCTTGTTTTTGCTGGGCTTAAGCAATATCTTTGTTCCAACCTGGATGTGCAGCTGAGAAAACTGAGCATCTGAGGTAAATTTGTTATGTCAAAATTAATGTTTTGGGGGTGGGTTAGTTCATGTATCATTTTTTTTCATACGCACAAAGTTAATTATTGAAGAGATGATACATTTGCATATAAACAAAGTTCTTACCTATAAAAGTGGATCTGTCACTGGTGTAACTGGAGTTGAAATGTGTAGTTGTAGAGAGGGTCTATCACTGGTGATGGTCAGTGTGATGGTTTGTGGCAATGTAATTGCAAGAGGAAGGAGATATGTAGGATGATTTGTGATGAAGATGCAAGTTAAGTGCTGTAGGCTGGGGTGGCAGTTGAATATGTAAGTGGTTGATGTTTGCAGTGATGATGTTGAGGAGGCATGGCACGGTGGAGTGAAAATGTGGGTTGAATGTGGTTTTTGGCGCTGTAGTTTGTAACTGTAGTTTTTTTTTGTAACTGCAAGAGGAGTAGAGTAGTTTGTAACCGCAAGAGGAGGTATGGTTATAAAGGAGTAGAGTGGACTCAAAGGAGGGTGTGAATGTCAAGGCAAGGTGGGTTGAATGGCAGTTTGTGATGGTGGTGGGCAGTAAACAGGGGAAGAGGCGATGAACAAGGGAAGTTTGTGCACAGAATAGTAACAATGTTTTTTTTTAATATTTTAGAAAATGTAAACAAGGGAAGAAAATTGAAATGTAAATATAAAAGTGGCAACGCAATAAACTAGTTTTATCTGAAATTGTGTATGTTGTCTTTTTTTAATAGAAATATGCAGATGTAAAAAGGAAACTAGCAAACAACAAAATCAAAATACACACAAACAAAAACAAAAAAAACTTAAACACACAGAGAGCTTTGTTAGTTGCTGAATAACTAGCAAAATTGTTATTTAGGAATAGGCCCTTCGAATTTGAACTAGCAAACAAAAGGAAAAAGTGAAGATTTCTTAATAGTATCCGACTAAGCTCTTAATATTGACCTCAAAACTATACGAGTTAAACTAACACAAGTCAAACGAAGTAATAAATGGTCCCACAAGTCAACATAACATGAGATCAGTTAACAAATTTTGCCACCCTCAGAACCCTAATGTCAACCTATATAGGTTGTAATATAGGCAACGTGGTCAGTATGTGAACTGAGTTAGACATACATTTTGGAATATTTGATAATAACACATATTTTTGTAGAAAGTACCGTGTTTATAACCTAATAAAGGATTTTGTTCCAAAAATAGTTATATTTCATGATTTGTTGTATATGAAAAAAAGGTAAAATCTAAGGTCTTGTTTGGTTTGCTCTTTTCAAATAATTTTCAATTTTCAGTGAAAATTCATTTCTTTTACCATTTTGCAAAATTTATTTTGAAAAATTATCATTTTTGAAAATGGGCTTGATATATAAACTCTAAGCAAATGTCTATCGAGTCAATGAAATTAAGGATGTGTTTTATTTGTAGCCATTCAGTTCTATCAGCCCAAAGCATCAGTTTTGATGGTTTGATACAAAGTATGTGTTTTATTTGTATCCATTCAAGTATACTTCTATTATTTGATTGATTTATAAAAACCTTCCTGGTGTGGAGTCTTGTAGGTCAGGGATCTTTATTTTTTATTTATTTATTTTCCCTGTATTCCCTTTTTTTAACAGTTTAAACAAATTATTGGAGCAAATATCTTACCAGAGTTTAACCATGAAAGATACTTATAAGTAATTATTACCAGACTCTGTCTAGTTAACCAAATAACCTGCATAAACTTTCTATTTCAAAAATTATAGGTCGGTAATGAAAAGATAAAGTTTCAAGTAAAAAAAACGCGTAACTGTATGAGTTGAAAACAAATCTATTTTTATTTTCTTAGGTTTATAAACTCATAAAAGAGATAGAAAGAAATGCGAGGAAAAGATTTCAGAACAAAAACAGGATGTACAGCAGGCATTGTTGCAAGCTAAGGAGGAGCATGCTGCAATGGTATGTGCTCCCAAAGATATTTACTACTTGAATGGAAGTCAGGACTAGAAACTAGAAACTCCCATTTGTACACTTAAAATAAATATAAATAAATTATTATTAAAAGGGTCTTATTCGTTGCCTGAAACAAATACTCCAACTTCCATTTGTAATGGGTAACATGACTTAAAATAGCATTATCAAAAGACACCCAATTTGGTTAAAGAGGTTTTGATTTGGGTGACTGTTGAATTTTGAGTAGATTTTCAACAAGGAATTGCGAAACATGGTGTAGAAAAACTACATTATGGACGGTTGCTGAAAATTTTCTTGTCCCTTAACAGAATTTAGAGTCAAAATAAAAATAAATTACTAACTGAAAATGTCTTAAATGCGTATCTCAGCTCTTTGCAAGTTCCTATAGACGCTGATGTATTTCATGTAATTACTTTTGTTTGTGAAAGTACCTCCTAATTCTCAAGTAGTCAAAGAAACGAAAGAAGCAAACATGACGTCTGGGAGGATTTCGAACAAACACAGGTGCTTCTGACATATTTTGTAAACAATGTTAATCCTATTTTGCATTATCTTACCTTGATATTAATATATGAAATAACATTTGAAAAATGTTCTTAAGTTGAGATTTATGTATCCTTGCACCATACTTGTAAGAAAGATATATTGGATATGGACATACACTTTGCAACTGAGGAATGGCATGTTAAAGATAAATAATTTTTGGATGAGCTCACATACCTGCTAAAGATATCGAATCATAATCTTCGGATGGCATACATACCCACCCACTCCAACATCAACAAAGGTCTCTGGAAATTGATGATTTATTTTGTTGGTTCTCTCATCTGGTAGCAGTATATTGTTCAAAACCAATTTTTCATGTGTGGATGGTACAAATTTCCCATGGATTTTGGATGATGTAGAATCTCGACATACAGTACCTATTGCAATAAAATTTATTGTCTAGATCCATCCAACAAAATAACTGCATCGAAAACAAGTAAGAATAAAAAGAAACTAATAAATATATGTTGCTATTATGTCTAGATTAGAGTTGAGGATTTCACATTTTTGATTGTTCACCACATTGGTCGTATCCTGGGATTGAGAAACAACAAATTTAGAAGCATTGGGTTGTGTGTTGCGTTCTCCTTGTTCTATGTTTCCCACCATGTTGATCAGAAGCTCCATTTGCCAAGACAAATTTCCTACTGTACTCTCCAAATTTCCCACCGTACCCTCCAAACTTCCCATCCTCATTTTCAACTCAGCATTATCTCCACAAACATGTTTCGATCGTTTATGTGCAATAGCAGAAACCTTAATATTAGTCTTTGGTATGACAGTCCCAACACTGCGGCTCCTACCCCTTGTATCCTTTCCCATCACTTGTGATATGATATCTTCATCCACTGTCAATTTTTCTTCATCACTATCGGTGATCTTTTCCTTCAATTTTGCAATTTGATCCTGAGATTGCATAATACTTATATGGACACATAGTGCATAAAAGAAAGAAAATTGCTCATGTTTAACTTTAGGAGCAAAAATAACTTACGAAGTACGAAGAATTGGCATCTGATATGCTACCATCTTTTTTCGTGTATGTCTTCTCCCATACATGACGACGGTTGATATTTGCAGATGGATTTGCAACGAACTGCAATATATAAAATATTTAGTTGTGATTTTTATCATTGTGGAAAAAAAATGAATATAACTTACCATTTCGTGTTCTATTCTAGCGTGACTTTTACGGCCTGCACGGTGAGCATAACTGAGCAATGATCTATTTTTTTTGGCTAACTCCCTTCTTCCGCTCGCTTCAGGCGTTGCTTCATTTTTTATGAACTCGTTCCAATCTTCTTGAGCAATTGTAGGTGGACAATTTTTCATTCGTTCTTCGTCATTGTCGAAAGTGTCATAAAAACTTGCTCTCAATTTTTTTTTTGTCTCCTAAAAGCCTCGGACATTCTTTTTAAAAATATTTCCTTTGAAAGCGAGTCGAGCGCGTACATTTTCTGCAAAAAGTAAAATACATAAACAAGTTAATCAATTCTATCAGACTTAAAACGGGTTTCAGAAACCGACTGTAACAGATAGTGCATATACATTGCAAATAGAGTGACTGACCATAAATATTTTTTAAATATCGTTAGAAATAAATCAAAGTAAAAACTTACCACCAATTGGTTCCAAACATCATCCTTAAATGTACCGGGTACTTTGTTCCAACTTATGTATGATATCGGCACATGAGCTCTTACTAGTTTACCCAGCATAGTGGCGATTTTTCCAGCGTTTTCTGAGACTGGAATACCAAATAAGTTTTGATCAACTATTTTTTCTTCTGAACATGATGAATGTGATGATGCTGGATTTTGTGACATAACTGTAAAATGCTGGATTTTCTGAATACCAAATAAGTTTTGATCACCTCAGCTGTCCTGAAATAAAAATGAAATCAACATTACTGTAAAATTTGTTGTTTAGCCAATAAAAGCGTTCTCATCAACCATCAATTCATGGCAATAACAAAAGTAAAAAAGCAATAACAACAGAAGAACTACTTGGATTTCAAATTTGACTACAATCAACTAATGAAAATGGTTTAAATTTGTAATTTCGATTCCACGTTTAGTTTTAAAAATAAATCCCTTTTATCTACAAGTCTATAAAAAACATACTATCATGAAACTTTTCAATATAACAGAAACCAACAACAATATAGACATTTTAAGAAACCTTCTCTTTATGTGAATTTTTGTTTGGTTCAATGATATCTCAAACTCCTACTACCCCAAGGAATAGGAATTCAAACGAGAAATGAAGCATTTAACAATTCATCAGTTAACAAATGGTTTTGGTAAGGTCTTCTAATTTTTCATTATCTTCAAAAGCCGATTGATAGACGGTAGGAAACTCAATGTCATCCACATTTGTAGTCAACCGTTTTGGTGTATGTAAAACCACAGACCAACCGTTATTTTTTAAATCTGTTGAGTAGAACACTTGACTCGCTTCTGATGCAAGAATAAATGGCTCATCATTCACGTTATCTTTGCTCTTCAATTTCCCTAAATTAACCATGATCAAGTTTGAAACAGGATCTATTTTGCAACCATTGATCTTATCCTCGACCTTTACCCAATCACAATAAAAAACTGTTTGTTTGAAGTCAGTGTAATACAACTCAAGTATCTGCTGAATGACTCCGTAATACGTTGTTTTTGCTTCCTTATAATTTTTATCTTTACCACTCGCTCTAAATTTTGTAATTGCTTTCATGCATACAACGCTATCTTGTGTTACCATACGATTTTCGTACATTTTCGTGGAAAATAAAAAACCATTCACTTGGTACTTAGTATAACTAAGCGCCGTGAACTTCGGCCCATGCACTAGCCGCCAGAGAGTTGGATCAACATCGATGCACTTCAACAACTACATAAAATACAATAAATAAAACAAAACATGGTCACAAAGGTGTATTGCCAACTTATAAACACGTGAACTACTTAAGATGCTATAATACCTCGTTGCGTAACCATAGAGTAAAACTTTGAACGACTTTGACAGTTGTACCTCTGCCTCGTGATTGAAATCTAGTACTTTTCGCATAGGAGTTATACCTCCTATGGAAAACACATATCAAACCGAATACATAAATTGAATTAAAAAATGGAAATTCAAAACAAAGGTGTGAACTTACTTCTTCCATTCATCCAATCCATCATACTTATTAAGGACCCATCTACGTACTTGTTCAAACTGCACTTGGGTTAACGTTATATCTTTACCATTATCTAAAGGTATCTCACCAGCAAACTCATCGTCCTTGTCTAAAAACGCTTCGTGGGTATGTTTATGATTGCCATCACCTCCATTTGGCATATATTCCATGCAGTAAAGGCTAGCTTCTTGTACGATATATCCTTCTGCAATACAACCTTCAATGTATCTTTTGTTGCGCACATATCCTTTATATGTTTTCATCAACTTGTGAATGTGATCAATTATATATTGTACATAATAGCTATTTCTATCGAATAATAATGTACATAACTGAAATTAGTTATTTACCGTTCAAAGGGATACATCTATCTATATCTGACAGGACCACAAATTAATGCTTCATCGGCTAAATGAACCATAAGATGGATACTGATATCAAAAAATGCAGGTGGAAAATGTTTTTCAAAAACACACATTGCTTCTACCAAACTAGCCTTTGCTTTTATAAGGTGTTCCCTATTGATCACCTTTGAGCACAAAATGTTAAAGAATAGACTAATACGATGAATAGCATTTCGTAGATCCTAATGTTGTGGATAATAATGTTGAAGCAATACTGGAAGCAAATGTTGAATTATGACGTGGTAATCATGTGACTTCATATTTCTTAGTTCGGGAGGATTGATGCTCACATTGTTGTGGAAGTTTGAAGAGAATTTGTTGGGCACTTTCAGGTTTTTCAAAACGGTGCAAAACCGTATCTTTTCTTCTTTACTCAAAATGAAAGTTGCCTTTGGTATGATTATTTTATTTGTTTCAGGATCTTCCATCACCCACAACTTTTGTTTTATACCCATGATTTTCAAATCATTGTGTGCATTGATGCCATCTTTTGACTTATCTTTATGGTCCATAATGGTGTTGATGAGATGCTCTGTGACATTTTTCTCCGTATGCATAACATCAATATTATGGCGAATCATATTTGCTTTCCAATATGGTAAATCAAAAAAGACAGACCTCCTGTACCATGCAGAAACATTGTCAACTTCTTCATAAATTGACTTTTTCCGTTTTCGACTAATTTCTTCTTTGTGTTTACCAACTTTCATTTTGATATTCGCTGCTTTCTTTTCAACTTCAAAACCAGTCAATGTCCGTTTAGGACGTTGAAATTCTTGTTCGTTGTTGAAATTTGTCTTGTCATATCGAAACTTGTGTTCTTTAGGAAGAAACATTCGATGTCCCATGTAACACACCTTCTTACTTTCAGGAAGATGATAAGAACAAGTGTTTTCCCTACAAACCGGACATGCAAAATAACCATGAGTTGTACATCCCGATAAAGTCCCAAGAGCAGGGTGATCATGGACTTCCCACAACACCCTAGCTCTCATTGTGAATTCGGATTTATTTAATGAATCATATGTAACGACTCCTTCCCATAACTGCTTTAACTCGTCTATCAACGGCTGTAAATAAACATCAATATCCTTCCCTGGTTGTTTTGGCCCAGAAATTAACAGTGTTAACATTGAAAACTCTCGTTTCATGCACATAGACGGTGGAAGATTATATGGTACTACAATTGCTGGCCAACAACTATAAGGGTTAGATAGAGAAGCATGTGGACAGAAATCATCTATTGCTATTCCAAGTGTGACATTTCGTGGCTCGACAGCAAACGTTTGGTCAAAATAATCCGCGGCTTTCCATTGAGAAGTGTCACATGGATGACGCATTATGGTTGGATCAGACTTGGCACGACCATGCCAGGTCATCGCATCTGCTATCCATGGTACACTATACAATCTCTTCAATCTAGAAATTAAAGGAAAATGTCTTAATGTCTTTCGAGGTACTTTAATGCCTTTTCTTTCTTCGTTGAATGATGTCATGTATCTTGGTTCGTTGCAATTTGTACACGAAACTCTAGTCGCATCATCTTTCCAGTATAATATGCAATCATTGATGCATGCATCATAAGTTTTGTAATTCATCCCAACTTGCTTAATTAACTTCTTCACGTCGGTGTACTTTGTCGGCAGCGTGTTACCTTCGGGGAGTAACTCCTTTATTAGTTCGAGGAGTGCAGTCACACCATTATTTGAAAAGCCGTATTGGGTCTTCATGCTATTTAGTTTCACAATGGCATACAGCTTCGTCAACCCTTTTGAACATGAAGGATACAGTGGCTCTTTTGCGCTACCAAAAAGTGATTTATACTTCTTACTTTCATTGGCCTGCCAACTGCCATCAACCATAGACGGCTCTCCAACATTAGCATGATCAGACAACGGATTTTCAGGTTGAAAATGATGAAATCTATCTGCATCATTAACTAGATCATCCATCATAATAGGTTCAAACTCGTCGGTACTTGTGGCATGACTAACTGGTTGTTGTTTTTCCTTCTCTACCCTTTTTTCCACATGAAAATACCATACGGTATATGATTGGATAAAACCCCATCTAAGTAAATGAAAATGAATGTCATCTAATTTGATCGTCTTCATATTTTTGCACCGAGTGCAAGGGCATAAATACACTCCTTTCTTACCACCATTTTCATCAACAAAACTAATAAACTTCTTCACCCCGTCTATATAGTATGTAGATCTTTGATCAGATTCATTTATCCACCTTTTGTCTATACTGAAAGACATATTGCCCTCCTATATCATATATATTAGAACATTAGACGTAAATATAATATATATATATATATATACATGAGTGTATATATAGGACGTACTCTAAAAGTCCCAAGTTTGATTTCATTGGCCTTAATTTTTACTTCAACTTTTTTTTTGTTTTAACTGAACAAACGCTTTAATGTAATAATATAAGAATCTTTTTTGGCTATCAAAACTTCTGCAAGCGGTAGGATTTTGTTTGTGGACGAGATATTTATTTCTGTTGGATAACATGGAATAAATCACTGTTTTCCGGAAAGATACACAGGATCATCCCATATTGTAACACCAGTGCTATAAGCATGATCATAAAGTTAATAACCTGTTCTGCTCCAAAATTTGGATCGATATAAATCAATCAAAGACGGCAAATTACTTAGCTATTTAATAATAGAAGGCTAAGCAAATTATTATAAATGAATTTGTATCTTTATTTCACGTTAAAGAACGAAGAAATGAATGCCAAGAGTCGTCATAAACAAGCTAACGACGCAGAGAAAGGAGAGAGGAACAAGAAAATTAGGGAGGAAAACCTGGGCAAAAATCATCCCCATGTGATTTCCTCCCAAAACACCAACAAAATTGTATTTTTATTAACTATGCGACCTTCCAAGTGGCATTTCTTGTATCTTCAAAGTCTTCACAACACTCAGCTAAGCATTGGAATTGATTGCTAACTGAAGTGATTTTTTCTTGTTAAAGCTTGTCTTTGGGTCTGGAAATGCACTTGAGGGATTTTTGCTGCTCACTTCACATTCAGCTGAACCAATGTTACACTTTTAAATATTCGATGGGGGATCATTCAATTAAATAACTACTTCCTTAGCATGAAAAACTTTCTTTTCCTTATTTTATTTTTTCCTTCCCACAACCTTCTACCGATTTTGTTTCCTAACAGCAGAAAATTTTGCCTTTGCTCCTTGTATTTTCTTTTTCGTTTTGCTTCACTAAATCCTCATTGTCTTTATTATTTTCATCATTTTTTAGCATTTTCATACTTGCAAGCAGATGTCTTGTGCCTAATATTTTTACAATATATACATATATTAGATTCCCATAGGTAACTTACTTGAATCGTTTGCACTTTTCCATCCATCCACTGAACAGTAAATTGTTCACTTATTCTTGATTTGGATTCACTTCAATCATGCACTTGGCATATGAAATTCTTTCAAGTTTCTCTGTATATTCATCCATACAAAGGAGTTTCCCAATTCTACTCGTCAACCAGTTAATCCCCAAATGTGAGAAAGCTTATATTATGTTTTCAAAGTTGTAAGTGAACGCAGTGGTTGTTGTTTGTGATAGGTGCTTGATCGTGGATTGGCTGCTTGGTCGTGGAGTGGATTGGATTTGTGCAGTGAAATGTGGGTATATTCCATTGTAATTGAAGTTGATGTGCAGTGTGATGGTGGCGGAGTTGTATTGGGAGGAGGAGCAAGTTGAAGAAGTGAGGTTGGTGATTAGTATGGAGTGTGAAACCATGATCATTTGAGATGACATATGATTCTTTTGTTGCACCAAAAATGAAATGTATTATAATTTGATTGAATATCACAATGACTACAACTGCTTTGATTTGGTTATTTGGTTTGTTTGATATATTGGTTCGTTAGACAATAATAATGTAATGTTTGAATTGCTTATAGTGTATTGTAATTTATATTCTATTATTTATATATATCTGTTTCTTGCTATACTTACAAAATTTATGTAGAAATTAATTTTTTTTGCTACACCAAACTGTTTCCAAAAAATTTGCCATTACAACGACGCTATTTTATAGCACCGGAGTAATGTCTATGCATTACCCCTCTCCTGATACTTGGCTTGCGCCATTAACAATAATTTTATCCACTTATACAACAATATCAAAACCATATACAATGTCAGAACCATATACAATATTAGCACCAAGCTATAAATTAAGCAAGGATAAAAAAATCCAATCATATTGAACCTCTACCAAGTTACATGGTTAATCTACGACTTTATTGAAGAAGCCACTTGGTTTTGTTATAATGAATACACCAACGAATTTTTACTTCAAGGACGACTGGGACAGTTCATTTGATTGTAAATTCATCTTTTCAAGATATTAAACACTTAAAGAAAGATCAATCATTGCAAGAAGAACTAATTTTTACTGCACAAATATTATTAGGAGCCGCACATCTATTCCCATTAAGTTCGTACTTTAACATCCATGTTCATCTAAAATAAAATCATTGAACTCTCATTGAAACCATTTCTGTCTACAAATAATATCTCTGTCATTCAATAAGATAAAATTAGTCTACAATATATCTCCGACGTTCAATAAGATAGAATTAGACTATGATATAATGCTGAAATTTGCTGTTTTTATACATGTGCAGTAATATGTGGAACAGTTTTTATTCATTTAGTTTACTCTCGAAACTTTAATTTTGATTAAAGCTCCTGGTTTCAGTAAGGCTACAAGCCCCAAGTTGAATTTGATTATTCCCCAAAACACAAACATAACACATGAATCACATCATTCAGCCCCAAGTTTATGCCTCTTAGGCAGCAACATAAAGCTAACAAATGAAGCAGACCCATTATTTGGAGCAGGACTTACTCAAGTATATCAGCAATAACATTTTAAATTATAGTTGCTCAACATTACAATGGAGTAAAAAAAACTTTAAAACCAAGGCATTAAAGTATTGTAACCGAACCTGAACTAGGGTAAGAAAAAACTTACCGAGTTTACCCACTATGTAGAAGCTCTCCTCAACTGGGCTAGCGAATTGAAGAAAGGAAACACTTAATTGTATTCGGCTGAACTTGCAATCAGAATATTCGACTCAGCTTAATCGAACCTGCAATTCATTCACTAGGTTAATATATGAACTAAGAACCTAGAAAAAAATTAAATTATGGCATCATTTTAATGGCATAGGTGACAACCTGAAGACAAAACGATGAAATCGACTGAAATAAAAAAAAGGGAGGGAGAGTGTGCGTTTTGGGGAAAATTTTCCCACGAAAAGAGGCACGAAATTTAATACGGCTACAAGCCGTATCAAATATTAATACGGCTTAAAGCCGTATTAAACAATTTAGATATGGCTATAAGCCGTATTAATATTTGACACGGCTTGTAGCCGTATCAAATGCGCCGCCTACGGCTGCGCCAAAATCCTCTCTATGGTGTAGTGATTAAGGCCTTACATTTTCCACCTTAACACATATATAGTGCCAATAGTCTATACAGAGCCATCGTACCTCTAGATCGGGAGGCTACCATAAATACTCCATAGGTACGATACAAATCAAAACTCGTACAAGACGCGCTAGGATAGGTGACACTGCACAACTAGGCAATGCCAGGATAGATATACCAATTACGCATCCGGACTGGCGGTAACGCATAACATCCACTACCACCCACCTCGAGCCACACTCCTAAAAATCAAAGGTGCACCCAATCAATCAGAAAATAATAGAATGGTATCAAAGAAATGTGTACGATCAGAGGAGCTACCTCATTGGCCCGGAATCGCTCCTGTTTTAGCCACCTTATACCAACTCATAAGAGTTGGGCCCACTTATATACCTCAACAGAACGTCGCCACCATCCTACTTCATTATGGAATCTCTACCACGTACACAGTTGTTAAAGTGGTTTTCGGAGTTGGCAGGGAGTATGACAACTTTTGATCCCGGTCGCTTTAACAACCAAACATTATTATAACACCGCAGTCATTTCAAAATAGCTATACTTCAAAATCAAAATATCATTGCCATTTCAAAACCACATCTATACGATATCATTTCCATTTCAAAACCAAATACGATATAATTTCCATTTCAAATATATCCATTTTCAAAATCATAATACTTCCAAAGCTATAACACTTCCGAAACCAAAACACTTTGAAATCATAATATTTTGGAAAACCTTAACTTTGAAATCATAACTTCCACCCTTAAACAGTTTAGATATTAATAATAGTATATATAATAAAATAGTTTATAAAGTAAAATAGTTTATAAAAAAGTATAAGTTAAAATAGTTTATATTAAAATAGTTGTATATTAAAATAGTTAGTATATTAAAAATAGTTTATAAAATAATTTATAAAGTAAAATATAAAATAGTTTTGATATAATTTAAAATATTTATATAATAAAATAGTTTCTTCAAATTTAACAAATCAATTCCAAATCACTCGAATTCCAAAATTCAAATGAAATCCTATCTCAAATCATCAAATTTCAATTCAATTCAATTCAATTTCTCAATAAACCATTTCAAATTTGTATCAACTTCAAATACAAATTTGAACCTCAAATAAACCATTTCAATTTCCATATATTTCAAAGCTTTAAATATTCAATAATTTAACGGGTTTCACTACGTACCGGACTTCACAACACAGAATTGAATATACCGTATAGATAGCGCGATGAGACTATCAAAATGGTATACAGATGTCAGTGGTACGATCATCCTATCAAAAATCGATAATCGGTACAAAAATGCTGCTAATTTGCCAGAAATAAGATAAACGGAGCAATAGCGATTCAAATTTTGGAAAATGAAAGATAACGTCTCACCCAAAAGATGATTTAAAAATTTTCTATAGAAAAATATTCCGGTTTGGAAAAATAATTTATTATCATCAAATTTAACCGATTTAAATTGAAATAGAATTACACAAGAAAAATAAACTTCCATATTATCTGAGGAAAATTTACCATTTGCTATGTTTAAATAGACGTAATCCGGTATCAAATTTATATTTCTAAATTTTATTATTTAAAGTTTCACAAAATTCAATTAATTAAAATAAATAAAACCACTAAAATTTTCGGGTCGTAAAGCTAGCTAATGAAAACATTTAAACCTTCGAAAGTATCCATTTTGATCCCATTGAAAGTAACCGTTTCGTTACCAAGTAAACCCTTTCATTCATCGAGGGCGAAAGGCCAAAACATTCCTTTCGAAACCATTTACATATACCTTTCGAAACCATTGAAATATCTTTTCCTTCGAAAGCTACAACCTTAGATATCTTATCTTTAAAACCTTTAAGCATAGCCTTTCACAATCATTGAAAAAACCTTTCCTTCAAACCTTTCGAAACCATTGGGGAACCACCCTATGGAAACCTTCCATAAAAACCTTTCGAAAGCATTTGGGTTCAATTTTAAAACATGTGGAAACACCTTTCGAAACCATTCAAAACCATCACTTACGAAACCTTTGGGTTAACCTTTAAAAACCTCTAAGGGTCACAAACAACCGAGTCAAAAGAGTTGGAAAGACAAAACCTAAGTAAAGAAGTGATGGTTTCGAAACTATCCTTCCGAAAGCATTGGAGAAGTGGCAGGGTTTTATAAAACAAAATCAACTCTTTTGAAGGCATTGCTTCGAAGGTAGAAAGCGACAGCTAAGGCTTCAACCTAGTTGAAAGCGATTGTTTGAAAACAAAGGTGCAACCTCTTAAAACCATTTCTTTAATCCATTTGATCTGGTCGAAAACCAACCAAGTCGAAAGCACTATAGTCGAAAGCAAAGTAGGTTCATTTTAAATTTAAAACAAAGCCGTGCTTCAACCCTTATGGAACCACTGGTTTCGGCCTTGTACCTTCTACCTTCTTTCCAACTCGCTGTGCACCAAGTCTTTTATGCTATGTTGCATTGGTTTCAATAGTACTAAGTTAAAGGCCATCCAGGTCAGAAGCAGGGTTCCTAAAGAGGCGAAACATATGTTTTACATGTAAAACAGATTTTTAGCCTTTTTAAGTAATCTTTTTAACTAACTTGCCTTGTTTGTCTAAATCTTATTGGTTGCAAATTTTCTTTCCTAAAAGAACTGCTGAAACTTCAGAAATAAACACTTTAATTTATTTGCAAATTACCCCTTATCCTTTTATAAATATATAAAACACTTAAGTCTCATACCTTAAATAATTTTATATAGTCATAATTTAAATAATTTTATATATTCATCATAACACTTACACTTTGGAAAATCCTACAAAAATTCTAGTAAATCCTTTCTAATATGTTTTCTAACATATGTAAAATTCATAACCCAATAAATCATTTTCCTCGCTATATCAAATCCATGTAAATTCAGAAAATTATGAAAATTTAAACCCATCTCTAAAATAACATTCTCGATCTATATCTAAAATCGCAAGGTATTTGGATGTCATTAAATATGGTTTTCACGCCAAAACATATCATAAAATCTATATGAATGAGCATAAATTGTCAACAAACATATAAAAACATTTTGTCCTTCTAAATCATGGCTAAACTATGCAAGATAAATTCAGATTTCATTAAAACTGAAAACATTTAAGAAATAAGAGATGTATTCATTGTTCATCTTAGCTTTTGAGATTTAAGGATTTGAGATTTGAGTGAATTTGATTGTTGATTTAGCTTCTTCCTTTAGCTTTCTTCTTATTGTTCTTTAAAATGGTAGTCAGCCTCTACTTGATAAATTTTTGTAAATGAAATGAAAATGTGGAAGTAAATTCCTAAAGGTTTAGGGTATAAGAATATCCTTATTCCAAATTTGCCCTTATCTATTACTTTGTCGGTTTTATTTCATGTTATCTCATTTTGATTTACACATTAACATGTCACGGCTGCCCTTATCAATAACGAGTTTCAATCCCCTAATCATCATATTACATTATTTTATTTTATTTAGCTAATTAAATATCCTAAATAATGTTACTAGAAATATGGGGCGTTACAATCTTCCCTCCTTTAAGAATTTCGTCCTCGAATTTACGATAAGGTACACAACAATCAAACAAAAAGGAAAAACATACCATCAAACAAATCAGGATAAGCATCTCCATTCCCGCTCTCAGTCACCCAAGTACATTGTCTCTCTCCGTTGCTCTATTGGACTTTCACTAATTCCACTATCTTGTTCCTTAATGTATACTCATCTCTCACGACTATACGAATCGGCTTTCTAACTATAGTAAAATCTGGTTCTACTACTAAGTCATCTAACACAGTCGGTTCTATAGTAGTTTCTGGATCCTTAACACACTTCCTCGGATGAGATACATGGAAAACATCATGGACTCCATCCAAACTACTCCGTAAATCTACTTTGTACGCAGGTTTCCCGATCCTTTCTAAAATAGGAAATGGTCATACGAATCTCGATACTAACTTCCCGTCTTCTCGAACCTAATAACACCTTTTAGTGGCGATACTTTGACGAAAACATGATTTCCAACAGAGAACTCTTAATCTTTCTGTCTTCTATCAGCATAGCTCTTCTACCTATATTGAGTTTCCTTCATTCTCGCCCTTATCATCTCAATTTTCTCTACAGCTTCTCTTACCAAGTCGGGACCAAGGACTAATCAATTTTCGGTCTCTAACCGACATGTGGGAGATTTGCATGTCTTCCATCCAAAGCTTCAAACGGTGCCATCCCTATACTAGTTTGGTAACTATTGTTATACGAAAACTCGATTAGGTGTAGATGGTCTTTCCATGATCCCTCGAAGTCTAATACACAAGCTCTTGACAAGTCTTCCGAGATCTTGTTAACTCTTTCCGTTTGCTCATTTGTCCGTAGATGGTAAGCGGTACTCATCTTGAGCTTGGTTCCTAAACTCTCCTGTAGACTTTTCCAGAACTCACTAGTGAATAAGGAATCTCTATCACTAACAATACTACTTGGAATTCCGTGCAGTCTAACCACATTCTTCATAAATAAATTAGCCAATACAGGTTTCGTCCTATTTGACTTAACAGGAATGAAATGAGCACTCTTGGTCAATCTGTCCACTATGACCCGTATACTTTTATTTCTTCTATTAGATATTGGCAACCCGTCTATGAAATCCATAGAAATAGAATCACACTTCCATACCGAAATATACAATGGCTGAAACAACCTACTTGGCTTCTGATGCTCGGCTTTAACCAGCTGATAGTTCAAATATTGCTTCACCCATAAGTATACATCCCTTATCATCCCTTCCCAGAAGAAACTTCTCTTCATATCCTGATACATCTTCGTTCCTCCTAGATGAATGGTGAACTTCAAACGATGGAATTCCTCCAAAAGTTCCTTCCTAATGTCTCTCACATTCAGAACACATGATCTTCCTTTTTTCCTCAACCACCCGTTCTGGTCAATACTTAAATCTTTTAGGTTATTAATCTCCGTTCCATCCCTTAACTTCCTTATCCTTTCAGCCAACACTGGATTCTCTTCCTATTTAGAACCAATCTTCTCAGTCAATACCAGTTGGACTTTTAGAAAAGATAATATAACATATTTTCCACTGGACCCAGCCTCGGATCTCCACTGCACTCTGCAAGTCGACAACGCTTCGAAGTCTTTCCATTCTACTATCATAGCCGACACTCCATTTTGATGCTTCCTACTAAGTGCGTCTACAAATTTGTTGCCCTTTTCTAGTGTGTATTCAATACCAAAGTCATAAACGGCTAAGAATTCTAACCACCTCTGTTACTTCGTATTCATCTCCTTCTAAGAAAAATGGGATGTAGTAATCATTCACCTTAGGTTTGTGATTATAGATATGATATTTGATGTTGAACAAGTTGATTTACTTTTTCTTCTTGAAATCCTAGCTTTATCTTCTCTTGAGATTGAAAATGGTGGCCAGCCTTAGAATATTTTTGCCTAAGAAAAATGAAATGAACGTGTGCTTGAATTCCTACGGGTTTAGGGTGTAAGTTCTATCATTTTCCTATTTCGCCCTTCCTTATTTCCTAACACTTTTATTCATTTTATCTAGTTTTGATTTACATTTAACATGGAACGGCTACCTTCGGTTAAACCAAATCTTAATCTATTAATCACCTTACATTATTTTATTTTACTTAGTTAATTAAATATTCTAAATAATGTTACTAACAATATAGGGTGTTACAGTAGGATTCATTATTTGTAATGTTCAAAACATTAAATATAATATCCTCCTATGTATTATCGTGGGGTAATATATTCAGGGATTCTTGGCTATATAGAGTTGTTTCTGCATGGGATTGGATAAATTCCTGCATGCAATTTTTCTCAACAACTTGCAAATTGTTATCCTTTTCGATATACACATGCATTTTCTTATCCTTTCCACTCTGACAAAAGGATGTGCCGGGGTATTTTGGGGAATTTGATAGAATTCATTAAATAGGGTATCAAGTTCGTATGCTTTCTCTGATGCCTTATCAATATATTTGGAAATTCTAGAATTGTTACACTCCTGCACATCTAAATATCACCCTCCCCTTCATTTATAACTTTCTTTGCTTTAAGATTATTTATGACATCCCTTGCTTTAAACTCATTTAATATTTCACAAGTCTCCATACTTTCATTCTGCTCAATTAAACGTTTAAAACAGTTATTACAATGCACAATAAACTCTCCCTCTTCATTACTAACAATATTTTCTTTAAACCTCAATCCTTTCTTCTCTATTGAAATGTGATCTTGATCTTCTTCTTGTTCTCCTACATTAATGTCATCAATGTGACTGCCTATACTTCCATTAATCTAATTCACTTCATCAAGTTATCCTTCCTTGTCTTATTTGCTTCCCCTCCCTTTTCCTATCTCAACCCTTCGCCAATTTTTCTTGTCAACTTTACTTTCCCAGAGATCAACATTTTTCTTTCCTTTATCTTTTTTGACTTCATTTTTGCCCTTTATCTCCTCAACTATTTTCTCCTCAAACATATAAGTTTCATTAGTGTTCCCAAACACTTTGCATCTATTACATATCTAAGGCCTCCATTGATAATTAACTTATACATACTGCTCAGATCCATCTAGCACACACATAGGGAAACTTTCAACGATTTCAACATTTGGTGTAACCGTAATTAGAACTATGGCATATGAAATCCTATCAATTTATCTTTGCATTCATCCATACATTTCATTTTACCCAATCTGCTAGCAATCCAGTTTATTCCCAAAGGTGATCATGCTATAATTAGGATGTTGGAGAAGTTCATCCAGATCAGTACAGACTTAATACTACCATACATATTACCATCCTCTTGATTCCAACATTTCACAATAAACAACTTATTTTTAACGAAAATAGGATCACCTTCACAAACCATCCTTTTATCCTCCTTTAGAAAGCAGAAATAGAAATAAACTTTAACATCCCTTATCTAGAGGCCCAAAGCTAAGCACTACAAATGCTGCAACCATCCATAGTATTAACTTTTGGCGGCTAGATACGGCTATGTTAATGGTGTCCATAACATCAAAAGCACATGAATATGAAACAAAATCATATATATCCCAAACAATATTTTACTGATTACAATTCAAAACTTATGTTTCACATTCAAATTACATAAATATGCCTAGAGTGACATATGATGCCCTTGGTTAACCAGAGTACTATATAGACATATATGTCTTAAATACGACACAGCCGAATAAAACAAAACAGAATAGCAACTCCTAAATAGCTATTCTTAGCCATCTACTCATCTCCGAAGCTTTATTCGTCATCCTACTAGAATCTGAAAAACTTCAACCCTCATCCTACTCAAATCAATTTATTAAATACCCGAGATATTAAGGAGAAAAACATAAACTTTGATTCGAAAGTAAGTCTTAGTGCAATAATACTATACATCTCGGTTATTTGATATTAAGTGAGTCCACGCTGCTTAGCGGAATGGGTTTCCCTTCACTAATATTCTTTTAAAACATATCTTTTTCAAACCTTTACCCTACAAACAAAACTGGTTAAACTGTAGAGCATTTTATGTAAACATACACATTAGGCAACAAATGCACTTTCTGTCTGAACATTATAGTTTTGTTTGGCTAACTACTAACCTTTGGCTGACTCGGGCCTACCAGACAGTATAATCAAAATAATCTAACACAAGTTAGACACTCCTCTTCTGGACCTCTGTCCCTAATTTATCATCTTTCAAGGTCACCTGATCCTAATGTTTTTGCGAGTTCACTGATAACCAGTCTATATACAAATATATATTCCTTTCTGTATGTAATCATAATTTCCGTCTTACTTGTGACAAAGCCCTACACATTGAAAATTTGGACTAAATTAGTTGGGGATAATAACTAATGTATAGGGTGCGAACCTATATCATTACCATTTCCCATCTGGTATTCTAATATCTTAGTAATTTTACTTAGGGTAACCTTCCCTAAATTTTTCCTTGAAAACTTTTTTCATCTCAAATTGATTTAAAACCTTTAAACAAAAATCAGACAAGGAAAATATATACTTTATGCTTTACTCAAAATACCTAGCCATAATATATATATATTTTATGCAAGTCTAGTTGATGAAAACATTAAAACCTTTGAAAGTATCCATTTTGATCCCATTGAAAGTATCTATTTCGTAACCAAATAAACCCTTTCTTTCATTTAGGACGAAAGGCCAAAACCTTCCTTTCGAAACCATTTACATAAACCTTTCGAAACCATTGAAATATCTTTTCCTTCAAAAGCTACAACCTTAGACATCTAATCTTTAAAACCTTTAAGCCTAGCCTTTCAGAACCATTGGAAAAACTTTTCCTTCAAACCTTTCGAAACCATTGGGGAACCACCTCTTGGAAACCTTCCTTCAAAACCTTTCGAAAGCATCAAAACATTGAACCTTTCGGAAGCATTTGGGTTCAATTTTAAAACATGTGGAAACACCTTTCAAAACCATTCAAAACCATCACTTTCGAAACCTTTAGGTTAATCTTTAAAAAATCTCTAAGGGTTACAAACAACTGAGTCGAAAGCAACTCTTTCGAAAGCCAAAACCTAAGTAAAGAAGTGATGGTTTCGAAACCATCCTTCTGAAAGCATTGGAGAAGCGGTAGGGTTTTTATATAAAAAAAAATCAACTCTTTTGAAGGCATTGCTTCGAAAGGTAGAAAGTGGCAGCTAAGGCTTCAACCTAGTCGAAAGCGATTGTTTAAAAACAAAGGTGCAACCTCTTAAAACCATATCTTTAATCCATTTCACCCGATTGGAAGCCAACCAAGTCAAAAGCACTATAGTCGAAAGCAAAGCAGGTGTATTTTCAATTTAAAACAAAGCAGCGCTTCAACCATTTTAAAACCCCTGGTTTCGGCCTTATACCTTCTGCCTTCTTTCCAACTCGCTGTGCACTAAGTCTTTTATGCTATGTGCATTGGTTTCAATAGTACTAACTTGAAGGCCATCTAAGTCGGAAGTAGGGTGCCTAAAGAGGCGAAACATAAGTTTTACATGTAAAACAGATTTTTATCCTTTTTAAGTACTCTTTTTAACTAACCTGCCTTGTTTGTCTAAATCTTATTGGTTGCAAATTTTCTTTTCTTGAAGCACTTCCAAAATTTCAAAAATAAACACTTTAATTTATTTGCAAATTACCCCTTATCCTTTTATAAATATATAAAACATTTAAGTCTCATACCTTAAATAATTTAATATATTCATCAGAACACTTTGGAAAATTCTACAAAAATTCCAGTAAATCCTTTCTAATATGTTTTCTAACATATGTAAAATTCAGGCCCAAATTACTTATAGCTTAACCGTAAATTATTTATAACCCAATAAATCATTTTCCTCGTTAGAAAGATAATATAAAATCCACGTAAGTTCGGAAAATTATGAAAATTGAAACCCATCTGTAAAATAATATTCTCGATCTATATCTAAAATCGCAAGGTATTTTGATGTCATTAAATATGGTTTTCACGTCAAAACATATCATAAAATCTAAATGAATGAGCATAAATCATAAGCAAGCATATATAAACATTTTGTCCTTCTAAATCATGGCTAAACTATGCAAGATAAATTTGGATTTTCTTAAAACCAAAAACATTTAAGAAATAAGAGATGTAGTCATTATTCACCTTAGCTTTTGAGATTTAAGGATTTGAGATTTGAGTGAATTTGAGATTTGAATTAGCTTCTTCCTTTAGTTTTCTTCTTCTTGTTCATTAAAATGGTGGCCAGCCTCCACTTGATAAATTTTTGTAAACTAAGTGAACATGTGGAAGTATATTCCTAAGGCTTTAGGGCATAAGAATATCCTTATTCCAACTTTCCCTTATCTATTACTTTGTCTATTTTATTTCATGTTATCTCATTTTGATTTACACATTAACATGGCACAGCTACCCCTATTAATAACAAGTTTCAATCCCCTAATCATCATATTACATTATTTTATTTTATTTAGCTAATTATATATCCTAAATAATGTTACTAGAAATATGGGGCGTTATAATCTCCCATCCTTCAAGAATTTCGTCCTCGAATTTACGATAAGGTACACAACAATCAAACATAAAGGCAAAACATACCATCAAACAAATCAAGATAAGCATCTCTAATCCTGCTATCAGTCTCCCAAGTACATTGTCTCTCTTTGTCGCTCCTCTGGACTTTCACTAATTCGATTGTCTTGCTCCTTAACCTCTACTCATCTCTCACGACTATACGAATTGGCTTTCTAACTAGAGTAAAATCTGGTTCTACTACTAAGTCATCTAACATAGTCAGTTCTATAGTAGTTTCTGGATCCTTAACACACTTCCTCGGATGAGATACATGAAAATATCGTGGACTCCTACCAAACTACTCCGTAACTCTACTTTGTATGCGAGTTTCTCGATCCTCTCTAAAATAGGAAACGATCATACGAATCTCAATGCTAACTTCCCCGTCTTCCCGAACTTTATAACACCTTTCAGCGGCGATACTTTGACAAAAACATGATCTCCAACAGAGAACTGTAAATCTTTCTGTCTTCTATCTGCATACTTCTTCTGCCTATAGTGAGCTTCCTTCATTCTCGCCCTTATCATCTCAATTTTCTACAGCTTCTCTTACCAAGTCAGGACTAAGGACTAATCAATTTTCGGTCTCTAACCAACATGTGGGAGATTTGCATGGTCTTCCATACAAAGCTTCAAACGGTACCATCCCTATACTTGTCTGGTAACTGTTGTTATACGAAAACTCGATTAGGTGTAGATGGTCTTTCCATGATCCTCCAAAGTCCAATACACAAGCTCTTGACAAGTCTTCCAAGATCTTGTTAACTCTTTTCGTTTCCCCATCTGTCCGCATATGGTAAGCGGTACTCATCTTGAGCTTGGTTCCTAAACTCTCCTATATATTTTTCCAGAACTCACTAATGAATAAGGAATCTCTATCACTAACAATACTACTAGGAATTTCGTGCAGTCTAACCACATTCTTCATAAATAAATTAGCCAATACAGGTGCTGTCCTATTTGACTTAACAGGAATGAAATGAGCACTCTTGGTCAATCAGTCCACTATGACCCATATACTTTCATTTCTTCTATTAGATATCGGCAACCCGTCTACAAAATCCATAGAAACAGAATCCCACTTCCATACCGGAATATCCAGTGGCTGAAGCAACCCACTTGGCTTATGATGCTCGGTTTTCACCAGGTGATAGTTTAAATACTGTTTCACCCGTAAGTACACATCCCTCATCATCCCTTTCCCAAAGAAACTTCTCTTCATATCCTGATACATTTTCGTTCCTTCTAGGTGAATGGTGAACTTCGAATGATGGAATTCCTCCAAAACTTCCTTCCTAATGTCTCTCACATTCAGAACACACAATCTCCCTTTTTTCCTCAACCACCCATTCTGGTCAGGACTAAAATCCATTAAGTCATCGATCTCCGTTCCATCCCTTAACTTCTCGATCCTTTCAGGCAATACTGGATTCTCTTCCTATTTAGAAGCAATCTTCTCTGTCAATTCCAGTCAGAATTCTAAACAAGATAATATAACATATTTCCCATTGGACCTAGCCTAGGATCTCCACTGCACTCTCTAAGTCGACAACACTTCGAAGTCTTTCCATTCTGCTATCATAGCCGACACTACATTTTAATGCTTCCTATTAAGTGCGTCTGCAACTTTGTTGCCCTTTCCTGGTGTGTATTCAATACCAAAGTCATAAGCGGCTAAAAGCTCTAACCACCTTTGTTGCCTCATATTCAGCTCCTTCTAAGAGAACAAATTCTTCAATGACTTATGATCCATATAAAGCTCAAACCTCTCCCTCAAAAGGTAATGTCTCCACACATTCAAAGCAATAATCACTGCAGCTAACTCCAAGTCATAAGTCCGGAATCTTACCTCATGCTGTCTAAGTTGTCACATAGGCAATCACTTTGCTTTTCTACATTAACACTGCTCCTAATCCAGTTCCACATGCATCGGTATAAACTACCAAATCTTGATTACCCTCCGGAATAACTAATATAAGCGCATGGGTCAATAAGTGTTTCAAGCACTAAAACGCTTCCTCGCACTTATTCGTCCAAACAAACTACACATCATTTTGCGTTAGCTTGGTCATCGGTGCTACTATCCGTGAAAAATCGCTTATAAACCTCTTTAATATCCAACCAATCAAAGAAAACCTTATATCTCATTGTTTCTGGTCTCTTCCAACTATTCACTGCTTTGATCTTAGTTGAATCTACTACCAATCCTCTTTTCTAAAACTACATGACCAAGAAACTTCACCTTCATCTTTCTGAAATGACACTTCGGAAACTTCACCTTCAGTTGATGTTCTCTCAAAGTCTCAAGAACCACTGTAAGATGAACTACATGCTCTTTCTAATCCTTGGAGGATATCAAAATATCATCTATGAACACAAATTTATCCAAATTCTCTTTGAAGATTCTGTTCATCAAGTCTACAAAGAATATCGATGCATTAGTTAGTTCGAATGGCATAACTAACCATTCATATGATCCATATATGGTCCTAAACGCCATCAAAGTTATACTATCTTCTGCTACTCTAAGCCGATGGAAACCTGTAGCAAATTTAACTAATAAAACATCTTGGCTCCACTCAACTAATCGAAAAAATCGTCAATTCTAGGCAATGGATATCGATTCTTTATCGTCTTCTCATCCAACTTACAATAATCGATATATAACCTCAATGATCCGTCCATCTTCTTAGCAAATACTATGCTCCCCAAGGTGAACTACTAGGTATGATAAAATTGTTTCCTTCCAAATCCACCAACCGCATCTTCAGCACCCTCATCCCTGTAGGTGTCATCCTACTTGGCGGTCTACTAACTGGCTCTGCTCCAAGCACCAAATCTATTCGAAACTCAATGACTCGTTTCGGTGGCAATCATACTACCGTCTTGAAGACATCCGCGAATTCTCTAACCATGAAAACTCGATTCAACTTGTCTTCTAAGTCCATAACTCCCAACAAAGCATTACATCATAGCTAGGGCTTCCAACGGTATATATAATCCGAACAATAAAATCAGGGTGTCTAAGTGATATTTTCCTATCATGGCAAAATATTCTAGCATCATACTTACTTAACCAATCCATACCCAATATAATTCTGAACTCTACAAAGACAAATATATGCAAACTGCAAACAAAGGTGTAAGCTATCGAGTCAAACTCTAGGTGGTCACACTTCATCCTAAGAGTCACATACCCTCCTATCGGATTTGCAACTCTTAAGGAAGTAACTAAATATGTGGGTTCCAAGTTAAGCTTATCTACTAAACATCGAGATATAAAAGAATGAGATGAACTAGTATAAAAAAAACGCTAGCAGACATATCATGGATCTAAAGCGTACCTCCCAATAATAATTTCCCTTTCTCTTGTTCCATTGGCCTCGAGGTAGCTGGTTCCAGTGAAAATACTTTTCCTCTCCCATCCTTTGCTGGTTCCTTGCATTGGTTCTTATAGTGGCCAATATGATCGCAATTGAAGCACGTGATGTTCTTCTTTCCGATCACTTCCTTCACCTTTCCTGTGCGGCATTCATTAGTAGAGTGCCCCTTCTTGTCGTACTTGTAACAAACCACTTCAGACTTTCCTTTCTTCATGGCTCCACCTTTCTGAGCACTCTTATGAAAGAATTTCCTCTTCTGACTTTGCCCACCTGGACTTCCTTTGCCTTACTCTTCTCCAACAAATCAAGCATCTTCTCATGTCCTAAAGCCATATCTACAACCATATCATAAGGGTCTCTGATATGAGGTAATGTAGCCCTTACCAACTCAGTCTCCAACCCCTTATGAATTTCTCATTAATCTTCAACACAATAACTACAGTATAATCCATACCTAGCCAACTCCTCAAATCTTCTAGCATACTCCAAAACAGACATCCCCCTTGCTCCAAATCAGCAAACTTCTTGAGCAAAGCAGACTGTGCCATCACAGACATGAACCCCTCCTAAAACCTTCTTTTAAACTCAGCCCATGTACTCTCATCTTCATTTACTCCAGCCGTCACATTATTCCACCAAAATAAAGATGCTCCCTGAAGCTGTCCGAAGCAAGCCTCCTTTTCGGCTCATCATTGAGCCCCATGTCTATAAAGATCCTCTCATAGCGCAACAACCAGTTCCCTATTTCTATAACATCCTCAGTTCCAATAAAGTGCTCCCTTCCAAGTCAAGCATAATCTCTGCCCAAAATAGCATAATGGTTGACTGCTGGAGCTTCTTGAACTCCTACTCCAACATTGCCTCCAACTACTCCAGCAACAATTCTAGCTTGCATCATGTTCACCAAAAACTAATACATAGCTCCCATACGTCGATCTTACTCTAATTCCTTAGGATTAAGTTTTCAAAAATCATTTTAGTTTGGAGTTTTTTCATAAACTTATGCTCTGATACCAAGTTGTAACATCCCATATCTAGAGGACCAAAGCTAAGCGCTATAGATGCTGCAGTCATCTATAATATTAACTTCCGGTGACTAAATACGACTATGTAAATGGTATCCATAATATCAGAAGCACTTGAATATGAAACAAAATCATAGATTTCAAAAACAACATTTTACTGATGACATATTTCAAAACATATGTTTCACATTCAAACTGCATAATCCCATAATCGTTTCTCAAGTTCAGATAAAATATAATTATTACATAAATACGCAAAGAGCGACATACGATGATGCCATCTTGGTTGACCAGAGTACTATATAGACATAACTGTCTTAAATACAACACAGCGGAATAAAACAAAACAGAACAACAACTTCTAAATAGCTATCCATCAGTCACCTGCTCGTCTCCGAAAGATTTATTCGTCGTCATACTAAAACCTAAAAAACCTCAACCTTCAGCCTACTCAAATCAATTTTCTGAGCACCTGAGATTTTAAGGGTAAAACATAAACTTCGAGTCAGACATAAAGCCTAGCGTGAATAATACTACACATCTCGGTTATTTGATATTAAATGGTACCACGACGCTTAGCGGATTGGGTTTCCCCTTACTAATATCCTTTTAAAACATATCTTTTGTAAACTTTAATCCCGCAACCAGAACTAGTTAAGTAAAGAATTTTATGTAAACATACACATCAGGCAACAAATGGACTTTCTATCCGAACACTATAGTTTTGTTTAGCTAACTACTAACCTTTGGCAGACTCGGGCCTACCAGACAGTATAATCAGAATAATCTAACACCTGTTAGGCACTCCTCTTTTGGGCGGTCTGTCCCTAACTTATTATCATCTAGGGTCATCTGGTTCTAATGGTTTTGCCGGCTCACTAATAACCTATCTGTATACAAATATATAGTCCTTTCTGTGTATAATCATAATTTCAGTCTTACCTATGACAAAGCTCTACACACTGGAAATTTGGACTTTATTAGCTGGGGCTAATAGCTAATGTATAGGGTGTGACCCTTACCAGTCCCTTCTAGTATTCTAATATCTGAGTCATTTTACTTAAGGTACCTTCCCTTAAATTTTCCTTGAAAACATTTTTCATCTCAAATTGACTTAAGACCTTTAAACCAAACTTAAATAAGGAAAATATATACACTTTATGCTTTACTCAAAATCTCCTTGCCATGTTATATATACTTTACGCAAATCTTGTTGATTAAAACATTTAAACCTTCGAAATCAATTTCGATCCGATTGAAATTATCCCTTTCGTAGCCAAATAAACCATTTCTTTCATCTAGGCCAAAAGGCCAAAACCTTCCTTTCAAAACCATTTACATAATCCTTTTGAAACCATTGAAATACCTTTTCTTTCAAAAGCTAATACCTTAGGGATCTTATCTTTAAATCCATTTTGCCTAGCCATTCGGAACCATTTGAAAAACCTTTCCATTAAACCTTTCCAAACTATTGGGGAACCACCCTTTGAAAACCTTCCTAAAAAATATTTCAAAAGCATCGAAATCTTTAACCTTTCGAAATCATTTGGGTTAAATTTTAAAACATGTGGAAACACCTTACGAAACCATGCAAAGCCATCTCTTTCGAAACCTTTGGGTTAATCTTTAAAAATATTAAGGTTCACCAACAACCGAGTCGAAACCAACTCTTTCGAAAGCCAAAACCTAAGTAAAGAAATGAAGGTGTCCAAACCATCCTTCCAAAAGAATTGGAGAAGCGGCAGAGTTTTTATAAAACGTAATCAACGCTTTCGAAGGCATTGCTTCGAAAGGTAAAATGCGGCAGCTAAGGCTTCGATCTAGTCGAAAGCGATTATTTAAAAACTAAGGTGTAACATCTTAAAACCATTTCTTTAAACCATTTGACCCAGTAAGAAGCCAACCAAGTCGAAAGCAAAATAGGTGCATTTTCAAGTTCAAACAAAGCAGCGTTTCGACCCTTTGGACCCCCTAGTTTCGGCTTCATACCTTTCGCCTTCTTTCCAATTCACTGCGCACCAAGTCTTTGATGCCATATGATTGGTTTCAATAGTACTAAGTGGAAGGCCATCTAAGTCGGAAGTATGGTGCGGAAAGTGGTGAATCATACTGTTTGCGCCAAAATTGGTCACAAACCTCGAATACCGTGAAAGCACCAGTGTATGAATACAAATCAATAATATCCAAACACAAATCTCAGATCTCAGCAAACATTAAACAGCAATCCAAAAGTAAAGAACAGAGACACAAGTTTTATAGTGGTTCGGCTATCTCCGGCCTACGTCCACTCCAAAGTTTTTTATCCTTTTTATTGATTATCCTTGATGATTACAGATAATTACAGCAGTTACAAAGTCCAAAACTCGAAATAAACAGCAGTAATGATGTTACGGAATGATTCTGGCAGCGTCCGGGTGTCCTTTCTCTCTCCAAATTCTCCGACCCCTTTTCTGAATGACCAGGGGCTCTATTTATAGGCGTAGGAGGCTGATATTTCTCCTAAAAATCCGGTAGACCTCTTCTAGCAAGTGAGGGGGGCCCATGCGCCAGGCCTCAGGAAGTTGGGCCCACTTCGGGATCGATTCGAACTCCATTCGAATCGATCAAGAAATCATCCAATTGAGCTGAAATTTGGTGAGACATTCTTCAACATGTATGTAAGCTCCTATAAAAATTTCATTGCATTTGGATCAACGGTTTGGAAGATATGATGGATTCGAACATGGGGTTGTCCGTTGCCTGTCGCCTTCGAACCCATGCTTCGAATCCATCCTTCGAATCCATCCAAAGCGCGTGCGTATCGATGACGTGGTGCTACTTCTCTGGTCGATCCATCTTCCTCGCCGAGTTTACTGGGTCGAATCCTTCTTTTACTCCGAGTTTTACTGGGTCGAATCCTTCTTTTACTCCGAGTTTCAATGGGTCCGAGATAGTGGATTCGAAGGTGTCCGTTCGAATTGATTGGGGTTAATTGATTCGAAGCTGCGTGATGGATTCGAAGGAGCCTAGGTTGTCTGCCATCGATACGAACGTATCGATTCGAAGCATGCCATTTCTTCCCATTCTAACCGATGCAAACTTTATTGAGATGAATCCATGATGATCGATACGAAGTCCTTCATCGAGTCGAACAAACACCTGGTAGATGCGAAGTCATTGATCGAATCTGTGCTTATCGATGCGAACTCCATCGATTCGAAGCAATTCCTATGTGCCGTGCCTTCGATCGATTCGAACCTGATGGGTTCGAAATGAACAAAAACCTTGATGGGTTCGAATCTGATGGATTCGAAATGAGCACCATCTTGACCCCTCGATGGGTTCGAACCGCCATGCCTTTCCTACCTTGCATCGATCATAACTCCTTCATATGAACTCCGATTAACCTGAAATTTGAAACATAGCCTTTTCTAATCCTTATCATCATCTCCAATTAATTTCGTCCTGATCGGAGTTCAACCAAATTTTGACGATATCGATCATAGCCTTTTTTCCAACCCTGATATCCATCATTCCTTGCCAATTTGTCGATATTCCAGTTTTGACCAAAAATGGGATAACACTTTGCCCCCCAAAACATGCCTTGTGACAACAAGGCGTGTTTTGAATAGTTCAGAATCCAATATCCAAAGTCCATAGCCATATCGCCAGAGTCTTTCATCCTTGACTGCTTCGAGTCGACGCCCAATTCCAAATCCCATAACCAAAGCCTTAGCCAATTCTATATCCATTCGGACTCGACAGCCGAGTCCTAAACCATCCTTATCCAATAACCAATAACTGAATCCAGGGCCTCTCCGGGTCCTTGCCAAGCGCAATCTACACCTGACGGTCGTGATCCAGTGTCCCTGGATGCTAAGCCGGCCTCATCGTGTTCTTGTTGAGCATAATCCACACTTGATGGCCTTGGTCCAGTGTCCCTGGACGTTGAGCTAACCTCTTCGGGTTCTTGCCAAACGTAATCCACACTTGACGACCTTGGTCCAGTGTCCCTGGACGCTGTACATTGCCATGGCTTAAGTCCTAAGCCGAATCCTGGTCTCTCCGGACCCCTGTTGAGCATAGTCCATACTTAACGACCTGAAAATAACAATTGATAATACAGGGCCTAAGTCCTAGGCCGAATCCTGGTCACTCCGGACCCTTGCCGAGCATAGTCCATACTCGGCGACCTGAATGAGTCAATTTACCACGTTCGGGCAAAGTGACTCACCCCTTACCAGGCATAATCCATGCCGACGACCATTTATCAAAAACCAGATGAAAATCCAATCAAAATCCAATCCAACATCCAAACCCAAAAAATCCAAATCCAAAACCAGAAAACCAGAAAACCAAACCAGCATTCAAAACCGGAAACAATCATCCAAAGAAAAATCTAAATCAAAAGAAAGCAAAACCAGGAGCTCGATCCAAACTCCAAAACCAAAGTCCGAAAAGAAAAGTAGTGTCCAATCCAAAAGCAAAAGATAGATTTCACAAACCATAGCCTTGCAATCTATCATCATTCAGAGCATGCCTATGGGCTATCTCTGTCCCCGTACATGTGTAAATGACTTGGTTGCTTGCTAATAGTTCGCTACTTATTCATATTATCCTGATTAGTGGATGATCAATCGACCATCATCCCTGGGTCTCCCATCATCACGGCGAGAGGTTGTCGGTGGTTGCTCCTGCTCCACCGTTGCATTCCGAGCTCCGACATACTGTTGTAACTGTCCATTCCTTACATGCTCCTCGATTATATCCTTCAAGTGCCTGCAGCTGTTGGTGTCATGTCCGTCTAAGTCATGGAAGAGACAATGCCTCCCTGATGCCCGCTCTCGTTCGGAAGGCTCTCTCCTGGCTGGCCTTTGGTAGGGAAGGCGATTCCGAGTATCCATATATATCCGCTCCAGCGTCTTGTTCAATCCTGTGTATGTGGAAAACTTTGGATCCTTCCATCGCCTCCTAGCGTTTCCAGAATCATTATCCAATTTCCTTTTTCCTTTGTCTTTATCCGAACCACCGCTGGATATTGCTCCAACCTCGGTTACACTAACCTTTTTCACCTTTAAATCCGTACTTGCATCTTCTTGCCGAAGGAACCTTTCTGCCTCGTGAAAGAATTCGTCGAGATCTTGTGGGGGATCTCGTATCAGAGATACCTTGAAATCCGAGTTCTCCCTGACTCCTGATACTGCTGCCATTAAAACCATCGATGGATCAGGCCGATCCACCGAAGCGACTGCCGCACTGAATCGAGTTAGAAAAGCTCTAAGCGATTCATCCATTCTTTGCTTTACCGATGTCAATGTCATCACGTTCTTCGGTCTCTTGACATGAACCCGAAACTGCCCCAAAAACCTTTCCACTAATTCCCTCCAAGTCCTGATAGATCCTTCTTCCAGCTGCCTAAACCACATCGCAGCTAAGTCCGTCAAATACAAAGGGAAGCATCGGGCCATCACCTCCTCCGATGCCCCCAGCACCTCCATATGTCTAGTGTACCTCATCAAGTGATCTGTTGGATCTGCCTTGCCATCATATACCTCCACGCTAGGCAACTTAAACTTAGGTGGATTCTGAGCCATCCTTATTTGTCGAGCAAACGGACTCTTGTTCACTCCTTCCAAGTCTCCTTTGGCCAAACCACCTCGCACAGTTTTCCTAATCATCTCTACCAACCCAGCGTTGTCTGTCGGGGTTGCCCCCAAGGGAACTCCGGCACATACTCTTCATGTGGCTCGTTAGTAGCAACGTTGGTTCTAGCCTGTTGAACTCCTTCCAGAGGTCCTCCTGTGTTGGATCATGTGGGTCTGCTCCCAAGCCCTTGTTGATTGCTTTGTGGCTCTGCATCCTGTCCTCCATTGGGTTCCACAACCCTGGTCCCTTGTCCTGCATCCACAACGGCTGTTGATGTCCCTAGATTATGCAACCCTGCGGCTCTCATTTGCTCAAAGAAAGTCTGCATCATTTCTTGTTGGCTCTTCAATAACCTCTCTTGCAAAGAATTTTCCATAGCCTCCATTTCATCCCGGGTTACGTAGATTGAAGCCTGTCCTTCCCCAGCTCCGGAGGATGCTTGTTGACTCCCTTCCTGTTGGCTTCTCTCAGCCCTCTGCCTTCTACTATTTTGCCTGGTCATTGTCCTTGAATACAAACTCTTTAAAATCTTCAAATCCAAACTTCAAATCCGACGTAGCGGGTGCTAGTCCTTCTCAGTGAAAGCACCAAAGTGTTTGCGCCAAAATTGGTCACAAACCTCGAATACCATAAAAGCACCAGTGTATGAATACAAATCAATAATATCCAAACACAAATCTCAGATCTCAGCAAACATTAAACAGCAATCCAAAAGTAAAGAACAGAGACGCAAGTTTTATAGTGGTTCGGCTATCTCCGGCCTACGTCCACTCCAAAGTTTTTTATCCTTTTTATTGATTATCCTTGATGATTACAGATAATTACAACAGTTACAAAGTCCAAAACTCGAAATAAACAGCAGTAATGATGTTACGGAATGATTCTGGCAGCGTTCGGGCGTCCTTTCTCTCTCCAAATTCTTCGACCCCTTTTCTGAATGACCAGGGGCTCTATTCATAGGCGTAGGAGGCTGATATTTCTCCTAAAAATCCGGTAGACCTCTTCTAGCACGTGAGGGGGGCTCATGCGCCCGGCCTCAGGAAGTTGGGCCCACTTCGGGATTGATTCGAACTCCATTCGAATCGATCAAGAAATCATCCAATTGAGCTGAAATTTGGTGAGAACATTCTTCAACATGTATGTAAGCTCCTGTAAAAAATTCATTGCATTTGGATCAACGGTTTGGAAGATATGATGGATTCGAACCTGGGGTTGTCCGTTGCCTGTCGCCTTCGAACCCATGCTTCGAACCCATGCTTCGAATCCATCCTTCGAATCCATCCAAAGCGCGTGCGTATCGATGACGTGGCGCTACTTCTCTGGTCGATCCATCTTCCTCGCCGAGTTTACTGGGTCGAATCCTTTTTTTACTCCGAGTTTTACTGGGTCGAATCCTTCTTTTACTCCGAGTTTCACTGGTTCCGAGATAGTGGATTCGAAGGTGTCCGTTCGAATCGATTGGGGTTAATTGATTCGAAGCTGCGTGATGGATTCGAAGGAGCCTAGGTTGCCATCTGCCATCGATACGAACGTATCGATTCGAAGCATGCCATTTCTTCCCATTCTAACCGATGCAAACTTTATTGAGCTGAATCCATGATGATCGATACGAAGTCCTTCATCGAGTCGAACAAACACCTGGTCGATGCGAAGTCATTGATCGAATCTGTGCCTATCGATGCGAACTCCATCGATTCGAAGCAATTCCTATGTGTCGTGCCTTCGATCGATTCGAACCTGATGGGTTCGAAATGAACAAAAACCTTGATGGGTTCGAATCTGATGGATTCGAAATGAGCACCGTCTTGACCCCTCGATGGGTTCAAACAGCCATGCCTTTCCTATCTTGCATCGATCATAACTCCTTCATATGAACTCCGATTGACCTGAAATTTGAAACATAGCCTTTCCTAATCCTTATCATCATCTCCAATTAATTTTGTCCTGATCGGAGTTCAACCAAATTTTGACGATATCGATCATAGCCTTGTTTCCAACCCTGATATCCATCATTCCTTGCCAATTTGTCGATATTCCAGTTTTGACCAAAAATGGGATAACACATACGTTTTACATGTAAAACAGATTTTTAGCCTTTCATAAGTAATTTTTTTAACTAACATGCCTTGTTTCTCTAAATCATATTGGTTGCAAATTTTCTTTTCTAAAAGCACTATTGAAATTTCAGAAATAAAGACTTTAATTTATTTGCAAATTACCCTTCTCCTTTTATAAATATATAAAACACTTAAGTCTCATATCTTAAATAATTTTACATATTCATCAAAGCACTTTGGAAAATTCTACAAAAATTCCATTAAATCCTTTCTAATATGTTTTCTAACATACATAAATTTCAGACCCAACATTATTTATAATTTAACCGTAAATTATTTATAATACAATAAATCATTTTCCTCGCTAAAAAGTTAGTATAAAATCCATGTAAATTCAAAAAATTATGAAAATTGAAACTCATCTCTAAACTAACATTCTCGATCTATATCTAAAATCACAAGTTATTTGGATGTCATTAAATATGGTTTCACATCAAAACATATCATAAAATCTATATGAATGAGCATAAATCATCAACAAGCATGTATAAACATTTGTCCTTCTAAATTATGGCTAAACTATGTAAGATAAATTTGGATTTCTTTAAAACCAAAAACATTTAAGAAATAAGAGATGTAGTCAATATTCACCTTAGTTTTCGAGATTTAAGTATTTGAGATTTAAGTATTTGAGATTTAAATATTTGAGATTTGAGTGAATTTGATTTTTGATTTATCTTCTTCCTTTAGCTTTTCTCCTCTAGTTCTTTAAAATGGTGGTTGGCCTTTACTTGATAAATTTTGGAAATGAAATTAATGGGTGGAAGTAAATTCCTAAGGGTTTAGGGTATAAGAATATCCTTATTCTAACTTTCCCCTTATCTATTTCCTTTGTCTATTTTATTTCATGTTATCTCATTTTGATTTACACATTAACATGACATGTTACCCCTATTAATCACAAATCTCAATCTCCTAATCATCATACTACATTATTTTATTTTATTTAGCTAATTAAATATCCTAAATAATGTTGCTGAAAATATGGGGTGTTACATAAACAACTGTCAGACTTAAATTTTATGCTTCCTTTTAATCTCCTTCTTTTCTTTAAATTCTGGATAATAATTGTGTACGAGAGAGGCTTATCCAAGAAAAATCCAACCACATAGTCACCTCAAATTTTCCTGCTAGCTTCAATGGAGGAACTATGACACCGCTAGTATAAGTTAACTCCATCTCTATTAGCATTTACTTGCCTGCATTCCTAGGAAGTTTCTTGTTAACCTAAAAAATGGATCAACACTGCGGATTGACTGTGAAAGCACCAGCTCTGTTCTTACAAAGCAATGATATAGAGAATAAATGTAAAAAAAGCAAAAATAGTAAGAAGATTTTTATAGTGATTTAGCTGTTAATGAAGTCTACGTCTACTTTATAACTTTTAGTATTGACTTATTATTGTTACAAGATGAATTGGATTACAAATTCATTGAATATCCTAAGTTAGACTAAGTCCCTAATGCTGGAGTTCACTGGAGAATCATAGCGAACTCCTTGGATGACTGTTGTAAGGGAGGAGAAGATTGAAGATAGTTTTATGTAGAGTACCAGTGGACAGTCCAGAGGATCCCCTTTACATTGTAGATAGGTGAGTATTTATAGAGGTTGTAGAGCTCTTGGGTTAGGCCTTCTTGCCAGATCTTGCAAATAACCATAGGAAAACGCATTGCAACTTTCGACATGAACTGAGCTAACTTGATGGATCACTAGCGATTCATAGGCTATGGATCGCTAGTGATCCATAGCTTTTGGCTCGGTAGCGATCCAACGGCTTGAGATGCTTTCCTTTACCTTCTACCTTAATGTTCATGGCGATCTGGCGAAATAATATGGATCGCTAGCGATCTATGTGTTTAACAGATTTATGGACTTTGTCTTTTGGGGTGCATTTGTTATCTTGTTTTAGTGTCCTCTATGTAATTTCGTAGCATGTTGCCTTTTTTCGACGACGATCCACATACTGGTTGCATTAGACTACTGATTGAACTAGACGAATGCTTGCCTCTCGATTTAACTTGCTCAAAATCCTATCAAACTTAGCCATTGTCCTTAGAATACCCATTGGACCATGATGCAAGTGAATACATTGATCCATGAGGCAAGATTATGGATCGCTAGCGATCCATCACCTTTGTGTATTTTCGCTTTCCATTTCCCTGATTTCTCTTTTTAGTTGCTCTAGTCTTTTTGGTCGGCTCTTGAGCTACTCTAACTCGACCAAGCAGTTCCGACTTCCTTTGGATTTTGGGGGTAAAAAACCCAGATAAAATTTTCCTTCCCAGAGTATGCCTTCATTGAAAATAAGGCGTGCTATGGAAGTAATTTCTTTCTAGTTTTGCTTGGCGAGGTTCGAGTAATTGTGTTAAGGCCACACAAATTTGACTTTGGCTTTTCAGTTGCTCGTTAAGTTTTGACCTAAACTGTCGTTGCTTGTCATAACAAACCATGTTTTATCCCATAAATTTTAGAATGCCTTGAAGCAGATCATGTATCTCGCTAGATAAATTTAGGATCGACTTCACGTGATTCGATGGATCGTTAGTGATCCATAGTCAATGGATCTCTAGTGATCCAATGACTTAAGCATTTTTCTCGAGTAATCTCTTATTTAACTACCCCAAGCCAATCCATCACCTCACTCCCATCTTCTTTCTGCAAACCTAACCTACCTTTTTGACTCGTCCCAATTCTTGAACGATCCGTAAATCCAACCGCTCCACCACCTTCGTCGATCATCTATCTTCGGAGTTTCTCACCGTTGATCGATTTGAGGCCCACCGTTGCTTCGACTTCGCTCCTAGCTCCTTTTGGATCACCGTCGAACAAACCCTAACTCCATCATCTCCTTCCTTGGATCATAACCGACCCTCCTTGCTTGGATTGCTGGGTTGAAAACTCTGACCATCTTTACCTATTGATCCTTGATTCATGGTGGGTAATGCTGATTCTGACATACGTTTAGCGATTTGACGGCGGAGTGTAATGGTGATGATTGTAGTAAAGAGTTAGAGTTGATTATGATTTTATGAAAGAAGATAGTAAATCAAGTCTTGAGTTCTTCAAGAAATGACACATGGGACTTGCCTTGGTGTCTAACATGTTTTGTTGTCTTCATCTGTAGAATCAAAATTTACTTGTACTAAGTTACATTGCCGATATAACACGACACATCACGAATATGTTTTAACCCTTCCGAAGGGAATAATGGCTTAGGATAGCGTCTCGCAAGCAACTTATGTTGTTGTCTCCTTACGAAGAATTCGGACTGGTCTTGCTTCTTGCAGATTCGGTGTACCTGTACTGGGAAGAGCTTTCCATGTCGCTTCGTACAATGGATCCATTATCGATCTTTGATCGACAATGGGTTAGTGCAAAAGAAATAATTTCAAAAAATTGATACGAAACCCTTTTTCATTGTTTACTATGAGCAAACTATCTACACGGGATTGAGCGTTTGTAGTATTCAAGACACCGAGCTCATCCCCCTAGATAACACAATGCACTTGCCTCGATATATACTTGAAATCCGATGTGTCGACATGACCGATATTCTTTCAGAATTCAAGTGTTATAGAAGAGTTTTTTAGTTAAAGGTAGAATTACCTGACATCTTTGGACGCAAGTCCTGTTATAAATAATGAAGTATCCGTCTTCTCATCGTAAGTCCAGTGGAGGAAGTCCAGCACTTTTAGAAGCCGAATCATTGTCTGTTGCCCCCTTCCTCTTTTGCTTCGTGGCCTGAAAATGGTCAGCTAGTCCCAGTTGGTCTGGTTGTGGACCGAACTCCATAGAATTGCAAAGTTCTTCTTAACCCGTCAGAGAGATCTTCCTTCGTAATCTATGCCAAGGTTTTGCATAACATTTGCTTGCAACATGCCATTTCGAAGGATAATGTATGCCTAACGAAGAAGAATGAATTCACCCATATGCGGCCTCCGAGATACATGGCTTGTCATCGATATATATGCCTAAATGGAGCAGTTCCTCCTTTCAGTGACTTCTTAAGAGAAACTCTTTTGAACTTGGAAATTGCCTCATTCCAAATTCATCCTAACAGGTATGTGATCTTGACTTGCCTACACGTTCTATTTATATGGACATTTAACCATGCTCCAAGTTTCGACGAATTTAGAGATTTCCACTCGTTTAAGAGGAGAGACGAGTGTCCATTCCTTGTCGTCATTGAGGCCCAGAGAAATTGCAAGATCGTGCTGCAACTTCAAAGCAATTTTTTCCAATTCAAGACTCGGTACTTCTTCGTTAGATGTCTCAAAGGGTTCAGTCGCCTTCGGACGACGGAGGGTAAGTTCTCTTCTTTATTCATTGAATTTTGAAATGTTGCTATGGAGTTTCTAACAAGTCAAATACTTCCTATAGTTATTCCAAAGCCAAATAAAGACTTATCGCTTGATCAAATTTTCCATACTCTGAAGGCTGTAGATGCCGAGGAGAGATCAATTAGATTTCTGCTGATAGATGAAAATTTGCTCCATTATGGGCTATTGCATCCAGGGAGATCAGCCATAGCGGTTGAAGTTCCATCTCCTTCCTACTTCAAAATACGAATGCACTCCACTTCTTCATTACATGGTTCTGAAGAGGGAGTTTTTCAAGAAAAGGAGGGATGTCTAGCGGGTCAGCTAAAGAGACTCATGAAGGAAGAGATGTCATGACTAAAGCTAGCTATCCGGCCAAAATGTCCCTTATTCCAGAGGAAGAAGAAGAAGAGTTCAAGCAATGAGAAGGCAAGGCTGCCATGGCAACAGAAAAGGAGGAGGGTGAAGTTGAGAGTAGATGTAGCTATGATTCCTCCTCTAGTGATGATTATTTTGATGCAAGTTCTGGTGACAGAGACTCTGAATCATATGATGAGACTTCGAGGATGAGTCCCGTTCTTCTGGATTCACCTTACCGAGAGATCCATAATAAAGATGCTCCAACAGTAGCCGAGCAACATAAGGATTCCCCAATTAAATATGTCGGCATAGACTTCGGGGATTTGAGAAATGTCTACGTGGATATTGATGAATTTATAGGGGAAGATTTCAAATTTGAAGAGATGTCACCTCGCTCGGGCCATGTTGCACCAAAAATGTGTTCGATTTCTATCACAATGGCTGCCCGATCTAGTTTCTGACATCATTTTAAGCACCCTGGACACATTACACGTTTCACTAGGATCACATTCACTAACACAGACATTATTCAAGCCTATTTTCCTTTAATAAAGCTCTTTATTTATTCTTTATGTCATGTACCATAAGATGATGTGGCCTTTATGATGATCTCGAGGAATTCGCCGATTCACAACGTTGGTCAAAACGATCCAGAAGTCATCATCAGCCTCACGAGACCGATGAGGAATGGAGAAAGCAAATGGACTTGGAGGCTGAAGCTCGTTTTCGAGATGAGAGGGAATGGGGTCGAACATACCAAGGTGGCAATAAGAAGAGAAAAAATCTTGAAGAATGTGAGGAACCATCTAAGAAGTCAAAGGTCGATCGCGGTTCTCATCCTTCTACGCAACAGGCCTTTGCCCTGACCCCAACTTCCGTCGGTCTTGAAATCTCGATTTACTCTAGTCAGGGTTCGTCTTCATCTCAAGTTCCATTGTCCAACGTGGCGCTCACTCTTGGTTCTTCACGCCTTCACCAGAGATCGGCTTACACTCTTCCGTCCGGTCCTCCTAGACTTGAAGCAGTGCTCCCCTGGTGGTTTTTAAAAGGAATTAAGTTTGACCATGACCTTCGCCCAGTCCGCAAAGATTCCCATATGCCCCACCTTCAAGCGGTCCAAAGTTATTTAGAGCAAGCCGAGGGATAGGAAAAATTATGCAAGCAACCAGCTGATACGAATCACAATAACTACCAAGAGATCCTCTCCTTTGAATCAAAGAAGGATGACTTCGAGAATGTTTGGCGAAATGCGATGCCAATATTGAACTACTGGTATAAGAAAGGGACGCGATGCTCCGGGAGAGTAAGAATAACACTGGCTTGCTGAAAGAGCTAAAAGAGGCCCATGTGAAAGTAGAGATCATCTTTCGAGAAGAAATTAAAAAGGCCCATGTGGATGAAGTCAAGTTGAAAGAGGAGCTCGAAGCTCGCAACACAATTATTGAAGTCCAGAAGAAGACTATTGCTGATCACGACAAGATTGTTGAAGGGCATAACAAAAAAATCATGGATTATGAAGGGATCGTGATGTCCTATGATATGACCATCTCCGATCAAGCCTAGACGATTGCCTTACTCCAAGAAAGAGTTGTGCAGCTTAGCGATGACAAAACTCGTGTTGAAGTTGAAAAGATGCCAGTTACGGTGAGTTATTTGGAGCTACTGGACACCTTTGAGAGGAAAATGCAGAAGATGGATGATACCATCCTAAACTTCTACGTCAACTCCATGTTGCATCAGGTAGTCTCAGTTATTTGGGCCCCAATTTTCCATGCACTCTCGCCATGGTTTGGGAGCAAATTCTGACCAATTTCCAAGATAGAGGGGATGTCTACATTGAGCGGGAGCTAGAGGATGCCTACCTTAATAAGGAGTCAAAGAAAGAAATGATAGACGGCCGAGAGATCCTACAAATTGAAAAGGAATAGGAAGTTGCCGATGTGGTCATGACTGCAACTGTTAAAACATTGTTGAAGCCCTTTATTTCTGGACCTGGTGAATCGTCAAGATAACCTCACAATTAATAGGCGAGTTTTGGGCTCGAAGCTTCTCCGCGGATTGTGTAAAAGAAGGATAAGGCAGTGAATATGAGATCGATATTATTAGCCACTCCTCTGATGCAGCTAACCTTCTTGTTTCCCCAAGTTTAAGAATTTCCAGCTCATGCTGCAAGAATAAGATGAACATAACTGCTTCATTTTTTATCTTATAGGTCCGTCCTCCTTGCCTTTTGATCAACCGGTTTCTTCGATGCCCGGTCCCGTCGTTACTTCAACCACCTCAGTGCTTGTCTCTATAGTTGCTCCGGCTATTGCGTTTGTGTTTGGTTCACGGTCGGGACTAGAGTCAGAGAAGATCGTTGTATTACATTGCTTGGATGACCTTTCTAAATCTTTGGAGGGCGACCTTACGGTAGCCAAAGCTCGAGAGCAGGAGGTCTAGACCGAGCAGCCGCGTAAGTCCAAACAACAACTGGTCGTCGTTAAGAAAGAAAAGATCGAAGCGATAAAATCCTCGAAGATCCCCATGAATCCCGGAAGCGCAAGACGAAAGATGAGTCCTCCGAGAAAGTTGGGGAGCAGGGAGGAGATGCCGGCATCAAGGAGATAGTTGATATCACCGACAACGACACTACCCCTGGCCAGGATCCTGAATATAAGCAAATACTTCCAACTAAAGGCGGGAATAGGAGCGGCGGGAAGAGGAGTTGAGATGTCCGGATGGCAGTGGAGCTGATTTTTAAGACATTTTGTTTTGTTTTGTTTAAGGTCAGAGTCTGCACTTACTGCTTTTGTTGTAGCATCTGTATTTTTTTGTTGGCCGATATTGTGTGGGTACGGCCCTGACATTTTGACTTTGAACACAAAATATTATAAGCAATACAATGCTGACATTTTGATCATAATTTTACCTGTCTACTTATCTGTGTTTCATGCACTTATGTCAATTTTATTTGCTACTATTTTGTTTTATCTAGTCCTATGTTTATCACTAAAATTATTTATTTGGAGCAACAGAACTATGCAGTGTTTTGTTTTTGAGTATTTCTGTTTTAGTATCGACGTGTGCCCCACCAGTTCATGGGCTGTTTACTTTGAACACCTGACAAACGACTTGTTAATCCAAATATTTATTTATTATTGTCTTTTTATCACCGGTCTAGCTTTATGGTTCCTATCCTTGGGAATTTATGATTTGAACGACTTAATTACAAATATATTGTTGGTCAACAAATTGAATTATCTACCGATTTATAGCATTTTGACTTTGTTAGATTCATGCCTCATTCTCCCGATAATGGGAATGGGTTGATTCTTGTTATTACTACAATGGTCGAGTTTTCTCGATATCGCTGGGGAAATACCGGTGCTTGAAAGTCTGCACGGCTTACGAAATGCATGGATTTTTGAAGTTTGCGTAGCTTATGGGATGCACGCCTTTCTGGACCGATATGACCCATCGATCCAAAGCGGTTTCGAAACTTCTCGCGTTTCCAATCTTTGGAAAGTGTGAGGAGTTTATGCTTTTAAGAGCATAATTCCACGGCTCAAAAAGGTAGTGGGTGCCTTATGGGATGCGCGGCTTTGATTTGAGCCTTCTTGCTGCGGCCAGAGGAACACTGATTCTTAGAAAGCGGGTACCGTCGGTCTAAAGGTTTGAGTCGATTTGCTTCTATTGACCCAGCAGGTAAGTGGATCATAATTGAGCATGATTCCACTATCTCAAGCAGAGATTAAATGGTTTTGAGCCGATTTCACCGGTCTACCCAACATGTTACTTTTATGAACGCGGTTTTATTAGTTTAGAAAGCAAAACAATTTTATTAAGAAAGGTTGGGCAAATTCTGCCTATTTACAATGCTTCCGACATTCTTAGAGGATTTGTTTGTTGAAAAGTAGAAAGTACATATGATAGTTTGAAGTAAGGAAGCAGCGATTCACTATTTCATGCTCGAGGAATTTGCATTTCATCCACGGTTGTTAGTTTGAAAGTTCCATCCCCTAGCTTTTGATTGATCACATATGGCCCTTCCCAGTTCGGCATGAAGGCTCCTTGTATGGGATAGACTCTTTTGAGGACAAGGTCTCCCACTTTAAAGGTTTGATTATGAACTTTGGAGTTGATGTACCGTGTGACCCTTTTTTTTGTGAGCACCGATCCTCAGTTCGGTCCCGCTTCTCGTCAATCATATCAAGCGATTCGAGTAGGAGCTTCTCATTTTGCCTTCGATTGAAATTCTGTCTTTGATGGAGGGGACTTCTAGTTCTATGGGGACCATTGCTTCTGAACCATATGCCAAAGTGAACGGGATATGCCTGATTTCTACTTTGTGTGTTGTTCTATAGGCCCATAGTGCGAGTGGAAGTTCATCGACCCAATTTGCTTTAGCTTTAGCCCGCCGCGTTTTGATAGTGGACTTGACAATCTTGTTTATTGCTTCCACTTGCCCTTTTACTTGTGGATGAGCAACTGTGGAAAAGCTTTTCTCGATTCGGAAGCATTTGCAAAAGTCTTTGAACTTGGAGCTTTCGAATTGGGTCTCATTGTCAGTGATGATTTTCTATGGCATGCCAAGCCTACAAATGATGCTTTTAGTAACAAAATTAATAACATTCTATATGGTAATGGTGGCCAGCGGTTCTGCTATGTCCCGTTTTGTGAAATAGTCCACGACAACTATAGCATATTTAGTCCCTCCTTTAACTATCGACAACATGCCAATTAGGTCAATTCCCCATATTGCGAACGGCCATGGGCTGACCATCTACGTTAGGTCTGTTGACGGAGTTTTATTAATCTTGCTGCTTCTTTGGCATCGATCACACCGAATGGAATAATATGTTGCATCGCAATTTACCGTTGTCCATAAATATTCCTATAGAAGAATTTTCTTTACAACGGTTTACCCTCTAGTATGGTCTCCCTAGTCGCCTTCGTGAACTTCAATCAGGGTCCACCGAACTTTGTCGTCGGTCAAACATTTGAGAAAGGGGTAGAGAACCCCCTTCGGTAGAGTATCCCATCCTGTATTATCAATCGCAGTGCCTTTCGGAGAATCATTTTCCACTGATTTCTTTCCGCGAGAAGGGTTCCTATAAACAAATTGTCTTTGATATGCGTCATTCACATTTCTTGTTCGACGGGGTTTTCAACAATCCAGCTGATATCCATTTCGCTTATACTTTGGGGTTCAGGGTCTCAACCGGGGCTAGTTCCAACAATTGAGCTTCTCCGGAGCTGGCTAGTTTGGCTAAGTAATCAGCCTTCGTGTTTCGCTCCCTTAGGATGTGAGTTACAGTGTAGTGCTCGATGTCTTGCAGCCACTCTTGTACTTTAGATAGATAAGGGCATGGTTCTCCCCTCGATCCTGGTATTCACCTTTCACCTAGTAGACGACTAGTTGAGAGTCGCTATAGATGTGAATGGACTTTATTCTGAGTTCCTTCTCAACTTTCAGATCTGCCATCAATGCTTTGTATTTGAGTGGATTGGGTTTCATTCCATATTTTCGGAGTATTTCAAACATTTCGGCGAGATTATCTAGGTGATTGGTCACTACTCATGATTTCACCAACATGTCATTCACATAGACCTTCATGGTTTTTCTGATCTGACACTTGAACATGGTGTTTACTAATCTCTGGTAGGTTGTCGCTGCGTTCTTTAGACCGACTGGAATTACCTTGTAGCTGTATAAGCCTCGGTCGGTGGTGAAGCTAGTGGTTTCTTGGTCAGGCTCGTGCATTAAGATCTGATTGTAGCCAGAGTACGCGTCCATAAATGATAGCAGTTCATCCCCAGCTGTTCTGTCCACAAGCTGGTCAATTCTTGTAGTGGAAACTATCCTTCAGGCAGCCTTTGTTTAAGGCCGAGTAGTCGATGCAAGTTCACCATTTCCCATTGGACTTCTTAGCAAAAATCGGGTAAATACCTATTCGAGTTAGGTCACATCATGGATAAAACCATTGGCCATCAGTTTGTCTACTTCTTCTCTCAATGCCTTGGACTGCTTGAGGACCAGGCTGTGCCTCTTTTGCTTTACCGGTGTAAACTTAGGGTCAATGTTAGGCGCATGGCAACCAATTTCTGGCGATACCCCACACATATTGGAATGTGTTTAAGCGGACATGTCCAAGTTTGTAGGAGGAAATTTGGTGAGTTCTAATCGCATCTTGTCTAAGGTGCTATCCAATTTTGAAGACCTATGTTGGGTCATCCATATCGATAGGAATAGACACCGTATATTCTACCAGTGCTGCACGTTCCTCCCCTGAACTCTTCTTTCTAGGGTCCAAAGCCTGGTCGAATTGGCTATGGTCCCTAAGCCAAGTGCGGCTCTATATTTTCTATTCAGCAGGTTTGCAAATATGGAGAGTTCTCCCTATATTTTTCTCATTTTCTTTTCTTTTGGATTCGCACGGTTCTGCAATGTAAAATTCTTTGGCAGCCCATTGATCTCCTTTGACTACCGTGGTTCCCTTTATCATTGTAAATTTCATGGTAAGGCGCCGTTGGGCTAAAGTGATTCTAAAATCTGCCAACGCGGGCTGTCCCAAGAAACCATTGTATGCGGAAGTTTCGTCTATAATTACGAAAGTCTGGATGAGGGTAACTCTTCGGTCAACCTTCCCATGTTCTATTGGCAAGTCAATCGTCTCGACGGCTTGTTTGGGTTCACCGGTGAATCCTTGGACTTTTGTTTGGCATGCAAATACATCTTTCATGCTAATCTTTATTTGGTCAAAGGTACGTTTGAAAAGAATATTCACAGAACTACCGTTGTCAACCAATACTCGTTGGACCATGGTGGGCCCGATCCCTACCGTCACTACCATGGGATCGAGATTTAGAGCTTCGTTCCTTCGGTATCTTGATTTTGAAATACTATATCACCATTTAAAGTATTCCACTGCTTGGCTGGAGCTCCATCTTCGATTGCGAGGCACGGATCCTTAGGAGTGTGCTTTAGAGAACTCGCATACTTCTCCATTTCTCCCTATCTTCTCTATACGGGATATGGTCCTCCAGATATTTTTCCAATGATGAGTCTCTGGTTGGTTCGCTTAGATCCCTCTTCGTTGGTTCCAACTTGGTTTCTTCGATCCCTAGGAGCTTGGGGAGCCACGGGTTGGTCGGGATTTTGCGATTTTCTCACATATTGTTGAAGCTTGTTTTCCAGGATCAACTCATTAATCAAGTTCTTTAGATGACGGCACTTAATTGTGTTATGACCATGCGCCTAGTGGAAGTGATAGAACTTCCTCGAGTGCTTTTATTGTTTAGTTTCTTCTTCTTAGAGGTTTTTTTATACTTCTCTATCCCTTGTGTTGCGAATAGATGTTTTTTGGAGTATTATTGAGCGGGGTAATCCTCGGGCCTTCCCATCATTCATCGGTTGTAGCTAGTAGACTTCCTTTCTAACTCCTACACCTCTCCCAATCTCAAATATTGATTCGCCTTACGGTTGAAGTCCTTTCTAGTGGTAGGTTGTTTCATTTTGATCCATTTTTCGAACTTAGTTTTAGGGTGGATGGCGCAGACCAAAGCCTTGAAAACCATATCCTCGTTGGGATTGCTTACCTTTGTCACTGCGGTATTAAATTGATTCATGAAAGACTTCACAGATTCATTTCGTATCTGGAACAGGCCGGACAAGGACATCGTATCTTTAGGCCGTGTTGTGTGAAATATGACTTTATCAAGGACTCTTGTTGCTAGTTGGTTGAAAGTGGAGATGGATCTTGGTGGAAGTCTAGTGAACCATCTGCAAGCATTTCCTTCCAGAAAAATTGGGAAACATCTACATCAAATAGCATCCGAATCATTTGCTGCGTCCATGTACCAATTGTACTCGTAAAGATGGGGTTTTGGGTCTTTTGTTTTGTCATAGGATGGAATAGTTGGCATAGTAAACTTTTCTGGGTGCACCCATTCAAGATCTCCTAAGTGAAGGGGGTCTGACTTGGAGCGTGTGACAGCCCGCAAATCCGTACCCCTTGAATCAACACTATTCTATACAAATTGACTCAAATGGCGCAGAAATACGAACCATTAGGGTTAAAGAAGAAGAGATAGAAGAAGAAGAAACTAAACAATATCAGAATCTCACAGTCACAGCGGAATAAAATATAATAGTAAATATATAACTTTACACAAAATGAAACCATATCAGTTTATATACATCATATCATGAGTATCACATACATCAACAATCACAAATCAGACATACCATACAATCATAGCAGCGGATATATATATAGATACATATAATACGTCTCGGGCTCCAGCTCCTCTCCTTCTCCAAAGCATCCTGACCTGAACAAATAATACTCGGTCTGACCCGAGCATTATAATGAAATAACACCCGAGTCAGTCTGGAATACCAGCTGATACTAAATATGCATCCAACTTGATTATTAAAGTTGCAAAAATCCTTTGAAAAACAAAAGCATCTCGTAAGATCACGCCACAAATAAACATGTCGGGTTTTTACCTTACGATAGCTAAAACACTTTTTATAGAAATCCTCTGATATTATAATAGGGTCTATTTAAAAATACTTATAAAATAGCCGAAATTGTTACATTCATTAAATTCCAGCTACTAGCCACCGAAGTGGGTAATACAAACAAAACTCGTACAAGGCTCGTAGGGAGAATGGATTTCCAACAATGACTAGGCACTGGGGTACCACCTGTCACAGTACGGGGCCTAGATCACCGTACCGAGGACTACTCCCTTCATCCCCTGCAACACAAGGCCGGAACCATTCCTTACTGAACAGTCCCGAACAAGATAAACCCCGTGGTTGGCGCGACCAACCACCCACTAAGCCGAAATATATAAGGGACATCTAGACAAGGGAAATATCTTGTCCTACTTGGGCATGACCCACCTAACCTTGCTGCATATCCCCTGATTTTCAGTCATTCCCGGTTGATGAGGCTTGAGGCTAAGCTTTACCTTTAGAACGTTTTCACTTAGAATGCCCATCGTCCACCTGACGATGTTTCGCAAGCATTCGTCCATACAAGTCCGTCTCGGGTTCGAACGGAACCGAAGGCACTACTCCTACTACATCCATTTTGGAAATATCCTCAGGATTAGTAGCGACTAGCCCTTGCACTTCACTGCTCCATCTTCGACTCCGAACACGTTTTTCGCACGAAACGTACAAATCGGATCGAAGTGGTTTTCGAGAAATAAATCTCGATCCCGGTCTCTTCGAAACGACCAACGCATTTGTCCAATATTGATAGTCGGTGATTTAACTATCAATTTATATTCATAAACATCCATAAACATCCATCACACAATAAATAATTTCCACATTATTTATTTGCCTCAAATATCTTTAAAAGATATATTTTCAAATTTTCAAAGCTCATTTGAAAACAATTTCCAAAACTCTTTCCTTACAAGGTAAATCCTTTACCCTATATTCCCATTGGAAATAACCAAGTAAAAACAATTTAGAATTAAATCACTTTAAATATTTTATTCTTAAATATACTTTCAAACATATAAACTTACTACTAGTTACTTTCTCAAAATATAATTTCAAAATATTCAAAGTAAAACTATTTTATAAGATATAACTTTATTTAAAATAAGGTTTTAGTTATACTATATTTTAAAATAGAGTTTTAAAAGAAATTAATAATTTCAAACAACTTTATTCAAAAACTAGCCTTTAAGTAAATCCATTTTTAAAAATAATTATTAAGGTATTTTAAAAGTTTACTATTACTAATTTATTAAGAATTATGTTAAAATAACAATTTCCAAAACACTCTTTAAACAAGTTTAAGTTTTTAAAACTTTCTTTTTATAAAAATCAGTTTAAACTCGAACTTGGTTTACCCCAGGGAATCTCTCATTTCCACTTATACATTCCCGTAATCCTTCTTATGAATTTTGTCAATTTATTCCAATTCAGGTTTATATTTTAATAACATAAATTTACTTTCACATTTATCAACTGATAACGTTTCTCTTATTTATCATTCCAGATTTTATCAATTTTCAATTTTTCATTCCAAATAGATTTCAAATTTTAATTCTTTTAAATTCATTAATTAACAATATCTTTTATTTCTCAAAAATTCAATTTATCCATTTATAATTAAATTATGGATTTATAATTTATCCCGCAATATTCCAATACAATTTTATTTCAGTTTTTCATCCAAACAGATTCCAATGTTCGTATTCCTTTAAATTCCTTATTTATTAATTTCTTAATTTCTTTTGAAATCCCAATTTAATTTCTTATAATCAGAACTCCAATTTTCTTTATAATTAACCGGGTTAGTTTATACAACAATATCACAATACAATTTAATTCCAACATTTATCAATCACAATATATAAACAGGCATCATCATCAACTATAAAAATATTACTACATTGTGAGGAATCCAGTTGGATCCCTCCAACTTGTTTTCCCTGCATCCACAAATATTAGCACATTACATATATAAATATCAATCCAGGCTGATAACAACAATTATATTCAACCAAACACATAGATATTTAAATATGAACTATTTAAACTAGCTAGCATCCAGATGTGAGTGAGTTAAACTCACCTTGAGGTTCGGCGAGCGTTCGAAATTTAAATTAAACCGAACAACGTTCGATTTAACTCAAATTTCTACTTGCCCGAAATGGTTTCCAAGTTGCACCACTGCGTAGTGCGCTCTTCTGCGATTCCGACGCCGCAAATTTCGTCGAAACCTGATTTCGTACGAACAAGTTATTAAATTTTAAAGTTCGAATTGATTTTAAAACAACTTCTTTTTATTTTAATTATTTATTTACCACAACAAATCAGGGCCATGCAAAAAGAACCCAGATCCAAGCCTAACTCTCATCTTCTACATCGCGACCTACAGGATTTCGAACACATAACCCATCAACGTCGCTGCCTAGGGCTTGTAACCGCACCTCCTTCCCTCAATTATTCAACGATCGGGACCCACCAACTCAAAGTCCATGGCCGCCTCTACCCTCGCCTGAAGCCATGCCAAACTCGGTCGACCCATGGCGACGTAGCACCTCCCCAAACATACGACGAACGCGAGCCTCCCCTGAGCAATCCATCAAGCTATACTCGATCACGACCGTCCACTACGAAGATCTCGAAGTGCTCTACGATCTTCATGTTGGAAGAATTTCAAATATATGCGTGGATTTGGAGATTCGGGAGGAAGAAAGATAATCGTTTTCGGCCATTAATAAAGGAGGAGGCGGCGGGACTGAATGGAGTTAGGGTTTGATAAAAATATTGCTTTATATAATGTTATTTAATATTATTTAATTAACAAAATTCTCAGTTTAACAAGTTTATGCATACGACCTCCAAACTTCGCGATCCGACAGGCGATTCTAGGGTTTTTCCGCGTTCCGGACACAATGGAACAAGTTTCGTAAGCTAATTCGGTCGTATGTGCAAGTTACGGAATTAAACGATCTATTTAAAATTAAACCGATTAAAACGATTTCGATGCGTTTCGAGCTGCCACGGTCAAACGACAACTCTGATTGCTATGAAAATTGAAATCCGATAATAACTAACTATTACGGATCAAATGGAACTGGTTTCGTCGAATTCCGAGACTGTGCCTCGGAAGGCTATTTTAACTCGTCTATTAAGTCGAGCGATTTTCGAAATTGACGAAAACGCTTAAAATTTCACTTTTAAAATTTTATTAACTTAATAATAAATCATATAAAATTTATAAACACAATAAAAATCATTCTGGCTCATTCCGGACTAAAATCGGATTAATTCAATATTTTATAATATTAAATTCTCTTATTAAATTAATATAAAATCCCAAATAATAACTTATTAACATTAAAATTTATCTAAAAATCCAACCGCACTTTTAATGACCAAATAGACTGAAAAATAAATTTGAGAACCATCACTATCACTATTTACATCTAGACTCCCAAATTATTCTCAGTCCAATATTAATTATTATTATTCAATTTCAAATTTAATGTCCACATTAGAAATTCTAACTTGTTATCTTAATTTAAACCAATTCTTTTTAGTTCAAAATAAATCTTAAACTCATAGTAAACATTTAAAATGAATTAAATGTTCACAAATCCCGTGTTAAAAATTCCGGGATGTTACAGAGCGGATCCCCACTCATCACCTCTTCTATTCTTATTCTCATCCATCGGTCACTTGACCATATCCATGATAAATGCCTCTAATGTCCAGTAGTTCAGGGGTTAGTTGTCAGTCACTACATCGAGTGTTTGGCTTTGCAAATGGTCTTGGTGAGTGGGATGAACCATAGGCTCTAATGTCTTTGGAAGTCCACTCCCTTGGGATCCTGTTGGCTTGCAGTTGGCCTTATTAAAAGCAGTTTGGACATTCCTGGCATTATCAAATGCACTGGCATTTCCTTCCAACTTTCCATCATTAAATTGTTTTCCATCTTCTGAGTCAGAGAGGTCCATGGCTATATCCTCTTGTGGGGTCTTCGCTCCTTGGTTTAAGTTCATAGTTGGTTGCCTTGCGGTCAGTGGAGTCAACTATCACCCATCTTTGCAACTGCTTTATGTTTCTTTTGTTTAGACCAAAAATGGAAGAATTTTCTTTTTCTAGCAATCGTGGGTTCTGCCATAGTTCTCGGAGCAAGATGTGAGTGTAAGGTCAAGAAGGCTTATCTAAAAGAGCTCTCTGAGTGCTTTTCATTTTCTGGTTGATTTCATCAACCATTTTATTTAATTCACTCTTGTAAGGACTTCGCGTTGATTGAAGGGTTCTGGCTCCTGATCTCTTGCATTGGCACCGTTTGCTTCAATTTGTTGATGATTTTTCTCTTCTTCGGCAATTATTGCCCCTATGGATCTTCCAGAAGCAGTTCTTTTCTTCCCGGAGCCATTACTTTTTAGCAGTATACCTTCTGAACAAAGATTAAGGATCTAACTTGTGAACCTATATGATCTAAAGTAGATTGCTAGATCTAAGCCTAAGTTGGATCTCTCAATAAAAGCAACAAAACGTTAAGCCAAAAAATGGATCAACACCTTTGATTGAGTGTGAAAGCAACAACCCTGTTATTACAAAGCAATAATATATAGAATAAATGTAAAAAAGAGAGGAAATAGTACGAAGATAAGAAGATTTTTATAGCGATTCGGTTACTAATGAAGCCTATGTCCACTTTATAAATTTTATTATTGACTTATTGTTGTTACAAGGTGAATTGGATTACAAAGTCGTCATTGAATATCCTAAATTAGACTAAGTCCCCAATGCTAGAGTTCACTAGAGAACCACAGTGAATTCCTTGGATGACTGTTGTGGGGGAGGAGAAGAGTGAAGAAGGTTTTCTATAAAGTTCCAACAGCCAGTCCAGATGACCCCTTTATGTTGCAGATAGGTGAGTATTTATAGAAATTAGAGAGCTATTAGGCTAGGCCATCTTGCCAGATGCTTGCAAATGACAGTAGGAAGACGCACTGTAAGTTTCATCACGAACCGAGCTAACTTGATGGATCACTACTGATCCAAAGCTTCTGGCTCGGTGGTGATCCAACGACTTAAGATGCTTCCTCTTACTTTCTACCTTAAAATTCATGGTGATCTGGCAAAATGGTATGGATCTCCATCGATCCATACTACGTGGATCTCTAGCGAAATGGTATGGATCTTAACTGATTTTTGGACTTTTTCTTTTGGGGTGCATTTGTTATCTCGTGTTGGTGTCTTCCATGTATATTTATGGCACGTTGCCTTTTTTGATCATGATCTGCATACCAGTTGCATTAGATAGCTGATTGAACTAAAGGAATGTTTGCCTGTCGATTTAACTTGTTCGAAATCCCATCAAACTTAACCATTGTCCTTAGAATACCCATTGGATCATGATGCAAGTGAATTCATTAATCCGCAAGGTCGCTAGCGATCCATCAACTTTGTGTACTTTAGCTTTCTATTCCTCTTCTTCCTCTTGGTTAGTTACTCTAGTTTTTTTGGTTGGCTCTTGAGCTACTCTGACTCGACCAAGCTGTTCCGACTTCCTTTAGATTGGGTTAAAAACTCAGATAACACTTCTTAGAAAGATTGGACTAATCTTGACTGGTAGACGAAGGATAATTTAAGTTAGAAGGGATAAAGGAATGGGATGCAACAGGTGGAGGAGGAGTTAGTTGAGATAAAGGAGGAGGGAGGATAGGTGGGTCCGCTTCAGGCTGAGGGTCTACTAGGGGAGAAAGAGAGGAGGGGGCTTTCAAATTTGAACAGTTAAGGTTTAAGACGAGGATAGGAATATGGGGGAGAAGCCATTAAAAGAACAAAAGATGGGTTATATTTTTTTCATGACAAATAATATATATGTATATATGTGTGTGTGTGTGTGTGTTATAATGGATATTTATTTATTAAGCTTATAGTTTATTCTTACATATATATATATATATATATATATATATATATATTTCATAAATAAGATTATTTATAGCTTTTTATTTTTAAGGGATTTTTGGATATACACTTAGGTGTAACTCCCACAAATATTTATTTCCACATCTTAATGCATTTGAATCATGTATCTCCTAATAAGGAAATTGTTGTCCACATATTTGTCGATTATCGAATGTGCTTGAGAAATCATCAAGGGAAAAAGAAGCAACTAAGTACATAGAAGCTATGCAGTTAAAGCCCTGCAAATCTCCGCTATAGCGCATAGTGCTTTTCGATCGCTATGTTATTTTAATTTAACTCTATTAAACGGTAGATCCGCTTTAAGCTCGGCTATTTTCTGCTACACTCGCTAGATCAACCCTTTTTAGCACCGGCTTTAGCAACATTAATATGCAAGGTTGATTTATATACTTCTCTCTTCAATCAAATCAACAAAGTTAGGGTAAAGAACTAATTTTAAAGCATAAGGGCTCAATAAAAGTCAGAAATCTATTGTAGTCACCAAATTTAGTCTGCATATATCATGATATTCTTCGTAACTATTACATACGATTAAACAATATTTCTTTTTTCCTACATAAATGATGTTAGAACAAGAATAAATTAATTTAAATATTTGGTTTTGTATCTACTGAAAGTTCTTGCACATCCGCTATAACCCAGCTATAATTTTTTGCACCTCCACCGCTATAGAATAACTAAATGCTTTAACTACACAGCATAAGAGGATATGGAAAAATTAGGAAAAGTAAGTAGCGAGCCTATAAATGCATGGTAATATGATGAGCCAATAAATTCATGATGATATGTTAAGCCCCCATGTCAATGATATATCAAACCTCTAAACAAAACTTATCAAACATGTAAGTGCTTTGAAGATGCCAAGCTTGTAAACAAAGAAAGCTGTCAAACATAAAATACGGAAAATGGTACTAAGCATGTACAAATAAAAGTATTGAGCATCTAAAGAAAGTACTATGATCCTAAAATGATATTGAGCTTGTAAAAAGAGGACATGTCGAGGATATGGATAATAGAGATGCCGAACTTGTAAATAGAAGACATGTTGGGCATGTAAATAATGAAGATGATGTGCTTGTAAGTGGATATACATGTCGAGCATGTAGTTGGAGATGTCGAGCTTGTACATGGAAGACATGCCGAGGATGTAAGTAATATGTCGAGGATAGAGATGTCGAGCCTGTATCCGAAGGTAGTATCATACTTCTAACACAAGTGGTAACAAGTATCTAACGGTAAAGGAGTATATCAAGTTTCTAGGAGATGGTGAGATTTTGCTATAGTAACTGTTATAAAGCTTCAACAATAAAAAATGTTGTCGAGCACCTGCACATAAAAGAGGATATCGAGCTTCTACGAAGAAATATTGCCGAATTTCTACAAGAAAACGGGGACAACAAATTCTAAAGAAATGAAAAGCATTAAAAGTAGCAAGAGATTTTGAATTTTTACAAGCGGCGAGGGGTGCCGAACATGAAGGATGTCGGGTTTTTATAAGGAAGATTGTCTACAAGCAAATTATGTCAAATCTCTACAAAATAAGGCTATTGGAGCCTTTAGGTTCTAAGCTAGGACATGTGGCAATCATCTCGCATGCTTGACACTCTTATAAATAGACTCTCTCCTCCACTTAGGCGTGAATCATTTTTCTCAGCTACAAATTATAAACCCTAAATCAATTTGAGGATTTCCAAAGTTGATTGTAACTCGTTAACCTTTTGCAAAGAAGGACTTAGACATTTAACTTTGCATAGGCTATTTCTTTGTAATATGCAAACTTGATTATTATTGCACAATGGACGTGTATATGACTTATTTTTGGACTTAGACTCGAATTTGGACTTGCATATTAATGATGTGAACAAAGCCACTTAAACCCTTGCCTAAATTAAAGTTTACCTTGCATAATGATTATTATGTCCATTGACATACGAATAGAGGATTGAATATATGTCAATTACCTATTTTTCCCTTTAGTGAACAATAATGGACTATTGCAAAATTATGTGACTTGCCCATTTTACCCTTGGACATATGACTTATTCTTTTGAACAACTTCATGACTATATAAAGCTCATGGGAATTATTGGGACCATGTTGGATAATATTACTTCGTAAAATATCTTGGGTGTTGAGACAATTTTTGGTTTAACTTTTTGACGCTAGAAGGAGGGCTCAAACCTTTGAACGTTTGAAAAATGACCAAAATACCCTAGTTTCAAGATTCTTAATAAAATTTCAAAAAATCTAAATTAATTACAATATATAAAGGATTTATAAAAACATTAGTCGAAGAATTTTTCAAATCTAATTATTTAATAAGAAGATTATGGTTATTAGTATTTATGTTTTGTGCATCTTATATGTACCTTATACATTTCAATTCACATTCACATTATTTGATAGCTGCAGCATTCAAGGATCACACATAATTACGACCGTCAATCAATGGTCCACAAGCAATCATGGTAGTGATCTAGGGGCTCAAATGCATTCGAGTTAAAAGTAGAAACTCTAATGTAGCCACTTGAAAAGAAGCGGTGCAATCTAGTATAATATTGAGCTTTTGAATCTAAAATAAAGACATCGAGCTCATAAATAGTAATAATAATGTCGAGCATCTAGTGTCCAGCCTATAGATGATGAAATCTAACATGAAAAATAATGCTGTCAAGTATGAAAGCAATATGGAGCTATCAAGTACAAAAGACATGAATCTACATGTCATGTGAAGTACATTCCACCCATGCTAAATTAATTAAGTAATCAAAAATGATAGACATAACAGAAAAAGTAAGGAGTATTCTGTGGAACTAAAGAAGCAGGATCCAACAACAGGCATGAGTTTGAGCCTATCATCCTACAGCCAAGAAGTTATAAGGTGACTAGTAGTAAAGTTTTTAAACTTCTATTCAATATGACGATCAAGCTGCTAGCTTGAGTTATCGAGCCTATAATGGAGTTATCGAGTTTGTAATTAATTTGTCGAATTTGAAAAATTCTACGCCATTGAGCATATCGTTGCAGTTACCAAACATATATAAGTAACAATATTGAGCTTGTATAGAGAGGTGTCAAACGTTTCATTAAAGTGTAGAGCATTTAAAAGTATGGTGTCGAGCTTGCAAATAAGAGAAATAAAGTGCATATCTAGCTTGTAAGTATACAAACATGTCGGGCTTATAGATAATCAGACATATTGAGTATATAAGTAATGGAAATGTCAGGTTTGTATCCAAAGATTCTAGCTAAATCAAAAAGTTTAAGGGCGTTTGGCCACCATGGATCGACTCAACTCATTAAAATATATAAGAACATGTCTTTGAGTCAGCAAGTAAACCTTTGGATTGGTGACCGCAATTTGGACGGCCATGATTAGCCCTATGTATTCGTGAAAATTTAAGTGTAGCTTTTGATGAAATTGGTATGTATGGTAAGAGGTTTTTGGATAAATGTGAACAATGGTGAAGACCATTCGTCCATACTATCCGTAAAAGATAGAAATGTTTTTGAATTTTGAGAAATCAAGTAATGATTAACTTTGAAATTCAAAATCTAAGAGGTTTGAATTTCTAAAACCATAAATATAAGACCGAGAACATGCTATATTTTTAAAAATGAAAATATAATGGCATGTAAAATTAATTAGTCATGATAATATCCTTAAAAAGCCTTGAATAGACTTATTAAAATCGGTTAATTTCGATAAAGTGAATTACTATGGTCATGGGCCATTTCGACCTGCTAAGGGTTAAATTTATTGCATATATCAATTCGATAATTACCGAAATTTCTAATTCATTTTGTTTATACAAGAAATTCACTATGTATTTGTTAATCAATTTTTAACCAAGCAAAAGCCAATAGAAATTAGAATGACGAGATGAAGATGATGTAGGATCGATTTCACCCTAGAGGGGGGGTGAATAGGGTGATAGTGTAAATTATAAAAATTAACCGCGGAAGCTTATAAATTAATTTCAATTCAGATCACAGAATAGCAGCACAGATATCGCAGAATATAAATAACAAACAACACAGAATTTACCCAGCTTCGGCAAAACCCTGCCTACGTGCTGCCCCCAAGGTTTCTACTAGAAATTAGATAGTCCCTCGCTTACACACGTAAACTCGCTATACCCACTATTGACTAATCTAACTCTACGCTCAAAACCTTGCCACAACTCAACCACCGAGTTGCGAATTCTCAAGCTACGCCACGTAGCTTGTCCCCTAGTCACACGACTAGAAAATTAAACGGTTTAAAATTTAAAACAAAATTAAAAAACAAATAAAAATACAAAACCCTAATTAAACTTAAAATAAAGCCTTTTATAATAAGGCCGGCCCCTTTTTTTTTAATTCTATGACCCGTTCCCTTCTTCTTTTGCTTGGCCCGTTCCTTTGCTTGTGAGAATAATGGCGGCTTCGTCCTGTTTCTGAAATTAGGGCTTCGGCTCTTCTACTCCAAATTAGGGCTTCGGCTCTTGATCCAAATTTAGGGTATTGAAGCTGCGCCTTTTTCGTGTGCTTTGTTCTCGTTCGTTCGCTCTTGGCTGCTTCGTTGTTCGATCGAGTTCGACTCCTTGCTTCGGTATGTAATTTTATCCTTTTGCTTTACTGGGTTGATGCTTGAACTCGATCGTGATTCGAGTTGGATGATTTGTTCTTTTGTTATGCTCGAACTCGAATCAATAAATTGCCGATGATGATTTTCTTATATAGGGTTTGTAACCCTAGATTTTCGTTCGCACAAAATATATTTGATTTTATCTCTGTCGATCATTTATGCTTGGATGCTTGCGATTTTACCTTGACTAATTCATATGCGAATTATTCTTGTTATTTCTTGGTTGACTTGGTTTAAAATCGACGGCTTTGAATTTATGTTTGATCATGGCTCCGTGAATTTCTCTGACTTGACTCGATGCCTTGAATTTGAGATGTTTGGTTATCACTGGCTTTGACTTGGTTACACGGCTATGTGAATCGCTTTATTCCCAAGGCTCTGACTTTGAATCGTGAATTCAACTTCTTTTACCTGATGACTTTGGCCATTTTGAATTTTTAAACTGTACTTTTGAATTTCGTGAATTTCTCGTTGACATTGGTATGCTTCCACGACTTTGACATTTACATTGTTCATCCCTCTGCTGGCTTGACTCTGATCACTTTGATTTCATGAATTTTTGTTCACTAATTGCAGCATGTTCGCTGTGGCATTGCATTGTCGTGCATTTGTTTTCAGTTTTATTCATTGGTCATTATTTCTTTGCTACTGCATACTTGCTGTGCATTGGCTTCACTTGATTATTAAACTGGTTTTGTGTATGCACTGCATGTGTGCAGTTTTACTATTTTGGTTTCATGTTGGCTTTGTTCATCATTCTGTGGACTTTGTTTGGTTCTTGATCATCTTTGTTTCAATGCTCCCATGTCTCGGCCAGGTTTGAGTTTGAGTCTGGTATCTTGATTGATGCTGTACATATTGCTGTCATGCTGGTGACATTGATGCATTTCTTTTTCATGCTGTAGCTTGATTCATGTATACACTGTGTCACTTAGGTTGGTCTTGTAGCATTGTTATTATGTTGGCATTTGTGGTCGTCTGCACCTCTGGTATGCAGCTTGAACTTTGTTGCATTCGCTTGAGTTTGTACGGTGTTGTACTTGTTGCCTTGTATCACTGGTTCATTCCACTGTTTCATGCATGCTCGACATTGTGACTTGTTTTGTTTATTGGTTATTGTTCTGGTTCTTGATGGCTTGAGCATTTGGTTTGCACTTGTTCATCATGACTTGTTCGACATACTGACTTGATTCAATTGTGGACTGGGTTTTGTTTTCTTAGCTCAGACTTTTAGTCACATACGGCTATGAATATTTTTTTGCATTTATGTCATGTCGCCTTGTGTTGAATCCAGTTGCAAAACTCGGGTTTGACCTTGTGCTCGTGTCGTAATTTTGAATATACTGCACGTGAGTTGAACCCGGTTTTTCATTTGGGTTTGACCTGTGCTCACCTGTCCCTGTAAATCAATCAAGTGTATATATTGGCGTGCACGGCCTTGTGGCATATAGAGTAATATACTGTGTATGTCACAAGTTGTTCGTGTATGATGAATTCAAATTTAAATTATGACGAACAACCCAAATAACTGAGGAAAATCATATTTTCAAAAATTATCTTTTATTTTTGAATTGCAAAAATATTTCTTTTTCAATTTTACTGCGTTAGTTTATATTTTTGCAGATTGCTCAGATGCTGGATTCAAACTGGAAAGAAGTTGAAGATAGATACGAGTGTGAGTGATATGTAGTGAGGTGAATTGTAAATATGAAATGTGATGTAACTGTAATCAAAGTTGTATAGTTATAGTGAGAGCTTGAAATTGTACTATTCAAAATTGTAATAAATATTTGTTTGAATAAAATATTCGTTTGAATTCAAATTCCGTGTTATTTATTTTATTCAGCAAATGTTTATTTAATCTGTGAAAAATAAAATAGTATATTAACAAATACATTTAAACGAATGTATATATGTTTATTATCATCAAACAAAAATCATATAAATTTATTTTATTCAGCAAATATTTATTTAATCTGTGAAAAATAAAATAGTATATTATCAAATACATTTAAACGAATGTATATATGTTTATTATCATCAAACAAAAATCATATAAGCGCATATTCAACAGATGAAATGACTTAATATCTTGGAGGTACACTCAGACAAAGCATAAAATAGATTGGAGAATTTTAACCCAAAAATAACCTAAGGAAATATGTCGGTGCTAAGTAATAATAGGTCGGTGCCGAGTTATTTTCATCTCCCAAAACTCCTTTCCAACTTGATACGAGTTCATTATCTGCCCCTTTCATACGTGGCCAAGTAATTTTCAAGAGTTTTGGATGCCTATTCCAAGAGTTGAAAAGATGATAGCTAAAATGGCAGAATAAACCAAGTAATTTGGAACGATCACCAAAATGAACCAATGACCAATAGAAGAGTGATGCAAGAGAGTATAAGTTGTTTCTAATTGAGGAAAAAACTCTGTACCGATTTATCTTGGTACCGGCTTATTTTGACAACTCGATGGACCTCCCGACTTATTGTGTGATCTTGGGCTGATCTCTGGACTCTATTGCAAGTGGACTTTTGACCTAATATGCCAATTTCCTCTATAAATACAAACCATAGAGCAACCGAAAGAGGGTCTTCTCCCTGCTCAATCTTCTTCACTCTGGATCTAGGGACTCTATTTCTCTTCACCTTCTTCCTCCCTCACAGTAGTCACCGAGGCAGCTAGTCTTGGCAGTTCTAGGGCTTAGAACTTGTCAAACCCCTATATTAGTGACTTAATCTCTCTTTAATCCTTTTAATCTCATACAAACTACCTCAGATCCCTAATCAATAAAACTATAAAGTGGACGTAGCTAAAGATTGCTGAACCACTATAAAAATCTTATGCCTCTCTATTTTATTTATGTTATTCACAATATAATATGATAGATCTATTTCTCACAGGTTCTGTACAACCTATTCTTGGGTGTTGATCCATTTTTGGCATCAACATTTTGGTGCTTTCGCTAAAAAATGAATCCATGCTTAGGGCCACCTCTCTAGTTTAGATTAGATAGATCCATAAGTTAGATCCAAAAATCTTGCTTGAAGAACTTAAAGAGTCAACAATAAAAGTCATGGCACCAAGAAGATCAATATATCCTCAGGAGCTATGGCTAGTGGTGATGAAGGGAATTCTCACAAATGGAAGTTAACAATGGAAATCCACTACCTAGATCCTCAATTCAATAGGAAATTTCACTTGAGGAGTGCTTAACAAATGATCGATGAACTTAACAAAAAATTTACAGACAGATAGAAAGCTCACATGGAGAAGATGGATGCATTGCTAACTTTGCAGCCTCCAGTAACAAGAAGAGTTAGAAGAGAAGCTTTTCCTACAATAGAGTAAAAGAATTCTTCTGGCTTTAGCTTAAACATAAGAGATGAAAAGAAAAGGAAAAAGGAAGTGACTACCGGAATGGCAGGAAATGTAGCAGGAGGAAGTAGAAGTGCTCCCCTTTTAAGGAAACAACTCTATACTGACCAAAATGTCCCACATAACGATGTTCATGAGGGAGATCCATTGCTAATTTTTGACTCTGATGATGACATGTAGCTGGATGATGGCAATGATGGGCAGAAATTTGGTACTGAGAGACAAAATGCTGGAGCTGGAGTTCAAACTTCCATGGCAAGACCAATTAGACGCCAACGGAACTCTACATGAATGGTTCTCCTGGATAATGGAGAGCGTAGACATCAGCAAGCAAGTCGAGATCGTTTGTGGAGCCAAACACTCAGTGCAGCCCCACGACAGTCGACATGCATACTACCGTGCTGTGAGGATTACATCGTTGACATGGTCAAACAGCTGGTGAAAGAGAGTAAAGGAAGCAAAAATGAAGACTGGGGTTCTGCACCAAGATGAACTCCATTTACCGAAAATATTCTAAGAGAAGGATATCCCCAGAAGTTCACCATGCTGATTGTGCCATCCTACAATGGAACCATTGATCCCAAACAATAGTTGCTCAAATACAAATAACATATGGATGGAGCATGAGCTATGAATGTTGTTCGCTGCAGTTGCTTCCTTATCTTCTCGAAAGGAGGCACTTCCATGTGGTTTACCAGGCTCACATCGAAGTCTATTTTTACTTTCGACCAATTTTCAAAGAAGTTTATGGAACAATTTGGACTCCAAACTACATGATTAAAGGATGTGATATCTCTTTTCTCAAGAGTACAAGAAGTCATCGAAAGCCTTCTTAAATCGATTAACATTGCTATAATAGAAGTTAGCAACCCGAAGGAAGATCTTGTTTTCATGACACTAGTCTGGGACATTCACCCAGATACGAATTTCACTAGAAGGACAAAGATGAAGCAACTAAATACCATAGAGGAATTCCACCAAAAGGAAAACAAGTTTCTGAAAGTGGAAGAAGCAAATATGATTGAAGGCAAGCCCATCGATGAGCAGTCGAAGGAAATGATTTAGAGTAACGGTGCGGTTAAACAGGACAGAATTAATTTGGAAGCTATAGCAGGAAGTGTAGAAAAATATGAAAATCGTAAGAAGAGGAATCAAAATTCTAGTATAATGGGAACATAAAATGATTAAGTAATCTAAGATCCAAGGAATACATGCCATTGAACGATATTTTGGCGAACATCTATCTTGTCACTCAGGGAATTGAGTGGTATAACAAGCTGCCCAACATGGAAGTAACTAAGCAACAAAAGAAAATTGGGGAAGTTCTGCCGCTTCCATGAGACTCATAGGCATAAAACAAATGAGTGTCGGAATTTGAAGGACTTAATTGAAGAATTTATAAGAAACAATAGACTCTAGTAGTATGTGAAGAAACTACAAAATCCCAATCAACTTGTTTAGACCACAAGCGTCGAATTCTCAAGGAAATCAACCTGGACCCATTGGAAAAGGCCCAAGCGAACTTATGGAAGATTGGTAATAAAAACCATTACTGGAGGACTTCACCATATGTATAAGAGTTTGGGCGAGATGGAGCGATATGCTAGTTCTTTGAAGCATCCACTACAGGAGAGTTGCTATGTCATTGAAAACGAAGCTTTAACAAAGAAACAAAGGACGATTATCGACGACATTATGTTCTGAAATCGAGACACTGAAGGCATAGAAGTGCCAACTTTGGACCCAATGGTAATAGCTGTTGGGATTGGGCCGATAGTTCTGCATCGAGCTCAAATTGACAATGGAAATTCGATCAATTACAAAAGATATTTAATCATACGAATATTAGCACGAAGGATGTGACTGCTTGCAGACCAAAGATTCGAGGATTTAAAGGTGAACCTAAATAGCTGGTGGGAATAATCGACTTGCCTATAGAAATTAGGAAGGGGAACCGAGGGTGGTTCTCATGAAACCTTCATGATCGTTGATGAGTATTCTTCTTATAATGATTTCTTAGTCTTACCGGCCCTTATCGATTTCAGAATCGTTCTGACTCCACGGTATTTAACAATGAAATTACCAATAGAAAATGGGATAGGTGTTGTAAGAGAAGACCAAAGCGCTCTAAGAGAATGCCATGTTGCTGAATTACGTGAAACAAAATGCCGTGAAAAGGGAAAGAATGTAGGGAAACTCTCCACATTTTGGAATGGCAAGCATAGAAATTACAGAAATGTCCCTGGATCGAGGACCATGGCCGCTTTGACAAGGCTATGAACCTTAGGAAGAAGAGTTTAGAGGAAGTATGGGTAGTATTGGCAGAGATTACGATTGTTGTCCTGTTGAAATGGATAGCCCAACTCGGGTCCTGAAAGTAGGTTCGCAGCTTGGAATCAAGATGTGAAATGAATTGATAAATTTTCTTCGTGCCAATCTAGACATGTTTGCTTAGACTCATTCTAATATGTGCAGGATATTTCTAGAGATAACATGTCATGCACTTAATATTAATCCCAAATTCACGTCTGTGATGCTGAAGAGACGCGGTCTGGGTCCAGAGCGATCCACTACACTTAAGGAAGAAGTGGATAAGTTGTTGGATAATTGCTTCATCAACAATGTAACATATCCTAAGTGGGTATTGAACCTTGTATTTGTCTGAAAATCAAATAGGAATTGGCAAACTTGCATTGACTACTCAGATTTGAACAAAGCCCACTCAAAGGATAGCTTTCCATTGACTAGAATCAACGAGATTATTGATGGAATTGCAAGGCATAAACTACTATGGATGCCACCTTAAAGTATAATTAGATCATGACGTATGAATCAGATCGAGAAAACACCAACTTCATCATAGACTTAGGGTTGTACTGTTATTGTTTAATTCCATTTGGCTTGAAGAATGTCGGAGCTACTTACCAGAGATTAGTGAACACAATGTTCAAGAATCGGATCAGATGAATGATGGAAGTGTATGTGGATGAATGCTAGTGAAGTTGTGTGTGTCTAGGAATCATTAAGATGATCTCTCTAAGATCCTTTTGAACTATGAAATGAAGCAGAATCTGCTGAAGTGTTCTTTTGGTGTTGCTTTAGTAAAATTTCTTAGTTTTATTGTGAATGCAAGGGGCATCATGGAAAACTTAGAGTAGATTACCGGCTTGCGGAATGTTAGAGACCGACGACGATGAGGCAATTACAAAGCTTAAATGGAAAGATCACAGCATTGAGCTGATTCATCCCAGAGTGAAGAATAAGTGTATTCCATTCTTTGATGCACTAAAGAAGGGTAAAAAGAACTTTGCATGGAATCAAAACTGCCAAACTGCTTTCGAGAACTACAACACATGGAGACTCCACAGGTTCTATCCAAGCCAACGGATGAAGAAGACTTATTCATTGCCTCGCAATGTCTACCCACGCACTAAGTGTAGCACTTGTATGTGAGGAAGCTAGGGTGCAATGACCTATTTACTACATTAGCATGTGACTTACTGAAGTTAAATGGAACTACTAAAAGTTGGAAAAGCTGGCGTACTGCTTGCTAATAAGATTAAGAAACTCGCAACCATATTTCTTGGCTTAGTGATCAAGGTGCTGATAGATCAACTTTGAAACAACTGCCATTTCGTCCTAAAGCTTCGAGACAGATTCTGAAGTGGATTATAAAGCCGAGCCAATGATGTGACTTATCATCCTCAGAGAGCAGTTAACGCATAGGCATTGGCTAACTTCATCGTCGAGTTCACTTATCTGGAATGACAAGGAGGAAGACACAGTGGTCATGGAATCTCAATGGAAATTGTTTATTGATGGTGCATCAAATGAATTCATCTCGAGAGCAGGAGTTGTGCTTCAAATTTTAGAAGGATGATCAGTTTTCTATGCTCTAAGACTGGAATATCCTGCTACTAACAATAAGGCGGAGTACGAAGAGTTAATAGTAGGATTGAAGATCGCGAAGGAGCTAGGAATAAGGACTCTGCATATCTGCAACGACTCCTAACCAGTCATCTACCAGGTCATAAGGGAATATCAAGCTAAGGGAGCAAAACTTGCCCCTTACTTGTCAAAATCTTGGGAGCTGCTTAATGAGATTGAACATTATATGATATCTCATGTTCCCAGATTGGAGAATATGAAGGTTGATTCCTTAGCTAAGCTAGCTAGTTCTAGAGAAGCACAGCTAATGGGATTGGTTTCGGTAGAAGTATTGATTGCTCCTAGCATTTTTTAAATGGACATCGATTGGGTACTAGCGATAGAAAAAGAGGAAGAATTGTGGATGATGCCAATCAAGGACTACCTACTCAAGGGAATACTACACAGAGACCAGAATGAATGGAAGAAACTCCTTCAAAAGGCACTGCGATTCATAATGCAGTATGGAGTACTATACCAGAGAGGATTCTCCTCCTCCTTACTTAGATATGTAACCAAGGATGGAGCTAGGAAGATCCTAATGTAAATTCACTAGGGAAGCTATGGTGACCACACCGATGGGTAGATATGAGCAAATAAGACACAATACTACTGATATTTCTAGCCAACAATGAACCGACATGCAGCAGACTACACCAGATGGTGCGGTTGATGTCAAGGTTTATGAAGATTTAAAAAGCTTCATCTTCAGAGCTTATGCAAATGGTCAGCCCTTGGCCATTTGCGATCTAGAGAACCGATATAATCGGCGTACTACCAATACCAAAATGGGGAGCCAAATATGCTATCATTGCAGTTGATTACTTCACAAAATGAGTTGAAGCGGAACCACTTGCCACAATTACTACTAAGAAAGTAATTAATTTTGTAATGAAAATAATGTTTGTAGGTTTAGAGTATAGTAGAAAATTATCATGGATAACTGGACTCTATTCGAGAGCGCTAAGTTTAAGGACTTCTGCAAATGTTAATGGATCGAGCAGAGCATTTCCATTGTAGTGCATCCATAGGAAAATAGGCAAGTGGAAGAAGTAAAAAAAACCATCAAATCAACCATAAAGAGGCGGTAAATGAAAGCTAAAGGCAGTTGGGTTGATGAGCTCCCACTAGCACTATGGGCTTAAAAAACTACACACAAATCTACGATTGGGCATTTGCCGTTCTTCTTGGTGTATGGTTCAAAAGAAATGATCCCAGTGGAACCGAAAATCCCCTCTCGTCGCATAAGACACTTCAACCAGAGAGAAAACAAGCAGCTGGTGCTCGAACCACTCGACCAGATCGATGAGAAATGGGAGGAAGTGAACTAAGGGTTACGGCTCACCAGAAAAGAGTGGCGCGCCACTTCAATGCTAAAGTTCGCAACCATACTTTTGAAGTGGGAGACCTCATACTAAAATGGATCTTCCCGGGGATAGGAGTGCTTAGCCTGAACTGGGAAAGACCTTATGTAACTAACCAGAAGCTTGGAGATAGAACATTCAAGGGCAATCGTCGACGTAATTCCAATTCCACATGCTTGAAACAGTGACTTACTACGGCACTACTGTACTTAATATCTATCTATATTTCCTACTTTCACAAATAAGCCGTCCAGAGATGCTGGGAGCATTGTAAATAGATAGGACTTGCCTTTCCTTTCATTTCATTGATAAAGCTAGCTTCTTAAACCAATGCAACCGTGTTTGTGACGACCACCTTATACCACTATAACATCCTCTATCTTGAGGCCCGAAGCTAAGTGCTATAGATGCTGTAGTCATCTGTGGTTTTAACCTCCGGTGACAACATACGGTAATGTTAATGGTATCCAAAATATCAGAAGCACATGAATATGAAATAAAATCAGCACTGATTAAAACAACTTTTCTACTTACATTCCAAATCTTTCGTAGGTTTTTGATCAAATATAATTATTACAAATCACGCCAAGGGCGACATATGAAGATGCCCGATTGGATGATCAAAGTACTAAATAGACATATCAGTCTTAATACATCACAGCAGGAATAAAACTAAATAGCTCCTATATAACTAGCTTTGCCGCATGTCTTCGGAAGCTTTATTCGTCCAACTTACTATACCTAAAAACCTTAACTCTTAATCTACACAAATTGAATTTTGAGCACATAAGAGTTTAAGGGGAAAAACTATACTTCGTCTCAGACATAAAACTTGGTGTGAATAATACTATTACACATCGGTTTACTGATATTAAGCGAGACCATGTCGCTTAGCGGAACGAGTTTCCCCTCACTAATATCCCTTTAAAACATACCTTTTTGACAATTATATCATGTGATCAAACTGATTAAAACAATAATAGAAATATCATATATGCTCATAAATCAAGTAACAAATGGACTATTTGTCCAAACAATATAGTTTTCTTTGGCTAACTACTAACCATTGGCTGACTCGAGCCTACCAAATAAAATAAATAATCCAACACTTGTTAGACACACTCCTGGACGGTCTATCCTTAACTTACTTCTCACAGGGTCAACTGATCCTAATGGTTTTGCGGGCTCACCAATAACCTATCCTCCTTCTCTGTATGTTCCTTTCTATGTGTAACATATTTGAGTCTTACCTATGACTAAGCTTAACACACTGGAATTTTGGACTAAATTTGCTAGGGGCTATAGCTAATGTATAGGGCGCGACCTTATACCAGTCCCATCTGGTAATTTAATAAACAAGTGATTTACTTAGGTATACCTACCCTTTATATTTTCCTTGAAAACATTTCTTTCAAATTGATTTAACCCTTTAAATCATACTTAAATAAGGAAAACATACTTTGCTTTACTAAAACCTCCTTGCCATGCTATATGCTTTACACAAAACATTGTTGATGAAAACCTTTGAAACTCTTGTTTGAAAACTTTAAACAATCTCTATAGAAACCATTAAAAGTACCCCTTTCGAAACAGGTTAACTACTTTACCTTGTAACACTAGGCCAAAAACGTACCTTTCAAAATCATTTATAATAGACCATTCGAAACCATTGAAAGTGTCCCTTCGAAAGCATGATAAAACCTTAAAAATCCTCTTTTTAAAACCATTCAAACTTTCCTTTAGAGAGCATTGGAAACCTTCCCTTCAATTACTAATGTAAACCTTTTGAAAACATTTAGGGAAGTTTCCATTTGATACTTTTCGAAAGCATTAAAGTCCTTTGCTTAAAACAAATCTTTTGAAAGCATTGGGTTCAAGTAAAAGCTAGTGGATCATAGCTTCAAAACCATTTAAAACCATTCCTTTCGGGACCTTTGGGTTTAACTTTCAATATATCAAAGGGCTTAAAGAACTGGGACGAAAGCGTCTATTTTGAAAGCATTTTCCTAAATAAACTAAAGTGGATGGTGTCGAAACCAACTCCTTCGAAAGCATGGGAAGCGACTTCATAGTTTAAAACAAAAAACCCTTTCGAAGGCATTGCTTCGAAAGGTTGAATGCGACAGTAGGGGTTTTTACCTCTTTGAAAGCTTTGTTTAAAAAAAGAGGCAGCAGCCTCTTTTGAAAGCCCTTTTTCTAAAACATTTGACTAAGTTAAAAGCTAGTTCCTTCGAAAGCTTTGTTTGTAAGAAAAATGACTCTAAGTTTAGAAAAGCAACTTCAACCCCATCAAAGCCTGTTTTGACTCCATACCTTTCACCTACTCCAATTCACCACGTACTGAAGCTAATACCATGTGTATTGGTTTCGACTTAGATGGAGGCGGTAGTATGAGGTCGAAATGTGGCTGCTATAAGTGGCGAAGCAGTAAATCTTTATAAAACTGAATTTTAACTTTTAGAGCAATTTCCTTCCAACTAACTAGCCTTGTTTGTCAAATGTAATTGGTTGCCAATTCTTTTACAAAATCTTTTCTAAAAGTGCTGCCGAATTTCAGAATTTAACAAATTAAAAGATTTACGAATAGCCCATTCTCCTTTTATAAACATATAAAATATTTAAGTCTCATACCTTAAACAATTTTATATCTTTAATAAATTATTTAGGAAAATTCTACAAAAAATCCCATAAGTCACTTTTAATATGTTTTCCAACATATTTAAATTTCAAACCCAAAGTTAACATATAATAACTGAAATTAATTTAAACCCAATTTAACCATTTTCTTCACTAGAATATTCATAATAAATCCACATTAATTCAGAAAATTATGAAACTTGAAACTCATATCTATAATATCATTTCTGATCTCACATCAAAAACACAAGGCATTTGATAGGTTTTTTAAATCAAATCTTATTATAAAATCTATATGAAGCAACATATATCATCAACAAGCATATATATCCCTTTAATAATCAAAACATGGCATAATACTTTGCAAAACATACTCGGATCTGATCTAGAAACCAAAAATAACAAATATGAGATGCAATCTATTATTCACCTTAGCTTGTTTTTAAGGAGTTTGAGATTTGCTCTTGAATGAATTTGATTAAGATTCTTCCTTTTGATTCTTGCTTATCTTCCCCTTTATCTTCTTCTAATGGTGGTCGGCCTTACTTGGTTTAATTTTTTTTATCAACGTGGAAAATGAAAGTGGCATAAAGGGTTTAGGGTATAAGAATAAAACCTATTCCTATTTTTCTCTTATCTTGTTACCCTTATCTATTTCATTTTAATTCTCTTTTGTTCGTTGTTTAATTTGCAAGGCTACCCTCTAATTAGACAAATATCAATTCCCTTAACCATTTACATTATTTCGTTTAATTTATTTAATTAAATGTCCTAAATAATGTTAGTCAAAATTAGGGTCGTTACAGACTCCCTTCCTTAAAGAATTTTATTCTCGAAATTACGATTAGGTACTCATCAAAATCAATCATTGAGGTAAAATATATCATGAAACAAGTCAGGATAAGTATCTTGAATCCTGCTCCCTGTTTCCTAAGTATAGTCTCTCTCATCGTCACTCCACAGGACTTTGACGGATCCGACTATCTTGTTCCTTAGCCTCTTCTCATCTCTTGCAACTATACGAACTGGTTTTCTAACTATAGTCAAATTCGGTTCCACTACTAAGTCGACTAACACAGTTGGTGCTACAGTTTTCTCTGGATCTTGAACACACTTCCTTAGATAAGAAATATGAAAAACATTATGGACTCCTACCAAGCTACTTAGTAACACCACTATATGTGTGAGTTTCCCAACCCTTTCTACAATAGAAAATGGTCCAACGAAACTCGGTGCCAATTTTATGATTTTCCAAAGTTGATTGCACCTTCCCTCAGTGATATACTTGACAAAAACATGATCTCCAACTGAGAACTCCAAGTCTTTCCATCTTCTATCTGCATAGCTCTTCCACCTAGACCGAGCTTCCTTCATTCTGGCTCGAATGAACTCAATCGTTTCTACAGCTTCTCTAACCAAATCCGGACCAAGTGCTAACCTATCACCGGTCTCTAACCAGCAAACGGGGGATTTGCATGGCCTTCCAAGCTTCAAACGGTTTCATTCCTATACTAGCCTGATAACTATTGTTATACGAAAACTCGACTAAGTGTAAATGGTCTTCCCATGATCCTCTAAAATCCAGTACGCAAGCTTGTAACAAATCTTCTAAGACTTTGTTAAACCTTTCCTTTGCCCATATGTCTGCGGATGTTAATCGGTACTCATCTTGAGCTTGGTACATAAAGTCTCATGTAGTCTCTTTTAGAACTCACTAGTGAATAAGGAATCTCTATCGCTTACTGTACCACTAGGAATTCCATGCGGTCTAATAACATTCTTCATAAACAACTTAGCAAAAACAGGTGACGTCCTAATTGACTTAACTGGAATCAAAAGGGCACACTTGGTCAACCTATCCAGTATGACCCATATGCTTTAATTTCTTCTATTTGTCCCTGGCACCCCATCTATAAACTCCATAGAGATAGAATCCCATTTCCATACTGAAACATCTAAAGGTTGAAGTAACTCACTTGGCTTGAGATGTTCGGCTTTTACCTGTTGACAGCTCAAACACTGTTTCACCCATAAGCCTACATCTCTCTTCATACCATCCCAGAAGAAACTTCTTTTCATATCCTGATATATCTTAGTTCCTCCCAAATGAATAGTGAACTTCGACCGATGGCATTCTTCAAGAACATCCATCCTAATGTTCACTACATTGGGAACACACGGTCTTCCATTCTTTCTTAGCCAACCATTCTGGTCAAGGCTGAAATATTTCAAGTCATCGCTCTCTATTCCATCCCTTAACTTTTCGATCCATTCAACTTATAATGGATCATCCTTCTGCTTAGTAGCAATCTTTTCGATTATCACCAGCCAAACTTTTAAACATGATAACATAGCAGTTTCTTCACTAGACCTAGCTTCAAATCTCCACTATATCCTGCATGTAGGCAATGCTTCTAAACCTTTACACGCTGCTTTCATTGCCAATACTGCATTCTGACTTTTTTTCTAAGTGCATCCGCAACCTTGTTTCCTTTTCCTGGTGTTACTTGATACCAAAGTCATAAGTGGCTAAAAACTCTAACCACCATTGCTGTCTCATATTCAACTCCTTCTTAGAGATAAATACTATGATCCGTATATAGCTCAAATCTTTCTCACATAAATCATAAAAATTACTGCAGCTAATTCCAAATCATGTGTTGTATATCTAAGCTCATGCGTATGAGCTGTTGAGTAGCATAGGCAGCCACTTTACCTTTTTGCATTAACACAACTCCTAACATTGCTCCACATGCATTTGTGTACAATACTAAATCCTGATTCCCTTCGGGAACAACTAACACTTGCGTTTGTCAATAAGTGCAACAGCTTTTGAAATGCTTCCTCACACTTTATAAAACTCCGATAATACCCAGCTTATCTAAGAAAACTCTTTATCTCAGTCACTGTCTCGGGTTTCTTCCAATTATTCACCGCCTCAATCTTAGTCGGATCTACAGACAAACCATTCATACGATCCATATTTGGTTCTAAACACCGTCAAAGAAATACTATCTTCTGCCACTCTAAGCTGATGGAACCCTATTGCCAAATTCAACTGGGAAAATATTTTGGCTCCACTTAACTGGTCAAACAAATCGTCAATTCTAGGTAACAGATATCGATTCTTTATCGTCTTCTCATTCAGCTTACGATAATCAATACATAATCTTAACGATCCGTCCGATTTCTTTATAAACACTCCGGTTGTTTTTGAATCGACTAACTTGTATCGAATTAGAAAATAGCCGAAAAATTGAGATAAAAATAATCGAAAGTGCACGGCACAATTTTAGTACGTGGCGAGTGCAGGTCGATCTGCAGGGAATTGAAGTGATTAAAAAATTCTACTCAATCAAATTAACCAAGAGTTTGAACTTGTTTAACCTCAAAAATGTAAAAAAAAACTAACAAAATAAAGTGAATAAAAATATTAGAGTAGAAGGAAATTTAGTGTTAATTTCCTTCTCATGATCACATAAATCAACATAATGAATGTTCTCTTTTTTTTTTGGTCATTAGTGAATTTAGTTGACGTGTTTATCATAAGTATGACCTATTTTTGCTATTAATTAGCCCAACATAACCCATCAAACTTTAACACACCCTCTAAATCACTTGTTAACTCTCATGAAAATGACAATGAAGTTAAAAATAAAATCTATTTTAAGCATGATCTATTTACTATTGATTAGTAATACTGACCATCAAATTTTGACTCTAAATCCACTTCATTACCACCATCATATGTAGATGAAGAGGTAATTTGTGTTTATTTTTGTTTAAGCATAGCCTATTTGGTGTCAACAACACAGGCTATCAAATTCAAAGCTAAACCACAAAATATTTACCACATCAAACATTTCCATTAAACATAAAAAGAGACCATAAATTAATAAATATGTTGAATCTACATGATTAAGAAAGCTTCATTACCCCTAAATTGAAGCGGTTTAACTTCTCATATTTGTTATCATTTCAACAAATGTAAACTTCAACCTAAACATAAACAAGAGAAAAATGCAAGTAAAGTAAAAAAGAGTGCTAATTAAAAGAAAATAAAATCTAATCTACTTGCACGAAATAAAACTACACTAATTGCATAAAGTAAGAACAATAATTAAAAGAGCATGAAATTAAATTGTATAAAAATAATTACATAAGAGAAAAGGCTAAGAAGCCAATAAAAAGAGAAAGAGAGTTTTTTTAATTCTTTTGGCTACCACTAAACTAAGTACAAGGTGGTGCTAAGAGCTTTTCATAACATGAAACATAAGGGGTATTATACATGCCTAAAACCTAAATGCACATCTTAGGAAACTACCCAAACCGCCCATGAGGAAGTGTGGCCACCAAGTTATCATTAGCATGAATTAAATCTATATTTAAATGTGCACATAGTTTTAATTTCCACTAACATATGCATTAGCTCCTAATTGAAGATCATGGTCAGTGGGTAGATGGGGTCTTTCATGTTGCATGAATTGATTTATTTCCATCTTCAGTTGTTTCCTTCTCTTGTGCATGCATGAATATATGAAGACTCTTCTAATTTTCATCCAAATTCCTACAAAACAACATAAAAATATGCAAGTAAATTTTTTCAAATTAATTTGCATACAAAAATGACCATTTTAACCTCATACAAAGATGAATAAATGATAATTTGAAAACAATTGAAATTTTGGTTTAAACATGTAAAATACCCTATATGCTCATTTATTTAAATAAAAATAGATTAAATATGCATGTAAAAATATGCACATTTAGATGCACATCAAATACCACCACACTTATCTTTTTATTTGTACTCAAATAAACTAAAACTAAGATAAATCGATTTTCGTAGGTAATACGATAGCATTGAGCATATGCAACAAGCCGTTAAACCTCTAGTGTCCCTAGAAGGACGAATGTTGTCTCGTGAGGGTTTTCAGTGGATATTTACCAACAAAATCCAAATGCAACATGAAAAATTCCCAGATGCAAGATTTGTTTACAAAGATATGAATGCAGGTTTTTAAAAATATTTACAAATGAAGAATTTACTTTCAAATTGACACAAATAAGTTAAATATAAGTTTTGGTCATCATCAAAAAAATTTAGTCATTTTACTTGTCAAAACATCTAGCAAAAATTTAGTTATCATCATGATTAGACTTTAGGTTACCTAGTTGTTTCTGTTGATAACATAATGTAACTATGAAATGGATCCTAAGTTGATTATCAAAGTTTTTTAAAGTGGTATTTTATTTCTTTTGAATAATAAATCGAATCAAATAAGCGTTTATAGTGCTTGGATTTCAATTGCATACTCTCTTTTTATTTGTAAATTTCGTTGATATTAACAATATTTACATATGCCTAACTCAAATAAACTGAGGCCAGATATACCACCCATGCACTGCCTTGTGGGCTTAAGTGAGAGGAATACAGAGCATGACGAGTGTACACACAAGCATGTACACCTATTGACGGTAGGCATTATTAATGAAATAATATTTATACACATACACCTAACTTAGATAAACTGAGGCCAGATATACCGATATGTACTGCCTTTCAGGTTTATGTAAGAAGCGTACAGAGTGTGGCGAGTGTACACACTTACGTGTGAACACATGACATTGGGTGTTTCTTATTTTCAAAAACCATTTTTTTTATATATTTTTTTATAAGAGAGAGTTTTGCAAAATCATCTTAGCACCATTTAACTTAAAAGATCAAAACTGTTATAGCCTTTACTTTAAATCAACCACTCTTTTAAATAAAGATTACAATTACAATATACTTCATAATTATCACCTATGAACCTTCCTATATACTAATTAAACCATAGTTACTTGTAATCAAACTTCATTTTTATTTTTTGTTGACACAAATAAATTTTCAAAAATTTCAATTCAATAACCAAGACCTTATACTTATCTATAATGTTTCTTTAAAAAAATCAAAATGCTAAAAAAAAGAAAATTTGTTTTGGGATTTTTGTTATTTTTTCTATATTTTTGAATTTTGGAAAGAAAATGCAAAAAAAATAAACCATGAAAAATAAAAAATGAAGATGTGACTCCCCCCCCTCCCACACACTTAATTTTGGTCGTGTCCCCACAGTCAACCCAAGTGAAAGGAGAAAAATAAAATATGACCTATATTTACATGAAAATTAAGCAATTTTTATTTAAACGACATCAGAAAACATACTGTTAAAGAGTAAATAAAATGGTCTTTTAAAGACCAATTCATTTGTCCCGTCAAATACGGGAGACATAGCTTAAGCTTAGAAAGCCAAACTATAAAAGATTTCAAAGTTGAATGTTGTTTTGGAATAAAAAATGTCATTTTATTAAAAATTGTATGAGTTGTTTTATTTTTGATGATTTTTGAGGTATATAGAACAACTGGTTGAAGTTCATGTTTCTTTTCACAAATTTGAACTTCAAACTCATCATTGACAAATTCTTCAAAATTATTGATTTCAAAATCAAAACAGTGAATTAAATCTACCCCTTTAGAATTTAACAACTCGTCTTCGAAAAGTCCAAAAAAATTATGCTCACAAAATTCATCTTACTTTGTTGAATTATTCACAGCTTCATTGCATGTATCAATTTCAAAACCCAAAGTTGCTGTAAAAATCGAAAAAAAGATCAAGTTTTATTTTCGTTCCACACTCTCAAAAGAATTGAAATCCAACTCAATTACCACATTTTCAACAACTTCATTAGGATTGTCGTTTTCAATTTTGAAAGTTGTTATTTGAAAATCGTAAATTTTGGTAAATGGTGGATTATTATTTGATTCGTCACACTTTGCGATTTGATTTTGTTTTCCACGTTGTTTCACATATGTTTCAAACAATAAATCCATGTGATCTTTGTGTATTTCTTCCATTTGCTCAAAACAAATTTATAATTATTAACCTGAGAATTTTCAATTTTTAGTTGTGGAGAACAAAAAATTTCACCATCATTGAAACAACTTCCATTGCCAAAATCATTTAAACAATTATTTCCATTTTCGTTTTGATTTTAAAATTCATTTTGGAGTTCGAAATTGAATTGGCATGATTTATAATCAAAATCATTTGAATTTTAAAGTGCATTCAAATTTTGATTATCTTAAAATCGATGACTTGAGTGATTGTACAAATTACGCAAATTATTTATCATTTGATTTCATTGTTCAAGTAAAGACCAAATCGTTTCAATATTCTTTTCAAGATTTAAGGGTTGGTCGTCATTTTGAAAACTTTGTGGTGCAAAATTAAAATTGTTTGTACAATAATTGTTATTAAAATATCCACAAGAATTTGGTATGAAATTATATGAATTATATTGATTTTCATAACTATTGTAAAGTTCTTATGAGTACGGAAATTCATACATTTTCAAAAAAAAATTATAAGGGCGTTTTGAATTTTTTTTTGAAATATTTTTTGTTTTTGAAAATATTTTTTATTTATTTTGTTTTTCTAAAAAAACTAACTTAAAAAAATTTGGATATTTTATTTTGATTAAATTTTTTTATGGAAAATATTTTAAAAAACTAAATTAAGGAAAATTTACAATTTTTTATTTTGGATTTTGAAATTATTTTTTAAAAATTGCATGAACTATTGCAACCAAATGAATGCAATGACTTAATTAAAATTTTCTATTCTAAAGTAGCTCTTAACCCAAAATTGTATAATCACACTTTGTCTTAATCCAACAAAATAGTTCTTAACCAAGTAACGAACATAAGTTATCGATGCACCACAAATTGCCGTAGCAATGCACCGAAGGTTTAAGTACCTTCAGAGAAACAATCAGTATAGTATTTATGAATCACTGCAATATTTATAACTGATTATTGCTCTGTCATAGCCTAGACACCAAGAATATAAATTGTTTAAAGAAGACAACTTATCAAGATAGAATTAAGTCCTAGGTGAGCTCATGACACCCTTAAGTCAATTGCCTAACTGTTATTATTAGTCAAAATTCTAGAATGAAATGCAATTTGTGGGCCAAGGAAGGGGTGATGAAATGCCCCACATTACATGAATTGATGTATAGCCCTTAGAAAAGAAAATAAGATGGTATAAATGCAAAACAGAAATTAAGCATGAATTAACGATGCACTTACGAATGAAATTTGATTTTTTTTTTTGAATTTTTGAATTTTTGAAAAAAAATTATATATAAAAATGCTAATGCAAGCAACCAACAATTCAAAACAAATTAAAACAACAGATAAGGGAACAATACCAGAGCGTGCAGAATATTAACAAATTATTTATTTTTCAAAGCAATAACAAAAACTTTTAAGCAAGCAATTTGGCAAGTAGAGCGAACTCGCAAGCGACTCTTTCTTTATCTGCTTTGGCAACCTGAAATTTAAGAGCAAAAACAAACAATTTTGGTTTTGGTTGATTTCTAACTGGTTTAGAAAAATAGCAGTTGCAAGATCGGTTGTGGTGGATTCGAGGTTAATTTAGGGTGATGTTGGGGTGATTGAAGCAAGCGATTTTGGGGAGGTGATTGTTGTGAGGTAACGGTGAGAGTATGAAATGTATTTATTTTTGTACGGCAGTCTGTGGTAAACTTGTGGATGGTGTGATATTATGCAGTTGTAGGGGGTGAAGTGGGTTGGTGATGTTTGCAAAATGCATAGTGCACATAATTGGATGTGCAGGTGAGGTAGGAGTTGAGGATGGTGAAGTGCAATTGTAGGTGGTGGTCGGAGTACGTGGTGATGTTGGTGAAGTATTTGATGCAGCAGTAATGTTATGAAGGAAGTTTGGCACTGTGTTGAAGGGGGATGATGAAGGAGGATGATGAAGTGGGAGGAACAAGGATATGCACTGTTTTTGGAATGTGCAGTAATTTTAACAAGTGATGGTCAGGGAGTAAAGCAATGCAGTGATGCAAACAAGGTTGTTTGAAATATGTAGAGGCAATGCAGTTTATGTTTGACAAAATTTTGACAAGTAGTGGAATGTTTGATATACGTTGTTGACTGTGAGTGTAGGAGGTAGGCAAATGTGCATGTAGGAGGTAGTTTGAGGAATGGCAGTGGTTGACTGTTTGTAAATCACTGTTTGTAGTTGATGTTTCGGTGGTGAAGTTAGGAATATGTATGCGGTTGAGATAGTGAAGTTGTGGGTGGTGGATGGATGTTGCAGTTTGTAGGGTGGTATGTGTGGTCAGTGAGAAGTTGATGAACTGAGGTGGATAGGAGATGATATGCACTGTCGATTAGGAATGAGCATGCACAGTGTAACAGGCAGAGGGGGGAACTAAACAGAGAAGTGAATTATGCAAGGGGGTTATAACAATGACTTGTGACGCACAGAAGTGTATGATATGTTATGTATTGTTGTTGCTCTCAGCAGTGTGACAGTGGGTTAGAGTTGAATGTGAGGTGCTGAGTTGAAGATGTTGGTCAGAAGATGTATGGTAGTGAGGTTGGTGAAGTTTTTTGTCAGAGTTGAATGGCAGAGGGTGGATTGAAGAGGAGAAAGATGCAGTTTGATATGGAGATGATATGTGCAGTACTAGGCGATATGTGCAGGTTGTGGTGGGATGACAGATGTGGTTTAGTCTGCAGTTTTGGTGATTAGTTGTGTTGGTGATGCTTGTTGAAGTGGTTGGAGGTAGTGCAGATGTACTGATGTGGTATGAAGGGAATAAGCAGTGAGGAGTATAAAGGTGCACAGAAATGTGCACTGCTATGATGTGTGCACTGTTACATTGCTGTCAGGTTGGAGAGGTAAAGACAGGCAGAAGTTGTATGCAGATGGTAGGAACTTGACAGTAATGTTATTGTATGGAAGGGGCTAAAGATTGTTGTATGGCAGAATGATGTAGTGGTGGTCGGTTTTTGTAAGTGTGGTAGAGGAGGATTGGGGTAAGTTTGAAGATTGGGTGATGTGTTTGCTGGGTAATGAGTTGCAATGGTATGTCCTTGTGGCAAAGGGGTATATTGTAAGTGTTAAGACAATAGGATGGTGCACTGTGCATGGTGAGGTTCTCTGGTATGCAGGCAGAGTTGAATTATGGTGGTGTGTTTAGTTGTTTCTTTTTGAGGGAAATATGTGACAGCAACAAGTGAAGACATGGCAGTGTTGAGAAGGTTTGCACTTACTGTTGATGGTTGAAGTGAGATGAATTTAGTGATTGTTGGTCAACTGTGCATGCAGGAGAGGATGTGCAACAATTTGTGATGTCAGAGGAAATGTAATTCAGTGAAGTGGCAGCAAGGGGGTTTGTAAATGCAATGAAAAAGGAAATATAATGAAAATCAAATGTAATTGCAAATGTAATTGAAATGGAATAAAAAAAATTCCTTTTTAAATGAAGTTATGCATTTTTTATATAGAAATGCAAATGCAAATGAAACTAGAAAACAAGCGCACAAACAAATGCAAGCACAAATCACACAAACACACAACACGGTTTTTTTAAATGCAAATTAACACAAAAAATGCACACATAATAGAATCAAACAAAAAATAAGTCAAAGATTAGAAATAAAATCAAATTAATTTCCCGCCAACGGCATCAAAAACTTGTTGAATCGACTAACTTCTTATCGAATTAGAAAATAGCCGAAAAATTGTAATAAAAATAACCGCAAGCGCACGGCGTACAATTTTAGTACGTGGCGGGTACGGGATGATCCACAGGAAATTGAAGTGATTAAAAAAATTCTACTCAATCAAATTAGCCAAGAGTTTGAAGTTGTTTAAGCTAAAAAATGTAAAAAAAATTACCAAAAGAAAGTGAATAAAAATATGGAAGTATAAGGCAATTTGAAGGTAATATCCTTTTCATGATCACATAAATTAACGTAATGAAATTATGTTCTCTCTTCTTTTGGTCACTAGTGAATTTAGTTGGTATGTTTATCATAAATATGGCCTATTTGTGCTATTAATTAGCCCAACATAAACTATAAAACTTTAACACACCCTCCAAATCACTTCATGAAAATGACAATGAAGTTAAAAATAAAATCTATTTTATGCATGATCTATTTACTATTGATTAGTAATATAGACCATCAAATTTTGATTCTAAAATCTACTTTATTATCAACATCATATGTAGATGAAAAGATAATTTGTGTTTATGTCTGTTTAAGCATAGCCTATTTGGTGTCAATAACATAGGCTATCAAATTCATAGCTAAACTACAAAATATTTACCACATCAAACATCTCCATTAAGCACAAAAGGCAATCATTAATTAACAACAATGTTGAATCCACATGATTAAGAGAGCTTCATTACCCCTAAATTGAAGGGGTTTAGCTTCTCATATTTGTTACCGTTTCAACAAATGTAGAGTTCAACATAAACATAAACAAGAGGAAAATGCAAGCAAAGTAAGAAGAGCTAATTAAAATAAAATAAAAGTTAATCTACTTGCATGAAATAAAACTACACTACCTACATAAAGTAAGAACAATAATTAAAAGAGCATGAAATTAAATTGCATAAAAAATTATATAAGAGAAAAGGCTAAGAGGCCATTAAAAAGAGAAAGAGAGTTTTTTGTTTATTCTTGTGGCTACGATTAAACTAAGTACAAGGCGGTGCTAAGAGCTTCTCATAACATGAAACATAAGGGGTATCTATACATGCATAAAACCCTAATGCATATCTTAGGGGACTATCCAAATTGCCCTTGAGGAAGTGTCGCTACAAAGTTATCATTAGCATGAATTAATCCTTCATTTTAATGTGCATGTAGCTTTAGTTCCTACTCATATATCCATTAGCTCGTAATTGAAGATCATCGTAAGTAGGTAGGTGGGGTCCTCCATATTGCATGAATTAATTTATTTCCATCTTCATCTGTTTCCTTCTCTTGTGCACGCATGAATATATGTAGCCTCTTCTAATTTTCATCCAAATTCCTGAAACAATATAAAAATGTGCAAGTAAATTTTTTCAAATTAATCGCACATAAAATCATCATTTTGCCCCTATATGAAGATGAATAAATAATGATTTGAAATTTTGGTTTAAACATGTAAAATAAGCTATATGCTCATTTATTTAAATAAAAATAGATCAAATATGGATGTAAAAATATGCACATTTACATGCACATCAGCTGCTCCCCAAAGCAAACTTCTTGATCTGATAAAATTCTTGTCTTCTAAATCCTCTAACTGCACTTTTAGCTCCCTCATCTCAGTAGGTTACATTCTGTGTGGCGGTCTACACACTGGTTCTGCTCCTGGTACTAAATCTATCGGAAACTTATCAGCTCATTCTGGTGGCAACCCTACTACGGATTCAAAGACATCTGCGAATTATCTAACAACGAAAACTCGATTCAACTCGTCTTCTACCTCCACAACACCCAATAAAGCATTAACCTCAAAACTAGGGTTTTCTATGGAATATATAATCCGATCACTACAACCAGGGTGTTTAAGTGATATTTTCCTATCATGGCAAAATATCCTAGCATCGTATTTACTTAACTAATCTATATCCAAAATAATTCCGAACTCTACAAAATCAAACACATGCAAACTGCAAACAAACGTATGACCTAACAATTCAAAGTCTAACCGGCCACATTTCATCCCAAGTGTCGCATATCCTCCCATCGGATTTGCAACCCTTAAGGATGTAACTAGGTATGAGGGTTCTAGATTAAGCTTATCTACCAAACAATGAGATATAAAAGAATGTGATGCACTCGTATAAAATTGAGCTCTAACTGATACACCATGAATCAAAAGCTTACCTCCCAACATAGGTTTTCCCTTCTCCCCTGTCGTTGGGCTCGATGTAGCTGGTTTCAATGCAAACATCTTGCCTTTTCCATCCTTGGCTAGCTCCTTCACTGGTTCTTATAGTATCTAATCTAATCATAATTGAAGCATCTCACTCCTTTCTTCTCAGCAGTTTTCTTTCCTTTGCCTATCCGGCATTCATGAGCATAGTGTACTTTCTTATCACACTTATAGCAGACAACTTCTGCCTTCCCTTTCTTAGCAGCTCCACTCTTCTAACCTCCTTTCTTATGGAAAAACTTCATATTCTGCTTCTGCCCTCCTTGAGCTTCCTTGGACTTGTTTCCTTCAAGAAAAGAAAGCATCTCTTCCTGATTTAAAGCCATCTCCATAACTGCATTGCACGGATCTCTAGTTGCGATAACATGGCTTTAGCAAACTCAGGCTTCAAACCTCAAATGAAATTCTCATTCATTTGATGACAATATCAACCGTAGCATATCCATACCTTGCTAGCTCCTTAAATCTTGTAGCATACTCAAACATTGTCATATCTCCCTACTTCAACTCAGCAAATTACTTGAGAAGAATAACTTAGCAATTTTCGACATAAATATTTCTTCAAATCTCCTCCTGACTTAGCCCAAGTCATAGTCTCCTCATTGACTCCAATCGTAACACCGTCCCACCAATACAATGCTGCCCCTTATAGCTGTCTAGAGGCGAGTCTCCTTTTCTGCTCATCATTAAGTCTCAAATCAGCAAAGATTCTCTCGCAATGAAGTAACCAATTCTCCATCTCAATTGCATCTTCAGTACCAATAAATGGCTTTCCTCCCGCTGAGCATAATCTCTACTCAAAACAGCATAGTTATTAACTATTAGAGCTCCTTGATTTCCTCCTTCAGCATTTCCTCCAGCTAACCCGCACCAAGTCCTGCTTGCATCATGTTAACGAAAAACTGATACATTACTCCAATATTGACTTGCGGTATTCCAACACCCACATTAGGAGCTTGTGCCTGACCTGGATTCCTTCTAGTAATTAGTCTGGCATTCCTATTAGTTGTTGTGCTTCCCTCACCAATGTTAACTCTTCCATTTCTATCATCCATATCTTACGTCTGTAATATCTGCATTCGAGTTTTTTGTAAGAAACAGAAGAATGGCCTAAGAGAGGTTGGAGAATAGAGATAAAGCGTATACTTATATATATATAGCATAAACAGGTACATTACTATAGCGTTATCCCATACCCCAATCTTTTCTCTAATTCCTTAGGATTCTGTTTTCAAAATCATTTTAAGTTTTAAATTTCTTTTAATTTTTCATAAACCTATGCTCTGCTACCAAGTTGTAACATCCCCTATCTTGAGGGCCGAAACTAAGCACTATAGATGTTGTAGTCATCCATAGTATTAACCTTCAATAACAAAATACAATAATGTTAATGGTATCCGTAATATCAGAAGCACAAGAATATGAAATACAATCAGCATTGATTAAAACAACTTTTCTGATTACATTCCAAATCAATATTTTATATTCAATTACATAATCCCATGATCGATTCCTAGGTTTTTAATCAAATATAATAATTACAAATTACGCCAAAAGAGACATATGAAGATGCATCATTGGATGATCAGAGTACTAAATATACATTTTAGTCTCAATACATCACAGCGGAAATAAAACAAAATATATCTTATATAGCTAGCTTTGCCTCCTGCACGTCTTCAGAAGCTTTATTCGTCCAATGTACAAAACCTGAAAAACCTTAACTCTCAATCTACTTAAATTGAGTTTTGAGCATCCGAGAGTTTAAGGGAAAAAAACATAAACTCAAGCTGTGTAGTTAAGTGCTCGGCAGATTCAGTGCAATGGAGGTGCAAAAAGTCATGGCGGGGATATAGCGGACGACTCTAAAGTAGTATATAAAACTCATACTTAATGTTTTTACAAATATATAAATGTTAATTAAATGAAAATTAACATTCAATTGAATTATAATTAATTCATAAATAATTTTAAATAAAAACAAGTGCGAATATACTGTAAATAAATGTCAAACTGTTATATAACATAATTAAATTCAGTAGAATATTAGAGTATTCTCATTACTAAAAGTATGATAAAATTTTAATTAAATTAATTAATTTTATAATCTTTGTAATATATAAATGTCGTTTTTCAATTCATTTCTTTTAAAAAAGATATAACGGAATATAGCGGGAACAACAGGATATAGCGGAAATAGCGGGCTTAAAGCGGAAAGGCTATATTTGAGGCTATACGGAAAGAAATCTGTTATAAGATATAGCAGGATTATAGTGGGGAAATAGCGGGGCATTAAATGCACAGAATTCGGGTCATATATAAAGACTGGTGTGAATAATACTATTACATCTTGGTTTAGTGATATTAAGTGAGAACATCCCGCTTAGCGGAACAGTTTTCCCTTCACTAATATCCCTTCAAAACTTGTCTTTTTGTAAATCAAAATCCTACAATCAAACTGATTAAAAAATAATAGCAATATCATATATGCTTATAAATCAGGTAACAAATGGACTATCTGTCCGAACAATATAGTTTTGTTTGGCTAACTACTAACCATTGGCTGACTCGGGCCTAGCAGAAAAAATAAATAATCTAACATATGTTAGTCACACTCTTGGACAGTTTGTCCTTAACTTACTTCTCCCAGGGTCAACTGATCCTAATGGACGGGCTCACCAATATCCTATCCTACTTCTATGTATATTCCTGTATGTGTGTAAAATCATTTAAGTCTTACCTGTGACTAAGCCCTACGCACTGGAATTTTGGATTAAATCAGCTAGGGGCTATAGCCAATGTATATGACGCGACCCTATACCAGTCCCATCTGGTAATTATATATCGGATTCATTTATTTAGGGTTAACTACCCTTCATATTTTCCTTGAAAACATTTCTTTCAAATTGATTTAACCCTTTAAATCATACTTAAACAAGGAAAACATACTTTTGATTTACTCAAAACTCTTTTCCATGCTATATGCTTTACACAAAACATTATTGATGAAAATCTTCGAAACCCTTGTTATAATCTTTATACAATCTCTTTCAAAATCATTGAAACTACCCCTTTCGAAATGGATTAACTACTTTACCTTGTAATACTAGGCCGAAAGGCCAAAACACACCTTTCGAAATCATTTATAATAGACCTTTCGAAGCCATTGGAAGTGTCCCTCTGAAAGCTTTATAAAACCTTAGACATCCTCTTTTAAAAACCATTCAAACTTGCCTTTTGAGAGCATTGAAAATCTTCCCTTCAATTACTAAAGTAAACCTTTTGAAAACATTTGGGGGAAACTTCCCCTTCAAAACCTTCATTTGATACATTTCGAAAGCATTAAAGTCCTTTTCTTAAACAAACCTTTCGAAAGCTTTGGATTCAAGTAAAAGCTTGTGGATCATAGCTTCAAACCATTTAAAATCATTTCTTTTGGAACCTTTGGGTTTAACTTTCAATATATCAAAGGGTCTTAAAGAACTGGGATGAAAGCATCACCTTTGAAAGCATTTTCCTAAATAAACGAAAGTGGATGGTGTCGAAACCAACCTTTTCGAAAGCATGGAGAAGTGGCTTCACAATTTAAAACAAAAGAACCCTTTCGAAGGCATTGCTTCGAAAGGTTGAATGCGACAGTAGGGGTTTCAACCCCTTCAAAAGTTTTGTTTAAAACAAAAGGCGGCAACCTCTTTCGAAAGACCTTTTTCTAAAACATTTAACCAAGTCGAAGGCTGGTTCCTTCGAAAGCTTCATTTGTAAGCAAAATGACTCAAGTTTACAAAAGAAACTTCAACCACTTTAAAGCCTATTTCGACTCCATACCTTTCACCTAACTCCAATTCCCTACGTACCAAAGCTGATACCATGTGTATTGGTTTCGACTTGGATGGAGGCGGCAGTTTGAGGTTGAAAGGTGGTTGCTATAAGTTGCGAAGCAGTAAATCTTTATAAAACTAAATTTTCTCTTTTTAAAGCAATTTCTTTCCAACTAACAAGCCTTGTTTGTCAATGTGTAATTGGTTGCTAATTCTTTTACGAAATCTTTTCTAAAAGTACTGCTGAATTTCAGAATTTAACAAATTAAAATATTTACAAATAGCCCATTCTCCTTTTATAGACATATAAAACATTTAAGTCTCATACCTTAAATAATTTTATATCATTAATAAAATACTTAGGAAAATTCTCCAAACATTCCCATAAATCACTTTTAATATGTTCTCTAACATAGTTAAATTTTGGACCCCAAAGTTAAGCTATTAATAACCAAAACTAATTTAAACCAATTTAACCATTTTCTTCACTAGAAAATTCATAATAAATCCACATTAATTCATAAAATTATGAAACTTGAAACCCACCTCTATTACTTCTGTTCTTATATCAAAAAGGCAAGATATTTGGATGTCATTTGATAGGTTTTGTCAAATCAAACTTCATCATAAAATCTGTATATAATAGCATAAATCATCAACAAGCATATCTATATATATCCATTTAACAATCAAAACATGGCATTATACTTTGCAAAATATACTCAGATCTGATCTAAAAACCGAAAGTCACAAATATGTGATGTAATCTATTATTCACCTTAGCTTATTGTTAAGGAGTTTGAGAATTTTTCTTAAATGAATTTGATTAAGCTTCTTCCTTTTGATTCTTTCTTATCTTCCCCTCTATCTTCTTCTAATGGTGGCTGATCTTACTTGGTTTAATTTTATTTGTTAATATGGAAAATGAAAGTGGCATGAGGGTTTAGGGTATAAGAATATAACATATTCCTGTTTTTCCCTTATCTTATTGCCCTTATTTATTCCATTTTAATTCTCTTTTGTTCATTATTTAATTAGGCACGACTCCCCTTTAATTAGAAAAATCTCAATTCCCTTAACCATTTACATTATTTCTTTTAGTTTATCTAATTAAATGTCGTAAATAATGTTAGTTAAAATTAAGGTTGTTGCAACCACTAACACCAATAGTATATATATAGTGCGCTTCTATCGTGCTCAACCGATATAGGACAATAATCAAGGCTTAGAATGAACCAATATAGCATATAACCTATCATATCTCACAGCGTATGGATAAAATATCGTAGATATAATAGAAGAGACGGTAATAACAATGTGAACGGACCATCGTCATCAGAGTATTATATTCATTGGGTATACATCAATAGTAGAGTCTATACAATGGAAACAAACTCAACAACTGTCTCTAATACAAGTGTAATAAGCAAGCATTTTCATGATTCACAGCGTTACCAGCGGAATAAGGATAGACTCCATATATGTATATAATACAAGATAGCTTCATCCAGTTCATCCTTCGAATAGCCACCTCATAACCTAGACATGTAATCTACTCTACTACTTTAAGAGTACTTGAGATAATAAGAGGTAAAGCATAAAATCTTGGGCTAGACAACGGTCTGATATGAGTGGTAAATGATTCTCAAAATACTAAACAGGTAAATATGGTAAAGAACAAGAGTACATGAACCATACTTGACCTATCCCTACAACTAAAGGATATCTATAATGATCCTAATTTCGACTAAAATTATTTAGAACATTTAATTGGATAAATTAAATAAAATAACATAAATAGTTAAGGGATTGACGTTTGTTAATTAAGAAGGACCATGCATTAATGAATGTATTAGTAAAAGAGAATTAAAAATAAGTAAGTAAGAAGATCATGGTAAGGGTAAAATGGGAATAGCCTTTATTCCTATACCCTAACCCTTCTAATCTTTATTCTTCATTCATTTTAACATTCACAAACTAAACTAAAATCCTAAGAAACTCGACCGGCCACTATTAATAGGATATAAGGAGAAGAAAAGCTAGGATTCAAGTAGAAATCTTAAGCAAATCAATCTAAAGACAAATGTCAACCTTTTAAACACAAAGCCAAGGTGAATACTTGGTTTACATCTCTATTTTTTATGAATGATTTTGGTTTAAAGGTAAACCTATTTGTTTTGTAAGTATATGCCATGTTATAGTGATTAAATGATTATATGTTTTAAGTTGATGATTCATGGAGATTTAATAAGAATTTTATTATATGTTTAGATTAGTAAACATATCATATGACATCCGAATGAGTTGTGTTTTTGATATATAGTCAAAAATATTATTTTAGAAGTGGGTTTCAAGTTTCATAATTTTCTAAGTGGATATGGATTTATCATAAATTTCTACCCAAAAAAATAGCTAATTTGGGTTTAAATTATTTAAGGCCATTAAATAATGTCTTCGAGTTTGAAATTTACATATGTTAGAAAACATATTTAATGTGAATTATCGTGACTTTTTGAGATTTTTCCTAAGTTTTTTACTATGGTTAATAAATTATTTAAATTAGAGGACTTAAATATTTTAAAATTAAGGAGAAGAGCTTAAGGTCTAAAATGTTTTCAATTGTTCAATGTTGAGTTTAGCAGCCTTTTAAAAAAAATTGGTAAAGTATTGGAAACCATTCGTAGTCTGGCAAATTATGTAAGTTAGGTGAAAAGGAATTACTTTAAAAGGCATAAAATTAGTTTTAAATCGAACTACAACTTCGCCACTTTCATTTTCTTGCTTCCGTCACTATACTCAGTAAAACTTTCGCACCCATTCGAAACCTATGCATGTGGTATCAAGCATTTAGTACTTAGTGTATTGGAGAAAGGGGAAGGAAAGGATGGTGTCGAAGCCAATCTTGCGAAAGGGTTAAAGTCGGTTTATTTTCTTTCGAACCCATTGACCTGTCCGTGTTCTTAAATTATTCTTAAGAAAAGGTTGTCAATTTTGAACCACTTCGATACCCTAGTTGCGACATTTATACCCTTCGCTTCAGTAAGAAGCCGCTTTTATAACTCTTTAAACAAATGAGTTCAGAGGGTAGCGTTTCGAATCAATACCCCTCCGCAACCATTGAAGTCACTTTTCTTTTAACTTATATTTGCAACAGGATAGGTGCCACTCCCATACCTTTCAACATGGTTGAAGCCGCTTGTTTAAACCCAAGTATACATGCGGAATTATGTCATCGTTACCCTAAGTGTTTCAAAGGAATAGCTTTTGCATAAATCACCTTAAAAGCTACGTGTTTTTTTTATTTTCAAACTATGATTTCGAAGGGAATGCCTTCAATTGGTTTTGAGCCTATACTTTCATATTTCGTTACATGGTTTCAAAGGGAATACCTTCAATTTGTTTTCAAACTATGGTTTTGAAGGGAATACAATCTGTGTTGATTTTATTTCATATTCGTGTGCTTCTGATATTATGGATAACATTAACATTACTGTATATTTTCATCAGAAGTAATACTATAGATGACTATAGCATCTGTAGCGCCTAACTTCGAGCCTTAAAGTAGGGGATGTTACAACTTGGTATCAGAGCATATGTTTATGGAACTTAAAAGAAATTTTAAACTTCGAATGATTTTTGAAAACATAATCCTAAGGAATTAGAGAAAAGATTGGGGTGTGGGATAACATTATAATAACGCACTTGTATTAGCTATATATAAGTGTACGCTTTATCTCTACTCCCCCATCTCTCTTAGGCTATTCTTCTATATCTTACAAAGACTCGAATGCAGATTTTAAGGAAGTATGATATGGATGCTAGGAATTGAAGAGTTAGTGGAGGAGGCACTACAACTAATGGAAAAGCCAAACCGAATACCCGAAGGAATCAAGGTAGGGCACAAGCGTTAATGTGGATGTTGGAGCACCATAAGTTGATATGGGAACTATGTATCAGTTCTTTGTCAACATGATGCAAGATGGAGCTGCTACAGAAATAGTTACAAGAAATGCTAGAGAAGGCAGGAAGCTCCGATGGTCAATAACTATGCAATACTAAGCAGAAACTATGCTTGGCTTGGAGGGAAGCCGTTTATCGGGACTGAGGACGCAATTGAAGTGGAGAATTGGTTAGTTCAGTGCAAGAGGATTTTTGCTGATTTGGGACTGAATGATGAGCAGAAAAGGAGATTGACATCCAGATAGTTGCAAGAAGCAGCACTGTACTGGTGGAATGGTGTTACTATAGGAGTAGCTAAAGAGGCTATGACTTGGGCAGAATTCAAAAGGAGGTTTGAGGGAAGATTCATGTTGGAAATTGCCAAGTCAACTCTGCTCAAGATGTTTGTTGAGTTGGTGAAGGGAGACACGACAATGCTTGAATATGCTATCACATTTAGGGAATTATCTAGATATGGGCATGTTGCGGTTGACATAGTTACCAAAAGGAATGAGAAGTTCATCCGTGGATTGAGACCCGATCTTGCTAAAGCAACTTTACCACATATTAAGGATCCATGTGATGTAGTTGTTGAGATGACTTTGAGGAACGAGGAGGTGCTTGATTTCTTTAATGGTAACAAAGCAGTGGAAACTCAAGGTGGGCATAACCAGAAGAGAAAAATTTTCCATAAGAAGGTAGCTCAGAAGGGAGGAGCTGCCAAGAAGCTAAAAGCTGCTCTGGTTTGCTTTAAGTGTGATAAGAAGGGACAATTTGCTCACAAGTGTCGGACAGGAAGAGTAAAGAAGGTTGCTGACAAGAAAGGAGTACAATGTTTCAAATGTGATCAGATTGGACGTTAAAAAAACTAGTGCAAGGAACCAGCCAATGATTGAAAGGGCAAAGTGTTTGCATCGGAGCCAGCAACCTCAAGACCAACAGTAGGGGGAAAGGAAAAAATGTATTGGGAGGTACGCTTTTGATTCATGGCTCTTCAGTTAAAGTTCTATTTGATACCGGTGCATCACATTCTTTTATATCCCATAGTTTGGTAGATAAGCTTAACCTAGAACCCTCATACCTAGTTACTTCCTTAAGGGTTGTGGAATCATAGGAGGGTATGAGATACTTGGGATGAGATGTGACCACTTAGAGTTTGATTTGTTAGGTCACGTATTTTCTTGCAGTTTGCATGTGTTTGATTTCGTAGGTTTCGAGATTATTTTGGGTATGGATTGGTTAAGTAAGTACGATGCTAGGATATTTTTCCATGATAGGAAAATATCATTAGACACCCTAGTTATAGTGATTGGATTAAATACACTGTATAAAACCCAAATTTAGATTCTTATGCTTTGTTGGGTGTTATGGACAAAGAAAACGAGTTGAATCGAGTCTTATTTGTCAAAGAATTCGTAAATGTCTTTGAGCCCGTAATAGGACTACTACCGAAATGGGCCATTGAGTTTCAGATAGATTTAGCACCAGGGGATGAACCTGTGAGTTGATCGCTAAGTAGAATGATACTTATCGAGACAAAAGAGATAAATGTGCAATTGGTGGATTTAAAAGGTAAGAATTTTATTAGACCAAGCAGTTTGCCTTGAAGAGCGACCGTAGTGTTTATAAGGAAACTGAACGGATCATTGAGGTTATGTATCGACTATCGTAAGCTGAATGAGAAGACGATAAAGAACCGATTCCGTTACTTAGGATTGCTAATTTGTTCGACCAGTTGAGTAGGGCCAAATTATTTTCTCAGTTGGATTTGGCAATTGGGTTCCATCAACCTGGAGTAGTAGAGGATAGTATTCTTTTGATGGTGTTTAGTACGAGATATGGATCATACAAATGCTCAGTGATGCCATTTTGTCTAACTAATGCACCAACATTCTTTATGGCTTGATGAACAGAATCTTCCGGGAGTATTTGGACAGATTTGTATTAGTATTCATAGATGTCATATTGATATATTCCAAGGATGAAAGAGATCATGAAGTTTATCCTAGGATAGTGCTTGAGACATTGAGGCAACACCAATTTAAGTCAAAGTTTTCGAAGTTCACTTTTAGAAGAAGAAAGTGAAATTTCTTGGTCGTGTAGTCTTAGAGAAAGGTTGCTAATAGATTCGGCTAGGATTGAGGCAGTGAATAATTGGAAAAGACCCAAGATATTGACTGAGATAAAGAGTTTTCTTGGGTTAGCTGGCTACTACTAGAGATTCATTAAGGATTTCTCGCTGATAGCCGCACCGATGACTAAGCTAATTCGAAAAGACATGAAGTTTGTTTGGACTGATAAGTGTGAGGAGGCATTCCATGAATTGAAACATTTATTGACTAGTGCAATTGTGTTAGTTGTTCCAAAGGGGAATCAGGACTTAGTGGTATACACAGATGCATGTAGAACAAGATTAGGAGCTCTACTAATGCGGAGGGGTAAAGTGATTACCTATACTTCTCGACAGCTCAGAATGCATGAAGTTGGATATACAACTCATGATTGGAGTTAGGAGTAGTAATTTTCGCATTGACGGTGTGGAGACATTACTTTTGGGAGAAATATTTGAGCTGTTTATAGATCATTAGTCACTAAAATATTTATTCTTTCAAAAGGAGTTGAATATGAGACAGTTGAGATGGTTAGAGTTTATAGCTACATACGACTTTGGTATTGAGTACATGCCAGGAATAGGAAATAAGTTTGCAAGTGCACTTAGTAGAAAAATCAGAATGCAGTATTAGCAATGATAGCTGAGTGGAAAGATTTAGAAGCATTGACTACATGTGGAGTACAATGGACATCTGAGGCTAGTTCTAGTTGAGAAACTGCCATGTTATTGTGTCTATAAGTTCGACCAATGATGATCGAAAGGATTGCTTCTAAGCTGGGAGAAGACACGTTATTAGTTGAATGGATTAGAAAGTTAAGGAATGGAACATAGTGCGATGACTTGAAGGATTTCAATCTTGACCAGAAAGGGTGGTTGAGGTAGAAAGGAAGACTATGAGTTCCGAATGTGGTGAACATTAGGAAGGAATTTCTTAGAGAATGCCATTATTCGAAATTCAAAATTCATCTGGGAGGAACTAAGATGTTTCAAGATATGAAGAGAAGTTTCTTCTAGGAAGGTATGAAGAGAGATGTAGGCCTACGAGTGAAACAATGTTTGAACTGTCAACAAGTAAAAGCTAAACATTAGAAACCGAGTGGGTTGCTTCAGCCTTTGGATGTTCCAGTCTGGGTTATGGTGGATAGGTTTACTAAGAGTGCACACTTTATACCTATTAAGTTGACCAGGAAATCATCAAATTTAGCTAAGTTTTTTATGAGGAATATAGTTAGACTGCATGGATTTCCCTGTAGTATAGTAAGTGACAGAGATTCCTTCTTTACTAGTGAGTTATGGAAGAGTCTACAGGAGACTTTAGCTACCAAGCTCAAGATGAGTACTTCATACCATCCACAGACAGATGGAAAGACAGAGAGAGTTAATGAGTCTATAAGAATTTGTTAAGAGCTTGTGTGCTAGATTTCAAAGGATCATAGAAAGACCACTTACACTTAGTCGAGTTTTCTTGTAATAACGTTAGACTGTTATAGGAATGGCACCCTTTGAAGCTTTGTATGGAAAACCATTCAAATCTCCCATTTGTTTGTTAAAGACTAGGGATAGATTAATTCTTGGTCCGAACTTGGTTAGAGAAATTGCAGAGATGATAGAGTTAATTCGGGGTAGAATTAAGGAGGCTCAGTCTAGGCAGAAGAGTTATGCTGATAAGAGACGGAAAGACTTAGAGTACTTAGTTATAGATCATATTCTCGTCAAAGTATCACTGATGAAAGAAGTGACCAGATTTGGAAAATCATGAAAATTGGCACAAAGATTCGTTGGACCATTACCTATTATAGAATGGGTCGGGAAACTCGCGTATAGGGTAGATTTATCAAATTGTTTGGTAAGAGTCCACGATGTTTTTCATATTTCTCATCTAAGAAAGTGTATTCTCCAAAGACTACTATTACACGGACTGTGTTAGAAGAACCAGTAGTGGAACCAGATATGACTATAGTTAGAAAACCAGTTCGTATAGTTGCGAGAGATGAGAAGAGATTAAGGAAGAGGACAGTCAGATTTGTCAAAGTCCAGTGGCGTGACGACGAGAGAGACTATATTTCAAAAACCGAGAGCAGGATTGCACTTATTCCGACTTGTTTGATGGTAGGTTTTACCTTTATGTCTGACTACTGTGGGTACCTTATCATAATTTCGAGAACGAAATTCTTTAAGGAGGGGAGTCTATAATGACCCTATCTTTGACTAACATTGTTTAGAATATTTAATTGGATAAATTTAATGAAATAATGTAGATAATTAAGAAATTAAGATTTGTTAATTAAAAAGGAGCCGCTCCTTAGTGAATGAATTAGTAAATGAGAATTAAAAATAAGTAAGTAGGAGGAATATAGTAAGGATAAAAATGGGAATAACTGTTGTTTCTATACCTTAAACCCTTCTATTCTTCATTCTTCATTCATTTTAACTTCTACAAACAAAACTAAAACCCTAAAGAACTCGACTAACCATCATTAAGAGGAATGAAGGAGAAGAAAAGCTAGGATTCAAGTAGAAAGCTTAAGCAAATCAATTTAAAGTCAAATTTCAACCTTCTTAACATGGAGCCAAGGTGAATAATTAGTTTACCTCTCTATTTTTGATGATTTAAAGGTATACCTATTTTCTTTTGCAAGTATATGTCATGTTATAGTAATTAAATGATTATATATTTGAAGTTGATGATTTATGGAGATTTAATAAGAATTTTATGATACGTTTAGATTAGAAATCTTATCATATGACATCCAAATGAGTTGCGTTTTTTATATATGGTAAAAAATATTATTTTAGATGTGGGTTTCTAGTTTCATTATTTTCTAAGTGAAAATGGATATATTATAAATTTTGTATGAGAGAAAATAGTTAATTTTGGCTATAAATTATTTAAAGCAATTAAATAATGTCTTTGGGTCTGAAATTTATATATGCTAGAAAACATAATTAATGTGAGTTATTGTGATTTTTGGAGATTTTTCATAAGTGTTTACTATGGTTAATAAAATTTTTAAGTTAGGGGACTTAAATGTTTAAACGTCTTATCAAGGAGAAAGGCTTATGCTAAAATATTTTCGATTGTTCAAAGTTGAGTTCGGTGGCTTTTAAAAAAAAAAAATTGGTAAATTATCGGTAACCAATCATATTTTGGCAAATTATGTAAGTTAGGTAAAAGGAATTAATTTAAAAGGAACAAAATCAGTTTTCTATCGAATCACAACTTCACCAGTTTCATTTTTCTGCCTACTCAGCAAACCTTTCATACTCATTTGAAACTTATGCACATGGTATCAAGCATTTGCTACTTGGAGAAAGGTAGAAGGAAAGGATGGTGTCGAAGGCATGCTTGCGAAAGGGTTGAAGCCGGTTTTAATTACTTTCGAACCCATTGACCCGTCTTTGTTCTTAAAGTATGCTTAAGAAAAGGTTGTCGCTTTTGGACCCCTTTGATACCCTAGTTGCCACATTTATACCCTTCGCTTCAGTAAGAAGCCGCTTTTATAACTCTTTAAACCAATGTGTTCAGAGGGTAGAGTTTTGAATCGATACCCTTCCGCAACCATTGAAGTCGCTTTTCTTTTAACCTATACTTGCGAAAGGTTGGGTGTCGCTCCCAAACCTTTCAACATGGTTGAAGCCGCTTGTTTAAACCCAAGTATGCATGCGGAAGTATGTCATAATTACCCTAAGTGTTTCGAAGGAATAAATTTCACATGAATCCACTTAAGGGCTATGTGTTATGTTTTGTTTTCAAACTATGGTTTCAAAGGGAATACCTTCAATTGATTTCAAAGCTATACTTCAATAATTCTTTACTCCGAACCCAATGCTTTCGAAAGGAATATTTTAATGGTTTTAAAAAAGGATGTCTACGGTTTTAATTTTGGCCTTTTGGCCTAATGTTTTCAAAGTTAAAGTATTTAACTTGTTCCAAAATGGATGCTTTCTATGATTTCGAAATGGATTGTTTAAGGTTTTAAACAATGGTTTCGAAGGTATTGTTTTGGATTTATAGCATGTTAGTCCTTGAGATGATGCTTTTGATGACAACAACCTTAGAATAGATTATAAAATATAAATACTAACAGTGTAAGTTTAGATATATATGTATATGCAAGATTTAACTATGCAGTTACCAAGAATGAAGGCTATATAGTATAGAGATTCAAGATATCAAGATTGAATACTCATGAGTATCAAAATTATCAAGATTATCAAGAGTTCAAGTAATTTTTCTTTTAATTTAATTAGAAATTTTGTTAAAACTCCTAACAAAGCACTGGCATCTTAAAATCCAATTTATTCGTGGAATGGAATCCACTTCGAACCTGTTAAAGGGATGGAACCATAAGTAGGATGGAACCTATGAAAAATCTAGTGGAACATTGTTTTGTATCCGCTAATTTTTATTCAAAATGATTTTTACAAAATTATATCTTGTATTCAAATGGCTTTCAAAACCTTCCTTTTAAAAGCATCAAAAACATCTATCCTGATTTCAAATACTTTTAGCCTCAAAATAATCTTTAATTTCAAAATCAAATTATTTGCAGTTTTAACTATCTTTAATAATAATATATTTAATTTTTAAATATTTATACTTAGATTTAAATATAAAATTATAGTAAAATTTTGTATACATTATTCTATATATTTACTTATGTATTTTAACCATAGACAAGTATATTTATAAAGTTTAAAATAGTTTAATATAAAATAGAAGTTATTTTCAAAGAAAAACAAATCACCAAAAATTCCTTTGGGATGTCGACATGCTCAACCTACCTATGTCGACATAGTGTCAGTTGGTTTCAAAATTTAAATTTCAAAAGAAGTATCTATTCGTCATATCTCTTCACGAATGGACATGGTTGTTGTTCTTCTATAAATAGGGGATGTTTTCAACGAATTCGAACACAGTTTTTCTGGTTTTTCACTCCGCTTCTTCTTCCACATTTCTTATACATATTCCTACCATTACTCTGCCAAAATCAACGTTGAATCTAACTAGATTATCTCTGATTTGATTCTCTATCACTATCTCATAAAGATTCTCAGTGCTATTCAGAGTTATAGGCTTCTTTGTAATCAATTAAATGAGAAAAGGTGTAATTGTGGCCTTGGAAATCAATCAAGCGAGATAAGGTGTGATTGTAGCCTTGGAAATCAATTAGGTGAACTTGTTTCCCAGGAAATCAAGTATCTCTACCCCGAGGATTTTGAATCTGGAGGGTGTCCTCGTTCCCTTGAAATCGAGGGTGTAATTGTAAAGATTATTTTTGAAAGGAAATCTGTACTTGTGTGCGGGACTTGATGTAGGGTAACTCCGAACCAGTATAAAATTCGGTGTGTTCTTTCCTTTACTGTTTTTACTTTATATTTGCATATGTGTTTGATTCTGTAATCATATCTGTGCCTAAATATTGCATACATTTGTGTTTAATTTAATAAAAACTCAAAAAGATTTAATAATTCTCTAAAACACTATTTACCCCCCCCCCCCCCCTCTAGTGTTTATCCTAGCCTTAAGATTCTTAATCCGCATTTCTCACATTTGGTATCAGAGAAAGATTTTCAAAGTTTCATAATCTGATTTTTGAAAAAGTTTTCAAAATGGCTACCAACACTGGCATTGTTACTAGCACTAGTATCCCTGTCACCAGTTCATTTGTAGAAGATCAGTCTACTGTCAGACCATCACTTTTTAATGGCAGTAATTATGCATATTGGGCATGTAGGATGAAAATATATTTACAGTCTGTAGGATTAGATACTTGGAATATCACACAAACTGAATATTCTGAACCCACAACTGATTTTTCATAGTGGACCGCTGAGCAAAAGAATGTTGCACAAAATAATTTTAAAGCAATGAATATTCTATTTTGTTCACTTGATAGGAATGAATTTAATAGAGTGTCAGTTGTAATTCTGCAAATGAAATCTGAAAAACTTTGCAAGTGACTCATGAAGGAACAAGCAAAGTTAAACAGACCAAAATTTTCATGCTCACAAATTAGTTTCAATTATTTAAAATGAATTCTAATGAGTTTATTTCCGATATGGATAGTAGATTTCAGGATATTGTGAATTCTCTAATATCCTTGGGAAAGGAATTTTTGGAAGAAGATCAAGTCAAAAAAATTCTAAATTCTCTTACTCCAGAATGGGATCAAAATACACTTGCGATCGAAGAGGCAAATGACATCAGTACTTTAAAGATAGAAGAATTAATTGGAGATCTAATGTCGTTTGAGGTTCAAATGATCGGGAGAGGAGAAAGCAAAGCATCTGAAAAGAAATCAATGGCATTTAATGCATTAACTGATGGATCGGACTCAAACAGCGATAATGATGAAGAGATAGCCTTTATAATTAGGAATTTTCGAAAATTTCTGAAATACAGAAAGACGAATAATCTCAAGAAAAATAACTATAAGAACTCTGGAAATCAGAATATAGTGCCAAACAATGTCAAATGTTTCAACTGTGATGAACCAAGGCATATCAAAAGAGACTGTCCGTATCCAGATTGGCAAAATCCTTCTATAAACAATGATTCAGTAAAGCAACGAAAGCGTGCATTTACTGCTACTTTAGATGACTTAGACTCTTCATTAAGCGATGATGACCAGAAGACAGAAAATTCAAATTTGTGTTTTATGGCAGTTCACGACTCCAACGAATTCAGAAAAACAGACTCAGAAAAAGGTACACATTTACAATACAATTTGTTGAAATTGCATGCTTAGAATTAGATGCTTAATTACTTGACTGATTGGTTTTGAATTGGTGTGTTATTTTAATTTTAAATTTTTTACTATTATTTTGTTATTTTAATTATTTTATTATTATTATTATTATTTATTAGTATAATAATATATTATTGAAAATATTATCATTCTAATAATATTCCAGATATATAGACATTAAAAATAATAAGTGTATATATATATATATATATTAGAGTACTTAGGAAAGAATAAATCATAGAAATTCATAGCCACATGTCGACATGGTCCCTACCATGATTCGACATGGGTACCAGAATTTGAAATTCAAAATTTGAATTCAAATGGTTGAATTTCCCTCCATCTTTTCATTTCATTCAATTCTCTGAAAAGGCGTCTTTTGATCAAAGAACATGTCCTTCGAGAATCTATTTATTCACTATCTTTTATCATATCTTTTCACTCTCATTTTCAAATTCAAACTCTCTCTTCAAAACTTCAAGTTCTCTACTCTCTACTTTAATGGCTTCTTCAGGCAACCCCTCCACTATGTGAATTTCCAGAAAGATAAAAAAGCAACTCTTCAATGATCCGAAGGCAATTAAAGCATATATCAATTATGCTAACTATGTAAAAGTCCATCCTGGAAAGTTTGCTATCTTTCAAGATTTTTCTTCTTATGAAATTGATTCTCTTTTTGCAAACAATCAAATTCGTAGTCTTATTGATGCTTCTCAAAATGATTTTGTTTGTTGTCCAAACCTTGTCAAAATTTTCTATGCAAATTTAAACCGTGGATTTTATAATGGAAATGAGGATGAAATTTAGAGTAGTGTCAAAGACACTAGAATTGTTTTGAATTGTGATCTTTTGGGTACCATTCTCAATTGCAAAAGTACGGGAATGGATCTTTCTAGTTCTAAAATCGATGAAAATGATCATGCGACATTTCATCACATTTTTGAAGGAAATGATGATTTTGAATTTAAAAATCAAAATTTTTGACCAAAAGCAAGAATTGGCAATCTTCTTTTGCAACATACTTTGACCCCAAGATTGGGGAATTTTAATAATCCTACTTCAGAAGTTTGCAAAGCACTTTTTGCTATTTTTGAAAACTATGACATTAATTGGGCGCAAGTTATTTTGGATGAACTTCGTCCTAAAAATCTTGAAATGGGTGAGAATACTTTGTATCATGGAATTTATCTCACTCAGATTTTTAACTATTTTGGAGTGGATTTCAAAGGAGAATAATTTGTTTCTAGAAAAGTTTTCAATCATTCCAACATTTCGCTTATGAAAATTTCATTTGTTCTTCAACCTTATGAGACTCTTGTCGAAAAGGAAGAGCATTTGGCTCATGAGGAGATGGAAGAAGAGGAAGAGGAAGAAGAAGAAGAAGGGGATGAAATGGAAATTGAAGAAGAAGAAGAAGGTGAAACTTCTTTGGAAAGCATCGACTATCCTCCTAATCCATCCAACAGAACTCTTCTCAAAAAACAAAAGACCATTGTTGAGAATCAATGGATTCTTAAACGATCCGTTAGTAAGAATTTGGACAAAATTTCATCCAAAATGAATAAGTTTATTTCCAAAGTCAACAAGAAGCTTGGATTATCTTCATCATCATCATCCTCTAACTAGTTCTACCTTTTCGTATCTCGTTGTATTTGTTTTAGTTTGTTTTAATTTGAAAGTTCATGTAGTTCTTTATGATTAATCGTTGTATCTTCTTAGTATGAAATGAAATGGAATCTTTTATGTTATCTAGCTTATCTTATCTCCATAGTAAATGTTAGTATATTATATAAATAGATATATACACACAATTATTCATAAAATCAAAATAAGTCAAAAAATTCACTGCCCCATGTCGACATACCCCCTATGACCATGTCGACGTGTACTGGTCAGAAATGACACTTCATTTTGAATTTGAAATTTGAATAACTACCATATGTCTATTCATTTCAAATGAACTTCTACACATATAAATACCTATTTCTTCCAAAATTCATCACTGAATAATATTTCTTATCTACTCTATCTCTCATTCTTCTCACAAATCCAAACATGACTAATCCAATTCATAATTTATCCGAGAATCTTGAAGAAACTCTTAATTCGTTCAAGAATATTCTCTCGTTCATTCTTCGTAACCAACGATACTTAGAATTGAGTCAAATGTAGATGATCAAGGAGCAAGAAAGGCATTTCGATGCAATACGATAGACGATTTCCTCCCTGCACAAGGATGATAACGAAGCATTCTCCAGTCTCTCTCACCAATGACAATGAAAATTGGGATGCTATTAAAGAAGACCCTATTTTTGGAGAAGAATGATGGGTAGGAGTTCCTCGTAATGTTTAATTTTATTGCTTTGTTTGAATTGTTTGCTTTGATTGATTTGATTTCATTTACTTTAATTTGGTTTGATATGGATTGATATTTAGTGTGGATTGATGATTGTACAAAACATGTATAAATATACATTTGATCCTTGTTTGATTATCAAGTCTATCAGTTTAAATTATCTCTTAATATATCTATTATATGATCCATTGTATAGTTTATTAATGCGGGTATTTTAGTCCAAGAATAAGGGGGTGTTATATAGTTTGGAGATGGTTTTTTTGTTGATGACAAAGGGGAAGAAATATAAAATAGAGTAGTTAGGCATAGATTAAGGTGGAGTTATTAGGATAGAAGTAATATTTTATAAAAAAGGTTGTCATCATCAAAAAGGGGGAGACTGTTAGTCCTTGAGATGATGGTTTTGATGACAACAACCTTAGAATAGATTATAAAATATAAATACTAACAGTATAAGTTTAGACATATGTATATGCGGGATTTAACCATGCAGGTACCAAGAATGAAGACTGTACAGTATAGAGATTCAAGATATCACGATTGAAGACCCATGAGTATCAAGATTATCAAGAGTTCAAGAGTTCAAGTAATTTTTCTTTTAATTTAATTAGAAATTTTGTTAAAACTCCTAGAAAAGCACTGGCATTTTAAAATCCAATTTTTTCGTGGAATGGAATCCACTTCGAGCCTGTTAAAGGGATCGAACTTCAAATAGGTTGGAACCTACGAAAAATCTAGTGGAACATTGTTTTGTATCCGCTAATTTTTATTCAAAATGATTTTTACAAAATTATATCTTGCTTTCAAAATGCTTTCAAAATCTTCCTTTTAAAAGCATCAAAAACATCTGTCCTGATTTCAAATACTTTTAGCCTTAAAATAATCTTTAATTTCAAAATCAAATTATCCATAGTTTTAACTATCTTTAATAATAATATATTTAATTTTTAAACATTTATACTTAGATTTGAATATGAAATTATAGTAAAATTTTGTATATATTATTCTATATACTTACTTATGTATTTTAACTATAGACAAGTATTTTATAAAGTTTAAAATAGTTTTATATAAAATAGAAGTTATTTTCAAAGAAAAACAAATCACCAAAAATTCCTTTGGGATGTCGACATGCTCAACCTACCCATGTCGACATAGTGTCAGTTGGTTTAAAAATTTAATTTTCAAAAGAAGTGTCTATTCGTCATATCTCTTCACGAATGGACATGGCTGATGTTCTTCTATAAATAGGGGATGTTTTTCAACGAATTTGAACATAGTTTTTCTAGTTTTTCACTCCTCTTCTTCTTCCACATTTCTTATACATATTCCTACCATTACCGAAATCAACATTGAATCTAACTATATTATCTCTGGTTTGATTCTCTATCACTATCTCAACAAGATTCTCAGTGCTATTCAGAGTTATAGGCTTCTTTGTAATCAATTAAACGAGAAAAGGTGTGATTGTGGCCTTAAAAATCAATCAAGCGAGATAGGTGTGATTGTAGCCTTGGAAATCAATTGGGTGAACTTGTTTCCCGGGAAATCAAGTATCTCTACCCAGAGGATTTTGAATCTAGAGGGTGTACCTCGTTGCCTTGAAATCGAGGGTGTAATTGTAAAGATTGTTTTTGAAAGGAAATCTGTACTTGTGTGCGGGACTGGATGTAGGGTAACTCCGAACCAGTATAAAATCCAGTGTGTTCTTTCCTTTACTGCTTTTACTTTAAATTTGCATTTGTGTTTGATTCTGTGATCATATCTGTGTCTGAATATTGCAACATTTGTGTTTAATTTAACAAAAACTCAAAAAGATTTAATAATTCTCTAAAACACTATTCACCCCCCTCTAGTGTTTATCCTAGCCTTAAAGATCTTTAATCCGCATTTCTCACATAGCCTAATGTTTTCTAAATTAAAAATGGTTTTAACATATTTTAAAGGGATAGATAACCTTATTGATTTTAAGTTTTCATCAACATTGTTTTATGTAAAAGCATATATAATAGCATAGGTATTTTGAGTAAAGCAAAGAGTATATTTTCCTTGTTTAAGTATGATTTAAAAGGGTTAATTCAATTTAAAAGAAATGTTTTCAAGGAAAATTGAATAGGGTAGTGAACCTTAAGTATATGACTCGGATATTAGAAGACCAGATGTGATTGGTGTAGGATCGCTCCCTATACTTTAGCTAGTAGACTCTTGCTAATATATGTCCGAAATTCAAGTGTATAGGACTTTATCATCGGTAACACTAAAATGATGTTACACATAGAAAGGAATACACATAGTAGGTTATTGGTGAGCCCGTAAAACCATTAGGATCAGTTGACCATAGGAGGAGTAAGTTAAGGACAGACAGTCCTGTATTGTTTCTAACAGAATTTAGAATACTTATTATGTTTGGTAGGCCCGAGTCAGCCAGTGGTTAATAGTCAGCCTGATAAAACTATAATGTTCAGACAGATGGTCCATTAGTTAACTGATTTATATGCGTATATGTTATTGCTATTGTTGACACGATCAGTTTGATTGCAGGATTTTGATTTGCAAAAGATATGATTTTAAAAGGATATTAGTGAGGGAAACCCATTCTGCTAGGCGGCATGGTCTCATTTAATATCAATAAACCAAGATGTAATAGAATTATTCACACCAGGCTTTATGTCTGACTCAAAGTTTATGTTTTCCCGTTAAACTCTCGGGTGCTCAAAATTAATTTTGAGTAGATTGAGAGTTAAGGACTTTTCAGGTTTAGTAGGTTGGACGAATAAGCTTCTAAAGACATGCAGGAGGCAAACCTAGTTGTATAGGAGTTATTTAGTATTTTTTTCCTGTGATGCATTTATGACTGATCGGTCAATCCATTTAGTACTCTTATCATCCAAGGGGGCATCTTCATATGTCGTTCTTGGAGTAATTTGTAATATTATTTGATCAAAACCTAGGAATTGTTTCGGAAATTATGTAGTTGAATATGAAATATTGATTTGAAATGTAATCAAAAAAGCTGTTTTTGAAATCTGTATTAATTTTATTTCATATTCATGCGCTTATGATATTATGGATAGCATTAACATTACTGTATTTTGTCATTGGAAGTTAATACTATAGATGGCTATGACATCTGTAGCGCTTAGCTTCAAGCCTTAAAGTATGGGATGTTACTACATGGGATCAGAGCATAGGTTTATGAAACTTAAAATAAATTTTAAACTTAAAATGATTTTTGAAAACATAATCCTAAGGAATTAGACAAAATATTAGGGTGTGGGATAACGTTATAATAACGTACTTGTATTTGTTATATATAAGTATACCTTTATCTTTACTCCCTCGTCTCTCTTAGGCTATTCTTCTACATCTTACAAAGACTCGAATGCAAAGTTTAAGGAAGTAAGATATGGATGCTAGGAATGGACGAGTTGGTGGAGAAAGCACCACAACTGATGGAAATGCTAGACGAATACCTGAAGGAATCCAGGTAGGGAGCAATTTGCTAATGTGGTTGTTGGAGCATCGTAAGTTGATATGGGAGCTATGTATCAGTTCTTCGTCAACATGATGCAAGCTGGAGCTGCTATAGGAATAGTTGGAGGAAATGCTGGAGAAGGAAATCGGGAAGCTCTGGTGGTTAATAACTATAAAGTATTAAGCAGAGACTATGCTAGGCTCGGAGGGAAGCCATTTATCGAGACCGATGATGCAATTGAAATGGAGAATTGGTTACTTCATTGCAAGAGGATTTTTGCTGATTTAGGACTAAAGGATGAGAGAAAAAGGAGATTGGCATCTAGATAGTTGCAAGGAGAAGCATTGTACTAGTGGAACAGTGTTACTATAGGAGTAGCTAATGAAGCTACAACTTGGGTAGAATTTAGAAGGAGGTTTGAGGAAAATTTCATGATGGAGATTACCAAGTAAACTCTACTTAAGAAGTTTGCTGAGTTGGTACAGGGAGACATGACAATGCTTAAGCATGCTACCAAATTTGGGGAATTATCTAGATAGGGATATGCTACGGTTGATATGGTTATAAAATGGAATAAGCAGTTCATCCGTGGATTGAGACTCGAGCTTACTAAAGCAACTTTACCACATATTAGGGATCCATGCGATGTAGTTGTTTAGATGACTTTGAGGAATGAGGAGATGCTCGCTTTCTTTAATGGTAAAAAAGTAGTGGAAACTCAAGGTGGGCAAAATCAGAAGAGAAAATTTTTCCATAAGAAGGGAGGAGCAACCAAGAAGGAAAAACCTGATATAGTTTGATTTAAGTGTGATAAGAAGGGACATTTTGCTCACGAGTGTCGGATAAGTAAAGCAATGAAGGTTGATGACTAGAAAGGAGTGAAATGCTTCAACTGTGATCAGATTAGACATTATAAAAACAAGTGCTCGGAACCAGCCAAGGATGGAAAGGGAAAAATGTTTGCATTGGAACCAGCTACCTCAAGACCAACAGTAAGGGAGAAAGGAAAAGCTATGTTGGAAGGTGCGCTTTAGATTCATGGCATGTCAGTTAGATTTCTATCTGATACCGGTGCATCGCACTCTTGTATATCTTATAGTTTGGTAGATAAGCTTAACCTAGAACCCTCATTCCTAGTTACTTCCTTAAGGGTTGTGAATTCGATAGAAGGGTATACGACACTTAGGATGAAATTTTACCACTAAAAGTTTGAGTTGTTAGGTCATATCTTTTCTTGCAGTTTGAATGTGTTTGATTTCGTAGGTTTTAGGATTATTTTGGTTATAGAATTGTTAAGTAAGTACAATGCTAGGATATTTTTCCATGATAGAAAAATATCACTTAGACACCCTAGTTGTAGTGATCAGATTTTATACATTGTAGAAAACCTGAAATTAGATTCCTGCGCTTTATTGGGTGTTATGGACGAAGAAGACAAGTTGAATCAAGTATTCTTTGTTAGATACTTCGTAGATGTCTTTGAGCTCGTGATAGGACTATGTGTGAAATGAGTCATTGAGTTTCAGATAGATTTAGTACCAAGGGCTGAACCTGTGAGTAGACCGCCAAGTAGAATGACACCTACCGAGATGAAATAGCTAAATGTGCTTTTGGTGGATTCGGAAGGTAAGAATTTTATTAGACTAAGCAATTCGCCTTAGGGAGCGGCTGTAGTGTTTGCAAGGAAACCAGATGTATCGTTGAGGTTGTGTATTGATTATCGTAAGCTGAATGAGAAGATGGTAAATGACCGATTCCATTACCTAGGATTGATGATTTGTTCAACTGTTGAGTAGAGCCAATTATTTTCTCAGTGGGGTTTGTTAACTAGGCTCCATCAACTTAGAATTGCAAAGGATAGTATTCCTTTGATGGTGTCTAGGACCAGATATGGATCATACGAATGGTCAGTGATGCCGTTTGGTCTAACTAATGCACCAACATTCTTTGCTGACTTGATGAACGGAATCTTTCGGGAGAATCTGGATAGATTTGTATTATTATTCATAGATGACATATTAATATGTTCCAAGGATGAAAGAGATCATAGCTGCATATAACTTTGGTATTGAGTACACACCAGGAATAGGAAATAAGGTTGCAGATGCGCTTATAGATAACATCATAATGCAGTATTGGCAATGATAGCTGAGTGAAAAGATTTATAAGCATTGACTACATGTAGAGTACAATGGAGAACTAAGGCTAGTTCTAGTTGAGAAACCGCCATGTTATCGTGTTTAGAAGCTCGACCGATGATGATCAAAAGGATTGCTTCTAAGCAGGGAGAAGACCTATTATTTCCTGAACGGAACAGAAAGTTAAGGAATGAAACATAGGGTGATGACTTGAAAATTTTCAATCTTGACCAGAAAGAATGGTTGAGGAAGAAAGGATGACTATGAGTTCCGAATGTGGGGAATATTAGAAAGGTTGTTCTTAGAGAATGATATCGTTCAAAGTTTACAATTCATCTGAGAGGAACTAAGATGTATCAAGATATGAAGAGGATTTTCTTCTGGGAAGGTATGGAGAGAGATGTAGGGCTAAGGGTAAAACAATGTTTGAACTGTCAACAGGTAAAAGCTGAATATCAGAAACTGAGTGGATTACTTCAGCCTTTGGATGTTCCAATCTGGAAATGGGATTCCATCTTAATGGATTTCATAGATGGGTTGCCAAGGTCATATAGAGGAAATGAGAGTATTTGGGTTATAGTGGACAGAGTGACTAAGAGTGCACACTTTATACCCATTAAATTGACCAGAACAACGCCCGATTTAGCTAAGTTATTCATGAGGAATATAGTTGACTGCATAGAATTCCCAAAAGTATAGTAACCGACAAAGATTCCTTATTTACTAGTGAGTTCTGGAAGAGTCTACAGGAGACTTTAGGTACCAAGCTCAAGATGAATATTGCTTACCATCCACAGACAGATGGGTAGACAAAGAGAGTTAACAAAGTTTTAGAGGATTTGTTAAGAGCTTGCATGCTAGATTTCCGAGGATCGTGGGAAGACCTCCTACACTTAGTCGAGTTTTCGACTATCAGAATAGTATAGGAATGACATCATTTGAAGCTTTGTATGGAAGACTATTAAAATCTCATGTTTGTTGGGTTAAAGACCGGAGATAGTTTAATTCTTAGTCCGGATTTGGTTAAAGAAGTTGCGGAGAAGATTGAGTTTTTGGGCTAGAACGAAGGAGGCTCAGTCTAGGCAAAGTGTTATGATGATAAGAGATGGAAGACTTAGAGTTCTAAGCTGGAGATCATGTTTTCATCAAAGTATCACCAATGAAAGGAGTGACCAGATTTGGAAAATCGGGAAAATTGGCACCAAGATTCGTTGGACAATTTCCTATTATAGAATGGATCGGGAAACTCGCGTATAGGGTAGAGTTGTTGAATAGTTTGATAGGAGCCCGCAATGTTTTCCATATTTCACATCTATGAAAGTGTATTCGATATCCAGAGACTACTATTACACCGAATGTGTTAGAAGAACTAGTGGTGTTACAATACATGACTATAGCTAGAAATCAGTTCAAATAGTTACGAGAGATGAGAATAGACTAAGGAACAAGACAGTCAGATGGGTCAAAGTCCAATGGAGTGACAACAAGAGAGACTGAACTTGGTAAACCGAGAGCATGAATACACTTATCTTGACTTGTTTTACGGTATGTTTTACCTTTATGTTTGATTGTTGTGGGTACCTTATCATAATTTCGAGGACGAAATTCTATAAGGAGGGTAGTCTGTAATGACCATAATTTTAACTAACATTGTTTAGAACATTTAATTGGATAAATTTAATGAGATAATGTAGATAGTTAAAGGATTGAGATTTGTTAATTAAAAAGGAGCCGTTCCTTAAAGAATGTATAAGTAAAAGAGAATTAAAAATAAGTAAGTAGGAGGAATATGGTAAGTGTAAATTAGGAATAGCCTTTGTTCCTATACCATAAACCCTTCTATTCTTCATTCCTTATTCATTTTAACTTTCACAAACAAAACTAAAACCCTAAAGAACTTAACCGACCACCATTAAGAGGAATCAAGGAGAAGAAAAGTTAGGATTCAAGTACAAAGCTTAAAAAAATCAATCCAAAGGAAAATCTCAACCTTCTTAATACAGACCCAAGGTGAAAATTAGTTTACATCTTTATGTTTGATGAATGATTTCGATTTAAAGGTGAACCTATTTTCTTTTGCAATTACATGCCATGTTATCGTAATTAAATTATTATACATTTTAAGTTGATGATTTATGGAGAATTAATAAAAAAATTATGATATGTTTAGATTAGAATACCTATTGTATGACCTCCAAATGAGTTACGTTTTTGATATATGGTCAAGAATATTATTTCAGAAGTGGGTTTCAAGTTTTATAATTTTCCAAGTGAATATGGATTTATTATAAATATTCTATGAGAAAAATAGTTAATTTTGGCTATAAATTATTTAAAGCAATTAAATAATGTCTTCGCGTCTGAAATTTATATATGTTAGAAACTGTAATTAATACGAATTATTGTAATTTTTAGAGATTTTTCATAAGTGTTTTACTATGGTTAATAAACTATTTAAGTTAGAGGACTTAAATGTTTAAAAGTTTTATCAAGGGGAAGGGCTTGTGCTAAAATGTTTTAAATTGTTCAATGTTGAGTTCGACGGTGTCAAAAAAAAGGAGTTTTGGTAAAGTGTCGGCAACCAATCATGTTTCGAAAAATTATGTAAGTTAGGTGAAAATAAATTAATTTAAAAGACATAAAATCCGTTTTATATTGAATTAATTTATCAAAAGGAAAGAATGGTATCGAAGGCATGCCTGCGGAAGGGTTGAAGCCAGTTTTATTTGCTTTCTAACGCATTGACCCGTCCTTGTTCTTAAAGTATGCTTAAGAAAAGGTTGTCGCTTTTGAACCCCTTCGATACCCTAGTTGCCACATTTATACCCTTCGCATCGGTAAGAAGCCGCTTTTCTAACTCTTTAAACCATTGAGTTCGGAGGCAGAGTTTCGAATCGATACCCTTTCGCAACCATTGAAGCCGCTTTTCTTTTAACTTATACTTGCGAAAGGGTGGGTGCCATTCCCATACCTTTTGACATGGTTGAGGCCGCTTGTTTAAACCCCAAGTATACGTGCGGAAGTATGTCATCGTTACCTAAGTGTTTCGAAGGAATAGTTATTGCATAAATCCCCTTAAGGGCTATGTATTTTATTTTGTTTTCATACTATGGTTTAGAGTGGAATACCTTCAATTGGTTTCAAAGCTATACTTTCATATTTCCTTACTTGAACTAAATGCTTTCGAAAGGAATATTTTAGTGATTTCGAAAGAAGATGTCTGCGGTTTTAAGTCATTTCGAAGGGTAGATTTTGGCCTTTCAGCCTAATGTTTTCAAGGTTAAAGTATTTAACTTGTGTCAAAAGGGATGCTTTCTATGATTTCGAAAGGGATTGTTTAAGGTTTTAAACAATGGTTTCGAAGGTATTGTTTTGGCTTTATAGCCAAATGTTTTCCAAGTTAAAAAGAGCTTTAACTTATTTTAAAGGGATAGTTAACCATATTGATTTTAAGTTTTCATCAACATTGTTTTATCTAAAAAGCACATATCATGGCATAGGTATTTTGAGTAAAGTAAAGAGTATATTTTCCTTGTTTAAGTATGACTTAAAAGGGTTAAATCAATTTGAAAGAAATGTTTTCAACGAAAATTGAGTAGGGTAGTTAACCCTAAGTATATGACTCAGATATTAGAAGACCAGATGGGAATGGTGTGGAGTTATACCCTATAGTTTAGCTAGTAGCCCCTAGCTAATATAAGTGCAAAATTCTAGTTGCTTTGTCACAGGTAGACTAAAATGAAATTACACACAAAAAGGAATGCACATAGTAGAGGCAGGTTATTGGTGAGCCCATAAAACCATTTGGATCAATTGACCTTAAGAGAGGTAAGTTAAGGACAGACCATCCAATATTGTTTCTAACAGAAGTTAGAATATTTATTATGTCTAGTAGGCCTATGTCAGCCAGTGGTCGATAGTCCACCTGATAAAACTAAAATGTTCAAACGGATATTCCTCTAATTACCAGATTTACATGAATACATGTTATTGCTATTGTTGATATGATCAGTTTGATTGCAAGATTTTGATTTGCAAAAGATACTGTTTTAAAAGGATATTAGTGAGGGGAAACCCATTCTTCTAGGCGGCATGGTCTCACTTAATATCAGTAAACCAAGATGTAATAGAATTATTCACACCAGGCTTTATGTCTGACTCTAATTTTATGTTTTCCCCTTAAACTTTCGGGTGCTCAAAATTAAATTTGAGTACATTAAAAGTTAACGACTTTTCAGGTTTAGCAGGTTGGATGAATAAGCTTTAGAAGATGTGCAGGAGGCAAAGCTAGCTATGTAGGAGTTATTTAGTATTATTTTCCCTTTGATGCATTTATGACTGATAGGTCTATTTATCTAATGCTCTGATCATCCAAGTGAGCATCTTCATATGTTGCTCTTAGCATAATTTGTAATAATGATATTTGATCAAAACCTTGGAATCGTTTTGGGGATTATGTAATTGAACATGAAATATTGATTTGAAATGTAATCGGAAAAGCTATTTTTGAAATCTGTGTTGATTTTATTTCATATTCATGTGCTTCTGATATTATGGATACGATTAACATTACTCTATTTTGTCACCAGAAGTTAATACTATAGATAATTGCAGCATCTATAGCGCTTACTTCGGGCCTCAAAGTAGGGGATGTTACGATATCAGTCTTCCAGGTATTTCTATCTCCAATACCTACTTCCTTTGATATTTATCGGTGATAGCCTACTAAAAAGAGCAACCATAGCATCTGTAACATCCATAAAATACTCCTAACTATCACTCCATGTGCTCTGAATATATGATATCACATATGGCCTCCTTTCTACCAGGGACTAATGGAAATCATGGTTCTCCATTTTACTCTCGTATCTCGTAGCGCAAAGCTGGACACTAGACCCAAATCCATAGGTTCAGGGTATATAGTTCCCTTCATGGACACATGGGCATCCCCACTAACAATAGCCCTGCTTCATATACAATAGAAAACACTCCAAGCATTGATGATTTCTTAGAACATACACTTAAGTCCTCCTTTTCTCCATTTGGATACCAAGCCCTTCCTGCTTAATCCAGTTTCCATTATTCATGAGGAACCCTTTCACATTCCTTGATCTTGCGGCCTACCCCCTTTGCGAATTGCCATCTTCGAAACCTACTCCCAACACAAACCAACTTTCGAAGACATAGCTTTTCATCATGCTGCTATATTGTCATCCAACCAGATAGGAATGAGCAACCAACTCCAACCTGATCTACAGGATCTCTAGTTCACCTCCCAAAAGTTTCGTCCCATTTGGGATTAACCCTAGAACTCAAGACCTACCTCTCTACTTGGCCCAACTTCTGCACATAGCCAATTTATGGCTAAGTTTTCTTCCACTCATTCTATGTTCCAGTACACCAGGTCCAGATGCTTTGACCCAAACTTCTCTACATGAATCAAGTCATCATAGAATAAGTCCTCTCTTCAAAGCACTATACTTCATATCCTAGAAACAAGTCGTCATAGCCTCCAATACTTATCCAGTCACCTATCCATTGCCTTAGTCGGTCTCTACTAGAAACTTCCTAGCTCTCCCTAAAATTGCCACCACTATGGACCAAACTACAGGTGTTAGTGCTAACCTCTTGACTCAGTGCTGACTTGTGTAGTTAATGAATTGGGACTTGCTTTTTGAACCGTAATCTCTTACGATACTCTAGAGTCTCCCTTCCAAGTTTCATCCAATTTCGACCAACTTTTTCTCTAATTTGCTCAGTTCTCCAACTAGCTTTCTATGTAATCACAACACTAACAGATAACATTAAATCATATCATCCAATATGGAATACTAAACGATTTCATCCAATCAAACATGCAATCCATCAAAATAAGACAAACAAGTCAATTTCTAACATAGATCTACATATAATATGAATATATGAGCATGAGAAAGGATGATTTCTAATCAATCTAAATCATATACATAGTTTAACATGTAATTAAAGATGCAAAGGTTTTAGGGCCAAAAATCAATTTAAAACATGTTAAATCCTATGATTCTACCATATAAGCATGCATAGTATAGTGAGAAGGCATAAGCCACTCACCAATTACCAGATTTAACTAATATGAATGTAAATCCAATCTGGACAATAATGGAATGCACTTAAATTCAAGCAAAACGATGATCTTTATCTTCTAGTTAAGAATCTAATTTCCAGTTCGCAATTTAATTTGATTTAGGGAGTGGTTTGGGTGAGTTTGGATGAAATTAGGATGGATCTAGGGCTAACTAGGGTTTAGACCAAATTTAGAATCAAAGGAAAAGTTTTAACTTGACTACTCAGCCCCCTATTTATAGTATTCTCTAATTAGATGAATGGGATGGGCTTCACTAATTACACACTAATTCTGGCCAGTAGCTTCAAAAACTTAAAACATGCATAACTTTCTAACTGTAAGTTCGTTTTTCTATTATGACTATTCTACATGTTGGGAAACCATCGTCCAGAAGCAATGAAACTGGTTTGAGACCCTAATTTGATTCTTATCAAAGGTTATAGTCCAAACAAGATTTTCAGGGTTAAAATGGTCACGTAGATATTTTGGAAAAATCGTAAGTATGAAAATATCCCTAAGAGTCATATTCCAACAATATAAAATCATTCAACCACATACGAATAAAATAAAAAATATTTTATGATCCTTTAATATGTAAAATATGGATCGTTATAGTGTTCACATAAGCGAAACCATCGAGTCGACGGAAAAATTGACTCAAAACCACTAGATCGATATGGAAAATCGATCTGAACCTTTTGGGAACCAACATTGCTCCGACAACGTCGGGAAGGTTCAAAACCACCGAATCGATGGGGAAAATGGATTTAAACCACTGATCGACGGGGAAAATCCATCCAAACCTTATAAGACTCAACGTTGCTATGGTAACGATGGGAAGATTCAAAATCGCCAAGTCGATGAGGAAAATCAATTCAAACTGCCAGATCAATGGGAAAAAATGATATAAACCTTCTGAGAATTGGCATCACTCCAGCAACGTCAAGAAAGTTCAAAACTGTCAAGTCGATAGGGAAAATCAACTCAAACCCTCAGAATGACAAGGAAAATAGATCCAAACCTTTTGAGAATCGGCATTGCTTGAGCAATGTCGACATGTTCAAAACCATCGAGTTGATGGAGAAAATCGATGCAAACCACCGGGTTGATGGTGAAAATCAATCCCTGCCTTTTGAGTACCGGTGTTGCCTCAACAACATCTGGAAACTCAAAACCAACGAGTCGGCTGGAAAGTCAACTTAGACATCATGGAACTTGACATCACCTTAAGATAGGTGGTGATATAAAGAATTAACCAAAGCCTGGAGCTGGAGTTATGCAATGTCAAATAAAAATCCAAGGAGTTGGACAGTCCATGTATAATTTTGTGGAAATAGAAACCAATGTGTGGTTGAGATCTCAACACCGAACATGAAAGAATTTGTTATGACAACAGATCACGATAATGAATCTTTCCGATAAAACATCCAGGTTGACATTGGTTGATGATTTGAACTTGGGAGAATCTAATCACAGACAAAGAATTAATAGCATTAAGAACCAAACGCTTAGAATCAAGCAACAAAATCATTATTTCTTGAAGATAAGAATTATTATGCGAATCAAATTGGGGGCAGTTGAAATAATTACACAGGATAACCGATCTCTCAACAGATGCTCAGGTTCAGCATCTAGAGCAGGGCTTCTCTGTGTACTAGGGCACATGCACCAATTCATGATCGCATCGAATTCGACCAAGTTCGGTTAGAAACAGCAGCACGGTTAGTTGAACCGAGTCATACTACAGTTTCGTGAAGCCGAACAGAGCGTTTTGGCAGTCAAAATAGAGCTAAGTATCAGAACATGCTAAAATAATTACAACAATCTTATTTTCATGCGCAAAGTTGAAATAATTAAACACATTGCATAAAAATAGTAGTATATAATACAGAAAATTGCAATGCAGGCAATCATATTATTTACATAGGCAGTTATACATAGACAAGCACAATACACAATATGCAAGAAAAGTACGCATGAGAGATTACAAAGGTAAAGCTAATATTTCATTACTATTAAAATATTTTATGTGCAGAAGGGGCCAAACCAACACAATCACAGCCCATTTAAAGCGATAAGAAAAATACAGACTTGTCTAACATAACAACATCACAAAAAAATGCTCAATCAATAAACTAGCGACATTTTACTTGTTTTTGCTACCTCAGTTGCCTTTACCATCCTTTCCTGGACTGGTCGCCAGTTTTTTCCTCCCTTTAGGTTCTTTACTAGAAGGAGTACTGCCTTGGAAATGTGTATACTCTCCTCCGGATCCAGCAGTTGACATTCCCCGTGCTTCGGCTTGCCTATTTTGATTGTAAATAGGGAAATCTTAGATTTGGTAGCTCCGGGCTCTTTCTTCATGTTAAGCATCCATTGCTCCTTATTCAGCCTCTCTTCCATCGTCTCTAGGTCCGTGGGGTCCAAAGCATCGACAATGTGAACATTCTCCTCTTGAGAGATGGAAATGTGATCCAGGCTCTCCAAAACAGCAATCTACTCAGAATCAAGACCCAAACCAGAGCTAGAAATAGGAGTGGAAGTAGAAGACCCTATGGAGTCAATGGTAAAGATTGCTTCGGTCCTTGAACCAGCAAGTGAGATTTATCTACAAGTTGGCAAATGGAGTGTTAGAGTTTAAATATAGACTATGGTGAGAATTGAAGCTTCTCAAGCATTGGAGAGACAAGATATATACCTGAGCCAGCACTCTTCCCCGAGATCATGATTTTAAACTCCATCTCTTTTGTGATGTGCTCTTCATCGGCTCTAGACACTTCAAATTGACCTTCAATAGGAGGAACGTATGGATCGTGCAGGGAACTTGCAGAAGAAGTGGGAATCACGTGCACAGACTTACAACTAACGTCCATAGATTTAGGAATAATGACCACCTGCTCTTGAGACTTCAGAACAGATGTTTCACTCTAACCCGAAGAGCTTGGATCAGCAAGAGTCATAGCGACGGCTTCAGCAGCAGCTTGCTCGGCCTCCGTAGCCAGAATGGCCCATCTGGAATTGAGTGGTTCAACATCCAGGGGATCAATATATACCTCTATCAATTCATCCTTGGAGAGCGCATCACTAGCTTACGCACATCTGAATAAGACCGCCTCCCAAATGCTGACAAGAGACACAGGGTAGTCATCCATCCAACTCAATTTTTTTCAATCAATACGTTGGCATAAAAGAACGGTATGTCCTTATCGAGATTCTCATACACTAATCTTTTCATTCCAGAGCTTCTAAACTTCCTCATGGAAAAATGCAAACTAGAGCTTGCTAGCAAGCGGTGCAGCAGATAGCTTTTTAACCTCTTTCGGGAGCTACTTATTTTCTTCTGCCAGCTCCCGAACTTCTTCGCAAAGTGGGGTGAGTTCAGCAATAGTCAAATCTTGAGCTTGGATGGCCTCTTCCTTTTTTTTGAGGAGCTGGTCCTTCTCAATGATCTGTGCCTTCAACTTGAAGTTTTCCTCGTGAGTGTCCTTAAGTTGGTCCTTCATTGTAATCTGGGCGAAAGTGCAAGCTCGAGACATCTCCAACATCCTCTTATCAGCATTAGCTTTGGACTTGAGGGTGGTGTCTCTCTCTCTTTGATGAATTTGGCCAAGTTAGCACACCCTTCATGCATCATCCAATCGTAATCAACTCTTTTCGATTCAAAAGATAGGATGCTAGTGTGATTATTTCTGTTAACTTTGGAGAGAGGCCTCACATAACTTCTTCCACTTGTATCCATCGTCGATGCTTAGCTCAATATTCTTTAAATTCCGCTTCGCCACCTCTTTTGGAATGTTAATGATATCTTAGTCGAACTTGACAATGTGTTAGAAAAGATGGGGAAAACAGTTTACAAGCGAGGGGGGCCAGGAGGCAAAGTAAATGAAGGAGAAGAGAATCCTTTCAAGAACCACACTGCGCGGTGGAACAATGTTGGAAGTAGGGCTGGTTCATTTAGAGGAGTCTCTTGAATGTTTAAGCGAATCACGACCTGACTCAGTTCCAAACCTCATTTTCTTTTCTCACATTCCCTTTCACTCTCTCTATCTCTATCCCTCTCACTCTATCAAGCCTCATCAGCCACATGATTCTTTCTCCCTCATCTCTCTTCTTTAGTTTTATAACGACGAGGCGATGGAGGAACCGGAGTTTGGGCTCTTGATCTATCAGCCTATCGCTAAAGCTTGTCGTAGAAACTACGTTCTATTGAACCTGAAATAAAACGAGGAGTTAGCACCGGGATTTTGGAATGGGATTCAATGCTAGAATGTGTGTTTGTGGCCCTAAATGTAGTGTCCCTAAATGTAGTGTGAAGTGCCGATGACCACCAAACTACTCCACCAACCATGTTGGCAAGGAACTAAAGTCGGAGCCTTTCCACCTTTGCTAGTGAGATCCCCTGGCGGAAGGGTGATATCTGAACTGACATCTCCCAAGATGTCCTAACTATAAAATTAATCTCACTATGGTCAGTGAAGTTGACAAAACATTACTAAAATGATGAGATCGAGCTATGTTCTCTTCCGCAGTCACCACCACTTAGTCATTAGTCGCCTCAGAGGTTTCAATAACTATGTATTTCAAAGGAGGTGAGCAAAAGAGAATAGGACTCATGCCAGGCGATTCATCGAACGATTCGTCTCCCTCTTCGCTGACGGGGTAATCACTATCGTCGTCGCTAACACTATCACCTTCCTTGTCAATGGTAAGCTCTTTTCCCTCTCTCCTCACAAATCCCATATACTCCTTTGTAATAGGGGACATTCTAACATCTTCACCCTATTTATGGGAGTATCACCCCTTTCAGGCTCATTAGTTCCTCCTTTAGCAGCAGCCCCTTTGTTCTCTTCATCCCATAGACCTTCTGCTTCCCTTTGAGCATATTTTTCAGAGCTTTGGGCGGGAGTGCAACGGGTATAAACTCCAGAGCCACTCATTGTTGGAGACTCAATAATGATAAGTCTTCCAAGGTGAAGCAGCCAACACTCCTGCAAGCTCTCATTTATCAAGAGGAATTCAATGGTGCACTATCTAGCACTAATTGCCTTCAGAACTCTATATGTTCTCTTATGTTCCTCACTGTCATCTGGAGTTAGAATGTCACCAAGGAAACATATTGCAAGTTAGAAACTTAAGGAAATCCGTAATATGATAGACAAGAGAAAGGAAACACATCCAGATATCTAAAGAGGGTTGAATCCTTTTGGCATCGCATAAAGAAGTATTCATTCTTGAAGGCAGAACATTTGTTGTGCAGCTTCTCGATTACTTTATAGCCCTTCTAGGCCTCTATTATCATGTAGGATAGGCAGTCTTGCCTTCAATTGAACTTGAAATGATAGGCAAGCTCAACGAATCTCGGAGGTCGGCCAAGTCTACTCATGAAGAGGATGTACAACAAAATTAACAAAGCTTAGCCATTTGGGTGAACTTGGAACGGATCAAGTCCAAGCTCTAGTAACAACTTCATTAGAAAAGGATTGAACTATCGGTTGGCACTACCCAAGCATATATAGCGGATGCATGCTGAAGTCCAATAGGGGGTGGTATGTGAAATCACCTCCTGTCGACAAACGGATTTCGTCCTACGGGATCCCATTTTGTAGACATATGATTTTAAGAGACTTGGCAGATAAAACATAAGACACCTACTTTGGCGGGTCATGCACGATCCTCAAACCTGGAGGTAGTTGACCAACAGTGGGTGCAATAGGAACTAATTGGCCTTAGGGTTTAAGAGTCATAGGTTGGTTTGTTCTAGTAGGAATAGATTGCAAGACCGGGGGTATGGATGATGCGTCTTCAAATGGAGTAGATGATCCTTCACCAAGCATGAGATGGGAGGACCAACTAGTCATTCTAGACAACAAAACTTTGCACTAAATACGATTGGTTATGTTTTACTATGAAAAATATTCATGTGCGACCAACGCCTCGAATCGAAGGGAAGTCGAAGTGTGTTAGCCAGTCGTATTATGTGCATTAATCGAGGCAGGTCAGTGTGTTATTTATGTAATATGATTCCAGTGTCCCGAACACCATGAATAGACCATCCTATGTAGATAGCTCGTTCGTGCTAAAAAAGCAAGTCGCATCGTAAATTGAGATTATTTTTTTGGGACTTACCCTTTAACGATGAGAAATTGATAATGAATCCACTGTTCGGAGCGGTGAGCAAATTTTCTTTTCAAGATCAATGGAAGTGTAGAAACAGAAAGGGAGTGCGATGGGATCGTCTGATATGTCCAGTTTCGAAGCAAATTGTCGCATCAGAATCTATTTAACGGTTGGGACTTAGCCAAATTCTCAAAGAATGACAATTGAAGCCAGAAAGCAGGACTTGTCTCTGCGGTAACTTGCACTCGACCGAGGAAAAACCTAATTTCACCATCGACCAAATCCAATACAAAAATCAACCATCTTCCTTTAAATCAAAATCGCCTATGTCCAAATCATCATCACCCTTGTCGCTTTGGCAAATCGATCATTGCCAACCTCAGGTTCTAAATCAAATATGTCCTAAGTTTTTGGAGACGATTCTAGGCTGAATTTTCTAGGCTATGGCAAGGTGGCTATGAGTTGTTCCAAGCAATGGTGGCGGTTCTAGGTGGTGGCAAGTGGAAGAGGCGGTTAGTCGACGGTGTGGTTGAAGGATAGGTCAGCAACAAGATGATCGGTGGAAGAACTGGAAAACCCAGTGGCAAAGGAGAATGAAAAACACTTAGAAAAATTATAAGTATAGAACTTATAGTGGGAGAGTGCAAAACAACATGGCGCTGAGTTAAAATAACTCATTACCGACTTATTTTGCTTCCTCGATTTCATCCCGAAGTCATTGCAAAGGTTTCCTATAACCTAGTCTCCAGAGTGCATATTATATCGCTGATGCAGAGAAATGGAATTTCAACTATAGCTAAAGCGAACAATTAATGAAAAATCAACTAAGTGAACACAACGTCCTGAGACAACATTCGAACGATCAACAAGAATTTGCAAAATAGTAGTCCATGGTTTGTCTAGATCCAGAGTATGCTTTGTTTTCAATGAAAGCATACTCTAGGGGCAAGTGTTATTAACTAAGCATAAGTCAACGGAAATTAGAACGATGATACGAAGACAAAATGACTTGAAATCTTGGAGGCACACTTGGATAAAGCGTAGAAATAGCTCAAAGAAGTTTTACCCAAAAATAATCTAAGGAAATAGGTCGGTGCTGAGTAGTAATAGGTTGGTGCCAAATTATTTTCACCTCTCAAAACTCCTCTCTAGCTTCATACGAGTTATTATCTACCTCTTTCATATGTGAAAATAAAATTTTCAAGAGTTTTGGACGACCAATCTCAAGAGTCAAAAAGATGACAACTAAAATGGTAGAATGAACCAAATAATGGAGGAACTATCACCAAAATCAACCAATGACCAATAGAAACAACATTGGACACACCAATATGAAGCAAGAAGAGTGATGCAAGAGAGTATGAGTTGTTTCCAACTGAGGAAATAACTCAGTACCAAGTTTTTTAACTCGGTACCGACTTATTTTGGCAACTAGGTGGAACCCTCGACTTATTGTGTGATCTTGGGTCGATGCATGGACTCTGCTGCAAGTGGACTTCTGACCCAGTATGCATGTTTTACTTATAAATACAAAGCATAAAGCAACCAAAAGAGGATCTTCTCCGTATTCCATCTTCTTTACACTGGGTCTAGGTACTCCATTGCTCTTTAGCTTCTTCCTCCCTCACAATAGTCACCGATGTAGCTACTCTTGACAGTTCTAGGACTTAGAACTTGTCAAACCCTTGTACTAGTGACTTATTCTCTCTTTAATCCTTGTAAACTCATGCAAACCATCTCAGATCCCTAATCAATAAAAATATAAAGTGGACATATGCCAAAGATTGCCAAACCGCTATAAAAATCTTGTGTGTCTCTATTTTCTATTATTCTCAATATTTTATGCTAGATCTAGGTCTCACAGGTTCCATCTAACACATTCTTTGGTGTTAATCCATTTTTGGCATCAATAGTAATAAGCCAGTATTCAAGCTTCTTTAAAGGTTAAAGCAAGAACTCCATATTACCCAAAACCAAGGACTACAACATCAAATATGGACATATGAGAAATTCTTAATTTTCTTGTCGAAGTGTAAATTATTATTTGAGCATGGGAATTCATTCTCCAAAGTACTGAATTAGTTTAGCTTTCAATTTTCTGGATTTGAATTTAAATTTTCTATCAAATAACAGGAATCTTCATTGTTGGTTAGATTTTTGGTCTTCTATTGGCCGGGATGTGAACCTTATCATTAAAATGAGGATTTAAGGTCTTTTATCAGGTGCATTTCTTATCTTCTTATCAGATAGATTTTCGATTTTCTTATAAGATGAATTTTTGATCTTTTTGCCAGATGGATTTCTAATTTCTTATTATTAGACTTCTGGTCTTTTTGTTAGATGGATTTCAGGTCTTTTTATCAGATGATTTCTGGCTTTCTTATTAGTTGAATTTCTTGTTTTTTTTCAAATGGATTTCTTTTCTTCTTGTTAGATGGATTTTAGGACTTTTTATCAGATGATTTCTGGCTTTCTTATTAGTTGAATTTCCTGTTTTTTTCCAAATGAATTTCTGGCTTCTTATCAGTTAGATCCTTGAGTTTCTTATTAGCAATAATATCAACTAAGTAAATGAGCGTCGATCTAAGGTAAAAGAACTTCGGAAAAATTGAATGATAGACATATATTCCCATACCATGTCCGAGTAAAATCTTGCATCTATAATAAGTAAATCAAGTAAATTGAATGGAGTTACGAAAGGAAATTAAGAAAAAGATTTTTGTATGGATTATCCCATCCATAGGAAACAAAGTAAAGAAAGAAACAAGACAACAAAATCATTAGCCACAAAGCTAGTATGAACAAAATAGTCAATACTTTAAGATGAAATAAGTATTAATAGTCCTCTCTAATCTAACATTGCCCTAGCTCAAACCTGCAGCCTTCGATGGAAAGAAGACCACTATTTAACTCAAAAGGAGGAAGCATTTGAGTAAGAATATGCAACTATTCGCTCAACCATATGGAGGTCGAATCGACATCCAACATAATAATCTTTAAACGTTACCTTGACTTGTTGAAGATGTTTCTAGCTATGAAATTTGGCCTAAACTCGGAAAGATCAACTAAGAATGAAATAACCTAAGTCTCATCTCCAGAATCTCAAATAAGAACAAGGCAACATGACTAATTCAGAATGTCCTAGATAACTATTGGATTTCAGCAAGAATTAACATCTATAGTATATAAGTTTAAAAATATTGATTATCGCGTACCGATCTTTATATAATCTCAATATGGATTATCAACAAAATCACAAAATATACTCGGATGAATTATCCACATTTTTGGAAAAATGAATCAAGTAAAAGAATTTTCCCTTATGCTGTAAACCAATTAAAGAGTCACATATATATCTAGTCTATACAAAAACTACTTCATAAAGAAAATGGCTAGACAATGAAAAGATAATAGGATAGAAGAACTACCATTTATACTCTGGGCATATCGTACTTCTATTAAGATTGCAATAGGACATACTTCATTTTCTTTGACATATGGATGAGAAGTAATGCTTCCAGTCGAAGTTGAAATACATCCCATTGAAGAATTGCATATACTTTTGATCACAATCAAGAGCTGAGAAAAGAATCTCTAAATTCGATTAATGAACAAAGAAATGAGGCAATCATATGAACGTCTAGATATCAAAAAAGGATATCATGATGCTACAACTCCAAAGTCAGAGGGAGGTCATTTCAAAATGAAAATTTAGTACTTCGAAAAGTGAGGGCAAACACCGAAAATCCAACAGATGGACCACTTGGACCAAACTGGAAAGGACCCCTTGTTATCCATAAGGTAATCCCACCAGGAACTTATTGACTAAGCTGACCTTATGGTAATGTAATAGCAAGAACTTGGAATGCTGAGCATTTGAGACCTATTTTCCTACAATGGATAAATAACAGAACTAAGACAAGTATATCTATAGAATCGATAATCAATGGAAAGAAAGAAACTCATAAAATAAAGGAAAAGCCATAGATCCCGCCACAAGGGCCTGGTCAAAGTATTATAAGTCCTTGGTCACGTCTATAAGGCCAAACTACAGCACCTCCTAGAGAGAGGTGGGAGTAACCTCTGGTCCTGCCTATAAGGCCTGGCCAGAGCACTGCAAGCCTTCAGTCCCGCCTACGTGGCCTGACTGAAGCATATCCTAGAGGAAGGATAGAGTAAGCCTGTGGTCCCACCTATGATGGCTGGATGAAAGCACCAACCAACCATCAGTTCCTCCTATAAGGCCTGACTGGAGCACTTCCTAGAAGGAGGATGAGTAAGACTTTGGTTCTACCTAAGATGGCTAACCAAATGCATCAACCAGCCTAAATCCTTACCTAAGAGGTAAGAAGGGGCAAAAGACATCGATCGAAGCCTAAATACTTACATAATTGGTAAGTAGGGGTGAAATAAATCAATCAGAACCTAAATCCTTCCCTAAAAGATATAGAAGGGGCAAAAGAAATCATTCAGGCAAGTCTAATTACATCTTAGAGAAGGGCCAAAGCAATCTTATAGAGGAAGAGTAGTTGGATATGAATCAATTTGCACCAAGGAAAAGTGAATTAAACTTTAAAGGAAAGAACAAGTAACCTATAATGCTCGTATAATCTCAGAAGACCAAAAAAGTCATCGAGTAGCCATCTAGGAAACCTATACTGGGGGAAAGTGATAGAGTTATGGGTAAGTCCTAGGTGCAATCATGTGATTTGTTACATATACTAACTCATTGAATAATCTTGTTCAAAATGAAGGTATTTTCTTTTTATTATATACTTGATATAATGTGGTTGTTAACCCGCCTTTTGGCAAGGCCGTGGACATGCGGATTTAACTAAATCGATTGCTCGGTCGTTGAGGATGGAATATGGTAGGTTTGATTCCATTAGATGGATGGATGGATGATGCAGCGCGCTTGGAAGATGGATATTGGATTGGATAAAGCTGGATTGGCTACAATTTGGGTCTAGGAAATATAGACCGGCATTTCTAGTTCGGTTGAGTTAAAGCCGATCGGCATGGGAGATATGGTTCGGTCAAATATGGTTTGGCATAGATGAGTCGGTCTAGGTGGTGTGGATAGGCGTGGTGTTGTGGATCAGTCTGGTTTGTATGGATCGGCATGGTGTTGTGGATTGGTCAGGATGAAGTGGATTGGTGTGGTGTTGTGGATCGGTTTAGATGATGTGGATTGGCATGGAAGCATGGCTCGGTCGAGGAGTGGAGAATATGCATGGTTCGATCTTGGTGGCATGGTCCGGTCTTGGTGGCATGGTCCAGTCATGGTGGCATGGTTCGATCTTGGTGGCATAGTTCGGTGATGGAAGTGGGTCAACTAAGGAGGATCGGTCGGGCAAATGGAGGAAGGCATGTCATTCGGTCATGGTGTGAAAGTCGAGGTGGATCGGCCAGATATGGTTCGGCTTTGGAGTGGATCGACACTAGTGGTTCGGCCTCGATGGGATCAGCCTTGATGGATTGGTTATATGGGATTAGTAGCCTCGAAGGGATCGACCTTGGTGGATTGGTTAGATGGGATCTACATTAATGGTTTGGCCTCGATGGGATCGGTCTTGGTGGTTCATAATGCTCTGGTTCGGTTGTACTGAAGTGGGTCGAAGGATGTGGCTCGACTTGCTTGGTTCGGTCGTAGTGTTGAGTCTAGTTCAGCTATGGCCTTGATGGGCCTGGACTACTCAAGAAGCTTGGTAACTCGGGTTTTTCCTATAAATACAGCATGCAGGGCTTCAAAAAAGGGGGATCTTCATTCTTTTTTCCTTCGTCTTCTACATTATGGAAGCTCTGCCATTGTTGTTCTAAAAACTCTGGATTGTAATTGTAATTGATTCTAACATCAATAAAAATGAAATTTCTGGAGTGGACGTAAACCAGAGTTAGCCGAACCACTATAAGTCTTCTGTTATTACTTCTTTCTTACTAATTTTACTGTTCTTCATATTCATACTCTCTACATACATTCTATGGGCCGTGATTTGGTTCTTTCATCTGAATTTGAGTATTAGTGACCAATTTTGACAGTATCGGTGGTTATGTTAATTAAATAATTAAATTAAAAGTATATTTAATAGAAAATCCATAAATGGTATGTTTTGTGATAGTAGTTGAAAATTGTTGTAACCGTGAGTAATTTATCGCAATGAAATAAATATACCATTTTAAATATTTTTGGTCGAGATTTATCAAGATTAGATATCGATACATCTATTGAGACTAGAGTATGTAAACTCTCCAAATGCTGGACAGTGTATTACTTATGACTATTGTTGGCACCAAGGGGTTGTGTACTGATAGTTATTGGATAACTATGGAATGACTCACTCGATAATTTTTTTGGTTAATATAACTAAGATCAAGCAGAGAATGTCGATGTGACTAATTTACAGATTTTCACATGTTACAATTAGCTTGTCCTTCAAGTTTCATGTCAATTGGATGTGTAGATGTTGAGATATTGACCAGTTTTGGTTGTAAAGTTGGATTTAGCTGATCCCTAAGAGGGAAGAGGGCCGATCCCTCTTTCTTCATCTTTTAGATGTGCGATCCTTAGGGTAGGCTCCCTAGTGTTCCCACATCTTGCTTCTAAAATTTCATGTGCATTGGACTTATGGATTTTGAGGTATTGATTGTTTTCCACTGAATTACACTTGCTTGGCTGAAATATGCCGATCCCTTTTATACCGACCCCTTTTTAAATGATCCTTTTCTTAAGTGAAGTAATTTGATCATAACATGTGCATACAAATGCCAAACGACTTATGATTTGAAATATAGCCTTATAAGGCCTTCCTTATCACTTTGTACTGATCTCACCTAGTTTAGGACAAAAATTGAAGACATGTACCGATCCCCTAGGGGAAGGGATATGCACTAATCCCTTGCTTGGACGAGGTACTAATCTGTACTTAGAATATTCTACAGATTCTATCTTTTTCTATTGGTTGATCATCGTTTCATATCATTGCCTGCACTGGATTTCTAAACCTCACAACATCGCTATTGACTAATGGCCTTGATAATAGTGAAGTTTGTTGAGTTAAATCCACATGTCTACTGCCTCTGCAAAAGGTAGGTTAACAATTTTCATATGGAAGCTCTGCTTTGAATATAGTTAAATCATGGCACGGTGTCCATCGAACGACTATAGTTGGGTTGAGTTGAAGCATTGGAAGTGAAGCGCTATTCAAGAGAGGATTCATCTCCTTAGTTATATGATATTAGTATCACGGTCAACTGAAGTCAATTCAAAGTCAAAGTCTCTGCCATAGCTTTTTGGTTAATGATAATTTTTATTATTGAACCAAGGACTTTGTGTTTGGACTATAAAGTTGAATGTGGATGATATTGGAATTTTGACCATTATCAAATTCCATAAATCCAAAGTGATATAGTTTTGACGAAGAGAATTGGCGTAAATAATTGTCACTATCAAGTATCGCTTATAAAAAGTAAAATTGGATTTTACCAAAAGACGTATAAGTGATGAATTCGGCCAAAATATCACACCACCTGCTAAGTGACGTATTAACATTAATATTCGAATAGTTCGATATTAATCACTGACTGATTTTATACCTTTGAGTCGCACAACCGGAATGATGAATGCTTTGAAAACCGCATGATTTAATTAATTTATAAACATTATAAATTAATTCATATTTATGAAATATTAATTATAAATTATTTATTTATTTATTTATTTGTTTGAATGCCATTAGTATTTAATAAAGTACGTACATAAAAGTTATGTATGTACGTACCGATATATGATATTGGTAAAATATTTAAATTAGATTTAAATAGATAATCACTAAATGGGTTTGGGAATATTCTGAGTCCTATATAGCATCATTCAAGAAGATCGTAAGAAAAAAGCTTAAAATTTAATGGTTGGATCTAGAAAATAAAGGGAGGAAGTTAAAGAAGGATCCCTCTATAAATATGTTGTGTTCCAATCACTTGCCTCTCTTAATCACTCTCCTTCTAAACCCTAGACTCCACCTTCATTTTTCTACCTTCTTGGCCAAAATTTCATGGCTTCCAAGCCAAAAAAATTCCTAACACAAAATAGAATATAATAAATACAAAAGTGGTGCTTCAGATTGTTGCAATTTCTAGAGGTGATTCAATCAAATCTAGAAGCATTTATCATTCAAGGTACGAATCATAGGCGACATCAACAAGGTAAATTCCATTAGTTAGTTATTTATTTATTCCATGATATAATAGATCTAGAAGTTAATTCATTTTTGAAAATTTTATATATGCATTTGTTGTCCCTTATAAGTATACGTTTATAGATCCTAAAGTAGTATAACTTGTTATCGTTGGAATTTGTTTTCATTTGAAGTTGATAGCTTCCGTTCATGATTTTCTATGTTAATTTCTATTGATTTTGATCAAATATAGATCTAGTAATTAACTTGTTGTTCTAATTTACTTTATTTTATTTTATTGTTAACTATACTTTACATTGATTCCAATTTTGTTTTCTACTTTAAGATTCATACATATACATAAACATATATGTGTGTGTGTGTGTGTTAAAATAATTTTGAAATATTTTAAAAGGTTTCAAAAAATATTATTAACATAAACATATAAACTGTATTTAGATTTGTGGATTAAGATTTGTTATCAGACTATTTTACTAAATTAGATTACTGCATGTTTGGTAATAAATCTTAAATTGATTACAATTGGCTTGGTTGAGTTGATTTATTAATTTTAAAGGGTTAATTAATGTAGGATCGATTTCACCCTAAAAGCGGGGCGAATAGGGTGATAATAATAATTATAAGAATTAATGCGGAAATATATAAAATAATTGCAGCTCAGATAAATAGCAGAATAATTAAAGCAGAAATAAAACAACACAGATTTACCCAGCTTCGGAAAAACCCTGCCTACGTGCTGCCTCCTAGGTTTCTACTAGAAATTAAGTAGTCAGACACTTACACACGTAAACTTGCGACACCCGTTATCGAATAACCTAACTCTATGTTCAAAACCCTACCACAACTCAGACTGAGTAGCGAATTCTCGAACTATACCACCGTAGTTCGTCCCCTAGTCACACAACTAGAATTTTACAGTATTTTAAAAGGAAAATACAGATTAAAACTAACTTAAAAACAAGAAACCCTAATTTAAAAATAAATCTCAATAGGAATTAATAAAGGTCGGCCCAAAGGATTAGACACTGTGATAAAAATATTTCGTTCCCTTTTCTCTTTTTATTTCTTCAGCCCGTATTCTTTTCTTTATGAAAATGGCAGTGTTCTTGTTTCCCTCTTTCAAAAGTAAGGCTTCGTTATTTGTTGAAATCGCCGCTTGAAAAAATGATGCTCGAAACCTTTGCTGGCATGCTTGTAAGAAATGAGGCTCGAATCGTCTATTGCTTTCGTTCCTTCGTGGCTGCTTCCCGATCAAGTTCGGATCGAACAAAAACTAGTATGTGATTTCCTTTATTACTCTTGTTGATATGCTTGAACTCAATGACCGTATGCCGATGATGTTAATGGTATTTACTGGGTAATTCCCCAAATTATCGTTCGAATATTTCGTTTGAATTCATATGCTAATCTTGCTCGGTCGTTCGATTTAACTTGAATTTTGATGATGTTTTCTGACTTTTTCCGTTCGTATATTTTCCTGTTATGCTTCCTTGGTCACCACGGCTTGCATTTGCTTTGGATTTGGTTATGTTCTTTTCTGAAATTTGATTTTGGCCAGCTGAACTTCTGGACTTGGTGAATTTTGATCTGTTCTTTTCTCTGCTTCCATTCTTTGCTGGCAACGATCAAATTTTTGACTAATTCAATGATGTTGTTCATTTGTTTTGGAAACCATTCCTTGACGTGTTTGAGCTGCTACTGGTATTTATTGTAACTATGAAAACTACTTTCCTGTTACTTTGACTGCTTTCTTTCATGAGTATGTGTGATTCTTCCGCACATGAATTTGGTTATATAGCTTGTTGCATTAAGTCTAATATTGCCAGGGTCGAAATGTAAGCAGCCTTGTCTCTCTGTAATCTAGTTTAAGTTGCATCCCTTCCATGTTCAGTTGCTTGTATTGACTGGTTCGATACTTTCACTTGAGTCTGGTTTGGTTTGCCTATGACCTTCATGTGTACATTTGTGTTTATACTAGGTTGTACATTGTGTGCTAAATGTGTAGTTTCATGTCTTCAAAGCTATTCTATGGTTGGCCTTGGTTCTAGTTACATATGCACTGCCTATATATATATATATATGTATGTATGTATGTATGTATGTATGTATGTATGTATGTATGATTGCCTACACTTGATTACTGTCACTGTTTTTTTTCACTTATATGTGTTCACAACTGTTTTGTTGCAATCTGGTTGGTATGTTGATTTAGTTTGCTTCGAGTTGAACTATTTTGTTTCATTTAGTTTGATGTTATATGTGATCCGTGATTTAAAGTCTAGCTTGCTTGCCTTTGTTGCTCCTGATCAATTTATTGCACTCATGTTGCTAGGTTCATTTGCTCTGATTTCTTGAATCTGAACACTTGCACTATTTGCATTGAGTTGATGACCTTCTATTTCACTGTTGGTCTTCACACTCACTAATGTTCAAAATTGTTATGCTCTGTACACTGTTTCATACATATCACTGTCTGGACTTGTGACTGCACCTGATGTATGTGTGTCACCACTGTTGCACTGCCCTAATGCCATTGATATTTGAATCCGATTTCTTGTGTGTGCACTGTGTATATACATGTGCTAGTTGCTGTTTTTGAACTTGCATTCTTGTACATTTGGTGTGATGCTTTCTGAACTATATACATATATACATATATATGTATATATGTATACATGTGTATATGACACTGTATATATATATATATGTGTGTGTGCATCACTGTTGTCTTTGTAGTCTTCACTGAAATGTTGTGCACCGCATATTTATTTGTTGCTCCATTGTTTTGCACTTGGCCATTTGTATCTGGTCTATATGCTGTTTCATTTGAACTGTACTGTTGAGTCTGGTTGTTCATGTCTGAGTTTGAATGGTTGAGTTATTTTAATATGTATACATTAAATTTTTGGTCGAGACTTGTTTTATGTTGGTTTTGGATTCTTGTTGCATGAGAACTTGCATTCGACAATTTTGTGATGTATTTGTATTGCTCTTGAGTTGAATCCAGCCTAGGCTCAGGTTTGATCTTGTGCTCACATGTCCCTGCAGTTGTGTCAAGTGTATATCAGTGAGCACGGCCTTGTGGCATGTACAGTGTTACACTGTGCATGTCACAAGCCGTTCATGTATGATGAGTTCAGAGTAAATATGATGATGAACAACCTAAATAACTAAGGCAAATAATATTTTCAAAATACACATTTTATTTTACACTACAAAAATATTTCTTTTTCAATTTTACTGCGTCATTGTTTATTTTGCAGATAATTTAGACGCTGTATTCAGGCTGGAGAAAAGTCGAAGATAAAATACGAGTGAAGGAGTGATATGTATTGAGGTAAACAATGTAAAGTGAAATTTGACATGTAATCGAAATTGTATTGTAATTGAAAAAATTGTATATATGTAGCGAGAGCTCAAATGTGTACCATTCAAAAATGTAATAAAATATTTATTTAAATAATATATTTGTTTGAATTTAAATTCTATGTTATTTATTTTATTCAGCAAATATTAATTATGTGAAAAATAAAATAGTACAATAAAAAATACATTTAAATGAATATATATATATGTCTATTATCATCAAAAAAAATCATATACTAGCATATTCAATAATTGAGAATACATATTAAATATATTTAAACATATATATATATATATATATATATATATATATATATATATATGCATAAACATATATATGTGTACACTGTATTTATGTATAAATATGCATGAATCAATAAAATATTATTATTGTACAAAATATACTTTGGGTAGAAAAAATTGATATCAATGTTTGATTCTACTTTAAATTATTACGTATACATATAGGTTATGCTTGAATTTATTGATTGAGATCTATTTTTGAATTGATTTACTAAATCGAAGAGCTGCATATTTGGTAATAAAACTTGAATTGATAATGGTTGACTTGACTGAATTAATTTAGTATATTTGGAGGATTCATTAAATAATACATATACATACACAATTAGTTAATAATACATACATTTGATGTTTACTGTTTATATCGTTATTTCATGATGCCTATTAATTGTTATTCACATGCTGCATTAATTGAGTTTACCAAATGGAAAATTAAATTAATCATCCTTATTACCCTTTATCTATTTTCCATTTATTTCTTTTTACATGTCTACACCCTGTCATCAATTGATATCACCTATCATATGTCGCTCTTATAGAATTTACACTATGATATATATATATATATATATATATATATATATATTTGTTTATGCTCACATTCATGCCATATGTATGTTGCTAATGAATGAAATTCGTATAATTAATTACTTTAACTAAAGAGAGAGAAATGAAAGTTTTCTCTCTTCATATAAATAATATGTCCCTCATTAATTGAATAAGTTAAGAGAAGGAAATTAAATGTTTCCTTCCCTAAATAAATTTATGTCCCCTCGTTAATTCAATAACTTAAGTGATAGGAAATGAAAAGTTTCATTCTCTAAATAAATCTAATAAGTTACCATACATGCAAATTTGTGCATAAGAATATTTTTGGTATACTCTAATTTACATACACATTAAATTAAAGTAAAACTTTATTTATAAAATTAAATAAATATTGATTTTATTTAAAATAAAATTAGAAAATTTCTAAATGAATTTAGATTTCATAGGCCCATTAAAGATCCAAAATAGCTAATTTTTTTAAATTCACTCATTTCTTCCACTGCGGGCTGGCCGAGTTCCTTCGATGGTATCGAAACCCAATAGCCTATGCAGTCTAAATTAGTCATACTAAGGTCAACTAATTAAGCTTGCACACTTAGTATAATGTCTACAAAGGCGATGTGTAGAGTTGGAATTCTGTGACCAGGTACCCTCTCCTACCTGGTTACCTACCTGGCCTGAAATGTGAATTGAGCCCAAATGTTGCCTCTGATAGAAAATGCCCAATTTGAATAGGCCTTGGGCTAATTTTCAAAATAGTTTTGAAAATTAAGACTAGATCTTAAATTTAAAATAAAAACATGTTTATTATAAAGGTTATAATATAACATAAAATTTCAAAATATTTGAAACCGTCGAATATTGATTTCAAAATTTAAAGTTTATTAATATGATTATCAAAGTAAATTAATTAAATGAGTTAATTAATTAATACTTAGATGCATGTATTATATATTTTGATATATATTATGTTATTTTAAATTATTTAAGATAACATAAGTGTACACATATGTGTATAGAAGATAATTTTTAATTAATATAATTTAACTAAAATTCTTTAATTAAATAAAAATATGCATATATAAAATATGCGTTATATTGTACAGGTTATAGTATACACTATAAAGGTTATAGTAGATTTGTCTAATATGAAAGTTTTATTAGAATACTGTAATAAAATTAATTAAAGAGTTAATTAATTTAAACTAATTGAGTAAAATTATTAAGCAAGAAAACTTGTCATCATTTCTGATGCCACATGAAAGGTAGTTAAAATCAAACGAATCCATGTTGATGGAAGGATCATATCTTTTGAAGTATACCTTTCGACTATATTGGCATAATCGAAAGGATTTTAAGAAGGGTACATCCTTTTGACCCGGTTAGCTTGATCGAAAAGGTTTAAAGAATCATCTTCACCTTTCGACTGCGTTGACTTAGTCGAAAGGATTCATAGAATGAATCAAGAGAAATGGCATCTGTTTGAATCCTTTTGTTTTGAGTGGGTCGAAAGCAATTGATCCCTTTAATTTTTCATTCCTTTTGATCATGTCAATATGTAACTTTTTGGACCTTTCAATCATGTCGAAAGTGGCGATTATTTTATTACTAAGTCATAGTTGCTTTAGACTTCATGGTTTCGCCACTGTTGATCTGGAACCCTTTCGAAAGAGCTGCAGATATATCCATGGATAGACCCTTTCGAACGAGTTCCTCTCTCAATAGTTGTTAGTCAATCATAAATTGGAATCCCCTTCGAAGTACCCCTTTCGACTGTGTCGAAAGGGGTTCCACCCTTTCGAGACGATACTAGCTTATATATGTCTAAGATTTACTCCAATTTCCTTGTATAAGATCGACCTGGGTGTTCCCGGTTTCATAATTCATCATGATGGAAACCCAATCATCTTTCTTATTTCTAGTGTCAAATGTAGTTTCGATGATGGTGTGCTTCGACCAGAGATTCCCAAATCTATCCTATACATTGCATGGACAAAAAGAGATTAAGAGAAAAGGTTAGATTCACGTGCAATTGACATTAGACTAGCTAATGATCTAAAAGATTTTCCTCATCATTAGACTCCTTGTTGAACAAGCCATCCCTTCTTTATTAATAAACCAAATGAGTTACAAGAAATAGAGCTTTTTTTAACTAATTTGATTTAGGGATTTATCATATTTAATTACGATTAAGAGAGTAGAGTAGAAGTAATGAATTCAGAATTTCAGAATTCAGTCCCCAAAATGGACCCCTTGGGTCTTATTTATAGATGCAGGCCGCCCCCCTTCAGCACTTATGCTTTCGACTTGGTCGAAATGACCCCTCTTAATATGTCGCCTCAAGCTTTCGAATTGGTCGAAAGGACATGACACCTTTCGACACCGTCGAAAGGCTTCTTCTAGTTCTTTCTTATTTACTCTTTCGTCTCCTTTATCTTTCCTCGGACTTTCGATTGAGTTGAAAGGATTCTTTATCAACCTTTGGCCTCTATTGACCCTTGTGTATTTTTTCTTTAGAACACCTTTCGACATTGTCGAAAGGTTCCCAAATGCGCCTTCTTCTTCATGTTGTCTTATTGTTAAGATTGAAGCCTCAGACTCCCTCGATAGTTGTCTGAGAACTGAAGCGGAACCTCTCCTTAATATTATTGGCCTCGACCGGTTCGAAAGGCTTGCATATGCTTTTGAAAGGGTTATGATAGAGGCAAAACCTCTAGTTCTGAATGGTTTGGCGCATAAGTGAGAGACTACCATCTATTGACTTCAAAAGGGGTTCTGAAGCTGTCCTTGCTTGTTCATTTATGTCGAAAGGTTTAAAGTGGCAGAAAAGTATGCATGTTTCCATCCGAGTCGAAAGCCTTCATTCTGTACAAGCAGATGGGGCCTACGACCCCTTCGAAACCGTCTTAAGACCTTCGAAACATCTTCTTGCAAAACCTATGCTTCTTACTTCATTGGGAGCTCACTCTTATTGGCCTTCTTTCATACTTCTCCAATCGAGTAGACCTTATGGCTAACATTCCACTCCCCCTCCTTCATACGAAAGAAGCTTTTGTTCTTTAAGACAAAAATTTCAAAACTTTCTTATTCTTCATAACTTTATATTTCCTGCAAAATTCAAAATAAGTGATATTTGTTGTTGTTGGCTCTTCATCATACTTTCATGCATAATAGATTAGAGTATTAATGCTTTCATATTTGGACGGTTAGTTGATGTACACGTAAATGTGCATATTTTAACTTCCATATTTTATCGAATTTAATTAAATAAATGATTATATAGAATGTTTGAACATGTTTAAACCAAAATTCAAATTATTTTCAAATCGTCATATATTCATCTTCATATAGGAGCAAAATAGTCATTTTTGTGCATATATTAATTTATGAAAATTTACTTGGAAATTTCTATATTGTTTTGTGGCTTCAAATGGAAGAGGGTTTCATGGAAAATATGCATGTACAAATGAATACAAAGGAATGAAGATGGAAATAATTCAATTCATGAATCATGGAGGACCACACCTACCTTAGTGTACAAATTAGAGCTAATGCACATGCTAATGGCCATTAAAGCTCATGCAAATCTAAGTGGTCGATTATCTTATGCTAATGATTACTTAGCCACCACACTTCCTAAGAGGATGGTTTAGGTAGTTCCCAAAAATTGAATTAGGGTTTCATACATGTATAATACCACTTATGTTCATGTAATTAGTCTCTCTTCTCTTAGGCTCTCTTCCTCTTGGCCTCTTTAGTTTAGGATAAAAATAAAACAAAGATCTTCTTTCTTCTCATGGCTACTTTGCCATTTCTTTTCATGTAATTTTATTTCCATGCAATTTTAATTCAAGTCTTTTCCTGTTTATATCTTTCTTTTCATGTTAATAGTGTAGATTTTATTTTATGCAAGTAGATTAGCTTAGCTTTTTCTCATTTAGCTCTTGTTTTCTCTTGTTTTGTCTATGTTGCATGCTACAATTGTTGATACGATAACAAAAATGAGATGCTAAACCCCTTCAATTTAGGGGTAATGAAGCTTCAACATTTTGATAATTATTGCTTTTTTTTACTTAATGGAAATATGGATGTTGATGTGATTCATTTTTCATGTTGAATTTGGTAGTCTATGTTGTTCATAACAAATAGGCTATGCTTAAACACATTATTCATAAATTGCCTCTTTGTCTAAATATAATTATGGCAATGAAGTGAAATTACAATCAAAATTTGATGGTCTATATTTCTAATAAATAATTAATAGTCATGCTTAAAATAGATTTTACTTTCAGTTTTGTTGTCACATGAGAGTTAGTAAGTGGTTTAAGTTGTGTGTTATAGTTTGATGGCTTATGTTGAGCTAATTAATAGTATAAATATGTCATATTTATGATAAACACATCAATTAAACTCGCTAATGACAAAAAAAAAGATCATAATTTCATGTTTTTGTTGACTATATGATCTAGAGAGTAGATTTATCTCTAAATTGCCTTTCCACTCTCATTTTTTTTAATCACTTTTAATTTGCTAGATTGTTAGTTTTCTCATTTTCTAATTTAAACAACTCTCAACTTTGTTTAATTTGATTGAATAAAATTTTAAATCAACAATTCCCTATGGATCGACCATACTTGCCGCATACTAACTTTTGTACGTCGTGCGCTTGCAGTTAATTTTTATTTAAATTCGATCGGCTATTTTCTAATTCGATAGGAAATTAGTCATCGAACAAGTTTTTGGCACCGTTGTCGGAAAATAGTTTTGATTTTAATTTTATATTCTTTAAATTATTTTTCGTTTGATTTTATTGTGTGTTTGTTTTGTTTGTTTATTTGCATTTGAAAAGGAAAAAAATATCGTTGTGTGTTTATGTGTGATTTTTGTTTACATTTGTTTGCATGTTTGTTTTTTAGTTTTGTTTGTTTGCGTTTATACACAATCTAAAAAAAGTTTATTGCGCCTACATTTTAACAACTACAATTTTCTTTTTCATTCTTTCTTTATTTACATTTTAGGAAAAAAAAACTTTCCATTGCCTTTCCCTGTGCATATCAGTGCACGACCCTGCACACACATTTTAAAAACTCCCCGACCTTTCGCTCCTGCTACCCAAGCTTCTGACATACCAACCTTCCCTCAAATTCCAGTGCTTCACCCCATTTCTCCTTTAATTCTACCCACACTTCTACAAAATAGTCATCACCACACCACAACACTCAGTGCCGGCCCTATCAATATGGATGTCCTAGGCAGGGTTGTAGAAAACATGAAGCATAAAAAGATTGGAGGAAATTTTTTTGTAATAGAAGCACTTGAACTTTGGTTGGAAGGTTGAAAGTTACAAGTTAAAGCAATACACCATGGATTTTCGTAAAAAGTTGCACCGCTATTTTATCATATCAATATTTTCAAAAGCAAATAAGAGATTTTGTTGCCCCTTTGGCCGTGTTCAGCGATGTTGCCCTAGGCAAAGGCTTTGCTTGCCTTGCCTCTGGGCCGGCCCTGACAACACTGCAACACAAATTGCAGCATTCCCCTATAAAGTGCAGTTACACAACTTCTAACCATCCTTGCCATAACCATCATTCCATATCTCATTAGTCTGCCACTTCACCATCAAACCCCAATCAAACAGTGCTATGTGTACACACAACACAACACACCTTTGCCACGTTCTCTGTTGCACATAAAAACCATCCCACCCCTGCTGCTCAAACATTCCGTGCCACTCCACCGCTACATATTAACAATCGCATTCAACCCATCAAACATTCTGTGAACATTCACTTTCTATTTATCAAACATTCTGTGAACACTTGCTCTACTTGCCTTACATCATCTCACCAAACCAGGCAGTCACATACAACATACAACAGCACTGTCGTACCATTCACACTTCACTACAAAACCGCCAACCACATCAATCGACAATTCATTCACATCACATACATCTCTGCACATTACGGTCAGCAGCCTTATCCACTACAACTTCTTCTACCTTACTACTTAACATTCATCCCACCACAGCAATCACACCCCTATCATGCACTGACCAACTACAAATACACTGTCAAATAACAATACTTCACAACAGTCACTTCAACTGTACTTCACCATCAATACATAGCTCTATCGACATAAACAACTTCAACTCCTGAGTCAACACTTCAATATCAAAACTCTGAACGTAACATACCTTCTGCAACACCATAGTGTCTCATCACACAATAACTGCTGCACTACCAAACACATATCTGCAAACACCACACCACGATATCCACTTCACTGTGCCACACCTGCCAACCGAACAACTCACTCCACCAGAACTCCAGAAATCATCGACAATCCATCACCGAACTCCTGCAAATCACCACTACAACGCCAGCAGCAAACAATCGCCAATCCTCCAATAGCCATCCTCGAATCCAACCTAAGCAACCACTACGACATCCAGTCGTTCATCAATCACTACAACAATTGCCTCAGCGACATCAACTACTCCACCAAAAATCGCCTCGCCGGGATCAATTACGAACCACCAACAATTTCGCCACTTCCTCCCACCACCGCAATCCCAATCACGAACCAGCCTCGACTCAAATCGAAAACCCAAAAAAGCCAAGCCACGACTAGCATAACACACCCATTAAATCGCGATTTCCCAACACCATGGTTTAGATAATTTCTTGGGATGGAAATTTATTGAATTCAGACATTTTTTTGATTTCGTAAATTTTAATTTCGGTTGCAAGAAGTTATTTGTGCTGTGAGATTCGTTTCTGATAAGTAGTTCTTCAATAGGATTTGAGAAGTCGTTTGATAGTAATTTTTTTTATTTATTTATTTATCTTTTATTCATTAACATAATTTTGACTAGCCGGATCGGGTCCATTCTTTCTCTTGCTTTTATTTTCATTTTTGTTTGTTAGTTTTCCTTCTTAGTTCATTTTTCATTTTTTTCCCCATAAATAAAAAAACAAACCAACAAGTTTCATTTTATTTTGTTTTGTTGTGTTTTGTTCTAGTTCTTCCTTTAAAAAAAGAGTTTTAAATTGTTTTTTTTCAGTTGTTTTGTTTTGTTTTAGTTTCTTCTTTGATAAAAAATTGTATATATCTTGTTTTATTTCAGGTTGTCAAAGCAGAATTTCAAAAGAAGAAGAACTGCTGCCAAAAATAAATTGTTTGCTTATAAAGAAATTTGCACCATTATCTATTGTTTTATTTGTCTGTCACTGTTGTTTGCTTGCATTTATAAAAAAACAATAAATAACAAAAATTCATTCGTAGTTGCATTGTTAATACACGTTTAATTTCAGTTTTGCATTTCACTTTTAATTAATAATAACGGTTAATCATCAATAACACTTAATTGTATATTGATAAGTTGTTTTCTTTGAACAATTTAATTTCTTGGTGTCTATGCTATGACAGAGCAATAACCAGTTATAAATATTACGGTGATTCATAAATATTATATTGAATTGTTTCTCCGAAGGTACTTAAACTTTCGACTACATTGCAACGGTGATTTGTGGTGCTCCATTAACTCATGTCTGTTACCTTGCCAAGAACTATATTGTTGATTTAAGACAATATATGATTATACAATTTTTGGTTAGGATAGACAATTTGTGATTAAACTCTTGCATTCGTTTAGTTGTATTAGTTCATGCATATATAGTAAAAAAAAAATTCAAAATCCAAAATAAAAAAAACATTGTAAATATTCCCTTTCCTTTCCTTTGAAATTTTGAAATAATTTTCACTTAGTTTTTTTAGAAAATCAAAAATACAAAAAAAAAATATAAAATCTTTTCAAAATGAAAAAAAAAATTGAAAATCCTAAAACAAAACAAAAAAAAAAATCCAATTTTTCCTTTCTAAAAAATAAATTCTTTTTGTAAATATTTTCTTGAAAATATCTAAATTTCCCTACTCACTTGAATTTTACAATAGTTGTGGAAATCAATATAGTCTATATGATTTCACTCCAAATTCGTATGAATATTTTAACAACAACTATTGTATAAACAATTCAAATTTTGAACCATAAAATTTTCAAAATGATGAAGAACTCTCGAACCTCGAAAATAGCATCGAAATGATTTCATCTTTACTTGAAATCCCTACATAACAAAATCAAAGAATAAATGATTTGTGCAATTTATATTTGGGCAATGATTCAAGTAAAAATTTTCAAAGTGATCAAGATGTGAAATCACTTCAAAATTCAAACGATTTTGACTATGACCCATGCCAATTCAACTTCAAACTCCAAAATAAATTTCAAAATGGAAATGTGAACCACTTTTCAAATAATTTTGATAATGAGAATAATCTCGACCACGATACGATTGAAAATCTTTGTTCTCAACAATTTAAATTGAAAAATCATCATGTTAATAATTATGAATTGGATTTTGTTGAGCAAATGAACGTAATTGATGATCACCCAAATTTGTTGTTTGAAGCATATAGGAAACAACGTGAGCAACAAAACCAAATCCCAACTGTGATTAGTCGAGTGATAATCCAACTTTTACCCAAATCAACGATTTTCAAATAACAACTTTTGAAATTGAAAACAACAATCTTAATGAAGTTGTTGAAAAAACGGTAATTGAATTGGATTTCAGTTCTTTTGAGGGTGAGAAACTTGATTTAAATTTCAATCTTCCTTTTTTCGATTTTGAAAATGTGAATACACCAACTTTGGATTTTGAACTTGATTTATGCGATGAAGTTGTTGATAATATAACAAAGGAAGATGAATTTAATGAACATGAATTTTTTGGACTTTTCGAAAGGAGTAGTTAAATTCTGAAGGGGAAGATTTAAATCACCATTCTGATTTGAAAATCGATAATTCTAAAGAAGTTTTCAATGAGAAGTTTGAACTTCAATTTGGTGAAAATAAACTTGAATTTCAATCATTCGTTTTATTAACCCCGAAAATCATTGAAAAGGAAACGACTCATAAGATTTGTAATAAAATGACATTTGTTTTTCCAAATCAACATTCAACTTTGAAATTATTTATGGTTTGGTTTTCCGAGCTTAAGCTGTGTCTCACATACTTGATGAGATAAATGAATCGGTCTTTGGAAGACCGTTTCAGTTACTTTTTGACGATATACTTTGTGATCTCGTGTAAATACCATTCATTTTGCTGTAAATATAGGTCATTTTAATTCTTGTTTTATTTTTCTCATTTCACTTGGGTTGACCGTGGGGACACAGTCAAAATCAAGTATGGGGGGCATCATCATTTTGTTTAATTTTCGTTGCTTGTTTTTGTATTTTCTTTCCAAAACTCAAAAACTTTGAAAAAAAATCCAAACACAAATTTTCTTTTAGCATTTTGAATTATTTTAAAGAAACGCTATAGGATAAATATATGGTTTTGGTTTATTAAATTGGAATTTTTGAAAACTTATTTGTCTCAACAAAAATAAAAATAAAGTTTGATTACAAATAAAAATGGTTTAACTAGTATATAGGAAGATTCATACGTGTTAATTATGAAATATCCTAATTGAAGATATTTGTTTTAAAAAGTGGTGAATTCAAATAAAAGGATATAACATTTTTTTGTCTTCTAAGTTAAATGTTGCTGAGATGATTTTACAAAACTCTCTTTTCAAAAAAACCAAAAAAACAAAAAATGTTTCTTGTATATATGTATCAGTCGATAGGTGTACACACTTATGTATACACTCGCCATGCTCTGTAACCTTCTCATATAAGCCCAAAAGGCAGGGCATGATCGATACATTTGGCCTCAGTTTATCTGAACTAGGTGTATGTATGTAAAAATTCTTTTATTAATAATGCCTATGGTAGATAGGTGTTCACACTCGTGTGTTCACATGCCACACTATATATTCCCCTCATATAAGCCCGAAAGGTAGTGCATGGGTAATATATCTGGCCTCGGTTTTTTGAGTTAGGCATATGTAAATATTGTAAATATAAAAAAAATAGAGAGAGTAAGAAAATGAAATCAAAGCACTATTTTAACTTGTTTGATTTGACTTGTTATTGAAAAGAAATGAAAATACCACTTTGAAAAACTTTGATAATCAACTACAGATCCATTTCATAATTACACCGTGTTATTAACCAAAATAAAGAGTTAAACTATACTCTATTTGTTGTCATAACTTGATATTTGTTGGAAATTTTGACTAGTAAGCGACTTAAATTTTCAAGATAATGACTAAAACCTATATTTAACTTATTTGTGTTGATTTAAAAGTAAATCCTTCATTTGTATATATTTTCAAAAACTTGCATTCATTACTTTGTAAATAAATCTTGCATTTTGTAAATATTTTCATCTTACATTTGGATTTTATGGGTAATATCCAGTGAAAACCCTCACGAGACAACACTCATCCTACTAGGGACACCTAGAGGTTTAACGCTTGTTGTATACGCTCAATGTAATCATGCTTCCTTCGAAAACAGATTTATCTTAGTTTTTCTTTATTCGAGAACAAATAAAAAGATAAGTATGGGGGTATTTGATGTCATGTAAATGTGCATATTTTTACTTCCATATTTTATCGAATTTAATTAAACAAATGATCATATAGGGTGTTTAAACATTTTTAAACCAAAATTGAAATTATTTTCAAATCATTATATATTCATCTTCATATTGGGGCAAAATGATCTTTTTGTGCATATATTAATTTATGAAAATTTACTTGAAATTTCTATATTATTTTGTAGGAATTTGGCTTCAAATGGAAGAGGGATTCATGGAAAATATGCATGCACAAGTGAATACTGTCACGACCCGCCATTTCGTACCATTCAAATCGACAAAAATCCACACATGTCGGACTTGAATGATGCAAAATAACAGATTGTAAATAAATTTGGAGAAAATGAAATCAAATACACAGAATCACAGACACAGAACAATCAGAATAACTCGCAGCGGAATATAAAAATAACATAGTAGTTCATGAAGCTACTATAACAGAGTCTCAAACCAAATACATAATAATAGTCTAAAAACAACATAATAGAAATCCTAAATACATAGAAGTTCACTAATACATGAGATAAACTAGAATAGCTGAAACAGAAATAGATATAACTATAGATAGGCAGAAACTCTAGCAAAGACCGGCCCTAGAAAGAGAATCCAAAGCTGTGAATACTCAGGCTGACCCAAGTGTAAAGTAAAAACACAAAACACTCGAGTCAGGACAATATATACTTATATAATGTAAACCAACTCAAGTGAACTGTAATAAAGATACAAGTAACTTAAAGGATGCCTGGGACCGCCCATCCTCTAAGGATCCATCAAACTATTTACTATATAGTAATATTTCGCTATTATAATAATGTCTACAGTAAAATAAACATACTTTTAAATAGCATTTCGGGCTACCCATATCACCCTTCACACATAATAGTCCCAGCATTCCATCCAATATCTTGATATCTCCAAATCGGGAGACTATCAGAGGAAACCACACAGGCTACGGGAGAAAAACAAACTCGTAGTAAAGGCTCGGTATGGTAAGTGACATGGCACATAAGGCAATGCCAAGGTAGATATACCAATTACGCACATGGGCTGGTGGTAACACAGCAGCCACATACACCCACCCCGAACAACACTCCAAAATCAAGGGGTGCACCCAATCGATCACAACAATAATAGAATGGTATCGAAGAAGTGTGTCCGGCCAGAGGTGCTACCTCCTTTCGCCCGAGATCGCTCTGTTTTAGCCACCTTAAGCGAACTCACGGGAGTCGGGTCCACGTAATGTACCTTAGGAACGTCGTCACTATCCTCCTTCATTCTGGAATCTCCACCGCGTACACAGTTGTTAAAGTGGTTTTCGGTATCGACAGAGAGTATGTCCATATCCGATCCCGGTCTCTTTAACAACCAATCGTTATTATAACCCGTAGTTATAATTTAAAATTGATATTTGTATTTCAAAAAGCAAATAGAAATACAAATATCATTTAACAATTCAAAATCATTTCAAATCCATTTCAAAATATCCAACTTATCATTTCATTTCAAAACCATATTCATTTTATTCAAATTTAAAAAACACCATTTCAACTCACATTTCTAAATAGTTTATATTTCAAAAAAATTACTTCATTTAAATCATTAAAAATGAAGTTATTATATTTAATAATTAAATTATTAAATTTCCAAAATTTTAAAATTTTCAAAGTTCATTCATTCACTTAAATTTATCAAAACAATAAAAATTCACCTTTCGCAGCATTTGGAAAATGCTACGGAAAGTCACTTTTGAAACAATTCAATTTAACAAAAGGACAGCATTTAAAATGCTGTAATAGGGTTACTTTAGTTTTAAATAAAACTATTATTAAATTCAACAATTATAGCACTTACAAAGTGCTATAATATCCCTTTATTAAAATTGAGCCAATTGGTTCATTTATACCAACTACATCATTTACAAATGCTGTAATATCCTTTACATTTGAAATAATAGCATTTCAAAAATGCAGTTAATTAAATTTCAAATATTCAATATAATTTCACAAATAATTACATTTTTATTTAAACCACTTTAAACTTATAAAATCATATATTTCACTTTTATAACCATCATTTAATTTTCCTTAAATTCATGATTTTATAAAGTTAAATTTCCATTCAAAAATCAATATTTAATAAAAATTTCACTTATTAAATTCCAACATTCCATTTCAATTCATATAATTAAATTTTAACTTAACACTTAAGTTTAAATTTCCAAATATAACCTAATTTTATTTTTACTTACCTACCTTAAAATTTCACTTTAAACAAAATTCACAAATTTCCAATTTAAGTTATATTTCAAAATTCAACTAAGTATTCATTCGTTGAACATTTTAACTTTATTCAAAAATCATTAATATATTATAAAATCATTTTAAATTCATTTAAATTCAAAATATCACAAATTTATCATATTTCACATTTAATTTAAATTCCATTTATAATTAAATCAAAATTTCCAAAATAACTTATATTTCAAATTTCTAACTTTACCATTTATTTATTTCGCTTATAAATTCTTAGAAAATCAATAATATTTGCAAAAATCATTTTTAATTAAGTTTAAATCAAAATATTATAATATTTACATTTCTAAAATATTTTAAAAATCTTAGAAAAACATATATTAACTACGGGTCTATATTTCATTTTATAACCTAGGAAAAGTGATACGGATAATATATCATTTCAATCCGTAATTTACAAAGAAAACTCGGGTTTTATCATTTCAAACCCGTAGTCCCAAGAAAATGAAATAATTTGAAAATTGTTTAGGCCTATCATTTCAGCCCATAACGATTTTCCCTTGTTCTAAAGTCCGTTCGGGTATGTATCATTTCAACCCATAGTGATTCTAATCTATAGGGAACTTGCAGTGTGATAAACTGATATAAATAACAGAAAAACATAATATAATAGTAACAGATGTTATAACAGGTGTTTATGCATGGGTGAACATCATATAATCATAGCATAGCAGGTGTAATATGGTGATGCATTTTACAGATTCAAATGTGGTCGATTTACTAGTTATATAGGTATAAAACTGTCTGGTGAGAATAACTCATTGGTATAAGCTGGAGATGACAACAAACGAATGCACAACTGAGATCCACAAAAGCACAATAGCACGACAAAGATTCGAGTGGGAGAGCCAAAGATTAATTTCCTTGAATACAATCCTAACAAAACAATATAACCACATAAGTTTTTCAACCCAAAATATAGTAAAACAATGTTAGAAATGAATGCACAAAACAAAGTTAAAAGCTTTGCACTTGCTTTCAACCTTCCCTAGGCTCGGCCATAGGTTAGAATACATGACTAAGGCATGGGTTTTGATCTGGTTTTGAGTCCAAATGGGGTCGGCCTACATGGGTTTGATGATGGTGCAAACATAGGTGATATGAAAAAATAAGCTAAGGCACACAAGGCAACACAACCTAGGATTCATGCAACACATAGGTTCGACCAAGGCAACAAGAGAACGACCAGGTTCAGGTGGGGTCAGGGGATGATGTAGCAGAGGTGTCAGGTCAGGTAGGGGCTAAAGATGGTGGTGTAGGTGGCAGCCAAGGGGGTGTTTGTGGTGGTGGAAGACTAGTGTGCTCAGTTATGCTTGATTCAAGAGGAGTTTGTACATTTGGTGGTGGATCTTCTACCTAGGGTGGCTCAGCTTGGGATAGTCATTGAGAAGGAGGTGGTGGTGACTGGCTCAGGTGGTGGTGGAGGTGGAACAACTGATGGAGATGGCAGGCCGATCCTAAAGATGGAGAAAGCAAGTGCAAATTCAAATCAAAAACAATAAAAAGTGAAAAAGAAAAAGAAGTTTTTACCCAAAAATTTTCACAAGAAGAGGCCGAATTTTTTTGTGAGATGAGAAAGAAAATAATTCACGTGAAAATGAAAGAGAGAAGTCGGCTAAAGGTAGGAGTTATGGCAGCAAATATGGAAAGGTGTCGGATGAAATGTGAAAAGGTGTGAATACAAAAAGTCTTAAGCAAATAAAAAGTCACAAACTCTTCAATTTACCATATTTCTTTTGGAATTTTTAAATAACTGAAAAATATATATAAATGCAGATAACACGAAAATTTAGTAAATAAATAAATAAAAATAAATAATTATTAATTATTTATAATTAAATTAAGAAAATAGCAAAGAAAATGTAAGCTAGGCTAGAAAATTTGAAAATAAATGCAATGAGCTTTAGGAAAAGTTTATGTACTTGAAAAATATTTATTAATAAAGATAAGAACACACAATAAAAATGCATTCACAAAATAAATAAATAAATTTTAATTAAATATAATTTAAATGAAGAAATAGCAGAAAAATGGAAACTAGCCTTTAAAAATAGAAAATAATTGCAATAAATTTTGGAAAATTTTTATGACCACTTTAAAAATATTTAGAAATGAAATCTTACAAATAAAACAAATTTGAAATAATTTCAAACAAAAATAAAGTCAAATTTAAATTATATTCAAAAATCTAGGGTTGTTACACTCTCCCCCACTCAAATATTTTCATCCTCAAAAAGAACGGCAAGGAAAATAAAGAGAAACAAGATAGAAAAACGAAATAGTGCCTGAAACGAACAATTCCGGATTTGAAGCACGAATTCTCTCCTCCATTTTCCAGGTACAATCTCGATCGTCAGTACTCCACTGTACTTTGACCAGATTAACAGATTTCCTTCTGAGCTGCTTCGTACCTCTATCGACAATACGAAGTGGCTTCCTCTCAACAGTCAGATTAGGCTCAATATCCAAACTATCAAGAGTAGAAGGCTGGACAATAAGAGATGGATCATGAAAATGTCGGCGAAGATGCGAGACATGGAATACATCATGCACTCCAGAAAGCTTCTCGGGTAAATCCAGACGATAAGCCAAAGAACCAACTCTTTCCACAATGTGGAAAGGACCAATAAACCTAGGAGAAAGATTCCCTCTACGACCAAAGCTAATGACATTCCTTAAGGGAGAAAACTTAGGGAACACCTGATCACCAATAGCAAATTCCAAATTCCGCCTACGCCTATCAGCATACTTCTTCTGCCTATCCTGAGCGGCTCTCAACCACTTCTTAATCTCCTCAACTCTCTCAGAAGCTTCCAAAATCACATCAGGACCAAGAACCAAATGATTACCGGATTCAATCCAGCACGATGGGGATCTACAAGGTCGTCCGTATAGAGCAGCAAATGGAGACATTTTGAGACTGGCCTGAATGCAAATATGAAATGAGATAGATAAAACGATTAAGAATAGACTGAAAAACAGAAGATAAGATTATACCTGATAGCTATTATTGTAGGTGAATTCGGCAAGATGCAGAAAATCTTTCCAAGGTCCTCCATAATCAAGCACACAAGCACGAAGAAGATCCTCGAGAATCTGAGTCACTCTTTCCGTTTGACTGTCGGTCTGTGGATGGTAAGCAATGCTCAGATTCAGACGAGTATCCAGAGATTCCTGAAAAGCTTTCCAAAACTGACTGATAAAGATAGGGTCACGATCACAAACAATACTGAGAGGAACACCATGGAGACGAACAATCTCTCTCATGTAGACCTCAGATAAGCTAGAAGCAGATCGAGTAGACTTGACCGGAATGAAATGAGTGGACTTGGTCAGTCTATCAACAATAACCCAGATACTCTCATTACCCCTCCGAGTCCTCGGTAAACCATCGATGAAATCCATGGAAACCTGTTCCCACTTCCAATTGGGAATCTCAAAGGCTGCAACAAACCAGGGGTCTTCTGGTGATCAGCTTTGACTTGCTGACAAGTCGCACACCGACTAACAAAGATAAAGATATCCCTCTTCACCCCCTTCCACCAATAAAGCTTCTTCATATCCTGATACATCTTCGACACACCAGGATGAATAGAAAGCCTGGATTGGTGATTTTCCTGAAGCAACTCGTGCCTCAAACCATCAATATTCGGGACACAAATCCTACCATTAATCCTCAAAATCCCTCTATCATCAATCTGAGCTCCACCACTACTACTACCACCGACCCTACTACGAACACTCTCCTGCATCAATCTAAGCATCTCATCTTCATCCTTCTTAGCCATGATCCGATCCAGAAGAGGAGAAGAAGAAACAACAAGCTGACACAACAAAGCCTTCTTCCGACTCAAAGCATCGGCCACAACATTAGCTTTACCGGGAGCATAGCTAATATAGAGGTCGTTAGAAGCCAGAAATTCAAGCCAATGAACTTGCCTCTGATTCAAATCCTTCTGGGAGAAGATATACCTCAGAGACTGATAATCGGTGAAAAGCTCAAACTTGGTTCCAAGAAGATGATGCCTCCAAAGTTTCAAAGCAAAGACAACAGCAAGTAACTCTAAATAATGAGCAGCATAATTTGCCTCGTGGGTTTTCAACTGACGGCTGACATAGGCAGTGACCCTACCATCTTGCATGAGAACAACACCCAAACCCCCATGACTAGCATCAGTATATACCGTCATTCTCTCACTTCCGTTCGGAATGGTAAGAACTGGTGCGGAAGTTAGCTTGCTCTTTAACTCATTGAATGCAGCCTTACACTGATCATCCCAGACAAACTTGGCATTCGTATGAGTCAAAGCAGTGAGAGGTACAGCAATCCGAGCAAAATTCTCAATGAATCTCCGGTAGTAACTGGCAAGGCCCAGAAAACTATGAATATCAGATGGAATCTTTGGAGTTTCCCAATCTTGAAACAGAATAGGGAGAACATAAGGACAACCGAAAAGATAGAATTATTAAATGATAAAGAAAAGAGAAAGAAAAAAAGACTTACATTGATCGCAGCGATCTTGACTGGATCAACAGAAACTCCATTACTAGAAACAATATGCCCGAGATATCGGACTTCATCCTTCCAGAAATGACATTTAGAAAATATAGCCTTCAACTAATGATTTTTGAGAGTCTCTAGAATATATTTCAAATGTGACTCATGTTATTCCTTAGTCTTAGAGAAGACAAGGATATCATCAACAAAGACTAGAACAAATTTATTAAGCACATCACGAAAAACACGATTCATCAAATCAACAAAGAAAGCAGGAGCATTAGTCAAACCGAAAGGCATGACTAACCATTCATAAAAACCATTCTCAGTGCGGAAAGCAGTCTTGGGAATGCTATCTTAGGCAACCCTGAGCTGATGAAAACCGGTGGCAAGATCAAGCTGAGAGATAACAATGGAACCATAAAGCTGATCAAACATGTCATTGATGTGAGGCATTGGATATCTGTTTTTCATAGTGAGCTTGTTCAGCTCCTTATAATCAACACATATCCGAAGAGAACCATCAGACTTGGTGACAAAAACCTCCACGGCTCCCCATTCAGAAAAATTAGGCCTAATCAGACCTTTGGAAGACAAGTCCTCAATTTGCTTTCCCAACTCAACCTTCTCGCGGGGTGCTATTCTTCTAGGAGGAAGAACAACAGGTCGAGCACCAGGAATAAGATCAATCCAAAAATCAATTTCCCGCTTAAAAGGTAAAGAAGTGACTTCACCAAATACATCGGGATATAATCTAACCACAGGAGTCGAATCAAGATCACTGGGAGAAGAATCCAGAGAATAAATAAAGTTGCCAGCAAAATCCTGAGGCATGCGGCACTGAATAATCAAGGAATTCCCTTGGTCATCGACAATATGAACAGTCCAGGCTATACAAGAGATATGAGCATCATGATTCACTAACCAATCCTGACCAAGCAATAAATCAAAAGCATCGAAGCCCAAAACATACAAATCAGCACAAAAGCAATGACCAGAATGAAGAAGTTTCACTTGCTTACAAATCCGATTAAGGTTAGCAGGACCCCCAATAGGATTTGAAACACATAATGGAACAGAAGCATACTCAGGAGATAGGAGATGCTCAAACTTATCACATAAAGCAACAGAAATAAAACCGTGTGAAGTTCTAGTATCAAACAACACACGAACATGATGATGGAATAAAGTAAATGAACCCTGGAGAGTACCTTGGTCATCGCTAGGAGCAGGAGCAAGTGGAGCAACAGGAGATGATGTAGAAGTGACATCAAATATACCAGAAAGAGTACCCCTCTGCTGGGTAGGGCAGTCCTTCCTAAAATGACCAGGCTGGAGACAGATATGGCAGAGATCACGCCTAGCCAACTGAGCAGGTGGAGGAACAGCAGCATCAGCTAATGTAGGACAGCTATTGGCATAGTGTCCCTTCTGATCACACCTAAAGCAAGTGATGGAGGAGAGATCAACTGGTTACCTCTGAGCAGGAGCAGACGATGAAGATCCCAAACCAGAACGCTTCTGCCAATTCTTCTTCTGCTGCTGGAAATTAGGCTTACGCTTCTTGGAATTAGCAGATGAAGACTGAGCACCAGAAACAGCAGGACCTTTAGATGTGGGGTTCTCATAGCGAATAGCCATATCCATAAGCTGGGTGAAAGAGTCATGAACATGAGAAATGAGGCGACTATAATACTCTGGACGAGAACCAGCAATAAATTTCTCATTCTTCTTGAGAGGAGTATCAATCAGGCTAGGACCGAACTTGGAAAGTTCATTGAACTTCCTCTCGTACTCAGCAAAAGACATGCTACCCTGCTTAAGATCCATAAGTTCACGATAAAGCTGAGATTTCCCGGCTTCTGGCATCCATTTTGCCACAAAAGCCTCCCTGAAAAAGAGATACAGAACAAGCTTAAGATAGATTCAAAAAGAAAAGGAAAAAAAATAGGAACAACATTCAAGATAACACAAAGGATACCTAAACTGCTCCCAAGTAATATCAGCTTCGACAGTGTTAGCCGTAACGGACTCCCACCAATCTAAAGCAGAATCACGCAACTGCCAAGCTGCTAACTGACGCTTCTGGGCATCAGTAATATCAAGACCAGTAAATATCCTTTCAAGACTCCACAACCACTGCTGAGCCTCAATGATACTCTTTGAACCGGTGAATGGGGTTCCACCAAGCTGAGAGAATTCCTTACAGGGAACAGTGAATCGAACAGGAGCAACAGGTTGAGGAGCTGGGGCAATACCGCGACCCCTACCTCTGGCATTTCCTCGATTCATCCTGAAAAATCAAGAATGAATTTAGGACAAGATAAAGACAAGCCAAAGATAAATTAAGATAAGACAAGATAATACACTTGGATGAATATCCTAAAGAAAGAAAAAAAATCTAACAAGGTAGATACGAAAGAAAGGAAGTTAGAAAACATTTGAAAATCCTTTAAAACAAGAAAAAATTTATATCAAAATAATATTTGATAATCTTTTGAAAACATTTTGAAAAATCATTTTATACTTTGAAAATACGTCTCTCACAAAGATATGATTCTGAGATTGATTTCACTCATTCTAGGGTAGAAATACCCTATCTCTAATGAGTTTTTGCTCCGCAGAGGCAATGGTTTGCCAAAAACCAAAGCTCTGATACCAACAGTCACGACCCGCCATTTCGTACCATTCAAATCGATAAAAATCCACACATGTCGGACTTGAATGATGCGAAATAACAGATTGTAAATAAGTTTAGAGCAAATGAAATCAAATACACAGAATCACATACACGGAACAATCATAATAACTCGCAGCGGAATATAAAAATAACATAGTAGTTCATGAAGCTACTATAACAGAGTCTCAAACCAAATACATAATAACAGTCTGAAAATAGCACAATAGAAATCCCAAATAAATAGAAGTTCACTAATACATAAGATAAACTAGAATAGCTGAAACAGAAATAGATATAAATGTAGATAGGCAGAAACTCCAACAAAGACCGGCTCTAGAAAGAGAATCCAAAGCTGTGAATACTCAGGCTGACCCGAGCGTAAAGCAAAACACAAAACACTCGAGTTAGAACAATATATACTTATATAACATAAACCAACTCAAGTGAACTGTAATAAAGAAACAAGTAACTTAAAGGATGCTTGGGACCGCCCATCCTCTAAGGATCTATCAAACTATTTACTATATAGTAATATTTCGCTATTATAATAATGTCTACAGTAAAATAAACATACTTTTAAATAGCGTTCTGGGCTACCCATATCACCCTTCACACATAATAGTCCCAGTAGTCCATCCAATATCATGATATCTCTAGATCGGAGACTATCAGAGGATACAACACGGGCTACGGGAGAAAAACAAACTCGTAGTAAAGGCTCGGTATGGTAGGTGACACGGCACACAAAGCAATGCCAGGGTAGATATACCAATTACGCATACGGGTTGGTGGTAACGCAGCAGCCACATACGCCCAACCCGAACAAAACTCCAAAATCAAGGGGTGCACCCAATCGATCACAACAGTAATAGAATGGTATCGAAGAAGTGTGTCCAGCCAAAGGTGCTACCTCCTTTGGCCCGAGATCGCTCTTGTATTAGCCACCTTAAGCCAACACACGGGAATCGGGTCCACGTAATGTACCTTAAGAACGTCGTCACCGTCCCGCTTCATTCTGGAATCTCCACCGCGTACACAGTTGTTAAAATGATTTTCGGTATCGACAGAGAGTAGGTCCATATCCAATCCCGGTCTCTTTAACAACCAATCGTTATTATAACCCGAAGTTATAATTTAAAAATGGTATTTGTATTTCAAAAATCAAATATCATTTAACAATTCAATATCATTTCAAATCCATTTCAAAATATCCAACTTATTATTTCATTTCAAAACCATATTCATTTTATTCAAATTTAAAAAATACCATTTCAACTCACATTTCTAAATAGTTTATATTTCAAAACAAATTGCTTCATTTAAATCATTAAAAATGAAGTTATTATATTTAATAATTAAATTATTAAATTTCCAAAATTTTAAACTTTTCAAAGTTCATTCATTCATTTAAATTTATCAAAACAGTGAAAATTCACCTTTCGCGGCATTTGGAAAATGCTACGGAAAGTCAATTTTAATACAATTCAATTTAACAAAAGGACAGCATTTAAAATGCTGTAATAGGGTTACTTTAGTTTTAAATAAAACTATAGTTAAATTCAACAATTATAGCACTTACAAAGTGCTATAATATCCCTTTATTAAAATTTAGCCATTTGGTTCATTTATACCAACTACAACATTTACAAATGTTGTAATATCCTTTACATTAGAAATAATAGCATTTCAAAAATGCAGTTAATTAAATTTCAAATATTCAATATAATTTCACAAATAATTACATTTTTATTTAAACCACTTTAAACTTATAAAATCATATATTTCACTTTTATAACCATCATTTAATTTTCCTTAAATTCATGATTTTATAAAGTTAAGTTTCCATTCAAAAATCAATATTTAATAAAAATTTCACTTATTAAATCCCAACATTCAATTTCAATTCATATAATTAAATTTTAACTTAACACATAAGTTTAAATTTCCAAATATAATCTAATTTCATTTTTATTTACTTACCTTAAAATTTCACTTTAAACAAATTCACAAATTTCCAATTTAAGTTATATTTCAAAATTCAACTCAATATTCATTCGTTTAACATTTTAACTTTATTCAAAAATCATTAATATATTATAAAATCATTTTAAATTTATTTAAATTCAAAATATCACAAATTTATCATATTTCACATTTAATTTAAATTCCATTTATAATTAAATCAAAATTTCCAAAATAACTTATATTTCAAATTTCTAACTTTACCATTTATTTATTTCGCTTATAAATTCTTAGAAAATCAATAATACTTTAACAAAAATCATTTTTAATTAAGTTTAAATAAAAATATTATAATATTTACATTTCTAAAATATTATATATTTTTTAGAAAAACGTATATTAACTATGGGTCTGTATTTCATTTTCTAAACTAGGAAAAGTGATACAGATAATATATCATTTCAATCCGTAATTTACAAAGAAAACCCGGGTTTTCTCATTTCAAACCCGCATTCCCAAGTAAATGAAATAATTTGAAAATCGTTTAGGCCTATCATTTCAGCCCATAATGATTTTCCCTTGTTCTAAAGTCCATTCGGGCATGTATCATTTCAACCCATAGTGATTCTAAACTAAAGGGAACTTGCAGTGTGATAAACTGATATAAATAATAGAACAACATAATATAATAGTAACAGATTTTATAATAGGTGTTTAAGCATGGGTGCACATCATATAATCATAGCATAGCAGGTGTAACATGGTGATGCATTTTACATATTCAAATGTGGTCGATTTACTAGTTATATAGGTATAAAACTGTCTGGTGAGAATAACTCAATGGTATAAGCTGGAGATGACAACAAATGAATGCACAACTGAGATCCACAAGAGCATGATAGCACGAAAAAGATTCGAGTGGGAGAGCCAAAGATTAATTTCCTTAAATACAATTCAAACAAAACAATATAACCACATAAGTTTTTCGACCCAAAATATAGTAAAACAATGTTAGAAATGAATGCACAAAACAACGCTAAAAGCTTTGCACTTGCTTTCAACCTTCCCTAGGTTCGACCATAGGTTAGAATACATGGATAAGGCATGGGTTTTGATCTGGTTTTGTGTCCAAATGGGGTCGGCCTACATGGGTTTGATGATGGTGCAAACATAGGTGATATGAAACAACAAGCTAAGGTACACAAGGCAACACAACCTAGGATTCATGGAACATATAGGTTCGGCCAAGGCAACAAGGTCACAGCCAGGTTCAAGTGGGATCAGGGGATGATGTGGCAGAGGTGGAAGGTTAGGTAGGGTCTGGAGATGGTGGTGTAGGTGGTGGCCAAGGGGGTGTTTGTGGTGGTGGAAGACTAGTGTGCTCGGCTATGCTTGATTCAAGAGGAGTTTGTGCATTTGGTGGTGGATCTTCTGCCTAGGGTGGCTTGGCTTGGGATGGTCAGTGAGAAGGAGGTGGTGGTGACTGGCTCAGGTGGTGGTGGAGGCGGAACAGCTGAGGCAGATGGCAGGCCGATCCTAAAGATGGAGAAAGCAAGTGCAAATTCAAATCCAAAACAACGAAAAGTGGAAAAGAAAAAGAAGTTTTTATCCAAAAAATTTCACAAGAAGAGGCCGAACTTTTTTGTGAGATGAGAAAGAAAATAATTCATGTGAAAATGAAAGAGAGATGTCGGCTGAGGGTAGGAGTTATGGCAGCAAATATGGAAAGGTGTTGGTTGAAATGTGAAAAGGTGTGAATACAAAAAGTCTTAAGCAAATAAAAAGTCACAAACTCTTTAATTTACCATATTTCTTTTGGAATTTTTAAATGAGAATCTCATACCCCACTATGAACCGTACGAGCACGTCCTCTGTCACCCCCCACCGCGCTTACGGCTACTGAAAAATATTTATAAATTCGGATAAAAACACGAAAATTTAGTAAATAAACAAAAATAAATAAATATTAATTGTATAATTAAATTAAGAAAATAGCAAAGAAAATGTAAACTAGGCTAGAAAATTTGAAAATAAATGCAATGGACTTTGGAAAATTTTTATGTACTTGAAAAATATTTATAAATAAAGATAATAACACACAATATAAATGCATTCACAAAAATAAATAAATAAATTTTAATTAGATATAATTTAAATGAAGAAAATAGCAGAAAAATGGAAACTAGCCTTTAAAAATAGAAAATAAATGCAATAAATTTCGGAAAAAATTTATGATCACTTTAAAAATATTTAGAAATGAAATATTAAAAATAAAAAAATTTCAAATATTTTCAGACAAAAATAAATTCAAATTTAGATTATATTCAAAAATCTAGGGTTGTTACAAATACAAAGGAATGAAGATGAAAATAATTCATTTCATGAATCATGGAGGATCCCACCTACCTTAATGTACAAATTAGAGATAATGTACATGCTAATGACCATTAAATCTTCATGCACATTTAAGTGGTTGATTATCTTATACTAATGATTACTTGGCCACCACACATCCTAAGTGGGTAGTTTCCAAAAAATTGAAATAGGGTTTCATACGTGTATAAATACCCCTTATGTTTATGTAATTAGTCTCTCTTCTCTTAGGCTCTCTTCCTCTTAACCTCTTTAGTTTAGGATAAAAACAAAACAAAGTTCTTTTTTCTTTTCATGGTTACTTAGCCATTTCTTTTCATATAATTTTATTTTCATGCAATTTTGATTCAAGTCTTTTCTTGTTTATTTCTTTCTTTTCATGTTAGTAGTGTAGATTTTATTTTATGCAAGTAGATTAGCTTAGCTTTTATTTCATTTAGCTCTCTTTTTCTCTTGTTTTGTCTATTTTGCATGCTACAATTGTTGATATGATAACAAAAATGAGAAGCTAAACCCCTTCAATTTAGGGGTAATGAAGCTCTCTAATTATGTAGCTTCAATATTTTGATAATTATTGATCTCTTTTTGTGCTTAATGCAAATATGGATATTGATGTGATTTATTGTTTCATGTTGAAATTTGATAGTCCACGTTGTTCATAACAAATAGGCTATGCTTAAACACATTATTCATAAATTCTCTCTTCATCTAAATATGATTATTGAAATGAAGTGAAATTACAATCAAAATTTAATGGTCTATATTTTTAATCAATAGTTAATAGGTCATGCTTAAAATAGATTTTACTTTCAAGTTTATTGCCATTTTTCATGAGAGTTAGTAACTGGTTTAAGGAGTGTGTCATAGTTTGATGGCTTATGTTGAGCTAATTAATAACACAAATATGCTATACTTATGATAAACACATCAATTAAACTCACTAATGACCGAAAAAGAGAGATCATAATTTTATGTTTTGTTGAACTATGTGATCTAGAGAGTGGATTTATCTTTAAATTGCCTTTCTACTCTTATATTTTTATCACTTTTAATTTGCTAGTTTGTTAGTTTTCTTATTTTCTAGCTTAAACAATCTCAACTTTGGTTTAGTTTGATTAAATAGAATTTCAAAATCTAACAATTCCCTGTGGATCGACCCCTACTCGCCATGTACTAACAATTATATTCCGTGCGTTTGTAGAAATTTTATTATAAATTTTTCAGCGATTTTCTAAACCGATAGAAAATTCATCATTAAACAATAGTTGATCATAATCCGGATTCAATAGATATGAAATTTGTAATAAGTAGCTACTTGTTCACATCATAGATGTAGTCTAAAAACTCCCTGTGGGAAACCACTAATAGCTACAAATAAGGATATCGAGTTATTATCAGAAAATAACCTTTGTAGCTTACCCACCCTAACATGTATTCGGAGACTTTTCCATGAATTTAAATGATCCTGAAGCCTTTATTCGAATGTTAGTGAGAACCATTTAGAGTCATAAAACATCAAATCTAAATAAGATATTAAAAGGATTAACTCAAAGTTTTTGATTTTCTGTAGCATTCTCAATTCCATTACATCATATCCTCAGCATAGGATTAGGAAATAATGAAGTTTAACCCAAATTAGGGTATTACTTTGCGAAGTTTGGAAGTTGGAAATGTGGTATCTAGAATCCAAATAATAATATCCAAAATATAGCCCTCTGTGGGGGCATTTCTATACTTAGATTCAAACTTTTATGACAAATTATATAGAAATTAGTAAATATTATCTTCATATCAAGATCTGAGCCCAGATCAAGGCATATGTTGGGCAGTGATCTTTGTAAGGGAGCCTTTAGCCCAGATTAAGGCATATGTCGTGTAAGCAGACATCTATAGTAATTGTTGCCAAGATAGTAAGCCTTTGCCCAGATTACGGCATATGCTAGACAACTAGAGATCTATGGGAATTATCTTTATAATAAGAGCCACAAACCCAGATTAGGAAATTAAGGCAAAATCAAATAAAACTCTTGAAATCCAAATTTGAGTATAAAAATTGTAGGTGATTAATAATGTCCCAATACCCAGATTCGGGTATAATATAGATATTTAGTAATTGGTAAAGACCCGGAACCCAGATTCGGGTATTAGTAAGTGAAGTCCTGAAATGAATGTCCCGAGACCCAGATTCCGGTATTAATCAATGAAATTCATATTTGAGAGTCCCGAAACCCAGATTCAGGTATTTAATAGATGATATCTAGAAACAGAATTCCCAAAACCTAGATTTGGTTATTAATAAGTGGAGCTATGTTCTACTCACTTGATGCATGAACCCTTCAGGTCTTGTTTACACATAAATAATTTGATTAGCTGCCTCTTGAGCTTGGAAAACTCAGTCCATTATTTGATGAGCCTTTTTCGGGCTTCGAGGTCTTAGTCCATTATTTGATGAGCCTCTTTTTGGGCTTGGACATCTTATTCCATTGTTTCGTGGGCCTCTTCTTGGCCTTGGACATCTTAGTCCATTGTTTGATGGGTCTCATCTTGAGGCTTGGGCAACTTAGTCCATTATTTGATGGGCCTCTTCTTGGGCCAGGACACCTTAGTCGATTGTTGTCCGATGCTCTTGGTTAGCTCATCTCAGAGACTAGAACCAAGGACTTACCCGACCTCCCTCAAGGAGGCGCCCTGCCTTATCCCTCTTGCGGCACGGGCAGAGGCTTGTTCAGTTCTTTACCCTGGCTATCTTATGGCGCAGATAAAGGCTTACTCAGTCCTCCCTCCAGGTGGTGCCTTACCCTGGCCATAGCGTGGCGTGGATAAGGGGCTTGTTCGGCGCTTTAACTCGGCCATCTTATGACGCAGATAAAGGCTTACTCAGTCCTCCTTCTAGTAGATGGCTTAACCTGACCAGAGGCACGGCCAAGGGCTTGTCTGGTGCTTTAACCTGGCCATCTTATAGCGCGACTAAAGGCTTACATGCCCTCCCTCCAAGAGGTGCTATTCCCTGGCCATCTTAATGCGGATAGAGGCATTTCTACCATCATAGGTAGACTACCATCTTAAGTAGTATCCAAATATAAGGAATATTTCACTCCCAACCATGCAGATCTTTGTTCTTGTAGAAAGAGATTCTTTATTCATTTATTTTCGGAAAATATGGCCTCAAATATTCGGCATTCCATGTTCTTGAAACCATATTGTCGTCTAGACGACACAATTTGTAAGCTCCCGGGGGGTATTACTTTGCAAGTGATTAATGGTCCCTCCCAGTTTGGTCCCAGAGGTCCATCTATAGGATTTCTGGTATTGGTCATTACTCTACGGAGTATAAAATCCCCCTGCTGAAATGATCGAGTTCTTACTCTTGAATTGTAATACCTAGAGATTCTTCTCTGACACTTGGTGGTTCTTACCGCTGCTTCATCTCTTAATTCATGTACCAAGTCTAATGATTCTCTTTTCAGCTCTTGAGTTTTATCGAATGCATAGGCAATCCTTCGATGTGAAGGTATCTCAATTTCAATTGGTAACATCGCCTCACACGCATATGTTAAAGTGTAAGGGGTATGTCCCGTTATTATCTTAGTGGATGTTTGGTAAGCCCATAGCACAAGTGGTAGCTCTTCTATCCAATTTCCTTTTGCTTTGTTTAGCCGCTTTTTCAGAATTTTCTTTAGAAGTTTATTCACAACCTCAACTGCTCCATTTACTTTTGGATGTGTGACAGATGATAAACTTTTAATAACTCCATTCTTATGGAAAAAGCCAAAAAATTCTTTACTCTCGAATTGTGTCCCATTATCATAGATTATCTTCTATGGAATCCCAAATTTGGTTATGATATTCTTAATAACGAATCTAACCACCTTTCCAGAAGTAATCTTTGGAAGTGGCTCCGCTTCTACCCATTTGGTGAAATACTCAATGGAAACTATGGAAAACTTTACCCTTCCTTTTAAAATTGGTAATGGGCCGATTAAATCTATTCTCCATACATCAAAGGGCCGTGGACTTGTTATGGAAGTCAACTGACTTGGGGGTAATATGGGGATCTTTGAATATTTCTGACACTTTTCGCATCTTTTCACATATTCGATGGCTTTGCTTACTATACGTAGCCAATAAAATTCTTATCTCGTTATTTTCTTTGCCAACTTTGTTGCATTTGAATGACCCCCACAAAATCCTTCATGTGCCTCAGCCATTAAATTTGTCTCTTTATTCATGCTTACATATCTTAGGTAGGGAAGAGCATATCCCTTTTATAGAGGATTCCATCCATTATTATGAAGATTGGAGCCTATCTCTTGATTTTCCTTGCCTCACGTTTGTCTAACGAGAGTGTTCCTTTAACAAGGTATTCCACAATGGGTGACATGAATTTGTCATCATATATGTTATTTGGACTAAGTTGGTTGACCATTTTATCTGATATTTTTTTATCACTTTCTCTTCTTTCTTCCTCTTGAAATTTTTCTTGAGACCTTTTCAGAACTAACAATTCTTTTCCTTGTTCGGATGACTCCTCTTCCATACTTGTAATTTCCTAATATCCCACTGGAATAATACGTTTCTCCGGGGCTCCCCTTGAGCTAGCCATTTTTGCTAGGGAGTCTGCTTGGGAGTTTTCTGCTCTTGGGACTTGGTGTATTAAAAAGTCTTCGAACAAAGCAAGCATTCTCAATATCTTTTTTTACATACAAGGATAACTTGGTATCCTTTGTTTGATATTCACATTTCACTTAGTTCACTATTAGTTGAGAATCACTAAAGATTTGTATCCATGGAATCTTTAACTTTATTGCCAAGGTTAATCCCGCTACCATAGATTCATATTCTGCCACATTATTTGTTGCAGGGAATCCTAATTTCATGGTGTAATGCAAAACGGTGTCCATCTAATGTTATGATTACATATCCTGCTCCAGCCCCCTGTTCATTTGATGCACCATCAACAAATAATTTCCACATGAGCTTTTGATCTTTCTCCTTCTCTGATTGCTCCTTAATGAAGCTAGTGCATTCATTAACAAAGTATGCTAACACTTGTCCCTTTATTACGGCTCTTGGTTAAAACTCTATGTCATATTGAATGAGCTCGATCCCCCATTTTACCAGTCTTCCAAAAGTTTTGGGTTTACTAAAAATTTGCTTAAGAGGAAAGTTGGTTAATACCCTAATCGGGTGTGCTTGAAAATATTCTCTAATCTTCCGAGCTATAAGAATCAAGTAATAGGCTAATTTTTCTATAATTGGGTGTCGAACCTCTTCATCCTTTAACCGTCTACTTACATAATATACTAGAAGTTGTGCCCCACTCCCTTTTCTAATAAGTACCGAGTTGACTGCATGTTCTAATACTGCTATGTATAGGTATAGGATCTCCCCGTTCCCGGGACTTAAAAGTATCGGCGGTTTTTCCACATGGATTTTTAACTCTTGAAAGGCTTTCCTACAAACCTCTCCCCATTCAAAATTCTTCTTCTTGACCATATTAAAGAATGGTATACACTTATGAGTGGCTTTAGAAATGAATCTACTTAGGGTAGCTACCCTTCCATTTAAACTCATCACTTCCTTATTGGTTTTTGGTTCGGCTATGTCCTTAATGGCTTGAATTTGATATGAACTGGCTTCAATTCCTTGGGCACTTACAAAGTATCCTAGAAACATTTCAAAATGAACTCCAAATGAACACTTTTGTAGGTTTACTTTCATTTGATATTTCTGCAATACCTTGAACATCTCTTCTAAATTTTTAAGATGATTTCTGGGCTCACCCGACTTTACCAGCATATCTTTCGCATAAACTTCCATGTTTCGATCGATTTTCTCTTTAAACATTTGGTTAACCAACCTTTGATATGTTGCACCTGCATTTTTCAATCCAAAGGGCATTGCTTTGTAACAGTAAATTGCCTAGTCAGTTTTGAAGCTAGTGTGCTCCTCGTCTAGTTTGAACATTGGTATTGGGTTATCCCCTGGATAGGCATCCATGAGAGATAACAATTTGTTTCTGCTTGTGGCGTCTACTAATTGATCTATTCATGGCAATGGAAAACAATATTTTGGGCATGCTTTGTTCAAATCCGTGAGTCGATGAAATTTTCCATTTCCCATTTGAGTTCTTTACTTGCACTGGATTGACTAACCATTTTGGGTAGTATACTTCCCGAATAAATCCATTTTCGATGAGTCTATTAACTTCTTCTTTCAAAGCTTCTGACCGAACTTTGTCCATTTATCGCTTTCTCTGTCTTACGGGAGTTGCTCGTGGATTAACGTTGAGGGAATGACATATAACCATTGGATCAATTCCCACCATATCAGAATGTGAACAAGCAAAGATATATTTGTTGACTTTGAGAAATTATTTCAAATCCTTTTTTAAGCCACCATTAAGATCCTTTCCCACCTTAACCACTTTGGTAATATCATCTGAGTCAATACACGCTTCCTCAAGATCCTCTATGGGTTTTATCCTCTCTATTTCTCCTTGGAAATCAAACTCTATGATTATTGGGCCTTCTTCGGTTGAGTTTGCATCAATTCTCTTTCTTTTTCTCTAGAGGGAATGTACTTTTGATATATATGCTTGCTATATTTATTAACTTTAATCTTTGTTTCGTATGTTGGATGTGAAAATCCATCATCCAAAGGCTGTAAAATAGTGAAAGAGTCAAAGTATGCAGAATACACCCTTTTTTATTGATCAAGAGTGGAAAAATACATTTCCCAAGAGCTAAATAATTCTCCTTGGATAGTTCCCTAGCCTCGCTTTGTCAGAAATTTTACCATGAGTTATTTTGGGGAGACAAAAGCATCGATCTCATCAAGAGCTGGCCTACCAAAGAAGACGTTATAGTAGGTTGGTTGATTGATTATCACAAAAATAGTTTCAAACGTTCTGCATGTTGGCGACACTTCCATTTGTACAAGCAGCTTTATTTGTCCCACTGGAGTTGATCTCTTGTTGTTGAATCCAAATATGGGCTCTGTGCTTGGCTCTAGCTTGTGTTCTAGAATGTTCATCTTATCGAAGACATGTTTGAAAATTACATTGACTACGCTACCCGTGTCAACCAGAATTTTAGAAATAATAGATAACCCATTTGTGCAATAATCATCAGATGATCATTATGAGGATGATGTACCCCCTTTCTTAGTTCTTGTGGAGTGACAATTAGATTAGGCATCTGAATATTAAGGCGTGGGTTCTTCGTTAGAGGTTCCTTTTGGATAGAATAGATCCATTCTTTAACTTCTTTAATATATCTTCTTTGGGCACCCTTGCTGTTTCCCGCTAGATGGGGCCCACCGTTGATCACATCAATTCTGTTGATTAGTGGGCTCAAGCTTAGAGGGTCCTCATCTTCCAACATATTCGTAGCATTGTTTGGATGTTTCCATGGACCATTTTTTATCCGTTTAGTTTTTTGCTAATCTTGGACAAACTCCCTCAAAAGACCTTTCTGAATCTACTTCTGAATAATTCCAGCCAAAACCCTACATTCATCTGTTTTTTGTGGCCGTTGGTTTTATGATAAGCGCAATAGTCTCCTTCCTTTTTCTATTCTGGGTTGGTCTTGGCTTTAAAGGAGACCAAAAAGTTGACCCTCTCCTTGGCTACTGCATACACATAAGGAAGTGGCTTTAGCTATTGGTTCTTCCCATCTCGTTCTTTTATGGCCACAGTCTTGGCCAAATTGGCCCCTCCTTCTTTAGGACAGTTTTCATCTTAGCATAGAAAGCTCATCCATCCGGATGAACTTGTCAGGTTGGAAATGAAAATCTTGCAAGTCTTTGCAGCCATTAACAAAGAGTTGCTTCCAAAAGGGGGTGTTTTCAATTAAGCCAGAATGAATAGATATAACCTTATCTCGATCATTCGTGTCCTTGGCCTTTAAATCTTCAACATTAAATCTCCACAAGTAATCTCCCAAAGACCCTCCCTATCTTTGTTTTATATTTTCCAAAACTGTGTAGTCGATTATGGGATCTTTGTAGATACAAAATTGGGCAAAAAACTCATAAGAAAACTTCTTCCATGATTATATAGTTTTTTCATGATACCGCTTGTACCAATTTTATGTTGCTCACTGGAGAGTGACTGGGAATAGTTGGCATCTGACAGCCCACATGCATTATACAAGTCATTTGGCTATAAATGCCATCAGGTGATCATCCAGATATGTAACCTCATGATATTTCATCGATGGAATCATGACATATGGTGGGATAACCGTGGACATTATCTCATCAGTGAAAGGAGGCACTTTTTCGTTATCATTAACATTCTCGTTCATGATTCTCCTCCTTTTTAAATTCATTGCATCTTTTATCACCTTCTCAGCCGCATCCTTTAGGTAAGCTTCGACATTGCAATAATCTTTCTGATTTGGAAAATATTCTTTTGATGTTGATGTCTCATATTGCTGAAGTGATTTGTCGAGAATCCTTCCCTGATGGTTAGCTTTGGATTGGGGAAGTTCTTTCTTCTTCGAGGACGTCGGATCCACTTTGCCTTTATACTCATTGGAATTAGCTTTTAGATTCCTTATGGGGGAAACTACCTCGTCCCCTTTTGTTGGCTTTGGAGTTTTGGAAGATTTCTGAGATAGAGCCATTTTTAGTAGCTCTTGCATCTCCTGCTACTGTTTTTCCAAACTCTTGATTTTAGCTGTATTCTCGCCTTGTTGTGCTGGTGAGGAAGTTTTCCTAGGAATAGCCCCATCAAGATTAAAAGATGGAACTATATTCTCCCTAAAAGTAGTGGTGTGAACAACTTCCTCTTCAATTTCACGTAGCCGTTTTGTTCTCATTTTTCCTATGTAAGACAAAATGAGCCACAATTAGTCTATAATATAGTGACAAGGTCGGAGGTTTGATCCCTCCTTCTAGCACCAAAAACATTAACAAGAAAACTTGTCATCATTCCCGATGCCACATGAAAGGTAGTTGAACTCAAATGAATCCATGTTGATGAGAGGATCACATCTTTTGTAGTATACCTTTTGACCATATTGCCATAATCGAAAGGGTTTTAAGAAGATTATATCTCCTTTTGACCTGGTTAACTTGATCGAAAAGGTTTAAAGAGCCATCTTCACCTTTCGACTGTGTTGACTTAGTCCAAAGGATTCATAGAATGAATCAAGAGAGATGGCATTTGTTTGAATACTTTTGTTTGAGTGGTTCGAAAGCAATTGATCCCTTTAACTTTTCATTCCTTTCGTTCATATACGTATACCGTGATTTTTGATATTTCTGACACTTGAATCATAAGGGTATTTCATAAGAAACATTTTTCCTTAAGTCGGTATTACTCAATATAATATATTGAAGATTATGAATCTTCAATATAAGTTGTCCTCTACCATATATATATTAATAAATTACTTGCATACTTCTTAATTATTGAACAAACTAAAGCTGGGAATGTTATGTGTAGTATTATTAATATATTGAATAGATGAGGTAAGATAACTATATAAATTTTGTTGAGCAAACTTAAGGTACTATGCTATACTTAGGCCATCACAATATGGTAGGTATGAGTGAATAATCTCTTTCGATTTGTTAAGAAAATTCATGGTTGAAATGCGATTAGGACAAGGAAACATGGGTTAGGATCTGTATAGGATACAACCGATAATGAGTTATCCATCATTTATGGGGCAATGATTTGTTGAGCAAACGCAAGGTCATGAAACCCAGACAGACGAGTCCTAACACCCACTAGTGAGTCAAAAGACTTCTATGTTTCATCTTAGGATTTGGAGAAACATAAAAGATTAGTGGGAGCCTTATTAGAAAAATGAAATGGTACTTTCTAATATTGTATGACATATGCAAGATAATTAGAACATAATAGCATACCCATTCACAAAGGGACCGACCAATTTGGTTTTGAGAACACCTATTGGAGAAGCTTGGATAGTGCTAGTATTTATTATTATTTTCTTTCATGTATACTCATGGATTTAAAAAATTAGTGTAACAGACATTATATTATGGTTTTTATGGGATTTTGTGTTATGACATTTTTTTGGTTTTGAAATAAATGGGTACATTTAACTATTATATTTTGCTCCATCTGCTGTGAGTTATGAAAGTCTAGTTATGGATCTGTAATGTTATTTCATTTTACTACCAATGGCTTACCGTAGAATGGATCTAAGTTTTAAAGGGCTTTCTCTGGATCGAAATTTAGGCCTGTTTCGGGGTGGGTTGTTACACATAAACTCCAAAATCAAGGCCATTCAAAAAATTGCAAAGTTCAATCCATTAATCTGATGGATCGAAATAAATCTATCACAAGTAAATTCATATATCCTTTTTACCAACCTCTGTTTAAAAACCTTAAACCACTGCTATTCAAAATTTCATCTGACTATAATTCTACTTACTCCACAATTGAGTTTAGCTCTCCATCCTCAAATAATGTTACTACCTCTCCAAAGACAGCAACTCCACCCTCGAATAGATCAATCACTCTAAATATTATAAACTTTCCAACATACCACACTTGCTATTCCACGAAAGGGAAAAGGATAAAACATGCAACCAATCTCGAGTCATCGTCATTAGAAACTAAAGTAGATAAAATCTTCTGTTACCAGCAGGAGATAATAGGAGATCAACATGCAATTCACTACAGGCAGCGACGACAAGGAATACACCTTAATTTCTTAGAGAAATGCATCTTTGCTATATGTGGACAGTTGAGATGCCGATTAGACCAGGCAGTTTTACTCCTCGTAAGATATGGGTAGCAGGACCACCTAACCAAACTAAATCACTCAAACTTTGAAACATTCATATTGGTCTCCTTTGAGGGCGTTTGTTGAAGAGACAATAGTTGAGTCGAATTCAAAGGACTTACAAGAAATTAGAAAGTCCGACTCCTCTAATAAAAACTAAAATTATGATGGCGTTACATCTAAATATTTATTTGGTGAAATAATATTAATTCTTCTATATATATTGTTGTACGTAAGGATCATCTGAATTTTTTAAATAAATTTTAACATTCCACATTCAAATATTCAAAACAAGCCTGTTTTGAAAATATACCGGTCATAGACATCTACCGATGGGTTCGGGAAATTATTTCCTGAAACCACAGACGTATGTGAAATCATGTATAGCAAAATGATAATGATAGTACTAAATTTCTTGCAAAATCCAAATCCAACTTTCATAGAACTATAAGTACTTCTGTGACAAATAATGTTGATAATATCTCAAGAAGCACAAAATCATTGACAAAAAATATGAACAAAAATCATCTAAATATTTGGGTACCCGTTAATTTGAAGAACAGAGAAAAATACATAAATGACTATTTTGATATTGTAATTAATAATGAAAATTTATATTCAAAGGTTCCACCAAACCCTCTTGGGTTTAGTTACCTTCGACCTAACCCCTTAGACTCTAACGTAGGAAGTAGGCACCAAAATATAGAATTTTTTTATGCATGTACCCAAGGAAGACAAAAGAATGATATGGATTTTGAATAGCAAATGTTTCGTACATATGATAAAAAAACAAGCATTTATGCACAATGGAACTGCAACAAATTCGGTAACTCTTCTTTTTAATATTTTGAGGTTGGTTTTTTTAAAGTATGATAAAGAAAAATGAATAAATTTATGTGCGACCCATAACCTATGATTTTCAACTTCTTGTTAATGGCAAAGGAGGATAGACTTGAGCATGTTGATAGGGGGAGTATATAAATTTAGGAGGAGCAAATTCTAAGGAAAAATCGAGCATTTGGTAGGGGATATAAATTTAGGAGGAGTAATGTAATATAATTATTTTAGAAAGTTATATAGTTGTCATCATTAAAAAGAAGGAGAATGTTGAAAACACAATTTTAGTTATAACAACTATATGACAATGCTACTAATGTGTTTGTTATGTGATTTTAGATCAAGATGTCGTACAATGAATGATGAAGTTTAAATAAGAAAATGGAGAACAAAAATAGTGCAAGCCTAGAACTTAAGTGGAATGGAGGAAATGTAGTGTTGACCAAGTACAATACAAGCACATTTATAAGATGATTAGTAGGAAATGGAAAAAGAAATACAAGTGGGATTTGAACCTAAGTCGCATGGGAGAAAGTTTACACCCCAAACACTCAACTAAGCCTATTTTTGTTGAAGTTTTCTATCATATTTTCATCACAAAGCAATGGAAAGCAATGAAAATAAATATGTTTAAAAAGAGTGTAAAGGTGGGATTTGAACTCGTGTGCTCTAACATTAGCACATCTTTACCACTACACCAAGTGACGCATTAATTTAAAGTGAAATGCTACCTCTTTCGTAAACATTATGAACGAACCATTTTGTTCAAAATACGGGTTGCAGTTTATTTTATTGTCTACTATATTCAAGAACCATGCAGCATATCTAAACGTACCAATCACCACAGCCCTTCGTTTAGAACTTTGCTAGCAACTTTATTTGGCAAAGTCAAACAAAATAAAGAATTGGAAAATGGCAAAAAAGGGAATTGAACCCCAAACACTAAGATTGGAATGAATATGATCTACCACTACATCACAACGAGTATTGAAAGCAAGTGGACATCGCCTTCTAATCAATAGAAGATGGAAAATTAAATTAGTAAAAAAAAATAATGACCTGGCACACGAACCCTGGCCGATGTGAAGAAATGCATGCACCCTTACCAGCGCATCATGTCTACTATTGAAGATTTTCTTATAAATGTTTGAAAATAGCCATTAAAAAATGAATGGTAATGAACCCATTCAAGCTCAGTTTTCAAGTGTTGCGAAATTCCAATGGATGCATTTCTTCTGAACTGAATTGCAGAAGGATTGCTCTTGTTCAATGAAATCTTATCGCTCCTATAAAAGCCTCACATCATCTTCAAAGAAATTACACATAATTGTTATGCTCTCTAATTACTCTCTTATTGCTTCCTAAAGCCTTGAAACTCCATGTTCATTCTAAAAGCAAATATGGACTAGTGCCCTTTCACTCCACAATATTCGAGGCCAGTCTCAATTCACTTCCTAACCTCTGCGCATTCATTTTGTATCATTTTAAAGGTTATTGGAGTTATACATAAGTGTAACTAATCAGTGTATCAAAGACACAATCTATAGTCAAATATTTTCTTTGTAAAAGAAAAGATTAAAGTCATGTTACGAAGTCCTCAGGCAGATAGTATTGAAGTCATGTTCTGCTGTTTGGGCGAAGTCTGTAAACATGTTCCTCCAGGTGAAGTAAGGGTGTTAATAGTGAAATTCTTAAGAGGTGCTTAGGAACTGGACGTAAGACAGGAGGTCTAAACTAATATAAAATCGACTATGTGATCTTCTGTTTTATTTGCGCTGCATTTTCATTTTTTACAAACTGTTGGCCGTCTTCGATCCTATGCATAGCAACTAACATCAGCAAGAGGAAAAGAAGAACCAGGTTTAAATAGAAAGAAGGATTAAAGGAAAGAAATAAAAAATGGGGGAAAGACAATACATGCTTCTTGAAAAGAAGGAACAAAGCAGTCTTAGTTGGAAACAAAGAACAATTGATTGGCCCATCTCTAGGTCTTGTGAGGATAAGTAGAAAAAGAAAACTATATAGCTTAGATGAAATAGAACACGTCGAAGCCAAAAGTAAGGCTTTTATGAATAGAATATAAAAAGGGAAATACATAGCAAAAAGAAAGGGATGTAAGATATTTAGCTTAAAGGATGTATGTGTAGGTCAAAAGGAAATATAATATTGGGGCTATTTGGATAGAGGATATGCTTACTGCATCTAACCATTCCCTAAGGGGGTGAAGGGGCAAGTATAATCTGCACCTTAAATGCTCGGAAGTTAATGAAATAAACCTCTTCGAGTGTGGGTGAATGCATCCAGATGAGGAGAGGATCCTAAATTAATAACTAGCTACCCAAAGTGGTTTAAGATATTTTTAACTAGACTCTCTTTGTAAATGGTAGAGGCTAAAACAACAAATAAAGAAGAATCTCGGCCAGAGGTACTAAAGGGGCTTATCAGAAACCATTGTCAACTAAATAAAAAATTGAAAACAATATAGTAATAAAAGAACAAAATGGTAATAGTTCCTAAATCAAATAAAATTCCAACAATAAATTCATGGTTGAGTTAATTTGACCTAAATAACATTTAAAGAATCAAATAAAAACATTCGATCAACTAGCCAATCAGCCATATCGACATAAACATTTCACCAATCAAGTCGAAGGCATTAACAAAAAATCTAAACTAGATCGGTATAATCAAATCAAAATCCCTAAAAAATAAAGCGAAAGCAAGTAAAAAGGAATGGAAATTTCACTTACAGATACTAGTAAGAGCAAGTAGGATTAAATTTTCTTGAGAAGATAGTGATTTAGAAGATTATACATTGCAATGAAATTTTCTGAGGCAAGCAAAAGAGAATAAGAGAAGGAAGATGGAATTATATCATGTTACAAGGAAAACCTTGTTTATAAGATTCAAACGACACAAAAATATGAGTTATTAAGGCAAATAATGACAAAAGATATTCACAAAAAACAAAGCGCATTTCTCGAAATATGATGCAATTGGACTGACAATGGTTAGATAGCGGTTAATCATGTTGCGACATATGTAAGGAGCATTAAATGAAAAATGACCAACTATTAGAAAAGCTAGATAGGAAATGATAAGCATACCTTAATATTCATTAGCGTAGGCTTGGAGGACAAGTGCTACACCTATTTTTTTCCAATATAAATGTTGTGATGAAATTAACAGGTCATATAGAACCGCAAGGGAATAAGATGGATTGCTTTGACGTTAATTAGAGCCTGTGTAAGTGTAATGACCCAATATTAGGCACCATTCAAATCGACAATAAAACCACACATGTCGGACGTGAATAATTCAAAACAATATATTGTAAAAAAAAATGGAGTAAATAAAACCAGAGTCACATACACAGATAAATCAGAATAACTCGCAGCGGAAATAAAATAACCATAGAAGTTCATGAAGCTACTATAAATAGAGTCATAGAACAAGTACAAAATCCAGAGTCTGAAAAGTAAATACAATAGAAATCCCAATACATAAATGTCCACTAGTACGTAAGCTGAATAGAAATACTGAATAGAAATAGATAACAACTAGAGAGATAGATAATCTCCAACAAATGCTCTAGCTCCAGAAAATGAAATCCAAAGCTAATACTCAGGCTGACCCGAGCGTAAAGAAAAACACAAAAAACTCGAGCCAGAACATACATACTTATACAATGTAAACCAACTCAAATGAACTGTAATAAAATGCACAAGTAACTTAAAGGATGCTTGGGACCGCCCATCCTTTGAGGATCCGTTAAACTATTTACTATGTAGTAATATACGCTATTACAATATTGTCTAAAGTAAAGTATAATATATTTAAAAATAGCATTAAGGCTTTACATTTTCCACCTTAACACATTTTATAGTGCCAATAGTCTATACAGTATCATAGTCCCTTCTGATCGGGAAGCCACCAGAGGATACTCTGTAGGTACGACACAAATCAAAATTCATACAAGGCGCGCTAGGGTTGGTGACATGACACAAATGGGCAATGCCATGGTAGATATACCAATTGCACTTCCGGGCCGATGGTAACGTGTAGTAGCCACTACCGCCCACCTTAAGCCACACTCCCAAAAATCAAAGGTGTGCACCAATCAATCACAAAGTAATATAATGGCATATGAAGAAGTGCCGGTCTCTTTAACAACCAAACATTATTATAACCCACGGATATTCATTTCAAAACATATCTCTTCCAAAACCATTTTAAATCAAACACTATTACTTTCCAAAATAATATCCATTTTTAAAATTGGTAATATTTCCAAATCCATATATATATTAGTCATAGCACTTTAAAAATGTAATAATTTAAAAATCAAAACACTTTCAAAACCATACCTTTATTATAGCATTTTAAAAATGTTATCTTTTAGAAATCGTAATACTTGAGACAATGTGATCCATATATATAATAGCATTTCAAATTGTTATCTTTTTATAAATACAGCATTTTTAAAACATTACCTAAAGTAATATAACACTTTTAACAATATAACTTAAATAACATGGCATTTTGGAAAACATTACAATTTGGGAATAGTAGCACTTTCAAAACATAACCTAAAGTGACATAGCCTTTATTAAACATAACTAAATATACACAGCATTTTAAAAATGCTACGAATACTGCTATAACATGTTTTAAACATACTATTCCAATTTTTATCGTAGCTTTATTTATACCAAACATATCTATTCCACAAATAAAATTTATTATTATTAGGTTAAAATTAAAATTCCATAGTAAATCAAATTTAAATTATTAAGTTATTTATCATAGATAAAATCTTTAATTTAGTTTAAACCAATTATTTACTTATAAGATTCCAATATCTCATTATATTTAAAAATCATTAAATTAAATTTTAAATTAAAATTTCATATATTAAAAGATTCAAAATAATTAATAATTTTTAGAAAACTACTATTAAAATTTAACCATGGGTCTGTAAATAATTTTCTAACCTAGGTCAAGTGATACGGATATATATCGTTTCAATCCGTAATTTACAAAAAAATATGGGTTCTATCATTTCAAACCCATAATCCTAAGTCAAATAAAATAAAAATCGTTTGAGCCTATCATTTCAGCTCATAACGATTTTCCCCTATTCTAGTGTCTGTTCGGATATGTATCATTTGAAAGGGCGGTGTGTATACAATTATATGTGCTAATATAGTATACACGGATCGTGTAATATGGATTACAATACAAATGCGGAAATAGATGATAATAGCATAGTAAATAAAAAATAGAAAAATCACACCAGAGATTTTTATACTGGTTCGGAGCACCGTCCTACGTCCAGTCCCAGACTTCTATCTGGATTTTCACTATTAACTACCTCGCTTCACCCGGAGGAACAGGTTTACAACACCCGAACAACCGAACGGGATTTCACGCCTCTAATACACTGAGGACTTCAACACTTGCCTCTTACAACTCAGAGGACTTCAACAAAAGAACAAATACAATTGTTGTTGACAACTTGTGCTCTTGAAAAACACGGATTTGTCAATAGCAGTACACCCTTCCTATAATCTTATCCTCAAAGTATGCGATATGATGTTTTGAAAAGATTAAGGAAAGTATATTATTGAATCAAAGGATATGAAATAGTTTCAAAGATTCAATAAATAATTTAGAGCTTTTATAATGCAGAAATAAGATCAGAGATTAGATTAAAAGAATATGAAATCGTTATTATTTAATCAACGAATTGGATGAGTTTATATAGATAAGAATGGTTGTAACTCTTTGCCATTAAGAGATATGATCTTTGGTGAAAGGTAAGAGATGCAACCTTTGGAGAAGAGAAGTGTCTTTTGGAAAACTTGTTTTCTGTTCAAAAACGGTCGACAGGTTTAAAAGTGACCAGTAGACAGGAATTTTAAAATATATATACGTTATGTGCATGTGTGCACGTTCATTGTGCATTTTACACAGAAACGGTCGACCGTATGATTACTAACCGGTCGACCGGTTCCTGTTAATTTGCACAATAAATGTGCAATGCTATAAAACGTATATATATCGATTATATTGAGGTGCATGATTATTTGAGGATAGATTTTAACAAGTTTATAACTATTACAATATCAAATAATCAACCTATAATCTATAGTAACATATGTAGCTCTAATGACCTTGTTTTGTCGATCGCCTTATTTGTCAGAAATCAAAACTTTCATAAAACTTGTGACTCAACATTCTCCCCCTTTTTGATTGATGACAATATATATCTGCAAATCTGAATCTCCCCCTGAGTACGTGATCTCTTTCTCTTTGAATTCTTATAAATGTATGTTCCTGCAAGCAATTGTTAGCCCTTTCTCCCCCTTTGTCATCGACAAAAAGGAGTAACAGATACTAGAATATGATATGCATAGAATGAATATGATATGCATAGAAAAATAAATTATTAACACATCAAAAAACATAACAGAGTTTACTACAGAACATAATGTCAAATGAAAATCATAAATAACGACACTATTTAGTACAAGTGTCGATGAATGTTTTTAAAGAGCTAAAACATAGTAGAATCTAGGATGAAGCAGATCGTATCTCCTCTTCATCATCATCGTCGTCGTCATCATCATCATCTTCTTCTTCCTCATCATTGTGCCCTCTAGATGATTCACCATGTCCATGACCACTCATGCCCGTAGACTCGTCAGATGATGTCCAGGTGAAAACTGGAGCAGCAGGACGTTTTCCTGGGTCTTGTGCTTGAACAGAGGTGGATGAGTAACATGATATAGCATCCCATAGCATACCAAAAAATGACTTGACCTTATTGAAGCGCTTATCGATTTTAGAGTCCATGCGTTTGAGACGTGATTCAAGCAAAAATTGGTTACGCGCGATTGTTTCAAGTGATTCTTTTGTTGATGACTTTGATTTTAAAAGTTTTACTTCATCGGAACGAGGACGAGATGAAGTTGCTCGTTGTTTCCTTGGTCCTCTTTGTTGCCATTCTTCGAAAGGCATAATCTCAAGATAAGGTGGAGGAAGCTTCATTCGCTTGATGGTGATGGAATCAATGCATTTTGGTTTTGAGGTTGCAGAATCAGGAGGATTGACCCCACAAGCTAACAAAAGTCTCATGATATATTCATTGTAAAAGAAATGAGGCCGGGTTGAGTTATTTACCTTGAGAATTTTATCAAAAAGCATGTGAACCCAATTGATTTGGATTTCACCATAGATAGCATAGAGTGCCTTGAAGTTTTCTTTGTACACTGCATCATAATTTCCAAGTCTAGGAAAAAGAGAATGCATCAAGACCCGATGAGTAACCTGGCTGTCGGGCGAAGTCCAATAGACTTAGTGCCATCACTATTGTCTTCTATAAACTGATGACTGGTACTATTTTGAGTGAAAACTTCGCAGAAGGTAGACGAAAACTCTTCGCCTCGATTTGGTATACCAAGTATAGAGGCAATTCTAGCATGAGTAAGAAAAATTTGCTTCCCACAGACCATAGACCAGATGACGCCGTTTGGATTATCAGGTTGATATTCATCAAGATTCATGTTGGCGTAAAATAATTTGATCATCAAATGATTTATCTCCACGCTATTTGCAGAAAAATCTATCAATGGAGTAATGTTGGCATTATTGGCTAACCTCCGAACTCCGTATGCCGTGAAATCATCAAATTTGATGAAAGAGCCAGGATGAAACTTGTAATTTGTCATTTGATTCCATCTTGTTACAGCAATTGGAGTTTGAAGCCAATTTTTGACGGAGATGGTAAGAGATGAAGTTTCAGAGGTTGCTCCTTTCTTTGATTTCTTTTGAGGAGGAGCCATTGTTGGAGGATTTGTGATTTGGGAATTGAAGAATGGGAACTAGGGTTTGTGATTTGGGGTAAGAGAATAGTTTGAGTAAAGAGTGAATGTGGGTAGAGGGAAAAGTAACGTATAGGTTTATATAAAAAACTGAAAATACGACAACCGGTCGACCTACTATTTTTGGCCGGTCGACCGTTTTCAACCAGAGAGCAAACGGTCGACCGGCTATAACAGGGGCGGTCGACCGGTCTTGGTCTGTTGTGATATTTCAGTTTATATTTCAAGTTTTTATCATATATCAACCTATATATATTATATTTTATACGTAATACAAAATATAACCTTCATTACACAAGAGATAGATAAAGATATAAAAACTATATATATAAGTCTAATGAGAAAGTTCGTCATTAGAATTATCGTTGTTTCCTTCAATACGTTTCGACCATGGACTCCATTGTTTCTGAGCTCCTTCATTCTTCTCATAGTTTCGATCCCATGAGTTAGGACTTTTAGATGTTGATGCCCTAGACGGCATTGGTTCATGCACGTCATGTTTGTTGGAACCGCAGAAAAATGTTGCCAACTTTTCTAAAACAGACAATCGTGCCGACGTCCGTTGTTGCTCGTGATAAAATTGACTTTGCCCATAATGGAGTTGTCTCTGAAGGTCTATCTGATGTTTCTGGTAGTGGTGTATCTCATCGATTTGAGCTTTGGTACGAGGAGAATAGAATAGTGTCCGCTTCACTCGTTTTGAACTTGGAGTTTTATCAGACATACAAGAGCATTGATGATGACAACTTGATTTTTGTTTTGGAGTTGTAGGAGAATAAAATTCCTCCGACTCAGAACTCGTAATTGAAATGTATGATTCTTGAGCACATTTGTCACAAATGTGAGCCATAGTGTACGTTGTATAGAATATTATGGTTTGATAAAAAGAAAAGATGAACAAAATATAAAATGTTTGCAAGTTTATATATAAGTTTCTTATGTATAAACCTATGGATGTGAGTTAACGATAAATTTTAACCAAGAAAATATAAGCAGAAAATTTTTTTGTAAGTCTAAAAATAGCTTTCTTTTTAAAACTGAATTTATAAGATAAGAAAGTAAAGAACGATCACAAAAAAAAAATAAGTAAAACAAATTTAACCATTAAATAAAGCAGTGGCTTATATTTAATGTAAAAAAAATATAGTTTATGCAATAGTTGTAGTTAAAGGATAACTAAAGAGAATAACTAAAGAATAACTAACAAGAAGATGTTCTTTTAGAAATTTCTTAGTCAAGATTTTTTCTTGAAATTAAACCAAGCTCTCTTTGTAATCTAATAAAATTAGATTCGAGCAGAGGCTTAGTAAAAATGGCTGCTAATTGATTGTCAGTATGAACATATTCAAGACATATATTTCCTTTGTCAATATTATCTCGAAGGAAATGATGACGGATATCAATGTGTTTGGTTCTGGAGTGATTTACTGGATTTTTAGAGAGATTTATAGCACTAGTGTTATCACAGTATATAATAGAATTTGATAAATGAATATCAAAATCTTGAAGCGTTTGTTGCATATATAGTACTTGAGTACAAGCAAGAGCTGCTGATATATATTCAGCTTCACATGTTGATAGTGAAACACAATTCTGTTTCTTACTGAACCAAGAGACAAGTGATTTTCTAATAAAATGGCACGTACCACTTGTACTTTTTCTATCCATTCGTGAGCCACCGAAATCAGCATCACTATATGATACTAATTCAAATGGACATTCTTTTGGATAAAAAAGACCGAAATCTTTGGTATTATTAAGATAACGAATTATATGTTTCACTGCTCGTAAATGTGATTCCTTTGGGTCGGCTTGAAAACGAGCACATAAACAAACACTTATTATTATATCTGGACGACTAGCTGTAAGATAAAGAAGAGAACCAATCATGCTTCGATACAATTTCTGGTCAACATTCTTACCACTTTCATCTTTGTCAAGATGTGTAGTTGTACTCATAGGAGTTGGTTTACCAGATGTATTTTCTAATCCGAAGCGTTTGATAAGGTTTTCACAGTATTTTTCTTGATTAATAAAAATGCCGTTTGAAAGTTGCATTATTTGAAGTCCAAGAAAATAAGATAGTTCTCCCATATGAGACATTTCGAATTCTTTGGTCATAATATTTGCAAATTCTTTGCAAAGTTTATCGTTTGTTGAACCAAAGATGATATCGTCTACATATATCTGGATAACTAGAATATCTTTTCGAGAATGTTTAATAAACAAAGTTTGATCGACTTTGCCTATTTGAAATCCTGAGCTAATAAGATAGTTACGTAGTCGTTCATACCAAGCACGAGGTGCTTGTTTTAAACCATACAGAGCTTTCTTAAGTTTGAACACATGGTCAGGATATTTTTCATGTATGAACAGAGGAGGTTGTTCGACATAGACATTCTCTTTGATAAATCCATTGAGAAAAGCACTTTTGACATCCATCTGATAAAGTTTGAAATTATGGTGACAAGCAAAAGATAATAGGATTCTAATAGCTTCTAGTCGAGCAACTGGTGCAAAAGTTTCTTCATAATCGATACCTTTTTCTTGATTATATCCTTGTGCTACTAATCTTGCTTTATTTTTGGTGATATTTCCTTGTTCGTCAGCCTTATTTTTATAGACCCATTTAGTACCAATTACTGACTGATCAGTTGGTCTTGGAACAAGTTCCCAAACGTCATTGCGCTCAAACTGATTTAGTTCTTCCTGCATGGCAATGATCCAGTAATCATCTGTAGCAGCTTCTTTTGGATTCTTAGGTTCGATATTTGAGAGAAAAGCGACATGACCCATTTGATTGAGTTGACTCCTTGTTCTGACATGTGATGTTATTTCACCGATTATATTTTGAGGCGGATGGTCTCTTAATATTCATGGTGGTGATTGTAACTCACATATTTGAGGAATATTCTCAATAACTATTTCTGAGTCAGAATCAATATTTGTGATGATTTAATTGTCAGTGACTATTGATTCGTCATCATCTGATATAGTGTGAGGGTGCTGATAGATTTCATCAAAAGAGACATGAAGTGATTCTTCAATAGTTTTGGTTCGTTTATTAAATATCCGATAGGCCTTACTTCGTTCCGAATAACCGACAAATATTCCTTCATCGGCCTTTGGATCGAATTTGCCAAGCTGGTCTTTTGTATTTAAAATAAAGCACTTCGAACCAAAAACTTTGAAGTATGAGATTTTAGGCTTCCTTTTGTTAAATAATTCATAAGGAGTATTCTTGGTAAGAGGTCTTATGGATACACGATTTAAAACATAACAGGCAGTTGCCACAGCTTCTGCCCAAAAATGTTTTGGTAAGGTGGTTCCATTCAATAATGTTCTTGCACATTCTTGTAAAGTTCGGTTTTTCCGTTCTACAACTCCGTTTTGTTGTGGAGTTCTGGGAAACGAAAAATTATGATATATACCTTTCTTTGTACCAAATTGTTCAAATTCATTATTTTCAAACTCTCCGCCATGATCACTTCTTATATTTTTAACTTTAATCCTTTTTGATTTTTGAATTCTTTTGACGAAAGATTTGAAATGATCGAAAGTATCACTTTTATTTTTTAAGAAAATTGTCCATGTATAACGAGAGAAATCATCAACAATTACAAGCACATATTGACTGTGATTTATTGATTGGACTCTAGTAGGTCCAAATAAATCCATGTGTAGTAACTCAAGTGGTTGTAATGTTGATATGACTTTCTTGGATTTAAAAGATGATTTGGTCAATTTTCCTATTTGACATGCGTCACAAATGTTGTTAACTTTAAAACTCATTTTGGGTAGTCCTCTAACTAGATTGTTTTTGGCTAGCTTGTCAATAGTTCTGAAGTTTATATGGCAGAAGCGTTTGTGCCATAGCCATGGATCATTGTCATTAGCCACAAGACACATATCTGAATTATGATTAATGTTCATATTCAAAATATATATATTTCTATCTCTATAACCTTCGAAAACCAAATTATGGTCTTTATCTAGAATACTACACTTATTATTTGAAAATGAAATAATAAAACCCTTGTCACATAACTGACTAATACTTAGCAAATTGTGTTTCAAATTTCTAACTAGCATGACATTAGTAATAAGAGGTAAGTTAGATGTACCGCAATTGCTCACATCGCCTTTGCCGATGATATAGCCTTTTGAATTGTCTCCAAAAGTGACGGAGCCACCATCTGAATATGTAATATTTGTTAATAAACTCTTGTCTCCTGTCATGTGCTTTGAGCAACCACTGTCCAATATCCACTTTCCTCTTTTCTTAAGTGGGACCTGCAAAAAATAGAATTAAGTCCATGGTACCCACTTTTTATAGGGTCCTAAGAGTTAGGTCTTAGGAGTCCAAACCCATTTGGGTCCGGTATCCCCTTTATATATATAATTGTTATTAAAATGCACAGTATTCATGAATTGCTGAATGTATTTGTTCCTAATCAAATTATTATTTGTTTTAGGAACCCATATTTTGATAGTCTTGACATTTTTCTTTTGAAATTTCACAACTGGTTTTGGTTTGGAATATAATAAACTAAGATTTTTCTTAGCTTCAGTTTTTTGTACTTTCTTTTTCCTTTTATTTCCAAGATGTTTCTTGGTTTCTTGTTTGTTATATCCCAATCCTTGTTTGTCTGAAATAGATTGTGAACTTTCAATGATTTTTGTCAAGTTTTCTCGACCTTTGTTAAAATTAGAAACATTTTGAGTAATGTCATCAAACTTTGTTTGTAAGCTAGCTTTTTCTAGGTCTAGAATTTTGACTTTTGCTTTAAGCTCATGATTTTCAGTAGTGAGAGCATTATTTTTCTCTTTTTGAGTTTCTATTTCTTGACTCAAAAGGGATATTTGAGAATCAATATTAAATGATGATTCTTGAATATTTTCAAGTTCCTCTTCTAATATTTTCTTCTCATCTTTTAACATATCTCGTTCAAGCTCTGCTCTACTTAAATCTGCTTTGACTACTTTTAATTGACGTTTTATGTCTTTATATTTGACTATCAATTCAGCATTAATATCAAGTAATTCATCAAATGTAGGAATTTGTACCTCATCTTCTGTTGCCATAAAACAAACATTAGCTTGTTCATTCTCTGAATCACTTTCACTTTCTGATGAAGATGACTCTGAATCATCCCATGTTACTGAGAAAGCTCGTTTCTTAGATTTGTCCTTTTTATATTTGAATTTGTCATTTTCTGACTTCTTCTTTTGTTCTGGACAATCTTTCTGCATGTGTCCCTTTTTGTGGCAGTTGAAACATTCTATAGCAGATGAAGATGGTTTATTTGATCCAGGTTTCCTTTTATTGTAACGACTGGCTTTTCGATATTTTAAGAATTTTTTGAATCCTTTCGCAATGAATGCCAAATCTTCGTCTTCAGAATCTGATTCATTTTCATCTTTCTCAACATGAAATGCTACATTTTTCTTTTCTTCCTTTTGTTCTTTTCTAGCCTGCAAATTTGCTTCATAGGACATTAAATTTCCTATCAATTCATCTGGCTTCATGACGGAAAGGTCATTAGCTTCTTCGATTGCTAATACTTTTCCTTCCCATTCACTAGTCAGAGAATGTAGGACTGATGAAACAACATCGAAATCAGAATACTTTTGTCCTAAGCCAATAAGTGCATGGTGAATAGTTTGAAACCGTGAATACATGTCATTGATTGTCTCATTTGGTTTCATTTTGAAATTTTGAAATTGACTTTTCAGCATTGCTATTTTGGCTTGTTTAACCTTGTTAGTACCTTCATGAGTGATTTTTAGTGTTTGCCAAATTTGATATGCAGTAGTGCAGATACTAACACGGTTATATTCATTTTGGTCTAATGCACAGAACAACATATTTATTGCTCTTGCATTTACAGCTGCTGCCGTTTTCTCAGCTGCAGTCCATTCTGAATAATCAGTTGTTGGATTCACTATTTCTCTTTGAGTGGCATTCCAAGCATCATAGTTATTTGATTGCATAAAGAATGACATACGTGTTGCCCAATAACTATAGTTAAGACCATTGAAAAATGGAGGTCTTTGTGTCGATTGACCTTCCGTGTAAGTGGTGTTTTGAGTGCTAGTACTTACGTTATTTGCCATATTACTATAATATATCAAATAACTGTGTCACGGTTATATGATGACCTCGCTCTGATACCAAATGAAAGGGCGGTGTGTATACAATTATACGTGCTAATATAGTATACACGGATCGTGTAATATGGATTACAATACAAATGCGGAAATAGATGATAATAGCATAGTAAATAAAAAATAGAAAAATCACACCAGAGATTTTTATACTGGTTCGGAGCACCGTCCTACATCCAGTCCCAGACTTCTATCTGGATTTTCACTATTAACTACCTCGCTTCACCCGGAGGAACAGGTTTACAACACCCGAACAACCGAACGGGATTTCACGCCTCTAATACACTGAGGACTTCAACACTTGCCTCTTACAACTCAGAGGACTTCAACAAAAGAACAAATATAATTGTTGTTGACAACTTGTGCTCTTGAAAAACACGGATTTGTCAATAACAGTACACCCTTCCTATAATCTTATCCTCAAAGTATGCGATATGATGTTTTGAAAAGATTAAGGAAAGTATATTATTGAATCAAAGGATATGAAATAGTTTCAAAGATTCAATAATTAATTTAGAGCTTTTATAATGCAGAAATAAGATCAGAGATTAGATTAAAAGAATATGAAATCGTTATTATTTAATCAACGAATTGGATGAGTTTATATAGATAAGAATGGTTGTAACTCTTTGCCATTAAGAGATATGATCTTTGGTGAAAGGTAAGAGATGCAACCTTTGGAGAAGAGAAGTGTCTTTTGGAAAACTTGTTTTCTGTTCAAAAACGGTCGACAGGTTTAAAAGTGACCAGTAGACAGGAATTTTAAAATATATATACGTTATGTGCATGTGTGCACGTTCATTGTGCATTTTACACAGAAACGGTCGACCGTATGATTACTAACTGGTCGACCGGTTCCTGTTAATTTGCACAATAAATGTGCAATGCTATAAAATGTATATATATTGATTATATTGAGGTGCATGATTATTTGAGGATAGATTTTAACAAGTTTATAACTATTACAATATCAAATAATCAACCTATAATCTATAGTAACATATGTATCTCTAATGACCTTGTTTTGTCGATCGCCTTATTTGTCAGAAATCAAAACTTTCATAAAACTTGTGACTCAACATCATTTCGACCCATAGTGATTCTACGCTAATAGGGAACTTGCCGTGTGAGAATCAGAAAATAAAATAATAGTATAACATGGCATATTATATGAGGTGATGCAACAGGCATATAATCAGGTTATAACATCATGAAATATCATATCACGGACATGTATAAATTACTATCAACATAGCATATCATCAACTACAATTCACATATCATTGTTTCACAATTATATAAGTACGAATGTCGAGAGTGATAAACTCACCTTCTAAAGCTAGAGATTGCAATTCAAGACACATGAACAAACTCCAAAAAGCACGACAAAGCACGAACTAGATTTGAGTGGATGAAGAGCCAAGATTCAAATCTTGTAAACAAACAAATATAAAATATACATAAGAAAAATATTTATATATAAAAGAATAAAATGAAACACAAAGAAAATGGGCTAACAACTTACACAATAGGCTTCGCCATATGGAAATAGGCTCCGCCATATGGAAATAGGCTCGGCCACTATGCAAGTGGGCTCGACCATCATCAAGTCATGCTTGGCCATGATGTTTTAGGAGCACATATGCTCGGCTATGACCAGAAACATACACGTCTATGGGTATAATATGAAGGAATGGCAACCAAAATCAAGTGGTAGGCAAAAAGGCAAAGGGCATGAGCTTTAGGTTCGACCTATGGCTATTATGGTTCGGCTATTGGGTTCATGGCTTGGATCTGATTTGGTCACATCAGAAAGGGGTACGGCCATGGTGTGTTCACGGCAAGGCAAAGGAGGAGGTGGAGTGATAAGTGGTGGCCGAGGCAAGCAAATAGGAAGGGGATTAATATAGTGCCTGACAAGGGTTTGCAATCATGTTTTGGTGATGGGGTTTTGGGTCTATGGTCACGGCATGGGTATGGAGATGAGATGGTGATGGCCTATCATTGGTGGTGGAGTAGTGGAGATGATGGTCGGCTAGGAGCATGAGATGGCAACGCATGAAGAGGAGAAGCAAATCTAAAAGAAAAGAGAAAAAGAAAAGAGAAAGAGGAAGCCATGAGAAAACTTACTGTAAAACTTTTATTCAGTGAACGTGAATGAGAAGGTGAGATGTTTTGAGAAGTTTTGTACATGAATTAAGAAGTAAATGAGGAGTTTGTACGGCTAAGAAATGGAAATGGTTTGAACGATTAGAAAATGGAAAGTCACACTTCGCATTAAAGAAAAAGAAACATAAGCCTCTTGATTTTCCACGCCCATACAAAATTATAAAAAATAGAAAGTAGGGAATGAAAAATGAAAATAAACAAAATAGAAAATAGGAATGAAATAGAAAATAACAAATAAATACTGAAAATAATCACGTGTGAAACGCTGAATTTTATCAGATTTACAAAGTATAAAACAGAATTTGACAAAACGAAAAGCAAAACGAATACAAGAGTCAAATACACTTTCAAAGAAAAAGATTGGATATTTAAAATTCAAATTTAAAAATTTCAACTGAAAGTTAAAGTTTGACCACAGTTGACCAAAATATAAAATTTTCAGAAAATATTAATTTTATTTTATTTGGAAAAATAATTATAACAAAATCCAAAAATTTATTGGATAACTCCAAGACTCTAATTTTTAAATGTTTTAAAATCAAAGTTTTCAAATAAATTGAATTAGAAATATTTAAAAATTATGGGTTGTTATACTCTCCCCCACTCAAAACTTTTTGTCCATGAAAAGAAACGAGACATATAAACAAGGAAAGATAAGATAGGATAGCGAACAGTACCTGAAACATACAATTCCGGATTCAAAGCACGCATGTTCTCCTCCGTCTCCTAGGTACAATCTCGATCATCCGTACTCCACTGCACTATGGCCAAGTTGACAGATTTCTTTCTCAGCTGCTTCGTACCTCTATCGATAATACGAAGTGGCTTCCTCTCGACAGTGAGGTTAGACTCAATATCCAAACTCTCGAGAGCAGAAGGTTAGACAATCAAAGATGGATCATGTGGATATCGACGAAGATGCAAAACATGGAATACATTATGCACTCCAGAAAACTTCTCAGGCAAATCTAGACGATAAGCTAAAGAACTAATCCTCTTAGAGATGCGAAAAAGGACCTTGAACCTAGGAGCAATCTTCCCTCATCCTCCACTTTATCAAATTATTATTAAATTTATTCCACTTAACATATCTTATCACATATATTAAGTATATTTACTCTTATCATAACTACTCAAGTTTATTTATAAATTCCTTTAACACTATTTTACATTGTATATTATCCAATTACATGCCTAACTTCTGAATAATTAGGTAAGTTATATTGGAATGCAATTTAGCATTATATAAATAAAATTTCTTTCAATTCAATTATTTCTAGTTCAATTATTTATCCGAAATTTGGACTTCAGTTTATAATTGAAATCGTCCCTGAGTCATAAATTTAAGAAATTAAATCCTCGGTTTATCTGAAATAATTAAGAGATAATTATATATATATATATACACACACTATATATCAGATCAATCAAATCTAAAATCATATACTTATATATATATTAAATCAAGCTATACTTAAGAAATTTAAATCAAAAGTGTAGCAAAGCTACGAATTGGTCTCTCCTCTTCGAAACTCGAAAATGAATGTCGATGATGCAACCGCCACACCGAGATTATTTTCCAACGACATAAGAGAAGAGCATAGATTTAAAAATTTAAAATTTATATTCAAACCTACCTTTAAATAATATACATTTTAAACATTAAAACCAAAGTTTGAAATCACCGGAATTTAATTCTCAAATCCATAATTCAAATTCATTTAAATTCCAAATCAATTTATAAACTATGCTTAAAATTCCAAATAAATTTATAAACTGTTTATAATTCCATTTATTTATTTTATGAGGCAATAGTCATTGGTTTCAAAAAAATAAATGAAATCAAATATTAACATTTCAGAAACCAATTCAGTTAACTAATAAATTTCAACTCAATTTAGTACTCAATAAATCATTTCAATGTCAATATATTTCAAAGCTTTAAATATTCCATAAATTCAGAGAGTTAAATTTTTGACAGTTTCATATATATATATATATATTTAATTCAATTTACTATTATTTAGTTTTGAAATATTTACTTAATAAATCCAATATCATTTAAATAAAAAATTTAAACTTCAAATAACCGAATATTCCTTCAATTTATTTAAGCTTGATATATTCATTTTAAAACACCTTGAACCAAATCATATCCTTTAAAATCTCAACTTAAATAAATTTCAAATCAAACTTATTCACATCCTATCAAAACAAATTTTCAACAGATAATATAAATCTACAAAAGTGTTATATATATAAATCATGTAAAAAAATTCTCATTTACCAAATTTGAAAACAAAATTGTGTCAGTTTGTACAGTTCAAGTGTTTCGGAAATACTATCGTTATCGCTGATCAGACGAATCGAACAAAATCCCAAATCAACATCAACAACCCAAATAACACAACATATAAAACATTTTAATATTAATACAAATATACTCCCTTACTCGAAGATTCCAGAATGGGTTTCGAAATAAGGATAGAATTTCAAATTTGGGAGATTCTAATCAAAAGAATTCAAAGATAAAATGAGATAGATAAAGGAATAAGATAAGGTTAAAATAGAATATTGAAATTACACCTGGTACTATTGTTATACGTGAATTCAACAAGATGGAGATGATCTTCCTAAGATCCTCCATAATCAAGAACACGAGCACGAAGAAGATCCTCTCTAATCTGATTTCACTCTTTCCGACCGTCGGTCCATGGATGATAAGTAGTGCTCAGATTCAGGTGAGTACCCAAAGATTCCTGAAAAGTTTTCCAAAATTGACCGGTAAAGATAGGATCTCGATCACAAACAATACTAATAGGAATACCATGGAGACGAACAATCTCCCTCATATAGATCTCTGACATACTAGAAGCAGAACGGGTAGACTTGACCAGAATGAAATGAGCTGACTTGGTCAATCTATCCACAAAGAGAGAAAAGAAGAAAGACTTATATTGATCGCAGCGATTTCAACTGGATCAACAGAAACTCCATTACTAGAAACAATATGCCCGAGAAATCGGACTTCATCGTTCTAGAAAATGGCATTTCGAGAATTTAGCCTTCAACTGATGATTTCTAAGAGTCTCCAGAACAAATTTCAAATGCGACTCATGCTCATCCCTTGACTTGGAGAAGACAAGGATATCATCAACAAAGACTAGAACAAACTTGATAAGCACATCACGAAAAACACAATTCATCAAATCAATAAGAAAGCTGGGGAATTAGTCAAACCAAAAAGGCATAACTAACCATTTATAGAAACCATTCTCAGTACGGAAAGCAGTCTTGGCAATACTTTCCTTGGCAACTCTGAGCAGGTGAAAACCTGTGGCAAGATCAAGCTGAGAGAAAACTGCAGCTCCATGGAGCTGATCGAACATATCATTGATGAGAGATATGGATATCTGTTTCTCATAGTGAGCTTGCTCAGCTCCCTATAATCAACACACATCCTCAAAGAGCCATTGGACTTAGTGATGAAAACCACTGATGCTCCCCATTCGGAATGGCTAGGTCTGATCAGACCCTTGGAGAACAAGTCCTTAATTTGCTTCCTCAACTCAACCTTCTCGTGGGGTGGCATCCTTCTAGGAGGAAGAACTACATGTCGAGCTCTAGGAATAAGATCAATACGGAAATCAATTTCCCGCTTAGTAGGTAAAGTAGTGACTTCACCAAATACATCGGGATATAGTTTGACCACAGGAATCGAATGAATATCAACAGGATATGAATCAAGAGAATAAATAAAACTATCAGCAAAATCCTAGGGCAAACTACACTAAATCACCAAAGAATCACCCTTGTCACCAACAAGAGAAACAGTTCGGGTTTTACAAGAGATAATGGCTTCATGCCTCTTCATCCAATCACCTTCAAGCAATAGATCAAAAGCAGCGAAACCTCGAATATAGAAATCACCATTGACAGTGATCAAAATAGAGGAACTTCACTTAGTTGCAAATCCTACTAAGGTTCGCGAGACCCCCAATAGGATTCGAAACACACAAAGGCACATCAAAAAACCTAGGAGAAAGGAGATGTTCAACTTATAACAAAGATCCATAGAAATAAAACTATGGAAAACTCCAGGATCAAATAAAACACAGACGAGAAATTAGAATAAAGAAAAGATGCTCTGAAGAGTACCTTGGGTAACACTAGGAGTAGGAGCAGAGGTACAACAAAATATCAGAAGGCTTGCCCTTCTGCTGAGTAGGACAATGGTAATTAAGAAAAAAAGACAAGATTCAACTGGAATAGAAATTCTAATCAAGGAATTTAATTAACAAGGTGGATAAGGAAAGGAATGTAGTTAAGAAAAATTTGATTCAAAACAAGAAAAGTTTATATCAAAATAATCTTTAAAAATCCTTTTTTTTAAATAATTTGAAAATCATTTTATACTTTAAAATACATTCTCTCACAAAGAAATGATTCTAAGATTGATTTCACTTATCCTAGGGTACTTATACCCTATCTCTAATGAGTTTTTGCTCCGCATGCTAAGATTTGCCTAAAACCAAAGCTTTGAACCAAATGTAACGAACCGCTATTTTGGACCATTCAAATTGACAATAAAACCACACATGTCGGACTTAAATAATTCAAAATAATAGATTGCAATAAAATTTAGAGCAAATGAAACCAATCACAGAATCACAGAAACTAATAAATCAGAATAACTCACAGCGGAAATAAAATAATCATAGTAGCTCATGAAGCTACTATAAATAGAGTCACAGAACAAGTACAAAATCCATAGTCTGAAAAGTAAATACAATAGAAATCCAAATACATAAATGTCCACTAGTACATAAGCTGAATAGAAATACTGAATAGAAATAGATAACAACTAGATAGATAGATAATCTCCAGCAAATCCTCTAGCTCCAAAAGGTGAAATCCAAAGCAGATACTCAGGTTGACCCGAGCGTAAAGTAAACCACAAAACACTCGAGTCAGGACATGCATACTTATACAGTTTAAACCAACTCAAGTGAACCGTAATAAAATGCACAAGTAACTTAAAGGATGCTTGGGACCACCTATCCTTTAAGGATCCGTTAAACTATTTACTATGTAGTAATATACGCTATTATAATAATGTCTAAAGTAAAGTATAATATATTTTAAAACTAGCGTTAAGGCTTTACATTTTTCACCTTAACACATTTTATAGTGCCAATAGTCTATACAGTATCATAGTCCCTCCTTATCGGGAAGCCACCAGAGAATACTCCATAGGTACGACACAAATCAAAACTCATACAAGGCACGCTAGGGCAGGTGACACGGCATAAATAGGCAATTCCAGGGTAGATATACCAATTGCACTTCCAAACCGGTGGTAACACGTAGCAGCCACTACCGCCCACCTTGAGCCACACTCCCAAAAATCAAAGGTGCGCACCAATCAATCACAAAGTAATAGAATGACATACGAAGAAGTGTGTCCGATAAGAGGAGCTACCTCATTAGCCCGTCAATTGCTCCTGTTTTAGCCACCTTATGCCAACTCATGGGAGTCGGGTCCACGTATATACCTCAATACAATGTCGCCACCATCCTACTTCATTCTGAAATCTCCACCGCATACACGGTTGTTAAAGTGGTTTTCGGAGTTGGCAGAGAGTATGACAACTTCCGATCCCGATCTCTTTAACAACCAAACGTTATTATAACCCATAGATATTTATTTCAAAACATATCTTTTCCAAAACCATTTAAAATCAAATGCTATTACTTTCCAAAATAATATCCATTTTTAAAATTAGTAATATTTCCAAATTCATATATATATATATATATATATATATATATATATTAGTTATAGCACTTTAAAAATGTATTAATTTGAAAATCATAACACTTTCAAAACCATACCTTTAGTATAACATTTTAAAAATGTTTTCTTTTAGAAATCATAATATTTGAGAAAAATGTGATCCATATATATGATAGCATTTCAAAATGTTATCTTTTTATAAATACAGCATTTTTAAAACATTGCCTAAAGTAGTATAACACTTTTAACAATATAACTTAAATAACATGGCATTTTGGAAAACATTACAATTTGAAAATAGTAGCACTTTCAAAATATAACATAAAGTAACATAGCCTTCTTTAAACATAACTAAATTTACACAGCATTTCAAAAATGCTACGAATACTACTATAACATGTTTTAAACATACTATTCCAATTTTTATCATGGCTTTATTTATACCAAACATATCTATTCCATAAATAAAATTTATTATTATTATTAGGTCAAAATTAAAATTCCATATTAATTCAAATTTAAATTATTAAGTTATTTATCATAGATAAAAAATTTAATTTAGTTTAAACCAATTATTTACTTATAAAATTCCAATATCTCATTATATTTAAAAACATTAAATCGAATTTTAAATTAAAATTTCATACATTTAAAGATTCAAAATACTTAATAATTTTAGATAACTATTATTAGAATTTAACCATGGTTTTGTATTTAATTTTCTAACCTAGGTCAAGTGATACGGATATATAGCATTTCAATCCGTAATTTACAAAAAAATCCGGGTTCTATCATTTCAAACCCGCAATCCCAAGTCAAATAAAATAAAAATCGCTTGTGCCTATCATTTCAGCGCATAACGATTTTTCCATATTCTAAAGTCTGTTCGGGTATGTATCATTTCAATCTATGGTGATTCTATACTAATAGGGAACTTGCCGTGTGAGAATCAGAAATAAAATAATAGTATAACATGGTATATTATATCAGGTGATGCAACAGGCATATAATCAGGTTATAACATCATGAAATATCATATCACAGGCATGTATAATTACTATCAACATAGCATATCATCAACTACAATTCACATGTCATTGTTTCACAATTATATAAGTACGAATGTCAGGAATGATAAACTCACCTTCTAAAGCTAGAGATTGCAATTCAAGACACACGAACAAACTTCTATGATCATTTGTTGACCCAAAGCATGGCTTTTGTATAAAGTATGTTTTTGTGGACGAAACTTCGTCGAGCCTCACACCCCGGAATGGTCAAAACAGGAAAGATGCAGCAAGGTTATGAGGGGTAGCGCCCTTTAGGATATGTGCATTTCCTTCTGGAAAAGGGTGGTATCATGGTATGGAGCCCAGATGCTTACTCATGTTGAAAACACTTTATGATTGTGTGAATTGATTACGAGCGCTCGGTTGAAAGGTCCCAAAGGACCGGGGGATGGCATATTCGGTCAGTTGTTACTCAGTTAGGGGTAACCCGGCCTTGTGTTGGTAGAGATCTGGTTTGGTTCTCGAGGATGTCCATCCAGAGGCATTCTCATGTGGCAATGGGAAGTTCCTTGGCCTGATCATTCGTTGGAAATCCAAAGAAACAATAAGATCTTGTACGGTTTTAGTTGCAGAACCTATCATTCACTTATGGTGGCGCCCCACTGTTTGGATGGTAGCTATAGTAGGCATAGTTCGGAATGTCTATGCTGGCTAAGATTTATATTCTACTTTCGAAATGAATTTTTCCTACACTATGCACTAGTAATAATATCAAATGTTTCTTTTAATGCGTATCAAGCATCTTTGACTATCATAAGGAGAAATCTCCTCCGATTCTGCGTTTGCATTGTGTGTGTGTGGGAGGCCGTATGGTAGTCTCATTTTTTTAAAAGCATTGCGAATTGAATTTGAAAATCTTTTGTTGATTGTTTTAAAAGATAAACTGTTTTTGTTGCTCACACCAGTCCCACGACTGATCCGGAGTTTATTGTTTCTTTCCTAAACTCTGGGTGCTCATTATATTTCTACACGAGCAGTCTAGAGTTGGGTTTTTCAGATAACTAGGTTCAGTAGATTATCTGGAGTTAGTTCAGTCTTTGGATCACACCAGTCTTGCCTAGCTTGAAGCATCATTATTCGGGGTCCAAGCTATTACTGGATTGATTCTTGGAGATGGAGTTGCAGTTCTCGGAGTTCTCTTTTGAAGACTATCTTAGAGTTATATTGTTCCGCTGCTAGATGTCATCTATTTTCTTTTCCGCTGCTATTTTATTGTATCATATCTCTGATGTATATTGATATCTATTGGATCATCTGTTGTATCAGATATTGTATGAAAGCTGTATATCAATGTATTATTCTTTTATTCCGCTGTGTTATTTACTTAATGTTGTTATAAGCTCCGGCGAATCGGATTTGAACGGTCGAATCTATGGCATTCGAATACGATATGAAGTATGGATGTTGATTTTCGAGCGGGCAAAATTCGTCTCGTCACATTTGGTATCAGAGCTAAGGGTTGAACTTTAGCTCAGGAGTATAACACGTTAAGTAACTCATTAGAGATAGGGTGAAGTATACCCTAGAATGAGTAATCCCTAAGATATCCGTTTTAACGCCTCAGTAAATTCTCTTACTATCCACCGATAGTAAGTATGAGTGCAAGAAGAGAACGCGATAGGGGACAGGGGAGTATCACTATAAATGGTCGATGCCCTGCAACAGTGGAAACAAACTTTCTCTATCAATTTTCTTTGATTCGTTTTTAAATTCTTTTGATTTCTTCGTGACAGCTCTAGAAGTAGTTCGGTGCGTTGATGCTCTACGAATCGTTGCAGAAAATTCTTGCTTCGTATTTCGTCGGGTTCTTATCGGCTTTTTGATTTAAACCTTAATGAATATGAATTGGAAATTCTGTATAAATGGGAAATTTGAAATTGAAATTTTAAATTGAGTTAAATTTATTAATAGACTATGAAGGATAATTTAAATTAAATCGATAAAACGATTTTGTTTAAAAATTTGAAATTCTATTATAATTTCTTGTATCTATTGTTGATATTCTGATTTGGTACGCCAAATGCAGAATAGATATCTAGTTTGACATGGAGAATTGTTCTTCTATCTTTCGTCTATCTTTGTTATCTCTCTTTGGCGAATTTCAAGGACGAAATTCTTTTAAGGGGGGAAGTTTGTAACGACCCTAGATTTTAATTTAATTTAAATTGATAATTAAATGAATTTTGAATAAAATTGTAAGATAAATTGATATAAATGGAAGCGAGTTTCCTCGATTCAAATAGAAAATATGTAGAGTCATATGGATTTGAAAATTTGTATATATGTGAATATATATGTATATATTGGATTTTAAATAAATTCTTAAATAAATGATTTTGAAAAATAAATAATATACTTTGGACACAAGTATAAAAATAAATAAATAAATAAATTGATTTAAAAATTTATAAATGATGATAATTTGAGTTATATAAAATATATGTGTATATAGAGAAATATAAAACAATATTTTTTAAAGTAAAATTTATGATAGATATTTAAACTAAAAATATAAGTAAAAGAGATAAGAATAAAACTACTTATCAATATTAAGTGAAAAATATAAAATAAAATATACGTTGTAAATTTAATACGTATGTTAGAAATATGATTAGAAGATAAATTACAAAACAATACAATATATTCAAGTGTGAACAATAAAAAGACAAGTATCTAAAAGCAAATACAAAGCAAGCTATGTAAATGAAAAATATAAAGTATATATATATATATATATATATTTACATAAGTAATAAAGCTTGCATAATATACAAAGAAAATAAAAGAGATGTGTATGCAGGCAAATAGAAAGTAAGTATAAAAACAAAACAAAGCATAAAGTACTAAGCAAACAAAATAAAGTTGCAGCCCCCAAAACAGATAACTTCAGCCGAGATAAAGGAAAGAACATGTAACGACCCAGAAATTTTATTAAATTAAAATTTGAATATTTAATTAATTTTTAAATATTTATAAGTGAATTTATAAGTCAAATAAATTTTATTTTGAATTATTGGATTTAATTGAATAATTTAATCGATAATTTAATACGTTAAATTATGGAAATAATTAAAAAATCGAGTTAAATATGATTGAAAATAATTTGGAAAATTTTATTTAATCATACTGGAGTTATAGAGATATTTTAGAACTTTTAAAATCGAATTAAAAGTTAATTTGTGAAAATTGAATATTTTAATATTTAATAATAGACTGTAAAATAGTCAATTTTTGAACAGTCTCAGAATTGAACGAGACCAGTTTTATTGGATCCGTAATAGTTAGTTATTACCGGGTTTCAATTTTCGTGTCAATCGGAGTTATCGTTTGATCGTGGCAGCTCGAAACGCATCGATTCGTTTTTAATTTAAATTTGGCGAGTCAAAATAGCCATTTTTCAAAAAGTCTCGGATTTCGACGAAACCAGTTTCATCGGATCCGTAATGTGATATTATTGTAAGGTTTCAAATTTCAAGTCAATTGGATTTACCGTTTGTCCGATACAAATTAAAACGCCTAGAAATCGACTTAAATCGGTTTAATTCAAATTGAGCGTTTATAGCCATAACTCGCACAGATGTCCGAATTAGCTTCCGAAACCTGTTCCATTGTGTCCGGAACGCGGGATAAACCCTAGGTACGCTGGTTACGGCGTCTAAATCGGAGTTCGGAATTCCCGGGATGAATAGTGTTTACGCTTGCTCGTTCTTATAAATAGCACCATTCACAAATAAAAAAAAAAATAACATTCAAAACCCTAATTCTATGTTACAGCCGCCACCCTATTATAAACGGCCAGAAATTGTCAATTCTTTCTCCCTCAAATTCGCTCAATCCATTAACAATTACGAGAAGTTATCAACTACAAAAATGGAGAGCTCGAAGAGTACGACATATCCAACGGTTAAGATGTGGATTGGAGCTAAAAATGGTGAGTTATGAGGCCGCGTTTGTCAAGGAGTCGAGCAAGTTTTCTGAGGTATAGAAGTGGCCGAGCTTCAGCTCCTCCTGGCCGAAGGTGGTGGTGGCCGAGGCGCTCTGAATGGTGGTGAAATGATGGGCTATTGACGTTTGTGTGTGGTGCGGTGATTTACCCTAAATTCCTAAGTAATGGGTTACTTGCGTGAGTTCCTGGAGATGGTTGCTGCGCGTGTGGAAGGAGAAGGAGTGAATGGTCTGGATGTGGCTGGGTTTAGATCTACGGCCCATGTTAGTTGGTATAAAAAATTATTAAAGTTTAAGTTGTAATTTATATATTAAAACTCGTGTAAAGTTCAAAATACCATAACTTTTTCATACGAGGTCGAAACTGCGCGAAATCAGTTGCGTTGGGATCGTATGGACGAGCACTACGCGATGGAGTTGGTTTGGAGTCATTTGGAGTTAGTGAGAATTTCGGGTAAAATTAAACGCGCGTTTAATTTTATTCGAAATAAATCGCTGAAACGGAAATTAAAACCAAGGTGAGAATTTCTCACTCAATCGAATAGATTTCGATTTTATTTTAAATAGTTAGATTTAAAATATTTGAATGCATGTTTGAATGATGACTGTAAATTATTGATTGTTAAAATAGACATTATGCGCCGTTAGTAAGCGGATGTTATTTAATATAAACATATACCGCGAATATTTCATAAACAGTGAAATTGGTATTATATATAATATCAATATATATATATTGGCATATATATATATTGCAGTTGTTGATTTCCTGCATTTTTTGTTTAGCGGATGAGACCCTATTACGCCGTTAGTAAGCGGATAATATTTAATAAGAACATATACCGCGATAATTTCGTACTGGAGCGAAATTGGTATTGTGCTAATGTTTTTGGATGCAGGAAACAGGTTGGAGGGATCCAACTGGATTCCTCAACAGTTTTTAGTTTATTTCAGATATTTTGATATTTGATGGATTATCATATCGATATATGATATCGTTGTTAGTCGTGATTGACTATTTGGTGTGTAGCATCATTGGACCCAGATTTTGGGATTTTAAAATGTTTTTAAAGTGATTTTGAAAATATACTTTATTTTTGGAATTGATCCATATTAAGTAAATAAACGTTATAATTTTTAAAGTTATAAAAATTATGATTTTTGTGAAATATTGTTAAAAGCTGATTTTTGAGAAATATGAACTAATGATTTTATAAAATAGTTTAGATTGGATTTTTGAATATATGATAAAAGTTTAAACATAGGATTTATAAAATTTGATTATTTTATAAATCGAAATGATGAAATTATAAAAGAATTTAAAGACGTTTTAGAATAATAATATAAACTGATTTATATTAAGAGATTTATAAATGGATATTTATAAATTGAAATATAGACATTATAAAACGAGTTTTTATAAGTGTTTGAATGTAGTGAAAATGAATTTCATAAATGAATGAAATTTATAGAATTATAAACTGTGAAGTTATAAATGAAATTTATAAATAGTAAGATTTATAAATTTGTGAAGTTAATTGAAGAATAGATTTGGTTAAATAAATGAATCTTATAAGTTATAAGATTTATAATTATGAAGTTTAAAGAACGATTTTATAAAATAATCGTTTTATAAGTATTTAACTTATAATATAAACATTTAGTTTATAATTGAGTTATAAACTGAAATATGTTAATAAAGGAATTTATAAAAAAAAAAGTTTTTATAAATAAATAGAAATGGAATTTATAAACGTTGTTTTATGAATTCGCAAACGACTTATTTTGATAAGTTAATTGTTATAACTTATAAATGGAGTTATATTCACGTTTTAGACTGTGAATAATCCTTTAAGTTAAAAAGTATAAAAAGGATGAAATTTGTTAACATAGTATATTCACGTTTTTGAATAATGAATAACATGTTAAAGAAAATGTTTTAGAATGTGATATTTTAAACAGAATTAAAACGATCTAACGATGTTTTAAAGGTGTTGAGATTCGAAACCATAGATTTCAACATTGATTGTTGAAATAGACGTTTTCGAGAAATAAAAGGGAATGGTGGACTATAACACTGTTGTTATAGTAAATGATTTCCGAAAGGAAATGTTTTGTATAGTATTGGGATTTATATATCTATTTTAATTTCGAATCCCTATACTAGTGATTTTGGGTTGTTGTAACGATGTTTTACGCAACATTCGTTTTGGCCCAAATAAATATGTTTAAGTGAATGATTTCCTTAAAGAATGAAATATATACTTAATTCGATTTAAGTATATTGAATATTTTCCAAGTGTTGAAAATAAATAAAATTTGTGAATTACTTATTAATAAATAAGTAAGGAAATGTTTTCCAATATGCAGTGAATATTTAGAATTTATCTTTTTGAAGATAAATTGAAAATGAATAATTGAAATCGTATATGCATGAATATTTTGGAATATAAATTCATTATGGAATTTACAAATGAAAAGTAGAGTTTGTTTGAAAATAAATATTGATTTATTTTTGAAGTGTTGAAATTATATATCTTGTAAAGATATTTTGGAAAATAAATAATTTGGAAAATTATTTGGAATCTGGTGATGTATGCATATCAATTGATAGTTCAATAGCCGACTATCAATATTTCCCTTTGATTGGGTATTTGATGTGAATTGATTGAATTTGAATGCACACTTATTTTTGAATAAGCGCTCACTATTCGGGTTAACCGGGAAAGGACCATGGGGTCGTATAACCCACTCCGAATATGTGATACGTCGTTGTGAATCGCATTTGAAGATCGGTGTTGAAGACCGGTATTTACGAGAGTGATAGGATGAACTATCGATTGACTCTGCACCGAGTAGCTACGGTATTGAGTTCTCCATATGTGATGGTGAATCCGATCAGGATTGTGGATATCCGGATTGCAAGGACTTCTTTGTAAGTGCCTTCGGTTCTGTTCGATCCCGAAACAGACTTGTATGGATTGTATGTCTGACATTACAAGTTGAGATATAAAGCCGATTTCTTTCAAATATATTTCTGTTGGTGGCGGAGAAATTATTCTTTTAGCTAAACACCCTTCTCAGAGACGTACGAGCTCAGAGGTTATATAGTTGAAGTTATCAGCGATATATTCCCAGTTTGGTAATGTGACATGCTGAGTGATGCTGAAATGATCATTGTGTTGATTATTTGTGATAGGATCATTTATTTGATCGTCTATCTTAGTGATCATTGTGTTGATCATTTGTTGACCCAAAGCATGGCTTTTGTATAAAGTATGTTTTTGTGGACGTGACTTCGTCGAGCCTCACACCCCGTGAATGGTCAAAACAGGAAAGAAGCAGCAAGGTTATGAGGGGTAGCACCCTTTAGGATGTGTCCATTTCCTTCTGGAAAAGGGTGGTGTCATGGTATGGAGCCCAGATACTTACTCATGTTGAAAACACTTTATGATTGTGTGAATTGATTACGAGCGCTCGGTTGAAAAGGTCCCAAAGGACCGGGGGATGGCATATTCGGTCAGTTGTTGCTCAGTTAGGAGTAACCCGGCCTTGTGTTGGTAGAGATCCGGTTTGGTTCTCGGGGATGTCCATCCAGAGGCATTCTCAGTGGCAATGGGAAGTTCCTTGGCCTGATCATTCGTTGGAAATCCAAAGAAACAATACGAAACTTGTACGGTATTAGTTGTAGAACCTGCTATTCACTTATGGTGGTCACCACTGTTTGGATAGTAGCTATAGTAGGCATACGATAATGGTCGTATGTTGGCTAAGATTTATATTCTACTTTCGAAATATTTCTCTACACTATGCACTAGTAATAATATCAAATGTTATTTTAAATGCGTATCAAGCATCTTTGGCTATCATAAGGAGAAATCTCCTCCGATTCTGCGTTTGCATGTGTGTGTGTGCGGGAGGCCTTATGGTAGTCTCATTTTTTAAAAGCATTGCGAATTGATTAAAAATATTCCTCTATTTTGATTTTAAAGTTAAATAAACTGTTTTGAGTTCTCACACCAGTAACATGACTGACTTGGAGTTTATTGTTTTCCTTCCTAAACTCTGGGTGCCCACCAATTTCCACACGGGCAGTCAAAAGTTAAGGTTTATCAGGATATTCTGGATATTCTGGAGTTGCTGGAGGCAAGCTGGATGGCATGGCGTATTACTAGTTTATATAGTATTTCTTTTTCCGCTGCACTGTTTGTTGTTGTATGATGTTGTACACTCTGATGATATGATGTAATGAAATGAAATGTAATGTAATAACTGATAGTTCTTTGTTTAAAGATTATTCATTTATTATTATATGTTGTTCCGCTGCGAATTGTGAGATTCTGATGTTGTTCTGTTGTTTCCTTTCTGTCCGTTCTATTTTTAAAATTTTCTATCTTCTCTTCTCTCTTCTTTCTTTTTCTTAATTCTTTTTAAAACCCATAACATCTCGGTTTTCGGCCTTTGATTTCTCGGCAGTCGATAAAGTGAGTGTCGATGTCGAATTTTCGAAAGTCGAAAATTTTCGGGGCGTTACATTTGGTATCAGAGCTTATGGTTAAGCGACAACCATGGTTCTGTTGGGTATTACTCATTAGAGATAGAGCCAGTAGTACTCTAGAATGAGTTTGAGTGTAATAATAGCTATGAGAGCGTATTTGTTAGTGAAAAAATTTGTTTTATATTGTGATGGTTGGTTTATTGAGTGGCATATGAACTTTCGTCAGCGTGGTCCGCAAGACTATGCCGAAGGGGTTTCTAAACACTTGAATAGAACAATTCGACATGATATTGATTTTAAATTGGGTAAATGAAATAATTTTACCTTAAGTATATTTTATATAAGAAGGAATAATTTTTCAAAATTATTAAATAGTATATAAGTTGATTGTTAGGTTGTTTGAATAATCTAAATAAAAGAGTAATTGTATAAGTAAAAGAATTATAAGAATTAGAATTATAATTAAAGTGATTTACAATTGTGAAATAAACTTATATATATAAGAAGTGAAACTATATGAATATATTTATGAATTTGAGTTGTAAATAAAAATGAATTTAAGGTTAATGATAGATATGAACTTGAGTTATATAAATGAAATTCAACTTTGTAATTGCATGGAATAAATGGATTGAATGATAATCAATTGAATGTGAATAAAGTTGATAAGAAATAATGAATATAAATGTTAATTCATTAAAATCTAATGTTATTAGAAGTTGAATGGTTGAATAAAAATCAATCTAATTAAACCAAATTGAATGAATATAAGCAAAGGAATTTGGTTGAAATTATATATACATTGGTTGTTATATGATGTTGATTGATTGTATAAAATTCATTAAGTGTTAATGAAATTGGAAGCTATGTAATTGAATTCAAATTAAAAGTAAATAAATTTGAATAGAATTGAATGTGAATTAGATTTAAATTAGTAAATGTTAACTAATTGAATTGAGAATGAATGTTAGTAAATCCAATGTGAATAAATCAAATGTGATTTAAAGTGAAAACCAATTCATTGAATATAATGAGAATATGAATGAAAATTCATTTGATTATGAATGGTAGTTGGTTGATGTTTGCATTTGTTGTTTTGGTTGCATTTTCTATGTGACATATATAGTCATCATGTTGCTATATGTTGTATATTGAGATTATTGTCTATGTGCATGTTCTCATATTGTTTGTTGAGTGTTTAGTGGGTGCGGATCGCGTTTGCTTCGCATTTGGAGCTCGCTTTTGCGCTATATTAGCCGTATATGCTTGCTAATAAAGTATAAGGTACATATCTCGGATTAAATACCGTACTTTTACACTTTTTCCCTGCGGGATGCCTCATTACTTGATGAGATGTATATTTGTGATATATATACTGTCATTTTTTTTCCGGATCGAGCCGCGCAAAGGAGACTATGGCGAATTTTTCCGGAAATTTAAGGCGTTAGAAAAAATTTGAGAAAATTTTGGAAAAATTTTGAAAACTTTAAACTTTGATTTGGAATTGAAAGTTAAACAATAGTAGTTGTTTTTGAAAAGATAACTAAGTATGATTTGAAAACTTAGTAAAGATTTGTAAGAAGTTTAATTATGAATTTTGGAAAGTTAATAGATTTTGTAACCTTTCTTACTTGTAATTTCGAGGACGAAATTCTTTTAAGGGGGAAAGATTGTAACGACCCAGAAATTTTATTAAATTAAAATTTGAATATTTAATTAATTTTTAAATATTTATAAGTGAATTTATAAGTCAAATAAATTTTATTTTGAATTATTGGATTTAATTGAATAATTTAATCGATAATTTAATACGTTAAATTATGGAAATAATTAAAAAATCGAGTTAAATATGATTGAAAATAATTTGGAAAATTTTATTTAATCATACTGGAGTTATAGAGATATTTTAGAACTTTTAAAATCGAATTAAAAGTTAATTTGTGAAAATTGAATATTTTAATATTTAATAATAGACTGTAAAATAGTCAATTTTTGAACAGTCTCAGAATTGAACGAGACCAGTTTCATTGGATCCGTAATAGTTAGTTATTACCGGGTTTCAATTTTCGTGTCAATCGGAGTTATCGTTTGATCGTGGCAGCTCGAAACGCATCGATTCGTTTTTAATTTAAATTTGGCGAGTCAAAATAGCCATTTTTCAAAAAGTCTCGGATTTCGACGAAACCAGTTTCATCGGATCCGTAATGTGATATTATTGTAAGGTTTCAAATTTCAAGTCAATTGGATTTACCGTTTGTCCGGTACAAATTAAAACGCCTAGAAATCGACTTAAATCGGTTTAATTCAAATTGAGCGTTTATAGCCATAACTCGCACAGATGTCCGAATTAGCTTCCGAAACCTGTTCCATTGTGTCCGGAACGCGGGATAAACCCTAGGTACGCTGGTTACGGCGTCTAAATCGGAGTTCGGAATTCCCGGGATGAATAGTGTTTACGCTTGCTCGTTCTTATAAATAGCACCATTCACAAATAAAAAAAAAAATAACATTCAAAACCCTAATTCTATGTTACAGCCGCCACCCTATTATAAACGGCCAGAAATTGTCAATTCTTTCTCCCTCAAATTCGCTCAATCCATTAACAATTACGAGAAGTTATCAACTACAAAAATGGAGAGCTCGAAGAGTACGACATATCCAACGGTTAAGATGTGGATTGGAGCTAAAAATGGTGAGTTATGAGGCCGCGTTTGTCAAGGAGTCGAGCACGTTTTCTGAGGTATAGAAGTGGCCGAGCTTCAGCTCCTCCTGGCCGAAGGTGGTGGTGGCCGAGGCGCTCTGAATGGTGGTGAAATGATGGGCTATTGACGTTTGTGTGTGGTGCGGTGATTTACCCTAAATTCCTAAGTAATGGGTTACTTGCGTGAGTTCCTGGAGATGGTTGCTGCGCGTGTGGAAGGAGAAGGAGTGAATGGTCTGGATGTGGCTGGGTTTAGATCTACGGCCCATGTTAGTTGGTATAAAAAATTATTAAAGTTTAAGTTGTAATTTATATATTAAAACTCGTGTAAACTTCAAAATACCATAACTTTTTCATACGAGGTCGAAACTGCGCGAAATCAGTTGCGTTGGGATCGTATGGACGAGCACTACGCGATGGAGTTGGTTTGGAGTCATTTGGAGTTAGTGAGAATTTCGGGTAAAATTAAACGCGCGTTTAATTTTATTCGAAATAAATCGCTAAAACGGAAATTAAAACCAAGGTGAGAATTTCTCACTCAATCGAATAGATTTCGATTTTATTTTAAATAGTTAGATTTAAAATATTTGAATGCATGTTTGAATGATGACTGTAAATTATTGATTGTTAAAATAGACATTATGCGCCGTTAGTAAGCGGATGTTATTTAATATAAACATATACCGCGAATATTTCATAAACAGTGAAATTGGTATTATATATAATATCAATATATATATATTGGCATATGTATATATTGCAGTTGTTGATTTCCCGCATTTTTTGTTTAGCGGATGAGACCCTATTACGCCGTTAGTAAGCGGATAATATTTAATAAGAACATATACCGCGATAATTTCGTACTGGAGCGAAATTGGTATTGTGCTAATGTTTTTGGATGCAGGAAACAGGTTGGAGGGATCCAACTGGATTCCTCAACAGTTTTTAGTTTATTTCAGATATTTTGATATTTGATGGATTATCATATCGATATATGATATCGTTGTTAGTCGTGATTGACTATTTGGTGTGTAGCATCATTGGACCCAGATTTTGGGATTTTAAAATGTTTTTAAAGTGATTTTGAAAATATACTTTATTATTGGAATTGATCCATATTAAGTAAATAAACGTTATAATTTTTAAAGTTATAAAAATTATGATTTTTGTGAAATATTGTTAAAAGCTGATTTTTGAGAAATATGAACTAATGATTTTATAAAATAGTTTAGATTGGATTTTTGAATATATGATAAAAGTTTAAACATAGGATTTATAAAATTTGATTATTTTATAAATCGAAATGATGAAATTATAAAAGAATTTAAAGACGTTTTAGAATAATAATATAAACTGATTTATATTAAGAGATTTATAAATGGATATTTATAAATTGAAATATAGACATTATAAAACGAGTTTTTATAAGTGTTTGAATGTAGTGAAAATGAATTTCATAAATGAATGAAATTTATAGAATTATAAACTGTGAAGTTATAAATGAAATTTATAAATAGTAAGATTTATAAATTTGTGAAGTTAATTGAAGAATAGATTTGGTTAAATAAATGAATCTTATAAGTTATAAGATTTATAATTATGAAGTTTAAAGAACGATTTTATAAAATAATCGTTTTATAAGTATTTAACTTATAATATAAACATTTAGTTTATAATTGAGTTATAAACTGAAATATGTTAATAAAGGAATTTATAAAAAAAAAGTTTTTATAAATAAATAGAAATGGAATTTATAAACGTTGTTTTATGAATTCGCAAACGACTTATTTTGATAAGTTAATTGTTATAACTTATAAATGGAGTTATATTCACGTTTTAGACTGTGAATAATCCTTTAAGTTAAAAAGTATAAAAAGGATGAAATTTGTTAACATAGTATATTCACGTTTTTGAATAATGAATAACATGTTAAAGAAAATGTTTTAGAATGTGATATTTTAAACAGAATTAAAATGATCTAACGATGTTTTAAAGGTGTTGAGATTCGAAACCATAGATTTCAACATTGATTGTTGAAATAGACGTTTTCGAGAAATAAAAGGGAATGGTGGACTATAACACTGTTGTTATAGTAAATGATTTCCGAAAGGAAATGTTTTGTATAGTATTGGGATTTATATATCTATTTTAATTTCGAATCCCTATACTAGTGATTTTGGGTTGTTGTAACGATGTTTTACGCAACATTCGTTTTGGCCCAAATAAATATGTTTAAGTGAATGATTTCCTTAAAGAATGAAATATATACTTAATTCGATTTAAGTATATTGAATATTTTCCAAGTGTTGAAAATAAATAAAATTTGTGAATTACTTATTAATAAATAAGTAAGGAAATGTTTTCCAATATGCAGTGAATATTTAGAATTTATCTTTTTGAAGATAAATTGAAAATGAATAATTGAAATCGTATATGCATGAATATTTTGGAATATAAATTCATTATGGAATTTACAAATGAAAAGTAGAGTTTGTTTGAAAATAAATATTGATTTATTTTTGAAGTGTTGAAATTATATATCTTGTAAAGATATTTTGGAAAATAAATAATTTGGAAAATTATTTGGAATCTGGTGATGTATGCATATCAATTGATAGTTCAATAGCCGACTATCAATATTTCCCTTTGATTGGGTATTTGATGTGAATTGATTGAATTTGAATGCACACTTATTTTTGAATAAGCGCTCACTATTCGGGTTAACCGGAAAAGGACCATGGGGTCGTATAACCCACTCCGAATATGTGATACGTCGTTGTGAATCGCATTTGAAGATCGGTGTTGAAGACCGGTATTTGCGAGAGTGATAGGATGAACTATCGATTGACTCTGCACCGAGTAGCTACGGTATTGAGTTCTCCATATGTGATGGTGAATCCGATCAGGATTGTGGATATCCGGATTGCAAGGACTTCTTTGTAAGTGCCTTCGGTTCTGTTCGATCCCGGAACAGACTTGTATGGATTGTATGTCTGACATTACAAGTTGAGATATAAAGCCGATTTCTTTCAAATATATTTCTGTTGGTGGCGGAGAAATTATTCTTTTAGCTAAACACCCTTCTCAGAGACGTACGAGCTCAGAGGTTATATAGTTGAAGTTATCAGCGATATATTCCCAGTTTGGTAATGTGACATGCTGAGTGATGCTGAAATGATCATTGTGTTGATTATTTGTGATAGGATCATTTATTTGATCGTCTATCTTAGTGATCATTGTGTTGATCATTTGTTGACCCAAAGCATGGCTTTTGTATAAAGTATGTTTTTGTGGACGTGACTTCGTCGAGCCTCACACCCCGTGAATGGTCAAAACAGGAAAGAAGCAGCAAGGTTATGAGGGGTAGCACCCTTTAGGATGTGTCCATTTCCTTCTGGAAAAGGGTGGTGTCATGGTATGGAGCCCAGATACTTACTCATGTTGAAAACACTTTATGATTGTGTGAATTGATTACGAGCGCTCGGTTGAAAAGGTCCCAAAGGACCGGGGGATGGCATATTCGGTCAGTTGTTGCTCAGTTAGGAGTAACCCGGCCTTGTGTTGGTAGAGATCCGGTTTGGTTCTCGGGGATGTCCATCCAGAGGCATTCTCAGTGGCAATGGGAAGTTCCTTGGCCTGATCATTCGTTGGAAATCCAAAGAAACAATACGAAACTTGTACGGTATTAGTTGTAGAACCTGCTATTCACTTATGGTGGTCACCACTGTTTGGATAGTAGCTATAGTAGGCATACGATAATGGTCGTATGTTGGCTAAGATTTATATTCTACTTTCGAAATATTTCTCTACACTATGCACTAGTAATAATATCAAATGTTATTTTAAATGCGTATCAAGCATCTTTGGCTATCATAAGGAGAAATCTCCTCCGATTCTGCGTTTGCATGTGTGTGTGTGTGCGGGAGGCCTTATGGTAGTCTCATTTTTTAAAAGCATTGCGAATTGATTAAAAATATTCCTCTATTTTGATTTTAAAGTTAAATAAACTGTTTTGAGTTCTCACACCAGTAACATGACTGACTTGGAGTTTATTGTTTTCCTTCCTAAACTCTGGGTGCCCACCAATTTCCACACGGGCAGTCAAAAGTTAAGGTTTATCAGGATATTCTGGATATTCTGGAGTTGCTGGAGGCAAGCTGGATGGCATGGCGTATTACTAGTTTATATAGTATTTCTTTTTCCGCTGCACTGTTTGTTGTTGTATGATGTTGTACACTCTGATGATATGATGTAATGAAATGAAATGTAATGTAATAACTGATAGTTCTTTGTTTAAAGATTATTCATTTATTATTATATGTTGTTCCGCTGCGAATTGTGAGATTCTGATGTTGTTCTGTTGTTTCCTTTCTGTCCGTTCTATTTTTAAAATTTTCTATCTTCTCTTCTCTCTTCTTTCTTTTTCTTAATTCTTTTTAAAACCCATAACATCTCGGTTTTCGGCCTTTGATTTCTCGGCAGTCGATAAAGTGAGTGTCGATGTCGAATTTTCGAAAGTCGAAAATTTTCGGGGCGTTACAGAACAAAGTAAGGAATGGAAACAAGTACCAAAGCATTTAAGGCTGGCACAAAGAAGATATCCTACAACATACCTCTAATACACTTCAACCATGCCTATTTTATTAAAATAACATTACCTGTACAAATATTGATATCAACCTGCATACTTCTCTTTATATACATCAATCCTCATTTTAGTTCATTTCAAAGCAAGTAAAAGAAAGTTTAAAAAAAAACAAATCAATTTCTTCTTTTTAGTTTCATTCTGCAAAACTGAGAAGAAAGGAAAAACCAGAAAAAATGAGTAAGCTTTCTTTCTACAAATCTAAAAACAACAAAAGCCAAAGCAATTTTCAAGCATGCATAATCAAGTCTACAATCTGATATCTGAAGCATTTCAAATGCAAAGAAATTTTTTTTCCAGGCCTCTGTTTCAAAACCCATCAAAGTGAGTAACTTCATATATAATATTTTAAGCTTCAATTTAGATGTATGGTAAAATCTGGGGTACTTATAGCTGTGAAATGTGTGTGTATATATACGTAATTCTCTGAATAAGTTTAGATAATGGGTGCGACCTAATGTTCATTTTGTCCTCTATCTTAGTTTTTGAAAGCATCAGATTTTTGTTTCAAAACTCAATTGCATTTGATTTACTCAATGGTTGGGCTTAGCATTAAAACGAACATTGTTAGTATAACATATACTTAAGGTACAAATTTAATTAAGTTGAAGAAATTTTGAAGTGCTTCTGGAAACCAAGAAGAAACTGGGCAAACTCAAAATTTGTCAAAATATAAATCTCTGGTTCCATGAATTTAGGTATGTAAGTCGAATTCACACACATTAATATGAATTTTAAGGCAGTAATTCAGATTTTTAGTGATTGGGATTAAGGGCAATTTCTGCTTATCTGTTTTGGGCATTTCGAGTCGCCGTGGTCGGTCACGATGATGGGAGAGGTCAGGATTTGGGCTGGAGACGCGGGAGCTTACGGAGATGCTGGAAAAAATGGGTGGTGGCGTCAGTGATGAAGGTGGTGGCGATGGCCATGGTTCAAAGTTTCTAAACCTAATTTGGACGTGGGGACTTGATTTGATTCGTTCGACCTTTGTGGTCGACCGAGTGCAACCGGACGTGGGTGGTTGATAGAGGGGAGATAGTCGAGTTCGTGGCCGGAGTTTAGTGGCGAATGGTGGTCGGTGGTCGGAGAACTTAGCGTTGCCAGGTGTGGGTGTGGAGGAAGACACATTTTCTAGGTTTGAGGAGTATTGTTCTTTTCGTTCCAGGTTGAGCTCGATAGCTCTTTTCCAGTTCACAGTGGAAGTGGCGATACTGGGTGGTCCTCTAGGTTGGGGTGGTCGAAGATGACTTACTGGTGGTGGCGAAATCGATCGGAGGAAGGCAAGTCATTGGTGCACGTGCACCTGTGCACTTGTATGCCTGGAAGGGGTGAGTTGTATTTGTGAAACTGGGTTTTGTTTTCTCTAGTCTAAGTGATTCGAGTAGCATGGTGAAAGCGTGGAACTGAGTGACTCGAAGCATTTAGGATCTTGACTCGAAGTAGAAAAGGTGGTGACTCGAAGCATATTTGTATTGCCTCGGGTTAGTTGTCTGGATTCAGGTTTTTGAAACCCTGACTGGAATGTGAGAAAAATTTAAAACAAGCTTAAAGTCAAAGTTCAAAACAAAGTTAATCAATGGATTCAAGTTCCTTTGATTTCAAATTTGTGACTTAAATCAGTTTTTTTTATCTGAATGTTTTAAACAAGTTCAAATCAAACAACCTTTTAAAAGTAAATTGTTTTCAAATAAATACTTGAATTGATTTTTATAAAGTTCTATGATAAAAAGGATTTTGAATAAAGAATTAAAAACTTGAATTTTTGCAAGATAAAATAAAATGTAATTCAAAAGCTTAACTTCAAAATAAAGATGAAGTAATTGAGTTTAAAGGTTTTTTCCCTTATATAAGCTTCCTATAAAAATAAATAAATAAATAAATGTTCTTTACATTTATTCTAAGGTTTATAAAATGATATTGAATTTGATTAATGTTTTAGATAGTTAATCAAATTTGAATCTTAAATTCAAATGGAATTTTAATTTTAATTTAAAAGTGTAAGGTTAAAAATACACTTAAATATTTATGAAATCATTAATAAAGAAATTAATTGTCTTAGGGATAATTAAGGCAATCAAATAATTTAATTTATAAAATAATTAAAGAATGATAAATCAAGGAGTTTAAGTATAATTACTAGATGTAATTAAATTATGATTTATTAAAATAAGTGATTTGGGATAAGCACTTATTGTAGCCAGTAAAGGATAATTAATTGAATGATATTAAATTAAAGATTTATTAAAGAATGAGTTATAATTAATTGAAGATTAATTAATTGTAAGTGGTTAATTATTAAAGTTAATTAACCAAGTGATTAAGATAAAATTACATTTAATGTAATTAGAATATTGATTTATTTATAAAGATAATTAATTATTTAAAAATAATTATTTAATGAAATAAATTTAGGTTAAATAATTTTGTAATTAACCTAAGGTTAATCTAATTAATTTATTAATTAAGGATAATTAATTAAAGTGTTGATAAATTATTTATATCAAATTATTTGTGATTAATTTATAAATCAGAATTAGATAATAAATTCATATGTAATTAATTTACTAGGAAATAAATTGAATTAATTAGGATTGAACGAATAATTAATCCTGTTTATAAATGTTTATCAAATGCTTGACCTTACTTATGAATGATTGTATTGTATGAGATGCCTTGAATTGATTATCCTATCTGATTTGTGATATTTTGTTCTGTAGATTGAGCAGTGTATATTTATTTGCATTTGTATATTATCTGTGAATCTGTGAATGGACGATGAGCGTTATAAGTTTTATATCGCTTATCAACTATATTTCTGTATTCTGATCTGTGATGATTGTATGATGTTGCACTATTGTGTTAAACCCTTGGACCACACCATACACACACAAATATGGGTTTCACGAGGAAATCGATTAAGTCACAGATTTTGAAATGATTTATAAAATTGAATATTTGAATTCAAATGTTTTGAAAATGGATTGAGATTAAAGTGAAAAGCAATTGAAGTGGAATTTCAAAGATGAAATATAGTTTGGATAACTTGATTGAGTTTTGAAATTTAAATATTTTGATTTAATATTTGAATTCAGTATTTGAAATTGAATTCTATGATTTGGAAACTAGGATATAAAGAAAAGTTATTCAACTTATAATAAGTTATATGGGTTTTTAAACCATTTTTGAAGTGTTGTTTTTGGGAATTTGAATTAACCCAAAAGATTTAACTTGTATAAATAAGATCGAATTTCTTCGAAACGAAAACTACTTGTTCTCAAATAATAACAGCTTTCATTTTAAAGAAAGGATCTCCCAATTATGTTGAAAACGTTTCAAGCTGAAATAGAATTGAAATGTTTTTGAAAGGCTATGAATGAATCTTTGGAAATGATTTTTGAAGGCTATAAGTTGAATCTTTGATTTAAAGATTCAACAAGTTAATCGAACTTTGAAAGCTATGAGTTAAATCTTTGATTTAAAGATTTAATGAGTTAATCTAATTGGAATGGAAATTGTTTTAAAAGTCTATAAATTGATCTTGTGAAATAAATCTTTTTGTAATATAAAGATTTGAAATGGTAATTTGTTTAAACCATTTGAAGAAAAGTTTTGGGTTTTAAGTTGTGACTTAATTGAAATCCCATATCCATATGTTTTAAATGTTTTCGCTCACTATTCGGTTTAGCCGGGAAAGGACCTTTGTGTCATATAACCCATTCTGAATATGTGATTCGACGCTATGGATAGCATTTGAAGACCGGTGATGAAGACCGGGTATTTGCGAAAGCGATAGGATGACCTATCGATTGTTTCTGCACCGAGTCGCGCCAGTATAGAAACTCCCTAAGTGATGGGAAATCCGATCGGGATTGTGAATATCCGGATTGCAAGGACTTCTTTGTAAGTGCCTTCGGTTTTGTTCGAGCCCGGAACAGACTTGTATGGATTGTATGTCTGACATTACAAATTAAGATATAAAGCAGATTTCTTTCAAATATATTTCTGTTGGTGGCGGAGAATTTATTCTTTTAGCTTAACACCCTTCTCTGAGACGTAAGAGCTCAGAGGTTATGTAGTTGAATGTTATCAGCAATATATTCCCAATTTGGTAATGTGACATGCTGAGTGTTGTTGTGAAATGATCATTGTGTTGATTATTTGTGATAGGATCATTTATTTGATCGTCTATCTTGGTGATCATTTCTATGATCATTTGTTGACCCAAAGCATGGCTTTTGTATAAAGTATGTTTTTGTGGACGAAACTTCGTCGAGCCTCACACCCCGGAATGGTCAAAACAGGAAAGATGCAGCAAGGTTATGAGGGGTAGCGCCCTTTAGGATATGTGCATTTCCTTCTGGAAAAGGGTGGTATCATGGTATGGAGCCCAGATGCTTACTCATGTTGAAAACACTTTATGATTGTGTGAATTGATTACGAGCGCTCGGTTGAAAGGTCCCAAAGGACCGGGGGATGGCATATTCGGTCAGTTGTTACTCAGTTAGGGGTAACCCGGCCTTGTGTTGGTAGAGATCCGGTTTGGTTCTCGGAGATGTCCATCCAGAGGCATTCTCATGTGGCAATGGGAAGTTCCTTGGCCTAATCATTCGTTGGAAATCCAAAGAAACAATAAGATCTTGTACGGTTTTAGTTGTAGAACCTATCATTCGCCTATGGTGGCGCCCCACTGTTTGGATGGTAGCTATAGTAGGCATAGTTCGGAATGTCTATGCTGGCTAAGATTTATATTCTACTTTCAAAATGAATTTTTCCTACACTATGCACTAGTAATAATATCAAATGTTTCTTTTAATGCGTATCAAGCATCTTTGACTATCATAAGGAGAAATCTCCTCCAATTCTGCGTTTGCATTGTGTGTGTGTATGGGAGGCCTTATGGTAGTCTCATTTTTTTAAAAGCATTGCGAATTGAATTTGAAAATCTTTTGTTGATTGTTTTAAAAGATAAACTGTTTTTGTTGCTCACACCAGTCCCACGACTGATCCGGAGTTTATTGTTTCTTTCCTAAACTCTGGGTGCTCATTATATTTCTACACGAGCAGTCTAGAGTTGGGTTTTTCAGATAACTAGGTTCAGTAGATTATCTGGAGTTAGTTCAGTCTTTGGATCACACCAGTCTTGCCTAGCTTGAAGCATCATTATTCGTGGTTCAAGCTATTACTGGATTGATTCTTGGAGATGGAGTTGCAGTTCTCGGAGTTCTCTTTTGAAGACTATCTTAGAGTTATATTGTTCCGCTGCTAGATGTCATCTATTTTCTTTTCCGCTGCTATTTTATTGTATCATATCTCTGATGTATATTGATATCTATTGGATCATCTGTTGTATCGGATATTGTATGAAAGTTGTATATCAATGTATTATTCTTTTATTCCGCTGTGTTATTTACTTAATGTTGTTATAAGCTCCGGCGAATCGGATTTGAACGGTCAAATCTATGGCATTCGAATACGATATGAAGTATGGATGTCGATTTTCGAGCGGGCAAAATTCGTCTCGTCACACATAAGCAAACTATTTATATATGAAAGAATAAAATGAAACACGAAGAAAATGGGCTAGCAACTTACACAATAGGCTCAGCCACATGGAAATAGGCTCGGCCACTATGCAAGTGGGCTTGACCATCATCAAGTCATGCTCGGCAATGATGTTTTAGGAGCACATATGCTCGGCTATGACCAGAAACATACACGTCTATGGGTAGAATGTGAAGGGATGAATACCAAAATCAAGGGGAAGGCAAAAAGGCAAAGGGCATAAGCTTTGGGTTCGGCCTATGGATATTATGGTTCGGCCATTGGGTTTATGGCTTGGATCTGATCTGGTCACATCATAAAGGGGTACGGCCTTAGTGTGTTCACAATAAGGCAAAGGAGGAGGTGGAGTGATAAGTGGTGGCCCAAGCAAGTAAATAGGAAGGGGATCAATATAGTGCTCGGCTAGGGTTTGCAATCATGTTTTGGTGATGGGGTTTTAGGTCCATGGTCATGGCATGGCTATGGAGATGGGATGGTGATGGAGATGGCCGGTCATAGGTGGTGGTGAAGTGGACATGATGGTTAGCTAGGAGCATGAGATGGCCGAGCATGAAGAGGAGAAGAAAAACCAAAAGAAAAGAGAAAAAGAAAAGAGAAAGAGGAAGCCATGAGAAAACTTACTGTAAAACTTTTATTCAGTGAACGTGAATGAGAAGGTGAGATGTTTTGAGAAGTTTTGTATGTGAATTAAGAAGTAAATGAGGAGTTTGTATGGCTAAGAAATGGAAATGGTTTGAACGGCTAGAAAATGGAAAGTCACACTTTACATTAAAGAAAAAGAAACATAAGCCTCTTGAATTTCCAAGCCCATACAAAATAATAGAAAATAGAAAGTGAGAATGGAAAATTAAAATAAACAAAATAGAAAATAGGAATGAAATAGAAAACATAAAATAGAAAATAACAAATAAAATACTGAAAATAATAGCGTGTGAAACGCTGAATTTTATCAGATTTACAAAGTACAAAATAGAATTTGACAAAACGAAAAGCAAAACGAATATCAGAATCAAATACAGTTTCGAAGAAAAAGATTGGAAATTTAAAATTCAAATTTAAATATTTCAACTGAAATTCAAAGTTTGACCACAGTTGACCAAAATATAAAATTTTCAAAAAAATCTTAATTTTATTATATTTGGAAAAATAATTATAAACAAAATCCAAAATTTCATTGGATAATTCCAAAACTCCAATTTTTAAATTTTTTATAATCAAAGTTTTCAAATAAATTGAATTAAAAATATTTATAAAATTATAGGTTGTTACAGCAAGTTCCATAATACAACATGCGTATATTGCTCAACAAAATTCGCATAGAAACTGCACAGTCACAAGCTTCACAAGGCAACCAATGCAGCTCCAAGCTCAAATAGAAACCAGCACGACCCAATCTTCTAGGTTTTTTACCACAGCTAAAGTCAATAGAGCCCAACATAATAAACACTAGAATTGGCCCGTGCTTCGCACACGGACTGTTTATATTATCGTAAACGGAAAGCAAGGGCATTTCGGAATTTCAAAACGACGCCGAGTAAATTAATTCAACGAATTATCTTTATTAGTAGTAGAGATGTGCTGCCAAAGCTAAGATTCATTGCAATCCAAGATTAACGAGTTGTGCCACCATAGCCAAAAAAACAGCGCATTCTATGTCTCTAAGGTGTGTCGCCATAGCCAAGTGACACTTATGTCCATGTATCTAAGATGTGTTGCTATTGCCAAAAGACGGCGTAGTCCATATATCCAAGGTTTGTAGACATAGCCGATATTCAACGCATTCCATATTTCCAAGATACCCTGCCATAACTAAAATCTTAACAATGCACAAGCACCTTTTAATCATACCTCCTAAAGCTGAGTATATAACACAGCAAAAGCATATGCATACAAGAATGCAACTCAATCTTTGCATGATACGCTGATTTCAACTAGGAAGAAGTTTTCTCACAGCATAACTTAAGCCTAACATTACAAATTTCAAATGTCAAATTTTCGCACCTAAAGAAAACCACCCTAAAGCAAAGTTTCCAATGTAAGTTTATATCATCATCCATGCACATTCACCAAAATCAAACTTATAAGGAACACATGGAAAGATCTAATGATGGTGGGATGATACGAAGGACTGACATTAGCAATTCACATAACGTCTTTTCTTCTATAAAAGGAAATACACTATAGCAGATAAAGGGATCAAATTTTTTTACTCGGAGAATAAAATACTTCCAAAATTGTACCAATCTTCATTAAACTACAAGTTTGTACTAGAAAAGGAAATAATCTAAAGTGAAAGATTTGACCGGTGTGTGTAGGATTGCTTAAAGTCCAACCTACATAAATTTCTATGTCTTTGCTTTTCGGTACTTCTGATACATGTGTACCGTGTTGGATTTTTTTGGAATCGAATTGATTTATTTAGTAAATTTAATAAATAATTCAATTACAGTCCTCATAATTGTGTAAGCATTAAGCAATATAATTACTACCTAAAACGATAATTTAATATCACTTAAATTTGATAATTCATAATTGCGTAAGCATACAGCGGTACGTTTACCACTATGACTAAGTTGGTATTGTAAATTTAAAAAATCTACTAACAATAAATAAGTGCCATTTTTGATGAATTTGTAGTATTGGTCCAAGGTATAAGGAAAAGTAACAAATTTATGGAAGAATATTCAATCTACTTCCAGTAAGCCATATGAGATTTTGTTTTTCAAATGTGGATTAAAACCATAAACGAAGAGTTTAAGTATATGCAAGACAATCAAGTTTAGGATCTTTTCTCTTACTTAAAGGTAATAAACTATCTACTTGTGAATGAATGTTAAAACCAAGACATGTAAAGTATGTAGGGAAAAAATATATGGAACTTGTTGTAGCAGAATACCAAATTCAAGATTCTTTCTCTTAGGTTCTATTAGAGGACAATTTTAGACTCATTTTTGGGGTTCTTCACATATTTTAATCTTTCCATTTAATTATGCCTCTTAGTAGTGATATAATTCAATCTACGGAGTAGAATTAAATGTCATTTTTATGCTCTTATATCCCCAATGAAATCACATAGGTTGTACGTTATACCTTGATCCATAGAGTATGTTGATGCTGCTGCTAATATGATGTGTAGAACTAACCTAGAATGATCTACAGAATCCTAATGAATATCCTCAAAACACCAACATTTATTGCTGGTTTTTTTCTCACTCGAAAAATGGAGAAAATGACTCTCATGTATCTCTTTCTACCCATGTTTTCTCTCATGGCCATGCTTCATATGATGAGATGCACATCCATTATATAGGAATAAAGTGACCCAAGTGTCCAGTTAAAGGTCTTAGAATTCATCATTACATATTATATAAAGAGAAAAACCAGGTCATAAATGACTTGAAACCAAACAATTTGTCCATTTACCATGGTTTTGAAGAGAATTAACGCTCATTCATTAATAGTTTTGAATATGACTAATGCTCATTTGGATCACATTCATTGGAAGAGAAAATAAAATGTCAATTTCATTTTCCCTTTTATTTGCAAAATTTGAAAAAGGAATAAAACTCTTTTTTTTTACAAAATCTGATGTGGTCCAAATTAGTTATACATAAGCCTCTCAAAAGAAGCATAATTTAGCGCATAATATGTGGAAACGTTAAATGCAATTATAAAACGACCAAGTAATGCAAGTCATGGTGGTTCCATGCTAATTAAGGAACAAGGTTCCTTCCAAAGTACCACATAATCAAAGTTTCTTTATACCATGACCCATAATATTGTATATTTATTTAGTGCCTCAAAAATGTTCTTTTAAAACAAAGAATCTAAAAAAATTACCCTTATGATCAACTAGTCCTATCTTACATAGGTCACAACAATAGTCATGCATACTTTAATGAGAGAAATTTGATAGAAATCGGAAATACTTATTGAATTCAAAATTATTATATCATATTACTAATCATATAGTTATCAAATCAAATTAACTAAAAGACCCATCTCTTAGACATGTTGCATAAAGGTCTTTAGAGATAATTCTTTTGTAAGTGAGTCTGTTATGTTATCACTCATATAAATGTGATCAGTTGATAATGTTTGCTTTTGAACTTCTTCTTTTACTGACAGGTATTTCGCATCAATATTCTTAGCATCTTTAATATACATATCGCTCTTCGAAAAGATGACTGCTAGAACATTACCACGATAATCTTCAATAGCTTTGAAACTGGCCCCATAACTCGAAATCCCGAAAGAAAATTTCACATCCAAAATCCATGATTTGAAGCTTCAAAACAAGCTTCGAAATCAACAATTATTATTGATGGTGCAATTACAGTTTGCTTCACACTTTTCCACGACGTGGGTCCTCGACAAGGAGGAAGACATAACCATAAGTGCACTTCCTATTATTAAGACACCATCTAAACTCTATTCAAGACATCCAATCACCCGAAGGTGATTAGTTCTCCTAAATGTGAGCACATATTCTTTGGTTCCTTGTAGGTACCTAAGAACTTCCTTTGCAGCTTTCCAATGATCCTACTCTGGGTTACTTTGATATCTACCAATGTCACAATGACAAAAATAATGTTTCGTTTGGTGCCAACCTGTATGTACTACAAAATACCCACTAATGAAGCATAAGGTCTACTACCTATGTATTCCATTTCCAATTTAATTCTCGAGCATTGAACCAAAGAGAATCTATCTCCATTTTGAAGTGGGACAGAAACTCGATTACAACATTCCAATTTGCACTCCTTCTAAAAATTTACCGATGTGAGTCTTTAGAGACAAACCTAAAATTCCTCGCGATCTATCTCGCTTTATTTTTATCCCGATCATGAAGGATGTCTCACCCACCCATATCTTTCATTTCAGTGTTTTAGAAAGAAATCCCCTGGTGTCATGCAATAATCTAACTTACCACTGGCAATGAGTAAGTCATCCACATAGAGTACCAATAATACAACTTACCTCCACTGATCTTAAGATATTTCACCGATCAACGGTGTTTTCTTTAAATCGGAATGGAAATGGTATCATAAAACTTGATATATTATCATCGAGAAGCATATTTTAAACCATATTGTGACTTCTTTATCATACATGTCATTATTTATTTCCTTTCTTGACAAAATCTTGTATTTTTTACATATTGACCTTTTCCTTTAAACTCCCATTTAGAAAAGCCATTTTCACATTCATTTGGTGCAACTTTTGGTCATGATGAGCCACCAATGCCAAATAATCCTTAATGTGCCTATTTTTGAAATTGGAAACAAAGTCTTAGTATGATCACTGCCTTCTCTTTGATTAAAATCTTTTGCAACAAGTATGGCCTTACGTCATTTTTACCATGCAAGTTGAGTTTGGCCTTGTAGATCCACTAACATTCAACTTGCTTTTGCCCTCTTGGTAAATCAACCAACTCTTTAACATTGTTGTCATACATAGATTTCATTTCCTTATTCATAGCATTGGTCCATCTTGTAGAACCATTAATTTTAATGGTCTTTACATAAGAAATTAGATTATTGATATCCCATATGTTAAATTTATCCTGTTATAAGTAAGTAACTTAATCATTTCCAGTTATTGATCTAATTCCCTATAAGATCCTAAAGGTATTTGTGGTGGTACTTCAATAGGCATATCATTTAGACTCTCTTCATGTGGTAGTTCGGGTTGTATACCATTCAAAAGTTGTTCCTCCTCATTGATTGGGTGTATGACCCATTTAATGTTAGGTACTAAAGGTACAATATTCGGTGTGATATGTGTGAAGAATTTGCACTCCCCTTTTATTTTCACTCCAATGAATTTATCATTTTCAATGAATTTAACATTTCTAGTTTCTATGATTCTAGTTGTTTGATTTGGACAATGGAATGTATAACTCTTTGATATTTAGGATATCCAACAAAATAACAAGTTGTTGTTCATGAATTCCATTTCTTTTCTTTAGGGTTATAAATTCTCACTTTCCAAGGATAACCTTATACACACAAATGTTTCAAATTAGGTTTCCATCCTTTCTATAATTCAAATTGGGTTTTGAAACTTCTTTACTAGAAACACTATATGTAATATGTACCACGGCTAAAAGAGCGTATGCCTATAAAAATGCAGCTAAATTGGTCCTACTTATCATATTTCTAGTCATTTCTATTCGAGTACAATTATGGCACTCAACTACACCATTTTTCCAAGGTAACACCAACATTGTGTATTGAGCGTAAATCCCTAAACTTTCTAGGATTTTTGCAAATGGTCACTGGCATTGCCTTGACTAATCATATCTACCATAAAATTTTCCACCTCTATAAGATCTTATAATTTTCACTTTCTTTCCAAATTATCTCTCAATCTCAGTTACATAATTTTCAATAACGTTTGGTTGATAAAAATTTCCATGCAATAAATACAACTTTCAATATCATGAAAAGTAACCGATAAAAGAGGTATAACATTTTTCCTTACTGGTAGATGGAATGTGAAAAGGTCCACATATGTCTGTATGCATTATCTCAAGTAGTTAGGAGTTTCTTGTGTCTCCTTTCTTTGTATTATTAATATGTTTGCCATTGATACAATTTATGCATACAAAAGTGTCGGCCTAATCCGACCATAGAGAATTCCATCTTTAATGACTCTTTCAATTCTTGCCCCAAACATGTGCCTTATTCTTTTATTTCGTAAATAAACCGATTTCTTGTTATTTTTGTACATTTTGATCCAAAATTTATATAGCCTTACTAATGTTTTATTAAAATTATTTTCAAGATTAAATTGAAATAGATAATTATTAAAAAATCTTAAACCAACTTTAATAGAAATATCTAATAAAACAAAACCATTATTCTTAGAAACAAACTCGAAACAATTTGAAACAAGTCTACAAACATAAACCATATTCCTTGAAATCGGGAGTACAAAATGAGTATCTTTTAATTTTAATTAAAAACTAGAATCTAGAATTAAGAGCAAATGACCAATAGCTTCAATTTGAACCCTTTCTTGGTTTTCCTTACAAAGAAAAGTCTTTATCTTGGTTTGGTATGTGGGTTTCAAGGAAGCCTTATATAGAATTTGAAACATGACACATAGAACCAGAGTCTCTACCTTGTAGAGGAGGGAACAATAATAAGAACTGATTCAAAACTAAAGCCAAAACTTACCTTTGTTTTAAAATCGAGCCTTGCATTTAGGATAATCATTCATAAAGTGCCCATTCTTTTTACAAGAGTGGCACATGTCCTTTATCTTCTTTCCCACTCGAAAGATGATGATGATTAACCATTTTGGGAAGTTTCTCAACTCTTTTTTACATCCTTAGCCTATTTCCTTTTAAAGCAGCTTTGACCATTTGCTTTTTCTTAAAATGGCTATCTTGGAGCTTAATTCTTTCCTCCTCCTCAATAAACAAGCTTACTAGTTCATTCATACTCCACTTGTCTTTTATGATATTATTGTTGAATTGAAAAGCACCGTATTCAGAGTAAAACGAGTTGAGGATGAATTGGATGAGAAAAAACTCATCCATCGACATGTTAAATCTTGCAATTTAAAGGCCAAATTAGACATTTCAATTTGTGATTATTCACTGATAAATGGCCATCAAACCACATAGTGGTCACTTTAGTCGTCCAGCTAATGATTTGTTAGGTTTACTAATTCTATCTTTTATGCTCTACAAAAATTCTTTTTCCTTGTTAGCATAGGGTAGTGATGTCTTGATGCTTGGTGCAATGCGCAATTAAATGAAGCTTAGGGAAAGTTTGTTAGATCTGAGCCACGCATCATGAATGCTCTTTTCAGCATTGGAACTAGACTCTGTTGGTTTAGCTGGCTAATCTAATGCCATGAACAAGTCAATTCAGAATTTTAAGACTGAATATAATTTGTTCGCTCCATTCTAAGAAGCGAGTTCCATTGAGTTTTATCACACTAGCGAAAGATATAAATTTCACATAACCAAAAGATATGAAAAAATTAAACATTGATCGATTAATAACTTTAATGTGGCTTTTATTCATATAATTATTTAATGAATATCAACTAAATTTGTATTATTCCTAGAAAATGATTATATTTTCCCTAAATGTCGAATGATCAAGTGTTTAACACAAGTTATTATTCATTAGATTTGAATATCTACTATATTTGTTTTATATATAATCACATAATAAGCAATGGAACCACCAAATGTGACTGCGAGTTCTCAATTATATACGATTACTGTAGTAATTTCCTTTGGTTTAGCATAATAATCAACAATCGTAAATCCTAAATTTCTGTGAAATGTCCAAAAATGACTTGAAGTAAGGATCAATAAGTAAAATATAAACTTTTTTTCTTTTATTTACTCTAATTAATTTGCAATTGTACTTTTCTTTGATTTAATGATCATTAGTGTTAAGACTCAAAAATGTTATGTGAATGGCTAGCATGAACCCGATATGCTACCCCCAAAATTGATTTGTTCAAAATCAAACCGAACTTTCATTATTTATAGTAAGACTACCCATTTAACCCAAAAAACTCCTAGAATTCAAAATTATTTCTTTTCATATTATATATCTGATAACTAATCCTTGGAGTTTTTGTTCAAAAACTATTCTACCTTAAACGGAACTAAAATATTATTATACATGTTTTTGGCAAGTATACCACAGTCTTGGAATTAACTTAGATAAGAGAAATTGGACTACTAAATGATCAAGGAATGAGACAACAAGTTTGGAAGATGTCAAGATTGAAGAAATAAAAGATCTAGGCAAGTTATAGAAAGGCAAAATGGTTTGGCATCGATATGATCAGGTAGGCACTTACATGATCAAGTTGGCATCGACATGTTTTGTACCGACGTGACTTGGTCAACATGATTTGGGAACCATCAAGAATAGTAAATGGAAGGAGTGCACCAAATTTGACTAAGCTTTGGATAACAAGAAAAGGTTAGTATCGACATGATTTTAGATCTTGATTTGGCTTCTTTAGAGGCATGAGACTCGAGCTATGAAGAAAAAATAAATTTTCGTTACACCAAATCAAGTCGGCACCGACATGATCATGTCGGCACCGACATGATTATCCACTTTGATTCTCTATCTTAGGAAATGTGCACGATGACCAATTCTTCATTCTAGAACTTTTGATATCCAAAAGGTAATTTGTGCAAACCCAGAATGGAGAAATTCATGCAAGATCTCAACTATAAATAGTAATCTATTTCAACTAAAAAGGAAATCTACCTTATTTTCCTTCTACCTCATAAGACCTAGAATTTTTGAAGATGAAGAGGCCTATTACAAGAGATATTGATGGACCAAGTCAACCAGAGCATGGTGGCAGCCAGGAGGTGTCCTCTATTTTGAATCTCGTTCCATTTATGTGACTAAATAGGAGATTAAAGGAATGATGACAAGGATGCTAGAGAGATTAATGGCTCGGTAAGAGGAGTTAATGAATGGAATCTTCCAAAGGATGAAATAGCAAAGAAAAGATAGAGCGGCTAGAAATCTGAAATGGAGACTAGAAGGCTAAGGAGACGCACAAGGAAATGAAGTGGAATAAGCTAGAATCAACCCCTTATCACATCAACAGGTCGGTACTAAGAGATCAAAATAGGTCAATACCGACATGGTTGGACAGGGGGAATTGTCAATTTGAATGTTGAGCATGAAAGGACACGTCAGATAAATGAGGTCGGGCCTCGAAATCAAGATCAAAATGCAAACTTGCAACTGTATGGATTTGAGCAAGAATTTCATAATAGGAACAGGGTACATGAAGAAGATTTGAATCAAAGGCATGATGAGCTCTAGAGATTTTGACAAAATCCATACGATAGAAATGCTAATATGAAGAGGCAGGTTCTTTGAGATAGAGCTGTAACAACCCCCTCAGAACAAGCCTAACTTTTGACCCAGAAAGGCTCATCGAAACTTTGATCCATTCTAAGGTTAGCTGTTAGTTAGAAAATGAAGTAGCAGTACAGAGTAATAACAATTCTTTAGGAACTCATAGTGGACGGAATAAAATATAATAGCAAATTGTACTTATTTATTTCAAAACCATTTGCAATGTCATAATACAAAACATCATCAAACTGTGAAGTAAAATATGTTATATCTTTTATCCAAAATAAATGGGTACAACAAAAAACATCATAAAAGATAATAGTAGTTGCCACAAGCTTAAGCCACTCCACCTCTAAGCATTGTCATCATCTTCACTCCGTCTTTAACCTGTGTGGTAATGAGGAAGGAGTCAGAACAATAAATTTTTGGTGAATAAAAACCTCGAGTCTTACCATTTCAGTACTTGGACAGTACATTTTAAAATAAAAATATGTCTCACATACATAAAACCGTTTAATACTTCTTATAAGGAAAGGAGGCATATCCACAATAAACCACTTAATACCTTCCATTCCCAAAGCAGGTTTCTAAATATTATAACAAAAATCCCACATCATAAATATTTTAAAATGTGAGAGATGGTAACCAAGCCACTTAATAACTTTTAATGGAAAATAGGTAGACTCTGGTCATTTAATACATCAATTGAGGCATACCCATTCATTTAATACCTGCACCCAAAGCGGACACCTCAAATGTGACTATTTAGCTGACATCACATTGGAACTCTTAAATCACTTAATACTTTTTTGTGAAAAATGGACCTTAAATTAGTCGCTTAATGCCTTATCCTGAAGCGGACCCCTGTCGAGATACCACCTATCGTGCCTAATAACCAGCCCATTGGCCATTTAATACTTCATTTGGTAAAAAGATACGGGCCCTCAAACAACCACTTAATACATCAAGACCCTAAAGCAGGCCCTTCGTACTATGACCCTTACTCATAATGATGTGTCACATTAGTCCGACTATCCATGGAAACTGGTAGCCAGATTAGTTGGTAGATTTACCCTATAGAATTGGGGAAAAACCTCGCATCATCACAAACATTTATCATAGGAGATGTCTCACATTAGTACAAAGTGTACACAACTGCAGGTAGCCTCAAAGTGAAGGGCAGACTTCTAACGTGCAACTCTACTGACCTTGCGTCCCTATAACTTAGCCAAAATTTGAATATTCTCCATATATATAATACTCATCTCACCGTTTCATAATTAAGGCCTTATAAGGAATCTTCCTTGGTGCACCTTAAAATATCAATTACCTTCCTAAAGAGGAAAATTAATGATAACCACTACCTAATTAACCATGCAATTATATGTTATTATTATACGTTTATTACCCTAATAGAAATAAATATATATTCGGGCCTAACCAATTCTACCATGCGGTTTATACGCCTTAAATTAGCATTAAATGTTAATTCTTTTAACCATAATACTAATGAAAGTCCTTTCCTTCAAAGTACCAAGATTTTAATCTCCATAACAATAGATTCTAATATTCATAACAAGGATGAAATATCCATAACCAAAACTGCAATAAATAGAATTATAAATAGAAATAAAAACCTAATTTATTACATCAAATCAATGGAATATCCTTAACAATATGAATTACAATCCTAGTTTCATATTCTATTCATCTCCTCTTTTCAGAGAGAAAAATGGGGGAATTTGTGTGGAATAAGTGGTGTAAACTACGAATAGAATTCATACTCTAAACCCTTATTTCATTATCGAAAACTCACAATTTGAATCAAAGAAGGAGGAGAAAAGGAGTAGACTATGAAATATCAAAAATCACGTAAACAATATAAATTCCATCAAATTAACATAATAATTGAGAATCTCCATCTAGAATTGACATTAAGAAATAAAAAGTAATTTTAGAGGATTTTATCTATTTTGTTTTCGCAATCCCAAAATCTCTAAGGCATATTCAAATACATAGATATATACTATCAATTACTGAAAAGGAAATACTAAGGTTTCCACCACAGATTATCCTTAGCTCTTCTCATATGGATTTCAACACTAAAGTAAATCTTTTCCAAATCTCCTTCTTTTGATAGACACACACACCGAAGGATGGGTATACATATAATTTTGTTAGATTCAGAGAGGTTGGAGGAGAAGAGTATAGATGAAAAGAATAATTAGAGACAGATCACAATCTTCACCTGAATCCTTAATAGAATTTCTGAATCGAACTAAAGAGAGAAAATGGCAGAGTTTCGTGGAGTTCCCAAATATTTATGAATAAAAAGTGGAGAGGATAGGTTCCTATTTATAGGTTTTGAAATGCACCAAAACCGCAAGTTGGAGTTCGATGAAAAATGGATAAATCTAGAGTGTTTGAATGTTGAAAAACCCTAGTCACCACCTTGACTGGGGGTCGACCACACCTCATAGATCGGTCGACTGCTTAGGGTCGGAGGTGTCAACCTCTTCACTTATTCGGGGCGTGCTGATTTGTTTCTGTTGATCGTTTATGTTATTCCCTAATTAAGTTTTAATGTTAATTGTTTTACTTAATGGTTACTTAACCCCTAAGTGAACCTACAGTGAATTTTTGAAATTCAAAACCCAAAATTTACATGCTCGTTTGAATTTAAATTCAAACTAAATTAACTTAAATTTGAAAACTTCAAATACTCATAATTTCTTCGTTTGAGCTTCATTTTCAGCATATTATATATGGAAATTGTTAACAAAAAATGAATCAACACCCTTCATTACTTATCCGCCCCTTTCTCAGTTACTTCCATTCCCATTCTCTCTTCCTTTCTAGCTAACCAATGACCTAAATCATTTTTCCTCTAACCTAAAATGTTATATCTCTAAAAGTAAAAAAGAAGCTTCCTCTTTTGTTGTTGTACCGTCAATTTAAGGATCTGAATTTCATGCATACTCATTTCAACCCAATTAGAATTATTTTCCTCAAATCAAACCAACGACTCTACTTCCTAAACCCTACCTTCCCCAATTTTAGTTCAGCGATAACCCAACTTCTCCAGGGGCCAACTTTCTTTCTGAATTCAACCCTTGGCCGATCTCACTGATTTCGACGAATCCAACCTCTTTGTATCACAACCGTTTTTGTATCTATATATGGATGTTACTTTTAACCTGAAATATATATGGAAATGATGAGCTTGATTATTTCGATAAGGTTGATATTTATCTTCTCCTTTCTTAGGTTAAATAAATGGAAAGATTGGTCATAAATTCTTCTTTATGATTTATAATTTCTGGATTTCAGATATCCATGGTGATTTTTGTATTTGCATGTCTGGTGTATTTTATGTTTCCAGTAAATTTATATGCTAACCAAGTAGGATGTTATGATCTACTTTTGGAAAATTAATTTAATTGTGTTTAGATTACTTTATTAAGTTTTTCTCAAAGAAAAATTACTGTTTGCTTACGTGCTTAACTACGTCATGCCTGCTATATTTCATCTTAGTCGTAATGTCTTCTTTCAAATTTAATTTTCTATACAAGAAGAAAATATGTTTTCATTTTACTGGCACCACAAAAAATTCATAAATACTTTGATATACATGGCATTTCTGAATCTGTGCATTGATTTTTTTCTAACAACATAAAAAGGCCGTGGATTCTTTTTTGTATTTGTTATAGGTAAATTTCGAATAATATATCGAGAACTGTTAAGTGGATTTATGTTATTCCTCAAATATGCTTATATTATTATAGGACTTGATTTTGACTTTAGGTTTGCTCCTTTATAACGGCGATGACTTGGAATTTTAGGCAATATCAATTTAATAATCTGTATTAATAATTAAATTGATTTGACGATTTTCTTTTATAATTTTAATTTAAATAGGAAAGTTTACTCTTTTAAAAGCAAATAAATATTTAATTGGTAAATTTTATCTTTTAAAAACTAGTAAAATATTTTCTATTTATATTGTATATATATATATATATATATATATTTGTATATATTGTAGATAGAAAAGCTTTGGTTTAAAATTTAACAAATAAAACATGTTTTCAAATTGTAATATATTTTGGTAATTTGGAAATAATGATTAAAATTAATACAAAACTTTTCAAAGCTATTTAAAAGTAATTATATAGTTTTAAAATATTTAAGGTAAATTTTTAATTGTTTAAAATATCTTTTAGCTTAAGTTTAAATATAAATAAAATTAACAAAAAGGTTTGTTTTATTTTCTTTTTAAATATTGCTTGACAAATATGATACATTAATTCATTTTAGTAAAATAAGAAATTTATAAATAATGTGATAATCTCTTTTTATTTTATTTTTAAAATTAACAAATTCGTTATTTTCAAACAATAATTATAATGTGTTGTTTTTATATATAGATATAAATAGATTTTAAAGAAAATAGAATTGTTATTTTCAAATTAATGTGTTGTTATATATATGTATATATATAACTTGACTTTAAATTGGATTTTTTAAATTTAATTTGAATTTGAAATTGGATTTAAATTTGAAATTCAAAGATAGATATTTTAAAAATATTTTGGATTTAAAATATATGTGTAAGCTTTTATTTATATAATTATTTTTATAATATTCTCTTGAAAAGAATTCATATATATATTTAGATAAGTGTTTATAAATTTATAAAAGTAAGTATAAAAGCTTTTTATTAAATTTAAAATAAATAAAATTACTTATGTGACAAATGTAAATATATTAGGCTTAATTCTAACAAGTGTTAACTAATTAACAATACTATATGACTAACGAGATACCTTTTGTTTTCAAAGGATTTTCAAAGTTTAGCAACTTTAACCCGTTTACTCACACCAGATCCATGTTCGATCCGGAGTTTATTTTCTGTTTTATTAAACTCATGGGTACTCAAATTTTTATGAGTAGCCAAGGAATTCAGGTTAGCTTGACATTCTGGAAGAGATATGGAACAGGAGGCTTCAGCGTTTGTAGAGATATAGTGTTTCCGCTGTATTGGTATCTTTGTGTTGTATTGTGTTGTAATGACTAGACAGGTGTTTATAACTGTCTAGTATGTGTTGTATAAGCTGTGTACCTCTGATAGATGTTGTATACTATGTAATACTTATGTGATTAATATAATTTATTCGTTCTGCTGTTGAGATTTTGATGTAGTTTCATTCTTTCTTCTCTATCTTTTCTCTTTTCTATCCCTTTCTTTCTTAATAATGATGCGTCTTTCTGTGAGATGTAAGGCGGGTCGTTACAGTTGGTATCAAAGTGCTAGTTTGCATGAATACCTAGGCTTTGGAGTGATTTCTTCCTTGAGAGAGCATACTTTTTTGTGTGTGTGTGTGTGTGTGTATTTCTACCTATTTGTTGGGTTACCTGTTTGGATTTTCCAACATAAGTTCGAGAGGTGGGAAGGATAGTGTTGTGTGTAGCACGACTACGAATAGAAGAAGTCTAAGTGTTGAGGTTGGAGGAGTATCTGTCGAGACTGTAGACCCAATACCATCTCGAGTGAGCTTTGCAGCATGGTGTAAGGATTTCACCAATCTTTGAAGGAAACCTGTTAAGGTTCAGAGTCCATCATTCAAGTATAAGTTTGATCGCGCTCATATGAGTGGATTTTCGAGAGTTTGGATCTTTCGGTTAAGCAGAAGAGAGTGATGATATCTTGGTAATTTTAGGAAGGAGCAACTGCATGATGAGACGCACTGACTATGGATGTTTCTGAAAATGTTTCTTTTGGAGCAAGTTTAAGGAAGTGTGTATGCATCGGTGATGAGACTGGGTTCAGCAGGGTGCTTGTGTTTGGTTTGAGGCCTGAGTTTCTTGAAGAGATGTCTGCCCATCTCTAGGCTCTATGTAGGATTGGATGATATGGCTTTGAGTTTCGAAGAGCTCTTGGATAAGAAGTCTTTGGCATCAGTAGCAGCAGTGCAGCTCGGAGGTGTTCTGTGTGCCGACAAGAAGGTTATATGGCTTAGCATTTTTTGAGGTGGAGGTCAGAAGCAACAGAATGGATCCGTTTCTTCGATGAATTGGCTAGTTAAGTATAAGCTGTTCTGATTGGTAAAGAGAGAACAGTTTCTTTGGATATTAGTCTAGGTTGATTGCAAAAGTGACTTGCGATGGTTGAGTGTTCTCTTGGGTAATCTTTTGCTTAGGATCGGGGCATCTCTAGGGAATGTAGGAGCTTTCAGAGTTATCAGATATTTTTTACGGATGTCTTCGTAGATGTCAGAGGTTTGCCTTAGCATTTGGAGATTGTGTTTTTGTATCGACTAGAATTCCAAGGGTGATACCGGTGGTTCCGCTAGTTGAAGGATGGTTCCTAGAGAGAGATTGGTGAAGCAGCTCAGGTTTTCATGGTACTTCTGAGTTTTCTTTTATGGTTCTGTTGAATCATGTCTTCTGGGAAGTGTTGGACAAGTTTGTGCTCGCGTTCATCATCGGCATTCTCTTCTACTCCAGAACGGAGTTGTGCGGTGGAAGTGAGGTAGCAGCTGTTCTAGATTGGAAGCAACCCTAGACTCCTTGGAAGTTTACAGTGTGTTGGATTAGAGGGTTTCTACAGGTAGTTTTCAGGATCTGAAGGCAAGTTTGGCGAGTGCTCCTGTTTTGTCTTTTCTGGTTAGGAGAAGTAAGTTTGATGTCTTTTGATGATTGTGGAGTAGAGTTTGTGTTCTTGATTTTGGTTGATCGTGAGAGGATCATTTTGTTGGGTGGTTTTTGGTCCAGTTTGTTTCAAGAAGCATCATCGGAGGTTGAGCTGATGAGGAAGGACGAAGGTAGCCCAGGATCGTCAGAAGAGTTTTGTGGATAAGAGACGGAGGAATTGTGATTTTGAAGTTGGAGATTTGATTTTGGACAAGTTTTTGTCCTATCAAAGGGGCTATCATATTTGGTAAGACTACAAAGCTAGCTCCGATATATATTGGATCTTTCTGTGTTCTGGTAAGGATAAGTGTTTGGTCTTTAGGGTTGAATTGCCAGTTTAGATGACTGGGATTCAATGTATTTCACGTATCTCTAAGGAAGTACGTGTATGATCCATCACTGGTTTTAGAATCTGCAGTTCTGGGGTTTTTTGTAGTTGACCAAGACTTGACTGTGGTCTGATATCCTGTTCAGATTATAGATCTAGATGAGTAGGAGCTCTGTAGCTTAGTAGTATAGATTGTTTGGATTCTGTAGAGCGAGTATGCCGGTGTTTATACCTAGGAAACTCTAGATAGTGTTAGGAAGGTCTATGCTGATTTGTGTCAGGATCATTAGATTCGTTTGATTGAGTGAATTGGTTTTTATGGTTGTTAGCATATGGTTGATAACATATGCGTGTGGTTTAAAATTAAAATCTTTGATGGGTTATTAAATTACCTTTGCTTTTAAATATCGAAGATAAAATTCTTTTAAGGGGGAGGAATGTGATGACCCGGAATTTTGGGTAATATCAATTCAATAATCTATATTAATAATTAAATTGATTTGATGATTTTCTTTTATAATTTTAATTTAAGTTGGCAAATTTCTTCTTTTAAAAGCAAATAAATATTTAGTTGGTAAATTTTATCTTTTAAAAGCTAATAAAATATTTTCTATTTATAATGTATATATATTTGTATATATTGTAGATAGAAAAACTTTGGTTCAAAATTTAACAAATAAAACATGTTTTCAAATTCTAATATATTTTGGTAATTTGGAAATAATGATTAAATTAATATAAAACTTTTCAAAACTATATAAAAGTAATTATATAGTTTAAAAATATTTAAGGTAAATGCTTAATTGTTTAAAATATCTTTTAACTTAAGTTTAAATATAAATAAAATTAGCAAAATGGTTTGTTTTATTTTATTTTTAAATATTGCTTGATAAATATGATACATTAATTCATTTTATTAATATAAGAAATTTATAAATAATGTGATAATCTCTTTTTATTTTTATTTTTTAAATTGAAAAATTTGTTATTTTCAAACAATAATTATAATGTGTTGTTTTTATATATAGATATAAATAGATTTTAAAGAAAATAGAATTGTTATTTTCAAATTAATGTTTTGTTATATATATGTGTATATATATAACTTGACTTTAAATTGGATTTTTTTTTAAAATTTAATTTGAATTTGAAATTGGATTTAAATTTGAAATTCAAAGATAGATATTTTAAAAATATTTTGGATTTAAAATATATGTATAAGCTTTTATTTATATAATTAGTTTTATAACATTCTCTTTAAAATAATTCATATATATATATATATATTTAGATAAGTGTTTATAAATTTATAAAAGTAAGTATAAAAGCTTTTTATTTACATTTAAAATAAATAAAATTACTTATGTGACAAATGTAAATACATTAGGCTTAATGTATACAAGTGTTAACTAATTAACAATACTATATGACAAATGTTGAGTTTTTTTACAAGTGTCATTTTAAATTTAATTTTTTCTTTATTTTTAATAAACCACATTTTAACTTATAAAAACATGTTTTCTCACCTTCATTTCTTTTTCTATATTTCTAAAATCATAAGCTAACTGAAACTCAAACCATTACTAAAAAACAATCTGAAAATCAATCCTTCCACAAACCAAAAACAAATCAAATTCAACAACCTGTAAAATCATTTTCAAGAATCAAAACAACTCAAAGCCAGTACACTTTCTTCAATCTGAAAACAAAGCCTGCCTCTTTTTCAAACCTGAGAGAAATGAAGCAAGCAAACCTGAGATCTAAATAACAAGCATTCCAGTTTCAAATCAAAGAAGCATTCAAGTTTTAAAGTTTTCTAAAGCAATGGCATTCAAGTTCTTTTTTCAAATTCCAGATTAAAAATTAAATCTGGTGCCCTATTCATCTTTGAATCTGCGAGTAAACCTAAATTTTAAAAACATCTTAAATCTGTGAGCATAACTAGATATTTGTGATGTATTGTGTAGGAATATGGCTGCTTAGGTATGTATGTAGGAATGCATATATGTATATGTATGATGTGCTGTGTATAAACCTGGGATGCATGCCTGTAAATGTTGATTCTTCTCTTTGTTTTGAATTAACAGGCTAGATAACAAGTACAAAAACAAAAGTCTTTCTTCCCAATCTATATCTAGCTACGATCATTAAATAGAAAAAGATTTTTACAATGTAAATTTTTTTTTGAAATAGAATCCAGGTGAAATTATTTAGTTTGTAGTTCAAAAAATAAGTTTTTACAGTAAGAACAAATTTAATCAGAAAAACCAAATGTTTCAATTCCCTGAATTGAGTTCATAATTTGATTTATTATTGCAAATTATGATTGTGGAGATGAAAATTTTGATTTTTAATTTGGAATTAATTAAGATTTTCTTAGTTGAACGTTTTCGATATTTTGGTCGATTGCCGATGATCGGCTTCGAAGTATGTAACGAGGTTTGGTCTAGAGGACGCGGAGTGCCGGGGATCGAGGGAAAAATAGTATGGGATTTTTCTAATGGCCGGAGTTGGGTGACTAAGGTGATCTCGGGTTTTGACTAGAGTTTATGTCGTTGTGATATTTGAGGTGATTGTGGGTTCGAATGTGCATCGAACTGATCGCGTGAGTGGAAGCGATGCTTGGATTAGAGATGCAGCTATCGACAGGGTGGCAGAATTTTAGGTGTCGAATTCGTCGGCGACGAAGTGATTGTTGATCGAGTGTTTGTTCCAGATTTTCGATCGAGTGATGATATTTCGATTTGCTTTTGAATTTTGAATTTTGATTTCTGGGTTGACGCGTTGACTGTCGAGGTCGTGGGTAGTTTGGTAAAGACCAATTAGACGGTCGGAAAGGCAGTTCGGTGCCTTGCACGTGCATGGTGCACGTTTAAATTTTGACAGAGTTAAGGACGGGGAAGAAGGCTCTGTCGCGGGTCGAACTCGAAGAGATGATCGGGTTTTTGCTTGGTTTTTTCTGAGTGTGTCTCGGGTTGTATTTGTTAGTAACCAGATTTGAAAGTTTTAAAGAAAATGTACAGGCTTATGAAGAGCAAAGGTTTTTAACAAATTTTAAAGTTTTAAATAATTTAGTTTTATAAAGAAATGTTTAGCTAAGTTTAAAGTATGTTTTAAATACATATGTTTATAAGTAAATTATTTAACAAGTTTTTAATTATGCATAATAAACCCAATTTTCAAAAGATTATCAAGTTGTAATCAATAGAAATGTTTAAATCAATTTTAAATTATCAAGGAGAATGATCAAGTTATTAAGGGTTAATTAAATGAAGGTTTCAAAGTATGTATCATTATTCAATTTTTCAATATAAAAGTTAAGTGATTTAAAATTTGTTTCTTCTAAAATAATTATATCTTGGGTTAAGTTTATAAATTAATTTCTAAATGTTTCAAATATGATTTAATAAGGTTATTAGGATATAATTAAAGTAAGGGTATTTAACCTCAGTGATCAAGAATTCTAAAATGATTTTTTATATGTATAAATTAATTTTTTCCCAAGCATTCAATTTAAGACAAATAAGTGATTAATTAAGGCAGGCGTTTATCTTAATTAATTATGGTCTTCTTAACAAAATATTTTGTATAATTACTTAATTAACTAAGATGATTAATGTAAATTAATTTAAGATAATTAATTGATTTTTTAAAGATAGTTAATTACTTGATTAATTAAGGGTTAATTAATCTAAGTAATTAAAGGAAATTAATTAAGGAGGATGAATTAATGGAAGTAATTAAAGGGATTAATTACTCAATGTAATTAACCAAATTAATGTGATTAGTTTAAGTTAATTAATTAGTTTAATTAATTTAAGATAATCATTGGATGATGGGTTACGCATAATTACTTAATGTAATTTATATAGTGTAATTACTTAGTGAAGTAACTGATGTGTAATTACTGGATATAATTAATTGAAGAATGGAAGTAATTTTGGGTTAATTACTTTGTGTAATTAATAAGGAGGATAATTACTTAGTGGAAGTAATTAATAATTAATTACTCAATGTAATTAATTTAAGAATTAATAAATAAATTTATTAGAAGTTAATTAAGTAATGTAATTAATTAAGAGTGGTTAATTACTAAATATGGTTAATCAAGGTTGATTAATGAATGTGATTAATTAAAGATTAATTATCAAATGTGATTAATTAGAAATATAATTAAAAAAATTAATTAGGGATCATTAATTAATATAATTAAAGAAGTAATTAAGGGTTGATTAATTAAGGGATAAGTAATCAATATAAGTGATTATAGGATAATTAATTATTGTAATTAATTAAGGATTAATGTAATTAATTATAGTTAATTAATTAATGAAATAATTAAAGGGTAATTACTGTGAATAGTTAAGGATGATTAATTTGTGTAATTAATTAAGGGTTAATTACTTAATGTAATTAAAGGATAATTAATCAAGGATGATTAATTAAGATGACAATTAATTAATTGGTTTTTAATTAATTAATATTAAAATAAGTAGGATTTACAAGTAATTAAGTAATTAATTTAATTTATTAGTGGTTAATTAAATTTATTAGGGATGGTGTGGCTAATTAATCTCTGCTTATGGATGATTGAATGATGTTAAATGCCTTGGATTATGTGACATCTCTGATATGTGTTGCTTTGTGATATGAGATGTTTGTTTGAATGGTGATAATATGGATTATTTATCTGTGAATATGTGAATTACTATCTGTGTGAATATAGATAATAAATTGAACTGTTAAACCTTTAACCACTTGGACATTAAAACGGCATTTTCGATTTCGGTGAGTCCGGGATCAGATTTCTAGATTTGGATATCCGAAAACCACATCGATCCAATTAAACTTTAGGTCGTGAAATCTCAAGTAAAGATGAAGACTCGAAGTGTAAGAACTATTTTTCGTTAAAAAATCTGAGGGTGATTCCAATATGAGTTTAACGGAGGTAGTACTTTCAGATTCGAGATGAAGATTCAGAGTGCAAGGGTTATTGTCGTTAACTCCGAGGGTGATTCCAAAATGAGTGTAAGGAGATAATGCCTTCGGTTTCGTTCGAACCCGAAACGAACTTGTATGGATTGAATGCTTTCAGAACATCGTCATTGGTGGATGATGAGCATTCTAAGATAGATGTGTTCTATAAAGGTAATCGTAGCCTCAAGCCTCATTAACCGGGAATGGCTAAAACAGGGGAGGGGCAGCAGGGCTAAGTGAGTCGCGCTCAAGTAGGACAAGATTTTCCCCTGTCTAGAGGTCCCTTTTTATTCGGCTGTGTGGGCAGTTGGAATTGCGCACCAACTGCGGGGTTGTCTGGTTTGGAACTATCCAGTAAAGGATGGTTCCGCCCTTGTGTTGCAGGGGATTTAGGGTGGATTCTCATTACAGTGATCTAGGCCACGTACTATGACAGGCAGTACCCCAGCCCTGCTATTGTATGAAATCCAATCTCCAATAAGTGCCGTACGTTTTAGTTGTGTCCAACTATGTTAGAATGTGAGATGTAAGCATTCCAGCTATTTCTGTATTTTACTTAAAAACCTAGACCCTATAATATCATTGGATTTTCTATCAAATGTTTTGGTTATCGTAAGGTAAAAACTTTTCCGTGTTTATGTGCAGGAAGTCTTACGATATACCTTTTGTTTTCAATGGCTTTACAAAGTTAAGCAACTTTAGCCCGTTTACTCACACCAGACCCATGTTTGACCTGGAGTTTATTTTCTATTTTATTAAACTCTTGGGTACTCAAATTTTTACGAGTAGCCAAGGGATTCAGGTCAGCTTGATATTCTGGAGGAGATATGGAGTAGGAGGCTTCAGCGTTTGTAAAGATATAGTGTTTCCAATGTATTGGTATCTTTGTGTTGTATTGTATTGTAATGACTAGACAGGTGTTTATAACTGTCTAGTATGTGTTGTATAAGCTGTGTAACTCTGATAGATGTTCTATACTCTGTAATATTTATGTGATTAATATAATTTTTTCGTTCCGCTGTGGAGATTCTAATGTTGTTTCGTTCTTTCTTCTCTATCTTTTCTCTTTTCTATCCCTTTCTTTCTTAATAATGATGCGTCTTTCTGTGAGATGTAAGGCGGGTCGTTACAATAACCATGGAGAATCCTAAATTCTAACCTTTTGGTTAGACATATGTCATACATAAGTGGAATTGAAACTTTAAGTTTGATTTTATTTATTCTTGATTTTGATTAGTCATATGGCTGTCATTAAAGAGCATTCGGTTCCTTCCATAATTGGAAATCCTTTTCTTTTAATTACAAGATGTAACATTGTTTTGATTTTTTAGAAATTTCCATGTACATTTGTTAATTACTTTTTTTTGTCTGTAGATTTTTCAATAAATCATTTATTTGTTAATTATGCTTTACATCTTTTCATAAATATAGGATTTATGCTCATAAAATCATCTCTTTTCTTTTTTTGGTCTGTTGGAAACCTAATTCAAACTCGTCTCTCTTATATGATAATCAATTATAGCAAGGCATGAGTCAATTTCAACCTAAACGACATTATAAATCAAAGACATCAACTTTTATTTTATGATCTTACACATAATTCTACAACTAGAGTTACATTCGTATGATATTTACCTTTTTCAAACAACTAGAGTTTAGAAAAATATTAAAACTTTTCTTAGGCAAACCAAATCCTATAAAACTACTCTCACTGTGTCGATCGCATAGGTTTATATATTTCCATAACGTTTGCAATTATTTAAAGCTGTGCAAAAGTTTATGAACTAAGGAGTTATATCACTTTTTAAGCACGATGTGCATGTCATATGATATTTTAATATTGTTTATATTATAATTGTAAAGCCTGGACTTTATTAGCAAGTTGAAAAGTTTTGATGAAATCAACATAATATTTTCAACTATCAAAAGATGAGCCCGTAGAAAAAGTTTTGAAAAAACATTTCCTATTTATGAACTTCCCCATAACTATATATTTTACGTATCATGTAATTATGTGCAAAAACCAGACTACAGACTTAAAGCCTTTGAAACGAGTCTTAACACATTTTATTTGTATGTGTCGATAAATACGTGTTTGAAGACAGTAAAATAAATCCATTTATTTCTATATAGGTTCTCAATGGTTTATGTTTGCATGTTCTATCATAAAAAGGCATCCAATTTGTACAAAAAACCGTTATTTGCATGGAAAGAAACATACAGATTGTGCAAAACAACTATAGAACCCAGTGGTTTAATTGTACATGCACTTAAGAGACATCATACATCAGTTATGAACGTGTATTTTTCCCTTACATTTCATGCATGCATTAAAGGTAGAATCACACAGTAAAGTCTACACCTTCTATTTTCTCTCAAATTATGCCTACTTATCTCTCTTTGGTTTCACAAAGAAAAAAAAGAATTCACAAAGTGATGATTTAACTGTAGTTCATTTTCTGTTGTTTGTCTTTATCCTATTCCCCTTTGGATGATTGTGAAAGTGAATATGGAACCCTAATCTTTGATTTTGTACAAGTGATTTTTGGTTTACTGATTCTTTTCAAAAGGATCGAACTTCAGTTCTATTCAATTATATCCCCTCTTGGTTTGGGTGGATATGAACTTATATTCAATGTTCTTCGTTGCTTGTTCTGTTAATCATCAAATTTTATTGAATTATGCTATGCTTTATATAAGAAATTCATGTAACATGATTTATATGCATTAAGTATCATCGGTCTTTTTAGTTTATTATGTTGTGAGTTAAGATCTTAATTGATACTTTATTTGGTTCTTATCTGTTCTATAATTTTCAATTTGCGGCTATATAAAGATATATGTACATGTTGGGAGTGTTAGCATTTATGGCAAGAAATATAAACCTATTTTTAATTAGAAGACATATAAGTAGCATTTATGTTAGTTTCCATTTGTTTCAATTTCATGGATTTGTTTTATATTTTATTCACGTGTACCCATACTTTATTCAACTAAATTTGAAATGGTGTTGCAATTTTATTTTTTTGTATTCACTCAATCCTATGCAGAATAATTTCTACTCTAATCGTATGGTGAATTATGAGATCGACTTCTTATTGGGATTGAGTAGTATAACTATGAAGTTTTATTATTTAATATGTTCTAAATAACTTAGGTATCAGTTTGCAAGATATAATTTAAAAAATGTGCTTTATGTTGTGACTGCAGATCAAATCCTAGGGACTTATTGTTTTTTTATATTAATAGCTAGCGTTGTTTGGGACCTTTAACTTGAAATGCAGGGTATATAGCATTTGGATCTTAATTATGAAAAGAAACGTGAAGGTATATGTTTCTATCTTACAACTTTAAATAACTTTGACTTTTAGTTATCTCCGTAATCTTCATATTTAATTCATTTTCCATAATTTAATTACTACATATTGGTCTCCGTGTTTAAAATCCTACGAAGTGGATCTTAACTACCATGTGTTTGCTTCGTTTAGGCAGCAAGGATGGTTTCATGGATATTTTATACGAATATATCTTTGTACCTTGATCACTTTCTTGGAAATAATGGATTCACGGATCTACTTTGTTGCATAAACCTTAACTGATTCAGTTATTTCAAAAAATATGGTGCAATTATGGCTATAAATCTATCTCCTTAGAGCTATACTAATATTTCTAGAGTTCGTTATCACAGTATTATTATGCACATAAACAAATAGAAAGTCAGCGATAATTATAAAAAATACAGTCATGCGACACAGATATCTGCATATTGGTTGCGTTGTGTTTTACAAATCCTTTTTATGATCTTAAGTGGTTTCAAACTTTCCACCTTTATTGACATTTTGAATTTATTGGTTATGCCAATGATTATATGGATTGAGCTATATTTCATTTATTATTGGAGAATTTATTTCGCGTTTCATTGATTTTGGTGGTGCACGATTTAATCTTTTGTTGAAGACCTTAATATCTACCAAAGTTACTTTTTACTTAATTTGATATTGTATTATAACAACGCAGGAGATACAATAATCCATATGATTTATAAGACAATGCTCCGATAACTAAAGGTCAATGCACAAATCTCTAAAACGGTAAAGTGAGTTATGTTTGAATAGATAGGTTTCACTTGATTAGAATCGTTAGATGCATATAAAAAAAATAGGGATTGTCTTTTTTTCTTTACCATAGAGGTGTATATCTTAGGACATCATCACCATCTTCTCGAAAGTTATCTTCGTTAATAAGGTTTAGATGTGTGTGCTACTAAAATTATATCGTATATCTGTCTAAAGTAGTGAAAATCTACTTGAAACTTTAGGAAAAAACCTTTGGTCCTAGCTAAATTGGTACCGACATGTTCGTAAATAAATTTTGTTTACTGAAATGATTCAAAGTGAGATGATGTGTTACGTTGGATTTTAGATCATTATACATACTTCTTCTACCAACAATTTTGTAAATAATATTGCATAACGGCAATTCAAACATTCAATAGATTTTCACGATTAAATAAATGTTATTGTTAACGCTGCTTGAAAATTTTCTTATTATCTTACAACTTTATGAATTGTCAACATTAGTTTAGCCATCGGTTTTTTGATATGAAATAATTATGAAGATGGAAGTTTAGCGACAAGCCACGATGTTGCTATAATTTAATAGTGGCAATTTTGCAGCTTTTCTGTAAGTAAGTTTGCAGGGGACTTGGGGCTATCTAAAATGTAAATATTATGTGATTTATATTTATTAATAAAAAGTGGTTGTTTTAGTTATATTTTTTTTTTTGGTTTTATAGGTACTTGAGATACAATAGCCTAAAGGTTTCATTGGTAGAGCATAAGGAAAGCCGATTTTATTCAACGGGTTGAATTTATGATGCAATATCCAAATAAGGTACTACCGTGTAATTTTTTGTGCCATTTTCCTCACTTTTAGAGTAGCATTTTTCCTTAGCTTTTGAGGTATTTGACACTATTAATACACTGTGCCGCCATGATATATTATAGAATATTTGATGTTTCAATTAAAACAAGGAAAAGTTATTTCGGCTCATGAGTTATTTATATATGATTGTATCACTACTAAATTTTAGAAGTTCAAAGACATGGTGTTGATGTTTTATTATGTTGTTAACCAAAATAGTTTATGGTAAAATACATGGAATTGTGTTGATTGCGGTAGCAGTTAGAGTACAAAAGATGGTCATTTGGAAAGGTACGCCAAATGAAGATTTCTATCAAGTTTCTGTTTCGCAGACGATATTGATACCTCTATGAACCACCATTTAAATCTTTTCTTATGCCTTTTCACTTTGAACTCTCCCTTCATCTCCTTTTTTTTTGAAATGGTACTTTATATACAACAAATCATTGGGATAACATATCCCATGTCAATAAACGTTCGAAAAGCAAGTTTCGAACTTGTGACCTTTTGCACCAAAGCCGAATCAATTAGCCACTTGGACAATGGTGCTTGTCCCCTTCATCTCCTATTGTCGACTATAATTTCAAAATTTTGCTTCTTAGCTTTTACTTACTATTCGGTCGAAGTATCCTTTGATCTTTAATTTTCCATTATGTTATATGCCTTTCATACTCACATTTTTGTTGTCGTCCATGCATTTTTGGGAAATGAAAATGCATTATTCATTTGTTGACTTGTGGGGCTGCATTTGGTAAAGTTAAGTTCTTGACCATTGTAAGTTTGTTCGTTAATCAACAATGGTTATCATAACAGCCAAACACCATAGGCAACATTCGTTTTGTCCTTTGTGGAATTAAGTTCAGAAAAAAGTGCATACATATATTTTAAATTAATGCGTTTAGTCGTGTTTTCATAACGCACAAGAAATCTTTATTGACTCACATCCATATACATGACAAAATATATAAACATGCAACTTCAGTGAGATTAAACAATTGCATAAAAAACTCATTGCTAGTAAATTAGTCATGCAAAATGCAAATTTATGTATATTTAAGTAGCAGAGCTTTATTCTTCTCAGTTCTCTTCTACATCCTTTTTCTTTAGCCATTTGCTCCCTTCTAATCATATTTGCAATTTTTGATTTTAGGTTCCTGGAAATTGCAAATTCTACATTAAAAAAATCTCGAGAAGGGGGTTAACTTGCTACTTTATAATAATTTCTCCAAGCTACCATCAATTGTTTCAAAATTTCAAACATTAAAATATTAGTTCTAAAAAATTTAAATCAACATTCATTAATCTATGCATTCAAAACCATCAAATTGTGAAAATTTGAGTTTCAAAACCTTAGCATACACAAAATTAGAACTTTAAATTTTAGACCCGGTATTCATAACTTAAATTTATGTTTTTCAACTATAAAATATATATAAACAAGAAACTTGAATTATAAAATTTTCTAGATTGAAAGTTTCATAAATTAAAGAATTTAAAATTGATATAATATGCATTTCATAGCCGCTAACATTGTATTTTAAAATCAAAAGGTTAGAAGTTAAAAAAAATTTCAAACAAATTGAACTTCTAAAATGTATAAAAGAAGACCACACTCAAAATTATTAAATGAAAGTTATTTTAAAATTCAAATAATTATACTTCAAAGGTTGTAAAATTGAAAATTGTACGACATGTAATCAAATAAATTTGTGAAGAAATTAATAGACTTTATCGTTTAAAGAATAAATATATCATAATAAAATAAAAATAAAATAAAGTTCGTTGTGACTAGATATTTTTATATTTTTATTCTTATCCCTAAACAGGTATTCCACTTTATCTTCCTTTGGCCTTCACCAATCAACTATGCTTAAATTTCCCCTCATATTGAATACTATCTTCGATTGATAATAACTTCACTATTAATTTTATTTCCTTTATTGTTAGTTCAATTGTGACGACTCGAATTTTCAGACCAGTTAAAAATTACCGAAAAATCCGTCTGTTTTAAAAATACAAATGAAAACTACAAACTTAATACACCATATTTGATAAATATTCAACATTACTAAATGTATAGGATACAATTTTAATTATACGACTTATCGGAGTAATTTATTTATTTATTAATCCTACAAAGTGTGCTTTAATGCATACCAAATACAATGACTATAAATCTACCACCGCACAACTCTGAAGAGAGAGACAACACTATCCATATCTGTGAACTCAATAAACAATGTAAATGCGGAATAAAGTAGTAAGCATGAAAGATACAATAACACAAGATAAACAACAACCAATGACAGATAAACATGAAAGGGTTATATTATTTTAGGGGCCTCATCACTACCACTTGTGACTGCCTACGTACCCCTATCTAATTGAGTACCCAATTATATGTAGAATCAAGCCAACGTAGTTCTCCTACTACAAATAGGACTCATGCAGCCAACGATACAACAAACAATATGCAATTCCTAAAACTACTCACTTACACTTAATCTTCAATTTTAGATTTTAAAATCTAATTACCTTTATGAAATTATCTCTTTGGACTTTACTCTCGAATTCTTATTTCAATTTTTTTGAAATATATATCTTTTATATTCAAATTATACATTAATTGGGGATCTTAAATCAAATTACTTTTGAAATTTGTTTGGAAATCTCAAATACTGTAATAAAAACATATCAAACCATATGCAACCAGATCGGGAGGTTTCTCCTAATAACAAGGAAATTGGGTCCCAGCCTTCATACAATCGATAAATAAGTACATCCCTCTATTCTAAGAGCGGACTATACCAAAAACATATGCCCACTTTTTAGTTACGGGTTACCCGAATCATCGGTAACATAACAAATCATTTTATATCCCGAAACGATAAATCATTTCACACTAACATTCACAAGTACTTTCAAATCTATAACAATTTTCATTTCCCAAATCCTATCAAAAATCATCTTAAAATCATCGGGTCTAGTACTCGAAATTCATTCAGTTTTATAAAACACTTTTTTAAAACCACTCTTTATATTAATCGCTTCAAAATATTTATTCTCAAATATCCTTTTTTTCTCTTTTCAAGGAAAACATTTCATAGCATTTCAACTTTAAAATCAATTTTCAAAACAATTCATTAAATTAAAGTGAACCAAATATTACCGCTAAACACCTTATAGTCAAATCGTGAAATAAATCAAAAGGTGTTGTCCTACAATTATTTTCTACCCATCCCATGCATATGGATAATTAATTGCTCATAAACTGGTCAAGAAAAGTCAACGATCAATAAATAATAATCAGTGCTCATAAACTGGTCGAGCACAATCCAAACAACCAAACAATCAATTAACAAAATAAACATAACAACAAATGAAAAATCAACGCTTCATTCAATCAAAATATTTATAACACTTTTTATTTTGTCTTGAGCTAAAACGTTTTGATATTTATTTTGGAGCATTCGAGCTTTCCCTTCGATATGTTCCGTCTCTCGCCTAAATCTCCTTGGATCTCACAGACGAAACATATGTACTAGTCGTTTTTTGCATACCCCATTAAGTATTTAACTTCTAAATTTTAAACTACTCAATTAACCATCCACACATAATATCGAGCAAGGAAATCAAACCATCGTTTTAGAAAACAAAGTAGATAAGAATTAAATAAGGGTTTTCAAACAACGCTTAACACTTAAAGTTCTTTCAACTTAGTAATGATTTTAATGAACTTAAAATAAGAAATAACTTACTTTAGATTCCACTCCATCAAACGTTAAGGCAAAGAACTTAAGATCTAACGCATACTTCCTACCCATGCTTCTGAACCAAATGAAAATAAGGCCGAATTCCTCCTTCCTAATGCTTGGCTAAGGCTTGAAATGGAGATTGACCGAAAGTATAGAGAAGAAGTGGAAGAGCTTTGAACTTGAAATCTCAAGATTTAGATCCGAAAAATAGGTTATCTTTTATCTGGTTTTAGGCCCTCTAAATCCAAAATTTGAAAATTTTATAAAATATAAAGTTGTTGAAAATTATTTTCTCTTGAATTTAGGAAAAATAATCGCTTGATTTTAATTAGTATTGAGGAAGATATGGTCAAAAGAAAAAGAGCTATTCTCGGATTCACAGATATAAAGCTCGAAAATGTACTTCAAAGAATTGAATTTCAAGTATAGCAATCCTCAAAACTGGCAAAAGGGATCAACATAAAAGTTGTAGCCACTAGAATTTCATATGGTTTAATTTTTTTTCTTAATTTGGATCAGTTATGATCAATTTATGATCAAAACAAAATGGCCTATTTTCTGGCTTAAAAACTAGGCCAAAGAATGCACTGGAAAGAAGTGGAGTTTGACATGGTTAGTTTTAGAATTAGATAAAGCGGTCAACATGAAAGTTGTAGCCACTAAAAAATATATGATTTGAAGAAAATAATTTTGCATTTTTGTTCTGGTTTGAAGAAGTTATGACCAAGAGAAGAAGAGGTAAAATATGGAGAAAAGAGGAGTTTGATTTGAAGAGGATGAACATTGATTTCTTTTGAATATTTTTTTAATTATTTTGACATTATTTATTTCTAATTTTTTCCTATGGCTTAGAAGCCATTAAAGAGAAAGGAAGATGGTGAAGAAGCTTGAGAGAAGAAGAAGAAGAAATGTGAATGAAAGTGAAGAGGGAGGTAGGTATTTATGAAAAACGAAAGAAGTGTTTAAATTTACCAAAATAACCTCTTATCAAATTACCAAACTAACGTTACTTCAACCTATAGCAAACTCCACTTTTTTAATACTTAACATAATCTTTCATATCCTTACTTTATGTCTTAGTCACTTAAAGATTAAGTAAAGAAAAGTAATTATTTTGTTGGATTTTGATGTGATTTGGATTTGATGTTTACTTTTGTTTTTTCTTAAACTTACTTTTCTTAATGATGTTCTAGAAGTTTTCTATTTATACTTAGTAAAAGTAAACATGTTTAGTTATCGAAATGTATAATATATATGTTAAAACATGATAACAAAGGTGTAATAATGTTGCGGCAACTTATTTTGAACAAAACGTTGATTTTCGACAAAACGTTTTACGGTCATATTTTGATGTTTTTGTTAAACTATTTATCTATGTAAACCAAACTTAAAAATTAATTTATTATTATATTTAAATAATTTAAACAAGAATATTTCAATTATAAAATAATACAAAACAATATCCAAATCTATTTATAAAAATACGACATCGATTTATCGGTATGCGACGAAATTTGTTAACTTTATAAAACAAGTTTTATATATTTATCGAACCATTATAAATTAAATTACTATTATTATCAAATGAGTTTGATATCGATCATATATATAATTAAAAGGAATTATTTATCCTTTAAACAAATTTCACGAAAATTTATCCTACTTTATTGGAATCTGATTTTTGTCAATTTTACAATGGAAATCCAAATTCTTTATTCAATATTAAAAATAAGTTTACCATTCTTATTTATCATATAAACCATGATTGTTAAAGTTTGAAAATTCTACGTTTGAATATTTAAATAAATTAAATATTTCATTTCAAAGAGGTAAAATTACAGATCGTTACATCAATTCCTTCAACTTAACTATTTACCTAAAACCAAATCTTAATATTTCAAAATATGTAAATTTGGCATATACTTAGCATGAAGCTTGAGTATATCAATTTATACAAGCTCAGTTAGTATATCTTTGGCATAGATCATCAATTCTATTTTGGGCATATACAAAGTCTGTGAGTCATATATTTTTGTTGGTAACTTACATAATACGTCGGTTAGAAATCATACAAAACACTTAAAGGTCTTTTAGGATACGGCATCCAACGTCGTATTAATTGGCCTCGAATATTGGATTAAAGAAATTTGAAGATTAAGATATAATAAATCACTAAAAATATTTCACATCCATATGATGTGTGTGTGTGTAATATATGTATATATTCAATTCGATAATTTAGTATTAACAACCTTATCATTTGATAAACTAAAACATAAACAGGTAGAAATTGAAAGAAATATCAATTATGAAATATGATAAAAATAAAAATTAAGATTATTAAAAGTTGAATATTTATCAATTGATAATTCGAAATTTTTATGTTTCGAAGTTCTTGTGGTTTCAAAGATTTGAATTTCGAAATCATAAAGGTGCAAAAATTACAATGTTCAAAACATAAAATATTCAAATATAAAAGTACTAGAAAAAAATAATTTAAGAAATTCAATAATCAAAATATTATTAGAATTTTTAATTTTTTTTATCATATTGTTAATTGAGAAAAATATATGGTTTCGTTGGTTATCAAGTAATCAAATATCCTAAAAATGATCATATGAAGTGTATAATTGTTAATGTTAAATTTTTTTATTCAATTCCTTGTGTTAAAAAGATACTCCACTTTACCATTTTTTCTCTTCTATTAGTTCGCATATACTAATTTCCTTTTTATTTCATACCGAACTATGTTTTTGGTCATTTCCATAAATTATATTTAGCTTAAGTCCCAACAAAATAATTGGTAACTTGATTATTATATTTGAAGCCTAATCCTAATAATTTTGACATTTGATATTGATTAACACTGAAATTATATCATAACCTTTTGTTGTCGACCAATATTTTTTTATGATACTGGTATATGTAGAATTTAAATTATAGGAATTTTGCTATTGATTTTCTGGTCGTACTCTAAAGTAAATACGAAATCATTGCTTAGGAGTCGGTTTGAATATTCAACTATTAATTTCTTTTTAGCATCCACTATCGTATTATATGAGGTCTCCTCTATCTCTGTTCCTCTGACTTATTTGGAATGTCACCACGAGTATGAATTGATGTATAAAATATTTTAGAAAATTGTGTTCTTTCTTAAATGGAACATGCGTATGGTAGGAAAAAAAAGGTATTTGGGCATTTTTCTTTTTACCATAAATTACTCCTATTTCATACTCTTTGTTTGATAATTTTGTAGCATTTTACATAATGGTTGCAATCTTTAGATTAGTATTCACAATGATTACTTCTATGATATGACATCTACATATGTATTTAGACTTCATTACAAAATAAAATCATTATTTTCTCAAATAAAATTTTCTTCAACAGTAAATCAATAAGCCGACATTATTAGAATAGTTCACATTTGATGTTGTGTTCATCATTTGGTTATACTATAATTTTTACAGTATGCGCTCTTTTACGTCTTTCCTTTCAATGTTGAACAAAAAATTTGTTGTATGTTTTTTTCTTCTGAAATGGTACTTAGATGCAACATGTCACTGGGAAAACATAACATAAATCATATGTCAATAAATGTTGGAATCACGCTATGCTAGTTTTGAACTTGTGACCTCTCGCACCAAAGTCAAATTACTTAACCATTGGGACACTGATGCTTGTCAGTTTGTTATATGTTATTATTCCTATATGATGTGTTGTCATGCACTCTTCGCCTATAAGAAAAAGCAGTTAGAAATTAGTTGTTACAAATAGTATTGCGAGATATTGATTGGAAGATAATTACTAATAGACATCAAATAAATTTCTTCCCCCGTATGTTATATACTATTAAGGCTAACAAACTAACTTTTGTCATGGCTGTAGCTATGAATATTCATCTAGCAGGATCTACTGCACTCCAAAGGAGATGGAGATACTTTAAAATAGTTTTTTGCATGAAAGTTTTTCCATATAATGATTATATTTTCTAGGTAACTTGATCTAGTCTATTTTTTTTCTATGAATCAAAGTTGTAACAGATCAGCATATTTAACAAACTCGCATGTACACTGGCAAAGGATAAAGAGCCTATTTATTTGGAGTTATTCCCTTTCATTCATCTTTAGTTTTGAAAAGTCATAATTTAGTCCTTGGCCTTTATATCTATAGGCAGATAACCATATTACGTCGATGATTTTGGAGTTGATAAAAAAGGGTTGCTGCTGTAGTGAGTATAAGGACATCCAAAAAAATCCATGCTTTCAACGTTTATGCATGTCCCATCATAACATTCGCCAACGCCAAATCTCAATGTAAAGAACATTACATAGGTGTTGTGATTCAAAATGTAAAGAGTCAAACATAAGAATGGTTGCTATGTGTAAAAAACATTGAGCTCACAAATATACACATTCTATGACAATTATAAATTTTGATTCCAGTCTACTAAGTTATGTAAATGCTTCATTGCTTCATATTCTAACATTTTCTACTGCTTTGGGTGTACATTATAGATCTATTTAAGCTGAGTGGCTAGATGGAATGGTGTCACTATTACATCCTTTGTCACAGTTGTAATATCCTGGAATTTTTAACAATATCAATTTAATAATCTGTATTAAAAATTAAATTGATATTGATAATTTTGTTAATAATAATTCAAATTGATTTAATAATCTTCTTCAATAAATATTTAATTGGTTATTTTATCTTTTAAAAATAATAAATTGGTTTCTATTTATAATATAAATATATAGTTTATATTGTAAATAGATTAGCATTGTTTTAATTTTAATAAATAAAACATATTTTCTTATTCTAATATTTTTAGTAATTTGGAAATTGGTTTTTATTTAATATATAAGCTTTTCAAAGTTATTAAATAAATAACCTTGGTTTAAATTTAGTAAATGAATCTTGATTTAAAATTATAATATTTACATTAATAATTTGGAAATTTTGATTTAATTAAATATTAAGTTTTCAAAGCTATGTAATAAATACATATATGAATTTAAATTGTTAAGACAAATGTTTAAATTTTTATTAAGATTTAAATGAATTAACAAAAAAAAATTATAGCTTAATAAAATAGGTAATTTATTAATAAAGAAATAATTTCTTTTATAATTATTTTAATTTAATAATGAGTCATTTCTAAAAATAATATTAATATTGTATTGTTTTATAAATAGATTTTTAATAAAATGGCAATTGTTATTTCAAAATTTAATTTGTATTCATAACTTTTTTTAAAAAAAAATATTAGATTTTGAATTTGATTTGAATTTAAAATCCAAAGTATAGATTTTTAGTTGTTTTAATTTTTATATACATAAGCTTTATTTATAAGCATAATTTGTTTTTATTTCTTTTAAAAAAATTATATACATATTAAATTCTAATTAACTAATCAATTAGGCTTAATACATATATTAACATGTAAATTAATATACAAATTACTTTTAAAAAGGACAAGTGTTGTATTCTTAAGTTTTTATAACAAATGTTCAAAGATTAACATATTAACTTGACAAATGTTGAAATAGTTTACAAGTGTCATTTTGTTTTAATTTTCTTTTATTTAATAAAATCTGAAAATACATCTATATAAACATGCATTTTCACTCTTACTTTTTTTTTCATTTCGTAATCAAAGAAAATTTCAACTTGTTTATTTTTCAAATCTGAAACATGAGAACCCAAATTCAAAGCTTTTTCCAAAATCAGTAAATTCCTTATATCAATGATCAAAACTCCTCATTATCTAAAGTCAGTCCTCTTCAAAATCAAACCTGCATTTTCAAAAATACCTGTACAAATCTGAAGCCTGCATCTTCAAAACCCAAATAAATTTACAAATCCAAATTTAAACTCCTTATTATCTATATGTCAGTAATCATCTTCAAAAAGAAAATTTGCATTTTTATAAAATCTGCAAAAAAAATTGGCTCTGCATGCAACCTGGAAACAAAAACGGTTTTTAGGTCAAGCAAAAAGCATCTGCATTCATTCTTCCAACTTGAAAATAAAAGAAGCTTTAAATTCAATCAAGTTGAATCTGGAATCTTTGATGTCTTCTGCAAATTCAGAAAAAGGCCTTTCAATCAAAGGCTCTGCTTTCTTTTAAAACTGTGAGTAACCTTTTAAAAATTTAAAATCTAAATTTTGGTTGCATGATTGTATGTTGAGATGAATCGGCATTGCATGTTATTATAAGTAAATATCTGATGTAAATATTATATGTATGCATGCTGTGCATATGCTCTGTTGTACCCTGTTTAAAAATCTGTATTTTAAATCCTTACCTCTTAACTTAGTTATTGATAGGATCTAATATTAAACAAATGTTGTTTGATTAGTTTAAACTATAATTTAAAATTTTAATCAAGCCAAATATAAGCTTGTTGTTTCTGGAAACACTAAAACATCAGTATATGTTGACACAAACAAAAAAATCCAAACATGTTAATTTTGCAATTCAGTATTATCAAAAGCATTAACTAAATCTTGATTTTTAAATCAAGAATTAGGATTTTTAGAATGTAGTTAAGGGTGCAGTTTGGTATTTACTGGAAATGGGTTTATTTGTAATTTCTGGTGATCTTTGAATTGTGGAGGCTCGGGTTTCTTCTGGGTGATGGAGAAGGGTCTGGCTGACCTTCAGGTGGTCGGAGCGGCGAGAGTTAGGTGTTGATAGGTTTGTAGGGAAACCTGATTTTTTTGTTTCTAGGTTTGAATTGGGTGGTCATTTTTTATTTCGAGAATGGTTGTTCGATTCGATGGTCGTGGGTGGTTGCTGGGTTGGTTTCTGGAGTGCAGCGATCATCAACGATGACCAATGGTGGCCGGAGTCGCCGTGCATATGCACGGTGATGAGATTTTTCTATTGATGTTTGGTTCAGTTTGGTAACAGGGGAAGATAGGAATTAGACTCGAAATAATAGGGTAGTTGACTCGGGGGAGTTGGGTTGAAAACTCGAAGCAGGTTTGGGTGTTCTCGAGTTGTTCAGTATATTTCAGGTTTTACAGAAACCTGTAAAATCAGTTTTTAAAATTTTAAATCTGAAGCTTTTAAATGTAAGAAAGGTTTTAAACCTGGTTTTAAATTCAAGTTTAAATTTTAGAATTCAAGTTTAAAATTTAAATCTCAGTTTTAAAAAAAATAAAGTTTAAACTTGAATGTTAAACTACTTTATAATGGTAAGTAGTTTCAAATTTTAAATCTGAAGTTTTTAAATATGAGTAAGTTTTAAAGTAAGGTTTAAATATGGAAATCCAAGATCTTAAAATGTATTTCAGTTTTTGACATAAAAAGAATTTTAAGATTTGAAGGATTTAAACAAATTTGTATGTAAAGTGTAAATTTAAATTATTAAATTTAAAAATGAATTTTGTTTCAAACCTTATGAATTTATTTTATTTGACAAGCACTTGTTTGTCTTATAATTTTAAAAAGTTTTAAATTGTTAAAACTTTGTTTAAGTTTAAATTATATTCATTTTAAATCTTGTATTTAAAAAGAAATTTAAAAGTTAGTCCAAAGGTAATTTATTTTAAATAAATTTGTTTTTAAACATAATTAAGAAATGTTTTATCTTAAAATTAAGTTAAGATTTAATGTTTTGAAATTAATTTAATTAATGGAGTAATTAAGGAATAACTAATTAATTTATTTAATTAATTGATTAAGGTTTAATAAATATTGATTAATGGTTAATCAATTTGTAATTAAGATCATTAATTAGATTATTTAATTAATGATTAAAGAATTATTAATTAAGTAATTAAGTTTTAATCATGGTTAGTTAATTAAATAATTAAGGAATAATTTAGTTACAATTAACTCTTAATTAATTAAATAATTAGACTTTAATTAATGGATAATTAAAGATAATTTAAATTGTAATTAACAATGGTTAATCTAAGTTAATTACTTAATGAAATTAATTAAAGAATGGTTAATGAAGGTCATTAACCAGGATTATTTAATAATTAATTAATGTAGTTAATTTTAATAATTAAATAGATTAATTAATTTAATAATAATCATTTGTGAATTGTTGAGTATAATTACTTAATGAAGTAATTAAGAAATTAATTACTTAAGGTAATTAATTGAGTTAAATGTGATTGTTTAATTTAATTAATTAAGTTTAATTAATTTTAAACACTTGAGGTTTTAAAGATAATTACTTAATGTAATTAATGGATTGCAAATTACTTGGTGAAGTAATTGATTGGTAATTACTGAATGTAATTTATGGAAGATGTTTAATAATGTAAGTAATTTGGAATATAATTATTTAGTAATTAATCAAGGGATTAATTAAGAAATTAATTAAGGGATAATTAATTTGTTTTAAATGAGGTAATTAAGTTAGTTAATTACCGAATATGATTAATCTGGAATGATTAATAATTGTGGTTAATTACTTAAGGAAATTAATTTTAATAAAGTAATTAATTAAAATGTAATTAGGGATCATTAATCTATACAATTAATGATGTAATTAAAGTTGATTAATTATGATTTATTAATTAATGACAAGTGATTAAAGGTAACTAATTAATGTAATTAATTAAGGATTAATGTAATTAATTATAGTTAATTAATTAATTGAAATAATTAAAGGTTAATTACTGTTTTTGGTTGAGAATAATTAATTTGTGAAATTAATTAAAGATAATTACATGAATGTAATTAAGGATAATTAATCAAGGGTGATTATTTAAGGTGATTAATTTGAATGATTAATTAATTGATTGTAATCAATTAAATGGTTAAGTAAGCAAGATTTATATTGATGAAGTAATTAATTTAATTTATTTTAAATTAATTAAAGATGAAGTAATTAATTTAATTCACTTTATATTAATTAGAAATGGAGATAGTTAATTTAATTCATTTTAAATTAATTATAGATGATGTATGAAGTAATCTTTGCTTATGTATGAATGAATGACATTGATTGTCTTGAATGGTTGTGTGATCTCAGAAATGAGATAAGTAATGCTGTATGGTATGAATACTTTGGTTGCATTGTGATGATAATATGGATTACCTATTGTGATGGTGATATGGATTACCTATTTTGATGATAATGTGGATTACCTGTTTATTTGATAATGTTGATTATCAATTATGATTTGTGAGTTATCTATCTGTGTGCATATAGATAATTGAATTGTTTTAAACTTTAAAACAACTTGGACCTAAAAGATGGCGTTTTGGATTTCGATGAGACCGGGATCGGGTTTCCATATTTGGATATCCGAAAACCACATCGATCCAAATTAATGATAGGTCATGAATCTCAAGTGAAGATGAAGATTCAGAGTGCAAGGGTTATCATCGTTAACTCTGAGGGTGATTCCAAAATGAGTGTAACGAGATAATGCCTTCGGTTTCGTTCAAACCTGGAACGAACTTGTATGGATTGAATGCTTTCAGAACATCGTCAGGTGGACGATGAGCATTCTAAGTGTTGTGTTCACTAAGGTAATCGTAGCCTCAAGCCTCATCAACCGGGAATGGCTAAAACAGGTTAGGAGCAGCAAGGTTAAGTGAGTCATGCCCAAGTAGGACGAGATTTTCCCCGTCTAGAGGTCCCTTTTTATTCGGCTGTGTGGGCGGTTGCTAGCTACAACTGCGGGGTTGTCTTGTTCGGAACTGTTCAGTAAGGAATGATTCCGGCCTTGTGTTGTAGGGGATTGGGAGTGATCCTCGGTACGTTGATCTAGGCCACGTACTGTGACGGGCGGTACCCCGGTAGCCCTGCCATTGTATGGAATCCAAAATCCAATAAGTGTCGTACGTATTAGTTGTGCCCGACTATGTTGGAATGTGAGATGTAAGCATTCCATCTATTTCTGTATTTTACTTGAAAACCCTAGACATTATTATAATATCACTGGATTTTCTATCAAATGTTTTGGTTAGCGTAAGGTAAAAACTTTTCCATGTTTATGTGTGGGAAGTCTTACGTGATACCTTTCTTTTCAAATGGTTTTTGAAAGTTAAGCAACCTTAACCTGTTACTCACACCAGACCCATGTCCGACCCAGAGTTTATCTTCTGTTTTCTTAAACTCTTGGGTACTCAAATTTTTACGAGTAGCCAAGGGATTCAGGTTAGCTTTGACGAATTGTGGAGGAGCAATGGAGCGGGAGGCTTCTGCGTTTAGATATATAGTTTTCCGCTGTGTTGGTTTCTCTGAGTAGTTTCTTGTATTGTATTGAGTTGTATAACTAGACAGGTGTTTATAACTGTCTAGTATGTGTTGTACTATCTGTGTAACTCTGATAATGGTTGTAAACTATGTAATATTTATGTTATTAATATAATTTATTCGTTCCGCTGTTTAGATTCTGATGTTGTTTCTTCTTTCTCTTCTTTCTTCTATCTCTTTTTTCTTCAAGATGATACAATTTTCTGTGGTGAGAAAATCGGGTCGTCTCAGCAGTGATAGTGTACAAATATGGACTCACCTGTGGGCCACATGGTTCCTTTTCCAGCTGAGATGAATTCTGTAGAAGTCAAACATGAACTAGCATTTATGGTAAAATTTGTACTATTAGCTTGGTAGATAAAAGCTGCACTTTCTATTTATTTCCTTAAGCTTACTGAAGTTGCACATGCTAAAAGTGAAGTAATGGTAATTAATAGTTTTGATTATATGTATATATGCTGACGTTTGAATTTTGTAATGAATGATTTAATTAATTGATACATTTATATGTATCAAATTTGAGCTTTAAGTTTCGCTTTCCAGATTAGTTATATAATTTCATTTCCATCTGTTCTATCCTGAGCCACCAAAGGAAAGTAATATGGTATCCTCATAAACCTATAGCCCATCATAAAATAAACCCAAAGAATATTCATCTGTGGTTGAGTAAAGCTCCAAATATTTTATCAACGCTTAAGTGTCCAAACAATCATCAATTTATATTATTTCTTGTTATTGCGGGTTAATATTATTATACTGATGCATCAACACACTAAGGTCTATTGATACTGTTATAATTCCCTAAAAGAGAGCATGATTATCTATAAATTTTCTTCTTCGTAAGAAGTTGCTATGAAGAAAGGAATCCAATCATTGATCCACTTATCTTTGTACATTCCCCCACTTTTGGTGGACGGTTAAATAGATAAGTTTCAACCAAAATACCACAAAAATTCACAACATACCTAAACATGCTAATAGGATGAGGTCCGGGTGTAGCATGGGTTTACACTAGTAAAGTAGAAAAGGCAATAGTAGATCACAGAAAAAGTAAAGGAATAAGAAGATTTTTATAGTGTTTCGGCTGTTAATGAAGCCTACGTCCACTTTATAACTTTCTATAAACTAACTGCTCTTATAAGTGAAATCAGATTACAGTATGATTGAATTTACTAAGTTAGATCAAGTCACGGATGCAAGAGTTCACTAAAGAAATACAACGAATGCCTAGGTGACTGCTGTGTAGGAGAAGAAGAATGAAGGATAGTTTCTGCAGAGTTTCAGCAGCCAGTGCAGAAGTTACTCTTTATGTAGCAGTTAAGATTGTATTTATAGGGGTTGGAGAACTATTGGTCTAGGCTGCTTTTCCGGAGCTTGCATTTGAAGGTATAAACATTCTCCTAATGTTTCACAACGTGACGACCTAAAATGATGGATCGCTAGCAATCTATAGAGCAAGGATCACTAACGATCCATGCAATTAGGCTATTTTTAGCTTGCCTCATTTGGATCTTGTTCCTTGCCTTCTATAGGCACACTTCATGATATTTCATGACTAATTGCCCTGTTTTAATGATGATTCATGTACAAATTACAATGAACTATTACTGGAGTCAAATGAATGCCCACTTCTCGAATTAGCTAGCTTAGAATATCATGAAACTTGGTGGACAACCCTAGAACATGTATTAGATCATGATGCAAGAGGAATAATTTTCCCATGAGCGATATTGATCGCTAGCAATCCATGGGTGATGGATCTCTAGCGATCCATCCCCTTATGTTATTTTTGTTTTTTGTCTCTTAAGCCTTTCTTGGTTCCTTCTCGTGGTTCTTTTGGTTGGTTCTTGAGTTTTTTCGTCATACTATAGATGTTCGAATTCCCTTTAAATTATACTGAGTTAAAAACTCGAGTAACATTTACCTCTTGGAGTATGTCTTCGTTAGAAATAAGGCATGCTCTAGAAGTAATGGCTTTTGAGTTTCCCTTTAGTGAGGTTCTATTGATCACGTTGAGGCAAAGTCATGCGAATTTGGTTTTGGCTATCCAGCCATCTGCTGAGTTCTGATGTAAATTGTCGTTGCCCATAACAATGAATTAATTTTGATCCCATAACTTTCTAGATGCTTTTAAATAACACGTGGATCATGCTTGGCAAGTTTGGAGAAAACTGGTTGCAATTTGATGGATAGCTAGCGAGCTGAGCCTATTACCTTGCGACCCGGTCTTTCACTTTCCACGAGCTAACTTTCCACCATTCTTCACTTTCCATTGTGAGCTGAGCCTATTACCTTGAGATCCGATCCAACGTTTTCAAACCCTAATTTTACTTCCACCATTACCATCGTTGATCACCACCACCAAAACTTCTTTCCATCAACCCCACCGGACTTCGCCATCGCCTTGACCTAATCCTTAGCTTCTGAAACTTTGCCTATTTAGATCACCGCCGATCTTACCCAATTGGATCATTGCCGATATTATCTGCTTAGGGTCACCAATAACCTAAGTTCAACTGTGTTTTCCTTTTGACTTTGGACAAAAGGTGGGTAATTTAGATTTTATCATTTGTTTAGCGATTTGGTGATGAAGTTGTGTTGATGACGGATGCAATGGGGAATTCAAGTTGACTGCAATTTTATGAAAGAAGATAGTAAATCGAGTCTTGAGTTCTTCATGGACGAAGCTCGGGTCTTGCCCCGGTGCTTGGCATGTTTTGCTATCTTCATCCACAAAATCAGAATTAACTTGTACCGAGTCACACCATTGGCCCGGTACAACGTCTTGCGGATCGATTTTGGTTTTTATGGGAGGTGATAATAGTGTAGGGTAGCATCTTGTATGCAAACCATATTGTTATCTCTTTCCAGGAAACTGAAATCGACTTATGTCGAGAATTCTATGCTTAACACGGACACATTGATCTACAATTGCTCACTTTTGATTAGTCCTATCATTGCATAGTTGATGTACATGGAATAGAAAAAGCTCTCCATGTAGCTTCGGACAGTGAATCCATTATTGATCGTTGGTCGATAACGGGTAAGTATATGACAAATAACTCTAATGAATGATACGAAAAGCTCTTTTCTTTCTTCACTACGAGTGAACTATCTACACAGGATAGAGCGTTTGTAGTGTTTAGGACACCACGACTATCCCACATAGATAGCACACCGCACTTGGCCCAGTCAACACTTGAAACCCGATATGTTGGAAAAAATCATAACTTTTCAGAGTTCAAGTATAGAGCGTAGAGGGAATTTTAGTTAAAAATAGAATTTCCAGATCGTGTTAGATACAAGTTTTGTTGTATAGAATGAAGCACCCATCATCCCGTTGTAAATTCAGTGGAGGAAGTCCGACACTCTCGAAAGCTGAATCGACATCAGTTGCGCTTTCACAAAAGGTTTCAGTAGCTCCTACTTCTTCAGCACCGCCAGCTGAATGTGGTCAATTAGTTCCGATTGGTCTAGTTATAGATCGAACTCCTCCAAACTACAGAGTTCTACTCAACTCTCCATAGAGAGCTTCCTCGGTAATCTCTGCTAAATTTTTACATTACATTTTTTTACAACATGGTATTCCAAACGATGACGTATGCCTCCCATCGAAATGTGAGTTTGCATATATGCCACCTTCGAGGTACACCACCTACCACCGGTACATGTGCTTGCATAGAGCAGTGCCCCCTTCAATCACTTCTTAAGAGAAACCCTTCTGAATTTAGGAATTGCTTCATTTCAGATTCACCTCAATGTATACGCAATTTTAATTTGCCTTCATGTTTTATTTGTGCAGACATTCAGTCATGCCCCAAGCTTTGATGAGTTCAGATATTTTCTCCCATTTAAGAAGTGAGATGAATGTCTATCCTTCGTGAACAACGAGGCTCAAAGGAACTGCAAAATTGTGCTACAACTTCAAAGTAACATGTCCCTTTTCAAGTCCCAATATTTTTTCGTCAGGTATCCTAAGGGATTTAATCCTCTTTGGACGATGGGGAGTAAGTCTTCTCGTTTACTCATTGAGAGTTAATACGTTGCTCTAGGATTTTTGATACATTGAATACTCCTTGCAGTGATTTCAAAACCAAACAAAGATCCATCACTCAATCCAATCTTCCTTACTCTGAAGGCCGTAGACGCCAAAGAGAGATCAGTTATGTTTTTGCTAACATACAAGAATTTGCTTCGGTATGGTTTTTTGCATCCTAGGAGATCCGCCATAGCCATTGAAGTTTCGTCTCCTTCCCATTCTAGAATTCGAACACGAGCTACTTCTTCATCACACGACTCCAATAAGGGTGATCTTCCACAAGGAGAAGGTACTTCAGGCGAGTCAACCAAAGAAATTCACGAAGGAAGAGGTGTCACGATCGAAGCTAGTTGCCCGATTAGGATGCCCCTGATCCTTGAGGAGGGGGAAGAAGAACTCAAGCAGCATGAGGGCAACGCTGCGATAACAACAGAAATGGAGGAGGGTGAAATTGAGAACAACAACGTCTATGATTACTCCTTTAATGATGATGAATTCGATGCAAGTTCTGGTGATGAAAACTTTGAATCATTAAACTCCAAGAATGAGTCAAATTCTCCCAGATTTACCTCCCTAAGAGATTTGTATAAAAGATGCCCCTCAGCAGTCGAGCAACTTCATGGTTGTCCATCTAGGGAAACCAGTACTAGCTTCGGGGATTTGAGCAACAATTATGTAGACATCGATGAACTCATGGGAGGAGATTTCGAGTTCGAGGGATTGTCCTCTCACCGAGGTTATGTTGTGTCTAGTGTTAACCTGTCTCCAACTGTGGTGACCTCTCGGTCTGGTTTGTGAAGTTCTTTAGGCCACCCATGTTATGTTACATATTTCACTAGGGTTACATTCACTTACATGTGCATTATTTAGGTTCATTTCCTATGCTAAAGTTCTTTATTTATTTTTTATATCAGGTACTATAAGAGGCCATGGACTTTATAAGGACCTTGAACAATTTACCGAGGCATAACGTTGGTCATGATAGACTTCAAGCTGCCATTGGCCCCAAGATATCGAGAAAGAGTGGAGAAGGAGGAAAGATTTGAAAGCCGAAGTATGTCATTGGGACAATAGGGAACGAGGTAGAGATTACAGGAGTAGTTATGAGAAGAGAAAAACTCCCGACGATCGAGAAGAGGCATCTAAGAAGTCGAAAGAAGATTGTAGTTCTCATCCTTCCGAGCACCAAGCATTTGCCCCAGCTCCAATCTCTATTGGAATTAAAGTTTCGACTTCCACTGTTCAAGTTTCACCTTTATTCCAGGAGACGTCAACTCATGTAGTGCTTGTTTTTTGTTCTTTATGTCCCCGTAGGGGACCGGCTTACATTCTTCTGTCCGGTCCCCCTAAACTCGAATTTGTGCTCCCCAGGTGGTTTTTGAAGGGGTTAAATTTTCATGATCTACGCCCAATCCATAAAGATTCTTATATGCCCCATCTCTAGGCGATTCAAAGCGATTTGGATCAAGCTGGAGGATGGGAGAAGTTATGCAAGCAACTGGTAGACACCAACTGTAATAACTACCAAGAGATCATTTCCTTCGAGTTAGAAAAGGATGGTTATAAGAGGATGCTAATGCAGCGTGATGCTAGAATTGAGCAATTGAAAAAGGAGAGGGATGCTGCACTCCGAGAGTGTAAGAGCAACGCCAGCTTGCTAAGGGAATTAAAAGAAGCCTACATAAAAATAGAAAACATGTTTCAAGAAAAATCAAGAAATCCCATGCGAATGAAGATAAGCTGAAAGAGGAGCTTGAAGCCCGTGACGAGATCATCGAAGCTCGGAAGAAAACTATTATTGGTCATAGTGAAGCTGTCGAAGCCTATAAAAAGAAATTGTTGATTATGCGGGAATAATGGAATCCTATGATAAGACCATTTCTGATCAGACCTAAATGATTGCTTTGCTCTAGGAAAGAGTTGCGCAGCTTAACGCTGAGAAGACCCAAGTTGAAGTTGAGAAAGCCGTCGTGACAACAGACTACTTGGAGTTGCAAGATACTTATGAAAGGAAAATAGAGAAGATGGAAGACACTACGTTGAATTTCTATGTTAAATCCTTGCTACATTAGGGGAGCCTAAGCTATCCGGGCTTTAAATTCCCACACACTCTTGCTATGGTTTCGAAAGAAGTTCTAGCTCGTTTCCAAGAGAATGGGGATGTATACACCAAGCAAGTGTTGGAGGATGCCTATCTCAACGAAGTGTCGAAGAAGGCTTTGGTAGAGGTGGGGAGATCATTCGAATTGAGAAGGAATAGGAGGCCACCGATGCTGCTGCAACTATGATGCTAAATCACCAGAAGACCCTTTCATTCCCAGGCCTGATGAATCATCAAAATAACCTTGCGATAAGCTAGGAACTATTTTGAGTTCAGCTGGTATTGCCTTGTGGTCTGCCCTCCAGAGCTGCCTTGGAAGCATCGGGTGGTGCTAGAACTTCTTCAAAGATCATGCAGCCATCTAAAGAAGGAGAAGGTGGGGAGTATGAGATTAGAATTCTTGGCCACTCTTCTGATGCAGGTAAACTTCTTATTTCCCCTAAGTTTGATAAGTTTTAGCTCACCTCGCAAGAACAAGATGAATTGAATGCTTTCATTTTTTATCTTATAGGTCCGCCTTCTTTGCCACCGACCAGCAGATCTCTTTAGTCCCTAGGCCTGCTGCTATTTCAACTGCCTCGATGCTTGTTTCTGTGGCCGCTTCAATTGTTGCGCCTATGTCTGGCTCATAACAAGGGCCAGAATCCAAGAAGATTATTGCGTTGCATGGTCTGGACAATCCTTTTGTACCTCTGGAGGGTGATTTCACAGTAGCTGAGGCTCGAGAGCAGGAAGACCAAACTTGCCAGGTAAGTAAAAATGAATAGTAGATGGTAGCTATTAAGAAGGAAAAGATTGAGGAGAGAAAGTCTTCAAGGAGCTCCCGGAAATCCCGAAAGCACAAGACCAAAGGGGAGTCTTTCGAGAATGTTGAAGAACAGGGAGGAGATGCTGGCACGAAGGCAATATTTGATGTTTTAGGCAGCAATTCTGAGAAGAAGAAGAAACTTCCAACCAAAGGTGGGATGGGAAGCGGCGAAAAGAAATATTGACCGGCTCATGCAACAATGGAGCCGGATATTGGGACATTCTGATTTGCTTGATATGCGATTTGTACAAGTAGAGAGTGTTAGGAACTAAGATGTTGGTTTTAATGACAACAACCTTTTTAACTTATCTTATTATAAAATATTACTAACACTATTGTCTAGATAAATATGTATATACAGGATATATATATATATATATGTATGTATATGCGGGTATTGATTACTGAAGACTGATCAGTACAAAGACTTAAGACTCAAGATTGAAAACTCTGGAGTATCAAGATCAAGATTTCAAGTTATGTGTCTAGTTTTTGTTAAGACTTCATAATAACATGGAAATCTTCATTCCAAATTTCATTTGGGATGGAACCCATTTCTACCTTCTTAGTGGCTTACAAACCCACGACAAGTAGCTTACAAACCTATGACAAGTGGCTTACAAACCCATGAACATCCTAGTTTTGTACAAGTTCTCGAGTCCTGATGTGTTGAGATATTCTGCAGGAAGAAGCTTGCGAAACTACTTCAAAATGGTTTTTCAAAATGATTTTCAAAACTGCTTTTCAAAATATTTTATCCTTAAAAATTTCTTTTCAAATGATTTTCAAAAAGATGTTTTAGCCTAAAATATTATTTGTTTTGTTTTAAAATAAACTATTGTTTTAAACTTCATTTTCAAAACAAATTTTATATTATTGTTTAACTAGGGATGTCGACATCATGGAATACCCCATGTCAACATGGTGGTCATTAAATCAAAAGTTTCAATTTTCAAAAGAAGTGTCTATTCGTTTAAATCTCTTCAAGAATGGTTATGATCGTTGGTGCTTTATAAATAGCCTTCACAAACGAATTTTTTAACAAACTAATTTCTTATTTTCTTCACTCCTTCTCCACAAATCCGTATTCTAAAATTTTCATATTTTTAAGATCGTGTCGAAATTTAGCCGAATTTTCAAGCGAATCAAATTAGAATCTCATTCTTGTTTGATACTCTGTTCTCTCTCGAAGATCAATGTGCTACTCAGAGTTATAGGATCAATTTGTAATCAAAAGTTCATCGAGTCTCTCTATAAGGTGTGGTTGTGCCTGGAAATCAATTGGGTGATCTTGTGTCCCGTAAATCAAGAGAGTTTGCCCCGGACTCGTGAGAAAGGAGGATACCTCAAGGCCTTCAGAAATTGAGGATTGCAATCTCGACATTGGTATAATAAAAATCTGTATGAGGTGTTTGCCTTGGTACAGGACTGGATGTAGGGTAACTCTGAACCAATATAAAATTCGTTGTTTTCTTTCCCTTTACTGCTTTTTATTTACTTTCTACATCTTTGTTTGATTCTGTGATTGTTTTGCATATGTTTATATCATAATTTTCAATTTAGTCCACATAAGTCTTAGAATCCATTAAACATTATTCACCCCCTCCCACTCTAGTGTTAAATTAGCCTTAAGATCCTTAATCCGCTGTCCCTTTCAAAGAGTCTGCACTTATTACTTTTGTTGTTGCGGTATCTTTATTTTTCTTTTTGTTGGTTGATATTATGTGGGTTCGACCCCTACATTTTGACTTTGTATAGAAAATGTTATAAGGAATGAAAAGATTAATGTTTCAAGTGTCATCTCTTCTTTGTTCTTCCTTAATTGTCATGTACTTAGCTTGCTCTTTCATTCTTATGTATGCACATGAAACGATTGTTTTTTGACAACTTGATCCATTCTGATCCCAAAATTCTTTGGAGAAATGGTCACATGGAGTAGTTTCCTTCCAACTAAATGTTGGTATGTGTGTGCCCCTTACTTTACAGAGTTGTTTCTTCGAATATTTGACAAATGACCGGTTGATCCGGACGATCCCTCGGATTCTATAGCCGAATGTACCTTATAGTTCCAATTTTTAGGAATTTGTGACCTGATTGCCTTGATTCTGGTGATTTTGTCGTTCAAAAATCGAGATTCTTTACCGAAATCAAATTGTACGATATTGTTGAACCTACGTCGATTGCTCTTAATGGTGGTAGTGGATTCTAGTTAGTCCTGCAATAGAAGAGTTTCTCGGCATTGTCGGAACAATACCAGTACTTAAGAGTGTGCGTGGCTTATGGGATTTGTGGCTTCTAGGAATGTGTGCAGCTTATGGAATGCATGGTTTTTAGGAGTGTGTGTGCTTATGTGATACGCGGCTTTTGGGATCGATATGACATGTCGATCTGGAATGGTTTAGAATATCTCGACGCCACCAATCTTCAGGCAACGTGTGCAGTTCATGTTCCTGGTTTGTGGTTCCACGATTCAAGAAGAAATGTGAGGCTTATAGAGGAGCGCGATGGGGCCTTCCTCATGTTGTTAGAGCAACACTGGTTCTTAGAAGGTAGGAATCGAGTTCTATCGATCCAACGGTTTGAATCGATTTGCTTTCGTCGACCCGGTGGGATGGGGCATACTTGAGTATGGTTCCATTATCTCAAGCAGCGATTGCATGATTTTGAGTCGATTTGACCATGTCGACTCAATAGGTTTCTTTATGAATACGATTTTATTGGTTCAGAAAGCAAAGGAATTTTATTAAAAAGTTGGACAAGTTTTGTTTACTTACAATTCCTTTGGTACCATAGGATGGCTAATTTGTGGGAAATAGGCAATACATTAGACAGTCTTAGATAAAATAACAACCTAGCAATTCATTGTTCCATGCTTGGGGAATCTGAGTTCCACCTACAGTGGTTAGCTTGAATGTGCCATCCCCTAACTTTTGGTCGATCACATAGGGCCCTTCCCAATTAGGAGTCGTTCATTTTTCCTTTGATTGAAGTTTTGTCTTTGTTGAGCGAGGACTTCTAGCTCGATTGGGATCATTGCTTCTGAACCATACGCCAGGATGAATGCGAAGTGTCCGGTTGCAGATTTTTATGTTGTCCCATAAGCACGTGGTGCGAGTGGAAGTTCATCAAACCAATTTCCTTTTGCTTTAGTTAGCCGGTTTTTGATGGTAGACTTGATGATCTTTTTCACTGTTTCCACTTGCCCATTTGCCTATAGATGTGCGATAGTGGAAAAGCATTTCTTGATGCGGAAGCAGTTTGCAAAAGTCTCTAAACTCAAAGCTTTTGAATTGAGTCCCATTGTCCGTGATGATCTTTTATGGTACTCCAAACCTGCAAATAATGTTTTTAGTGAAAAAATTAATAACTTTCTTTGTTGTAATAGTGGCCAGTGGTTCCTCTTTGGATCATTTGGTGAAATAGTCAACAACAACTAAGACATATTTGGCTCCTCCTTTGGCCACTGGTAATACGCCAATCAAATCAATTCCCCAGATCGCAAATGGCCATGGGCTAACCATCTATGTTAGCTCTATCAAAGGAGTTCTTTTGATCTTGCTGAATCTTTGGCATTGGTCGCCTAATCTAGCATAATATGCTACGTCGTACTGTTAGCCAAAAATACTCATATCGGAGGACTTTCTTTGTGAAGGTTTGCACCTCAGTGTGATCTCTGCAGTCGCCTTCACGAACTTCCTTGAGGATCCTTCGGGCTTCATCATTGGTCACACAGTTGAGCAAGGGGGTAGAAAATCCCCACCGATAGAGTATCCCATCCTATACAACAAACCATGGCACCTTCCGAATGAGCTTTTTCTATTGATTCTTAAATGTAGGGAGTGTTTCTTTGAGCAGGTAGTCCTTGATTGGCGTCATCCACGTTTCTGACTCTTCGATTGTCTTAAAAATCCAAACTATATCTATTTCACTTATGCTTGGAGCGATCAAGGTTTCGACTGGGACTAGCCCCAAGGACCGAGCTTAATTGAAACTGGCCAGTTTGGCTAGATAATACACCTTTGTGTTTTGTTCCCTCGAAATATAAGTTATGGTGTAATGTTCGATGTCATTCAGCTATTCCTGCACTTTAGATTGATATGGGGCGAGGTTCTCTCCCCGAGCTTGGTATTCGCCTTTCACCTGGCAAACGACTAGTTGAGAGTCACTATAGATGTGTATGGACTTTATATCCCAAGTTCCTTCATAACTTTCAACCCAGCTATCGGTGCCTCATATTCTGCTTCATTATTGGTTGTAGGGAATTCCTAGTGTAAGGCATAGCAAACGGATTACCCATCGAGAGTTTTGAGCATTACTCCAGCGCTGAGCAAAAGTTGTTAGATGCACCATCGATGAACAATTTCCAATGTGTTTCCACTTCCGGGTCTATTTCTTCTTCATTATATCGTATCATAAACTCAACAATGAAGTCTGCCAGTGCCTGCCTATTGGTCGCCCTTCGCAGATGGTAAGTAATTTTGTATTGACTTAACTTTATGTTCCATTTGATAAGCCACCCAGAAGTCTCGGGGTGGTACAACACTTGCTTCATGGATTGATCTGTTAGTACTTTGATTGGGTGTGCTTGGAAGTATGGTCTTAATTTTCTGCATGCAATCAAGGAGCAATTTACTAGTTTTTCCAATTTCGGATAGTTCTTCTATGCTTCGGTGAACTGTTTACTAATGTAATATACGGGCCGCTTGATCTTGGTTACTTCTCATATGAGCATGACACTTAAAGCATGGGGCGAGACTGCTAAGTAGATGAACAGGTCTTCTCCATCTACCGACTTGGATAAGATTGTTGGAGTTTTCGCATATCGCGGTAGCTCTTCGAACGCGGCCTGGCAAGCTTGATTCCATTCCAAGTTCTTCTTTCCCTTCTTTAGCATGTCAAAGAACGGTATGCCCTTGTCGGTTGCTTTTGAGATGGACCGGCTTAGTGCTGCAACTTTTCCATTCAGGCTTTGTAACTCTTTCATATTCTTCGGGGACTCGACTTCCCATAAAGCGGTAATCTGTTCGTGATTTTCTTCGATGCCTCTGGCGCTTACTATGAATCCTAAGAATTTTCTAGAAGCAACCCAGAAGTGACATTTAAATGGATTGAGTATCATTCCATATTTGCGGAGTATTTCAAAACAGCAAGGTTGCCCAAGTGGTTTGCTTCTATGCATGATTTAACCAACATATCGTCTACACAAACCTCTATAGTCATCCCGATCTGATGTTTAAACATGGCATTCACTAGTCGTTGGTAGGTTTCCCCAGCATGGCATTACTTTATAGCAGTATAATCCTAGATCAGTAATGAAACTGGTATTCTCTTTGGTCAGGTTGATGCATCATGATCTTGTTGTACCCTGGTAAGCATCCAAAAATGATAGTAGTTCATGTGCAGCTGTTGCATCCACAAGTTGGTCAATTCTAGGTTGAGGAAAGTTGTCTTTTAGGTCAGCTTTATTTAGGTCCTAATATTCAATACAGGTTCACTATTTTCCATTGGACTTCTTGACTAAGATCGGGTTAGATGCCCACTCTGTTTATATTGCATCGTAGATAAAACCGTTTGTCATTAGCTTATCCACTTCTTCTCTTAATGCTTTGGACCGTTCGGGTCCTAGGCTGCTCTTCTTTTTCTTCACTGGTGTATACTTGGGATCAATGTTAACTGCATGGCATGCAATTTCTGGCGAAACTCCTCACATCTAGGAATGTGTCGAAGTGAATACATCTTGGTTGACATGAAGGAATTTGATGAGTTTTAGCCGCATCTTGTTTCCAAGATGTGGGCCAATCTTCAGGACACGTGTTGGGTCATCCATATCGACTTGGACAGGCACCATCAATTCTACCGATGCTGCCCATTCCTTCCCTGAACTCTTCTTTCTAGGGTTCTAAACCTTACCGAATTAGCTATGGTCCCCAAGCTAGGGGCGGTTTTGTAGTTGTTATTCCGTAGGTTCACAGATGTGGAGAGTTCTCCCTATATTCTTCCCTTTTTCTTTTCTTCTACACTTGTGTAGTTCCGTGATGTAGCACTCTTTAGCGACACTTTAGTTTCCTTTGACCACCCCTACTCCATTCTTCATCAAAAACTTCATGGTTAGACACCACCAAGCTAATGCAATCTTGAAATTTGCCAAAGCAAGCTGACCCAAGAAAGCATTGTAGAAGGATATTTCATCTACAATCACAAAGGTTTGGATAAAGAAGACTCTTTGGTCACCTTCTCCGAGTTCTATGAGTAAATCGAATGTTTCGATAAGCTGTTTAGGTTCACAGGTGAATCCCTAGATCGTCGTTTAGCAAGCAGATATATCCTTCATATTGATCTTCATTTGATCAAATGTGCATTTGAAAAGGATACTCATAGAACTTCCACTATCTACCAATACCCGTCGGACCACAGTTGGTCTGATTCCTACTATCACGATCATGGGGTCAAGGGTCCAAGCTTCTATTCCTTCAGTATCTCGATTTCAAAACACTATGTCATCATTCAGTGTCCTCTACTACTTGGCAGGAGTTCCATCTTCAAGCATAAAACATGAATCTTTTGAAGCGTGTCTCAATGAGCTCACATACTGCTCCATTTCTTCCCAAATCTTCTAGAAGGGATGAGGCCACCAGGTATTATTCTGATAATAAGTCTCTGTTCAGTTCATCTGGATCCCTCTTTGCTGGTTCCAATTTGGTTTCCCCAATCTCTGGGAACTTGGAGTGTTGCGAGCTGGTCAGGATTTTGCGACTTCCACACATACTACTGAAGCTTGTTTTCTCGAATCAGTTCTTTAAGTGACAACATTCATTCATGTTATGACCATATGTTTAATGAAAATGGCAGTACTTTTCTGAGCGCTTTTGTTGTTCAATGCTTCATTTTTAGACGGCTTCTTGTACTCCTCCATCCCTTGTGTCGCAAGGTAGATGTTCTCTAGAGTATTATTGATTAGGGTGTAGTTTTTGGGCCTAAAGCTTTTAAGCCGCTTGCTACTTCCGTTTCACTTGTTGGAATTTTAATTCTTCCCTTTTCGATTCCCATCGTTTCCCGCATTTCCAGCAACGGTGTCGAAGGTATTTGCCTCTTGGTTTGTCATCATATCATTCTGCCCAACGTTGGTTGGTTGTAGGTTAGCAGGTCTTCCTTCTAGCTCTTTTGCTTCTTCTAATCTTAAGTACTGGCTTTCCTTTTGATTAAAGTCCTTCATGGTGGCCGGTTGCTTCATTTTGATCCATTTCTCGAATACAGTGTCGGAAAGGATGGCACGGATTAGAGTAATGTAAACCATATCTTCATTTGGATTACTAACTTCAGTGACTGTAGTATTAAACAGCTCACGAAGGATTTCAAAGATTCATTTCATCCCCGGAATAGGCCCGATTAGGACTTCATGCCTTTTGGTTGCACCATGTGAAGCCTAAACTGATCAAAAAACCTCATTGCTAATTCACCGAAAGTGGTGGTAGATTTTGGTGGGAGCTCGGTGAACCACATTGAAGCGGTTCCTTCCAGAAAGATTGGAAAACATCTACATCGAATAGCATTTTCGAAGTATTAGCTCCGTCCATGTACCAAGTGTACTTATACAAGTGCGGCTTCAGCTCCATAGTTCCATCGTAGGACGTGATAGTTGGCATAGTGAACTTTTTAGGATATTGTTCGTTCAGAATGTCATCAATGAAGGGAGTCCAGCTTGGAGTTAATCCCCATTCATCATCTCTTCTATTCTTGCTTTCGTCCATTAGGCAGTTGACCTTGTATGCGATATATGCCTTGGATGTCCGGTAATCCATGGGTTGGCTGTCAGTGATTGTACCAAGTGTTTGATTTTGCAGATGGTCATGGTTAGTAGGCTGAAATCTAGGCTCTCCTATCTTCGAGAGAGCCACTCCCTCGGAGTTCTGTTGGCTTGCGGTTGGTCGTATGGGGGTAGTTTGGACCTATATGTCGGTATTTAGCACGTTAGTGTTCTCTTTCAGCTCGTCGTCGTCAAATTGTTCTCCATCTTCAGAGTCAAAGAGATCCAATGTTATATCTTCCTGTGGAGTTTTTGTCCTCAGTTTCAAGTTTACTTCGAGCAGCTTTGCAGTTGGTGGAGTGCTTTCATTTCCTTCTATGGTGATTCTTGCAGCTCCACCTACTACTCCCTTTTGATGTTGCTTTCCGTTTCTCTTGTTTAGGATGAAAATGAAAGAGTTTTCTTGTTCCATGACGGGCGCGAGATCTGGCATGGTTCATGGAGCAGCAAGTGATTGTAAGGTCATGAGGGCATTCAATTTTTCCATAAGAGCTTTTTGGCTATTTTCCGTCTTCTGATTAATTTCATCAACCATCTTATTTGACTCATCTCTATTGACAACTTCATGTTGAACAGAAGATCCCAGCTCCTGATCTTATGTGTTTGCCCCATAATTGGGTTTGGCTAATGGGTTGTTAGCGCCATTAACTTTAACTTGATTAGGATTGGTTTCCTCCCCAGTTATTACAGCTTCCATGGATCTTCTGAAAGTAGTTCTCTTTCTTCCCGGTGCCATTGATTCTCAACATCTAATTTTCTAAGCAACAGATTGGAGATCTAACTTCTGAACCTGTTTGATCCAAAGTAGATAGCTAGATATAAGCCTTAGTTCAAATCTCAGTGAAAGCACCAAATTGTTAACCAAAAAATAGATCAACACCCTGCATTGAGCATGAAAGCACTAGCCCTATTTATCAATGCAAATAAAGGAGAAAAAAAAATAGTAGATCGCAGAAAAAGTAAAGGAACAAGAAGATTTTATTGGGGTTCGGCTGTTAATGAAGCCTACACCCACTTTATAACTTTCTATTAACTGGCTGCTATTACAAGTGAAATCAGGTTATATTATGATTGAATTTCCTAAGTTAGATCAAATCACATGTGCAAGAGTTCACTGGAGAATCACATCGAACATCTAAGTGACTGTTTTATGGGAGGAAAAGAGTGAAGAATAGTTTCTATAGAGCTTCAGTATCTAGTCCAAAAGATCCTCTTTATGTTGCAGGTAGGATTGTATTTATAGGTGATGGAGAGCTATTGGGATAGGCCTCTTTGCGAGGAGCTTGTATTTGAAGGTATGAAGATTCTCCAAAGATTTATAATAAGTCGACTTAAAATGATGGATCGCTCGCGATCCATGCAATTAGGCTATTTTTAGCTTGCTTCATTTGGATCTTGTTTCTTACCTTATGTAGGCACTCTCCATACAATTTCATGACAAAATGCCTTGTTTTGATGATGATTCGTGTACATATTGCATTGAACTACTACTGGAAGTAGATGAATGCCCACTTCTCAAAATAGTTTGCTTGGAATATCATGAAACTTGGAGGACAGCCCTAGAACACATATTAGATCATGATGCAAGAGGAATGATTGTCCCATGAGCGATATTCATGGATCGCTAGCGATCCATGGGTAATGGATCGCTAGCGATTCATCCCTTTTTCTTGGTTCCTTCTTGTTGTTCTTTTAGTTGATTTGTAACATCCCCTATTTTGAGGCCCAAAGCTAAGCAACAAAATACAGCTATGTTAGTGGTATCCATAATATCAAAAGCACATGAATATGAAACAAAATCACGGACTTAAAAAAACATATTTTTGATTACATTTCCAAAAGATGTTCCATATTCAAATTACATAATCCCATCATTTTCCTAGGTTCAGATGTACATAAATATGCCAAGAGCGATATATGATGATGCCCCTTTGGTTGACCAGAGTACTATGTAGTCGTAACTGACATAATACAACATAGCAGAATCAAACAAAATAAACAGCAACTCCTAAATAGCTATCCGTCAGTCACCTGCTCGACTCCAGAAGTTTTATTGACCAACCTACTAAAAATCTGAAAATCCTCAACCCTCGGCCTACTCAAATCAATTTTGAGCACTTCAGAGTTTAAGGGGAAAACATAAACTTCAAATTAGACATAAAGGCTAGTGTGAATAATACTATACATCTCGTTTATTTGATATTAAGTGAGACCATGCCGCTCAGTAGAATGGGTTTCCTCTCACTAATATCCTTTTAATGCATATCTTTTGCAAATCATAATCCTACGACCAAAACTGATTAAAACTATAAAGCATTATCAGGTGAAAAAAACATATGAGGTAACAAATGGACAATCTATTGAACACTATAGGTTTCTTTGGCTAACCACTAACCTTTGGATGACTCGAGCCTACCAGATAATATAAACAAATAATCTAACATCTGTTATATAAACTCCTCTTCTGGATGGTTTGTCCCTAACTTACTTTCTATAGGTCAACTGATTCTAATGGTTTTGCGGGCTCACCTAACCTGCCTCTGTACAAATATTTTCCTTTCTTTGTGTAACATCATTTTAGTCTTACTTGTGACAAAGCCCTACACACTAGAATTTTGGACTAAATTAGCTAGGTGATAATAGCTAATTTATAGGGCGTAAACTGATACTAATCTCATCTAGTATACAAATATCTGAATCATTTTACTTAGGGTAATCTTCCCATAAATTTTCCTTGAAAACCTTTTCTTCTCAAATTAATTTAAACCTTTAAGTCATACTTTAAACAAGGAAAATAAATTCTATTCTTTACTCAAATCACCCCTTCATATTATATATACTTTACACAAATCTTTGTTGATGAAAACATTTGAAAGAGCCCTTTTCGATCCCATTGAAATTATCCCTTTCGAAACTGAGTAAACCCTGTATAACCTAGGCCGAAAGGTCAAAAAATTCCTTTCGAAACCATTTATATAAACCATTCAAAATCATTGAAAAACCTTTCCTTCGAAAGCTATAAAACCTTAGGTATCCTATCTTTAAAACACTTAAACATTGCCTTTCGAAGACATTGGAAAACTTTTCCTTTCAAACCTTTCTAAAAAATTGGGGAACCACCCCTTCGAAACCTTCATTAAAACCTTTCGAAAGCATTAAGACATCTAACCTTTTGAAACCATTGGGGAACCACCACTTCGAAACCTTCATTAAAATCTTTCGAAAACATTAAAACATCAGAAACACGGAAAAAATCATTGGCTTATCAAATTATCTATCAAGCCGTGAAAAAGATTCAACAAAAGATGAAAACAAATCTTTAGCGAGTCTATTGATAGAAATTAATCGTTTATTCCCCGATGCTTTGTCATTCCCCTTTTTTAATTATAGTTTAAAATCCTATTTTATTTTGGAGAATAAAAAATGGGGTTGTGGGAGAGCAATACAAGCATCGTGCTGCTAGGTGAAGCAGTGGAGTGTTGCACCCTAGATGGCGAGAGTCCAGTAGCCGAAAGCATCACTAACTTACGCTCTAACGCAAGCAGCATGGGGCACGTGGAATCCCGTGTGAATCATTTGAAACCATTTGGGTTTAAGTAAAACATGTGGAAAACATTTCGAAACCATTTAATACTATCTTCTTCAAAACCTTTGGGTTCTACCTTCAGCAGAACAAAAGGATCATAAAACGTTTAAGTTGAAAGCACTCTTTCGAAAGCATTTCCTAAGTAAAGAATTGATGGATTCGAACCAACTCTATGAAGGGTTGGAGAAGTGGCTTGGATTTTAAAACAAAGTATACCTTCCGAAACCATTTGCCTCGAAAGGTAGAAAGCGGCAGCTAGTGGTTTCGACCGCTTCAAAAGCATTTTCTTAAAATAAAGGCGCAACCCATTTCAAAACCTTTCCTTTAAAACATTTGATTTGGTCAAAAGCCAACCAAGTCGAAAGAATTCCTTTTAGAAGCAAAGAGGTGCATTTTCATTTCAAAACAAAGTAACGCTTCAACACCCTCGCAATCCTATGTTTTGACCCAGTTCCTCCCGCCCATGTCCAATTCGCTACATAACAAGCTTTGATATCATGCGCATTGGTTTTGATGGTGAAGGAGTTGGAAGAATCCAAGCGGGACCAGGGTGCCGAAAGTGGTGAAACATGTATAAAGCATGTTTAAACTAATTATTACCTTTTTAAAGTAATCTTACAACTAACCTACCTTGTTTGTCAAATTATGATTGGTTGCAAATTTTATTTTCCAAAAGCATTGCCGAAAATTCACAATTAATCAATTTAAATAATTTATAAAATACCCTTTCTCCTTTTATAAATATATAAAACATTTAATTCTCATACCTTAAATAATTTTATATATCTATTAAATCACTTAGGAAAATTCTATAAAAATTCCAAAAAATTATTTTTAATATGTTTTCCAACATATATCAATTTCAGACCTAAAACATAAATAATATATCCCTAAATTATTTTAAACCCAAATAATCATTTTCTTCACTAAATATTAATTCACATAAATTCAAAAAATTATGAAAATTGAAACCCGACTCTAAAATTTCATTTTTTTTATAAATCTAAAGTCGTAAGGCATTTGGATGTCAATTAATAGGGTTTTCACATCAAAACATATCATAAAACCCATATGAATAAGCATAAATCTTCAACTAGCATAAATAAAAATTTAATCATTCAAAAAGATGGCGTAACCTTGCAAAATAATTCGGATTAACCTTAAAACCAAAAATATTAGAAAATATGAGATGTAGTCATTATTCACCTTAGCTTTGGAATTAAGGAAGTTGAGAATTGAATAATTAAATGTTGATTTGCTTCTTCCTTTAGCTTTTCTTCGTCTTTTATCTTCTAATGGTGGTCGGCCTCTATTTTAAATTTTGGTTTATGAAATTAGCGTGTGGTACGAGATACATGAGGGTTTAGGTTATATGGTTATGTCTTATTCCTATTTTACCCCTTCTCTATTTCTTTTTAACTCATCTTTACTACATTTGTTAACATGGCTTGGCTACCCCTTATTAATCACAAATCTCAGTCCCCTAATCATCATATTATTTTGTTTAATTTAGCTTATTAAATATCCTACTTATGTTACAAAAATTAGGGTCGTTACATGATTCTTGAGTTGTTTCGTCCTGCCGTAGATGTTCTAATTCCCTTTGAATTATACTGGGTTAAAAACCCGGTTAATAGAAATAGATCTGAATTTCGCCACAAATACAACGTAATGACTTTCATGGTCAAATTCGAGCTTTCACAAAATTTCCATTTTTAACTCTACCATATTTAATTTAATCCACTCAATTCATTTAAGTTGATTTTATGGGGTGTTACATAATCTCCCCTAAAGAGGATTTCATCCAGAAATCTTTCATTGGGTGAACAGGGTAACGCGCAATAACATCCATGTTATACAATCAAGTTATCTACACAACCATCTACTCAACCAAAGTGCAATGTGATTATGTACTATAGAACAGTAAAATGAGCTCAATCCTAGCGTGAGTACGTAAATCATGCCATGCAAGTATGTATGCAAATACACTAAACATGCATAAAAATTTCTACATAAGTGTAAAATGATTGTGAAAAAGTGTGGCAACCATCTCCAACCATCCAATCTAGGAAACATGATGCAACCAAAATCTTAATTTTGGAGAGAAAATTTACTGGTGAAAAGCTCTAGATGAGTGAACTTTATCTTTACCTTGATTTTCAATGTTCTTTCCACCAGGGTGTCTCCCTATTGTACTCGGACCATCCTAATTATTTTGTTGTGGAGTCTCCTAGTTCCATGCTCCATAATGTGTGCGGTGGCATAGGGTACTACTGGCTTCATCTCTAATTCCCTAAATTTATCAGGCTCAACTCTAATTGCGGTGTGATGAAGACATTTTCTTAGGTGAGAAATGTAAAAAAACATTATGGACTACCATCAATATGTCAGGCAGCTCTACGCAGTAAGTAAGCTTTCCTATCCTCTCGAAAACTTTGAATGACCCAAAAAAATCTCGGCGCCAATTTTCTAGACATGCCAAACCTAACCACTTTTCTAATAGGGAAGACTTTGACAAATACCATATCTCAAACCTCAAACCAAGCTCTTTCCTTCTTCTATCTACATAAGATTTCTAACGGTCTTATGCTGCCTTCATTCGTTGTATGATCAACTCACCTTTTTGGTGGCCTCCCATAATTTGCTTCAAAATGGGACATATCAATCGTCGCTTGATAGCTATTATTATACGAAAACTCGATCAAAGATAGGTGGTGCTCCCAATGTGCTGCGAAATCCAAAACATAAGACATTAACAAATTTCCAAAATCCTATTCACCCTCTCCTTTTGACCCTCAATCTGTAGGTGATATGCAGTGTAAAGATTCAAAGAAGTACCCAAAGTTGCTTATAGGCTCCTCCAAACTCACAAGTGAACAAGGGGTCCCTATTACTAACTATTCTCATAGGAATTCCATGCAACCAAACTACCTCCTTGATGTAGATATGTATGAGAGAAGTGGTAGTTCTATTGCTCATAACCGGGATAAAATGGGCACTCTTAGTGAGTCTATCGATAACAACCCAAATAGATTCATTGCCCCTCTGACTTTTAGGCAATCCTTCCACAAAATCCACTAACATATGTTCCCACTTCTAAGTCGGAATTTCCAAAGATAACGGTAATCCATTAGACCTCCCTTGCTAAGCTTTTACTCTCTGACATGTCAAGCAAACTTAGAAACATACTCAACTACACTCTTCTTCATTCCATACCAAAAGAAAATCCTCTTCATATCCTTGTACATCTTATCTCCTTTGAGGTGAATGGTTATCTTTGAGTGGTGACACTCCGTAAGCACTCACTTAACAAACTATCAACTATAGGAACACAAAAGCATCCATCCCTTTTTAAGCATCCCTTCTCATCAATTGAATACCTACTAGCATGGGGATAGTACTCTCATTTCCTCGACCTCTCCAAAATCTCTACTAACTTTTCGTCCTTCACTTGCTCATGCCATATGCGGTCCATCAAGGCTAGTCTTATCTCCATAACTGCAAAACCCCTTGGATGGGTTCTGTTGGTAGTTGGAAGTTAAATTTTGATAGGAACTCCAACTGCCTATATATATATATATATATATATATATATATATATATATAGCACCTAGGGTAGCATGCCTTTGACTAAGGGCATCAACGACTATGTTTCCTTTTCTAAGGGTATGTTGAATTACAAAGTTAAACGATGCTATATATGCCATCCATCTCTGCTGCCTAAGATTCAAATGTTTTAGAAAAAAGAGGTATTTGAGTGATTTATGGTCGGTGAATAACTCAAACCTTTCTCCAAAAAGATAATGCCTCCACTTCTTTAAGGCAAAGACGATAGCTGTTAACTCTAAGTCATGAACTGGATATCTTTTCCCTTGATCATTCATTACCTACTAGCATAAGCAACTACTTTTCCATTAGGCATTAGAACTGCTCCTAATCATGTACCACAAGCATCTGTGAAAACCGTAAATGGTTTTGTTCCACCAGGAATAGTGGGCATAGGTGCACTAGTCAGTAGCTCCTCATGCTTCTCAAATGCCTTAGTGCATTTATTGTTCCAAGAAAAGACTAGGTTCTTCTTAGTCAATTAGGTTAAGGGGGGCTGCTATTCTTGCAAAGTTCTTGATGAACTTTCCGTTGTAACTTGTCAACCCGAAAAACTTCTAACCTCCAATGTATTCCTAGGAGTCTTCCATCCTTGAACAGTTTCCACTTTGGTGGGGCTACTGCCAATCCTTGCTCAAAAATAACATGCCTAAAAAAATCTAACTTCTTTTCCCTAAAAGTGGCATCAAGAAAATTTGGCCTTAATTTGGTGCCTTCTGAAGATTCCTAATACTTCTCTTAGTTGGTCCTCATGCTTCTCTTTTCCCATGGAGAAAACTAAAATATTATCTACGAACACAATGGCAAATTTGCTGAGATTCCCTTTAAATAACTACTCATTAAATCCACGAAGATGGGGGCATACGGTCAAAAGGAATCAATTCCCACTCATAGAGTCCATCTAGTGTGCGACATGCAGTCTTCGACTTGCTTTCCTATGCAATCCTCAACTGATGAAATCTAGTTGCTAAGTTTAGTTGAGAAAAGAATTTAACTCCTCCAACCAGATCGAATAAGTCCTTTATTCTAGGTAAAGGGTACCTACTCTTCCTTGTCAACTTGTCAAATTATGTATAGTCAACTAAAAGTCTCAATGAACCATTTTCCTTAGTGGCAGAAACAGTAGGGGCTCCCTACTCTGAAGTACTCCTATGGATGAATCCTTTCTTTAATAGCTCAGAGATTTTCTTATCCAATTCCCTTCTTTATTTGAGGTCCATTTGTCTTAAAGGTAGGGTGATTGGCCTTGCGTCCTTCTCTAAATCTATTCAAAATCGATCTCCCTATAGGGTGGTAGACCCGAGACTTCGTCGAAGACATCAAGAAATTCACTAACTACACGTATGGATGATGGTTCTCCAATAATAGATAGACTTGTGAATATAGATGACTTAATTCAGCTAAATCATGGGGTGTACAAAGAATTTCTAAGTCACGATCCCCACAAGTTCTTAATCATACTATCCTCCCATCACAATCAAGAATTGCTCCATAATACGATAACTAAGCCATACCCAAGTACCTCTCAAAATTTAGAACGTACGCATTACATATGAAATCAACGTTGCATATGTCCAACACTAGGTCTTCACAAATAAATGAGAGATGTGTCAAACCCTTAATAGGATTAGAGACCACTATTGGGCTGGTGACAATATGGGTTTGAAGGTTCAAAAAGATTATTACATTCCTAGCCATAAAGGAATGCGGTGTCCACAAATCAAATAGGGTTACAAATTGTAACTCCAGAAATAAGAGTTATACCTTCTAGTGATGCTTTCCCATGGTCTCTCGGTGGTCTACTAGCAATGAGGACATCTTCAATAGCGTTAGCTTGTCCATTAGATCCTTCCTTTGCTAACTTAGGGCATTGATTCTTGAGACCCATCCTTGTGGCAATTAAAGCACTTCCCTGTAAAAGCTTCCTTTATCAGACTTACCCTACAATCTTTAGCTTCATGACCTTTCCTCGCTTGCACAACTTACCTTCCTTCTTAAACTTCCCCTTCGAATTCTTGTTAGTCCAAAAGCTTCCCTTCTTAGACCTTCCTTGCTTTTGGGTAGGGGCAGCCTTCTCCTTTTCTGCCTCCTTATCATTCACATTGGCCATGTGTAGCATTCCCATGTCTACTAACATCTTATATGTGGCACCAGTGGGTACTTGGGTCAACAAAATTTCTCTCAACGGGTAATTTAGGCCCTTCACGAACTTCAAAGCCTTTTTTATAGGTGTATCTATCAAGCTCATCCCAAATTTAGCTAATTCTGTTGAATTTAGCTATATACTCCTTAAGAGTGGAGTCTCCGTGCCTAAGCTGAATTAATTTCTCCAGTTGTAGACTCACTTTTGGTTTAGACATAAACATTATATCAAATCTATTTTTGAATTCCCCTCATGACAAAATCCTTCCAGCATTCTCCTCAGTCACCAAGTTCCATCAATCTAGGACTTCTCCTTTAAGGTGCCAAGCGACCATCCTCATCTTTAGCTAATATTCCCAACCAAGCTCTCTAAATATTATTTGTAGTCATTAACCCTGTAACGACTCAGGATTTTGGCAATATTATTATAATAAGCATTTAATCTAATTTAAATAAAATACAAGTTTTTCATTTTATAAAACAGATAGGACTTTGAACATTTTCCAGTTATTTATATATATGTGTGTGTATTGTATAGGAAGCTTTGACTTGAAAATTTAAAATATAATATTTCAAAAATATTTAAAATAAAATCTACCTTATTCAATTTAATTATTGTTTTACAATATTAACATTTAATTTGAACATGTTCATATGAATGAGATATAGATAATAATGTTAAAATAAAATCAATTCTATTAATATTAAATATAAGTATAAAATATAATTATAAAAATATATGGATATGAATTGGTGCTGGATGGTTAAACTTAAATAGAAACATAAGATAATTCTAGTATAAATACATATGGAGATCCATATGATATGCAAGACAAAACAAAAATATCTACATAAAAAAAATCAAATGGGATAAGACGTAAACATATAGGGAAACATATACATTAAATACCATCATCTTAGCACCAAAATAAGGTCATTCAAAATGTTAATAATCATTTCAATTTTCAGGAAACAATCTTTGACCAAATATTAGAAAACAAGGAAAAGCTTATACCAGCAGCCTCCCTTGTAAACTCTATATATGCAATGCTTTTTGTTCTAATTCGTTCATAATTTAGCAAAACTAGAAAAAGGAAAGTAAGTATCACTACTTTTACAAACTTAAATAACCCAGCTAAACAAAACAGAAAGAAGACTTAAGGGAAGATCAAAACTGCATTTTCTTCAAAACAGAATTACTCTCTGTTCCACTTTCTTTCAAGTGAGTAAACATTTAACTTCAAAGTTTAAAGTAATAAATGCTAGAGTATGTGAATTCTAGATGATGTTGTGTTACATGATTATATATATAGATGAATATCTCTATGTATGTTTCATTTATATCTGTTCTATGCATGAATATGGTCATCTTTGTTTTTTTAGTACAGAGTTCAAACAAGTTAAAAATTTAAGCTTCATTTTCCTTAATCTCTGATCGGCCTTAATCTTCAAACAAATAAGTTAGTTTAAACATAAATTATGATCTAATTTTTTTTAAAGCTTAATAGTGAAGTTGTGAATCTGTAAAATTCATTTTTTTTAGTAAAAAGTCAATTTTAGGATAAATTCGAATATTGTAAAATATTAATTCGATTATATATCTTGAACTACATACGAAAGTAGGATTTTTAAAACTAATATGACAATTTTTAGTTAAGTATTCTAAGTGCAGTTCCTAGTTGAACCAAATATGCATTTTATTCAATTTCTGGTGATCAAATAAATTTTAGATGTTGAATTTTGGTTTGAAGCTAGTTTGTTGATTAACGCAGACAGGAAAATTGTTAAAAAAAATTATCTATTGCAAGAATCGATGGTACGAAGCAAAATTAAGGTTTATGATCGAGTTTGGACATGGTCTGGAAACGAGGTGATTTCGTCACCTCTGATGCATCGAGTCGTGTGAGTTTCAAGGGGTTGATAGAGCGGGGTATCGGCGAGGTGAGGCCGGAGTCGTGTCGCCTCTGATGGTCGGCGTGAGTGGGACGAGGCATTTTGTTTGGTGAGTTCGAGTTGCAATTTTCGAACGAAGGGCCAAAATTTGATTTGGAATTTGTGGCATCGTGTTAACTTTCGCAATCGAGTGTAGCATTAGTACGTGACTTGCCGGAGGTAACGGACTTCGCTGGAGCGCCGGCGAAGTGTTGTGCACGTGCACGGCCACGTATCGGTGTCAGGAAGTTGATGATGGCCGACGCGAGTTGTTACTCGAGAAAGATGAGGGGTTGCACGAGTGAAACCTGGGTGCGTGAGTGTTGCCTGTTATCGAAGTTTATAACTGAAACTTAAAAACAAAAAGGGGAAGAAGAAAAAAAAGGTAGGAGGAGAAGAAAGAAAGGGGACTCGGGAAATGGTGTGAGGAACTGGAGTTTAACTCGAGTAAACGTAGAGGTTTTCTCGGTTTTCGGTTTCAAGGGGATTAGCCTAATAAACTTTTAAGATAATATGTTAAACAAAGTTTAATATTAATGAAGTAAATAATGTTGGCAAATTTTAAGTTAAGATTTGATTTAAAAGTTATTAAGGGAGATTTTCAAATGTAAGATAAATAATTAATTTATATTGTAAGTTAATTAAGAATGTGAATTAATTTATAACTATAATTAAATAAGTAATTTGAGATTTAATAAATTTGTAACTAAAGACTGGTATTAATAATTAAGTGTTAAATTCATTTTTAATTAAATTTTATTAATTAATAATTAAGGTTATTAATTAATAATTAAGAAATAATTAATTAAGTGAGCAAAATGTAAATTAATTAATAAAATAGTAATTAAGAAGTAATTAAAAATTAAATGGGTTGATTACTTAGTGATTAATTAAGCAGGATAAAATGGTTTATTCTTAAGTAATTAATTAAGTTTAAGTTAATTAAACTAATTTTGATATGAATTGATGATTCCTATTTGATTGACTATGATAACTATTTGGTGATATTCTGTGATACTCTGTGATATGCCTCGATATATCTATGATATTTGAATATGATTTATCTATGATAAATGTCATGTGAATTCAAAGTGTTGAATTAAATTATTTAAAATATTAAACAACTTGACCTTTAAAATGGCGTTTGGATTTCGAAGAGACCGGGATCGGGTGTCAATTTGATTATCCAAAAACCACATCGATCCAAATTAAACGTTAGGTCGTGGCATCTCAAGTGAAGATCGAGATGGTGTTTCAAAGTGCAAGGGTTATTGTCGTTGACTCTGAGGGTGATTCCAAAACGAGTGTAACGAGATAATGCCTTCGGTTTCGTTCGAACCCGGAACGAACTTGTATGGATTGAATGCTTTCAGAACATCGTCAAGCGGACGATGAGCATTCTAAGAGATATGTTCTATAATGGTAATCGCAGCCTCAAGCCTCATCAATCGGGAATGGCTAAAACAGGAGAGTTGCATCAAGGTTAGGTGGGTAGTACCCAAGCAGGACGAGATATACCCCTATCTACCTTCATTTCGGTTGTGTGGACAGTTGTTGGCCACAACTGCGGGGTTATCTTGTTCGGAACTGTTCAGTAAGGAATGGTTCCGACCTTGTGTTGTAGGGGGTCGGGAGTGATCCTCGGTACGGTGATCTAGGCCCCGTACTGTGACGGACGGTACCCCAGTAGCCCTGCCATTGATGGAAACCCATTTTCCCTACGAGACCCTACGGTTTTGATTTGTATTACCCACTTTTGTGGCTAGTAGCTAGAATTTAATGAATGTAAAATTTTTGGCTATTTTCTATTTACTTGAAAACCCTAGACACTATTATAATATCACTGGATTTCCTATAAAATGTTTTGGTTAGCCTAAGGTAAAAACTTACCCGTGTTTATGTGTGGGAAGTCTTACGTGATACCTTTATTTTCAAAGTTAAACAACTTTTACCCATTTACTCACACCAAACCCATGTCTGACCCGGAGTTTATTTTCTGTTTTTCATAAACTCTTGGGTACTCAAATTTTTATGAGTAGCCAAGTAATAGGTTTTAGAGTGCTGAGTTCTGAAGAAGCTTGGAGTAGGAGTCCAGACGTATATATCTATCTATATAGTTCCGCTATGTTAGTTGATGTATGTTGTATTTTGGGATTTATGTATTGGCAAATATATATATATATATATATGATTGTCTTGTTGTATGATGTTGTGTAACTCTGATATATGTAAAACTATGTAATAGTTATGTGATGTATTATAATTTGTTCCGTTCTGCTGTGAGATTCTGATGTTGTTATTCTTTCTTTCTATCTTTTTTCATTTCTATCTCTTTCTTTTCTTATTGATGATACGTCTTTCTATGGTTAGAAAGGCGGGTCTTCACAGTTGGTATCAGAGCATAAGTTGAGATAATACCTAGGCTCTGGCTTAATATCTATCTTGAGAGTGTGAATTTGTATTTTTCATATAATTATATACCTATCTAAATTTGTTGAGTTACTTTTTCAGGTGGCCAACATGAGTTCTGGAAGGAGACGCAGAGGTAGGGGCAGTACCTCGACTAATAATGGACGAAGTCAAACTGCTAGTGAGGCTGTAGATCCAGTACCGCCTCAGGTTAGTTTTACCGCTTTATGCAAAGACTTCATCAACCTTGGAGGTAAACCATTTAAAGGGTCGGAATCGATAATTGAGGTCCAAGCTTGGGTACGCTCTTGTGAGCGCATCTTTAAGAGTATGAAGTTGTATGATAAGCGGAAAAAGGAAATGGCATCATGGCAATTGCAGGAAGGCGCAGCAGCCTGGTGGGATGCAGCGACATCAAATATTTCTGCGGACGACATTTCTTGGGAAAGATTTAAAGAGCTGTTTGAGGAGAAATTCATGCCAACAGCAGGGAAAACTCGTCTGTACTAGGATTTTCTAAATTGGAAGCAGGGAAGCATGTCTATTTCTAAGTATGAGACCAAATTCAATGAACTTTCTTACTATGGACTAGGGCTTATCGATACTCCCCTCAAAAAGAATGAAATGTTTGTGCAAGGATTGAGGCCAGAATTTCATGAAAAGATGACGGCGCATTTGAAAGGATATTTTGTTAATTTAATTGATATGGCACTGAGATATGAGGATTTGAAGAACAAGAAATCAGTGGCACCAGTAGCAGCATCGGGAGGGAAATTTGCTAATCTAAATAAGAGGAAGTTCAATCCCAATTGGAGGAAGCAGAAGAAGAAGAAGAAGACTGGAAGTAATAGCGGACCTCGCAAATGCTATATATGTCAACAAGAAGGTCACTTGGAAAATAAGTGTCCCAGGAAAGGATTTCAACAGCAGCAGCAGCAACCGCATTATAGTGGACCGGGTTCGGCTTTGGTTCAGAGATCTTTATGCTTCAATTGCCACCAACCAGGTCATATGATCAAGGATTGCCCGTTACTTCATAAAGCTCACCAGAATAGAGTATTTTCTTTGGAACGTGCACCATCTACTTCATCTAAGGGCAAGGGAGTATTGGAAGGTACATTACTTTTAAATGGCAAGTATATTAAAGTTTTGTTTGATTCGGGTGCTTCTTTGAGTTTTTATTTCTCTGGAATCTGTAGATAAGTTCTTTCTTACCCCTAGTACTGTAGACTGTCCCATCTTTGCATCTAATCCTATAGGAGGGGTAACTAAATTAGACACGATCTGTAGGGATTTGAAGATTTACTATCTGTCCCATAGTTTTACTTGTGATCCTTATGTGTTGAATTTTAAGGGATTTGACCTTATATTGGGGATGGATTGGCTTGATAATTATAAGGTTGTTCTGAATTATGATGAGAGAAAAGTTTCGCTGGAAACCAATTTGGGTAGAATTGCTAGAGTAACATGTGATAATTCTGGAATTCACTTGAGTAGTCTTTTGCATGGAGTTGAGACTTCTCATGAGAAGGTTGAAGATATCGATGTGGTCCAAGATTTTCCTGATGTATTCGAGGAAGTTAAGTGTTTACCTCCACATCGAGAGATAGAGTTTCACATTGATTTAATTACAAGAGCAGTACCAGTGATTCAGCCTAGTAGGAGGATGGCTCCTAGGGAGAGGGAGGAGTTAGTTAAGCAGACTCGGGATCTTTTGGAGAAGGGGTTGATTAGGCCCAGTTTTTCTTGTTGGGGCTCTGCTGCGGTGTTTGTGACTAAATCGGATGGATCGCTAAGGTTCTGTGTAGATTATAGAGAATTGAACAAAGTGACCATTCGAAATAAATATCCTCTTCCTCGTATTGATGATCTCTTTAACCAGCTGCATGGAGTTTCTATCTTTTCTTAACTGGATTTAGCTTTAGGTTTCCATCAGTTAAGGGTAGCCGAGGACAGCATTCCCTTGACTGCATTTAGGGGACCATATTGTTTCTATGAGTGGTTGGTTATGCCTTTCGGGTTAACCAACGCTCCTGCCTACTTTGTTGACCTGATGAATCGAGTCTTTCGTGATGTATTGAATAAGTTTGTTCTGGTATTCATTGATGATATTCTGGTCTATTCTAAGTCTGAAGAGGAGCATAAGCAGCATTTGAGAATTGTGTTGGAGACTCTGAGGAGGCATGTTTTGAAGGCGAAATTCTCTAATTTCTGAAAATCGAAAGTCAAATTTTTAGGACACATTGTTTCTGGAGAAGGTGTCTCTGTAGATCCAGCAAAGGTTGAGACTATTCTGGAGTGGAAGCAGCCGCAGACACCGACTGAAGTTCGTAGTTTTCTGGGATTGGCTGGCTACTACAGAAAGTTTATCAAGGATTATTCCAATATTTCTTCGCATCTGACTAAGATGACAAGGAAGGGAGCTAAATTTAAGTGGATGCTCCAGTGTGAAGAGAAATTTTAGGTTTATATAGATGCTTGTATAGTTGGAGTGGGAGCAGTTCTGATGCAAAATGGAAGGGTAATTGCGTATGCGAGTCGGCAATTGAAGCCACATGAAAGAAACTACGCTACGCACGACCTTGAATGGTTAGCCATTGTTTTTTGCTTTAAAGATCTGGAGGCACTATCTTTTGGGAGAGAAGTTCGAGTTATTCATGGATCATAAACCATTGAAATATCTTTTCTCTCAAAAGGATCTTAATCTGAGGCAGCAACGATGGGTCGATTTTCTGGCATCATATGATTTGGATATTCTGTATATCTCGGGAAAGGCGAATGTTGTGGCCGATGCTCTTAGCAGGAATATAGTTCTGTCTCTTTTGGAAGTTGTTCCATCTCTTATTGAAAGGATTTCGAGCAAGCAAGAATCTGATAAAATGTTGAAAAGAATCACCAGAATTGTTAGAAAGGGTCAGTGTCCCAGTTTTGAAATTGATGGCCAAGGAACATTGAGGATTAATAAGAGGATTTCTGTTCCTAATGATAGGGATCTGAGATAGGAGTTGTTGTCAGAGAGTCATCATTCCAGATTGAATATCCACCCAGGAATCTCAAAGATGTATAAGGATATGAAGAGAGTCTTTTGGTGGAAGGGCATGAAGGAAGATGTAGCTACTTTCGTTAATAGTTGTGCCATCTGCCAACAAGTTAAAGGAAATCAACAAAAGTCAGCTGGATTATTGTAGCCTTTGGAAAGCCTAATGTGGAAGTGGGAGATGATCTCGATGGATTTCATTGAAGGTATTCCTAGAACTAAGAAAGGAAACGAAGGAATATTGGTTATTGTGGATCATTTAACTAAAAGCGCCCATTTTATACCCGTTGAGGCAACTCATACTGCAGCTTCTCTAGCAGAGATTTTCTTAAGAGAGATAGTCAGATTTCATGGTGTTCCTGTCAGTATAGTAAGTGATCGTGATCCTATCTTCACCAGCAAATTCTGGGAGGATCTACAATCAGCTATGGGAACAAGTTTGAGATTGAGTACAGCCTATCATCCTCAGACAGACGGACAGACGGAGAGGCTTAATCGTATTCTAGAGGATATGCTGCGAGCTTGTGTTTTGGATTTTGTTGATCATGGGAAGACCATCTTCATCTAGTGGAATTCTCTTATAATAACAGTTACCAAGAAAGTATTAAGATGGCTCCATATGAAGCTCTATATGGAAGACCGTGTAGATCCCCATCCTGTTGGAAAGAGTCGAAAGATCGTCTTGTGCTTGGACCAGATTTGATTCGTGAAGCTTCTGCGAAAGTTGAGCTTATAAAGAAAAGGATGAAAGCCGCTTAGGACCGTCAGAAGAAGCATGCAGATAAAAGGCGAAGACCGTTGGAATTTGAGATAGGAGATTTAGTCTTTGTCAAAGTTTCCCTGATCAAAGGTGCTATTAGATTCGGAAAGATGGGAAGACTTGCCTCAAGATATATTAGACCATTCCGAGTGCTGGAAAGAATTGGTGCAGTAGCTTTCAGAATTGAATTGCCAGAACGGATGTCTGGAATTCATAATGTATTTCATGTATCTCATCTAAGGAAATTTGTTCATGACCCATCTTGGTTATAGAACCTATAGTACAGGAAGATTTGGAAGTAGAACCAAACTTGAATGTGGTCAGGAATCCTGTTCGGATTGTTGATCAAGTCGAGAAACAACTCAGGAGCAAAGCAGTGAAGCTCGTCAAAGTGCAGTGGAGCGAGGATCCCAGAGATTATATGTGGGAAACTCTGGATAGTTTTAGGAAAGCCTGTCCGGATTTATGTCCAGATGACTAGTGATGTTTGTTAGGATAGACTGTTTGATTGTTTGTTATTGTATGGATGATATGTGTGTTTGGATCGTTGATATAAAAGCTTTTGAACTACCTTTTATTTTAAATTTCGGGACGAACTTCTTTTAAGGGGGGAGGAATGTAACGACCCAGGATTTTGGCAATATTATTATAATAAGAATTTAATCTAATTTAAATAAAATACAAGGTTTTCATTTTATAAAACAGATAGTACTTTGAACATTTTCCAGTTATTTATATATGTGTGTGTGTGTGTGTATTGTATAGGAAGCTTTGACTTGAAAATTTAAAATATAATCTTTCAAAAATATTTAAAATAAAATCTACGTTATTCAATTTAATTAATGTTTTACATTATTAACATTTAATTTGAACATGTGCATATGAATGAGATATAGATAATAATGTTAAAATAAAATCAATTCTATCAATATTAAATATAAGTATAAAATATAATTATAAAAATATATGGATATGAATTGGTGTTGGATGGTTAAACTCAAATAGAAACATAAGATAATTCTAGTATAAATACATAGGGAGATTCAAATTATATGCAAGACAAAACAAAAATATCTATATATAAAAAATCAAATTGGATAAGATGTAAACATATAGGGAAACATATACATTAAATACCATCATCTCAGAACCAAAACAAGGTCATTCAAAATGTTAATAATCATTTCAATTTTCAGGAAACAATCTTTGACCAAATATTAGAAAACAAGGAAAAGCTTATACCAGAAGCCTCCCCTGTAAAACTCTATATATGCAATGCTTTTTGTTCAAGTTCGTTCATAATTTAGCAAAACCAGAAAAAGAAAAGTAAGTATCACTACTTTTACAAACTTAAATAACCCAGCTATACAAAACAGAAAGAAGACTTAAGGGATGATCAAAACTGCATTTTCTTCAAAACAGAATTACTCTCTGTTCCACTTTCTTTCAAGTGAGTAAACATTTAACTTAAAAGTTTAAAGTAATAAATGCTAGAGTATGTGAATTCTAGATGATGTTGTGTTACATGATTATATATATAGATGAATATCTCTATGTATGTTTCATTTATATATGTTCTATGTATGAATATGGTCATCTCTGTTTTTTTTTAGTACAGAGTTCAAACAAGTTAAAAATTTAAGCTTCATTCTCCTTAATCTCTGGTAGGCCTTAATCTTCAAACAAATAAGTTAGTTTAAACATAAATTATGATCTAAATTTTTTTTAAAGCTTAATAGTGAAGTTGTGAATCTGTAAAAATCAGTTTTTTGGTAAAAAGTCAATTTTACGATAAATTCGAATATTGTAAAATATTAATTCGATTATATATCTTGAATCTACATACGAAAGTAGGATTTTTAAAACTAATATGATAATTTTTAGTTAAGTATTCATAGTGTAGTTCCTAGTTGAACCAAATATGCTTTTTATTCAATTTCTGGTGATCAAATAAATTTTAGATGTTGAATTTTGGTTTGAAGCTAGTTTGTTGAATAACGAAGATAGGAAAATTGTTAAAAAAATTATCTATTGCATGAATCGACGGTACGAAGCAAAATTAGGGTTTATGATCGAGTTTGGACATGGTATGGAAATGAAGTGATTTTGTCACCTCTGATGCATCGAGTCGTGCGAGTTTCAAGGGGTTGATAGAGTGGGGTATCGGTGAGGTGAGGCCAGAGTCGTGTCGCCTCTGTTGGTCGGCGTGAGTGGGACGAGGCGTTTTGTTTGGTGAGTTCGAGTTGCAGTTTTCAAATGAAGGGCCAAAATTTGATTTGGAATTTGTGGCATCATGTTGACTTTTGCAATCGAGTGTAGCATTAGTACGTGACTTTCCGGAGGTAACAGACTTCGTCGGAGCGCCGGCGAAGTGATGTGCACGTGCATGGCCACGTATCGGTGTCAGGAAGTTGATGATGGCCGACGCGAGTTGTTACTCGAGAAAGATGAGGGGTTGCACCAGTGAAACATGGGTGCGTGCTATGTTGCCTGTTATCGAAGTTGATAACTGAAACTTAAAAACAAAAAGGGGAAGAAGAAAAAAAATGTAGGAGAAGAAAGAGAGGGGACTCGGGAAATGGTGTGAGGAACTTGAGTTTAACTCGAGTAAATGTAGAGGTTTTCTCGGGTTTCGGTTTCAAGGGGATTAGCCTAATAAACTTTTAAGTCAATATGTTAAACAAAGTTTAGTATTAATGAAGTAAATAATGTTGGCAAATTTTAAGTTAAGATTTGATTTAAAAGTTATTAAGGGAGATTTTCAAATTTAAGGTAAATAATTAATTTATATTGTAAGTTAATAAAGAATGTAAATTAATTTATAACTATAATTAACTAAGTAATTTGAGATTTAATAAATTTGTAATTAAAGATTGGTATTAATAATTAAGTGTTAAATTCATTTTTAATTAAATTTTATTAATTAATAATTAAGGTTATTAATTAATAATTAAGAAATAATTAATTAGGTGGGCAAAATGTAAATTAATTAATAAAATAGTAATTAAGAAGTAATTAATAAATTAAATGGGTTGATTGATTAGTGATTAATTAAGCAGGATAAAATGGTTTATTCTTAAGTAATTAATTAAGTTAAGTTAATTAAACTAATTTTGATATGGATTGATGATTCCTGTTTGATTGATTGTGATAACTATTTGGTGATATTCTGTGATATCCCTCGATATATCTGTGATATTTGAATATGATTTATCTGTGATAAATGTCATGTGAATTCAAAGTATTGAATTGAATTATTTAAACTATTAAACAACTTGGCCTTTAAAATGGCATTTGGATTTCGATGAGACCAGGATCGGGTGTCAATTTGATTATCCAAAAACCACATCGATCCAAATTAAACGTTAGGTCGTGGCATCTCAAGTGAAGATCGAGATGGTGTTTCAAAGTGTAAGCGTTATTGTCGTTGACTCTGAGGGTGATTCCAAAACGAGTGTAACGAGATAATGCTTTCGGTTTCGTTCGAACCCGAAACGAACTTGTATGGATTGAATGCTTTCAGAACATCGTCAGGCGGACGATGAGCATTCTAAGAGATATGTTCTATAAAGGTAATCGCAGCCTCAAGCCTCATCAATCGGGAATGGCTAAAATAGGGGAGATGCGGCAAGGTTAGGTGGGTAGCACCCAAGCAGGACGAGATATACCCCTGTCTAGATGTCCCTTTATTTCGGCTGTGTGGGCAGCTGTTGGCCACAACTGCGGGGTTATCTTGTTCGGAACTGTTCAGTAAGGAATGGTTCCAGCCTTGTGTTGTAGGGGGTCGAGAGTGATCCTCGGTAAGGTGATCTAGGCCCCGTACTGTGACGGACGGTACCCCAGTAGCCCTGCCATTGATGGAAACCCATTTTCCCTACTAGACCCTATGGTTTTGATTTGTATTACCCACTTTTATGGCTAGTAGTTGGAATTTAATGAATGAAATAATTTCGGCTATTTTCTATTTACTTGAAAACCCTAGACACTATTATAATATCACTTGGTTTCCTATAAAATGTTTTGGTTAGCGTAAGGTAAAAACTTACCCGTGTTTATGTGTGGGAAGTCTTACGTGATACATTTATTTTCAAATGGTTTAACAACTTTAACCCGTTTACTCACACCAGACCTATGTCTAACCCGGAGTTTATTTCTGTTTTTCATAAAATCTTGGGTACTCAAATTTTTAAGAGAAGCCAAGTGATAGGTTTTGGAGTGTTGAGTTCTGGAGAATCTTGGAGCAGGAGTCCAGACGTATATATCTATCTATCTAGTTCCGCTGTGTTAGTTGATGTATGTTGTATTTTGGGATGTATGTATTGGCAGATATATATATATGACTGTCTTGTTGTATGATGTTGTGTAACTCTGATATATGTAAAACTATGTAATAGTTATGTGATGTATTATATTTTGTTCCGTTCCGCTGTGAGATTCTGATGTTGTTATTCTTTCTTTCTATCTTTTCTATTTCTATCTCTTTCATTTCTTATTGATGATGCGTCTTTACGTGGTTAGAAAGGCGGGTCGTCACAAATCCATTATATAGCTCCAGATATCCTTCATTTCCAGTGTATGTCTTCCCTCCCATATTAAGAAAGTCCTTACACAATTTAGGAATGTAAATAGGATAGGGTGCTACACCTGCAGGCAGGGCAACAAGTGCTACCATTGCACCTGGTGGAATTAGAAACTACCAAGAGTCCTAAGATATTGTCTAAACCATTCAGGCATTCCACAACCGGGGGGTCTTCTACGGTCAGGGATCCCAGTTTTGGAAGAAGATTGATTATCGGCTATATTAAACATATGTAGGTTGAATTTTAGTGACAAATTCCTAAGATAATATCATATGTTGAAAGAAAAAGGATTGCTTAATGTGTGCACGTATGTTCCAAGAAATAGGGAGTGTGTGTATGTATAGTAAGAATTCTTTGAAAATTCTTGTTGATAAACCTTTTCAGAAATAATAAGTATGTCATTCATACATATAGTTTCCCTGTTGATTAGGTAACTAAGGTTCTGATACTAAATGCAACAACCCACCTTGCAATATGCCTGAATTTCGATCCAGAAAAGGCCCATCAAAACTTAGATCCATTCTAGGGTTGGTTTTTGGTTAGCAAAAGAAGTCACAGTATAGAGTAATAAATATTCTTTCATAACTCATAGCAGATGGAATAAAATATAATAGCAAATTGTACCCATTTATTTCAAAACCATTTGAAATGTTATAATACAAAACATAACCAAATGCCAAGTAAAATCCATTACATCATTTATCCAAAATACATGGGTACAACATAAAACACCATAAAAGATAAAGATACCTACCACAAGCTTAAGCTACTCAACCTTCAAGCATCGTGACCGTCATCAATCTATCCCTAACCTATGTTGTAATGAGGAAGGAGTCAAAACGACAAATGTCTGGTGAATAATAACCTCGAGCCTTACCATTTGAGTAATTGGGCAGTATATTTTAAAATAAGAATATGTCTCACGTGCATAAAACCATTTAATACTTCTTATAAGGAAAGGAGGCGAGTCGATAATCAACCATAATCAACCATTTAGTACCTTCCATTCCCAAAGTAGGTTTCTAAACCCATAATCCAAATCTCACGTCATAAATATCTAACAACGCAAGAGATAGTACTCAAGCCACTTAATATCATTTATTGGAAAATAAGTAGACTATAGCTGTTTAAGGCTTAATTGAGACAGACCCCATCATTTAATACATATTCCCAAGGCGAACCCCTTAAAGATAACCATCTAGCTAACATTGCATGGGATCTCTTAACCCACTCAATACTTCTTTATGGAAAGGCAGACCCTAAATCAGTTACTTAATACTTATCCCAAAGCGGACCCCATCGGGATACCTCCTGTTGTGCATAATAAGTAGCCCCTTGACCATTTAATACTTCATTTGGAGAAAAGAGACGGGCCCTCAAATAACCACTTAATACCTCAAGACCTCGAAGTCGGCCCTTCTTGTTATGACCCTTACTCATAATGATGTCTCACAATAGTCCAACTATTCGTAGGAAACGGTAGCCAAATTAGCTGGGCAGATTTACCTTATAGAATTTGGGACTAACCTCACGTCATCAAAAATATTTATCATAGAAGATGTCTTACATCAATAGGACGTGTACACAATTGCAGGTAGCCTCCTCAAAGTGAAGGGCATACTTCTGTTGTGCAATTGTACTACCATCGCATCCTATGACTAAGCCATAATTTGAATATTCTTCATATATACAATACTCATCTCACCATTTCATAATTAAAGCCTTATAAAAAATCTTCCTTATTGCGCCTTAAAATATCAAATACCTTCCTAAAGGGAGAAATTAATGATAATTGCTACCTAATTAAATACACAATTATATGCCATAATTATATGTTTATTACGCTAATAGAAAAAAAAAATATCACGCCTAATCAATTCTAGCATGCAGTTTATACACCCTAAATTAGCATCAAATGTCAATTATTTTAACCATAATACTAATAGAAGTCATTTTCCTTCAAATTACCATGATTTCAGTATCCATAATAATGGATTCTAATATTCATAACAAGGATGAAATATCCATAACCAAAACTGCAATAAATAGACTTGTAAACAGAAATAAAAATCCAATTTATTACATTAATTCATTGGAATATCCTAAATAATAGGAATTGTAATTCTAATTTCGTATTCTATTCAACTCCTCTTTTCAAAGAGACAAACGAAGGAATTTGTGTAGAATCAGTGGTGTAGACTACGAATAGAATTCATACACTAAACCCTTACTTCATTATTGAAAACTTATAATTTGAATCAAAGAAGAATGGGAAGTGGAATAGATCATGAAATTATCATAAAAACAATATAAATTCCATCAAATTAACATAATAATTGAGAATTACCATTTAGAATTGACATTTCCAAATGAAAAGGAATTTTGGAGGATTTTATCTATTTTGTTTTCACAACCCCAAAATCCCTAAGGCATATTAAAATCCATATATATATATATATATATATATATATATATATATATGCTAATCAATTACTGAAAAATAATTACTAATATTTCCACTCATAAGTTATCCTTAGCTCTTCCTGCATAGGCTTTCAACACTAAAGCAACTCTTTTCTAGATATCCTTATTTTGGTATATATATACACACAACGAAGGATGTGTATATAAATAATTTTGTTAGATTCAAAGAGATTGGAAGGATAAGAGAACAGATAAAAAGTATAGCTAGAGAAAGATTAGAACCCTTGCCTAAATCCCTAATAGAATTTATGAATCTAACTGATGAGAGAAAATGGCAGAGGTTCGCTGAGTTCCTAAATATTTATGAACAAAACATGGAGTGGATAGAGTCCTATTTATAGGAGTTGAAACGAATCAAAACCATAGGATGAAGTTAGGTGAAAAATGGATAAATCTAGAGCGTCTAAACATTCAAAAACCCTAGTCGCCACACTAAATAGAGGTTGATCGTCCTCCATAGAATGGTCGACCGCTAGGGGTCAACCGCTTAGGGTCGGAGGTGTCGACCTCTTCACTTATGTGGGGTGCGTTGATTTTTTTGTTGCTCGTTTATTTTACTCTCTAGTTAACTTTTAACGTTAATTGTTTAACTTAATGGTTAATTAAACCGCAAGTAAACCTACAGTTAATTTTTGAGATTCAAAGTCTAAATTTAAATACTTATTTAACTTTGAATTCAAACTAAATTAATTTAAATCTTACAACTTCAAATGCTCATAGCTTCTTCATTTGAGCTCTGTTTTTAGCATATTATATATGAAAACAGATCAGAATTTCATCATGAATGCTTGATTTCCATTTAGGAATAACTTTCATGGTCAAATTTTCAACTTTTATAAAATTTACGTTTTCAACCCTATCTTATTTTATTTAATTCACTAAATTCATTTGTGCTTGATTTATGGTGTTACAGGACCCTCGACTGGAAATGACATAAACTAAACTCATTTACCTTAAACATTTGATATATTATGAACCCGTCTGATTTCAACTTACCTACTCTAGAACCATATGATGAAAGGATGGATCCAATAGTTCATTTGATGAGATATATCTAGCACATGGGAGTGTTGAAGCTTCGGAGGAAGCGATGGTATGATGCTTCCCTATAATAACCTACACCTCAGTGGATCTGAATTTTCGCTAAGTTGAAACATAAGTCCACCAAATCAGGATCACTGGTGTTGGTATCCTGTAAGTAAACAAAATTACATTAAAGCACAATCAATAAAACTCACATCATAATAGTAAAGTATAGGAAAACTTATAATTATTGACCAAGGCTAATACCTCTGGTATTTAGTACCTTTGTCAGTGTTGAGCATGCATAAGAAGCAGCAAAGCGAAATCAATGCCAATTCGCTTATTTGCTGATTGCCTTTTGCCTATAATAAGGAAGCTAGCTGTGAGCTGATAGCTATTCTTGGATCTCTAAAGAGTAAAAATCCCCTATTCGGTTACCTTAAACTTTTATCTTTAAAGTTCACAAGCCGGAAACTCAATGAAATCATTTTCAGGTATGAGCTTTCCCCTTGCTGCTTTCCTTGCTTTCATCTATCCTTCCACCGTTCTCGCCTTATACTAATACCTATCCATTTAAATCTATCATGTTGGTTATAATGAGGAGAAGTCGGAGCAAAAGTTCTAATGACTGGTAATTACATACTTTATACATAACACTAGTTTATTTCGATTACTTTTCATTACATTTTATGTCTACTTTTTAAAATTAGTCACCTTGACGTCACATACGCGTACGATACCCCCCACCTACTCGATGTATACAATAACTACATACATGTATATGTGTGTGTGTATCTGTGTGTGTATAAGTACAAGAGTCTCTCTTTATACCAGGATGCTTTCCTCGCCAATATTTGTAACTTTACACCTTGTTGAGATCTATCGTCAGTGTAGTATCACATCCTTGCCACAGTGCACACCGAGGAACTACTATAGTGCCTAATAATGGCATTACAATTATTTGGCTATATTCTATTTTTTTTAAAACCTCCTTTATGAGTTGTCTGGCCTTGCCTCCTAACAATAAATAATTGTGAGATGGTGCATCTCCTAAATGTGATCTACACTAGTAGGAGGTGTAACCAGTTTAGGCGCAATCCTTGTCTTTCCTCTCGGCTAAGGATTAATGACAATCTCGACCTATGTAAATAGCTCCTTCTCCTCACATATATGGTACCAAAATTATTGTCATAGCATCGAGCCTATGCTCACCATGCCATTTAGATTGTTTAATGCAGTCAAGAAAATGCCTAATTGGTTACTTAACACATACCCCCTAAAAGGTTAAAGTAGAATCTACTTGGCCCTTTGACACTTTGACTAGGATGAACCATCCTACTTTGGTATATTCCTTTCATCTATATGCAATCGTAAAATTCCACAGGTCCTACAGTTGGATGTATCCCACATCAGTATAATGTATACACAACTGTTAGCAGCCCCTTGCAGTGGGCAGATTTCTATTGTGTCACACTAATGATCTCACATTCCAACCCATATTAATGGATAGGTCATTTTTAATTAACCTTAGTTATTAACAAGATTCAATAATTCATACCCGCCATAAATATGTACCTGAGGTAATAAATATTTTTATTTATTTGCTATGCCTTCTATATTCAACTATTAATATTCAGTTATTCTTACATAACTTACATCTTGTTTCATTAAGCCATTTAATATCATTTATTGCTTACTTCTAATCTAATTTTAATAGATTAAATATCTTTTACTTCTTAACTTCCACTTAACACTATTAAATATAGCTTACCGTCCCTTTTCAACTATTAACTACCTTTCTTTGATTATTATATCCCTTTATCCCCATTGTATTATTTATCTTTCTTCCCTTATTGTTTATTTTCTAACTTATCATAAATCACATATGTTAGGTTCATAATTAAATTATTGGTATTATCATTAGTTACATCACTTTGGTATATACTTAGGGATTTTGGAAATTTAATGCGTTGGAATTACATATGAAGACCTCCCTACACCACTAATGCTCATATAACCGAATAGTGAGCACCGACCGATGTAGGATGATTGTTAAGGGAAAGAAATATAAGTAAAGAAGACGAATAGAAAAGACAAGAAGAGAAGAGAAAGGAATAAAACATGACATAATCACTTAACCTGTTGTATATCTCATAATGCATCAGATAAAATATAATAATCATCACAGATATAAAACAAGCGAGACAGTAATAACTAGATGAACTACATAATTGTAGTACATATGCTCATATAGTTATTCAAAACAGTAATAGAATTTATGCAAATGATAAATAAAATCAACTGATGAATTGTCTGTAATAATAGTAAGTTAACACTGTCAAAGCTCTACGGTGTCACACGGTAGAATAAACAATAATAAATCCAAAATAAAAGTATGAGAAAGCGTCACCTTCTGCTAGTCGATCTTCACATCTCTAAGTGTTGTTTATACATGTCTATTCATTTAAAGGTATCCGAGATAATAAGAAGCAAAGCATAAAAACTTGAATCGGACAACAGTCTGGTGTGAGCGATAAATAATCTCAAAACACTATAAAAGTCAGTATTGTATATGGAATAGAGGGTATGAAGAATCATACCTGACATATCCCTGCATCCATAAAGTTAGCACATAACATAGGATATATGCTACTCTGTATCATAGTCGTTATGGGTGTACTATGCATAAAAGTATAAAGGGAGTCTAGATATCAGCATCAGTAATATGTACATCGTGTGACATCCCTAAGGTGATAGAAACAATGAAATAAACATGGCATCCATTATCCATCCTCACATTCACTCACTTAATGTATTGGATATATGATGCTTGTATACTCCATCTCGTTATTAAGGACTACTCAACGTTCTCAGCCATCCATCACGGCACGGACGGGTTCAACCATCAATGGACTACGTCGTATCCTGACTATGTCCTCGAAATAATGGACTATAGTATATAACCCTACCTAGGTCCTAACATCAACAGACTCTGGGGTCTAGCCAGATCAGATCCTAACATCAATAAACTCTGATCACGTCCTCATATACCCTCATCTCATGATTGTGCAACATCATCTAGAGTATCAATAATCCCTTTGCATATGTCATCACTAGTAGTGCACATCCTGAAAATTGTCCTTGCAACTCCCATCTGAAGTCGTCTTGGTTAGGAACTATTCCAGACCATCATCGTCAATTGTAGAATATCATCGTGCATCCCATACCCTTCCTCTACAGTTCCTTTCATTCGACTCATAGTCTACTACATTAAGTCTTGAAGTACAGCTATCCATCATCGAGGTTGTCACCTTCCACCATGGAATCAACATTGTTGAACCATGAGGTCATCACGTCGAAACATCATATCCTTGCTTCAGCGCCAAAATTTCCCATCGAAGAGTCATAGCATTAAATCAAATTTCAAATGAACAAACCATCACATAGTGCTCTTAGAAGCCTCTACAACGTCCATGTTTAAATCGGCCGAATCAACCATCATCAATAGTGGTAGATATCAACCACTCCAAAGTAGTCGATGAGTAGCATTTGGTCATATACATAGCCAAAATGGGTTTGGTATAAACTAAATGAAAATGTCTGGCATCTACATGAAATCCGAAGCATGTCCTTAAGTCCATCTTTCATCTTAGATCAATCTGTGTGAACAAAAACCTATGCATGAAATCCTATCCTATGGAATATTTTCTAATATCATATTGCCTTCAAATGGTGTTTTACACAAAAACAAGAGAACTAACATACATACAACAAACAAGCATACTAACATCTATAATAGCCTAGATACATCTACAATAACATAATACAATACATCCAAAGCAACCAAAGTGAGATTAATACCAAAATAGCCTAAATCTATAAATGTTGACAAAATAGTGGATAAATGGTAAAAGTTTGATATTTAATTTAAAACCATTTTAAAACAGTTTTATATTCTTTTATAAAATAAGATATAAGTTTAAGTATTTTAGAAATCACATTTTAAAGTTAGAAATCATTTTAATACTATAATACAATCATAGTATGGTTAGAGACAATATCTCACCTCAAGTTGTCCAAACAAAAACTAAGACATAGAGCTCGCATTAATCGACAGAAATTCTATAGAATTAGTAAACCATCGAATAATTTCAAATTAAAATTTACCGCAAGCACACGGCGTACACTTGTAGTACGTGGCGAATACGGGTCCATCCGTAGGGAATTGATGATTTTAAAAATTCTATTCAATCAAACTATACCAAAGTCGAGTGAAAATTAAGCTAGAGAATTAGAAAATTAGCTAACTAATTAAAATAAAAGAGATGCAAATATAAGAGTTAGATGACAATTTAGAGAATAAATCCACTCTCTAGATCATATTGTTCAACGTATATGAAATCATGATCTCTCTTTTTTTGGTCATAAGTGAATTTAAATGATGTGTTTATCATAAGTATGGCTTATTTGTGCTATTAATTAGCTCAACTTAACCATCAAACTATAACACACCACTTAAACCACTTACCAACTCTAATGAAATGACAACAAAACTTGTAACGACCCACCTTTTTGGACAGTTTAAACCGATGATCAAATACACATGTCGATTCCAAACCATTCAAAAGGGCAGATGGTTATTGGGGTAAATAAGAAAAGAAAAGAAAAGAAATAAAGGAAATGAAACAACACAGAATCTCGCAGTGGAACGATAAAATATAATAGTCAAATAAACAGTTCATGAAGCTGTTTACTATACCTTGATTATTATTTATACAACATTTATCAGAGTTATACATATACAACAGAACAAATAAAATAATGCAGCAGAGAGCATGATGCACAGATAATAATAGTAATAGTGTACCAAATCTTCGTCTTCGTCCTCCAGAATAGATCTTCAAAAATCTGAAAACTCAAGACTAACCCGAGCGTAATGAAAAGACAAAACACTTGAGTCAGGACTAAAATATCCTTATGAAAGTTAAATCAATCGTAAATAAATATGAGTGTAACGGAGTCAGAGATGTTTACGAGCTTTGACATCTCATATCCAGTGTCAACGTGCATGCAATAACTCAAGAGATGTTACAGGATTTTCCATCTCTTAAGGATCCGTTAAACTATCTACTATGTAGTAATGTACGCTAAGTAGATAATGCCTATCAGTAATATAAAGTATCAAAATAGCGTTAAGGCATTACCATAATCCCCCTTAACACATTTTTATAATGCCATAGTCTATACAGCACCGTAAGCCCCACCGTAAACTGGTGGTTATCAGAGGGTACCCCACAGGTATAACACAAAACATAACGTAGTGGTCGCGAATAGGATAATCAGTATGACAAGGTACATGAGGCGATACCAACTAGGATACTAGTAGTTGCGTGATCCGGACTGATGTTGAGCATAGCCAGCAGCTACCCCAACACCGCGAAACAACACTCCCAAATCAAGGGGTGCACCCAAATCGCATCACAAATGTAATAGATATGGTATCGAAGAAGTGTGTCCGCTAGAGGTGGCGAACCTCAATGGCCCGGCGTGGCTTCTGTTTTAGTCATGTCAGGGGTCATCCAATAATCGTTCTCTTTCTTCAGTCAACGCGTTCACCAATCCATCCACTTCATTCTGGATCAACACTCCGCGTATAATAGTTATTAAAGTGGTTTTTGGTATCGACAGAGAGTATGTCTATATCTGATCCCGGTCTCTTTAATAACTACGTATTATTACACCGTTGGCTTTTTAAATTTCAAATCGATTCATATTTGATATCAAAATATCATATTCGCTTCAAAAATCAAATCCATTTCAAATATCATCGTATCTATTAAAATGTCAGATTCCGTTTCAAAAATCATTTTTCGTCTCAATATCTTATTTCGATTTCAAAATCAATTCGGGTTTCAATTTAGGTTGCAACTTCATTTAACCCAATTCGTATTTAAGTTCAAGATTTAAATATAAACATTTCACCTTATTGACCAGCTTAGAATTTTAGAAAATAGTTTTAAGGAGTTTAAAAGTAGTTTTAAATAATTAAAATAGTTAAAAATACTTAAAATCTTAAAATGGATTTGAAATAGATAAATTAGTTTAAAATAATTTAAATCGGGTTAAGTAGATTTAAAATAGATTAAAATAGTTTAAGTATTCAAAATGGTTTATATAACTGAGTAATTTGGAAAACAAAATAAAACAGCTTCAAAACCAAACCATTTCAATTATAACATCCCAATTCAAAACAATTTCAATATCCGTTCTACCGATTCAACTTCGATTTCGATTCAATCAACGTCAACTTTGACTTCAAATTTATTCAATTTTATATTCACTTTCAATTTCTTCAATTTCAATTTATATCGATTTGGAGCTTGATTTTTCAAAAATATCCATTTATAACACTTAACAAAATTATCCATCAGTATTCAAGTTTAAATCCAAATTTCAAATATGGTTCAATTCCAAGCTTGATTTCAAAATATCATTTTTATATCACTTTTACTTAGTAATATTCAAAGCTCGAATTAAGTTTAAATCTTTATACAAATCAATTTTCGAAATTCAATCATATCCCGATTTTAAATTCCAAAGTCTCCACTTTAATTATTTAACAATTTCGTTTAACCAAAATTTATTTCAACATTCCAAACTCAATTTTTTCGATAAATTCGATTTCTATAAATTAATTTCTATTTATAACTTTTAAATCAAAACTTTTAAATAAATTTCAAATCGACGATTTTTAAAATTATTAATTTAGCCAATTCGGTGTCCGTATATAATTTTCTATCCTATGGCCAAGTAATTATTTATTTCAATTAAATGTCAGGGATGAGTATATATTACTTAAACCAATCACAGTGTCATATATATGCATAACAGTATATATAAGCAAATAAACATCCAAACGTTTAAATATCAACCAATAACATCCATCAAAATACATCATCCAATAGACAATACAATTCATGGCAGTTTCATAGTTATCAATGTCAGGTAATTTAATCGCAATTCAATTTTAATTTCAATTTAACTGTCAATTTAATTTTCAACGGTTAATTCAAATGACAATCTATAGGACAAATAAATTCTATCAAACAATGACAATAAAATCATAACACTTCATAATGTCAAATTTAACTAGCATAAAGATATTTAGTACGTTGTGAGCGTTATAAAACACCCACCTTGATTTCAAAGTAGTTCCAGCGTTTTATTTCGAATAAAATTAAACGAGCGTTTAATTTTACCCGAAATTTTCACTAGCTCCAAACGATTCCAATCCAACTCCATAGCGCAGATCTCATCGAAACGATTCCAATGCAAAAAGTTTCGTCGAATTCCGACCTCGTATGAACAAGTTACAACAGTTTAAACTTCGTACGAATTTTTATTTATAAAACAATTTTAAATAGATATTAACTATTATCCATACCCAAGCAAAGAGGCCCAGCCCACTCAAGCTTCTTCTCCAAACTCCCTGTAGCCATTCCCTGTGCACAAACCCATGGCCGTGCACCCTTTTCAATGATACGGAGCTAGGCTACATAACTCAACGAACCGACAATACCATCCAACTTCTCACCGAAATCTCCACCATCCTGCACCACCCACTTCAAGCTCGAGCACCCCTAGGAAATCGCGACCGACGACCCCTATACGCGCGAGATGGAATGTCGCACGTCTCATCCCACGACCGCACATCACCAAATTTACCCCCGAGCCGCCATTCGCCACCACGAGTTCAAAAACGTCGACCAAAATACGAATTGATGCCAGTATCTCCGAGAATTTTCGAACCCTAGAAAACTGCTATGCGGCCAATAAATATCGAGCCTCCATGTCATTTCCGCACCCTCCAACGACCATACCAAATCGAAGAGAATTCAAAAATAGGATTTTAGGAAGAGGTTTGGGATTTTTCAATTGAAAAATTTGTAAGAAATAAATTTTTAAAGTTGGATCTATGTTTTCTCCCAGCCTGAAGCTTGCGTGCAGTAATTAAAAGGGAAGGAGAGGCTCTTGCGTGTTTGAATGGGTCAAAGGTACAGTGAAAAGATGGGATAGCAGCTGAAAGGGAGATTGACTAATTAAAATATTTATTTAAATTTCAAAATACCTCGATCTACGCAACTCGAAATTTCGAACCCCTATCAGGGCATGCCGCTAGGAGTTCATAAAGTTATACCCCTATTCCGGACGCAATGGAAAAGGTTTCGGAAGCTAATTCGATCGTATGTGCGAGTTACGGAAATAACGATCAAATTTTAAATTAAATCGATTAAACGATTTTCTAGGCGTTTTGGCTCGCCCCGGACAAACGATAAATCCGATTGACTTGAAATTTGAAATCTTACAATAATATAACATTACGGATACGATGAAACTGGTTTCGTCGAAATCCGAGACTGTTTGAAAAATGGCTATTTTAACTCGTCAATTAAATATTAAAATATTCAATTTTCACAAATTTACTTTTAATTCGATTTTAAAAGTTCTACAACATCATGCTTACTTTAATATGATAAAATAAAATTTTACAAATCATTTTTAATCATATTAAACCCGTTATTCAATTATCCAATAAATTCCGATTTTAAAATCTTATTAACTCTATTATAATCCCAATATAACTTATATTCACTTTGGAAACCAATCTGAATCATATTAAATCAAATTTCAATTACTCACTCTATTTTCATATATTAAATTTCAATATCAAATTAATCATATCAAATTCGGAATTTAATTATTCCAACATTCGTAATATTAAATTTAAACAAATTTTATTATTCTTGAATTACTATCTTTTGAGATATTCAAAACGAACTTAAAATTTTAACTTTTGAAACGAATTAAAATTATAGAACAACCATTTCCATTATACGGTTATTCAATTCCCATTATTAAATTATTCAATAAATTCCAAATATTTAATTTAAACAATTTCGATTATCCAATAATTCATTATCTTTTGAAATACTGAAATTGAACTTATAAGAATTAACTTTTAAAACCAATTCACAATTTAGAACACTATTTTCATTTTACAGTTATTCAATTATTCAATAAGTTTTAAATATTTAATTTAAACAATTTACCTGTTCAATATTCAATATTTGATTTAAATAGATTTTACTTATCAATCAATTACTCTATTATACCCAATGGATTCAACATTTATTATTATTCCAAACGACTTACAATTTTTTTTCTAACACTAAATTACGAAATCTTATTAAATTAGCTATTTTAATTATCGAAAATTTACGGGTCGTTACACTCTCCCCCACTCAAAACTTTTCGTCCCCGAAAAGGAAAAAGAAGGGAAAAGGAACTAAGTATAGAATTCAACATTAGATATATTTTATTCAAAGTTACCAACTTATAAACAATGAAATTCCATTTATAAAGTCATAACTACGCTTCCACTAAGTCACTCCGAACGGCTTTCCAACTTTAAAAGTTAGTTATCAAAACAAGTTATAAAAAAATTTAAAACTTGAAAATTTTTCTAACACCCGGATTTACGGAAAATTTCGGCAGAGTCTCCTTTGCGCGGCTCGATCCAAAAAAATGACAGTATATATATCACAAATATACATCTCATCAAGTGATGAGGCATCCCGCAGGGAAAAAAGTGTAAAAGTACGGTATGTAATCCGAGATATGTACCTTATATTTTATTAGCGAGCATATACGACTAATATAGCGCGAAAGCGAGCTCCAAATGCGAAGCAAGCGCAATCCGCACCTACTAAACACTCAACAAACAATGAGAATCATGCATATATGAAAACAGTATCAATATACATCATATAGCAACATAACAACTACATGTGCCAACATAGCAAATGCACCAAAACAACAAATGCAACCATCAATCAAGTATCATCCAACAAATCCATAACCAATCAATATAAATTCACTTTTCATTAATATTTATTGACTTGGATTTCAATTTTAATCATAGTTGATTCATTAACGTTGGATTTTACTAACATTCATTCTCAATTCAATTAGTTAACATTCACAAATTTATATTTACATTAGTTCACTTCCAATTTGAATCAAATTAAATTCTATTTAAATTCATTTAACTTCCAATTTGATTTCAATAACTTATAGCTTTCAATTTCATTAACACTTAATGAATTATATATACAATCAACTAACAATCATATAACAACCAAATCATACCCAACATAACCAAATTTTTAATTTTACATTCAATTTGGTTTATCTCTTATATATATATATATATATATATATATATATATATATATATATATATCCTGTTATATAATTTTAAAAGAATCATTTTATATTTGGCATCTTAAATATCCAATATTAACTTTAATTATGTCCGTAAGCCGTACATATATCATCCGTGAGCAATATTAATCTAATCGCTTATTCGATCACACAATTTCACTTCCAAACTAGTATCGTTCACACGACTCTCTAGTACGGACCCAGATTTGGTTCCTTGATTGGAAACTGTTACTCTCCTTGCATAGCCATATACTATGATAGAGAATTCCAGAATCAAATTAAAAATCCATATCCAGAGTTTGCCGTCGAGAATCGAGTGGAAAATCCTAACTTGGATCGATATAAATCATCTCGAAATTTTGTGCTCAAATTTGGATCAAAACGTTATGCGAATAAAATAATATACGTACAATCTCACGTATTACCTTCCAATGGATTTCTATCCAAATTATCTATATTAAATTATTTTATTGACTTTCATTTTATTTACAATTAATTATTCACAATCCATTATTTAGTTAATATATCTATTTCTTTACATAGCATGTTCTTTAACATTATCTTTTCTTAAACATCATATCATAGAATTTGCTTACTCAAGTTCATTTTAAACATTCTATATGATTTAATTAAACTCAATTTCATTTTCCAATTGATTCTTAGCTATAAGAAATTCCTTTGTTTACATTTATTGCATTTTCATAATTTCAGTTAATAACGAATTCATTTGTGGAACATTTTATTAACCAGCACCTTAGTTTATTAATCATCCTATAAAAGTCTAACTTCTCATATATGACTTTTCTTAGTTTACGGTTATCTCAAAGTTACAAATTCAAAAAATTTCTCTATGCAATTTATATTTATTTTCTATAACCAATTTACAAAAGATATTATACAATTCATTTGTCTTCTTTCTTAAGTTCACTTACTTGTTCCATTTATCCATTCATCATTTCAGGTTATATTTAAGTATATAACATTTTTATCACAACCAAATTTTCATTTATATACATTTTAATTCTGTTTGAGTTTTCCTTACTTGTATACTTCAATTATTTTCAGGTTCTGTTTATTTGTACAACATCTCATTACATATCCAAAACATCATTTCAACTTCTTAATATTTGGTAAGTCATATTATATGTTATTAGAATGCAAATTTGGTATTATACAAATTTATAGAATTTCATTTACTTAATTAGAATGTTTACAAATTTAATTTGTTTAAATCCTCTTTACCTTTCAACTTTAAAGTTTTCCCAAAACAATAAGCTTAGATATCTTAATCCTCTTATTTTACAAATTCTGATTATTCACATTTCATTTGAAAATTACTAATTAACATAACTTGGAAATTTAAATGCCCGATTCTTTCCAAATCGTTTGAAATAAACATATACACTTATATCCCTTTTTTTATATAACAAATCATACCTTTAGAGTTTAAACCAAAACCCATTTACCCAAAATAATTTCGAAGAAAAGCAAAGCTTCTTAGAAGTCTCCCCCACTTTGAGACTCGAAAATGAACGTCGATGATGCTGCGCAATCATCACCGAAATTATTTTCCAGCGACAGAAGAGAGGAGTACTGAATTCATTCCTTCTTAAAATCCTTTCAAAATATTTCCCATAAATATTTTCCAACTAGTATCACAATATATTTTCTTCAAAGCTTTGAAAACCATTTTTCAAAATCTCCGGGTCTTAATTCAATATTTTCCAATTTAAATCTGTTTTTAATTTATAAGTCACCTTTATAAAATATTCTTATAGGATTTTATTTCTTAAAACATTCCACAAGTGTTTTATCATTGTTCATTTTGTAATTCATCTTATTTATTAAATTACAATATCCAATTTATGATAATAACTAATATTTTAATTCCTAACAACCAGGTAAGCTAGATAAGTCACAATAAATTTTGAAAATAAATTATTTATACACAAAATATAATTAGGGAAAAATTATTTCATTTACCCAATTTCAAAACAATACTATGTCGAATTGTTCTGTTTAAATGTTTAGAGATCCCTATCAATGACGTAAATTACTCGTATTAACCAGAATCCATAAGCCACTCAACAAATCAACCGACACAATATAAAACATTTTATATCACTAACAAATACGCTCTCTCATATATATATTCACTCAGCGACTCATCATAGGGTATTACTACCCTATTTATAAAGAGTCGGACCCCATAAAGCTAAGGTTATCGCTAAACCAAAGCTCTGTAATGACCCACCTTTTTGGATAGTTTAAACCGACGATCAAATACACATGTCGATTCCAAACCATTCAAAAGGGCAAATGGTTATTGGGGTAAATAAGAAAAGAAAATAAAAGAAATAAAGGAAATGAAACAACATAGAATCTCTCAGCGGAATACAATAGTCAAATAAACAGTTCATGAAGCTGTTTACTATACCTTGATTATTATTTATACAACATTTATCAGAGTCATACATATACAACAGAACAAATAAAATAATGCAGCAGACAGCATGATGCACAGATAATAATAGTAATAGTGTACCAAATCTTCGTCTTCGTCCTCCAGAATAGATCTTCAAAAATCTGAAAACTCAGGACTGACCCGAGCGTAATGAAAAGACAAAACACTCGAGTCAGGACTAAAATATCCTTATGAAAGTTAAATCAATCGTAAATAAATATGAGTGTAACGGCGCCAGAGATGTTTACGGGGTTTGACATCTCATATCCAGTGTCAACGTGCGTGCAATAACTCAAGAGATGTTACGGGATTTTCCATCTCTTAAGGATCCGTTAAACTATCTACTATGTAGTAATGTACGCTAAGTAGATAATGCCTATCAGTAATATAAAGTATCAAAATAGCGTTAAGGCGTTACCATAATCCCCCTTAACACATTTTTATAATGCCATAGTCTATACAGCACAGTAAGCCCCACCGTAAACTAGTGGTTATCAAAGGGTACCCCATAGGTATAACACAAAACATAACGTAGTGGTCGCGAATAGGATAATCAGTATGACAAGGTACATGAGGCGATACCAACTAGGATACTAGTAGTTGCGTGATCCGGACTGATGTTGAGCATAGCCAGCAGCTACCCCAACACCGCGAAACAACACTTCCAAATCAAGGGGTGCACCCAAATCGCATCACAAATGTAATAGATATGGTATCGAAGAAGTGTGTCCGCTAGAGGTGGCGAACCTCAATGGCCCGGCGCGGCTCCTATTTTAGTCATGTCAGGGGTCATCCAATAATCGTTCTCTTTCTTCAGTCAACGCGTTCACCAAACCATCCACTTCATTCTGGATCAACACTCCGCGTATAACAGTTATCAAAGTGGTTTTTGGTATCGACAGAGAGTATGTCCATATCTGATCCCGGTCTCTTTAATAACTACGTATTATTACACCATTGGCTCTTTTACATTTCAAATCGATTCATATTTGATATCAAAATATCATATTCGCTTCAGAAATCAAATCCATTTCAAATATCATCGTATCTATTAAAATGTCAGATTCCGTTTCAAAAATCATTTTTCGTCTCAATATCTTATTTCGATTTCAAAATTAATTTGGATTTCAATTTAGGTTGCAACTTCATTAACCCAATTCGTATTTAAATTCAAGATTTAAATATAAACATTTCACCTTATTGACCAGCTTAGAATTTTAGAAAATAGTTTTAAGGAGTTTAAAAGTAGTTTTAAATAATTAAAATAGTTAAAAATACTTAAAATCTTAAAATGGATTTGAAATAGATAAATTAGTTTAAAATAATTTAAATCGGGTTAAGTAGATTTAAAATAGATTAAAATAGTTTAAGTATTCAAAATGGTTTATATAACTGAGTAATTTGAAAAACAAAATAAAACAGCTTCAAAACCAAACCATTTCAATTATAACTTCCCAATTCAAAACAATTTCAATTTCCGTTCTACCGATTCAATTTCGATTTCGATTCAATCAACGTCAACTTTGACTTCAAATTTATTCAATTTTATATTCACTTTCAATTTATTCAATTTCAATTTATATCGATTTGGAGCTTGATTTTTCAAAAATATCCATTTATAACACTTAACAAAATTATCCATCAATATTCAAGTTTAAATCCAAATTTCAAATATGGTTCAATTCCAAGCTCGATTTCAAAATATCATTTTATATCACTTTTACTTAGTAATATTCAAAGCTCGAATTAAGGTTAAATCTTTATACAAATCAATTTTCGAAATTTGATCATATCCAAGTCTCCACTTTAATTATTTAACAATTTCCTTTAACCAAAATTTATTTCAACATTCCAAACTCAATTTTTTCTACAAATTCGATTTCTATAAATTGATTTCTATTTATAACTTTTAAATCAAAACATTTAAATAAATTTCAAATCGACGATTTTTAAAATTATTAATTTAGCCAATTCGGTGTCCGTTTATAATTTTCTATCCTATGGCCAAGTAATTATTTATTTCAATTAAATGTCAGGGATGAGTATATATTACTTAAACCAATCACAGTGTCATATGTATGCATAACATAATATATATAAGCAAATAAACATCCAAACATTTAAATATCAACCAATAACATCCATCAAAATACATCATCCAATAGACAATACAATTCATGGCAGTTTCATAGTTATCAATGTCAGGTAAATTAATCGCAATTCAATTTTGATTTCAATTTAACTGTCAATTTAATTTTCAACGGTTAATTCAAATGACAATCTATAGGAAAAATAAATTCTATCAAACAACGACAATAAAATCATAACACTTCGTAATGTCAAATTTAACTAGCATAAAGATATTTAGTACGTTGTGAGCGTTATAAAACACTCACCTTGATTTCAATGTAGTTCCAGCGTTTAATTTTACCCAAAATTTTCGCTAGCTCCAAACGATTCCAATCCAACTCCATAGCGTAGAACTCGTCGAAACGATTCCAACGCAAAAAGTTTCGTCGAATTCCAACCTCGTATGAACAAGTTACAACAGTTTAAACTTCGTATGAATTTTTATTTATAAAACAATTTTAAATAGATATTAACTATTATCCATACCCAAGCAAAAAGGCCCAGCCCACTAAAGCTTCTTCTCCAAACTCCCTGTAGCCATTCCCTGTGCACAAACCCATGGCCGTGCACCCTTCTTCAATGATACGGAGCTAGGCTACATAACTCAACGAACCGACAATACCATCCAACTTCTCACCGAAATCTCCACCATCCTGCACCACCCACTTCGAGCTCGAGCACCCCTAAGAAATCGCGACCGACGACCTCTGTACGCGCGACATGGAATGTCACACGTCCCATCCCACGACCGCACATCACCAAATTTACCCCCGAGCCGCCATTCGCCACCACGAGTTCAATAACGTCGACCAAAATACGAATTGATGCCAGTATCTCCGAGAATTTTCGAACCCTAGAAAACTGCTATGCGGCCAATAAATATCGAGCCTCCAAGTCATTGTCGCACCCTCCAACGACCATACCAAATCGAAGAGAATTCAAAAATAGGATTTTAGGAAGAGGTTCGGGATTTTTCCATTGAAAAATTTGCAAGAAATAAAATTTTAAAGTTGGATCTATGTTTTCTCCCAGCCTGAAGCTTGCGTGCAGTAATTAAAAGGGAAGGAGAGGCTCTTGCGTGTTTGAATGGGTCAAAGGTACAGTGAAAAGATGGGATAGCAGCTGAAAGGGAGATTGACTAATTAAAATATTTATTTAAATTTCAAAATACCTCGATCTACGCAACTCGAAATTTCGAACCCCTATCAGGGCATGCCGCTAGGCGTTCATAAAGTTATACCCCTATTCCGGACGCAATGGAAAAGGTTTCGGAAGCTAATTCGATCGTATGTGCGAGTTACGGAAATAAACGATCAAATTTTAAATTAAATCGATTAAACGATTTTCTAGGCGTTTTGGCTCGCCCTGGACAAACGATAAATCCGATTGACTTGAAATTTGAAATCTTACAATAATATAACATTACGGATACGATGAAACTGGTTTCGTCGAAATCCGAGACTGTTTGAAAAATGGCTATTTTAACTCGTCAATTAAATATTAAAATATTCAATTTTCACAAATTTACTTTTAATTCGATTTTAAAAGTTCTACAACATCATGCTTACTTTAATATGATAAAATAAAATTTTACAAATCATTTTTAATCATATTAAACCCGTTATTCAATTATCCAATAAATTCCGATTTTAAAATCTTATTAACTCTATTATAATCCCAATATAACTTATATTCACTTTGGAAACCAATCTGAATCATATTAAATCAAATTTCAATTACTCACTCTATTTTCATATATTAAATTTCAATATCAAATTAATCATATCAAATTCGGAATTTAATTATTCCAACATTCGTAATATTAAATTTAAACAAATTTTATTATTCTTGAATCACTATCTTTTGAGATATTCAAAACGAACTTAAAATTTTAACTTTTGAAACGAATTAAAATTATAGAACAACCATTTCCATTATATGGTTATTCAATTCCCATTATTAAATTATTCAATAAATTTCAAATATTTAATTTAAACAATTTCGATTATCCAATAATTCATTATCTTTTGAAATATTGAAATTGAACTTATAAGAATTAACTTTTAAAACCAATTCACAATTTAGAACACTATTTTCATTTTACAGTTATTCAATTATTCAATAAGTTTTAAAGATTTAATTTAAACAATTTACCTGTTCAATATTCAATATTTGATTTAAATAGATTTTACTTATCAATCAATTACTCTATTATACCCAATGGATTCAACATTTATTATTATTCCAAACGACTTACAATTTTTTTTCTAACACTAAATCACGAAATCTTATTAAATTAGCTATTTTAATTATCGAAAATTTACGGGTCGTTACACTCTCCCCCACTCAAAACTTTTCGTCCCCGAAAAGGAAAAAGAAGGGAAAAGGAACTAAGTATAGAATTCAACATTAGATATATTTTATTCAAAGTTACCAACTTATAAACAATGAAATTCCATTTATAAAGTCATAACTACGCTTCCACTAAGTCACTCCGAACGGCTTTCCAACTTTAAAAGTTAGTTATCAAAACAAGTTATAAAAAAATTTAAAACTTGAAAAATTTTCTAACACCCGGATTTACGGAAAATTTCGACAGAGTCTCCTTTGCGCGGCTCGATCCGAAAAAAATGACAGTATATATATCACAAATATACATCTCATCAAGTGATGAGGCATCCCGTAGGGAAAAAAGTGTAAAAGTACGGTATGTAATCCGAGATATGTACCTTATATTTTATTAGCGAGCATATACGACTAATATAGCGCGAAAGCGAGCTCCAAATGCGAAGCAAGCGCAATCCGCACCTACTAAACACTCAACAAACAATGAGAATCATGCATATATGAAAACAGTATCAATATACATCATATAGCAACATAACAACTACATGTGCCAACATAGCAAATGCAACAAAACAACAAATGCAACCATCAATCAAGTATCATCCAACAAATCCATAACCAATCAATATAAATTCACTTTTCATTAATATTTATTGACTTGGATTTCAATTTTAATCATAGTTGATTCATTAACGTTGGATTTTACTAACATTCATTCTCAATTCAATTAGTTAACATTCACAAATTTATATTTACATTAGTTCACTTCCAATTTGAATCAAATTAAATTCTATTTAAATTCATTTAACTTCCAATTTGATTTCAATAACTTATAGCTTTCAATTTCATTAACACTTAATGAATTATATATACAATCAACTAACAATCATATAACAACCAAATCATACCCAACATAACCAAATTTTAAATTTTACATTCAATTTGGTTTATCTCTTTTATATATATATATCCTGTTATATAATTTTAAAAGAATCATTTTGTTTTTGGCATCTTAAATTTCCAATATTAACTTTAATTAAGTCCGTAAGCCGTACATATATCATCCATGAGCAATATTAATCTAATCGCTTATTCGATCACACAATTTCACTTCCAAACTAGTATCGTTCACACGACTCTCTAGTACGGACCCAGATTTGGTTTCGGAAGCTAATTCGATCGTATGTGCGAGTTACGGAAATATACGATCAAATTTTAAATTAAATCAATTAAACGATTTTCTAGGCATTTTGGCTCGCCCTGGACAAACGATAAATCCGATTGACTTGAAATTTGAAATCTTACAACAATATAACATTACAGATCCGATGAAACTGGTTTCGTCGAAATTCGAGACTGTTTGAAAAATGGCTATTTTAACTCGTCAATTAAATATTAAAATATTCATTTTCACAAATTTACTTTTAATTCGATTTTAAAAGTTCTACAACATCATTCTTACTTTAATATGATAAAATAAAATAAAAATTTTCAAATAAATTTTAATCATATTAAACCCGTTATTCAATTATCCAATAAATTCCAATTTTAAAATCTTATTAACTCTATTATAATCCCAATATAACTTATATTCACTTTGGAAACCAATCTGAATCATATTAAATCAAAGTTCAATTACTCACTCTATTTTCATATATTAAATTTCAACATCAAATTGATCATATCAAATTCGGAATTTAATTATTCTAACATTCGTAATATTAAATTTAAACAAATTTTATTATTCTTGAATCACTATCTTTTGAGATATTCAAAACGAACTTAAAAATTTAACTTTTGAAACGAATTAAAATTATAGAACAACCATTTCCATTATACGGTTATTCAGTTCCCATTATTAAATTATTCAATAAATTCCAAATATTTAATTTAAACAATTTCGATTATCCAATAATTCATTATCTTTTGAAATATTGAAATTGAACTTATAAGAATCAACTTTTAAAACCAATTCACAATTTAGAACACTATTTTCATTTTACAGTTATTCAACTATTCAATAAGTTTTAAATATTTAATTTAAACAATTTACCTGTTCAATATTCAATATTTGATTTAAATAGATTTTACTTATCAATCAATTAATCTATTATACCCAATGGATTCAACATTTATTATTATTCCAAACGACTTACAATTTTTTTTCTAACACTAAATCAAGAAATCTTATTAAATTAGCTATTTTAATTATCGAAAATTTATGGGTCGTTACAAAACTGAAAAATGAAATCAATTTTAAGTATGTCCTATTAACTATTAATTAGAAATATAGACCATCAAATTTGAATTTCAAATCACTTTCTTATGTCATAATCATATTTTGATGAAGAGGCATTTGTGTTAGTGATTGTTTAAGTATACCCTATTTGGTGTCAACAATATAGGCTATCAAATTCAAAACAAAAACAACAAGTTAAACCACTTCATGCATTGTCATTAAGCACAAAAGGAGAGAAATAATATCAAAATGTTGAATCTACATACTAGAGAGCTTCATCACCCTTAAATTGAAGGGATTCAGCTCTCAAATTTGTTATCATATGAACAAATGTAGAAAGCAACATTAAAAAACAAGAGGAAAAAGAGAGCAAAAGGAAAGGAAAAACTAATCTACTTGCATGAAATAAGAGAGATCTACACTGCTTGCATAAAAGGAAATGAACATGTAATTAAAAAGAAACAATAATTAATATTGCATAAAATGAAAAGAAAATTACATAAAATAAAAATGACTAAGTAGCCATGAAAAGAAAAGAGAAGCTTTCTTTTATTTTGAGCCAAACTAATGAAGAGGAAGAGGAGGGTTACATGAAACATAATGGGTTATTTATACAAGCATGAAACCTTAATTCATAATTTGGGGAATGCCCAAACTCCTTTGAGAAAGTGTGGAGGCCAAGTAATCATTAGCTTCTACTAATCATCATTTAAGTGTACATGAAGCCATTGATTCCATAAGCATGTGCATTAGCCTTTAATTTGTACATTAAGGTAAATGGGTAGGTGGGGTCCTCCATGTTCTTCACTTTGAATTATTTCTATCTTCATTCCTTTGTATCTTCTTTGTGCATGCATATTACTTCATGAAACCACTCCTATTTGAGATCAAATTCCTACAAAAATATATATAAATTTCCAATTAATTTTTCTCAAAGAAATATATGCACACAAATGACCGTTTTTCCCCTATATGAAGATGGATATGTGACAATTTGGAATTGATATGGAATTTGGTTAAAACATGTTAAAATACCCAACATGATCATTTATTTAATTTAAATAGAATAAATACGGTGGTAAAAATATGTACATTTACGTGCACATTAAATACCTCACGCTTATCTTTTTATTCGTCGCCGAATAAAGGAAAACTAAGATAAATCCATTTTCATAGGGAGCACGATTGCATTGAGCATATGCAACAAGCCGTTAAACCTCTGGGTGTCCCCAGTAGGATGAGTTTTGTCTCGTGAGAGTTTTCAGCGGATACTACCCACAAAATCCAAATGCAAAGTGAATGTATTTACAAAACGCAAGATTATTTACAAAGATTTGAACGCAAATTTTTGGAAAATATTTACAAACGAAAGATTTACTTTTAAATTGACACTAATAAGTTAAATATAGATTTTGGTTATTATCTTGAAATTTAAGTCATTTGCTCATCAAAATTTCTAATAAAAATCAAGTTATCACAATAAATAGACTATAGTTTAACTTATTGTTTCGGTTGACAACAAAGTGTAATTATAAAATGGATCCTTAATTGATCATCAAAGTTTATTAAAGTGGTATATTCATTTCTTTTCAATAACAAGTCAAAAAAATAGTGTAGGGATTCAATTGCTTGCCCTCTCATTATTTGCAAGAAAAATTACACACCTAGCTCAAGTAAACTGAGGCCAGCTATACTACTCATGCACTGCCTTTCGGGCTTATTTGAGGGGAGTACAGAGCATGGCGAGTGCACACACTTTCGTGCATACACCTATTGACCGTAGGTGGTTTTTTATTAAGTCTATTCTCTTTTCCTATTTTTTTTACATAGGTTCCATACATGCATAACCGTGAGGACTTTTAAATGAGTATGAAAGCACATAATCAAATATTCCAAGTAATTCACCCATGCATAACCGTGAGGACTTTTAAATGAGAGCGAATACTTGGATGTTATTATTTTTCTTTTTATATTTTTTTAAAAGGGAGAGAGAGTTTTGCAAAATCATCTTAGCACCATTTAACTTAGAAGACAAAAAATGTTATATCCTTTACTTTAAATCAACCACTTTTTAAAACAAAGATTTTCAATTAGGATATATTTCATAATTAACACATATGAATCTTCCTATACACTAGTTAAATCATTGTTGTTTGTAATCAAACTTCATTTTTATTTCTGTTAAGACAAATAAATTTTCAAAAAAACCAAAACCATATATAATATAGTGTTTCTTTAAAAATAAATCAAAATGCTCAAAAAAAAATTCTTCTTTTGGTTTTGATTTTTTTTTGAGTTTGTGTAAGAAAAATGAAAAATTAATCCTGAAAAAGATGAGTCTCCCCCCACACTTGATTTTGACTGTGTCCCCATAGTCAACCCAAGTGGAAGGAGAAAAACAATAATAAAAACATGACCTTTATTTAAATGAAAATTAACGGAATTTACACGAGATCAGAAAGTATATCGTCAAAAAGTAAATGAAACGTCTTCCAAAAACCGATTCATTTGTCTCGCCAAGTGTGCGAGACACAGCTTAAGCGCAGAAAACCAAATCGTAAAATATTTTACAATCAAATGTGGATTTGGAAAAACGAAAGTCGTTTTATTGAAAATCGTACGAGTTCTTTTATTTTCGATGATTTTTGGGGTAGATAGAAAAATTGGTTGAAGTTCAATTTCTTCCAAAATATCGATTTCAAAATCAAAATGGTGATTAAAATTTTCCCCTTCAGAATTCAACAACTCGTTTTCAAAAAGTCCATAAAACTCCGATTCGTTAAATTTGACTTCCTTTGTTGGATTATCAACAACTTCATCGTGTAAATCGAGTTTAAAATTCAAAGTTGTCGTATTCGAATTTTCAGAAAAAGGAAGATCGAAGTTTAAATCGAGTTTCGCACCCTCAAAAGAATTGAAATCCAACCTAACTACCGTATTTTCAACAACTTAATTAAGATAATCATTATCAATTTCAAAAGTTGTTATTTGAAAATCATCAATTTGGGTAAAAGACGGATTATTGTTTGATTCGTCACACATCTAAATTTGATTTTGTTTCTCACGAAAATTTTCCGATGTTCTAATCAACAAATTCGTGTGATTATCGTAAATTTAATTCATTTGCTCAACAAAGTCAAATTTGTAATTATTAACTTGAAAATTTTCAATTTGGACTTGTTGAGAACAAGAATTGTCAATTTCGATAAACGGTAGATTATTATTTGATTCCTCGCAAGTTGAGATTTGATTATGATTTTCACGAAAAGTTTTGTATTTTTCAAGTAATAAATCCCCGTTATATTTTTCCATTTGGTCAAGAAAATCAAATTCATAATTATTAATTTGAAAATTTTCATTTTGAATTTGTTGATAACCAAAGTTTTCAATCATATCGTTATTGAAACTATTCCCATTGCTAAAATTATTTGAAAATTGGTTCGCATTTTTGTCTTGATTTTGAAATTCATTTTGAAGCTCGAAATTGAATTGGCATGGGTTACACTCGAAATCATTTGAATTTTGAAGTGAATTCAAATTTTGATTATTTTGAAAACTTTGATTCGAGTTATAGCACAAACATGAATTGCACAACTCATTTATCTCTTGATTTTGTTGCGTAGAGAGTTCAAGTAACGACGAAATGCTATTTTCAAGAGTTGATGGTTGGCCATTATTTTGGAAATTTTATGGTTCAAAATTCCAATTGTCTAAACAAAAGTTGTTGTTAAAATATCCATACGAATTTAGAGTGAATTCATATAGATTATATTGATTTTCACAACTAAATTAAAGTGAAAAAGGAAACTCGGACATTTTCAAGATTTTTTTTTAAGGAAAAAATATTAAAAAAGAGGAATTATTTTTCAAAATGAAAAATTGATTTTTGTTTTGTATTTTGGTTTTTCAATTTTTTTTTGTTTTTGAGAAGAATTTTTTTAGGATTTTTATTTTAATTTTTTTGGATTTTTGGAATTTTGATTTAAAAATTTTCAAAGGAAAAGGAAAAGAAAAAAAACTAAGTTAAGAAATATTTACAATTTTTTTTAGTTTTGGATTTTGAATTTTTGTTTAATATGCATGAACTAATGCAACTAAATGAATGCAAGGGTCTAATTACAAATTGTTAACCCAAAATTGTATAATTACAAATTGTCTTAGATAAACAAGATAGTTCTCAGCCAGGTAACGGGCATGGGTTATCGGTGCACCACGAATCACCGTAGCAATGCAACCGAAGGTTTAAGTACCTTCATAGGAACAACCACTATAATATTTACGAATCACCGTAATATTTATAAATGGTTATTACTCCGCCGTAGCCTAAACACCAAGAAAGTAAATTATTCAAAGAAGACAAATTGTCAATATACAATTAAGTGTCATTGATGTCTAACTGTTTTTATTAATCCAAATCTAAGATGAAATGCAAAGCAGAAATTAAACGTGAAATAACAATGCAAATATGAATGATTTTTGTTTTTTTTTTGTTTTTTTTCTTCAAATGCAAGTGAACAACAATATAAGACAAACAATAACAATAAATATATACAATGCAAGGCAAATAAAAAGAAAAATATAAATAAGCAAGAAGTTATTATTATTGTTTTGGCAAGCTGTGCAGAGCGATTTATTTAGCAAGCAATTCCTTATCCTTGAGAACTTCTGCTTCGGCAACCTGAAATAAAAACAATATATACACATATTTTTTTCTTTTTTAATACCAAATGAAAAATGAAAATAAATTTTCTTCTTTTTTTAATAAAAGAAATAAACAAAAAATCTTCACAATTCACAACAGTTCAAAACACAAATAAAAAAATAAAAAATAAAATTCTTCACAATTCAAAACACTTTAAACACTCAATTCACAATTCACAAACATTCAAAACACACTGTACAAAATGAAAAAAAAACTCAACCCACTTATGCCCATTCAAACAAAATACCCTGGCCCAGTTAGAAAAATAGAATAAAACGATTTACCACATTCTCAATCAACACAACAAAATAAAACAACAGATTATCCCTGAATCATGAAATTTCCACAATCTCCAATCGAATCGAATACTGTAATTTGAAAGCTCTTTTTTTATTTAATTTTTTTTGAAGTCGGTTCTGGTAATCACGTTCGAGAGGAGTTTGGCGATTGGGGATTTCGTGGGACTGGATTTGACTGTGTATTAGGAGTGGGAGATCAACGTTGCAATATGGTGTTTGTGTTAGGTGGTGATGGAGGTTGGGGTTTGAATTGGTCGCGGTGAAGTGATTTGATGAGGCGTGGTTTCAGACGAGTGTCGATCTCTGGTTCTCTATTGAAAGTGGGGATATCGCGAGGATGGGTTGGTTGGAGGAGTTCGTCAGCTTGAGTTCGAGTTCGATGGTAACTTCGCAGTTTCAATTGGGTGTAATTGGGTGGTCGTGGCTGATTGTTTGCGGTGGTTACTGTTTGAAGGTAGGGGATTCGATTGTTTTTTTTTTGAAACTGATTTGTATAGGGAAGAGGTGATGGTCGGCGTATGACTGTTCGAGGGGGGTCGAAGCTTGTATGGGATGGTACTGTTCCTTTGTGAGGTTAGTCTTGAGGATGTTTGGTCAATTCAGTGATTGAGTTGTTGGGTTGTTGTGACTAGGGTGTAGGGAAGGAGTCGATGGTGAAGAGGAGCAGTTGTATAGATTTGAAGCAGTTTTGGCAGAGGTTGTGTATGGAAGCTTGTTGAGTTTCAATGGGATTGTGATGGTTTGTTTGTAGATGGATGTGGTGTTTCAGGTGGAATGGCTGCAGTTGTGTTGAGGCAAGTGACTGGAGAGGGAGGCAGTAGTTTACAGGAGAAGAAGTGATGCAGTTTTGTTTGGAGTGATTTGGTATGTAAGATGAGGTGGGGGTGCTGAAACGAATGGTTGGGGGAACAAGAAATGTTAATGTGGGAAGCCGAAGATGTTTATGTAGCAGCAGTTGAAATGGATTGCTTGGTAGCAGTAAGTTTTTTTTTTTCTTTGGTTGTTAGGGAGAATGACAGTGTGTTGTAGATGTGAAGTAGTGGGATTGCAATGAAGTGAGGATGTTTGAAGCAGTGGAAGGAAATGGTGGTTGTAATGGTTGAAGCAAGGAGTTGCAAGTGTGGGCAGAAGTTTGAGTTAATAGCAGTGAGGAAAATGGGTGTTTCAGGTTGGTGGAAAGAGATGTATTGTTGTAGTTAGATGTATGATGAAGTTGGAGAAGTGATTTTATTTGCTTGTGAGAGGGTCTGTCACTGGTGATGGTGAAGGTTGGAGTTGCTTTGCAGGCAGAAATGAATAAAGGGGAACAATGGTTTGTCTGATGATCAAAAGCACAGTTGCAAAAGTGCACAGAGCAACTGTTACATAGTGAACAGTGCAGTGTTATATGCACAGTTTGAATTTTTTTTGTAAATGTAAAAAAGCAGGAAACAAAATTGTAAATGTAAATGCAATAAAATATTTTTATTTGTATTTTGAATTTTTGATTTTTTTTTTTTTGGGGAATAGAAATGCAATGCAAATGGAAAAGGAAACTAGAACAATAAAAACACAAAAATCACACAATATTTTTTATGCAAACACACACAAACAAAAACACACAAAAACCAAACAAAAATAATTCGAAAAATAGAAAATTAAAATCAAAGCAACTCCCCGGCAACGGCACCAAAAACTTGTTAATCGACGGAAATTCTATGGAACTAGAAAACCATCGAATAATTTCAAATTAAAATTTACCGGAAGCGCACGGCGTGCACTTGTAGTACATGGCGAATACGGGTTGATTCTTAGGGAATTGATGATTTTAAAAATTCTATTTAATCAAATTATACCTAAGTCGAGTGAAAGTTAAGCTAGAGAATTAGAAAATTAGCTAAATAATTAAAATAAAAGAGATGCAAATATAAGAGTAGATGACAATTTAGAGAACAAATCCACTCTCTAGATCATGTTGTTCAACATATATGAAATCATGATCTCTTTGTTTTTTGGTCAAAAGTGAATTTAAATGATGTGTTTATCATAAGTATGGCTTATCTGTGCTATTAATTAGCTCAACTTAAGCCATCAAAATATAACACACCACTTCAACCACTTACTAACTCTAATGAAATGACAACAAAACTGAAAATGAAATCTATTTTTAGTATGGCCAATTAACTATTAATTAGAAATATAGACCATCAAATTTGAATTTCAAATCACTTTCTTATGCCATAATCATATTTTGATGAAGAAGCATTTGTGTTAGTGATTGTTTAAGTATAGCCTATTTGGTGTCAACAATATAGGCTATCAAGTTCAAAACAAAAACAACCAGTTAAACCGCTTCAAGCATTGTCATTAAGCAAAAAAGAGAGAAATAATATCAAAATATTGAATCTACATACTAGGGAGCTTCATTACCCCTAAATTGAAGGGATTAAGCTCTCATATTTGTTATCATATGAACAAATGTAGAAAGCAACATTAAACAAACAATAGGAAAAAGAGAGCAAAAAGAAAGGAAAAGCTAATCTACTTGCATGAAATAAGAGAGATCTACACTACTTGGATAAAAGGAAATGAACATGTAATTAAAAAGAAACAATAATTAATATTGCATAAAATGGAAAGAAATTACATAAAATAAAAATGGCTAAGTAGCTATGAAAAGAAAAGAGAAGCTTTCTTTTATTTTGAGCCCAAACTAATGAAGAGGAAGAGGAGGGTTACATGAAACATAATGGGTTATTTATACAAGCATGAAACCCTAGTTCATAATTTAGGAAATGCCCAAACTACCCTTGAGAAAGTGTGGAGGCCAAGTAATCATTAGCTTCTACTAATCGTCATTTAAGTGTACATGAAGCCATTAATTCCATAAGCATGTGCATTAGCCCTTAATTTGTAAATTAAGGTAAGTGGGTAGGTGGGGTCCTCCATGTTCTTCACTTTGAATTATTTCCATCTTCATTCCTTTGTATCTTCTTTGTGCATGCATATTACTTTATGAAACCACTCCTATTTGAGATCAAATTCCTACAAAAATATATATAAATTTCCAATTAATTTTTCTCAAAGAAATATATGCACACAAATGACCGTTTTGCCCCTATATGAAGATGGATATGTGACAATTTAGAATTAATATGGAATTTGGTTAAAACATGTTGAAATACCCAACATGATCATTTATTTATTTAAAATAGAATAAATACGGTGGTAAAAATATGCACATTTACGTGCACATGAAATACCCCATGCTTATCCTTTTATTCGTCCCCGAATAAAGAAAAATTAAGATAAATCCATTTTCGTATGGAGCACGATTGCATTGAGCATATGCAACAAGTCGTTAAACCTCTGGATGTCCTCAGTAGGATGAGTGTTGTCTCATGAGAGTTTTCAGCGGATACTACCCACAAAATCCAAATGCAAAGTGAAAGTATTTACAAAACGCATGATTATTTACAAAGATGCGAATGCAAATTTTTTGAAAATATTTACAAATGAAAGTTTTACTTTTAAATTGACACGAATAAGTTAAATATAGATTTTGGTTATTATCTTGAAATTTAAGTCATTTACTCATCAAAATTTCCAATAAAAATCAAGTTATCACAACAAATAGACTATATTTTAACTCGTTGTTTCGGTTGACAACAAAGTGTAATTATAAAATAGATCCATTGATTATCAAAGTTTATCAAAGTGGTATATTCATTTCTTTTCAATAACAAGTTAAAAAAATAGTGTTAGGATTTCAATTGCTTGCTCTCTCATTATTTGCAAGAAAAATTACATACATAGCTCAGGTAAACTGAGGCCAGATATACCACCCATGCACTGCCTTTCGGGCTTATGTGAGGGGAGTACAGAGCATGGCGAGTGCATACACTTTCGTGCATACACCTATTGACCGTAGGTGGTTTTTATTAAGTCTATTCTCTCTTTTTTTCTTTTTTTACATGTGTTCCATACATGCATAACCGTGAGGACTTTTGAATGAGTATGAAAGCATATAATCAAAGATTCCAAGTAATTCACCCATGCATAACCTTGAGGACTTTTAAATGAGAGTGAATACTTGGATGTTATTATTTTTCTTTTTATATTTTTTTTAAGAGGGAGAGAGAGTTTAGCAAAATCATCTTAAAACCATTTAACTTAGAAGACAAAAAATGTTATATCCTTTATTTTAAATCAACCACTTTTTAAAACAAAGATTTTCAGTTAGGATATATTTCATAATTAACACATATGAATCTTCCTATATACTAGTTAAACCACTGTTGTTTGTAACCAAACTTCATTTTTATTTTTGTTAAGACAAATAAATTTTCAAAAAAACAAAAACCATATATTTATAATATAGTGTTTCTTTAAAAATAAATCAAAATGCTCAAAAAAAATCTTCTTTTGTTTTTGAATTTTTTTTCTGATTTTGTGGAAGAAAAATGAAAAATTAATCCTAAAAAATCAAAAGAAGATGAGTCTCCCCCCACACTTGATTTTGACTGTGTCCCCACAATCAACCCAAGTGGAAGGAGAAAAATAATAATAAAAACACGACCTTTATTTAAATGAAAATTAACGGAATTTACACGAGATCAGAAAGTATATCGTCAAAAAGTAAATGAAATGGTCTTCCAAAAACCGATTCATTTGTCTCGCATAGTGTGCGAGACACAACTTAAGCGCAGAAAACCAAATCGTAAAAGATTTTACAATCGAATGTGGATTTGGAAAAACGAAAGTTGTTTTATTGAAAATCGTACGAGTTCTTTTATTTTCGATGATTTTTGGGGTAGATAGAAAAATTGGTTGAAGTTCAATTTCTTCCAAAATATCGATTTCAAAATCAAAATGGTGATTAAAATTTTCCCCTTCAGAATTCAACAACTCGTTTTCAAAAAGTCCATAAAACTCATGTTCGTTAAATTTGACTTCCTTTGTTGGATTATCAACAACTTCATCGTGTAAATCGAGTTTAAAATTCAAAGTTGTCGTATTCAAATTTTCAGAAAAAGGAAGATCAAAGTTTAAATCGAGTTTCGCACCCTCAAAAGAATTGAAATCCAACCTAACTACCGTATTTTCAACAACTTGATTAAGATAATCATTATCAATTTCAAAAGTTGTTATTTGAAAATCATCAATTTGGGTAAAAGACGAATTATTGTTTGACTCGTCACACATTGAAATTTGATTTCACGAAAATTTTTCGATGTTCTAATCAACAAATTCGTGAGATCATCGTAAATTTAATTCATTTGCTCAACAAAGTCAAATTTGTAACTATTAACTTGAAAATTTTCAATTTGGACTTGTTGAGAACAAGAATTGTCAATTTTGATAAACGGTAGATTATTATTTGATTCTTCGCAAGTTGAGATTTGATTATGATTTTCATGAAAAGTTTTGTATTTTTTTAGTAATAAATCCCCATTATCTTTTTCCATTTGGTCAACAAAATCAAATTCACGATTATTAATTTGAAAATTTTCATTTTGAATTTGCTGATAACCAAAGTTTTCAATCGTGTCGTTATTGAAAACTATTCCCATTGCCAAAATTATTTGAAAATTGGTTCGCATTTTCGTCTTGATTTTAAAATTCATTTTGAAGCCCGAAATTGAATTGGCATGGGTTACGCTCGAAATCATTTGAATTTTGAAGTGAATTATAATTTTGATTATTTTGAAAACTTTAATTCGAGTTATAGCACCAACATGAATTGCACAACTCATTTATCTCTTGATTTTGTTGCGTAGAGAGTTCAAATAACGACGAAATGCTATTTTCAAGAGTTGAGGGTTGACCATTATTTTGGAAATTTTGTGGTTCAAAATTCCAATTGTCTAAACAAAAGTTGTTGTTAAAATATCCGTACGAATTTGGAGTGAATTCATATGGATTATATTGATTTTCACAACTAAATTCAAGTGAAAAGGGAAACTCGGACATTTTCAAGATTTTTTTTTACAAAGAAAAAATATTAAAAAAGAGGAATTATTTTTCAAAACGAAAATTTGATATTTTTTTTTTTTTGTATTTTGGTTTTTCAATTTTTTTTTTTTTTTGAAAAGAATTTTTTTTAGGATTTTTGATTTCAATTTTTTTTGAAATTTTGATTTTAAAATTTTCAAAGGAAAAGGAAAAGAAAAAACTAAGTTAAGAAATATTAACAATTTTTTTAGTTTTGGATTTTGAATTTTTGTTTAATATGCATGAACTAATGCAACTAAATGAATGCAAGGGTCTATTACAAATTGTTAACCGAAATTGTATAATTACAAATTGTCTAAGATAAACAAGATAGTTCTTAGCCAAGTAACGGGCAGGGGTTATCGGTGCACCACGAATCATCGTAGCAATGCAGCCGAAGGTTTAAGTACCTTCATAGGAACAACCACTATAATATTTACGAATCACCGTAATATTTATAAATGGTTATTACTCTGTCGTATCCTAGACACCAAGAAAGTAAATTGTTTAAAGAAGACAAATTGTCAATATACAATTAGGTGTCATTGATGTCTAACTGTTTTTATTAATCCAAATCTAAGATGAAATGCAAAGTAGAAATTAAACGTGAAATAACAATGCAAATATGAATGATTTTTTTTTTGATTTTTTTTCTTCAAATGCAAGTAAACAACAATGCAAGACAAACAAAAACAATAGATATATACAATGCAAGGCAAATAAAAGAAAATTATAAATAAGCAAGCAGTTATTATTATTATTTTGGCAAGCTGTGCGGAGCGATTTATTTAGCAAGCAATTCCTTATCCTTGCGAACTTCTGCTTCGACAACCTGAATAAAAACAATATATACACAGTTTTTTTTTCTTTTTTAATACCAAGTGAAAAATGAAAATAAATTTTCTTCTTTTGTTTATAAAAGAAATAAACAAAAACTCTTCACAATTCACAACAGTTCAAAACACAAATAAAAAAATAAAAAAATAAAATTCTTCACAATTCAAAACACTTTAAACACTCAATTCACAATTCACAAACACTCAAAACACACTGTACAAAAAGAAAAGAAAACTCAACCCACTTATACCCGTTCAAACAAAATACCCTGGCCCAGTTAGAAAAATAGAATAAAACGATTACCACATTCTCAATCAACACAACAAAATAAAACAACAGATTATCCCTGAATCATGAAATTTCCACAATCTCCAATCGAATCGAATATTGTAATTCGAAAGCTCTTTTTTATTTTATTTTTTTTGAATTCGGTTCTGGTAATCACGTTCGAGAGGAGTTTGGCAATTGGGGATTTCGTGGGACTGGATTTGACTGTGTATTAGGAGTGGGAGATCAATGATGCAATATGGTGTTTGTGTTAGGTGGTGATGAAGGTTGGGGTTTGAATTGGTCGTGGTGAAGTGATTTGATAAGGCGTGGTTTCAGGCGAGTGTCGATCTCTAGTTCTCTATTGAAAGTGGGGATATCGCGAGGATGGGTTGGTTGGAGGAGTTCGTCAGCTTGAGTTCGAGTTCGATGGTGACTTCGCGGTTTCAATTGGGTGTAATTGGGTGGTCGCGGCTGATTGTTTGCGGTGGTTACTGTTTGAAGGTAGGGGATTCGATTGTTTTTTTTTGAAACTAGTTTGTATAGGGAAGAGGTGATGGTCGGCGTATGACTATTCGAGGGGGTCGCAGCTTGTATGGGATGGTATTGTTCCTTTGTGAGGTTAGTCTTGAGGATGTTCGGTCAATTCAGTGATTGAGTTGCTGGGTTGTTGTGACTAGGGTGTAGGGGAGGAGTCGATGGTGAAGAGGAGCAGTTGTATAGATTTGAAGCAGTTTTGGCAGAGGTTATGTATGGAAGCTTGTTGAGTTTCAATGGGATTGTGATGGTTTGTTTGTAGATGGATGTGGTGTTTCAGGTGGAATAGCTGCAGTTGTGTTGAGGCAAGTGACTGGAGAGGGAGGCAGTAGTTTAAAGGAGAAGAAGTGATGCAGTTTTGTTTGGACTGATTTGGTATGTAAGAGGAGGTGGGGGTGCTGAAATTAATGGTTGGGGGAAGTAGAACAATTGATGTGTGAAGCCGAAGATGTTTCGGTAGTAGCAGTTGAAATGGATTGCTTGGTAGCAGTAAGTTTTTTTTTCTTTTTTCTTTGGTTGTTTGGGAGAATGACAGTGTGTTGTAGATGTGAAGTAGTGGGATTGCAATGAAGTGAGGATGTTTGAAGCAGTGGAAGGAAATGGTGGTTGTAATGGTTGAAGCAAGGAGTTGCAAGTGTGGGCAGAAGTTTGAGTTAATAGCAGTGAGGAAAATGGGTGTTTCAAGTTGGTGGAAAGAGATGTATTGTTGCAGTTAGATGTATGATGAAGTTGGAGAAGTGATTTTATTTTCTTATGAGAGGGTCTGTCACTGGTGATGGTGATGGTGAAGGTTGGAGTTGCTTTGCAGGCAGAAATGAATGAGGAGGAACAGTGGTTTGTCTGATGATCAAAAGCACAGTTGCAAATGTGCACAGAGAAACTGTTACACAGTGAACAGTGCAGTGTTATATGCACAGTTTGAATTTTTTTGTAAATGTAAAAATCGGGAAAAAAAATTTAAATGTAAATGCAATAAAATATTTTTATTTGTGTTTTGAATTTTTGATGTTTTTTTTGGGAATAGAAATGCAATGCAAATGGAAAAGGAAACTAGAACAATAAACACACAAAAATCACACAATATTTTTTTATGCAAACATACACAAACAAAAACACACAAAAATCAAACAAAAATAATCCGAAAAATAGAAAATTAAAATCAAAGCAACTCCCCGGCAACGGCGCCAAAAACTTGTTAATCGACGGAAATTCTATGGGACTAGAAAACCATCGAATAATTTCAAATTAAAATTTACCGCAAGTGCATGGCGTACACTTGTAGTACGTAGCGAATACGGGTAGATCCATAGGGAATTAATGATTTTAAAAATTCTATTCAGTCAAACTATACCAAAGTCGAGTGAAAGTTAAGCTAGAGAATTAGAAAATTAGCTAACTAATTAAAATAAAAGAGATGCAAATATAAGAGTTAGATGACAATTTAGAGAATAAATCCACTCTCTAGATCATGTTGTTCAACATATATGAAATCATGATCTCTCTTTTTTTTTGTCATAACTGAATTTAAATGATGTGTTTATCATAGGTATGGCTTATCTGTGCTATTAATTAGCTCAACTTAAGCCACCAAAATATAACACTCCACTTAAACCACTTACTAACTCTAATGAAATGACAACAAAACTGAAAATGAAATCTATTTTAAGTATGGTCTATTAACTATTAATTAGAAATATAGACCATTAAATTTGAATTTCAAATCACTTTCTTATATCATAATCGTATTTTGATGAGGAGGCATTTGTGTTAGTGATTGTTTAAGTATAGCCTATTTGGTGTCAACAATATAGGCTATCAAATTCAAAACAAAAACAACAAGTTAAACCACTTCAAGCATTGTCATTAAGCACAAAAGTAGAGAAATAATATCAAAATGTTGAATCTACATACTAGAGAGCTTCATTACCCCTAAACTGAAGGGATTGAGCTCTCATATTTGTTATCATATGAATAAATGTAGAAAGCAACATTAAACAAACAAGAGGAAAAAGAGAGCAAAAAGAAAGGAAAAACTAATCTACTTGCATGAAATAAGAGAGATCTACACTACTTGCATAAAAGGAAATGAACATGTAATTAAAAATAAACAATAATTAATATTGCATAAAATGAAAAGAAAATTACATGAAATAAAAATGGCTAAGTAGCCATGAAAAGAAAAGAGAAGCTTTCTTTTATTTTGAGCCTAAACTAATGAAGAGGAAGTGAAGGGTTACATGAAACATAAGGGGTTATTTATACAAACATGAAACCCTAATCCATAATTTGGTGAATGCCCAAACTACCCTTGAGAAAGTGTGAAGGCCAAGTAATCATTAGCTTCTGCTAATCATCATTTAAGTGTACATGAAGCCATTAATTCCATAAGCATGTGCATTAGCCTTTAATTTGTACATTAAGGTAAGTAGGTAGGTGGGGTCCTCCATGTTCTTCACTTTGAATTATTTCCATCTTCATTCCTTTGTATCTTCTTTGCGCATGCATATTACTTCATGAAACCACTCCTATTTGAGATAAAATTCCTACAAAAATATATATAAATATCTAACTAATTTTTTTCAAAGAAATATGTGCACACAAATGACCGTTTTGCCCCTATATGAAGATGGATATGTGTTTGAAATTAATATGAATTTTGGTTAAAACATGTTAAAATACCCAATGTGATAATCTATTTAATTTAAATAGAATAAATATAGTGGTAAAAATATGCACATTTACGTGCACATCGGCTCTTCATCACGAGCGCAACGCAAAAAACGGTGTCTAAATCCGACCTCGCGTGAGCAAGATAAAAATTAAATATGAATCGTGATTTATAAAATAAATAAATAAATAACTAAAATGCTAATTTCCTCCACCCTCTCCCTCAACGTCTCCAACCCGCTACCTATTCAGCCGCCCCCTTTAAAGCTTCGCCACCGCCGCCACAGGTGATCAATCGCTGCTGCACCACCTCAAGGCAAAAGCCTTTAGAAATCCCTACCGCCTACTCTAGTGCCTTTGTCGGTGAGATCAAGCTCAACCAACTGCCCCGGTCACCTCTACTTTGCCGCCACTTCGCGCCACCATGATCCTATCCACCATGGGCGTTGCACTTCCAAGGCCCCCAAGCACCTTTTTCATGTTGGACCCATCACCTAATTCGGCATCTAGTTGCCTGAGCAGTCTCGGCCATTGGATTGGGTGATGGGTTTGAATAGGATTGAGAAAGTGAGGAGAGAGGATGGGTCAATATACTAATAAATGAATTAATTATTTCATTTGCACATTTTATTCTCATACGAGTTATAGGAACCGCGGATTAAGACAATTCTCGAACCGCGTGACTTCACGTATTTTTCTCTTTCCAAAGATAAAAAATACGTCACATTTCAAGACTGCTCTTCGGAAGGCTAACTTCATGCGTATCGAATTGAACTAGTACCGAAAAACCTACAACTCCGAAAAAGGCATGCCCGCTATCGTTCAAAGAAAAATACTCATATTCTAGACTCAATGGAACAAGTTTCAGGACGTAATTTCATCATATGGAGGAGTTAGCTTTTTGGTCACTCAATTTTTGAGTCGAACATGACCTTCTAGCTGGAAATCCTTCGGTTGGAATATATCAGTGCTTATACTCACTCAAGCTTGCCTAGACCATCCGGACTAAATATAAGTGGTCTTAAGTCCTAAAAAATTCGTCCGTGAAATCTGATTTTTCATCTCGTCGATAAAAATCAATACAGCATTTAAATATCCATAATTAAAACATCCAGGGTGTTATAAAAACATGGGTCGTTACATTCTCCCCTCCTTAAACGAATTTTGTCTCTGAAATCCCAAGAACGAAGCAACACAACCCAACACCTTCACATAAACAACGATACAATAAAATAATGACTTATCAACTCACGACAACAATCATTGAAAGTGACTACAATAAAGGGAATAGACTGAGAATCACTTGGAGCCATCACCCTCATCCCTAAGTACAATCACTATCAAATTCAAAATTAATGTGGCTAAACCAAACGTCTAAGTTATGCACTTATTTCCAAAGAAATGGACAATGGAAAACAAAAGCGCCAACTCACTAACTAAAAGGCAAGTCAACTAAATATCATACATTTCCGACTCTCTCAACTATCGGCAACGTTTAATATCATATACATTGACTTTTCTCTTAATTTTGGCTTATTTTGGCAACACCTACTTTGCGCGGTTAGGCCAGGGAAAATCCCAATACAACATACACACACACATGCACATCTTATACCTGAGGCATCTTGCTTTCGAGCACAACCAAACATATATAGCCAAATCTACAGTGTAGATGTTACATACCTCTTTTATAGCAAGGGCATACCATTTAGATGTAAATAAAAGCAAGTAAGCATCCAAATAGCCAACACCTTCTACCATGTACCTAAATATGTACTCAACAAAGAGGATTAAGCTCAATAGTAACATCATCATGCAAATAAGCATACTAAATCATATATATATATAGAGAGAGAGAGAGAGCAATTGTCTCAAATAAGCATGATATATCAAGCCATAACTATCCCGAATGCCTATCAACCACATAAGCATAAGTAATCATATCTAATGCCAAAAATCAAACATCAATAGGCATGTATAAGATCAACCATCAAAAAGTAATATCCATGTCTATCCTAGCATGCGGGATACTAAACTATTTAGCATAAGACAATCAAATATGATATCTAATATGAAAGCTGGCGAAAAATGAAATATCGCCAAGTAAAGAGCTCTGAATAAATGGTTCTCATGCTTTTCTTGGTCTCTCATGTGCAATCGCCTTTACTTTCACTCCATTAAACCTTTACTACTATGTCTCCTTCCTTCTAACGTATTTTGTATCACGTCTATAGGTTCCAGCTACGAGGTCCCCAAGTTCTTGGTTCAGTCTCGATATCATCTAGTCAATTTGGTGCCAAATTTCCAAATTCCACGTGTAAGTTCTTTCAAACCCCTTAATGAACAATGGGTTTTGGCCACCTACAGTGCTCTTGGCATACAATGGAATCACATTACCCATTCCATAAATGAAATCCATCAATATCGGGAATAAACAATATCTCGTCCTTATGGAGTCAACCTTCCCGGTCGAGTCCACGCTGCATCACCTCTACAGACACTGCTCGTTCCTCTAATTTAGCCATGATCTTCGCTAGTAAATCTTCATGCCTTTAACTAGCACCGATCCACTAAATCTAAGTAGGTTCGATAGTCAAACTAGCCATCATCTTTAGCTGTAGCCCACATCGAGTTCTGAAGTCATAACTAGAAATAAACTCAAGCAATGTTCACACTAGGAATATCACTCCCAAAGTGGTATGTCTTCCACTCTAAGCAGTAGAAATGCATTTCCATCACGAATGTATAGGAAATGTCAGGGTCATAGGAGGCTAAGAATTCCAACCACTGCTACTGGGGAAGTTTGAGATCCTTCTCGGAGAAGAGATGCTTCAATGATGTGGAATCAGTGAAAAACTCGAACCCTTATCTTAGTAGACAGAGCCTCCAAATCCCCAAAGCGAATACTATCACTACAAACTCCAATCATGAGTCAGATATATCTACTCATGCAATTTTTCATGTTGACTAACATATATGACAACCTTACCTTTCGGCATCAATACTGCACCAAGTTAAGTACCACAAGCAGGTGTGTCCTATCAATTCATCATCCCCGCTCAAAATGAGTAACATCGCTTCACTCATCAACCTCTCTCTCATACTAAAAATGCGTGTCTGCACCTCGCATCCCAAAATAAAAGTATGATTCTTCTCCTCAAATTGGTTAAGGATGTCACTACCTTTGAGAAGTCCTTAGTAAAACGTATAAAATATTTCATCAATCCAAAGAAATTTTTCATCTGTAGCATTCTTAGGTCTATTCAAATCTTATACTAGCATCGATGGAGAACTTGACGAAATTGAAATGGCAATTAATGTATATGCTTTCATGGTTTTTCCCTACATAGCCGGTTTAGGACAATCCTTCTACTCTGGGTACAAGCTCTCACATGATAAAGCCGTTTCAATCAACTGCTCAAATCTCTCGTCAATATGACCAATCAATTTCATACTAATATGATCGCTCAACCTAATGATAAATTCTTGATTCTGAGTGGAGTACCAATAAAAGATAGACTGTACTTCGACAAAACATCGAATTCAGCCATATACTCCAACACACACATATCTCCTTACTTCAACTGGGGAACTTCCTAAACAACACTGGCATTTATGACGTCGAGATAAATTTCTCTTCGATGCGAACTATGAACCGATCCCAAGTAAAATGATCCTCAGGAATCAAAGCTATAAGGGCACTCTATTAGTTCATTGTTCATCCCTAAAGTCATTTATAGGTCGAATTCTACTCATCGCATCATCTAACTCCAAGTCATCAAAGATCCTTTCATAGATATCCATCCTTCCTTGCACCATAATAGCTGACTCTGCTCTGAGGAACAGTTTGCCTCCTAGACACACTAGTCTTTATACAACTTGGCAAAGTCGACTCTAGATGTTTGCACTTGAGCACCATAATTGTTTAGAGCAAAACAGGCGTTCCAAAATAATGTTTCGCACCATCTTAATGAACATATTTTGTAAACCAGGGTTAGTGGCCCCAGATCCTGCCTACTCCTCCCCTCCAGAGATGGAGTCAACAAAGGGATTTCTTATATGCCAAATCACTCTTAATATACAATAAGAATGATCAATCTCTCATAAAAAGAACTGCATCAATGGATTCGTGTGCAATATAACTTATATACTATATATACTACTATATAGTTTTAAAAATCAAAATATGAAACAAATACGCACTCTCTTATATATAATTATATACCAGATCCAGACTAAGGCGATAACTCCTACCTTATCTCTACTAGATCACGGTATTTACTTAGGTTAATCACGTAACCTAAGCTCTGATACCAAATGTGACGACCGCCCTATAGCACAAATGCTTAAATAACTGAATAGTGTGTTATTGGAGCATCCAACCGATGTAGGACGATTGTCAAAGGAAAGAAATAGAAGTAAAGAAGAGGAACAGAAAAGAAGAGAAGAGAATAAAAGAGAAGAAAAGGAAATAAAATATCACACAATCACATAACCAATCGTATATCTCATAGCACATCTTATAAAATATAATAGTCATCACATATACAAAACAAGTGGGAGAGTGATAACTACATGAACCACATAATAAGAGTACACAAGCTCATACAGTTATACAAAATAGTAATAGAGTTTATACAAATGATAAATAAACTCAACTAATGAACCGTCTCTAATAATAGTAAGTTAACACTGTCAAGGCTCCACCGTGTCACACAGTGGAATAAACAATAATAATTCCAAAATATAAGTATGAGAAAGCATAACTTCCTGCTAGTCCATCTGCACATCTTCAAGTGCTATTTACACCTGCTATCTAGTCTACTCACTTAAGAGTACTCAAGACAATAAGAAGCAAAGCATAAAACCTTGAGTCAAATAACAGTTTGGTGTGAGAGATAAATAATCTCAAAACACTATAAAAGTCAGTATAGTATATGGAATAGAGGGTATGGAGAACCATACCTGACCTATCCCTGAATCCATAAAGTTCACACATAACATAGGATATATGCAACTCTATTTCATAGTTGTCATGGGTGTATAATGCATTGAAGTACAAAGCGTGTCAAATATCAGCATCGGTAATATCTACATCGTGTGACATCCATAAGGTGATAGAAACAATTAAACAAACTTGGCATCCAACATCCATCCTCACATTCACTCACTCAGTGCGTTGGATATATGATACTCGTATACTCCATCTCGTCATTAAGGACTACTCTACATCATCGGCCACTCGATCCATCATGGTACAGATAGGTTCTAACATCAATGAACTCTGCATATCATCACTATGTCCTTTACAGTATATAACCCTACCCAGATCCTAACGTCAACGGACTCTAGGGTCCAACTAAATCAGGTCCTAACGTCAATAGACTCTGATCACATCCTCATGTACCCTCATCTCGCGAGCATGAAACATCATCTCAAGTATCAATAATCCCTTTGCGCACGTCATCACTAGTAGAGCACATCCCAGAAATGTCTTTATAACTCCATTTGAAGTCGTCTTGGTCGGATCTATTCTAGACCATCACCGTCTGTCGTAAAATATCATCGTGCATCCCATATCCTTCCTCTACGGTTTCTTTCATTCAACTCATAGTCTACTACGCTGCATCTCAAAGTATAGCTGTTCATATTCGAAGTCGTCACCTCCCATTAAGGAATCATCATCATCGAACCATGAAATCATCGCGTCGAAACATCGTATCCTTGCATCAGTGCCAAAATGCCCATTGAAGAACCATAGCATCAAATCAAATGTCAAATGAACGAAACATCACATCATGCTCTTCGAACCCTTTCCATTGTCCATATCAAAAATTTCAAATCAGCCATCATCTGTAGTGGTAAATATCGACCAGTCTAGAGCAGTCGATAACAATAACTTTGGTCATGTACTTAGCCAAAATGGCTATGTACAAACCAAATGAAAACGACTAACATCTATCCCAAAATCCCAAACACGTCCTTAAGTCCATCTTTCATCGTCAAATCAATCGGTATGCACGACATCCTATCCTATAGATTATTTTCTAATACTATATTGCCCTCGAACAGCGTTTTCAACCAAAACAAGCAAGCTAGCTTACACACAACCAGTAATTGTACTAACGTCTATAATATACTACATACATTTACAATAACATAATACAATACATCCAAAGCAACCATTATAGGATTAATGTCAAAATAGCCTAAATATATCACTTCAAAATAGTGTGTAAATGGCAAAAATGTGATACTTAATTTAAAACCATTTTAAAACACTTTTAAATTCTTTTATAAAATAAGAAATAGTTTAAGTTTATTAGGAATCACATTTTAAAGACAAATCATTTCAAAACGTCATTTTAATACTATGCTAACAACCATAGTATGGTGAGAGACAGTACCACTCACCTCAACAAAATCTGTCCAAACTAACGCCAAATCTCAAAGCTCTCCATCATGAGCGCAACGTAAGAAACTGCGCCTAAATCCGATCTCGTATGAGCAAAATACGAATTAAATAAGAACTGTGATTAATAAAATAGTTAAATAATTAACTAAAATACTAATTACCTCCCCGCTCTCCCCCAACAACTCCAACCCACTAACTTCAACTGCCCCTTCAAAGCTTCGTCACCGCTGCTACGGGCGATCAATCGTCGTCGCACCACCTCCAAGCGAAAGCCCTTGGTAACCCCGACCCAAAGCGACTAACCTCATCTACACTATTGCCAGCGTCGACGAGATCGAACTCACCAAAACCACCCTGATCGCCTCCACTTTGCCATCGCTTCACGCCACTATGACCCTATCCACCACTGGCAACGCACTTCCCAGACCCCCACACACCATTTTCATGTTGGACCCATCACCTAAGTCGGCCTCTGGTGGCATGAGCAATCTCAGCCATTGGATTGGGTGATGGGTTTGAATGGGATTGGGAAAGTGGGGAAAGGAGGGGGTCGTTGTACTAATAATAAATGAATTAATTAATTCACCTGAACATTTAATTCGCATACGAGATGTAGGAACCTTGGATTGAGACGATTCTCAAATCGTGTGACTCCATGTATTTTCTCTTTCCAATGATACAAAATATGTTTCCAAGACTTCTCCTTGAAAGACTAATTTCATGCATATCAAATCAACCTGAATATCGGAAAATTTGTAGCTCCAAGAGGTTTGTTTACTGTTTATAGACAAATACCCCTATTCCAAACTCAATTGAACGAGTCGAAGCTAACCTTCTAGCTAGAAATCCTCCAGTCGGAATATATCGATGCTTATACTCATCCAAGCTCGCTTAGACTATCCAGAATCAATGGAAGTGGTTTTGAATCCTATAAAGTCCATCTGTGAAATCTAAGTTTTAGACTCCTCGACAAAAATCAACACAACATTTAAATATCAAAAATATCCAGGGTGTTATAAAATACGAGTCGTTACATTACATCTTAGGAAAATGTTAACACTGTAGTTTTCCATAAATTATCTAAAAGATGACTTGTGTTACGTTTGGAATTGCAAATAATTATTTTTTCTTTTATTATTGAAATATATGGTACAAAATACGGTAAATATCCATATTTTGTATATCTCTTTTTAGGCACATTCCTTATTATTTTAGACAATACACTTTTATAGATAATTATAAAACAAGATAATTTATAGGAATTTACATTGCAATACACTTTATTGCAATGAATTAAAATACTACTTAAATCCATATCCATGCTATAATAACTTCCACTTTATATTTACTTATATATTATTCAACCGACAAACCTGTAATTATTGTATAATATTATAAATTTAGGTACTGCTTTCACCATTACTTTCTAGATTCAATTATGTGTAATATTAAATCAAAGTTAACAATTCACAGAATAAGTAGGCATGGTTTTCAAATTCATTACATGTATATATTTAAGCCTACAACTCTAAAATTATATTTAGGAATACAAGAAACAAATTACAATGATGTAAAATCCAGTATTATATAAAAATATATAATTTCTCACCCACCTTTAAGCTTTCAAATCCCTAGATCTAAATCCTGTTATTTCTGCTTGACTCCCTTTTCCTTCTACCAAAATATGTATTAAAGCGTGTACATATTAGAATTATAGATCTAAGAAGTGATTTAAATTAAACATAGTTGTAAAGTTTTAGATTTATAATTTACCTCTTCTTCGCAGAATTGATTCATCCTGTATTATTCTTCTCTTTCATTTTACACTATTCTTCACACACACTCTACACTATATTATAATTTTTGTATTTCCTAGATTTGTGGTGAAAAGAAAATGGCAGAGCTTCACTTTTTAGTTCAGAAAATATGTGAAGAAAAGTGAGGGATAGGTCTATATTTATAGGCATACCAATAAGTTCCATCCATTAGATTTTAATTTACTAAATCCGGGCCATTAGGCCTAGGTTCATTATCCCGCCAAACCAACCAGTGGTCGATTGTTATACCCTTACCGGTCATTTGTATATATGTTAAGTTTTATTTTGTTCATTTTAATTTCCTTCTGTGACTAATTTTATTCTATCAGAGATCAACCTTAACGTTGCTTAGAGATGAACTATTAGATTACCATTAATTATAATATTTATTTCCTGTTTTTGTTTCTTCAATGTTCATATTTATATTTATAATGTTTGTTTTAATGTTAATTAATTCCCTTTTATTTCCATATTCATTCAGTTTATTTATTTCCTTGTCCACTTTCTAAATTGGATTTTATTTTATTGAACGCTATTAATTTACATATACATTTAACATTTATATTTAAAGCCTGTTTTAGTGTTAAGCAATTAAAATTTACTTTCTTAATTAGTTCTGAACTATTTCCAATCTGAAAACTTAAAACGTTATGTAACATCCTCCACTTATAGGCCTAAAACTAACTGCTACGAATGTTGCATTCATCCATAGTTATTAATTATCGGTGACCGTATGCAGAAATGTTAGATACATTGATGTAACAAAAACACGTGATTATGAAAAAAATTCAAACTCATAAAAAATTTCTCATTCTACTTCAATCTCTTTTCAAATTCATTACATGATCCTAATTTCGTAAACCACATTTAGAGAAATTTAATTATTACAAAATACGCCAAGAGCGACATATGAAGATGCCCCCTTGGATGATTAGACTCTAAGCATAGGCAATTAAATAACTTAGCCATTACAACCAAAATACAGCGGAATTAAACAGAAAGAACTCTTAATAGCTAGCTTGCCTTCTGCATGTCTCCAGAAGCTTACTCGTCGAAAGGAGAATCAGAAGCCTTAACTCTCAAACGACTCAAAATCAATTGTGTACCCGAGAGTTTAAGGGGAAAACATAAACTTCGAGCTAGACAAAAAGTATGGTATGAATAATAACCTACCATCTCGAACCATATAGATATCTAGTGAAACCGCGATGCTTAGCGAAATGGGTTTTCCTCTTACTAGTATCTTAACCCAATTTATAATAACCATATGGCATGCACTTGCATCCACAATGGTTAAGGCATAACATAATAAAAGGTATTAGATGATATGCAAACATGCAATATGTTTTGGATTTCCCATCCCCATTTATCTGATTATCTGTCTGAAGTTATAGTTTCTAGGGTCATTATTAACCTATTAGTTTTCATGGGTTGACCAATAACCTGTTAATTCTTTATGGAATTTCTATCCATTTTCATAGTTTTCATAGGGTCACTATGAACCTATTGGTTTCTACCAATACTATCATCCAATCATAGTTTTCATGGGATCTCTATGAACCTATTGGTATCTACCAATAACTTTCTCCAATCATAGTTTTCATGGGCTTACTGTAAACCTATTGGGTTCTCTAATAACTTCTCCTATATCATAGTTTTCATGGGATCACTATGAACCTATTGATATCTTTCAATAACTTAATCCGGACATAGTTTTCATGGGATCACTAAGAACCTATTGGCCATGACAATAACTATTTCCGTATATAATTTCATGGGATTACCATGAACCTGTCTAAACCAATAATTCTTTGATCCGTCTTTGGGCATCCTATATTCTGGTCTATCTGACCTCCTGGATGCAACTCTACTCACACAGGAGTTAACTCAATGTATATTCACTACTGGGTCAACCTAGCTGGTTATTCTACCATTAACACCCCGAAATACAGTTATGGGTAAATTATTAAGTGAATATGTTTACAAAAGCATACATGTTAATTGATTAATATAAACATCCATGATTTTACTTCCTCGTAATTATCTTTCTAATGAAATATGGTTAATACCCTTAACTCACTATCTTTAGCAAGGAAATCTTCTTCAAAAACTCCAAAGCTAAATGCCATTTCAAAGCTCTTTCATATTGCTATCGATTTACTTTTTAAAAATTTGGATTGGGTTTCTTGTTTGAAAACTAAGGATTTTGAAACCTTAGGCCTTTTATTTCGAAACCATTAAAAACATACCTTTCGAAAGTATTTAAAGCTTCCTTTCAAAACATTTAAAACATTCCTTTTGAAACCATTAAAGATATACCTTTCGAAACACTTGAAGTTTACCTTTCAAAACACCTGAAGCTTACCTTTTGAAACATTTGAAGCTTACCTTTCGAAAGTACTTAGTTCAAGTAAAATTAATGAAAGCTTCGAAACCATTTGAAAGTATCTCTTTCGAAATCATTGGGTTAACATTATATAAAACCTCTGGGTCAAATAAAACGAAAGCGAAAGTAACCCTTTCAAAAGTATTGATTTTAAGTAAAAGAATTTGGGGAAGAGGATAGTTTCGAAACCCTCCTTTTGAAATCATTGCCTTAAATCTCTTACTAAAAGCGGCTCAAACAATCCTTATGAAAGCATTGAGAAGGCGGCTTTAAATTATACAAGGGCAAAAGCTTCCCTTTCGAAAGCATTGGCTTAAAGTTATAAAGAAAGCGGCCTTTAACTAATTCAAAAGGCATGAATGCGGTAGCTAGTTTTGAATAGATTCAAAAGCAGCTACCTTTTTGGAAACTCCTCTTTAAAACAAACAAGTAGCAACTCATTCGAAAGCTTCTTTTAAAATAAAGTAAGCGCCCTCTGAAAAAAGGTAAGTGGATTGATTCGAAAGCTTCACCCCTTCGAAAGCATCTTCTAAATACGAAGGCAAGTAATGTATTCAAAAGCTTATAAGAATGACTTCTACCCCTTCGAAAGCTTGCCATCGACACAGTCCCTTCTGCCTTTCTCCAACCCACTTCATATCAGTAGCTTGATACCATGTGTATTAGTTTTGAATGGGTTTATTAGCAGAAGTACGGTGAAAAAAGCTAGCAGATGGGAGTGGTGACGTAGTAAATCAAAACAAAACTAATTTTTTGTCTTTAAATGAAATTCCTTTTTTATCTAGCTTACCCAATTTGTCAAAATATGATTGGTTGTCAAATTCTTTTTGAAAATCCTTTTCTAAAAAGGCTTCCGAATTCAATAATTTATAATTTAAATTATTTTAACAAATAAGCCATCCCCTTTAACTAAACCTTTAAACCTTTAAGTCCTTCAACTTAAATAATTTAATAATCATATTAAAACAATTAGGAACCCCAAAAATCATCATAATTCACTTTTAATATGTTTTCTAACAAATGTAAATTTTAGACCCAGAATCATTATATAATTGTCTTAAATAATTTAAACCCGAGTTGTCTATTCCTTCCATTCAAAAATTCATAATAAATTATCATAGCTTGGAATATTATGAAAATCTAAACCCATCTCCAAAATAATGTTTTGCACAACAAATTCAAATTTCATGGCATTCGAAATCTATTTACATGATTTTAACCTTAAAATCGAATTATGTCATTACACAAAAATCCTTGTTTAAATCAAAACATGGCATATAATGACAACATCTCATCATTCATCCAACCAAGTGGTTTTTAAAAACTTAAACCCAAAATTAAAATTTTCAATGAAACATAAATGAGATGGTTTAGATTATTATTCACCTTGTTTGGATAAGGAACTTGAGATTTGTTCTTGCTTTAATCTTTCTAGCTTGAATCTTAGATTCTAATTGATTTTAAGCTCTTCTTCCCTTAGGCTAATGACCTGCCTTGATCTCCATGGTCTATGGTTTTTGTAATAATGAAATGGGAATGGAATGGCTATAATTTTTTTAGAGGTTTTAGGGTTCGGTCATTCTCCATATTACCCCTGCCTTATTTTTCTTAAGTATTTAACTTATGAGCCATTCTTATAAATGTATAAAGTTAAGACACGACCCTAATTGGTTTTCAAATCTCAATTTCCATATCACTCTAGTCTCTACATTATTCTATTTAATTTATCTGAATAATGTTATTTAAAAGTAGGGGTGTTACAGGCTCCCCTCCTTAAAGAATTTAATCCTCGAAATTCAGCAAGGACTAAATACTAATAATAGTAATCATCTGTAACATCTCCTAACAACCCTACTAGCCTATCTGAATAGCTAGAAGCTTTATACAGAACATACCCTTAGAGCAAATTAGGATAAGTATCTCTAATCATGTCTTCTATCTCCCAAGTACAGTCCTTCTCATTGTCGCTCTGTTGAACTTTCACCAACGTGACTGTCTCGTTTCTTTACTTCTTATCATCTCTTGCTACAACCCTAACTGGTTGCCTAATAAAATTCAAATTCGATTCTACAAATAAGTCTTCCAATGCAGTCGGAGGAATGGTAATCTCTGGATCATGTACATACTTACGAAGATGAGACATACGAAACACATTATGGATAACTGCCAAACTGTTCGGCAACTCTACTCTATATGCGAGCTTTCTGATCCTCCCTATAACTAGGAACGGTCCAACGTATCTCGGTGCCAGTTTCCCTAAATTTTCGAATCGTACCATGACCTTCATTGGTGATACTTTAATAATAAAAACTATCTCCAACTGCGAACTCTGGATCGTTACGCCTCTTATCTACATAACTCTTCTATCTAGACAAAGCTTCCTTCATCCTTCTTGTATTAACTCGATCTTCTCTATTGCCTCTCTTACCAGGTTTGGACGTAAGACTAATTTGTCTCCAATTTCCAACCAATATGCTGGTAACTTGCATGGCCTTCCATACAAAGCTTCGAAAGGTGCCATTCCTATACCAGTCTGATAACCGTTATCATGGGAAAACTCGACTAACTGCTACGAATGTTGTAGTCATCCATAGTTATTAATTCTCGATGAGCAAATGCGGTAATGTAAGATATATTGATATAACAAAAGCATATGATTATGAAAAAAACTTAAACGCGTAAAACAAATTTCTCGTTCTACTTCAATTTCTTTTCAAATTCATTACATAATCCCAATTTCGTAAACCAAGTTCAGAGAAATATAATTATGCAAACTACGCCAAGAGCAGCATATAAAGATCCCCCCTTAGACGATCAGAGTCTAAGCATAGGCAATTAAACAAATTTGCCATTACAACCAAAATACAGTGGAATCAAATAAAAAGAACTCCTATAGCTAGCTTACCTCCTGCACGTCGCCGGAAGCTTATTCGTCTAAAGGAGAACCTGAAAACCTTAACTCTCAAACTACTCAAAATCAATTGAGTACCCGAGAGTTTAAGGGGAAAATATAAATTTCAAGTTGGGAAAAAAATCTGGTATGAATAATAACCTATATCTCGAACCATATAGATATCTAGTGAGACCATGCCGCTTAGCGGAATGGGTTTTCCCCTCACTGGTACCTTAACTCAATTTATAATAACCATATACCGTGCATCTGCACCAACAATGGTTAAACATAACATAAAAAAAGGCATTATGATGATATGCAAACATGCAATATGTTCTGGATTTCTCATCCCCATTTATCTAATTATCTGTAGTTTTTAGGGTCACTGTTAACCTATTAGTTTTCATGGGCTAACTAATAACATGTTAACTCATTATGGAATTCCTATCCACTTTCATAGTTTCCATGGGGATACTATGAACTTATTGGTTTCTACAAATAGTATCATCCAATCATTGTTTTCATGGGATCTCTATGAACCTATTAGTATCTACTAATAACTTTCTCCAATCATAGTTTTCATAAGCTTAATATGAACCTATTGGGTTCTCCAATAAATTCTCTCATGTCATAGTTTTCATGGGATCTTTATAAACCTATTGATCTCTTTCAATAACTTAATCCAGACATAGTTTTCATGGGATCACTAAGAAATTATTGGCCCCTGCCAATAAATATTTTCGTACATGGTTTTCATACGCTTACTATGAACTTATCTAAACCAATAATACTTTGATCCATCTTTGGGCATCCTCTATTCTGGTCTACCTAAACTCCCAGATGTAATTCTACTCACATGGGAGTTAAATTAATGTATATTCACCACTGAGTCAAATTAGCTGGTTATTCTCTCAAAATGCAGCTATGAGTTAATTATTTAGTGAATATGTTTACAAAAGCATACATGATAACCGATCAATATAAACATCCATGATTTAACTTCCTTGTAATCATCTTTCTAATGAAATATAGTTGATACCCTTAACCCACTATCTTTAGCAAAGAAAGCTTCTTTAAAAACTAAAAAGTTAAATGTCATTTCAAAGCTCTTTCATATTGCTATGGCTTTACCTTTAAAATTGAGATTGGGTTTCTTGTTTGAAAACTAAGGCTTTCGAAACCTTAGGCATTTTCATTCGAAATCATTAAAAACATACCTTTCGAAAGTATTCAAAGCTTCCTTCCAAAACATTCCTTTCAAAACCATTAAAGATATACCTTTCGAAACACTTAAAGCTTACCTTTCAAAAGTACTTAGTTCAAGTAAAATTAATGAAAGCATGGCTTTGAAACCATTTGAAAGTATTTCTTTCGAAATCAGGTTAACATTAAATAAAACCTCTGGGTCGAAGAAAACGAAAGTAACCCTTTCAAAAGTATTGATTTTAAGTTAAAGAATTTGGCGAAGAGGATAGTTTCGAAACCATCCTTTAGAAACCATTACATCCAAATCTCTTATTTAAAGTGGCTCACACAACCTTTTTGAAAGTATTGAGAATGGAACTTTAAATTATACAAGGGAAAAAGCTTCCCTTTTGAAAGCATTGGTTTAAAGTTATAAAGAAAGCGACCTATAGCTAATTCGAAAGGCATGGATGCGGCAGCTAGGTTTCGAATAGGTTCAAAAGCAGCTACCATTTTGAAATCTCCTTTTAAAAACAAACAAGCAACAACTCATTTGAAAGCTTCTTTTAAAATAAAGTAATTGACCTTTTAACAAAGGTAAATTGATTGATTCAAAAGCTTCACCCTTTTGAAAGCAACTTTTGAAAGTGAAGGCAAGTAATGTATTCAAAAGCTTATAAGAATGACTTCTACCCCTTCGAAAGCTTGCTTTCAACACAATCCCATCCGCCTTTCTCCAATCCACTTTGTATCAATAGCTTGACACCATGTGTATTGGTTTCGAATGGGTTTATTAGCAGAAGCATGGTGACGAAAGCTAGCAGATGCGAGTGGCGAAGTAGTAAATCAAAACAAATCTAATTTTTTGTCTTTTAAAAGAAATTCCTTTTTATCTAACTTACCCAATTCATAAATCTAAAACATATGATTGAAAATAAAAAAGAGATGATTAGGATTATTATTCACCTTAGTTTGGATAAGGAAACTGGAGGTTGTTTGAGATTGATTCCCCTGGCATGAATCCTAAGCTTTAATCTTGAATTTTCTCTTCTCTACTTACTCCTTAATGGTCGGCTCCCGTTTTCTTTTCTTACGTTTAATTTTTGTGATAAAATGAATGTGAATGATAAGTCAATGTGAGTATAGGATAGTGAACTATGGTTGCGGCAATTACCCTAATGCCCTTTTGTTAATTTAATTATCATTTATCCATTTATAAGCCCATTAGAGTTAGTAAGCACGACCTCTAAGTTTATTTACCAGTCTCAATCTCCATATCACTCTTCATTATTTTATTTTATTTATCTAACTAAATCTCCTAAATAATGTTGCTAAAAATTAGGGGTGTTACATTAACTTTCTAATCCGTTCAGCTAACAAAGGATCCTCTCCTTGCTTAGAAGCAACCCTTTCATCATCACTGGTCGAACTTCTAAACATAATAATGTAGCAGTTTCTTTGCAAGATCTAGCTTCGGATCCCCACTGTATTCTACATGTAGTCAATGCTTCTAGATCTTTTCAATTAGCTGTCATTGCTAATACTGCATTTTGATGTTTTCTGCTAAGTGCATCTGCAACCTTATTGTCTTTTCTCAATGTGTACTCTATTCCAAAATCATAAGGGCTAAAAACTCTTAGCATCCCTGCTATCTCATACTTCACTCCTTCTGAGAGAATAAATATTTCAGTTGTGATAACCCGGATTTTTGGGTATCAGATAATTGAATAGTTATCTGAGTTTAACTATTAAAATATGATAATCCCTTAGTTAAATTATATAAATGGATAAAATTGTTATCTTCAAATATAAATAACCAAAATAGAATTTATGAGATGTTTCTTAAATTTAGAGATAAATTGACTTTTTACGGAAAAATTATAAATTTAATTTTTATAATTAACATTTCAATTTAATAAGTGTTGTTTAAATATATATATTCATTTAAAAGTTAACTTTAAAATTAGAATTTAATACTTCTAAATTTAATAGTGTGTTTGTTTAATTTAATATAGATATATTTGATTTGATTTTTTTTAAATCTAAGTTTAAATTGAATTTGGTTTTAAAATTTGAACTAAAATTTGTAATTTAAAAAGAATTTATATCTTGAAATAATTTTGATATAAAAGGATTTATGAATAAAGTTTTTATTTTAAAAATAAGATTTTGTTTATATAAATTTGGAAAATATTTATTTAGTAGTAAATAATTGGAAAATAAAGCATTTAAATTAGCATTTAAAATGGATGAAATAATTTTATATAATTTTATTAAGAATCTAATTGGTTTTTATTTCATTGTCTTTTAAAAGTTTTATTTTTATAAAATAAGAAAAAGGCATTTATAAATTAGTAAGGTACTTACATATTAGGAAATTTAATAATAAAGGCTTTTAAAATCATTTAAAAATAATTTACAAATAAGGAATGACATGTGTTAATTTTTAAAGCTATTTGAATACATGTGTTATGAGTTGAACAATGGTTTTTGACAAATGTAAGCAAAATTGGACAAGTGTCTTTTTCCTAATTTTCTTTTTCTTTAATTTTAATAAACCTCAAATTTCATCATATGAAACTTTCATTTCCTTCTTCATTCTAGTTCTTTGAATTCAAAAATTAATGGCCACTCCTTGTGTTCCACTCCCCAAATCAAACTGAAACAAGAATCTGCAACTTCCTCAAACAAAGAAAAAAATAAATCATTTTTCAAAGCAAAATCAAACATTTTCTTCAAACCTGTAGTATTCTTTCCAGAACTGCAAGCTTATAATCCCCTCAAAGACAAGTTGTAACAAAACTTCAAACAAAAATCCCTAAAACTAAAATCTGAAAACCCTGGTTCTAGTTTAAAAATCTGAGATTTTCCTTAAATTCAAAGCACCATCCAGAAATAAAGTTGAAACCTGTAACCCATTTTCCGAAACCATTCTGTGACCAAAATCCTGAAACATTTTTCTCATGATCAAAATGCATTGCAAGTGTATAATCTGGATCAAGGCAACCTGAAGCATTTTTGTTGAAAGCATTTCAGTTCAAAGGCTTTTCTGTTTCAAAAGAATAAAAACAGAGACAAGCATCTGCAACTCAAAACTTGAAATAAGATTAGTTTTCAAATTATAAACAACTCAAGAAAGAAGTTTCAGGATTTTAAACTTGGCTCTGTTATCTTCCAGAGGTGAGTAAATCTTTAAATTAAAAGTTTGATGATTTATTTTGCTTATGAGATCTCTGTGTTTTGATGCCTGCATGTGAAATAAAAGTATAGAATCTGTATGTAAGAAAGTATCTATGTGTGCATGTCAGGTTGGATTTGAGTCCTCTCTGTTTCCAAAATGCAGGGTTATAAATTAGTTCAAGTTCCCATTTTTCACATCCTCTAACATCTATAGTGATTTGTTTGCAAAACAATAAATGTTCTCTTAGTCATAATCTTAAACTGGAAAAAAAAAGAGTTGAGCTAAAAATTTGAAAATTTGACTGGAAAAAAAAATGAAAGGCAGTGAAGTCTTTAATTATGTAAAAAAAAAAATTAAACTTGCAAATTATTGTTCCAGGATTTTATCTAGAATTCATTTAGAAAGATTGGATTTTTAAGATTAAAATCAAAAATTCTAAACAAGTCTTGAGTATGAAATCTTGTAATATCTGGAACATGAGTTTCGAGGAGTTTCTTGTGGTCGGAAGGATTTTGGTAGCCGGGGTTTCTATGGGAGGTGGAAGATGGTTCGACGGGGTCGGGAAAAATGCGTGATAGGTCGTCTGATGGTCGTGGCGACGGTGATGGTTTGATTTAGGTTCTAAACCTAATTTTGGGGTCAAGCTGGAATTTGGGTTACTACGTCTCCTCTGATCAATCGAATGCCGTGAAACTCGGGATAGTGTTGATGTGGATGGTCGGCAGTGTGTGGTCAGAATATCTCGACCTCTGGTGGTCGGAGCAGAGAGGACGATAAGGTTTTGTTGGAGGTTGTTGGGGGTTCCAGGCCTATTGGGTAGCTCGATGTTGGTTCGAAGCTGGTGGTGGTGATTTGAGGAGCGAGGATGGTTACTGCATCATGGTTCGATATGCCGGAGGTTCCATGGGCAGTCGGAGCTCAGGCAGTGGCCGGTGCATGTGCACAGTGGTGATTGTTGTGTCTGTGGTGGTCGTGCTTTTGGGTTAGGTTGTGACTCGAGGGAGGTGCCGTGCTTTTGAGTTGTGTCTCGAGTATAAACTCGAGTAATCTGCAGTGGTAAAATTGTTAGCAGAATAATTGTTACAGCATTGTTAAAAATTTAAGTTTAAACTAACCTTCGAAATTTAAGAAAAGAGATGAACTTGGAATGGCCCGGGGTGTTCACTGGATTTAAAACTGAAGCTGGTATATTAAAAAATAAATTCAGAAGTTTTAAAAATTCGAATTTGTGTAAAGGTAATCAAGTCTACAAAATTCTAAAAAGGGCAAGTTTAATAAAAGAGATCAAGTTTAAACAAAATCTTGGAAGCAAGTCACTTCCGAAAACATGATAAATCAAGATTTTAATGAAGTTTGATTTAACATAAATTCAAATTCAAATGTATAAGACTGTTAATTTTAAAATGGTTAATTAAATTGATTTTGATTTTTTTTAAATATAATATTTAGAATTAGTGTTAAATAAAACCCAAATTTAGAGTCATTTCAAATAGTAAGTGTTTTAAGTAATGTATTGAATCAAATGTTAATGATAATTTTGTCATTTTTAAGGAAATGGTTTACCTTAAAAGTTAATTAAGATTTTAATGGTTTGAGGTTAATTAAGTGAATTAAGTAACTGAGTTAATTAATTAGAAGTCAATTAATTTATAAGTTAATCTATAATTAAGGATAAATTGATTAGTAGTTAGAGGTTAATTACCTAAGTTAATGGACAAATTTATTAAGGATTGATTTACCTTAATTAGTAATTAAAGGTTAAATAACAGAGGATAATTAACCGATGGAATAATTTAAGGTGAATTACTTAAGGGTGGTAATTAAGAATTTAGTACTTAGTGTAATTTATAAAAGGGTTGATTAATTAATTAAGGGAACTTATTAAAGGATAATAAATCAATAGGTATGATTGATTAAAGAATAATTGATCAATGTAAGTGACTAAAGAATAATTAGTCAAAGGTGATTAATTAAGATGGATAATTAGATGATGATTAATTAACTGATTTATAATTGATTAATGTTAAGAAAAGGGAATCTAGGTAACTAAAATCGGTTATTAATTTAATTCGAGATAAACTAAATTAATGAGGAAGTGATCAATCTTGTTATGAGTGATTGAATGATATTAAATGCCATGAGTTAGTTGTTATCTCTGGTATGAAATGTTGTTTGATATGATGGTTGGGTGATATTACTGATATGAGACGTTTGTGATATGATATGTCTTGAATAGTGATTGTGTGGTTATCTGTCGATGATAAATTGTTATTTTAAAAAGTGACACCTTTATTTAAAGATTGAACTGAGTTTCACACGAATAACTTGGATTAAATGACATTGAATTCGAAGAGACCGGGGTCGGGTATGAGTAAATACCCGAACCCACTTCGAATTTGTAACCTACAATGATTCTTATAGATTGATATGTGAAATCAATAGGCTATGTTATTTCAAGCCTAGTTTACATTTTCTTTGCTATTTTCTTAATTTAATTATATTTAATTAATATTTATTTATTTATTTTTGTTTATTTACAATATTTTCGTGTTTTTATCTGTATTTATATATATTTTACATGTATTTAAAATTTAAAAAGAAATGGTGGAAATTTGAAAAGTTTGTGACTCATTATTTGCTCAAGCCTTTTTGTATTCTGTCTTTTCAATTCTCAACCAACATCTTTTCAATTGGCTGCCTTAACTCCACTCTTCAGCTGACATTCCATTTTCCTTTTCACGTGAAAACTCTTCCTCATCTTCCCCCTAAAAATCACGGCCATGTATGAAAAAAAAAACAATGGCTTTTCTTTCACATTTTCCCCTCTTCTTCACTGATTTAGCCTTCCTCTTCTTCATGTTTGCTTGGCCTCACCTCTCTCCTTGCTGACCACCATCCTCTCCACCATCTACAGCAGCACCAACCCCCTCTCCTCTGACCACCACCTCTATCCATGACCATTAGATGAAGCCACCACCTCAAATTTGCAAAGCACTTCACCAAAACAATGCTAGCCAAGCCTATACTCCACTATTGCCTTCATAGTTGCCTTTGGCCACCCCTTAGCCGCCACCACCATCATCTACTTCACCTCTGGATGCCCTTTTCACTACTGTCCAGATCTGACCTGACATGAAGACCCCATGGCCGAGCCTATATGTGGTCATAGCCGAGTCAAAATGCACCAAAAACTTCACATATTTGCCTTAAACCCATGTATGCTTCATGTTGTAACTCTTCCGCTACCTTCATCCACTTGTAACCTGACCTTTATGGTTGCCATACCTGACCCAAACCAGAGCCTAGTGTGGTGAGATCAAGACCATTTGATCATGTGACAAGCTTATGTTGTCGTGTGCAAGTCTTTTGCTTCTAAGGTTTGGTCATCTATCTTGTTTTGCAACTGTTCTGCAAACTAAAGTTGTTGATTATATTTGTATGTCGATATCTATATTTGTGCTTATGTATGTTATATTTTGTGTTGTTTACAAGGGTCTCCATCTATTCAAATCAAATCGTGCTTGTCGTGCCTTTCGAATCGCTCTTGTGTGTGTTGTTTGTCTCTAGCTTTGATAAAGGTGAGTTTTTCTCACTCTGACATTTATACTTATGAAATAGTGAATTGATGACAAGTGATTAGTAATATAAAATGTTATGCAAGTTAATGTTGATCATATGATATGCTATGCCATGTTATTACCATGTTAAAACTGTTAATTATCACCTGACATCTGATATATGATATTATATTGTGACATTGACATTGTTTATATTGTTTATGCATATATTCATACTGCAAGTTCCCTGTTAGAATAGAATCATTATGGGTTGAAATGATACATACCCGAACGGACTTTAGAATAGGGAAAAATCGTTATGGGCTGAAATGATAGGCCTGAGCGATTTTTATTGTATTTTATTTGACTTGGGATTGCAGGTTTGAAATGATAGAACCTGAGTTTTCTTTGTAAACTGCGGATTGAAATGATATATATCCGTATCACTTGACCTAGGTTAGAAAATTATATACAGACCCCGTGGTATATTTTAAATGATTTTTTTTTAATATGTATTTTCAAAAGTATGAAATTTTGATTTAAAATATATATATATTATGGTTTTAAGAAAGTTAAATATTAAATCTTGAAATTGTGAATTTAAGTGAATTCAAGTATGTAAATTTGGAATAAATGTGACGTTTGACTTTAAATTTTATTTTAAGATGTAAATAAATAATGGAAATTAAATTTAAAAGTTTTGAAATGATATTTGAAGTAAAATTTTAAGTTTATTAAATTTATAAATTAATAAACAGTGAATTTTGACTTAATAAATGAATGGAGTTTGCAAAATTGAATATTTGATCTTAAAATTTTATTGTGTTAAATCATATGTTAAAATGATTTTAAATGTGAAATTTTGGAGTCTAGAAATATGATTTTTAAGTTGTAATAATAAAAATTTGGAGTTTTATTATTATTTTTGAAAAGCTAAAATGAAACCTGGAATTTTATAGCATTTTCAAAATGCTTTAGTCTTTTGACAGCATTTTAATGCTATTGTTTTGAATCTAACAATGTTTGAAATAACTAAATATCTATTACGACATTTTATAAATGTTGCTATTCTTGAAATAAACCATTTTGGAAAATATAAGCTACGATAGCACTTTATAAATGTTGTCGTTGCTATAATTTGACAATGTTTTGAAATGTTATAGATTTTAACACTGTTTGGGCTATATTTTAAAGTGTAAAATAATTTAACTTTTGAAATGGATTATCTGCAAAATTTTAGAGGTTTTGAATATTTAAATTTGAATTTTTAAGGAATTTAAGTTGAATTTGAATTAAACAAAGTTTACTTGGTTATGTGTTAAATGGAATGAAATGTAATGAGATAAATGAATTTTTGAATGGAATTTTTAATGTATTTTGTAATGATACTTGAAATAACAGATGAATGACGTTTTTGATTTAAAATGATATTTAAATTTGAGTATTTGAATTTGAATTCAAATAATGATTTGATAATAAGGTTTGGAAATGATTTGATCTTTATTTGATAAAGAATATGAATTGGAATGATATGTACTTTTGATAAATGAATATTTGAAATTTTTATTGGTATGAAAGGATATTTAGTTTAATTGTAAATTGAGTTTATTTAAATAATATTGGATTTATGAAATGAATATTTCAAAACTAAGTAATAATGAAACTAGATTTGAGATATATGAAATTATAAAATTTAGTTTTTGAAATGCGGGATATTAAAGCTTTGAAATATATTAAAAATTGAATAGTTTAATTTGTGGATCAAATCTATATTTGAAATTGATATGACTTGGAAATGGTTATTAGGAAATTTAATTGAAATTGATGGTTTGATTTGAATTAAATTGGAAATTTGTAATTTTGAATTAAATTGGAAATAAATTTGTAAAATGTAAAGAATTAAATGAATGTTTCATGATTTCAAATGTATGATTTCAGAATGTTATGATTTTCAAAGTGTAATGATTTCAAGTATTTTGGTTTTGAAAGAGTTATAACTTTGAAAGTAATATGATTTTTGAAAGTGAATATACGTTTGAAATGGAATTGATAAAGTATAAACTATTTTGATTAAATAAATAGTTTGAAATAAAAATGGTTTTGGTTTTGAAGTATAAACTATTTTGAAATAACCACGACGTTATAATAACGTTTGGTTGTTAAAGAGACCGGGATCGGAAGTTGTCATACTCTCTGCCAACTCCGAAAACCACTTTAACAACCGTGTACGCGGTGGAGATTCCAGAATGGAGTAGGATGGTGGCGACGTTCTTGAGGTATATTACGTGGACCCAACTCTCGTGAGTTGGCATAAGGTGGCTAAAACAGGAGCGATCTCGGGCCAAGTGAGGTCATTCCTCCGATCGGACACATTCCTTCGATACTATACTCTTACTGGTGATTGATTAGATGGCCATCCTCCAATTTTGATATGGGAGTGTGTTCCGAGGTGGGCGTATGTGGCTGCTGCATTACCACCAGGCCGTGTGCGTAATTGGTATATCTACCCTGGCATTGCCTTGTGTGCCGTGTCACCTACCATACCGAGCCTTTACTACGAGTTTGTTTTTCTCCCGTAGCCCATGTGGTATCCTCTGACAGTCACCCAGAGTGGAGATGGCATGATATTGGATGGACTACTGGGACTATTATGTGTGAAGGGTGATATGGGTAGCCCGGAACGCTATTTAAAAGTATGTTTATTTTACTGTAGACATTATTATAGTAGCGCAATATTACTACATAGTAAATAGTTTAACGGATCCTTAAAGGATGGGCGATCCCAAGCATCCTTTAAGTTACTGATGCATTTTTGTTACTGTTCACTTGAGTTTATTTACAGTTCATAAGTATTTATGTCCTGACTCGAGTGTTTTGTATTTTGCTTTACGCTCGAGTCAGATTGAGTGAGTTAGCATTCAAGATTCACCTTCGGAGTTGGAGCCTTCCTTGAAGATCCAGCCATCTATTTTGCTTTCTGTATCCAGTGATTTCAGTGATGTATTCTGATTTGTACTTGATGTATCTTGTTACTCTTCTACTGTATATTATTTTACTCTGATGTATTTATATATATAGTAGCTTCATGAACTACTATCTCTTTTACTTCCGCTGCATTATTAAATACTCTGTGTCTGTGATATGTGATTATGTATTTATTGTATATTCTGAAATTTGCCAAATTTTATTTAAAACGCGGTATTTTAAGCTATTCAAGTCCGACATGTGCGGATACGAATGGTTCAAAATATCGGGTTGTTACAGTTGGTATCAGAACTTTGGTAGCTCTAGGCAAAACTCAGTATACAGGGTAAATGTATTTACAGAATCACTTTCATTCGAGTTTAAACCTCTTCCTTCTTGACTCGATTCCTTTGAATTTTGGAACATTCCCTGTGGTTCCAAAATCCATTCGTATCCCTCACTATTTATCTTCTTTTGTTTCTGGAGTATCCCATAACTCAACTTCAAAAGATCTTCATAATGAGTCGGCGGTCTCGCCAACCTCATATTTATTTGTAAAGGGGGAAAACTCCTTTACAACAACATCGATTCACCAGAGATTCTATATCCTCAGTTTAGATGCTAGTATCTCTTATAATTTCGAACTCTACATCTTGAGATCGAATGTCGATTTACCCAAGAAATCCACATCGGTCTTATTCTTTAAGTCACGGTTGACCCGGTTAAGGTTGTCCGCGATTTATATAAGCTTATCCATCTTTCTATTCTGTTATTTAATTATCTCATCTTTGTTTCCAACTTATCTTCAAATCATTCTTGAAGTGTAATTTTAAACTAATATTTAAAATGTTTTATATATTGTGTTTTTTGAGTTGTTGATGTTGATTTGGGTTTCTAATTGATTCGTCTGATCAACGCTATCGATAAGATTTCCAAAACACTTGAACAGAGCAAACTGACACAATATGTTTTTAAAATTTAGTAATGAAATAAATTTTTGTGAAATAAATTTTGTACCTTTATTATATATCTTTATCTGGATTTTATTTGAATTGGTTGTTAAGAAATAATATTTGATTTTATATATCATTTTCTATTGTTTCATATATCTAATTGAACTATGAACATGGTTATAAATTTATTTGGAAATTTAAAATGAATTTAAACAAGAATTTGAGAATTTAATTTCCAATGCTTCCAAACCTTGTGTTTAAAGTTTTAAAGAATGTACTATTTAATGTATTTTCGAGTAGAAATTTGTTTCCAAAGAATTTTAAAGTTCAAAATTTTGTGCTCTTCTCTTTGTCGCTGGAAAATAATTTCAGTGATGACTGCAGCATCATCGACGATCATTTTCGAGTTTCGAAGTGAAGAGACTGTTCTGTAGTCTTGCTACAGTTTTGATTTGGGAAAATTTAGTTGATTTTAATTTCTAAAATAAGACTGGATTTATAACATATGCTGATATATGATTTGAATTTGAATGGATATATATATAGAGAGAGAGTATATGAGCATTTATTTATCTTTAAATAGTTTGGAATTTATCGGAAATTTAATTCCTAAATTTTATCTTCAAAGATAATTTCTAAGTATAATTTCAAGATTTGGATAAATATTCAAGCTTGAAATAATTTAATTAGAAAGTTTTATTTGTATAATACACAATTTCATTCCAATATAACTTACCTTAATTTTCAGAAGTTGAATATGTAATTAGATAATGTACAATATAAAAAAAAAGATTTTATAAGTTATTATAAATTCTATATACTTAAGTTTTAGTTATAAAAGGGATTAACAGAGGTAAATAAAAAGGGGTAATGGAATAATTTACAATATAAAATGATGATAAAGGAACTAAGAATAAGATAAAGCAGTTATAATAAGTATAAATATATGTAACATAGGTGATAAAATATATTGAGAGGAATAAATTAAATTTTTTAATTAGGAATAAGGAAGAATTAAATTTTGTTAAGTACATTTTCAATATAATAAATGATTTTTTTTCAAATCCATGATTTTTGAAATTATTAATTTAAGATAATTGGATGATAAGATAATGAAATTAGAGATAGTTTAGACTTATTTAACTTATGTAAGATTTATAATCAATTTAAGTTGAAATTTTCATGCTTTCAAATTTATTATCTTATTTTGTTTTTCAAACTATCTTTTGGTTGTCCTAATTTCCCTTATCTTGCTACAGAATGGGAGGCTATTGCCTATACCAGTCTGTTTAGAAATCTTTCTATAATCTTTAATAATCTTTGGTACTCATCTTTGGATCTGAGCACTGCTTGCCATCCACAGACCGTCCGTCAAACGGGAAGGGTGAATCCGATTCTAAATGATTTTTTTTTCTCGTGCTTGTGTTCTTGATTCTTGAAGATCTTGGAAAGATCATCTCCACATTGTTATCAGGTATAATTTTAATCTCTTGTCATCTTGTCTTAATACTATTTCATTCTATCTTTTTATGTGCTTTGCCGTACCTCATTCCTTTTCGGGGACGAAAAGTTTTGAGTGGGGGAGAGTGTAACAACCCTGTATTTTCTGATTATTGTAATTGTATATTTTAATTATTTTAATTTAAATTCCTAATTTAAAAACTTTATTTTATTTATTAAAATGAATATATTTTGCTAATTGAAATATAAATGTTGATTTTGATGTGGATTAGAATTTCAATCATGCATATATTGAATATTTCCAGAAAAGTGAATTTTGGTCAATCTGGTCAAACTTTGACTTTTAAATTTAAATTTTAAAAGTTTTAAAATTTTAATTTTACCTTTTTTTATGAAAGTAAATAAAATTTCAAGAACAATGCTTTTCGTTTCGTTGAAATCCGAATAATATTGTGGAAGTTATGCTTTTTACAAAATTGGGTGTAAATTGTTTTATTTAACAATATTGTTTATTTTAAATTAAATAAATATTTTTTTTTTACTTGTCATATCTTATTCTAAATTCTATTATATGTTATGTTACATATATTTTTACCTTCTAAATATTTTTAAAGTGATGTTTGAATATTTCCAAAGCTCATTGAATTTATTTTCTATTTTTAAAGGTTAGTTTCCATTTTTCTATTATTTTCTTTATTTAAATTATATTTAATTAAAATTTATTTATTCATTTTTATGTATGCATTTTATTTTTATGTTTTTATCTTTATTTATAAATATGTTTCATGTACATACAATTTTTTCAAAGTTCATTTCATTATTTTCAAATTTTCAAGCCTAGTTTACATTTTCTTTGCTATTTTCTTAATTTAATTATATTTAATTAATATTTATTTATTTATTTTTGTTTATTTACAATATTTTAGTGTTTTTATCTGTATTTATATATATTTTACATGTATTTAAAATTTAAAAAGAAATGGTGGAAATTTGAAAGGTTTATGACTCTTTATTTGCTCAAGCCTTTTTGTATTCTGTCTTTTCATTTCTCAACCAACATCTCTTCAATTGGCTGCCTTAACTCCACTCTTCAGCTGACATTCCATTTTCCTTTTCACGTGAAAACTCTTCCTCATCTTCCCCCTAAAAATCACGGCCATGTATGAAAAAAAAAACAATGGCTTTTCTTTCACATTTTCCCCTCTTCTTCACTGATTTAGCCTTCCTCTTCTTCATGTTTGCTTGGCCTCACCTCTCTCCTTGCTGACCACCATCCTCTCCACCATCTACAGCAGCACCAACCCCCTCTCCTCTGACCACCACCTCTATCCATGACCATTAGATGAATCCACCACCTCAAATTTGCAAAGCACTTCACCAAAACAATGCTAGCCAAGACTATACTCCACTATTGCCTTCATAGTTGCCTTTGGCCACCCCTTAGCCGCCACCACCATCATCTACTTCACCTCTGGATGCCCTTTTCACTACTGTCCAGATCTGACCTGACATGAAGACCCCATGGCCGAGCCTATATGTGGTCATAGCCGAGTCAAAATGCACCAAAAACTTCACATATTTGCCTTAAACCCATGTATGCTTCATGTTGTAACTCTTCCACTACCTTCATCCACTTGTAACCTGACCTTTATGGTTGCCATACCTGGCCCAAACCAGAGCCTAGTGTGGTGAGATCAAGACCATTTGATCATGTGACAAGCTTATGTTGTCGTGTGCAAGTCTTTTGCTTCTAAGGTTTGGTCATCTATCTTGTTTTGCAACTGTTCTGCAAACTAAAGTTGTTGATTATATTTGTATGTCGATATCTATATTTGTGCTTATGTATGTTATATTTTGTGTTGTTTACAAGGGTCTCCATCTATTCAAATCAAATCGTGCTTGTCGTGCCTTTCGAATCGCTCTTGTGTGTGTTGTTTGTCTCTAGCTTTGATAAAGGTGAGTTTTTCTCACTCTGACATTTATACTTATGAAATAGTGAATTGATGACAAGTGATTAGTAATATAAAATGTTATGCAAGTTAATGTTGATCATATGATATGCTATGCCATGTTATTACCATGTTAAAACTGTTAATTATCACCTGACATCTGATATATGATATTATATTGTGACATTGACATTGTTTATATTGTTTATGCATATATTCATACTGCAAGTTCCCTGTTAGAATAGAATCATTATGGGTTGAAATGATACATACCCGAACGGACTTTAGAATAGGGAAAAATCGTTATGGGCTGAAATGATAGGCCTGAGCGATTTTTATTGTATTTTATTTGACTTGGGATTGCAGGTTTGAAATGATAGAACCTGGGTTTTCTTTGTAAACTGCGGATTGAAATGATATATATCCGTATCACTTGACCTAGGTTAGAAAATTATATACAGACCCCGTGGTATTTTTAAATGATTTTTTTTTAATATGTATTTTCAAAAGTATGAAATTTTGATTTAAAATATATATATATTATGGTTTTAAGAAAGTTAAATATTAAATCTTGAAATTGTGAATTTAAGTGAATTCAAGTATGTAAATTTGGAATAAATGTGACGTTTGACTTTAAATTTTATTTTAAGATGTAAATAAATAATGGAAATTAAATTTAAAAGTTTTGAAATGATATTTGAAGTAAAATTTTAAGTTTATTAAATTTATAAATTAATAAACAGTGAATTTTGACTTAATAAATGAATGGAGTTTGCAAAATTGAATATTTGATCTTAAAATTTTATTGTGTTAAATCATATGTTAAAATGATTTTAAATGTGAAATTTTGGAGTCTAGAAATATGATTTTTAAGTTGTAATAATAAAAATTTGGAGTTTTATTATTATTTTTGAAAAGCTAAAATGAAACCTGGAATTTTATAGCATTTTCAAAATGCTTTAGTCTTTTGACAGCATTTTAATGCTATTGTTTTGAATCTAACAATGTTTGAAATAACTAAATATCTATTACGACATTTTATAAATGTTGCTATTCTTGAAATAAACCATTTTGGAAAATATAAGCTACGATAGCACTTTATAAATGTTGTCGTTGCTATAATTTGACAATGTTTTGAAATGTTATAGATTTTAACACTGTTTGGGCTATATTTTAAAGTGTAAAATAATTTAACTTTTGAAATGGATTATCTGCAAAATTTTAGAGGTTTTGAATATTTAAATTTGAATTTTTAAGGAATTTAAATTGAATTTGAATTAAACAAAGTTTACTTGGTTATGTGTTAAATGGAATGAAATGTAATGAGATAAATGAATTTTTGAATGGAATTTTTAATGTATTTTGTAATGATACTTGAAATAACAGATGAATGACGTTTTTGATTTAAAATGATATTTAAATTTGAGTATTTGAATTTGAATTCAAATAATGATTTGATAATAAGGTTTGGAAATGATTTGATCTTTATTTGATAAAGAATATGAATTGGAATGATATGTACTTTTGATAAATGAATATTTGAAATTTTTATTGGTATGAAAGGATATTTAGTTTAATTGTAAATTGAGTTTATTTAAATAATATTGGATTTATGAAATGAATATTTCAAAACTAAGTAATAATGAAACTAGATTTGAGATATATGAAATTATAAAATTTAGTTTTTGAAATGCGGGATATTAAAGCTTTGAAATATATTAAAAATTGAATAGTTTAATTTGTGGATCAAATCTATATTTGAAATTGATATGACTTGGAAATGGTTATTAGGAAATTTAATTGAAATTGATGGTTTGATTTGAATTAAATTGGAAATTTGTAATTTTGAATTAAATTGGAAATAAATTTGTAAAATGTAAAGAATTAAATGAATGTTTCATGATTTCAAATGTATGATTTCAGAATGTTATGATTTTCAAAGTGTAATGATTTCAAGTATTTTGGTTTCGAAAGAGTTATAACTTTGAAAGTATTATGATTTTTTAAAGTGAATATACATTTGAAATGGAATTGATAAAGTATAAACTATTTTGATTGAATAAATAGTTTTGAAATAAAAATGGTTTTGGTTTCGAAGTATAAACTATTTTGAAAGAAACATAGTTTGAAATGAAATGATTTGATCTTTTTGAAGTATAAACTATTTTGAAATAACCACGACGTTATAATAACGTTTGGTTGTTAAAGAGACCGGGATCGGAAGTTGTCATACTCTCTGCCAACTCTGAAAACCACTTTAACAACCGTGTACGCGGTGGAGATTCCAGAATGGAGTAGGATGGTGGCGACGTTCTTGAGGTATATTACGTGGACCCAACTCCCGTGAGTTGGCATAAGGTGGCTAAAACAGGAGCGATCTCGGACCAAAGGAGGTAGCACCTCTGGGCGGACACATTCCTTCGATACTATACTCTTACTGGTGATTGATTAGATGGCCATCCTCCGATTTTGATTGGGAGTGTGTTCCGAGGTGGGCGTATGTGGCTGCTGCGTTACCACCAGCCCGTGTGCGTAATTGGTATATCTACCCTGGCATTGCCTTGTGTGCCGTGTCACCTACCGTACCGAGCCTTTACTACGAGTTTGTTTTTCTCCCGTAGCCTGTGTGGTATCCTCTGACAGTCACCCGGAGTGGAGATGACATGATATTGGATGGACTACTAGGACTATTATGTGTGAAGGGTGATATGGGTAGCCCGGAACGCTATTTAAAAGTATGTTTATTTTACTGTAGACATTATTATAGTAGCGCAATATTACTACATAGTAAATAGTTTAACGGATCCTTAAAGGATGGGCGATCTCAAGCATCCTTTAAGTTACTGATGCATTTTTGTTACTGTTCACTTGAGTTTATTTACAGTTCATAAGTATTTATGTCCTGACTCGAGTGTTTTGTATTTTGCTTTACGCTCGAGTCAGATTGAGTGAGTTAGCATTCAAGATTCACCTTCGGAGTTGGAGCGTTCCTTGAAGATCCAGCCATCTATTTTGCTTTCTGTATCCAGTGATTTCAGTGATGTATTCTGATTTGTACCTGATGTATCTTGTTACTTTTTGTTGTATCATGTTTAACTCTGATGTATCTTATTTTTATATAGTAGCTTCATGAACTACTATTTCTTTTAAATTCCGCTGCATTATTAAATACTCTGTGTCTGTGATCTGTGATTATGTATTTACTGTATATTCTGAGATTTGCCAAATTTTATTTACAACGCGGTATTTTGAGCAATTCAAGTCCGACATGTGCGGATGCGAATGGTTGAAAATATCGGGTCGTTACAGTTGATATCAGAGCTTTGGTAGCTCTAGGCAAAACTCAGTATATAGGGTAAATGTATTTACAGAATCACTTTCATTCGAGTTTAAACCTCTTCCTTTTTGACTCGATTCCTTTGAATTTTGGAACATTCCCTTTGGTTCCAAAATCCATTCGTGTCCCTCACTATTTATCTTCTTTTGTTTCTGGAGTATCCCATAACTCAACTTCAAAAGATCTTCATAATTAGTCGGCGGTCTCGCCAACCTCAAATTTATTTGTAAAGGGGGAAACTCCTTTACAACAGCATCGATTCACCAAAGATTCTATATCCTCGGTTTAGGTGCTAGTACCTCTTATAATCCCGAACTCTATCTCTTGAGACCGAATATTGATTTACCCAAGAAATCCACATCGATCTTATTCTTTAAGTCACGGTTGACCCGGTTAAGGTTGCCTGCGATTTATATAAACTCATCCATCTCCCTATTCTGTTTTTTAATCATCTCATCTTTGTTTCTAACTTATCTTCAAAACATTTTGAATTGTACTTGTAAATCTATATTTAATGTTTGTTTTATATTGTGTTGTTTGAGTTGTTGATGTTGATTTGGGTTTCTGATTGATTCGTCTGATCAACGCTATCGATAAGATTTCCAAAACACTTGAACAGAGCAAACTGACACAATATTTTTTTAAAATTTAGTAATGAAATAAATTTTATGAAATAAATTTTGTAACTATATTATAAATCTTTATCTGGATTTTATTTGAATTGGTTGTTAAGAAAAAATATTTGATTTTATATATCATTTTCTATTGTTTCATATATCTAATTGAACTATAAAACATGGTTATAAATTTATTTGAAAATTTAAAATGAATGTAAAACAAGAATTTGAGAATTTAATTTCCGATGGATTTCAAACCTTATGTTTAAAATTTTAAAAGGATATATTATTTAAAGTATTTTCAAGTAGAAATTTGTTTCCAAAGAATTTTAAAGTTTAAAATTAGTGCTCTTCTCTTGGTCGCTGAAAAATAACTTCGGTGATGACTGCAGCATCATCGACATTCATTTTCGAGTTTCGAAGTGAAGAGACCATTCTGTAGTCTTGCTACAGGTTTGTTTTGGAAATTTAATTGATTTGAATTTCTTAAATAATACTAGATTTATAACTTATGTTGATATATGATTTGAATTTGAATGGATATATATATATATAGTATATGAGCATTTATTTATCTCTAAATAGTTTGGAATTTATCGGAAATTTAATTCCTAAATTTTATCTTCAAAGATAATTTCTAAGTATAATTTCAAGATTTGGATAAATATTCAAGCTTGAAATAATTTAATTAGAAAATTTTATTTGTATAATACAAAATTTCATTCCAATATAACTTACCTTAATTTTCAGAAGTTGAATATGTAATTGGATAATGTACAATATAAAAAAAAAATTTATAAATAAAATTTGAGTGGTTATTATAAATGTTATATACTTAAATTTTAGTTATAAAAGGGATTAACAGAGGTAAATAAAGAAAAGGGTAATGGAATAATTTACAAAATAAAATGACGTTAAAGAAACAGAGAATAAATTAAAGTAGTTATAATTAGTATAAATATATTTAACATGGGTGATAAGATATATTGAGAGAAATAAACTTAATTTTAATTAGAAATGAAGAAGAATTAAATTTTATTTGGTACATTTTGAGTATAATAAAAGATTTTTCAAATACACGATTTTAGGGATTTGTTAATTTAAGATAATTGGATGATAAGATAATGAAATTAGAGACGCTTAAGATTTATTTGACTTATGTAAAATTAATTTTCAATTTAAGTTGAAATTTTATGGTTTCAAATTTATTATCTTATTTTGTTTTTCAAACTATCTTTTGGTTGTCCTAATTTCCCTTATCTTGCTACAGAATGGGAGGCTATTGCCTATACCAGTCTGTTTAGAAATCTTTCTATAATCTTTAATAATCTTTGGTATTCATCTTTGGATCTGAGCACTGCTTGCCATCCACAGACCGTCGGTCAAACGGGAAGAGTGAATCTGATTCTAAATGATTTTTTTTTCTCGTGCTTGTGTTCTTGATTCTTGAAGATCTTGGAAAGATCATCTCCACATTGTTATCAGGTATAATTTTAATCTTCTTGTCATCTTGTCTTAATACTATTTCATTCTATCTTTTTCTGTGCTTTCCCGTACCTCATTCCTTTTCGGGGACGAAAAGTTTTGAGTGGGGGAGAGTGTAACAACCCTATATTTTCTTATTATTGTAATTGTATATTTTAATTATTTTAATTTAAATTCCTAATTTAAAAACTTTATTTTATTTATTAAAATGAATATATTTTGTTAATTGAAATATAAATGTTGATTTTGATGTGGATTAGAATTTCAATCATGCATATATTGAATATTTCCAGAAAAGTGAATTTTGGTCAATCTGGTCAAACTTTGACTTTTAAATTTAAATTTTAAAAGTTTTAAAATTTTAATTTTATATTTTTTTATGAAAGTAAATAAAATTTCAAGAACAATGCTTTTCATTTCGTTGAAATCCGAATAATATTGTGGAAGTTATGCTTTTTACAAAATTGGGTGTAAATTGTTTTATTTAACAATATTGTTTATTTTAAATTAAATAAATATTTTTTTTTACTTGTCATATCTTATTCTAAATTCTATTATATGTTATGTTACATATATTTTTACCTTTTAAATATTTTTGAAGTGATGTTTGAATTTTTCCAAAGCTCATTGAATTTATTTTCTATTTTTAAAGGTTAGTTTCCATTTTTCTGTTATTTTCTTTATTTAAATTATATTTAATTAAAATTTATTTATTCATTTTTATGTATGAATTTTTATTTTTATGTTTTTATCTTTATTTATAAATATGTTTCATGTACATACAATTTTCCAAAAGTTCATTTCATTATTTTCAAATTTTCAAGCCTAGTTTACATTTTCTTTGCTATTTTCTTAATTTAATTATATTTAATTAATATTTATTTATTTATTTTTGTTTATTTACAATATTTTCGTGTTTTTATCTGTATTTATATATTTTTTACTTAAAATTTAAAAAGAAATGGTGGAAATTTGAAAGGTTTGTGACTCTTTATTTGCTCAAGCCTTTTTGTATTCTGTCTTTTCATTTCTCAACCAACATCTCTTCAATTGGCTGCCTTAACTCCACTCTTCAGCTGACATTCCATTTTCCTTTTCACGTGAAAACTCTTCCTCATCTTCCCCCTAAAAATCATAGCCATGTATGAAAAAAAAAAAAACAATGGCTTTTCTTTCACATTTTCCCCTCTTCTTCACTGATTTAGCCTTCCTCTTCTTCATGTTTGCTTGGCCTTACCTCTCTCCTTGCTGACCACCATCCTCTCCACCATCTACAGCAGCACTAACCCCCTCTCCTCTGACCACCACCTCTAGCCATGACCATTAGATGAAGCCACCACCTCAAATTTGCAAAGCACTTCACCAAAACAATGCTAGCCAAGCCTATACTCCACTATTGCCTTCATAGTTGCCTTTGGCCACCCCTTAGCCACCACCACCATCATCTACTTCACCTCTGGCTGCCCTTTTCACTACTGTCCAGATCTGACCTGACATGAAGACCCCATGGCCGAGCCTATAGGTGGTCATAGCCGAGTCAAAATGCACCAAAAACTTCACATATTTGCCTTGAACCCATGTATGCTTCATGTTGTAACTCTTCCACTACCTTCATCCACTTGTAACCTAACCTTTATGGTTGCCATACCTGACCCAAACCAGAGCCTAGTGTGGTGAGATCAAGATCATTTGATCATGTGACAAGCTTATGTTGTCGTGTGCAAGTCTTTTGCTTCTAAGGTTTGGTCATCTATCTTGTTTTGCAACTGTTCTGCAAACTAAAGTTGTTGATTATATTTGTATGTCGATATCTATATTTGTGATTATGTATGCTATATTTTGTGTTGTTTACAAGGGTCTCCATCTATTCAAATCAAATCGTGCTTTTCGTGCCTTTGGAATCGCTCTTGTGTGTGTTGTTTGTCTCTAGCTTTGATAAAGGTGAGTCTTTCTCACTCTGACATTTATACTTATGAAATGTGAATTGATGACAAGTGTTTAGTAATATAAAATGTTTATGCAAGTTAATGATGATCATATGATATGCTATGCCATGTTGTTACCATGTTAAAACTATTAATTATAACCTGACATCTGATATATGACATTATATTGTGACATTGACATTATTTATATTGTTTATGCATATATTCACACTGCAAGTTCCCTTTTAGAATATAATCACTATGAGTTGAAATGATACATACCAAACGGACTTTAGAATTGGAAAAAATCATTATGGACTGAAATGATAGGCCTGAGCGATTTTTATTGTATTTTATTTGACTTGGGAATGCGGGTTTGAAATGATAGAACCCGGGTTTTCATTGTAAACTGCGGATTGAAATGATATATATCTGTATCACTTGACCTAGGTTAGAAAATTATATACATACCCCGTGGTATATTTTTAAATGATTTTTATTAAAATATGTATTTTTAAAAGTATGAAATTTTGATTTAAAAATATATTTTTTTATGGGTTTAAGAAAAATAAATATTAAGTCTTGAAATTGTGAATTTGAGTATGTAAATTTGAAGTAATTGAGATTTTAGACTTTAAATTTTATTTTAAAATGTAAATAAATAATGGAATTTAAAGTTTTAAAATTATATATGAAGTAAAATTTTAAGTTTTATTTAATTTATATATTAATAAACAGTGAATTTTGACTTAATAAATGAATGGAGTTTTTAAATTGAATATTTGATCTAAAAATTTTGTTGTGTTAAATCATATGTAAAAGTGATTTTAAATGTGAAATTTTGAAGTCTAGAAATATGAATTTTAAGTTATAATAAAAATTTGGAGTTTTATTATTATTTTCGAAAAGCTAAAATGAAATCTGGAATTTTATAGCATTTTCAAAATGTTGTAGTCTTTTGACAACATTTTTAAATGCTATTGTTTTGAATCTAACAATGTTTGAAATAACTAAATATCTATTAGACATTTTATAAATGTCGTTATTCATGAACTAAACCATTTTTGGAATCTATAATCTACGATAGCACTTTATAAATGTTGTCGTTGCTATAAGTTGACAATGTTGAAATGTCATAGAATTTAACACTGTTTGAGTTATATTTTAAAGTGTTAAATGATTTAAGTTTTGGAAATTGATTAATTGTGAAATTTAAGAAGTTTTGAATATATTTTAATATTTAAATTTGAATTTTTAAGGAATTTAAATTTGAATTTGAATTTAAATAGGGTTTACTTGGTTATGTGTTAAATGGAATGAAATGAATGAGATAAATGAATTTTTGAATGGAATTTTTAATGTATTTTGTAATGATACTTGAAATAACAAATGAATGATTTATTTGATTTAAAATGATATTTAAATTTGAGTATTTGAATTTGAATTCAAATAATGATTTGATAATAAGGTTTGGAAATGATTTGATCTTTATTTGATAAAGAATATGAATTGGAATGATATGTACTTTTGATTAATGAATATTTGAAATTTTTATTGGTATGAAAGGATATTTATTTTAAACTGTAATTTAAGTTTGTTTTAATAATATTGGATTTATGAAATGAATATTTCAAAACTACATAATAATGAAATTAGATTTGAGATATGAATATATGGAATTATAAAGTTTAGTTTTGAAATGTGGGATATCAAAGTTTGGAAACATATTAAAATTGGATAGCTTATTTTGTAGATCAAATCTATATTTGAAATTTATAAGATTTGAAATGTTTTGTTAGAAAACTGAATTGAATTGAAATTGATGGTTTGATTTGAATTAAATTGGAAATCTGAAATTTTGAATTAAATTGGAAATAAATTTGTAAAATGTAAAGAATTAAATGAATGTTTCATGATTTCAAATGTATGATTTCAGAATGTTATGATTTTCAAAGTGTAATGATTTCAAGTATTTTGGTTTCGAAAGAGTTATAACTTTGAAAGTATTATGATTTTTGGAAGTGGATATAGGTTTGAGATGGAAATGATAAAGTATAAACTATTTTGATTTGAATATAGTTTTGAAATAAAAATGATTTTGGTTTCGAAGTATAAACTATTTTGATTGAATAAATAGTTTTGAAATAAAAATGGTTTTGGTTTCGAGGCGTAAACTATTTTGAAAGGAATATAGTTTTGAAATGAAATGATTTGATCCTTTAGAAATATATACTATTTTGAAATGACCACGGCGTTATAATAACGTTTGGTTGTTAAAGAGACCGGGATCGGAAGTTGTCATACTCTCTGCCAACTCCGAAAACCACTTTAACAACCGTGTACGCGGTGGAGATTCCAGAATGAAGTAGGATGGTGGCGACGTTCTTGAGGTATATTACGTGGACCCAACTCCCGAGAGTTGGCATAAGGTGGCTAAAACAGGAGCGATCTCGGGCCAAAGGAGGTAGCACCTCTGGTCGGACACATTCCTTCGATACTATACTCTTACTGGTGATTGATTAGATGGCCATCCTCCGATTTTGATTGGGAGTGTGTTCCGAGGTGGGCGTATGTGGCTGCTGCGTTACCACCAGCCCGTGTGCGTAATTGGTATATCTACCCTGGCATTGCCTTGTGTGCCGTGTCACCTACCATACCGAGCCTTTACTACGAGTTTGTTTTTCTCCCGTAACCCGTGTGGTATCCTCTGACAGTCACCCGGAGTGGAGATGGCATGATATTGGATGGACTACTGGGACTATTATGTGTGAAGGGTGATATGGGTAGCCCGGAACGCTATTTAAAAGTAAGTTTATTTTACTGTAGACATTATTATAGTAGCGAAATATTACTACATAGTAAATAGTTTAACGGATCCTTAAAGGATGGGCGGTCTCAGGCATCCTTTAAGTTACTTGTACCTTATTACAATTCATTTGAGTTGGTTTACATTATATAAGTATCCAGCCGTCTCGGTTGTCCCCGCAATTAATATACTGGCGCCTCCCCTTATTGAGATTGAGTCCCACTCAATCTTTTATACCAATGTTTCGTACTCTCTCGACCAGGTCATCAAAATACTGAAAAATCTTTCTGAAGTGAGAGAAGTAGGGAAGGCGCCCGAAGGAAGCTACAACTAAGAGCCTGCTGAAAAACGCAAGATTAGCGCCCTAGTTTAAGTACTAGCGTCCCACCCCAACGTTGTTGTACTTCACTGGAGCAAATGAAATCAAATATACAGAATCACAGACACAGAACAAACAGAATAACTCGCAGCGGAATATAAAATAACATAGTAGTTCATGAAGCTACTATAACAGAGTCTCAAACCAAATACATAATATAGTCTGAAAAAACAACAGAATGGAAATCCCAAATACATAGAAGTTCACTAATACATGAGATAAACTAATACAGCTGAAACAGAAGTAGATAAATATGTAGATAAGTCGAAACTCCAGTGAAAGACCAGCTCCAGGAAGAGAATCCAAAGCTGTGAATACTCAGGCTGACCCGAGCGTAAAGCAAAACACAAAACACTCGAGTCAGGACAATATATACTTATATAATGTAAACCAACTCAAGTGAACTGTAATAAAGATACAAGTAACTTAAAGGATGCCTGGGACCGCCCATCCTCTAAGGATCCGTTAAACTATTTACTATATAGTAATATTTCGTTATTATACTAATGTCTACAGTAAAATAAACATACTTTTAAATAGCGTTCCGGGCTACCCATATCACCCTTCACACATAATGGTCCCAGTAGTCCATCCAATATCATGCCATCTCCACTCTGGGTGACTGTCAGAGGATACCACACGGGCTACGGGAGAAAGACAAACTCGTAGTAAAGGCTCGGTATAGTAGGTAACACGGCACACAAGGCAATGCCAGGGTAGATATACCAATTACGCACACGGGCTGGTGGTAACGCAGCAGCCACATACGCCCACCCCGAACAATACTCCAAAAATCAAGGGGTGCACCCAATCGATCACAACAGTAATAGAATGGTATCGAAGAAGTGTGTTCAGCCAGAGGTGCTACCTCCTTTGGCCCGAGATCGCTCATGTTTTAGCCACCTTATGCTAACTCACGGGAGTTAGGTTCTACCTTAGGAACGTCGTCACCATCCTACTTCATTCTGGAATCTCCACCGCGCACACAGTTGTTAAAGTGGTTTTCGGTATCGACAGAGAGTATGTCCATATCTGATCCCGGTCTCTTTAACAACCAATCGTTATTATAACCCGTAGTTATGATTTCAAAAATGGTATTTATTTCTCAAAATCCAATATCATTTCAAATCCATTTCAAAATATCAACTTATCATTTCATTTGAAAAACATATTCATTTTTTTATTCAATTTAAAAATACCATTCACATTTCAAAATAGTTCAATTCCAGCAAATTACTTCGTTTAAATCCTTTAAAAGTGAAGTTATTACATTTAATAATTAAACTTCCAAAATTTTCAACTTTCAAAGTTCATTCATTCACTTAATTTTATCAAAATGGTGAAAATTCAACTTTCGCAGCATTTGGAAATTGCTACAGAAAGTTATATTCAAAACAGTTAAATTTAACAAAGACAGCATTTAAAATGCTGTAATAGTGCTATATTAGTTTCAAAGAAAAAAAAACTTAGTTTAATCAAACAATTATATTTTCTATAATTCACTTTTAACTTATAAAATCACATAATTTTACCTTTATAACCATCATTTAATTTTCTTTAATTTCATGATTTCATAAAGTTAAATTTCCATTTAAAAATTCATATTTAACACTAATTCACTTATTAAATTGCAGTGTCCAATTTTAAATTCATTACATTTAAATTTCAACCTAACACTTAAGTTAAAATTATCAAATATAACTTAGTTTATATTTTTATTTACTTAATTAAAAATTCACTTTTAAGTCAATTCCAAAAGTTCCAATTTTAGTTACAATTTAAAATTTCAACTTAAATATTCATTCATTTCACATTTCAACTTTATTAAAATCATTAATATGATATAAAATCACTTTAAATTACTTTAAATTCAAATTATCATAAATTTATCATGCTTTCATATTCTATTTAATTTCAAATTATAATTAAATCAAATTTCCCAAAATAGCTTACATTCAAAATTTTCTAACCTTTTCGTTAATTTATTTCACTTGTAATTATTCAGAAAATCAATAATATTTTACCAAAAATCATTTTTAATTAGGTTTAAATCAAAATATTTTAATATTTATATTTCTAAAATAATTTTAAAATTTTTAGAAAAATATATTAACTACGGGTCTGTATATAATTTTCTACACTAGGAAAAGTGATACGGGTAATATATCATTTCAACCCGTAATTTACAAAGAAAAATCCGGGTTTTATCATTTCAAACCCGCAGTCCCAAGTAAATGAAATAAATTTGAAAATCATTCAGGCCTATCATTTCAGCCCATAATGATTTTCCCTTATTCTAAAGTCCGTTCGGGTATGTATCATTTCAACCCATAGTGATTCTAATCTAAAGGGAACTTGCAGTGTGATAAACGAATAAAATAACAGAATAGCATAATATAACAGTAATAAATTTCATAATAGGTGTTTAAGCATGGGTGAACATCATATAATAGTGACATAGCAAATAATAATATAGTGATGCAGTTTACATATTCACAAGTGATCAATTTACTATTCATATAAGTATAAAACTGTCTGGTGAGAATAACTCACTGTTTTGAGCTGATGACACAACGACGAATTGCACAAACGGGATCTACACAAGCACAAAAGCACGACACAGATACGAATGGAGGAGCCAAGGATTAATTCCCTTGAATACCAATCAAACAAACAATATAACAATTATAAGGTTTCAGACCAAAAATACGATAAACTATGCTAGAAATAACTTCATAAAACAAAGCTGAAATGCTTTGCATTTGCTTCCGACATCCCATAGGCTCGGCCAGAGGTGGAGTACAGGTCTAAGGCAATGGTTTTGGGTCAGGTCTGGGTTGCTAAGGTCGGCCTAACATGAGTTTGTTGATGGCAAAAGTTATGGAGATGGAACAACAACACAACAAGGCGTAACTACTAACAACATCACAAGTTTCAAGCAAACAAAGCTCGGCCAAGGCTGCTATAGTCACGGCCAGAGGAGTGGGGTCCACTGTGGTGATGTGGCAGAGGGTGCTGGAGGTGCTGGAGGTGGTGGTGGTCATGTACGTGGCGGCCATGGGTGGTGGAAGTGGTGGATGTGAAGGCTTGTGCTTGGCTAGGTCAAGATGTTGGAGTTTGGTGAACTTGGTGAAGGAACTACCACCAAGGGTGGTACGGATGGGGATGGTTAGTGAGGAGGAGGTGCTGGTGGCGTGCTCAGGTGGTGGTGGTGGTGGCAGGGGCTGGAGAGGGGCATGGCCGATCCTATGATAAAGAAGATCAAGTGCAAATCAAACGAAAAATCAGCATAGGTGAACAAAAGGAGATAAAAGAAAAATAGAATTTTACCAACTTCTCAACAAGTGATGGCCGAAATTTTTTTTGATGAGATGAGAAATGATGTACGTGAATGAATAATGAAGGTAGGCAGCTGAAGTATGTGAGTTATTATGGCTAATTGATGGCAAAAGTAAGTTAAAAATGTGAAAAGGCAGGAAAATCAAAAGCCATTAGAAATAAAAGGTCACAAACCCTTTCAATTTACCTATAATTATTTATAAAAGTTTATATATTATGAAATAACAATATTATCAGATAAAATTTCGAAACTTTAAAAAAATATAAAAATATATATACCATTTATCAATTATATAGATTAAAATTAAGGAAAAATAGTTAAAACAGTGAACTAGACTAGAAAATTTGAAATTAAATGAAATAATTTGTAGAAAATTAATATGAGCTTGTAAAGTATTTTTAAACATAATAATAACATAAAACAAAATTTTATTCACAAAATAAATATTTAAAATTTAATTTAAATATAATTTTTAATGCAGAAAATAGCAAAAAATGGGAAAACAGCCCTTAAAAATAGGAAATCAATACAGTAAATTTTGGAAAAATTCTATTATTATTTTTAAAATATTTAGAGATGAAATTTCACAAATAAAACAAATTTAAAATAAAATAAAGAAATTTAAAATGAAGAAAATGGCAGAAAATTAGAAAGCAGCCTTTAAAAATAGGAAATAAATACAGTAAATTTTGGAAAAATTACATTTTCATTTTAAGAATGTTTAGAAATGATATCACACAAATAAACAAATTTAAATAAATTTCAAAATGAAATAAAGTCAAATTTAAATATATAGTCAAAATCTAGGGTTGTTACACTCTCCTCCACTCAAATCTTTTCGTCCTCGAAAAGAACGGAAAGGAAAAATAAAGAGAAACAAGATAGAGAAACAAAATAGTACCTGAAACGAATAGTTCCGGATTCGAAGCACGAATGCTCTTCTCCGTTTCCGAAGTACAATCTCGATCATCAGTACTCCACTGTACTTTGACCAGATTAACAGATTTTCTTCTGAGCTGCTTCGTATCTCTATCGACAATACGAAGTGGCTTCCTCTCAACAGTCAGGTTAGGCTCAATATCCAAACTATCAAGAGCAGAAGGCTGGACAATAAGAGATGGATCGTGGAGATGACGGCGAAGATGTGAGACATGGAATACATCATGCACTCCAGAAAGCTTCTCGGGCAAATCCAAACGATAAGCCAAAGAACCAACTCTTTCCATGATGCGGAAATGACCAATGAACCTGGGAGAAAGCTTCCCTCTACGACCAAAGCGAATGACATTCCTCAAGGGAGAAACTTTAAGGAACACCTGATCACCAACAGCAAATTCCAAATTTCGCTTACGCCTATCAGCATATTTCTTCTGTATATCCTAAGCGACTCTCAGCCTCTTCTTAATCTCCTCAACTTTCTCAGAAGCTTCCAAAATCACTTCAGGACCAAGAACCAAACGATTACCGGATTCAATCCAGCAAGAAGGAGATCTACAAGGTCGCCCGTATAAAGCAGCAAACGGAGACATTTTGAGACTGGCCTGAATGCAAAGATGGAATGAGATAGATAAAAAGATCAAGAATAGCCTGAAAACAAAAGATAAGATAATACCTGATAGCTATTATTGTAGGTAAATTCGGCAAGATGGAGATAATCTTCCCAAGATCCTTCATAATCAAGCACACAAGCACGAAGAAGATCCTCGAGAATCTGATTTACTTTTTCCGTCTGACCATCGGTCTGAGGATGATAAGCAGTGCTCAGATTCAAACGAGTACCCAAAGATTCCTGAAAAGCCTTCCAGAACTGACTAGTAAAGATAGGGTCACGATCACAAACAATACTGAGAGGAACACCATGGAGACGAACGATCTCTCTTATGTAAATCTCAGATAAACTAGAAGCAGAACGAGTAGACTTGACCAGAATAAAATGAGCGGACTTGGTCAGTCTATCAACAATAACCCAGATACTCTCATTGCCTTTCCGAGTCCTCGGTAAACCATCGATGAAATCCATGGAAACCTGTTCCCACTTCCAATTAGGAATCTCGAGGGGCTGCAACAAACCAGGGGTCTTCTAGTGATCGGCTTTGACTTGCTGACAAGTCGCACACCGACTAACAAAGATAGAGATATCTCTCTTCATCCCCTTCCACCAATAAAGCCTCTTTATATCCTGATACATCTTCGACACACCAGGATGAATAGAAAGTCTGGATCTATGATTTTCCTGAAGCAACTCCTGTCTCAAACTATCAACCTTCGGAACACAAATCCTGCCGTTAATCCGCAAAATCCCTTTGTCATCAATCTGAGCTCCACTACTACCACTACTACCACCAACTCTGCTACGAACACTCTCCTTCATCAATCTAAGCATCTCATCCTCATCCTGCTTAGCCATAATCTGATCCAGAAGAGGAGAAGAAGAAACAACAAGCTGACACAACAAAGCCTTCTTCCGACTCAGAGCATCGGCCACAACATTAGCTTTACCGGGAGTATAGTTAATGTCGAGGTCGTAAGAAGCCAGAAACTCAAGCCAACGAACTTGCCTCTGATTCAGATCCTTCTGGGTGAAGATATATCTCAGAGACTGATGATCTGTGATAAGCTCAAACTTGGTTCCAAGAAGATGATGCCTCCAAAGTTTCAAAGCAAAGACAACAGCAAGTAACTCTAAATCATGAGCAGCATAATTTGCTTCGTGGGTCTTCAACTAACGAATGGCATAGGCAATAACCCTACCATCCTGCATGAGAACAGCACCCAAACCCTTACGACTAGCATCAGTATAAACTGTAAATCCCTCACTCCCATTCGGAACAATAAGAACTGGTGCGGAGGTTAGCTTGCTCTTCAACTCACTGAATGCAGCCTTACACTTATCACTCCAGACAAATCTGGCATTCTTCCGAGTTAAAGCTGTGAGAGGTGCATCAATCCGAGCAAAATTCTCAATGAATCTTCGGTAGTAACCGGCAAGGCCCAGAAAACTACGAATATCAGATGGAGTCTTTGGAGTTTCCCAATCCTGGAAAAATCGGGGAAAAATAAAGCAATAGGAAAAAAATAGAATTATTAAAATGATAGAGAAAGAGAAAAAAGAAAGACTTACATTGATCGCAGCAATCTTAACTGGATCAACAGAGACTCCATTACTAGAAACAATATGCCCGAGATAACGGACTTCATCCTTCCAGAAATGGCATTTAGAAAATTTAGCCTTTAACTGATGATTTCTGAGAGTCTCAAGAACATATTTCAAATGCGACTTATGCTCATCCTTAGTCTTAGAGAAGAGGATATCATCAACAAAGACTAGCACAAATTTATTAAGCACATCATGAAAAACACGATTCATCAAATCAACAAAGAAAGCAGGAGCATTAGTCAAACCAAAAGGCATGACTAACCATTCATAAAATCCATTCTCAGTGCGGAAAGCAGTCTTGGGAATGCTATCATCAGCAACCCTGAGCTGATGAAAACCTGTGGCAAGGTCAAGCTGAGAGAAATTAGTGGCACCATGAAGCTGATCAAACATATCATTGATACGAGGCATAGGATATCTGTTTTTCATAGTGAGCTTGTTCAGCTCCCTATAATCAACACACATCCGAAGTGAACCATCAGATTTGGTGACAAAAACTACCGCAGCTCCCTATTCAGAAAAACTGGGCCTAATCAGACCTTTGGAAGATAAGTCTTCAATTTGCTTTCCCATCTCAACCTTCTCGCGGGGTGCCATTCTTCTAGGAGGAAGAACAATAGGTCGAGCACCAGGAATAAGATCAATCCGAAAATCAATTTCTCGCTTCGGAGGTAAAGAAATGACTTCCCCAAATACATCGGGATATAATCTAACCACAGGGGTTGAATCAAGGTCACTGGAAGAAGAATCCAAAGAATAAATAAAGTTGCCAGCAAAATCCTGAGGCATGCGGCACTGAATAATCAAGGAATTCCCTTGATCATCAACAAGCTGAACAGACCGGGCTTTACAAGAGATATGAGCATTATGATTCACTAACCAATCCTGACCAAGCAAAAAATCAAAAGCATCGAAGCCCAGAATATAAAAATCACCACTAAAGCGATGATCAGAATGGAGAAGTTTCACCTCTCGACAAATCCGATTAAGGTTAGCAGGACCCCCAATAGGATTTGAAACACATAATGGAACAGAAGTATACTCAGGAGAAAGGAGATGTTCAAACTTATCACACAAATCAACAGAAATAAAATTGTGTGAAGCACCAGTATCAAACAACACACGAACAGGATGATGAAATAAAGTAAATGAACCCTGGAGTGTACCTTGGTCATCACTAGGAGCAGGGGCAGGTGGAGGAACTGGAGATGAGGCTGAAGTGACAGCAAATATACCAGAAGGAGTACCCCTCTGCTGGGTAGGGAAATCCTTCTTAAAATGACCTGGATGGAGACAGATATGGCAGAGATCACGTCTAGCCGACTGAGCAGGTGGAGGAACTGCAGCACCTGATAATGTGGGACAGCTATTGGCATAGTGCCCTCTCTGATCACATCTAAAACAAGTGATGGAGGAGAGATCAACTGGTTGCCTCTGAGCAGGGGCAGATGATGAAGATCCCAAACCAGGACGCTTCTGCCAATTCTTCTTCTGCTGTTGGAAATTTGGCTTACGCTTCTTGGAAACTGCAGAGGAAGACTGAGCACCAGAAACAGCAGGACTTTTGGATATGGGATTCTCATAGCGAATAGCCATATCCATAAGCTGGGTGAAAGAACCATGAACATGAGAAATAAGGCAACTATAATACTCTGGCCGAGCACCAGCAATAAATTTCTCATTCTTCTTAAGAGGAGTATCAATAAGGCCAGGACCGAACTAGGAAAGTTCATTGAATTTCCTCTCATACTCAGCAAAAGACATGGTACCCTACTTCAGATCCATAAACTCACGATAAAGCTGAGATTTCCCAGCTTCTGGCATCCGTTTTGCCACAAAAGCCTCCCTAGAAAAGAGATACAGAAAACAGGCTTAAGATAGATTCAAAGAAAGGAAAAAAAATTAAGATAACCCAAAGGATACCTAAACTGCTCCCAAGTGAGATCAGCCTCGACGGTGTTAGCCGTAACGGACTCCCACCAATCTAAAGCAGAATCATCCAACTGCCAGGCTGCAAGCTGACGCTTCTGAGCATCAGTAATGTCAAGACCAGTAAATATCCTCTCAAGACTCCGCAACCACTGCTGAGCCTCAATGATAGTCTCTGAACCGGTGAATGGGGTTCCACCGAGTTTAGAGAATTCCTTACAAAGAACAGTGAACCTGACTGGAGCAACAGGTTGAGGAGCTGGGGCAATACCGTGACCCCTAACTCTGGCATTTCTCCGATTCATCCTGAAAAATATCAAGAATGAATTTAGGATAAGAATAAAGACAAGCCGAAGACAAATCAAGATAAGGCAAGATAATACACTTGGATGAATATCTTAAAGAAAGAAAAGATCCTAACAAGATAGATACGAAAGAAAGGAAAGTTAGAAAACATTTGAAAATCCTTTAAAAGCAAGAAAAATATATATATCAAAATAATCTTTGAAAATCCATTGAAAAAATTTTGAAAAATCATTTTATACTTTGAAAATACGTCTCTCACAAAGATATGATTTTGAGATTGATTTCACTCATTCTAGGGTGGAAATACCCTATCTCTAATGAGTTTTTGCTCCGCAGAGGCAATGGTTGCCAAAACCTCGCTCTGATACCAACTGTAACAACCCCCAATTTCGTACCATTCAAATCGACAATAATCTACACATGGCGGACTTGAATGATGCGAAATAACAGATTGTAAATAAATTTGGAGCAAATGAAATCAAATATACAGAATCACAGACACAGAACAAACAGAATAACTCGCAACGGAATATAAAATAACATAGTAGTTCATGAAGCTACTATAACAGAGTCTCAAACCAAATACATAATATAGTCTGAAAAAACAACAGAATAGAAATCCCAAATACATGGAAGTTCACTAATACATGAGATAAACTAATACAGCTGAAACAGAAGTAGATAAATATGTAGATAAGTCAAAACTCCAGTGAAAGACCATCTCCAGGAAGAGAATCCAAAGCTGTGAATACTCAGGCTGACCCGAGCGTAAACAAAACACAAAACACTCGAGTCAGGACAATATATACTTATATAATGTAAACCAACTCAAGTGAACTGTAATAAAGATACAAGTAACTTAAAGGATGCCTGGGACCGCCCATCCTCTAAGGATCCGTTAAACTATTTACTATATAGTAATATTTCGCTATTATACTAATGTCTACAGTAAAATAAACATACTTTTAAATAGCGTTCCGGGCTACCCATATCACCCTTCACACATAATATTCCCAGTAGTCCATCCAATATCATGCCATCTCCACTCTGGGTGACTGTCAGAGGATACCACACGGGCTACGGGAGAAAGACAAACTCGTAGTAAAGGCTCGGTATGGTAGGTGACACGGCACACAAGGCAATGCCAGGGTAGATATACCAATTACGCACACGGGCTGGTGGTAACGCAGCAGCCACATACACCCACCCCGAACAACACTCCAAAAATCAAGGGGTGCACCCAATCGATCACAACAATAATAGAATGGTATCGAAGAAGTGTGTTCAGCCAGAGGTGCTACCTCCTTTGGCCCGAGATCGCTCATGTTTTAGCCACATTATGCTAACTCACGGGAGTTAGGTTCACGAAATGTACCTTAGGAACGTCGTCACCATCCTACTTCATTCTGGAATCTCCACCGCGCACACAGTTGTTAAAGTGGTTTTCGGTATCGACAGAGAGTATGTCCATATCCGATCCCGGTCTCTTTAACAACCAATCGTTATTATAACCCGTAGTTATAATTTCAAAAATGGTATTTATTTCTCAAAATCCAATATCATTTCAAATCCATTTCAAAATATCAACTTATCATTTCATTTGAAAAACATATTCATTTTTTTTATTCAATTTAAAAATACCATTCACATTTCAAAATAGTTCAATTCCAGCAAATTACTTCGTTTAAATCCTTTAAAAGTGAAGTTATTACATTTAATAATTAAACTTCCAAAATTTTCAACTTTCAAAGTTCATTCATTCACTTAATTTTATCAAAACGGTGAAAATTCAACTTTCGCAGCATTTGGAAATTGCTACAGAAAGTTATATTCAAAACAGTTAAATTTAACAAAGACAGCGTTTAAAATGCTGTAATAGTGCTACATTAGTTTCAAAGAAAAAAAAACTTAGTTTAATCAAACAATTATGTTTTCTATAATTCACTTTTAACTTATAAAATCACATAATTTTACTTTTATAACCATCTTTTAATTTTCTTTAATTTCATGATTTCATAAAGTTAAATTTCCATTTAAAAATTCATATTTAACACTAATTCACTTATTAAATTGCAGTGTCCAATTTTAAATTCATTACATTTAAATTTCAACCTAACACTTAAGTTAAAATTCTCAAATATAACTTAGTTTATATTTTTATTTACTTAATTAAAAATTCACTTTTAAGTCAATTCCAAAAGTTCCAATTTTAGTTACAATTTAAAATTTCAACTTAAATATTCATTCATTTCACATTTCAACTTTATTAAAATCATTAATATGATACAAAATCACTTTAAATTCCTTTAAATTCAAATTATCATAAATTTATCATGCTTTCATATTCTATTTAATTTCAAATTATAATTAAATCAAATTTCCCAAAATAGCTTACATTCAAAATTTTCTAACCTTTTCGTTAATTTATTTCACTTGTAATTATTCAGAGAATCAATAATATTTTACCAAAAATCATTTTTAATTAGGTTTAAATCAAAATATTTTAATATTTATATTTCTAAAATAATTTTAAAATTTTTAGAAAAATATATTAACTACGGGTCTGTATATAATTTTCTACACTAGGAAAAGTGATACGGGTAATATATCATTTCAACCCGTAATTTACAAAGAAAAATCCGGGTTTTATCATTTCAAACCCGCAGTCCCAAGTAAATGAAATAAATTTGAAAATCATTCAGGCCTATCATTTCAGCCCATAATGATTTTCCCTTATTCTAAAGTCCGTTCGGGTATGTATCATTTCAACCCATAGTGATTCTAATCTAAAGGGAACTTGCAGTGTGATAAACGAATAAAATAACAGAACAGCATAATATAACAGTAATAAATGTCATAATAGGTGTTTAAGCATGGGTGAACATCATATAATAGTGACATAGCAAATAATAATATAGTGATGCAGTTTACATATTCACAAGTGATCAATTTACTATTCATATAAGTATAAAACTGTCTGGTGAGAATAACTCACTGTTTTGAGCTGATGACACAACGACGAATTGCACAAACGGGATCTACACAAGCACAAAAGCACGACACAGATACGAATGGAGGAGCCAAGGATTAATTCCCTTGAATACCAATCAAACAAACAATATAACAATTATAAGGTTTCAGACCAAAAATACGATAAACTATGCTAGAAATAACTTCATAAAATAAAGCTGAAATGCTTTGCATTTGCTTCCGACATCCCATAGGCTCGGCCAGAGGTGGAGTACAGGTCTAAGGCAATGGTTTTGGGTCAGGTCTGGGTTGCTAAGGTCGGCCTAACATGAGTTTGTTGATGGCAAAAGTTATGGAGATGGAACAACAACACAACAAGGCGTAACTACTAACAACATCACAAGTTTCAAGCAAACAAAGCTCGGCCAAGGCTGCTATGGTCATGGCCAGAGGAGTGGGGTCCACTGTGGTGACGTGGCAGAGGGTGCTGGAGGTGCTGGAGGTGGTGGTGGTCATGTACGTGGCGGCCATGGGTGGTGGAAGTGGTGGATGTGAAGGCTTGTGCTTGGCTAGGTCAAGATGTTGGAGTTTGGTGAACTTGGTGAAAGAACTACCACCAAGGGTGGTACGGATGGGGATGGTCAGTGAGGAGGAGGTGCTGGTGGCGTGCTCAGGTGGTGGCGGGGGATGGAGAGGGGCATGGCCGATCCTATGATAAAGAAGATCAAGTGCAAATCAAACGAAAAATCAGCATAAGTGAACAAAAGGAGATAAAAGAAAAATAGAATTTTACCAACTTCTCAACAAGTAATGGCCGAATTTTTTTTTAATGAGATGAGAAATGATGTACGTGAATGAATAATGGAGGTAGGCAGCTGAAGTATGTGAGTTATTATGGCTAATTGATGGCAAAAGTAAGTTAAAAATGTGAAAAGGCAGGAAAATCAAAAGCCATTAGAAATAAAAGGTCACAAACCCTTTCAATTTACCTATAATTATTTATAAAAGTTTATATATTCTTAAATAACAATATTATCAGATAAAATTTCGAAACTTAAAAAAAAAAATATATATATATATACCATTTATCAATTATATAGATTAAAATTAAGGAAAAATAGTTAAAACAGTGAACTAGACTAGAAAATTTGAAATTAAATGAAATAATTTGTAGAAAATTAATATGAGCTTGTAAAGTATTTTTAAACATAAATAATAACATAAAAAAAAAATTTATTCACAAAATAAATATTTAAAATTTAATTTAAATATAATTTTTAATGCAGAAAATAGCAAAAAATGGGAAAACAGCCCTTAAAAATAGGAAATCAATACAGTAAATTTTGGAAAAATTCTATTATTATTTTTAAAATATTTAGAGATGAAATTTCACAAATAAAACAAATTTAAAATAAAATAAAGAAATTTAAAATGAAGAAAATGGCAGAAAATTAGAAAACAGCCTTTAAAAATAGGAAATAAATACAGTAAATTTTGGAAAAATTACATTTTCATTTTAAGAATGTTTAGAAATGATATCACACAAATAAACAAATTTAAATAAATTTCAAAATGAAATAAAGTCAAATTTAAATATATAGTCAAAATCTAGGGTTGTTACACCCGGGTTTTAAATTAGTTGTATGTTCGGTGTTTCATGGGTTTACTCACGCTGGTTTCCAGCCTGACCCGGGTGTTACTTTGATGTAATGCTCGGGTCAGACCGAGTATTACAGATTTTCAGGTAAGGACGTTCTGGAGCCCAGGAGACGAGCTGGATGGCAGGAACGTATGAGGTGTTTCGCTTTATTTATCTGGAACAAGTTAGTTTTTAATTGTCCGGTATTTGTATAATGATGTAACTCTGATGTATAAAGATATAAGTGTAATGATATAGTTCTTCTTGTAAAACTATTATTTATGTGATATTATATTTTATCCGCTGCGAATGTGAGTTTGTGTGTTTCTTTTCTGTTCTTCTTCTTTCTCTTTCTTCTTTCTCTTTCTTCTTTTCACTAACTATCTGGAAATTTCAGGATCGAAATTTTCGGGTCGTTACATTTGGTATCAGAGCTGAAGGTTGAGCGAGAACCTTGGCTCTGTTGGGATTACTCATTAAGGATAGGGTAAGTGATACCCTAGAATATGTTGAGTGTATATATATGAGAGAGCGTAGTTGTTATTTTATTATATAAAGATTTTTAAATGATTTCAAAAGTAAATGAATCTTATATAGAAATAGATTGTCTATTATATTAAGGAAATTGGTTGTAGTATTAATTGAACTAAAAGTAATAGTAAGAATAAATGGTAATAGAATTACAACCAATTTGAAATTAAAGACAAGATTGAAATGGATTCAAACTAAAATTTGAAATCTCGAATTGTAGAAGTATTTCAAATAAGATGAATTAGAATTGGTTTCAAACCAAGAAATAGATGGTTATTGTGTTCAATAATGGAATGTTTGTTCTACAATAAAACAATAAAATGTTTTAAGGAAGTAACCATTTAAAAAGAAAATAGTTGTAAATGTGAAAGGATATAAATAAAAGTGGGTTTCAAATTTTGAAGTCTTGAATTCGAAGTTTAAAATTTTGAATTGGTTTCAAAATGTTAAAGGAAATAATATTATTCAAACTACTTTGAATATGATCTTATTTTAAAAATAAGAAATGTTTGAAATTATTAAACAAAATTTGTTTGAATTGAAAAAAAACCAAAGGTGGTTTGAATTTTAAAATTTGGCTTGGCAAGCCAAGTAGTAAATATGTATATGTACGGATATACTTAAATATCAAAGATGATTTAAGATAAATCTAGATGTTGAGTTTTAAATCTGGAATGAGATATGATACCCAAAGTGATAAGTTTTTGAACTTAATAAGTGGAAGATTATTTATGAGAAGTTTAAAATTTGAAATGGAAGTTCAAATTGGGTAAGGTTGACTGGATTAAGTGAATTGAGTTTAACATGGAAAGTTAAATGATTAATTATATTTGAGAGTTTGAGTGATCTCAAATTGGGTTTGAGATCCGAAAATTGGAAATGGGTCGATGTTTTGAAATAATTGGATGATATCATCCTATTGTTATTAATAATCTTTAAAATGTGAATTGGATTTGTTTAAATGAATGAGAAATGGAGTATGGTAATCCATTGTTGGGATAAAAAGGTAAATTGATTTAAAGGAATTAAATCAACAATCGAAGTATTAACTCGAATTTATATAATTTGAGACGGTTTAAATTTGAAATTTGAAATTAAGTTCAAATTGAATTTGATTTGAACTAATTGAAATTGTGAATGAAGGTGTATAAGTATAAAATTCAAATGGAAAATTTGAATTAGATTAATTTGAAACAATTTGGAATTGAAGTGGGTTCAATTTGAAATTAGTCCGAATTAATTTGAATAATTTGGAATTGTAATTAAAGTTGAATAGTTTTAAATTCAAATGGAATTTGAATTGAGTTTGGGAGGAAATCAAGAGTAATTCAACTTGATTTGGAAATGGAATTTGAGATTGGGATTAATTAAAAATGATGTTGAAATAAATCGAAATTGGAACTAGTTCAATTGATATTTATTTGAATTAGTAGAATTTGAGATCAAGGTTGAATAAAGTTAAATTTGGAAAGAAACTGAGGATAATTCAACTTGAATTGGGGGTTGAATCAAATTTCAATGGAAATTGAAGTTATTTAAATTGGAATTGGATCAATTTAAAGGGTAGAGGAAATTTAAATTGAATTGATGAGAATGGAGATTGGGAAGTGAGTAGTTTGACTCTGGACTATTTTTAATATAAATTGTTTTAATATAAACCTATTTTTCTAAGTTATTCATTATATATACAACCTTTCTTTTAAAAGCAAAATTATCTTATACCTATTTAAAATTATTTTTGAAACTGTTTAACAATTTTCCAACTGTTTTATAAACTAATTACTATCTTACTATTATTTTGCAATTACCTAAATTTTATATAATTATTTTAACTATTTTCTAACTATTTTACACTTATTTTACAAACTAGTAATTATTTTCCAACTACTTATTTATTTTAAATTTTTCAAGCTATTTTCTAAATAAACTGGTAGGAGTTCAAACTATTTATCGAGTTAAATACCCAATTGAGATAAGAATAGAGGCGATAATCCAAATGGGATTAAAGCAGTTGTTAATAAGTGAATAAATATTAAAGTAAATGTGAATAGAAAGAGATTTAGTTTGGCTAATAACCAATAAAGATAAATACGTAGGGTGTATGTATGTTATTCTATTCGCATAGTGATTTGATCCATATTCGAGCACAGAATTTCGAGATATTTATATCGATCCGAGTGGGATTTTTCACTCGATTTTCGACGGCGAACCTGGATATGGATTGTTGATTGGTTCTGGATATTCTCTATCATAGTTATGACTATGCAAGGAGAATGACGGTTTCTGATCAAGAAACCAAATCTGTGTCCGCACTGGGAAGTTGGGTGGACGATACTAGTTCGGAAGTGAGATTGTGTGATCGAGTAAACGATCAGATTGGTATAGCGTACGGATGATATGTGTACATCGTACGGATTTAAATAAAAATGATATTGAAAAGAGTAATCAAATTTGATATTTGATTTTGGATAAATGAAGTTATATATCTTTGTTTTATAAGATAAAACTCCCCTTGATGAATCTATTGCCAGAAAGAAAGGATTTTGAAAGTGTTTGAAGTATAAAAGGATTTTATACAAGTTTATAATGATCCAAAGATTTTTATTAAGGATTATATATATATATCTCTATATATACACGATCATATGAGGATTTTGGAAAAAAAAAGGTTTTGGGAAACTTTGAATTTGGAAAAGGCTTTTGAGGGTAAAATCAATATTGAATTTGGAAAGCCTAGTTTGAGAATTATCGATTTTGGAATAATCGATTTTGTGTGAAGGAGCTTTGTATGAGATCATACTATGTGTATGACTTAAAGATACTATATATGTATAGTAAAAAATGTTTTGATGATTGCTCTGGGGAAAAGGACGCTCCCTTGAAATGAACTTCTCAGGAGTACCACCGGGTGGTGCTGCCTTGAGCCCCAAGGGGGGTTCTAAAGTTGATCCTGTGAGGAGTCCGGACAAAACTAGTTCCTGAGGATTATGAGTAGAGTATACCATAGCGAAAGTCGTATGTGCCGCTGAGAGCCAACAGTTACATGGACTTTTGCTGCGACGGCAACGTAACCCAGGATGTAACTGCGATCTATGGTATAACATAGCGAAAGTCGTGTGTGCCGCTGAGAGCCAACAGCCTGCGTTTGATTTTATATCGGTCGACTGCGACCTATGTAGGAGTGGAGAAGTTTCATTTTGACAGCGAAAATCAGAGGCCGCTGAGAGCCTGCAGTTACATGGACTTGTGCTGTGATGGCAACGTAACCCTGGATGTAACTGTGATCTGTTGTGTGGGATCCATGGCATAATCGAGAGGCCGCCGAGAGCCTGCAGTTACATGGACTTTTGTTGCGACGGCAACGTAACCCTGGAATGTAACTGTGACCATGGATGGGGGTGATGATTTCCAGAGCATTCTCACCAAAGATATATCCTCTATTTTTAAAAATTGTTTTCTATATTTTCAATAAAATTATTTTCCAAGTATTTTCACTGGGTGTTGAAAATGGGTCTACTAAGTACTTATAGATTTTCAGTCCTACGCCTGATCAACGTATGACTGAATTTCTATGAGAACGAGGATGGACTTATTGGGACATCAAGTTATAAAAGTATTTTTATAAAACTATTACTGTAATACTATATAGGTTTTAAAGTGTTTTAGAAATGATCAAAGTATAATTTTTCTAAAAGTAAGCATTTTAATAAATTCTGGCTTCGTTCCTTTTCGAGGACGAAAAGATTCTAAGGGGGAAGGAATGTGATAACTCGGATTTTTGGGTATCAGATAATTGAATAGTTATCTGAGTTTAACTATTAAAATATGATAATCCCTTAGTTAAATTATATAAATGGATAAAATTGTTATCTTCAAATATAAATAACCAAAATAGAATTTATGAGATGTTTTTTAAATTTAGAGATAAATTGATTTTTTATGGAATAATTATAAATTTAATTTTTATAATTAACATTTCAATTTAATAAGTGTTGTATAAATATATATATTCATCTAAAAGTTAACTTTAAAATTAGAATTTAATAGCGTGTTTGTTTAATTTAATATAGATATATTTGATTTGATTTTTTTTAAATCTAAGTTTAAATTGAATTTGGTTTTAAAATTTGAATTAAAATTTGTAATTTAAACAGAATTTATATCTTGAAGTAATTTTGATATAAAAGGATTTATGAATAAAGTTTTTATTTTAAAAATAAGATTTTGTTTATATAAATTTGGAAAATATTTATTTAGTAGTAAATAAATGGAAAAAAAAGCATTTAAATTAGCATTTAAAATGGATGAAATAATTTTATATAATTTTATTAAGAATCTAATTGATTTTTATTTGATTGTCTTTTAAAAGTTTTATTTTTATAAAATAAGAAAAAGGCATTTATAAATTAGTAAGGTACTTGCATATTAGGAAATTTAATAATAAAGGCTTTTAAAATCATTTAAAAATAATTTACAAATAAGGAATGACATGTGTTAATTTTTAAAGCTATTTGAATACATGTGTTATGAGTTGAACAATGGTTTTTGACAAATGTAAGCAAAATTGGACAAGTGTCTTTTTCCTAATTTTCTTTTTCTTTAATTTTAATAAACCTCAAATTTCATCATATGAAAACTTTCATTTCCTTCTTCATTCTAGTTCTTTGAATTCAAAAATTAATGGCCACTCCTTGTATTCCACTCCCCAAATCAAACTGAAACAAGAATCTGCAACTTCCTCAAACAAAGGAAAAAATAAATCATTTTTCAAAGCAAAATCAAACATTTTCTTCAAACCTGTAGTATTCTTTCCAGAACTGCAAGCTTATAATCCCCTCAAAGACAAGTTGTAACAAAACTTCAAACAAAAATCCCCAAAACTAAAATCTGAAAACCCTGGTTCTAGTTTAAAAATCTGAGATTTTCCTCAAATTCAAAGCACCATCCAGAAATAAAGTTGAAACCTGTAACCCATTTTCCAAAACCATTCTGTGACCAAAAACCTGAAACATTTTTCTCATGATCAAAATGCATTGTAAGTGTATGATCTAGATCAAGGCAACCTGAAGCATTTTTGTTGAAAGCATTTCAGTTCAAAGGCTTTTCTGTTTCAAAAGAATAAAAACAGAGACAAGCATCTGCAACTCAAAACCTGAAATAAGATTAGTTTTCAAATTATAAACAACTCAAGAAAGCAGTTTCAGGATTTTAAACTTGGCTCTGTTATCTTCCAGAGGTGAGTAAATCTTTAAATTAAAAGTTTGATGATTTATTTTGCTTATGAGATCTCTGTGTTTTGATGCCTGAATGTGAAATAAAAGTATAGAATCTGTATGTAAGAAAGTATCTATGTGTGCATGTCAGGTTGGATTTGAGTCCTCTCTGTTTCCAAAATGCAGGGTTCTAAATTAGTTCAAGTTCCCATTTTTCACATCCTCTAACATCTATAGTGATTTGTTTGCAAAATAATAAATGTTCTCTTAGTCATAATCTTAAACTGGAAAAAAAAAAGAGTTGAGCTAAACATTTGAAAATTTGACTGGAAAAAAAATGAAAGGCAGTGAACTCTTTAATTCTGTAAAAAAAAGAAAAAACTTGCAAATTACTATTCCAGGATTTTATCTAGAATTCATTTAGAAAGATAGGATTTTTAAGATTAAAATCAAAAATTTTAATCAAGTCTTGAGTATGAAATCTTGTAATATCTGGAACATGAGTTTCGAGGAGTTTCTTGTGGCCGGAAGGATTTTGGTAGCCGGGGTTTCTTTGGAAGGTGGAAGATGGTTCGACGGGGTTGGGAAAAATGCGTGATGAGTCGTCTGATGGTCGTGGCGACGGTGATGGTTTGATTTAGGTTCTAAACCTAGTTTTGGGGTCAAGCTGGAATTTGGATTACTGCGTCTCCTCTGATCAATCGAATGCCGTGAAACTCGGGATAGTGTTGATGTGGATGGTCGGCAGTGTGTGGTCAGAATATCTCGACCTCTGGTGGTCGGAGCAGAGAGGACGATAAGGTTTTGTTGGAGGTTGTTGGGGGTTCCAGACCTATTGGGTAGCTCGATGTTGGTTCGAAGCTGGTGGTGGTGTTTTGAGGAGCGAGGATGGTTACTGCATCATGGTTCGATATGCCGGAGGTTCCATGGGTGGTCGGAGCTCAGGCGGTGGCTGGTGCATGTGCTCAGTGGTGATTGTTGTGTCTGTGGTGGTCGTGCTTTTGGGTTGGATTGTGACTCTAGGGAGGTGCCGTGCTTTTGAGTAGTGTCTCGAGTATAACTCGAGTAATCTGCAGTGGTAAAATTGTTAGCAGAATAATTGTTACAGCATTATTAAAAATTCAAGTTTAAACTAACATTTGAAATTTAAGAAAAGAGATGAACTTGGAATGGCCCGGGACGTTCACTGGATTTAAAACTGAAGCTGGTATATTAAAAAAAATTAGAAGTTTTAAAAATTCGAATTTGTGTAAAGGTAATCAAGTCTACAAAATTCTAAAAAGGGCAAGTTTTATAAAAGAGATCAAGTTTAAACAAAATCTTGGAAGCAAGTCACTTCCGAAAACATGATAAATCAAGATTTTAATGAAGTTTGATTTAACATAAATTCAAATTCAAATGTATAAGACTGTTGATATTAAAATGGTTAATTAAATTGATTTTGATTTTTTTTAATATAATATTTAGAATTAGTGTTAAATAAAAACCCAAATTTAGAGTCATTTCAAATGTTAAGTGTTTTAAGTAATGTATTGAATCAAATGTTAATGATAATTTTGTCATTTTTAAGGAAATGGTTTACCTTAAAAGTTAATTAAGATTTTAATGGTTTGAGGTTAATTAAGTGAATTAAGTAACGGAGTTAATTAATTAGAAGTCAGTTAATTTATAAGTTAATCTATAATAAGGATAAATTGATTAGTAGTTAGAGGTTAATTACCCAAGTTAATGGACAAATTTATCAAGGATTGATTTACCTTAATTAGTAATTAAAGGTTAAATAACAGAGGATAATTAACCGATGGAATAATTTAAGGTGAATTACTTAAGAGAGGTAATTAAGAATTTAGTACTTAGTGTAATTTATAAAAGGGTTGATTAATTAATTAAGGGAACTTATTTAAGGATAATAAATCAATAGGTATGATTGATTAAAGAATAATTGATCAATGTAAGTGAGTAAAGAATAATTAGTCAAAGGTGATTAATTAAAATGGATAATTAGATGATGATTAATTAACTGATTTATAATTGATTAATGTTAAGAAAAGGGAATCTAGGTAATTAAAATCAGTTATTAATTTAATTAGAGATAAATTAAACTAATGAGGAAGTGATCAATCTTGTTATGAGTGATTGAATGATATTAAATGCCATGAGTTAGTTGTTATCTCTGGTATGAAATGTTGTTTGATATGATGGTTGGGTGATATTACTGATATGAGACGTTTGTGATATGATATGTCTTGAATAGTGATTGTGTGGTTATCTGTCGATGATAAATTGTTATTTTAAAAAGTGACACCTTGTATTTAGAGATTGAACTGAGTTTCACACGAATAACTTGGACTAAATGACATTGAATTCGAAGAGACTGGGGTCGGGTATGAGTAAATACCCGAACCCACTTCGAATTTGTAACCTAAAATGATTCTTATAGATTGATATGTGAAATCAATAGGCTAGTTCAAAATGATTTAAGTGAATTTGATCCTTTAATCTAAGTTTTTGTACTTAGAAATTAATGTGTGAAATTAGTGATGTCGATAACAAATTGTGAATTTGTAAATTGATACGAGTTACCCGGGTTTTAAATTAGTTGTATGTTTGGTGTTTCATGGGTTTACTCATGCTGGTTTCCAGCCTGACCCGGGTGTTACTTTGATGTAATGCTCGGGTCAGACCGAGTATTACAGATTTTCAGGTAAGGACGTTCTGGAGCCCAGGAGACGAGCTGGATGGCAGGAACCTATGAGGTGTTTCGCTTTATTTATCTGGAACAAGTTAGTTTTTAATTGTCCGGTATTTGTATAATGATGTAACTCTGATGTATAAAGATATAAGTGTAATGATATAGTTCTTCTTGTAAAACTATTATTTATGTGATATTATATTTTATCCGCTGCGAATGTGAGTTTGTGTGTTTCTTTTCTGTTCTTCTTCTTTCTCTTTCTTCTTTCTTTTTCTTCTTTTCAGTAACTATCTGTAAATTTCGGGATCGAAATTTTCAGGTCGTTACATCGGTGACTAATGATCCATATATAACTCGAATCTTTCTTTCAAAAGGTAATGTCTCTGCACCTTCATTGCAAAAATTACTGTAGCTAATTCCAAATCATGAGTTGGATATCAAACTTCATACATCTGAGCTATCGAGAAGCATAGGCAATTACTTTACCGCTTTGCATTGACATAGCTCCTAACCCCGTTCCAAATGCATCTGTGTATACCACTAAGTCCTAATTTCCTTCTGGAATAATAATACAGGAGCATTAGTCAATAAGTGTTTTAATTTCTAGAATGCCTCCTCAAACTTATCAGTTCAGCATCTTTTCGAGTTAGCTTAGTCATCGGTGCTGCTATCCACGAAAATCAATAATGAATCTCCGATAGTAACTAGCTAATCCAAGAAAACTCATTATCTCAATCATGGTCTCGGGTCTCTTCCAACTATTTAACTCATTATCTCAATCATGGTCTCGGGTCTCTTCCAACTATTTACCACCTCGATCTTAGTCGGATCTACTGACAACCCTTTTTCTAAGACTTTATGACTAAGAGACTTCACTACCTTCTAGAAGTGACACTTTGAAAATTTTGCCTTTAACTGATGTTGCCTCAACGTATCAAATACCACTCTAAAATGAACCTCATGCTCTCTTTCATCTTTAGAGTATACCAAAATGTCATCTACGAACGCTAATACGAATCTGTCTAGATGCTCCCGGAAGATTTTGTTCATCAAGTCCATGAAAAATGCTGGCACGTTGGTTAATTCGAATGGAATCACTAACCATTCATACGATCCATACCTAGTCCTAAGTGTCGTCAAAGGAATACTATCCTCTGCTACTCTAAGCTGATGGAACCCGGTTGCCAAATCCAACTGAGAAAAATACTTTTTCTCCACTCAACTGGTCGAACAAATCGTCGATTCTAGGTAATGGATATCAATTCTTTATCGTCTTCTTATTCAACTTACGCTAATCGATACACATCCTTAACGACCCGTTCGGTTGCTTTGCGAACACTGCAGCTGCTCCCTAAGGCGAACTGCTTGGTCTGATAAAGTTCTTACTTTCCAAATCCACCAACTGCACCTTTAGCTCCTTCATCTTGATAGGTTTCATTCTACTTGGAGGTCTACTCATGGGTTCAGTTTCTAGCATTAAATCTATCAAAACTCAATAGTTCCTTTTGGTGGAAGTCCTATTACGGACTCAAAAACATTAGCGAATTCTCTAACAACAAAGACTCGATTCAACTCATTTTTTACTCTATAACACCCAACAAAGCATTTACTCAAAACTAGGATTTTCTATGGAGTATATAATCCAATCACTATAACTAAGGTGTCTAAGTGATATTTTCCTATCATTGCAAAATATCCTAGCATCATACTCACTCAACCAATCCATACCCAAAAAAATTCTGAACTCTACAAAATCAAATATATGCAAACTGCAAGCAAATATATGAACTAACAATTCAAAGCCTAAGTGGTCACGTCTCAAGTTTCATACCATCCTATTGGATTCGCAATCCTTAGGGAAGTAACTAGGTATGAGGGTCCTACTTTAAGCTTATCTATCAAACTGTGAGATATAAAAGAATGCAATGCACCAGTATCAAATAGAACTCTAACTGATACACCATGAATCAGAAGCGTAAGCCCCAACACATATTTTCCTTTCTCCTCAGCTGTTGGTCTTGAGGTAGCCGGTTCCAATGTAAACATCTTGCCTTTTCCATCCTTGGCTGGTTCTTTGCACTAATTCTTATAATGTCCAATCTGATCGTAATATAAACATTCTACTCCTTTCTAGTTAGCAGCTTTCTTCCCTTTGCCCATCCAGCACTCATGAGCATAGTGCCCCTTCTTATCATACTTATAACAAACTACGTCGGCCTTTCCTTTCTTGGAAGCTCCACTCGTCTGAGCGCCCTTCTTGTGGAAAAACTTTCTCTTCTAGTTCCGCCCACCTTGAGCTTCCCTGCTTTGTTACAATTAAGAAAAGCAAGCATCCACCCCTTCCTCAAAGCTATCTCAACAATTACATCACACGGATCCCTAATATGTGGTAGAGTGGCTCTAGCAAGGTCGGGTTTTAATGCGTGCATGAACTTCTTATTTCTTTTGATAACTGTATCAACCGTAGCATATCCATACCTAAATAACTACAAAAATCTGGTAGCATAATCAAGCACTATCATGTCTCCCCGCTCTAACTCAGCAAATTTCCTTAGCAAAGTTGACTTGGCGATCTCTGACATAAATCTTTTCTCAAACCTCCTTTTGAATTTAGCCCAAGTCATGGTTTCTTCATTAACTCCCACGGTAACACTATTTCACTAGTACAGTGCTACTCCTTACAACAGTCTAGAAGTAAGTCTCATCTTCTGCCCATTGTTATTTCTTAATGAAGCAACAAATTCTCCACTTCAATCGCATCCTCGGTCCCGATAAACGGTTTTCCTCCAAGCTTGGCATAATCTCTACTTAGTACGGCATAGTTATTGACCTCCAGAGCTCCCTGAATTCCTCCTTCAACATTCCCACAAACTAAACCCTAGCATCTCCAACCTGCATTATGTTAATAAAGAATTGATACATAGCTCCCATATCATCATGTGGCGCTCCTGCACCCATATTAGCAGCTTGTGCCCGAACTGGATTTCTTCTAGTGTTTTGTCTGGTATTCCCATTGGTTGTGGTGCTTCCTCCACCAATATTAACTCTTTCACGCCTAGCATACATATTTTACATCCTTAAAATCTGCATTTGAGCCTTTGTCAGATACAGAAGAATAGCCTAAGAAAGATGGAGAATAGAGATAAAGCGTATACTTATATATATAGTAAATACAAGTACATTATTATAGCGTTATCCCATACCCCTAGTATTTTCTCTAATTCCTTAGGATTATGTTTTAAAAATAAATTTATGTTTGAATTTTTTTTTAAGTTTTCATAAACCTATGCTCTAATACTAAGTTGTAACATCCCATATATTGAGGCCGGAAGCTAAGCGCTACAAATGATGCGATCGTCCATAGTATTAACTTCTAATGACAAAATACGGTAATGTTAATGGTATTCATAATATCAAAAGCACATGAATATGAAATAAAATCATAGATTTCAAAAACAACATTTCTGATTACATTGAAAAGCAATATTTCATTTTCAATTACGTAATCCCAAAACGATTCCCAGATTTTGATCAAATATAAATAGTAAAAGTTACGCCAAGAGCGACATATGAAGATGCCCCCTTGGAAGATCAAAGTACAAGATAGACATATTAGTCATAAATACATCGCTGTGAAAATAATACTAAATAGCTCCTACATAGCTAACTTTACCTCCTGCGCTTCTTCAGAAGCTTATTCGTCCAACCTACTAAACCTGAAAAGTCCCTAAGTCTCAGTCTACTCAAATTAAATTTTGAGCACCCGAGAATTTAAGGGGAAAACATAAACTTTGAGTCAGACATAAAGCCTAGTGTGAATAGCACTATTACATCTCGATTTATTGATATTAAGTGAGACCACGCCGCTTAGCGAAATGGATTTCCACTCACTGATATCCTTTTAAAAGCATATCTTTTGCAAATCAAAATCCTACAATCAAACCAATTATAATATCAAGAGTAATGACATATATGCATATAAATTAAGTAATCAATGGACAATCTATCCAACATTATAGTTTTATTTGGCTAATTATTAACCATTGACTGGCTTGGGCCTACCATACATAATAAATAATCTAACTTCGGTTAGACACAATACTGGATGGTCTGTCCTTAACTTACTTCTTCTAAGATCAACTGATCCTAACGGTTTTACGAGCTCACCAATAATCTACCTTTTCTCTGTATATTCTTTCCTGTATGTAACACCATTTTAGTCTTACCTATGACAAATCCCTATACAATGGAATTTTGGACTAATTTTAGTTAAGGGCTACTAGCTAAAGTATAGGGCGTCACCCCATACCAGTCCCATCTGGTCTCCTAAATCTAAGTCATAAACTAAGGGTTAACTACCCCATCCTCTTTTCCTTGAAAACATTTCTATCAAATTGATTTAACTATTTTAAATCATACTTAGAGAAGGAAAATATACTCTTTGCTTCACTCAAAATACCTTTGCCATGATATATGCTCTACACAACACAATATTGATGAAAACCCATATCAGTAGAGTTATCTATCCCTTTAAGATGAGTTAAAGCCCTTTTTGACTTATAAAACGTTAGGTTTTAAAGCTAAGACATCACCTTCGAAACCCTTGTTTAAAACCTTAAATTTACCTTTCGAAATCATTGAAAACAACCCTTTCGAAAACATAACTTAAAACCTTAGACATCCTTTTTCCAAACGATTTAATTATCTTTTGAAACACTTAAAACATATCTTTCAAAACACTATTTATACACATTTCGAAAGCATTGGGTTTAAGTAAAGATTTGTGGAAACATTGCTTCGAAACCATATAAAATTATTGAAACCATTGGGCTTATTATCTAATATAACTAAGGGTTATAAAAAAACAGAGGCGAAAGCATTTCACTAAAAAGCATTAATCCCAAGTAAAAAAAAGAGGACTGTTTCGAAACCCACCTTTCGAAATCATTGCCTTCGAAACCATTTTGAAAATAACTACAGGACCCTTTCGAAAGCATTGAGGATGCGCTTCAAAGTACAAAGGTGAAAGCACGCTTTCGAATACATAGTTTAAAGGCTATAAAGAAAAGCGGCCTTAACTAGTTCGAAACGTATGAATGCTGCAGCATGGGTTTCGAATATGTTCAAAGAAGCTATCTTTTTGAAAGCCACTTTTAAAACAAAAGGGTGGTAACTCTTACGAAAGTTCTTTTCTAAAACAAGTGCAAGTTAATTGATTCGAAAGCTAATATAGCCCCTACGAAAGCATCCTTTACAAATAGAAGTAATTCAAAGTTAATAAGAGTAGCTTCTACCCCTTCGAAAGCCAGGTTTCGACACTGTCCCCTCCACCTTTCTCCAATGCACTACATATCAATTGCTTAATACCATATGCATTGGTTTTGAATGGGTTCTTTGGTGAAGGTATGGTGTCAAAAGCTAACGGATGGAAGTGGGGAAGTAGTAAAACCAAGAAAAACTGATCTTTTTTGCCTTTAAAAGAAAATTCTTTTCACCTAACTTGCTTTATTTGTCAAAATGTAATTGGTTTTCATTTCTTTATTAAAATCCTTTTCTAAAAGTGCTGCTGAATTCACAATTTTTAATTAAAAACATTTTAACAAATAAGCCCTTTTCCTTGATAAAACATATAAAATATTTATGTCCCTTAACTTAAATAATTTTATAGCTATAATAAAATACATAGGAAAATTCCCTAAAAATCATAATAATTCACGTTCATTATGTTTTCTAACATATATAAATTTCCGACCCAAAATCGTTACATAATTTCTTTTAACAACTTAAACCCAATATTAAATATTTTCTCTCATAGAAAATTCATAATAAATCCACGACAACTTAGAAAGTTATGAAACTGGAAACCCGCTTCTAAAATAATGTTTTTGACCATATCTCAAAAGCAAGTCATTTGGATGTCATTTAATTAGTTTGTTTTCAATCTAAACTTATCATAAAATCTATATGAAACAATATAAATCATCAACAAGTATATATATATATATAAACAAGTATAACATGGCATATTATTTGCAAAATAATTCGGCCATAATCATAAAATCAAAATCATAGTCAAACTGAGATGTAAATCTATTATTCACCTTGGCTTGGTGTTAAGAAGGTTGAGATTTGCTCTTTGGTCAACTTCTTCAAACTTCCTACTTGATTCCTAGCTTATCTTCTTTTGATTCTTCTTAATGGTGGTCGATCGAGCTCTTTTGGGGCTTTAGTTTTGTTTGTAATTGTTGAAATGAATAAGAAATGAAGGTAAGAAGGTTTTTGGGTATAAGAATAAAGACTTTCTTATTTTGCCCTCATCATATTCCTCTTACTTATTTTCTATTTCCTTTTGTTTATACATTCATTAAGACACGGCCCCTTTTATTAATTTACAAATCTCAATCCCTTAACTACCTACATAATTTCATTTAATTTATCTAATTAAATGTCCTAAATAATATTAGTTAAAATTAGGGTCATTGCACTTATATAGCAGCATATTCATTTGTAGATAAACTCGTTCACCTTTACATGATGTTTTGACAAACTTCTGATGGAAAATTTCAAGTTTCCCTTTATGATTTGATTTGGATATATGCATTCTTCTTCTCTTTGCCTTGCTTAGTTTTTGGATCAGATATTTTTTGCTTTTATTTGATCTTGGATTATTTAATTTAAATTCCAATCTAAAATTAATTTTAATTCCAAATCTCGAATTAATTAAAATTCCAATCTCAAATTAATTTAAATTCAAATCCAAAATTTAAATTGTTTCTATTTATAGCAACTACGACTTCGATTTCCAAAATATCGATTTGATTTTTATTATGAATTGAGGACGAAGAAGGAAAAGAGAATATAATTTAAGATTTGGATTAAGTAGCGATTGTAGATGAAGAGAGAGAGAAATGAGGAAAAGATGAGCTAGGGTTATGTATCCTTCCCGTTTATAGAAAAAACCGAAAATCCCCACAGCCACTACTTTAGTCTAATCCTATTTTGCTCCAAAAGGTATGACATGGTAAATCATGTGTTTCTCCTTCATCTAACATCTGTTTCTAACGTTTTATATATGAATTCGGGATAGAAAAAATTACCTAACGTAGTTGAATAATTAGATTTACCAAATTCATTTGTAAAAATTTATTTTTTTAGATTTAGGTAATATTAAAAAAATGCCTTTTAATTAATTATTTATTTTTATCAAAAAACTAGGCTATTGCAGCCCATGGGTTTGGTGACCTTTTTGATGCCCCTCAAACCCCTTATAGTTTTTCTGCTAAAGGTCGGACCCTTGCTTGTATTTTCTAAGCAAACGAAGAGACAATTAAAGAGCTAGAAGAAGTGAATCTTAATCTTCTTAAAAGAAGATATTGCTGATATGACAATGGAAGATATGTTTACAGAGCTTAAACATCATGTATACAAGTGGAAAGGGACTATGTAGGCTTATCTTTGGTAGTAAAACTGCATTACCTACAATAAGCTAGCTTAAAAATAGCCAGAATAGGATATATGAGCTAGAAATTTTGAATGCTGAGTTGGTTGAGGAGAATAAGAATGTCACTAATTGTAACGACCGGATATTTTCAACCGTTCGCATCCATGCATGTCGGACTTGAATTGTTCAAAATACCGAATTGTAATTTAAATTTGGCAAATCTCAAAATATGCAGTAAATAAATAAATCACGGATCACAGACACAGAGTAATATAATGCAGCGGAAGCAGAGAGATAGTAGTTCATTAAGCTACTATATATGTATATCAGAGTTAACAAGCTACAATAGAATTTCAGTACAATGATCAAGTACAAAGCTGAATACATCACTGGAATCAACTGAATAACTGGAATCAACTGAATACTGAAGTTGAAATAGATAGCTAGACCCTCAAGCAAAGCTCCAACTCTGAAGGTGAGTCTCTAATGCTGCATCACTTAGTCTGACCCAAGCGTAAAGCAAAACACAAAACACTCGAGTCAGGACATACATACTTATACAATGTAAACTAACTCAAGTGAACTGTAATATAAGGTAAAAGTAACTTAAAGGATATGTGGGACCGTCCATCCTCTAAGGATCCGTTAAACTATTTACTATGTAGTAATATTTCTCTATCATAATAGTGTCTATAGTAAAATAAACTTACTTTAAAATAGCGTTAAGGGGTTACCCATATAGCCCTTACACGTAATAGTCCCAGTAGTCCATCCAGTATCAGCGCATCTCTAGATCGGGAGACTACCATAAATATTCCACGGACTACGAGAGAAAACCAAACTAGTACAAGGCGCGCTATGGTAGGTGACACGGCACAACTAGGCAATACCAGGGTAGATATACCAATTACACTTCCGGGCCGATGGTAACGCGTAGCAGCTACTACCGCTCACCTCGAGCCATACCCTCAAATCAAAAGAATCAAAAGTGGCCACCGAATCAATCTCAAAGTTATAATATAATAGCGAAGGAGTGTGTCCGATCAAAGGAGCGACCTCATTAGCCCGTCAGTTGCTCCTGTTTTAGCCACCTTATGCCAACTCACAGGAGTCGGATCCACGTATATACCTCAAAGGACGTCGCCACCATCCTACTTCATTCTGGAATCTCCACCGCGTACACGGTTGTTAAAGTGGTTTTCGGAGTTGGCAGAGAGTATGACAACTTCCGATCCCGGTCTCTTTAACAACCCAACGTTATTATAACCCATGGATATTTATTTCAAAATCATTTATACTCAAAAACCACTTAAAATCAAATACCGTTACTTTCCAAAATAATATCCATTTCAAAACTAAATACTATATTATTTCATTTCAAACACAATCAATATATCATTTCCATTTCAAAACTAAAGTAATAATATAACCTTTAAACAAAACCTTAATTTCCAAATCATTGAATATTTCATTCTATTTATTAACTTGAAATATCATCTTAACCCAAACCACTTTATGAAGTCATCTTCTTAAATCTTCAATTTCAATGGGTTTCAAATTTATACGTTTAAAGACAATTCTTAATTAAATACAACGTCAAATAATTTCATTTCCAAAACCATAGTGCTTCCAAAGTTATAACAACTCCAACCAAAATACTTTGGAATCATAATACTTTGAAATCATAACAATTTAGAAATGTTATCATTAGGAAATCAAACTACTTACAATCATAATAATGTGGAAATGTTATTCTTTTGAAAATCATAATACTTAGAAAAACCTAATACTTAAAATGACCTTAATTTAAACCATTTAAATTCAATGTCAACTAATATTCATTTTAAAGTTGTAACATTTCTAAGTTTATTCATTCAATTATAAAGTTTCCAAGACATTGTATATTTTAGCCACATTATAATTTCAATTTTTAGCCACTTTAACTTATAAAAATCATATTTCTCGCTTCAGAAAATATTCATTTGGATATCATTTAACTTATGATGTAATAAAATATCATCTTATCAATAAATATCCAAATTTAACTAAAATTCATTTATAAGTCAAAATTACCGTATTTTACTTAACTTTTATTTTTAACAAACAACTTTACACTTTAATTCAAAATATCCATCCCATAAATAAAATATTTCTACTACTAAATTTACTTAACTTTCATCTTAAAATTAAATTTTATCTTATCAAGTTAAGTCATATTTAAGTTACATTTTTTTCCATTTAAATCATAATCATATAATATTTTTCAAAACATAACCATAAATAAATATTTCATCATAGTTAATATAACAATCCAATTCTCTTTATAAATCTATTCATTTAGCTATCAATTAACTATTTATTTAAAGTTAAATAAATTTTATTACAAAAGGCCTAATTAAAACTGTATTTCATTTTATCAGTTCAAAATACAGTATTTATTATACAAAATATGTCTATCTCATAAAGTAAAATTCATAACAATTACTAGGTTAGATTTAAAACTTCCATATTAAGTCAAATTCAATTATTAAGTTATTTATCATCAATAAAGATCTTTAATTCAACTTAAAACCAATTATTAACTTATAAAAATTTAACTTCTAGAAAAACTAATACACCTTTATAACTAAAGCATTAAATCAGTTTTAAGTTGAAATTTCATATAATTTTAAGACTCAAAATACTTAATAATCTTTTAGGAAAGTATTATTTGAAAATACTTGATAATTTTTTAGGGAAAATATTATTTAGAAATATAACCATGGGCCTGTATAATATTTTCTAACCTAGGTCAAGTGATGTATCATTTCAATCCGTAAGTTAAAAAAAATACAGGTTCTATCATTTCAAACCCGCAATCCCAAGTAAAATAAATACAATAAAAATCATTTGAGCCTATCGTTTCAACCCATAATGATTTTTGCTTATTCTAAAGTCCGTTCGGATATGTATCATTTCAACCCATGGTGAGAAGGAATTTGCAGTGTGATAAACAGGAATAAAATAACAGTATAGAATATAATATCATAACGGATGATGTAACAGATATATAAACAACATTTAACATCATACAAATATATATCATGGGCATATATGAACATAACATATCAGTTTTACATATTCACTTGTCATCATTTCACATTTACAAAAGTACGTATGTCTAGAGTGAATAAAAACTCACCTTTTTAAAAGCTAGAATCAAATTCAAAGCACACAACTGAAATTTCGAAAAGCACGATAAGGCACGAACAAGAATTTTAGTGGATGAAAAGTCAAATCCAAATCTTGTAACCACCAAATACAACATATATAAGAATATATTTCAATACAAAGAATATAAATTAAAACAATGGGAAATATGAGATAACATGACATAACCTTTGCTTCAACCACCAAGTGGGCTCAGCCTTGGTTTTGTTTGGGTTAAGTGCATCTCTAGTTTGTGCCAAGGAGGTGACAAGGTCGTGGAAAAGCAAGGCATGGGCAAGGTGGAGCCGAGCCTAGCAAAAGAAAAATCAAAGAGAAAAATAAAAGAAAAATGGAAAGAAAGAAGAAGGAGAAGCCATGAAAATTACTTGAGCTTGCTGCATTTTTTTAAGACGCAAAATGAGAAATGGGATGTTTTGGGAAGTTTTGTACGTGATTTATGAAGTGGAGTGGATGGCAAGAAAATATTTGAACGGCTAAAGAGGAGTAATTGATAGGAAAACAAAAAGGCATGAATTAAAGAGCAAGAAACATATATATATATATATATATATATATAATTTTTAAATGCAAATGAAAATGAGGAAATAAGATAATGAGAATATTGTGTGCTAGATTTGATAGGGGGATACACGGCTAGAATAGGTGAATGACTAGGGTAAGAAATAAAGAGGCTAGGCAATAAAAGGCAAGAGATTGAATGGTTTGGAAAATAAAGAGGCAACAAATACTTGATGTATTTAATAAAAAATATTTCTTTCAAGAGATGAAATGAGAAATGGAATAAAATGAGAGAAGTTTGAGGAGTTTTGTACGTGAATGATAGGAGCAATTTATGGCTATAAATGAGGAGTTTTGAGTGGTAAGGAAAGGAAAAGTTACACTTTGTATTAAAGGAAAAGAATCTTGTATATATTTTATCCTCAAATGCAAGTGAAAAATGAGGATATTGGGACGAAAATGAAATATTCTTGTACGTAAATGGCAAAAGGAAATACACGGCTATAGAAAAAAAAGAAACAACTAAGGAGTTATGAATGCTAAGGAAACGGAATAGCATATGCTAAGGATAAAGAAACCTATATATGTTATATTCATAAATGCAAATGAAAATGAGAGATGGGAAATAAATTTTGTATGTGAATTTCAACTGAATATGCACGGCTATGAGTATATAAGTTCATGGCTAGGAATGAGGAGGAAATAGCTAGAAAATTAGTAAAGAGGTTAGGAAATAAAAAGGTAAGAATTTAAACAATGTAAAGTGTGTCCCCCTGATTTTCTCCAGCCATTTATAAAAAGATATAAACAAATAAAAATCCAATAAATGATCAAAGTGCAAACTAAAATAAAATAACATAACATAGAAAATAAAAATATAGAAATGAACATAGAAAAATAGAAGTTGAAATACAGAAAATAAGTGCGTGTAAAACACTGTACTTTGTCTAATTTAAAAAGCATAAATCAGAATTTAACGAAACAAAAAGCAGAACGGATATCATAAATATATTCTGCTTTAAAGAAAAAGATTAAAATTTAAAAATTAAAATTTTAAAAAAATTAAACTGAAATCCAAATTTCAAAAATATAAAATTTCAAAAATTGTTTATTTATTGCATTTGTAAAATAAATTACAAACAAATTCCAAACTTACATTGGAAAATTCCAGAAATTAAATTTCTAAATAATTTAAAAATTAAAGTTTTCAAATAAAAAATTAATTAAAAATATTTCCAAAATTATGGGTTGTTACACAAATGCAAAAAAGGGATGAAATGCTTATGAAATTCTAGGTTTATGCTTAAAACTTAAAGACTAAACTAACCAGCCATCTACAACTTGACCGCATTAAGAAGCTTAAGGCTGACCTAAAGGCATCGTAGCAAAATATAATAGAATTGGAAGTTGTTGTCTCTTCCATAAAATCATTCAATTTTTAAAGGTATAGGGGATATCCAAATATCATGCCAAAATTAAGTATTGTTACTCGATTGCACTATATTTAAACCAGTTAAAAATATATTCGCATTTCTAATAACATCTTTCCAAAAATAAAAAATATTATTGTTACTGTAACCATGGAAATTAAAGTTACCACTATAGTATAAATTTGCAATAGTTTCTTTTCAATTATTATTCTCATCATTTGTAAGTATCTAAATCTATTTAATTAAAAGTGAAATACGAATATTATGCATATTAGCAAGTCCTCATCCCATTCAAGTTTTATTCAAACATGTTATGTAATAGCGGTCGAACCAAGCTCCACATCTCCGGTGTGTGGCATACGCATATGAGTTGGTACATACTTTATCGTAACAAAAGGAATTCCCAATGTTACGTGCCAACCAACTCATATTTATACACCACTTTTATAGCATCTTGTAAAACAAATGGTAACTAACAAGGATCCAAAAATAGAACTTAAGAAAATGATGGAATTTCGCCATGAAACTTGAACCATTGCATTGGTGACAATATTTTAAGCCTTTCGTGATTGGAGCTCAAACACAAAAGTTATTAGCATTTGAAGTGTCTGGAACAAAAATAGTTAAGTACAAAATAGAAAATAAATATTATTAAATGTGGAGGACAACCTCTCACTTGGGTCGGTCGACTGCTTATTGGGGCGGTCGATGTATTTGGAGGGTGGGGGTCGACCTATGAACCTTGTCCAAACGGCTCAGATTTAATTATTTTAATCTAACAGTTATGGTTGATTCGAGTGCATATAAATATAGGCCTAACCCCACACTTCTATTCTCATCTTTTACGATTAAAACAGTGAAGCTCTGTCATTTTCCCTTTTTTTCTATTTCTATTAATTATAATATATTTTATACACACACACATACACACACAGTTTGGAGAAGGGCAAAAAATAAAAGAGAACAAGAAAAGAAGTGAATCAACATTGCGGAAGAAAAAGGTAAATTTCTATTGTTATAAATCTCTATTCTCTTTAACCCCAAATCTCTTTTTAGATCTGTAATTCTAATATACCTTGTTATACATATCCTTTTGGATTAGAAAGGAAAAGGGGTCAAGTAAAGAGATGAATTCATATTTAGAGATTTAGAAAGCTAGAAAGGTGAATGGGAGATTATATAATTTATTTTTAACATTGAATTTTATTTAGTTATTTTGCCCATATAGGATCTGATGAGGTGTATGCTTAAAACGAACATATATGAATATCGCTTGCGTATTTAATAAGATAGGTAATTGGAATAACATGTACAACCTAATCTACAAATTTGAAATTAGTCCAAAATATTTATTATTGTAGAATGCTTGTAAAGTTAATTCTAGATTTATAACAGGGTTGTAAATTAGGTTGTCCTAGTTGACTTGAATTTGAATTTTTACATTTTAATTTACTATGAGTGAGGTATAATTTAATTATATCTATTTCCGTCTAATTTCCAAAAATTATCCAATTTCAAAAATATGTATAAGAAGTGGGTCATTTAAATTAATAAAGAATATAGCAAAAAGAAAAGAGAAGTGTGAAGTATGAATATTCTTTTTCGTAGTTTACACTGTCTATTTCAATAAAAGAAAAGAGATAACTGTAATTTCAAACGGAGTAAAAGTCTCATTTTGGGTAATTCATGGAAAATTAATGGGCCTAGCTATAAGTATAGGAATTATTAGTTAGAATAGGAAGTATGAATGTTCTGGGATTCCTAAGTATAGGAATTATTAGTTAGAATAGGAATATAAATACTCGTATAACCGCACTTGTCAATAAAAAAAATATTTATAGTGTAATATACAATTATATTCACATTAGTTATAATTAGGACGTTTGGTATTAATAGCATATTAATTATATGACTAGGAGGTTGAAAAAGGAAGGAATAGTAATTCTAAAATTTATGGACAATAACTACAAATTTAGTGGGCAATAAATTTATAGTTAATAGAAAGTTAAAAGGATTAAATTGGGACTGATTGGGAATTTAATATAGCATTTATGGGGAAATTGAATAGACATAATAGGTTGATATTAAAATAAGCAATTAAACATCATTAGAGGTTGTCCAATTTTTCTATTAATAACCATTTATTCCAGATAATTGACATTTTTCCTTATAAAAAGGAAACGAAGAATATAGGGTATAAACGTATAAAATATGAATAATCACGTAGCGAACAACTAAGTGTTAATACTAATAAATATACATGGATGGCATAATAATTTCATAAGGGTAAGTTATATAGCTTTGATTATGCGATTAGAACTGGTGTGAATTAATGGGCCTAGCTATAAGTAACCCTACCTCTATATCTATACTATTCAAGAATACTACAGAGTAATATTGTCGGATAATATGGAGGATGAGGCTATCTAGGACACATGCATGAATATTTTCTTGGGCTAACACTGGTACGTATTTAAACATCGAATAAATAAATTACCTATGCATATACAGTATCGGCACAAAGTAATAAACACGTGTGTCTCCAGGATAGAACAATACATAATTTATAGTATATAATAGGGGAACACGGTGTTAGAATCTTGGCAATAATACATATTACAAAGTATACAAGGTATCCTCAATATATATTACATAAATATACACACATGAGTCTATATAATACGAAATGTTAAATTACTGTACTAAATACTAGCCACCTCTACATCTAGAAAACACAAGCTGGTCATACTGTCCCTGTACTTGAAAAGTCTAAGACCGACTCGAGTGTTACGTAAATAACACATGGGTCGGACTAAGTCTAAATCATAGGGTGAATATACATAAGTAACTCAATATATGCAGAGTATAATAATATGATAATGTCCATATTATTGACAAATATGCAGTAATATAAGCATAAAGTATAATTAAAATATCATAGACAATCTCAAATGTGTCACAAAGTATCAAATATCACAAGACCAGGCATAATGATATCATCATCCTCATAAAAGTGTATCGGATCAGGAATAACATAATCAACATCAAATGAGTGAAACATCCATATCAAGAACATCATCAGAATCCAACAAATGATAAAAAAAATTATGCTAGCACATAGAAATGCCCAAGTAAAATCAATAATGAGTTGGTCATCTGCCTGAAAAGAATAGTCTGTCTGCCTAGAATGGATACGATGTCTGCCCATCAATCACATAAAGATAAGATATAGAGATTTATTATATCTTGGACGTAGTCTCAGGTAGGAATATAAATAGTATATGTCTATCTACCCCACACACCAAAACCATATGGAAGACTTACAGAATGTCTGCTTACTCCAGGAGCCTCATATATGCCCACTTAACACTCTCCTGCAGTTATTGGTAACCTCCTCCTCAGTATCGTGACAATATTGACCGCATTTCATAAATATGTTGTACGACTATGCTATGCATTAATCACGACCCGAGACATTGCCACTATATGAAAATAACTAATGGTCTTTGTGACACAGGAGAAAATGCATACAGTAAAGGCACAACACAACATATATAAGGGTATCATAGAGCCGAGGCGTGACCATCGCGATTAGGCTGCCAGGGTGGATATTGGACAATTTGGTTCACTTCCAGAACATAAAGGAAGCTGGACAAGATAGATAAAACATAATATATACACTCGATAGCTAACACATAGCTACTCATAAATGCCGACGCATGGCTCTATATGTCGCTACCATGCAGCTTGATACTATTGCCGACACACGGCTATATGCAATTGCCCACACATGGCAATACCCATGACTCACCGTAGTGAGCCTCCACAAATCCCTATCATGTTAGTGTCATCTACTTACAATGAATAACCTAATAAATATCACAACAGCGTCCCATAGCATCACATGATACTCAAACTTTTATTCACTACTTATAAACTCCAATAAGTCACCACAATATTATATGTAACGAGTCCATAGAATAACCAAAGAAATATTATCAAATGCCCTATCCCAAATGGTATTATAACTATGTTTATTCTAATTCCTTGTCACACAGAATAAAATCATCATAACACAATATTAAAAAATAGCAATATTAGGAATTCATACAAAAGGGTCCCATCGTCATATCATATCAAAATACTAATCAAATCCATATCAACAGTGAATCATTCATATAATCCAATTCAATATAAAAGGAAGCAGAAACCAGAAAAGTAAGAAAAAATAGATTAATAAAAAACACATACACATATAAAAGAGCAAAAAAATAAATAATAAATCGATCGTAATATATAACTTTGATATGACAAAATTCTAAACTTTAGACATAGATTATAAACATTCTAAGATTAAACTGAATAACTAATTAAAACCAAATATAAAATTTTCTTTCAAATAAATTACTAATTCCTCAATTTTTTATGGATTTAAATTATAATTAATTGTTCACTAATAACATTAGAAAATTCCTTTCTTTCCTTTAACAACCAAAAAATAGCTTGTAAATCTGAATATTACGCATAAGAAATATTTCATAATTTTCTATAACTAAATACTATTTTTTAAATAATCACAAAACGTCCAAATCAATTATATATATATATATATAGAGAGAGAGAGAGATAATCAATTAAGTACATTTTCAAAGCATGAATTATGTATTAAAATTTTATAAAATATAATCTAAAAATTATAAGATATCATTTAAGAACCATTTCATATTTTTTCCATTTAAATAATACTATTAAATTCACTTTATTAATTTATTGAACTTTAAATTATATTACATTCATATATAATATCTACGTATACATGAGAGTTTAATTATAATTATTTTAGTTTAATTTAAATGTAAATGTATATTTAATTTTAAATAACTAATGCTTGCATACACACAGGGTTGCGCACATACAAATGATTACACGCGCGCATGCATGCGTACAGGTTTGCACACACATGCATACTGGTTGCACACACACGCTCATCGGTGCACCGGTCATCCATGACCAGTCCATCGATTAGCCATGCTTGGAGCAACTATGCTCTAGGTCGTGCATCCTTCCCCTTCGTCGCCTCCTTCCTACTCGTCGTTATCACCACCAATTCAAAGCATATAACATTATACACCCAAATATAATTTTAATTTCATATATCTATGTCTTATCCTATAATTATATGTATATATAATATATATATATATATATAATTATTGGATTGGTCTAGAATTTGTGAGTGAAAATACTTACATATACACGGCGTATCTTCCTCTTTCCTATATGCATTCTCCAGAGCCCAAGGCATCAAAGAAACTCAAATTGCTTTGTCCTTATGCTCGTGCCTAACTTTGGAAACTTATTAGGATTTAATTCGAATTTGTAAAGATGTAGGGTTTAGGTGCTGATATCATTTTCTAAAGTCAAAAAAATATGGTCATTGATGTTGAATTTATAAACGAGGAAGAAAAGTCTGGAGAATAAAATCTATAGAAATAGAAAGGTCACAAAACCAAAATTAGAGTTTTGGATTGTTGGGCTTGAGCATGTTGGGCATTGATTTCATTTTCTTTTCTTTCTTTCTTTCTTTCTTTTCTTTGTTTATAAAACAATTTTAATTCAAGCCCAAATGCAAAATAAATTCTTTCATAAATGACTTTCTAAATAATTATGATATTATTTATTTTACAAAATTATTTTCTATGATTTTATTTATTTATTTGATCATTTTATTTAAATCATTTACAATTAATTTCTAAACTATATTAAAAAAAATTATTCTCCTATCGAAATAAACTTATATTTTACAAATTTTGAATTTATCATTTTTCCAAAATAATTCGTTTATATTTTCATATTCCAAAATAATTAAATAAATTATTAATCACTATTCTTTTTACATACAATTCCTACTATTTCATTAAAATATTTTTTTTTCATACTCTAAATCATCACTGTAATTCCAAATAAAATTATATTCACCACACTTAACCATTTATCCAACGCTATAAAAAAATTTACAATTTATTTTCATATTTATTTTTATCTAAGTATCTATTATTCACAATTTAAGCCTATTTATTAACAAAGTTCCAAATTAATTTATTTTACAACTTTGGAGGTAAATAATTATTCTCAAAACTATTTCATCACCAATTACCTTAATATAAAATTATAATATTATAAAATATATATAAATTACTAAATTTTAATTTCAAAAATCCATTTTTTATTCATTGAATACTTATTGTTAATTACCCCTAAAACTGGGTTGTTACACTAGCCCAATATTTAAGCCTAGGGTGCGTAGTTTGGTTTAGTGGGTTGGGATGCATGGCCAGTAGGGTTACATAACATAAGTATGTCCTTCAGCTCGAGGCTACCAGGAGTTGTGTATACTTAATACTGATGTGCGACATCTCCCACCGTAGGACCCATAAGAAAATGGATATGTGTTATGGATAAATATAACTTAATCTTGCTTTGTGTGACTTGATCGCACTTTGTGTGTTTGCTTGTATATGGAAAGTATTTGATTCTATACTTAGCACTAAAAGCCGACAAAGTAGATTTAGTCTATCTATGAGAGTTAAGACTGATGTTCGAGTAGGGTTTAGAAGTAATAGTGCTCTAATCTACCGGCTTCACTCTTGATCAAGGGATGGTACAAATTGAGAAAGTCGAAATGTGACAAGTATACGAGACTTGGTTTCCATATGCGATCATCATTTGTACTCGATGGTCGATTGGTCAACTATCGAAATTGGCCAATTTGACTTAGGAAGTATCTAAAAGCTTCATGTCTTCATACGATTTGAGATCCCCCTGGAAGGAGCATTGGTATGAAACTTCTCTAGCTTTAAGAACCTATATATACGAGATCCCCCAGGGAGAGTCCTTTTTATATAGTTTGCTTATGTGAAGACCACCCTACACCTCCGACACCCAAACACATAAGATAGTGCGCTGCTGCCGTGCCTAACTAATGTAGGAAGATTGCCAAGGATGATAAGAAAGAAGACCAAACACAGAACCTATAAAACAACGCATAGATAAAATATCAACATAATAACATAGATGTAAAACAGGCGAGATAGTTAAATAATCAAATGAACCATAATTAAGAACATCATAGTACCCAGTGTATTGCACAGGGAATCCAACATCAATGATTTTGAACTAAAATTATCTAACTAACAATAAACAATGAAATAAAAGAATGCATCAATCAACTACCCACGACATAGCCTTCAACCGCTTTCCATTCCCTCTTCCGCTCCTATCTGCAACTTCTCACATGTACAGATAGACAAAATAAAAAAGGAAAAAGGTTTCAACTATTTTTCGACTACGCCAATTTCCATACACTCAAGCCCAACCTAAGGGATCCGGTGGCTATTACATAGAAAAAGACTGCCTATGTACCTTTTTTGAGGGATCATGCCCATGTAATTCTATTTCCTACTCTTATCCTACATCCAAATAGTTGTTAGAACATAACAACCATAGCGCATGTAACCATTTGCAATCAATAGTCAACAAAATCAATGCAACTAATGCAACCATCACAGCCAATGCAATTAATGTAAATAGGAAACGCTACTCCTATGCAATTACCAAATACCCAAAGGTACTAACCCACCATGTTAGTGCACAACACCATGTCACCAAATGCGTACTAACTCACTATATTAGTAACAAAACATTCACAACAGCTAACTACACACTACGTAGTAATAATAGTAAATAAGGTATAGGGTATGAACGACCATACCTGACATGTCCCTGCATCCAAAGAGTTAGTATCTAAACACAATATATGCCAAAATACCATGAGGAAAATATGGGTTATAACTGTACCACACAACACATCAAACACATGACAAACATGGAATCCATCACACAGCCTCGTATCTCCCACACATGTGCATTGGATATATGGTAACACATATGGCAATACCGCAAACCAAGGACTCAATCGAAATCCCTTTCCACGCATGCCTATAATGAAATCCAATCATTATTCCACGTAGGTTATCTCAAAAGTAGGACACAGTCGCAAATCCCACTGGTAAGTCCTTATCGTTGAATTTTCCCTTATGGATCACCATCACGACCCCCATTGTTAAGTCGTCATCTTCGAAACACATCTAGACACCCATCGCAAGTTGTAGAGCCATCGTGTCGAAGTTCTAAAGTTGTCTCTAAGGCATCATCGTGTCGAAGCACTACACCATGGGTTCACTTGGCGCCACACGAAATCCCAGGCCACACAAGTCATTTGGAGTCGTCTACTTGATTCCACATCATCCACTAGACCCCTGGAATAAGTCCTGAAGTTTCGCCTTGCCACGACCAATTCAAGTTTCGGTCCGGGTATGCCCTAGGTTTGGCCAGAAGCAAACCCCGAAAAAACCTAAAGCACGACCTTAAGCACCCTAGAAACCACAAACCAAATTCCTTGCCCGGGAGCCTAGCCGAGCCATTTTCCATAATCCCCAAGCACGGCCCGAAGCACCCCTCAAGCAAGAATTCATGGTCTACTATGAGCAAATCACCATCGAACCTGAGCAAGACCCGAGCCAACACCCTCGACCAGAAATTATCTTCCAGCTCTGAGCCAACCTAAGTCAAACCCGAGCCGCGCTTGGGGCCAACCAGAATACCCCCCGAACCAAAATACTACGAGTCTCCAAATCTAAATTTCATGTCAATTCCACCGCTATGCTCCGTTCTTCGGCCGGTATGCCTTCTTTATGCATCGATACAGCTCCTAATCTCTTTGAGCCTATCCGTTAAAGTCTGGTTTCATAAACCTTCAAAAACCAAGCTTTGCTTACAAAATGATGTAAATTCGATAATGAACAACAAAATTTATTAAGACGTAGATCTGAAGCATGCTAATGAATTCCTTTGCTTATCTAAGTTTTAGACGAGATTTGGATGTGAAAAGAGAAGGGTTTGGGTGAAGTGCAGAATAATGGAGGTTGAGAGCCATTTGAGAAAAATGGTAGAAAAGTGATTTAGGGAGAGATGGCTCACTTATTTATAGGCAAAACCCTGAAGCACCCCCTGGAACACAGGATGGACCTCCCTTCCCAGAATACCCCCAGAATAGGACTCCATGATCAGCTACTGAGTCATCCACCCACTGACTAGGACTTCACGGTCGGCTACCGAGCTGTCCATCCACCGACCAAGATTCCATGATTGGCTACCGAGCCGACCCCATTCTTCTGCCAAACTAAGCCTAGCACGAACCAAACAATGCCGCATCAACTATTACTGAACAAAAAAATCTATAATTCCAATATTCAAAACATTCATATCTCTTAGCCAAAAAATCCAAATAGCTATGATGACCACTCTACGGAAAGGGAAGCATCATATCTTTCCATTGGATGTGGTCTCTAATGGAAATTCGGCTAAATACAAGTTTTCCAAGGGTAAAATCATTTGAAAAAATACTGGTCGTTACACTCTCCCTCCTTTAAGAATTTCGCTCCCAAAATCCCAACACAAACAATGCAAAGCCAAAATAGCCACCTTGCAAGCCTATCATCCATTAGCAATACACTCAAGTCTCGTCTTCCATAATAATAATAGTACTCCTAGGTTTGTATATTTTCCTTAATACCATCTACACAACTCAAAAGTACAACATGGACTTCTTTCCTGCTAGAAGAAAAGAATATTACCCATAAACACCGACACAAGTTCAACAGGCCCTGATACTCCACTCTATCTGCAAAAGTTTTCCGCTCACTATACAGATACTGTAAGCACTCCTTACCTAGATATACTCCTACAAAGGACCCACTTTCTCCATGGGTCTTTCACTTTCTTCTCTAGTCCTTCTCATGCTTCAAGTATTACCTCCTCAAAGATATAACACCAGTCCTAAGTCGATAAGGAACTCAACTTCTTTATACATCAGTAGTCCGACCACCTCCAGATGTTTCCTCCACTATGGGAAATGATAATGAATCCTCATTCAGGTTCTTAAGCGAACATACCAAGCTAACCATAATTGTACCCTCTAAGGTGCACACTCTAGCTTTAGCCTCCGCTCTTCTCCAATCCCAACTGTCACCTTCATCTCCTCTTATTCACCATATCTCTATATCCTTTTGGAACATTATCCCAAATGACCTTAAACTCAATGAACCTAAACAAATTAATCACAAGCAAACAAACATCCATGGCTCAATACCCTAAGTCTCAATGAACCACACCTAAGTCGATCGAACTATCATCAAGTTCGAAAACAACTATAGGTTAATCTACTGGGAAAAGTCATAATCTTGACCTACTTACTAAGTCACTCAGATAATGACACCCTTTCTATTCTCCTTCGTCGATGGAGCACTCGACGAAGCTGGAATAGTGTATAAAGCGTAAGCAAACACAACCTGCTTATTCTTTAGCAATTTCGGACAATCTTTCTTCATATGCTTAGTCTTATCACAGTTGAAGCACTTCCTTCTGCACTCTTTGGAGCCTGTAGTGCTTACTAAGATGACCCTCTTATTGCAATTAAAGCACATCGGCTCCTGCTTAGCCTACTTCTGGTCCTCTTCTTCCTAAGGTTCCTTCTTTTTCCTGTTGTTATTGTTTCACTTTCTCTTGCCTCCTCTGTTCACCTGCGGCTTTGGCTCTCTCTTGGAAAAAAACATCAATTTTTTGATTTCAAATATATCCTCTTATACTTCAAAATTTCTCTATGACCCTCTCGAAGGTCTCATCAATATGGCCAATCCTCCAAGAAAAGAGCTCAAGGTAAGTGGTCCTCATACACAACCACCGAACCACCATCCTCGACCAGACATTAAATCGCCATCCTCGACAGACCACCGAACGTCCGTCTCGACCGGCCATCGAACCACCACCCATCGAACTGATTTTCTTGGCCAGTTTTCGATCCAATCCCTAGCAAGCACACCTAATAACGACCATCATTAAGGTCTCATTTCATACCTGCCCTCACCAAAGTCTCTTATTACCTGACCACCACCAAGGTCTCGTATCATCTGACCATTACTAAGGTCTTTCACAAAGCACAATTGGATAAACAATAATCCATACGATCGTCACTTAGATCGATAACACTTAACACTACAGCCTCACAAACCTAAAGTAGATCATTACCATCACTATGGCAAACTAGACCGTCACCAAAATCTCATACTAAACACCCCTCACCACCATAAGGTGGATTAGACAACCACTAAGGTCTTTCTTGACCATAGCCATCACCAAGGCTTCGTGTCATCATAGCCATCACTAAGCCATCCCATCATCACTAAGATTTCATTTCATCTCGACCGTCACCAAGGCCTCGCATCACCACCAAAATGCTATTTCATCCTGACCATCGCCAAGGTTTTGCTCCACTCGATTATCCTTGAAGCTTAGCTCCACCATAATCTCCTCCAAATCTCCGAAGTCTCACCTTGGCATAACCATTTTCAGAGTCTCGCCCCATCATGATCATTCCCAAAGTCTCATCTCGCTATGACTTTCTCAAAGTCTTTCTTCATCTTGGCCTTCTCAAGGCTCGTGCCCCTTCCTCGAAGTCTCACTTCGGTATGACCATTGTCGGAATCTCACTCCATCATAATCATTCCCGGAGTCTTACCCCGCTATGACATTCTCAAAGTCCACCCTCATTATTACCTTCTCAAGGTCTCTTGGGTACATGATAACTCACTCTACAACCTCTTAGGTCAGTGGAAGCTCTTGCCACAATTAGATCTGATGTTCTTTTGGATACCTATCTCATAGGTATTGTCCTATCAGAACAAGCCAGACCATCTCACGGTCCAGGGTACATAGGTGAGCATCCTCACATACTCCTGCCCTTAGAAACAACCATCCCATCCATCAATAATCCCTTTAGCATCTGACCCAATCTGAAACATCTCATGCTCCTCTGCATCGCTTGACCTTGTCAAACATGCCTCTTTAGAAATCACCAAGTCTGCAAATTCCATTATACCTCCTTTGACATTATCAAGTTCATGTATACCTCCCACCTGAAGTGACCAATCACTGATCCACCTATCAGTCATGGAACCAACTCCTTAAAGTTCAAAAGCTAGCATCCAAAGCCTCATTCCATGTCTTATTCGGCATCCCTGATGGTTCTACCTATGACCAAATCAAGCTAGATGTTACTGCCATGTCAACCATGTCGTGCACCAACCACCATTTTCCCAAGGCACAGCTCGAAATCAACTAGAGAAAATCTCACGTCATCTACCATGACCGATCCAAATATATCGCTTATCGTCTTATTAGTTAGCATTGGATAACTGATCATAAGATTATTAAAACTAGCAGGCATTCATACTACCATCCAATGTACACAATCATAACAAGGCAAAAAAAGCAATAAAACAACACAACCAAAAGTATAAATTAACCTATCCTAAATGGTTAGGTCTACCCAAAATCAAGGAGTCGCTAAACTTAAGCTCTGATCCCAAATATGATGATTGATCTATACCTCCAGCACCCAAACACATAAGATAGTGCACTGCTGCCGTGCCCATTCAATGTAGGACGATTGCCAAGGATGAAAAGAAAGAAGACCAAAAACAAACTTGTAAAACATCACACAATGCATTGATAAAATACGATACAACAACATAGATGTAAAAAAGGTGAGACAGTGAAATAATCAAATGAACCATAATTAAGAACCTCATAGCACCTACAGTAATGCATAGCAAAATCCAACGTCAATGATTCTAAACTAACATTATCAAACTAACAATAATCAATGGAATAAAAGAATGTATCAATCGGCTACCCACGACATAGCCTGCATCCGCTTTCCATTCCCACTTCCGCTCCTATCTACAACTTTTCACCACTGTAGATAGACAAAATAAAAAAGGAAAAGGTTTCAGCTTTTTTGGACTGCACCAATTCTATACACCTAGGCCCAATCTAAGGGATCCGATGGCTATTACGTAGAAATTTTTTGCCCACGAACCCCTTTTGAGGGATCAATCCCACATAGTTTTGTTCCTGCACTTCTCCTACATCCAAATAATCATTTATAGGGGTGGGCATTTAACCGACTTAACCGACCATAACCGAACCGTTTAACTGATAATTTCGGTTCGGTTTACCCAACCAAAGTTAACCAACAAAAGTCGGGTCGGTTTTTGGTCAATAACATCATGCATTTCGGTTAACCGTTAACCGAAACAAATTTTATTTTTGTATTAAAATTTTAGGACCCGGCCCACCCAGTATACCAAACCACTTCTATTCATGCTTCTACCATCGCTTGCAACTCATATTCATCTTGTTCCACTTCCAGTAGAAGAAATAAAACCCTAGACCTACCAATTTCAAAACCCTAAACGTTCCTTTAAAATTCAGATCAACCCACAGCACATCATTGCCTTTGTCTTACTTCCATGCTACCTGGCACCCGTCAACTTGAGCTATAGTGAATGCTAGTAGGACGAGGAAAATTATGAGTTTTAATTTTAACGGTTTTATATAGTTATTATTGTGTTATACTTTTAGTTTGATTGAATCCATAACATTTTTATTATTAATCGATCCTATGATATTTATCAGTAATTGCAGTAAAATATGTTTGGGTTACAAATAATTTCAATTGTTTGTGCGGAATCATTCTAAAACTGTGTAGTAGATATTGGGTTCATTGTTTGCTAGAAAGTGTATATTAAAAGATTGAGTTAACTGGAGTTGGATGGAGTTATTTGAGGTTGGTGGTTAATCCATGATTTACACAGCTAATTTGAACATTGTTTGTTCCATGATATATTATGCAGCTTTTGTTATGTGCCTGTTCACTTTGAAAAATAACTTGCTCGCGTTTTTCTTCACATAATAGCATATCATCTTCGATCATAGTATTAATATGTACAGTTCCTTTTGAAGGTTTACAACCTGAATTATGTTTATTTTACATTTGAAACTCCATTATGCTTCCTCCTGTTAAAGTACAAAACATGAAGAGATACAGCATTCAAAATTTTCTATGTTGGATGAATCTGCTTTTGTAATGGTATTTTTTTGTTTGCTCACAAATGCCAATTCTTACTGGGTTACGAAATGAATCGCAAATTAAAGGATTTACTACTACACAGTACTATATACTGAAATGTACTTAATAATTATTTCTAACTATTCAATATTATATTATTTGCTGTCTAATGTTATATAAAAGATAACATGGATATGGCATTATAAAAGATTGTCAATTCCAACACGTAAGCTTGTTGTTATTCTTTGGACACGTGATTTAAGTGGACACATCGTTTATGTGTGGTATAACTGCCATTTACTCTTTTAAAGAAATTGTCTAAATTATGGATGTTATATGATAGCCTTATATATCTTTTAGTAGTGTGTTATCTTAGTCAATGGTTCATATCTATCTATAGGTTTCTTCATTTTCACATCATTACATACATGTATTTTCATATAAGCCTGTGTGACAGATTCATAACCATTATGTTTAGTGCTAAATGTTAGCAAACTTTTCCAAAACTCTTACAAATGATAATATTGATAAAACAATTGATTTTGAAAGAAGGGTTTGTCAATATCTTTAGAATTGGAGACTACCGCGGTTTAAATTAGCAAATTTTGTAAATATTTAAGCATGCAACTTGTTGCATATATATTCAAATAAGTACGTCTTATGAATTATAACTAGCCATTTTATTTGATTACACTTAATTTGCTTGCACAATGTTAGAAGATTAATTCATCATCTTATGGTAAAAACATTCATGCATGTAAGGCAATGTTTATCTATGGGTGTTGTATTAGAGTTTCTAGGTTACTGCTATGTCTTACATGCATGTGTGATGGATCTGCATGTGTGCGTGTTTATATCTTTAAGTGTGCAAGTATAAGAAAGTTCAAGTCAAATAAACATAGTTATATATATATAATCACTATCACCAACTTCTTCTACTATCCAACAGGACCAACATGCATACTCCCCCTCATCCAAGACGGAATCAACAGAATACTTCCATTATTCTCACCATCTTTTGTAAACTAGTCCATATAAGCAACTGATTCACCCGCCATTGTAAAAAAATTGACAAATTATACAGCCAGTTAGTTGCAACCAGTTAGTTATACAGCCATTTAAATTTTGACAAACTAGTCCATATAAGCAACTCTCACCATCTTTTGCAAACTTATAATGATAGTTAAACACTCAAAATTATGGCCAACTGAAATCATAAAAAAGTATTTAGTTACGATGAATAACTGCATATGAGTATTTACGTACAGTGAAACAAAATATGAGTGCATATTAATATCACTATTGTAATTAGTTACAGTGTATAACCGAATTAGTTACAGACGGTGCATATTAACATCACTTATATTTAGTTACAGACTTAGTATATACTAATTAATTCATTTGTGCATATTATTATTACAAACAGTGCAGGTCTGAAACTTGGAGACTAGGTGAATGGGTTAGGTCGTTGGAGAGTGGAGACTAAAGTATTTGTAACATACGCGAATTTTCGTTGCCGAAAAACCGAATAGTTAGGGTTTTAAGAAAAAGAAAAAGAAGAAAAAGACAGGAAAAGATAGAGAATAGAGAGGAAAGAACATAGAAGATAGGACGGAACAAAAAGAAACAACAGAACAATATCAGAATCTCACAATCGCAGCGGAACAACATATAATAATAAATGAATAATCTTTAAACAAAGAACTACATCAGTTATTACATTTTATACATTACATTACATCATCAGAGTGAACAACAACAAATAGTGCAGCGGAAAAAGAAATACTATATACTAGTAATACGCCATGCCATCCAGCTTGCCTCCAGCAACTCCTGAATTCCAGAATATCCTGATAAACCTTAACTCTTGACTGCCCGTGTGAAAATTGGTGGGCACCCAGAGTTTAGGAAGGAAAACAATAAACTCCGAGTCAGTCATGTGACTGGTGTGAGAACTCAAAATAGTTTATTTATCTTTAAAATCAAAATAGAGGAATATTTTTAAAGTCAATTCGCAATGCTTTTAAAAATGAGACTACCATAAGGCCTCCCGCACACACACACATGCAAACGCAGAATCGGAGGAGATTTTTCCTTATGATAGTCAAAGATGCTTGATACGCATTTAAAAGAACATTTGATATTATTACTAGTGCATAGTGTAGGAAAAATCATTTCGAAAATAAAGATATAAATCTTAGCCAGCATAGACATTTCGAACTATGCCTACTATAGCTACCATCTAAACAGTGGTGACCACATGGCAGGTTCTACAACTAAAACCACACAGGGTTTCGTATTGGGAATTGGATTTCCAACAAATGGTCAGACCAAGGAACTTCCCATTGCCACATGAGAACGCCTCTGGAAGGACGTCCCCGAGAACTAAACCGGATCTCTGCCAACACAAGGCCGGGTTACCCCTAACTGGGTAACAACTGACACGAGTATGACATCCCCCGGTCCTTTGGGACCTTTAACCGAGCGCTCGTCACCAACATCACACAATCATAAATAAAGTGTTTCAACATGAGTAAGTATCTGGGCTCCATACCTGATACCACCCTTTTCCAGAAGGAAATGCACATACCCTAAAGGGAGCTACCCCTCATAACCTTGCCGCATCTTTCCTGTTTTGACCATTCCGGGGTGTGAGGCTCGACGAAGTCACGTCCACAAAAACACGCTTTATACAAAAGCTGTGCTTTGGGTCAACAAATGATCATAGAAATGATCACAAAGATAAACGATCAAACAAATGATCCTATCACAAATGATCAACACAGTGATCATTTCACAACAACACTCAGCATGTCACATTACCAAATTGGGAATATATTGCCGAAAACCTTCAACTACATAACCTCTGAGCTTGTACGTTTCAGAGAAGGGTGTTAAGCTAAGAGAATAAATTCTCCGCCACCAACATAAATATATTTGAAAGAAGTCAGCTTTATATCTCAATTTGTAACGTCAGACATACAATCCATACAAGTCTGTTCCGGGTTCGAACAGAACCGAAGGCACTTACAAAGAAGTCCTTGCAATCCGGATATTCACTAATCACGACCGGACTTTCCATCACATATGGAGTCTCTATACCGGGGACCATTCGATGCAAAGACATTCGACGAGTTGTCCTTTCGCTTTCAAAAATATCCGGTCTTCAACACCGGTCATCAATGCTATCCATTACGTCGTATCACTATTCGGAATGGGTAATCCGAATAACGAGCGCAATAATTTAAAAATAAGTGTAGCATTCAAATTCAGCAAATCCCAACAAATCCCTTTCAAAGGTAAATATTGATAGTCGGTTATTGAACTATCAATGGATATGCACAACATCACCAGATTCCAAATAATTTTCCAAATTATTTATTTCCCAAAAATATCTTTACAAGATAAATAATTTCAATATTTCAAAAATAAATCAATATTTATTTTTAAACAAATTCCACTTCCTCTTATAAATTCCATAGTGAATTTATATTTCACAATATCTATGAATATATGATTTCAATTATTCATTTTTCAATTTATCTTCAAAAAGATAAATTCTCAAAACGTTTCATTTTGCATTGGAAAAACATTTCCATACTTATTTAATAAGTAATTCACAAATCCATTTATTCCAACACTTGGAAAATATTCAATATACTCACATCGAAATTAAGTATATAGTTCATTCTTTAAGGAAATCATTCTCTTAACCATATTTATTTGGGCCAAAACGAATGTTGCATAAAACATCGTTACAACGTCCCAAAATCACTAGTATAGGGATTCGAATTTAAGATAGATATATAAATCCCAATACTAAACAAAACATTTCCTTTCGGAAATCATTTACTATAACAACAGAGTTATAGTCCACCATTTCCTTCTATTTCTCGAAAACGTCTATTTCAACAATGAATGTTGAAATCTATGGTTTCGAATGTCAACATATTTTAAAACATCGTTAGATCGTTTTAATTCAATTTAAAACATCACATCCAAAACATTTTCTTTAACATATTATTCACTATTCAAAAACGTGAATATACTTGTTAACAAATTTCATCATTTCTATACATTTTACTTTAAAGGATTATTCACCGTCTAAAACGTGAATATAACTCCATGAATAAGTTATAACAATTTACTTATCAAAATAAGCCATTTGCGGATTTATAAAACAACGTTTATAAATTCCTTTATTACCCTATATTCAATTCATAACTCAATTATATACCAAAGGTTCATATTATAAGTTAAATACTTATAATTTATTCGTTTGCAAAATTGTTCCTTTGAACTTCATAATTATAAATCTTATAACTTATAAGAATCATTAATTTACCCAAACCTATTCCTTTAATAACCTTATAAATTTTATAAACCTACTGCTTATAAAATTCCATTTATAACTTCACCGTTTATAATTTTATAAATTTCATTCATTTATGAAATTCATTCACAATTCATTCTAACACTTATAAAAACTCGTTTTATAATTCAAATATTTTAATTTATAAACATCTATTTTATAAATCTTTTATATAAATCAATTTATACTTTTATTTAAAACGTCTTTAAACTCCTTTATAATTTCATCATTCTCTTTGATTTATAAAATAATCAAATTTCATAAATCCTATTTTTAAACCTTTTATAATAAATTCAAAAATCCCGATTTAAACCATTTTATAAAATCATTAACCCCATATTTTCAAAAATCAACTTTTAACTATTTTTCTCAAAAATCATAATTTCTATAACTTTACAATTATAACGTTTATTTATAATGGATCAATTCCAAAAATATTTATAAACGTATACTTTCAAAAATCACTTTAAAAATCATTTTAAAATTCCAAATTTGGCCCAATGATGCTACACACCAAATAGTCAATCACGACAAACAACGATATCATATATCGATATGATAATCCATCAAATATCAAAATATCTGAAATCAAATAAATACTGTTGAGGAATCCAGTTGGATCCCTCCAACCTGTTTTCCTGCATCCACAAACATTAGCACAATACCAATTTCGCTCCAGTACGAAATTATCGCGGTATATGGGATTTAAAATATTATCCGCTTAATAGACGGCGCAATAGGGTCTCATCCGCTATACAATGCGGGAAATCAACAACTGCAATATATACATATGCCAATATATATATATTGCTATTATATATAATACCAATTTCACTGTTTATGAAATATTCGCGGTATATGTTTTTAATAAATAACATCCGCTTACTAACGGCGCATAATGTCTATTTTAACAATCAATAGATAACAATCATCATTCAAATATTTTAAATATAACTATTTAAAATTAAAATCGAAACTGGTTCGATTGAGTGAAGTTCTCACCTTGATTTCAATTTCGTTTTAGCGATTTATTTCGAATAAAATTAAACGGACGTTTAATTTTACCCAAAATTCTCACTAACTCCAAACGACTCCAATCCAATTCCATAGCGTAGTGCTCGTCCATACGATTCCAACGCATCTGGTTTCGCGCGTTTTCGACCTCGTATGAAAAAGATATGGATTTTACAAGTTTACACGAATTTATTTAAACTAAATTTACAACTTTTAATTAATTTTCAAACCTAAACTAATCCTGGCCGTGAGATCCCATTTCTTTGAATCCAGGCCGTTACCCCCCCCCCCCCTCCCCCACATCATCTTCCTTCTTCGTTCACGCGTGCCTCCAGTAACATGCCGAACCCATTTGCATACTTAGGGTTTAATTTTTTGCTCCACCCTCAAACATCTAGAACACGATCAGATTGCGCCATTTTGAAGAGCATCTCCATATCTACTCTCGGCCACCACCCTAGCAAGCTCGGCCCCCTGTAGCACGTCAAAATTCGTGCTCAACTGGTCACGAACGCGGCTTGAATGGTGAAGATCCGTAGCTCCAAATGCGATCTTAACCGTTGAAGTTGTAGTTCTCGATGTTGTCTACAAGTTTGTAGTTGATCATTTCTTCTAATTGTTAGTGGATTGAGAAGGATTGAGGAAAGAAATTTGAATATTTTCAGCCATCAGAATATTGGAGGCGGCTGAAGCTTCATGAAACCCTAGGTTTAATTTTTGTGAAAATAATGAAGAGTTAGGGGCTTTTATAGAAAATTTGTGCGACACTATTCATCCCGGATTTTCCGAACTCCAAACGAAGCGTGCCGGTTGGCGTTCCTAAGGTTTACCCCACGTTCCGAACACAATGGAACAGGTTTCGGAAGCTAATTCAGTCATCTGTGCGAGATATGGCAACAAACGTTCAATTTAAATTAAACCGATTTAAACGATTTTCTAGGCGTTTTAGCTTGCACCGGACAAACGGTAAATCCAATTGACATGAAATTTGAACCATATAATAATATCACATTACGGATCCGATGAAACTGGTTTCGTCGAAATCCGATACTTTTTGAAAAATGACTATTTTAACTCGCTAAATTAATAATAAAACAATTTCGATGCGTTTCGAGCTGCCACGATCAAACGACAACTCTGATTGCTACGAAAATTGAAATCCGATAATAACTAACTATTACGGATCCAATGAAACTAGTTTCGTCCAATTCTGAGACTGTTCGAAAATTGGCTATTTTCACTAGTCGATTAAATATTAAAATATTCAATTTTCACAAATAAACTTTTAATTCGATTTTAAAAGTTCTATAACATCATTCTAACTTCAACATGATATAATAAAATTTTACAAATCATTTTTAATCATATTTAACCCGATTTTCAATTATTTCTGTATTTTCACATATTAAATTATCGATTTAATTATTCAATTAAATCTAATTATTCGAAATAAAATTTATTCGACTTATAATTTCACTTATTAATATTTAAAATTAATTAAATATACGAATTTTAATTAAATAAAATTCTGGGTCGTTACAGTATTGAGCTGAACACCTACTTTACAATTGCAAAATTTCAAAGTTGTATGGAGTTTAACTTTGTAGTTTGTACTGTAATTTGAATTTAAGTTATTATTGTAATGTGTAAATGTATGAACTATGGACTGAGAGTGACAAAGTGATAACTGACTTTGTAGAGCATAGTTTGCCAGTTTCTTCATTTCTTTCCTTTTCTATTGTATTTATAACTGACGGTGTAGTAATTGACATATTATATTTGTAACTGACTATGTAGTAGAGTGCAGCATAAGGATAACTATTGCCTTGTTGGAACTTGAGTTGACATATTTTTTTGGTCAGTTAACCGGTTTATTTAATCTGTTAACCGACTAATTTGGACGGTTAACCGAACCACTCAAAATAGTCGGTTAACCAGTTGAGTAAACCGGTTAACCATGGGTAATAATGAATGGTTCGGTCGGCAGGCCGTGGGAAAAATTAACTGAAACTGATTAACCGAATCGGAGCCCCTATAACGGTTAACCGAAATTTTTAACCGATTGAGTCGGTTGACCGACCGTGCCCACCCCTAGTCATTTACTTTACAATTAGAACATCCATGCAACCATTTGCAATCATCGTAGATAATAAAATCAATGCAACTATCACAACCAATGCAGTTATGGTAAGCAGGAAACGCTACTCATATGCAACCACCAAATCACCAAAGGTACTAACCCACCATGTTAGTGCACAATACCATGTCACCAAATGCATACTAACTCGTTATATTAGTAACACAATGTTCACAACAGACAAATACACACTGCATAGTAATAATAGTAATCAGGGTATATGGTATGAACAACCATGCCTGACCCTTCCTTGCATTCAAAGAGTTAGTATATAAATATAGTATATGCTAAAATACCATTGCAAGAGGAAAATATAGGTTGTATGGTACCACACATCACATCAAACACATGTCAAACATGGCATCTATTACACATCCTTGCATCTCTCACTTAAGTGCGCTGGATATATAATAACTCGTATGGCACTACCATAAACCAAGGACTCAATTTAAATCCCTTTGCATGTGTCTATATAATAGAATCCAATTATTATTTCATCCTGGTTATCTCCATGATAGAACACAGTCATAAATCCCAGTCCCAAGTCCTTATCATCAAACTTGCCTTTGTGGATCACCATCACAACTCCCATCGGTAAGTCGTCATCTTCGAAACACCCATAGACATCCATCGTAAGTCATAGAGGTATCTTGTCAAAGTTCCAAAGTCATCGCCATCGTTGTTGGCGTCATCATGTCGAAGCACTACACTTGGCTTCACTTGTTACCACACAAAATCTTAGGCCATTCTGAGTTATTTGGAGTTGTCTACTTCATTCTACATCATCCACTAGACCCACGGAATAAGTCTCGAAGAAATCCCAAAGTTTCGCCTCGCCACGACCAAAATATCCAAATTTCAAGTTTCGGTTCGGGTATGCCCTAGGCCAGGCCATATGCGAACACTGAATAAGCTTAAAGCACGACCTGAAGCGCCCAAAAACCCCAAACTAAATCTCTTGCCCGGGTGCTGATCCGAGCCATTTACCAAAATCCCCGAGCACGACCTGAAGCACCCCTCGAGTAGGAATTCCTAGTCTGCTCTGAGCCAAACCACCACCGAATCCAAGCAAGACCCAAGCCAATACCTCGACTAAGAATTCTCGTCCAGCTTTAAGCCAGACTTAAGTCAAACCCGAGCTGCTCTTAGGGCTGATCAGAATACCCCCTGAACCAAAATACTATCGAGTCTCTGAATCCAAATTTTACGTCGATTCCACCGCTATTTTCTATTCTTCGACCTATATGCCTTCTGTATGCATCGATACAACTCCTAATCCCTTCGAACCTATCCATTGAAGTTCGGTTTCACAAACCTTCAAAAACCAAGTTTTGCATGCAAAACGATGCAAATCCAAGAATGAATAGCAAAATGTGAATTTTCTTCCTCTGAGATGTAAATCTGAAGCTCTCTGATGAATCCTTGCTTATCTATGGTTTGGAGGAGATTTGGATGTGAAAAGAGAAGGGTTTGGGTGAATTTAGAGCTATTTGAGAAAAATGGTAGAAAAGTGATTTTGGGAGAGATAGCTCACCTATTTATAGGCAAAACCCCAAAGCACCCCCTAGAACACAGGACAGACCTCCCCCCTTGAACAGAACACTGCTCGAACATGACTCGATGATTGGCCACCAAGTTATCCACCCACTGTCCAGGATTCTATGATCGATTACCGAGCCATCCACCCACCGATCAGGATTTGATGATTGGCTACCATGCCAACCCCATTCTTCTCCTGAACCAAGCTTAGCTTGAACCAAACAACGCCTAACCAACTACTACCGAACATAAAATTTATAACTCTAATCTTCAAACAGCCATATCTCCTAATCAGAAGGTCCAAATCGCTATTATGATCACTCTACACAAAGGAAACCACCATATCTCTTCAATGGAAGTGGTATCAGATGGAAATTCAGCTTCTATCAAAAGTTATAGTCAATACAAGTTTTTAAGGGTAAAATCGTTTGAAAAAATACGGATCGTTACAACATACTTCTAAAAGAACTGGAATTTGAGTTTACTTGAAATTTATCGAATTAGTTTTGAAGAGTCTAGGATTGGTAACTGTTTTATTTACTAAATACCACTTCAAAACTAGTATATGAATTTATGTTTTGGAAGCGGTTGTGAAGTGGAATGTTATAGAGTTGGAGTACCTATTCTGAGGTTAAGTTCAAGGGAGTGGTCAGCGTTAACATTCCAGACTATTGCTATAGAGTTGAACTGTCTATCCTAAGGCTAAGTCCAAGGGAGAGGTCAGCGTTAATTTTGTCAGTAGACTTGTGCTAGGAATCCATGGAGTGATTCGTGTTTTATTTGAGTGATGAAGGCTTATGTGAGAGATGCCGAACATGACCTCGACATCGAAAATGGCTAAAGATAGAGTAGGCTGCATAACCTAGGGTTAACTAACCCACGACGGGGTATATTAACCCCATATCTAGAGATGCTTTCGATATGTTAGCCGACGGGAATTGATGATACGTAGTTCCACATGGTTCTACATGTTCGTGCATAGGCCAATTTGTTTACTTTATGGCATATTTTATTTATACATATACGATGCTCGGAAGGTGGTTTCGGATCCTTGTGCATAGAGATCCAATTTAGTTTACTAGAGATGTCTCATGGAAAATCCATATGCAAACATACCTTAGCGGTTTTAGTTATACTTCGATATTGTTATGTCATGAGATGCAAGCGACACCACCATTTTCTGATTTATATTCTTCACTCTAAACATTATTTGTTATATCACCTTATATAGTTATTATTGGGTGATTCTTTTGAGGGGATAACCGTTAAGGTGGCACATGCGATCTCAAAAGTACCGTTATATGTCAACTGCATATTTCTTGAATTTCTAATACCAGACTTATATCTATCTTATGGTCTTATATGTTTCTTATTTCCATGGGTGCTCTTTCGTAGTTTGAAAAAGACAAATTTTCGTTGATGCTCTTTGAAACTCCTAGACACGAGCCGAATGCTTCCATTCAACTATTGTAGTATTCTTATTTTCATTTCATTAGTACGATATATTGTATATATCAGCATTTGTGAGAATATGTTATTATAATTGTCCAGACTGATAATAATACTTAGGATTGTAACTTTGAAATGCTATGTATCTTAGAGTGATAGTTTGTACCGTCTTTTGGTATTATTTGTTATTGTTCCATTGGTAAGATTCTGATATTGTGTTCTCTTCTTCCATGTATCGTTTCTTTTTTCTTTTATTTTACCCTAACAATTTGTCTTTCTAGCATTTGAGTGCTCGACACGTGACCACCATGGATGTCTTAGTGTTGACATTTAGCGGTCGAAATGGCGAATCGTTACGCAAATCATCTGATAATGTTAAGACTGCATTATAGGAAGGATAAAATGTAGATCACTCACAGATAACCAATTCCAATCCAACATCTCACTTCCGGGGTTGTTGCTCTTCCTACCTTCGAGTATTTTCCTCAAATGCACTATTAGGTCATAGCCCCGTCTACTGGCTTCAGTTTTCTTTTTGCTTCATTGAATTTGGTTGAGGAATAAGAGATTTAAGTTGATTTTAGTGGAAGTAGTTTCTTTGAGAGGGCTGGAGGAAGAAGAAAGAAAGTGTCAAGATTAGTTTTCTAAATGGAAGGAAGTTATGTAGTTCTTCTTTTAAGTAAGGAGGGAAATAACTGCGTCCGCCAAAATTCAAATTCAAATCCATCCCGTGTAGCGCCTATTCGACTCGATGATGTTTCTGGTCATATCTCCCTATACGAGCTCCAGACGATACAAATAAATATGCTATGCAAATCAAAAACCCGAGACGGTCACAATGACGTTGGTTTCGTCGGTAAATTCCGAAGTTTTAAAAATAACCATTTTACCTCTTGTTATAATTAATTTATTTAGTTAATTCAAAACTTCCACTAATTTTCATATTTTAGTATTATTAATACTTAATTAAAAATTTACTTGAATTTTCTGGGAATTACGCAGTTGGACCAAGATTTTTTTTTAAATATACCTAATAACCGACTTCAAAATAGAGGGCTTCTAATTTTAGCATAAGAAAAGAAATATTGAAGCTTAATGTCTAACTTCGATGTTTATCAAATGAATTGGTCCTTGCATTTATAATGCAGGTATGGAATTTTAAAATGGACATGAGGAGAAATCATTACGAAAAGGCTGAAGAGGTAAATCGAGCTAGCAGAGTTGACGGATCCAAGAATCTATCGCCATTGTGCTAAAGACGAAGAAAACCAAAATTTGAGCTGGCAGTGTGAAGTAATGGTGAGCGTTCGGTTAGTTTGATTCGGTCGGTTAAAAGGTAAGATATGTCAAACCGAATTGAAATAGAAAACATAAAAACCGAATCGAACCGAATTAGTTTCGGTTAATTCGATCGGTAACTGATTTAACCAAACTAAAAATGTATGTTAGTATTCAAATGATTGATTTACTCAAACGAAAACATAAATTCATGTTTAAAGATATTTTATCGAGTATTTTTTACGCTTATAAGAAAAATTGACTGAATTTCAACAAATAAACTTTATTTTTTAATCATTGGACCAATTATTAAAAGTATTACAATAACATAAGTTTGAATAACGTAATAAAAGTTCGATTTATTCGATTAAAATAAAAAAATTACAAATCGAATTTAAACTGATTTAATTTCGTAATCGAATCAAATCGATTGAAATGAACCTGTTTGATTGATTAATTTGGTTCTAATCGAATATTACTGGGCCAAGCGTGCAATGAAGTGAATTGAACTATGTATACGTATGTCAATTGGAGTAGGGTATGCTACTGAATAGAAGCAGAGAACGGAAGAAAGATTCACTTGATGCACGTTAAGCAAGGACCCACCACTAAGAAAGGCATCATATATCATATCTCATCCACATAATAATGTATTTAAACACTATTATCGTTGCAACACCCACAAAATAAACAATTTAAACTCGTCTCCTCAACTCAACCAAATCATTCATTCAATTTCCCTACTAAATGGACAATCAAAACCAAATATACAGGCCCTTGGCGGGTCCAACATCAAACCTAACCCGCTACGGGTCCGCGCCCACTTCCCTACTCAACAGTCTCGTTGACTCCATTAACGGGTCGGGACCCTCCGAACCCGCTACCACCACCCTACCCATGTCGCGATTCTTCAGCGGCGGCAGTAGCAGCGATAATAACCATCATATGAGTTATTCGGATACCTTCTCGACTTCAAGTACCAGTGCCACTAATCAAGTGGGCCCTGCTTATCAGGTCGGTGAAGATAGCAAGAAAGCGCACGGCGGCGGATGCGTAGGAGGAGGCGGCGGAGGCGGCGGGGGGTTGCTTAGACATAGTAGCTCTCCGGCTGGCTTTTTTTCTAATCTATTGGTTGACAATAACGGTAACTTTTTCTTTACTTCCTCTTTTCTTATACTGCTCTTGGGGAAAACTGTCTTTTTTGTACTGAATTAAATTTCGATAGAAGCAAGCATTTTTTTTTATACGCTCCTGTTCAGTCGGTGTTCGAAATTGGTATATATAAGAAAGTGTGAATGAATAAAACACAAGCGTTATCTCAAAACGTATGAGTAAAATAATGTTTTCGCCGTTGGACAGTAATAGAATGTTTTCGCTGCCTAATTTGAAACATCAACTTACTGTTTCAATGAAAAATAGCGCTACCTACCCGTTTAATTTTGAAGCATTTTTACGTCAATTCCATTTCCATTTTAAGCTGATTTGTACATCTCCTGAAATAAAAAAGAATGCCTTCTTACTTTATTTACCAAATAAAAATTTATAAAAAAAAACAGTAACATTCAACTTCAAAATTTGACTTTACAGTTCGTTTTTAAAAGCAGACATTAACATCCGTTTTACTTTGATTGATTTCTCGATGAAAAATGGCATGAAACATAATTGATATTAAATTACTTAAAATTCCATGAGTTTTTATCCGGTTATGGTTTTCGACCAGACCAAAATGGAATATTGGCATATTTAAAACTAAACTTATAAAAAGGAAAATAAAATAGGACATTAAAGAATAAATAAAGTAGCAAACATGTAGAAAACAATTAGGTCTTCAGATTTACAACTTTTTATTACTATTTTAAGGTAATAAAATTCTCTTATCCATTACTTTAATAGGGAGCTTAGGAGCACTCGTTTTCTTTTTCTTTCTTTTTTTTTTCTTTCTTTTTTTGTGATTGTGATTGTGATTCTGATTGCCGAAAGTTCTCGTTATCTATTTCTAAGTTACCTAGAAAACTTCTGTACCCCTTAACATTGCATAAGCAAGCAGCTGTATTATCATTTACTAAACAAAAATAATTATTATTGGTCAATAGAGGAAGTAAACGTTATGTTCAACTTCAATACAGCACTTTATAGTTATTATTTTAAGGAGTTGCTGTCTACACTAAATAGCTACCTTCTATTTTAATGCTAAAATAGTTCATACTAGTTCACATGTATAGACGCTGATTTATGGATTCTGAATGGTGAAAATATTGGAAATAAAAATGGGGGTTTGACAGAGATGGTCCACTGAATTGGGTAAGTGTGCAGATGAGCTGTCTATGGTTATGTTTTGGAGTTCATGTGCATCAATCTCTTATTTGTCTAAATTCATTGGATCGTTCTAGTGCCCACTATTTATAAATAACAATGATGTATGAAAGAATTTATTATTGATGGAATTAATTATATGGATGGGTATCTTGCTTTGTGTCTTGTCTTCCTAGTGTTGTGTTTTGCTGATCGAGATAGGTTAACCTGAACCTGGTCTTCTCATGGCATCATGGTTGTTTATTCCACAGATTTTTATTTTTAATCCTTCCTATCTTCCGCTGTTTTATAGATCCACGGGTCCACAATTAACCTTTGAGTTTGGAGCGTTATGAATCTAAAAATGAAATAGCCTTCCTTGTGTGTGAATTAACGGTCTAAACTCAAAACTCTGAAGAAAAAAAATACAAAATCAACCACTTTGAACCACGCGGTTCTTCAAATTTGAGAAGAAAAAAAACTATTGTTTCTTTTTTCGTTTTTGGACTTGAGCGGTTTCACAAGTAATTTCGTAATAGTGTATCAAATTATTGGATTACATTACCGTTTGAATGAAATAATAAACTATTAATGTATATTTTATGAATCTTTATTGAATTGAATCTTTTTGATCTTAATAAATTAAAAAATTTATGTATTTGCACTAAAAAAATTATCATAGAATTTTTTTAATTAATATTCATTATCAAATGTTCAATATAATTGTTTTTAAAAGTTAATATATTAACTATAATTAGTTAAATTTTTACATTAATTAAAATAATTTTACATTTAAATCAAAAAATGATCAACGCGGTTCCACTGGTCTGATTGGTTGAACCACTAGAACCTTTGACCTTGCACCAACACGGTTCCACTCACAATTCGGTTCGGTCTTCAAAATTATGCTATTTTCTAGTATTGAAAATTAATCTTCATATCACAACACAATTATAATTAGTCTTAATCCAAATCAAAACTTCATCACATTCAACAAAGACATCTTTGTGGGCATTTGTTATCTGAACACACACCTCAAGCTCATTTACAAACTCATATAGTACCACAATGATTTCCATTCAATCTTTATGCACTTTCATTTTATTACACCCTTCACCTGAAAATATACCGTACATGAGTTGGTAGAAACAACAAAATACATAGCACAAGCAGAGCTGATAAACAAATACTTGTTATGGGAATTCTAAACTCGACACCATTGAAATTCGAACCCCAAACGTAGCGGAAAATGAGATCAATGTAAGAGGTGCAAAATCAACCGATCTATAACTCGAATCAAATCTCAACCAATCCAAACAACAATCACAATCACCGAACAAGCAATAAAATAAAGCAATAACGAAAAATTAAATCATACACGCTTTATAGTGGTTTCACTAACGTCTTGTTAGTGTACATCCACTTTGATAAGAGTTTTTATTAATACCAATAAGAAGAGTACAAGATGTTAAATACAATGATTACTATTAAATAGAATATATTTGTAAAGAAAAGAGTTGAAGAAAACTAAATTTAGGTAAATCCTGTTATAATGGAGGATAAAACCCTTATATCTTGGATCGTCATATTTTTGAATTTTGAAAATAGCTTATATCGTGAAAATCCCTCCTTGGTAAATATTTGATTTGCCCCCTTGAAGCCCTCACAAGCAAATACACAAATTCTAGGCCGGAAGTCAAAATTGCAACGCGTCAGACGTCTTGCAAAACCCATCAGACATCTGGCGCTATTCTCGAGATGCAGAATTCTCGTTGCCAGACATCTGACACAACTTTCAGGTTATAGTAAACCTGCTGTCAGATGTCTGGTTCCTGTCAAACATTTGACTTCTTATGCTTCACCCAGCTTCAAATCGCGATAACTCGAGCATCCATGCTCTGATTTGCATGTCGTTTTCACCATACCAAACTATTCTCGACCTCTTCAATTCTTTATATAGTGCCGCCAAAATTCAATACGTCAAGAAACGCTATTCTGGACCTCGACACTATATCCATCTCTACCATCAAGAAACGCTAGTGCCAAACTATCACCAACTCTATCTTCTACCATACAAACTTGAATATTTTTCCAATGAGCTTCGCCAAACTCACCGCCTATTACACTCCATCAACGAGCTCCGACAAAGCCACCGTCCGCTATCAAAGTGTTGAAAGTAACCAAATCGAAAACCATCTTACCAAACGATTAGAGTACTTAGAAGTGCAAACAAGTATTTACCACAAGAAGATAGAAACACAATCTATCACTGATACTCTTCATCATCCATAACCAAGCTCCTCCCTCAACCTAGCAATCCCGTGACACGTTGCACTTCAACAATCGAATCAAGTTCGAGCAATGCTCGAACTTTCGAACCGGCAATGCCTTAGTGAACATATTCATTGCGTTATCCTTTATGTGTACTTCCCGAAGATATACTTGCTTACCTTCATCCATGGCTACTAATAATGACTCTCTCACTTCAATATGCTTAGTGCGCAAGTTAAACGTCAAATTCTCCGCCAAGTGAATAGCACTTTGGCTATTACACTGAACATCGATACTATCATGCTCGAATCTCAAGTCACGTAACAATGCCTCAAATAAAGTGCCCCTTTGTCATCTCCACCGCAACTATCAACTCCGCATCCGCAGTGGATAAAGCAACTACATTTTGCAATTTCGATTTTCAACTTATGGTCGTACCACCAAGTGTGAAGACATGTCTGGAAGTTGAACTTCTTCGATCCCTATCACCAGCATAGTCTGAATCACAATAACCAATCAAATCGCAATTCATCCTCTCACCACCGCCAAAAACAAAACCATGAGATGATGTACCCTCTATGGTATCTCAATATAAACTTCACAGTTTCTCAATGCGATTTCCACGGATTAGCCATATACCGATTAATCATTCTAACGACATTTGCAATATCGGATCTTGTACTCACCATAGCATACATGAAACTTCCAACCACACCAGCATATGACACATTTTCCATATAAGCCTTGTCTTTCTTCAAGATAGTTGATCGATTAATCGAAAGCTTCACATCAAAGGTAAATGTGTATTTGACTTTTTTCATTGTTCATGCTAAACCGGAAAAATACTTTCTCTATATACTCTTTTGAGTCGATTTTAACTCAAACCGCTTTCGATTCCTTTCTGTTTCCACGTCCAATTCCCCCTTTGCTTCTTTAAGATCTTTCATTTCAAATTCCGATTTTAAATTCAATTTTAACTTGTTGATTTCATTTTATATCTTTTGAAGCAGTGAGCATGACTTCCACATACAATAGTAAATATAGCCAACAATCATTTTTCAACTTCATGAAAATAGACACAAGCATTCTTGATGCTTCTATCAAAACCATTTTTAAGCATAAAATGATCAAATCTCTTGTATCATTGCCTAGGTAATTGCTTTAAATCATATAGTGATTTCTTTAACTTGCAAACTTAATTTGACTTGCCATCTAAAAAAAACCTTCCGGTTACTCCATATAGATGTCTTCGTTCAAGTCACCATGCAAGAAGACGGTTTTCACACCAAGTTGCTTCAATTAAAAGTCGTGAATAACAACTGTAGCAAGTAATATTCAGATTGAAGTATGTCTCACAACCGGTGCGAAAATCTCATCATACTCATTTTTCTTTCTTTGTGCAAACCCCTTAGCCACTAATCTAGCTTTGTATCTTCTATTGTCCTTCATCTTGTATATCCAGCTGCATCCAGTATCACGATTTCGTAGGAAGTGGAACCAAATCTCATGTTCGATTCTTCAACAACGATTGCATCTTTTCGCTCATGGCACAAATCCACTTCGAGCTATCACTCAAATTCATCATTTCATCAGGGTCCATCGCCTCGTCTTGGACTACATGTAGAGCATAGTCCACATTGTCACAAAAGTTAAGATAGTTTCAACCATCATATCTATCTGTGGCCTTATAGTACGATGACCAACCGAGTTGCAATACTATTACCTAAACTCCTTTTAGCTCCACCTTGAACCGAATCATCTCTAGAATCTTGTACATCACCAACACTACTAGGGGAACCATGTGAACTATGTGATGTAACATCAACCGCTTCCTCACAAACATATTTAACCGCTCTACTCCTGGGACGGAAGGTGGGAACAATTTTCTTCTTCTTTGATTCACCATAAATCAAATCTGGAATATTCAATGAGCTCTCATTCTCCTTGAACAAAGCTGACTCGTCAAAAATAATACGACGAGAATTCACAGCCTTCTTCGTTTTCGGAGTACAAATCCGTTATTCTTTCACTTCGTCTGTATAACCAAGCAAAATCCTTTTGAAAGCTCTAGGCCCAAGCTTATCATTTACTGGATCATGCATAAACCGGACTACCAAACACACGAACATAACTCAAGTCAAAGCTCTTTCCTTTCCACACTTCCTTTGGAATTTTTTTACGAATAAGTGAGCATGGAATTCGATTCATACTATGCACCGCGGTTGACAAAGCTTCGGTCCAAAATCCTTTAGACAAACCCTATGTCAATCTCAAGCATCGAGCTTTCTCTAGTAGAGTACGATTTATCCTCTCCTTAACTCCATGCAATTGAGGATCTCCTAGTGTAGTAAAACGCCTTTGAATGCCTTGATGCTTGCAAAACTCTAAGAATTCTCTGAAAATATAATATCCACTATTATCGGACCTTAGAACCTTCAAAGACTTATCACCCTCATTCTCAACAAGAGCCTTACAAACTTTGAACTTTGCAAATGCCTTCGATTTGGCCTTTATTACATGCACCTATACCTTCTGAGAAAAATCATTAATGAAAGAAGTATAATGCATCGATCCACTCAAACAAGCTATCGATGTCGGTCCCCAAACATCTGTGTGCACATACTCAAGAATCTCTTTCGAATCATGTTTTCTTTACCGAATGATACTTTTGTTTGCTCTCATTACACATTCCTCGCAAAATTTAAGCTTGTTGAAACTCTCTCCATCGATCATCTCCATCTTCCAAGAATATCCAAACCTTTCGCGAAGACATGACTTGATCTTAAATGCTACAACCTAATCGCATCCCAGCCACGAGAACTATCAACACCCACACAAGTTTCACCATCACTAGTCGCACCTTAAAGCAAATAAACACCATTAGTCCTAGCATTCTTCATCATCACAAGTGCATCCTTCTAAACCCGCAAGCTATCGCATTCAACGGTGACCTTATGACCTAAAGAATCCAGTTGTCCCAAGGAAATAAAAGATTTCTGAAGTTCTGAAACACAGCGTGTACATTAGTGAGAGTACAAATCACTCTGTCAAACATCTGAATTTGCATGGAAGCAATGCCCTTCGACATACAAATAGTACCATTACCCATAATAATTAAACTTCTTTGTTGTCATAAGAAGAAAAACAATTCTTATTCGGCGTCATATGATAAGATGCTCCCGAATCGAACGCACGTTCGCTATACGAAACATCTGATGCCACTGCCGTCAAAACATCTGCCTCCCTCACCGATTCACTCTCCACCGCAACGGATGAAGATGCTACTTCCCTCTTTGTCTTCTTCTTGTCTGGACACTCATTCTTCCAATGACCCAGTTTCTTACAGATAAAGCATTTGCTATTTCTTTCTTTTGACTTTCCTCTCCAACCGGGCTTTCTTGATTTAGAACGCTTCTGATTCCCTTTCTTCTCGTATCTTTCCTTCTCTAAAAATAAACGTGACCATCACTAGCACAACTACTTCCATCACTCAACTCCTTTATTTGATCCCGCAACTCCTCGTTAAGAAGACCCAGTTTGACATCATCAAGAGTCAAAATATTTCGACTATAAATCAAACTATTTGAGAAACCTGTATGATGGTCCGACAATAAACACAACAATATAATCGCATTTTTTCCCTCAATCTTGAGACCTACCGTATTTATCTTCATTAGAAAATCATCAAAAACATTTAAGTGCACTTTTAACGAAGTACCTCATTCATCTTGTAGGTGAAGAACGTTCGCAATAAGATCAAACGATTAGTTAATGACTTCATATACAACTCCTCCAACTTGTCTCAAGTACCTTTAGCGGTAGTCTCACCACTAATTTCAGAGGTCGCGTTCTCTCCCATAACAAGTTGGAGTGTAGTGATTGCTCGATTTTCCATTTCCTCTCTCTACATCCGAGATGTCTACGGGCAAAAAATGTGTATCAAACACTATCCGATGCATACGATTCTTCTAAGAACCGCTTTCATCTTCCACTGTCACTTTTCAGAATCATTATCGTCATTCCACTAGTTTATAACCAATGTGATCTCGAAGCCGCATACGATCCACGTACATATGATGCTACACTACTTGGACCAACTATTGAGGGACCATCAGAGGTATTATCCGATTCCAGCATTTTTACAACCATCTACCAACACCAATGCTCTGACACCAAATATTATGGGAATTCTAAACTTGAGACCACTTAAAATCAAACCCCAAACGCATCGGAAAACAAGATTGATGTATGAGGTGCAAAAACAACCAATCAATAACTCGAATCAAACCTTAACCAATCCAAACAACAATCACAATCACCATTCAAGTAATAAAATAAAACAATAGCGAAAAACTAAATCATACATGATTTATAGTGGCTCCACTAACGTCTTGTTAGTGCACATCCACTTTGAGGAGAGTTTTTATTAATACCAATGAGGAGAGTATAAGAGATTGATTACAATGATCAATATTCAAATAGAATATATTTATGGAGAATAGAATTGAAGAAAATTAGATTTAGATTAAACCTATTTTCATAGAGGATAAAACCCTTAATCTCTTGGATCATCACATATTTGAATTTTGAAAATAGCTTATATAGTGGTCAATACTTCCTTGGCAAATACACGATTTGCCCCTTTAAACCCTCACATGCAAATACACAAATTCTGGGTCGGAAAGTCAAAACCGTCGTACGTCATACGTCTGGCAAAACCTCTCAGACGTCTGGCACTATTCTTGTGATGTAAAATTCCTATTGCTAGACGTTTAGCACAACTTTCAGGTTATAGTAAATCCGCTGTCAAACATCTGGGGATTCCTACCAGACCTCTGACTTCATGTGCTTCATCCAGCTTCAAATCACAATAACTTGAGCATCCGTGCTCCGATTTGCATGTCGTTTTCAACGTTACCAAGCTATTCTCGACCTCTTCAATTCTCCATATAGTGTCGTCAAAATTCGACGATGCTATGTTCATCAACCAGAGTACATAAAGTCATACGGATCGAAAAACACCACCAGAGTACATAACTTCAAAATATATGGGAATTTAGAGGAAAATGCATAAGCACAATGATAATAAACAAAATACAAGTAGAGATGCTTCTTGTTTTGGCTCCATGGCTCGCCAATCACTAGTCGCTGAAGTATTGGTCCTATGTCAAATCATATTGTACTTTATATACCCGTAGAGACTATCCAGATTCCATCACAAATGAACAGACAAGTCATGAAGTATGCCATGTTGTGGGGTACTCTTAATCATGGGTCATCATATCCTCTCACTTTGGAATAAGGTCATGATTGCATGATGCACGCTAATGGGAGAAAATATGCACTTTCTGTTAATCGATCAACACAACCAAAATGGCTTGTTGTCTCTCCATGCATGAGGCAATCCGGCCGTGACAGCCATTGACGTTGACTTCCACGTTCACTTTGGAATCTGCAATGGCCATAATAATTCAAACGGCCTTTAATTGCTAGCCTTAACTTCCAACAGCTCATACACCAACCAACATAAGGACGAAAATCTTTTTTTGTGTATTCCCATCAAAAGTTACGACCTAACTCGTTAAACATCTTTGTTCCACCGAGGTAATTGTGATACAAGTGCAATGAAACTCATCCATCACCACTTGCCTTAACGATTCAACATTGTTCATTCATAATTGCCCTTTTGAACATGGTAATCCTCTCTCATCTATTAAAGAAAGACTTTGTCTCCTTGCTCAACTCCCATGGCGTGACATCCGTTTGCTTACGATTAAAGGATTTTGTTTATGTCGGTGTCTAATTCGCTTAAGGAATGCTATTTGTACAACCATAAACACGAGATAGTTTTGGCCTATCTTATGATATAATGCTACATAGCAAAAATCTCTAAATCTTTCCACTTCTTGACCATAAGAGGTTGTATTTGCGACTTTATGCGTTTACTTCAACATTTTCTTTATCATGCTTATATGAAATGCCGAAATCACATGACAACAAAAATCCAACTATCGCTGATGTTTCATATTTGGTTCATTTTGGAGGAAATGATACTTGAAATGTTTTAATAAACCAAAATTTAATGATAAGTTTAAAAAGAAAATTGTGAAAAATTATATGTCCATTCAAGTAAAGAGTCATATCTATTAAATAAAAGTTATGTCTATGGAATTGAAGAGTCGTGTATGGTCAATGAAGAGTCATGCCCATTGAAACGAAAATGTGTCTATATAAAGAGTTGTGTCTATTTGTAAGAGTATGAAGTCTAATATACATATATGATCATTTTGTTGTGTTATATGAAAGTTGAATTAAAAAGTAGTAAAGAAATGAAAGTCATTTCTCTACCTCTCCTCTAAAAATTATATATATCTTCGCTCTTAACAAACTGATATCGGAGCAAGGTTTGGTAAATAAATAAAATGCCAAATCAACTCATTTCCCTTGTGCTTCGGTTCAATGGTGAGAAGTTTGATTATTGGAGCGATCTTTTGAAGTTGTCTTGAATCTCAAGACTTATGGAGTGTGGTTGAAGAAGGTGTAGGTGCCCAAAAGACGAATCTTAATTTATCATCATCCAAAGGGATCTCTTAAAGAACAAGAAACATAAAGATATAAAAGTACTCTTCCAAATTTATAAGAGAGAAGTATGTAGTAGATATACTACACCATTAATCAACACTATCCTAGTGTTGATTAATGGTGTAGTATATCTACTACATACTTCTCTCTCGGAAATTTCTGTTTATGAGAGAATTTCAAAAGTCGTAAGTGCTTAGGATCCATGGAAAATATTGGAGACGACATATTCCGGGCAAGATCGAGTAAAGAAGGTTTGTTTACAATTGTTGCGGGTAGAATTTGAAAAGCTGGAGATGAAAGACGGTGAAAAAGAGTATTGTACTTGTATCACTTCTGTTGTAAGTCAAATGGAATCAAATGGAGAAGTCGTGGAGGCTCGGAGAGTCGCTAAAAAAAATTCTACGAAGCTTGCCAATTAAATTTGACGATATGGTGGTTTCTATTGAAGAATCAAATGTTTTTCATCAATGCCCCTAGAAGGTTTGCATGGAAGATTAGAAGTTCATGGGATTAGAATTCTATAAAGAAGCACTCAAACGAATTCTTCACATGACCCAGCTTTAAAATTCCAATTTACATTCACGAAAGGTCGTGTTTCATATCGTGGACGTGGCAAAGGTCGCAGTGGAAGTGGAGAAATACAGTTCTCAGATCAACATACTCAAAATAAAAGAAATAAGAAATCCAAAAGTGAGGAGAAACAATCATTCCATAATTTCCAAAGAGGTAGAGGACGAGGGACATACAAAGGCACAAAACCTTACTTTGAATGTAATTATTGTCATAAGCCTGGACATAAGGAAAATAATTGTTGGAAAAACATCCTAAAAAGAAACTCATAGCTGGTTTTATGCATGAAAATAAAGGTAAAAAATAAAAACTTTGTTGATTGCATCTAATGGAAATGTTGAAAATATATGGTATTTGAATAGTGGAGCAAGCAAACATATGACTGGGGAAAAAACCTGTTTCAACTTTCATGAAAGCTAATCATGGTCAGGTTACCATTGAAGATGTCAAGTCTTGTTGGAGAAATCGCTTTCAAAATAAAGACAAGCAAAGTTGAGAAAATGTCAGAGGTACTTTACGTACCAGAATTATGATGTAATTTTCTCAACGTTGGTCACTTACTAAAGAAAGAATTTGATTTTCGATTCGTTAGAGCTATGTGAACTATAAAAAAACAATCGACATGTTGCAATGATTGTTTTGGGATCAAACAACCCTATCCTTATCAAGTTTGATGTTATCGGTGGTACGTGTTATCTTGCTACTTCTAATAAAGATATTTTCAACTTATCGCATGATAGGTTTTGCCATCTAAATTTTCGAAGTTTGAAGGAACTGTCAGTCAGAGGCATTGTTCAAGGATTGCTTACAATCAATTGATCAATGAAATATGCGAGGAATGCAAGTTAGAAAAACAACATCGTCAATCATTCCCAGCTAAATCTAAGTGGCATTCACAATCACCTCTGAAGCTTGTTCGTACTGATTTTATAGACTTATGCAAGTACCGTCGTTTAGAGACAATGGGTATTTTTCATTGTTTGTTTATGATTACACAAGGAAAACTTGGGTTTATTGTGTCAAGGAAAATCAGAAGCTCTCTCTTATTTTAAAAAATTCAAGTTTCAAGTTGAAAAATCTTTTGATTTTCATAAAGAATTTGAAAAGCGATTGTGGAGGAGAATTTATGTCATTTCTATTTAAAGATTTTTGTCAAGAACATGGAATTCATCATGATTTAACAGCTCAGTACTCACTGGAACAAAATGGCGTCCTAGAGCATAATAATCAGACAATAATGAATATGATGAGATGCGTGTTAAAAAGGAAAATTCTACCAACGGTTGAATTTGGATGACTCTACTCCAAATGAAATTTGGTATGGTAAAAATTCAAAATGTTAGTCACTTAAAAAAATTTGGTTGTCTTGCAATTCTCACATTTCATATGCTTTAAGATCGAAACTCGATGATAAATCTGAGAAATGCATTTTTATTGGCTACAACCAAAGAACAGCTTTATAACCCAAGATCACAGAAAATTGTGACTTGCATGGATGTATGTTTTGATGAAAATGACTGCTATGATTATTCAAATTCTTCGGAATTGTCAGGATGGCAAAATCTTAATCTCGAAGAAGAACTTTTGGAGCATGACACCGATGATGGTATTGAACCATTGCAACCTGATAATGACGATTGTGTTGAACATCAGCATAATTAGCTATCAACGCCAGGAAGAAGAAAGAAAACTTCGAGAGAGATTTATGATGCAGCTGAAGAAATGGCTACAACATATCATGTATACTTTGCATTCTTTGCAGAAGAAGATCCAGTCACCTATGATAAAGCATCGAAAGATGAAAAATGAGTTCATGTAATGAAAGAAAAAATCAAGTCTATTGAAAAGAATGATGCATCGGAGCTTACTACGTTACCTTCACACAAATCTACCATTGGTGCAAAGTGAGTATTAAAGACAAAAACCAATCTAGATGACTGCATCAATAAGCACAAAGCACGATTTGTTGCAAAAGAATACAAGCAAAAGGAAGGTGAAAATTTTAATGAGGTATTTTCTCCTATTTCTAAACTTGATATGGTTCGATTAGTGATTTCTCTTACTATTCAAAATGGTTAGAACTATTTCAAATGGATGTAAAATCTGCTTTCTTGAATGGTTTTCTTCAAGATGAAATTAACATTGAGCAACATCTCGGATTCGTAAAAAAAGACGAAGAAGGAAAAGTATGTATGTTACGGAAAACATTATACGGGTTAAAGCAATCGCCCCTGCATGGTATGATCGAATCAACAATTATTTTTTTAAGATACGACTTTGAAAAACGTCCTTTTGGGTTTTGAGCACGGTCTTTACATCAAAAAAAATTCCAAAGGAGTTTCCATGATTATGAGTTTATATGTTGATGATTTTATCTTTACCGGAGATGATATGGAGATGTTATCAAATTTCAAAAAAACCAATGATGAATGAATTTTGGATGACTGATCTGAGAGAATTGCACCATTTTCTAGACATAAATGTTCAAAATCGAAAGAAGACATTTTCATCTCGCATGAGAAATATGTAACACAATTGTTGGAGAAGTTCAAGATGTAAAATGCAAATTCTGTTGCAACTCCATTTGTTGTGGGTTTAAAACTGAGCAAGAAGAGTGAGAAAAGCTTGTGGATCCAACTTTGTTTTGAAGTCTTGTTGAAAACTTGATGCCTCAGTAATACGAGATCCGACATTACGTACGCTGTAAGTTTGATTGGCAGATTTATGGAGAAACCTTTTTTCAAACCATTGATAAGCTGCAAAAAGAATATTACGATACATCATAGGAACCATTGATTATGGTATTTTGTATGAAGCTCGTATGCTTGTGAAGCTTGTTAAGTATACCGACGGTGATCTAGGTAGAAGCATCAATGACTCACGAAGTACTTCCAGTTATGCTTTTAGCCTTAGAAGTGGAATAATATCTTGATGTTCAAAGAAGCAACGGCTGTGGCGCTTTCTACCATTGAAGTAGAATACATCACATCATCTTTGGCTGGATGTCAAACTTTATAGCTAGGAGGAATTATGTAGAACTTGAATTGCAAACAAAATGATCCTACGATCATATATTGTGACAACAGTTCTACCATTTCTGTCTCAAAAGATCTTGTTTTGCATGGAAGAACGAAGCATATTCGTTTGCAATTTCATTTTCTAAGAGAGATTGTTAGCGGAGGAGAGATCAATCTTGAATATTGTTGAAGTGAAGAACAAATTGCCAATATTTTCACAAAGCCCCTTGAAGGATCTATGCTTTCAAGGATTGTTGGTGCATTGGAAGTTCGAATGAATTGTGGTTTTTGGAAGGCAGTGTTTTGATAAACTAAAATTTAATGACAAGTGTAAAAGTGTTTTTGTGAAAAGTCTTATGTCGATTCAAGTAAAAGTTATGTCTATTGAATAAAAGTTGTATCTATTGAAGTGAAGAGCGTATCTGTTTAGTGAAGAATTGTGTTCATTGAAACAAAAATGTGTATCTAAAAAGTCGTGTCTATTTAAAGTCGGACGAATGCTAACAATAACGACCCTCGGTATTATTTAAACAATTTAAAAACTAAAGTATGTACTGACTTTTAGTAAACCGCCTTAGTCCTCACAAACTCCAATCTCATCAAACCTAATTTCATGCCTCGTCTCACCACCTACTGTGCTGCTTGACTCAATATCTCAGTATGACACTATTATTCACATGTTTTTACTTCACTTCCTTGTTAGTCATCGTTGACAATAAAAAACTAGCAGTATCGGCTGTATGGTTTTGCACTACACAACCAACTTCTTACAAAAATTACGGAATCAAAACAATGAAGTTCTTATAATTTGTGTACAAGTACAAAATGCTACATGGAACAGGCAAAATGAAAAATAAAAAGGGGAAGAAAAGCATTATAAAAAAAAATAAAACGTTACATAAACAATGAAGTTCTCATATATAATTCTAGTGACAATTATATATGTCTTAGAAAACAATTAATACAAAATGCTACAAAAAAAAAAAAAAAGTTAAACTAAAATGACATGCTATATGTAAGTAGCATTTAACATCATATATTAAAGTGCAAAAAATATGAATTGAAATTACGTGAATATGCAAAAGTAATAGACACACAATAATGTTCATGTCTAGTATAAACGGTGTATAAAAAATATATAAACTAAGAATAAAATACCACGATGCTATTTTAAAATTAGATGATGGTATACTACATAAAAATAAGCATACAATTCAAAACATGAAAATGTTATACTCAATCTCACAATTCATATAATAATGCTAGAAATAATCCACCTTCAACCTTAACCATCACTCCTCCCTACACCTCTGCTTCAACTTCAATCTCATCACCACCTCCATTTCCAACATTATCGATCCTTTCTCATCATTGATGAAAACCTTAATCGTCCTCTTTTCCAATGACGCAACCCAGTAGAGCCCACGTTCAACACCACCAGTCCCTAGGCCAGCCCTAACTGGTGCCTTCTCTTTGTCCAAATAGTTTTTGGCTGTCTGGTTAATTGTTGCCAAACTTTGACATTGAAACTAAATAATAATGTTGTCCTTGAAGTCAAAAATTGTTCAACTTGTCATTGTGCCAAGTTTCATGCTTGCATACAATGTTTTATAATTGTAGCCATAAGTCAACCTAATTGATGCAATATAATCAATGATACTGCTTACCTAAAGTTAGTGTTGTTTTGTTGCAAATCATACATTCTTCTAAAATTTTAAAGTTAGAATCTACGTAATAAACTCCATGCATAATTCGATATGTTAAATTCATTTTGTGCAGCATTTACACTGAGTAGAGGCATAGGAAATTACCCTGAACCATCAAGCAATGGCGTTCATGCAATGTCAAGCACACGAATAAATACCCAACTTAGTTTTTCAAGACAAGATCCTCTCTCTCAAATATCGGAAATCAGCATCCCTGAGATGGCAGAGGGCCTTGGAAATAGTTCTGATGAGGCTGCTGGCAATCAATCCTACATCACTAGTAATTACTCTATTGGTTCATGGGATGAAGGAAATTCTATCGCCTTTTCTGCCCCATCAAATAAAAGGAGAAGGGATGGTAGTGATGACTTCTTCAGCCACCTTGACTCTCAGGTGGGTGGCTGTGGGGTTGTGTGTGTGTGTGTGTGGAGCCGTGTGAATATAGGTATATATGTCAGTGTTTTGACTTATAATTAACTTTAAAAATTACAACTGATATATATCCAGCTTAGCTTGCCTACCACATCCCTGGAGATGGCTACCATGGATAAGTTCTTCCAGTCTCAACAAGACTCCGTCGCTTTCAAAGTTAGAGCAAAGCGTGGCTGTGCAACTCATCCTCGAAGCATTGCTGAAAGAGTTAATAATATTTCTGTTAGCTTTATTTATCTATTTTTTGCAACATTCATATATATCAAAGTTACTTAATTTATTGCAAGTTTGTAGGAAAGGAGGACTAGAATAAGTGAGAAGCTACGAAAACTGCAGGAACTTGTTCCAAACATGGATAAGGTAAGAATACGTTTGCAAGAAAAAAGTGTCGGGTCCCTATAATAGAAAATGTTTGGGCGAAAGAACAATCCATAATTAAAATCATCGCAAGGACCTCTTTTTGAAAGCCCTACCAAATCTTGATTCTCCTTCCACAATTACCAAAAATCGATGCTTTAAAATGAAAATAAATACAAAACACACATATCTGGACAGATCCATCAAGATTTATGCAGTTTTTGAAAATGTGAAAATAGATGCGTCCTACACTTTCATATTTCATTGTTCTTTCTGCATTTTTATTGCTTAAAAGAAAATCATTAATCCAACTGACTCTCTTCACTTGGGTTTTATTTTTATAAGGCGATTTGCATTTCTTAAATTTTATTTTGCATTTTTTAGTAAAGTGATTGATGCCTATATTCTCAGCATAATATGTTTTTTTTTTCATTGTTATTTTTTGGGTAGACGTAAGATGTAGTTTTTTATAGTCATATATTTCTTTTAGTACTAAAAATTTCCTCTTTCACATGTTTTTTTTTTAAGTTTTGAAGATGTGCAAGGGTTTTTCTTAAAAAAATTGTCCTTTTTTTGTGGTTTTTTGTTTCAAAATGGTGTGTTATAGTGATCTTAGTAATAGAAATTAATCAGCAATTTTTTAATCGTTTGCATATATTCTGCACTTTTATTTTTAGTATGCGCTTATGTTTGCATTTTCTTGAAATTTGTACCTTTTCTGTTATATGTGTTATATATATATATATATATATATATATATATATATATATATATATATATATATATATATATATAGTTGATGATTAAGGTGGTGCCTATCTATACTTCAACTTTTGCATTTTCAAAACAATTTTTCATATTTATTTCAACATAATATGCATTTCGTCAAAACTCAATAAAGCATGATTTATGCACTTTCGATTTTTGAATACCGGTTATAAATTAATGAAACTTTCCAGATTTGTGCGAATTTGATTCTGTGCTGTTTTGTATTATTTTTTGAAAGGGGGGTTGAAGTTGTTTTTGAGAAAACATGGATGCCAGTTTGGGTTTAAGTGACAAAGGCATGGTTGTTGCATGTGTTTATAAAAATAGTGAGCTGCGGTACTCCAGTTTGAGGTCTATTTTCATAATAAGTTTTAAACGGATCCTAAATCTAAAATAAGATACATTTTTTCGAAGATCTGGAATGAAAATTTGTCCTTATTAATATTATATGAAGGCTTTTCTTTCAAGTAACAACAAAGGTAGGTCCTTCGATCTTTTTTTTTAAAAAAAAGTTTGTCCTTTTCATTAGTTCTCTATTAAATATATAAAGAACATATTATATTTTGTTGGTGGGTATATTTAAATGGTAACTTGAGTCTTTATATTTACAGCAAACAAGTACATCGGATATGTTGGATTTGGCAGTACAACATATCAAAGAGTTACAGAGTCATATTCAGGTTTGTTTTTACATTTTTACAGGTTAATTTAATCTTCATTGAGCATGCTTCCTATGCTTTTGGTCATGTAGCTTCCTATGCTTTTGGTCATATCTTTGCTCTTATTACATAAAATCTCACTGATAGCATGTTTAGAAAATAGTAATCAGTATTTTGACTGTACGATCCTTGATTGTTGTAGGATCTTAACCAAGACAGAGCAAATTGCAAGTGTGCATGCAAAGAAGAAAGTTCATGAAACTCCTATTTATGTATAGGATATCATTATTGTTTATGCTCTCCTGATCTTAATTTACATAGACAATATCATTGTGTCTAGTACTAACATCAATTGTAATCGTTGAATGTCATTCATAAAGAGACTGAAAGATTTCATTAAAATAGAAATCTTGTTTTAATGAAATCTTCTCTCGGTTCATAGAAATGTATTGGTAGTTCACTTATTGGAAACAATAATTCATTCAAGGGAATATAGTACTGATATTACTGCGACATTGCCTCCTGGTATATAAATATTCATATAAATGTTACATTGCCTCCTGGTGCTTCACATTTCTAGCCTTTAAACATCTAGCTGTGCACATCAAATTACACAAGTGAACCCACCATTTCACCTTAAAAGTAAAGACGAAATATTAGTTGTTACACTGGAGCTTTAAACTGGAACACTTTTGTAGTTAAAAACATGATCGTACGCTTGCATTCAATTCAAATTTAGACTCAAAATCACTATTTTAAAATTGAACTTAACCTATATCATATAAACAACCTTAGCCTCAACTACTCCTTATTCATGATCCAATTCTATCAAGATTCTCTGATACATTCTTCATCCTGGGCCTCGCCTCTGGATCAGTCTCAGTGCATGCAAGGGCGATATGAAACACAGAAATGATCTCCTTCTTTGCATTCATTTCTGCATGCAAAGCAGGGTCCACCATCTCTGACAGAAGCCTCGACTCCTCAAACCCTCTTCTCACCCACCCTACCAAATCTTCAGTAGGCGGCGACAGTGAAGTCGTTGCCATTGAATGTGATGTTATAAAGTCTGGTGATTTGCCAGTCAGCATTTCTAGCAGCACGACCCCGAAGGAGTACACGTCCCATTTTTGAGTGGGCCGGGCTCCCGGTACTCGGGCTTCTGGAGCCCGGTAAATGTTGTTGCACCGTTCGGCGAGAGCTGATCTCGTGGATGAAAATGTGTTGTTGATGAAGCCCAAAGAGGAAGATGAGGTGGTTGGGTTAGTTGGGCCGGAGATATTGATGAGCCGGATTAACCCGAAGTCGGATACGTAAGGGTTGCAGCTGTTGTCTAGGAGGATGTTTGATGGTTTTATGTCGCTGTGGACGAATTTTCTCGGGCTGCATTCGTGGAGGTGGGCTAGCCCGTGGGCTGTTCCTTTTGCTATTTTAAGCCGGAATGACCATGATAGGGTAGGTTGACCGGGCCGGGCTGTTTGTAAAATACAGGAAGTGATCAGTGACAAAAATTATGAAATTATATACTTTAATGATATACTAATATAAAATACTGATTAGCAGTATGAGTTGCGCACAAATTGAGTGAAAATTGCAGGAAAGTGGTTGAGTTGCAAAAGCAAATCAGTCTAGGATAACAACACGATAATTGTCAACAATTTAATAACATAACAGTATTATTATCGAATTCTGCATCAGATAAAACAAGTACATTACATGTGTCATGTGCTAAGCTTAATTTTAAATTGGTGAGATTAGGTAAAAATTTGACCTCTGACCAAATCTTATTTCATTCATTTTGCCTAATAAGTGCAAGTTGGCTACTTATTTTTTCTCTGTATTCTTTTTCAATTGTAAATTGATTGATAAACAGTCTGACTATATCTAATAGTAAAGTATAATTTCACAGCTTTGGCAAACAATAATGTATGCAAATGTTAGGTAGCATCTATTTTTCCATGGATTCATGCTAGTTAGGATTAAAAATTTAGATGTTTGATCCTCATACTTGCGTTGTGGTCGCCGTTATTGTTATTGTTATTATTGTTTATTTTTGATAAGACATTTCTGGGTGAAAATAAAAGCAAAACAATAAAATGAACGTCAAAGGTTAAATTTAATATTGAAACTAACATGTGAAGCTATTGCAGAAAGTTCGGTCTCATGTCAATATATACACAAAATTCAAGTATCCTATGAAAAGAAGTTTGGCTATGACACATAATCAAAAAGTCATTATTCAACTGCAGAAGTAAAAGAATATGAGGCATAAAAAACAGCAGTTGAATGGAAAATTTTGCTTAGTGTCACATCTTCAGGAACAGAAGATTGTGTTAGGTTTTGGCACATTCCTTCGTTTTTTAATAGCTCCAGTCTCATTCAAGATTGTTAGGTATTTCATCATTGAATAATTTCCTTAACAACTCCTATAGTTTCTGCTCAGATTGTAGCTTCAGTCAAAATGGCATATGTGTATTAACTGTTCTAGTAAACCTTCAAAATTCACCGCTCTCATATTCTCAGTTGATAAATTTAAGAGATATGGACCTTGCTTCTCATTAAACTAGTTTCCTTGTAGACAATGTAATGAATGCGCAATTCAATTCCCACAACTGCATAAAACAACAATGTTTTTTCTTGTGTGCCATCGAATCTAATATCAGAAAAAACTACCCCCACTTGGTTACACCACCATAATGAGAAGTTTTCAACTTCAGTGTGTTTTTTTCCCAGTCAAATTAACTCTCATCAAACAGTTAAAACACTTTGCAAGCAAAAACTAAACATGAGGAAAACTAAACTAACCTTTGAGAGCAGAAGTAAGATTGCCATTAGAAATAAAGTCACTTATAAGCAACTTCTCATCCGGCGCCCAGTAATAAGCCCTCAACCTCACCAAATTCCTGTGCCTCACTCTCGCTATTGCCTGAACTTCATTTGCAAACTCCTTATACTTCTGCCCACTCCTTCCTCCTTCTCCAACTCTCCTAACCGCAACAGGAACTCCATTACCCAAAACCACTTTATATACTATCCCCATTCCACTTTTCCCTAACACATAAGCTGAAGCTCTCAGCAACTCATCCAGTTCAAACTTAAACCCTTTGTCAATAGCCACTAACTTCCCTTCTCCATTCTCTTCTTCTTCTTCCTCCTCCTCCTCCGTGCATTCGCCTGCATTCTGCTTCCAACACTTTCTGCTATTGCTTTTCTTTTCCTTCTTCCCACATTCATCGTCATTACCATCTTTCAGTTTCCAGTAAATGTAAACTAGAACCAGTCCTATGAAAGCTACTCCTACGGCATCTCCTACAGATATCAGCACTATCAAACTCGACTTTATACCTTTCTTATCGTTACCGCTCGAATCATATGATACATTCGGTTTTAAAACAGGTTCGGTTTTGCTTTCGCATTGTACGTGTAGCGGAGCTCCACATAGAAACGGGTTATTAAGAAAAGCCGTTGGGCCTTGGTCTTCCAAGGTATCCGGAATCTCACCTGAAAGATTGTTATAACGGAGATCGAGACCCACCGTTGCAGGCAGGTTCCCTAACGAGCTTGGAACCTTACCTGAAAAACTGTTATGTGATAAATTCAATGTTGCAGATAACGAATTTAAGTAGCCTATGTCTTCTGGAATTTCTCCAGTTAAGTTATTGGAAGACAAATCTAACTGAATCAAACTAAGCATCTGTCTCCATATTCCGGAAGGCAACTGCCCTGAAAGACTGTTTCCAGAAAGGACAAGCCGCTGCATTTGCTTGCAGTTTTGTAATTCAGAAGGGACAGAGCCTGAAATATGGTTTTTTGAAAAATCAAGATTTTGAATTCTGGGTAAGTTGCAGATTTCTCTAGGCAATGAGCCTGAAAGATTGTTGTTGTATAAGAATATGGAGTGTAAAGATGAAGCGTTGAATAGTTGAGATGGGATGGAGCCTGATAAGCGATTTCCATGGAGATTTAGTCTGCGTAGATAGAGAAGTGTACCGAGTTCTGAAGGGATGTAGCCAGAGAGATTTTTGCCCGGAACTGCAATGCCAATGACCCGAGGCTCTGAAGAATTTGGTATGTTTGCACATGATATTCCTGGCCATTTGCATGGGTCGGTTGAGTCTTCGGTCCAGGTTGAGAGGGAAGACAATGGATCGGAAGATATGGCTGATTTGAAGGCTAAGAGAGTTAGACCATCAGGAGTCAGAGAATTTGTGAAAGAAGAGAAAAGAAACACGATGAATAGAATGTGGAGAATGTTCATGGTGAAAATTGCGAAGAAAGAGAGATGCTGCTTGAGAATTGCAGCTCTCGGAGTCTCTTAATGGTAGTTGAGAAGAAAGGGTGATGGAGAAAGAGCTAGTGTGGGGTGCACACACATTATATTTGGTGTAAATCCATGATAATCATGCTAGTTACACTTAGAAAATGAAAGATCCAGGATACCTACACCTATTAACATGTATCCAAGTATTTCTATGGTGTGTTTTATGTGGCCATCGTAGTTCTTGTCAATTGAGATTGATATGAAATAATTGAAGAATTTAATAATCGAAAAATAAGTTTTACTACAACTTGACGATCGTTCTTCAATACACGACCAATATTTATATCGATGTCACTTGAAGGCGAAATAATTATATAATAGGTTAATATTATTGTATGAGGAAATACTAATACTAAATTATTCTAACATTTATATAATATTCATTTTTACATTCTAACTTTGCACTTTCTTATAGACCATTTGGAACCTTAACCACCCGTTGGAGTCTAATACTAACTAGATTTAGGTTCTCCCAATCTTCCACAAGACACAATTAGATATATTTTTTAGCTAATTTCTTTATTAAATCTTTAACATAAACAAAAACAGGATGGTATTAACGGTTGAAATATACTAACGGGGTTTGGGTTGACAAATGGTTATAATAAAGAAACCCATTGGCTTGATTTAAGAATACAAAATCATATTTAATAATTAATATTAGTATTGTATACATAACGAAAGGTACAGTAGAGAGAGCTGTGTTGTAGGGGTCTACATTCACCAAGAAAAGTGAAGAAAATGAATGGATAGGAGGGAGTAGAAGGGAAGCAAACGAAAAAGGATAAATGGAAGAAATGATGAAGGAATGCTAGGGAGCAATTAACATGTTTGTTTTTATAGACTTTTGTTTTCTTTTGCACAAGTTGAATAGAAAAAAGTACATCATGGGATGCCTTTTGATTTTGAAATTTGTTGAGACTAGCTTACTTATCTTAAAACTTACATTTAGGCTGAAATTGGGGAAAGCAACTTTACAAAACTTTAGGCTAAAGGATGTTTTTGCATGGTTATCCCTCATACAGTAACTCTAAGAAGAAAAAAATCCTACTTTTGCAAGAAACACACAACTTTAGAACTGAGATATGCATTCTTCTTAATAATCCATCTTTTAGCAACAAGTTATTGAAAATGAAATCAATACTCAAACATTTTTCTCTTCAGCTTTCACTGTGGGATAAAATAGAGAACATAATTGAAACATCAATCGAGTAGCAACTGAGCTGTACCTGCTAACTAGTTAGAGTAAACACTTGACATTTTTATAAGGAGACAACTCTCTTTATCATCTTTAAATATTGTTTGTCCTAATATACAAACAATAAAATGCAGATATCTATCTCGAAAATTCCAATTCATTCTGATCTCGTTGTATTTCAAATTGGTAGCGCAGACAAATTTCTCAGTAAAAAAATGAGCATTCAAGTTTAGAATGGGACAGGAATAATCCATCTACTGACCATACAGCAGCATGATGAAATGTGCAGATATATCTGTTTAAAATTATATGTACTGCATTATGTCCTTAATGACTATAATGTGGATCTGTGCAACTAACTGATTTAAAGAGATGCTCATGCATTAATAGCATGAACTCAAGTCACACCAACTGTTCAAAACAGCTTAATAACTTAATCTCTCGTTAACATAATTTAACAATGCTAATTTTATGCTGTGACTAGTATAAATCATAAATGATAGGGGCCACTATATAAATGATGGTGGTGAGTTTGGTGAAGAATACAAGTGGCTCTAGTAGAGGCTTTACTCCTACACATGCTTAAGAATTATTATGAGACAGTGACATTCATTCTTTATTTTGGACATTACCACTCAAGTTTATAGCAGTTTAATTATGAAATGGTTGTCTAATTCATAAAACTTGTCACCGACTCACCAATGCTGTAAAGTGAACTAACAGTCATATTTGTTTGTAGATTATTTTGAATATTTTGACTGATTAGATGAAGGAATATTAAGTACCAAAAATGTACATATATTGGCACTGCCTATATCAGATAAATTTGAGTGCTCGGTTGTCTTAATCGATTATTACCGACATTAAATTTGAAATATGGCATCATCTGATAATGGTTGTGGTTTTGAGCCTTGTCTTAAAAGATGACAATATGAGATCAATGAATTGCAAGAAGATACCTATATTGTTACCTTATGAAATCGACTAATGTGCAGAAGCAGAGGCATACAGCAAATTTCATATCGCGCTGACATATATGTATAGTGTATTAGCTAAATGCGTATGCCAAGAAAATATGATTCTCTTCTAATAAACCAATATATCTAAACTGCAGCGTTTGTTTGTTTTCAATTTCAGATAGAACTGAACTCTCTGTTTCTTTAGTCACTGTCATCGAAATTGAAAAAAGATACGTGAGATAGACTTGAACCGTCTGTATATAAACTAAGCAAACGATTCAAAAGGCGTGCTTCGAAAGCCAAAAAATATTGATGTTGTATATGAATATAAAGTCGTCTGGAAGTGTAGATGTTCCACAAACAAGATAGAGTTAACTATAAATGCAAAGAGAATTTTCTTTTATTCTCAATGCACAATTTAAACAAAGGTCTCTTAAACTATTAAACCTTTTCATCGTTGCAGACTTACACCACACATTACCATGCTTTAAAGGGTCAAGGTACAATTGCAAGGAATGATTAAATACCTGCAGTATGAGAAATAATCATGAGATTAGAGATCGGTAGGGTCTTTGTTAGAATTAGTAGAGAGATTAAACATAAAACTTAAAAAACTGCATTTTATTAAAAATGACCTTCTTAATAATAAGAAGTAAAAAGCTTTAAATAACCTAAAAGAAAATACCCACTAACCTACTAATAAGAATCTTGACCACTATTTTCTCATATTATTAGGGACACATGTTTGACTAATTCAAACATAAATACAACTTCTAACCTCTCTTAAACTGAAATGTGTCAAACATTCAGTTTACAACTCAATGAACTACAGTTCTCAATTTCTTCATCGTCTTGCATAGACGAACTCGATCACAACTTTCATCTCTATCTGGTTGGACATGCTCAACTGTTTCACATTGATTGATACTTTAATCATCAACAATACTTTTGGTTTCCTCTTAGAGATACACTGATCTCTCCATTCGGATCGTTCTCTTGTGTATGTCATTCCTCAACAAGTGAGAACCGCGGCTCTTCTTACTTACTTTTTGGATGACACAAAACCAGTCTTCCTCACTGAGCCTACTTCACATGTAGGTATGTCTATCTTCTCTTAGACATATCATCAAACAGTTCTCGAGCGCTCTCCATAAATGTCCAACATCATAACCGACGTTATACCCTTCGTCATCTTTATCTTCATATCCACATTACTTTCACACAAGCAAGCTAACTTTTGCATCCTTCTTCACTCAATACATCTCTGCTGAACATCTTTACTCAGCCAGTACCACCACAGTCCAACTGTATCAAACCTCTTCACATCACCTCATTATTACTCTCATTTCATTGCATTCAATCATTTTTCACAACAAGGCACCACTGCAACAACTTTATATTCATCCACTAATAGCTTCAGCCAAAAAAAAAATACGAGCATCTCACCATTCACTGTTCCACATCACTGGCCATCAACACTGCTCATTAATTCATCTAATGCTAACAGAGCATCTGCATAGCTTCGGCTTCAATTATTAAGCTTATCATTCACAAAATCTAATGGCCCTGAAACCAACATCCCTTGAACAAACAAGTGCTTCAGTCTCTAATCACTTTAATTCACCCAAGCTTCAACTCGCCTTCTCCATAATAGCATGTACAATTTTTTTTTAGCAAAACATGTCTCACTTTTGCCATTCCCAAGCTTCCATGCTACAAACTCAATACCATCAGCCCAACATAGCTTTTGACCACCTCTAGTAACCACTTCATCTCCGCATCACTTCACAAAGCTGCTCACTGCCACTTACTGACACACCAGCAACCATCTTCTCCAACCAACTGACCGCTTTCCAAACGGAAGCACCAACAAACCAACATCGATCAATTTAAACCACACTTCTATCAACAGCCATTCACTTCCTAATTCCAAACTGCCAAACTCTCCACTACCTGATTCAACTTCCCCTCAAACAACATATCACCCAAAACACACTTCACTACTGCAACTCCTGCCTCACCGAACCCAAACCATTGCCATCAGAAATCTGAAAACAAACCAAACTTCACAAGTACTATTACCCCAATAAGTCACGCACCCAAATTCCTCCATTTCGATTACAAATCCAAACAGCCATCAACAATCACCTCTGCCTGAATCTCCTGTTGCAAATACAAACATCACCTCCATTACCCACAATTCCATCAAACTACTCTACCATCACATTCTGTTTATAACCCATCTTCACCACTGCTTGAAATCCAGTTGCTCCTCCTTCAACTTGTACCAACCACCGCCATCAAACTGCTACACTATTTCATACATCACCTTTCTACTCCTCTGCCTCTGCCTCTTCCCTCTATACTGCCCAAACTGCCACCATCAAAATATTACTTCCTCACCTACACTACACTACCTTCCTCCCTTGCCACCACTTAATCATCACAAAATTCTACCTCATTAACCTGAATTCGTCAACCATCCACAACAAGAAACAACAACTCAAACTTCCACTCAATACACTGCCATCATCCAACTCCTCCATCTGATTTTCGACCAGCCTCACCTTCCAATCTCCTTACAAACATCACTGCAATACTTCCTCTGCCACAACCAAACCATCATAACCCGGCTTTCAACTACAACTGCTCCACTTACAAAACTTCGCCTCCCTCGACTACAGCAATAGCAAGCAGCAGCGACCACCCTCCTCAATTGCAAATCCCCTTCGTTGTCATCACATCACTACCTTCCTTTACAAACAACCTCACTTCTCCTCTCTACAATTCACAGCCGCGGCCACCTAAACGACCTCCAACCAGATCGACTTCGGCCACTTCAACGCTGCAATACTCCACCGCGATGCTCCTCAATCCTCGATCCACACCATGTCGTTGTTGCATGATATTGGAGATGCAGCAGCTTGAACGTTGCCGCCGGGATGAGATCAGACGTTCAATCTATCGCTGCGTTTGTCTAGATTGATAGTCGTTACCCCTCGTCTGCTCGGCTTAGTTTGATTGCTGCTGGTGACAACGGAAGAGCTTGCGACTATGATGACGGTGATGTAAATCTTTGGTTTGCTGTTATTGGCCGATATCTGTGTTGTTGATATTTGAAGCATGCTACCACCTTGATGAGTCCGGATCTGATTGAACAAAAATTATGTTGCTTATGTTGTTGATAATAAAGACGGGATGCTGGAGATTGAAGTGTTGTTGAGACTTTTTTCTTTTTCTGGAAATTTGATTTGCAAATAAAATAGTTTTTTTTAAGCTCTCTATGTCTCTCTCTACCCTCTCTATCTAACCTAGCTCTGATACCATGTTAGAATTAGTGGAGAGATTAAACATAAAACTCAAAAGAACTACATTTTATTAAAAATGACCTTCTTAATAATAAGAAGTAAAAAGCTTTAAATAGCCTAAAAGGAAATACCCACTAACCTACTAATAAGGATCTTGACCACTATTTTCTCATATTATTAGGGACACATGTTTGACTAATTCAAACATAAATACAACTTCTAACATTCTTTATTTTGTATATTCTTATGTAGCGATCACAACTATGAGATCAAGTTGATAGAAAAGTATATCCAAATTATATCGTTACAGAAGAAAAATCATATTGAGAGAAACAGGGTTGTTCTGGTAGTGTCAAAGGTCAAATTTACCCCTATCGAAGAGTTGGTAGTTAACGTTGAGTTTTATCGATATGCTAGAGTTATTGATATGGTAACGATACTACTGTAAAAATCCTTTCAGCCCTCTGCCTATGTCCCGTCTAGCCACTAGGCAAGACTTACCGTCTGGCGATTTGTCTAGGCTTGCCTAGCTGGAGTTTACCACCATGCAGTAAGAATCTTGAAGAATTGGTAAAACTCATCTTGAATTCTTATTAATCACCAACATCCATATTTATAATACACTCTATCTTATGGTAACTCTAAAATTGCGGAAACAGCAGGAAATCTTCCGAAGATATATCACATATTACATACCACTCATAACATCTAATCATATATTCTAAATATATCATAATATCTAATCATATATCCTAAATATATCATAATATATTAATCATATATTCTAAATATATCATAATATCTAATCATATATTCTAAATATATCTCAATACCCCCCCTCAAGTTGGAGCATGAGATTCAAAAATGCCCAACTTGGAGAGAAGAAAATCAAATTGAGCCTGTCGAGAGCCTTTATAAATATGTCCGCCAACTGTGACTGTCGAGACATGAGTAGGAGATATCAAACCTTCATTGATCGCATCACGAACAAAGTGACAATCAACCTCGATGTGTTTCGTCCGCTCATGAAAAACAAAATTCTTTGCTATATGTAATGCTGATTCACTATCACAAAATAATTTAATAGCTTTAGGATGATGCACACCCAAACTCAACAACAACCCTTTTAGCCACTTTCGCTGGTAATTGCAGCCATAAACCTATATTCGGCTTCCGCGGAAGACCAAGATGTCGTATGTTGTTTCTTTGTCTTCCAAGAAATAGGAGATTGATCAAGAAACACAATCCAACCTGTCAATGAGCGATGAGTAAGAGGACAAGCCGTCCAATCCGAATTACACCATCCTTCCAAGTTCAACTCACCGTCGGCACGGAGCCAAATACCCTGACCCGGAGTCCCTTTCAAATAACACACAACCCGAAGAGCCGCTTCCCAATGTTCAATTCGAGGTGCTTGCATGAATTGAGACAAAATATGAACTGATTAAGCCAGGTCCGGTTGAGTAACCGCAAGATAAATCAAACGACCCACAAGTCGTCGTTATGATTCAGGATCCGCTAGAAACTCTCCAGTTGCAAGACCTAGCTTATGATTTTGTTCTATAAGGAACCCAATCAGTTTTTCTCCCAACAAACCTGCTTCAGAAATAATATCCAAAGTATATTTACGCTGACATAAAAACAAGCCTGATGAACTACGGGCAACCTCAATCCCCAAAAAATATTTGAGATTTCCAAGATCTTTCGTTTTAAAACAGTCACTAAGAAAAGCTTTGAATATGGTAAGCGCAGTGGAATCATTTCCAGAAATAATAAGATCATCGACATAAACTAAGACATTAATCTAAACACCGCCTTTACTTAATGTAAAAAGAGAATAATCTAAGTAAGACTGAAGAAAGCCATACCCTTTCAAAGCCGACACCAATTTTGCAAACCAACGTCTTGGAGTTTGCTTCAAGCTTACAATGACTTACGCAACCGACACACCAAAGTTGGATCCGAGCTCTCAAAACCGGGAGGTAATTTCATGTATACCTCCTCATCAATGTCACCATGTAGGAATGCATTATGAACATCCATTTGATGTAGTTCTCAATTCTTGGATGCCGCTATGGCTAGAAAAGCATGAACTGTAGTCATCTTGGCAACATGAGCAAAAGTTTCATTGTAGTCAATTTCTTCTTGTTGGTGATTACCCAACACTACTAATCTGGATTTGAGGCGCACAACATCTCCATTTTATAAATATTTGGTCTTGTACACCCATTGACTACCAAGAGCACGTTTCCTTGGAGGAAGATGCTCTAAGGTCCATGTGTCGTTGTCTTCTAGAGCTCATATCTCATTTTTCATGGAACGGCGCCACTCATCGGATTTCATGGCTTCTTTAAATGATTTAGGGTCCTTACGCTTAATTATAGCTGCTAGAAATCTCCGATAATTTACAGAAAAATTGTCACAATTTATATAATGTGCTAGAGGATAAGGAGTAGTTGAGGAGTGGTTAGAAAGAGGAGAGTCAGAAGACGGACCATTAGCAAAAACCGTATGTGTCACAAAATCTCTATGTAGAACATTTGGGAACTTTTCCCGAAAACTGTGACCCATTTCCTATGGACTAGTAGGCTGATCCGAAGCAGAATCATGCACAGACCCAGCAGACCCATCTAAAAGCTGATCATCAATATGCATAGTGGGCGCTGGTTCTGGAACAATGGCCTGTGCGTCAATTTGAACTTCGTCCATGTGATTTTGAGCATTATACCCATTATCATTAATCAAAAAATCAACATCCTCATCTTCATATATTATTTCAGCAAAATCTTGATGAATATCATGATCATTATTCTCACTAGATATTATATTGACATCTCCAAACGGGAACACCTCCTCTACAAAATTCACATCACTAGACACGAAAAATTCCTTTGTATCAAGATCAAATAATTTCCACCCCTTCTTACCGAACGGGTAACCCAAAAAAATACACTTTCGACTCCGACTTGCAAATTTATCTCTCTTAGTCCTTTGATTATGAGCAAAGCACAAGCACCCAAAAGTTCGAATAGCACCAAAAGAGGGTGATTTACCAAAAAGTATCTCAAAAGGTGTTTTATTTTGTAACTTGGAAGAGGGTGTACGATTAATTAAATGAGCGGCAGCAAGAACACATTCACCCCAAAAATAAATAGGCAATTTTGCTTGAAAACGTAATGCCCTGCCCACATTCAAAATATGTTTATGTTTCCTCTCAACTCTCCTATTTTGTTGTGGGGTACCACAAACGAAGTTTGAAACAGAATTCCAGTTGCATTAAAGTAATCAATCAAACAATTAAACTCAGTTCCATTATCACTTTGAACGACCTTAATTGTTTGAGAAAATTGCTTATCTACCATAGCAACAAAGGACATAAACATTTGAAGCACCTCTAATTTGTCAACCAACAAATAAATCCAAACTGCTCTCGAAAAATCATCAACTATTGTCAAAAAATAACGGGCCCCACACGACGAAACGTGTCGATATGGACCCCACAAATCACAATGTATTTTCTCAAAAATTCTAGAATCTTTATTGTCACTTAAAGGAAACTTGTCTCTAGGATGTTTAGCATGCATACATACTTCGCACCCTTTATCTAAACTATCTTTATTATTTTTGACCTGAGGAATTAACTTAATAACTTTTTCGGAAGGATGCCCGAGCCGACGATGCCACAGCTCCAAATTTAATGTTGCTTCAACTGTTGGCACAAATTCCGGTTTGCTAAAGTAGTACATTTCATCTCTCCTAACTCCCGTTCCAATCAGCTCCTTCGTTTAGTCCTGTATAGCACAAATATGAGAATCAAATTGGACAACAGTTCGTAAATCATCATTAAGTTGAGAAACAGAAATTAAATTACAACTCAAATTTGGAACATAAAGTACTCCAGTGAGGGTAATTTTGTCCGACACACATACGGATCCCACCAAAGTAGCAATCACTTTTTTACCATTCGACAAACTAACAGAACACTCAAGATTTTGCGTGTCAAATAATCATGAACGTTGCCATGTAACATGATGGGTTGCTCCGGTATCGATAATCCATGAAGTATTATCAAACTTACCACTTAATCGATTTTCGAGAATTTTACTATTACCAATCACGCCTGAAATTTGCTTTATGTATTTTTGCTCTTGTTACCTACCAGGCATGTTGGCAGCTCCTTAAATTCGTGTTATTTATATATATTCACATGTGTGCTCTCCTCTACGCATAGAGGATCACACATTTTTCTCAAAAAAAAACTATTACCAATCACGCCTGAAGTAGCTTTCCACTGCTCACTTGTGAACAATTGATCTTCACCACCAGCCATGACAAACTATTCTTGAAGAAAAAAAAATCGTTCTTTGGCTCCGATACCATGAAGAATTGATAAAACTCAGCTTGAATTCTTATTAATCACCAACATCCATATTTATAATACATATCCAAAACTATCTTATGGTAACTTTAGAATTGTGGAAACAACAGAAAATCTTTCGAAGATATATCCCCTATTACATACCACTCATAACATCTAGTCATATATTCTAAATATATTATAATATCTTAATCATATACTCTAAATATATCATAATATCTAATCATATATCCTAAATATGTCATAATATCTTAATCATATATTCTAAACATATCATAATATCTAATCGTATATTCTAAATATATCTCAATAAATCTAAACATGTATTTAGATACTGATTATGCATTATTTAAGGTCTGGTGCCACATCCAAGCGTTAAAGTGCTGGTTTTATGTAGTCTTGCACCATTATCTACTCCTAAGCACATCCAAAATCCTAAATTTTCAATCTATATCAATTGAAAATGAACAATTCGTGGCTGTGTTTGGTTTGTTTGTTTTTTTGGGTTTTCGTTCATACAAAAACGCGCAAGACGTATATATATTTTCGAAAACGACCAATTTAAAAAACGCACTTAACATACAAAATAGAAAACAACTTCATTGTATTTTCCGTATTTTGGAAAATGATAGAAGCACGAGAAACAATCTATCCTTTCGTCGTCCCTCCATCTCCTCCATCGTCTCCATTATCACCTCACTCTTCTCATATTTGATATACATATCTGAAAAAAGAAAGCCCAAAATTCATTTTTAAACCAAACACTATCTAAAATTCTATCCAAAATACACGAGTTGTCGAAAACTCCTAACTTTGATCAATCTTCGATTAATCCTCGCCTAAACAATTAATTCCTATATCATGCTTACCGCCCAACGTCTGCCTAATGACTTTTACAACCATGGATAATGGTAAATTTATCATTCTTAACGATAAATAAGTGTAAATTTAATTAAGTTGAATCAATCTAGAGTCACTAAAGGTAATAAAAGACCCATTGATATGAATAATTATATATTCAATGACAAGAACACAAATTGGATCCAAATCTTTCTTTTATTAATGAATTTGAGAGGATATAAGAAAGATTACAATTAAAAGAGAATATTACTAGATTAAAAAATATAATTTTTTATCGTTATTTGCTTAAATACAATTGTTAAAGCCTCTATACTTATATAGAAGAAAGATGGCTTATAGAGGAATAAACTTTGAAGTTTTGCACTCCATCACGATGCAATAAGCGAACCTTAAATCCCTCTACATCCATCTCAACTCACCAACTCAACTAATAAGGAAAGATTTCACCAAACCCGCATCATTGGACGTCATTAGCTTCTAGCCAAGCTAATCAAACTTGAGCAATACTAAAACGTCTCTCTCGGAAATGACTTCGTCATCATTTCCACTAAATTGTCTTTTGTATGCACTTTTGCTAACTTTATCTTCTGATGCGCCTCTTCCAACATAAGAAATGATAGAGTTAAGGATATGTCCTTGGAGCAATTATGTAATTTGTTACATATACTTAACTCGATAACCAATCATGTTCGAAATAAAATGTGTTTTCTTTTTATTATATATACTTGACATAATGTGTTATATTAATTAGTTTTAACTAAAAGTATAGTATTAGAAAATCCATAAATAGTAGGTTTTGTGATAGTATTTACAAAGTATTATAACCATGATTAATTTATCACAATGAAAATAAATATATCATTTTAAATATTCATAGTCAAGATGTATCGAGATAGGATATCGATATATCTGTTGACGCTAGATACATGTCGCTTTCCAAATGTTAGAAAGTATATTACTCATGGCTACTGGGAGCACCAAGGGGTTACATATTAATAGCTATTGAATAATTATGGAATGACTCACTAGATGGTTTTTTGTTGGGTAGTATAAATAAGGTCAAACAGAAAATATCGATATGACTAGTTTACTAAGTTCTCTCAACTTAAGAATACTATTGATCTTCAATATGAAAGTTCTGCTTTGATTATAGCTGAATCATGGCACAACGTCCATCGAGTGACTATAGTTAGACGGAGTGGAAGTATTGGAAGTGAAGCACTATTCAAGAGACGATTCATCTCCTCGGCTATATGGGTTAGTATCATGGTCAACTCAGGTCAACTCAAAGTCAAAGTCTCTTGCCAAAGCAGTTCAGTTAATAATAATAGTTATTATGTCACTACAACAAAATGTGTCTTTTATAACGTCATTTAATAACGCTTTTTTCTAAAGCGTTATTGTTTACATTTAATCATCTGTTTTTTAACCCATTTTGTTTTGTATCCGCTGTGTAACGCTTTTGGCTCTGAAATTTTTGTTCGCCCTCCAGAAAAACAAATAACAGTTTCATCTCCCTCCCAAAAAAACTTAACCATTTTCATATCCCTCCCAAAATAGCGCTATCAATTTTCGTCTCCAACGAAATAACCCTAATCAAAACTGTTCGCTCCATCTCAGATCTTCACAGCCGTTCTCCTCCACTTCAATAGTTCACTCCTCAGTAGTCAACTCGATCGCGTCTGGAACCCTAATCGCCGATCTTCGATTTCGCCGTCATTGAAGAAGAAGAGTTGGAGAAAGCGGAGAAGGAAAAGGACGAATCCAAGGAAGAGAACGTTGCTACTGTTGAGGTTGTTTTGGTAGCAGAGGAGAAAGCAGAAGCTTAGCTTTTATGGTAATTTACTTCTTATTGTTATATTCTTAATTGGATAGTATAGCAATTCTTTGAGAGATTGGGTATTATTACTTGTGATGTTTATGTGCTTGGGATGGTAGATCATAATTTAGGGATTTTGCAATGTACACTTGGTCATATTACTGATTTTTGTAAGAACAAGAATAACCACTTTTTACAATATAAGGTGAAATATTGTTTGAAATTCTATGTGACGTTTACCAACATCACCTTATTGATAATTAGTTGTGTTATGGTTGAATTGGTTATGATCATGATAAGTGGATTCTGGATTGTAAAAGCTCATTCCCGATGCAAGATTATTTTGTTTCATTTCGGAAATTATTTCATATTTTTATTATGGTGATCTGAACATTTCTCAATTTTTTTGCTATAGAGTTTTACCTCGAGCACATCGTAATCTTATTAGCAATTGATGTGTGACATATGTCAATATTTATGTTATTTAAAAAAAATGGTAAAACCAATAAAGCAAGCACCTCATAACTTGCTTATTTTGTTTTATTTTGTGAACCAAACTAGTTCTGCAATTTAGGCCACAAAATTTATTTTCATAAATTTAAAATCATTGAGGGTTTGTTATTTGGATTTCAACTATCCTTGTTTCACTAAATGGGGTAATCTGAATCCTCATATATTTCAAGAAGGCCTTAGTTCGGATTTGGACTGACAAAGTTTTGATTTCATAATAATTTGGATTTGCAGCAAGCTCTGATCCCAATAGCCATGTTGGTTCCATTTTGCTAATTAGTGTATCTCAAATGCTTGTGATAAAAAGTGCTTTCGTAATATATAAGTCTGATTTCATAATACTTGTATTCTACAACATACGGTTGATTAAGTGTGATACTCAACTGAATGACAGTTGAAGATGAATCAAAGTTTGTCCATAGGCCATCTGTAACCACTTGTTCTGTCATTGAATGTCCAATGACTATGTAGTGTGTATTAGGCAAAATATTAGAATATACGCAATTAGAATCACAACTTCTTAGGTCGTGTCTACTTATAAATAGGTAAACATGATATTTTTATCAAAGATGAATGGTAATATATGCTGATTGATTTTTCATCTAAGTGTGTTTGCATGTAAGATGTCCACTGACAACTATCCATGCTGTAAAATATCTTTTTACGAAGAAGTGTACATGTCATAGTGAATTCTAAACTGATTCACAAGCCACAAACAAAATCAAATGTAAAGATTATCTTACTGATGTCGTTTTGTTTTGATTTCATTTTTGAAAAATAAAGAACAAAGCATCAAATAAGATTATGAGTGAAATCCCCTCATGTTGTAGCTTTATGCCCCTCTAATACACATTGCTGATATCCTTCAATATTACACCATGTATTGATATATCTGAAAGGCACATTCTTTATTTTTATTTTATTTCATATAAAATGTATCCAAACTAATGCATTATACTGTTTGCTTGTTTTAACTATGCAGGTAAATGAAAATTTATTTTCATGCTTTATGTTGATCGAGTAAAGGATTAGGAAGGAGAGGGAGAAAGTTGACTTCAGAAATTAAGGTATAATTCTACCTCAGTGCTTTCACTAGATTAGCTACTTTTTGATAGTCTATTAAAAATTTAAAATTGTTATTTACTGTGATGTTTTTACCATTTACTATGATATTTATAAAATCCGGGTTTAATTAACATTCCATTAGTTTTACGATCCATGTTGATCTGATAGTTTACTGTGAACTGTAAAGTAGTTTTAAATTTTGGAAAGATTAAAATATTTGTAGTTTTAAATTTTTATACTTCTAAAAAAATTGAACTTGGAAATTTTGTAGTTCAGCAATTTTAAAATTCACTAAGTAGATTTTTTTTCCACATATCATATGAACCGTCCTTAAGCTTACTGTTTAATGCTTGCTGCCTTCTACAACATTGATTTGAATTTGCTTGCTTCAGCATAAATTAAACATAAATTTAATTCGTCTAAAATCTGAAATACTGAGAAAATAGTGGGAAAATCTGAAAGCCATATTGTTGCTCTTTTAAACCTGCATTTTGAGTTTAGTTCATTAAAATGAGTTCTTAGTTTGTCTAAAATTAGTAGTTTTTGTTTAACTTAATTGTTGGGTGGTCCATTATCTTAATCCTATGATGGGACTTGCTAAGCAGTTAGTAAAGTTTACCCTGGCCATGATCCTGTTGAGTTGCTAAGATTAGTTTTTTCTTCTTTTTCCAAATTACTATTTTATATTTATATCATTATGTGTAAGTGGTTGTTTGTTTGATGTTCAACAGATACTGATAAAATGAAGGATATACATCATGTTGTGGCCATTTGTTAGCTATCAAGGAATATATTTTGACAAGAAAAAAGATTACACTACTCATTAATTCAAAACTGGGCATTTGCTTGTTGAATTCGTGAAGTAGGATTACTTTAGAAAATGATATTATAAGGTACAAACAATTAGCCAGTCTTTGTTTCAATATAAAATTCTAGTAAAAGTCAATCAATTCGAATTCGATTAAGGGATTCTCGCATTCGTGCTGGTCGCTAGTTTTGGGTTGTTGAGATGATTCGGCTGTTATTAGGGGTCGAGGCGATTTCAAGGAAGAAAGAAAGTGGATTTACTGATGAATGGGCAGTGGAACAGAGGTGGAAGAAGCAAGGCAGTGGTGGTTGAAAGCAGGAAGGATGGTGACTAGTAGGGTTGTTGTAGGTGTTGGTGAATGGCAGAGTTTTCTGGAGTTAAGTGGTGATGGATGTTTTACATTGAGGCGGTGCTGCTTGTAAGGTATGTATGCATCGTTGTATTTGAATATGACAGAGGCGTATGTTGGTGCAATGGATTGCTGGCAGAAGTATATGTTGCAGTGGTCAGCAGAGGTGAGCAGCACTGTATGTCTGATTCCTGGTTGTTGAACTTGCAGTGATGAATTTGCAATTCGAGGAGATGGTTCAGGTGGAAGTGGTGAGGAGCTGTTGGCTTGGTGGTTGGAAGTGCATAGGGAAGTGATGAAGCAGTCCGGTGATGGTGAAGGTAGTGATTGGTGATTGACTGGTGATGGTGTATATTGTTGTAATGGTGAAGTTTGCAGTAGTGCGTGAAGCATGGAAGTAAGTATGCAGTTTTGAGGTAGTGATGGGTTTTGTAGCAAGTATAACTGCATGTAGCAGTAGTACGTGCATAGTTGTTTGTTGAAGTTGGTGAACTTATGGATGGGATGGTGACTGGTAGGAGGATGTACTGGTTATATGTTGTGTGGATGAAGTGCAAATGTTGGCAGAAGTTGTTCAGGTCTGCAGGGAAGTTGAAGTATGTAGTGCACTTTTGTGACGGTGTTGAGGAGGATGTGCAGTTTGTTAGAGGAGGAAGTGCAAATGTTAGAGAATGAACATCGTTAACAATAATTCTTTTTCCTGTGAGAATGATCATACATGCTTGCAGTTGTATAAAGGTTAATGCTATTAGCAATTTTCACAAAGAGTATTATATTTCACTTGTACCCTCTAACATTCTCCAAAGATAAATTCCAATAATTACACATAACTACTATATATAAAAGATCATGTGCATGCATGTGTTTAGCTATAAACATGAACATTAGGTTTATGGAAACCTCTAACATTCTAGGTATCTATGGAAATTCCTTATTCTTGTTGAATTTTGTGTTTCTGAAATCAGAGGCAATCTTTTTTCTCTTTAGCTTTGGAGCTGGAGCACTCTTTCTTCCCGTGTGTATCCTTAATTATATGCAAATGGAAAAAGATTGGGTCCATTTACACAGGTAAGTAGATGCATCCATGTTTAATTTCAACCATGTTTAATTTCATAAAATAAAAATATTTGATGTAAATTCAACTATTTTGTTGAATTTTTTTCATTATAGAACTTCCAAGGAGTACTCGCAAGGGGCAAGATGTTTCGTAGAAGCTGCAAAGAGAAATATAAGAAATGTAGAGAAGCTTTTATGTCCTTGTTTAGATTGTCGAAATCTTAGTCGACAACATGATGATATTATCGTTGAACATTTAATTATAAGGGGGATGGATTCTAAGTATAAGAGTAGTACTAAGTGGTATCATCATGGCGAACAATTAAATATGGGCGTAGACATGAAGTTGGACGATACATTTGATCTACTTAAAGCTATTCATTTTGAAGATGAAGATTTTTTGAATCATACTTTTTTTACTGATGTTAAAGAAGACGAGGATGTTCGAAAAGGTGAGAATGATTTACTTAAGAATTTAGAGGACGCAGAAACCCCCTTATATCCCGACTGTGTAGGTCAAACTAAACTATCCGCCATCACTGCTTTGTATAATCTTAAATGTGAGATTGGATTATCTGATACTGGTTTTGATAAGCTTTTGAACATACTACAGTTGTTGCTACTGGTGAATAATGTACTTCCTAAGAATTTGTATGATGTAAAAAAAATTCTCAAAGTATTTGACATGGGGTTTGAAAAGATTCATGCTTGTAAGAATGATTGTTGTCTTTTTAGAAAAGAGTTTCAAGATTTAAAAAGTTGTCCGAAATGTAACTCTTCGAGATGGAAGATAAATGAGGGCACTAAGGAGATTATACGTGGTGTTCCAGCTAAAGTGTTGAGGTATTTTCCAATCATTAGTAGATTTAGGAGAATGTATAGATCTCAAAAGATGGCAGAAGGTCTAAGGTGGCATTTCAACAATAAAAGCAGTGATGGAAAAATGCGGCATCCTATAGATTCAGTAACATGGAATGCAGTGGACGAGAGGTGGAAAGCATTTTCATCTGATCCACGCAATCTCAGACTTGGTCTTGCTACAGATGGTGTCAATCCATTTGCCTCGATGAGCTCTAAATATAGTTGTTGGCCAGTAATGCTTGTGACTTATAATCTCTCGCCTATGTTATGTATGAAAAAAGAAAATATTATGCTAACATTAATAATTCCTGGTCCAAAGCAACCTGGAAATGATATTGATGTATACTTGGCGCCTTTGGTAGAAGACTTAAATTATTTATGGAATAAAGGAATTGATATATATGATGCATTCAGTAAATCGGTTTTTAATTTAAGAGCAATTTTACTATGGACAGTAAATGACTTTCCAGCCTATGGAAATCTTGCAGGATGTTGTGTAAAAGGCGAAAAAGCTTGTCCATTATGCGGTGTTAACACTCATCATCGATGGTTGAATCATTGTCGGAAAAGTGTTTACATGGGACATAAAAGGTTTCTAGATCCTTCACATCCATGGAGGAAACAAAAAACTTGGTTTGATAACACTGTAGAGGACGGTAATGGACCTAGAATTCTAACGGGAAGAAATATTTCTGCTATTTTGAATGGTTTTCCAAATGTTTTTGGAAAAGATTAGAATGAAGAAAAAATAAGGAAGATGAGTAAGAAGAAGCTAAAGACGGATAGATGATGTAGGGTAGATGCAGCCATAAGATGGTGAAACATAGGCTTTGAGATGGAGGTCTAAGATGAAAGAGAATTGGTAATAGATGATGTAGGATATTGAACCTAAAATATCTCCAACTTATCCTCTATACAAGCATCTCTATCCTCAACCTTTAGAGGACTTTTGTAACCTTCAAAACTCTTCTGGATCCAGCCGAAATCATCTTTCTCTTACCTCAATTGGTTCAAGTTCAAATCAAATCAAATCAGTTGTTATTCGATAGACGGTGGTCAACAATTCAAGGACTAGCACTTTATTGGATCGAAAATAGTTTCAAGGGGAAGATATTATCATTTCAAGGCGAACTTTAAAGCTTTGGAATTAAGGCATGACTTTAATTAAAATAAAATTATAGATACAATTATAATATTTTATTATATATGCATATTACATTGTTAGTTATGTGACGATTCTAATATACAAGTAATATCGTCACAAAGTTGTATGGTTGTATGTATATATATGTATACACATATATATTTGAAAAATATTTCAAATATACATCAGGTCAGTACGGCTCGGAATGAAAAATATTATTTTTTTACATTTTATTGAATTAATATATATTACTTAAATTGATATATGTAGTTTATAATTAAATACAACATAACACTTTAATAAACAATAGTCATATAATTTTTTATACGAATAATTAAAGCAACAGTATTTTTAGCTATGAAAAATTATTTTTATAAATTTATATTATTATTTAAATCAATTTATCGCATAAATAAATTATATTAATTCAAACAAGTTACAAAAATTATATTATGAATTTTATAAAATAATATTATTAGTAAGGAAACTCTTGAAAATATTAAAAAAATATTTTTAAAATTAATTTAAATTACTTTCGAAAATAGGAAAATCATCTAAGAATTAATTTTAAATCTGAAAAATTATGGAATTTTTTTTCAAAGCATAAAATATCATTTAGAATTTATTGGGAATTTAAAATTTGAAATAAAATTTCAAAATTAATATTTAATTAATATTTTATTAATTTTTGAATGGATATTTAATTTAAATTTAATTTAAAATTAAAAAAATTAAAAAATTATTTTACTAACCCGTGCACAAGACCTGGTCTTTCATATCTATCAGAAAGCATATTTTAGTACTTTATTAATTTTTATTATTATGCATATATTAGTGGTACGTGTGTGTATTTAAAATAAAAAATATTGATAATAAAAAATTCATTAATATATTTGTGTGTGTATTTCATACGGTTTTATTTTTAAAAAATTAATATTTATAAATAACTTCTTTAAATTCAAATAAATCTATTATATAATACATATAACAACATTAATATTTTATTCATATGATTATATACATACATAATACATACACATAAACACGCGCACGCACACACACATATATGTATATATATTGTTTTCCATCTTTTTGACTCGGCGATATTTGGATAGACTGGACGAATCAAACTTAGAAACAATAAAGGTAGGAAGCCGATAAGATGGGTACCAATCCAACCCATGGACCGGTACCTGTAACGACCCAGAAATTTTAATAATTTAAATTTGAATATTTAATTAATTTTAAATATTAAAAAGTGAATTTATAAGTCAAATAAATTTTTATTTGAATTATTGAATTTAATTGAATAATTAAATCGATAATTTAATATGTTAAATTATGGAAATAATTGAAAATCGAGTTAAATATGATTGAAAATAATTTGTAAAATTTTATTTTATCATGTTGAAGTTAGAACGATATTTTAGAACTTTTAAAATCGAATTAAAAGTTAATTTGTGAAAATTGAATATTTTAATATTTAATAATCGACTGTAAAATAGCCAATTTTTGAACAGTCTCAGAATTGAACGAAACCAGTTCCATTGGATCCGTAATAGTTAGTTATTACCGGATTTCAAATTTCGTGTCAATCGGAGCTATCGTTTGATCGTGGCAGCTCGAAACGCATCGATTTATTTTTAATTTAAATTTGGCGAGTCAAAATAGCCATTTTTCAAAAAGTCTCGGAATTCGACGAAACCAGTTTCATCGGATCCGTAATGTGATATTATTGTAAGGTTTCAAATTTCAAGTCAATTGGATTTACCGTTTGTCCGTTACAAATTAAAACGCCTAGAAAATCGCTTAAATCGGTTTAATTTAAATTGAGCGTTTGCAGCCATAACTCGCACATACTTCCGAATTAGCTTCCGAAACCTGTTCCATTGTGTCCGGAACGCGGGGTAAACCTTAGAAACGCTGGTTACGGCGTCTAAATCGGAGTTCGGAATTTCCGGGATGAATAGTGTCGCTCGTTCCTTATAAATGACCACCATCTTCATAAATTTGATAAAAAATTATCACTAAACCCTAATTTCCTACTGTAGCCGCCTCCACCAGATTCAAAGGCCAGAATTGTCCCAATTTCATTCCTTAATCTCTCCAAATCCATTCACATTCACGCGAGGTGTTCAACACGAAGATTGAAGAGCATGGAGAGAGCTTTAATTTCATACGGTGATGATCGAGTTTGGAGTTGCGTAGGGGGAGCTAGATGTGGCCGTTCTCTTCAGTTTTGGCACGCATTTCCACGCAGCACATGAGGCCGAGCTTCATAGGGTGGGGGCCGAACATGGTGGAGGTGATGGGCTTCGCAATGGAGTTCCCCGATCGAGTTCTAGTCGAGTGTGTTTGCAGTATTATGTAACCCTAATCTATATGATGGGTTCGGCCAAAATTCTTGATGCCTGGGGATGAAAATACGTGAGAAGGAAGAAAGGGGGGAGCCGTTGGATCTGTGATGGATGGTGGATGTTGAGTGTGAGTTTAGAAAGTTAATTTATGTTGTGAATTATATATCTGAAATCGTGTACGATCTTTAAAAATTCGTAACTTTTTCATACGAGGTCGAAAAAATGCAAACTCAGTAGCGTTGGAATCGTATGGACGAGCACTACGCGATGGAGTTGGTTTGGAGTCGTTTGGAGTTAGTGAGAATTTTGGGTAAAATTAAACGTCCGTTTAATTTTATTCAAAATAAATCGCTAAAACGGAAATAAAACCAAGGTGAGAACTTCTCACTCAATCGAATAGGTTTCGATTTTATTTTAATTAGTTAGATTTAAAATATTTGAATGCATGTTTGAATGATGACTGTAAATTATTGATTGTTAAAATAGACATTATACGCCGTTAGTAAGCGGATGTTATTTATTAAAAACATATACCGCGAATATTTCATAAACAGTGAAATTGGTATTATATATAATATCAATATATATATATTGGCATATGTATATATTGCAGTTGTTGATTTCCCGCATTTTTGTTTAGCGGATGAGACCCTATTACGCCGTTAGTAAGCGGATAATATTTATTAAAAACATGTACCGCGATAATTTCGTACTGGAGCGAAATTGGTATTGTGCTAATGTTTTTGGATGCAGGAAACAGGTTGGAGGGATCCAACTGGATTCCTCAACAGTATTTATTTTATTTCAGATATTTTGATATTTGATGGATTATCATATCGATATATGATATCGTTGTTAGTCGTGATTGACTATTTGGTGTGTAGCATCATTGGACCCAAATTTTGGGATTTAAAAATGATTTTTAAAAGTGATTTTGAGAATATACTATATTTTTGGAATTGATCCATTTCAAATAAATAAACGTTATAAGTTTTAAAGTTATAAAAATTATGATTTTTAAGAAATATAGTTAAAAGCTGATTTTTGAAAATAAGGAATCAATGACTTTATAAAAGAGTTTAAATTGGGATTCTAAACTTGTTATAAAAGTTTAAATATAGGATTTATAAAATTTGATTATTTTATAAATCAGAATGATGAAATTATAAAGGAATTTAAAGACGTTTTAAAAGAAAAATATAAATTGATTTATATTAAAGATTTATAAATTGATAATTTATAAATTAGAACGTAGGAATTATAAAACGAGCTTTTATAAGTGTTAGAATAAATTGTGAATGAATTTCATAAATAGAATGAAATTTATAGAATTTTATACGGTGAAGTCATAAATGGAATTTTATAAGCAGTAGGTTTATAAAATTTATTATGTTGTTAAAATAATAGTTTTGGATAAATAAATGAATCTTATAAGTTATAAGATTTATAATTATGAAATTCTAAGGAACGATTTTGTGAAATAATCGTTTATAAGTAGTTAACTTATAATATGAACGTTTAGTTTATAATTTAGTTATAAACTGGAATATGTTAATAAAGGAATTTATAAAAAGGAAGTTTTTATATACATAAATAGAAATGGAATTTATGAACGTTGTTTTATAAATTCGCAAACGACTTATTTTGATAAGTTAATTGTTATAACTTAGAAATAGAGTTATATTCACGTTTTTAGACGGTGAATAATTCTTTGAATTAAAATGAATAAAAGGATGGAATTTGTTAAAGAAGTATATTCACGTTTTTGAATAGTGAATGATATGTTAAAGAAATTGTTTTGAATGAGATGTTTAAATTGAATTAAAACGATCTAACGATGTTTTAAAATGTGTTGAGATTCGAAACCATAGATTTCAACATTGATTGTTGAAATAGACGTTTTCGAGAAATAAAAGGAAATAGTGGACTATAACACTGTTGTTATAGTAAATGATTTTCGAAAGGAAATGTTTTGAATAGTATTGGGATTTATATATCTATTTTAATTTCGAATCCCTATACTAGTGATTTTGGGTTGTCGTAACGATGTTTTACGTAACATTCGTTTTGGCCCAAGTAGATATGTTTAAGAAAGGATTTTCTTAATATAATGAAATATATACTTAATTCGATTTAAGTATATTGAATATTTTCTAAGTGTTGAAAATAAAAGAGATTTGTGAATTACTTATAAATAAATAAGTATGGAATTGTTTTTCCGATATAAAGTGAATATTTTGAGAATTTATCTTTTTGAAGATAAATTGAAAATGAATAATTGAAATCGTATATGCACGAATATTTTGAAATATAAATTCATTATGGAATTTATATGTGAAAAGTGAAATTGGTTAAAAATAAATATTGATTTATTTTTGAAGTGTTGAAATAATATATCTTGTAAAGATATTTTGGAAAATAAATAATTTGGAAAATTATTTGGAATCTGGTGATGTGTGCATATCCAGTGATAGTTCAATAACCGACTATCAGTATTTCCATTTGAATGGGTATTTGATGTGAATTGATTGAATTTGAATGCACACTTATTTTTGAATAAGCGCTCACTATTCGGGTTAACCGGGAAAGGACCATGGGGTCGTATAACCCATTCCGAATATGTGATATTGTGAATTGCATTTGAAGATCGGTGTTGAAGACCGGATATTTGCGAGAGCGATAGGATGACCTGTCGATTGACTCTGCACCGAGTTGCTCCGGTATAGAGTTCTCCATATGTGATGGTGAATCCGATCGGGATCGTGAATATCCGGATTGCAAGGACTTCTTTGTAAGTGCCTTCGGTTCTGTTCGATCCCGGAACAGACTTGTATGGATTGTGTGTCTGACATTACAATTTGAGATATAAAGCCGATTTCTTTCAAATATATTTCTGTTGGTGGCGGAGAATTTATTCTTTTAGCTTAACACCCTTCTCTGAGACGTACGAGCTCAAAGGTTATATAGTTGAAGTTATCAGCGATATATTCCCAGTTTGGTAATGTGACATGCTGAGTGATGCTGAAATGATCATTGTGTTGATTATTTGTGATAGGATCGTTTATTTGATCGTCTATCCTTGTGATCATTGTGTTGATCATTTGTTGACCCAAAGCATGGCTTTTGTATAAAGTATGTTTTTGTGGACGTGAATTCGTCGAGCCTCACACCCCGTGAATGGTCAAAACAGGAAAGAAGCAGCAAGGTTATGAGGGGTAGCACCCTTTAGGATATGTGCATTTCCTTCTGGAAAAGGGTGGTATCATGGTATGGAGCCCAGATACTTACTCATGTTGAAACACTTTGTTTTTATGATTGTGTGAATTGATTAGAGAGCTCTCGGATAAAGGTCCCAAAGGACCGGGGGATGGCATATTCGGTCAGTTGTTACTCAGTTAGGAGTAACCCGGCCTTGTGTTGGTAGAGATCCGGTTTGGTTCTCGGGGATGTCCATCCAGAGGCATTCTCATGTGGCAATGGGAAGTTCCTTGGCCTGACCATTTGTTGGAAATCCAAAGAAACAATACGAGACTTGTACGGTTTTAGTTGTAGAACCTGCCATCTAATATGGTAGCTATTAGTAGGCATAATATAATGGTACCTATGCTGGCTAAGATTTATATTCTACTTTCGAAAGAATTTGTTCTACACTATGCACTAATAATAATATCAAATGTTATTTTAATGCGTATCAAGCATCTTTGACTAACATAAGAAGAAATCTCCTCCAAGTCTGCGTTTGCATTGTGTGTGTGGTGGGAGGTCTTATGGTAGTCTCATTTTTAAAAGCATTGCGAATTGAGTTTAAAAATATCCCTCTATTTGATTTTAAAGTTAAATAAACTGTTTTGAGTTCTCACACCAGTCACATGACTGACTCGGAGTTTATTGTTTTCCTTCCTAAACTCTGGGTGCCCACCAATTTCCACACGGGCAGTTAAGAGTTAGGTTTATCAGGATATTCTGGATATTCTGGAGTTGCTGGAGGCAAGCTGGATGGCATGGCGTATTACTAGTTTATATAGTATTTCTTTTTCCGCTGCATTGTTTGTTGTTGTATGTTGTTGTACACTCTGATGTGATGATATGATGTAATTGAAAGTGATGTAATGTAATAACTGATATAGTTCTTTGTTTAAAGATTATTCATTTATTATTATATGTTGTTCCGCTGCGAATTGTGAGATTCTGTTGTTGTTCTGTTGTTTCCTTTCTGTCCGTTCTATTTTTAAAATTTTCTATCTTCTGTTTTTCTAATTCTCTGTTTTCTAAAAATTGTCTATCTTCTTTTCCCTCTATTTCTCTATTTCTATCTTCTTCTTTCTTTTTCTTTTCTCAAATTCTTTTTAAAACCCATAACATTTCGGTTTTTCGGCAACGAAAATCCGCAATCGTTACATTTGGTATCAGAGCTGATGGTTAAGCGACAACCATGGTTCTGTTGGGTATTACTCATTAGAGATAGAGTCAGTAGTACTCTAGAATGAGTTTGAGTGTAATAATAGCTATGAGAGCGTATTTGTTAGTGAATAAAATTGTTTTATATCGTGTTGACTTATCGGTTGATTGTTTATAGATTCCCGTCGATTTAGTCTAGCTAACTATCGTAGATAGGGGTTTCTAAACTCTTAAACAAGATAAATCGACATAGTATATTTTTAAATTGGGTAAATGCAATAATTTTACCTTGATTTTATTTTGAATATAAAGGAATAATTTTTCAGAATTATTAAAGTGTATATAAGTTGATTGTTAGGTTGTTTGAATAATCTAAGCAAAAGAATTATAAGTATGAATTATAATTAAGGTGATTTACAATTGTGAAATAAACTTATATATAAAAAAAGTGAAACTATATGAATATAACTTAAGATATGTTGAATGAAGTTGATTTTGGTATCAAACTAAATTAATAAGGTTAGTGATAGATGTGAACTTAAGATTATATAAATGAAATTCAACTTTGTAATTGAATTGAATGAATGGCTTGAATGTTTAATCAATTGAATGTAATTTAAGTTGATAAGGAATAATTAATGAAAGTGTTAATTCATTGAAATCTAATGCTATTGGAAGTTGTATAATTGAATAAAAATCAATTTAATTAAACCAATTGGAAAAGTGATGGTGTTAAATCAAATTGAATGAATATAAGCAAAGGAATTTGGTTGTAATTAATATACATTGGTTGTTATATGATTGTTAGATGATTGTATAAAATTCATTAAGGGTTAATGAAATTGAAAGCTATGTAATTGAATTCAAATTGAAAGTAAATAAATTTGAATAGAATTGAATTTGATTTGGAAGTGAACCAACTTGAATATGAATTAGTGAATATAAACTAATTGAGAATGAATGTTAGTAAATCCAATGTAAATAAATCAAATGTGATTTGAATTGAAAACCATTTCATTGAATATTAATGAGAATATGAATGAATATTATTGATTATGATGGTAGTTGGTTGATGGTTGAATATATATTGCTATTGAATGCATTGCTATGTTAGCATATATAGTTGTTATGGAGATATATGTTGTATATCGATACTATTTCCATGCATGCATGATTCTCATGTTGTTTGTTGAGTGTTTAGTAGGTGCGGATCGCGTTTGCTTCGCATTTGGAGTTCGCTTTAGCGCTATATTAGCCGTATATGCTTGCTAATAAAAATATAAGGTACATATCTCGGATTAAATATCGTACTTTTACACTTTTTTCCCTTCGGGATGCCTCATTACTTGATGAGATGTATATTTGTGATATATATACTGTCATTTTTTTTTGGGATCGAGCCGCGCAAAGGAGACTATGGCGAATTTTTCCGAAAATTTAAGGCGTTAGAAAAATTTGAGAAAAATTGGGAAAATTTTGAAAACTTTAACTTTGATTTTGGAATTAAAGTTAAATGATATAGTTTGTTTTTGAAAAGATAACTAAGTATGATTTGAAAACTTAGTAAAGTATGGTAAGAAGTTTAATTATAAATTTTGGGAAAATTAATAGATTCTGTAATTTTCTTACTTGTAATTTCGAGGACGAAATTCTTTTAAGGGGGAAAGATTGTAACGACCCAGAAATTTTAATAATTTAAATTTGAATATTTAATTAATTTTAAATATTAAAAAGTGAATTTATAAGTCAAATAAATTTTTATTTGAATTATTGAATTTAATTGAATAATTAAATCGATAATTTAATATGTTAAATTATGGAAATAATTGAAAATCGAGTTAAATATGATTGAAAATAATTTGTAAAATTTTATTTTATCATGTTGAAGTTAGAACGATATTTTAGAACTTTTAAAATCGAATTAAAAGTTAAATTGTGAAAATTGAATATTTTAATATTTAATAATCGACTGTAAAATAGCCAATTTTTGAACAGTCTCAGAATTGAACGAAACCTGTTCCATTGGATCCGTAATAGTTAGTTATTACCGGATTTCAAATTTCGTGTCAATCGGAGCTATCGTTTGATCGTGGCAGCTCGAAACGCATCGATTTATTTTTAATTTAAATTTGGCGAGTCAAAATAGCCATTTTTCAAAAAGTCTCGGAATTCGACGAAACCAGTTTCATCGGATCCGTAATGTGATATTATTGTAAGGTTTCAAATTTCAAGTCAATTGGATTTACCGTTTGTCCGTTACAAATTAAAACGCCTAGAAAATCGCTTAAATCGGTTTAATTTAAATTGAGCGTTTGCAGCCATAACTCGCACATACTTCCGAATTAGCTTCCGAAACCTGTTCCATTGTGTCCGGAACGCGGGGTAAACCTTAGAAACGCTGGTTACGGCGTCTAAATCGGAGTTCGGAATTTCCGGGATGAATAGTGTCGCTCGTTCCTTATAAATAGACCACCATCTTCATAAATTTGATAAAAAATTATCACTAAACCCTAATTTCCTACTGTAGCCGCCTCCACCAGATTCAAAGGCCAGAATTGTCCCAATTTCATTCCTTAATCTCTCCAAATCCATTCACATTCACGCGAGGTGTTCAACACGAAGATTGAAGAGCATGGAGAGAGCTTTAATTTCATACGGTGATGATCGAGTTTGGAGTTGCGTAGGGGGAGCTAGATGTGGCCGTTCTCTTCAGTTTTGGCACGCATTTCCACGCAGCACATGAGGCCGAGCTTCATAGGGTGGGGGCCGAACATGGTGGAGGTGATGGGCTTCGCAATGGAGTTCCCCGATCGAGTTCTAGTCGAGTGTGTTTGCAGTATTATGTAACCCTAATCTATATGATGGGTTCGGCCAAAATTCTTGATGCCTGGGGATGAAAATACGTGAGAAGGAAGAAAGGGGGGAGCCGTTGGATCTGTGATGGATGGTGGATGTTGAGTGTGAGTTTAGAAAGTTAATTTATGTTGTGAATTATATATCTGAAATCGTGTACGATCTTTAAAAATTCGTAACTTTTTCATACGAGGTCGAAAAAATGCAAACTCAGTAGCGTTGGAATCGTATGGACGAGCACTACGCGATGGAGTTGGTTTGGAGTCGTTTGGAGTTAGTGAGAATTTTGGGTAAAATTAAACGTCCGTTTAATTTTATTCAAAATAAATCGCTAAAACGGAAATAAAACCAAGGTGAGAACTTCTCACTCAATCGAATAGGTTTCGATTTTATTTTAATTAGTTAGATTTAAAATATTTGAATGCATGTTTGAATGATGACTGTAAATTATTGATTGTTAAAATAGACATTATACGCCGTTAGTAAGCGGATGTTATTTATTAAAAACATATACCGCGAATATTTCATAAACAGTGAAATTGGTATTATATATAATATCAATATATATATATTGGCATATGTATATATTGCAGTTGTTGATTTCCCGCATTTTTGTTTAGCGGATGAGACCCTATTACGCCGTTAGTAAGCGGATAATATTTATTAAAAACATGTACCGCGATAATTTCGTACTGGAGCGAAATTGGTATTGTGCTAATGTTTTTGGATGCAGGAAACAGGTTGGAGGGATCCAACTGGATTCCTCAACAGTATTTATTTTATTTCAGATATTTTGATATTTGATGGATTATCATATCGATATATGATATCGTTGTTAGTCGTGATTGACTATTTGGTGTGTAGCATCATTGGACCCAAATTTTGGGATTTAAAAATGATTTTTAAAAGTGATTTTGAGAATATACTATATTTTTGGAATTGATCCATTTCAAATAAATAAACGTTATAAGTTTTAAAGTTATAAAAATTATGATTTTTAAGAAATATAGTTAAAAGCTGATTTTTGAAAATAAGGAATCAATGACTTTATAAAAGAGTTTAAATTGGGATTCTAAACTTGTTATAAAAGTTTAAATATAGGATTTATAAAATTTGATTATTTTATAAATCAGAATGATGAAATTATAAAGGAATTTAAAGACGTTTTAAAAGAAAAATATAAATTGATTTATATTAAAGATTTATAAATTGATAATTTATAAATTAGAACGTAGGAATTATAAAACGAGCTTTTATAAGTGTTAGAATAAATTGTGAATGAATTTCATAAATAGAATGAAATTTATAGAATTTTATACGGTGAAGTCATAAATGGAATTTTATAAGCAGTAGGTTTATAAAATTTATTATGTTGTTAAAATAATAGTTTTGGATAAATAAATGAATCTTATAAGTTATAAGATTTATAATTATGAAATTCTAAGGAACGATTTTGTGAAATAATCGTTTATAAGTAGTTAACTTATAATATGAACGTTTAGTTTATAATTTAGTTATAAACTGGAATATGTTAATAAAGGAATTTATAAAAAGGAAGTTTTTATATACATAAATAGAAATGGAATTTATGAACGTTGTTTTATAAATTCGCAAACGACTTATTTTGATAAGTTAATTGTTATAACTTAGAAATAGAGTTATATTCACGTTTTTAGACGGTGAATAATTCTTTGAATTAAAATGAATAAAAGGATGGAATTTGTTAAAGAAGTATATTCACGTTTTTGAATAGTGAATGATATGTTAAAGAAATTGTTTTGAATGAGATGTTTAAATTGAATTAAAACGATCTAACGATGTTTTAAAATGTGTTGAGATTCGAAACCATAGATTTCAACATTGATTGTTGAAATAGACGTTTTCGAGAAATAAAAGGAAATAGTGGACTATAACACTGTTGTTATAGTAAATGATTTCCGAAAGGAAATGTTTTGAATAGTATTGGGATTTATATATCTATTTTAATTTCGAATCCCTATACTAGTGATTTTGGATTGTCGTAACGATGTTTTACGTAACATTCGTTTTGGCCCAAGTAGATATGTTTAAGAAAGGATTTTCTTAATATAATGAAATATATACTTAATTCGATTTAAGTATATTGAATATTTTCTAAGTGTTGAAAATAAAAGAGATTTGTGAATTACTTATAAATAAATAAGTATGGAATTGTTTTTCCGATATAAAGTGAATATTTTGAGAATTTATCTTTTTGAAGATAAATTGAAAATGAATAATTGAAATCGTATATGCACGAATATTTTGAAATATAAATTCATTATGGAATTTATATGTGAAAAGTGAAATTGGTTAAAAATAAATATTGATTTATTTTTGAAGTGTTGAAATAATATATCTTGTAAAGATATTTTGGAAAATAAATAATTTGGAAAATTATTTGGAATCTGGTGATGTGTGCATATCCAGTGATAGTTCAATAACCGACTATCAGTATTTCCATTTGAATGGGTATTTGATGTGAATTGATTGAATTTGAATGCACACTTATTTTTGAATAAGCGCTCACTATTCGGGTTAACCGGGAAAGGACCATGGGGTCGTATAACCCATTCCGAATATGTGATATTGTGAATTGCATTTGAAGATCGGTGTTGAAGACCGGATATTTGCGAGAGCGATAGGATGACCTGTCGATTGACTCTGCACCGAGTTGCTCCGGTATAGAGTTCTCCATATGTGATGGTGAATCCGATCGGGATCGTGAATATCCGGATTGCAAGGACTTCTTTGTAAGTGCCTTCGGTTCTGTTCGATCCCGGAACAGACTTGTATGGATTGTGTGTCTGACATTACAATTTGAGATATAAAGCCGATTTCTTTCAAATATATTTCTGTTGGTGGCGGAGAATTTATTCTTTTAGCTTAACACCCTTCTCTGAGACGTACGAGCTCAAAGGTTATATAGTTGAAGTTATCAGCGATATATTCCCAGTTTGGTAATGTGACATGCTGAGTGATGCTGAAATGATCATTGTGTTGATTATTTGTGATAGGATCGTTTATTTGATCGTCTATCCTTGTGATCATTGTGTTGATCATTTGTTGACCCAAAGCATGGCTTTTGTATAAAGTATGTTTTTGTGGACGTGAATTCGTCGAGCCTCACACCCCGTGAATGGTCAAAACAGGAAAGAAGCAGCAAGGTTATGAGGGGTAGCACCCTTTAGGATATGTGCATTTCCTTCTGGAAAAGGGTGGTATCATGGTATGGAGCCCAGATACTTACTCATGTTGAAACACTTTGTTTTTATGATTGTGTGAATTGATTAGAGAGCTCTCGGATAAAGGTCCCAAAGGACCGGGGGATGGCATATTCGGTCAGTTGTTACTCAGTTAGGAGTAACCCGGCCTTGTGTTGGTAGAGATCCGGTTTGGTTCTCGGGGATGTCCATCCAGAGGCATTCTCATGTGGCAATGGGAAGTTCCTTGGCCTGACCATTTGTTGGAAATCCAAAGAAACAATACGAGACTTGTACGGTTTTAGTTGTAGAACCTTCCATCTAATATGGTAGCTATTAGTAGGCATAATATAATGGTACCTATGCTGGCTAAGATTTATATTCTACTTTCGAAAGAATTTGTTCTACACTATGCACTAATAATAATATCAAATGTTATTTTAATGCGTATCAAGCATCTTTGACTAACATAAGAAGAAATCTCCTCCAAGTCTGCGTTTGCATTGTGTGTGTGGTGGGAGGTCTTATGGTAGTCTCATTTTTAAAAGCATTGCGAATTGAGTTTAAAAATATCCCTCTATTTGATTTTAAAGTTAAATAAACTGTTTTGAGTTCTCACACCAGTCACATGACTGACTCGGAGTTTATTGTTTTCCTTCCTAAACTCTGGGTGCCCACCAATTTCCACACGGGCAGTTAAGAGTTAGGTTTATCAGGATATTCTGGATATTCTGGAGTTGCTGGAGGCAAGCTGGATGGCATGGCGTATTACTAGTTTATATAGTATTTCTTTTTCCGCTGCATTGTTTGTTGTTGTATGTTGTTGTACACTCTGATGTGATGATATGATGTAATTGAAAGTGATGTAATGTAATAACTGATATAGTTCTTTGTTTAAAGATTATTCATTTATTATTATATGTTGTTCCGCTGCGAATTGTGAGATTCTGTTGTTGTTCTGTTGTTTCCTTTCTGTCCGTTCTATTTTTAAAATTTTCTATCTTCTGTTTTTCTAATTCTCTGTTTTCTAAAAATTGTCTATCTTCTTTTCCCTCTATTTCTCTATTTCTATCTTCTTCTTTCTTTTTCTTTTCTCAAATTCTTTTTAAAACCCATAACATTTCGGTTTTTCGGCAACGAAAATCCGCAATCGTTACAGTACCGATCCATGTAATTTGGTCCATTCCTGCCCTGGCTCCTCCTACTCACTAATGATGATACCAGGAGCCTATTTCAAGTATTACTTTGTTGATCCTATGCAATTCTCTATCGATCTCCACGAGTACTCAATGTCAGTAACTCTATTCCTCTACGATCCATCATTTGAACTCAGAATAAAGCTAATAATGATGCAAACAATTTTGAAATCATGAAATTAACCACGAATCAAGCTAGAAAAAGAAGTTCAAAGTCATGCATGTGAAGAACTTATGGATCGGTACCGATCCAATCCCATGGATTGGTACCGATCCGTGAAAATTGGTGAGATGTCCACCTTATTCTCTAGAGAAGTGGCTTGACGTGGAAAATTATGGGGAGATCATGGAGGTGAGATTTTAAGCTTCCTACGACTATAAATAAGAGGGCATGACTCATTTTTAAGGATCTTTTTGGCTCTATTGTTTTCCTACTCTAATCTCTTGTAATCATCCATGGATTTATACCGATCGGTATGAACTTGTACTTGCAAATCAGTGATATAATCAATAAAATTGCTAAGTGGACATAAGCTACGATTACCCAAACTACTATAAAACATTATGTGTTCTTTTCTTGCTCTTTTTAATTTATTTTTCTTCACATTTTATTCTCTACATAATCTCTTGGGTGTTTGTGCTATTTTTTGGTTCAAACATTTTGGTGTTTTCACTGAGAACGATATTCCCAGGCTACTTGGATTCATCATCTACTATTGGATTTCTTAGATCCGGGAGATGGATCCAATCTTACTATTCTACTATTTAAATTGTCAAAAATCTATAAGAAGCTATTTTCCATGGCCCTAAGGAGAGACCTTCGACAAATTCTAGAGCCGTTAATGATGCTGAGAACCAAAACACTCAGCATGTGGACTAAGTTGCCCTGCTAAATTAGCCAGAGTTCTGGAATTCCACTGATATCATGATCAGGATGGAGATTGTAACATCCCCATCTAGAGGCCCAAAGCTAAGCGCTACAGTTGCTGCAATCATATATAGTAGTAACTTCCGACAGCTAATACGGCTATGTTAATGGTATCTACAATATCATAAGCACTTGAATATGAAATAAATCTCATTTTTCAAAACAACATTTTGCTATTACATATCAAAACAGATGTTCCATATTCAGATTGCATAATCCCAAAACGTTTCCCATGCAATGATAACATATACTTATTACAAAATAAGCCATGAGTGACATTTGAAGATGCCTCATTAGACGATCAGAGTCATATAGTCATAACTGACTTAATACATACAAAGCGGAAATAAACACAAAACAAAGAACTGCAACTCCTAAATAGCTATCTTTTAGCCTTTCGCTCGCCTGCGGTGGCTTTATTCACCATTCTACTAAGAACCTGAAAGAATCTCAACCCTTATTCTACTAAACTCAATTTTGAGCACCCAAGATTTTAAGGGGAAAACATAAACTTCGAGTCAGACATAAAGCCTGGTGTAAATAATACTATACATCCCGGTTATTAATGTTAAGTGAGACCATGCTGCTTAGTGGAACGGGTTTCTCTCACTAATATTCCTGTAAAACATATCTTTTGCAAATCTTTTCCTGCAACCAAAACTGGTTAAATACTGTAAAGCACATTACGTAAACATACAAATCAGGTAACAAAAGAAATATATATTCAAACACATTAGTTTTGTTTGGCTGACTATTAACATTTGGCTGACTCGGACCTACCGGACAAAATAAAAAAATAATCTAACATCTGTTAGACACATTTTTTCTGGACGATCTATCATTAACTATCTATTAAATACTTCTCTTCTGGACGGTCTGTTCCTAACTTAACATCTCCCCGGGTCACCTAATCCTAATAGTTTGGTAGGCTCACCAATAACCTATCTATATACAAACATATATTCCCTTATGTATGTAATCATAATTTTAGTCTTACCTATGACAAAGCCCTACACACTGGAATTTTGGACTAAAGTAGCTGAGGCCAATAACTAATGTATAGGGCATACCAGTCTCATCTGGTATTCTAATATCTAAGTCATTTTCACTTATGGATGCCTTCCCATAATTTTCCTTGAAAATCTTTTTCATCCAAAATTGATTAGAACCCTTTTAAACCAAACTTAAACATGGAAAACATTTATACTCTGTGCCTTACACCAAATCGCATTGCCATGTTATACATACATCTATATATATATATATATATATATATATACACACAAATATATATATGACTCAAACCTTAGTTGATGAAAATATTTAATACTTGAAAGTACCCCTTGCGATTCTATTGAAAGCATCTCTTTGAAAACCAAGTAAAACCCTTTATTTATCTAGGCCAAAGCTTCCCTTTCGAAATCTTTGAAAACCTTCCTTTCGAAAACATTAAAACCTTTGACATCATATCATAAAATACTTCAAAACATTGCCTTTAAAACTCTTCCATTTCAACCCTTTCGAAACCATCAGAAACATTACCTTTCGGCTCCTTCGAAACTCTATGGGGAACCACCCCTTCGAAACCATTTTAAATACCTTTCGAAAGCATCAACCTTTAGAAACTCAAACATTTCGAAAACATTTGGGTTCAACTTAAAATATGTGGAAAACCACCTTTTGAAACCATTTAAGTCGAAAACATTCTCTTTCGAAACCATTGGGTTATACTTCAATCAGAATAAAAGGGTCATTTAAAATGCCTAAGTCGAAAGCCTTCCTTTCGTAACCTATTTCTAAGTGAAGAAGTAATGGTGTTGAAATCATCTCTTCGAAAGCATTGAAGAAGTGGTTAATATTTAAAACAAAGTATACCTTCCGAAACCATTGACTTCGAAAGATAGAAAGGCGGGAGCTAGGGGTTTCAACCCCTTCGAAAGAATTGCTTAAAATAAAATAGTGCAACCCATTCGAAACCTTTCCTTTTAAAATATTTGACCCAGTCGAAAGCCAACTGAGTCGAAACCCAATCTTTTGAAAGCAAAGCAGGTGCTTACTTTTATTTTAAAAAAAGGCATACTCCAACCCCTTCGGAACCTAGCGTTTCGACCAAGTACCCCTCGCCTTTATCCAATGCGCTACATACCAAGTAGCTTGATACCATGCACATTGGTTTCTAAACCTATGGTGGTGAAAGGTCTGGGTTGGAACCTTATGTTCCGAAAGTGGCGGAACACACTACAAACATGTTATTTCTGTTTTTAACTTAAAAGAGAAACATTTTAACTAACCTACTATTGTTTACCAAAATTTTATTGGTTGCTAAATATATTTTTCAAAAGTGTTGCCAATATTTTCAGAATTAAACAAAGATTTTATTTTACAAAATGCTCATTCTCCTTAATTAAATTTATAAAACATTTAAGTACCATACCTCAAATAATTTTATACATTCATCAAAACATTTAGGAAAATTCTATAAAAATTCCAAAAAATCCTTTTCAATATGTTTTCTAACATATATAAATTTTAGATCCAAATACTTATTTATTTTGCCGTAAGTAATTTATAATCCAATAAATCATTTTCCTCACTAGAAAATTAATATTAAATCCACATTAATTCAGAAAATTACGAAAATTGAAACCCATCTCTAAAATATTATTTATGATATATAAATTCTCAAGGCATTTGGATGTCATTTAATAGAGTTTTCATGTCAAACATATCTTAAAAATCAATATAGATATGCATAAATCATCAACATGTATATATAAACATTTTCCTCTTCTAAAATAAGGCTAAATCATGCAAGATAAATTCGAGTTTTCACCTTAAAATCGATAACATGTAGAAAAGTGAGATGTAATCATTAGGCACATTGGCTTTGTTATTAAAGATGTGGGATTTGATCCTGATAAAGTTGATTTGATCTTCCTCTTGAAAACTTTAGCTTTCTCTCCTTCACCTTTGCTAATGGTGGCCACCCTAAGTGTAATTATTTTCGTTTGTGATAAAATGAAATGAGGGTGTATTCATTTTCCCTAAGGGTTTAGAGTATTAGGTAATCCCTTTTCCCTATTTTGCCCTCTACTATTTCCTAACACTTAAATCCATTTTACTTCGTTTATCTATTCATTAATATGGCACGACTACCCTTGATTATATTCAAATCTCAATCTACTGATCATATTACATTATTTTATTTTATTTATTAATTAAATATCCTAAATAATTTTACTAAATATAGGGGTGTTACAGAGTTATGGATCGTATATGAAGCAAATGAAGGATAGGTTCCAGGAGAATCACAACGAGGTGAAGCAGTAGCTGCAGAAGAGCTTGAGACCGTTGAATGAATTAACTCAGAACCGCCATAAAAGGAGCGGGAGGGAGTTAACATCTTTTGATCCACATTCTAATAGTTTTTCATCATCTGAGCAGAGATAGAGGAATATGATGCATAAAATGGCTCAAAAAGAGACTAGGACTTCATATAAGGAGACAAGACGAGCTCGTGGAGAGAGTTTGTGGATCGTCACATATCTAAGAGGATGGATCCGTACCGATCCAGCAAACCTTGGATTCAGACATCACCATTTGAATGGTGGCATAGATATGACTTTTGATCATGCTATAGATGATCAAAATCAGGAATATCAGACAACTAATGATGAATTAACTGCTAATTAGGAATGGGGGGGGGGACCATTGGATGAATGGATTTCCTGAAGTTTAGAGAACCCACATATGGAGGCTCTTCGTAAGAGCATTCGTCGGGCCGAACACTCGAAGTAGAACTCGACTACTGCCATTCATCCGAATCTATAGAGCTGGAGTACTTGGCCAAAATGGTCTGGAAACTTGTGAAAGAAGATCAATTCAGAAGTAATGATAAGTAGGGTACTTCTCCAAGTCAGAATCTGAATCCAGAAACGACCTTCGTTTCCCCCGACTCTCCCTCGATTGGCCACAAAACCCAACCCTAGCCATAAGTACACACACGACATCAAAGCCAACCATCCCAATCTTAAATCCGCACTCCACTTCGATCATACAAAGGGAAGAGAATTCAAAATGTTGAATTTAGAAATAGTTTTCGCGATTTTTAGTTTAGAAGAGTTGAGGAAACTGATTTTTTTTTGAAGTTTTGTTTCATTTTTTCATTTTTACTGTTTTATTCGGCTCGGTGGTTTAAAAAAAGGGAGTAAGAGTGCTTTACACAGTAAGGAACAGTGATTGAGGGAAAGTTAGAAGTGTTGATGTGAAGTATTGGAAATAATATATATACAAACATTTTATTTAAATTCAAAATATCTCGTTTCAAAAGCAGCTTACAATTTCGAACTCCTATCAAGGTACGCCGCTGGGCATTTATAATGTTATATCCCTATTTCGAACACAATGGAAAAGGTTTCGGGTTCTAATTCGATCGTATGGAGAAGATAGCTTTTTGGACCCAATTATTATATTGAATTTTCGATATAAATTTCAGCACGTTTGTATCCCGTACGACCAAACGATAACTCCAAACACTACAAAATTTGAAATCCAATAATAATAAACTATTACGGATCCAAAGGAAATGGTTTCGTCAAAATTAGAGACTGTGCCTCGGAAGGCTATTTTTAATTGTTAATTTAAACGATATATTTTAAAAACTGAACAAATCACTTTTAAATTCACTTTTAAAAGTTTATTATCTCCATTATTATCAATATAATATTTATAAGCCTTTAAATTATTTTTAACAAGCTTAAAACTCAAGATTCAATATTTCACCCAATTTCTAATTATTAAATTCAATAATTAAATTATCCAATAAATCTTTATATTTGAAATTCAAGTTAAAAATTAATGTTTAAATATTTAAAATCAATTAAATATTCCAATTCCAAATATCCAAAATTCTGAGTCGTTTCATTCCTCCCCTCTTATAAGAATTTTATCCTCGAATTTGCTAGGTAAGGAGAATGATCCAAACCCGTTAACTATTTTTCCTAAACCAAACGGTTTCAAACAACTCCATGGAAACAATTTTTGCTGAAACTACCTTATCACCACTACTAATTTCCAACTTCATCTACAGATTCCACTAAATCAAATTTTAAATTATCAAAATTTTCTTCAAAATTTTTCTAACTCCTTAAATTTTCAAAAAAAAAATTCCAGCGTCTTCTTTGCGCGGCTAGATCCAAAAAACTACAAAATGCCTCTACGAGCCAAATTATCAAAATAAAACAAAAGCCAAGTGGCTCAATCAGAAAACCATTAATTTCATACAACAATTTAAACACATACATCTTTGTCGAGCAATCAAATTTTACTTCTGAAATCGAAAACCTGCACCTTATTTACCAATAAAATTCGATCAATCAATTTAAAATCATTTTATTTAGCATTTTTAATTTCCAATATTTATTTCACCAACAACCGTACGATGTACATATATCATCCATTTGCAACACCACTTCCGATCGCTTACTCGATCACACAATTTCACTTCCGAACTAGAATCGTTCACACGACTCTTTAGTGCGGACTCAGATCTGGCTTCTTGATAAGAAACCGTTATTCTCCTTGCATAGCCGTATACTATGATAGAGAATTTCAGAATAAATCAAAAATCCATATCTAGGGTTTGCTGTCAAAAATCGAGTGAAAAATCCCAACTCCGATCGATATAACTATCCCAAGATTCTATGCTCAAATCTAGATCAAATCGCTATGCGAATAAAATAATATACATACAACTTACGTATTAATTTCCAATTGATTTTAGCTATCTCCAATTTTTTTATTATCACTCGTTAATTTCCATTCACTTATTCACAATTATCCTTTTACACGACTTTTATTAAATCTTCATTCAAATATTAACTTTGTATATTCCTCAATATCCAACTTTACTTTAGAATTCACTATTAAACTTTTTAAGTCCATTATAAATATTTTATACAACTTATTATATTTATTTCCACTTCACCACTGAAGTTTATATCCATTTTTATTCAAATTAAATTTTAATTCCATTTGAATTCGATTTACCTTCCATTAACTGATTTATTTCCAATCAAATTAAATATTGAATTTTTATCAACCATCTCTCAAGCCATATTTAATTCACTAACCAAATCTTATTTCCAACTTTGGTTTTATTTAGTCCAACTCAAACTAAATTTTCTATTTCACTTTATTTAACCCAATTCAAATTAAACATATTTCATCATTCAATCTCAATTCTATTTACTTACTAATTAAATAATTCATTCCATTTTCTAATTTTATTCCAACTTAATAAATTTTATTTCATTACTATTTCATTTAGCCTTCTCAGGCTAAAATTTCAAATTTCTCTTATTTATCTTAGTTCAACTTAATTTCCATTCCAATTCAATTTTCAAATTTTATAAGTTTCAAACTTACTTATATTCCATCCACCGATTTCTCCAATTCACTTTATTAATTTATTTAATTTACTAATTTATTCCGTCATCACACTTGTTTCCATTTAACCCTCCTCAAGTTAAATTCTATTCCAAACAAATTTTCAAATTCTTATAAGTTTTTAAACTCATTTATATTTCACAAAACATTTTTGGATCAAACTCTAGAGCTTTAGACAATTGCTTAAGTATTTCAAAATCATTTTTGAAATCAATTATATCCAAAATTCTTTAGTATATCAAACTATTCCTTTGAATTTCAAATCAAAGCTAGTTTTACCATACCAAAACTTCAATTCAAAACATTAAAGTAGCAATTCCTCCCTTGGAAACTCGAAAATGAACATCGATGATGCTACAGTCATCACCGAAATTATTTTCCAGAGACCGAAGTGAGTTTAGTGCTTTTATTCCTTTAAAACATTTTAAAAATATTTTTAAATATTTTCGATTCAAAAATATTATCCAAATAATATCACTATTATTTCCCAACTTTTAAAACACATTTTCAAAACCAATGGGATTTAAATTCCCAAATTTTCCAACATTTAAATCTTTTATAAATCGTTTTTATAAACCATATCATATTTAAAAATTCCTTTAGAAATTTATTCCATTTCAATTTTTAAATCACATTTATATACTCATATTTAGTATACCTCCGAAATTTTATCCCATTCAATTTATAAACGCATACTTACAAAATAACATTGTTATACGAATTAATTTCTCAACCTTTGGTTATAGCATCAACTTTTATTTCTATTACCACAATAACAACAATGATAATAGTTAAATATTGTCATTTCCTAATAACCAAGAAAACCATATATAACTATAATAATTTATGCAAATTATTCATTTTATATATAAAGATCATTTGGGTAAAATTATTCCATTTTCCGCATTTTTAAAACAATACCATGTCGAGTTGCTCTATCCAAGTGTTCAGGGATCCCTATAATAACGTTAATTACTCGTATTGACCAGAATCCATAAGCCACTCAACAAACCGATCGACACAATATAAAAAGATTTTATATCCACTAACAAATACGCGCTCATATATATTAATACATTCAAACTCATTCTATGGTGCTATTGACCCTATCTTAAATGTGTAATTCCTACCAGAGCCAAGGTTCTCGCTCAAACTTCAGCTCTCACAAATGAGATTTTCAACCTTCGAAAATCGACATCAATATGTCCCCAGTATAGAATGTCGGTCAGTCGAATGCTGGATATACCATATCGTTAGGGAAAAGAAGAAAGAGGTAGAGGAAGAAAAGGAAATAACAACACAAAGTCTCACAATCGCAGCGGAACAATATATAATAGATAACAAATGATCGTTATACAAAAAGAACTATTCCTGTTTTTACACCTTACATCATCAGAGTACAACACAAGTCAATTGCACAATACTGGACGGTTATAATAACTTGTCCTCACAAAAGCTGAATATATAGCCTACATTACACAGCGAAATACAATCAGATATGGGTAATACATCTCGTCATCCAGCTCGTCTCTTGAGCTCCATTGCTTCCTATCCTGAATCTATAATACTCGGTCTGACCCAAGCATTATAATAAAATAACACATGAGTCAGTCTAGAAAACCATCGTAGGAAAATACACTTAATTTGAATTATTAAATTTATCAAAATCCTTTGAAACCAAAGGTATCCCGTAAGACCACGCCACAAATAAACACCACGGTTTTTACCTTACGATAACCAAAACATTTCATATCAAATCATCTGATATTATAATAGTGTCTAAGTACAAATACTTATTCGAATAGTTGAAATGGTTGCATCTCACATTTCAGCATAGTTGGGGGACAATCAAAACTATACGGCGCTTATTGGAGAATGGATTCCATCTGAAGACTAGGTACTGGGGTACCACCTGTCACAATATGCGTCTAGAACAACGTACCGAGGACCACTTCAAGATCCCCTGCTACATAAGACCGGACTATCCCTGACCTGGATAGACCGAGTATGCTATCACCTTGGGTGATCTCACCCTTTTTCGAGCTCCTTCCATAATCGTAGTAATAATATCCAAGGCTATCTAGAAAGGTGATAAACATACCCTAGTTAGGAGCTACCCACTTAGCCTTGCTACATCCTCCTTGCTTTTTAGTCATTCGTGGTTAATGAGGCTAGAGGCTACGATTACCTTTCAAGAAAATTTCACTTAAAATGCTCACTGTCCTCCAATGACAAAGTACTGATAGCACTCATCCATATAAGTCCGTTCCGGATCTGAACGGAACTAAAGACACTATTCCTACTATATCCATTTTGGAATCACCCTCGGGATTAGTAGCGATTAGCCCTTACACTTCACTGCTCCATGTTTGACTCAATGCTCTTGCCTTTATTTCAAAAACGTACTCATTGGATCGAAGTGATTTTCGGATAACAAACCGATCCCAGTCTCTTCCAAACAAGGTTCGATATTTTTCTGTAAACTCAACCCCGGTTCTCTAGGAAATAAACAGATGAAAATAAGATCGAAGATCGCCTCCTAACCATTAGTGGACGGATTTCCTTATCAATGTCCTAGAAGAATGAAACGAGTTTTTACGTATAGTATATCACCTCGAACGGTAACTATACCATATAATCTTCGTATTTCTACTAGATATTCCCAAAGTTATATTTTGGGTCCATATTTGATAGTCGGTTATTTAACTATCAAATAAATAATCATTCAACCAAATACTTCATTTTTTATTGAAAAAACACCAAGTCTTGTTCGATTTTAATTTAAAATAAATTAAATCTCTTTATACAAAAGCATGTGCTTATCTTATCAAATCCAGTATATTAACAAGGTATCTTTCTCCAAAAATATTTGAAAAAACTTTTTTAAATAGTATGGAAAGTACCACTATGGTATTAAACCATGGATTCACAACTCGATGGTTAAGTCTCTATCCCTGTGAATCCAAAATTAAACTGCAGGCACTCACTGCCTCCGATTATGCCATGCGAGTATACCATTACTTCCCAAAAAGTTTATAAATTTTTAAAAAAATAACACTTGTGAAATTTTTGTAATAATTTTCCAAGTAAAACTTTAAGCAACTACTTTTTAAATAAAAGTTATTATATAAAATATTACTATTGGATAATTATCCTTTTAAAATAATAATACTGGTTAAACCTTTAATAATAATTAACTATTATAAATAACTTAATTAATATTAATTTTAACAAATTTTAAAACAACTAAATAATAATTTTTCTTCTAAAACATAATTTTAAACACTTTTATATTTTCTGATTAATACTTTAAAATCTTTCCTTTTTAAAATAACTTAACTTCCCAGAAAAATACATTTTTAACTCTAACATAGCCTGTCTAATTATTTATAAATCTCTCTCGATTTATTCCTAGTTCGATTTATGTTCTAATTTCGTAAATTCCATTTTTCACATTTCTAAAAATTAATTTACTATTTATTTTTAAACCAATTTACTCATCTCCTTATAAATTCCCATCGTGAATTTATAATTCCCATTTATCCACTGATAATTTACTTTACATTGTTTATAAACCTTGTTTATAAATTCCATAGTCTCATTTCCCATTTTAAAACTTTTTCACAACACTAAATCAATTTTAAATCAATTTTAATTCAATTTATAAATTAAATTCCATTTCTAAATAAATTTCTTAATAACCCAACCATATTCCACTTTCATTTTCATCATTTAAATTCTTATTTAAAACCTAGAAGAGCAATTTTATATTCCATTTTCAAATTTCCCTATTCTATCTTTCCAACTATTTAAATCTCGAATTTAAAAATAAACCCTTTATACTTAAACAATATTTTTTACATTCCATTATTAAAAAACCCTTTTATTCACATTTATTTCAAAATCTCTATTTTCCCATATTCCGGAATTATTAAATAGAATTTTAAAATCAAAATATTTATTTTTCCCAGATTCATTTCTTTAAATTAATCCAAATTTCACTCTAAATATTTTTACTTTAAATTTTCCTTTTTATTTTCTTTAAAACATCAATATTCATATTTATGGTATTTTAGAATACCAAATTCTAAACTAGTAATACCATGGTATCCAGTAAATTCAAACTCCACTATAACCATCACAGATTATTCAAGACAAATCATATATAACTATATATGAAAATAAATTCCAACATTTTTGAGGAATCCAGTTGGATCCCTCTAACCTGTTTCCTTGCATCCACAGATGTTAATACAATATAAAAATACAAATCCCACTTCGATGGGGATATCGTAGTATATAGGGTCATCCGCTATTATGTGTGGTGCATAGGGTCTCATCCGCTATATATATATGCGAGAATATCAATCACTCCAATATATATATATATATATATATATATATATATATATATATATATATATATATATATATAGACACACACACACACACACACATACACACACACACAACTATATATAATATCATATCCAACTGAAAATAATTTATCAATTCTATCAATCAATAATTAATTAATTTTAACCATTTAAAATTAATTGTGGTAAATCCAAAATTGAGTGAGATTAACCCCCCTTGATTTTATGTCGCTTCCGTATTCCATTTTCGATTGAATCTGAATGCATTTGAATTGAAAATTTTGTATGCTCAGATCTCGACGAATCTAATTACATATCGAAGGTTTTGCCAATACGAATCCAACGCGACTGATCGGTTGGAATTCGGACCAAAAACAAGTTAATTATTTGGTTTACACGATTTACAAATTTTAAATAACAATTTATATATATCTATATGAATGACTTAGTTGAACCATACCAAGCCCAGCCTACAAAATCAGGTCCCGGCCCATCCTCCACTCTTTTTTTTTTTTTTGGACAGACAGCCCAAAGACCAGGAGAGAAACCTTGCCCGCGTTCTCCCCTTCTATTCTTCTCCCTCACTACAAATATGTATGCCTGTACATGGACCTCACCATGGCCGCACTATCATCTCTCCCCCTTTCTTCTCCATTTCCACAGCCAATATCAAAATGACTTCGTCGATCTCCTCCACAGCAAAATCTAGACCTCTCGAGAACCACCATCACCCACTCGACTGCCCTATGCAAACGCGACCTTACCTCCTCCCTTGCTCGACCTGGCAATGACGCAAACCACTAGGAGGCATCACGACCACTCAAACTCGGTGACTAGCTGCCGTTTGCATTCTCGAATCCAGAAACGACCTTCGTTTCCCCTAACACTCCCTTGATTGGCCACAAAACCCAACCCTGGCCATAAGTACACCCACAACATCAAAGCCGACCATCCCAATCTCAAAGCCGCACTCCACTTCGATCATAAAAGTGGGAAGAGAAGTAAAAATGTTGAATTCAGAAATAGTTTTCATGATTTTTAGTTTAGAAGAGTTGAAGAAACAGATTTTTTTTGAAGTTCTGTTTCATTTTTATTTCTTTTTAGTTTTTTGTTCGGCTGGGTGATTTAAAAAAAGGGGAGGTAAGAGTGCTTTACATAATAAGGAACAATGATTGAGGGAAAGTTAAAAGTGTTGATGTGAAATATTGAAAATAATATATATACAAACATTTTATTTAAATTCAAAATATCTCGTTTCAAAAGAAGCTTACAATTTCGAACAACTAACAAGGTATGCCCCTATGCATTTATAATGTTATACACCTATTTCGAACGCAATGGAAAAGGTTTCGGGTTCTAAATTGATCGTATGGAGGAGATTGCTTTTTGGATTCAATTATTACAATTAATTTTCGATATAAATTTCAGTGCGTTTATATCCCGTACGACCAAACGACAACTCCAAACATTACAAAATTTGAAATCTGGTAATTATAAACTATTGCGGATCCAATGGAAATGGTTTCGTCGAAATCAGAGACTGTGTCTCGGAAGGCTATTTTTAAATATTAATTTAAACGATATATTTTTAAAACTGAACAAATCACTTTTAAATTCACTTTTAAAAGTTTTATTATCTCCATTATTATCAATATAAAATTTTCAAGCCTTTAAATTATTTTTCACAAGCTTAAAACTCAAGATCAATATTTTACCCAATTTTCAATTATTAAATTCAATAATTAAATTATCCAATAAATCATTATGTTTGAAATTCAAGTTAAAAATTAACCTTTAAATATTTAAAATCAATTAAATATTCCAATTCCAAATATCCAAAATTCTGAGTCATTTCATTCCTCCCCTCTTATAAGAATTTTGTCCTCGAAATTGCTAGGTAAGAAGAATGATCCAAACCCGTTAACTATTTTTCCTAAACCAAATAGTTTCAAACAGCTCCCCGAAAATAATATTTATTGAAACCGCCTTATCACCTCTACTAATTTCCAACTTCATCTACAGATTCCACTAATATCATCCCTTCAATCCTTCAAACTTTAATTTAAAAGCAAATTTTAAATTATCAAAAAAAAATTAACTCCTTAAATTTTCGAAATTTTTTGCCAGCATCTCCTTTGCGCGGCTAGATCCGAAAAACTACAAAACACCTCTACGAGCCCAAATCTTTAAAAGAAAACAAAAGCCAAGTGGCTCAATTAGAAAACCATCAATTTCATACAATAATTTAAACACACACCTCTTTGTCGAGCAATCAAACTTTTCTTCTGAAATCGAAGACATCAATTTAGCTTTTGCTTTTAATTACCTGCACCTTATTTACCAATAATATTTGATCATTCAATTTAAAATCATTTTGTTTTGCGTTTTTAATTTCCAATATTTATTTCAGCAACAAACGTATGATGTACATATAGATCCATATGCAACACCAATTCCAATCGCTTACTCGATCACGTAATTTCACTTTTGAACTAGTATCGTTAACACGACTCTTTAGTGTGGACTCAGATCTGGCTTTTGATTAGAAACCGTCATTCTTCTTGCATAGTCGTATACTATGATAGAGAATTCCAGAATCAATCAAAAATCCATATCCAGGGTTCGCTTCAAAAATCGAGTGAAAAATCCCAACTCCGATCGATATAACTATCCCAAAATTCTGTGTTCGAATCTGGATCAAATCGCTATGCGAATAAAATAATATACATAAAACTTACGTATTAATTTCCAATTGATTTTAGCTATCTTCAATTCTTTTATTCTCACTCATTTTAATTTTCATTCACTTATTCACAGTTATCCTTTTACACAGCTTTTATTAAATCTTTATTCAAATATTAACTTCGTACGTTCCCCAATATCCAACTTCACTTTAGAATTCACTATTAACTTTTTTAAGTCCGTTATAAATATTTTATACAACTTCTTATATTTATTTCCACTTCACCACTGAAGTTTATATCCATTTTTATTCAAATTAAATTTAAATTCCATTTGAATTCAATTTACGTTCCATTATCTGATTTATTTCCAATCAAATAAAATATTGAATTTTTGTCGACCATCTCTCAAACCATATTTAATTCACTAACCAAATCTTATTTCCAACTTTGGTTTTATTTAGTCCAACTCAAACTAAATTTTCTATTTCTCTTTATTTAACCCAATTCAAATGAAACATTATTTCAACATTCAATTTCAATTCTATTTACTTACTAATTAAATAATTCATTCCATTTTCTAATTTTATTCCAACTTTATAAATTTTATTTCAATACTATTTCATTTAGCCTTCTTAGGCTAAAATTTCAAACTTCTCTTATTTATCTTAGTTCAACCTAATTTCCATTCCAATTCAATTTTTAAGTTTTATAAGTTTCAAACTTACTTATATTCCATTCACCAATTTCTCCAATTCACTTTATTAATTAATTTACTTTACTAATTTATTCCATCATCACACTTGTTTCCATTTAACCCTCCTCAAGTTAAATTCTATTCCAAACAAATTTCAAATTCTTATAAGTTTTTAAACTCATTTATATTTCACAAAACATTTTTGGATCAAACTCCAGAGCTTTAAACAATTGTTTAAGTATTTCAAAATCATTTTTGAAATCAATTATATCCAAAATCCTTTAGTATATCAAACTGTTCCTTTGAATTTCAAATCAAAACCAGTTTCACCAAACCAAAACTTCAATTCAAAACATTCAGGTAGCAATTCCACCCTTATAAACTTGAAAATGAACATCGATGATGCTACAGTCATCACCGAAATTATTTTCCAGGGACAGAAGTGAGTTTAGTGCTTTTATTCCTTTAAAACATTTTAAAAATATTTTCAAATATTTTCGATTCCAAAATATTATCCAAATAATATCACTGTTATTTCCCAACTTTGAAAACACGTTTTCAAAACCAATGGGATTCAAATTCCCAAATTTTCCAACCTTTAAATCTTTTATAAATCGTTTATATAAACCATATCATCTTTAAAAATTCCTCTAGAAATTTATTCCATTTCAATTTTTAAATCACATTTATAAAATTATATTTAGTACACCTCCGAAGTTTTATCCCATTCAATTTATAAACTCATATTTGCAAAATCACATTTTGTTATACGAATCAATTTCTCAACCTTTGGTTATAATATCAACTTATATTTCTATTACCACAATAACGACAATGATAATAGTTAAATATTATCATTTCCTAATAACCAAGCAAACAAATATAACTATGATAATTTATGAAAATTATTCATTTTATATATAAAAATAATTTGGGTAAAATTATTTCATTTACCCCATTTTAAAATAATACTATGTCGAGTTGCTCTATCCATGTGTTTAGAGATCCCTATCAATAATTTTATTACTTGTATTGACCAGAATCCATAAGCCACTCAACAAACCAATCGACACAATATAAAACGATTTTATATCCACTAACAAATACGCGCTCATAATATTAATACATTCAAACTCATTCTAGGGTGCTATTGACCCTATCTTAAATGAGTAATTCCTACCAGAGCCAAGGTTCTCACTTAACCTTCAGCTCTGATGCCAAATGTCACAAATAAGATTTTCAACCTTCGAAAATTGACATCAATACGTCCACTGTATAGAATGCCGATCAATCGAATGCTGGAAATACCAAATCGTTAGGGAAAAGAAGAAAGAGGTAGAGAAAGAAAAGGAAATAACAAATCTCACAATCGCAGCGGAACATTATATAATAGATAACAAATTATCTTTATACAAAAAGAACTATTCCTGTTTTTATACATTACATCGTAAGAGTACAACACAAACCAATAGCACAATACTATACAGTTATAATAACTTGTCCTCACTAAAACTGAATATACAGCCTACAATACACAACAGAAAACAATCAGATATGGGTAATACGTCTCATCATCTAGCTTGTCTCCTGAGCTCCATAGCATCCTTTCCTGAATCTGTAATACTCGGCCTGACCCAAGCATTATAATAAAATAACACCCGAGTCATTCTGGAAAACCTGCATGGGAAAACGCACTTAATTTGAATTATTAAAGTTATTAAAATCCTTTGAAAATCAAAGGTATCTCGTAAGACCACACCACAAATAAACACCATGGGTTTTTACCTTACGATAACCAAAATATTTCATATCAAATCCTTTGATATTATAATAGTATCTAAGTACAAATACTTATTCAAATAGCTGAAATGCTTGCATCTCACGTTTGAGCATAGTTGGGGCACAATCAAAATGTACGACGCTTATTGGAGAATGGATTCCATCCCAATGACTAGGTATTGGGGTACCATCTGTCATAGTACGTGTCCAGAACAACGTACCGAGGACCATGGCAGGATCCCCTGCTACACAAGACCGGACTATCCCTGAACTAGATAGACTGAGTATGCTATCACCTTGGGTGTTCTCACCCTCTTCCGAGCTCCTTCCATAATCGTAGTAATAATACTCAAGGCTATCTAGAAAGGTGATAGGCATACCCTAATTAGGAGCTACCCACTTAGCCTTGCTACATCCCTCTTGCTTTTCAGTCATTCGCGGTTGACGAGGCTAGAGGCTACGATTACCTTTCAAGGAAATTTCACTTAGAATGCTCACTGTCCTCCAATGACAATGTACTGAAAGCATTCATCCATACAAGTCCATTCTGGGTCCAAACGGAACCGAAGGTACTATTCCTACTACATCCATTTTGGAATCACCCTCAGGATTAATAGTGATTAGCCCTTGCACTTCACTGCTCCATCTTTGACTCCATGCTCTTGTCTTTATTTCGAAAACGTACTCATTGGATCGAAGTGGTTTCGAAAATGTACTCTTGTCCAAACACTATGAAATTTTAAATCCGATAATAATAGTTTATTACAGATCCAATGGAACTGGTTTCGTCGAAATCCGAGACTGTGTCCCGGAAGGCTATTTCTAAATGTCAATTTAAACGATATATTTTTAAAACTGAAAAAATCACTTTTTAATTCACTTTTATAAATTGTATTATCTCCATTATTATCAATATAAATTTTGTAAGCCTTTAAATTAATTTAACCAAGCTTAAAATTCAAGATTCAAGATTCAATATTTTACCCAATTTTCAATTATTAAATTCAATAATTAAATTATACAATAAATCTTTATTTTTGAAATTCAAGTTAAAAATTAACTTTTAAATATTTAAAATTAATTAAATATTCCAATTCCAAATATCCAAAATTCTAGGTCGTCGCACTACTCAAAGTACAAAGAAGTACATGAAGTTGGCTCTGAGAGAGGCGATTGGGAAGGAGAAAAAATCTGGCAAGTTTTGCAGATTTCATGAGACATATGGCCATAACATCAATGAATGCAAACGTTTGCATGATATGATCGTGGACTTGATTCGTAAAAAGAAGTTGCTATAATTTGTGAAGGCCCCGTAGTACGGCGGGCAAGGAAATTCCAACCCCTCTAGGTCGACAACCCAACTAAGGCAAGCTGGGCCTAGTCGTGAAGAGCCTAAGCGGCTTGAAAAATGTTTGGTGATCAATATAATCATCGATAGACCACATATAATTGATAAGAGTTTGAACGAGATGGATAGGTATGTTGGTGCATTGAAACATGCAAAGAATGAAAGTTGTCTTGCTGTGGGAGGTGGTATTCCGGCGAAACAGTAAGGACGATGACTAACGACGTTGTCTTCTGGAATAGAAACGCTGATGGGGTAGAAGCACCGACGATTAACCCACTTGTGATTATGGACACGATTGGCCTTGCTATTGTACGGAAAGTGCTTGTTGACTGTGTGACACACCCCCACACCCCTTAATATATCCAAAAGGACACATTAAAAGGTGTGGTGCATTGTAGGTGTAACTAAAGCTAACAGAGACTAAGATTCACAAGTAAAAATAGATAAAAACAGCGGAAACTTAAAATAATAACTTAATTTAAACAAAATTTCATAATTGCTTCATAAATAAGTCAAATACCAAATACCACATACATGTCTAAAAATCTAATATGTCTCATGAAACAAAAACTCACAGTCTCAAAAATAAGAGTACATAATATCCCTCATAATAAGCCAGTACATAGAAAGAACTAAAGCTGAAAAAGAAATACATAGTTCCAAGAAACCGCTAAGCAACTGCAATCTACCGCCCTCTCCCTTGATTGCCTATTGGAGGAAAGGGGAAAAATAGAGGAGTGGGTAAGACAAAAAGTCTAGTGAACGATAGTAATTACTAGAGTCTTTAAGCGAAGTAAAAGTAATATACTCTATAATAGTTCTAGTATATAAAGAGGAAACAAAGGAATAGGAAAGAGATAAACTGGAAATAAATACGATTAACTATAAGATAGGTTATTTTCGATTGCTTGCACTTGTCCTTGATTTCTGGTTTGATTAGCTGAATTCCTAATCCTGTAATTAGGATGTAATCCTAATTCTACCCTTTTTGATCGGCCTGCTACTCCATAGACCTTATTACGGACTAGACGCTATATTACTCCATATACAGCAGCCAATGGTATCTACGAAAGATGCACAAAGCACCCACTATGGATCCAGATGACATATATAGCTCCCTACACAGAAGGCAATGACGTCTACGAAAGACACCCATACTAAGTGCTTGGAACTCATAGCGATTACTGAGCACCAGAATGGAAGCCGCACGCGTAACTTCCATCGTGTCCAAGCTACCTTTTGCTCTACCTATTAGGTCTTCTTATTACCTCAAACTCCAGTATAAGCGTGCCCCTCATCCCACTTTAGGCTAACGTGAGATCACCGTGTGTCCATAGAATTTATAGGAGAAATGATGTTGGTGTAGGCCCGTCATCCAAACAATATTTGATTGCGCCCCTTATCCAAATACCCCATGATTTAGACTTCTATTTGACTAATTACTACTACGCTTAGCATAAGAATGCCCTCATCTCCCTTCAAGCTAACGTGAGACACCGTTTCGTCTAATAGGGAATGCTTTATGGTACATGTTCTACTTTCACCTTTGCTTATTAAATTAGATAAATTATTTTATTAAGCCTTTATTATCATCTTTACGCTTATTAATTTATCCCAAGTCTTAAAATAGGCCTCATTCTACTCTTTTTTAGTTATAATTCTATGTTATATCTAAGCCAATTAGTTAGTCCTATTCTAATCATAATTAGGCATAATTTCAATCCAATTCCATTTATATTACATTCCAATTCTATTATTTATTGTCATCTTTATAATTCACATCTTATTTTCTTCATTCAATACTCTTACTTACATAATCCATATTCATGTTTAATTTATTCTAATCCATACGTGAAGAAAAAAAGGAAGAAGAGAATAGACACTTGCATAAAATCGAAAACGTCGAAAAAGATGTAAATAAGAAACAAATAACGGTAAATGAACTTAAATACTGTAAATAAACTGTAAATGAATAAAAAGCTATGCTTAACAGTAATAAATTATAATTAACTAAAGAAGAATGACTAAAAAGGAATAGACTAAAATTATATCTAAAACTGATAAAAAGGCTATTCCAAAATCATAGTAAAACTACAACTATTGGAAACCCTATTGTTTTAAATTACTTAAAGAAATCTTTAAATAATTACAATAACTCACCTCCAGTCCTAAGCTCTTCCTTTGGTCTTCTCGGATCCACTTGGAGTTGTAAAATATTTAATTTATAACGATTGTATCTTTTGGAAAAATTATTCCTTTTAGGGTCCTTCCTAGAAATGTGAACCAAATTGGAGAAACCCTAGAATGAGAAAAAGTGTTAGATCTAGGGGTCTATTTATAGAGGTAGAAGTAGATCTCGGACCGTTGAATTTGGGGATTGAAAAAGATGCGACCACGTCATTGGCCAAATATGAGCCATCAGATGCAAAAATAGATGGACCGGATTGGTCAAAAGAATGTAAAACACGTCGGTTTGAGGATCTGGAGTGTTCGAACGAACGTTCGTTCGTTCGTAAATAGCAGAGGCGGGTCGACCGAGCGGTCGACCGTCTATTGCCCAGGTCGATCGGCCAGTCGACCTGCCAATAATATATATATATATATATATATATATATATATATATATATATATATTCATATTCTCTTCATTTTTGCTTATTTTTTTTATTTTATAACTTAGTTATATTAGCCTAGATTTTAACTTTCTATACATGGAAATTGACCTAGAAAATTACCACGGACACAATGGTGCAACTTCCGTGGTTTAATTATGGTAATTTCACAAAGTTATTTTATTATCTAACTAATTAATGAATTAATTACTATGGATTGAATTTCGGGTTGTTACACCATGGGAGTTCGGTCAACATTTTATCTAAGAAATCCTACGAACAGATGATTCTAGAGGGCAAGGACTTGAAGCCGTGTAAATCTCGAATCCAAGGATTTAATGGGACAGCTGCTAAACCAGCCGGATATGCTGAACAACCTGTGGTGCTTGGCGAGGGCGACCACAAGATAGTGCGGGCTAGGTTTTTTTATGGTGTTGGATATATACTCTGCTTACAATGCATTTTTGGGCCGATTGGCCCTAGCTGAATTCAGAGCGGCTATAGCCCATTGTTGTTTGATGATGAAGTTTTCTACAGATGAATGGAGTGGGAATAGCACAAGGAGATCAGGCGCTTGGTCGCCAATGTTATGTCGCTGAGCTGAAGGAGGCAAGATGAAGAGAGAAAGGAAAGAGTACAGAGGGGGGGGGCCTCTACATTAAGGCTTTGAATGCTTAGCAACCATTGCCTGAGCCTTCGCTTGGGCAACACAGTCGGTTCCATAAGGATATGGATCCATGAAAAGAGCCACTAGATGGAACGGCATCTCCAGTCGAGTTGACGGTCAACATCTCGGTTAATCAGGATGATTCCACATGGATCCTAAAGATCAAATCGCAGCTTGGCATTAGGATGATGAAGGAATTAATTGATTTTCCCTAGAAAACCTAGATGTTTTTTCCTAGATGCACTCTAACATATGTGGGATCTTGCCAGAGATACCAAGCCACGCATTAAAGATACCGAGCCATGCATTAAATATAAAGCCTAAATTTGTTCCTATAAAACAGAAACACTGCAGCCTGGATCCGGAGAAATCCATTGCCTTTAAAGAAGAAGTGGAGAAGTCGAAAGATAACAGCTTCATCCATGATGCTTTACCCAGAATGGGTATCAAACCGCCATCTTGGTGAAAAGTAAAATGGGAAGTAGAGGACTTGCGTCGACTATTCAACCCTGAATAAGGAGTGTTTGAAGGACAATTTCCCACTCTTAAGGATAGTTCAACCGTTAGACTCGATAGCAGCGCATGAATTGCTTTAGTTTATGGATGCACACTCTGGATGTAATCAAATTCCAATGCATGTCTTGAATTTGGAACACACCTACTTTATAACCGACCTAGGACTGTATTGCTATCTTTTTATGCATTCAGATTAAAGAGTGCTAAAGCAACTTGCCAAAGGCTGGTAAACAAGATGTTCAAAGATCGGATTGGACATTCGATGGAAGTCTATGTGAATGACATGCTTGTGAATTCACGACATTCAGGAAACTACATTAGCAATTTGGCAGAGATGTTTGGCGTTCTTCGAAAATACGTGACAAAACTCTACCCTTTGAATTGCTCGTTTGGCATTGCAACAGGGAAATTCCTAGGGTTCATTGTGATTTCCCGTGGGATTGAAGCCAATCCAAAAAAGATGGAGGCACTGAGAAACATCGAGGCCCCAAATACGATGAAGAAGGTCCAGAGTTTAAATGAAAAGTCGCTGATCTGAGTTGTCTTATCTTCAGAGCAATAGAAAAATGCATCCAATTATTTGACGTAATTAAGAAGGGAAAATGGAATTTTGCTTAGGTGCAAGAATGTAAAGACACATTCTAGGCTCCGTTGAAGCACTTGGAGAGACTCCACATTCTTTTGAAGCCACTAGATGATGAGGACTTATTTATATATCTGGCAGTGTCGGTGCACGCTTTGAGCATCGTGTTCATATGTAAGGAATATCGCATCCAATGACTGGTCTACTACATCAGTAAGCAATTGACAGGAGCAGAAAGAAATTACTCAAAGCTATAAAAGCTTGTGTACTGCCTATTGGTCACTTCGAGAAATCTCCGTCCATACTTTCAGGCTCATCCGATCAAAGTTTTTACCGACAAGTCTTGCAGCGACCTAAGACTTTTGAAAGGCTGTTGAAATTGAACATTGAATTCAGCCAATATGATATAACCTATCATCCTCAGAGAGCCATCTAGGGTCAAGCTTTAGAGAATTTCATAGATAAATACACCGCGCAAGATAATACTCCGGAGAGTAGTGGTGAATGGAATGCTAGGTGGAAGATTTAAACGGATGATGCGTTAGACGTACATTGTTCTAGTGCCAGAGTCGTATTGTCACTCCCAAGGACTTTTCGATCTGTTATGCCTTGAGACTCAATTTTCCTACAATGAACAATGAAGAGGAGTATGAAGCATTAATTTTCGGACACAAAAATGGCCAAGGAATTGGCAGTAAAAACTTTGCATATTTTTTTCATTCCCAACTGGTGGTATATCAAGTAAGGAAAGAGTTTCAAGCAAAGGGAACGAGGCTAGCTCCTTACCTTAATCGAATCAATTAAGCTGCTTAATGATATTCAATATTACAAAATAATGCATATTCCTACAGGGGAAAATGCGAAGGTTGACTCACTGCATCAGTTGGTCAATTCTTGAGTCCTATCCTGCCTTGATAGTTTCCTAGTGTAGGAAGCAGTAATGAATGACTCCAATAAAGAATTATTTATAGAAGGGAATCCTTCCGAACAGAAAAAATGAGCGTCGAAACCTCCTTCACCAAGCTTTGAGATATATTTTTTAGCAAGGAACACCTCACAGGAAAGGATTCTCAGTCCTAATGTTACAACGTGTCACCGACGATGAGGTCAAACTAGTCCTGAGAGAAGTTCATGAAGTGGACTGTGGGAACCACATTAGGGTGCAAACTCTAGCAAAGAAGGTCCTCTACTATGGGTACTTTTAGCTAACTATCAACTGGGATGCGGTTGATTACACTAGAAAGTGTGACAAGTGCTAGAGATTTGCTAAAGTTTCAAGAGCCCCACCGATAGAGATTACTCAAATGGTCAGTCTCTAGCCATTTGTAGTTTGAGGGATCAATATTATTGGGGTGTTGCCGATATCTAAGGGTGGCATGAAGTACACCATCATCACCATTGATTACTTCACCAAATGGGCTAAGGCAGTGCCATTAGCCACAATCACCATAAAGAAAGCAACCAACTTCGTGGTCCGAAAAAATCATCTGTCGTTTTGGAGTTCCACAAGCCATTATTATGGGTAACGGGACCCAATTTGATGGCACCAAGTTAAAAGATTTTTACTACCGACATTGCGTAGAGAAGAGATTTTCCACAGAGCACACCCCAAGCGAATGGACAAGTTGAAGCCGTGAACAAGATTATTAAGTCCATTCTAAAGAAGCGATCGGAAAAGGCTAAGGGAAAGTGGATCGATGAACTACTATTGGCACTTTAGGCTTATCGGACGACCCACACGTCAGCAACTGGCTCCTTTTCATTCACCTTAGCCTATAGATCAGGGGCTATGATTCTGGTTGAACTAAAAGTACCTTCTCATTGAGTAATTCACTATAATTCACAGATGAATAAGCAACTCCTTCTATAGTCTTTGATATAATCAATGAGAAGCAAGATGAAGTTGACTTGAGAGCAACTACACACCAAAGCCGAGTCGCCTGATATTACAATGCCAAGGTTAGGAATCGGTTTTTTGAAATTGGTGACCTAGTTCTCAAACGAGTCTCCCCAAACCCTTGAAAATTGGGCCTGGGTTGGGAACGTCCATACATAATTAAAAAAGACTTGGAGACGACATTTTCATGCTAGCAACAGTTGATAGGATATCACTCCCGAGGTTGTGGAATAGCAAACACTTGCGACACTATTTCATTTGAAAATAAATTTGTGCATGGTTTATCAAAAGGCATGTAACGAGACAGTACCTGCCATTTTCCATCTTTTATAAAAGTGAAATGGCTTTTCGAATATGTGACTCTGTCTTTTAATAGTTTAAGAGCAGTGAAATATGACCGACTCGAATGAATATGCATATATATAATGTAGGTACGAAGGTACCCAAAGTTAGGTGCCAACCAAACTTCTATGGTCCATGAACGGACCCTCAGAGTTCAACCATTCTTGATGTCTAGAGAGGAAGGCCTGCTAACTCTTGTCTTGGATGTGGGGGTAGGAATATAAACCAAAAAGGACATGACTTAACCATCCATTTGCTAACTCTTGCCCTGGATGTAGGGGTAGGAGTATAAACCAAAACAGATGTGATTTCACCATTCATCCACTAACTTTTGTTATTGATGTAGGGATAGGAGTACAAACCCTGATGGACGTGACTCAAACTTCAATCCATTAGCTCATGCTCGGAGTTTAGCAGAGCACTAATGTTTTTACCAGAGAATGGTGAGGTCGGAATATAACCAAAATGGAAGTGACTCAACCGTTCATCCATTAGCTTTTGTCCGAAGTTTGGCAAAGCGCCAATGTCTTGCCCAAAGGATGGCAAGGTTGGAAATCGTTGCCCCGAGTTAGGTGAGATCTCTTCCAAACCCCAATCAATGCACAAAGACAGGCATGATCACATTTAAAGTTCCTTGAAGAGGAATGTTTAAATCACCATTCCAGTTGATCGAAATTTTTCCAGATTTCAGAATCTAATATGATTAATATAAATGCCCAGGGTTTGGCACTTCAACGATCGCTTTGCGTTTGCAAGAATGACGAAAGGCCGGGAAGTCACAGAACTGGCTAATGACTTAGTCCGACAATATTCATTGAAAGAAATGGATTGCAAGTATGTCGAATGGAAAGCGCATTTCTCAAATACTTAGATAACAAATAAAAACTGTGCAAAACAAAAAATTTTGTTATTCGCAATCGAAATAGAACTTGGAAACAAAAGTACAATTTTTTTTACATCTAAGCTGAAAATAAAAGCGAGGGCCAAACCCACATAAAGCCGACCTAAAACGAAAATAAACTGCTACAACTACAAACCAAAAGTGGGTCTATCTACATAAAACAAACCAGCAATCACTTCTTATGCTTTTACCTTTTGAACTTCTTCTCTTCTCTAAAGGGAGGTGTGACTTGATCAGGCTTCTCCATGCTTCTTCCTTGGCCCTTGGATGGAGTGCTCTGCGATGACCCAGTAGGCATGCTTTGAGTGCTCCTAGGTGGAGGAAGTGTGGCTGGAATGAAGATAGTCGGACTAGGTAAAGCACCGACTTTTCAGGCAAAGGAAATAGAGGCTTTCTCCAAGTCTCGTAACGGTACCGGTCCAAAAATTTGGATCAGCACCGAATTGTGATATTTAAAAAATAATTGGAAATAATGATGATGGCCATTTATGTGTATATACATATATGTATGTTTATGACTATGGATCCCCTAGAGAACATGCACATATATAGATGTGCGTAATTATGTTCAACACCCAATGACTGGGGTCAAAGGGAATCAGATTAAAACTTGGGAAGTCCGTGAAAGGAACCAACACGAAATTACCTAGTTTAGAATGATATATTGTGAAAGCGTATTCTCGTTTTATAATGCCATATGTCGGTAAAGTATCACAATGAATAGCTATAGACATGAATCTTTATAGAAACAATCCGAAGGAAAGATAATGACAATTCAAAACATAGAGTGGAGTCCATTATAGCTATCCCGACTTGTCTCGATTCAAAGAACATCATGTTTGAAACAAGATGTACTTTGGAAGGCAATTGTTATCTAGCCTTTTGACCAGACGTTATCCGGATAGACTGGATGAATCAAACTTGGACACTATTAAGACACGAGCCCAAAGAGATGGCCCGAGAGCCTAGAAATCAAGCGAAAAGAGAGCTAAGGGATGAAGAAAAAACCATTCAAAGAAAAAAAGAACAAAAATCCAACTAAGAGTTGGATCAGTATCGATTCGACCTATGGATCGGTACTGATCCACGTAATTTGGTCCACTCCTACTCCGATTCCTCCTACTCACTAGTGATGATACCAAGAGCCTATTTCAAGTATTATTTTGTTGATCCCATGCAATTCTCTATCAATCTCCTTGGGCACTCAATGTCAGCAACTCCATTCGCCTTTCGATCTATTACTTGGACTTAGAAAAAAACTAATAATGATGCAAACAAGTTTAGAATCGTGAAGCTAACCATGAATTTAGCTAGGACAAGAAGTTCAAAGCCATCCATGTAAAGAACGTATATGTATAAACAAGCTAATAATGATGCAAACAAGTTTGGAATCATGAAGCTAACCAGGAATCTATCTAGGACAAGAAGTTCAAAGTCATCCATGTAAAGAACATATATGTATAAATGTACTTATATACTTATATAACATTTTTTGAACAAAAATTTAATATATCTATATATATTATAATATTTATATATAAATAATAGTGTGTGTATACATATATTTGAATAGTATATTTGCATATTGGATGAGTTAATGTGTCTATTGTGATGCAAATCTCATCATCTATATACGGACATGTTATACATTGCACGGCTTGATATGTTACATATGAACACATACATACATATACACACACACAAAAAACACACACACGGTTATATATATGTCATAACATGAGTTAAATAAAATAAAAGATTTTATTTAAATAAAATTTAGAAATGTTTTAAATAAACTAGACTTCATAGGCCTAATAAAGATCCAATAAAGGAATATTTTTAAATTCACCCATATTTCCATTGTGGACTGGCCCAGTTCCAATGAGAAAAAATCGACGCACGTCTACATGTTTAGTGTGTGACTGTAAGCCTAATTCTCTATCAGATGTATAACACTTTGACTATCTGAATGAATCTCCACCGTCTTCCACATCATGTCAAGATCCTCTACAACAAGTACATCCCCTTAGCCACCTCCACAATATCAATTAGCTTTTCCTTGGTAGTCGATAAAGTAAAATAGATTATAACTTATCTATATGCCAAATGCAAACACATTGTTCAACACTGACTTCTGATCATCCCTATCTACCGCATAATTAGAGTCACAATATTCAGTAAGGATAAGATCCTTACCAACTCTCATAAATAACATGCCGACATCTGATGTTCCTCTTAAGTGTATATAAGGAATCCATTTCAGTGCTAGGCAATGAACTTTGCTTGGATTAGACATATACTGACTCTCAACACTATTACATGAGCCAAACATGGTATGGTGCACACTATAGCATATATCAAACTCCTTACTTCACCAGTATTTGGAATATCTTCCATGATAACTTTTTCCTCATCCGATGTGGGAGACATAACGTAAGATTTAGAAATGTCTCCTACATGAGCCAAACTATATTCGCTATGCCTTTCCTAAGTCCTTCATACCAAACTCCCTATTGAGCTCCGCCTTCAAGTCAACAATACTTGCCATATAATGTGAATCAATCAACACATCATTTACATATGATAACAAACAAAAGCGTAGCAGCCTTATAACTTCTAAAGTATACATGCTGGTCCTTGTAGCACTTGATGAATCCTTGAGAAAATGTAACTAGTCAAATCTTTTGTACGACTATCTTGGGGATTTATTCAATACCTATAAACATTTTTTCAACTTGCACAATTACTCTGGCTTAATAGAATCAATAAACCCTCTAACCGACGGATATAGACATCCTCCTCAAGATCTCTATGCAAAAATGAAGTCTTTATATCTAATTCCTAAGCTTCAAATCAAAATAAGAAATTAGAGACAATAGTAAACGAATCAAACTATGTCTCATAATTAGAGAAAATAAGTCATAAACCTCCTCACACTTCGTTTGTGCATACCCCTTTGAGACCAATCTCACCTTATATCTAACATTTTCATCACCATTGTTTATCACTTTGTAGATCCATCTACTACCAATGGCTTGCTTTCCCCAAGGAAGAGACACTAATTCCTAAGTGCTCCTCCTAAATATCTAGCCTCCATCTACCATAATCATCTAATTTAGTAGCATTTCTATAGTACCTTGGGTCATCATAAATAACCACCAAAGCATATGAAGCCATGTCATCAAAATCAAACCCTCAACACTAAGCCCAATAAAATCACGAACCCAAGTAGGCCTCCTCCTCTCTTTAACTGGCCTAGTTTGAGACTAAGCTCCACCAGAGTCTAAGTCTCCTCATCAACCATAGTTCCATCGGTAACACCATCGAATGCCTCTCTATGGAAAGAATCTGATGACTTACTCTGTGTTTGGTACTCCCCGGTCCACGAACTATCGTAAATCAATGTAGGCTCGGCTTCAACATAGCATTCTCATCAAATGAAACATGCCTTCCAGTCATAGTCTTCTTTCTAGTGGGACACCACATCCTACTCCTCTTTACTATTTCATTATACCTAAGCAAACACATTTTATTGCCCTTAGGTCCAACTTACCCTTGCTCTTGTGAAGAAAAGCTAGACATCCAAACACTCTAGGTAAAGAATAACTCATAGGCCTATCTTTCCATACTTCTTTAGGGAATTTTATATCTATAGCAGAAGAAGGTATGTGGTTGATGAGGAAAACCACCATAGATAGGGTCTCAGTCTAGAATACCTTATCCAAATCAGCAATCAATCTAAAACACTAGGTCCTCTCCAACAATGTCCAATTCATCCTCTATGACACACCATTAGTAACGAGAGGAATTTTTCACGCTCGAAAATCGACATCCATACTTTACATCGTACTCGAATGTTGTAGATTCGACCGTTCAAATCCGATTCGCCGGAGCTTATAACAACATTAAGTAAACAACATAGCGGAATAAAAAGAATAATACATTGATATACAGCATTGATACAATATCTGGTACAACAGATGATACAATAGATATCAATATACAATGAATACCAATATACATCAGAGATATGATACAAGAAAATAGCAGCGGAAAAAAAAACGATAACACCAGCAGCGGATAATCTCCATCTCCAAAACTCCAATTCCGAAATAGCTCGAACTCCCAATAACGATGCACCAAGCTAAACAAGATCAGTCGTGTCCAAAGACTGAACTAGCTCCAGAAAATCTACTAAGCCTGACTATCTGAAAAAAAACCCAACTCTAGACTGCCCGTGTAGAAAAATTTTGAGCACCCAGAGTTTAGGAAAGAAACAATTAACTCTGCATCAGTCGTGGGACTGGTGTGAGCAACAAAAATAGTTTATCTTTAAAAACAAACCGCAAGAGAATTTTTTTTTAAAGTCAATTCGCAATGCTTTTAGAAAATGAAACTACCATAAGACCTCCCGCCACACACACAATGCAAACACAGACTTGGAGGAGATTTCTTCTAATGTTAGTCAAAGATGCTTACTACGCAAAATCAAATCATTTTTTGATATTATTATCAGTGCATAGTGTAGAAAACATTTCGAAAGTAGAATATAAAGCATAGGTACCATTATATTATGCCTACTATAGCTACCATATTAGATGACAGGTTCTACAACTAAAACCGTTGAAGGTTCGTATTGTTTCTTTGGATTTCTAACAAATGGTCAGGCCAAGGAACTTCCCATTGCCACATGAGTACGCCTCTGGAAAGACGACCCGAGAACCTAACCGGATCTCTGCCAACACAAGGCCGGGTTACCCCTAACTGGGTAACTACTGACACGAATATGTCATCCCCCGATCGTAACCGATCTATATCCGAGGATCCTCGATTCCAACAACCACAAAGTAATAAATTTGCAACAACAACATAGGTTAAGTATCTGGGTTCCATACCATGATGCCACCTCTATCCAGAAGGAATGACATACACTAAAAGGGCGCTACCCCCTAATAACATTGCTGCATTCTTCCTGTTTTGACCATTTCCGGGGTGTGAGGTCCGACGAAGTCTCGTCCACAAAGCTACGCTTTATATAAAAGCTGTGCTTTGTTCAACAAATAATCAGCAACACTTTATATGCCATATTACCAAATTGGGAGTGTATCACTAGTAACCATAAACTACATAACCTCTAAGGGTGTTAAGCTAAGAGAATAAATTCTCCGCCACCAACGGAAATATATTTGATAGAAACCAGCTTTACATCTCAAATGGTAACGTCAGACACACTTCCATACAAGTCCGTTCCGGCATCGAACGGAACCGAAGGCACTTCCAAAGAAGTCCTTGCAATCCGGATAATCCCTAATCACGTCCGGATTTCTCATCACATATGGAGTCTCTATACCGGGGACTAGTCGATGAAAAGACATTCGACAAGAAACCCTTTCGTTTTCGAAAAATATCCGGTCTTCACCACCGGTCTTCAAATGCTATCCATAACGACGTATCATTATTCGGAATGGGATATATGACACAAGGTCCTCTCCCGGCTAAACCGAATAAATGAGCGCAATATTTAAGAACATATGGATATGGGATTTCAATTAAGCCACAACTTAAAACCCAAAACTTTATTTCAAATGGTTTAAACCAATTACCATTTCAAATCTTTAAATTACAAAAAGATTTATTTCACAAAGATCAATTCATAGATTTCCAAAATAATTTCATTTCCATAGGATTAACCCATTAAATCTTTAAATCAAAGATTTAACTTATAGTTTCAAACCGTTTCCAAAACTTGGAAGTCATTTTCATTTTCAAACTTGAAATTCTTTTTTTTACACAAATTGGACGTTCATTTCTTATGTGAAAGCTTTTACTACTTGAAAAACAAACAGTTTTCGTTTCAGAAAAATCCAATTATATTTACACGAGTTAAAACCTTTGAATATAATTCAAATTCCTAAATCAATACTTTTAAAAATGGTTTTACTCATATATAACTAGTATAATATCGTTAATCCCTAGTTTCAAATCATAGAATTCAATTTCAAGTATTGAATTCAAATTTAAATCAAATATTTAAATTCCAAAACATAATCAAGTTATTCAAAATAAATGTCATCTTTGAAATTCCATCTCAAAAGCTTTTCACTTTTAAACCCAATTCATTTCCAAAACATTTGAATTTAAATATTCAACTTTAAAAATCATTTCAAAATCTGTGACTTAATCGATTTCCTCGTGAAATCCATATTAGTGTATGTATAAGTGTGGTCCAGGGTTTAACACAATAGTGCGACATCATTCAATCATCACAGATTAAAATACAGAAATATAGTTGATAAGCGACATAAACCATAACGCTTATCTTTTATTCACAGATCACAGATATATATATATATATATATATATATCACAGATAAATAAGTCACACAGCTCAAATCAAAACAAAGCATCACATATCAGGGGTATCAAACAATACAATCATCCAATAGAACGCAAACATCCATAAGTAAGATCAGTTTATTGTTTGATTCATTCAAATCAAATTAATTACTTATGAATTTTTAATCCTGGTAAATTAATATTAATTAATTACAAATCATTTTGATTAATTCTTTCTTTAATCATTAATTAACCATTTATAATTAATTAATCAACCCTTTAATTATAATTCACCAACCTTTAATTATTAAATAACTAATCTTTAATTATTTAATTCACCGTTTATCTTTAATTAATTAATTAATTACCATTTTATTAATTATCCTTAATTAGTTACAAACAATTGATTAACCTTAAGTTGATTTTCGGATTTATTAATATTAATTAATTACAAACCAATTTGATTAATTATCCAATTTCGATTTATTAAATACAAATCTTTTGATATAAATTAATTTATCAAACGCTTTAATTTAATTATTTTTAATTAATAAATTAAATTAACCTTAAGTTAATTACATAATTATTTAACCTTAATTATCTTTAAGATAAAACATCATTTTAGTAATGATTTAATTATCATACTCAAACACATTTGAAAACATTTTGTTTCAAATTCACTTTTAAATTCCATTTCAAATTAAAAAGAATTTGAAATAGCTACAAATTTAACTTTACAATTTTAATTTATTTTAAATTCAAATTTTTCTCATACATTCAATTGCTTTTAAATTATTAAACGAATTGAATTTAAAGCTTTATTCATGTTCAAACTAAATTCTAATTCAACTTGAATTTATGTTTACATTTTCATTTGAACTCGGTTTTTTTAAACTTTGGCTTAAAATTTAAATTTGGTTTTAACATTTTTAAAACAGAAAAACAGGTTTCAGGTTAAAAACTGAAACAGGAATTCGACCCGAGACTTTCCTTCTTTGCTTCGAGTCAAAACGAAGATTCCCCGAGCCAAATGCTCAAGCTATTCGACATGTTCTTGAGCTTCCCCTTCTCTGTTCTTCCCAGGCAACTTAAAAACCCAAGAAACAGAGCTCGTGCACGTGCACATCGCCTCTGGCGATCTTCCAGCATCGCAGAGTTGTCGAACACGTCGACCATTCTCCCCAGACCCAACTCCGACCCCTTGAACCTCGTCACCGCCTCGAGATCGAAATTCGAGTTCGACTCAAAACCTGGAACACTCAGACCCAAAACAATGCAAAGCTTGTCAACGCCAATTCCTCGAAACTCCGACCACCAGGACGTCAACGACTTCGTCCACACGTTCGCTAGCACCTACCCTACCACCTTCCAAGACCACGTGCAACTCGACGTACTGAGGAGGTCGCGGTGACCATTTTCTCGACCATCTCAAAAACTAGGTTAAAAATCACAAATTCGACGCCGCCGCCGCCACGTTCAACTACCTACCCTCTCACTATTTTTCCCTCCATCATCGATCACTCCTCCACCACCTGGCAAGTTCTCGACCACCACTACTCAATGGATGACCAGAAATCGCCAAACAATGAAATTTGAATGAACCACAAACCGCCTTTTGTTTCGTGATCTAAAAATTATAAATTTTACTTTAAAAATCATGTTTTTGTATGAGAATTCAATTTATATTCTTGAATTCGTGAGTTAAGAAGTTTAAATTTGAACTTATTTAAAGTGTTCCTCAGATTACTTGTTTTCCAGAGCTATTTACAAATTATTTTAACTCAAATAAAATTTTAGTCTTTAATATATTCCATAACAATCAATTGTTATTTTGATCCTAAGACTAAACAATAATTATATTGAGAGGAGTTGATTTTTTTTTCTTTTGAAGCAAACCTATGTTTGAATTTAGCAGGGGACATTTATAAACAGCCTGCACCCCTGATCTATATTATTTAAACATACATAGGAGGATTATATAGACATAAACACTCATATTTATGGATATATCTATCACAGATTTATATTTTAAGTTGTTTTAAAGTGATGTTACTCATTACTCACCTGGCATTTGAAAGGATAGAGGACAAGAAGAACAGAGGACTGTTTACATTATAAATCTGGAAATTGATTTCTTTTTTTTCTTTTCTCTGCCAATTTGTTTTCCAGGTTGCACTTTGATTCAGTTTTGATTGCTTTAAATCTACTTGAGTTGAAATTGAACCTGATCTTGATTCTCTTGAGTTACTCTTATCTTTGAACTGAAGTTGAGTGGATCCTGGATTTGATTTTTATTTATTTATTTATTTCTGGTTTTTCTTTGTTTTGATGCTGAGATTGGTTAAGGGGTTTTCAAGCTTTTACTTCAGTTTAGAATGGACGAATTTGATGAAGAGTTGATGTATAAAAAGAAGCTACCAGTGGATGAATAGAAAGAAGTTGACAGGGTTGCTATTATTTTTGTATAGGGTGATAAACTATTTTGCTAGTACAAAACTAAGCATGCTGAAGTGATATACATCATGCTAGAGCTATTATTATTGATTACTTTACTTTGTTCTTGCCTGCAACTATTTTACAGGTAACATATATATTGTACTTGCCTAGCTTGCTTTATACTTATCTCTTTTATTTTATTTGTGTTCATACTTATTGCTGTCTTGCATTCTTTTGTTTATGTTTTGTTTGTACTTATCTTCCCTTTCTTTTACTTGTTCTTTTGGCTATTACTTTATTTGTTTAGTGGCTGATGGTTTACATATTGATGGCTGCTATGATCTAGCTTTAGTGGCTAAAAATACTTGCATTTAATAAGCTTGCCTTACATTCCAGCTGCATACTTGCTTTGATATGCTATTGTACTTGGTTATGCATGTTAATGTATTTGTTTACTTCAGTCTTACTTCGGCTGAGATGATGTTATGGTGGCTGGAAATCTTTCTTTGCTTTGTTTATTTTGTATATACAACTTGTATATACTATTTTTTTTCTCTTCTTTTTGTCTAATTATATTTTACAACTTCATGCATTCCAAATATGTGTATATGTGTCTCTAGAATTTTCTTAAGTTCATTTTATACTTTTACATAACCATTTATTTATTTGAAACATTTATTTAACATCAACCCAAACTTTATTCCTTTTACTTTACAATATTCATTTTTATAATTTATATAATTCTAGAATTTATTTACTATGTTCATTTCATATTTTATATAATTAAAAATCTATTTAAATATTTTGTTTAACATCATATCCAAAAATCCAAACACAAATTTATTTCCGAAGATATTTATATTTAAATCCCAATTCAAATTCAATTGTCAATCCATTTTATATACATGTTTATTTTCAAATATCCAATTTAATTCTCGATTAATTCAAAATTTATATTAAAATTTATATTAATTACCAATTTCTTCACAATTTTTATTCAGAAATGAAATTAATTATCAATTCATACTCAATTTAAATCCGGGATCGTTACAGACTTCCCCACTTAAAAGGAATTTCGTCCTCGAAATTCGCCACAGAGAGATAACGAAGGTAGATGAAAGATAGAGAAATATCTTTTCAGAACAAACTGGATATCGGTTTTGCATTTGGCTTACCAAATCGGAATATCAACAATAGATACAAGAACGAATCCATTTAACACTTCACAAGATACTCGGGTTATTCAGATCTACGAAATATGCAGTGGCATTGGTTAGTTCGAAGGGATAACTAACCATTCTTGGAACATATCGGACCCAAGAAATTACAATAGAATTTCAAATTTGGTTTTAAACGAAATTGTTTTATCGATTCAATTCAAATTTAGCTTCATATTCTGTTAATCAATTTAACTCAATTTAAAATTTCCAATTTATTTGAAATTTCCAATTTTAAATTTCCAATTCATATTCATTAAGGTTTAAAACGAAAAGCTGATAAGAAACCGATGAAATACGAAGTAAGGATTTTCTACAACCATTCGTAGGGCCATCATCACACCGAAACTTCTTCTTGTAGCTGTTACGAAGAAATCAAAAGAATTTGGAAGGACGAATCAAAAGAGATTGAGAAGAGAAAGATTGTTTCCACTGTTGTAGGGTATTGACCATTTATAGTGATACTCCCATGTCCCCTATCCCATCCTCTTCTTGCACTCATACTCACTATCAATGGATAGTAAGAGAATTTACTTAGGCATTCAAACGGATATCTTAGGGAATACTCATTCTAGGGTTTACTTCACCCTATCTCTAATGAGCTACTTAATGTGTTATACTCCTGAGCTAAAGTTCAACCTTAGCTATGATACCAAATTGTAACGAGTTAATTTTTCGCGCTCGAAAATCGACATCCATACTTTACATCGTACTCGAATGCCGTAGATTCGACCGTTCAAATCCAATTCGCCGGAGCTTATAACAACATTAAGTAAACAACACAGCGGAATAAAAAGAATAATACATTGATATACAGCATTGATACAATATCTGGTACAACAGATGATACAATAGATATCAATATACAATGAATACCAATATACATCAGAGATATGATACAAGAAAATAGCAGCGGAAAAGAAAACGATAACACCAGCAGCGGATAATCTCCATCTCCAAAGCTCCAATTCCGAAATAGCTCGAACTCCCAATAACGATGCACCAAGCTAAACAAGATCAGTCGTGTCCAAAGACTGAACTAGCTCCAGAAAATCTACTAAGCCTGACTATCTGGAAAAAAAACCAACTCTAGACTGCCCGTGTAGAAAAATTTTGAGCACCCAGAGTTTAGGAAAGAAACAATAAACTTTGGATCAGTCGTGGGACTGGTGTGAGCAACAAAAATAGTTTATCTTTAAAAACAAACCGCAAGAGAATTTTTTTTCAAATTCAATTCGTAATGCTTTTAGAAAATGAAACTACATAAGACCTCCCGCCACACACACAATGCAAACGCAGACTTGGAGGAGATTTCTTCTTATGTTAGTAAAAGATGCTTACTACGCAAAATCAAATCATTTTTTGATATTATTATTAGTGCATAGTGTAGAAAACATTTCGAAAGTACAATATAAATCTTAGCCAGCATAGGTACCATTATATTATGCCTACTATAGCTACCATATTAGATGGCAGGTTCTACAACTAAAACCGTACAAGGTTCGTATTGTTTCTTTGGATTTCTAACAAATGGTCAGGCCAAGGAACTTCCCATTGCCACATGGGTACGCCTCTGGAAAGACGACCCGAGAACCTAACCGGATCTCTGCCAACACAAGGTCGGATTACCCCTAACTGGGTAACTACTGGCACGAATATGTCATCCCCCGATCGTAATCGATCTATATACGAGGATCCTCGATTCCAACAACCACAAAGTAATAAATTTGCAGCAACAACATAGGTTAAGTATCTGGGTTCCATACCATGATACCACCTCTATCCAGAAGGAATGACGTACACTAAAGGGGCGCTACCCCCTAATAACCTTGCTGCATTCTTCCTGTTTTGACCATTTCCGGGGTGTGAGGTCCGACGAAGTCTCGTCCACAAAGCTACGGTTTATATAAAAGCTGTGCATTGTTCAACAAATAATCAGCAACACTTTATATGCCACATTACCAAATTGGGAATGTATCACTAGTAACCATAAACTACATAACCTCTAAGGGTGTTAAGCTAAGAGAATAAATTCTCCGCCACCAACAGAAATATATTTGATAGAAACCAGCTTTACATCTCAAATGGTAACGTCAGACACACTTCCATACAAGTCCATTCCGGGATCGAACGGAACCGAAGGCACTTCCAAAGAAGTCCTTGCAATCCGGATAATCCCTAATCACGTCCGGATTTCCCATCACATATGGAGTCTCTATACCGGGGACCAGTCGATGAAAAGACATTCGACAAGAAACCTTTCGTTTTCGAAAAATATCCGGTCTTCACGACCGGTCTTCAAATGCTATCCATAACGACGTATCATTATTCGGAATGGGATATATGACACAAGGTCCTCTCCCGGCTAAACCGAATAAATGAGCGTAATATTTAAGAACATATGGATATGGGATTTCAGTTAAGCCACAACTTAAAACCCAAAACTTTCTTTCAAATGGTTTAAACCAATTACCATTTCAAATCTTTAAATTACAAAAAGATTTATTTCACAAAGATCAATTCATAGATTTCCAAAATAATTTCATTTCCATAGGATTAACCCATTAAATCTTTAAATCAAAGATTTAACTTATAGTTTCAAACCATTTCCAAAACTTGGAAGTCATTTTCATTTTCAAACTTGAAATTCTTTTTTTTTACACAAATTAGACGTTCATTTCTTATGTGAAAGCTTTTATTACTTGAAAAACAAACAGTTTTCGTTTCAAAAAAATCCAATATATTTACACAAGTTAAAATCTTTGAATATAAATTCAAATTCCTAAATCAATGCTTTTAAAAATGGTTTTACTCATATATAACTAGCATAATATCGTTAATCCCTAGTTTCAAATCATAGAATTCAATTTCAAGTATTGAATTCAAATTTAAATCAAATATTTAAATTCCAAAACTTAATCAAGTTATTCAAAATAAATGTCATCTTTTAAATTCCATCTCAAAAGCTTTTCACTTTTAAACCCAATCCATTTCCAAAACATTTGAATTTAAATATTCAACTTTAAAAATCATTTCAAAATCTGTGACTTGATCGATTTCCTCGTGAAATCCATATTGGTGTGTGTATAAGTGTGGTCCAGGGTTTAACACAATAGTACGACATCATTCAATCATCACAGATTAAAATACAGAAATATAGTTGATAAGCGACGTAAACCATAACGCTTATCTTTTATTCACAGATCACAGATATATATATCACAGATAAATAAGTCACACAGCTCAAATCAAAACAAAGCATCACATATCAGGGGTATCAAACAATACAATCCAATAGAATGCAAACATCCATAAGTAAGATCAATTTATTGTTTGATTCATTCAAATCAAATTAATTACTTATGAATTTTTAATCCTGGTAAATTAATATTAATTAATTACAAATCATTTTGATTAATTCTTTCTTTAATCATCAATTAACCATTTATAATTAATTAATCAACCCTTTAATTATAATTCACCAACCTTTAATTATTAAATAACTAATCTTTAATTATTTATTTCACCATTTATCTTTAATTAATTAATTACCATTTTATTAATTACCCTTAATTAGTTACAAACAATTGATTAACCTTAAGTTGAATTCCGGATTTATTAATATTAATTAATTACAAACCAATTTGATTAATTATCCAATTCCTATTTATTAATTACAAATCTTTTGATATAAATTAATTTATCAAACGCTTTAATTTAATTATTTTTAATTAATAAATTAATTAAATTAACCTTAAGTTAATTACATAATCAATTAACCTTAATTATCTTTAAGATAAAACATCATTTTAGTAATGATTTAATTATCATACTCAAACACATTTGAAAACATTTTGTTTCAAATTCACTTTTAAATTCCATTTCAAATTAAAAAGAATTTGAAATAGCTACAAATTTAACTTTACAATTTTAATTTATTTTAAATTCAAATTTTTCTCATACATTCAATTGCTTTTAAATTATTAAAACGAATTGAATTTAAAGCTTTATTCATGTCCAAACTAAATTCTATTCAACTTGAATTTATGTTTACATTTTCATTTGAACTCGGTTTTTTTAAACTTTGGTTTAAAATTTTCAAAACAGAAAAACAGGTTTCAGGTTAAAAACTGAAACAGGAATTCCACCCGAGACTTTCCTTCTTTGCTTCGAGTCAAAACGAAGATTCCCCGAGCCAAATGCTCAAGCTACTCGACATGTTCTTGAGCTCCCCCTTCTCTGTTCTTCCCAGGCAACAGAAAAACCCAGGCAACAGAGCTCGTGCACGTGCACATCGCCTCTGGCGATCTTCCGGCATCGCAGCGTTGTCAAACACGTCGACCATTCTCCCCAGACCCAACTCCGACCCCTTGAACCTCGTCACCGCCTCGAGATCGAAATTCGAGTTTGACTCAAAACCTGGAACACTCAGACCCAAAACAATGCAAAGCCTGTCAACCCCAATTCCTCGAAACTCCGACTACCAGGACGTCAACGACTTCGTCCACACGTTCGCCAGCACCTACCCTACCACCTTCCAAGACCACGTGCAACTCGACATACTGAGGAGGTCGCGGTGACCATTTTCTCGACCATCTCAAAAACTAGGTTAAAAATCACAAATTCGACGCCGCCGCCGCCACGTTCAACTTCCTACCCTCTCACTATTTTTCCCTCCATCGCTGATCACTCCTCCACCACCTGGCAAGTTCCCGACCACCACTACTCAATGGATGACTAGAAATCGCCAAACAATGAAATTTCAATGAACCACAAACCTCTCTTTGTTTCGTGATCTAAAAATTATAAATTTTACTTTAAAAATCAAGTTTTTGTATGAGAATTCAATTTATATTCCTGAATTCGTGAATTAAGAAGTTTAAATTTGAACTTATTTAAAGTGTTCCGCAGATTACTTGTTTTGCAGAGCTATTTACAAATTATTTTAACTCAAATAAAATTTTAGTCTTTAATATATTCCATAACAAGCAATTGTTATTTTGATCCTGAGACTAAACAGTAAGTATATTGAGAGGAGTTGATTTTTTTTTTTTGAAGCAAACCTATGTTTGAATTTAGCAGGGGACATTTATAAACAGCCTGCACCCCTGATTATATTATTCAAACATACATAGGAGGATTATATAGACATAACCACTCATATTTATTGATATATCTATCACAGATTTATATTTTAAGTTATTTTAAAGTGATGTTACTCACCTGGCATTTGGAAGGACAGAGGACAAGAAGAACAGAGGACTGTTTACATTATAAATCTGGAAATTGGTTTCGTTTTCTTTTCTTTTCTCTGCCAATTTGTTTTCCAGGTTGCACTTTGATTCAGTTTTGATTGCTTTAAATCTACTTGAGTTGAAACTGAACCTGATCTTGATTCACTTGAGTTACTCTTATCTTTGAACTGAAGTTGAGTGGATCTTGGCTTTGATTTTTTCTTCTTCTGGTTTTTCTTTGTTTTGATGCTGAGATGGGTTAAGGGGTTTTCAAGCTTTTACTTCATTTTAGAATGGACGAATTTGATGAAGAGTTGATGTATAAAAAGAAGCTACCAGTGGATGAATAGAAAGAAGTTGACAGGGTTGCTATTATTTTTGTATAGGGTGATAAACTATTTTGCTAGCACAAAACTAAGCATGCTGAAGTGATATACATCATGCTAGAGCTATTATTTTTGATTACTTTACTTTGTTCTTGCCTGCAACTATTTTACAGGTAACATATATATTGTACTTTCCTAGCTTGCTTTATATTTATCTCTTTTATTTTATTTGTGTTCATACTTATTGTTGTCTTGCATTCTTTTGTTTATGTTTTGTTTGTACTTATCTTCCCTTTTTTCACTTGTTCTTTTGGCTATTACTTTATTTGTTTAGTGGCTGATGGTTTACATATTGATGGCTGCTATGATCTAGCTTTAGTGGCTAAAGATACTTGCATTTATTAAGCTTGCCTTACATTTCAGCTGCATACTTGCTTTGATATGCTATTGTACTTGGTTATGCATGTTAATGTATTTGTTTACTTCAGCCTTACTTCGGCTGAGATGATGTTATGGTGGCTGGAAATCTTTCTTCGCTTTGTTTATTTTGTATGTACAACTTGTATATACTATTTTTTTCTCTTCCTTTTGTCTTATTACATTTTACAACTTCATGCATTCCAAATATATGTATATGTGTCTCTAGAATTTTCTTAAGTTCATTTTATACTTTTACATAACCATATATTTATTTGAAACATTTATTTAACATCAGCCCTAATTTTATTCCTTTTACTTTACAATATTCATTTTTATAATTTATATAATTCTAGAATTTATTTACTATGTTCATTTCATATTTTATATAATTAAAAATCTATTTAAATATTTTGTTTAACATCATATCCAAAAATCCAAACACAAATTTATTTCCTAAGATATTTATATTTAAATCCCAATTCAAATTCAATTGTCAATCCATTTTATATACATGTTTATTTTCAAATATCCAATTTAATTCTCGATTAATTCAAAATTTATATTAAAATTTATATTAATTACCAATTTCTTCACAATTTTTATTCAGAAATGAAATTAATTATCAATTCATGCTCAATTTAAATCCGGGATCGTTACACCATTCGACTGTGAATCACCCGGTCTGGTCTAGTATCTACTAATACCTTCAGACTTGCAATAGTGGATGAGTTATTGTGACACAAATTTACCACCATTGATTGATCTTAGAAACTTTAGCTTCTTCCCTAACTGCTTCTCCGCTACTGTCTTCCAATTAAGGAACATGTTAAAGGTCTGATCTTTGGACTTCATAAAAAATACCCATATTTCCCACAAGATATCACAATAAAAGAGATAAAATACTCAACTAGCGAAGCCCATGGGTCCCCACACATCATCATGCACATACTCTAACACATCCATTGCATTTTGTGAACCAATGTTAAACACAACATTCTTCTGCTTACTGAGCACACATCCCTCACATTACCCAAGCTCTAGCATATCAACATAATTAATTAAGCAATGCCGGTGCTACAACTCCAAACAATGCACTCCAACATATCCCATCTTGAGATGCCATAATCGAGTCAAGTCTGGATTAGAATAACCAACTTTTATAGCTAACTCGCCTGTAATAGTGCCCCCTTCAACAGAAATAAGTTGTCCACCCTTACACCTTTTGTAACACCCTACCCCTATACTCATACTATCCATGAGTATTACCGAGTAATATTGTCAAATAATGTAAAGAATAAGGCTATATGGGATACATATGTGAATATTCACTTGGATTAACATTGGTACGTATTAATACATTGAATAAGTAACTCATATATACGTACATGGTATCAGAACACGACATTAAACACGTGTGCCTTCAGGATAGAACAATACACAATATTCAGTAAATATCAAAGATCACAGAATCAATCGTAGCGATAATATATAATATACAATATATAGTATATGTCCAATACAACTCACAGCAATACACACACATGAAACTATACAATACAGGATGATAATATGAAATACTCAATATCTAGTCTCCTCTATGCCCACAAAATACAAGCTGGTCTGTCGTCCCTCAACTTGTAATGTCTCGGACTGACCCGAGTATTATATAAATAATAAACGGGTCAGACTAAATCTAAATCTAAGATCAATAAACATACAGATCGTTTTGTATGATGGGCATGAATAATTATAATAATGTCATCTCAACAATCCTAAATATCATATACGTAGAACGCTACCAAACCCAGTATAAAGATGTCATCACCCATATAAAGCTCATTAATGAAAAACATAAAACCCATATTAAGCTCATCAATCAGAAACATAAAACAACATCAAATGGGTAAATCATCCATATTCTAAAAGCATTATTAAAAGTCTAGAAAATATCCATAAATGAGATGTCACCATGTATAATCAGGCTAGCACATAAATTAGCCCAAATGGATCATTCAATCTTAATGAAATATCTACAACATTAGTTTAAATAATCATCCATAAATCAAAACATAGTAATGGCGACACATGCCAAAGGAAGATGTAATTGGTAACACATGCCTATGAAAATATATTTGGTTCCAAATAAGAATAGTCGATGATACACATCTAGGAAAGGTAATGGGCAACATACACCAAAGAATAGTGGTTGGTGACACATGTTAATGAGATATAAAAGCAACATAGTAAAATAAATAATAGTTAGCGACATACACCAAAGAAGGATACGAGGATTGATCATACACATGACATTGTCTCTGGTATAATCATAATTTATCATCTTCGGTAGGAGAATAAGTAATTGTCTATATCACAACATACCAGAACTAGACGGGAGACTGATAGATACACTTGCTCTAGGAGACTACACATGTAACGAGTGAACACGACACACGTTCTCATCCAGCATGACTCCTACAGTCTTGGTTACCTCAACAGATATCATGGCTCCTATGCACCACATTTCATAAACACACTGCAAACTATGCTCTACATTGGTCAACATCCTGCTTTTCCTATAATGGTAACAAATTGCTGGCCTATGTGACACAAAGGGGCTATACGTTGCTGATACATGGCTCCACTATCATTGACACATGGCTATACAACCGCCGACACATGGCTATACATTTTCCAACACACGGCTATAAATATCGTTGGCAGATGACTAGAACATTGCCGACACATGGCTTGAACGATGTTGACACATGGCACTAGGGTGTCACATATCTGGGGCACGACTACCGTGGCCAGACCATTAGGTAGATACTGGCCAATCTAGTTTACTCACGAAACATAAAGGGAGTTGGATAGTGATAGAAAAATATTTTAAATATATAATAGCCGCCACACAACTGTATACACATACCGACACATGGTACTATACATGTGTTGACACGCAGCTAAATACGTATGCCGACACACGGCTTTGTATATTGCTGACATACGGATTAATATAATTATTAACACACGGCTTCACGTAGTCAACCATAACTGTAATATGTTCACCGTAATGAATACCCCACATTGTATCCTTATATTAAGTGTCATCCATAAGCATAAGAATAATTGAATAAATAATACATCGGCGTCCCATACCACTGTGTGTTACTAGCCCGTTTATTCGGTGGTCACACACAACACTCGTCTTTCATATTCCATATAACAAGTCCAAAGGATAACTGAAGAAATTTACTGAATGTCCCATACCAAATGGTATTATAACTCCATGTATTTCGATTTCTCGTCATACAGAATAAAAATGATAAAATCGTAATAAGAGTGTCATTACCGTATCATATCAAATCAATAATCAAATCAAAACATTAATGGCGAATCATTCATATAATCTGATTTAATATATATATATATATATATATATGGAAGTGGAAATCTAAAAAGTAAAATAAAACATATAAATGAAACACAGATATATAAATATACATACATACACACATACACATGCACATGTATTAAAAAATATATACAATTTGTTTATGTAATCACCATATAGGATTCAAACACGATAATTCACTTCTAATTGCTTATATATATATTTTCCAAAACTTCCAAAATTACTTTACAAGTCAAAATAAATATAGAATTTATTTCATAAATTTTCTGTAACTAAATAATACTTTTAATAAATTTATAAACTACAAAAATAATTCATTTCATTTCAAGCTATAATGTGTAATTCAAAACCTTTACTATATATTCAAATCTCAAATAGCTTCTATTGAAAATCACCAAATATTGCTTTAAATATATTTCATAATATTATTTTAAAATAAATTTACAAGTTACACAATAAATCATATTTATTTCATACCATAGAATTTAATTCAAAATCATCACTTTGTACTCAAACAATTAGAAATAAATATTTCATAACAACTTTTATATTCAAAATAATTTCCATGAAATCACTTTATTTTCCAAAAAGTTTTATTTATAAATATACTTCAATTTATTTTTTAAAGTATAAAAAATAATTTATTGAAGCTTCCAAAAAAAGTTTAAAATAGAAAGTCAATTAAACGTCCAAAAATATGAATTATGGAGCGAAATCCTCAATAATCAAATATCAACGTAAAGTTATTATGGGGTCAAGTCGAATTCCATTGAATTTCGACCATCCATACAATATACGCACAATATAAATAAATTACACAAATTAAAATCAAAGCAAGTAACATATTTTAGATATAGATTGTGAATTAGAAGACTCAACTCGAACGATGCTCGAGTTCCAATAATTAGAAACTAGACGACCTCGGCGTCGCTATCAATTCCAAATATACCAACAATGCTTCAGTCTTCCAAAATTACTGCTCGAACTTAAATCACAACCCTTTTATCATAAGACATTTACTTCTGCAACACTAACCAATATCGTCCTCTGCATCGCAATCACCACCAGGTCGTAGCCGAGTATAATACCTCATCATCTTCGCATGCCTCCCTAACCCATACAGACGCATGTGACCACGCTCGGCTCCCCCATGTTGATTTCCTCCACTGCGCCTCTACTAGCTCACGCTCGCCCCTAGGTCGCCGTTTTCGACATCTCCATGCTTGTATCAACCTATTTTCGATCGCACATACTATATTTTTCCTTTTTGATAAATTGCGATTTCTAAGGTTTTCGGGAGAATAGGGTATAGGGTCAGGAAGTAAAAGAGGATGTTTTCAATAGGGCTTGGGATAGGATTCTATGCTCCACTATGCTTTATTTTTATTTTTTTTTATTTTTTTTAATTAATTCTTCTTATTTATTTGTAATTAAATTTTTAATTTGATTTGAATTAATCCATACATCGTTTACATAGTAGATTTTGTTAATTGGACAATTTCATTCAATTAGATATTCGTTTATTTCTCCTTTGAATTATTCATTGCATTTTATAAAAATTATTTACACTTAAAACATTTATGGTTATTAAAACGTTTTTTTCAATTTTAAAATATTATTCAAAAAGGATTTATTGATTTAATTCAACTGATTAAATCAAAATCTTACATTAAATAAAATTTAATTAACTTAAATTGTACATATAATAATAATTATTATTATTATAACATCATAGGAAGACAAAGTTGTCACACCTTTCATCAAAACCCAAGAAACATTTGCTATAGTCAACCTCTCACCTTCTACAACAATACTTAAACCAAGCCTATTGGAAGCTCCAATCGACAATAAAGTCCTACGTAGCTGTGGTACATGTCTCACATCAATAAAAGTTTTAAGCACCATATCAAACATCCTAATCCTCACAATTCCAACACCAAACATATGACAAGGCACGTCGTTTTCCAAAAGAACTAAATCGCCATCAATTTCCCAACAAGTGACGAAACAACTCCTATGCGGTGTCATGTGATAATATGCTCCAGGGTCAATAATCCACAACGCACTCTTTGTGTAAGATGCATTAGCTTAAAAAACAGATACATTATCATCGCTGCTCCCATCTGATGTATGTATCTTTGTTGTAGATGCTGATGTCTTCTCTTCTACTTCCTTTTCTCGTCTTCTTCAATTCTGAACACTTGCACTAGTAATTCCCTGGCTTCCAACATGAGAAACAAATGCTAGGCCCTCTAGATTTGGATCTAGATTTCGGTCTATTATTGTTATTCTTAGATTTGTTATCCTTTTCTAGCTAAATAACAAACCCATTGAACCATATTCTCTTTCACTACCATCCAACTTGCATATCAACACTTCGCTATGCAACCTTTGTGCACTCATTTTTTCTCCATAGTGCGTTTTAATGTAGGTTCAAGTGCATGAAGTCAATGAACGACACATGGTAACAAGGGTATAAAATAGGTTGCATCCAAATTAGAAAGGAACTATATACATTTAAATATACAACATGCAAGGCTAAAAAGAAACCCTCATCAAAACTAAACTTCATATAATTTATGTATGATAATCAAAACAGCGTCAAATTCAAAGTGAATAAATGAAGATGACCGATACGTCCAAGAAAATAACTGCACTATTATTGCAAAAGCTAGCACAATCCAAACTACATGGGATAAATCATACCGGAGGACAGCATAGCTCAAAGAATACACAGATTGCACCATTATAACACGGTTCAGAATATGCATCGCTACCGTCAAGTTAAAACTGTGTTGCTATCCTAAGACTATTACCTTATAATAAAGCTGCATCCCCACCTTAAGTCAAACTGTGCCATCATCCTCAATGACAGAGAGGGGTATATTATAGGGGCAATTATATAATTTATTACACATATCTAACTCTGTGACCAATCTTGTTTAAAATAAAAGGTGTTTTTCTTTCTATCACATACTTGTTCTATAGTTATATAAATAATTAAGTAATCAATGTAAATTGTACAAATGGAAAATCCTTAATGATATGTTATGTGATCGTAATTACAAAGTGTTATAATCATGGGAATTTTATCACAATAAAAATAACATTTTGTTTTAAATATTCCTAGTTAACACGTTTCAAGAAAGGATATTGATTCATCCATTAAGACTAGAGTACGCAACCCTATTCAAATATTAGGTACTATATTTCTCATAGTTGTTGAGGGCACCAAGGGGTCATGTATTTTATAAATATGAAATGACTCAGTCGAGAGTCGTTGGTTTATTATAACAAAGATCAAATAGACAATCTTGAAGTGATGATGTTACACAATTCCCTCGACTTGAGAATACTATGCAACTTCAATGTGGACACTCCATTTTTATCATAGTTAAACTACGGTATGGGTCCAACACATGACTATAGTTGGGTCTGAGTTGAAGCATTGGAACTGAAAATACTATTCAATAGAGAATTTGTCTCCTAGTTATATGAGGTTGGTATCACGGTTAATTGTATTCAACTAAAAATCAAAGCCTCTGGCCAGAACAGTAAGATTAATACTTGTTATTATTAAACTAAGAATTTTGTGAATTGTAAAGTTTAATGTGAACGATGTTGGAGTTTGACCAAAACCAAATTTCATAAGTATTAATGTGATACAGTTTCGACGAAGAGAATTGGTATAAATGATCCGTACTACCATGTACCACCTATAGTAGTAAAATTGGATTTTACCAAAAGATGTGCAAGTGGTAAATTTCGCCAAAATATCACAACACCAGCTAAGGTGATGTCTAAACGTTAGTATTCGAATTAACCGATATTAATCGTTGATTGAATTTATACCTTTGATTCATACGACCGTAGTCATGAATTCTTCAAAAAACCACACGATTTAATTGATTTATAAAATAATGTAAATTAATTGAATTAATTAATATTTTAGAAATATTAATTATTATTAAATTTAGTTGATGTTTGGAAGTTTTTTGTGATTATCTAAATGCATTTATGGAAGTTATTTTTGCGCGCACTGATATACGATATCGATGTAATTTTAAATGGCTTTAAATAAAATATAATTGCATGGAATGGTTTATGGAAATATTATGTCATTCTATAACATATAATTTTAGCCATACCATGTAAGGAGAGAGAAGTAAGGAGAGGGAGATAATTAAGGGAACCAATTATGTAAATTTTAATTAAAGAATGGAAAATGTTTCATTCTTTCAATTAAAATAAATGCACTAATTCATTTCCTACACATATTATCATTCATTCCTTCATTCACTTTTCTTTTCTCTCCTCCTAACCTTCTGTTGTTCAAAAAAAATTCAAATTCTTATCAACTCTAAATTAAATTCAAACATAAAAAATAATGAAACAGAAGTGGTTCATCCATTTATTACAAGGATTGGGTGCGGATTTTAGAGATTTGAGAAGATATCTTCATTAAACGAGTGATCTTTTTGACTATATCTTAAGGTAATCATCCAATCTCATTTTTATATTTATTATATCTTATTAGAATAATTCAGATTCCTTTTGTATACATCCTATCATGATAATATGTTATACCATATCAACATAGTTTAGATTTTATTTTTTATACAATGAATCTATATGTGCACATGTTGTTTAATCTATTAACTGCTATTGTTTAGAAATTAAAGTATAAAGAAAGGGGATTTTTTATTTGAAACCAATTGTTGCATTTATTTAAATTGAATACATTTTTTAGATCTTAACCGTACTTGAAATTACTTCATGAAATAGTATGAAAGTTTCACACATAATTTAGTTCTTTTGATTACCGTTTATTTTGGTTGTTATTTACATTGTTTCAATTCAAGATTAAAAAGGATTTTAGTGTAAAATCAAAAATTTAAAGTTGAATCATTTCGAATTCAAAACTAGTTTTCATGTTGTTGATTGTAAATTTCAAACATATGAAATTGTAAGCTTGACATGTGTATATTATTTTGAATTCTAATGTTGTTTTTTATTATTATGTGTGTGTGTTCAAAATTAAAAATGACTTTAGTGTAAAATTAAAAATTTAAAGTTGAATCATTTCGAATTCAAAACTAGTTTTCATGCTGTCGATTGTAAATTTCAAACATACGAAATTATAAGCTTGACATGTGAATATTATTTTGAAGTCTAATATTGTTTTTTTTTATTATGTGTATGTGTAGTTTCAATTCAATTTTATAATAGGAATTTTATGTAAAATTGTAAATATAATGTTGAACCCTTTCTCAAGTTAAAATTTGATTTCAAATTGTTAGCATTAGGTTTCAAAACATGTAAGTAATTTAAGAATAATTTCACTATGTATATATGTAAAAGATCAATTTTTTTATATAAAATAAAGTAAAACTATCCTTGCTTATATTTGCATATATATATATATATATATATATATATATATATTTTAAATGTTTTGAAAATAAGCAAAAGAAAGATTAAAAGAATGCCAAAATATTTCCTTCTTTATCTCTCATTAATTGTCTTATAAATGTCTTTTACTCATTCCTTTAATGTCACTCAAATGCACTATCATCCATTAATAATTTGATTCATTTCAGTCAGATCAACTTGTTTATATTATTTATTTTATTTATTGTCCAACTATACTTCAGCACACACATACACACACATACACACATATACATACGTAAAAGCTTTCATATTCAAGTTTAAAATACTATGTGATGACCATTTCTCATATAAATTAATAGAGTATATGATGTAGATGCAAATCCCAACATCAACATACATTAACTATATGCATCTTATGCTATGTTGTACTTGCACTATTCATACATGAGTGTATTCGATACACTCATTATAATATGTATAGTATAAATTAAAATTTCTTTTTAAACAATTTGAATAAAATAAGATTTTATTTAAAACTTCATTAGGTTGGATCTAATACTTGTTTAGACTTTATTGGTCCATTAGATTAAAAATAGGAAAACGTTTGAACTCTACCTATTTCTCCCACTTCCAACTTGCATGGTTTCTTCAATGGTATTAAAGCATAGATAGTATATGCGGTCTAAATTAGTCATGTTAGTAGCTAACAATTGAGCTTGTTAATTTAGTATGGTGTATAGAAAATTAATGTTTTGGCTCGAGTTTGGGTAATCAAGTAGTCTACCCTCTCTAGCTACCAACATGGCCCGAAAAATGCAGTGAGCCTAAAGATTGCCCCTAATAGAAAAGGCCGAATTTGAATTGGGATAATTTTAAAAAATGTTTTGAAAATTGAAAAGGAAATTTTAAATTTTAAATATGAAATATATTATAAATGTTATAATGTGCTTTAAAAATTATTTTTAAATTAAAATAAGACTTTAAATTTAGAAGTTAAATTTAAAGTAAGAATCACATTATAAATGTTATAATATGATTTTCAAGGTTGGCTTTGAAAATAATGTATATTATAAATGTTACGAAAGGGATTTGATAATATAATAAACATTTAAAAAAAATTAATATTTAATAATAAGATTAATCAATTAAATAGTTAATTAATTAAAGTATATACATGCATAATATATATATATATGCATGTATATTACATTATCTTGAATTGTTTAAGATGATATAAGTATATATGTATATACATAAGAAAGTTCGAAATTAATTTTAAATTAAATTGTTTAATCAAATAAGTTGACTAAAAGTTAATTAACAAATAATAAAATACATATATACGCACATATACATACATACATACATATATGTATGTATGTATGTATGTATGTATGTATATTTGTGTGTGTGCGTGTGTGTGCGTTTAACTATAAATGTTATGGTATACATATTCAATTAAAAAGTTTAATTGAATAACATAAAATTAATTAAAACGTTAATCAATTAAGACTTAATTAATGTAATGTACATAAGACTATCATATAAGTTAATTAAATTATAAATGTTATGTAATAATTAAACTTACATGATATAAATGTATAAAATCAAGTGGAATAGAAAAAAAACCCAAATAGGCTTAAGGGACAAATACACACGTATAGTAAGTATACCGTGATTTCTATGTGTCTGACACTTGAATCTGCAGGGTATTTCATAAAAAATAGATTATTCCATAAGTCAATATCAATTAATATAATATATTAAATATTATGAATCTTTAGTATAAAGTTGTCTTCCACTATTTATATATTAATAGATTGTTTGGACACTCTTTAGTTGTTAATATTCCTCATGCTAGAGATGTTATGTGTAGCACCATTAGTATGTGGACTGGACGAGGTAAGATACATGCACGTATTTGTTGATATTCCTCCTGGTATATGCATTATACGTAGGGAGTCACAAAATAGTGGGTATGAGTGAATAATCTCTTTCGATTTGTTGATATTCATCAAAGTCGATATGAGATTAGGACAAAGACCACAGGTTGGAGTTGTATTTCATACAACCAGTAAAGCGTTGCCATCACTTGCAGGGCTATGGTTTGTTGATATTCCTCATGGTTAAAATCTGAAGGCAAGCAAGTCTTAATAGCCCCTAATGAAATTAAATGATTTCTATGTTTTTCGTAGGGTTTTGATAAGCAAAAAAAATCTTGCGGGAGCCTTATTAGAATAATAAAATGGTAACATTTAACCTTTTCTAATATTTTCGTTTATGAGTTTCAAACTCTAAAACTAGTACTTGAATTTGGATATTCGATCCATGTACTATCACGCATAGATGTTATATGGTGAAAGGCGCAATTACTAATGTACAAAATTTCGATGAAATTGGTTTATTCGAAATAATCAAATAAATCATAGTGCAAAATCATGTATTCAATATGATAGATTATAGTAAAGATTTCCTTTGACTAGTTTAACCATTTTGCAAAGGAAAGTGAATGTACGAAGGAAGATATAACTTAAGGTGTAGTTAGGATGAAGAGAGTGAATGGTCACTTCCGCTTCATAAGGAAAGGAGAATTGTAAAATAACAATTGATACTTAACATTGGAACGAGAATTGTAAAATAACAATTAATACTTAACATCTAAAAACTCTTTACTGTATAATGGATGTAGTATATAGAATAAATAGCCTATATTAAGTGGTTGAATGGACCTCTATATCTTGTACGCTATTATAATAATAGTAGAAATACTGGGAGAACGCCATATAACACTTATTGGTCGCATCAAGTAACAAAAACTATTTTTGTAATCATATCAAACATTATTTATAAAATAATAACTGTTTTCATCGTTAACTAAACAAAAGACATATTTTTATTTCAATATAAAGATTCATTATAAAGTAAAACTATAATACTGGTATTTGTTTTCATAGCAAAAGTGCTGCACTGGAAAATACGAAAGCATCTCAAATTATTTGCAATTATTTTGGAATTATAGGCTAAGCCATAGTTTTAAGAAATAATTCTTTGATTATATGACTATGAATCATATGGTACTAGTGAATCATATCTCATACTATTACGAACGAAGCATCCACTCAGTGGAAGCATTATAAGAGTTGATGAACTTTGTAACAACCCTGTATTTTGTGATTATTTCAATTGTATATTTGAATTATTTTAATCGAATTTCTCATTTAAAAACTTTATTTTATTTGTTAAAATGAATAGATTTTGTTACTTTAAATATAAATTTTGATTTCTATGTGAATTATAATTTCAAACATGAATAAATTGAATATTTTCCAAAAATGTGGATTTTGGTCAATATGGTCAAACTTTGACTTTAAAATTTAAATATTTTGTTTTTTGAATTTTATCTTTTATTATGAAAATAAATTTAATTTCAAGAATAATGCTTTTCATTTCGTTGAAATCCGATTTATATTGTGAAAGTTATGTTTTTTACAATATTGTATGTAAATTGATTTATTTAATAAAATTGTTTGTTTTAATTTATATAAATAATATTTTTATTTGTCATATCATGTTCTAATATGTGTTATATGGCATGTTAGGTATATATTTTTATTTTAAAACAATTTTTTTAGTATAGTTATAAATTTTAAATGTTTATTGTATATTGTTTTCAATTTTTAAATTCTAGTTTCAATTTAAGCTATTTTCTTTATTTATTTTCTATTTTTCCTTAAAATAATTATTTTTTTTCCTTTTCACTTTATTTTTTTTCAAATTTTTATTTTATTTACTGAAATTTTATTTGTTTAAAATGAATAAATGAATAAATGAAATAAGAAATATAAAAAGTCAAAAACTTTTCATATGCTTTGACCTTTCACTTACTTTTTGTCTTTTCATTTTTCAATTGACATTTGCATTGAAGCCGTCCATTTTCTCTCCTTAACCATGCATATCCTTTTCATTTCACGTAAGAAAAACTTCTCTTCATCTCAAATGTTCGGCCGTCGCAATTTTTGAAATTTTTTAGTAATGTCTTCTTCTTCTTTTCTTCTATTTCTTTTCATTTTATTGATTTTGTCATGTTTTTTCCATAGCCTTGCTTGGCCATAAGCTCCTCCACCACCACATCATCTTCGCCACCACCATACTTGGCAGGTCCTCCTCCTCCTCCACTGACCACGACAGGCCGTGGCCTCCCCTATGTTGCAAACTCCTCAAAAAAATTGCATCATCCCTTGAAAAGCAAGCTTAGCCAAACTCTAAAGCCAATACCTCTTCACACATCCTCTCGGCCACCCATAGAACCACCATCTCCAGCCACTACCTAACCTTAGGCCACTGCTGCACCATCACCTGAGATGAATCAAGCAAGGCCGAGCCATCACTTGCCATAGCCGAGCCAAGAAATGTGACCAAATACTCACTACGTTGCCTTGACGTGTGCATGTTTCATGCTATCACCATAAACCCCTTCATCTCCTACTAGGCCGAGCCATATTGATCCATACCCTAGCCTATGACAGAACCATGGCTGAGCATATGATTGGTTGAAGCATGGCCAAATTAATTTGTTCATTGTTGCTTTTAATTTCAAATTGTTTCAAAGTATATTTGGTGTTGAAATTATATTTATATTGTCTTGTTTATGTGTTGTTTACAAGATTAACACTTGGCTCTCCACCCCACTCAAGTCAAAAGTCGTGTTATCGTTCTTTCAGGATTTTGTTTGTGTGCTTTGTTTGCTATCTCCAGCTTGAAACATGTGAGTATTTCACACATGACATCTATACTTATATAATTAATGAATTGATAGCATGTGAATCAGTAGAATTATATTATAATGTTATACCTGCTGTGGTATGATTCATATGATGATCACCCTATTTATAAACCTGTCATATCATCTGTTACTGCTATATGATGCTATACTGTAATTTATATTTGTTTTTCAGACTGCAAGTTTCCCTGTTAGAATAGAATCACTATAGGTTGAAATGATACATACCCGAACGGACTTTAGAATAGGGAAAAATCATTATGGGCTGAAATGATAGGCCTGAGCGATTTTTATTTATTTCATTCAACTTGGGATTGCGGGTTTGAAATGATAGAACCCGGATTTTTCCTTTTTAAATTACGGGTTGAAATGATATATTATCTATATCATTTGATCTAGGTTAGAAAATATTATACAGACCCGTAGTTAATGTATATATGTTCTGAAAATTTTGAAGTATTTTAAAATTTTAAATTTATGATAATTTAATTTAAAAATTGAATTTTAAATGATTTTTATAAAGTGTTAATGATTTTTGTACAAGTTAAAATGTGAAATAAATGAATGGTAAAGTTGAAATTTGAAATATAACTTAAATTTGAAATTTAAAAATCTTGTTTAAAAGTGAATTTTAAATTAAGTAAATAAAATGAAATAAGTTATATTTTGAAATGGTAATTTAAATATAAGTGTTATGTTAAAAAATTTAAAATATAAAGAATAGAAAATTGAATGCCTGAATTTAATAAGTGAATATTTATTAAAATTTGATTTTATGTATAAGAATTTCACTTTATAAAAATCATAAGTTAACGGGTATTTAAATGAACAAAATTTTGAGTGAGAAAATATGATTTTATAAGTTAAAAAACTAAAAATAAAAATTTTAATTGGTTCTGAAATTGTATTGAAAATCTGGAATTTAATTAACAACACTTCAAAAATGCTATCATTTCTGAAGTTAACTTGAATTCATAAGTAAAGGATATTACAGCATTTTAAAGTGATGTAGTTGATACAAATGAACTATAACTAAAATTTAACTAAGTGATATTACAACACTTTGTAAGTGTTGTAGTTGTAAACACTGTTACAGCAGTTTTAAATGCTGTCTTTGCTTAATTGAATTGTTTTTCAAATGTAACTTACCGTAGCATTTTCTAAATGCTGCGAAAGCTGAAAATTTCACCGTTTTAATAAATTTAAGTGGATAAATGAATTCCGAAAAGACTAAATTTTGGGAATTGAATATTTGATTTTTTAAGTATAATAACTTTATTTTTAATTGGTTTAAATGGAGTATTTTGATTTGAAATATAAACCATTTTGAAATGTGATTTGGAATGGTATTTAATTTAAAAAAATGAATGAGGTTTTGGAAGGATATGATATTTTGATATTTTAAAATGAATTTGAAATGATATTTGATTTTCGAAGTATAAAATACCATTTTGAAATTTTAACCACGGGTACACTTCTCTGTATGCCTTGTGATTTTGGATGTACACCTTCAATTTGAGAGTGTAACTAGAGGTGAGCGATTGTTGCAGCTCTGCGCTACCCTAGCCACATTAGCCCTGTTATTTGCATAGTTTACTTTAATATGGACATTTCTATGATAGCGTTATTACTGTCAAAATTGATGGTTTAACGGATCCTTAAAGGATGAGCGATCCCAAGAATCCTTTAAGTCATTGTGCATTACTACTACAGTTCACTTGAGTTGGTTTACATTATAAGTATGTATGTCCTGACTCGAGTGTTTTGTGTTTTACTTTACGCTCGGGTCAGCCTGAGTATTCACAGCTTTGGATTTCTCTATCTAGAGCTAGGAATCGCTAGAAATTCTGATTATCTAGTTATTCATCTATTTCTGTTTCGGTTCATCTATTTCAGCTCTTGTATTGGTGAACTTATATGTATTTGGGATTTCTATTGTATATGTTTTCCGACTGATATTATGTACTTTGTTTTGAGATTTTGTTATAGTAGCTTCATGAGCTACTATGGTACTTTATTTCCGCTGCGAGTTATTCTGATATTTCCGTGTCAGTGATTCTGTGATTGCTTTTATTTGCTTCAAATTTTATTACAATGCGGTATTTTGAGCAATTCAAGTCCGACATGTGCGGATGTGAATGACTGAAAACATCGGGTTGTTACAAACTTTTGGGTCGATACATATAGATGTATGCAATCAAAAGCCTATTGATACCAAAACAGTTCCATGTACTTCGTTGTATTCATTAATGATTTATCACAAGCATGAACAAGTGTTATGATACACATGTAGTATGTCTATGATAAGTTCATATAATAAAAATTGAAAGTAAATGAAATTACTTGCAATAGAATTGATTCAATTTGATCGAATAAGTGAGTATGTTAGAGAGAGTTTCGAACATACCTAGAAAATTGAATAAACATGCAATCTCAAAAGTCACTCCTCTATATCTATATATAATGAGAATACCATGAAATGAAGCTTTTGAAGTTACTAAAATGCCCATTTAGCTTTCCATATTAATTACTAAGGGTTTTTTGTCCATTCTCGTGTCAAAGTTTTCATAGCTTCTCCTAGTATTATCCCATTAATATTAACCACTCCTCAGGTTATCCTCTTATTCTTATGTTGTTCTCATTCACAAGCTATCACAATGACCTATACAAATTTTACTTCTCTTTATCACGTTACCCACTCACCTTCTTCTGCATTGAAAGAAAGTTAGAAGTTTACTGCAACCTAACAGAAGAAAGAAAACGTCTTCTAGAAAAATAATTTTTGGCCACAAGAATAGAGGCGATATGGGTTAAGGGACCGCCATCGATTAAGGCTAATTGAGTTTCCTATAAACGTTATTTTCTTTCCTTTCCACATCTTCCCATCAAATCCATGTAGAATTTGTAAATTATGAAGCATTACCACGAGAGCAATGATAATAAATACTCTCCATTGTGACTAGTCTAATATTATTACCTTAAATACTCTCCATTGTGACTACTCCGATATTATTACAGTTGGTTACTTTTGATATTGAAAAAAACTAGAGTATATACTTTCTAGATACCAAAGTATTTTATTTTGTATTTCTTTCCAGTAGTTCTAAGAATTTTGTTACTTCGTGAATACGGATAATGCACATTTTATGTTTGATAAATTGCGTTTGAAGCATCATAATGAAAAATATGCAAGTTTGCTACTCCTTTGCACTTTGTTATCATTTGGTTTGAAAATTTGACTTATTTTTTAATTGTTAGCTTTATTTGTTTTAGTTCGGATGAAGCGCATGTTGCCTAGATTCAAGTGATCCTTTGATGAAGAAGATATGAATTCATCCTAATCTTCGTACATAGTCCTTGGTGTGTGTAATATTTCTGATTATTTATACTTTATGTTATATTACTTTACAATTTCTTAATTGTTTTTCTTTTTAATGGGTTTGTAACGGTACTTTAGATGGTGATTTTCTTTTAGTTACAAACAATGCTTGGATTCGTGATTTGCTATTAGTTGCAAATTATTTATAAGTTTTAGACTGCTTATAATATACTAAAATAAAATTACGTGTTCTTCCTTATGTGTAGAACATAAACTTATATGATCAGTTTTGTAAGTCAGCATTGTGTCCAGTTAGAGGTTCTCTGTTTATACATTGATCTGCACATTGATAAGTTTCAAACATGTAAAAACATTTGGATTATTTTTTGGCATCTTAATGTAAAAAAGTAAAAATCTAATATGTGTGATTGATTTATCGAAAGCTATTTGTATCATACATGGTTGTGTAAACATCACAAATAAACATATGAAATGAGTCTGTTGTTAAACGTTATCTTTGACAAGGTTCTAAGATTACAAAGTATCCAAATGATGCATAAAAATTAAAAATTAAATTTTGTTTTCATACTATTTGTAATATACAAAAAGAAGTAAGATCGGTTGTTCTTCACAAATGCATCGGACGTGCTATAGTACAAAATGGAAACTCTCATTTAAAGTTTTTAAGTTTTCCAAAATACCTTTTATAATTTCTACCACACGAAGTTGTTATTTTTGACGTTATATCCTTCAAATTCCTATTGTAGTATTTTTTTAACAAAAAAATTGGTTATTTTTGTCTATGCATACAACTATTATTTTATAATGAAATGAATTTGCTTTCACATGTTAATTTAAAGATTTTATAATTACCAAAACACTCATCTTCTCGTTTAGTAAAAATTAAATGAATAAAAGGTTATCTCTGTCCTTTGTCATTCCACTCTACCACATCTTCATTAACTTCTCCATTTTCTTAAAGATGAGATGAAGCCGAAATGTCTTATTCTTAAAAATAAGTGACAACCCAAAATCAATTATAATTCACACAAAAAGATAGGTCACTTTTTTGTCATTTCAAACCCACACATTCTACGTGTTCTTATAACGTAACCGCACTATTTCCATAAACAATTTTTTCGTCCCTCACTTCAAATCAAAACTCAATCTTCGACATGATAATTTTACATTCCTACATGAATTTTAATCTGACATGTTTTTATTATAACCTTAATCTTAATTTCTCAAATAAATTTGTGGTAAATATTACATTTTTTGTTACTTTTTTTTTCCTAAAAGCACGACCTACATAATGTTGTGCTTTTGCATGCATGTGTATAAACTATTTTGCTCTAATTAAAAGATAACACATGTTTTTATGCATACGTCCAATGGATGTGCCATATAGGGTCGGCCCTGACAAGTTGGAGGCCCAAGGCTGAGAAGAAGTAACAAAGTGGGAAAAAATGCAAAAAAAGGAAAAATTGTCAAGTGCAGGAGTCGAACCCAGGTACTCAAGAAGGAAGTTGAACACTTTAAACACTGAACTATATTACTTCATGAATATATTATGAACATCTTATTATGTATCATATATATAAATCAAAGATTGAGGCCCCCAGAAATCGGAGGCCCTAGGCCACCGCCTTGGTGGCCTTAGGCCAGGGCCGGCCCTGGTGCCACACATACTGGTGATACATAATGATGTTTCAATAAGGAGTAATCATACGTTGTTGAACAAAGTCTGACTAATGATAAGTGAAGTTGAGCTAACTTCTTTCTATAAGGTCATGTACTTAAGAGTAGTACACAAAGTTAAATTTAATCTTATCTAACGAATTGTTTACAAAATCATACAAGATAAAGGTTTATGTGAACCCTAACATATCATTGGCAAATTGTGTGAGTCGAAAGACTACACATAATAATTGTATGTGAGGGTTTCTATATAAATTGCCCCAAAAGATTTAGAAATAATCATTATTAGATGACCAATTTATATTTTGAACATAGTTATCGTAAACTAAAACCAAGTAAGTTTTATGTAATACCTATTTGATTAAACTGAGAAGCAAATTTTTTTTCAAAAAATGCCAACTTCATAGCGAAGAAATTTCTTGTAGAAATTATTGGTAGTAAAATTGACTTGGATACGATTTAAAGACAAAACTGATAACAGTGGATGGAATAAAGTTAACCAAACTATACATACATAACACATTAGAATGTCCAATGGTAAATCTCGCATATTAAAGAGAAATTATTGATTTTATTAATGTCGAGAAAAGAATTTCCTTTCTTTTAAGTAGGCTATTAAAAGCATTGACTCTACCATGTTGCACAATGTGCAAATCCAGAATGGATAGTACGTTATCAAAATATGATCTTGATATTGGTACCTGAAAGGATATGATCCATTGGCTGTAAAAGTGTCTTTAAGAAGAAGATTAATGCTGTTGAAATACAAACCATGTTGATAAAAATAGCATCGTAAATTACAATTGTTGAGACTAACGTAACATTTTTGTCATTCAACATTTATAATTAATTCGTATTTTACTCACAAAATTAATCGATGGGCATGACTTTGAGTTTTGGTACTTATATTTTGAAACAAAAAACTCTAAATTATGATTTAGGATAGACTGTTGCACATAAAAACCAAAATGTCTCAAAGCCAGTGGGAGCGGTAATTGAGTTTGTGAGTATTAGATATGATCCAAGAAATGATACAAAAGCATTATTCTATAAGCATTAAAGTTAAGTAAGTATTTTAATAGAGAAATCAAATAATTTGAATTTTGGTCAAACGCAAAGAAAGCGTGTATCTACAAGAAAGAATATTGATAAGTACTAAATATATTTCTAAAATACAAGTAAACAACTTGTGATTGCAAATGATGCATTCATGTTAAAATCATTTCAGATTGATTGTTTAATACTTGATATTGGATTTGAAAAATGACATCTTCGGTATAAAAGGTTGTCGGGAATGACCTGAAATGTTATACATAGGCAATATATTAAATTGTTTAATATAAGCATGTAAGATGGATTCCTTATGCATTGAAAATTGGAATTTTTGTACATTCCATATTGTCTACAATATCACACTTTTCTCATGTATTTATTACATAGAGCAAGTAACAAATCCGAATTAATCACTTAATGATAGTTTAGAGTGTTCTCAAGTATTTATGAAATACTAGAGAATTGTTTATAGAAACAACGGAGTCTTTATGAAGGAGTGCACAAACTCGAACTTCATTAGTGATATTAAGGATAATATGTCAATCCTAAATTCACATTCAAACTTAAGTTAAGAACTTTAAGTTAGAATCATTGCAAACAATAAGTAGTGCCTGATTCAACCAAAGGCTACTAGAATGTAAGGAGTATAAATAAATGCATGAATTTATAACTGAGCTTAGGGTGATTCCAAATGTTGAGAATCTACGACATTGTTATATGATAATAATGTTGCGATACAGTTTGTAAAGGAACCTAAAACTCACTAGAAATCGAGAAACATAATTTAAATAGTTTCACATGTTAAATACAATTTATCAATATCGAAGAGAGTTGATTGACAGAGTAGATAATTAAAATAAAATAGCATCCTATTTGCTAAGGGGCCGAATCGATTAGTTTTCTAGAAACCGATTGATGAAGTTAGAATAAGATTTCATAGATGACCTCAAGTGCAAGTTGGAGATAAAGTTAAAAGTAGGGGCAATTATGTAATTTTATACATAAATCTAAGTCTACAACCAATCTAGTTTAAAACAAAGGTGTTTTTCTTCCTATCGTATACTTCATATATATTGATATAAATAATTAAGTAATAAATTTAAGGTATGTAGATAAAAAATCCTCAAATCTGATAGTAATTACAAAGTGTTGTAATCAAGAGAATTTTATCACAGTGGAAATAACATATTGTTTTAAAAATTCCTAGTCAAGATGTTTCGATAAAGGATATCAATTCATACGTTGAGATCAGAGTACGTAATGCTCTCCAAATGTTAGATATTGTATTTATCATGACTGCTAAGGAAACCAAGGAGTTACGTATTGTTAGTTTTTAGATAACTATGTAATGACTCACTTGAGAGTTCTACATTGGTTAATATAACTAAGGTCAAACAACAGTCTCGAAGTGACAATGTTATACGATTCTCCTGACTTGAGAATACCATGGAACTTCAGTGTGAACAATCCACTTTGATTATAGTTAAATCATTGCATGGCGTCCATCAAATTACTATAGATAGGTCTGAGTTGAAGCATTAGAAGTTAAACACTATAAAAAAGAGAATTCGTCCACCTTAGCTACACGAGGTTAATATCACGGTCAGCTATAGTCAACTCAAATTCAAAATCTTTGGCCAAAGAAGTAAGGTAATATGAATTGTTGTTACTGAACCAAGAATTTTGTGTTTGAAATTACAGAGTTGAATGTGGACAATGTTGGAGTTTTAACCAAAACAAACTTCCATAAGTTCTAATGCGATATAGTTTTGACGAAGAGAATTGGAGTAAATAATCATTACTATCATATAACACTTATAATGGTAAGATTGGATTTTACCAAAAGATGTATAAGCAACAAAATCCAGCCAAAATGTCACACCACTAATAAGGTGATGTGTGAATGTTAATATTTGAATCATTCGATATTAATTGCTAACTGAATTTACACATTTGAGTCATGCAACCATAATGATGAATTCTCCAAAAAAGCCACATAATTTAATTAATTTATAAAATATTATACATTAATTGAATTAACTAATATTTAAGAAATATTAGTTATTATTTAATATAGTTTATGTTTGGAAGTTGTTTGTAATTATTTAAATGCATTTATGAAATTTATATCTGTGCGCATCGATATACAATATGGATGAAATTTTAAATGCGTTTAAACAAAACTGTGACGAAAGGGATTTTCGACCCTTAGAAATCGACACTAATACATCCCCGGTATTCACGTGCCACAAATTCGAGCGCCGGAGACCTGGTTCGTTAAGGGTAAAAGGAAAAGAAGAAAAAACAGAATCATACAAGAATGGAATAGCATATATTATTTTAATATATAATCTTTACAGTGGAAAATTCAAATACAATTATCAGAGTTAAACATGAATAGTTATAAATCTCTATCCTACGAAATGTGGAATACAACAGTACACAAATGTAGTGGAAATGGATAATAGTTTACTGAAAAATCTTCTAACTCTATGCTCCAAGCTCATTCATATTTCTTCTAACTAAACCTGACTACTATGTTGTCCGGAAAAATAGGTCATTTAGAATTTAAGGAAAAGGAAATAACTCTGGGTCAACCATGGAACTAGTGCGAGAACTCAAAATACGGTTTTGAAAACAATAGGGTATCTCATAGGACAACGCCGCACATAAACACGAAATGGGTTTTTACCTCATGATAACCAAAATCTTTGCTACGCCAAAATTATGGATATTATTTTTGATGACAATTTTTTTGAAAATATTTGTAAATAAACTTATAAATCTTAACTGAAATGATTTCATCTCACATTTCAGTACTTTGCACAACTAAGTTCATAAGGCGGTTATGGAATACTGAATTTCCAACTGAATAGCAAGGTAAGGGACTACCTCCCGTACAGTACATTTCTAAAGGAATGTGTCTGGGTCCTCTATGTTGGTCGTCATGTGAATTAAGACCGACCTATCCAAAAATATAATATACAAATAGCATAGAGTATTACATCACCCAGCCATTACTGACCTATCCGACACATTTCATAGAATACACCACTTAATTTAAACCCGACGTTATAGCGGGTAGAAATTTTGTAGATCTAGAAGGTGATTTGGTTGCGAGCCATTTACCCTTAAAGCATCCCCTGTTTCACTATTCCCGGGTGTAAGGCTTGAGGTAACGATTACCTTTTTTACATAAAGCGTCTTCCACTTTGAATGCCACTTTGTCATTTCACAATCACACAACTGATTTCTACAAACATATAACTCCTGAGCTCGTACGTCTCAGGAAAGGGTGTTAAGCTAAGAGAAGTTACCTTCTCCGCCACCAAACGCATGATACGTTTATAGAGATCGATCAATATGATCTAAAAATGCAACGTCGGACATTTTTCCATAAAAGTGGTCCAAGAACAAGACAAACCGAATGTACTTTTCTACCACATCCTGTCGGGAATTGCCCCTAAGATTAGTAGCGAATTGTCCCTGTGTTTCAAAGAATTTCAAAATGAAGAGACCGCTGCTATTTGTTTATCCTGGGAGCTACCCAGAGATTAATAACAAGCAGTCCTTTTGAAATGAAGATCTTATATCTTTTAAAATTTTGGTCTTCAATATATGTCTTCATTTTCAAACACGTAAATAGGTTCGAAGTGGTTTCCGGATAGGGATTACCCAAATCCGACTCCAGTTTCGACAAACCAATCATTGATAAAAGGATGGTTTATAAATAGGTGATTAATATTCCATTAATTTATATCTTTCTATCCAAAATATCCTGGGAGACATTTATCTTTTGAAAACCATTCCTTTTTAGTACATATGGAATTCATTACAACTCTCTTTATTAAATTCTTTGGTTTAATTAAACTCTTTTTAAGAATAAACTCTTTTTAAGAATAATTCCAAATCGTTTTACTTAAATTTCAACAAAAAATTCTCAATTCCATAAACATAACTTTTAATATATTAAAACCATGTTATCTAAGATGGTAAATCCAAATTAGTTAATATTTGAATGAAATGGATCCATAGAAATCGTTCAATTTATACTTAATGTTAATTTCTGTATTCAACAAGTACTATCCACCGAATAATGGTGAAATCATCTTTTAAATTCATATGAGTAGTGCAATTTTCCACCTCGAAATTTAATATCAATTATAAGAAATTATCTCTATACAACCCAAGTTGTTTAAAGTTGGGAAATTTAATCCCTTATACTTAACTCGTTTTCGACATTTCGACCTTATCTATCCCTCGCCTAGGTGAGGCTAGGTGAGCTAGGAAACTGGTTGCTTCTAGACATCTCCTTAGTTCAAGCAACTCAACTAGATCTCACGAGCAGAAAAATCAGGTGTACTTGTCGGTTTATTAGAGCCAAAATTAAAACAATTGCTTATAGTAGCTTTTATTTAATTCTTTTATTCAAGTCTTTCTAAATAAATCATTAAATCTTCAAATCATCTTTAAAATTCTTAATTAATCATCTAAAAAATATTTATAAAAGATTTGGGAATGAATTGTTAAGTTTAAAGTAATATTTTAAAAGTTATTGGAAACCGCTGTAAATAGTGCTGCGAATAGTGTTTTTAAAGTTACATTGACCAAAACGACTTTTCTATCATTTGAAAATTTTATTTATACAACTCAAATATATTTTAAAACATTTTAAAAGCTTAATAAAAAAATTCCACATTTTTAAAACACTTAAAAATATCAAATTTTAAGAAATTCTTTTTTGGATTCCGAACTGCAAAACTACAGTTATTTCAAAAACTTATTTTACTTATATTTCAAAATCTACAAGATAAAACCTTTATTTTCTTCTTTTGTTTGAAAACAATGGTTATAATAGTTTGTAAAAATTTTATTACAAAGAATTCCGAGCTATATTCCACTTTATATACTCATTTAACTTTTGTGGCATGAAATCGCGAACTACTCTTATGCGGTTATGCAACGCGCCTAGTTTTGACGCGTTTTTCATTCCTTATGAAAACTTTACCAAATTATTAGTGTTTGTAAAACATAATCATTTTAAAACCGTTTTAAATATTTCTAATGATTCCATGCTACTTTTATAATTTGATTTGAAAAGTGATTTCCTTGTGTAATATCGACGTGTATTTAACGTGGCTTGTTAAAATAACCATATTAAACAATCAATAATTGATGATCAAAGTATAAACAAGCAACCAAACATGATTAATAACCATCACAACCAACCATAGCAAACCATATTATATCATCCAATATATAATATATAAAAATATATAAATATAAAGTTTCTCACCTTAATCCAAATTGACACTTCCTACCAACATTCATTCAAATCAACACTTCACTAAAGCACTTAATAAACAACTCCTATTCGCCATCCAAGTGCTTGGATGCCCTCGCCACTCCACTTTGCTCTCGGCCCAACCTTATCTCACTTGCTTTAGAAAAAATTAGAGAAGATTTGGTTAACTTTTGAAAAATTTAGAAAGTAATCAATGAAAGTGCTTATCAGTGGATTTGTGCTTAAGCACTTCCACTATTTTTAACCACCCTACTTTTTCTCATGTTTTGAGAAAGAAGTGAGACTTCCATGGAAGCCATTAGAGTGCATAAGAAAGCTCAAGAATGAAGAAGAAGGAGAAGTGGAAAATGTGAGGAAATGAGAAGGCATGCATGTGTATTTATAGGATTTTCATCAAGTAAAGCTTTCTCCACATCCACCCCCCCCCCCCCCCACATCATGCATGCATCACCCCAACCCCCCCTCCAATGTCATCCTACACTCATTCCTTTCCCATGTGGTGGTGATGGTGGTGGTGGAGGTGGTGATGTGATGGGGTGTAAGAGTGATTAGATGTGATGTGATGTTTTCTATCTAAGTAATAATTACTCTAGATATTTATTTTATTACCTTATGTAAATATATATTTACTTTCTACTCTTATCATGTGTATATGTACATGATAATGTGTGTATGTGCATGTCACAAATGTGTACAAGTCATCTGAACAACGTCGTATAACTTATATACGTAAAACCGTTACGAATTCGGATTCCGATCTTCGGTCATATTTTCATTTATTAATTAACGCATGTATATTTGTAAACAAAGTTTGAAACTATTTTCTTATTATTGTCCATGAATTAAAATGATCTTGCATGAGTTATAAAACCATATAAACCAATATTAAACGATTGTTTACAAAAAGTGTAATTATATCGACAAACCAATATCGATTTTCCTTATAACTTCAAATCTTATTTATAAATTCATAAAACTATCATATTTGATTTATTATCACTTTATTACTATTGTAAATGAATTATTATCATTTTAACTATTATTTGAATATTTACAACAATCATTAAATCTTAATTTAAATTTATAATTAATTATTATATATAATGGCATTACTAATGATGTCATTAATCAATTAAATGTTTGTAAATATATTTTAAACAGGTTTAGCATTTATATTTATGGTTTAAAAAATTATTGTTAGGGTAATAAATCCTTATATTTGAATGTTTCAAAAATAATCTTAATTTATTAAAATGGTGAATTTGTGGGTCGTTACAAAAGGATAATTTCATGAAGTGATTTATGGAAATTTTATGTCATTTGATGGCATATAATATCAGCCGTACCATGTGAAGAGAGAGGAGTAGAGAGAGAGAGAGATAGTAAAGGCAATTAATTAGGGAAGTTTTAATTAAAGAACGAGCAATGTTTCATTCTTTCAGTTAAAACAAATCCACTTATTCATTTCCTACAGTCATTTTCATTCCTTCCTTCAGTTACGTTTCTCTTCTCTCCTCTAACCCTCTATGGATAAAAAAAATAAAAAAAATTCAAAGTTTATCAACTCCAAATCAAATTCAAACATAAAAAATAATGGAATAGAAATGGTTCATCCAACTATTGCAAGGATTGGATCATGGAGATCTAAGAAGATATCTTTATTTAAGGTGTGATCTTTTTGGCTATATCTTAAGGTGACCATCCAATCTCCTTTTTATATTTATTATATCTTATTAGAATAATTCAGATCACTTGTGTATACGACTTATCATGATAATATGTGATATCTTATCAACGTAATTTAGATTTTATTTCTTATACAATGAATTTATATGTGCATATTTTGTTTAATCTGTCAATTGCTAATGTTTAGAATTTAAAGTATAAAAATGCAATTATTTTATTTGAAACCAATTGTTGTATACATTTAAATTGAATGTATTGTTTAGATCTTAACCATAATTGAATAACTTCATGAAATAGTATGGAAATTTCATATATAATTTAGCTATTTTGATTATCAACTACTTTGGTTGTTATTTACATTGTTTCAATTCAAAATTTAAAAAGGACTTTAGATTAAAATCACAAATTCAAAATTGAATCATTTCTAAGTCAAAACTAGTTTTCATATTGTTGATTTTAAATTGCGAACGTATGAAATTGTAAGCTTGACAAGTGTATGTTAATTTGAATTCTAATATTGTTATATTATTATGTTTATATATATATGTATATATATTTTTATATATTTATATATATATATAAGCAGCACTCAAAAGAGTAAAAGAATGCTAAAAGATTTCCTTCTTTACCTCTCATTAATTGTTTCAAAATGCCTTTTACTCATTTTTTTTAATATCACTTAAATGCAGCATTACCCATTAAGAATTTGATTCCTTTTATTCGAATCTATTTATTTATGTAATTTATGTACCGAACAGTTTTTTACGTATCAACGGATTGTAAAATATTTTTATTTTATACATATTAGGTCATATGACTAAAATTTTGGAAAGTGGCTCTTAGGGATATTTTCTACATCCATGTTTTTTTTAAATTTCTATGTGACCATTTTAATCTTAAAAATCTTGTTTGGACTAAAACTTTTGATAGGAGTCGAGTTATGGTCTCCAACAACTTCCATTGCTTTAGGACGATGGCTATCCATTTTATAGAGTGATCCTAATAAAAAAACGGACTTATCATTTGAAAATTATAGCTATTTAAAGTTTTAGCTGCTGTTCACCTGCATTAGTAGGTAATTAACTAAGACCACACTTAGGCCCACTAACCTATCTTGAAAATAGTGCTAAAGGAAGGTTGTAGGAACCGATTTAAGCCATTTCAATCTTCCCTTAAATAGCTCTAAACCTCCATTAGTCCTAATTTAATTAAAAATCCTACATTTTCTTTACGAATCTTAACCTAAATCATAATTTGAGGGTTAATGAGCATAGAGGAACTTGAGATTATCATTTTGGCTGATTTGCATTCGTCTTTTTTGGTGTCCACTTTAGATTAAGGGGATAAATTGGCCTTTTAGGTATTGGTGAGTGGTTTTTGACCTCTCACTCTATTATGCATGTTTATATAGTTAAAAGTGATGTTTTAACATGATTTTGACCCTAAAATGTTTTCTAACCTTAATCATGTTTTCTTAAATATTTATGGATGAAATCGAAAGGTTATAAAGTGGTTTCTAAATGGTTTTGAAACGCTTTTTTTTCATGTTCATGTGCTAGTGTAAAAGTTAGATTTAAAGTAGGATTTGCCGAATTTTCTTGTTCTTATGTATTGCATGTATGAATGGATGTATATGTACGATATTCCATGTTTGTATGTTGTGCTTTGATATGGTTTGCTAGTGCATTTAGGTAGCCAGGAAAGGAGTGGTCGATTTGGCAAATTGAAGACAAAGATGGTTGGAATTGGATGAAAATTGGAGGGGAGGCTTTGAAGGATGAGAGGGGCCCAGGATTAAATTCGCGTAAGTATGGTGTAGAGTAAAGAACTTGGTGTCGAGAGCTTTTGTTCGGTACCGAGAGCTTTTGCTCAATACCGAGAGCTTTTTGGTTGTTGAAATCGCTCGGTGGAAGGTTGGTACTTCAAGTTGGGGTTTAGGGTGATGAGCAAAAGACAAGTACAAGGGTTTGGCTAACTGCTGAGAGCTTTGGAAGGCACAGAAACAAGAGCTTTTGGAGTAAGCAACAAGAGCTTTTGGAGTCGATGCCGAGAGCTACTAACAGCAGCGGTCGAGTCTAAATATTTAGAAGGTGGAGCTATAGGGAATGGGAAAGAACTTAGCTAAAATTGGTTGAAGTATACCTAACAGTACCGATACCTTTGCGTCAGTATCAAGAGGTCGGGTCTTGCTAGAAACAGGGTGGAACTTCCATGAGGGGAAGCAGGGGCATTGTCGTGCTGAAGGTGTTGTATGCTTGCTTGGGATTTGATGGCGATGTAGTAGAGCGATAATAGTTTCAGGACTTCGGTAATGGCAACTCGATGGTGAATGGAGTTAAGTTCCGATGATGGCAGCTTGATGTTAAAAGGAGCCATGAGAATGTTTGTCTATGGAAGGTGGGTTCTAGGAAGGGTGATCCATAGATAGAACGTGAGGACGGTTCTATTATAGAATAAAGGAATGTGGAATGACTCCTTGAGAATAATATAAATTAGACGGAGCAATGAAAGGGCTCGGATACACGCGCTAAGGGAACGTTGATACTCGAAGTGTTTTTTGATGTACTCGAAAGCAAGGGTATTATAGGTACGCTCATTAGTACTTTGTTTGGCCACCTTGGATCGGTATTTTGGATCCTTATACCCTAGACCAAAGGATAAGGGTCTAGTATCAGCTTCCGGCTAGATACGAGTAAACTGAAAATCGGGATTCCCATTTGTTCCCGGCATAGGAAAGACCATACGAGTTATCGTATATATAGAGCACATTGAGTAATATTGAGGATTGTTTGAGGATGCTATGGTTGCTCTGATTGCTTTCATCCATAATCTATCACTTTAGCGATGTCACTCGAGATAGGAATTGAGGATAGGGATACCTGGACACCTGTCGTTATACTTGGTTCGCAATATACCTTTATGATATTCGTAGAGTTGCATATTATGTTTGTTATTTGCTAACTCTTTAATTGCAGAGACATGTCAGGTATGGTTCACGTACCCTTATTACTCACTATATTGACTTGTATGGTATTTTGAGATTCATTTACTACTCACTCCATACTGTTATCTGACTCTATGTTTTATGCTTGCTTCTTATCTTATGTACTCTTAAATGAGTAGACTAAATAGCAGGTCTTAGTATGATGCAATAGTTTTACAGAGGATGAGCTAATGGAGCTATCATGTATTATATATGAATTTCTATGCTTATTCCAATGTGCAATACTATGAAGCCTTGACGGTACTTGCTTATTGCTATTATGACGAGATGGTTATTCGAGTCTAATTCCATTTTGCATAAACATTATCACTTGTTGTATAACTCTGTGGATCTGTACTCTGATATTTGGATCACTTAGTTGTATATGTGTGTGTATTATTCCCTGCATTTTGACATATACGTCAGGCTCGGTGCGAAGGTTTATTTCATTTTCTACCCTCGACGATTGTCCTACATTGGTCGGGCTCCGCAGCAGCACAACACTTAGTTACATTGGGTGTTGATGGTCTAGGGCGGTCATCACATTTGGTATTAGAGCCTAGGTTACACGACTAACCTGTGTTGATGTTGTAGTCCAGTAGAGATGGGGAAAGATTTATCACCCTAGACTGGATTGAGAGTATATATATATGAGAGAGTGCATACTTGTTATGTACTTTGGTTTTCAAAACTATATGGTAATATATATAGTTTTTAAGTCACATACACATATGAACACCATCGATATAATTTTCTTTTTGAGAGACTTATTATTCTTGTTACAGATCGAGAATGAGCCGACAAACAAGAACCTCTATGAGGAACTCCATTTTCGAAGTTAAGGAAGGTGCACGTTCAAGGGCTACTAACTTGCAAGTTATGTTCAATGCGATGATGGCGGATATAATGTAGAATGGGAAAGCAGCAGCTCCAAATGTTGCTATTGGTGGTGGTGCTCAAGTGCAGGCGCCAAGGGCTGACTTTGCCAAGCTATGCAAAGATTACTCTACCTTAGGAGGCAACCCATTCCTTGAAACAGAGTCGGCCATCAAAGTGCAGGATTGGTTAGACACTTGCGAGCATATCTTTGGTGACATGGAAGTAGACACTGCCATGAAAAGAAAGCCAACCTCAAGACAGCTTCAAGGGTAAGCTATGAATTGGTGGAATGCCATTATTATTGCTACACCAAAGGATCCATTCACTTATGACCAGTTCAAGGCTAGGTTCCACTACTACAAAACATGTCATTTGTTTCAGTTGTTACCCCCTATTGCTTCAGTTGTACGATCGAAGCAATTGAAGACAATGCAACAGGTCATTTTCTGTTGCTTCGGTCGTACGATCGAAGCAAATGATGGAAATGGCCGAAGCAAATTACCATCATTTGCGGTGATCGTTTGCCAACGATCGAAGCAAATGAGCATGCGCATCGAACTAAATGATGGACATTTTCTTCGGTCTCTTTGAAATGACTAAAGCAAAGGATGGTACTTTGCTTCGATCGTTTGGGAAACGACCGAAGCAAATGCTGGCTGAAGCAAAAAATAATACCATTTTAGGTTTTAAAACCTGAAACGGTATCAAATTGCATTTAAGAAATATTATACAACAAAGATAAAGAAAATAAAAATATATTATACTGGATAAATAGAAATCAAATAAATATTATAAGAGAATGATAAATAAATGCATTAACAAACAAATATGGTACTTAATTCAGTGCATAGAATGTATATAAATAATTATTTGTAGTTTTTTCAAAAAGGATTGTGTGAATGATAAATAAATGCATTGATAAATAATAAATAATAGAACATACAACGAGGTATAAAAACATAGAAAAATCCACATCTCATGCAGCGGTATTACCTCAAGGCTAGACCCAAGTATAAAATAATGTTTCTGCAATGAATGTAGCATGATTTTGAAGAATGTAGCATGATTCAGCGATGAATTCTCAAATGTTGTCTTGATGTACCACAGTGAAAAAATCAGGAGTTAACATGTCATCTTCTTTGTCCTTTCCAACCTCCCCACTGCCTTGATTGTAATAGTGTATTTTTGGAGGCAGTAGTGTGTAGTCTGCTCATTTGTTACAAAATAAATAAATAATTCAAAAGAGAACTTATTAGCCTAATCATTATGTTTGTATATGCAATCATGTGGCAGTTTTAGACTGAATCATAAGGCATGTTTTTTGTATGTTATTGAATAATTAGTTATGGATTTAAATAAGTAAAACTTATATGTGTTAACAATTATGAGTTTGTATGGTAATTATCATATCTTAACTTTTGATTAAAAAATAACTTTTAAACTGACTACATTTTGTGTATAGGATGCATGAGATTATGAACTACCAAGTTATCCATGATGCATAGAACGAAATAAATTGAATAATGTAGTTTCAATACAATAATACTAATAAAACAATGGTTAAAATAATACAACTAACAGCAAAATTAAAGACTTGCAATAGTACAAATAAAATAATGACTAAATTGTATTGGTTTCTTTTGCATAATTAAAGATTTGCAATAGTGCCAATAAAAACGACGATTAAAATATTGTATTGGTTTCTTTCGCATAATTAAAGATTTGCAATAGTATTAATAAAACGACGACTAAAAGTGGAAAGTTTTTTGAACTCACACCACTTAATTACTTCTCTTGTTGACCAAAAAGCTTCGGAGTTTCACAATCCTGACAAAGCATAGTCCAAAGCATCTAGAAGAAAATCTACAATCAAATCCATAAAGGAACAATATATGAATAAATGAATATACATCACTCAATCATATACAAATAGAGTTTGAGATATCATAATTTTTATAGCATGCATCCTCTTTGTTATATATATTCACTCCCATTGATAGTAGCTGATCTATCTGTAGTCAATTATAAGTAATCTATTTTTGGTCAGTATCAAAACCAGTTGAGTAAATATATCTTATACTGATTTAAAAAGAAAACAAAAAAACAATATTCAACTTTACTATCCTAGATTTAACAGCCCCTGGTTTAATATTAATTTTTTTGGTTTCTTTTAGCACAGGCTCAAGTTTACTATCCTAGATTTGATAGTATGAATGACAAAAATATATTATAAACTATTATATTCTTATAAACTATTTACCTGAGTTAAAAGTAAAACTAATATTAGGTTGGTTGAAGCCATGAAGTCATGGGTGGGTTTATGAAAATTTTAAACTTGATGATTCTGTTTTACAGTTAATAGTTGGTTAATAGACTTTAGCCCAAAAAATCATTTACCTCGGTACCTCACATATTAATATTAATAATATATATTGAAAAGCCAATCCAAGATTAGAAATCAGTGAGAAAAAAGTAGGAAAAACGAAACTGACGTGACTTGAATACACAAAGTACTGCTTCCATTTCACCAAAGTTTCATATGGTATTTTCAGTTAATCGGAAAGTTGCTTTTTCATGCAACACACAAAAATATATGAAATAATGTACTTAACCAAAGCAACAACAGAAAATAACATTTTATGATCAATCATATATTTTAATTCTCATTTCCTATACACATTGAATCCAAATAATCATACAAAGAGCTTTGTCATTATAGAAATGTAATTTTCATTTCTGCTTTTACAAAGTTGGAGACACGAAGGAATAAAAGAAGAAGAAGAAAATTAGTCAAACAGTTTATAGCACAATACAAGAAATAATCAAAGCTACCATTTTGTCCAAACACTCTAAACCACAATCAAGTTTTGATACCTAAGTAAATTAGACAATATGGACCAGTGATATAATTTTATACCAAATTTTACAACCAAAAATAAAATATTTTGTTTCTTAAGTATTATATATATGCTGAGATTAGAAGTTTTAAATGCATTTGTACAGAGAGCATACGACAATTTTATAGTCACAACAAGAATTTGTAACATTACTACAATTATTATTAGAGATACAAAGAATATAATCTGTATGTATCATATTTCATGAGTATTTGAACTAAAATTTCATTTGAAAATTGGTAATCTATTGTCAAGAGGGTTCAATCTCAAGGGCTCTGAATCAAAACTAAAATTGATCCTGAACCAAAGTTCAACTGAAATTAAAACACTGTTCAAATTATAAAACATCTACGCTGGCTCAAAGCTACTTACCGGGACTAAGGCATAAGTAGAGATGATAAGTGAGTTTTGATTTATCTCTTTTGATGAAACACTGAATCGTTCCATCTCTTCGATCCAGCCCGCAAAATGCAAAAAATCATCAATGCAATAAAAAAAAGAAATAACAGAATCAAAATATAGTTTCAAACTTCAGGATTTCCAATAATTTCTTTGCAAGTCTCTCTCCAAGACCTGCAAACTGCACCATAAGCAACAACGTGTTTTCGTGTAGATGGAGAACTCGAGATTGAAATCGAAGTCGAAATTGTCGGTTGCCTTTGAGATGAGAGGAAATTGATGATTATCGGCAGACGGAGAACTCGAAATTCTGAGAAGAAATCGAAGGGTAGGATGATTATCGGTGGATCGATGGGAGGAAATCGAAGTTTTTTTTTTGTGAATTCAGGTGATTAGGTCTGAGTGAACAAAAGGAGGCGGTTGTGGAATGGTGTGGTGAATGGTGATTACATTTAGAGTTTGGTACGAAGAAGGGTAGGATATTTGTTGGTACCAAAAATCTAATGGCTAAAAATAATCATGGGTTGTATGATTATTTAATTTGGTTTATAATTGTGTAAAGTTTAAGAATTAAGTATAATTTGAAAATAAAAATTGATATTTAATTCAATAGCGGACAGATATTTGTTGGATACGGATAGTGTCCTATCTGTATTAATTCTCAAATATTCTTATAATTATTTCAAAAAAAATTAGAATTTAATTTTTTTTTTAAATATTAATGGAATACTAAATGATAAATATTACTTTAATTATTAAATTCTAAGTACCAATTAACTATTAATTATTGAATATTATTCTTAATTATTAAGTATTAATTATTTAATAGTAATTATAATTATTAATTATTAAATTTTACTTCTTATTCATAAATTTATAGTCATCAGTTGTTACTTATTACATATTAATTATAGTTTAATATTAATTATTAAATACTAATTATTATATGTATATTAGTAATTATCAAGTATCAACAATTACTATTAATTATTAATTATCAATTATTTAATTTAGTATTAAATAGTAAATTAAATATCATTATTAATTATTAAATATTAAACTATAATAAATAAATAAAATGTTAAAAATTAAACATCAATTGAATACTAAATATTAAGCGTTGATCATTAATTATGTGATGTAAATAAATATTAACTATAATTTACTAATTATTATTAATAAACCATAATAAATTATTAAATATGAAAATCTTCTATTGGTTACATTAATTTTGCATTTTCCTATATTTATCATTTCCTTAAAGATTTTTATAACATGTGAGTAAAACAAAAAAAATTATAGTAAATTGATATTTACAATGTTTAGGGGGAAGTTGTAAAAAAACAAGTAGTTGACATTGGTTTTTGCAATTTACTAATTAAAAATTGTTAATTATTAAAAATGATTAATTATTAACTATTAATTATTGAATAGAAATTATTATTTATTAATTTCAAATTTTTATTTTTTTAAATATTAAATATAATTATAAAGTATTAAATGCTAAATGTTAGTTCTTAATTATTAATATTTCATGTTAATTATGAATTATTAAATATTTTTCTTAATTATTGATTATTTACTAATTACTAATTAGTTAATAGATATTATTAATTAATTATTATTTCAAATTAATTATTATACTAAATATCCCTTTATAGATATTAAATTTTATTATTAATTATTTGAAATTAGTCTTAATTATTATATAATTATTAATAATTAATTGTTTAATACTGTTAATTAACAATTATTAAATATTAAATATTACTTCTTAATTATTAAATATTAGTTATTAATTAAATATTAATGTTAAATGTTAATTATTAAATATTGGTTATTAATTATTTAGTATTAATTATTAATTTATTTATTAATTATTAAATGTAATTACTAAATATTAACTGTGCTATTAATAATTACATGTAATAAATTATTAAATATAAAAAATAATTATTGATTATTTATAATAATTAGCAAATATAAATTATTTATTGATTATTAGTTATAATAAATTATAAACAATGATATATGTAAGTTGTTGTTTATAACTATTGATATGTGCGTTTGCTCCGATTAAAATAATCTGTAGTTGCTTTGGTTCGTAAGGAACCGATGCAAATAACACTATTTACTTTACTATGCTTCAGTTCCTATGGAACAGATGTAACCAACACTATTTGCTTTGATTGTAAGGATAACCAAAGTAAACAACACTATTTGCTTCGGTGCATTTGCTTCGGTTGTTAAAAAACCCGAAGCAGATGATACTATTTGCTTTAGTTTTGAGCACAACTGAAGATAATTTGCTTCGGTGCATTTGCTTTGGTTGTTAGCACAATCGAAGCAAATGATACTATTTGCTTCGGTTGTGGGCACAATCGAAGCGAATGAGGTGAGGCAACAAGTATATTTAACTAGTGTCAAGGAGAAGTTTTTCTTGGCTGCTCAGAAGTCGGTGTTGTTCAGGAGATTCATTGATCTAAACTAGGGAGATATGTCTACCTTCAAGTATATTACTGAGTTCGATGATTTGTCGAAGTATAGGATGTCTTTCATCGACGCTCCATTAAGGAAGAATGAAATATTTATTTTAGGTTTTGATGACTATTTAGGGGAGAAGTCGGTGAGCATATCGATAAGCCATTCAAGAGACTTGTTGATAAACCACTTCGCCAGGAGAGTTTATACCCCAAGTTCAAATTAGCTGTTGTCACAAAGGAAGAGCCAAAATCAAAATAAGGCGGTGGAGACAAGAAGAATTGGAATGGAAAGAGAAAGCAATTTCAAGGAAAGAATGCTCAGAAAAAGGCTAAATGGAAACCCATTTCTTTTGGTTGCGGAGACAAGGGTCACTTGATCAGAGACTACGAAGCTGATGGAAAGAAGAAATGTTACAATTGTGGAAAGTTCTGACATATGCAGAAAGGTCATCCAGAATCAGCACTACGGAATTAGGTTGTGAAGGCATATGTTTTAGACGATGTCTCAACTTCATCGAGTGCTCCCTCGATAAAAGAGAAGGGGAAGAGCGTTATTATTCAAGGTAAGCTTTCCATTTATGATGTTCCCATACGTGTTTTATTTGATTACAGGCTTCATATTCTTTCATATCTAGGGACCTAGTAGATTGATTGGGATTGAAACTCAAGTTAGCCGACCGACCTTTGATTGTGACGAAACCTGTTGGAGGGTCTACTAGCATGTATAGGTTCATCGTGTTTGGTTTCATCCAGTCATGGATGCTCTTTTATTAACTATTGCTTTATTTTGAATTTTTCGGCTTTAGGATTATCTTAGGGATGGACTGGCCAAGGAAGTATGTGGTTGTAGTGGATTGTGAGAAGCTGTTGGTGACGATCTGGGCTACGGAGGGGCGGACGGTAGTAATTGACTATCTATTGGAGGATGGGGTTATGGTTAGCTATTTATATTCGTTCGAGGTTCAACAAGATGGACTGTCATCTGTGTCTATCATTAGAGTGTATCTGGATGTGTTTGAGGAGGTGATCAGATTACCATCGCAATGAGAGATTGGTTTTCCTATAGACTAAGCAAAGGATATCGGACCCATAGTTAGCCTTTGAGGTGTATGGTACTCAGAGAGCAAAATAAGTTGGAATGAAGTGGGGGTTCATTCGTAGGAGTATATCTGAGTGGGGTGCACCTGTAGTATTCGCCACTAAGGCGAATGACTCTCCGAGGTTGTGCGTATATTACCATGAGCTGAATAAGATGACGAAGAAGAACAAGCATCCACTCCCATATATTGATGAATTGTTTGATCAGCTCCACGGTGCGAAGGTGTTCTCCCAATTAGATTTGAGGATGGGATTTCACCAGTTGAGAATAGCAAACAGGAATGTGTCAATCACCGCGTTTCGTATGCCATTTACTTTCAATAAGTGGTTATTTATGCCATCGAGATAACCAATGCTCCGACATACTTTATTACTCTTATGAACCACATCTTCAAGGATTAGCTAAACAAGTTCATTCTTGTATTCATGGATGATATTCTGATCTATTCTAGGATAAAGTAGGAACACGCGATGCACTTGAGGATTTTGATCGAGGTGTTGAGGAGGCACAAGTTTAAAGTAAAGTTTTTGAAATGTCACTTTTGGAGAAGGGAAATGAGATTCTTCGATCATGTCATCTCTGAGTAGTGCATCGCAATAGATCTGCCAAGGTGGCAGTGGTTCGGAATTGAAGCAATCTAAGAATCCTATGGATGTGAAGTATTTCAAAGGATTGGCAGGATATTATAGACATTTTATCAAGGATTTCTCGAAGGTAGTAACACCGTTGATCAATTTGATGATGAAGAATCAGACTTTTGTTTGGAATGCGAAGTGTGAGCATGCATTTCTGAGTCTAAAGGAGAGATTAGCGATTGCACCAGTATTGACCATTCCAAGTGAAAATGAGGAGCTAATAGTATACACGGATGCCCATGGTATTGGATTGGATGCAGTATTGATGTAGAAGTGGAAAGTATCACCTACCCCGGTCGATAGCTGAAGCCGCATGAGAGGAAATATCCAACTCATGATTTAGAGTTAGCAATAATAGTGTTTACTTTGAAGATATAGAGGCACTACATATAACGAGAAAGGTTTGAGTTGTTCATGGACCACAAATCCTTGAAGTACCTTTTCTTCCAGAAGTATCTCAATCTTCGCAGCAGCGATGGTTAGAATTCGCGACCTCCTATGACTTTGACATTTCCTATATGCCTGGTAAGGGAAACGCAATCGCTGTTGCATTAAGTAGAAGACATGCTAGTTTTGGAGCGATGTTCGTGAAGTGGAAGCAGTAGGAGTATATTACTGGCTATGACTTCATACCTCATTGCGAGTTAAAGCCAGAGATGTTTCCAAGTTTGACGATCAGACCTATTTTGATTGAGCGGGTCTGTACTAGTTAGAGGAGAGATGCTAGACTAGCAGATATCATGACAAAAATAGGAGTAGTAGAGTCTGAAGAATGGAAGCAATACGGACTCGACCGAGAAGGTTGGCTCTGTAAGGATGGGAGATTATTTGTCATCGATGTTGATGGGTTATAAGACGAGGTGCTATGAGAGTGCCACCATTCTAGATTGACTATACATCCCAGTGGTTATAAGATGTACTGCGACATGAATCAGACCTTTTATTGGGTGAGGATAAAGAAGAATTTTAGAACATTCATCTCAAAGTGTATGGACTACCAGTTGGTGAAGGCAGAGCATAAGAAACCAAGTGGGTTGTTGCAACCACTTAAAGTTCCCGAATGGAAGCAGGAGCAAGTATCGATTGAATTGTATATTGAAGGATCTCTTGCAAGCTTGCATACTCGACTTCAGAGACTCGTGGGATGATTAATTGCATTTGGTGGAATTCGCATACAACAATAGCTATCGTTCTAGTGTTAGTATGGCACCATATGAGGCTATGTATCGCCGACCGTGTAACTCCCTTTCATGTCGGTTAGAAGCAGGCGAGAAACTTAAACTTGGGCTAGATATGATTAGAGAAACCCCATATGACGACTGCCCTACACCATCGATACCTAATGTACCTATATGGTATGCTATAGTGGTGCTCGATCAATGTAGGGAGATCATCGATGGTTGTAAATAAGTAACACAAAGCCTGTAATATATCTCATAACACATCGAATAAAATATAATAGTAAACGTCATAGATATAAAATAGGCAAGATAGTAAATAACTGAATGAATCACAACATCAGAGTATATATAGATCCATATAGTAAACAATACAAGTAATGGAGTTATACATAAAATAATAACTCATAAACTGTCTCTAAATAGTAAGGCACTAGAAAACTACATAGTGTTATGTAGCAGAATAGAAAATGAGTAAATATAATAGTACGAGAGAATAGCCTCCTGCTCGTCACCTATCCAGCTCCACATGCTCACCAGAACTGATATCCCTAATCTACTCATTTAGGAGACCTAGAGTAATAGGAAGCAAAGCATAAAACCCTAGGTTAGACAATAGCTGGTGTGAGCGATAGAAACCTCAAATAATATAAAGTCAACATGCTAGGACAAATGGTATGAAAAATCATACATGACCTGTCCCTGCATCTACAGAGTTAGCACATACAAAAGATATATACTACTCTATGATAGTCATCATGTTGTACCATGCATCAAGGTACTAAGGGTATCCAGATATCTACATCAATAATATCTACATCGTGTGACATCCCTAAGGTGATAAAACAATCAAACAAACATTGCATCCATAATCCATCCACACGTTCACTCACTTAGTGCATTGCATATATGATACTCATATGACATCCCCATATAGTTAAGGAATACACAGCATCCCGGTTTCTCTGTACTCGAATCTGTACCATTCAGTAAGCTAGGAACTAAACTATACCCCCGTAGATAGGCCAGGGTAAATGAATTGAAACATCGTATGATCCGAGACTTCCCGTGCACCCTAATAAGCATCTTGACATGCCCCTACTTTATGGGTACACATTGAAACCTATGAATATCGTTGATCCTTTTGCACATGTCATCCATAGTAGAGTTCATCATGGAGCTGTCCTTACGACTCCCATTTGAAGTCATTGTGGTTGGGTACTATTCTAAATAGCCATCGTTATTCATAGAATATCATCGTTCGTCTTGTAACCTTCCTCCAATATCTGACTCATCATCGCCTACTCTGCATCTCGATGTATAACTATCCCTCATCAAAGCCATCACTTCCCATCATGGAACAATCATCATCAAACTCCATGTCATTACTGTTGATAACTACCATCAATCCGTCTTCAACGACCATAATTCAGACATATAGATTCCAAACGGTCAGAAACTTTGAACATAGTATTATAGGGCCTTTCTTTTCACCCCATATTAATCTCATCGAGTTCGTAACAAAAGTCATGGATCCCCACCGATCCATCACTTTATGTCTTCAAACGACCATAACTTGATTGTATGAAGTCTAATCGACTTGAAACTTGAAAGGTAGGCTTGTGGGGCCTTCCTTGCCACCTTACATCGATCTCATCATGTTTGGAACAAAACTAATAGATCCCCATCAATCCATGACCACCAAACCATCCCTACTGATCCATAGCCACCAATCCATCGCCACTAATCCCACACTTCACATATAAACTCCAGCACACCTCCTCGTGCTCCACCATGGATCGCACGTTGATTGCGTCAACCCGCATGGATTAGTACCAATCCATGGGGGTTGATCCTACACTTGAACAAATTCTTACGATTTTGGCTCCACTTCGTTCCTACTTGTAACGACAACGGATTTTGCCCGCTCGAAAATCGACATCCATACTTCAAATCGTATTCGAATGCCATAGATTCGACCGTTCAAATCCGATTCGCCGGAGCTTATAACAATCATTAAGTAAATAACACAGCGGAATAAAAGAATAATACATTGATATACAGCTTTGATACAATATCTGATACAACAGATGATCCAATAGATATCAATATACATCGGAGATATGATACAACAAATAGCAGCGGAAAATAAAATAGATGACATCTAGCAGCGGAACAATATAACTCTAAGATAGTCTTCAAAAGAGAACTCCGAGAACTGCAACTCCATTTCCAAGAATCAATCCAGCAATAGCTCGAACTCCCAATAACGATGCACAAAGATAAGCAAGTCTGGTGTGATCCAAAGACTGAACTAACTCCAGATAATCTACTAAACCTGACTATCTGAAAAACCCAACTCTAAACTGCTCATGTAGGAAAATTTTGAGCACCCAGAGTTTAGGAAAGAAACAATAAACTCCGGATCAGTCATGGGACTGGTGTGAGCAACAAAACAGTTTATCTTTTAAAACATTCAACAAAAGATTTTCAAAGTCAATTCGCAATGCTTTTTAAAAATGAGACTACCATAAGGCCTCCCGCACACACACACAATGCAAACGCAGAATCGGAGGAGATTTCTCCTTATGATAGTCAAAGATGCTTGATACGCATTAAAAAGAAACATTTGATATTATTACTAGTGCATAGTGTAGAGAAAATCATTTCAAAAATAAAGATATAAATCTTAGCCAGCATAGACATTTCGAGCTATGCCTACTATAGCTACCATCTAAACAGTGGTGACCACCATAAGTAAATGGCAGGTTCTACAGCTAATACCGTACAAGGTTTCGTATTGGGAATTGGATTTCCAACGAACGATCAGGCCAAGGAACTTCCCATTGCCACATGAGAACGCCTCTGGAAGGACGTCCCCGAGAACCAAACCGGATCTCTGCCAACACAAGGCCGGGTTACCCCTAACTGGGTAACAACTGACACGAGTATGCCATCCCCCGGCCCTTTGGGACTTTAACCGAGCGCTCGTAATCAACATCACACAATCATAAATAAAGTGTTTCAACATGAGTAAGTATCTGGGCTCCATACCATGATACCACCCTTTCCAGAAGGAAATGCACATACCCTAAAGGGAGCTACCCCTCATAACCTTGCTGCATCTTTCCTGTTTTGACCATTCCGAGGTGTGAGGCTCGACGAAGTCACGTCCACAAAAACATACTTTATACAAAAGCCATGCTTTGGGTCAACAAATGATCATACAAATGATCACCAAGATAGACGATCAAATAAATGATCCTGTCACAAATAATCAACATAATGATCATTTCACAGCAACACTCAGCATGTCACATTACCAAATTGGGAATATATTGCTGATAACATTCAACTACATAACCTCTGAGCTCGTACGTCTCAGAGAATGGTGTTAAGCTAAAAGAATAAATTCTCCGCCACCAACAGAAATATATTTGAAAGAAATCAGCTTTATATCTCAATTTGTAATGTCAGACATACAATCCATACAAGTCTGTTCCGGGATCGAACAGAACCGAAGGCACTTACAAAGAAGTCCTTGCAATCCGGATATTCACAATCCCGATCGGATTTCCCATCACTTAGGGAGTCTCTATACCGGCGCGACTCGGTGCAGAGACAATCGATAGGTCATCCTATCGCTCTCGCAAATACCCGGTCTTCACCACCGTTCTTCAAATGCTATCCATAACGACGTATCACATATTCGGAATGGGTTATACGACACAAAGGTCCTTTCCCGGCTAAACCGAATAGTGAGCGAAACATTTAAAACATATGGATATGGGATTTCAATTAAGTCACAACTTAATAATTCAAAACTTTCTTTCAAATGGTTTAATCTAATTACCATTTCAAATCTTTTAAACAAAAGATTTATTTCATAAAGTTCACCTATTTTCACAAGTATTCTTTTTCGGATTTTAAAACAATTCCGTTTCAAAAGGATTTATTCATCAAATCTTTAAATCAAAGATTTGTTTCATAGCTTTCAAATCGTTTCCAAATATTTATTTTCAAAATTCATTTCCGAATATTCATCTATAACTTGGAAAACAATTTTAGTTTAAATTTGAAATTCCTTTTAATAAGATTTGAAACAAAAGCTTTTTATCATTTAGAAACAATAGTTTTATTTTGGAAAAACCCGATTTCATTTATACAGGTTACGATCTTTAGGTTAATTCAAATTCCCAAAAACAATACTTTAAATATGGTTTCAAATTAACTTAACATCTTTAATCCCTAATTTCAAATCATAGAATTCAATTCCTAACTTTGAATTCAAATTTAAATTAAATTATTTAAATTTCAAAACTTAATCAAGTAAATTAAAATAAATTTTAACTTGAAATTCCCTTCCAAAAGCTTTTCACATTTGTTCCGATTCCATTTTCAAAATATTTGAATTTAAAAATTCAAATTCAAAACTATTTTCAAAAATCTGCGACTTAACTGATTTCCTCGTGAAATCCATAATTGTGTGTGTATGGTGTGGTCCAGGGGTTTAACACAATAGTGCAACATCATTCAACCATCACAGATCAAATACAGAAATTTATTTGATCAGCGATATAAACTATAACGCTTATATTTTGATAAGCCGTATAAACCATAACGCTTATCTTTTATTCACAGAACACAGATATATATATCACAGATAATAATTTACATTAAACAAGCTCAAATCAAAACAGAGCATCACAATCAGGTAGAACAATCAATTCAAGGCATATCATACAATACAATCATTCATAAGTAAGGTCAAGCATTCAATAAACATTTATAAGCAGGATTTATTTAAATTTATTTAATCCTAATTAATTCACTTTATTTCCAATTAAATTGATTATTTATGAATTAATTATCCAGTTCTGATTTATTAATTACAAATCATTTGATATAAATAAATAAATCAATCACCCTTATTAATTGTTCTTAATTAATTAATTATTCTTAATTAACCACATTAATTAAATTAACCTTTAAGTTAATTACATCATTAATTAACCCTTAATTTGGTTATCATTCCTTAATTACCTTTATTAATTATCTTCCAATCAAAAGTTAACTTATACTAATCATTAATTCTCAATTAATGAAATTATCCTTTTAATTAATTGACTCTTAATGAAATTCCTTTGATTTCTTATTTATTATTTAAATCTCATTTAAATGAAATGTAGGTAATTAAATTAGTCAAAACGCTTAAGATTTTTAATTTATTAAAGTTAAATTACCCTTATTCTAATCATTTACCCAATTTCATTTTAATTTCAAATCAATTTTAAAAATACACTTTAACTATTAAAATTGCTTAAATCATTTAAAACTTTAATTAACTTTCAAGATAAATCCTTTATCATATTAATGACTTGATCTAACTTAAAATCTTTAGGGAAAACAAACTTTTAATTATTTCGAAATTTTATTTATTTCAATTATAAAGAGCTTTAATGTTGATTAACTTTAATACTTAACTTAAATTAAGTTATTTAGCTAAAGTATTAATTAGAAAAACTTTTTTTAAGCATTTGCTTAAACCATTTAAACTTATCATAATATCTTAGCTTAATTTATTAAGCTTTTGTTAAATCATTAAGCTATCTCCCAATTTTTAATAGGCTGTTAAATAAAATAAAAGCCCGAGAAAGGTTCCCAGTTTACTCGAGTATTACTCGAAATTCTTTCCCAATTCCCCGAGTCATCTCTTCCCCTCTCGCGCTTTCTTCTTCTCCTCTCTTTTTTTTTCCTTTTTTTTTCTTTCTTCGAAAACAAATAGCTACAGTTTTAAGCTACAGTTAATCATCGAGATAAGGAACCACTCACACGCTCGAGTAAACACCCGAAAGAACCTATGTGTTTCCTCAAGCTCCTATACCTTCTTCTTCCCCAACCCTTCAACCAGATGCACACATATGCACGTACACGTGCACGACCTTCACAGCCAACTCCGGTCAACGATGCAGCTACCCACGTGTCATCGGTGATTGCCCAAATCAATTCAAACCGCCCAGTAGACATAGTTCTTCCCAAATCAAAATCGAGTAAATTCGAGTACAATTTTTTTTCGTCCCTGAAACCCTACTCGAATCAATAATCTACCTCGCCACTCCACCTTACTTCGCCAGAACTCTCGCGACCTCGCCTGGAGCTCCGCCGCAACCCCACGCACCTGGCCCCCCATGACCGATCGCCTGAAACGCTTCGACGACGACGCGACAGTACGATTTCTCAGTTCGACTCAAACCAGCAGTGAAAACCCTAAATTTGATTCATTCACCCAATTCATTCATTAGAAAAATTATTCACCATTTTTTATGAAATCCATGGTGTTCAAACTTACTTCACCTAAAATTTTAACACCCAAATATTATCCAGGTAACAGAAATCGATCAAAATATGATTTGAGTTCAACTGCGAGTTGCACTCTACATACTTGACTAAAAATCACTGTTTTTGTTTTAAAAATCATGTTAAGGTATAAGGATTTATATTATATACCTGAATTCGCAAATAAAAATATTTGTATTTTAACAAATGAGGAGATTAGCTCAGATTTCTTGCTTCCCAGAGATATTTACAAATTGTTTTGATTTAAATTGATTTTTAAATTTTAGTTTATGGTAAAACAAACAGTAGTTGTTTTGATCTTAAATCCAAACAATAGGTGGATTGTGCAGAAAATATTTTTGAATTAAAGTCTTTGTTTATAAGCTGAGACAGGGAACACATGAAAACAACAGCCTGCTACCAATACTTCAATCATGTAGATATTCACAAAGCATTCAGATATAAATATATACGTGTAAATATCTTCATTCACAGATATATGCAACCGATCTTACTTTTGAGTTATATAAACAAAAGTTACTCACTTGGCATTTAGAAGGACAGAGGACAAGAACTTGTTGCAGTGATGATTTCATTTTAGGATTTTGCTTGATAGTAAAATGAAAACAGAGCTTGGAAGAAAGAATTCTGGAAAACATCTCAATCTAATTTCTTTGATTTTTTTTCCCTTTCTTTAGTTTAATTGCTTTGAAGTCCCAGGTTGATTGTTGTTGATCAAGTGCTGAGTTTATATTGTCTTCATATTTGCTTAGCTTTTGATTTCCAGTTTGAAGAAAATATGCACAGGCTTTTATGCTCAGATTTTTTTTCTTTTGGCATATGGGGCTGATGCATACTATATATTGTACTAGAGGTATGGCATTAATTTATTGCTAGAGGTGTAATTCATTAATTGCTTTGGTACATATTACTCTGTTTATCCCTTTATCTCGGCTGAAGTGATGTTGTTATGTACAATATCGAAGACATTTTGTTGCAGCCTACTACTTGTCTTCATTTGCTTATACATAGATGCTTTGTTTAACACTTATCATTGCTTGTTCAAATCTTTACAAGCTGCATACTATTTCTGTTGGTGGCTGATGAGAACACTTTGGGTGCTGCATTAATTACTTTGTCCTTTGTCTTATACATTTTCATATCAAACTTGATTTGCTTACAAACTTATGCAGGCTGATATAACTCTTGTTTATAGATATGAATGCATGTGCACTGACCTGTTTCGCAAGCCTCATAGATATGTTGCACTGTCTTGAGCATATATTTCATTTTATTTTTTACTTTGTATATTATTTCTTGTCTTGTTCTATAAGCTTTCATAGATATACACATATATATCTTTATATTTCCTTTTGTTCATTTTGCAAGCTACTACATACATATTTATATTTGTTACTTGTTTCCTCCCAGGTCTCACCAGGCAAGACTTTTGTTTTGTACAGTAGATATTGATCTTGTTTTCTTCCATTGCAAGCTCACTTATATGTTTGCTTGGCTTGTTTTCATATTTCCATACTTGAAGGTAATTTATTTTCTCATTAGTCCTATTGCTTTGTATTTTCTATACATATTTATTTTAATATTTTTCTTCTTTTACTTTCTTTTGTACCTCTAGTATGTATTTTATTTTATTGTTTTGACTTATTCCTTGCATATACATATGGTTATAGTACATAGATTTCCAGCCTGCAAATACATGTATACTATATAATTCTAGACTCACTTAAGTTCTCATTTTAAAGTTGTTATATTTATTTTTATTATATTAGCTTGTATATTTCTATTCTTACATGACTGCTTATTTATTTCTATTTATTTTTAAAACCATTTATTTAAGATTTTATTTCAAATCAAATTAATTGTTTAACATCAACACAAACTTCATTCTACTGTTTTAAAATTTTCAAATGTTCGATTATCAAAATTTTACTAACATTTTGTATAAATCACTAATTATTACACAATTTAAATTCAAAAATTAAATTAATTAACAATTTAAACTTGTTTAAAATCCGGGATCGTTACAGACTTCCCCTCTTAAAAAGAATTTTGTCCTCGAAATTCGCAGGCACGAAAACAACAATGAGATAGATAGATTCGATCTCCTATAATTCTTCAAACTCAAGATATGGATTCCAAACTCAAGTCGGAATATCTCAAAATATATACCAATTTGTCCCTCTTCGGACTTCAATATTTACAATAAATTACAATAGAATTTCAATTTTGGTTTTAAACAAAATCGTTTTATCGATTCAATTCAAATTTAGCTCTATATTCTATTAATCAAGTTAACTCAATTTTAAAATATCCAGTTTATTCAAAATTTTCTAATTCATTAAAGTTTAAATCAAAAACTGAAAAGAAATCGATGAAGATACGAAATAAGGATTTTCTACAACGATACGTAGGACCATCACTGCATCGAAACTTCTTCTTACAGTTGTCACGAAGCAATCAAAAGAATTGAAATCGAATCAAAGGAAATTGATAAGAAAGTTGTTTCCACTGTTATTACAAAGTATCGACCATTTATAGTCGTATTCCCCTGTCCCCTGTCTCGTTCTCTTCTTGCACTCATACTCACTATCAGTGAATAGTAAGAGAATTTACTGAGGCATTTAAAACGGATATCTTAGGGATATACTCATTCCAGGGATACTTCACCCTATCTCTAATGAGCTACTTAATGTGTTACACTCCTGAGCTAAAGTTCAACCTTAGCTCTGACACCAAATGTAACGACAACGGATTTTGCCCGCTCGAAAATCGACATCCATACTTCAAATCGTATTCGAATGCCATAGATTCGACCGTTCAAATCCGATTCGCCGGAGCTTATAACAATCATTAAGTAAATAACACAGAGGAATAAAAGAATAATACATTGATATACAGCTTTGATACAATATCTGATACAACAGATGATCCAATAGATATCAATATACATCGGAGATATGATACAACAAATAGCAGCGGAAAATAAAATAGATGACATCTAGCAGCGGAACAATATAACTCTAAGATAGTCTTCAAAAGAGAACTCCGAGAACTGCAACTCCATTTCCAAGAATCAATCCAGCAATAGCTCGAACTCCCAATAACGATGCACAAAGATAAGCAAGTCTGGTGTGATCCAAAGACTGAACTAACTCCAGATAATCTACTAAACCTGACTATCTGAAAAACCCAACTCTAAACTGCTCGTGTAGGAAAATTTTGAGCACCCAGAGTTTAGGAAAGAAACAATAAACTCCGGATCAGTCATGGGACTGGTGTGAGCAACAAAACAGTTTATCTTTTAAAACATTCAACAAAAGATTTTCAAAGTCAATTCGCAATGCTTTTTAAAAATGAGACTACCATAAGGCCTCCCGCACACACACGCAATGCAAACGCAGAATCGGAGGAGATTTCTCCTTATGATAGTCAAAGATGCTTGATACGCATTAAAAAGAAACATTTGATATTATTACTAGTGCATAGTGTAGAGAAAATCATTTCAAAAATAAAGATATAAATCTTAACCAGCATAGACATTTCGAACTATGCCTACTATAGCTACCATCTAAACAGTGGTGACCACCATAAGTAAATGGCAGGTTCTACAGCTAATACTGTACAAGGTTTCGTATTGGGAATTGGATTTCCAACGAATGATCAGGCCAAGGAACTTCCCATTGCCACATGAGAACGCCTCTGGAAGGACGTCCCCGAGAACCAAACCGGATCTCTGCCAACACAAGGCCGGGTCACCCCTAACTGGGTAACAACTGACACGAGTATGTCATCCCCCGGTCCTTTGGGACCTTTAACCGAGCGCTCGTAATCAACATTACACAATCATAAATAAAGTGTTTCAACATGAGTAAGTATCTGGGCTCCATACCATGATACCACCCTTTCCAGAAGGAAATGCACATACCCTAAAGGGAGCTACCCCTCATAACCTTGCCGCATCTTTCCTGTTTTGACCATTCCGAGGTGTGAGGCTCGACGAAGTCACGTCCACAAAAACATACTTTATACAAAAGCCATGCTTTGGGTCAACAAATGATCATAGAAATGATCACCAAGATAGACGATCAAATAAAGGATCCTATCACAAATAATCAACACAATGATCATTTCACAGCAACACTCAGCATGTCACATTACCAAATTGGGAATATATTGCTGATAACATTCAACTACATAACCTCTGAGCTCGTACGTCTCAGAGAATGGTGTTAAGCTAAAAGAATAAATTCTCCGTCACCAACAGAAATATATTTGAAAGAAATCAGCTTTATATCTCAATTTGTAATGTCAGACATACAATCCATACAAGTCTGTTCCGGGATCGAACAGAACCGAAGGCACTTACAAAGAAGTCCTTGCAATCCGGATATTCACAATCCCGATCGGATTTCCCATCACTTAGGGAGTCTCTATACCGGCGCGACTCGGTGCAGAGACAATCGATAGGTCATCCTATCGCTCTCGCAAATACCCGGTCTTCACCACCGTTCTTCAAATGCTATCCATAACGACGTATCACATATTCGGAATGGGTTATACGACACAAAGGTCCTTTCCCGGCTAAACCGAATAGTGAGCGAAACATTTAAAACATATGGATATGGGATTTCAATTAAGTCACAACTTAATAATTCAAAACTTTCTTTCAAATGGTTTAATCTAATTACCATTTCAAATCTTTTAAACAAAAGATTTATTTCATAAAGTTCACCTATTTTCACAAGTATTCTTTTTCGGATTTCAAAACAATTCCGTTTCAAAAGGATTTATTCATCAAATCTTTAAATCAAAGATTTGTTTCATAGTTTTCAAATCGTTTCCAAATATTTATTTTCAAAATTCATTTCCGAATATTCATCTATAACTTGGAAAACTATTTTAGTTTAAATTTGAAATTCCTTTTAATAAGATTTGAAACAAAAGCTTTTTATCATTTAGAAACAATAGTTTTATTTTGGAAAAACCCGATTTCATTTATACAGGTCACGATCTTTAGGTTAATTCAAATTCCCAAAAACAATACTTTAAATATGGTTTCAAATTAACTTAACATCTTTAATCCCTAATTTCAAATCATAGAATCCAATTCCTAACTTTGAATTCAAATTTAAATTAAATTATTTAAATTTCAAAACTTAATCAAGTAAATTAAAATAAATTTTAACTTGAAATTCCCTTCCAAAAGCTTTTCACATTTGTTCCGATTCCATTTTCAAAATATTTGAATTTAAAAATTCAAATTCAAAACTATTTTCAAAAATCTGCGACTTAACTGATTTCCTCGTGAAATCCATAATTGTGTGTGTATGGTGTGGTCCAGGGGTTTAACACAATAGTGCAACATCATTCAACCATCACAGATCAAATACAGAAATTTATTTGATCAGCGATATAAACTATAACGCTTATATTTTGATAAGCCGTATAAACCATAACGCTTATCTTTTATTCACAGAACACAGATATATATATCACAGATAATAATTTACATTAAACAAGCTCAAATCAAAACAGAGCATCACAATCAGGTAGAACAATCAATTCAAGGCATATCATACAATACAATCATTCATAAGTAAGGTCAAGCATTCAATAAACATTTATAAGCAGGATTTATTTAAATTTATTTAATCCTAATTAATTCACTTTATTTCCAATTAAATTGATTATTTATGAATTAATTATCCAGTTCTGATTTATTAATTACAAATCATTTGATATAAATAAATAAATCAATCACCCTTATTAATTGTTCTTAATTAATTAATTATTCTTAATTAATTAATTATTCTTAATTAACTACATTAATTAAATTAACCTTTAAGTCAATTACATCATTAATTAACCCTTAATTTGGTTATCATTCCTTAATTACCTTTATTAATTATCTTCCAATCAAAAGTTAACTTATACTGATCATTAATTCTCAATTAATGAAATTATCCTTTTAATTAATTGACTCTTAATGAAATTCCTTTGATTTCTTATTTATTATTTAAATCTCATTTAAATGAAATGTAGGTAATTAAATTAGTCAAAACGCTTAAGATTTTTAATTTATTAAAGTTAAATTACCCTTATTCTAATCATTTACCCAATTTCATTTTAATTTCAAATCAATTTTAAAAATACACTTTAACTATTAAAATTGCTTAAATCATTTAAAACTTTAATTAACTTTCAAGATAAATCCTTTATCATATTAATGACTTGATCTAACTTAAAATCTTTAGGGAAAACAAACTTTTAATCATTTCGAAAATTTATTTATTTCAATTATAAAGAGCTTTAATGTTGATTAACTTTAATACTTAACTTAAATTAAGTTATTTAGCTAAAGTATTAATTAGAAAAACTTTTTTTAAGCATTTGCTTAAATCATTTAAACTTATCATAATATCTTAGCTTCATTTATTAAGCTTTTGTTAAATCATTAAGCTATCTCCCAATTTTTAATAGGCTGTTAAATAAAATAAAAGCCCGAGAAAGGTTCCCAGTTTACTCGAGTATTACTCGAAATTCTTTCCCAATTCCCCGAGTCATCTCTTCCCCTCTCGCGCTTTCTTCTTCTCCTCACTTTTTTTTTCCTTTTTTTTTCTTTCTTCGAAAACAAATAGCTACAGTTTTAAGCTACAGTTAAATCATCGAGATAAGGAACCACTCACACGCTCGAGTAAACACCCGAAAGAACCTATGTGTTTCCTCAAGCTCCTATACCTTCTTCTTCCCTAACCCTTCAACCAGATGCACACATATGCACGTACACGTGCACGACCTTCACAGCCAACTCCGGTCAACGCCGCAGCTACCCACGCATCATCGGTGATTGCCCAAATCAATTCAAACCGCCCAGTAGACATAGTTCTTCCCAAATCAAAATCGAGTAAATTCGAGTACAATTTTTTTTCGTCCCTGAAACCCTACTCGAATCAATAATCTACCTCGCCACTCCACCTTACTTCGCCAGAACTCTCGCGACCTCGCCTGGAGCTCCGCCGCAACCCCACGCACCTGGCCCCCCATGACCGATCGCCTGAAACGCTTCGACGACGACGCGACAGTACGATTTCTCAGTTCGACTCAAACCAGCAGTGAAAACCCTAAATTTGATTCATTCACCCAATTCATTCATTAGAAAAATTATTCACCATTTTTTATGAAGTCCATGGTGTTCAAACTTACTTCACCTAAAATTTTAACACCCAAATATTATCCAGGTAACAGAAATCGATCAAAATATGATTTGAGTTCAACTGCGAGTTGCACTCTACATACTTGACTAAAAATCACTGTTTTTGTTTTAAAAATCATGTTAAGGTATAAGGATTTATATTATATACCTGAATTCGCAAATAAAAATATTTGTATTTTAACAAATGAGGAGATTAGCTCAGATTTCTTGCTTCCCAGAGATATTTACAAATTGTTTTGATTTAAATTGATTTTTAAATTTTAGTTTATGGTAAAACAAACAGTAGTTGTTTTGATCTTAAATCCAAACAATAGGTGGATTGTGCAGAAAATATTTTTGAATTAAAATCTTTGTTTATAAGCTGAGACAGGGAACACATGAAAACAACAGCCTGCTACCAATACTTCAATCATGTAGATATTCACAAAGCATTCAGATATAAATATATACGTGTAAATATCTTCATTCACAGATATATGCAACCGATCTTACTTTTGAGTTATATAAACAAAAGTTACTCACTTGGCATTTAGAAGGACAAAGGACAAGAACTTGTTGCAGTGATGATTTCATTTTAGGATTTTGCTTGATAGTAAAATGAAAACAGAGCTTGGAAGAAAGAATTCTGGAAAACATCTCAATCTAATTTCTTTGATTTTTTTCCCTTTCTTTAGTTTAATTGCTTTGAAGTCCCAGGTTGATTGTTGTTGATCAAGTGCTGAGTTTATATTGTCTTCATATTTGCTTAGCTTTTGATTTCCAGTTTGAAGAAAATATGCACAGGCTTTTATGCTCAGATTTTTTTTCTTTTGGCATATGGGGCTGATGCATACTATATATTGTACTAGAGGTATGGCATTAATTTATTGCTAGAGGTGTAATGCATTAATTGCTTTGGTACATATTACTCTGTTTATCCCTTTATCTCGGCTGAAGTGATGTTGTTATGTACAATATCGAAGACATTTTGTTGCAGCCTACTACTTGTCTTCATTTGCTTATACATAGATGCTTTGTTTAACACTTATCATTGCTTGTTCAAATCTTTACAAGCTTCATACTATTTCTGTTGGTGGCTGATGAGAACACTTTGGGTGCTGCATTAATTACTTTGTCCTTTGTCTTATACATTTTCATATCAAACTTGATTTGCTTACAAACTTATGCAGGCTGATATAACTCTTGTTTATAGATATGAATGCATGTGCACTGACCTGTTTCGCAATCCTCATAGATATGTTGCACTGTCTTGAGCATATATTTCATTTTATTTTTTACTTTGTATATTATTTCTTGTCTTGTTCTATAAGCTTTCATAGATATACACATATATATCTTTATATTTCCTTTTGTTCATTTTGCAAGCTACTACATACATATTTATATTTGTTACTTGTTTCCTCCCAGGTCTCACCAGGCAAGACTTTTGTTTTGTACAGTAGATATTGATCTTGTTTTCTTCCATTGCAAGCTCACTTATATGTTTGCTTGGCTTGTTTTCATATTTCCATACTTGAAGGTAATTTATTTTCTCATTAGTCCTATTGCTTTGTATTTTCTATACATATTTATTTTAATATTTTTCTTCTTTTACTTTCTTTTGTACCTCTAGTATGTATTTTATTTTATTGTTTTGACTTATTCCTTGCATATACATATGGTTATAGTACATAGATTTCCAGCCTGCAAATACATGTATACTATATAATTCTAGACTCACTTAAGTTCTCATTTTAAAGTTGTTATATTTATTTTTATTATATTAGCTTGTATATTTCTATTCTTACATGACTGCTTATTTATTTCTATTTATTTTTAAAACCATTTATTTAAGATTTTATTTCAAATCAAATTAATTGTTTAACATCAACACAAACTTCATTCTACTGTTTTAAAATTTTCAAATGTTCGATTATCAAAATTTTACTAACATTTTGTATAAATCACTAATTATTACACAATTTAAATTCAAAAATTAAATTAATTAACAATTTAAACTTGTTTAAAATCCGGGATCGTTACACTACTACTCTCCTTGCTCCAATCCATAGCTCGCGTCTCGATTCCATACTCCAAGCTACTCCATCGATCCATGCTTTGATTCCAACCAATCCATGCAATGGATCCCCACTAGTCCATTCTAACTTGTGTTTTATTGCCCATATCTTGACCATACGAATTCCAAATGACTTGAAACTTGGTGTGCAGTCTCGTGAGACCTACTTTATTTCCTCACATCGATCACACCAAGTTTGGAATAAAATCAATCGATAACCACCGATCCATGGAGATCACCATCGATCCATAGCTCCATCCTAACTAAATCGCCATTCGATCGGCGTTTTCAACAATTCAAGTATCAAAGAATCATACCTTCATCACATTAAGCATTAACAATAGCCAAACGTCCAAATATATCCATTTTAAAGAGATCTAAATCTAAGGTGAAGGTCAGGGATCCATAAGAACATGTTTTGACAAATCAAGTCCAAATCATCTAAAATTCACATATATGGTTTATTACGGTGTAAAAACATTTTTATTATTTTTAATAATTTTAAAATATCATTCATGGTGTATAATGACTTAATTAGCAAGTGAGAGATCCCTTAATCCAAAAAAAACCCTAATCCCCAAATGAACAGTAAAAGGCACAAAATCCAAGGCTCCTTCAATAGCAAGTCTCTAATCCCAAGTGCTAATCACGCTAATCTCCTCTTAATGGTGTCATTTGGCTAATTAAAGTAACTTTAAGATTTGCTTTTTGGTTAAGGGGTTTAATGGAGGTTTCTAACTATTTTTGGAAGTTGTGCAATGATGGGGATGAGTTCCCACCATCCTCCACTTTCCCCAAACCGAAATGAGTCATGGGCCATAGCACTAATGACCCTAATTACCCACTTAAGCCGTTCAAAATCAAAGAAAACTTCAAATAGCCCTAACTCTCAAATGGTAAGTCCATAACATAAACACTTTACAGAAAGAGAAACCATCATCTGAATCTAATGAAAGCGGTTTCAGACCCTAACTTGGCTCCTATCAAAAGTTATAATCTACAAAATATTTTTAGGGTCAAAATGGTCACATAGAAATTCGCCAAAAATCATAGATGTAGGAAATGTATTTAGGATCCGTTTTCCAAAATTATAGAATCGTACGACCTAATATGAAAATAATATAAATATTCTACGATTCTCTAATTCGTTAAATACAGATCGTTACACCTTAGGGAAGGTCAAGATCATTCAATAATGAATAGAAGCTGGTTAGTATAAGAAGATGAGCTAGGCTGATAGGAGACATAGGGAGTTGGAGTCCTCCTTCGTCGATATGATATTTGTGAAGATTTCTCCTTTGAAGAATGTTATTCGATTCAATAGTTAGGGGAAGTTAACACTGAGATTCATAGGTCCTTTACGATAGCAGAGGGGATTATAAGCCTAGTAAATAGGGTCGACGTAACTCAGAAGGTGGAAGATGTGCATAGCGTCTTTCATGTCTCTCATATGTGGAAGTGTGTGCACAACTTGGGCTTGATGATTTCTCTTGATCAAATTATGATATCGAGACCGAATTGGAAGCTTCGAGACCTCTTAGGTCGATTCATATTGTCGGGCGTGATATGAAATATCTTAGAAGGAAGTCGGTGGAGCTATTGATGGTTCAATAGGGAAAAGTGAAGGCGACTGCTTGTGGGAAACTGACAAAGCATAAGGACTGCATCTCCGGAGCTCTTCATATGGTAAGACCTACTATTTATAGTATTTAGTTTCACCTTTGATATCATATACGGTATTTTAGTATTTCGCATGCTAGAAGAGGCTCACCTACATTATTGGTTGCATGGCTGCTTGTTTGATATGTACAACGGTTGCATACAACTGTTAGGCATGCGAGGTAACTATGTTTGACTTATTTGGAGATTTTAGAGGCAAAATTCATGATGGAGGAGAGTGTAACGATTCGTATTTTACATATCAAAGGATCATAATATATTTTTGTTTTATTCATATGAGGTGGCATGACTCTAAAATTTTGGAAAGTGACTCTTAGGGATATTTTTCATATCTATGATTTTTGTCGAATTTCTATATGACCATTTTAGCATTGAAAATGGTGTTTGGACTATAACTTTTGAGAAGAGTCGATTTAGGGTCTCAAACCACTTCCATCACTTTATGATAATGGTTCCTCATTTCATAGAGTGGTCATAATATCAAAACAGACTAACCATTAGAATGTTATATCTGTTTTTAGTTTTGGTTGTTGTTGGCCTACATTGGTGGGTAATCAACTAAGCTTATCCTTCGGCTCACTAATCTATCTTGAAATAGCCCTAAGGGGAGTCTGTAGTAGCCGATCTAAGTCATTTTCATCTTTCTCAAAATACCTCTAAACCTTCATCACCCTAATTTTGTCAAAAAAACCTTCCTTTTCCTTACTAATCCTAGTCTAAATCATAATTAGAGGGGTAATTAGCATAGAGGAACTTGAGATTATCATTTCGACTGATTTTCATTCCTTTCCTTTGTTGTCCAATTCAGATCTAAAAGGAGAAATTGGTGTTTTAGATATTTTTTGAGTGGTTGTTGACCTCTCACTCTACATGCATGCTTATATAGTTAAAAATAATGTTTTTAATATGATTTTGATGATAAATTATTTCTAATCTTAATCACATTTTCTAAATGTTTACAGTCAAAATCTAAAAATTTTAGTGTGGATTTCAAATAATTTTGCAACTCTTTTTGTTATGTTCATATGCTAGTGTAAATGTTGGATTTAGATTAGGATTTGCTTGATTATCATATTTTTATGTATTGCATGTATGAGTGGATGTATATATACGATATTCCATCATAGTATATTGCTCTTGATATGTTTTGCGAATGCTTTTATGTAGTTAGGAAAGGAGCGGTCGAATTAGCAAATTGAAGGCAAAGATGGTCGAAATTGGATGAAACTTGAAGGGGAGGCTCCAGAGGATGAGAGGATCCCAAGATTCAATTCATGCCAAATTTAGAGCAAAGTAAAGGACTTAGTACCAAGATTTTTTGCTCGGTACCGAGAGTTTTTCTGTTGTGAAAATTGCTCGGTGGAAGGTTAATACTTCAAGTTAGGGCTTATGGTGATAAGCCGAAGACAAGTGGAAGAGTTTAGGTAAATACTAGACTTAGTACCAAGAGCTTTGGGGGGAATAGAAATGAGTCCATTTGGAGTTAGCAATAAAAGCTTTTGAAGTTGATTCCAAGAGCTTTTAAGAGGAGTGGTAGGCGTCCAAGGACTTAAAAGGTGGAACTCTGGGGAAGGGGAAAGAACTTTGCCAAATTAGCTAAAGTATACCTATTAGTACTGAGACCTTTGTGTTAGTACTGAGAGGTCGGGTCTTATTAGAAATAGAGCGAAACTTCCATAAGGGGAAGCATGGGTTCTACAAGTAATGCTGAAGGTGTTTATTTGTTTTCTTGGAGTTCGATGGCGATATAGTAGCATCATGATAGCTTTAGGACTTTGGTAATGGAAACTAGAAGCTGAATGAGTTAGTATCTAATGATGGCAGCTTGATGTTAAAAGAAGTCATGAGAATATTTGTCCATAAAGGAGGGTTCTAGGAAGGGTGACCCATGGATAGAACGTTAAAATAGTTCCACCATGGAATGTAAGAATGTGGAATGGTTCCTTGAGAATAATAGAAACTGGATGGAGCAAGAAAAGGGCTCGAATATATGATCTAAGGGATCATCGATGCTCGGACTGTTTTCTAATATACTCGAAAGCTAAGGTATTATGGGAATGCTCATAGGTACTTTGTTTGGCTATGACGGATTGGTTTTTTGGATCTGTATACTTTGGGCTGGTGGATTTGGGTCTTGTACCAAATTCGGGCTAGAGACGAGTACAGTGAAATCAGGTTTTTCGTTAGTCCCTTACATGGAAATGCCATACAAGTTATCATATATCTAGAGCACATTGAGTGATAGTGAGGAATGTTCGATGGATGTTATGGTTCCTTTAATTGCTATCTTTCAATCTATTACTCTAGGGATGTCACTGGAGACACCCGTCATTATACTCGGTTTTCAATATACCTCTATGATATTCATAGAGTAGCATCGTTATGTGCTAACTCTTTGGTTGCAAGGACTTGTCGGGTATAGTTCGTGTACCCTTGTTCCTTACTATATCGACTTGTATAGTATTTTGAGATTCATTTATCGCTCATGCCAGACTATTGTTTGATTCGACATTTTATGCTTGCTTCTTATTATCCTGGGTACTCTTAAATGAGTAAACTATATAGCAGGTCTTGGTGCGATGCGATAGTTGTGTAGAGCATGAGTTAAATGGAGCTATCTCATATTATACATGAATTTCTATGATTATTCCTCTATGCAACAGTACGGAGCCTTAACGTTGCTTACTTATTACTATTGTTGTGAGATAGTAATTCGAGTTTAATTCTGTTTTGTATAAACTCTATTACTTGCTATTTAACTCAGTGGTTAGGTACTCTGATATTTGGATCACTTAGTTATTATTGTCTCTCCAGTTTATATCTGTGATGTATACTATATTTTATTCCATGTGCTATGAGTTTAGGACAGATATGGTGCGATGTTTTATTTCATTTTCCACCCCTAGTAATCGTTCTGCATCAGCCGAGAACCGCAACAGTGCACTATTATTTATATTGGAGACCGATGGTGTAGAGCGGTCATCACATTTGGTATCAGAGCCTAGGCTACATGACAAACCTAATTTGATATAGTAGTCCAGTGGAGATGGGGAAGGAGTTATCACCCTAGACTGGATCGAGAGAGAGAGAGAGTGTGTGTGTGTGTGTGAGAGAGAGAGAGAGAGAGAGTGCATACTTGTTCTGTACTTTGGTTTCAAAACTATATAGTAGTATATACAGTATATGAGTTGCATGCACACACGAGTACCATTGACACAATTTCCTTTTTGAGAGACTGGTCATTCTTGTTATAGATCGAGAATGAGCCGGCAAACAAGAACACTATGAGGAACTCCATTTTCGGAGTTGAGGAAGGAGCTGGTTCGAGGGCTGTTATCCCTAACTTGCAAGTTATGTTCAATGCGATGATGGCGAATATATTGTAGAATGCCCAACCGGCCGCTCCAAATGTTGTTGTTGGTGGTAGTACTTAAGTGTAGGCATCGCGGACTAATTTTGCCAAGCTATGCAAAGATTACTCTACCTTGGGGGCCAAGTCATTCCTTGGAACAGAGTCAGCCATCGAAGTGTAAGATTGGTTGGACACTTATGAGCATATCTTCCATGACATGGAAGTAGACGATGTTGTGAAAAGGAAGCTTGCCTCTAGACAACTTCAAAGGGTGGCATGAACTAGTGGAATGCCATTACTATTGCTACAACGGACGATTAGTTCATTTAGGACCAGTTCAAGGCTAGGTTCGAGGAGAAGTTTGTCCCGGCTGCTCCAAAGTTGATGTTGTTCAGGAGATACACTGATCTAAAGCGGGGAGATATGTCAATCTCAAAGTATATTGCTAAGTTCGACGCTTTTCAAAGTATGAGATATCTTTCACTGACACTTCACTAAAGAAGAATGAAATATTTATTATGCGTTTCGATGACTATTTAGGGGTGAAGTTAGTGATTCATATCAATGAGCCACTTGAGAGACTTGTCGAGAAAGCTTTTCGCCTAGAGTGTTTATAACCCAAGTCCAAATCAGCGTTGTCGCTAAGAAAGAGCCAAAACCGCAACAAGGTGGTGGAGGCAATAAGAAATGAAAAGAGAAAGCAGTTTCAGAGAAAGAATTCTCATAGATAGGCTAAATGGGAACCTATTTGTTTTGGTTGTAGAGACAAGGGTCACCTGATTAGAGACTGCAAAGCTGATGGGAAGAAGTGTTACAACTATGGTAAGTTCGGACATATGCAAAAAAGTTGTCTAGAACCAACACGGCAGAAGCAGGTTGTGAAGGCATATGCTTTAGACGCTGTCCCGACTTTGTCGAGTGTTCCTTAGATAAAAGAGAAGGGGAAGAGCATTGTTATTCAAGGTATGCTTTCCCTTATAATGTTTCCATATGTGTTTTATTAAATACCGAGACTTCTCATTCCTTCATATCTAGTGAGCTAGTAAACAGAATGGGATTGAAACCCGATTTAGTTAACCGACCTTTCATTGTGCCGAAACTAGTTGGAGGTTCCACTACCAGTGTATGGTTTGTCGTGGTTTGGTCTTATCGAGTCACAGATGCTCTTTTATTTACAATTGCTTTGTTTTGAATGTCGTCGGGATTGAGATTATCTTGGCAATAAACTGGCTAAGGAAGTATGTGGTGGTGGTGGATTGTAACACCCCAGATTTATGATAACATTATTTAGGAGATTTAGTTAGATAAACTAAATAAAATAATGCGTTGATAAAGGGATTGAGATTTGATTTAATTAAGGTAGTCGTGCCTTTTAACTAATAAATTAAATGGAAGGTTTAAAATGAATTAGAGGAGGGGTATTATAGGAAAGAGGTCATTCCTATATTATCTTTCTTAGGCCGTGTACTTCAAAACACACGTTCATTCTCACTTCCAAAAATTTAGAAGCTTGGCCGGCCATCATTAACGAAGGAAGAAGAAGAGGAAACAAAAGAGAAGCTTAAGTAAATCAAATTCAAATCAAACTCATTCAAATCTCAAGCTCCTTAATCATTAAAGCAAAATGTGAAAAATATTTACATCTCTAAATAATTTTGGTTTTGGTTTTAAGGTTAATCCCGAATGATTTTGCAAAGATTTGCCATGTGTTTGAATGATAAAATGATTATATATACTTGTTGATGATTTATATATGTCCATATAGATTTTGTGAGATGTTTTGAGATAAACCCCTATTAAATGACATCCATTAGCCTTACAAATTTTTATGGTGATCTAAAAAGTTATTTCGGAGATAAGTTTCGATTTTCAAAATTTTCTTGATTTTTATGAAATTATTATGAATTTTCTAATAAAGAAAAGGTTAATTTGGATTATAAAATTATTTATGGGAAAATAATTGTAGTTTGGATTCAAAAAATTTAAACACTGAAGAGAACATATTATTTGATTTTCTGAAAAATTTCCACGATTTTTCAAGGTGTTTTAATAGTTATATAAAATTATTTAAGATATGTGACTTAAATGTTTTATATAATTATAAAGGAGAAAGAGGCTTTTTCAGAATTATTCAAATTTCTAAATAAGGAAAGTCGGCAGCACTTTTGAATATAAAATTCTGGTAACCAATCAAATTTAGACAAACGAGGCAGGCGGGGTACAAAAGAATTGTTTTAAAGTACAAATAAATAATCTTTCTTCTATTTCAACCCTTTTGGTAGAGCTTCCGCCTTCATTTCGAACCTTTAGACAAGGTCGAAAGGTACCAAACCTTTCGACTAGGTCAAAAATCAATGCATATGGTATCGGGCGACTGGTACATAGTGAATTGAAAGAGGTCGAAAGGTTTAGGGACGAAAGGTTAGAGCTTTTAAAGGAGATGAAACCTTGTTTGGTTTTAAAGAAAATACACCTGCTAGCTTTCGACAAGGAGCTTTCGACGTTGTCAAATGGTTTAAAAAAAGGTTTCAATTGGTTTGCTTTCTTGTTTTAAATGAAACCTTACGACAATGTTGAAAGGTATAGCTTTCGACAAGGCCAAAAGCTTAGTTGCCGCTTCCTAATCTTTCAACACAAATGAAGTCAAATGTTATCTTTTGTTTTCTAAAACTTGCCGCCTCTCTCTATTGATTTCGAAGGGTTGGTTCCTACACCAACACTTCATTGTTTTCGAATGGTTTTGAAAGGTTTTATAAAGGTTTCGGAGTAATTGCTTTCAACTCCGATGTTTTTTTGATCCATTTTGCATAATCCAAATGTTTTAAGTCGAAACGTTTTAAAGGTTTCAAAGTAGTTAACTTTGATTGGTTTTGAAAGGTCTTCCATTTAAATTGAACCCTATGTCTATGAAAGGTTTTGAGTTACATTATTTTTGAAAGGTTTATTATATAGGGGAGATACCCCAGGCTTTCAACAAAGCCGAAAGGCGAAACCATTCGACTAGGTCGAAAAGAAACCTTCCGACAAGGTCGAAAGGTATGGTTTTGCAATGTTTTCGAAAGGAAAATGTTTAAAGGATTTAAAGGCGTATGTCATATGTTTTAGAGCTTGTAAGAGGAAAGCTTTTAAAAGGTTTAGAAGGAGTTACCTTCAATGATTTCGAAAGGTTTATTAAAGGATATGAAGGAGTTACCTTCAATACTTTCGAAGGGTTTTGCAAATGGCTTTAAAGTAGTTACCTTCTATGTTTTCGAAAGGTTTTTTTAAAAGTTTTAAACAAAGGTTTTGAATATAAGAACTAGGCAGATAGCCTAGGTGTTTTAAGTTATAAAGGACATTAACTTATTATAAAGGATAGACAATCCTTATTGAACATTGTCAACATTATTTTTGAGTTTCGAGTAAAGCTAAAGATATATTTTCCTTGTATATATATAATTCGATGAACTAAATCATTCTGAAAAAGTTTTAAGGAAAATTTAAAGAGCAGTTAGAGTAGTTAGCTAAGATATTTGAAGGGTAGTTAACCCAAAAGAAAATTCAGGCAGTCGGCTCATTTTAAATTTGGACAGTCGGTCCATTTTGAGGGCAGTCCACCCAGAGGATAGTTAGACCAAAAAGAGCAGTCAGCTCTGATATGATTAGATAGTTCATTTATTAGCATAACAGACATTGCTAATTTTTTAAGGACAATTAATCCACCCTTTTTACCTGTTTTGGACAGATAGTCTATTCTCTAGCATAAAAGATATTGTTGTAATCAATTTTAGGACAGACAGTCCAGAAAAGAGCAGATGGCTCAGAATTTAGAATAGATAGTTCAGATATTAGACAGATAGTTTATTTCATTTCCTGTTTTAGCATAATGGATTTTGCTGTATTATTATTATAATCAGTTGATTAACCAGTTTGGTTGTAGGAAAGGATTTGCAAAATATATGTTTTGAAAAGAGATATAAGCAAGGGAAAACATGTTCCGCTAAGCGGCGTGGTCTCACTATTTATCAGCAAACTAAGATGTAACATAAATTATTCATACCAGACTTTAAGTCTGACTCAAAGTTTTTATTTCCATTGAAACTCTCGGGTGCTCAAAATTTGATTTGAGTAGGCTGAAGGTTTAGGTTTTTAGGTTTAGCATATTTTGGCGAATAAAGCATCCGAAGACAAGCAGGTGGATGATGGATAGCTAATCTAGGAATTCTGTTTTAAAATTGTTTCTACTCTATATTAAGACAATTATGTCTATATTGCTTTGATCTTCCAAGGGGCATCTTCATGTGTCGCTCTTGGCATATTGTTGTAAATTATATGTGATCAATGCTTGGGATTACGTTTGGGATTTTTGTAACTTGGATATGATTTATTTGAAATATAATCACTGAAATTATTGTTTTTGAAAATCTATGATTTTATTCATATTCAAGCGCTTTTGATATTATGGATACCATTAACACCATCGTATTTTGTCACCAGAAGTTAATACTGTGGATGACTGCAGCATCCATAGCGCTTAGCTTTTGGCATCCAAATATGGGATGTTGCATGGACTGGGAGAAGTTGTTGGTGGCTATCGAGGCTGTGGAGAGGTGGATGATAGTAGTTGGCTGCCTGCCGAAGGATGAGGCTATGTAAGCTTTCTGTATTCGCTCAAAATTCCAAAAGATAGGTTGTCATCTGTTCCTATCATCAAAGAGTATATGAATATGTTTAAGGAGGTAACTGAATTACTGTTGCATTGAGAGATTGAGTTTTATATAGATTTAGTGAAGAATTCCAGACCGATAGTTAGCCTTTGAGGCATATAGCACCTAGAGAGCAAAAGGAGTTAGTGGTGCAAGTAAATGACTTGTTGTACGGGTGGTTCATTTGTTGGAGTATATCTGAGTGGGAAGAAAATGTAGTATTTGATATTAATGCAGATGGCTCTTTGAGGATGTGTGTAGATTACCATGAGTTGAATAAGGTAACGAACAAGAAAAAGTATCCACTCCCATATATTGATGACTTAGTCGATCAACTTCGTGGTACGAAGATGTTCTCCTATTGGATTTAGCGATGTGTTTAACCAGTTGAGAATAGGAAAGGAGAGTGTGCTGATCATCATATGCCATCTAGTTTCTATGAGTGATTGGTTATACCGTTCGGACTAACCAATGCTCCAGCATACTTTTTTGATCTTATGAACTGCATCTTCAGGGATCAGCTAAATAAGTTCGTACTTGTGTTCATGGATGATGTTCTAATCTATTTTACTACAAAGGAGGAACATGAGACGTGCTTGAGGATTGTTCTTGAGGTGTCGACAAGGCGCAAGTTGAAATTGAATTTTTTTGAGATGTCAATTCTGGAGAAGGGGAGTGAGATTCTCGTGTCATGTCATCTCTGAGTAGGGCATCACAGTAGATCCTGCAAAGGTGGCAGTAGTTCAGGATCGGAGCCAACCCAAGAATGCCGCGGATGTGAGGAGCTACCTAGGATTGGCGGGATGTTATAAACGTTTGATCAAGGACTTCTCAAAGGTAGCGGTACCATTGGCCAACTTATCGAAGATGAATAAGACTTTTGTTTAGGTCTTGAAGTGTGAGCATGCGTTTGTGAGTCTGAAGGGGAGATTAACAAGTGCACCAATATTGACCATTCCATGCAAGAATGAGGAGCTGGTAGTATAAAAGACGGCTATGGTATTGGATTAGGTGCGGTATTGATGCAAAATGGGAAAGTTGTTGCTTATGTTAACCAACAGCTAAAGCCGCATGAGAGGAAGTATCTACATCATGGGTTGGATTTTGCGACGATAATGTTTGCTTTGAAGATTTGGAGTCACCACTTATTAGGTGAAAGCATTGAGCTGTTTACGGACCACAAATCCTTAAAGTACCTTTTCTTCCAGAAGGATCTTAACATTTGTCAGCAGCGATGGTTGGAGTTCTTAGCATTCTATGACTTTGATATTTTCCATATTCTTGGTAAAGGAAATGCGATCGCTGATGCATTGAGTAGAAGACACGTCAGTTTGGGAGCGATATTCACGGAATGGAAATAATAGGAGCATATTACTGGCTTCAAACCTCATTGTGAGCTAGAGTCATAGATGTTGGCAAGTTTGACGATCAGACTTACTTTGATATAAAGGATTGGTACTAGTCAAAAATGAGATGCTAGACTAGCAGATCTCATTGAGAAAATAAAAGATTACAGTTTGAAGACTTAAAGCAATATGGACTCGACCGATAAGGCTGGCTCCATAAGGATAGGGGATTGTTTGTCCCCGATGTTGATGGATAGAAAGACGAGGTACTATGAGAGTGAGACCATTATAGGTTGGTTATACATCTCGGTGGTAATAAGATGTAGCGGGACATGAAGCAGACCTATTATTGGGAGGGGATGAAGAAGAATGTTAGGACATTCATCTCAAAGTGTATGAACTGCCAGCATGTGAGGGTAGAGCAAAAGAAGCCAAGTGGATTATTGCAACCGCTTGAAGTTCTCGAATGGAAGTTGGAGCAAGTATCGATGGATTTTATCGATGGACAACCAAGGAATCGAGCATGGTACGATAGCATTTGGGTCATAGTCGATCGATTGACCAAAGAGCGCTAGATTTATACCCATCAAGTTTAGTAGAACGGTAGCCAAACTACCCGAGTTGTATATGAAATGGGTTGTACGATTTTAGGGTGTGCCGAAGAGCATTATGAGTAACCGAGACCCGTTGTTCACTAGTGGGTTTTGAAAGAGATTACAAGAGGCATTAGGGACTGAGTTGCATCCCAGTACAACTTATTATCTACAAACTAATGGGTAGACCGATAGAATGAGTCATACATTGGAGGATCTTTTGCGAGCTTGCATACTCAATTTTGGAAGCTCGTGGGATGATCACTTGCATTTGGTGGAGTTCTCATACAACAGTATCTTTCAGTCTGGTATAAGTATGACACCGTATAAGGCATTATGTAGCCGAATGTGTAATTCCCCTGGTTGGAAGCGAGCGAGAAACTTATACTTGGGCCAGATACGATTAAGAAACCTCAAAGAAAATTGAGATCATTCAAAAATGTATGAAAGCTGCTCAGGATAGGCAGAAGAGCTACGTTGATAGAAGACATAGGATTTGGAATTCTCCATCGTGGATATGGTGTTTGTGAAAGATTTCTCCTTTGAAGAATGTTATTCGATTCAATAGTAAGGGAAAGTTGGCATCGAGATTTGTAGGTCCTTTTCTGATAGAAGAGAGAATTGAAAGCCTAGCATAAAGGGTTGACTTATCCTAGAAGATGGCAGGCATGCACAATGTCATCCACGTCTCTCGTCTGTGGAAGTGTGTGCACGACTCAAGCGTGGCAATTGCACTAGATCAATTTTATGACATTGAGATTGAACCAAAGCTTCGAGACCTCGTAGGCCAGTTCATATTTTCGGATGTGATACAAAACAGCTTAGGAGGAAGATGATGGAGTTAGCATAGGTTCGATTAGGCGACGGTGAAGGTGACTGCCCATCGAAAACTGAGGAGAGCATAAGGATCGCATATCCGGAGCTCTTTGTATGGTAAGGCCTGCTATTTATTGTATTTACATTCACCTTTAATACCATATAGGGCAGTTTAGTATCTCGCATGCTATGATAGGCTCAACTACACTATTGGTTGTATGGCCGCTTGTTCGATATGTATAATGGTTGCATATGATTTTTGTTGAATTTTCATATGACCATTTTGACCTTGAAAATCTTGTTTGAACTATAACTTTTGATAGAAGCCGAGTTTGAAACTCAAACCACTTCCATTGCTTTATGATGATGGTTTCCCATTCAATGGAGTGATTATAATAGAAAAATGGACTTACCATTTGAAAGTTATAGCCGTTTTAAGTTTTGGATGTCGTTGCCCTGCATTAGTGGGTAATGACCTAAGCATATACCTAGGTCACTAATCGATCTCGAAAATAATGCTAAGAGGAGGTTGTAGCAACTGATCTAAGCCATTTCCATCTTCCCCAAAATAGTTATGAACCTCCATTAGCCTTGACTTCATTAAAAGCCTACCTTTTCCTTACTAATCTTAGCCTAAATCATAATTAGATCGGTAATTAGCATAAAGGAACTTAAGATTATCATTTTATCTGACTTTCATTTCTCTCCTATGCTGTCGACTTTAGATCTAAGGGGAGAAATTGGTATTTTAGGTATTTGGAGAGTGGTTCTTGACCTTTCAATCTACTATACATGTTTATATAGTTAAAATGATATTTTTAACATGATTTTGACCTTAAAGTGTTTTCTAACCTTAATCACATATTCCTAAATGTTTATGGCTGAAATCTATAGGTTTCAAAGTGGTTTTTAAATGATTTTGTAACCCTTTATGTTCAAGTCTATATGCTAGTGTAAAAGATAGATTTAGATTGCATGTATGAATGGATGTATATGTACAATATACCATGTTCATATATTGTGCTTTGATATGGTTTATTAGTGCTATTAGTTAGTTAGGAATGGAGTAGTTGAATTGGCAAATTGAAGGAAAAGATGGTCGAAATTGGTTGAAACTTGGAGGGGAGGCTCTGGAGGATGAGAGAAGTGCAAGATTCAATTTTCCCCAAGTTTGGAGAAAATTAAAGAACTTGATACCGAGAGCTTTTTGGTTGTGGAAATCGCTTGGCGGAAGGTTGGTACTTCGAGTTGGGCCTTAGGGTCATGAGAAGAAGATAAGTGCAATTGTTTGGCTAAGTACTGGACTTAGTACCAAGAGCTTTGGAGGGCATTGAAACTAGAGCTTTTGGAGTTAGCAATAAGAGCTTTTGGAGTTGATGCCGAGAGCTTTTAAGAGAGTGGTCAAGGTCCAAGTACATAGAAGGCAGAGTTCTAGAGAAAAGGGAAAGAACTTAGCCAAAATTGGCTAAAGTATGCCTATCGGTACCAAGAGCTTTGTGTCCGTATTGAGAGGTCGGGTCTTGCTAGAAACAGGGTGGAACTTCCAAAAGGGGAAGCAAGGGATCTATAGAGGGCTCTACAGGTCATGCTAAAAGTATTTGTTTGTTCACTTGGGGTTTGATGGCGATGTAGTAGCACGAAGATAACTTTGAGACTTCGGTGATGGTAACCAGATGGTGAATGGAGTTAAGTTTCGATGATAGCGACTTGATGTTAAAAGGAGTCATGATAATTTTTATCCCAAAGGGCGGGTTCTAGGAAGTGTGACCCATGGATAGAACGTGAGAATGGTTCAATCATTGAATAAAGGAAAGTGGAATGGTTTTTCGAGAATAATGGAAATTATATGAAGCAAGGAAAGAGCTTGGATACACTGCTAAGCGATTGTTGATACTTAGAGTGTTTTATGATATGCTCGAAAGCAAGGGTATTGTGGGGATGCACATGGGTACTTTGTTTGGCTACCCCGGTCGGTTGTTTGGATTTGTATACCTTGGACCAGTGGATTTGGATCTAGTATCAGCTTCAGGCTAGAGGTAAATACACCGAAAACCAGGATTTCCATTAGTCCCTGGCATGGGAGAGGCAGTACGAGTTATCATATATTTAAAGCACATTGAGTGATGGTGAGGATTGTTTGATTGATGCTTTGGTTGCTTTAATTTCTTTCTTTCGTGGTCTACCACTTTAGATATGTCAACGGAGATAGGTATTAGGGATAAGGATGCCTGAACACCCATTATTATATTTGGTTTGCAGTATACCTTTCGTAGAGTAGCATGTCAAGTTCGTTTTAATTCTATGGTTGTAGGGACAGATGGTGTATGCGTCGTATACCCTTGACCCTTACTACATTGACTTGTACAATATTTTGAGATTCATTTACCGCTCACACTAAACTGTTGTCTGACCTAAGTTTTTATGCTTTGCTTCTTATTATCTTGGGTACTCTTAAATGAGTAGACTAGATAGCAGGTCTAGGTGCGACGCGGTAGCTGTGTAGAGGATGAGATGGATGAATCTATCTTGGATTATATTTGGAATTCTATGCTTATTCCATTGTGCAACACTGTGGAACCTTGACAACATTCTCTTATTACTATTATTATGAGACAGTTATTCGAGTTTAATTCCATTTCGTATAAACTTTATTACTTGTTGCAACTCCATGGATATGTACTCTGATATTTGGATCACTTAGTTATTGTATCTCCTGTTTTATATCTATGTTTTGTACTATACTTTATTCTATGCGCGATGATATATACGACGGGTTCGGTGCAATGCATTATTTCACTTTCAACCCCTAATGATCATCCTACATCAGTTGGACACTGCAGCAGCGCATTGTTTAGTTGTATTGGGTGTTGATAATGTAGGGTGGTCGTCACAATTTGTTTCATTTAATTTATGTAGACCTTAACACACACATGCATATATAAAAATTTCATATTTAAGTTTAAAATGCTATATGACAACCATTGCTCGTATAAATTGACAATTACATGTTGTAGATGCAAATTCCAACATCAATATTTGTATGTATACATTAATTATATGCATCTTATGCTATGTTGCATTGCAATTATAACATATGAGTGTATTTGATACGCTCATTATCATGTGTAGTATAAATTAAATTAAAATTTCCTTTTTAAACAATTGAATAAAATAAGATTTTATTTAAAAACTTCATTACATTGGACTTAATAAGACTTCACAGGCTCCATAGATCCAAAATAGGAATTTTTCTAAAATCTACCTATTTTTCCTGCTTCCGACTGGCACTGTTCCTTGATCGTATCAGAGCCTAAATAGTCTATGCGATCTAAACTAGTCATGTCACGGCTGACCAATTAAGCTTAATAATTTAGTGGGGTGTCTAAGTTTGAATTTAGGTAATCAAGTACTCTGCCCTCTCTGACTACCGGTCTGACAAAAGAAGAGACCAAAATTTATTGTATTGGTTCAGATATTCAACCCTAAGTCTAATTCTATAGCAACTCTTATATATTTTCACATTGATACATTACTTTCGCTGATATGAATGGTTTACGGACACCTTCCCTACAAAGAAAATTTTCCACCTTCTCCTCGAAGGAATATTTCCATCTTTTCCTCGAAGCAAATTTTGCACCATCTCCCTAAGGTACTTTCAATTAACACTTTCTCCTAGAAGGACTTTTACAACTCTCCTTTACCCTCAGGTGCTTTTATAGAGTAGTAGTAGTCTGCGTATCTCGAATACAAATATTAAAGTTTCGGTACAGTAATCTTATAAGCCTCTACCAACAGTTGTACCTTTGAGTTTTAAGAAGAACATAATAGTATTAGAGATATAAATGATAGGAATTCATGTTTAGAATCTCTTCTCGTAAAGAGCACGAATCGAAGAACAATGGATTTGTAATATATGAAGTAAGATTATATTTTAAAGTGCAAAAGAAAGAGAGAGAACACTACTAGAAATGGGATAAATAGCAACAGATAGTTCCGACGGCCACCGACGGCACCGTCATTCCGTTTTTGACGACTTTTGACGGCAGGCTTTTCTAAATAATTTAATTTATCACATTATTATAACTTATCAATTATAAAAGTTTGAAATTTGTTTAAAATTACTAATTTACTTCCTCAAAATTAAAGAAGATATTTTAATTCAATTTTCAATTTTATGATAGTTAGTGATTAATTAAATTAGTATTTGCAGTAATCTTTTATTGTGTAATTCAATATTTAACTTTACTAAATATGAACTCAAATGATCAACCTATGAAATTTTCAATCTATCCATTATACAACTTCAGCGAAACTTATGATGCGTAACAGTTTTATGAATTAAAAAAAAATGCCAATGTGTAACTAATTATGAATTTTAAATGTTTTCAACATTATAAATTCATATAAAAAAAATATTTTTTTTGAATCTTATGGCGATCCAAAGTATTTTAGACCTATTTCCAAATTACGATAAAAAGTAAATTAATTTGGGTGTCGATCTTGATTCTCAAATTTATAGCCATTCGCCTACATTTGGACAAAAAAACCTTTTGTTTGAAGACTAAATTATATTCAAATGAGAAGAAATTTGTGTCACATATACTTCATAATGTATTTATCCAATTCATATAGCTAGAACAAAAAATGAAAGCAAAAAAATCAGACTCAAAGTGAATCATTGTCTAGGGAGTTGTGTAACACTTAGTATATGTTGATAGGACAAGTTCTATGAAAATGATTTGTTTGAAGTCTAATTCTTTTTTCTTTCTGTTTTTTTAGATCCAACCGTATGGACTACATAAATACAAAATGCTTATACAGTTTTAATTTCATCTCGTTGAAAGTCATTTGGCCTTCGAACGAAAGGTTTAAGTTTGAATGTCAACGAACGGCTATAAATTTGAAAATCAAAATTGATACCTTAAACCTATTTATTTTCTTTTCATATTTTGAATATATGCCCAAAATAACTTAGATCGACATAAGATTCAATAAATTATTTTTTTACCAAATATTTTATTTTTTACGAATTTATTATCTTAAATTAAAATTCACAATTAAGTATCAAATTGTTAAAAACCTATTGTATAATGAATAAAAATAACCTTTTTAATATTTAGAAAAATAGGTTATTGTAAACTTTTTTAATTTTTTTATAACAAGTAAATTTTTATAACAAATTTAATTTATTTAAAAAGCGTGAAAGTTAATTTTAATATTTTAAGTACTTATCGAAAGCCATCAGAAACTATCGAAAATTAGCCATCTGCGGCCGTTAGAATATCGCAAATATTACTTCAACCTAACCCATTTCTTCCTCATTTCTCATAATCTCTAAACCCTCAAATCCAATTTCTAATCTCCCAAATCCGCCTCAAACCGTCCCTAGCTACCGCAATCCACCAAAATCCATCGCGTCTTCATCAAATTTGTTTTTTCAAGATTTTACACATTCAATCCATAAAAAAATAGGTATATTCTTCCTCTAAACTAATTGTTTCGAATTATAGTAAAATTAGTTTTAATTTGTGCTCAGATTTATTGGTAATAGCCTATTGATTTATTATAATTATGTATTAGTTGATTTAAAAATGTTATTAGTGTCACAAGTGTTTGAATTATAATTACAAATTAAGATTAATGTCAAATCCAAAAGCTAATGTGTAATCAAGGCTAATTTAGGTGTACTAATGCATGTGGTTATTAGTGTAACATAATTTAGTGTTAATTAGTGTATGTGTTAGCTAAAAAATTGGCAAAAACAACTTATTTACTTAATCCCTTCATCAGTTTATGCTATTAGTTATATATAAATTTAGTATATGTGTATGTATGTATAATGTTAATTTTTTATTAGTGTGTAATAAATTCAAATTAGTGCCTGCTTAAAAAACAATTTTTTATTAGTTTTTAATTGTTAACAGATTAAAATAATGAATTAGTGTATAATGTTAATATAAACAAATTAGTTTAGGACCTGTCTGATGAGTATTGTAAATGATCGCTATAAAAATATTTGTTTTTACTACAAAACAGGCATCAACTCTTATTTGATATAGTATTGTCGGATGTGTCCCTGTATTGTACAAGTTACAAACACAATATAATAATTACATTTTGTAAATCATTTCATGTGAAATGGTTCATAAAATTTTGATAGCACTTCCTTTATGTTTCATATGTATGAACATTTGTGTACGATATACGGAATAAAGAGGAAGTGCTGCTGGAATTTTGTTGAATCATTTAAGATGAAATTGTTTGCGAAATGTTATTATTATTGTGATTGTGATGGAAAGTAGGATCACCGACCATCAAAAGTAAAAAATAATAATGCGAATGTATAATATTATATTTATAATTTGTTAAAATTGAAAATAAGATTTTTTTTAAGTGAAAATAATAATATACGGTATAATCAATAAAAAATTAAAATGTACAATTGAATTTAAAAATAAAATATCAATCCAAAAAAGTAAAAAGTTTTCGAATATTACTATAATCCTTAAATTTCTATCGTATTTTTTGAAATAGGAAAAACTGCCAATTATTTTGTCGATCGATGGAGGTGGATGTATGAACAAAAGGGAATAAACGGCTCAACAAAGGAACATATTTATATGCACATGAATTCATTAAATTCGTTTTAAGTAACAATGGAAACGATGAAGAAGTTAGTTGCGCTTGTAGTAAATGTAAACATTTGAAACATTGGAAATCAAATATAATTACATTACAATTATGTCAAAATGGTTTTGTGCCAGATTATTATGTGTAGGATCGCCACGGAGAACTTGTTGTACCTAATCAGATAGTGTCAGATGATGTGACGATCCAGAATTTTGGACATTCGAAATTGAAATATTTAATTGATTTTAAATATTTGAAAGTTAGTCTCTAACTTAAATTTCAAATATCACCATTTTTGGATAATTAAATATTGAATTAAATAATTTGAAGTTGGGTAAAATGTTGAATCTGGAGTTTTAAGCCTGTTAAGAATAATTTGTAGGCTTATAAAATCTATATTGATAATACTGAAGATAAAAGAAGTATTGGAATCGAATTTAAAAATGGTTTGTTAAGTTTTGAAATTTTATCGTTTAAACTGAATTTAAAAATAGTCTTCCGAGGCACAGTCTCGGAATCCAACGAAACCAGTTCCATTGGATCCGTAGTATTGAATTATTATCGGATTTTAAATTTCGGTTTTATCGGAGTTGTTGTGTGAGCGTACGATATATAAACACACTAGAATTAATATCGAAAATTAAATACCTTAATTTGATTCAAAAAGCTATCTTCTCCATACGATCGAATTTGGTCTCGAAACTTTTTCCATTGCGTTCGGAATAGGGATATAACGTTAGGAACGCCTAGCGGCATGCCTCGATGGGAATTCGAAGTTGTAAGTTGCATTTTCAAGACAATTTGCATTTGAATTAAAAAAATTAAATTAAAAAAATATAAATAAGCACTGTAGCAGCTAAGACAGCACGCCGACTTCCTTTCGTATTCATGTTCCCTCTTTTGATAACATCACGCATCCCTTCTTTTGTATCATTTCCTTGCTCCTCTTTCAGATCCACGCAACAGATAAATCATCCCAGCTGCTTCATTTTATAATCGTTCAAAGCAAGGAAGAACGAAAAAGAAAACAAAAAAATTGTCGCATATGCTGCTCCCTTCTATTCCAAACCCTTCGAATCAAACTAAAAAAAAAAAAATCAAAGTTCAGAAAACAAATATGGTCGCCTCCTCCCCTTCGATTCATCCTTTTATCGCGACCCAATCAAGTCGGCGTTGGCCGCGAGTTCGAGCACGGCCACAATCGAGTCGTTGTCATTGAGCAAAGTCGACCCCAAGGTTCGAGCGACAACTTCTTTGATGTTCGTATTGGAGGTCGCAAAGGGGGGGTTTGCTCAGCTAGGGTTCGCGTGCGTTGAGGCGTTTAGGGCTGCGACTTCGCGTGCGACAAGGAAGGTGGTGACGAGTTAGGGATGTGGCTAGTGTCGCGTGCGATTTGGAAAGCTCGAGGGCGATTTCAACTTCGACGGTGAGTCGCGATTCAGTGAATAGGGTTTCACGATGGCGCGTAGGGTTTCTGTGAGCATGAGCTTCGAGATGGAGTGCAAACGATCGAGGTGAGTTGTATTTTCTGTTTATTTACATTTATTCTTGAATGAGAAAAACCTATATCCATAAAAAAAAATAGATTACAGTAAGATGATTATAAAGTTATTTTGTTTTATAAAAATAAATAAATTTTGGGTTGTTTGATTTAAATCTTTTATAGGAAATTTTTCAATTTATAGGATGATAATATAAAAATGAATATCAAATTTTATAGTTTACTGTAATAAGATTTGGCATATGTAAATTATTTTTATATACAAACTGGATGGAAATTATCAGTTCAAAACTAGATTTCTTATTTGCTTAAATAAATAAATAATAATAAAATTGTTTGGTTAATTCAAATTATTAATAAAGCCATATAAATTGATTATTCAAGGTCAAATCGGGTAAACCAAGGCAAATATTGAAGTGGATTGCAAATGAAAATCAAAGGTGAGTTAATCTCACTCAGCTGAAGTTAAATTTGAAATTTAAATATTTAATTTAAATAATTGTTTGGATGGCTGAATTGATTGATGTGCTACAGTATGGTATATTTTGGAATTGACATTTTATATTGTGCTAACGTCTGTGGATGCAGGGAAAATAGGTTGGAGGGATCCAACTAGATCCCTCAACATTTATTTAAATTATTTAATACCCTCTGTTGTGATTATTTGATATTCTATGATGAATTATATTGGAATATTGAATGCTATGGTTCGATTGGATATAATTGGGTATATTGAATTACCCAAAATATATGTAAATTGGATTTTGGAAAGAAAATAAAAGAAGTGAATTTGTAAGTAAAATAATTATAGGAAATTTGAATAAATTTAAGAATGAATTGGAAAAGTAATAAAGTGACTTTAAAATTCTAATAAATAAATCTTGAGTATAGAAAGGGTAATTTTGGATAATCCGAAGATTAATGAATTTTAAACTTCAGTATTATTATTTTTAAAAAAGAATAAAACATTTAATTAAAATTTAATATTTAAATTATCGAAAGAATAAAGAAGAAATTGGGAAGAAGCTGAAATTGGTATATTTCAGTTAAATGATTGAAAATCAAGCGGAAAATAATAATAATAAAAATAAAATTCATAATTAACGAATTTTGAAATGAACTGAGAAAGTAAAGAAGTTTATTTCAAATGGAATAAATTGGGAATCAATTTGGAAAATTGATTTAAGTGATTGAGATTGGAAATTCTCCCAGAATAACCAAGTACGTTTTCAAAGAAATTTTTAAATATAAGTTAAAAGTTTCAAAAAGTTGTTTTAAAAGGCAAGTTTTGGAAAATTTATTATTTCTAATATTTAAATTATAAAGTAAGTATTTCCTTTTAATCTATTATAGCAGTAATTATTTAAAGAGTGACCTAGTATTTTGTTCTTAAAGGTAAAAATCTAGTTTTATATTTTATTAAGTAACCTTATTTTCAAATATTCATATAGTATGTATTTTTAACAAATTATTGAAGTAGTTTTAACTTAAATGTTTTAAAGTATATTTCAAAGTAAAGTGTTTTAAATTATTTTAAAAATCTAGTTTTGTGCTTGGTGATTTCAGTGGAGATAGTAAATTTTTGGGAAAGCTTAGTCTGAAAATGGAAGATGGTTTGAAACTGTTTTCAAGGGTTGAAAATAGAAATATATCCTGTGAAGATATTTTGAGATAAATAAATAATTTGAGAAATTATTTATTGTGTGATGGATGTTGTGAATATTAATTGATAGTTAAATCACCGACTATCAATATTGGACAAATGCGTTGATCGTTTCGAAGAGACCGGGATCCGGATTTATTTCTCGAAAACCACTTCGATTCGATTTGTACGTTTTCGTGGAAAATGAGTTTGGACTCGAAGATGGAGCAGTGAAGTGCAAGGGCTGGTCGCTACTAATCCTGAGGATATTTCCAAAATGGATGTAGTAGGAGTAGTGCCTTCGTTTCCGTTCGAACCCAGGACGGACTTGTATGGATGAATGCTTTCGTAAACATCGTCAGGTGGACGATGGGCATTCTAAGGGATATGTTCTAAAAAGGTAACGCTTAGCCTGAAGCCTCACCAAATGGGAATGACTGAAAATCAGGGGTTATGCAGCAAGGCTAGGTGGGTAGCACCCAAGCAGGGTGAGGTCATCCCTGCCTAGATGTCCCTTTTTATTTCGGCTTAGTGGGTAGTTGCTGATCCCAACCGCGGGGTGATCTCACTCGGGATTATCCAGTAAAGGGTAGTCCCGGTCTTGTGTTGCAGGGGAGCGGGCGTACTCCTCGGTACTGTGATCTAGGCCACGTACTGTGACAGGTGGTACCCCAGTGCCTAGTCATTAGTTGGAAATCCATTCTCCCTGGAGCCTTGTACGAGTTTTGTTTGTATTGCCCGCTCTGTGGATAGTAGCTGGAATTTAATCATGTAACAATTTCGGCTATTTTATAAGTATTTGTATATAGACCCTATTATAATATCAGAGGATTTCTATAAAAATCGTTTTAGATATCGTAAGGTAAAAACCCAACATGTTTATTTGTGGCGTGGTCTTACGAGATGCTTTTGTTTTCAAAAGGATTTCTGAAACTTTAATAATCAATTGAGTGTGATTTTCTCACGCTGGTATTCTAGACTGACTCGGGTGTTATTTAACTATAATGCTCGGGTCAGACCGAGTATTATAGGATACAGGATATGTTGCTGTGGAGCTCAAGAGACCAGCTGGATGACGATACGTACATTCGTACTTGTTTTATATATATTCCGCTGTGTTGAGTTGTCATGTATCCATTTGTATGTTGTTGTTGTTGAAATGTGATTGATGTACTCTGATGATGTAATATATAAACAGAGATATTTAATTTTTTTTGAGTAAAGATTATTTATTATCTATTATATTTTGTTCCACTGCGATGGTTAGATTCTGTTGTTGATTTCTATTTTCTTCTTCTATCTCTTCTTCTTTAACCCAAATGGTTCGTATTTCTGTACAACTTGAGTTATTTTGAGTAGAATAGTGATGACTCAAGGGGTACGGATTTACGGGTCGTTACAGTTGGTATTAGAGCGAGGTTAGTGATAACCTTGGCTCTGGTGGGGGATTATTCATTTAAATTAGAGTCCGTAGTACTCTAGAATGAGTTTGAGCGTATTAATAGATATGAGCGCATATATTTTAGTGAATATAAATTGTTTTAATATTGTGTTGATTGGTTTATTGAGTGGCATATGAACCTTCGTCGGCACAGTCTGGACAACTGTATCGAAGGGGTTTCTAAACACTCGAATAGAACAATTGACACGGTATTGTTTTAAATGTGGGTGAGTGAAATAATTTTACCCAAAAATATATTTTGATATAAAGAAAAGTTTTTGTAAACTATTTACCTAATATATGGTTGCTTGGATGTTAGGAAAAATAATATTAAACTATTATCATCGTTGTGTAAAAATTTAACTAGAAATTGAAAATATAACCAAAGTTTAAGGGAATAAATTCATTATAAAATGAAATTTATAAATATGAATTATAAATTGAAATATAAATCAAATGATAATTTGTATGAGCATAAACTATGCAATGAATTATAGTTAAAATTGATTTAAGCAGGATTTGAAAATTTAAAATCCCGAAGATTTTGGAAGTGTTTGTCGAAGTGTTTTGAAAATAAATGATAGCATTATTGTTTTGGAGGTATTTCTGAAAGGAAATGTGTTTTGAATGGATTTTGAAAGTGATATAGTATTGAAATCACTTGGATCATTGAAAAATAATTCTGATGATGACGGCCGCAGCATCAGTATTCATTTTCGAATTTCTAAGTGACGAATTGCTGCCTAATTGATTTGTTCAGAAAAGCTAGTTATTTTTGAAAATCTCAAAAGAAATTTGTTGAGGGTAAAACCAGGATTAGTTTGACTTTTGAAAAATGTGATTTGAGAAGTTAGAGATTCCAAAATAATTTGAAACCAAAGGTCGGGCGTTTAAAAATCCTGATGAGATAGGTTGTAAGCTTATAAATAAAGATGATTTTTAAATCAGGAAGTTGGATGTTGGAATTTAAATTTAAAGTGAAAAGTTAAAAATGAAATTAACTTGGATTGGGGAATAAAAATTTGACTGGATTGAAATTAATTGTATAGGCTGAAAATAATATCCAGTTTTATTCGAATTAAGTTGAAATCGAATTGAGTTAAATAAATCTGAGTTAAAATAAAATTGAATTGGAATAAAAATCCAATTGAGTTATCGAATGGAATTGGATTCTTACCTGAATAAATGGAAAATAAGCTGGATAAAGATTAGATTGAAATAAATAAATTAGAATAACTTGTAAAGGAATTAAAAATGGATGGAATAAAATATACTTGAGTTTTAAATAAGTGTAAAACTCGACTTAAAAATAAAAGATGAATGTATTCAAGCCTGGAATGAATGGAAATGTGTGGAATAATAAGTTGTGACTTATAAATTGAAAATGAAATACAAAATCCAAATTAAATATTGTTTGATGTTTTGGATAATAAAATGAAAGAAAATCCAAACTTGAATTATAAAATAAATTGAACTAAGAAAATTAAATGAAGTGATATTTGAGATTAAAATCAAGGATTGAACTATAAATAGGGAAGAACTAATTAGATAATAAATTAGTTCAAAGTTAAATTGAATGATAATTAAGGGTTCGATTTATATTTCGAGTATTAATAAATCGTAAATTGGTTTGTACAAGGTTAAAAAATCGCGGAAACAATATGAGTTTGAGGTGGATAGCAATCTTAGGCCTAGTGAGTTAATATTGAAGTTTGGGAATAAAACTCAATGTATAAATCAAATTCGACTTGAGTCATTAGTGAAGAAAATATAATTGGAGGTGGCTTTGCAATTAATTAAATGAATTGAGAATGAAATTGGATTGTAAGTTAATAAATTGGATGGTAAATTAAAAGAGAATGGTAGAATCAGAACTTGAGTTATTAATTGAAATCTGACTTGAGGCGTAACAATTTAAATATAATTGGAAATGTATCGAATAAAAATGAAATTGGATTAAAACAGTGATGGTTTGAATTGCAAATAAAATCCAAATAAGTGGAAATAAATTGGAAATGGCCTTGTAATCAATTGAATGAGCTGAATCTGAAAGGGTAAATTTTATAATAACTAATCAAATGAAATTGCAGATTTAAAATGAGATTTAATTGAGATAGAATTAAGTTGAATAGAAGAGAAAAATTTTACCTGTAAATGAAAATGAGCTTAGGTATAAAATTTGAATAAATTGAAGTAAATTGACTTAAGCTAAATAGATAGAGGAGAATTGAATTGAATTTAACTTAGAACTAAGTTTAATGATATTGGATTGGATTTAAATCAAGTGAAAATAAATTTTAATCGAAATAAAATTTGGTGAGTTACAGGTAATATTTAATGGAATGAAAATTCTTAAAATAAATAATTGTAAACCATTTAAATTGTTAAGGGATTGAAATAACTTGAGACAATGTGAAAAATAGAATGTTTTCAAGTTAATAGAATGGTTTTAAATGAATGCGGATAAGAAATGAATCGCAAAGAATAGATCGTGAATAAAATTGAAATGGTTATTGAATGAAATAGCCTGGATTGTTTTCGAGCTAAATAAAATAGTTTGGAATAAACAAATATGGAATGAAATGCAAGTGAATGGATTCAAATTAAAAATGCAATGAAAATGAGAATATATGGATTGTGAATAAATTTAAAAATGAAATAGAATTAAGTATAAATTTAGTTGAAAATAATTTAAATTGGTGACATAAATACTTATTTATTCACATAGATCTCATCAAATTGCATAGAATAAATTGTCATTGGATGTAAATGGAAGTAATTAAAATTCTATGAATTGATAGGAGTAAAATAAATTGATTTTGAGAGCAATTGAATTAAATACGAGTCCGGTTTGCTTAAAAATAAATTAAATGTAAGCGATTGAGTTTTAAACCATTCAAATTGATGAAGTTGTATACGAATGGATTGAAAACCATTCAAATTTAATGAAATGTTTTATAAATTAATTGGAACAGTTGAATTAGTATGAAAACTATATAAATTGCTTACGGAAAGTGTTTAGTGTGCATTGCTGTTGTAATTTATGTGTTTAACTATTATAAATAAGTGAAATATTGTTAAACTTCATATATATGACACTTACATGTTTAATTTGAGTAAGTACAGGTATCGGGAAGCCGTGTGGCTGGATTTTGGGCACGCTAACGGTTAAATAAATAAGCTGTTTGCTTAAAAATGCTAAATAAGGTACGCCTACACAATAAAAATAGGAAATATGAACTGTTTTTGGTTTTTCCGACCGGGTGGGTCGATGTATATATATTTATATCTTTTGTCAAATTGCAAAAGCTCCTCCATACAAAGGGGACTCTGTCAAATTTTTTCGAAAATTTTGAGAGTTAGAAATTTTTTGGAAAATTTTGTTAACGACAAAACGGTTTCAAATTGGAAATCGAAATAAATTAGTGAATGAAGCTAATTTAAAATAATGACATGGATTAGTTATAAATCAAATTATAATAATAATAAAATTCAAATATTTAGAGTTGAAAATAAAATGAATTCAGATAGAAATGGGAGAATCACTTTGAATAGAAATAGATATAAACTAAAGTGGTAAGGTGAAAATAAATAAAGAAACATATAAAATGCTTATACTAAACTTAAGAAAGGAATGGTAAATTCATAATTGGAAATTGATATTACGAATATATTCCAAGTTAGTATTTGAATGAATAAGTATTGACATTGGTAAGAAAGTCAATAAAATGTTTCGAAAGTTGTGATTGGATATTACTGCTAAGTAGGATATGCAGGTAATATAAAGGGAAAGGAAAATTGGTTTTGATTTCAAAGGATAAATTTGAAATGCTCGACAAAAAGGTATGTGTTTAAATTTCTGTGAAATTTGATTTGGGTTTTTGATGTAGCCACTTGGCGTTTTGTTTTCTTTTGGGATTTGGAAGCCCGTAGAGGCCATTTTGTAGTTGTACCAAGCTAGCCGCGTAAAGGAGACGCTGGCGAAATTTTTTGGAAATTTAGGAAGTTAGAAAAATTTTGAGAAAATTTTGATAATTCAAAATTTGGTTTCAAATTTAAAATTTGAATTGTTAAGAAAATAATATGAATTGAGGCTTATGGATAAGTTTGAATGTTAGGAAAATGGTTGGAGTGTCTTTGATAAAAAGACTTATTTGGGCAAGTTGTTAAAAACTATTTGGGTTGAGAAAATAGTTAATGGGTTATGGATCATTCTTCCTAACTAGCAATTTCGGGGACGAAATTCTTTTAAGGGGGAGGAATGTGACGACCCGGAATTTTGGACATTTGAAATTGAAATATTTAATTGATTTTAAATATCTGAAAGTTAGTCTCTAACTTAAATTTCAAATATCACCATTTTTGGATAATTAGATATTGAATTAAATAATTTGAAGTTGGGTAAAATGTTAAATCTGGAGTTTTAAGCCTGTTAAGAATAATTTGTAGGCTTATAAAATCTATATTGATAATACTGAAGATAAAAGAAGTATTGGAATCGAATTTAAAAATGGTTTGTTAAGTTTTGAAATTTTATCGTTTAAACTGAATTTAAAAATAGTCTTCTGAGGCACAGTCTCGGAATCCGGCGAAACCAGTTCCATTGGATCCGTAATATTGAATTATTATCGGATTTCAAATTTCGTTTTGATCGGAGTTGTTGTGTGAGCATACGATATATAAACGCACTAGAATTAATATCGAAAATTAAATACTTTAATTCGATTCAAAAAACTATCTTCTCCATACGATCGAATTTGGAGTCGAAACTTTTTCCATTACGTTCGGAATGGGGATATAACGTCAAGAACGCCTAACGGCACGCCTCGATGGGAATTCAAAGTTGTAAATTGCATTTTCAAGACAATTTGCATTTGAATTTTAAAAAAAAATTAAAAAAATATAAATAAGCACTGTAGGAGCTAAGACAGCACGCCGACTTCCTTTCGTATTCATGTTCCCTCTTTTGATAACATCACGCATCCCTTCTTTTGTATCATTTCCTTGCTCCTCTTTCAGATCCACGCAACAGATAAATCATCCCAGCTGCTTCATTTTATAATCGTTCAAAGAAAGGAAGAATGAAAAAGAAAACAAAAAAATGTCGCGTATGCCGCTCCCTTCTATTTGAAACCGTTCGAATCAAACTAAAAAAAATCAAAGTTCAGAAAATAAGTATGGCCGCCTCCTCCCCTTCGATTCATCCTTTTATCGCGACCCAATCAAGTCGGCGTTGGCCGCGAGTTCGAGCATGGCCACAATCGAGTCGTTGTCATTGAGCAAAGTCGACCCCAAGGTTCGAGCGGCAACTTCTTTGATGTTCGTATTGGAGGTCGCAAAGGGGGGGTTTGCTCAGCTAGGGTTCGCGTGCGTTGAGGCATTTAGGGCTGCGACTTCGCGTGCGACAAGGAAGGTGGTGACAAGTTAGGGATGTGGCTAGTGTCGTGTGCGATTTGGAAAGCTCGAGGGCGATTTCGACTTCGAAAGTGAGTCGCGATTCAGTGAATAGGGTTTCACGATGGCGCGTAGGGTTTCTGTGAGCATGAGCTTCGAGATGGAGTGCAAATGATCGAGGTGAGTTGTATTTTTTGTTTATTTACGTTTATTCTTGAATGAGAAAAACTTATATCCAGAAAAAAATAGATTACAGTAAGATGATTATAAAGTTATTTTGTTTTATAAAAATAAATAAAATTTTGGGTTGTTTGATTTAAATCTCTTATAGGAAATTTTTCGACTTATAGGATGATAATATAAAAATGAATATCAAATTTTATAGTTTATTGTAATAAGTTTTGGCATATGTAAATTATTTTTATATACAATTTGGATGGGAAATTATCAGTTTAAAACTAGATTTCTTATATACTAAAATTAATAAATAATAATAAAATTGTTTGGTTAATTCAAATTATTAATAAAGCCGTATAAATTGATTATTCAAGGTCAAATCGGGTAACCCAAGGCAAATATTGAAGTGGATTGCAAATGAAAATCAAAGGTGAGTTAATCTCACTCAGCTGAAGTTAAATTTGAAATTTAAAGATTTAATTTAAATAATTGTTTGAATGGCTGAATTGATTGATGTGCTATAGTATGGTATATTTTGGAATTGGCATTTTATATTGTGCTAGTGTCTGTGGATGCAGAGAAAACAGGTTGGAGGGATCCAGCTGTATCCCTCAACATTTATTTAAATTATTTAATACCCTCTGTTGTGATTATTTGATATTCTATGATGAATTATATTGGAATATTGAATGCTATGGTTCGATTGGATATAATTGGGTATAATGAATTGCCCAAAATATATGTAAATTGGATTTTGAAAAGAAAATAAAAGAAGTGAATTTGTAAGTAAAATAATTATAGGAAATTTGAATAAATTTAAGAATGAATTGGAAAAGTAATAAAGTGACTTTAAAATTCTAATAAATAAATCTTGAGTATAGAAAGGGTATTTTTGGATAATCCGAAGATTAATGAATTTTAAGCTTCAGTGTTATTATTTTTAAGAAAGAATAAAACATTTAATTAAAATTTAAGATTTAAATTATCGAAAAAATAAAGAAGAAATTGGAAAAAAGTCGAAATTGGTATATTTCAGTTAAATGATTCAAAATCAAGCGGAAAATAATAATAATAAAAATAAAATTCATAATTAACGAATTTTGAAATGAACTGAGAAAGTAAAGAAGTTTATTTTAAATGGAATAAATTGGGAATCAATTTGGAAAACTGATTTAAGTGATTGAGATTGGAAATTCTCCCAGAATAACCAAGTACGTTTTCAAGGAAATTTTTAAATATAAGTTAAAAGTTTTAAAAAGTTGTTTTAAAAGGCAAGTTTTGGAAAATTTATTATTTCTAATATTTAAATTATAAAGTAAGTATTTCCTTTTAATCTATTATAGCAGTAATTATTTAAAGAGTGACCTAGTATTTTGTTCTTAAAGGTAAAAATCTAGTTTTATATTTTATTAAGTAACCTTATTTTCAAATATTCATATAGTATGTATTTTTAACAAATTATTGAAGTAGTTCTAACTTAAATGTTTTAAAGTATATTTCAAAGTAAAGTGTTTTAAATTATTTTAAAAATCTAGTTTTGTGCTTGGTGATTTTAGTGGAGATAGTAAATTTTTGGGAAAGCTTAGTCTGAAAATGGAAGATGGTTTGAAACGGTTTTCATGGGTTGAAAATAGAAAAATATATCTTGTGAAGATATTTTGAGATAGATAAATAATTTGGAAAATTATTTATTGTGTGATGGATGTTGTGAATATTAATTGATAGTTAAATCACCGACTATCAATATTGGACAAATGCGTTGATCGTTTCGAAGAGACCGGGATCGGGATTTATTTCTCGAAAACCACTTCGATCCGATTTGTATGTTTTTGTGGAAAACGAGTTTGGACTCGAAGATGGAGCAGTGAAGTGCAAGGGCTGGTCGCTACTAATCCTGAGGATATTTCCAAAATGGATGTAGTATGAGTAGTGCCTTCGGTTCCGTTCGAGCTCGGGACGGACTTGTATGGATAAATGCTTTCGTAAACATCGTCAGGTGGACGATGGACATTCTAAGGGATATGTTCTAAAAAGGTAACGCTTAGCCTCAAGCCTCACCAAATGGGAATGACTGAAAATCAGGGGTTATGCAGCAAGGCTAGGTGGGTAGCACCCAAGCAGGGTGAGGTCATCCCTGCCTAGATGTCCCTTTTTATTTCGGCTTAGTTGGCGGTTGCTGATCCCAACCGCGGGGTGATCTCCCTCGGGATTATCCAGTAAGGGGTAGTTCCGGTCTTGTGTTGTAGGGGAGCGGGCGCACTCCCCGGTACTGTGATCTAGGCCATGTACTGTGACAGATGGTACCCTAGTGCCTAGTCATTAGTTGGAAATCCATTCTCCCTACGAGCCTTGTATGAGTTTTGTTTGTATTACCCGCTCTGTGGCTAGTAGCTGGAATTTAATCATGTAACAATTTCGGCTATTTTATAAATATTTGTATATAGACCCTATTATAATATCATAGGATTTCTATAAAAATCGTTTTAGCTATCGTAAGGTAAAAACCCGACATGTTTATTTGTGGCGTGGTCTTACGAGATGCTTTTGTTTTCAAAAGGATTTCTGAAACTTTAATAATCAATTGAGTGTGATTTTCTCACGCTGGTATTCCAGACTGACTCGGGTGTTATTTAACTATAATTCTCGGGTCAGACCGAGTATTATAGGACACAGGATATGCTGCTGTGGAGCTCAGGAGACGAGCTGAATGACGATACGTACATTCGTACTTGTTTTATATATATTCAGCTGTGTTGAGTTGTCGTGTATCCATTTGTATGTTGTTGTTGTTGAATTGTGATTGATGTACTCTGATGATGTAATATATAAACAGAGTTATTTGATTTTTTTGAGTAAAGATTATTTATTATCTATTATATTTTGTTCCACTGCGATGGTTAGATTCTGTTGTTGATTTCTATTTTCTTCTTCTATCTCTTCTTCTTTAACCCAAATGGTTCGTATTTCTGTACAACTTGAGTTGTTTTTAGTAGAATAGTGATGACTCAAGGGGTACGGATTTACGGGTCGTTACAGATGAGGAGGTGGATAATGATAATGTTACGATGAATTTTATAGAAGATATGATTAAAGATGTTGCACAATCAATGTTCCCTACGATTCAAGTTGATGATGAAGATGTAAATATCAAAAAAGAATCAAATATTGAAACAAAAAAATCTATGATTTATTGGATACTTCTAAGAAATCCCATTAAGATAGCTATAATAGTGGCACCTGATTATCAGTAACTGTCGAATACATTAATATGAAATCTACATTCAACTTCATAGAATTCGGATTTACAGTATTTGTACAGGCTACAAAACGACATATGTCATCTGATAATCTAATGTGTAAAAATCATTATGAGGTGAAAAAACTTATGTTTGCTTTTGGTTTTCCATACCAAACGAAAGATCCATGTTTAAATGGTTGATATTATTTTGGAAAGAAGAGGCCAGTCTTAGAAATTGTAGAATATGCAACGAGAAAAGATACAAACTAAGAAAAAAGAAGGGAAATGAAGATTCATACAAGAGAATATATTACTTACCCATTACTCCTAGACTTCAAAGGTTATGTGCATCTTCTGTTACCGCACCTCATATGAGATGACACATTGTGAAAACAAAAGAAGAAGGAGGTATCTTAATACACCCAGCTGATGGAGAAGCATGAAAACATTTAAATAAGACTTGTCCTACTTTTGCACCCGAGAGTTGTAATGTTAGACTTGGTTTGCATACGGATGTTTTCTCGCCATTCTCTCAATTTGGTTCTAAATATTCAGCTTCGCCTATTATCGTTACACCTTATAATTTTCCTTAATGGATATGTATGAAAACTCTCGATATATATTTCTCATTATTGTCACCCTTAGCCTTGATGATCTTATACAAGGAATCGATGTTTATTTACAACTATTGATTGAAGAGCTAAAAATATTGTGGCATGAAGAAGTTGAAACATACGGTGTTTCCAAAAAAATGAATTTTTATGTATTTACGTCTTTATTATGGACTACTGCGATTTTTCTTCTTATGCAATACTTTCAGGTCGGAGTACGGCTAGTCGTCTAGCTTGTCCTTATTGCATGGACGAACATGAGCATTTTCTTGATCGCATAGGAAGAAAATTACATGGTTTGATTGTCGTTGATGTTTTCTCCATGTTAATCATACTTTTAGAAAATAAAAAAAAATTAGCTAACAAAGTAGAGACTAGACAACCACCAACACTTTAGTCAAGTGAAGAAATAATTGAATTTGTAAAGGAATATTCAAAGATACATGAAATTGGAGCACAAATTGAAATTTCACGTAAATCGACGGTTCATATTTGATACAAACAAAGTATATTTTGGGAGTTACCTTATTGGAAAGATCTCATACGTCATCATAATATACACATTGAAACAAAAAGTTTGATAATATGTTTAATACAATTTTGAAAGTAAAGGAAAATAATGAGGATGGTGTGAAATCAAGACGTGATATAGAAGTCCCAAGCTTCATATCAAGCCAAATAACATAAAAAACCCGAAGCACGCTATGAATTAGACAATAAGTCAATAACCAAGTAAAACTTGTATTAAAATGAGAGGAAGGATTAATATTTTCTGATGGGATTTCTTCTAATCTTTGTAGATGTGTCGACTTTAAAATAATAAACCAAGTGGGATGAAGAGTCACGATTGCCATGTAATTATGAAAAATTTGTTACCCGTAGTTTTCAAAGAACTATTACCCGTAAAAGTTTGAGGGTTATAACGAAACTTAGTTTGTTTTATAAAGATCTTTGTTCGACTAAGTTAAAAGTTGAATGTCTACGTAAACTTGAAGTAGATATTCTTATACTACTCTGTAAACTAGAGAAAGTCTTTCCTCCAAATTTCTTTAATGTAATGGAGTATCCACCTGTTCATCTTCCAACTGAAGCACTTCTTTGAGGTTCTGTGCAATATGAATGGATGTATCCATTTGATAGGTAATAATATTGAGTATGTTAAATATTAGTTTAATTTTAGATTAAAAATTACATAATTAAATTTAATTTGAAATAATTTTGTAATAGATACTTGAATCATCAGAAGAGAAAAGCTAGACAAAAAGCACGTTGAAGATTCGATTGCGAATCTTATATCAAAGAAAAAACTTCATTATTTTTCTCTCATTATTTTTCTCTCATTATTTTAATGACCATATGAACTTATCATTTAAAAGTGTTCTACATAATGATGAAGACATTCAAACATGATTCTTTTCAAGTGATGTTATCTATTTTTGGACAACATCGTCGACCTACAAGAAAATGTACGAAAACATGGTTAGACGACATAGATTACCATGTAGCAAAAACATATGTACTTCTTAATTGCGTTGAAGTTGCACCATTTGTTAGGTATTATTGCTTAATAATTCTCAATATGTTAGTTCTTAAATTTATATTTATTTCAATCATTCTTAAAAAATATATGCAATATATGACTTTTGCTGTATTTACGAATCACAACATCCATGCGGCGATCTCAGTAAGTACTTTGTTGATTGGTTTTCAAACTACGTTTATGATTTGAGAAATTATGTAGTTGACTAAGGATAGAAACATCTTGCAATGAGACCAAAAATAAGTATCAAGACACATCCAATATTCTTCGTCAATAAATTCAACACCAAAGAATAAGGTGTTGAAAAATTAACAAACAATACAATTTATTTGTTGAAGGTAGTGATGATTCAGATGAATATATAAAAAAAAATTATGGCATCTTAACCCAGGTTTTGGAGTTGATATATTTTATAGGACCCATAGAGAAAGGATTTTTAGTTAGGTGCAATTGGTTCAGCAATATTCCAGCTTCTACAATCAACATGCTCTAAGATATAGTCTTATTGAAATAAAACATAATCTCATATTACCATAAGTATGATCCTTTTGTATTACCCAAACATGCACTGCATGTTTATTTTATTCTGTATCTATCACTAAAAAGAGATAAAGTAGATTGGTCAGCAGTTTTTAAAACAAATGCAAGATTTACATTTGGTGGAAATAATATTCCATACAAACAAGCTTATTAGACAAATCTTGAGCAAAATAATAAAATAACAATAACTAATAATCATACTGATTTTGGACCTCTGAACGATGAATCAAATGTTTTAGTAGAAGCGTTTGAGGCTGCACAGGAAAATAATATAGAGTACGAGATCGAGCCTAATCAAAAAGCGATGAAGACTGATTATTAATGTATGTTTTGATAGAAGGTAATTCATGTGATTATGAATGTTACATGTTTTCTCCTAAGAAATTATATGTTTTCCTATAATAAAATGATATGTTCTCCTATAATAAAATGATATATCTGCGATAAATATTATCTTTCCACATCTCAATCTTCACATTCATCAGATTCCCCCTCTTCTAGTTAGAGAGAGACTGTCGCGGGAGGCGATGACAGTGGCACATCACATGTAGATTGTTCTATAGTTAGATTAGCAAGTAAAGTGAGTGGATAAGTATAAAATTTATTACAGCATCATAAATTTTTTCTGTATGATATATTATTCATGATTTATTAAATGTTTATATCATAATTAATACACGGGCTTTGAATTGGAGCCCTCGAATCTGGTGCTTGATATTTCTAAGGCTGTCTATAGGAGTAGAATGACTGATTGCTGGCCTAAGTGGAAGAATATCTCACCCTACTTTGTAGAGTATATTTGGTAGGATTTTTACATAAGTGTAAAAATGTACTTCATTTTATATATAATTACTGTGCAAAATGCTGAGTAAGTATAAATGTATAACTCGTTTTAATTTCAATGTGCAAGGGCAGCAGATTTACAGGAAATGAACTTGTCCCCCGTTAGAAATTAATAGACCAAAAAATGTGGAAAAATTATCATGATACTATGTCAAGCATTAAAAAAGGAAGAAAAAAGCCTGGCTGGAAGAGTGCAACCATATGGGAAGCTTTAAATGCTTATGGGAAACGTCCAGAAGCGATTGTAAGTTTACTTATCTCATATATTTATTAAAAATTTAGTAGAAGTTAGTATAATAATAACATCAATTTACAAATGTGAAATACAATTTTTATGTTAAATTTACAGGTAGAATCCGAGTAGAATTCTACAAATAAGAATGCAAATCAAGACACACAACGCGGGAGTCCAAAGTCATTCCAGTATTACTGTCAAGAACTAGTAAATTTAATAATTACGATTATGAATACTTATAACATTGTATAATCTTATATATATATAATAATAATACATAATAATTATTTTAAAAAGAAAGCGTGGTCGTTCTGTCTCCTACTTGAAATTTTTTGCTCGTACTCATGCCATTGAGCATGTCGATGAAGATATCTCAAAAACATACACATGACATGGCACAAAATCATAAGAGTCCATGGTAAACATATTTTAAATTATAATTTATTAATAATTACGTTAAATTATAAGTTATAAATAATTAAAATAGTGCAATATGAATTTTAACTGTAATTCTATTTTTGAATACATGATAAATTCTTTTAAAAACGAGACACTGTTCAAGGGAATAGGTCGAGATGAGCTGACCGTCTATAAGGATACATGATTTTGACGCTATCACAGAACTTCCAATGCGGAATAAACGCCATAATTTTGGGAACTAAGAGGTAATGTTTATGTATAATATATTTATGAATTACATATAACACATTGATTTTATTAATCATAATATATGAAACTCGTATACTATGGTAAAAGAATGTTATAGGATAGACTAGGGCAAACCAGCTATAAAGAGCTCAGGACGATTAAGAGATCGAAGAATTGAGAGCTCAGATTACTGACCTCGAGGATCGAGACATGTGTCAGACTGTGGTGATGAACCAGATGCCGAATGAGTGCATTGCTGCATATAAGCAATAGCATGGTAGATTTCCCTCATCATAGGAATCTAGAGATGACGAGAAGTAGATATAATTTATTTTCTATTATTTATGTTGAGATATTATATATGTGCACTTTGATTTTTTGCGATAGTATGATAGTTATATATATTTGGAGATGGATAAGGTTGATTTAATGTGATGTATGGTACATTTTGAGATTTGTGGTATACTGACGGATGTTTGAGGTTAGTTTATTCTATATATTGATATATTTTTATTATTGGTGTGATATATTTTGTAGTATACGTGATATGTGCGATTTGGGTTTTAATATATGTGTGTGAAGTTGAACTGCGACATATGTAGTTCTATATGTGTTGTTTGAGGCTTGAATCATGGCTAGAATAAAAAAGTTTCAGATATTCGATGGCTAGCAACGGTTAGTTGGCCAAAACATGACAGTTTTCATGGTTTCCATATGCACTCAATAAGACTACGAAAACCGTCGAACTATCCAATGAAGGTCGTCGAAAAGTTGTTGATGGAGCCGTCAAAAAGTCTGTCGACGAGCAGTTTCTTGAAGGATCATTAATAGAACAACAGTAAATAGCGATAGAATCTTCCAACGGCTATTTTCGACGGCTGACAATCTCCGTGGCATTTCGTAAATAAAATATAGCGACCATCACAAGCCATTTAAAACTGACGTAAATTAGCTGCGACGGCCGTTGCAAGCCGTCGAAAAAAGCGTGTATACCGGCTCCAGGTCGAGAGCAACATCATTATCTCATTTCCTTCAAAATTAACCAAATCCCAAACTCCACCACCTCCTTCCCATCGCCAGCCAGCCCCCGCGTCTCCCCGGTCATCTCCAACTTCATCATTCACTCTCAACAAGCCTAGGCCCTTCATCGATCTCCAATCAAGTTTTATTCCTAAACCCTAATTAATTTTGATTTGTTAAATTAGGGTTAGTTTGTTATTATAACTTTATACTACCCCATTGATTGTTTGTTATACCCTATTGAATGCTAATTTGGTTGTTATTATAATTGTTTATCATTTAAACGTTGAGAAAAAAAATTAGTGTATATGTGCGTTAATTGGTGTATATGTGTTGATTAATTAGTGCATACGTGCATTTGGGCTGATTTGGATTAATTAGAGTCGATACTCAGGATTTAGTGTATGCATTTTTAAGATGACAAAAACAACGATTTAACGGATTCGTTTCTTTGTATGTAAATAAATTATCATAAAAATTGTTGTACAATACGCTTTACTTTTTATAAATCCCTTAGAGAGTTTTTGGCCTAGTCTGACAAATTTTGTATATAATCATTATATGGATGTTCGTTTTTATTACAGAACAGACATTTTTATTCATCCGATACAATATTTTTCGGATCTGTCCCTGTATTGGACAAGTTACAAACACAATAAAGTAATTATATTTTTCAAATCATTTCATTTTAAACGGTTCATAAAATTTCGACAACACTTTCTTTTTGTTCCCTACGTACGTGCATATGTGTACAATACAGGGAAAAAAGGGGCAGTGCTGTCGAAATTTTGTTGAATCGTTTTAAATGAAATGATTTAAAAAATATAATTACTACTATATTTATAATGAAAAATAGGAAACCAAACATCAAAGCGTAAAACGGTAACCTAAAATGTGTAGATTATATTCATATAATCTATGTAAATCCGTTTGAAAATTAAATAGTATAGTATTATATGTTTGCGAAAATTTAAATGTATAATTTAATTGAAAAATAAAATTTCAATACATAAATGATTAATACTTTTTATCTTTTAAAGTAGGAAAAATGGTCAATTATTTTGTCGATCAGACCTAGATGTACCAACAAAGAAGATAAATTGGAGGCTCAATAAGTGAACATTTTCAAAATGGTGTATACATTTTTATTGAATTCACTTTAAGTAAAAATGGGAACGAAGAAATTCGTTGTCCATGTAGTAGGTTTAAATTATTGAAGCATTTGATACCGAACATGGTAATAGTTCATTTGCACCAATATGGTTTCGTACCGAATTATTTGGTGTAGGATTTTCATGGAAAACTTATAGCACCTAATCCCGTACATTCAGAGAAGGAGGTGGATACTAACATTGTTTCGACGAATCTCATAGAAGATATGGTTGAAGATGCAACACATTCAATGTTCCATACTGTTGAAGTTGATGGTAATGATGTTAATGTCAAAGAAGAACCAAGTATTGGAGCAAAAGAAATTTATGATTTATTGGATGCTGCTAAGAAACCCCTTTGGGATGGTTGTACAAGCGGTACTCAACTATTAGTAACTGCAGAATACATTGTGATGAAATTAAAATACAACTTCATAGGAGTCGGGTTTACAGCTATAGTACAAGCTGCAAAACAGCATATGCCAACTGATAATTTAATGTGCGGAAATCATTATGAATTGAACAAACTTATGTCTGCTTTTGGTGTGCCATATCAAAAATAAATACATGTTTAAATGGGTGCACGTTGTTTCGGAAAGAAGACATCAATCTTAGGAACTGTAAAATACGTAATCAGGAAAGATACAAACCAAGAAAAAAGAAGGGAAAGAAAGTTCCGTACAAGCATATGCATTACTTACCCATCATTCCTTGGCTTCAAATGTTATATGCATCTTCTGTAACCGCGTATCATATGATATGGCATTATGTGAGAACACAGGAAGAAGGTACATTAACACACCCAGCTGATGGAGAAGCATGGAAGCATTTTGATAAGACATATCCCGCTTTCGCAGCAGAGAGCCTTAATGTTAGACTTGGTTTATGTACGGATTGATTTTCATCGTTCTCTCAATTTGGTTCAAAATATTCTTCTTGGCCAATAATCATTACACCTTACAATTTACCTCTGTGGATGTGCATGAAAACTCCATATATGTTTCTCAATATTGTCATCTCTGGCCCTGATGATCCGACATAAGAAACCGATGTATATTTACAACCATTGATTGAAGAGTTGAAAACATTATGGTATAAAGGTGTCGAAACATACGACATATAAAAATATATTCGTATGTTCACTTCTATGCGGTGGACTATAGGCGATTTTCCTGCATATGCAATGCTTTCGGGTTGAAATACGGCTGGTCATCTAGCTTGTCCTTATTGCATGGAAGAAACATGAGCATTTTCTTTACCGCATGGGAAGAAAATTTCATGGTTTGACTAATATCGGTGTTTTCTCCATATTAATCACCCTTTCAGAAAAGGTAAAAAAACTTTACAAGCGGCGATATCAGCAAAAAATTTGCTACTTGGTTTTCAAACCACGTATATGATTCGGTAAATTGTGTGGCCGATAAGGGCGGAGACATCTTGCGATGGGCCCAAAAAGAAAGTCAAGACATATCCTATACTCTTTGTCAATGGATACAAATTCAACACCAAAGAATACGAGCCTGAAAAATTAACTAATAATACCGGTATATATGTTAAAGGTAGTGATGATTCAAATGATCACATAAATGATTTCTACGGCGTGTTAAAGGTATATGTTAAAGAAGTTTATTTGCTTAGATGCAACTAGTTCAGTAATGTTTTAGATTTGGGAATCAATATCCACCAAAAATATAATATTATTGAAATAAAGCATACATCACGTTATCATAAGTACAATCCATTTATACTAGCAAACAATCCCTACAAGTTTATTATGCTGCTTATCCATCTCTAAAAAGAGATAAAGTAGATTGGTCTGCAGTTTTTAAAATGAAGGCAAGATTTACGTTTGATGGAAAGAATATTCAAGATGAACAAGTGTACAAGCGGATATTGAAGAAAATGGCGAACTTACAATAACAAATTATCAAACCGATTTTGGACCTCTAAATGATGAATCAAATGTATTAGTAGAAGCATTTAAGACCTCAGAGGAAAACAATATAAAGTACGAGACCAAGTCTGAATCAGAAAACGACGAGGACTGATTTAATAGTATACATGTTGAAAAAAGGTAATTTATGAGGGTATTAATGTTACACTTTTTTGTATGTTATATGCGATTATTAATGTTAAATCTTGATATGTTTACTCATAATTGAATGATATGTTTTGCGATAATAAAATAATATATATGTGACAGGTATTACAGATGTCTTTCTTTAGGCGGCGGAGTTCTTCGTAGTCCGGTTTCTCCTCTTCATCTCAGAGAGGGATCGTTCGCAGCGGAGGTGATGGCCGTGGCCCATCACAGGAGGCGCCACGTATAGTGGTTAGATTACTATCGAAAGCAGATGACTCGTAAGTATTAAATTTACTTCAGCATTATAATTTTATATGATATATTAGTCATGATTTGTCTGTATCACATTTAATGCAGGGGTTTTGAGCCTTCAAATATAGTGCTCAGCATCTCTAGGCAGGCATACATGAGTGACACGAATGCATGCTGGCTGAAATGGAGTAGGATCCCATAGCATGTCCGAGAGAGCATCTGGCATGACTTCCTGGTAAGTGTAAAATTATATATCATCATATATAATTACTTTACAATCTGCTGACTAAGCTTAAATGTACAACTTATATTTTTTTCAACATATATACAAGGCCCAGCAGACCTACAAGAGGAGGATGTTTCTCTTTGCCAGCGCCACTGGAACTCCAAAGTCGCAAAGAATTACCGTAATACGATGTCTATAATTAGAAAATTCGGGAAGAAGCCAAACTAGATGGTCGCCAGTGTATGGGATGCTTAGGTTGCATGGTGGGGCAGCGATTAGTTCGGGGGAAAGTCTATCAGATATCACCTTAATTTTTTCAGCAGAGAATAAATAATTTATACCTGTATATTATAATCTTAATATTTAATTTGCAGATGGAGTCAGACAGGAACTCGGCGAATAATTCAGTCACACACCGCGGTGGCTCGAAATCATTTCAGCATCATCGCGAGGACCTGGTAAATTGATTAATTGCAATCACGAACAGTTATTATATTTTTTGTATAAATGTTTACGAACAAAAATAATATATACCAATTGTTGTAGGAAAGAGCGTGTGGGGCTCCTGTCTTGTATATGGACGTATTTGCACATACCCATGCTGTCAGGCAGACCGACGACGAGGGATCGGTGACCTATGCCTAACATGAGGATGATAAAGCATATGCCGCACACATGTAAGTATATTTTAAGTTATAAGTTATTAATAATGATCATTTTATTTATTTTTTTATAATATTTAATTGTACTTAATTTTACGGTGCAGGAAAGATTTATGCAAGTATGTGCCCAGATGCTTTAGCATTCGGGACGGGAGCAATTGACCACTAATGAGGAGGATGCTATCTTCGACTCCGTTATGAATCCGACATGGAGAAATAGACGCTATGACTACGACAATCAATCGGTAATTTATAAATTAACTATGTTGTAAAAATTGTTTAATTGTTATAAAAGTTACGCAATAACTTAAACATATTTCGACTTGTTTTGTAGGCTCGGGCCTTACAAAAAACTAATCAAAATGCTCAGGACAATGCTGAGATTAATGAGCTTCGACGGCAGATTGCACAGTTGCATGAGCACAACCACCCCCGAGTAGCAGAAATGGAGAAACTGAACCAGCGTTTGGCCGAGTGTATGGAGTGTCATGGAGCATTCCCTTCGTCTGGTGGTTCCGAAGTCGATGATGAGTCATGAGGTACGTTTTGCAGTTTTTGTTTTTGAAACTTATGTATATATAGAATGAGAGATAACGAGGTTGATTTGTGGATATGTGACGTTTGATGTTAACTTGTAGGGTTCGATGTTGGATGTATATATTATACATTGATGTTGGATGTAGATATTGCAGTTGGGTGACGATGGACGGTTTGTTTTGTAATAATTGGAAATGTTTGAGTTTGAGATGGTAATGTTTAAGTTTTATATTATTATTGATATTGATTTTAGCTTATATATCTTATATATACATTGATTAATTTTGATGTGTTATGATATATATTGATATTGATGTGTTATTAGGCTGTTGGAAAAAAAATTTACCTAGATTTCCGATGGCTTATAGGTCGAAATATTCCGACAGCTTCCGATGGTTAACTGGTCGAAAACTTCAAACGACGTCCAATGATTTTATGGGGTGCTTTTAAGCCACGTGGACGTCAATGCCGTCGGAAAAAACGTCCTAACTATCATCAAAAAAACTGTTGGAGGTCGTCGTAAAGCTGTCGTCGATTCCTTCGAAAATGGACGAAAATCGTGTTCTCTGTACTGACGTCATTTCCGACAATCGCCGACGGCTTGGAGTCGTCGGAAATCAATGTATTCTTTGCAGTGAATGTTATGTCGATGGTTTTTTCCATCGGCTTTCGTCGGGTGCCGACATCTATAATCGGTCGAAATAACTGTTTCTTGGAGTGAAAAGAGGAAAATATTCTAGAGTAAGTTGTTGGAATCTCAAAATTAACTACTCTTCGGTACGATAAAAGTTCCTGTCTATTGGTAAAGAGATATAGCACAAAAACTTTGAATTCAAATTTAATTTGTGAAACTGTTGGGTTCGTCGAAGTGTCTTTTCAATTTTGAAGTAATTTTAAAAGTGTTTTGGATGTCCAGAAATTCTTATAGGAAAATTATGTGAATCATTTTTTAGGTCAGAAGCGAACAAACTCCAAGTATGAACTGTCATGGGATTTTTAACAAGATTTCCATTATAAGAGAACCACTCAGCACATCATATGCACTATATTTACACGAAGCGCCTGTATTTCTTGAGTTCATTATGTCATTTATTGTCTAAACTAGATATACTCTAGTTATAGCTTTGTTTTGTTCCCACATTATATTTGTTAAATTTACAAGTTGAAGAACCATTAGCAACACCATTATGGAGTATCCATATATATATAGACTATAAGCAAAACGTTTGGTCAACCGGTCAAAGTGAAGCCTTTTTTAAACTGACCAGAATGCCTCCACTCCAATTTCAACCACACAATTCTTCTAAGGCATTTTCGTATTTCACCCACCGCCTCAACCCACGTTCCCCAACCCGCACGACTCTCCAACTTACTCTGCAGTTTTCTTCCCTTCTCTTCTCCCTGTTCGTTTTTCACTTTCTCCCCTTATCTTCTCCGCCCAAAACTTTACCACTTCCCTATTCCCGCTTCTCAAAACGACGGGCCTAAGCTGACTACAGTCTATTCTCCCCTTACTCCCATTGCGCTGCCTGCGTAGACGCGTTCTACCACAGTGATGATTGTCGATCTTCAGGATACCAAATCAACGTATAATTCCTTTGCTTCCCACCGCTAATTTTGGCAGTCATTCAGTGGTCTGCCTATCTTCCTACAGGTAAGCTCTGAAATTTACTGCCTACTTTACTGATTTGGTTTGCTATATTGGTATCACTTTGTGTTTACTGTTTAATTGTCTACTAATGTTTATTTCTGTTTCTGTTCCAAATGGTTCAGAGTATACCTTCCATAGACGCTCCAATGGTGTTTGGTATATTGCCTAATCAATTATTTTCATATGCTTTACCTGTTCAATGTTTACTTTGTTTGGTTTGTTTTATCCCAGTAGTTACTTTGCAGGCTCATTTGATTCAAAAACTTAAATCAAAAATGGAACCTATGCAGAAATATAACAACTCCTACACTTCATTTACCTGTGCACAATTATATGTTTGTCTAAACATACCAACAGTGAGATTGGAGCTTACTCATTGAAAAAATAGATATGTTTAATAAATTCCAATCAGTTATTTCGTTTCTTTGCATGAATTTTTCAAAAGATAAATCGGACAATTGAGTTAGTTATGACTGATATATTCTTTACTATATCTGTCTCCAATAGAATTTTGTTATTTATAGCTACATAATTCTAGGTTTTAATTTTGTTTTATAATACTATTTGTTGCATATACTTATTGCTTCGACAAAGCAGCCAGTGCACTTTAATATTTATTATTTAGTTCCTTCCCAAACCATGGCTTCACCGAAATGTGTACCTTTATGTAAAGATGTATAGGTATTTGGAAATAATCTCTTAATATTTTCTGATTTTCCAATGTACTGATCAATTGATGATGCATAAATAGTATTATATGGCTAACATAACATACTTTATTAAGACATGACTGTGGGAATGCTTGATCAGTGGGTACATAAATATATTTATTCATGGAAATAAATGTTCACTACTCAGCTATATTTGTTCTTCTGCTTCCGCATAGTTTACTGAAATGAGTGAGTGGGTGCGTGCGTGTGTGCGTAAATGTGTGCATGTGTTTCTGAAGCAACATTACAAGAAATGCACAGTAAGAGTTAACACCTTAGGTGATAAAATATGAATCTCAGAGTAGTTGATGTGCAAGTGGAACGTCATAATGTGCCTGTGCGTTTGCGCATCTGAAGCAACATTATAACAAATGCATTGTTATGACTTAGCCCCTTGGGAGATAAAAGTATGAAACAGTCAGTAGCTGATATGAGGCTGTGCAACATCATTATCAGTATTTATCATACAATTTACAGAAATGTACTCCATTGAGTGGAGAAAGTCTTAGTATTCTATCGATGATCGATGACTGTGAACTTCTAGCAAGGTTGTTACAAAAACTTATATGAAGAATTATATATATTTAGGATAACATTGAATTCATGGCTTAGTAGATTTATTGGGCATATTATTGTCACCATTCAGATATTTGTACGTATTTCTATATACAAACTAACATTGTTTTTATTTGATTCTTGAATTTCTCTTCGTAAGAGCGTTATAATTGAACCAACCAGTGGAAATACGGGGATATGGCTAGCTTTCATGGAAGCAGCTAAAGGCTATAAGCTTATTTTCACAATGCCTGCTTCTATGAGTCTTGAGAGAAGGATCGTGCTCAAAGCTTTTGGTTTCGAATTGGTCCTAACTGATCCAGTTAAGAGTATGAAAGGGGCATGCGAGAAGCTGAAGATATAGCTGCAAAAAAACCGAATTCTTATATTCTTCAACAGTTTGAAAATCCCTCTAACCCGAAGGTGCGTGTTTGTAAAAAATTTGAATCTACCTTCAGCCGTCATTAAGTTTTCCGATTCAATTAATGCCACTGCTAAATTAGTGCTTATTATTTAATATCCAATTTATATATGTATTAAGTAATTTTCCATCCCCAGATATAGACAGTATATAATTACTGAGAATGTTTTTCAATTTCAATTATAATGATAGTCAATAAAAAATTTTGAATGACATTTAATGGGAGTACTAGACGAATTCATGAATTTGTTGAAACAACCACTTTTCTTTCTTTCTCAATAGTTTAGAACAATATGATATATTGCCTTGCTCTGTTCTGCTCCTACATGGATGTGAAAGGTTGTTGAGTTATTCCAAATTTAATTAACTGTTACTACACTTAATTTGTATTTCATAAATGTGGTCCAATCTATCATCATGTATCATCGTAGAATCGGACCATGTTATCAAAACTATCAAACCACTAAGAAGTACTAATCCTATGTCATTATTTCTTCTAATTCAATGTTCACTGTCATTGTAGGATCAATAATGAATTATGGTGCCAAGGATGGGTTCAATTATCCTCAATAGCTGATTGATATCGCAACCAGGGTACATAGATTGCAAAGTGGTTAGTGTCACCCATTTATGTTAAAAAATATTACATTACTTTTGTTACTCTTATCTAATTGACCATTTGCTTTTTAATTTACCATTAGGTCATACTTCCACTGCAGTTGAAATATTGCCATAGGTTATCTTTATATTCATTTATCCATAAGAAATTACCCTGATTTTCATCAATTACAACTTTTATGCATGCACTGTACATGGAATAGTGGATTTACAAATGGTACTACTCTATATTATTAAGGCACAAATATTAGTGATTAGTATATCCATCAGTAAACTACTTTATGATTTCATTTAAAAAAGCATTCCTAACGATTTGCATCAAGTGGACTTGATCAAAATTTTATCAATTATTTCTGTTTTTTTTCTTTTTTTAAACAAAAGAAAGAAAAAAATTATTACATGATTTGGGTTACCACTACAACTGTGAATGTTATGCAATGAAAGAAAGAAAATTTATTGCACGGTTTGTGTTACCACTAAAATTGTGACTGTTTTACAATGAAAGAAGAAGATGTAGACGATAAATGGAATGGATAACACATGGCTATTCTACTTAAAGAAATGCAAACAACTGTAAGCTTACTTTCAAATATAATGTCTATAGCATTTGAATATTTCTTCCTGATCTATTTAATGGAAAAAATGCATGGTTCTCTTAAAATAAGAGCATACAACAATGATAATAATGGGTTTTTTTATTTTGTTTTCATGTTTAATTCATTTTAGTCACCTTTCTGATAGTAAAGTTACATAAGAATAACATATTTCATGTGATAAAAGTAGTGATGATTATACTTAAGAACATCATGCCTTCAGTTGTTCATTCTTTAGACGAAATAACCGGTGATATGCATGCATGATTAGACATTTATATGTGCATGCATTATTGAGTTATTTATTCAATTTTTAATCCTTTTTTTATACATTATATACACACACACGGTTTGGACAAGCGTTTATTTGCAGGTAGAAGAAAGAAGCTTAAGCATGAAATTGTGTTATTGGTAGCAAGAGTACAATCTAGCTTAAACATTGAATCTTCAAAAAAGTAAGACTCATCGGGACCATTAGCTGGAATTTTATAGGCTAGCACAACACGATCCAACATTTGAAGTTCCGTGTTTTATTTTGAATAATTCAAGCAAAGGTTAGAATTAAGAGAAGCTTACAACTAAGAGAACAAAAAAAATGAATCTGAGCGATCAACTTGATGTCTTAAGATAAATTATTTTTTGTATTTTCTTATCGTTTTTTATATTAACCCAGATGGAATCGGTTCATAGTACAATGAAAATTTGGGATTTGGTGATGTGGAAATCGTTGTGGGCGAAACCGGCTGGCAGACCGTTGGCAAACCGGGTCAGTTGGAGCTGATCTGCAAACCGCTGCTGCTTACAATGGCTGGTTGGTTGAGAAGTACAATAAAGGGAAGAGGACTCCATTAATGCCTGATAAAAAGTTTGAGACATATACTTTTTCATTGTTCAATGAGGATCAAAAGCCTGGGCCAAATGCGGAGATGAACTAGGGGGCGTTTAGGCCCAATTTTAGTGTTGTTTACAATTCTGGAGTTATCTGTAACAGTAAGGTGAGTCCTTACAGTACTACGGTACATTATTATACCCTTTTCTTCTTCTTTTTACCTTTTTAAGTTTAAACTATGCCTAATTAATCATTGCAAGAAGTCAACTGCATATATTTCACTGTAAGTATTATATATATTTGATTATTGTGTGGAAAATTAGAAATTTGAGTTGTTATTATAACACATATGTTGTATCATACAATTCCTCATACAACCTAATTTTTAATTATTTAGCCTTTGCTTCATCTTAGGGACATAACAACTATTGTTAAAATATTTTATTCGCATAGCCAAATCTGTATTTATCTGTTTCTTCCTATAATAAATAGTACTCCTTTTCTCATGAGATCTTTTAAAATACATTGCTTTATACATTCACACCAGTGTATTGCATACATAAGCTTTACCTAGCTTAATTGAGATGAGTGGAAGAGTGAGGATAGGAGCGGTTACAGGAACGGAAGTGGGTGAGTAGTTTTCAAGTAATTCACAGGAGAAGAATGGTTAGAGAAGAAGGCAGCATGTGATATGACATTAGTTATTACCAGCCTCTACAAAATGTTTATTATCTCACAGGCGTGGAAATAAAGTGATGTAATGGGCTTTTTTGAAGGATTATTTAATGAATCGAAAGAAGGGATATTACGCTGTTGGGAGTGGTTTCAAGCAGCTGGAAATTTGTTGTACATAGTTCTAATTTTAAATTGTTTAGATACATTGTAACATCCCGCCTTTTTGCACACTTTAAACCGACACACGTGCCAATTCAAAGCATACGCAAGGGCGGATTGTTATGGGGTAAATAAGAAAACAGAGGAGAAATAAAACAAAACAGAATCTCACAGCGGAAGGATAAAATATAATAATCAAATATACAGTTCATGAAACTGTTTTACAAAATAATTCGTTTTTCTTGTGCAATAAATATCAGAGTTACACATACCAATACAACAATGCAGCGGAATTAAATGGTGTAGTGCACTAGTATAAATAATAATAATACAAATCTTCGTCTTCGTCCTCCAAAGCTAAATCTTCAAATCCTGAAACGCTCGGACTGACCCGAGCGAATTTGAAAAGACAAAAACACTCGAGTCAGACTAGAATATCTTATGTGAGTTAAATAAACAGAAATAAATATGAGTACAGTAACTCAAGAGATGCTCGGGATTTACATCTCCTAAGGATCCGTTAAACTATTTACTATGTAGTATATTGCGTTATTATAATAGTGTCTATTTATAAAATAAACTTACTTTTTAATAGCGTTAAGGGGTTACCCATATAGCCCTTAACACGTAATAGTCCCAGTAGTCCATCCAATATCATAGTCCCTCCTGATCGGGAAGCCACTAGAGGATACCACACGGGCTACGGGAGAAAACCAAACTCGTACAAGGCGCGATAGGGTAGGTGACACGGCACAACTAGGCAATGCCAGGGTAGATATACCAATTACGCTTCCGGGCCGATGGTAACGCGAAGCCGCAGCAACCGCCCACCTCGAAACAACTCCCCAAATCAAAAAAAATAGAAGTGGCCACTGAATCAATCCAAAGTCATAGTATAATATCGAAGAGGAGTGTCCGATCAGAGGAATGACCTCATTAACCCGTCGATCGCTCCTGTTTTAGCCACCTTATGCCAACTCACGGGAGTCGGGTCCACGTATTTACCTTACAGGAATCGTCGCCACCAACCTACTTCATTCTGGAATCTCCACCGCGTACACGGTTAGTCAAAGTGGTTTTCGGTATCGACAGAGAGTATGTCCATATCCGATCCCGGTCTCTTTGCCAACCCATCGTTATTATAACACCGCGGTTATTTAAAACAGTTTATACTTTTAAAACCAGAATATAATCCATTTCAAAACCATAATATTACGATATCATTCCAAAACCCAAAACCATATTTTACCACTTATCCCAAATATAATTTCTTTCCAATAATAAAAAGGCTTTAACTTCATAATATCTGAAAATCGAATATTTTCAAAGCATAATATTTTTGGAAATCCATAATTTCAAACCATAACTTTTAAAAACTCAAATGGTTTGGATATTCAACGGTATATGAATTTCAAGGGCTTAACTTTACTGTCACTTTGTAAAGAAATAAGTTATATGGCTTTATGGAAATATTTCTTTATCTAAAGTTAAGACCATAATTTAGATATCACTCTTAAGTTCCAAAACCATTTCAATTTCCATATATATAAATCCATTGGAGTATTAATATTCAAAACTAAAATTGGAATATATTCTTTCAACAAATTAAATGTTTTATTATTTAGTTTGAATATTCACATAAATCCTTAAACAACTCCAATTTCTAGTAATAAAACATATGTATTTTTCGATTCCAATTTATATTAGAATATTTTTCCAATTCAAATTCATATTAGAATATTCATTTCAATTTTTTTCTTGGGAAAAATCCAATTATAAATATCATATCTTAAATTTCCAAACTTAACATTTAAACATATGATATAAATTTATCCAACTCCATTTTCTAAATTTTCTTCCATTTTACTAAGGGAATTTATACACCTTTTTATTTCAAAATTTCCAACTTTTCATGTACATAAATACGGAAGAAAAATATTTATACAGTATAAAATTTAAGATTATTATAAACCGTATTCCATCCAAACCATAGAAATCACATTAAAATAGTTATATATAGACCGCGGTGCCTGTATATAATTTTCTATCCTATGGTCAAGTGATACGGATATTTATCATTTCAATCCGCAATTTAAAAATAAAACTTTGCGGTTTTATCATTTCAAACCACAATCCCGAAAAATGAAATATGCATGATAAATTTGCAAATTTAATGATATGCAATAAACATTCATTCATCAACAACATCCATCATCCAATCGCAACCATCAACCAATTTCAATCAATAACAGTATATATCTATGAACATATACAACAGGTAATAACTGTCAGTTTTTTTTTCCAAATTAAATTTATCAACTATTTATCTAACAGTTTACTCAATAATAATTTACATAACTGTTAACTAGCAGTTCTTATGCAAACAATAATTTCTAACAGCCAATTAATATGCAATCAATCAATTTAAATTAACAGCTAAATTCAAAAAAATGCAATTCAACAGATATGGATGAAATAACATGCCCAAAAGCTCATAAATAAATTTCTATTCATTTCTAAAATTTATTTAACAAACATAAAAGCTTCTAGTAATTGTGAGTGGGTTAAAACACTCACCTTTGGAATTTAAATTGAATTTAAATTCAATTTAAACTCAAAATTTTGACAGTCTCCAAATCTGTCCAAACCTGCGTCATCAGATCCGAAATTTAAAAACGAACCTAACAAAAAAAATCTCGTTTGAATCGGAGTCCGTATGCGAAAGTTATATGATTAAACGCTGTTGGAAAACGAAATTAAATAAAACAAAGAACAAAACAAACCAACAAACTCCAATGCCACATCACCAGAGGTCTGCCCTCCTTCCTAATACGCGCGTCTCCCTGTAGCCATGCACAGCACAGCCTTGAACCCATGCACGCGTCGTTTGACCAACGTTTCCACCTCCTACACGACACCAGACCACCACCAACACATCCTATTCTCCTCCCCTCGCCGAGCGCCACGCCTCCCCCATGGTCCGGTCGCCCATCTCGCCGTGCGCCGCCACCTGGGTGTTAGGGTCTTCGAACCCTAACTCACTGATTTTGGCCGCCTCGTCCCACCATACAACCTCCAACCACCTTTGAACGAACCCTATCGTCGAGTGCTACAATACCCAGAACCAATTTCGTCGATTTCGGCTTAAATCGAAAACCCCCAATTTCAAGCTTAGGGTTTCGAATATTGCTGCTTTGACCGAGTTTTCTGTCTGAACTAAAGGTCGATAGCAGAAACAAACATCACCCGTAGATTTGTATCGATGAAGACTACAACATATATTTTTTCGGGAATTTTCTGAATTTTTTTTTTTTTGAGTTTTGGCTTTAGATTTGAACTGGAGAGGAGAAAGGGATGAAGAAAATGTACGTATATCCAATTGACAGAAGAAAGGAGGCTAGGGTTTATCACGGTATACTTATAGATGGGCTAGAGGTAGGGTAGATAGACTATAGGATGAACGTAGGCAACAAACTATGGCCCAAAAAGCCCGCTATGCCTCCGGAACCGAATTTGTTAAAACTATATATCCAAATAGGTATTTTGAAATATTCTGAACGCGATGGAAAAATTTTCCCGTCCAAATTTGGTCGTATGAAGAAGTTATGCTGAAAACAAGATTTCCAAATTGATTTCAAATTGATTTTAATAAAATTGATTTCAAGGCGTTTATCGTCCGTACGATCAAACGACAAGTCCGATCGATACGAAATTTGAAATCCTATAATAATTCACCGATACGGATCCGATGAAACTGGTTTCGTCGAAATCCGAGTCCGTGACAAAAATGGCTATTTTTAATATTATTAAATCAATTAAATAAATCATAAAAAATCAATTTTTATGTTTCAATTTCTAATATTGGCTGGATTCATTACTTATATAATTCAATCAATCTTAATTGATTTAACAAGCTTGGATGTGAATTAAAATCCATAAATATATCAGTTTGCAGTGTTAATATCTGCACTTTCTTATTATCTGGAAATTATAAATTATATTCTAAAACTCAATTATTACATCTTATACCTTTATACTCTTAACTTAAATCTAACTAAATAAATAATTGGATTTCCATCTCAACTTGAATCCAATTAGATAAATAGATTTGATTTCCCTTTCAACTCATTTTTACTTGTAATTAACCCTTTTTTTTTTACCATAATTATATTTCAAATTGTCAATAAACTTTTATTCCCATTTATTTGCCTTAATTTAATTTAAGGCAATCCTAAATTAATATCTATTGCAATGATTGCAAACATCATTCCCTTATTTTCTTAACTATTATAAATTCCAATCTTAATGAATTTAATATTGTATGTTTGATAAATCTATTAAATCCACTCAATTGTTTACCATTCCAATCTAAATTCAATAACGTAATAATTTACGTTAGAATCCATTTTATATGCAGCAAATACCATTTGTTGACCTTAATATTCAAATTATAAATAGAATCTTGTTTTCTAAAGTTATATCAACAATGGTCAAATAAAAATCTGAATTAGCTTTAACCTTATTCTATGGTATTAACCATTGCAATAAATACAAATTAATGAATGGTCTTGACTCCTATATTTACTACTTTGGTTTCAATTAACATTTTATGGTGAATATGAATTTCAGTGTATAATTGAAACCTTTATATCTATTTTATTTCACTATTCTATAAGAAAAATTATCATTTGGTTCATACTTTTTACAAATAACTCCCATTTCTTCCAAATAATAATTACATAAACTATTAAATATTAAATCCATTAAATTGCAATAAATTCAATTGATTGCAATTGGTTTCCAAATAAATTTGGATTTTTATTTGGTTATACACAAATTTCTGTTATCACTTGCCTACAGAGTTATTATCACTTAAGATCTCATTGCATCCCCATTTTCCCACTATCAATTACTGATTTCTTTATTTTATTCTACACAAATTATTATAAATAAGATTTCCTTTGTTTTGCATCTTATTTATATTTACATTACTCAATCACCGATCCATCTCACTTTAACTGCAGTAAATTGGCGGATAAATTGAATAAATTCCAAAGTTTTAAATTAATAAGAAACAAGAATAGGTAACATACAATAGTCGTTAAATCTAAATTCTAGTTACCTAAATAGGCTTTTATTACTTGCAAATAAATATTACTATTTATTTTCATAGTACAAATCTCAATAATTATCCCATTTAATTTGCTTAGGCCATTTATAGTCCACTATACATATCTACATAAATGGGCAATTTATTCAATTTATTAAGTATCAAATTCTATTAAGCCCTGTTTATATTTACATGCATTCTTCTATTACTTTACAAAATGGAATAACTTTTAAACTCATACACTTAATAACAAAACCGTTATAAATCCAATAAATTCCAAATCGTAGTTTGTACATATTTTACACAACTATTTTGATTCCTCACAAAACGTTGAATTTATTAAATGACCATTAATTATAATTTAATTCCCTTAATAGAATCAATTGCTTATTATCATATATATTCTTTCTTTCCCATTTTAAATTCATTAACGTATTTACGCATCTCCATCTTTCAATTATTAATAATCAAACTGATTACAAACACTGTTTATATCAATTTCCATAAATTTGTTCAAACTATGCTTTTGTTTACATAATAATAAATTTTATGTTTCCATCAGTTTTCTTTTCCTTTCACTACAGCCATACAATATTACTATCTACACAATTTACATCTTTGTATTAATGAACACCATTAAAGTAAATATTTATATTAACTTTTACAGATTCAACTATACCAAATCTCTGCATTTTATTCTCAAACAAATTTGAAATTACATTAATTAAATTTATTAAATATCATAAATCTACGGATCGTTACAATCTCCCCCACTCAAAACTTTTCGTCCCCGAAAAGGAAAGAAGGGAGAAGGGAGAATAAAACCGGGCATCTTATTTCAAATATTAACTCATAAACAATATTTTACTGGATTAATTTCCTTTAATGAAATACATTTGTTTTATATAATCATTATATCCTTTAATACTTGAATTATTAAAGTTGGAAAATATTTTCACAAAATTCTAAGTCCAAAATTTACGGAAAATTTTGGCAGAGTCTCCTTTGTACGGAGGGACTCTGGAGAAAATATAATATCCAATTATACAAATATTTTACATATATATCCAAAATAAAATATCCACACGGGAAAAATATATAAAATAGCGCTTTAAACGTAATCCGAAAACGTACCTATTTGTCGGGCAATACGCTTATTATTTTTACGGACCAAAGCAGTAGCAGTGGCTTCCATCACCTGTATTTACTAATAAAATCTAAAAGGTTAAATATTTATTTTACAGTGAATGTTTAGGTGGATTCAATCATTCATATCCAATCAAATGCAACAACCATACAAACAGCACACCCACATACAACAAACAATCATTTAAATCAAACAACAATTAGTTGTTCGGGTTCAAATTCTGAAGTTGTACGAATGAAGAATAACTATCAAGTACATCCGTTGCTCAACAGCCTAAGATGGAACAAAGATAGATTATTTGTAAATCTAACAACTCCATAATTCCTTACCCAACAACATACATCAACCAACAATTCAAATCAACACCAAAATATCTCATTATACATTTATTTCATAATTCAGTGTTTTGATTTTTCTTTCCTTCATTTATGAGGGATTTCTTTGTTTCTTACAAGTTTATTTTCCAATTATCACCAAATTCATTATATTTGTATTTCCTTTTTATTACTTAAGTTTCCTTTTATTACTTAAGTTTATAAAATAAATTCTCATTAATAACAGCAATTTATTTTGAATATCTTCACTTCCTTACTCTTCACTTGTAAGATTTCCCTCAAATTCTTAATCTGCTAATATTTATTCTTATAAGTGGAAGTTTTTATTTATTCATCAACTATGAATTGCAGTCATTTCAATTTTTCCTACTTTCCATTATATTAGAATAGGGGAGATTAAACATACTTAAGTGAACAATCATATAATAAATTCTTATTTTGAATTTCATGTTATATACTCAGGTTCATATCATCTATTAATAATTCTTAACTTTATTTTCAATAAAATTTTAATTATCACTTAAGTTATACCATTTAATTTTTATTTATAACGGTAATTATTGAATACTTCATTATTTCCAAGATTCCTACTTGTAAAATATTCAATTCTAGTTTCTTATTTAACATTTCAACTTTTATATTTGGGTAAGTTATTCATGTTAAGGAAATGCAATTGAACTTATACAAGTTAAATCTCCAAATTAAATTCAATGTTAATCCATATTACCTTTCTCTCTCTTATGTATTCAATTTCTCTTTATAACTTTGCAATAATTCTCTTATTTAAATTAGAGGTTTCAATTCATTTATTACTTAACTTTTATTTCACTAACAAAATTTTAAACAATTAATTAACGGAAAAATTTAGAATTTAAATACCGGGTTAAAAATTCAATTTATTTCAAAATAATAGATAAATAAGTTCTTACAACTCAATATCTCTAATTAAAGTTAGAACAATAAAAGAAAATCTTTAGAAAATTTCAAAATAAATCTGCTGTAGAATTTACTACAGTGGCCTTTCCCCTTCGAAACTCGAAAATGAAAGTCGATGATGCGGCCGTCATCACCGAAATTATTTTCCAGCGACAGAGAGGAAAGTACAGAATTTATTTTCTTTCCAAAATCTTCTTTAACACAATTTTTCCCGAATTATACTAAATATTTACATAAGAAATTACTTATAAATCAAATCATTATCTTTCACAAATTTTTTTTTTGAAAGCAAATTTTCAAAATCCCGGACTTAAGTTCTAAAATCTCCAAATTTGGTTTATTATAATTTCACTTAGCTTCAGTTTTTTTTTTATAAATATTTTACTTCCTAACACCCAATCTATAGCAACCAAATATATATATCTTTATAAAATATTTTATATATAGAAAATATAATAGGCAAAATTATTTCATTCACCTATATTAAAAACTAATATTATGTCGGCCTGTCCTATTAAGTGTTTAGAAATCCCTATTGATGGCATAGCGTCCCATGCATCAACCAGAATTTATAAATACAAAGCGGAACAGATTAACACAATATCAAAAAAATTTTATTAATACTAACAAGTACGCTCTCTCATATATACACTCAGCGACTCCCATAGGATATTTCTACCCTATTAACAAAGAGTCAAACCCCACAAAGCCAAGGTTTATCGCTAAACCAAAGCTCTGATACCAACTGTAACATCCCGCCTTTTTGCACACTTTAAACCGACACACGTGCCAATTCAAAGCATACGCAAGGGCGGATTGTTATGGGGTAAATAAGAAAACAGAGGAGAAATAAAACAAAACAGAATCTCACAGCGGAAGGATAAAATATAATAATCAAATATACAGTTCATGAAACTGTTTTACAAAATAATTCGTTTTTCTTGTGCAATAAATATCAGAGTTACACATACCAATACAACAATGCAGCGGAATTAAATGGTGTAGTGCACTAGTATAAATAATAATAATACAAATCTTCGTCTTCGTCCTCCAAAGCTAAATCTTCAAATCCTGAAACGCTCGGACTGACCCGAGCGAATTTGAAAAGACAAAAACACTCGAGTCAGACTAGAATATCTTATGTGAGTTAAATAAACAGAAATAAATATGAGTACAGTAACTCAAGAGATGCTCGGGATTTACATCTCCTAAGGATCCGTTAAACTATTTACTATGTAGTATATTGCGTTATTATAATAGTGTCTATTTATAAAATAAACTTACTTTTTAATAGCGTTAAGGGGTTACCCATATAGCCCTTAACACGTAATAGTCCCAGTAGTCCATCCAATATCATAGTCCCTCCTGATCGGGAAGCCACTAGAGGATACCACACGGGCTACGGGAGAAAACCAAACTCGTACAAGGCGCGATAGGGTAGGTGACACGGCACAACTAGGCAATGCCAGGGTAGATATACCAATTACGCTTCCGGGCCGATGGTGACGCGAAGCCGCAGCAACCGCCCACCTCGAAACAACTCCCCAAATCAAAAAAAATAGAAGTGGCCACTGAATCAATCCAAAGTCATAGTATAATATCGAAGAGGAGTGTCCGATCAGAGGAATGACCTCATTAACCCGTCGATCGCTCCTGTTTTAGCCACCTTATGCCAACTCACGGGAGTCGGGTCCACGTATTTACCTTACAGGAATCGTCGCCACCAACCTACTTCATTCTGGAATCTCCACCGCGTACACGGTTAGTCAAAGTGGTTTTCGGTATCGACAGAGAGTATGTCCATATCCGATCCCGGTCTCTTTGCCAACCCATCGTTATTATAACACCGCGGTTATTTAAAACAGTTTATACTTTTAAAACCAGAATATAATCCATTTCAAAACCATAATATTACGATATCATTCCAAAACCCAAAACCATATTTTACCACTTATCCCAAATATAATTTCTTTCCAATAATAAAAAGGCTTTAACTTCATAATATCTGAAAATCGAATATTTTCAAAGCATAATATTTTTGGAAATCCATAATTTCAAACCATAACTTTTAAAAACTCAAATGGTTTGGATATTCAACGGTATATGAATTTCAAGGGCTTAACTTTACTGTCACTTTGTAAAGAAATAAGTTATATGGCTTTATGGAAATATTTCTTTATCTAAAGTTAAGACCATAATTTAGATATCACTCTTAAGTTCCAAAACCATTTCAATTTCCATATATATAAATCCATTGGAGTATTAATATTCAAAACTAAAATTGGAATATATTCTTTCAACAAATTAAATGTTTTATTATTTAGTTTGAATATTCACATAAATCCTTAAACAACTCCAATTTCTAGTAATAAAACATATGTATTTTTCGATTCCAATTTATATTAGAATATTTTTCCAATTCAAATTCATATTAGAATATTCATTTCAATTTTTTTCTTGGGAAAAATCCAATTATAAATATCATATCTTAAATTTCCAAACTTAACATTTAAACATATGATATAAATTTATCCAACTCCATTTTCTAAATTTTCTTCCATTTTACTAAGGGAATTTATACACCTTTTTATTTCAAAATTTCCAACTTTTCATGTACATAAATACGGAAGAAAAATATTTATACAGTATAAAATTTAAGATTATTATAAACCGTATTCCATCCAAACCATAGAAATCACATTAAAATAGTTATATATAGACCGCGGTGCCTGTATATAATTTTCTATCCTATGGTCAAGTGATACGGATATTTATCATTTCAATCCGCAATTTAAAAATAAAACTTTGCGGTTTTATCATTTCAAACCACAATCCCGAAAAATGAAATATGCATGATAAATTTGCAAATTTAATGATATGCAATAAACATTCATTCATCAACAACATCCATCATCCAATCGCAACCATCAACCAATTTCAATCAATAACAGTATATATCTATGAACATATACAACAGGTAATAACTGTCAGTTTTTTTTTCCAAATTAAATTTATCAACTATTTATCTAACAGTTTACTCAATAATAATTTACATAACTGTTAACTAGCAGTTCTTATGCAAACAATAATTTCTAACAGCCAATTAATATGCAATCAATCAATTTAAATTAACAGCTAAATTCAAAAAAATGCAATTCAACAGATATGGATGAAATAACATGCCCAAAAGCTCATAAATAAATTTCTATTCATTTCTAAAATTTATTTAACAAACATAAAAGCTTCTAGTAATTGTGAGTGGGTTAAAACACTCACCTTTGGAATTTAAATTGAATTTAAATTCAATTTAAACTCAAAATTTTGACAGTCTCCAAATCTGTCCAAACCTGCGTCATCAGATCCGAAATTTAAAAACGAACCTAACAAAAAAAATCTCGTTTGAATCGGAGTCCGTATGCGAAAGTTATATGATTAAACGCTGTTGGAAAACGAAATTAAATAAAACAAAGAACAAAACAAACCAACAAACTCCAATGCCACATCACCAGAGGTCTGCCCTCCTTCCTAATACGCGCGTCTCCCTGTAGCCATGCACAGCACAGCCTTGAACCCATGCACGCGTCGTTTGACCAACGTTTCCACCTCCTACACGACACCAGACCACCACCAACACATCCTATTCTCCTCCCTCGCCGAGCGCCACGCCTCCCCCATGGTCCGGTCGCCCATCTCGCCGTGCGCCGCCACCTGGGTGTTAGGGTCTTCGAACCCTAACTCACTGATTTTGGCCGCCTCGTCCCACCATACAACCTCCAACCACCTTTGAACGAACCCTATCGTCGAGTGCTACAATACCCAGAACCAATTTCGTCGATTTCGGCTTAAATCGAAAACCCCCAATTTCAAGCTTAGGGTTTCGAATATTGCTGCTTTGACCGAGTTTTCTGTCTGAACTAAAGGTCGATAGCAGAAACAAACATCACCCGTAGATTTGTATCGATGAAGACTACAACATATATTTTTTCGGGAATTTTCTGAATTTTTTTTTTTTTGAGTTTTGGCTTTAGATTTGAACTGGAGAGGAGAAAGGGATGAAGAAAATGTACGTATATCCAATTGACAGAAGAAAGGAGGCTAGGGTTTATCACGGTATACTTATAGATGGGCTAGAGGTAGGGTAGATAGACTATAGGATGAACGTAGGCAACAAACTATGGCCCAAAAAGCCCGCTATGCCTCCGGAACCGAATTTGTTAAAACTATATATCCAAATAGGTATTTTGAAATATTCTGAACGCGATGGAAAAATTTTCCCGTCCAAATTTGGTCGTATGAAGAAGTTATGCTGAAAACAAGATTTCCAAATTGATTTCAAATTGATTTTAATAAAATTGATTTCAAGGCGTTTATCGTCCGTACGATCAAACGACAAGTCCGATCGATACGAAATTTGAAATCCTATAATAATTCACCGATACGGATCCGATGAAACTGGTTTCGTCGAAATCCGAGTCCGTGACAAAAATGGCTATTTTTAATATTATTAAATCAATTAAATAAATCATAAAAAATCAATTTTTATGTTTCAATTTCTAATATTGGCTGGATTCATTACTTATATAATTCAATCAATCTTAATTGATTTAACAAGCTTGGATGTGAATTAAAATCCATAAATATATCAGTTTGCAGTGTTAATATCTGCACTTTCTTATTATCTGGAAATTATAAATTATATTCTAAAACTCAATTATTACATCTTATACCTTTATACTCTTAACTTAAATCTAACTAAATAAATAATTGGATTTCCATCTCAACTTGAATCCAATTAGATAAATAGATTTGATTTCCCTTTCAACTCATTTTTACTTGTAATTAACCCTTTTTTTTTTACCATAATTATATTTCAAATTGTCAATAAACTTTTATTCCCATTTATTTGCCTTAATTTAATTTAAGGCAATCCTAAATTAATATCTATTGCAATGATTGCAAACATCATTCCCTTATTTTCTTAACTATTATAAATTCCAATCTTAATGAATTTAATATTGTATGTTTGATAAATCTATTAAATCCACTCAATTGTTTACCATTCCAATCTAAATTCAATAACGTAATAATTTACGTTAGAATCCATTTTATATGCAGCAAATACCATTTGTTGACCTTAATATTCAAATTATAAATAGAATCTTGTTTTCTAAAGTTATATCAACAATGGTCAAATAAAAATCTGAATTAGCTTTAACCTTATTCTATGGTATTAACCATTGCAATAAATACAAATTAATGAATGGTCTTGACTCCTATATTTACTACTTTGGTTTCAATTAACATTTTATGGTGAATATGAATTTCAGTGTATAATTGAAACCTTTATATCTATTTTATTTCACTATTCTATAAGAAAAATTATCATTTGGTTCATACTTTTTACAAATAACTCCCATTTCTTCCAAATAATAATTACATAAACTATTAAATATTAAATCCATTAAATTGCAATAAATTCAATTGATTGCAATTGGTTTCCAAATAAATTTGGATTTTTATTTGGTTATACACAAATTTCTGTTATCACTTGCCTACAGAGTTATTATCACTTAAGATCTCATTGCATCCCCATTTTCCCACTATCAATTACTGATTTCTTTATTTTATTCTACACAAATTATTATAAATAAGATTTCCTTTGTTTTGCATCTTATTTATATTTACATTACTCAATCACCGATCCATCTCACTTTAACTGCAGTAAATTGGCGGATAAATTGAATAAATTCCAAAGTTTTAAATTAATAAGAAACAAGAATAGGTAACATACAATAGTCGTTAAATCTAAATTCTAGTTACCTAAATAGGCTTTTATTACTTGCAAATAAATATTACTATTTATTTTCATAGTACAAATCTCAATAATTATCCCATTTAATTTGCTTAGGCCATTTATAGTCCACTATACATATCTACATAAATGGGCAATTTATTCAATTTATTAAGTATCAAATTCTATTAAGCCCTGTTTATATTTACATGCATTCTTCTATTACTTTACAAAATGGAATAACTTTTAAACTCATACACTTAATAACAAAACCGTTATAAATCCAATAAATTCCAAATCGTAGTTTGTACATATTTTACACAACTATTTTGATTCCTCACAAAACGTTGAATTTATTAAATGACCATTAATTATAATTTAATTCCCTTAATAGAATCAATTGCTTATTATCATATATATTCTTTCTTTCCCATTTTAAATTCATTAACGTATTTACGCATCTCCATCTTTCAATTATTAATAATCAAACTGATTACAAACACTGTTTATATCAATTTCCATAAATTTGTTCAAACTATGCTTTTGTTTACATAATAATAAATTTTATGTTTCCATCAGTTTTCTTTTCCTTTCACTACAGCCATACAATATTACTATCTACACAATTTACATCTTTGTATTAATGAACACCATTAAAGTAAATATTTATATTAACTTTTACAGATTCAACTATACCAAATCTCTGCATTTTATTCTCAAACAAATTTGAAATTACATTAATTAAATTTATTAAATATCATAAATCTACGGATCGTTACATACATACGGCCTATTATTGCTTGGGTTATATTTTGTGTAGTACTTTGTAATGTTTTTGAAAGCAATAAAAATTAACCCATTTTCACCTTTCATGTGCTAATATGGGTACGTTCTGACCATGATATGAGCACACAATTTTTATTAAAAAAATTGGTTTTTTATTATGACAGTCGCAATGCTAAACTAATTTTATTAAGATTAAGGCCTTACTTGCTAGGATGAACATACACATATCTATGTACATATGTATGTGTCTCTGTGTGTGTATATTTCACTACCATAACTGCAGCGCACACAAAATTTTCACCCTTCCTTCTTGGCACACGTCCAACGGACGTGCCACCATACTCGTATATATATATACACATACATACATATATATATATATATATATATATATATATATATATATATATATGAATCTACATTGTGGACTCAAAACTATCATGAAAACATGAAACGAAAGCACGATTACACGTATTCAATACCCATGAAACTTACATATACGCATTTACAAATACATCACCCGACTTTACAAAAGCATAAAAACTGACAGTTGACATTTAATTTGGACGACTAAAGACGGCGTGAGACTTATGCACCACTGCTGGTAACACACACAAAAGTTGGAAATGACATTTAATTTACCGTAATAGGATCGAACTGATTAGACCTGATTCTACCTGGGTCAATGGGGCTCGGTTAGCACATAGTTGGGTACAGCTAAACCAAATTGGTCTAGTCTGCATAGTTTACTAGATCGATTCAATTGACCTAGTGCATTTTTCCTTTCCGTTAGACCAAAAACTTTTTTTGGGGGTTATATTTATTTCATTTTATTGGTTGATGCTAGCTACTATTTACATTATTTCTACAGATCTGTACGATGGAAAATTAAATTGATTTTGGGCCATAATGTAAAATTTGTTTGATTAGATAATGAGGCCGAGTCTTAAATTTAATGTTTAAGTGTTTTTTAAAACTTGCACGGATTGAGTCCTTTTTAATTTAGATTTTATTTTGCGTATTTGAAATAGTTTAAATTGGCATAGTCTGGGGTATTGAAACTTTTATTTGAACATCCACGAGTAGTTGGTCGAGCCCAATTACATTATTATATTACTATAATATAATTATTTTGCTCATCGAATTTAAAATTATAGGTATTGTTATGGGCAAATTTTACGCTGTCCAGATCAAACTCAAACAGATGAATGAAATGCAAACCGATAAAAGAATGAGTAAAGTAGCTTGGTATTAAGATTGAAGGCATTAAACATTTGGCCAGGTTTCAGAAATGCAAATCAGGTTGGTACCGACATGATTTTCTCTGACATGATTTATGCCAACATAATTGGAACTATCTAAAATGATAATATGAAAGAATTCGGGAAGTTTGATAAATTTTCGAACAACAAAATCATGTCAAGATCAACATGATTTTGAGACTAGGGTTGGCAATGCACGAAGTAAAACGACTTAAGCACGAAGAGAAATGATCTTAAGATGCCTCAATTCATATTGGTACATGTAACAACCCTGCTTTCTACGTAGTAATTATACGTAAATTTAATTTAAATTAAAGTTGTTTAAATTCGATTCATGATAATTGGTATTTTGAAAATAAATTTTGGTTAACTAAATTTTGATAATACATAGCGATGTCAACTATCTATGTATTACACATTTCTTTTTTATATATACTTTAAATTTGATATTATAGTACTAAAATTATCATTAAACATTGGCATATCAACACTATTAATCAAAATTAGTATATTAAATAATTATTCATTTGATTCGAACATTTGATATTTGAATTAACATGATCACAAATTTTAAAAAAAATTATGGAAATCAGCCACAAGAGCCTCTTTAGCAAGTGCAATTAGTTTCTAGGACGCACAACTGAAATAATTATTTTTAAGGATAAAATGCAAAATAATTAGTTTCTAAGGCTTAAAAACCTATGAAATTATGTCCTTCAAAGTAATTAGACTACTGACTTTATCCTTAAAAGTAATTACTGTGCTGACTTTGGCCTTAAAATTAACTTCTAATATGTGTCCTGTGAACTAATTGAACTGTAAAGTTTGTTCTTCTAGTGAAATGCCCCTTTATAACACCAATCTATGAAATACTAAATTTAAAAAAATTAAAACAAAAACAAAACTGTTATTCGAATTTATATTAATTTTTTGGTTAGCTATTATAATTTAGATTTTAATTATTCAATAAAATATAATTAATAATAATAATATATATCATTATATACGAAAAATATTTTATTGTTAAACTATCATTAAACATCTTTTATCTAGTTCGATAATGAATTATTTTATTGAATATTTTTGAATAAATAATAACGTTATAAATCAAACTAATATTGTTAATAAAATGATAATACAACATAACTTAAATCAAGTCAAGTCATTCATTAAAACATTAAATAAGATTTGATGTACAAATATAAAAGATCTACGAATTAAAAAAGAAATCTTTGTCCCTTTTACCCGCTACTCGATGCACTCGATCCAACGTATGTTACACAACATGAATATATACTCGAAAAAATATATTAATTTATAGCTAATTCATCTCAAAAAATTTATCATCCTTCGCATAATTAATTTATTTTGTGGAAATTTGGCACATATTTCTATTTTCAAAATTACTATTAAAAGCAACTTTCCCATTATTTATCTATTTGTCATGTCTTTATAATAAACACCATTATAACTTTATCGGCCTTGGTCGACTTTTGATTGTTGATTCACACCTCCACAATCACCTACAACTGGTTCAACACCATGTTAGAGTCTAGGAACATCAAAAACTAAACCAAATTTGCAAAGTTTCACTTAAAATCATTTCCTCCACGTTTAATTTATAAACCCACTTGCAGCAGCCTAATTATACATTTAAAAAGTCGATTCGTCATCTTTGCGCATGCCTTGAAGCCGGAGATAATCAAAATTCAAATCAAGTTTATTAAGTTTCACTTAACAGACTTTTATTTTTGTTTAACTCTTGGGCTTCATTGTCAGATCTAAAACTTAGTTAATTTTAAAAAAGAAACCGATAATCAAAATTCAAATCAAATGCATGAATCAGTGTTTGCACTTAGCGTCTTTAAAGTTTGTTTCTCTAATTTACATGTTTTGATTTTCCTATATTAAGTTTCTTTATAAATCAAGTGAAAATTATACGAGTGTATAGAGAGAGAAACAAGCGGTTATTTCAAAAGACCGGTTTAGCAAATATTTTCTTTTAATTTCATCTCACTTTTAAATAAAGTTATTCATAAGTTTAAATAACAACATTCTAAAAGAAAAACATTTAACAAAGAACTAACTTTTTTTTTTTTTTTTTTGTAAGATATTGTTCTCATTTTTTAGTCATTTAAACAAAGAAAAAATGAAAGGGAGAAAATGGATTCTGAAAACGCACAAAGAAAGAAAAGGTTTTAAACCACTTTTAATTAGATCGTTCTCATCCATTTTCAAAACAAATGCTAGATCCAATACCCTTTCATTTCAACGATACAATTAAGATTGTTTTTTTCAGAGCACGCGCCCGTCTGATTAAAAGCGTGGTTGTATATTATATTACATGCATTCGCCTCTCCATTTCAAAAGAGGAAAAAGTACTGTCACAGTAGAAAAACATTAAGTATACACCCCACGTGGAAAGCAGTGACTGCAACAACTTCACCGAGATCTCCGCTCGCTCTCTCCGCTTCGGGCGGTGCATGAAGCCCAAGTCCAGCGCTATGGTTGGTAAGCTTACCTCCAATCAAATCTTACCCACATTCTCAGTACTCCACTATGGAGCTGCCTCCTTTTCCAATTCTCTCTTTCATATTCCAATTGTTTGTGAACTATTATCACGCAGGCGGCGATGAAAAGCATAAAGTTAAAATTTTGAAGAAACATTCGAGTGCGAAAAGTGAAAGCTTGTGGTTGGCATCGAATTTGAGTAAAAGATGGGCAGAGGCGTTCTTTCTTTTGTATACGCCGTTGATTTTCACGCTTTGTCTTGGGATTATAATTCCTTACAAGCTTTATGAGGTAAGTTTTAGTTGTTTATGAGTTGTTGTTATGTTCGATTTTGCAACATTTGATTTTGCTTCGGTAACTTGATTTGTAATATTAATCAGATACTTATTTTCCCATAAGGGTAATAAAAAATAAGTAAATAATCAAACGTATCCTCTTTGTTTTGCTTCTATGAACGATTATAGAAGAATATGAAATATCACTGTAAATATGATTGAATGTTAAATTGCTTTGTGAGTAGAAATTCATTAGTTTGATTGACGAAGATTTAATTTGAGATCTTAAACAACAAGCTTTTGCTATACAACAAATATCAATACTCTAAATAGTACATCAATCGCAATCTAAGCAGCTTTCAATCCACTATCCTAAATAGGTTTAAACCTAGCACCTTAATTTTGACGCAACTGTTTACCAGTATTGGGTTGTTAAAGAACATTTCATCAACTCATGAGATGAGGCATAAGGGCATGAGATGAGGCATAAGGTTAATTGTTACCGTGTAAGATTTACAGCATGTCAACTGTTAAAGAACAGATGGGGCATCTTAATAAAATGAATGCTTCATAATATTTGACATGTACTCATATTTCAGTAGGCTTGGTTTTGATTTCTAATTTTTTCCGTCATCGACAATATGTGTAAAATTTCTAATTACATTTGACATGTACTTATAATTTTTTATAATCATTTCGGAAAATCATCATTAAACATAATGTTATAAGTATAGAGTTTCAAGTAAAATGGTTTTTTTAAAAGTCAAAATTCATAATAATAGCAATGCATATTACTGAAAAACTAAAGATTTGAATTTGATTATGTATATACATGATAGATTTTATATTACAACTTATTTGAGAATATGTTACATGTTACATAAAAGAATTAGATTTTCCATGTTAATTACAACGTATTTTTGTCTTCAAGGAAAAAAAGGGTAAAAAAGCTATTCATTAGAGTATGCAAAATAATAACAATATCAACAGCAATGATAGTATAAGCATAATCATATGATAACTACTAATGTCTATGCATTTTTGGATTGTGAGAAAATAATAATAAAAAACAACAGAATATTGAAAAGACACACCTTTATTGCACCGTGCACCATGTGCGCCTTTTGCATCTTTCGGTGCGCCTTTCATGTTCATTGCGCCATAGGAAGCAAAGGCACAATCGCACCGAGTACACGTCAAATATAATCAAACATTCATTTTATTAAGATGCCCCCATCTCGTTCTTCAACAGTTGCCTTAAGTATGAGGACATGTCATATACGAGTACATATTGAATGCATATATGTATACACTTCAGATGGAGCATCTTAGTAACAATTATTATTTCTGGAGGCTTACATATGAGTACATATTGTATACATATATATTTCAAGATGCTCAAGTATGTGTACGGATCATGCGAAGTGATACACACACATGTATACATACTGACACACACATGGACACAAAATGTGACACAATTGGCGACACATGAGATCTGGATCGTTAAATATTTTTGTCTTTACATGGAAGGTGGAAATCATGAGGCAATCCAATGGTGGTGATCCATTGTGTCATTAATTGTGTCTATATTTTGTGTTCCAATAGTTTTTCTAGACACACACACACATTCATTCATTCTAGTTGGACACATTCTAATGACACAAAATTTGATAGAGGAGATTTTAACCATTAGATCTCCCCTTGATTTCTGCCTTCCACGTAAAGATGAAAAATCCAATAGTCAATACTTGTGTCAAATTTTATGTTTTAATTTATGTTCCAATATCCAATGTGTATATATATCATACATACATGCTTCTCTCGAATTAGCGGTAAAAACAATTATTTAAAGGGTTAACGTTGATTATATAACTTTAAGGGGCGACCCGCCTCACATTTTGTAAATACGACATCCTGTATGAATTAAATATCATCAATTATGTAGCTTAGAAAAACTTCACGGTTCATGGGGTGTTGCAGATCCTCTTATATATGTGTATATGACCTACATGTACCACTGAACAACTGAAAGTGGGATGCTTTAATCCTTTTGTATGGACGTGTAATTAGATCTGCATGTGACTTGTATATGGTTTTTCTTGTTGCCTATGATCATTTACATAGCAAATTTAATTTTGATTACAGAGATTCACCGAACTCGAGTATTTGATTCTGGGGTTGGTATCAGCAGTTCCATGTTTCTTGGTGCCTCTTCTACTTGTGGGAAAAGTAAGCAATGAACGTGTTTTCATTTTCTCCTTCATTTACATTATTGACGCAAGCAAATGTATATGCGTTTTTGAGGTAGTTCCAATTGTTATATTATACATAAACACAGACATGCTGGCAAACATAACATGAAAACATACATATTTTGTTGCAAGTTATTATCAACAAAATTAATTATGTTTGCATCCATGTACAGATATAAATATGTGAAATTGATGATATATTACAGAATAATCATGTAAAAGAAAAATTCAAATTAATCTATTATCGTGACCCAATAGTGCTATAAATGAATTGATGATATTCGTTTGATCTACATCTACAATTCATGTATTTGGTTTGGAGCTCCTTGCTGATAAACTAATTCAAAGCTAAATAATTATAGACGTAGAACTGAAATAACAAACTTAAATCATTCAAGTAAAAAAAGTTAAATTCTCCTGACGATTGAAATTTGAGCGCCTGAGAAAGAATAATTTGTAATTTCATCATTTGATTGATGGTTAAATGCTTGTTGACATTAGAGGGTTTTGGTTATTACTACTAGAGATTTGGATGATTTTAGACATCGGAAATATTAATACAGATATCCCAACCAAATTAGGACACCTAATTTCTTTAGTTGATAATAATAGTGCCAGAACCAAATCGTTTATAGTAGGTTGGCATCTTTATATAAACTCTAATTATTGATCATGAAAATAGCATATATGTTTTTGAACATTTAGCTGGAATATTTCATCCCACATTTGCTTTTTAATTGTCTGGAAATTTTGATTGTGGATCTTCCTTTGCAGGCAGATAAAGGTAAAAATTTGAAGGATCGTTACTGGGTGAAGGTATTTGCCAAGTAAATTCTCTTTTATTCTTAAATAATGTGCGACTCCGTCTAAAACTCTTGGTTACAAATTCAAAATATTGCTATTGTGCTTGCTGAAAAGTAAATAGGACTAGTTAATTTCGTACAGGCGTTTATGCACTGATATTATCACCAGATTGCATGTTCCTGTGTTTTGTAATATTGTATGCTTATGTTGAAGTTGAAAGCAGAATAGAACATTAGACTGCTTGCTGCAGTTATGATATATGGGACCCTGCAATAATTGAGTCATTTCGGCTAGACACTTTGGATTGAAGAACTTAATTTAAAGAACATCATCGGTCTCTTATATGCATCACATGCATATTGTTGTCAATATATAGTTTTTATATAGTGAAAATTAGGCTCAGGTTCTTGAAATCAAACTTAATACATGAAAACTCTTCCAAGAAAAAAAAGATTGTAGATTAGGTTCCTAGAATTAAGTTGTTGAATAATTGCATACATTTATGCAATTATTCGATGAATAATTGCAGAAATTTATGCAAATATATCCAAAAATTGCATAAATATCTGCTGCAATTATGCAGTGTAATTGTGGAAAGTTCCATAATTTTTTTGGTGAATAATTGCGGAAATTTCCGCAATTTTCTCATTTCCGTAATTTTATGGTTAATAATTGTAGAAATTTATATAATTTTTCAGTGAATAATTGCGGTAATGTCTACAATTTTTATGTATTGCGCTGTTGTATGATAACACATGCATATATATACTTTCTGTAACAAGATAAAGGGAAACTTGTTTTCTTTTGCAGGCAAATCTTTGGATAGTTATATTTAGTTATGTTGGCAACTACTTTTGGACTCACTATTTCTTCACCGTACTTGGAGCTTCATATACGTTTCCATCCTGGAGGATGAACAATGTAAGATACACTAACAAATTTATATTTTTATTAGTATATCAGTTACTTAAATAGTTGCTCTTGCAGTGCAATAATTGAGCTTCCTTTTTGACCAGACAATACTAGGAACGATGTACATATAGAGTTCTTTCCGGTCTTTCGTTTTTCACACTAGAGTTTGTTCCACTTTTCACCAGTCTTAATGTCTAACATACATTTAACCTTACTTAGAATCAAGTAATTAAGATGTCAGCACCTTGTGTACTTTGTGAGCTGAATGTGTTATTATCTATTTGAAAGAAATTCCGTATTGCGTCTCACAGTTTAAGAAGACTCGGAATATCGTCCTTTTTTGTTGTTGAAGTTCATTAGTTTTCAAAGAGAACATGTATCTGTGCATTTTCTCAATATTTCTCTTCTATGTTCTGCAATGCTAAGCAAATGTTGCGTTATTATTGTACTTAGGTGTGGACGGATTAATTTTTTTTCCAGGTACTTAATGATATTCTTTTATTTAATTATAGGTACCTCATACTACATTCCTTCTTACTCATGTATGCTTCTTATTCTATCATATGATATCCAATATGACACTGCGAAGGTTGCGCCATTTTGTGTCTGGAATGCCAAAATTTGTCAGATTCATAGCTGAAGCTGCTTGGATCCTGGCTTTCAGCTATTTCATAGCATACTTGGAGACTTTGGCTATATCAAATGTGTGTATTAACATATTCATCTGTCTTTTGCACTTTGCAGCTATTATTTTCTAAATAACAATAATAGCAGTAGCGATTACTTTCAAACCATACAGAGCTGTTGTATCTGAGTAGGCCTGCCAGTGGATACTTTTGGATTCGGATGGTGTCATATCCGCCTCCGCATCCGAAATCATTTTCAAATATCGGATATCCGAATTCGCGAATACGAACGGATATCGGATAATTATCCTGTCAGTTGATGACCGATAAATCAAGAAGTATAAATGGAAACTTTTAGTTTAACATAAACTTTTTTCAATCCCATTAATTATTAAGGTGTTTAAAATAAACAAATATGATGATGATAAATAGTATTGAGCAGTTAATATGCATTAAGTATAATATATAACTTCTAGCTTAATAAAACAATAAGTAAATATATATATTTTTTATACTAGAATACACATAATTTAAATTAGTCTTGAAAAAAAATTGAATGGATAATTTTTGGATACGAATGTCTTCATATCCGCATTTGTTTTTTCGTATATCGGATATTTATCTGCTTTTCGGATGCGGATGGATTTTGGATTTTTCGGATATCCATTGACAATTATCCGACCATGACATTTTGATTTAAGCAATATTGTTATCATGTGCAAGCATGTTACTAAATTCCTTGATCACATAAACTCATGATTACAAGTTGTTGAAGTCGATATTGCTATTCAGTTATTGCATTTTAACTTTCTCGATTGCATGCTATTCCATCATCCATCTTTTTAAATAGTAAAGAATAGTCAATTTCGCGTATGTTGAATTAACATAATTCCCGATCTATACATCAAATACACGTAGTTCAACATGAATGGGGTGGACTGTCTGTAAAACAACCGCTAACATGAAAACAAGCACACATGTGATTCTCCTGCGCCAGTAGATGGGGCGTGTGCATGCATGTGCGGTGTGAGCAGTTTATGTTTGCATTTACCATATTTGGTCAATATTATGTACAGATGGTGTGTGCGGTGATAAAACAAGATAAGTGACGTCTAGTGTAAACTTTCATAATGACTTGGAAATTAATTTTTAATGAGTATGTTTTGAATTTCAATTTTACAAGATGAGTACTAACAATTTGGTATTTCTGTTTCATGTAGTTTCCATATTATGATTTTGTGGATCGAGATATCATGTACAAAGTTGGATCACTATTCTACGCCATTTACTTTCTAGTCAGCTTTCCGATGTTTTCAAGGTATGGACTGTACAGTATGGGTGTATATGTTTGCACGTTAGAACCACAAAAATGTTTAAATTTACACATTCAAAATTTATTACCGTGTTATTTGTTTGTGTGAAACCATAAATAATTGATACTGCAACCTAACAAACTAGCAATGTATTTCAAATATGCCATAGATTTTAATTCTCACAATTTAATGCTTCAAATTAATAACGAACAGGATTGATGAAAATGGGACTGATGACTGGGATCTGTCAAGGACTGCAGTTGATGCATTGGGTGCGGCAATGCTAGTGACAATAATACTGGATTTATGGCGTATATTCCTTGGACCTATCATACCTATGTCTGCGTCAAGACAGTGTGCTGAGCCTGGGCTTGCATGGTTCCATACACCTGAAAACCTGAGTTCATGATTCTAAATTTCACTGCAATACAAAGTCATGTGATCAATGTGGTATCATGTATTTTATTTGAGAACTTTCTCTGACATCTATATTTTTGTCAACACCCATGCGGTGTGTTTTATATGAGTATGAAACTTTGTTCAGGTAAACAGTTTCATGTTAGCTTGTTAATCATAAATATTATTTATTATTAAAAGATTGATCTGGCTATGAAATGCAATGGCATTAATCCCTATCTTGTTATTTTTTGCTATTGTACCTAACCGACAGAATATATGTATATACACACACACACACATATATATATGATATAAAGGAAATGTACGATGACTTTAATACTGTGTTAATGTTGAAACGCACACTGTGTAGTGTACTATTACTGGTTGACATAACTAGTACTTCATTTGGTTGCATGTGTAGATGAAGAGAACATCTGCATAAAACTGTTTGATGAGTTTGATTGGTGGAATTGTGAGAGATTTTTGCTTTTGCTTTTGGAACTCTGCCTATATCTGTAAATTTCAACATGCTTGTGAATGAAATTGTGTGGCTACATATTATTTTGCAATGTAAGATTGTTTTGAAAAGTTAGTTTCAGCTAACATACTGTAAACATCTATATTATAATCATTCATGGCGCACGACCAATATCATAAATGATTGTGATAAAAATAAATTATATCAGGCCTGGTTGAAAAGTAAATACAGAAGTAAAACAAAAGGAGATCTTATATAAATTTGCTTGTAGATTTTTATTCTGCCTATTGATTCCTTAGCTACATAGTAAATACTTTATCATATTGTCAAAAAAGAGAACAAGACATTCAACATAACAGGACACTAGATAGAAATGTATAGTCCACAATATTGCTAGATGTTTCTATTTCAATTTCTCTTTTGCCTGAACATGCATCCTAACTTATGCCTGAGGACTGGGTTCAGTTCTTACATCTCCATCAGCTGTTGCTTGCACTTGAGAAGCATATTGCAAATTCCAAAGCACATCCTCGATAGAAGGACGCGCGGATGCATCTAGAGCTAAACATTTGTTCATTATGGATGTTACTATTGATATCGATTCTTGAGAGCGAGCACTCGTTATGACTGGATCAATTATGCGATTACTCTCCTCTTCATTGCCAAATTTATCCTTAGGTTTTACAACAAAGAATAATGTCAGATGATAGAAGATGAATGGGAATAGCAGTTCCATGCATCATTCTTATCTCTTGCATAAATTTTTTACAACTTAACCATGTTTCTTATTTTCTTATGCTTTTGCTAATATGAAGAAAAAATTTAAAATAAAAATAAGGGGTCAATGTTTATTGGTTCTTTCACTGTATTTAATGTAAAGCAGAATAGCAGCAAATAAATGGATCAACAAAGAAATCAAAATTTTACCACTTGATTCAGAAAAAACATTTCTCCTTTTTCTGAATATGATGATCCAAGAAGCGTTTCAAGAATGATTAAGCCAATAGAATAAACATCATCATCATCATTATTCAAGTTTATGTTCTCTCTGCAAGTATAAATTTGCTAGTCACAATAAATAATAGATGCATTGTAAGAGATTAAGAAATTATAGAGCTAGAGAAAGTGCTCACTTCGCTGCAGCTTTGCTTTGGATAGCTTTCTGGTTTTCACCTTTTGCCTACAGTAAGAGAATCGTGATTATCACTAAACAATTAACAATGCATGCAGTAGGGGAAAAACATTCAAATTTGAGCTCCTCAAACACTGAATATACCACTTGTTTGTAAATTTCTTCTGAAATAATTGACAATCCATAGTCACTAACTTTTGCTATGTTGTGCTCATCCAGCAAAATACTGCTGCTTTTAATCCGGTTACTGAAGAAACCAGGAATAATTCCAGTGTGTAAAAAGTGCACAGCTTTCGCGATACATATTAGAACAGTTAGCCTATCGTTCCACTTAAGAATCTTCTCTGGACTATTTTCTGCAAAATAAAAATTTCAGGAAAAAACAATATATTTTTTCTGTGGTAAAAATCAAGATAATTCACCAAAAAGTCGGCTTATAATTTTCTGATCAAAGTTTTATTGAAGGACTACTAGACAAATCAATCCAAGAATAATATGTTTTTCTGCACTTACCTGACAAGTGAGCCTTGAAATTTCTATTAGGCACATGTTCGTATACTAGAAAGATGGTGTTAACGCTTGAATCATTTTGTGAAGAATCGATGCAATGACCCAAGAGACAAACTAAATTTGGATGTCTAAGCTTTGAAAGCAAATCCAAACGAAGCTTTAGGTTTCTGATTGAGTATTTTTTAAACAATGGTAAACATCTTATAGCAATGTATGTCCCATTCTCTAGTCTTCCTTTGTATAGCTGCAAAAACGTTTAACAAGGAGAAACTGATTTTTTTTTTCCCTTTCCTTTTTCGTAAGAAAGTATAAGGCTTTGTGAATGCAAAATTGCAAATACTAACAAACCTTTCCAATGGATCCCTCTCCAATAAATGATGCACCATCAAAATTTCTTGTTGCTTCTCTTAATTCCTCAAGAGAAAATACTCGATATGTAGGCAAAATTGACGATCCAAAATTTGTATTTTCAGTTATGTATCCTGAAATGAAGTTGGTATTAGGTGTATAAGCAAGATGCATAAAGATAATATGGACACGATGTCAACTACGAATAATTTAGCAAAAAAAAAAAAAAAAATCAAATTAGCATCTTTGGTTGGAGCCCCAAGGTATACATTTACTAATTTTCTTTTTTCCTATTTTTTTTTTCATGAAAAAAAAGAAAGAACATAATGTGCACTTGACAAGTTAAACCGTTGACAGTTTTCTGTCTCGACTACTATCTATGAAATCCTACAATGAAACCATTAATGATATAAATAAAGTATTAATCAAAACTACTGGCAGTTCATGTATGCAGACACTCGCGCAGTTATGTCAAATGAATATGTTCAAGTAGTATAAAACATGCCAGCATCTGCGATAAGTCCAGAAGAGAAGCTTGTAGCTGAAGTTTCTGGCACAGATTTGGGTAGCAGGCTTTGCTCTGCTATAGCTCTTTGACATTTTCTTCTACAGAATACCACTAACACAATCGAGACAAATATTAACACAAAAACCATTCCTACAATAGAAGCGATCATAATTCCCACATCAGAGTTTCTCTGCATTCCATTTTCTGAGCAATAGTTAGAATCATGTTGATTTTTAACATTAACGCCCAAGCAATTTCCATCAAATTTCACAACCCTTTTATTCGAATAAGAGCTCAAACAAGAAGGCAGTTCACCACTGAGTCTATTGGTAGATATATCAACAAAACCAAGTTGATCGCTGCATGTTAATTTTCTTGAAAGAGAGCCACTTAGCATGTTAGACTCCAAATTTATATAGCTGATATTCGGCAATGAAAATATTACAGAAGGTGGAGTTCCTTCTAACATGTTGAAAGAAATATCAAGATATTGTAGTCGATTCAATTCACCATACTGATATGGAATTTCACCTTTCAATGAGTTATTGCTCAATAAAACTGTAACCAAACTAATAGGCAAAGATGGTAATTCAGAATTCAAATCATTATCTCTCATATCCAAGACTTCCAAATTAGTTAACATACCGATATCAGGGATTTTACCTGAAATGCGATTTCTTGAAAGTGAAAGCTTGGTCAGAGTTTTCAAACTTCCTATTGAATGAGGTAAAGATCCTCTAAACTTATTTCTCTGCAAACTAACAATCTTTAAATTTGTCAATGAGCTTAGCCAACCGGGAAATGTGTCATTAAAATAATTCCCATCCAATGTAATCGTATGAAGCCTTGTCATAGAAGATAATCTAGGAGGTAATCTACCATAAAGATGATTTGAGCTCAAATCAAGAACTTCAAGTGAATTTAACCGACGAATCTTCTCCGGGAGGGGGCCCCATATTCCTAAAGAAACCAGAATCAATACTTTCAAACTAGGAAGCCTAGTCAAGGTTGTCACAAATGAATCAACTGAAAAGCTTTGTGATAGTGTGCGCTCTTCAATTGAATATCCTCCATAGTTATTAGGGCTATGGCTAGCTATCTTATCACCGACAATTTTAAGTACAGTAACTGAATTTCGTTCACAAGTAAGCATTAAAAATGGCGTAGGGGGTAGATAACAAAAATCTACATGAGTATCATTCCAAGCTTCTAGTAGTTTCGGATATTCTAATTGCTTCCTTAATTGATACAAAACTTGTGTTTGTGATGATGAAAGTTGCCGACTGCTTTGAATGAAAAAGCAACATAAACCTACAATAATTATTTCCAAAAACTGTGCCATTTAATACTGCAAATATACTAAAAACATTCAAACCCAGTAAATTTTTTTTCTTTCACGAAATAAGCATAAGTAGACGCAAATAAACAAACCCAGTAAAGGAATGCTGCAAAATTTCGTGTAAAGAATGAGACGTTACAACATTCATGAAAATGAAGAGCACCCAAGAGACCTAAAATGCATATAGATCTTCTTTGTCAAGAAGGACATAACATAAGTGAAGTTTTTATTGAGAAAGAGAGAGTTATTCAAAGCAATAAAAGCTTACAAAAAAAATGAAGACTATTCCAGCTTTTAATACTGCCATTAATGATGCTGTGCGATAACTACAGTACCGCAGTACAAAACAGCTGAAATCTAATTTGGATCAAATTGCTATTGATTTTCAGATTAATTGCATTATTTGGCATGAAGAAATTACCCACTTAATTTGACTTGTCAAGAAACTATGAAAAAGCCAGACATGGTTTCTATGATTGGTGAAACATGCAGGAGTGGAGAACTGGAGATTTGCATCGGAACTTGGATTCATGGACAAAGATTGTCACATTCCCCAACAGGGTGATAATTAGTATATTTTTATTGATTCTACGCACAGCCAAACATTTGAATACTCACGTCATCACAAAATAAATTAATCTGCCCAACTCCCCAAAGTTTTACATCTTGAAATTTTTCGTTTTTAGCGTGCAGATTTTTTGCCTCTGCCGTGTAATCCACAGTTTTTTAACGAACAATGATATCCAGTTAGTCGTACGCAAATGAGAAAAGCAATACTCTTTGAAATATATCATTTTAAGTAATCCATGTTTTTTGTTTCCAATTAAATTAGACCTAGTGTAAAGCTAAATTTTGGTTTCGATTTCCCATCCAAGTACGAAATTATATTGCGAACTTATCTAAAACTAAAATTTGATTAGAATTAAATTGCATGAAAGACAAACTTAACTACTTTTTTTAGGAAAGGATATATACAATTTTTTAGTCCAAAGGATAAAGTTTCGGTAATAATGTAGCATAAGTCCAAATATTTCATGCGACGGATTTTGAGCAGTGGACGAGCGATGCAACATCCTTCTGGGATGGTGAGGCAGGTCTCGAAGGCAATGTGGCAGGCCTGACAGCTGTGTAGTGTATATTAATGCATGGTGACGAATAGTTGAGGTGGTGTCGATGATTTAAGTGAATACAGACTTACTCGAAAACCACGATAAAACTTGTCTTGCTTTTTTCCCTATATTTTTGCATACAGTCATTATTTTCTTTAGATCTAGACATGAGATTTAACTCTGAACTCACTAACCACGTAAATCAAAGGCAAAATCCTCATAGAAATTACAATCAACAACTACATATCAAGTCGTTGGTTCTTCACAGCCTTGCCAGACAATGTTATACCAAGTTTATTTGACATTTTTTAGTGTTTTCACCGAGAAAAGCTAGATCTCTGAAGTTGTTTGGATTTGAGTTACGTCTAATTGAAATCGGATCTAATAGGTCATAAGAAGAATTTAGGAAAGCAAGTTAGAAGGACTAAAACAGAATGAAATATTGAAAATCGTAGTGCAAATGATGGATTTACACAACCACCATCAGATATTGCTACGAAGAAAGAGCTAGAAGAAATTCTGGCTAGATTCAACCAACAGATGGAAACAACGTAGCGATCGTTATTGGAAGAGATAATTAGGCGATGAGGCAATCCCCTTAAGGAGATGAATCTCATGCAAGAGATCGTGAATGGAGGAGGAATTCACGAGTGAATTTGATGAAGAAAGATATGCTGCAAGACTTATGACAGTTCAAAATAGAACCAGGAGAATATATGATGCTAGGAACGATGCAACTGGAGCAGTTGCACTAGAAGCATCGATGCCGATCCATTTCAAAGCAACAGTGAACATCGTAGATTTTTAGAAGGAATATGCATCAAAAATGCTCCAATGGAAGGTAGAACCAGGAATAATACCGAGGGAAAAGCTCGCGGACATGAGCAATCGTGGGTACGCGTCAGGATATATGGCGTGATGGAGATGGAAGGCCAAGATGAATGGACTTCCTAGAGGCAGGGATACTTAAGCGTTGTGCTGCTAGGCATGAGTCCTCAGACAACGACTGTTATGGCCGTTCACGAAACCAAGCACACGGTGATGAAAACGATGACGCCATCAAGGGAAAAATGTAATGATAATATGGTCAATGATATAACTAGACGATTACATCAAAGAAAGAACAATAAGGATGAATAAGAGACAACTTCTATTTGGAATCCATTTACATCGGAGATTAGAGGTGCGTAGTGTAGTATCTTAAGAGAATTACTATGCCGACAATGTTGTTGATAATGGATTGACAGATTCTATGCAACACTTGTTAACATATGATTGGCACATAGATGATGCTATAACGGATTTTGTGAAGTTTTGACGTTTCACTTTATTCTTAGAGGGACCAACAAAAATGGGTTCTAAAGGCTTGAGCCAAGTTCTATTGGGTCATATGATCAATTGGTGAACAAATTTATGAGTCAGTCCAGAGTACCTATGATACAACCAAGAATGCAATTTCACTGGCAAACACTAAATAACAAGTAGGGGAGTCATTGAGGAATTTTCTAAAACAGTTTAATGTTGCCATCACAGAAGTTAGGAATCCAGAGGATAGTTTATATTGATGGCTTTCGTAGAAGGCATCGACAAATATATGAAGATTGTGAAGTGGCTTACTATGAGAAATTATTGGATCGAGTGCATTGGCAACGTTGGTAAAATAGTGAATTTCCAAAAATAATAATATTAATTTGCCAAGATCGTATTTTGCGTTTTTATGAATAATAGATTCATATTAAATCATACTTATTATTTATTAATAAAAGAGTTTGGGTGTATTTTTAATTCATTTGTATTTAAAATAGTTATTTTTTATTGTTGGTAAGATTTTTTGTCTTACAACGCTCCAACTAAAGATGAAGTAATTACCGAACTAATTACTCAATGATTTTGTATTAGCAAAATTAAGTAATATTAAATCTACCGTTAGGTAGTAATTAAGCCGTTGGATGCTTACAATTAGGTAGTTGCACTTTAACTGTTTATTAAAATGTCAAATCGAGCCACTATTTAATTCTAATATAGAAACGATAAGATCTGATATTGAAAACTAGGCATGTAAATGACAAAATGCAGAAGTAGTAAAGGACATAAGGATTTTACGTGGTTTGAATATTAAGGAATCCCACGTCTACGAGGAAAATCTTTCTTCCTTTCTTGTTCTGGTACAAGTTTTCATGGTAGAAAGTACAATAAAATCTTAAAAGTATTCAAAAAGCGCAAAGGTAAGGTTTCTTTCTTGCTATAGTGTTTTTTCTATTTATAGTATGATGGTGCACGTGGATCTTCGTAATCTGTTTCTCGTTGTTGTGTTTCAATCCTTGGATCTTGCTGGGTGTCGTTTATCCACATTATCTGTTTGGTATACCCGGATAACTGACGTGTTCTTGGCGGGATATTTGAGAGGAAAGCGGGAATTCTTGAAATGGTGGCGCAATCATTTGAAATGATGGCGGGAAACATCACATTTGAATTGGCTCTGCACTCTTGTTCTTGGAAGGAAAATAAAAGTTACTTCATTTGTATTGGGGCGTGGATGGCACGTTTAGAGGGAGGCAGCACTAATTAGTGTGCGATTATTCTGAGTTGTCTATAAAGAGAATTACTCTTGTTACATGGGTTATTGGTAAATATGATCTCATATCTTTGCTACTTTCCTATAGGTGTTGATCTATGGTGGAGCGTCGCTCGAGTGGCCTTATGTGTTGCCCTTTAGGATGCTTCTGACTTCATATGGCAACTCTCAGTATGTGCAATGCAGATTTGACTTGAGGGTGTTAAAAAAGTATGTACTTTTGGAATGTCGGTATCGTAGTTCAGTCATTCTTTTATTAGGGCTTGTAGGTGCAGTACTTCATCATCTATTTATGGTATTCCTGTGGCTTATATTATGAGTGCATATTTTGTTCTGTTGCGACTTCCTACCTCTTGTTATTGTTCTTTTGGTTTGATCCAGTATCGTGGCCGCATACTAGTTTTTATGCAGTACCAGTTGGGTCGCTCTAATCTCTTCTCCTTTGTCTTAACTTTCATTGTGAAAGCACCTCTTTCGGCCTCGTGCCTTATTTAATTCCTCATTAGTTTAGCTTGTGAAACATAAGTGTAACATCTTTCCCCCCGAGTATGCAGTGATCGCAGATCGATATGGACTTATCTATGCTCGTTCTTATTCTTGTTCTTCGCATCTTATGATATATTTTTTGGGTATTGTCTTCTATGTAAGCTCTATTGTTCATTTGGCATGGTCTACCCCACTGTTTGGGGACAAACCATTTGTTGTTTATATACTGGATAGTTGGCGATGGTGGTGATCTGCAAGAAATTATTTATTATCTTTTATTTAGGGTTACCATTCTCATTTCTAAGATTAACGTTATCGTTCATGTGCTCGCTGTCAGTGCAATTTTTATGGCGGCGACGTAGGAAATATAATTTATTCGTGCGTTCGATGCGGTCTGCCCCATTTATTTAGGGCGGACAGAGGTTTTGTTTAATATCACCGTTCCCATTTTAGAGATTGCCGATGTTGTTTATACACTGCATTGTTAGTGCAATCAATAAACGAATGCGATGAGCTGTGAAAACCGTTTTGTTCATGTTGATCTATGCTTATGACATGTGTATATGACTACATGTGGGGCATGATGGCCCCTTTTTCAGAGACAGGTTCACGTTCGTGAGCTTGGTACGGCCCAATCCGCTAGTTGGGGGTAGGAGGATATTTAACTGTGATGTCAGGTCATGTGTTTACAAACATCGCATGTGCATGATTTTTTATACTAATTCTGGCTGTCTATATTCGTATGTCAATTATGCTATGTTAGTAGAGTTGATCATAGAGGGGTTTTTATACTAGTTCGAGCCATCCAATATCCTTAGGACCATTTTGGCCAAGACGTCGAGCTATGTTATAAGCTGCATTGTTTTGATAATTAGTTCGGGCATTCTAATATCACTATGTGCAGTTTGGCTGAGAAGCCACTCTGCATTGAGCAGTATTTTTAACGGCTGGTTCGGACCGTCTAATATCCCTACGTCCAGCGTGTTATATTAGCAGAGCTAATCATAAAGGGGTTTTTATACTGGTTCAGACCATCCAATATCCCTACGACCGATTTGGCTAAGAAGTCGAGCTGCATATAAGTTGTTCTAGTCTAATAACTGGTTCGGGCAGTCTAATGTCCCTACATCCTGTTTGGTGGAAGGTAGATCTACAATGAGCAATATTTTTTATGGCTAGTTCAGTCCATCTAATATCCCTACATCCAGTGGGAGTATTTAACTATGTCAAGAAATTAACACAAAAGCATTTTTATATTGGTTCGAACTGTCTAATATTTATACATGTTACTACTTTATTATAGCAATTGCAATGTACATAAGCAGTGTAGATCATACAAAGTAAGGTTTGAGGTTCTCTGAGTTCCAAGTCCTTGGAGCTAGGTTTCCTTCAAGTCTTGATAGTCGATATGCCCCATTTGCTAGTACCTCTACTATAACTAGCGGGCCTTCCTAATTCGGACCCAACGCTCCATCTACTAGATCCTTTATGTTAGCCATTACCATTCATAGTACTAAGTCCCCTTTATATAAGTTTCTCCCTTTGACCCTGGCGTTATAATTTCTTACCATCCTTTGCTGATATGAGGCCGACACTTCTGCTACTTCATCCTTTCTTTCCTAGATTAGGTCTAAGGTAGCTGTTTTCAATTTTCTATTCTTTTCTGTTGTGTACAATATTCTTTTATGTGATGGAATCTCCAATTCTATAGGAAGCATGGCCTTATATCCATAGGTTAGTGAAAAAGGGTTATGGCTGGTTGGAGATCTAGTTGATGTTCGGTAAGCCTATAGTGCTAAAGATAGTTCTTTTGCTCATTTCCCTTTTGCTTTTTGTAGCCTTTTCTTTAATAGCTTCTTGATGGTTTTGTTAGCTTCTACCTGTCCATTTGTTTGTAGGCGAGAGATTAAAGATTTTTTTACTATGTCGTTCTTATCACAAAGCTTAGTGAACTCTTTACTTTCAAATTCGGTGCCATTGTTGGAAATGATCTTATGGGGAATCCCGTATCTAGTGATTATGTTACTTACTACGAAAGTGATTATCTTCTTCGAAGTGATCATGGCCAAGAGCTCTCCTCTACCCACTTGGTGAGCTAGTCTATTGCTACTATAGCGTATTTAGCTCCTCCCTTTGATATTGAAAGTGTACCTATCAGATCTATTCCCCATACATCGAATGACCATGGACTTGCAAGTGGTATGAGCTCATGGAATGACTGTTTGGGGATACTTGCAAATCGTTGACATGGTCACATCTTCGTACAAATTCCTTTGCATCATGAAGCATCACATGCCACTAGTAATCATGCCTTAATACTTTCTTTGCTAATTTGTTTCCTCACTAGTGATCTCTGCATTAGCCCTCATGAACCTCTCTCATGACTTGTGCTCCTTCTTCTTTGGAAACACACCTAAGATAAAGGGTTGAAGAACCTCTCTTGTATAATGTTCCATCAAAGAAAGAGAAGCACAGAGCCTAGTATCTTATTTTTCATGCTTCGTTCTGATTTGAGGTAAGATTCCATTTAATCGGAATTTCTTAATGGGAGTCATCTAGTTATTCTCCTTGGTTTTCTGAAGCGAGGGTTCAACCAAGGGTTGTTCTTGTTTCCCTATCATCTCTTGATATCATGTTCCTTGAATGGTGGACCACTAGGCTTGAGTCAAGATCAGCATCTGATTTGATTTCATTATACTTGGCTCTGCTTGATGCCCAATTGGTCCTGCCTTCATTTCACTAGCCACTTTGGTACTATAAAGCTTTGTTAAGGAGTCTATAGATGAGTTGTTTTAACGTGGTATTTGTTCTATTCTAAATTGTTTGAAATATTCTAGTAGCTTCTTAGATAGTTCCTCGTATTTGGCTAAGTTTGGTTCCTTCCCTTAGTAATTGCCCTGCACTTTGTTCATAACTAGTTAGGAATCACTATGACTTTTAAAGTAGGTTACCTTCATTACCTGGGACATCCTTAGGCCTGGGAGGAGAGCCCATATTCTGCCATATGTTGGTATCTTTGAAACCGAGCTGCACTGCTCTGTATAGTTTTATCCATTTGGAGTGACCAGCATCTACCCAATTCCTACACCTGTTCATTTGATGCTCCATCTATGAACAACTACCGAAATTGTGGGGTGCTTGCTTCTTCTTCTGATTGGGGATCATCTGGTAATGTGCATTTTTCGATGAAGTATATGAGCATCTGGCCTTAGATTGCCTTTCTTGGACAATAGATGATGGCGTACTAACTAAGCTCCATCGCCCACATCAATAGGCATCGTAATGTCTCTGGCTTCTACAGTACCTGCCTTAGAGGTTTATCTGTAAGGACTTTAATAGGATGCACCTGGAAATAGGGCCGTGGCTTCCTTGCAGTTAGGAGTAGGTTGTAAGCTAGCTTTTTAAGGCCATGTAGTTTAGTTCTACTCCTAATAGCCGCTTGCTTGTGAAGTAAATGGGCCTTTGGCTCCCTTCGTCTTCTTGTATCACTACAGCACTAACAGCTTTATAAATTACGGCTAAAAAAATATACAAGTCCTCACCTGTCACTGGTGTTGATAATATGGGAGTATTAATCAAATGATAATTTAGATTCTGAAATGCGGTTTCACATTACTCAGTACATTCGAAGTTTCACCCTTTCTTTACCTAGTCAAAGAATGGGATGCACTTGTCTGTTGTTTTGGATATACATTTTCTTAGTGCCACCACCCTGCCATTTAGACTCATCGGATCTATTGGCTTCTATGGATTTGCTTCGGCGTCTCGTGCACTTACAATGTATCTTAAGAACTTTCCTGACTTGATGGAGAAGGTGCATTTTATTGGGTTCAACTTCATATTGTATTGCCTTAGGACTCCAGATGTCTGCTCTAAATCTTGAACATGGACTGGTGCTACTTTGGACTTGGCCAACATGTCATCCATATATACTTCAATGTTCATTCCAATTTGTTCTGCAAAAACTGTATTGACCAAACTTTGGTAGGTTGCTCTTGCGTTTTTAAGCCCAAATGGAATAACTTTGTAGCAGTACAACCCTTTGTCTGTTATGACATTAGTATGTTCTTGATTTGGCTCAAATATGGCTATCTGATTATACCCTAAATGCACATCCATGAATAACGGCAGTTCATGCCCAATGGCCGTGTCTACCAGCTGGTCAATTCTAGGTAGGGGAAAACTATCCTTCGGGCAAGCCTTGTTGAGGTCGGTGAAGTCTATGCAAGTTCTTCATTTCCCGTTGGGCTTTCTTATAAGCACCGGTTTGCAATCCATTCTGGGTAGTATAGTTCCCTAATAAATCCATTCTCCTTTAACTTCTTAACTTCTTCCTGTAAAGCATTATACCTTGCTTGATCTAGAGTTTGCACTTTTGTCTAACTGGATGGGCATCAAGGTCAATGTTGAGCGAATGATAGATTACAGCTGGTTGATTTCTACCATGTCTGAATGTGCCCAGGCATAAACATCTGCTAACTTTTTCAGAAAGTCTGTCGGCTCAATATGGGCATCCGCATCGAGGGTCTTTCCAATTTGGAGAATCTTTGTAGTGTCTTCTGGATCTGTTTGTACATCTTCAAGGCCATCTAATGGATCTAGCTCTTTTTTTGATGCATCGAATCTCGGGTCTGTTTCACTTTTCGTTTCCTCCTCCGGTGGTGAGTTTACCAAGGATGCCTGTTTTTGGGCTTGTTTGGAGAAGTACTGTGCATAAACTGAATTATACTCATTTATACCAATCATGTGCATACATATTCTTTTTTCTTTCTCTGCTAGGTGTAGGATATCCATTTCTATGCTAATGTGGGTACTTTGTACCGATGCAGTTTTATGAATTAGTTTTCCTTCTTCATTGTTATTTTCATTATAAATAATAGAAGAGACATCGGAATAATTTCATACAATTTTATTGCAAGAAGTATGGTTTATATCATATAATTCTCTAGCTAAAACTTGTTCACCTCCGACTGACCCTATTCCTGCAAGAATATTGAACTTCATAGGTAGATCCTTTTGGGATACGATGGCTCCCATATCTATCAAAGACGGTCTTCCCAGGAAAGCATTGTACGATGATGATTGGTCAATAATTAAGAAGTTAGCATAAAATAACTTATCTAGTGGGGAATCCCCAACACTAATAAGCAAGCATTCGGATCCCACCGGGACGGTGGCAATATTATTAAAGCCAAAAATTGGTTTAAGACTTTGTTTTAGGACCTCTAGTGGAAGTTTCATATGATCATATGCATATTTGAAGATGACATTGATCAAGCTTCCTGAATCGATGAAAACCTTCTTCATAGTGCAGTTTGATATTTGCACTGTTATAATGAGTGGGTCTTTGTGAGGAAAAACAACCCCTGTCCTGTCAGCTTTGTAAACGTTATCTCTGGCATAGGCTTTTGCTTGATATGGAAGAATGACCTCTATTGGATCCTCACCTCATGCATATACCTTTCTTGTGCCCTTTTACTCGTACCTGTGGGGTATGGTCCACCATGGATTGATGTTATCAGCCTAGAAGGGTTCCCAGCTTGATTTTCATTTTGGTCAAGAGTCAGACCTCCCACTCCACTTTTGCTATTATTCTTATGAAAGTGGCATTGGTATCCTTTCTCAATCATCTTTTCTATCTCGTTCTTCGGATTTTATTAATTTTCGATATGATGATCATTAGCTCGGTGGAAGCGACAGTATGCCCTACCCTAATTTTGTTTTGGTTTCTTCCCTTTGTTAGGTAAGTATAAGAAAGTTCTTCCTTGGCCATTTCATATATCTGACTAGAAGTATGAGTGAGTGGGGTTTCTGTTACAAAGTTAACTTCCTTCTGTCTTCATCGGCATACTCATCTACCCTTATTTTCCTATCATAATTACGAGCAAAAGACTTTTGAATCTGTGTGGTGGAACCAACTTCTTCCATCCTGGTATAGCCACTGGCTGTCTCGTAGAAGGCTTTCATGCTCTGGCATGACTTTCAACTATTCTTTTCCCACATTGGGGCAACCTTCCTGATCTCGGCATGGGTCACCATCAGTTAGGATCTTTCATCACTCACTTTAATCCCGAGGGCCTTAGATTTGAAACGCTTAATGAAGGTGCTCAGACTTTCGTTCTCGCCCTGCTTAATGCAAGACATCGTGTTTACATTAGGTGAAGTTTCTTTACCCGAATTGAACTATCTTGGAAAATCTCTAGATCGTTGTCGCTATGAATGGACCTCCCTCAGTCCGAATCTTCTAAACCATATGCCTGTAGCTTTGGCTAAGTAGACTGAGGAAAAGCTTGCATTTAGCCATCATTCCCACTTTAAAAACATCTATGCGATATTCAAATATATAGAGATGATCGTCTGGGTTCATTGTCCCATCAAAATTTTCAGTTATCATGACCTTGAATTTTTTAGGGAAATCCATTTCGATGATGATTTCACTGAATGGAGAAATCTTTCTTTCCTCATCTTCTCCTTATTTCCCTGTTGGCATAGTTTGGCTAATTTTTCTACATGCTTTTAACTGACAAATTTCATTTTCTCTGGGCTCTGATTGTGACTATTCCTCCTTAAACAATGAAGTGACCCTCATCCTCTTCCTAGGCAGATTGAGTTTGTTTCTTAAGCAGCCGATGATAAATATTAGCTGGCTTTGTATTAATTTATGGATTTTCTTTGATATTTCCTTCCAAATTAATGTCGGTTCTTAAGCCAGAGTTATTGTTTCCATCATTAGGAGCGACGTTATCATTTGCTTGCTAAAAAATCGTCATAGTAGGTGAACGAAGGCGATGAGCTATGAATCAAGGTGGAGAGGATGGTTTCTTTGAGTAGTACTTTGGGCCATAATTTTCTCTAGCCCTTCTAACTATTGGTTGATTTGGTTTGTTAACATTGGAATGCGATTAAGACAAGATCTATAGGGACTTTAGTCGAAGCTCCTGCTTTATTTTGGGCCTTCAAAGTTATGAATGACTTGTGGAGAGCCTTTGAGGCCGAATGCAAGTGTTCTTGAACATGTGGGACAAGTGAATCAGTGAGATTCATGGTGCGTGGAATGAATGTAGGTAAAGTTTAATTGGATGTAAAAAAACAAATGGAGGTTCAATCCCTCCTTCCAACATCAAGAATGTTGGACAATTTTTTTGTCTTACAACACTCTAATTGAGATGAAGTAATTTTCGAACTAATTACCTCAATGATTTTGAATCAGCAAAGTTAAGTAATACTAAATTTGCTATTAGGTAGTAATTATGCCGTTGGATGCTTACACAATTATGTAGTTTCACTTTAAATATTTTTTAAAATGTCAAATCGAGCTAGTATTTAATTCTAATAAAGAAAAGGTAAGATCTGACATTGAAAACTAGGTATGTAAATGACAAATTACAGAAATAGTAAAGGACACAAGGATTTTACATGATTCAGATGTTAAGGAATCCTACGTCCATGGGGAAAATCTTTCTTCCTTTCTCCGTTCTGGTACACATTTTCATGGCAGAGAGCATAATAAGATCTTGGAAGTATTCAAAAAGCAGAAAAGGTAAAAGTCCCTTTCTTGCTACAATGTTTCTTTTATTTATAGTATGATGGAGCATGGAGATCGCCATAATACTTTTCTCACCATTGTGTTTCAATCCTCGAATCTTGCCAGGTGTCATCTATCCTCGTCAACTGTTTTGATATACTCAAATTGCTGATGTGTTCTTCGTGGAAATTTTGAGAGGAAAGAGGGAATTCTTGAAATGATGATGGGATCATTTGAAATGATGGTGGGAAACCTAAAATTTGAATTGGCTCCACACTCTGGTTCTTAGGAGGATAGTAATAGTTGCTTCGCCGGTTTTGGGGCATGGCTGGCACGTTTAAAGGGTGGCTGTATTAATTGATATGCGATTATTTTGATTGTCGATGATCTGAGTTGCTCTTGTTGCATGAGTTATCAGTAAAGGTGATATCATATCTTTTCTGCTTTCTTATAGGTATGGATCTGCGGTGGAGCGTCACTCGAGTGGCCTTAAAGGCTGCCAATTGGGATGCTTCCAACTTTTCGTGGTAGCTCTCTATATGTGCGTGCAAATCTGAATTGAGGGTGTTAACAAAATATGGGCTTTAGGGTATATCAATAATACAGTTCAGTCATTTTTTTATCATGGCTTGTGAGTGAAGTACTTCATCATCTATTTCTGGTGTTTCTATGGCTTATATTATGAGCGTGGTATTTTGTTTTATTGCAACTTCTTGCCTTTTGGTTTGATCGAGTATTATGGCCGCAGGCTAGCTTTTATGCAGTACCAGTTTGATCGCTCCATTCTCTTCTTCTTTTGTCTTTTCATTGTGAGTGAAGCTCTTTTAGCTTTATGCCTTATTTAATTCCCTTTAATTTAGCTTATGAAACATGGTGTTATAGTATTGTGTAATAAGAATACTTTTATTTTTAATTCAATATAAATATAAATTATTAATTTGATTTTATTTTTTAAAATATTTTGACATGTTCGTATTCATAATACAAGAACTGTTTCTATATTAAAAGAGTTTATCTAACCTAGTAGTAATATAGGAACATGTGCATAATTAAACATTGTGACTTATAACTAATAATTATATAGGTTAAGATCATACGTAAATGATGATGTCAAAGGAAATATATACAAACATGCATTAAACGACTGAAAATATACTTGCACTATTATAAATAATTTATTAATATATTAATATAAAATTTTCATGTTGCAATTTATATATAACGAAATATATATATATATATATATATATATATATATATATATATATATATATATATATTGAAACATGACAAGAGATTTGTTATTTGGCTTTTTGACCAAGCAGACTTTCACTCGAATCTGAATGTTAGGATAAAGAAAATAATTCACGGACTTAGGAACATACTTAAAAGGACTATAGGAGTTGACTCAAGAAGTTGTGAAAGAATTTGAGCTAAGAGGACCACTCAACACCGACTACTTTTATAGCCTCCAGTGGGCCCCGAAAGCTATGGTACATGGAAAAGGGCTTGTGCGATCATTTTGATGTGCACTTACCAAGGAATTGGCGAATAATTCTAAGGATTCGATAAAGGAAAGCAAACAAGTACAAGTGATGTTAGAACCTCTTAGAAATAACACGATCTGTAAGGAAAATTGCTTGAAACATAACTGATCGAAGATAAAGAACTAAACGAAAGAAGATGGGGAGGTCCCCCAAAAAATTAAGTTGGTATCAACTACTTCTGGTTGGTATTGAGTTTGTTTTATAGCTTATTGAGCCCGGTTATTATCTCCTACACTCTCGGATCTAGATTTATGCTTGATATTTCATAGGGCTTAGGTTTTGCTAGACGGTTTCCTTATAAATAGGCACTATAGCGACTGGAGGATATTTTGCTCAATTTATTCTTCATTATCTATCTCTCCTTCGTTATAGTCACTAAGGAAGCTACTATTTTCTATTCTAGACATTTAGATCAACAAAACCCTTGTACTAATGACTCTCAAATCTATAATCAATAAAAGCTACAATGGACGTAGGCCAAAGATGCTAAACCACTTTAAAAACATTGTTGTTCTTACTATTTTTTATATATTTTCCACTAGATTCATATATTTCTATAGGACTATCGGTGTTGTGCTATTTTTGAAATTAATATTTTGGCACTTTTATTGAGAAAGGATATTCAAGCATAGATCTAGCTTTCTATTTTTGGTTTGAGTGTTAAGAGGTTAGATCCATCAGGTTTTCATTGAGGATTAGAAGAATTATCATACTGGAACCAATGACACCTAGGAGATCTAGAAGATCATTAGGCATAGTGGCTGGAGATGAAGGAAATTCTCATCGCATGTGTTAACACACTTTTGAGCCAAAGTAGATTTCAACTAGACTAAGAAGATCAAACAAGGACGAAACGACTTGAAATTTTGGAGGCGCATTTAGAAGGAGCAAAGGAATAGCTCGAAGAAGTTTCATCCCCAAATACACTAATTACACAAGTAAGTGCTGACTTGTACATGTCGGTGACGACATGTTCTTGCCTCATATTCCTTCACTCCAACTCCACATGAGTCATAATCTATCTCTCCCATATGTGTCCAAGTGATTTCCAAGGGTTTTTGATGACCTATTTCAAGAGTTGAAGACTTAACAGCTAGAATGATAGAATAAACCAAGTGATGAAGGAATGATCACCAAAATCAACCGACAATCGATGGAATAACATGGGACACAATAAATAAAAGTAAGAAGAAGGATGAAAGAAAGTTTCAAGTGATTCAAACTAAGGAAACATGTCTGCACTGCCACAGTCAATAAACTGAATCCATCAGAAATCTTAATAATGACAGTAGCTAGAGTCGCAAGCAAGACTGACTTCAAAGTTGCACTGGACAGGGATCCACCGATGGATTTTATAGAATCCTATCACGAAATCAAGAGATATTTGCATCAAGATGACGTTAAAGTTGAGGATGTTGAAATTAATGCTATGCATGATAGGAGATGTCTAGAATGGGAAACGTAAAAGACAAAGGAAAAAAAGAACTGAAGAAGACTTTGGGGAACCGAAACGACAAAGGAGGAAGCCAAAATTCTCTTCCTACACTGATTTGACTTAGACCACAAAGAGGATATATCTGGACACTAGGGCAAAATCCCCTATCAAAATCCTGCTAGAAGATAACCTATTGATTGGGAGAAAAGATTTGGAAACTTTTGCATCTTCCATAAGCTGGATGGACATGAAACGATCGAGTGCCTACACCTTCATGATCTGATAGAAGAACTAGTTTGGAGTAACCAGTTGCAATAGTTTGTAAGGAATCGAACTGCATTGGCATGGCCAGAGCAACCACCATATACAGTGAATGTATCCAGGAACAACCAAGGATCTGGTCCCAGGTTCGAAATCCCATTGTCCACATGTTTGGGAGTCAGGTTCGATTCCATCGCTCTACCTTTTCTTGCTTTGGGTAATTAAGATAATAATAACCTCAGACTTCTTACATGTGTGCGTGGCCTAGATTGGTCTCTAGGCACGCTTTTAGTCGGATGTCTGGGATGATTATTTTGAAAAACAATAACCTCGGACCGCTTATACATGCATGAAAAATAGATTGGTCCCTAGGCATGCATTGAGTCAGAAGTCTGGGATGGATAATTAGGATTTCTACTTGTTTTCTTTGATTTGGATATTTGAATTCTGAAAAAATCCACATTGAATGCGATGACTAACATTAATTGCTTTAATTCTCATCCGGAGAGATGGGCTGGAGTGCAGGGTGCAAGTCCCCTTGCCAAAGAGTGAGCGAATGGGCTTGTACAACATTGCTCGCTTTAAGTCCCGTCCAGAGAGATAGGGCTGGAGTGCAGGTGCAAGGTACCTCATCGGAGAGCAAGTAGATGGGCTTGTATGATATTTATTGTTTAAGTCCCTTCAGGAGAGACGATACCAGAGTGTAGGGTGCAAGCTCCCTTGCCGAAGAGCGAAAGGAAGGGCTTGTATGAAAAATAAGTCCCCTCACCAAAGAGTGAGTGGACGGGCTCGCTCGGTTGTTGAGTTCCTTTTTCGGAGAGCAAGCAAGCTAAGAAAGGATCTAGAGAAATCGAAATCCTAAATTGGATGCCAAACGGTCCAGAGAGATCGCCTCTTAATAAACTATCTATAGAGATCGAATCGTAGAATGGATTATGAACGATTTAGAGAGATGGCACGTTAAATTGAATGTAAAATGATCCAAAGAAATCAAACCTTAGAATGGAATTAGATTTGATAAATCTATTTGTATGCCTTGTAATTAGGGTTAAATAGATAATCCCAAGTGAATATGGGACGATTTTGATATATGCTGTAATAACTCCAAATTAAATTGAAATGATTATGATGTATGAACAACATCTAAGCAAGAGCTAGAGTCCTTAGCTGTAACAGGCTGAGAACAACATGTGATTTGCAAGAGAATCAGAAGGAAGTCGATGATTCACCATGATTAAGATCAATAGATAGCCGAAGAGCTCGACTATTGAAGACTGATTATAGTAACTTGTTCTTAAGAAATGCACACATTACACTTGAAAGGTGTACTTTAGGAGGAAAATGTTAACCTGCTTTTGATCCAAAGCGGATTTCAACTAGACTTTGAAGATCAAAATGAAGAAGAAACGACTTGAAATCTTGGAGGCATATTTAGATGGAACAAAGCAATAACTCAGAGAAGTTTCATCCCAAAATACACTGACCACACAAGTCGAAGCCGACTTGTTCATGTTGACGAGGCATGTTCTTGCCCCATATTCCTCCACTCCAATTCCACATGAGTTATTATCTATCTTTCCCATATATGTCCAAGTGTTTTCCAATCGTTTTTGATGATATTTCTAGAGTTGAAGAGTAATAGCTAGAACGGTAGAATAATCCAAGTGATGAAGGAATGATCACCAAAATCAACCAACAATCGATGAAATCAACATGGAATGCAACAAAATGAAGCAAGAAGATAGATGCAAGAAAGTTTGAAGTGATTCAAACTAAGGAAACATGTCGGCACCGACATGTTTAGTTAACTCGTGGTGCTTTACAATTTTACAAGTGACTTTGAGCCAATTTGTAGACTCTGCTCCAAGTGACCTCCTAACCCAAGATGGCTATTTTTCTATAAATACCATCCTACTTGCAACCAAAATAGGACCTCTTCCTAGATCTTTAGCTCTTTACTCTGGATCTGATCTCTCTGTCGTTAGAGACTTTTCCCTCTTCTTTGCTCCTATCCTCTACCTCTCAAACTATTTGGAAACATCATTATAAATCTGAGATCCACTAGGTTGTCAAATATGATACAACTAGTTGTCATATAGAGAGAGAAAAACTAATAAAGGAGATTAAAGTGGACATAGGCCGGAGATTACGCTGAACCACTATAAAAATTCCTATGTGTTCTTTATGTTTTTGCTTTTCTTACCTACTTGATCTGGGATTTGTACTGCTTTTACATACATTATAAAACTACTAGTTCTTTCATATGATTTCTAGGTGTTGATCCATTTTCTAGATTAACAACATAGAGGCTAGTAACCAACAGGTATTACCAGGCCATCTTCTCCTCAGGAGATGGTTAACTAGAGTGGAGTATTACAAAATAATGTAGGAGCTAAATTAAAAGATGGCTGAAAATCAGAAGGCTCTAATGGAGAACAAAGATGTTAGCGTAGCTCTGTTGACCTACCTACCATAGAAGACAAGGAGGAGCCGGAGGGGAGTTTCACCTGCTGGATTTGAAGAAGAGAACTCATCTATTTTTGACCAAAAAAAGCGAGATGGAAAACAAATGGAATGAGTTATTGGAATGATAGAAGGAGTTGCTAGAGGAAGTCGGGGAGCTCCCCCCAAAAAAATTCAACTCCGCACCGACCAGAATTAGGTCGGTACCAAGGAGAATTTGGGCACTTTAGGGGGATAAGGAGCTGAGTCCATGGACTTGTTTGTTCGGAGATGATCTGCAGCATGACGATGATGATTATGGGTTTGATGTTGCTGTTCATAATGGTAGTGTGCAAACAACTGGTATGGAGGCATTCAAGAGTAAGAAAGGACCTAAAGGACTGGTTCTCCCAAAGATTGGAGAACCTAGACGTTAATGGGCAAACAGAGATCATTTGTAGAGTCAAACACTCAACTTAGCTCTCTATAGTTGACCTTCAGAGTTCTAGGCGAGTGAAGAGTACATAGGAAATATGGTTAAGCGGTTGGTAGAAGAGAATAAATGGAGAAAGAACGAGGAATAAGGCTCCTTGCCAAGCAGAACTCCATTTATGGAAAACATTTTGAAGGAGAAGTATCCCAAGAGGTATACGATACCGACGAAACCATCGTATAACAGGATCACCAATCCTAAGCAGCATTTATTTAAATAGGAATGGCACATGGATGGTGCTAGCACAACATATGCGTGCACTGTCGGTGCTTTCCTATTTTTCCAGAAGATGTTGCATTGATGTGGTTTACTTGGCTCACGCTGAGATCCATATCGACTTTTGATGAGCTGCAAAGAATTTTTTGAAGTAGTTTAGGCTCTTACTGCTTGGCCCAAGGATGTGATGTGTTTGTTGAGCCTATCTCAAGGGACCAAAGAGTTATTGAAGCGGTAGTTAAATCAGTTTAATATTGCAGTAACTGATTTTAACGATTCAAAGGAGGATTTGATGTTCATGGATTTAGTCTGGGGCATACATCCAGACACGGACTTGATAAATGGTTGAAGATGAAATATCCTATGACCATGGAGGACTTCCGCCGGAAGACCAATCAATTCTTGCATTTGAAGGAAGCAAGTCAGGTAGCCAGGCAGACTAATGGTGGATAGTCAAAGGAAGTTATACAAAGTAACATGGCGATTAAATAGACTAGAGAAAGCTCCGATAATGTGCCAGTTAATGTTGAAAATTTGAATAATCAAAAGAAAAGGAGTTAGGTTATGGTGGTAGGCGACATGAAAACAAGAAGCTTCCAAGGAATATGCGGCCTAATGAGTACATATCTCTAAATGACACACTAAATAATACATACCTTGCTATGTAGGGGATGGACAGATATAAAATGCCATCTTAGAACGAGGAGACTAAGGAGGAAAGGCGCTTAGGAAAGTACCGTGGTTTCTATGAAACCCATGGAGACAACGTGAACGAATACTGGCACTTGAGAGACTTTATTAAGTAATTAATAACAAAAGATGCAGCAATATGTCAGAGATGCGTATGATGGTGGACAAGATGCTAGACCCCAAGGGATGCCTGCCTAAGGAATTGACTTGGATCTAGTGGAGAGGGACCTAGGCAAACTAATGGAAGATTAGTTATCAATACGATAACAGGAGGACCCCATCCAGTGGAGAAAAGTTGGATGGAAATGGAATGATACACGAGCTTATTAAAGCACGTACCACAAGGGAGTTGCTTTGCAGTAGTGGACCGAGCTCTAGCTCAACAACAAAGGATGGCAACAGATGATATAGCATTCAGGAATAGGGATGCTACTGGAGTCAAAACTCCAACTTTCGACTCTATGGTGATAACAGATATAATTGGACCTTCAATGATAAGTCGAGTCCTGGTGGATAGTGGAAGCTCTGTGAACATTCTGTTTAGTAGAACATTTGATCAGATGAAAATTAGCATAAAGGATGTCAAGGCCTACAAAACCAAAATCCAAGGATTTACAGGCAAAGAAAACCCCCCAATTGGGATGATTATTTTATCGATTAAATTAGGTGATGGAGGTCGCAAGGCTATGCAGATCCAAATGCTTGTTATGGTATATGAGTATTCAACATATAACGCCTTTTTGGACCGACTAGCCCTAGCTTATTTTAGAATAACACCGGCTCCTTGGTGCTTGATGATGAAGTTCCCCATGGAAAACGGAATCAGGTCAATAAGAGGAGAACAAAGTGTAGGAAGGAAATGTAATGTTGTGGAGCTGAGGGAACAAAAGCGACAAGAGAAATGCAAGAATGTGGGGAAGGCTCTTGGCGTTAAGAATTTGGAAGCATACCAGTTAAAGTCTAAGCCTTAGCTCGGAAAGAATAACAAGTTTGATAACTCTATGGATCCTAAGAAGAAGTCAGAGGACGTGTGAGCTGCACCACCTGAACTGACAGCTAATGTTCCATTCAACATGGATGATCCTACCCGGAGTCGTAAGATAGGATCTCAGCTTGGTATTGGAACAAGGAAGGAATTGGTTAATTTCCTTCAAGGGAATCTGGATGTATTTACTTGGATGCATTTGAATACGTGTGAAATATCATCGGAGGTAGCATGTTATGCATTGAATGTAGATCTATGGTTTCCACCGATAAAGCAAAAAAGGTGTACTTTAGGTCCATAGTGATCGCTAAATGAGGAAAGTGGATAAGCTGATGACAAATGGATTTATCTATGATGCTTTGTAAAAGTAGGTGTCAAACCATGTGCTGGTGAAGAAGTCAAATGGAAAGTGGTGGGCATGTATTAACTATTCCAATTTGAATAAAGCACGCCCAAATAACACCTTTTACCCAGGATCGACAAACCAGTAGACATGATTGCAGGACGTGATTTTTTTCATTTATGGATGCTTATTCAGGCTATAAACCGATTCCGACGCATATACTGGATCAAGAGCATACCAGCTTTATAACGGATTTGAGACTGTTCTATTATCGAATATGCCATTCGGTTTCTAAGAATGCTAGAGCCACGTATCAAAGATTGGTAGGTTCTATGTCTAAAAATCAGATCGGAAAAACAATGGAAGTGTACGTAGATGATATACTTGTTAAGTCACGGCTTGATAAGGAACCATATGGATGACCTTTCAAAAATGTTCGAGGTATCACAGAATTATGGAGTGAAATTCAATCCGTTGAAATGCCCATTTGGAGTTTCATTGAGAAATTTCTTGGATTCATCGTGAATTCGAGGGGCATAAATGCTAATCCGAAGCATATTAACGCCTTAAGGACTGTAAGGGCCTAGACCACAAAAAGCGGTTGCAAAGCTTAAATTGGAAAGTTGTTGCTTTGAGTGGGTTCATCTCAAGGCAAATGGATAAGTCATACCATTCTTCGATACCCTCAAAAAGGGAAAAAGAATTTTGAATGGAATCAAGACGGTTAGAATGCCTTCGAGGTGTTATTGAGTCATATGGAGACACCATCGGTCCTGTCCAAACCATTGGACGAGGAGGATTTGTCCATTTATTTGGCAATGTTGCTCATGCACTAAACACAACATTAATACTAGGAGTCAGCGAAATAGGGATCTTAAGGCAAAATTAACACTGAAGGGGGAGGGCGGTGAATAGTGTTTAATGGATTATATGAATATTTTTCAAATTCTTTAGGATTCTACCTGGAATGATGTAATTAACAATTACAGAAACAATCACAGAATCAAAGTGCAGATAAAAGTAAATGCAATAAAAGTAAAACGGAAAAAATACACCAGGATTTTATATTGGTTTGGAGTTACCCTATATCCAATTCTGCACAATTCCTTGTACGGATTTCTTTTCAACCAGTAAATGCAAATACAATCTCGATTTCAAGGCTATGGGACACACCCTTCAGAATCCCGACCTCTCGGCAGAGTCACTTGATTTACAGGCACAATAACACCCACTAGATTTACAGGCTACTAAGCACACCCAATTGATTTTACAGGCTACGATCACACCCACAAGTATAGCAGTATGATTTGATGGAGTTCTACAGACTTAGATCTTCAATCTTGATTACAATTAATCCTATAATCTTGAATAACACTTTGATCTTGGGTTCAATGAGAGAGATGAGAGAAATCGGAGAGTAGATGAAGGAGAATTGATCTGGATATTTTATATTGACTAGAAAACACTCAGTATATCCTAATCAAACTGTAAGTGCATGATGTACAATCATAGTACATAGGTAAGTAGGTGTCGAATCCATAGGGAAAACAAATGATTTCTATTTATTTGATAAAATTGCACCAAGAAGTTAAGAGAAGTTCTAAATTAAAAGTGCGGAAAGAGTAATTAAAGAGGAAACTACTATTATTGAGGAATAATTTAAGGGAATAAATTCATTCTCCAATTTCATTAAATAATAAAAGATAATTTCTACAATCCCTTTTTAGTGAATGGAAATGATTTATATATCTAAGTTAAGTATGAAATATTAACCTAAATAAAGAAGTATAAATCATCAAATTTAAAAATGCAAATCAATCCATTTATTAATTATTTAGGAAATATTAATATATTTGATACAGAATCTATCTAAGCATAAACTATTAAGGTGTAAATCATATGTAGGTCATCAAATTCAATTCTATGATAATATTAGCAATAATTCCATGGTTCATGTATGTAGATAATTTTCTATTTAGTTTCTTATTGATTTAAGCATAGCCTATTTGGGATAAACCAACATATGCTGTCAAAAATACATGTATAAACATTAATAGAAAAATATTCAAAGAAAAGTAAGATCCAAACAAGAGAATTATAAAATTCTCTTTTCGTTGATTTCAATCTAATGAAGAGCTTCACTACCCCCTAAATTGAAGGGGATTAGCCCATAATGAAATATGAACAAAGAGAAATATAAAAAGGGAAAGAAGCTATTAAAGAAAAAGAAGAAGAAGAAAAGAGACTAACTTTATTTTTTACCTCCAAACAAAAGATTACAATCGAAAGATTTAATGAACTGAATACACACAATGAGGGTACATGGGTATTTACAGGGTGTTTTTCATTAAGCTCCAAGTAATTAAAATATTTCCTTCCTAAAATACAATTGGGCCTTTTGCCTTTTCTTCATGAGATGTAGTTTGTAATTATAAATAGGCGTTGTAGGTGTTGAATATGCGAGTATATAATTTTTTTCCGATGATAATTAACGTGTATATATATATTCATTTAAATATATTTGTTAATGTACTATTTTATTTTTCACATAATTAAATAAATATTTGCTGAATAAAGTAAATAACACAGAATTTAAATTCAAACGGATATTTTATTCAAACAAATATTTATTACAATTTTAATAGTACAAATTTGAGCTCTCACTATATATATACAATTTGCAATTACATTATAATTGTCATTTACATATGCACCTCACTACATTTCACTCATTCACTCGTATTTATCTTCAACTTCATTCTAGATTGAATCCAACTTCTGAGCAATCTGCAAAAATATATGCTGATGCGGTAAAATTGAAAATAAAATATTTTTGTAGTTTGAAATAAAATGTATTTTGAAAATATTATTTGCCTCAGTTATGTGGGTTGTTCGTCATCATTTAAATTTGAATTCATCATACACGAACAGCTCGTGACATGCACAGTGTATCACAGTACATGCCATAAGGCCATGCACACCAATATACACTTGATAAATGTCACGACCCATTTTTCTATCTCCAGAAAAACGCATCATGAATTAAGAAAGAAAGGGATAGAAGAAGAAAAGATAAGAAAGAAGAAACTCAACAACATCAGATACTCACAACGGAACGAATGAAATATAATATGTCACATAAAATATTACAGTATCATATTACATCAGAGTACACAACTTATACAACACATATTAGATAGTTATAAACATCTGTCTAACTATACAACTCAAGTACACAAGATTCAGATATCACACAAACACAGCGGAACCATAATATATATACACGTGGAAGCCTCCTGCTCCAAAACTCCTCCAGAATTCGTCAAGCTAACCTGAATCCCTCGACTACTTATACATAATATGAGTACCCAAGAGTTTAATAAAATAGAAAATAAACACTCGGGTCAGACAGGGGTCTGGTGTGAGTAAACGGGTTAAAGTTGCTTAACTTTAGAAAAACCTTTGAAAAGAAAAGGTATCACTAAGACTTCCCACACATAAACATGGAAAAGTTTTTACCTTACGCTAATCAAAACATTTGATAGGAAATCCAGTGATATAATAATAGTGTCTAGGGTTTTCAATTAAATAAGAAATAGCCGAAATTGTTACACGATTAAATTCCAGCTACTAGCCACAAAAGTGGGTAATACAAACAAAACCGTAGGGTCTCGTAGGAAGAATGGGTTTCCATCAATGGCAGGGCTACCGGGGTACCGTCCGTCACAGTACGTGGCCTAGATCACTGTACCGAGGATTACTCCCAATCCCCTACAACACAAAGCCGGGACCATTCCTTACTGAACAGTTCCGAGTAAGATCACCCCGTGGTTGGCGCGACCAACCACCCACTAAGCCGAAATAAAAAAGGGCATCTAGACAGTGATGATCTCACCCTGAAATGGGTGCTACCCACCTAGCCTTGCTACACCTCCCTTGTTTTAGCCATTCTCGGTTGATGAGGCTTGAGGCTGCGATTACCTTTATAGAACATATCTATCTTAGAATGCTCATCGTCCAGCTGACGATGTTCTGAAAGCATTCAATCCATACAAGTTCGTTTCGGGTTCAAACGAAACCGAAGGCACTATCTCGTTGCACTCATTTTGGAATCACCTTCAGAGTCAACGACCATAGCCCTGACGCTCTAAATCACCATCTCGAACCTGTAAGTACTATCTCCGTCAAACTCATCACGGAATCACCCCCAGAGTTATACTGACGAATAGTTCTTACACTTCGAGTCTTCACCAAGCTCCACTTGGATACACGACCTAACGTTTAATTTGGATCGATGTGGTTTTTGGATTATCCAAATATGGAAACCCGGTCCCGGTCTCACCGAAACCAAACACCATTTTAATGTCCAAGTTGTTTAAGGGTTTAAACAATTAAACTTATATTCAGGATGATATAAACAGATAGATGAATCACATTATCACAATATATAATTCATATCAACCATTCATCTCACAAAGCAGCATATCACATATCATAGATATCCAAATCATCCAGTATCAACCAATCACCCAATATCAATCATCCAATATAAATCAATCATCCAATATCAATCAATCATCCATAAGCAGAATTGATTAACTCTAAATCAATTGGATTACCTAAATCCTTCTTCATTAATTTATTCCAAATAAATAAATTAATCATCTCTTAATGATCTTCCTTAATAAATCTTCCTTGATTAATCGTCCTTTAATTACATTCAAGTAATTATCCTTAACCATATACAGTAATTAACCTTTAATTACTATCATTAATTACATTAATTAATGATCCTTCATTTGCTTCCATCAATTAATCAACTATGATTAATTACATTAAACCTCAACTAATTACAATTATTCATACTTTAATTAATCACTTTTATTAATCAATCTTGATTAATTCATTAATTATATTAACAAATGATCCTTATTAATTAATAATTCCTTTAACTAATTAAATAATTAACTTGTAATTAATCATCTCATTAATCATAAACAGTAATTAACAACTTGTAATTACTTATCTTAATTAATTAACTTCTTAATAAATTATATTAATCTTTGATTAATTATTCTAATTAATTAATCTTTAATTACTTCATTAAGTAATCAATTAATAAATAATCCTTAATTAATTTCCCTTATAATTAATCTTAAATTAATCTCATTAATTAATTAATTAATTAACTAAAATTCACTAAGTAATTAACCCTTAATTACTTACATAAGTAATTATCTTCTAATTACTTCCATTAGGTGATTTCTCTCTTAATTAATTACTTAACAAGTCACTACTTCCATCATTTAACAATCTTAATTCTTTAATTAATTACTCTATAATGAATTAAATTCAAATAAATTATATTAATTAATCCCTTAATTAATAACATCAAGTGATTATCCATTAATCACTTCCATTTAGTTACTCCCATGAATAATTTTCCACTAGTTACTTCCATAAGTAATTTCCTCTTTCCTTAATTACATTCAATAATTAACCATTAATTACTTCATTAAGTAATTACACTTAATTAATTCATAATTAAGTGATTATTTAAAATTAAACAACAATTTACTAATCATTTAAAATTAATTAAATAATTAGTTAATTAACTTCTTAGATTAAAGAAATTCCTTAATTAAATAAGAAAAGCATTTATCTTAATTAATCTTTTACTTATTAACATATCATATTAATTAAGTATCCATAAGTTCATAACAAAGATAAATTAACCATATTTATCTTCATAAATAAATTATTTGAAATTAATCGAATTTTAATAACTTAAAAACAAATATTCTATTTGGTTTTCAAAATTATAACAATAACCTGATTTGAAAATAAAGCATTTAGAAATCAAACACTTTAATTATCTAATTTAAACTTATTCATTTTCAATAAAATTTGAAACTTTAGTTTTTAAATCATTACTTAAAAATTTACTTCAAAACTTTGATTTAATATTTAAATTCAAAATACTCCTTTTAAATTTAAAATTCAAAATTTAATTAAATTAATTACTTCCAAAAGAAATTATCTTAACAATTTAAAATTTGAAAATAGATTCAATTAACGCTTCAATAGCTTGATTAACAATTTACTTTAAAAGAACATGTTATAATTTTGAAAATTTATTCCTTTTTTATAGAAACTTAGGTCTTGATTTTATTTATTCAAAATAACAATTTTTAAAATATGTAAACTTTATCTTTTATTTTACCGACCTTATCCAGAATAGCATACACCTAAAACTCAAGACAAATACCTATGAACCCCGAGCTCGCCTCGAGTCACTCACCACCTTCATATGCTTCGAGTCGACTATAGGAAAAACACGAGAAATACTTCGAGCTGAAACTCATCTTCCCCAAAACATTATTCCCAGTGCACACAAACGTACACGGTGCACCTACCCCATCGCCTCCGGCCGCCGTAGACCATCGCGACCATCGTCGACATTCACACGATCGCATGCGACCTCGATCGTGCATCCAGATCACACAAATAACACACGAATCAAAATTCGACCTTTATGCACGAAAATCTGAAACAACCCCGACCACAAAACCCCACCAACGCCGACAATCACGACGCCGTTAGACCTCGCCGACCTCACCATCGAACCACCTCGACCCCGAGCCTCCATCCCCCAAACGCGAACGTCCTGACGGTCCAGTGACGATGCGACGGTCGCAAAAACAAAAGCCTATAAAACTAACGACGAAACCCTACTACGATCAATTCAGATCAAATCGGCCATAGGAAAAATTCAAAAGCATTTTTCCCATCATCAACAATTCACTAGCTAGCTTCGATCAAGATTTCAACTCAAATTATCGCATTGATTATCGGCAATTCACCAAATTGCCGAAACCCTTCAACTCTAAATTCCCAAACGAATATCAATTTAAAAATTATGAAATGCATGTTAAAAATCATCATTTTTAACTACTAATCCATTTATACAATCCAAAGCAAGAATTAAGGTTATTGATTTCTGACATGAATCAATATTTCATTGTATTTTCCATTTTAAAAACTATTTGTAAATATAAATTTACAGAAACTATTTTTAAAATTTCCATCAAACATTAAATTACAACTTCCATTCATATATCAAGATCTAATATAGTTTAGATTAAAAGATTTTTTCTTTTGAAATTTTCTTAAGAAAACAGTTTTTGTAAATGAACCGAGATGAACATAAATAGGTTTCCTATTCTCAGGCATTTCCTATCTACAACATACATACATTATAGTATTCATATAAACAAATATTCATTAACACAGCAAAATTCATTCCATGCATAAAGAATCCAACTACAATGTGATCAAAACTGTTTTTGTAAAAAATTACTCACATTAATATGTAGAGCAGGTTTCAATTATTCCAGGCTTTGAAAATTAAATTTGAAAAAGGCTTTTGATTTGCTTTGTTGATGAAATTGATCCCTTTGCATGTTGAATTAAAATCTGCTGCTATATTTCCAAATTTGCATGTTGATTGAATTTGAAAATCTTGCCTCTGATGTTGAATATCCCTTGCCCTTTGATTTATCTGATTCCAAATTCCCTTTTTTTTTCCAGATTTTACTTTTGCTTTTGGGTTTTAAATTTCAGGTTTGAAGTTAAGAAAAAGAAGAAAAGAAAGAAATTTGAACTGAGGAAAATGGAAACTAGCTTCTCCAAACATTCATTTAATTATAAACTTTAAATTCTAAAAAATATGAAAATGCCACTTGTTGATTTATTTAGACAAATGCCCATGGAAATTCATCTAGCTTACAAGTGTTGAAGATGTTTCATCTTTGATTTACAAGTGTTAACCCCATCTAATTAAATCATTTAATGTATTTATGAAATATTTATATGCATTTACGAAATGTTTTTATAATAATAAGCTTTTGAATTTAGATAAATATACAAGTATGAAGTCTTTGTAAACTTTTATTTTAAAAATAGCTTACTTTTAAAATCAAATAAATGTATTATACATTTTCTTTAAATTGTAAAATATGAATTTGTATTTATATTTATGTAAAATGCGAATTTAGAAATTTATTTATTTATGTTTACAAACAATTCTTGTTCAAGAGATATTTAAAAAGAAAGTTTATTTAAAATTATATATATATATATATAATTATAACCATTTTAATTTAAGCATTTTAAAAGAAAACAAAATAAAACTTTGTTTAAATCTTATTTTAACTATCATATTTAAAATAAACAATTATCTTATATTTTGAAAATAATTGAATTAATCCTAAATTAACTTTTGAAAAATATAAATTTTGGAACAAATCTTCAAATTACAATATATATATATATTATAAATAGATTATATTAAATTTCAAAACAATTCCAAATTATAACATATACATACATATATATTATAATTTGAAAATACAATCTTTTATTTAAAACAAAAGATTTTCTATCCATAATATATATATATATATATATATATATCAAATATATATATTATAAATAGAAAAAAAATTATTAGCTTTGAATAAATCTTATCTATTTAAAAATTGTTAGAAAGATATTGATCAATATTGTCAGATTAAATATTTATTAGCTTTTAAACGATTGAATTTACCAATTTAAATTAAAATTATAAATAAAAATTATCAAATCAATTTAATTATTAATACAAATTATTAAATTGATATTGCCTAAAATTCCGGGTCGTTACATTCCTCCCCCCTTAAAAGAATTTCGTCCCCGAAATTTAAAAGCAAAGATAATTTAATAACCGAGCAAAGATTTCAATTTTCAATCAGCAAAGCATACCTATCATCCAGTTACTAACAACCATAGCAAACAATTAAACAAACAGCCCTAACTAATTATCCTGACACAAATCAGGATAGATCTTCTACTACTATCTAGAGTTTCCCAAGGATAAATCACTGGGAGACTCGCTCTACAGAAGCTAAACAAACTACACCACCATAATCCAGAGCTCATCTCATCTCTAGATCCATCAATCTGAACAGAACATCAGACTATTCCTAAGTCTAGCTCAACTTCCAAATCCAACCGGACTACAGATTCTACAACGAACGATGAATCATACACGTACTCCCTCAGAGATACGTGAAATACAATGAATTCCAGTTATCCAAACTGGCAATTCAATCTTATAGACAAAAGAACTTATCCTATCAAAACACAGATAAGAAATCTCAAATGCCTCAGAACAAGCCATCCAATCTTACCCAATTACTGCTCTCTTAACCAGAGAAATCTTAACAATAATGAAGTCTCCAACTTCGAATTCCAAACTCCTTACCTCATATCTGCATAACTCAACAGACAATCCTGGGATGCCAATCTTCTTCCTGATCAGCTCAACCTATGCTGATGCTTCCAGAAACAACTAGACCAAAGAAAACAGTTCCTGGATCCTATTCAATAGAAAAGTCTCCCAAGATCCGTCGAAATCCAGAACACAAGCCCCACTTCTCAAGCAATAGCAAACTGAACTTGCTTCCTTCCTCGTACAGCTGCTACCTCGCTTCCGCTGCACAACTCTGATTCTGAAATAAATGAGAACACTGTTGACGAACACGAGTACAAACTTATCCAATATATTAGGGAAACTTTGTTCATCAAATCCATAAAATCTTAGTGACCCCTCTGACTCGGTCACACTACCTTATAGCAGAAATCCAACTCAAAAACTAGATCTGACTAATCCAAATTCCAAAAATTTCTGAGCTGCTACACCAACTCTTCCTTCTCCAAGAACCATCCTACTACCAGGCTAACTACCATTATCGCTTCTGGAACCAAAACAATATGGAACTCAACTCCAGATGTAGACAAACTTCTGATTACATCAGTAGCTCCTACTTCCACATGAGAACCCTCAGTCTCAAACAAAAGATTGCCTAAGATAAATTCCCAAACTAATCGCAAGTCACTTTTGTGATCTTACCTAGTTCGGATTCCAAATAAACTGTCCTCTCTTTACCAATTAGAACAGCCTTAAGCTTCTCCAAACAAGGTTAACCCTTCAAGAAAACTTTTACCATCTTCCCGGACTGCTAAAAGAAGAACCACAAAGATTCCTGAACTAGCGGAGAAATGGACACACCGCTGCTTCCAAACTCTACCTCGATGATACTGCAAAGCTAAAAGACCTTCTCGTCAGCACAACGAACACTTCGAGCTGCACTGCTACCACAGCTAACCAAAGACTTCTAATTTAAAGGCTCTTCGAATCCCAAAATTATCAACAAACCACACAACGGACCTTTGAGATGGCAGACATCCTCTCAAGAAATTCGGGCTCCAAACCAAGCATCAACATCTCACTCTCCTTAAGGAATGACAAATGAGACCATGCCGAAGCGAAACAACTTATAGACCTTAGTCTCATATTCCAAAATAGCCAACCTTCTTGTTATAGATCCAGATAACTTCTACACAAACGAATCTTCCCTACGGCAGGTAAAGACTACTCCTCGACTACTTCTAAAACTGCTTCAAGAGAAAACATCTTCTGAAATATCCATGGATACTGCATCTCATCACGCAGTTATCAAGATATCATCATTTACTTCTACACTTTCGACAGATCCAAACTTACACTTCAAAGATGGACTCCGAATCTTTTAAAAATATTTCCTTCGAAGATCAGAGAAATCCTTGCTCCAAACTACAAATCTTACTTGAGATGGTATCAGGTCTACAGTCTCGACAAAAACACATACAACCTCAACATATAGACCTCCTCCATTAGTGGTAGTCGTATTACACACACACCACTATTCCATCTACCTCTAAAACTTATGTTGGAAAACCCGAACAGATAACCCAACAAATCAGGTAGATATAGATATAAATATATAGTTATACATAAAAATTACAAGTATGCTCTCTCAAGAAAGACACCACTCCAGAGCCTAGGTATTCACATAACTTAATGCTCTGATACCAGCTGTAGCGACCCATTTTTCTATCTCCAGAAAAACGCATCATGAATTAAGAAAGAAAGGGATAGAAGAAGAAAAGATAAGAAAGAAGAAACTCAACAACATCAGATACTCACAGCGGAACGAATGAAATATAATATATCATATAAAATATTACATAGTATCATATTACATCAGAGTACACAACTTATACAACACATATTAGGCAGTTATGAACATCTGTCTAACTATACAACTCAAGTACACAAGATACAGATATCAAACAAACCCAGCGGAACCATAATATATATACACGTGGAAGCCTCTTGCTCCAAAACTCCTCCAGAATTCGTCAAGCTAACCTGAATCCCTCGACTACTCATACATAATATGAGTACCCAAGAGTTTATAAAATAGAAAATAAACACTCGGGTCAGACAGGGGTCTGGTGTGAGTAAACGTGTTAAAATTGCTTAACTTTAGAAAAACCTTTGAAAAGAAAAGGTATCACGTAAGACTTCCCACACATAAACATGGAAAAGTTTTTACCTTACGCTAACCAAAACAATTGATAGGAAATCTAGTGATATTATAATAGTGTCTAGGGTTTTCAAGTAAATAAGAAATAGCCGAAATTGTTACACGATTAAATTCCAGCTACTAGCTACAAAAGTGTGTAATACAAACAAAACCGTAGGGTCTCGTAGGAAGAATGGGTTTCCATCAATGGCAGGGCTACCGGGTACCGCCCGTCACAGTACGTGGCCTAGATGACTATACCGAGGATTACTCCCAATCCTCTGCAACACAAAGCCGGGACCATTCCTTACTGAACAGTCCCGAGTAAGATCACCCCGTGGTTGGCGCGACCAACCACCCACTAAGACGAAATAAAAAGGGACATCTAGACAGGGATGACCTCACCCTGAAATGGGTGCTAACCACCTAGCCTTGCTGCACCTCCCCTGTTTTAGCCATTCTCGGTTGATGAGGCTTGAGGCTGCGATTACCTTTATAGAACATATCTATCTTAGAATGCTCATCGTCCACCTTAGGATGTTCTGAAAGCAATCAATCCATACAAGTTCGTTTCAGGTTCAAACGAAACCGAAGGCACTATCTCGTTGCACTCATTTTGGAATCACCCTCAGAGTCAACGACCATAGCCCATGCACTCTAAATCACCATCTCAAACCTATAAGTACTATCTCCGTCAACCTCATCACGGAATCACCCCCAGAGTTATACCGACGAATAGTTCTTACACTTCGAGTCTTCACTAAGCTTCACTTGGATTCACGACCTAACGTTTAATTTGGATCGATGTGGTTTTCGGATTATCCAAATATGGAAACCCAATCCCGGTCTCACCGAAACCAAACTCCCTTTTAATGTCCAAGTTGTTTAAGGGTTTAAACAATTAAACTTATATTCAAGATGATATAAACAGATAGATGAATCACATTATCACAATAGATAATTCATATCAACCATTCATCTCACAGAGCAACATATCACATATCATATATATCCAAATCATCCAGTATCAACCAATCACCCAATATCAATCATCCAATATAAATCGATCATCCAATATCAATCAATCATCCATAAGCTAAATTGATTAACTCTAAATCAATTGGATTACCTAAATCCTTCTTCACTAATTTATTCCAAATAAATAAATTAATCATCTCTTAATGATCTTCCTTAATTAATCTTCCTTGATTAATCATCCTTTAATTACATTCAAGTAATTATCCTTAACCATATACAGTAATTAACCTTTAATTACTATCATTAATTACATTAATTAATGATCCTTCATTTGCTTCCATTAATTAATCAACTATGATTAAATACATTAAACCTCAATTAATTATAATTAATCATACTTTAATTAATCACTTTTATTAATCAATCTTGATTAATTAATTAATTATATTAACTAATGATCCTTATTATAATTCCTTTAATTAATTAAATAATTAACTTGTAATTAATCATCTCATTAATCATAAACAGTAATTAACAACTTGTAATTACTTATCTTAATTAATTAACTTCTTAATTAATTATATTGATCTTTGATTAATTATTCTAATTAATTAATCTTTAATTACTTCATTAAGTAATCAATTAATTAATAATCCTTAATTAATTACTTTATTGATTAATTTTAATTAACTACCCTTAGTAATTAATCTTAAATTAATCTCATTCATTAATTAATTAATCACATTAATTAACTAAAATTAACTAAGTAATTGACTCTTAATTACTTGCACAAGTAATTATCTTATAATTACTTCCATTAGGTGATTGCTCTCTTAATTAATTACTTAACAAGTCATTAATTCCATCATTAAACAACCTTAGTTCTTTAATTAATTACTCTATAATTAATTAACTTCAAATCAATTATATTAATTAATCCCTTAATTAATAACATCAAGTGATTATCCATTAACCACTTCCATTTAGTTACTCCCATGAGTAATTTTCCACTAATTACTTCCACAAGTAATTTCCTCTTTCCTTAATTACATTTAATAATTAACCATTAATTACTTCATTAAGTAATTACACTTAATTATAATTAAGTGATTATTTAAAATTAAACAACAATTAACTAATCGTTTAAAATTAATTAAATAATTAGTTAATTAACTTCTTAGATTAAAGAAAATCCTTAATTAAATAAGAAAAACATTTATCTTAATTAATCTTTTACTTATTAACATATCATATTAATTAAGTATCCATAAGTTCATAACAAAAATAAATTAACCATACTTATTTTCATAAATAAATTATTTGAAATTAATCAAATTTTAATAACTTAATAACAAATTATTCTATTTGGTTTTCAAAATTATAACAATAACCTTATTTGAAAATAAAGCATTTAGAGATCAAACACTTTAATTATCTAATTTAAACTTATTTATTTTCAATAAAATTTGAAACTTTAGTTTTTAAATCGTTACTTAAAAATTTACTTTAGAACTTTGATTTAATATTTAAATTCAAAATACTCCTTTTAAATTTAAAATTCAAAATTTAATTAAATTAATTACTTCCAAAAGAAATTATCTTAACAATTTAAAATTTGAAAATAGATTTAATTAACACTTCAATAGTTCGATTAACAATTTACTTTAAAAGAACAAGTTATAATTTTGAAACTTTATTCCTCTTTTATAAAAACTTAGGTCTTGATTTTATTTATCCAAAATAACAAGTTTTAAAATATGCAAACTTTATCTTTTATTTTATCGACCCTATCCAGAACCGCATACACCTAAAACTCGAGACAAACACCTATAAACCCCGAGCTCGCCTCGAGTCACTCACCACCTCCATCTGCTTCGAGTCGACTACAAGAAAAACACGAGAAATACTTCGAGCTGAAACTCGCCTTCCCCAAACCATTATTCCCAGTGCACAAAAACGTACACGGTGCACCTACCCCATCGCCTCCGGACGCCGTAGACCATCGCGACCATCGTCGACGTTCACACGATCGCACGCGACCTTGATCGTGCACCCAGATCACACAAATAACACGCGAATCAAAATTCGACCTATATGCTCGAAAATCTGAAACAACCCCGACCACAAAACCCCACCAACGCCGACAATCACGACGCCGTTAGACCTCGCCGACCTCACCATCGAACCACCTGGACCCCCAGCCTCCATCCCTCTAACGCGAACGTCCTGATGGTCCAGTGACGATGCGACGGTCGCAAAAACAAAAGCCTATAAAACTAACGACGAAACCCTACTATGATCAATTCAGATCAAATCGGCTATAGGAAAAATTCAAAAGCATTTTTCCCATCATCAACAATTCACTAGCTAGCTTCGATCAAGATTTCAACTCAAATTAATGCGTTGATCATCGGCAATTCACCAAATTGCCGAAACCCTTCAACCCGAAATTCCCAAACGAATATCAATTTAAAAATTATGAAATGCATGTTAAAAATCATCATTTTTAACTACTAATCCATTTATACAACCCAAAGCAAGAATTAAGGTTTTGATTTCTGACATGAATCAAGATTTCACTGTATTTTCCATTTTAAAAACTATTTGTAAATTTGAATTTACAGAAACTATTTTTAAAATTTCCATCAAACATTAAATTACAACTTCCATTCATATATCAAGATCAAATATAGTTTAGATTAAAAGATTTTTTTCTTTTGAAATTTTCTTAAGAAAACAGTTTTTGTAAATGAACCGAGATGAACATAAACAGGTTTCCTATTCTCAGGCATTTCCTATCTACAACATACATACATGATAGTATTCATATAAACAAATATTCATTAACATAGCAAAATTCATTCCATGTATGAAGAATCCAACTACAATGTGATCAAAGCTGTTTTTTAAAAAATTTACTCACATTAATATGCAGAGCAGGTTTCAATTATTCTAGGCTTTGAAAATTAAATTTGAAAAAGGCTTTTGATTTGCTTTGTTGATGAAATTGATCCCTTTGCATGTTGAATTAAAATCTGCTGATGTATTTCCAAATTTGCGTGTTGATTGAATTTGAAAATCTTGCCTCTAATGTTGAATTTCCCTTGCCCTTTGATTTATCTGATTCCAGATTCTTTTTTTTTTTTTAAGATCTTACTTTTGCTTTTGGGTTTTAAATTTCAGGTTTGAAGTTAAGAAAAAGAAGAAAGAAAAGAAATTTGAACTGAGGAAAATGGAAACAGGCTTCTCTAAACATACATTTAATTATAAGCTTTAAATTCTAAAAAAATATCATGATGCCACTTGTTGATTTTTTAGACAAATGCCCATGCAAATTCATCTAGCTTACAAGTGTTGAAGATGTTTCATCTTTGATTTACAAGTGTTAACCCCATCTAATTAAATCATTTAATGTAGTTATGAAATATTTATATGCATTTATGAAATGTTTTTATAATAATAAGCTTTTGAATTTAGATAAATATACAAGTATGAAGTCTTTGTAAACTTTTATTTTAAAAATAGCTTACTTTTAAAATCAAATAAATGTATTATACATTTTCTTTTAAATTGTAAAATATGGATTTGTATTTATATTTATATAAAATGTGAATTTAGAAATTTATTTATTTATGTTTACAAACAATTTTTGTTCAAGAGATATTTAAAAAGAAAGTTTATTTAAAATTATATATATATATATATATATATATATATATATTTATAACCATTTTAAGTTAAGCATTTTAAAAGAAAACAAAATAAAAATTTATTTAAATCTTATTTTAACTATCATATTTAAAATAAACAATTATCTTATATTTTGAAAATAATTGAATTAATCCTAAATTAACTTTTGAAAAATATAAATTTTAGAACAAAGCTTCAAATTACAATATATTCATACATATATATATTATAAATAGATTATATTAAATTTCAAAACAATTCAAATTATAACATATACATACATATATATTACAATTTGAAAATACAATCTTTTATTTGAAACAAAAGATTTTCTATCCACAATATATATACACCAAATATATATATTATAAATAGAAAAAAAAATTATTAGCTTTGAAAAAAGAAATCTTATCAATTTTTAAATGGTTAGAAAGATATTGATCAATATTGTCAGATTAAATATTTATTAGCTTTTAGAAGATTGAGTTTACAAATTTGAACTAAAATTATAAAGAAAAATTATTAAATCAATTTAATTATTAATACAGATTATTAAATTGATATCGCCAAAAATTCCGGGCCGTCACAATAAATCTACAGGGACAGGTGAGCACAAGGCCAAACCAAAATAAAAATCCGGGTTCAACTCAAGTCACAACACGAGCACAAGGTCAAACCCGAGCATATAAGATGGATTCAACACAGGTGCAATTCAAAATCAAAAATGTACAAGTACACATGTGCACTGCCTCAACATCTCAAATAGTCAGTACACATGAACATGAGATCAAAGAATAGAAGGAATAGCAAAAGCAATAGGTACAACAGTGCACAAGATAAAAGTAAAGTGGTACATCAGTAGAAAGGTCACAGGCAACCTCAAATCAGCAAAGTCCATGCATACATACATGTCGACCGGGGTAGCGAACAAAGTCGACAAGTACTTCAAGTACGAATGCATAATTGAACGCATGAATAACACTCATACTTGGTGTGACAAATATACGAAGTCAACATGTATGCAACAATGAAACGAAGTGGACAATGCAACAATACCAAAGTGAAGCCACCAATAGAACCTGACTCAATTCTGTGTTATTTACTTTATTTAGCAAATATTTATTTAATTATGTGAAAAATAAAATAGTACATTAACAAATACATTTAAATGAATATATATATGTTTATTATCATCAAAAAAATCATATACTCACATATTCAACAATCTCCCCATTTTGATGATAAGAAACATATATTTAGGATTTTAAATTTTATTAAGTGTATTTGATCATTCAATTTGCTCCCCCTATTTGAATGCTCCCTCTCTACAGAAAGCTCCCCTCATATATGCTTGTAAAAATGAATAAATGAACCTAAATGCAATAGAAAATAAAAAATAAAATATTTGACTTTATTTTCCAAAATCTTAACTTTTCTCTCAGCAAAAGAGTAATGGTATTAGAAAAATAGAGATAAAGTGATAGACATTAATACATCATTAGAACTCAATCGAATATACATATTAAATTTCAATAAATAATCAAACAAAAATCATAAATACTCTATTTGATGCATATTCCACTTTAGAGTGATATGGATGATGTCATTATATAAAGCCATACAGTTGCGTCTATTTGTGGTATATTTATATTAGGAATTTGAATATCTACTAACCATGCATAACTGTTAGGACTTTTAAACGAGATTAGTAGTATTCTAATTTTTTTATAAAAAAATTGAATTCACGTATCTTTTAACCACGCATAACCGTGAGGACTTTTAAATGGGATTAGAATCAACTGTCCATTTAATAAATCAATTTTGATATGCGTTCCATACATGCATAACCGTGAGGACTTTTAAGTGAGCATGGAAGCACGTAATTAAAAATTCCAAGTAATTCACCCATGCATAACCGTGAGGACTTTTAAATGAGAGCGAATACTTTGGATCTTTTAAAAAAAAATATAAAATTAAAAACGAATGATTTTCTATTTAAAATACCACACATTGACAAACTATATTGAATTTTGATGAGTGATGGTCGTTAAAAATATGATTAAAACAGAGACGGTCATGGAATTTTTACCAACAAATTTTTTTATAACTCCTGTTCAAATTTCTAAAGAAATTTACTAAATATATCGTCTCAAGTTATAATATATGATTAATATCAACACTCATCACTTTTTCAATCGCTATTTATCTTTTAGATAATTAGTAGGGAGTCAGATTAGTCAATGTAGTCATTTAAGCTCAAATTCAAAAATAACTATAAAATCTAATTTTCTAAAATGACTAATCTAACAACAAGGTTAAAAATAATTTTCTAGAAGGGTTTTATAAGAAAAATGTCTGCTATTTGAAAAATTATTTTGAGTGAAAAATATGCAGATATTTTCTTTGAAAATAAACGATGCAATTACTGAATGTCTCAACATAAATCACGTTCCACCTGTAATTTTTCTATTAATTAGATTACCAGTGTAATCTGCATCCGAATTTGTTTTCACTCAAAATTATTATTAGACCAGATCATGAAGCGTGCAACAAAATTTCTCAAAATCATTTTTAACAACTTTTTAAATTAAATTATCTTGAATTTGAATTGAAGCCGTGTAAATAATCAAACAACGACCATAGTGTCAGATCTAGAGGCCGTAGGATAAACAAAAATATTCATGTGTAACATCATCGTTAGTTCAAGCAAATCAATTGTTCAAAGATGATTGGTCGACATTTTGAATAAGTCAGAGTCAAAATCATCATTCATTTCATCATTACATTACTGGTTGATTTAATTCAGATTACGGTGTAGATTATCACATTTATTATATCGTTCAAAATAAATATACCATTACCTGTTTTACCTTTAAGATATTTTTCATTGTTATCCATTGTGATTTTGTCACCTTTATACTAGGCTAAGGAACTTTGATTTGTCGCCCGTTGTGCTTCTGGAACAGCCATAATCCAGATAACACCGTTGTTGCTCCTTGGCCTGCCACCACACCTACATGTTAACAGATTTTTGTGACCTATTTGTTTTTATAGGTTCATGGTTGTTAGTGGCAAATGATTTTAAAAAATAATTTTGTGGTGACCCATAACTATTTATATATGTTCCTTTTGTCACCCAGATTTGTTTAACTTGGAGGGATTTTATATTTGTGCCTTTTCGAACCCAAATTGGTATAGTTTTCACGTGTTTGGGTCTATACCAACAATTATTTTGATTGTGTTCAAATTTTCTACAAATTGTGCACATGGAATTGACTTGTTTAATTTCACCTCCATCACGTTCTGATTGATTATATCCAAGTCCTTGTCTATCTATATTAACAGTTTGTTTCCCTAAAAGCATATTTAACGATCTTTCACTTTTTGAAAATTTTCCTAAAGTCGTAGACAATTGTTGGACTTGTGTTTTGAGATATTCATTTTCATTTAATAATTATGTGCACTTTTTAATGGAATTTTCTCTCCTTGTATTTTCACTTTCTTTCAAAATCAGAATTTCATTTTCAAGCGATTTAATTTTGATTTCTGATTTTTTAATCTCTTCTTCGAATATTGGACACTTATCACACTTAGGGCTTTTAGTTTGATAGTTTTTAACCAATTGATTAAGCTGTTTATTTGATTCTATCAAACCATCTCTTTGTGATTTAATTTTGGCATATTTTTTCCTAAGTCATTCAAAATAGCCATTTACTTCGTGGAAATATATAAGTAATTCTGAGTGAGTAAGTTTTGATACCTCGCTTGGCTCATCATCATCGCTATCAATAATATCACCTCGAAGGCATAGATTTACTCTTTCACTCTCACTACCGGTGCTTTTACAATCATCACTTTTATTCCACGTGGCTGCAAAACTTTTCCCTTTTGAATTCTTTTTTGGTCATGTTGAAGTAGAGGACAATTGGGCTTGATGTGTCCGGATTTGTTGCACTTGTGACAGATGATCTTCCGTTCTTCTGGGCTGTCTAGTGCTTTGAATATTCTACTTATCAATTTTTGATTTAGAGCTGTATTTCTGTATTTGCGGTTCCACTTTTTGAATCTCTTCATTAGTAATGCCATCTCAACTGCTCCATCTTCATCATCGTCATCATCACCGCTGCTTTTTGTCAATCCTGTTAAGCATGTTTTCCATGTCAATTATGGAGGATTTCTCATTGCTATTAACTTTTGCACCTTATAATGTATCAAAATTATTCCAGATTTCCTGTGCACTTTCACAATGAGAGATAAAGTTGAAATTATCTTGATTAATATGAGAATATAATATATGCATAGAGCATTAATCAAGATAATTTTCTCATCTGTTGTATTACCCCATTTTCAATAGTATCCCAATATTTAACATTAACAGATTTTAAATAAAATTCCATTATTAATTTCCAATTCAAAAAATCTTCTCCATCAAAAATAGGAGGGATACTACTAGACCGACCCTCAGCAAAAATAACCATTTTAAAAATTCAAATTTGTAAAAAAAAATTAGTCTTTGAAAAAAAATTAAATTTTTAAAACAAAAATGGCTTTTGAACTGGCTCTAATACCACTTGTAGGATCGATTTCACCCTAGAGGGAGGGGGGTGAATAGGGTGATACTATTAATTAAAATTTTTAATGTGGAAGTATATATAAAATAATTTCAACACATATATTACCAAAATAATAGCAGCACAGATAATAGCAGAATAATAAATACGGAAATAGAACATACAGATTTACCCAGCTTCGGGAAAACCCTGCCTACATTGCTACCCCCAAGGTTTCTACTAGAAATTAAGCAGTCATACGCTTACACACATAAATTCGCGACACCCGCTATCGCCTAGCCTTAACTCTACGCTCGAAACCCTGCCACAACTCAGCCACCGAGTTGCGAATTCTCGAACTACACCACCGTATTTCGTCCCCTAGTCACACGACTATAATTTACAATGGTTTAAAAGGAAAAAATACAAATTTAAAAACAATTATTAAGCAATACCATAATTTAAAATATTACAGCCCAATCCCTATCTTTAATTAGCCGGCCCAAAATAAATTATCACAGTGAAAGACATTGTCGGCCCTCTTCTCTTTTATCTCTAACCGGCCTGACTTCTTTGTTCTTCGATGCTCGTTCCTCTTTGCTCTAAAATTAGGGCTTTTGGAAAAACTTTGAAGTCGTCGACTTTTGTTGATTGATCGAGTAGGTGATTATGTATTGCTAGCTTTGCCGATCGACAGTCTCTATGTAGCTTATTTTCGGTTGCTTCGATCGGGTTCAATTTTACTTCGGTATGTAATTTATGCCTTTTCTTAAATTTATGTCTGTTATCATCAAAAGGGGGAGATTGTTGAATATGCGAGTATATGATTTCTGTTTGATGATAATAAACATACATATATATTCATTCAAATGTATTTGTTAATGTACTATTTTATTTTTCACATAATTAAATAAATATTTGTTGAATAAAGTAAATAACACAGAATTTAAATTCAAACGGATATTTTATTCAAACAAATATTTATTACAATTTTGAATAACACAAATTTGAGCTCTCACTATATGTATACAATTTGCTGTTACAATACAATTATCATTTACATATGCACCTCACTACATTTCACTCATTCACTCGTATTTATCTTCAACTTCATTCCAGATTGAATCCAGCATCTGAGCAATCTACAAAAATATACGCTGACGCAATAAAATTGAAAATAAAATATTTTTACAGTATAAAATAAAATGCATTTTGAAAATATTATTTGCCTCAGTTATTTGGGTTGTTCGTCATCATTTAAATATGAATTCATCAATACACGAACAGCTTGTGACATGCACAGTGTATTACTGTACATGCCACAAGGTCGTGCACACCAATATACACTTGATAAATCTACAGGGACAGGTGAGCATAAGGTCAAACCCAAATAAAAATCCGGGTTCAACTCAAGTCACGACACGAGCACAAGGTCAAACCCGAGCCTATAAGCTGGATTCAAAACAGGCGCAATTCAAAATCAAAATTGTACAAGCACACATGTGCACTGCCTCAACATCCCAAATAGTCAGTACACATAAATGTGAGATCAAAGAATAGAAGGAACAACAAAAGCAATAGGTACAACAGTGCACAGGATAAAAGTAAAGTGGTACAGCAGTCGAAAGGTCATAGGCAACCTCAAATCAGGAAAGTCCATGCATACATACATGTCGATCAGGCAGTGAACAAAGTCGACAAGTACTTCAAGTACGAATGCATAATTGAATGCATGAATAACACTCAGACTTGGAGTGACAAATATACGAAGTCAACATGTATGCAATAGTGAAACGAAGTAGACAATGCAGCAATACCAAAGTGAAGCCACGAATATAACCTGACTCGAAGCAATGCACCAGTGAGACGAAGAACAGACATAACATAATGCAACACTGACACATATATGCAAGCAATGACTACATGGTGCAGTAGCGACTATCCAATGGAGACTCAATCCAGTGCAAACTCGAGCCGACATATCTTAGCACATGAATGCACTAATGCATATAGACCAGAAGACCATCAGTGAAGAAATATCACACAAACTATATACATATGAGAATGTACAGTACAACAAAGTTCAAATGAAACTTGACCAGTAAGCAGTGCCAACAGATTAGAGGCAAGTACACAAGTCATGTACAAAGGCACACTGTAATACGTAGTGAAACAAAGTGGATAGGTCCAACAACCAATCGGATGTCAACATTAAGTACAAACCAAGTGCACAACAGACACATGAACAAATGCAACATTGAATATACAGTGTGTAATGAAGACTACAAGGAGATGTACAACGAAGTGATACTAAGTGAAACATCAAATCAGAATAGCGGTTTTGAACAAAGACAATTAAATGCCGAAGTCAAATTCAAGTTCAAATGCCAATTTTATCAAAGCCAAAGTCAGGTGTATCGAAGTCACAACATCAATATACATGAAGTATGAATACATGAACATGTACACAATGACAACCAGAGCATAGCATAAAAATTGGAACCAAGTCAGTCTCATTTCAATGTTAAAGTCACAGAGAAAAATTCAAATAACCATAGTCAATTTTAAAAATGTCAGAGAATCAAAACGATGATAGCAAGTTCCAACAAAACAAAATCAAAGTGGGTCAAAAATCCAAGTAGAAATTCATCAAAACAAATTTCAGCTACAAAATGTGTACATATAGTCAGTGCCGAAGTCACAAAGACAATGGTCAACATCAAACATCAGTATCAACTGGCCGATGTCAACAGGGTGTTGAACAAGTTCATATTTTCACAAAATCCAATGACCGAATTCAAATGCAAGTATTAGTTTTGAACAAGACAAAGAAGCCGAAGTTAACAAGCACAAAGAATAGAACCAGGTCAAGTTCAAATGTCAAATACTCAAAGTCATGATATTCACGATGACCAAGTCTGAAATCAAACCGTGATAATTAAGCAAATATCAAAACCGTGATAGCAAAGAAAACAAGTCGCGACAACTAAGCAAAATATATACGAATTGAACAAGTCAGTAATAACCACAAGCATCCATACAATATCTTACGGCTGAGTTAAATTAGATGAAAAATTCAAACGAACGAAAATATAGGAATTAGCATCCTATTGTAACGATCCTAATTTTGAATCAAATTTAAATTGGTAATTAACTTAATTTTCTTATTAATTTGTGAATTAATTGGCAATTAATATAATTTTTTAATGTAATTGTGAATTAAATTAGGAATAAAATATGTATATATGATTTTAAATAAAATTGGATTGTAAATAAAGAATTTGATTTGGATATTCAATAAAGTGTGTTTGTCTATATATATATATATATTATAGAAAGAATTTTGAAATTCTTTAATAAATATTCTAAAGACTTATATATATAAATAAAGAAAGATGTATATAAATAAATAAATATTTATTTTAAAAATTAAAAAAATTGTATTGGATTTGAAAACATTACATTTTAAAATTTGTTATATATATATGTAAAAGAAAATGGATTTATTTAAATTGAAAATATAAATAGGAAATATAATATAAAGTTATATTTAAATATTATTAACATGAAGATGTAAAATGTTTTAAATATAATACATATGTAAATAAGATGTTTATAAATACATGATTTATAAATGAATTAACATAAGGGTAAAAAAAATTATAAATTAAATTAAGAAAAGGACTTAAACATAATTTAATGGTTTTTGAAAAATGTGTAATAAGTAAGGTATAAAACTACAAGTGTTAACACAATCATACAAGTGGCATAGCTTTTGATTATTTTTAATTTGAAATATATGTAAAAAAATCAAAGTAAGAAACCAGGTTCTCTTCTTCATTTTTGAAACCTGTAAAAAAACTAGATTCAAGATGAAAACCAAATAAATTCATGGCAAAGCAAAACAAAATCTCGAAGTTTAAACCAAATAAAATCAAAACCTGCTTTCAAAGATCTTTAATCTGGAAGCAAAGCTCACAATTAACCTGGAAATAAAGATCAGAAGTAAAGTTCAAACTCAATCTCTGATCAAATCAAATGCACACTTCAGTTCCCAAATTTAAAACAAAGATCTGATCAACTTCAACAAACAATAAATCAAAAATCAAATTCCAGGATAAAAGCTCAAGCCTGTTCTATGTTCTTTCCCAATCCAGCTGAGCAAACTAGCCAGTTTTAAGTTGAATCTATTTGTGTATTTGATGTTGTGATGAATACTTCGAGTTGCTGGGCAAAATGCTTTACTATTCTCTGTGTTTACATATTTGTATGCATGTATATTCATACATATGTTATACTTTGTTGAATCTCAGGCTTAAGGCCACTAAAGAAAAACTCAAATTGCACCTTATCTAATAAATTTTAGATTTTGATTTACAAACAGAAAATGATAATAAGACTACAACATTATTTTTAAAAATTATTTCAGGTGTTTATACTCAGTAATTATTTCAAAAACAATATTTATAGTGAAGCTTTGAAAAAGAGAGAGAAAACAGGAAAATTAAATATCTCAATTTCATAATTCGATCACATATCCAGTTTCGATTTATAAAATGATGATTTTAGAGAATTGTTTCATGATTTTTAGTTTTGTAAATCGAAAGAAATTGTTTGTTGAAAGGAAATTGCATTTTCGTAAAACTCTGATGATCAACGTCAAAATATGGATCGTGCTTAACATCGATGGTAGCTTGGTGGATGTTGATCAATGGAAAAATAGTAAGGGAATTTATAATGCGTCGTTGAGATCGATCGACGTGGATTTAGGGTTTAGTAACCCAGTTTTTCCGACGATGTATGTAGGGAAGATTCGTCATTGTCAAGACGATTCAGGTCATCGGACTTGGGGGGAAAGATGGAGGGGACCGAGTCGGTGGTTCAGGCGAGATTGCATGGTCATCGGTGGTCATTGGAGATGATTCGAGGCGTTTTTCAAATGATCGTTTTGGGTTCCAGGCACTCGAATTGGTTTGAGTTTGATTTGGCCGTGCCAATTTTTGATCTGGGTGGATGGAATTATCGACGAGGTCGTCATTGATGTGTGAGTAATGGCGAGGTTGGTCGGAAGTGGTTGGTCCATGGGTGCACGTGCACGAGGTTTCTCGGTGCATCAGTGTTTTGTCTTCGAGAGAAGAAGAAGGAGATGCTCGGGTTCAAACTCGAAGTAATTCGTGAGAGGATTCGAAGACGAGTAACGTGGGAGAAAACTCGGGTAAATCAACATATGACTTCGGTTTGACTCGAGATTGTTTCGAGTTCAAAACGAAACATTTTTAAATTTTTATATAAATCAAGTTTTTAAATATAATCAACCAAGATTTGAACTATCTTCTTGAATAAAATTTCTTTAAAATAATTTGATGTTAATTTAAAGTTTTAGAGAGATAAAAATTGAATAATTTCTTTTTAGTTGAATTAATTAAGATGATTTTCAAGCCTATTTAAAATAAATTAAATGGTGTAATTAGATGGTGTAATTAGGAAGATAAAAAGTCTTATGTTATTAACATATAAAGAATTAAGTTGATTTATGAATTAATAAAAAAATTGTTTTCAAAGATTAAAGGTTTAAAGATTAAATGTTTTTAATGATAATTGATGATTAATTACTTTGTGTAATTAAATTAAAGCTAATTACTTTGTGTAAATGATTTGAAAGCTAATTACCTTGTGTAATTAAATTAAAGGATAATTAATCGAATTAATTAAAGTATTTATTAATTAAAGGTAATTAAGTACTTAAAGATAATTACTTAATAAAAGTAATTAAGGTAATTAATTGGTGTGATTAATTAATTAACGTAATTAATTTGAGGATAATTAACTAATTAAAGATTAATTATAAAAGTGATTAAGAATAATCACTTTAAGGATAATTAATTAAATGGTAATTAATTAAATGGTAATTAATTAAGGGTTAATTAATTAATGTAATTAACTAAGGATAAATAATTAGGGGTTAACTACATAATGATTTAAGGTTGATTAATTTATTAATCAAAACTGATTAATTAATTTATTAAAGGTTAATTAATAAATGATTAAAGGTTAATTAATGGTTAAAGTTTGTAATTAATTAATATTAATTAACCAGGATTAGTAGTTTATTCATAAGTAATTAGTCTGATTTAAATTAATCGGATAATTAATTGATCTTACTTATGGATGTTTGGATTCTATTGAATGATTGATGTAACGACCCAGAATTTTATTAATTTAAAATTTGAATATTTAATTAATTTTAAATATTAATAAGTGAATTTATAAGTCGAATAAATTTTATTTTGAATAATTGGATTTAATTGGATAATTAAATCAATAATTTAATAATTGGAAATACAGAAATAATTGAAAATTGGGTTAAATATGATTGGAAATGATTTGTAAAATTTTATTTTATCATGTTGGAGTTATAATGATGTTATAGAACTTTTAAAATCGAATTAGGAGTTTATTTGTGAAAATTAAATATTTTAATATTAAATCGACTAGTGAAAATAGCCAATTTTCGAACAGTCTCAGAATTGGACGAAACTAGTTCCATTGGATCCATAATAGTTTGTTATTACCGGATTTTAATTTTTGTAGCAATCGGAGTTATCATTTGATCGTGGCAGCTCGAAACGCATCGAAATTGTTTTAATAATAATTTGGCGACTTAAAATAGCCATTTTTCAAAAAGTCTCGGATTTCGACGAAACCAGTTTCATCGGATCCGTAATATGATATTATTGTAAGGTTTCAAATTTCAAGTCAATCGGATTTACCGTTTGTCCGGTGCAAGCTAAAACGCCTAGAAAATCGTTTAAATCGGTTTAATTTAAATTGAACGTTTATTGCCATAACTCGTACAGATGACTGAATTAGCTCTCGAAGCATGTTCCATTGTGTTCGGAACGCGGGGTAAACCTTAGAAACGCCAACCGGCACGCTTCGTTTGGAGTTCGGAAAATCCGGGATGAATGGTGTCGCGCAAATTTTCTATAAAAGCCCCTAACTCTTCATTATTTTCACAAAAATTAAACCTAGGGTTTCATGAAGCTTCGGCCGCCTCCAATATTCTGATGGCTGAAAATATTCGAATTTGTTTCCTCAATCCTTCTCAATCCACTAACAATTAGAAGAAATGATCAACTACAAACTTGTAGACAACATCGAGAACTACAACTTCAACGGTTAAGATCGCATTTGGAGCTACGGATCTTCACCATTCAAGCCGCGTTCGTGTGCGTTTGGGCACGAATTTCGTGGCCATAGAGGTGGCCGAGCTCCACCTTGTCGCAGCCGAAAGTAGCTCGTGTTATGGGCTTTTGAATGGAGGTAGTTGATCGTGCTATAGTTCGTCGAGGAGGCCGAATTTTCAAACCCTAATTTATGCTATGGGTTTCTTCATGTTTCGGCTATTACTGGAGATGATACGTGAGTGGGGAAGAAGCATATGGAGGGCCGAGATTTGCAGGCAAGGGATCTACGGCCAATAATTGATTTAGGTTTAAATATAGAAATATATGTTGTAATTTATAAATATAAATTCGTGTAAACTTTGAAATTGCATAACTTTTACATACGAGGTCGAAAACGCACGAAACCAGTTGCGTTGGAATCGTATGGACGAGTACTACGCTATGGAATTGGATTGGAGTCGTTTGGAGTTAGTGAGAATTTCAGATAAAATTGAACGTCCGTTTAATTTTATTCGAAATAAATCGCTAAAACGAAATTGAAATCAAGGTGAGAACTTCTCACTCAATCGAATCAGTTTCGATTTTTATTTTAAATAGTTATATTTAAAATATTTGAATGCATGTTTGAATGATGATTGTTACCTATTGATTGTTAAAATAGACATTATGCGCCGTTAGTAAGCGGATGTTATTTATTAAAAACATATACCGCGAATATTTCATAAACAGTGAAATTGGTATTATATATAATATCAATATATATATATATATATATATATATATATATATATATATATTGGCATATGTATATATTGCAGTTATTGATTTCCCCCATTGTATAGCGGATGAGACCCTATTGCGCCGTCTATTAAGCAGATAATATTTATAAATCCCATATACCGCGATAATTCCGTACTGGAGCGGAATTGGTATTGTGCTAATTTTTTTGGATGTAGGAAAACAGGTTGGAGGGATCCAACTGGATTCCTCAACAGTATTTATTTGATTTCAGATATTTTGATATTTGATGGACTATCATATCGATATATTATGTCGTTGTTGTCGTGATTGACTATTTGGTGTGTAGCATCATTGGACCAAACTTTGGAACTTTAAAATGGTTTTTAAAGTGATTTTCGAAAATATACTATATGTTTGGAATTGATTTATTTTAAATAAATAAACGTTATAATTTTAATGTTATAAAAATTATGGTTTTTTGAGAAATATAGTTAAAGGTTGATTTTTGAAAATATGAGGCTAATGATTTTATAAAATAGTTTAATCGGGATTTTTGAATTTATTATAAAAAAGTTGAAATATAGGATTTGTAAAATTTGATTATTTTATAAATCAGAAATGATGGAATTTCAAAGAAATTTTGAAGATGTTTTAAAATAATAGTATAAATTGATTTATATAAAAGAATTATAAGATGGATATTTATAAATTAGAATATTTGAATTATAAAACGAGTTTTTATAAGAGTTAGAATGAATTGTAAATGAATTTCATAAATGAATGAAATTTGTAGAATTATAAACGGTGAAGTTATAAATGGAATTTTATAAGCAGTAGGTTTATAAAATTTGTAAAGTTATTTGAAGAATAGATTTGGGTAAATAAATGAATCTTATAAGTTATAAGATTTATAATTTGAAAAGTCTTAAAAGGAACGATTTTGTAAAATAATCGTTTCATAAGCATTTAACTTATAATATGAATTTTTAGTATATCATTGAGATATGAATTGAGATAGGTTAATAAAGGAATTTATAAAAGGAAGTTGTTATAAAATAAATAGAAATGGAATTTATAAACGTTGTTTTATAAATTCGCGAAGACTTATTTTGATAAGTAAATTGTTATAACTTATTTATGGAGTTATATTCACGTTTTTGAATAGTGAATAATCCTTTAAAATGAAATGAATGGAAATGATGAAATTTGTTAACGTAGTATATTCACGTTTTTGAATAGTGAATAATATGTTAAAGAAATTGTTTTGAATGTGATGTTTTAAATAGAACTAAAACGATCTAACGATGTTTTCAAAACATGTTGAGATTCGAGACCATAGATTTCAACATTCATTGTTGAAATAGACGTTTTCGAGAAATAAAAGGAAATGGTGGACTATAACACTGTTGTTATAGTAAATGATTTTCGAAAGGAAATGTTTTGTTTAGTATTGGGATTTATATATCTATTTTAATTTCGAATCCCTATACTAGTGATTTTGGATTGTCGTAACGATGTTTTACGCAACATTCGTTTTGGCCCAAATAAATACGTTTAAGTGAATGATTTCCTTAAAGAATGAAATATATACTTAATCTCGATTTAAGTATATTGAATATTTTCCAAGTGTTGAAAATAAATGGATTGAGAATTACTTAATAAGTAAGTATGGAAATGTTTTCCAATATAAAGTGAATATTTTGAGAATTTATCTTTTTGAAGATAAATTGAAATGAATAATTGAAATCGTATATTCATAGATATTTTGGAATATAAATTCACTATAGAATTTATAAAAGAAAGGGGAATCTGGTTAAAAAAAAATATTGATTTATTTTTGAAGTGTGAAAATTTTATATCTTGTAAAGATATTTTTGGGAAATAAATAATTTGGAAAATTATTTGGAATCTGGTAATGTTGTGCATATCCATTGATAGTTCAATAACCGACTATCAATATTTATCTTTGAAAGGTATTTATTGTGATTTGCTGAATTTGAATGCTACACTTATTTTTAAATTATTGCGCTCGTTATTCGGATTACCCATTCCGAATAGTGATACGACGTAATGGATAGCATTGATGACTGGTGTTGAAGACCAGGTATTTGCGAGAGCGATAGGATGACCTGTCGATTGACTCTGCACCGAGTTGCTCCGGTATAGAGTTCTCCATATGTGATGGGGTATCCGATCAGGATTGTGGATATCCGGATTGCAAGGATTTCTTTGTAAGTGCCTTCGGTTCTGTTCGATCCCGGAACAGACTTGTATGGATAGTATGTCTGACATTACAAATTGAGATATAAAGCTGATTTCTTTCAAATATATTTCTGTTGGTGGCGTAGAATTTATTCTTTTAGCTTAACACCCTCCTCTGAGACGTACAAGCTCAGAGGTTATGTAGTTGAATGTTATCAGCGATATTCCCAATTTGGTAATGTGACATGCTGAGTGTTGCTGTGAAATGATCATTGTGTTGATCATTTGTGATAAGATCATTTGTTTGATCGTTTATCTTGGTGATCATTTCTATGATCATTTGTTGACCCAAAGCACGGCTTTTGTATAAAGTGTGTTTTTGTGGATGTGACTTCGTCGAGCCTCACACCTCGGAATGGTCAAAACAGGAAAGATGCGGCAAGGTTATGAGGGGTAGCTCCCTTTAGGGTATGTGCATTTCCTTATGGAAAGGGTGGTATCATGGTATGGAGCCCAAATACTTACTCATGTTGAAACACTTTATTTATGATTGTGTGATGTTTATGACGAGCGCTCGGTTAAAGGTCCCAAAGGACCGGGGGATGGCATACTCATGTCAGTTGTTACCCAGTTAGGGGTAACCCGGCCTTGTGTTGGCAGAGATCCGGTTTGGTTCTCGGGGACGTCCTTCCAGAGGCGTTCTCATGTGGCAATGGGAAGTTCCTTGGCCTGACCACTCGTTGGAAATCCAAAGAAACAATACGATCCTGTATGGTTTTAGTTGTATAACCTGCCATGGAATGTGGCGGTAACCTGCTATTGAACATGGTAGCTATATTAGGCATAAGTGCGAAATGTCTATGCTGGCTAAGATTTATATCTTTATTTTCGAAATGAATTTTTCCTACACTATGCACTAGTAATAATATCAAATGTTCTTTTTAATGCGTATCAAGCATCTTTGACTATCATAAGGAGAAATCTCCTCCGATTCTGCGTTTGCATTGTGTGTGTGTGCGGGAGGCCTTATGGTAGTCTCATTTTTAAAAGCATTGCGAATTGACTTTAAAAATATTCCTCTTTTTTTTTGTTTTCAAAGATAAATAAACTGTTTTGAGTTCTCACACCAGTCACATGACTGACTCGGAGTTTACTGTTTTCCTTCCTAAACTCTGGGTGCCCACCAATTTCCACACGGGCGGTCAAGAGTTAACGTTTAACAGGATATTTCTGGAGTTGCTGGAGGCAAGATGGATGGCATGGCGTATTACTAGTTTATATAGTATTTCTTTTCCGCTGTTTGTTGTTGTTTGTTGTACACTCTGATGTAATGAATGAAATGTGATGTAATGTAATGACTGATATAGTTCTTTGTTTAAAGATTATTCATTTATTTATTATATGTTGTTCCGCTGCGAATTGTGAGATTCTGATATTGTTCTGCTGTTTTCTGTTCCGTTCTATTTTCTTTTCTCTCTATTTTCTATCTTCTTATCTCTTCTTCTATTTTTTTCTCTTTCTTAAATATTGAGAATTCGTATTTCTGTTCATCTTGAATTAATCAATGGAGATTAGTGTATATTCAAGGAGTATGGATTTGCGGGTCTTCACAGGTGGTATCGTAGCATATGGTTAAGCGACAACCATGGTTCTGTTGGGTATTACTCATTAGAGATAGAGTCAGTAGTACTCTAGAATGAGTTGAGTGTAATAATAGCTATGAGAGCGTATTTGTTAGTGAATATAAAAATATTCCTCTATTTTGTTTTCAAAGATAAATAAACTGTTTTGAGTTCTCACACCAGTCACATGACTAACTCGGAGTTTATTGTTTTCCTTCCTAAACTCTGGGTGCCCACCAATTTCCACACGGGCAGTCAAGAGTTAAGGTTTATCAGGATATTCAGGAGTTGCAGGAGGCAAGCTGGATGGCATGGCGTATTATTAGTATATAGTATTTCTTTTCCGCTGTTTGATGTTGTTTGTTGTTGTACACTCTGACGATGATGTAATGTAATGTATAAAATGTAATAACTGATATAGTTCTTTGTTTAAAGATTATTCATTTAGTTATTATATGTTGTTCCGCTGCGATTGTGAGATTCTGTAATTGTTCTGTTGTTTTCTATTCTGTTCTATTTTCTATGTTCTTTTCTCTATACTTTCTATCCTTCTCTCTCTTCTTCTATCCTTTTTCTTTTTCTTTCTTTTTCTTAAACATTGAGAATTCGTATTTTTGTTCATCTTGAGTTAATCTATGGAGATTAGTGTATATTCAAGGGGTACGGATTTGCGGGTCTTCACAATTGAATTGTTTGACACCCCTGATGTGTGATGCTCTGTTTTGATTTGAGCTGTGATGAATGTAATTTATTTATCTGTGATGAATGTAATTTATTTATCTGTGATAAATTTATATTATCTATTGAACTGTGAATGAAGATAAGCGTTATGGGAATATACCGCTTATCGATATTGTTGTGTTCGAATTGTGATGATTGATGATGTTGCACTATTGTGTAAAACCCCTGGACTACACCATACACACACAAATATGGATTGCATGAGGAAATTGGTTAGGTCACAGATTTTTGAAATAGTTTTAAAATTGAATTTTGAATCCAAATGGTTTTGGAAATGGAATTGGGTTAAATATGAAAAGCTTTTGAAAAAGAGTTCAAAAGATAAAAGTCATTTTGAATAACTTGATAAAGTTTTGAAATTTAAATAGTTTGATTTGAATTTAAATTCAAGATTTGAAATTGAATTCTATGTTTGGAAATTATGGTTTAAAAAGGTTATACAAGTTGTGAATGTGTTTATATGGGTTTTAAACCATTTTAAATTATTTTGGAAATTTAAAATTAACCCAGTTTATACTTTAAAGACTATAACTTGTGCGTATTTGATCGGATTTGTCCGAAACGAAAAGTATTTGTTTTAAAATGATAATAGCTATCAAATAAAGAAAGAATGTCAAATTTGTGTTGAAAAGATTTCAAGTTTGAAATAAAATTATTTTGGAAGCAATGAATAAATCTTTGTGAAAGATTGTTGAACTTTGTTTTGAAGTTGAAGACGTTCTTAAAGGTCTATCTTTTGTATAAAAGATTTGGAATGAAAATTATTTTGAAAGCTATTAATTGAGTCTTTGATTGGATGTGTTAATCCAATTTGAAAAGAAAATTGTTTTGAAAGTTGCGAATGAATATTTGTGAAAGATTGGTAAACTTTGTGAAGTGAATCTTTTTGTTTAAAGATTTGTAAATGGTAATTTTTTTGAACCATTTGAAGAAAAGGTTTTGGGTAATAAGTCGTGACTTAACTAAGGTCCCAATATCCATATGTTTTTAAATATTGCGCTCATTATTTCGTTTAGCCGAAAGAGGACCTTGTGTCATATAACCCATTCCGAATAATGATACGACGATATGGATAACGTTTGAAGATCGGTGGTGAAGACCGTATATTTTCGAAAGCGAAAGGATAACTCGTCGAATGTCTCTGCACCAGCTGATCCCCGGTATAGAGATTTATATTATACTTTGTGATGGGGATTACGGACGTGGTTAGGGATTATTCGGATTTGCAAGGGCTTCTTTGCGAAGTGCCTTCGGTTCTGTTCGAACCCAGAACAGACTTGTATGGATGTGTGTCTAACGTTGCACTTTGAGATGTAAAGCAAGTTTCTATCAAATACATTTCTGTTTGGTGGTGGAGAATTTATTCTCTTAGCTTAACACCCTTCTCTAAGACGTACGAGCTCAGAGGTTATGTAGTTGATGGTTGCTAGTGATACATTCCCAATTTAGTAAAGTGGCATACGAAGTGCTGCTGATCATGTGTTGATCGAAGCATGGCTTTTGTGAAAAGCATAGCATTATGGACGTGACTTTGTCGAGCCTCACAACCCGGTAATGGTCGAAACATGAATCGTTGCAACAAGGTTGTTTGGGGGTAGCGCCCCCTGAGGGTATGCCCATTTCCATCTGGATAAAAGGTGGTATTATGGTATGGAGCCAAGATATTTACCTATGTGGTTGCTGCAAACTTATTGTTTTGTGGTTGTTGGTTGAGGGCCCTCGGATAAAGGTCGGTAATGACCGAGGGATAGCATGCTCGTATCAGTAGTTACCAAGTTACAGAGGTAACCCGGCCTTGTGTTAGCAGAGATCCAGTTAGGTTCTCGGGGGCATCCCTCCAGAGGTGTTCCATTCGGTGTAGGAAGTTCCTTTGCCTGACCATTGTTGGAAATCCAATCATCCAATACGCGCCTTTTACGGTTTTAGTTGTAGAACCTGCCATCTAATATGGTAGCTGTAGTTGGCATACTATAATGGTACGTATGCTTACTAAGATTAATATTATACTTGCCAATGTTTTCTACACTATGCACTAATAATAATATCAAATGGTTATCACGTATCAAGCATTTTTGACTGTCATAAGGAGAAATCTCCTCCAAGTGTGCGCTTGCATTATTTGTGTGGTGGGAGGCCTTATGGCAGTTTCATTTTTCAAAAAGCATTACGGATTTCTTTTACTTCTTTTGTTGTTTGTTTTAAAGATAAACTATTTTCGTTTTCTAACACCAGTCCCATGACTGACGTGGAGTTTATTGTTCCCTTTCTAAACTCTGGTTGCCCACAATTTTCCACATGGGCAGCCTGGAATTAGATTTTCAGATAATCAACTAGTAGATGTAGATTCGGTAGCTTTCAGTCTTGGGTTTGGTAGCTTTTGGAAATCTTCTTCAGTCCAGATGTTGGCAATAGCATTCGGACCGACCTTGCTTAATTCATCTTGATGGTGATTCGAGCTTATTGAATTGGAGTCTTCGAAGCTTTGGGATGAGGTATTTGGTTTTGGAGCATTAGAGATGGATTTGCAGTATGGGAGTTGGATCTCTTTGAAGCCTTTTGTTATCGATGTTATCTTTTCCGCTGTGTATATTGTCTCTGATAGTGTTGATATCCATATTGTATCAGATATTATATTCATTGTTGTATCAATGTTATTGTTTTCTTCCGCTGTGTTGTTATACGTATTGTGTTATAAGCTCCGACGAATCAGATTCGGTGTTTGGATCTGCGGCATTTGAATACGGGTTACGTATTTGGTGTCGATTTTCGAAGGTCGAGTCAGGGTCATTTCACATATTTAACCCAAATCATCACTGACCGTAAAATCCACTCGAGTCCAAGCAAAAAGGAATAATCATTCAACTCGAATCAAGATCGAGTTCAAGCAAGCAAATCAGAAAAAGCAAAAGGCATAAATTACATACCGAAGTAAAATTGAACCCGATCGAAGCAGCCGAAAATAAGCTGCATAGAGATGGTCGATCGACAGAGCTAGCAACGCACAATCACCTAGTCGATCAATCAAAAAAATTCGACGGCTTCAAAGTTTTTCCAAAAGCCCTAATTTCAGAGCATAGAGGAACGAGCATCGAAGAACAAAGAAGTCAGGCCGGTTAAAGACAGAACAGAATAGGGCCGATAAAGTTTATCACTGTGATAATTTATTTTGGGCCGGCTAATTAAAGATAGGGATTGGGATTTAATATTTAAATTAGATTTTTGTTTTATAATTGTTTTTTAAATTTGTAGTTTTCCTTTTGAACCATTGTAAATTCTAGTCGTGTGACTATGGGAGAACTACGGTGGTGTAGTTCAAGAATTCGCAACTCAGTGGCTAATTTGGAGGGAGGGTTTTGAATGTAGAGTTAAGGCCAGGCAATAGCGGGTGTCACGAGTTTACATGTGTAAGCGTCTGACTGCTTAATTTCTAGTAGAAATCTTGTGGGCAACACGTAGGCAAGGTTTTGCCGAAGCTGGGTAAATCTGTGTGTTCTATTTCTGCATTTATTATTCTGCTGTTATCTGTGCTGCTATTATTCAGGTAATATCTGTGTTGAAATTATTTTATATATACTTCCGAATTAAAATTTTTAATTAATAGTATCACCATATTCACCCCCCCTCTAGGTTGAAATCGATCCTATAGTAGGGCTTTAAACTTTTTTGATAAGAGGATTTTCACTTTGAGCTTTGGACTCTTTTTGCCTTTGAAATTTCTTTCTTTTGTATCATAAATCCAAGGCTTCAAATCATTCTTCTTTGCACCAATTTCTTGTTCAAATCTTCAAATTAATTGCGTGCACCAACGAAGCTATCAACTGTTCAACTAATTATCTGCAAAAATAAATAAACAATTATAGAAAATGTGTAGATAATTTTCTTAACAATAAAATATTCAGAAAAACTCCTTTTTGCCCAAAATGAATAACGATCGAAAGAATTTTCATGAATTTGTAAAAACATGTAAAATTACCCTTCATATAACTTTTATTTGCATGAACTAAATAAAATGTGAGCATAAAAATGAATACATTTACGTGTACATCAAATACCTCTACACTTATCTTTTTATCCATCCTCGAATAAACAAAATAAAACTAGATATGTCACACTTTCATAGGAAACACGATTGCATTAAGCGTATGCAACAAGCCGTTAAACCTCTAGGTGTTCCTAGTCGAACGAGTGTTGTCTCGTGAGGATTTTCAGTGGATACTACCTGCAAAATCCAAATGTAATGTCCTAATCTAAGGCAAATGAGTGTAAATTTATTTACAAAGAAGACTCGATTTATATTTAAATAAGCATGATATTGTAATGTGTATTTGTTTTAGTAAAAATCAAGGAATTAAAGTTTGCCAACTGATCAAGAATTTCCAAAAAACATCAAGTCTTCATCACATTGGACGCTAGTTTGGTTAGTTGTTTTAGTTGGAGAAACAGTGCAACTATAAAATAAATTCTTTATTTGATTGTCAAAATTTGCAAAGTAATGTCACTATTTCCTTTTGTATAATAAGTTCAAACCTGTAAAATCAAAAGGACACATAGATTTTAATTACCACTATAAATTTATGTTAATTATTTATATAATATTTGCATACACCAAACTTGTGGACCAAGGTATACCGTCCATGTACTGCCTTGTAGGTGCCAGAAACTTGATCGGGATATTTTTCTATTGACTAGAAAACACCTAGTACATCGTAATAAAACCGCAAATGCACGACATACAATTACAGTACGTAGGCAAGTGGGTGTCGAATCCACGGGAAAAATAAATAATTTCTATTTATTTAATCGAATTAAACCAAGAAGTAGAGAGAAATTCTAAATTAAAAGTGCAAAAAAGTAATAAAAGAGGAAACTTATGCGATCGTGGTATAATTTAGGGAAATAAATCCACTCTCCAATTTCATCAAACAACAAAAGTTAATTTCTACAATCCCCTTTTTAATAAATGGAAATGATTTATACATCTAGTTTAAGTATGAAATATCCCCATAAATAGAGAAGTATAAATCATCAAATTTAAACACACAAATCAATCCATTTATTAATTATTTAGGAAATATTAATATATTTGATACAGATTCTATCTAAGAATAACCTATTAAGGTGTAAGTCATACATAGATTATAAAATTCAATTCTATGCCAAATGTTATTAATAATTACATGGTTCATATATGTAGGTGATTCTCTATTTAGTTTATTATCGGTTTAAGCATTAACTATTTGGGATAAACCAACATTTGCTATGAAAAATACATGTACAAACATGAACAGAAAACTATCTAAAGAAAGGCAAGATACAAAATAAGAGCATTGTAAAAGCATCTTTTTGTTGATTTCAAATTTAACTGGAGAGCTTCATTATCCCCTGAATCGAAGGGGATTAGCTCATAATGAAATATGAACAAAAAGGAATAAAAAAGAAAAAAGCCACTGGAAAAAGAAAACGAAAAGAGACTAACTTTATTTTATAACTCTAAACAAAAGATTACAATCAAAAGGTTTAACTAACTGAATATATACAATGAGGATACATGGGTATTTATAGGGTGTTTCGCCTTAAGCCTCAAGTAATAAAAATATTTTCTTCCTAAAATACAATTGTGCCTTTTGCATTTCCTTATGAGATGTAACTTGTAATTGTAAATAGGAGTCTTCTATGGGCTTTAAACTTGTTTGATAAGAGGATTTTCACTTTGAGCTTTTTGCAATTTTTTGCTTTGAAATCTCTTCCTTTTGCATCAAAAATCCAATGCTTAAAATCATTCTTCTTTGCACCAATTTCTTATTCAAATCTTCAAATTAATTGCATGCACCAATGAAGCTATCAACTTTTCAACTAAATATGTGCAAAAATAAATAAATAATTATAAAAAATATGTTCGTAACAATAAAATACGCACAAAGAACCCTTTTTTCCCAAAATGAATGGCGATTGAAAGAATTTTCTTGAGTTTGTGAAAACATGTAAAAGCACCTTTAATGTAACTTTTATTTGTATGAACTAGATAAAATGTGAGCATAAAATTGTACACATTTATGTGTATATCAGATGCCACCACACCTATCTTTTTATTCGTCATTGAATAAACTAAATAAAACTAGATAGTCACATTTTTGTAGTAAACACGGTTGCATTGAACGTATGCAACAAGTTGTTAAACCTCTAGGTGTCCCTAGGAGGACAAATGTTGTCTCGTGAGGGTTTTCAATGGACAGTGCCCACAAAATGCAAATGAAAAATGCGATGTCCTAATCTAATGCAAATGAATGAAAATTTATTTACAGTTGAAGGTTCGATTTACATTCAAATAAGTATGATATTGTAATCCATATTTTTTAGTCAAAATCAAGGAATTAAAGATTGTCAACCGATCAAGAATTTCTAACAAAAATCAAGTCTTCATCACATTGGACGCTAGTTGTTTAGTTGTTTCAGTTGGAAACACAACGCAATTATAAAATAAGTTCTTTATTTGATTGTCAAAATTTGTAAAGTAATATCTCTATTTCCTTTGTATAACAAGTTCAAGCCGGTAAAATCAAAAGGACACTTAGATTTCAATTACCACTCACTCTTTATTTCAATTATTTATACAAATGAATATTATTATTATTATTATTTACATACACCTAACTTATAGATCAAGGTATACCATCCATGCACTACCTTGCGAGCTTATGTGAGGGTAGGGACAGAACTTAGCAGATTGTGCAATCCGACGCTGACTATGTCAGAAAAATTCGGTAATAGTTAGGTGCCCTATCTCATAAAATGAGGCCAAAGTATACCACTCATGCACTGTCTTAAGGGCTTACGTGAGAGTTGGAAAAGTGCTTGGAGGGTTCGCACACTAATGCTAGATATACTAGAAATGTTGGATATCCTTGGGTTATTATTTATTCATGTCTTTTTAGAGATAGTTATGCAAAATCATCTCTGCATCACCTAGAACTAAAGATTTAAGAATGTTAACGCATGTACTTTAGATCAATCACTCTTTAAACAACGACAAATTAGAATAAACCTTATAGCCGTCACTTGTGAGTCAACATATATACTAATTTTACTATTATTACTTGTAAGTCAAACTTTTCATTTGATTTCTATTCAAAACCAATTACACACTAAAATTCTCATCAAATGACCTAGAACACTCACTATATTATGTTTTTTTAAAATAAATTGAAGTTATAAAATCATGCAAATTTTATTTTTGAAAAAAAATGCAAATGCAAAAGTTGAAGATTTTTTTTTTAAGAATGCAAATGAAAAAGAAAAATGAATGCAAAATTTAAAAAAAAGAAATGCAATGCAATATGAGTTCCCCTCCATACTTAATATATACAGTGTCTCCATTGTTTAAATTTCTCCTAAAAGTAAAGGTGAGGACCCAAAGATGGATCAAATGCAAAATAACTTATAAAAGAAAATGTAATTTAACCGCCACATGCAAAACTATATCGAAAATAAAATGCAATTTATGCAAATGGTGAATGAATTGAGACGTGCGCTCTCCTTTATCTCCCCCACGCTTATTTTTAGCATTATGACTTTAATTTGAATTGAATAGTAAAATGTTGCCAGATAATGGTTTATTCTTAAACCTAGATTTAAAATCAAGCAAATTAATGTCAAGCGCATTTCTTACTTGATTTTTCTCTATTAGAGTTCATTTCATAAGGTTGCACATGTGCTCCAATAGTTTAGCATTGTAATATTTCAAAAATATGTGATTGCAAACAAATTCGTTTGAAATAGTGATACTAATTGATATTTCAACATTGTCAAAAAATTCTAAATCGAGTACACGTTCACAATCATAACTCGAATTTATTTCAGCCTCAACCTCAAACTCATTCTCACATAGTTCGAAAAACTTGTGCTCAAAAACTTCGTCTTCTTTTGCTAAATTGTCAACAACTTCATTGCATGTATCATTTTCAAAATCTAAAGTTATTGTATTCAATTTTTCAAAACCAAAAAAGGAAGATCGAATTTTAAATTTTATTCCATGCTCACAAAAGAATTGAAATCCAACTCAATTACCGCATTTTTTAACAACATCATTTAAATTTTCAATTTCAATTTCAAAAGTTGTTATTTGAAAACCATCAATTTTGGTAAAAGGTGGATTATAATTTGACTCATCACACATTGGGATTTGATTTTGTTGCTTATGTTGTTTTACGTAGTTTCCAACAACAAATTCGTGTGATTTTTTTGATTTCTTCTATTTGGTCAACTAAATCAAATTCAAAATTATTAATTTGAGAATTTTAATTTGAAATTATTGAGAACAAAAATTGTCAATCGCACCATAATTGAAACTATTCCTATTGCCAAAATCATTTAAAAAGTGGTTCGCATTTTCATTTTGATTTTGAAATTCATTTGGGTTCGAAATTGTATTGACATGGTTATAACCAAAATCACTAGAATTTTGAAGTGAATTAATATTTTGATTATTTTGAAAATTTTGACTTGAGTTATTGCACAGACATGACATACGTAAATTATTTATCATATGACTTTGTTGTGTAGAAATTTCAAGTAACGATTCAATAGTTTCAATACTCTTTTCAAGAGTATAGAGTTGACCATTATTTTAAAAATATTATGGTGCAAAATTCGAATTTTTTGTACTAGAGATGTTATTGAAATATGATAAGAATTCGATGTGAAACTATATGGATTATATTAATTTTCATAACTATTGCAAAATTCTTGCGGATAAGAAAAACCATTCATTTTGAATAAAAACAACATGAAAATAGTTTGATTTTTGTTGCAACTAAATAAATTTTTTATAGTCTACTAAATCAACGATTGTGAGTTAACTACTCGACTAGAAGGGGAGGAGGGCTCTTAGTTGTTTACAAAGGGAGACAACCAATATTTTACGAGTAGCATGCAACCTCCTTTGCTAATAGTTCAATTATCAAAATTTCAGATCATTGAAAGTTCTTAGAAAATCCCTATTATATATCAGCGATCTAGCCCTTGAGAAAATTAATTTCACAAAATTTGATTTTTCAATTGTAAAATTTTCAAATTGTATTTCACTAGGTGAATTTATGAATTTTAAAGCAGACAAACACACACAAATTTCAACAAATATTCACAATCAAATATTCTTAGAAAGTTACTTATTTTGCAAAATTTCAGCACCTGTTTTAGCAAGTATCAATGCATGGATAAACTAGTAACCAGAAGACAGTACCAAAGTGTGTAGAATATTTGCAATTTTATTTTACAAGCAGTAATTATTTTTAAGCGCAATTTGCAAATCATTTTAGCAAGCGATGCGAATTTTTGAGCAATGCAATTTCCTTTATTACTGCCTATCAACTGTTTGCACCTGAAAAACTAATGACTAATATATCAAATTTTATTTTAAGAAGAGTAAAACAATAACAAGAAAAAGTAAAGAAAAATTGTTTTTTTTTAAAGAATTTTTTTTTAAACATTAGAAGAAAGGTGCAAAAAAGAAAATGAAAAAAGGAGGAGGAATGTGACGAACCGCCTTTCTTACTCCTAAAGAAGAGTCATTAAGGTAGAAGAAAAGGAAAGAAAAGAAGAAACTACACAATTAAAGAATCTCACTAAGAATCAGAACAACATATAATAGATAACATAGGATATTATATAGTCATTTCTATAATAATAATACATCAAAGTCATTACATTACAACCTTCAAATGGATAGTTAAAACTACCTGCCCATAATATATATATATATATATATATATATCATTTATAAACCCAACAGAATGAGATAATAACTAGCTAAGGGTGAAGCCACCTACTCTAGCTCTTTCAAAATGCTTCCGTAAGAAACCTAGATCACTTTGCTACTCAGACAAATTTGAGTACCTAAGTGTTTTAGAAAAAGAAAATAAAACTCCGGATCAAACATGGGTCTGGTGTGAGTAAGCTTTAACAACTGAATTATTACCTTAAAAATCTCATTGAGATTCAAGGGTACATAGTAAGATCATGCCGCACATAAATGCGGATGAGTTTTCACCTTACAATGACCAAAGTAATTTATACAGAAATCCAATGATATTATAATAATGTCTAGGGTTTTCAAGTAAAATAGAACATAGCTGAAATGCTTGCATCTCACATTCCAACATATTTGGATACAACTAAATCCATACGACACTTATTGGAGAATGGATTCTATATAATGGTCGGGCTACCGAGGTACAACTCATCATAATGCATCTCTAGATAAAATAACACCCAGGACCTCGAGGAGATCCCCTGCCAACATATGATCGACCCGCCCCTTGCTGGATAGTACCGAACAGGACCACCTCTCGGTTGGGATCAGCAACCGGGGCAAAGCATACATGAGTTGATAGGTGGGACTCTAGATAGGATGACCTTACCCTAATGGGAGCGACCCACTTAGCCTTGTAGCATCTCCCATGTTTTAGTCATTCCCGATTGATGAGGCCTGAGGCTACATCTTTACCTTTTTATATATAACACTTCTTACTTGGAATGCTAACATTCTCTTCAAAATAATGACACAATGCTTGCATTCATCGACACAAGTCATTCAGGAGATGAATGAACCAAAGACACTACTTCCACTACACCCACTTTGGAATCACCCATTATAGAAATTGAAACTCAACTCCAAAATCATGTTTATCCAAACATATAATTTTTCCATGGAATTTAAAAATAATTTAACCTCGGTTTTGCCCGAAAACCATGCATATCCCTTTTTAAACAATCTGGTTTAAACTAAACAAATTGTAAATCAAGCATATCATCATCCAATATATATCATAAAATGAATTTACCATTAAATCCTAAAATCAATGATTATAAAATAGAGGCTTTGTGATTATTATTCACCTTAGGTTGGATAAGGAAATTGGAGATTGATTGGGATTGATTTCTTCTAGCTTGATCATAAGCTTTTACTTTGATTTCACTTTTGTTCTTTCTCCTTAATGGCTAGTTCCTTTTCTTTCTTACGATTTACCGATTTTCTTATGTAAAATAAACATGTATGGCCAAGAGATAATAGTATAAGGGTGGGAAATATGGCCGGCGATTTACCCTAATGCCCCTAAGTTTATTTAGTTAACATTTAACCTTTCATAACCTATTCATTTTAAATAAGCACGGCCACTACATTTATTCACTAATCTCATCTCCTTATCATTCTACATTATCCTATTTAATTCATTCTAATTAAATCCCCTGAATAATGCTATTAAAAATTAGAGATGTTACATGCTCCTCTACTTAAAGAATTTCGTCCTTGAAATTTTGTGAAGACTACACATCAAACATATCAATCATCTATAACAACTCTTAATATACATACTAGCCTACCTATCTAGCAAATAATATATATAATTATAATATAGACATACCATCAAAGCAGATTAGGATAAGCATCTCGAATCCTGTCCTCTATCTCCTAAGTAGTCTTTCTCGTTGTCGCTTCACTGAACTTTCACCAACTTGACTGTTTTGGTCTTCAATCTTTTCTCATCTCTCTATAACCCGAACTGATTGTCTAACAAAAGTCAAATCAGGCTCATTTCCAATTTTGCTTGAGAAATAGTAGCCTCCGGATCATGCATAAACTTGCGAAGATGAGACATATGGAATACATTATGGACACCTGCCAATCTGCTTGGCAACTCTACTCTATATGCAAGCTTTTCAATCCTTTTTAAAATCTGGAATGGACCAACATATCTCAAGGCCAACTTTTTTGACTTTCCAAACTGTACCACCCCTTTCATTGGTGATACCTTAATAAACACCCTATCTCCATCTGAGAACTCTAGGTCCTTATACCTCTTATCTATGTAACTCTTCTGTCTAGATTGAGCTTACTTCATCCATCCTCGAATTAACTCAATCTTTTCTGACGCCTCTCTAACTAAATCTGGACCTAAGACCCATCTATCTCCGGTCTCTAACCATCATGCAGGTGATTTGCATGGCCTTCCATACAAAGCTTCAAAATACGTCATTTCTATAGTAGTATGATAACTATTATTACAAGAAAACTCAATTAAATTTAGGTGATTATCCCAAGATCCATCAAAGTCCAACACATAAGCTCTCAATAAATCCTCGAGTACCTTATTGAATGTCTCTATCTGCCCATCCGTTTATGGGTGATATGATGTACTTATCTTGAGCTTGGTACCTAATACCTCTTGTAGAATCTTCCAAAATTTACTAGTGAATAATGCATCTCATTCACTGACTATGCTACTAGGAATCCCATGAAGTCTAATTATGTTCTTCATGATCAACTTCACCAAAACAGGTGCCATCCTAGTTGACATGACTGGAATGAAATGGGCGCTCTTAGTTAGCCTGTCCACTATGACCCATATACTTTTATTTCCCCTATTCGACCTTGGCAACTCGTCTATAAAATTCATAGATATCGAATCCCATTTCCACATTGGAATCTCTAAAGGCTGAAGCAATCCACTCGGCTTCTAATGTTCAACCTTCACTAGTTGACAGTTCACACATTGCCCAACCTACAAGCTAACATCCCTCTTCATGCCTTTCCAATAGAAGCTCCTCTTTATATCTTGATACACCTTGGTCCCTCCAAGATGAATCGTAAACTTGGATCGATGGCATTCTTAAAAAAAAATCGTCCCTTCTTTCTCGGTCGTCCTCTTTGGTGAAGACTAAAATCATTTAGATCATCAATCTCTGATCCCACTTCAAGGCTCCTAATCTTCTCGGCTAAAACTGGATCCACTTTCTATTTAGAAGCTATTCTTTTGATCAACACTGGTCGAACTTCTAAACAAGACAACATGGTAGTACCCTGACTAGAACTGCTTGTCGATCTCAACTGCACACAATAACTGGCCAAAGCTTCTAGATTCTTCCATTCTACCAACATAGATAACACCATATTTTGATGTTTTCTATAGAGAGCATCTTCTACCTTATTCCCTTTCCCAGGAGTACACTCTATACCAAAATCATAAGCAACCAAAAACTCCAACCACCTCCACTGCCTCAAATTCAACTCCTTCCGGGAGAATAAATATCTTAAAGACTTATGATCAGTATAAAACTCAAATATCTCTCCCTAAGAGATAATGCCTCCAAATCTTTAAGGCAAAGATCACCATGGCCAACTCTAAGTCATGATTGGGATATCTTGCTTCATGCGGTCTAAGCTATCTTGATGCGTAGGCAATAACTTTACCCTTCTACATCAATACCTCTCTCAATCCGGTCTCGTATGTATTAGTGTATACTACCAACCCTTGTTTCCATCTGGAATTACTAACACTGGTGAATTGGTCAACAAATGCTTTAACTTAAGGAACCATTCCTTAGATTTGTCGGACTAGACAAACTTCACATCTTTCCTAGTCAACTTAGTCAAACGTGCTTCTATCCGCGGGAAATCCTTAATGAATCTCTAGAAATAGCCAGCAAGTTTAAGAAAACTCCTGATCTCGGTTACTGTCTCTGGCCTCTTCCAATTATTGACAGCTTCGATCTTAACTGGCTCAACTGACAAGCCCTTCTCAGAAACCGTATGACAAAGAAACTTAACCTCTTTTTCCCAAAAATGACACTTGGAACCTTCAACTGATTCTGCCTTAGCATTTCAAGCACCACTCTAAGATGAATCTCATGCTCTGTTTCATCTTTCAAGTACACTAAAATGTCATAATGAATACCAACACGAACCAATCCAAGTGTTCTTGTAAAACCCGGTTCATCAAACCTACGAAGAAAACAGGTGCATTTGTCAACCCGAATGGCATCACCTACCACTCATACGAACCATACCTAGTCCAAAAAGCTATTAAAGGAATGATGTCCTCTGCAACTCTCAACTAATGAAACCATGTTGCCAAATCCAATTGGAAGAACACTCTGGCTCCACTCAACTAATCAAACAGATCATCTATCCTCGATAGAGGGTACCTATTCTTGATCGTCCTTTTGTTTAATTTACGATAGTCAATGCACTTCCTTAACAACCCATCTGGTTTCTTCACGAATACCACAGACCCTCCCTAAGGCGAACTACTTGGTATAATAAATTTCCTTCCTTCAAGATCAACTAGCTGCACCTTTAATTTCTTCATCTCCGTCGGTGTCATCCTGCTTGGTGGTCAACTCACAGGTTCATCTTCCGGTATAAGGTCTATCCAAAACTCAACATCTCGTTTTAGTGGTAGCCTCGTAATCGGCTTAAAGATATCAGCAAAATCTCTTGCCACTCGAACCTGACATAACTCTTTTTCAACCTCCGCAGCACTCAACAATGTATAAAAACTTCTGTTGGAATTCTCTACTGAGAAGATGATTCGATTATGACTATATGGGTGTCTCAATGATAGTTCCCTATCCCAGCATAATATCATAGCCTCATACTTACCCAACCAATTAATACCCAAAACGATCATGAAATCTACGAAATCAAAAACACACAAACTTATGACGTAACAAATAAAGTTCTAACCGGTGACATCTCATCCCTAGATTTGCATACCCTCCTATTGGAATCGTAACCCTTAAGGAAGTAACATGGTTTGTGGGTTCTATGCATAACCTATCAAACGAATACCATGATATAAATGAGTGCTATGCATCGGTATCAAATAGTACCCTAACTGGTGTACTCTGAATCAAAAGCCTACCTTCCATCATAGTTTTCCCTTTCTCTAATGTAGTAGGCCTATAAGAAGATGGTGTTCCAATAACGAAAACCTTCTCTCTATTTTCCCTGATTGGCTTTGGACACCGATTCTTGTAATGCCAACTTGGTCGTAGTTGAAGCATTTCACATCTTCTTTTCTACAAGCTTCTTCCTCTTGCCTGTCAGGCACTCGTGAGCATAATGACCCTTCTTATCACACTTGAAGCACGCTAAATCATCCTTTGCCATCTTGGTAGCATTCGCTGCTTATTTCTTCCTAAAGAATTTCCTCTTCTTTTCCTAAGGACCTTGGAATTCAAATGGCTTCTCCCTAGCAGAAACAATAAGCATCTCTTCATGGCAATTGACCATCTCCGCCACCACATTACAAGGTTCTTTGATATGAGTCATGGTCATTTTAGCAAGCTTCGATCTCAATCCTTAAATGAACCTCTCATTCCTTCTTATGTTAGTGTCTATAATAGCATATCCATATCAAGAAAGCTCATTAAACTTAGCAGCGTAGTCAATTACTTACATATCTCCCTGGACTAAATCCATAAATTTATCATCAATGCTCTCTTTGCCACTTCGGATAAAAACGTTTTTTCAAACCTCCTTCTAAAATCTGCATATGTCAGCTCTTCCTCCGGAACTCCGGCCGTCACACTATTCCACCAGTGGAGCGCCGCCCCTAGCAACTACCTAGAGACAAGCCTCCTCTTCTGCTCATTATCTAAGCCTACATCGGTAAAAATTCTCTCACAGTGCAATAGCCAATTCTCAACCTCAATAGCATTCTCCGTTCCAACAAACAGTTTTCCACCCACGCTGGTGTAGTACCTGCTCAACCTAGCATAATTATAATCAACTGGAGCTGCAGGATTAGCTCCTCCCACATTACCAGCTACTCCAGCTTGCAAAATATTGGCTAACAACTGATACATCAACCCCGCATCTACTGGCGGATTTCCAGCACCTACATTGGCTTTAGCATTTGGGTTAGCATTAGCCTGTCGACCTTAGTTCCTCCTGGTATTAGGTCGAGAATTTCCGTTGGTTGTGGTGCTTCCTCCACCTATATTTCCTCTTCCATTTTCTGCTTCCATATCCTCTTTCTCATAAATCTGCATATAGGCCTTAGTAAGATACAAAAGAATGGTCTAAGGGAGAAGGGAACTCATATATATATATATATATATATATATATATATATATAAATTACAAGTATGTTAACAAGCGTTAATCTAAACCCCAATCTTAATATCCGATTCATTAGATTATGTTTGAAAAATCTTTTAGGCTTAAATTTCTTTTAAAATTTCATAAACCTATGCTCTGATACCAACTTGTAACATCCTCTACTTGGAGGCCAAAAACTAACGATTACGGATGCTACAGTCATCCATAGTTATTAATCCTACGTAACCAAATACGATGGTGCTAGATACATTGATTTATGAATCAAAAGAATATGGAATTTTTTTAACAAAATCAAAAGATATTACCATACATTCAAAACATTTCTTGTTCATTACATACTCCCACGGCATTTAACTACGTTCAGAAAAAATATAATTATTACACATACGCCAAGAACGACATATGAAGATGCCCCTTTAGTTGATCAGTATAAAAAAGGCTAAGTCTGCCTTTACATCCAAAATACACAGTGGACAAAGGTAACTCTAATTAACTAACTGCCTCTACATGCCTCCGGAAGCTTTATTCGTCTAATAAGTGGACCTGAAAACCCTAGAACTCAAAACTACTCAAAATCAATTAAGTACCCAAGAGTTTAAGGGGAAAACAAAAACTTCGAGTCAAACATAAATCATGGTATGCGTAATAATCTAGCATCTCAACCCATTTAGATATCTAATGAGACAGTGCCTCTTAACTGAACGGGTTTTCCCCTCGGTAGTACCCTAAAACCTTTAAAAACCATTTACAGTGCTCCTACATCCACAATGGTTAAAACATAGCATTTCAAAATATTATGATGATATGCATACTTATAAACATCTTAGATTTCCCATCCTCGGTTTGGTTGACTCCCTGTCATTCATAGTTTCGACTTGGTCTGAACCCCCTCATTCGAAAGATTACTCTTAAAAATCATAAGTTGATGGCAATCCTTTCGAAAGCATATCAAAAACTTCTTTCGAAACCATATGCTTCGACTCCTTCGAAGGCTTAATAAAACAAAGGAAGGCGCTTCTCTTTTTAAAACAAACAGAAGTTTCGACCCCTTTGGAAGCTATGCTTTCGACACCTATCCTTCCACCTTTCTCCAATCCACTTCATACCACCTAAGTGATACATTGTGTATTTGTTTTGGTTTAATGGTTTCGACTAAGAAGGTTTCGACAAGGTTGAGGCAGAGACTCTGCGTCAAAAGGTACATCCAAAGAAGGCGAAACCAACTTTACCGAGCAAACCTATTTTATTTCTAATTAAAGCAAACACTTTCTAACTAACATGCTACTTGTAAACTTATGATTGGTTGCCTAAACTTTTTAAATCCTTTACTTAAAATAACTATCGCTAATATCAGATCAAAATCATGGTAAAGTTAGCAAATAAGCCCTTCCATTCACAAAAACTAATATGGCAAAGATGTTCCTCTTCTAAAATAATTTAATTTTCATAGCACATCTCATAGGAAAAATCCCCAAAAATACCAGAAATTCACTTTAATCGTGTTATCTAACATATCCAAATTTTAGACCCAAATTCTCAATGTAATTTTTGTAATAAATTTATAAACCCAATTAATCATATTTTCCTTTGAAAATTTTAATTAATTTTTCATGGCTTGGAAAATTATAGAAATAGATACTAATCTCCAAAATCATGTTTTTCATAACATATAATTTTTCCTTGGCATTTAAAAATAATTTAATCTAGGTTTTGCCCTAAAACCGTGCATGTCCCCTTTTAAACAATCTTGTTCAAACCCAACAAATTATAAATCAAGCATATCATCATCCAATATATATCATAAAATGAATTTACCATTAAGCCTGAAAATCAATGATTATAAAATAGAGATGTAGTGATTATTATTCACCTTATTTTGGATAAGGAAATTGAGGATTGATCGAGATTGACTTCTACTAGCTTGATCCTAAGCTTTTACTTTGATTTCTTTTTTCTTCTTTCTCCTTATTGGACGACTCCTTTTCTTTCTTATGATTTAAAATTTTGCCTATGCTAAAGTGAATGCGTATGGTCTAGAGATAATAGTATAAGGGTGGGAAATATGGGCGACGATTTACCCTAAAGCCCCTAGGTTTATTTAGCTAACACTTAACCTTTCATAACCCATTCATTTTAAATAAGCACGGCCACTACGTTTATTCACCAATTTCAATCTCCTTACCACTCTACATTATTCTATGTAATTTATTCTAATTAAATCTTCTGAATAATGTTATTAAAAATTAAGTGTGTTGCAATATACCAAGTTGTTTTCTTTTCTAAAAATAAGAGTTTTACTTATTGACACCTTACTAATTCAAGGTGAACTTTTTCCAAACTTGAATATGAGCTAGAATTTTGCAAAATGAAGACTTCAGGGCCAAAATCACCTCGACTAAGCTCAGTCGTAAGGAAGTTTAGGCTCGATCATGAGGTATAGTGGGGTTTGGGAGCTTTTATTTTGGAAGAGGAAGGTTGTAGAGATTATAGAAGTGGTTTAGTGGGCTAAAGAGGAATTTTTTAGTGAAAAGAAGTGATTTTTCTTACTTTAAAATTTATGAAGAGAAGCCATGGATGTATATTCTCAAGCTCTTAGGAATTTTGAAATGAAGATGGAGGTTGTGAAATGAGAAAATAAAAAAGTAGTGTTATTTATAGGCTTAGGAAAGTATTTAAAAATAGATAACGCGTTATAATTTAATACGTGCATATGCATGCACTCTATTCGCCTCCCCCTCATTTCCACCCGTCCTTGTCCCCCCTCTCTTATGCACTATTCATGCCATGATCTCAATTACTATGTGTTGAAAGAAGTATTTTTATATAATAAATTATATACACTTTTCTTTATAAAATATTTTCTCTTATCTTTATATATATATATATATATATATATATATATATATAAAGATAAGAGAAGTATGTACATGCACATATACATGTATTGGTCATGGTAAGATAATTCCTAGTGTATGCATATGTGTTTAAAATAGTTCTATGGCATTTTAGATAACTTTTAACCGATGAAAAATCATTATTTCGAAAAATAATTTCTGGTCATATTCTCTACTTCTCTACGAACTATATATATTGGTAAAAAAATTTGAAAATGATTTTATCAATATTATTTAAAATAGTTTTAAATTTGTTAATAAAATCCATTTATTTATTATTTATAATATATCTAAATATTCGTATATTTAGCGATTAAATTTCGGGTCATTGCAAGGAAAATAAAAAATAAAAAGCAGGAAACAAAAATACGAATAGAAATAGATAAAAAGAGAGAAAGACTATAGGGAATATTTTATGGGAAATAAAAAGAGGGAAAGAAAACAAGAGTAGAAAGAAACAAAAGTTTAGAAAAGAAGAAGAAATAAAAAAGGGAAAGGAAGAGTACAAAGATTATGGTGGTACAAAGATTTGTATTGATAAGGAAATGAAAAAAAAATAGTAGTAAGGTGAAAAGAAGGAAAGAAATAAAATAGATTTGCTAAAAAGGAAAATAGGAAAGAAATGAAAATTATTTCATAGACTTGTACAAAACTTGTATTGAGAACAAAAATTGTGACAAACCTTATTGCCAAGTCTGTTACACTTTTTTTTACAAAAGATAATTTCTACAATCCCTTTTTTAATAAAAGGAAATGATTTATAGATCTACTTTAGGTATGAAATATCAATCCTAAATAGTGAAGTATAAATCATCAAATTTAAACATACAAATTAATCCACTTATTAATTAATTAGAAAAAATTAATATATTTGGTACAAAATCTATCTAAGCATGACATGTTAAGGTGTAAATCATATATAGATCATCAAATTCAATTCTACACCAAATATTATTAATAATTTCACGGTTCATGTATGTACATAATTCTCTATTTAGTTTATTATTGATTTAAGCATAGCCTATTTGGAATAAACCATGTCAAAAATACATGTATAAACAGGAATAGAAAAATATTCAAAGAAAAGTAAGATCCAAAACAAGAGAATTGTAAAAGCATCTTTTAGTTGATTTCAATTTAACCGGAGAGCTTCATTACCCCATAAATTGAAGGGGATTAACCCATAATGAAATATGAACAAAAGGAAATATAAAAAGGGAAAGAAGCCATTGAAAAGAAGAAGAAAAGAGACTAACTTAATTTTCTAACTCCAAACAATAGATTACAATCAAAGGTCTAATGAATTGAATAGAGACAATGAGGGTACGTGGGTATTTATAGGGTGTTTTGCCTTAAATCCCAAGTAATAAAAATATTTCCTTCCTAAAATACAATTGGGCCTTTTGCCTTTTCTTTATGAGATGTAATTTGTAATTGTAAATAGGAGTCTTCTATAGGCTTTAAAATTGTTTGATAAGAGGATTTTCACTTTAAGCTTTGTGCAATTTTTGCCTTTGAAATCTCTTTCTTTTGCATGAAAAATCCAAGGCTTCAAATCATTCTTCTTTGCACCAATTTCTTGTTCAAATCTTTGAATTAATTGCGTGCACCAAGGAAGTTATCAACTTTTCAACTAAATATTTACGAAAATAAATAAATAATTATAGAAAATGTGAAGATAATTTTCTTAACAATAAAATAAGAACAAAAATCTCTTTTTGCCCAAAACGAATGATGATTGAAAGAACTTTTTAGGATTTGTGAAAACATGTAAAAATACCCTTCATGTAACTTTTATTTGCATGAACTAGGTAAAATTTGGGCATAAAAATGCACACATTGATTTGTACATCAAGAATCAAACTAGTGATCATTGAATTTGATTCTGGTTGAATTTCGACAGGGGTTGCATATATTTTGATTTCGAAAATTAGAGAGTGGAAGGAGGAGAGATGAAGGAGAAAATGATAACTAGAAATTCATTTGGAAGTTTGGTATTTATAGAGGAACAATGGTCATATTAATTCATGAAAAGTTACGATGAATAGACACTTCTTTTGAAATTTAGATTTTGAAAAAATTGGTCACTATGTCGAAATACATACATAGAGTATGTCGACATACTCTTTTTAAAATTTAAAAATACTTTAAAACATTATTTTGAAAACTCATTATTTTGTAAAATAGTTTGACACTTTGTAAAATCGTTTAAGCATACTTTATACATATATTAATCATGATAAAACTTTATAAATAATTTTGAAAATTTAAATATAATGTAAATAATATATATATATATATATCAAATCATTATAATTATAACTTATTAAAAAATAAACAAAATTTCAATATTTGAACTATGAAAAACAAAAATAATATCTTTACAAGTATAAGAGTTTGAAAGTCATTTTGAGAAATATTTTGAAAAGATTATTATAAAACCAGGATATTTGAAAAATAATTAAAAACAAAATTAGAGAAAGAGAGAGAGATTAGGAAAGTGCTATGAAGGATTTAGCATAAATTCTATAACTCTATAACTTATCTGGAATATCTTGAAATCTTGAACTCTTCAATACTCATGAGTTTTCATTTTACAACTCTCAAAACTCTATATCAGATTCTTGAATGTAGTCATGATACCGTACAATCTTCTTAATCAACATCTATTTAATATTCTACGCTATATATTATATATTACTTGTTAAAACATTAGTATATATATTTTATATAATGTCCTATAGTTGTTATCATAAAAACCAATGCCTAAGTTACTAATAATTTCCCTCTTTTTTATAATGACAACTCTGTATATAAAATATAATATATAATATAACTCCCCCGGTTACAAAACTCCCTCTTAATCTATGCCTTGATTATATATATTTCTCCTCCTTTGTTATCAACAAAAATAACAACATGAAACTATAATTCTAACACTAACTCTTACTCTAATTCTTTCTCTAAATCGTCCTAAATAAAATACTAATTGATATATATATTAGAATTATATATAAGGATGATGAGAATGATTGTTGAAAAACAATAAGTGATATGTAAATATAGATAATCATGAAATAATCATAATCAATCTAAATATTCATACAATCCAATAAAGTTAATGTCATACACCATTCAAACAAATCCACACAAATCAAATCCAAACCAAATCAATTATTATTATTTATATACACTCAAACCTATTTAAATTAGACATTTCGAGAAACTTCAACCTATCCATCAACGTCAAAGGGTTGGATCCACTTTGATAGCATCCCAATCTTCATCATCTTTGTTGATGGTACACTTTGGATTGATGGTTGGTTCATATTTTGTTAAAGGCAGAAATCATCCATCGAATCACATCAAAATGTCTTTCGTGCTTCTTTGATCATTTGCATTTGGCTCAATTCTAAGTGCATTTGGTTTCTTAGGATGAAAGAAAGAATGTTCTTAATTGATTCAAGAGTTTGTTTGAGGTTTTCAGTTTGTTTTTAGATAGGAGAAGCCGTTAATTTTTGTTAAGAGTTTAGGAATGAAAAGGAAGAAGAAAGAGACTTGAAACAAAAGATTCTCTGGTCTTAACAGTATTTAAAAGGGTGAAAAATCGTTGGAAATGAATAGACACTTGCTGTCTATTTAATTTTAAAAATTAATAAAATTTTGAAAAATTACCATTGTATATCGACATGCATACCCAAGGTATGTCTACATATATAAAGAAATTTTCAAAACAATTTTTTTTGATATTCTAGTGTATTTAGCTTATACGTTTATATTTATATTTTTTCCAGAGATGATTAAACAACATATAACAGGAAGGAAACAAATTTTTCATTAATATAAGATGATGATTACATAGCTCATACACTAAAATAATGAAAAGATACATATGTTCAAACCAAATTCAAACTAAATAACCAAATACAACACATTCATAAGTAAGTAAGTAGATAGATAGTAACCTAGAAAGATATATATAAAGTAGATGATGAAGATATCCCAAGCTTGCGTTTCACCTTTCCAAAGAATTTGTCCATTTTTTTAGGAGCATTGGTTAATTTCTTAATAATGAAATGCTTGAGAATCTGTTGGTTTTCAACAAATATTTTTTTGATTGTTAAGAAGGTCTTTGTTGGTTGGTCGATGAGGAAAATCAATGCTTTCTAAGGAGGTTTCCCCCTCCTCTTTTTCTTCTTCTTCAATATCCATATCTTCTCCTTCTTCCTCTTCCTCTTCTCTAATTTCTTCCTCCTCTTCATAAGCTAACCTTTCCTTTTTCTCCTCAAGAGTTTCACATAGATTAAAAAAGGGTGGAATTTTCCAAAGAGAAATGTTAGCTAAATTAAAGACTTCACGAGAGAAAAATTCTACTCCTTTAAAGTCAACACCAAAGTAATTGAAGGTTCGAGTAAGATGCACACCATGAAGTAGTGTGTTTTGATGATTAAAAGGATTTTTGGGATAAAATTCATCTAAAATAACTCTAGCCCAATTTATGTCATATTGACCATAAAGGAGAAAAGAGCTTTGCACACTTATAGAGTTTGATTATTGAAATTTTCCGATCTAGGAGTGTACTTTGTTATAAGAGAAGGTTTAAAATTTTTGTTTTCGGACGAAAGTTTTGGTTCTTGGATTCAAAATCATTATTACCTTCAAAAATGTTATGAAATATTTCACAATTTTAACCATCAATTTTAAAAGATGTAAGGTCCTTTCCAGTAGATTTATATCCAAGAATGATATCCAAAAGCTCACAATTTAGAACTATTAAAGTTCATTTTACACTATTCCATACTTTTGCTGCATTACCCTCATAAAAATTTCATTTTAAGTTTGCATAAAACATTTTGACCAAGTGTGTATAGCAAACATAATCATTTTGAGAAGCATCAATTAAATCAAGAATTCCATTTTGTAAACAAAGAGAATCAAGTACATAAGTAGAAAAATCATTGAAAATTGCAAATCTTCCCATAGAAACCTTTCCAAAATTCATATAACTAATATAGGCTTTCATAGCCTCTTGATCATTGAAAAGAAAATTCTTGATACTTTTGAAAAGTATCATAGATAAGGAGTGCTTGAGGAAGCCATTGATGAAGAGTTTTGAAGAGTTAAGAGAGGCAATGAAAATTTGAAATTTAAAAGTGAAATGAATGGATAGAGAAAAAGATAATAAATAGAGAATCAAATGACATGTTCTTTGGTCAAGGGACACCTTTTTCAAAACATAGGAGTAGGTGAAAAGATAGACGGAAAATTCTAATTTTTAATTTGAAATTCAAAAACCGCCTAAGTATGTCAACATATGCCAGGGGTGTATGTCGACATACATGTTGAATTTTGACATATGCTAGGGGTGTATGTCAAAAACATGTTCAATTTTTAAAAAATGATTTTTGTTTACCTATATCCTGTTTTATTATATATATATATATCTATTTACAGTTATTTTATTTATAGAAAGAAAATTTTAAAAATATTTTATATTATTATTATATTATTGAAACGTATAAAATATTTAAATTATATTATTAAAAACAAAAATTTAAATATAATCACATAGTATTCAACTAATATTATTATTAATCTATACAATATTCCTAGTGACCAATAAAACCACAAAAAATTCATTCAAGAAATAAAACTTCTGATATATTAAAAGTGTACCTTTTTTAATCTATTGCACCATTTTTTTTTCTGAATTATGTATTGCTGTAAAGAACATGTTGCCAATTTCTATATTTGATTCATTATCACTTAAGAATTTGTCTGAATTGTCTAGTATTGTAGTATAGCCTCTTCTCCAGATGAATCAATGTTTGGTGTAGCTTTTAGTTCGAGGTGTAGATAGTCTCATTTTAATTAGCCAAGTTCATTGCAGTTATAACATCTAATGTCGTTTCTGCTTCCACTTTCGATTCTTGGATTTTGATTATCATTTCTTTTGAAATCGCTTATCTTCCTAAATTTTAGAATTTTCCAAAATTCCTTGTCATTGAAACAATTTCTTCATCGTCATCGTTTTCTGGATCCAGATTATCCATCATTGCATTGAAAGTTATAGATTTCTTCTCTATTGCTTTGCTTTCTTTCCTGCGCTGCATTTGTGCTTCAAAAGAAATTAATTGCCAATTAACTCTTTAATTTTTAGAGTGCTAATGTCATTAGCCTCTTCGATTGCAAGAGTCTTTTGGTCCCATTTGGGAGCAAACAAATTGAGGATTTTTCTAACTTGATCCTCCTCGGAAAATTTTTACCCAGTGCAATAGATGAGTGTATTATATCTTGGAATCTACTATCCATATCAGATATGGATTCATTTTGAATAATTGAAACTGGTTTGTTAACATGGAAATTTTGGTCTGTTTAACCTTACTTGTGCCCATGTGTAACTTGCAAAGTTCTTCAAATTTCAAATGCATAATTACATATAAATACTCTATTAAATTAATTTCTATATAGTGAACAAAATAATATATTCATTGCCCTAGAGTTACTTTGTGCAATAGCTTTTTGGTTAGCAGTCCACTGTGCAGAATTAGTCTTGGGTTATGTGTTCTCTATTTATGTGATATTTCAAGTGTCTAAACAAACTGACTATAAATAAATTTTCATTCTACATGACCAATATGTGTAATTATTGCCATTAAAAAGTTGAGGTCTAGCAGTAGATTGTCCTTTGACAAATGACTTACTAATAAGTATATTCACGGTGTTATTAATAGTATTATTACCAGTGTTGGTAGCCATTTAAACTTTTTTTAAAATCAGACGATGAATACTTCGAAAACTAATGCACTAATACCAAATGTGAGTCAGCGGAATAGGGCTTTTAAGGCTAAATTAACACTAGAGGACGGTGAATAGTATTTAATGGATTATATTAATCTTATTCAAATTTTTTAAGTGTCTACTTGGAATGATGTAATTAACAATCACAAAATCAAAGTGCAGATAAAAGTAAATGAAGTAAAAGTAAAAAGGAAAGAACATACCGGGATTTTATGTCTGTTCGGAGTTACCATACATCCAGTCCCGCACAATTCCTCGCACGGATTTCTCTTCAACTAGTAAATGCAAATACAACCTTGATTTCAAGACTATGAGACACACATTATAGAATCCCAACCTTAGGATATAGTCTCTTGATTTTCGAGCTACAAACACATCTACTAGATTTATGGGCTACTAAGCACACCCAATTAAATTTATGGGTTGCAATCACACCTACAAGTATAACAATATTATTTGATAGAGTTTATAGACTCAGATCTTCGATCTTGAATATAATTGATCCTATAACTCTTGAATAATACTTTGATCATGTTTTGAGTAGGAGAGTTGAGAGAATCAGAGAATAGATGAAGGAGAATCAAACTAGTGATGATTGAATTTGATTCTGTTGAATTTCAGTAGAGTTTGGATATATTTTGATTTAGAAAATGAGAGAGTGGAAGGAGGAAGATGAATAAGAAAATGGTGATAAAAAGTTCATTTGGAAGTCTGGTATGTATAGAGGAACAACAGCCATATACATTCATGAAGAAATACGATAAAAATCACTTCTTTTAAAATTTAAATTTTGAAAAATTCGGCCACTGTGTCGACATACATGCCTAGAGCATGTCGACATACCCTTTTTAAAATTTAAAAATACCTTAAAATATTGTATTGAAAATTTGTTGTTTTGCAAAATAGTTTGATACTCTGTAAAATCATTTAAACATAGTTTATACATATTTTAATCATAATAAAATTTCATATAATAATTTTGAATTAATATAATGTAAATAATATATATAAAATCAGTAATCATACCTTATTAGATTATAAACAAAAATTCAGTATATATAAACTTAAATGCACTAAAATAATATCTTTATAAGTATAAGAGATTTAAAATCATTTTGAGAAATATTTTGAAAAGATTATTTCAAAACTAGGATATTTGAAAAATAATTCAAAACCAAGGCCGAGGGTGCAGTTTCAAGGGTTGATCGGATAATTTGACCCTAAGATACTAACTCCGTTAGTCTAGGATTAGGACCAAGGTGATTAAACACAGGGTTTGATTGGATAATTTAACCCTAACCTTCAGGTATTAGCGGTTTCCTAGAATTAGGTGACGTCGAGAAGAGAGACTCGAAATTAAACAATTAAAGCATCAATTTCTGAAGGTAGAAATTGGTACGTGGTTGAAATCTCGGCGACCATGTTTGCAGCCGACAGGATATGCTAGGCCGAGGTCAAGTAAGGACGGTCATGGAGTACTCTTAGTCAAAACTTGGAGCTAGGTGAGACTAAGGAAATCATGCCCGGAGATAGGCATTCAAAAGCATAGATTCTTCCATATTTGAACTAGTGTATGGTCAAAACCTTCACGACTATGTTTGTGGCCTAATAGGACATGCTTGGTCAAGAAGAAGCGAGGACCATCGTTGAAGGTTGAAAATAGAACTGTTGGATTCCTCCAATCCAGGATTAGGGTTGAAAAAGTATAATTGGACTGGGGGTAATCAATTAATTTGCCACATATGATTAAGACACCACGTCTTTTTAATGACAAGATTGGTGATTCAAGCGTTAGACATTTAAACCACTATTTCCTAAGGATAAGGAATAGCACATACTAGTATTATTTATAGCTCGTTGACGGTCGATGGAAGCTCGACCTAACATAAATAGGAATAACCACGAAGTTGTTAAAAATTATAGTTTAGTTTCACCAAATAAAACACTCTGATGGCTCTAAACTACGATAACTAAAGGAATATAATTAAATCAATCATTGGAATTTTATTTATATACAAGAGTTGTAGTAAATAGACACGTTGTATGGAAATAAACATGTATAATATAGGTATATTCTGATTTACTCAGATATATTATATACATAAGCAGTTATATTATATATGCGGGAAGATGTTCTACCTAGCCATTTTAGGTTTTTGTACTGTATAATACTAGCAAACAAGTGTTGGAGAGTGGTGTTGAGTTCGTCTCACACCTTGGCTTTTTCCTATTTAAGCGCTTTCAGATCATGTGCGACGATGAAGTATTCAGCTTCTACGTCCATCTTCTTGGTCTTTTCCAAGAGCAATCTATCCTCAAGCTTATCTTTCTCCTCCAAGAACCCTTGGATCTCGATTACCTGGTCTACTACAACTTTGTTCTTAGCCTTGATAGTCTCATCCTTCACAGTGAGGGCTAATTCTTTTTCAGCAAGTCGTGCCTTGAAAGCAGGCTCTCTTGGTGTATAGTTTTCAACGGGTCCTTTTGCATAATTTCAACATTAGCATATGCTCTACTCATCTCCTTCATGATGCTATCATCTTTGGTCTTGAAGTCTATAGCAGCATCCATTTCCATCTTTAACTTCTCTATGTCTCCTTTGTGCCCCTCAATGAGGCTATCACAAGTCTATTTCTCAGACACTAAGGATTGGATATTCATATGATTGATGCGGTTAACCTTAGAGAGGGCGTAACCGAGCTTTTTCCACTCATGGCCCTAGTCAATAAACATCTGAATTCATTGGACTCCCTGGTCTGCTTCTTCCTTCGAAATATTTTTGATGTCATAGTCGTATATGACACCGGTCAAGAAAAGGTCAAGAAAGATAGCTTGCATTGGCAAGGATGGATTTGGAATAGGAAATAGAAGAACAAAGATTACTTTGGAGTAGGGAGGCATGATTGTGGTTAAGGAGCGAGAAGTGAAAGTTTTTTGATATGCTGGAACTTGGAGTTTAGAGTGAGGCAAAGGAATGTCGATGAGGGAGTCGTAGAGATCGTGCGAGCCCTTATGTCGCTTCCTTTGATCACAGGGCTGCTTTTCTTTAGCTTTCCATCCATTTCTTTCTCTTTCGGCCTTACAGTTGTCCTTCACTCTTCAATTTCATTCTTTACGATGAGCTTCCTCCTCCTCGATCTCATGCTCTCTATGGTGGCTACGACAAGATAAGTATGGATCGAGAGTGAGTCCTCTTAATTTGCCAATGCCATGTTGGAGCTTTCTATACCTATCCCTTTCCATGGTACCTGCTATGAAAAGAAAGATCATAAAAGTGCTGGAATTTTAGGAATGAAGCAAATGTACAGGATGTGTATTTGGGATCCTAGTGTAGTTTAGAGTGTCGATGACCTCCTAAGTACTCTATGGATAGCGTTTGGAGGCAAGTAAAGATGGAGTCTCTCTATCTTCAGCTAGGGTATCCTCAGGAGAAAAGCTGAAGCCAAGAGAGCCATCCTTAAGGAGATCGCTAATGGAAATATCAAAGTCAATCAAGGAGCCAAAGATATCTCCAAAAGACCTAGCCATAGGAGTCGTATCAATTACAAGAAACATGCTCATTTCAATGGGCTTCTTTAGAGACTTGATAATAACATGTTTTGGATGAGGCGAGGCAGAAAGCGCAGTGCCTTTGGGAGATGTCTCACCACATGACTCGTCTTCTAAAAGCTAGCATTGTAGTTACCTTCGCCACTCTCAGCTCACTCTTCTTATTCTTCTTATTCTACCCTCATGTCTTCTTTTCCAATTCTCCTCCCCTAGTCTTCATTTTCTTCCAAGATTATTTACATCCTAGCTCCTTTATCCTCTTCTCTTAGAATTTCACCAGTGGTAGCCTCTTTTGTTGCCCTATTTGCAGGCTCATCAATGTTTGCTCTACCCAATGTTCCTTCAACTTCCCTTTTGTTGGAGCTATGAGGGGAGCATAAGATTGGGTCGGCATTTTAGAGCTGCATAGTAGAGTGGTTGCAGAAATGACAGAGTGATCGGGATGCAGCAAATTGCACCGTCAGAGGTTCTCATTTGTTAGCAGATATGCGGTGGTACAATTCTAGAAGCTAATTTCCTTCAGAGTCTCCAAGATATCAGCATACGCCTTACTGGTATCTTAAGCATGGATATCCATGAAGGAACCAAATTTAGAGTTAGATGTTTAGACGGTTAAAATTCAAGTGTAGAGGAAGATGGGAGATGAACTTTATTCCCAGAAAGCCAAAGCCCGTTGAAGCCATACAAGTATCGAACGGAGAATTACTCATTCTTAAAATTCAAGCGTTGGTTGTGAAGCTTCTTGATGACCTTGTATCAACACCAGGTTTCGATTATCATATAAGATGGCGAGTCTTGCCTATGCTTAAAGCTAAGAATATGGGTTAACTTTATGAAGTTTGGAGGTCCCCCATATCGATTTGTGAATAACATGTATGGAGGCTCAGGAGTGTATGTACGTCTAGGTGAACTTTGAGACGGATCTAGTCCAAGCTCTTGGAGAATCATGCATATGAATGGATTAAAGGGTGGTATGAGGGTGCCCAAGCACATGTGTCAGTAGCACGCTGTAGAATCCATACTAGGTTTATGTGCCCACTGGGTTTACGTTAGGAAAAGCCCGTCGTCTTCAAAATCCCTTGCCGCTTAATATATTATGGAGCATCTTCGTGGCTAGAACCACTGGCACCTGTTTAGGCGTATCATCCAAAACTCAAAAGCCAATGTATTTATTCAAAGGAGGAGGTGGATCTTGCATTGGTTCCAAGGGCATGATCATTATTTCAAGATCGATAATAATTAAACGCTTAGGTCCAAAAGCTGTAGAGGTTGATGTTTGAATAGTCGTACAACCAGTTTCGGGCGAAATAGATGGATCAGTGTTGGTCATGAAGTGGGGTGATTATACGAGTCATTTTGGAGAGGAAAACTTAGCGTTCAAGACGGTCAACTATGCTTTATTTTGGAATTTTATTTCAAATTTAAACCCGTATGGCCGATGCTCAGAATCCAACGCATGTCAATGTGTATTGACCAATCAGATTCTGATTGTCGACCAGCACAAGTGAAAGTGCTAATCTATGAAGTGAGGATCCCATGTCCCGTACACAACAAATGAACCATCCTGTGTAGATAGTTTGCCCGTGCTTGAAACATGAGCCATGCCTCATAACAAAACTGTGCATTGGATCTTACCCGTTTTCATCGGATAATCGATAATGGAACTGCTGTCCGGAGTAACGCAGATTTTTTTTTCTTTTACAGGAATACAAAGTTAGGTGATAATTGAGAATGTTGGGAAATAAAGTCATATGAATATTGGAATACGTTCAGTGTGATCATTCTTTTGAGAAAGAACCATCGTATCAACACTCAAATAGTGATATGCAATCAGCTAAGTGTTGGTCCGAGCAAATAAAAGATTTTGGTTGAACCCGAAGGCACATCAAATTTAGCCCGAGCTCAACCTTGGGTGAATGTATGGACTACTTCAACCTAACTATTGTCGAGATCTTTCAAACCCATGTCACAGACCACGTCAGTCTATAAAACATCGCCGACAACAAAGTCCATCACATGATCAAGGCGGTGACCCACCTTGTTATGATTGAATTTAGGTTTTGTCTTGAGGAGGTCGGTAGTGAGCTCTTTGAAGAGTTTGATGGCGGTTGACGTAAAGATCTAGAGTTGCCGGTCTTTTCAGGAGGTTAGTGGTATGTGGATGGAGTGGCGACGATCGGCTTTCAGTGGAAGGACAAAGTTTGCAAGGGTTCGGCAGAAGAAGGCTCGGTCACAAAATCTTGAAAGTGAGGAGAAGTGTGAAGAGGTACCGACTACTTTTGGCTGGTACCAAGTTGATTTTATAGCTTATTTGACCTTTTTATCATCTCTTGCATTCTCGAATCTAGGTCTGGGCTTGGCATTTCGTGGGCCTTCTGTTCTGCTGGATGATTTCCCTATAAATACATATCCTATAGCTATTGGAGAAGGACATTTTGCTCATTATCCTTTTAATTTTCTTTCTCTCCTCCAGTATAGTCACTAAAGAAGCTACTATTTCCTGTTCTAGGCCTTTAGTTCCGTAAAACCCTTGTACTAGTGACTGCCAAATCCATAATTGACAAAAACTATACTATATGTAGGCCAGAGATTGCCAAACCACTTTAGAACCTTGTCATTCGTACTGTTTTTACATATTTTCTGCTAGATTCCTATATTTCTACAGGACTTTGGGTGTTGTGCCATTTTTGATATCAACAAGAGTAAAAACAAAAATATTAAAATATTAAACCGAAAACTAATTAATATTTTAATGTATAACTATATATACTTTAAAAACATATACATATACATATATATAATGTTTTCTCGTTATTTAATTGTTTAAAATTATAAATTATTTTTGAAAATTAATTTTTTATCATAACAAAAAAAAAATATTATTCATATATGAATATAAATACACATATCAATTGAATAGATTAACATAAATGATTACCTCCTTCTTGCGATCTTGTCGATAGTCTAACACCTTAGGTATTTGTTATTTCCTTTATCTCCTTAGCTATATGTTGTATTATCATCTCCTTAGCTTCCCAATCACTACTGGAGGTAAGGGTAAGAGATTTCTCTTGCGTGTTATGGTTGGATAGAAAGAGTTCTATTTATAATTAATGGAGTTAAGGATGTGCCCTAAAGAAAATTATATAATTTGTTATATAAACTTAACTTTGTAAACAATCTTGTTCGTAACAAAATATGCTTTTGTTTTTTCCTATTATATGTGTTGTTATATTATGATATAAACAGTGAATTAGTTATATTAGACATATATGGGTTGCAAACCCTTATGGGTAGTGTTTAGTCAATTTCAGTTATGAATGTGTTCATAACCATCGGTATTGGGTCGATATGAAAAAACCATAAATTCCTTAAATGTTCCTAACCAAGATATATCAAAAAAATGATATTGTTACGCAAGTTGCGACTAGTGTACATAAGACTCTCCATATGATGGGAGGTGATTGTAACACCCCTAATTTTAGATAACATTATTTAGGAGATTTAATTAGCTAAACTAAATAGAATAATGCAAAGGTTAAAATGGTTAAGGGGTTGAGATTTGTGTAATTAGAAGGGTGGCCGTGCCTAATAAACTAATGAACAAAAGTGGAATTAAAATGTAATAAATAAGGAAAATAGATAAGGGAGAAATATGAATAAGTATTATTCTTATACCCTAAACCCTCATACCACTTTCATTATATATGTTCACAAACTAAAACTAGATCAAGAAGAGGCCGACCACCATTAGGAGAAAGTAAGAGAAAGATAAGCTAAAATCAAAAGGAAGGAAACTTAATCAATCTAATTCAAGAAGCAAATCTTGAACTTCTTAATCACAAGCTAAAGGTGAATAATAGGTCACATTTCAATTTATTGTTTTTGGTTTTGGTTGAGATCCGAATTTATTTTGCAAATGATTTGCCATGTTTTGATTGTTTAAATAGGGATATATCTTGTTGATGATTTATGCAATTTCATTTGGATTTTATGATAAGGTTTAACTTTAAAAACCTATTAAATGACATCCAAATGCCTTGCAATTTTCATATAAGGTCAGAAATATTATTTTAGAGATGGTTTTCAAGTGTCATAATTTTATGAATTAATGTGGATTTATTATGATTTTTCTAGTGAAGAAAATGGTTAAATCGTGTTGAAAATTAATTATGGCTATTATATGTTAGCTTTGGGTTTGAAATTTAAGTATGTTAGAAAACATGTAAAAAGGGATTTACTATATTTTCTCGAGAACTTTCCTAAGTGTTTTAATAGTTTATAAAATTATTTAAGGTATGAGACTTAAATGTTTTATTTGTTTATAAAAGGAGAAGGGGCAATTTGTAAATGTTCTAAAATGTTAATCTCTATAATGCGGTAGTATTTTTAGGAAAGATTTTGGAAAACTATTGGCAACCATGCATATGTTGACATACAAAGAAAGTTAGGTAGAAAGAATTTACTTTATAAGTTAAAAATCAGTTTTACAAGGTTTTTCTATTTTGCCAGTTTTGGCAGCTACCTTTCGAAACCATATTTTCGCCTCCAACCAGCTCGAGACCAATCCACATGGAATTAAAGACTTGGTACGTAGTGATTGGATGCAAACGAAAGGAATTGGGTCGAAACATGGCTTTCGAAGGGGTCGAGGCCTTGTTTTGCTTTAAAAAGCAAATGCCGCTTGCTTTGCTTTCAAAAAGAATGCTTTCGAATGAGATAGCTTTCGACTTGGTTAAGTGTTTTAAAAGGAAATAGCTTTAGAAAAAGGCTGCCGCCTTTGTTTTAAGAAAATTCTTTTGAAGGGGTCGAAACCCCTGTTGCATTCTACCTTTCAAAACAATGCCTTTGAAAGGGTCCTTTCACTTTAAACCCTGAACCACTTCTCCAATGCTTTTGAAGGGATTTATTTCGACACTATCCACTTTTTTTACTTAGGAAATTGCTTTCGAAAGAGTTTCTTTCGACTTAGTTTTTTAAGACCCTTTTGAGATTTTTAAAGTTAAACCCAAAGGTTTTGAAAGGAATGGTTGTAAAAGTTTCAAAACTATGTTCCGAATATATTTACTTGAACCCAATGCTTTCGAAATGGTTGTTTTAAGTAAAGGACTTTAATGCTTTCGAAAGGTACCAATAAAAGGTTTCGAAGGGAATGTTTACCAGTATTTTTGAAGGGTATATGATAAAATTTCAAAGGAGTGATTCCCAAATGTTTTCAAAAGGTTTACCTTTAATATTTGAATGGAAGTTTTCTAATGGTTTCGAAAGGCAAGTTTGAAATATTTTAAAAGAGGATGTCTATGGTTTTATAAAGTTTTTGAAAGGTCTATGGTAAATGGTTTCAAAAGGTATGCTTTGTCCTTTCGGCTTAGTGTTATAAGTAAAATGGTTAACTTGTTTTGAAAGAGGTAATTTCAATGGTTTCAAAAGGAACAATTTCATAGGTTTCGAAAGGGATTGTCTAAAGGTTTTAAACAAATATTTCAAATGTTTTGGGTAAAACATATGTCATGGAAGAGAGATTTGAGTTAAAAAAAAAATTATGTTTTCCTTGTTTAAGTATGATTTAGAGGGATTAAATCATTTTGCAAGAAACATTTTCAAGGAAAAATTTGAAGGGTAGTTAAACCTAAGCAAATGACTTAGATATTTGAATTCCAGATAGGTTTTGGTATAGGGTCACGTCCTATACATTAGTTATGGCCCTAGCTAATTTAGTCCAAAATTCCGGTGTGTAGGGCTTAATCACAGGTAATACTTAAATGATATTACACACTGAAAAGAAGATATATACAGAGAAGGAGGATAGGTTATTGGTTAGCCCGCAAAACCATTAAGATCAGTTGGCCGTAGCAGGAAATAGTAAAGGGCAGCAGCCCAGAAGAGTGTCAAACAGGTGTTAGATAATTGTTTGTGTCTGGTAGGCCCGAGTCAGCAAATGGTTAATGTTTAGCCAAACAAACTATATTTTAGGACACATAGTCCATTGATTACCTGTTTTATATGCATGCATGAAATTTTTATTCTTGCTCTCAGTTTGATATGCAGGATATTGATTTGCAAATAGATATGTTTTAAAGGGATATTAGTAAGGGGAAACCAGTTCCGCTAAGCGGCGTGGTCTCACTTTATATCGGTTAACCGAGATGTAAAAGTATTATTCATACTAGGCTTTATGTTTGGCTCAAAGTTTATGTTTTCCCCTTAAACTCTCGGGTGCTCAAAATTAATTTTAGTAGAGTGAGAGTTGAGGTTTTACAGGTTTAGTATGTGGACGAATAAAGCTTTCGAAGACGAGCCGGAGGCAATGCTAGCTATATTTAAGAGTTTATTTAGTTTTATTTCCACTGTGATGTATTAAGACTGATTGTCTATGTAGTAATCATCCAATGGGGCATCTTTATATGTCACCCTTGGTGTATTTTTTAATAATAATATTTGACCAAAACCTGGAACGTTTAGGATTATGTAATGGAATGTAAAACATGATTTTGCAGTATAATTAGTATTGAAACCTTTGATTTTCTTTTATATTCACGAGCTTATGATATTATGGATATAATTAACATTACCGTACTTTGTCATGGGAAGCTAACACTACAGAGGACTTTAGCATCTGTAACGCTTTGCTTCGAGTCTCAAGATAGGGGATGTTACAACTTGGTATCAGATCAGAATTTTATGAAAAACTTAAAAGAAAATTACAAACTTAAAATGATTTTGAAAACATAATCCTAAAGGGTTGGAGAAAATATTGGGGTATGGGATAACGCTATAGTAACGTACTTGTATTTGCTATATATAAGTATATGCTTTACCTCTATTCTCCCATCTCTATTAGGCTATCCTTTCGTATCTTACAAAGGCTCGAATGCAGATATGGATGTTAGAGTAGGAAGAGTTAACACTGGAGGAGGAAGCACCACAACTAATGGAAATGCTAGACCAAATACCAAGAGGAACCCAAGTCAGGCACAAGCTGCAAATATTGGTGCTGGAGTCCCACAAGTTGATATGGGAGCAATGTATCCGTTTTTCCTTAGCATAATGTAAGCAGGAGTTGCTGTGGGGATAGCTGGAGAAATGCTAATGGAGGAAATCAAGAAGCCCCGGTGGTTAATAACTACTATTTTGAGTAGAGATTATGCTCAGCTAGGAGGAAAGTCGTTTATTGGTATTGAAGATGCAATTGAAGTAGAGAATTGGTTATTTCATTGCAAAAGGATTTTTTACTGATTTGGGGCTCGATGGAGAGTAGAAAAGGAGACTCGCTTCTAGCAAACTATAAGGAGCAACACTATATTGGTGTAATAGTGTTACTGTTGAAGTTAACGAGGAGATTATGACTTGGGCTGAGTTTAGGAGGAGGTTTACAAACAGGTTTATGTCAAAGATTGCTATGTCTACCTTGCTTGGGAAGTTTGCCAAGTTGGAGTAGAGAGATATGATAATTCTTGAGTTTGCAACGATGTTTGAGGAGCTAGAGAGGTATGGCTATGCTGTGGTTGATACTGTGATTAAGAGGAATGAAAAATTCGTTCATGGGTTGAAGCCTGAGCTTGCTAAGGCCACCTTACCGCATATTAGGGATCCATGTGATGTTGTTGTTGAGATGACCTTGAGGCATGAAGAGAAGCTTTCTTTTCCTGAAGTAAATAATCCAGAAGAAGCACAAGGAGGGCAGAGTCAGAAAAGAAAGTTTTTCCATAAGAAAGGAGCCTAGAAGGGTGGAGCAGCAAAGAAAGGGAAGGCTGAAGTTGTCTGTTATAAGTATGATAAGAAAGTACATTATATTCATGAAATGCCGGATGGGAAAAGGAAAGAAAGATGCCGAGCAGAAAGGGGTGAGGTGTTTCAACTGAGATCAGATTGGACACTATAAGAACTGTCGTAAGGAGCCAATCAAAGATGGGAAAGGCAAGATGCTTTGCATTAGAACCAGCTACCTTAAGACCAACAGCAGAGGTGAAGGAAAAAACTATGATGGGAGCTACGCTTTTGATTCATGGTGTATTAGTTGGAGTTCAATTTAATACTGGTGCTTCGAATTCTTTTATATCTCACTATTTAGTAGAAAAGCTTAACCTTGAACCCACATACCTAGTTACTTCTTTAAGGGTTGAAATTATGATAGGAGGTTATGCGACTCTTGGGATGAAGTTTGACCTATTAGAGTTTGAAATGTTAGGTCATACCTTTGTTTGCAGTTTGCATATATTTGATTTCGTAGGGTTCAAAATGTATTGGGTGTGGATTGGTTAAGTAATTACGATGCTAGGATATTTTTCCATGATAGGAAAGTATCACTTAGACATCTTGACTGTAGTGATCAGATCCTAACGCTTTATTAGGTGTTGTTGAGGTAGAAGACGAGTTGAATCGAGTTTTCATTGTTAGAGAATTCAAGATGTCTTTGAACCTATAGTAGGATTACCACCGAAATGAGCTATCGCCTTGGGGAGCAGCCGTAGTGCTTGCTAAGAAGCTGGACGAATCATTAAGGTTATGCATCAATTATCGTAAGTTAAAAGAGAAGACGACAAAGAATCGATATCCGTTACCTAGAATTGACGATTTGTTTGATTAGTTAAGTGGATCTAGAGTATTTTCCCAGTTGGATTTGGCGACAGGATTTCATCATCATAGAGTAGTAGAGGATAGTATTCCTTGACAGCATTTAAACCAGATATGGATCATAAGAATGGTTAGTAATGACATTCGGGCTAACTAATGCGCCAGCATTCTCTATAGATTTGATGAACCGAATTTCCCAAGAGCATTTGGATAGGTTCATGTTGGTTTTCATAGATGATATTTTAGTACACTCAAAAGATGAAAGAGAGCATGAGATTCATCTTAGAGTGGCGCTTGAGACGCTAAGACAGCATCAACTAAAGGAGAAATTTTCGAAATGTCATTTCTGAAAGAAGGAAGTGAAGTTTCTTGGTCATGTAGTTTCCGAGAAAGGGTTGTATGTCGATTCGGTTAAGATCGAGGTGGTTAATAATTGGAAGAGACCCAAGATAGTAACCGAGATAAAGAGTTTTCTTGGATTATCTGGGTATTATCGAAGGCTCATTAAGGATTTTTCACAATAGCGGCACCGATGACCAAGCTAACGCGAAAGGATGTGAAGTTTGTCTAGACTGATGAGTTTGAGGAAGCATTCTAGAAGTAGAAACACTTATTAATGAATGCACTTATGTTAGTAGATCCAGAAGGGAATCAAGATTGAGTAGTGTATACGATGCATGGAGAATTGGTTTAGCAGCTGTGTAAATGCAAAGAGGTAAAGTGATTTCCTACGCTTCTCGATAGCTCAGACCGCATGAGTTTAGATATCCGACTCATGATTTGAAATTAGCTGCAGTAATTTTTGCATAGAAGCCGTGGAGACATTACCTGTTGGAAGAAAGATTCGTGTTGTATACGGATCATAAGTCATTATAGTATTTATTCTTTAAGAAGGAGTTGAACATGAGACAACAAAGATGGTTAGAGTTTTTAGCCGCTTATGACTTTGGTAATGAGTACACAACTGGAAAAGGCATTAAAGTAGCTGATGCACTTAGTAGAAGACATCAAAATGCAATGTTGGCAATTATAACCGAGTGGAAAGATTTAGAGGCGTTGACTACATGTAAAGTACAGTGGAGATCTAAGAGTAGTTTTAGTACATAAACTGCTATGTCGTCATGTTTAGAAGTTCGACCGGTGATGATCGAAAGGATTGCTTCTAAGTAAGGAGAAGATCCATTATTAGTTGAATGGATTAGAATGTTAAGGGATGGAACAGAGAGCTATGACTTGAAAGATTACAATCTTGACCATAATTGGTGGTTCAGGAAGAAAGTACGACTATGTGTTCCAAATGTGGGAAGCTTTAGGAAAGAAGTTCTTAAAGAATGACATCGTCCGAAGTTCACTATTTATCCGGGAGGAACTAAGATATATCAGGATATGAAAATAAGTTTCTTCTAGGAAAGTATGAAGAGAGATATGGGATTATGGGTGAAATAGTATTTGAACCATCAACAAATAAAAACCAAGTTGGTTAATTCAGCCTTTAGATGTTCCAGTTTGAAAATGGGATTCTATCTTGCTGGATTTTATAGACGCGTTACCTAGGTCAAAAAGGGGAAATGAAAACGTATGAGTTATAGTGGATAGGTAGACCAAGAGTGTCCATTTCATCCTAGTTTAGCCAACCAGAACGACACCTGCTTTAGCTAGGTTATTTATAAGAATGTAGTTAGACTGCATAGAATTTCTAGGAGTATAGTAAGCGATAGAGATTCTTTAATCACTAGAGTGTTCTAAAAGGGTCTACAAGAGACATTAGGTACCAAGCTTAAGATGAGTATCGTGTGCCATTCGTAGATAGATGGGAAAACAGAAAGGATTAATAAAGTCTTAGAAGATTTGTTACGAGCTTATGTGCTAGATTTTGGAGGATCATGGGAGGACCATCTACACTTAGTCGAGTTTTCGTATAACAATAATTATTAGACTAGTATAGAAATGGCACCGTTTGAGGCTTTGTATGGAAGGCCATGCAAATCTCCCTTTTGTTGGTTATAGGTCAGAGATAGGTTAGTTCTTAGTCCCGATTTAGTTAGAGAAGCTGCATAAAAGATTAAGCTCATTCGAACAGGAAGGAAGCTCAGTCTAGGTAGAAGAGTAATGCTAATAAGAAACAGAAAGACTTAGAATTCTCAGTTGGGGATCACGTTTTCATCAAAGTATCATCAATGCGATCAGATTTGAGAAATCAAGAAAACTAGCACCGAGATTCGTTGGACCATTTCCTATTGTAGAGAGGATCGAGGAACTCACATATATAGTAGAGTTACCGAACAATTTGGTAGGAGTCCATAATTATTTTCATATTTCTCATCTAAGAAAGTGTATTTGAGATCCAGCGATTACTACAACACCGACTATATTAGATGACTTAGTAGTGGAACCGAATTTGACTATAGCTACAAACCCCATTTGTATAATCATGAGAGATGAGCAGAGGCTAAGGAACAAGATAGTCAGATTAGTCAAAGTCTAGTGGAGTGACAACGAGAGAGACTGTACTTGGGAAACCCAGAGCAGGATTAGAGATACTTATCTTGACTTGTTTCATGGTATGTTTTATGTTTATAATTGATTTTGATGAGTACCCTAACGTAATTTCGTGGATTAAATCTTCAAAGAGGGGTGACTGTAACACCCCTAATTTTAGATAACATTATTCATGAGATTTAATCAACTAAATTAAATAGAATAACGTAAAGGTTAAAATGGTTAAGGGATTGAGATTTTTGTAATTAGAAGGGTAGCCGTGCCTAATAAACTAATGAACAAAAGGGGAATTAAAATGAAATAGATAAGGGAAAAATAGGAATGCGTAATATTATTATACGCTAAACCTGCATACCACTTTCTTTTGACATGTTCACAAACTAAAACTAAATCATGAATAGCCCGACCACCATTAGGAGAAAGCAAGAGGAAGATAAGTTAAAATCAAGAGGAAGGAAGCTTAATCAATCTAAATCAAGAAGAAAATTTCAAACTCCTTAATCACAAGCTAAAGGTGCCTGATAGGTTACATCTCATTTTATTTTTTCGGTATTGGTTGAGATCCGAATTTATTTTGCAAATGATTTGCAATGTTTTGACCGTTTAAATAGAGATATATGCTTGTTGATGATTTTTGCTATTTCATATGGATTTTGTGATAATTTTTAACTTGAAAAACCTATTTAATGACATCCAAATGCCTTGCAAATTTGATATAAAGTCAAAAATATTATTTTAGAGACGAGTTTCAAGTTTCATAATTTTATGAATTAATGTGGATTTATTATAAATTTTCTAGTGAAGAAAAGGTTAAATTGGGTCAAAAATTAGTTACGGCTATTATATATTAGCTTTGGTTCTGAAATTTAAATATGTTAGAAAACCTATAAAAATGGATTTACTGGAATTTTTGGAAAATTTCCTAAGTGTTTAATAAGTATATAAACTTATTTAAGGTATGAGACTTAAATGTTTTATATATTTATAAAAGGAGAAGGTGCAATTTTTTAGTATTTTAAAATGTTAATCTCTATAATTCGACAGTATTCTTTAGAAAAGATTTTGGAAAAGTACTGGCAACCAATCATATGTTGACAAACAAAGGAAGTTAATTAGAAAGAAATTATTTTATAAAGTTAAAAATCAGTTTTACAAGATTTTTCTTTTTTGCCACTTTCAGCAGCTACCTTTCGACACCATACTTCCGCCTCTAACCAGTTCGAAACCAATACACATTGTATCAAAGACTTGGCACATAGTGGATTGGAGATATGCAAAAGGCATAGGGTCGAAACAGAGTTTTCGAAGGGGTCGAGACCTTGTTTTGTTTTCAAAAGGAAATGCCTCGTGCTTTGCTTTCGAAAAGAATGCTTTTGAGTGCGATTGCTTTTGACTTGGTCAATTCTTTTAAAGGGACAGAGATTTCAAAAAAGGTTGTTATCCTTGTTTTAAGAAAATGATTTCGATGGGTCGAAACACTGCTACCGCATTCTACCTTTCGAAGCAATGCCTTCGGAAGGGTCCTTTCGCTTTAAACCCTGAGCTGCTTCTCCAATTCCTTCAAAGGGATTAGTTTCGACACCATCCACTTCTTTTACTCAGGAAATTGCTTTGGACTTAGTTCTTTGAAGACCCTTTTGAGATTTTGAAGGTTAAACCTTCAAAAGGAATGGTTGTAAAGGTTTTGAAGTTATGTTCCATATATTTTTACCTGAAACCAATCCTTTCGAAAGGGTTGTTTTAAGTAAAGGACTTTAATGCTTTCAAGGTACGAAATGAAGGTTACAAAGAGGATGTTTCCTAGTATTTTCGAAAGGTATATGATAAATATTTCAAAGGGTGATTCCCAAAGGTTTTTCAAAGATTTACCTTTTAATTTGAATGGAATGTTTCCAATGGTTTCGAAAGGCAAGTTGAAATGTTTTAAGAGAGTATGTCTATGGTTTTATAAAGCTTTCAAAATGGACCCTTTCAAGCTTTTTGAAAGGTCTACGGTAAATGATTTTGAAAGGTATGCTTTGGCCTTTTAGCCTACTATTTTAAGTAAAGTAGTTAACCTATTTCGAAAGAGGTACTTTACACGGTTTTGAATTGGGCACTTTCATAGGTTTCGAAAGGGATTGTTTAAAAGGTTCCAAACCACAGTTTCGAATGTTTTCTTCAACAATGTTTTGGGTAAAGTATATATCATGGTTAAGAGATTTGAGTAAAACAAAAGTTTGTTTTCCTTGTTTAAGTATGATTTAAAGGGATCAAATCATTTTGCAAGAATTTTTTTCAAGGAAAAATTTGTAGGATAGTCAACCCTAAGTAAATAACTCGGATAGTTGAATACCAGATGGGACTGGTATAGGGTCGCATCCTATACATTAGCTATAGCCCCTAGCTAATTTAGTCCAAAATTCCAATGTGTAGGACTTAGTCACATGTATGACTTAAATGATGTTACATACTAAAAGGAACATATATACAAAGAAGGAGGATATGTTATTAGTGAGCCTGCAAAAACATTAAGATTAGATGGCCCTAGAAGGAGATAGTAAAGGGCAGCCGACACAGAAGTGTGTCTAAAAGGTGTTAGATAATTGATTGTGTCTGGTAGGCCTGAGTCAGCCAAAGGTTAATAGTTAGCCAAACAAAACTGTATAATGGGACAGATAGTCCATTGATTACCTGTTTTATATGCATATATGAAATTGATATATTGCTTTAATCATTTTGATATGCAGGATATTGATTTGAAAAAAATAAAATTTAAAGGGATATTAGTGAGGGGAAACCCATTTCGCTAAACGGAATGGCCTCACTTAATATCAGTAAACCGAGATGTAATAGTATTATTTATACCAGGCTTTATGTCTGACTTGAAGTTATGTTTCCCCTTAAACTATTTGGTGCTCAAAATAAATTTGAGTAGATTGAGAATTGAGGTTTTACAGGTTTAGTAGGTGGACAAATAAAGCTTCCAAAGATGTGAAGGAGGCAATGCTAGCTATATTTAGGAGTTTATTTAGCTTTATTTCCGCTATGATGTATTAAGATCGATTATCCATGCAGTACTATGATCATCCAAAGAATCATCTTTATATGTCGAGCTCGGCGTGTTTTGTAATAATTATATTTGATCAAAACCTGAGAAACGTTTGGGATTATTTAATGGAATATGAAACATAATTTTGCAATGTAACTAGTAAAGTTGTTTTTCCGAAGTCTTTGATTTTGTTTCATATTCAAGAGCTTCTAATATTATGGATACCATTAACATTACCGTATTTGTCATCGGAAGTTAATACTATGGATGACTACGACATCTTTAGAACTTAGCTTCAGGCCTCAAGATAAGGGATAGTACAGTGATTTACTCATAACCGTTGGATGGATTAATAGATTGCATGCTTGTGGTTGTTTGGAAAGATCACATAATGACTCAATGAGTGTCTTCTATAGGTTAACATAACTAACTCAAAATAGAAGATCTCATAGTAACGATGTACAAGTAGTCTTCTGGCTTGAGGGTACTTTTGACCTTAAATAGCTAGATCTCATAATAATGGTGACCTTGTTATGACCATTATTGAGTTTACGCCGAACTACTTAAAGTGGGACACTACCCAAGAGAGGATTTGTCTCCTTCATTGTATAAGGTTAGTTCCACCGTGATAAGTACACGAATTAAAAGTCAAATCTCCGACTAGAGTAAATTGGTTAAATCAAGGACTTTAAAAGTTGTAAACACAACTAATGCAGTTAATAACAGCTTTTCTAACCTTAGACCAAACTTTAGATATCTATGTAGTGTAACGATGATGGAAAAATACGTGTACAAGCAATCATTACTAGGTGAGTTTATTTTAGATTAGAAATATGATTTCGTCTAAATGGTTTGTAAGCATTGAACTCGACCCCAAACTATGCTTCAACAAATTCTACACAAGCTTTAGTACGTAAATTGTTTTAAAAATTGACTCTAGATCAGGTTCACTCCATAGAGTCAATATAACTGCATTGTTAATTATTTCAAAGTTAGACTAAAGAGATAACTAATCTATAAATGTTATAAACCAATAATCAATTAATACAAATACTATATTAATATTTAGGTCTAATTTCAATTATTAATTGCAGGCTTAAAACTGAAAAGAACGATCTATAAAAGTTATACAACATTTCAATCAATCTAGGAGCTAGAAATTAATTCATTAAATTGTGATTTATAAGAAATAAAAAGGGTGTTTGACCTCGCTTGGTCAATACACAGGGCTGGCCATATCAAGGGGCTGTTGAAGGCTTCACTAAGACTTCAAGAGATTAAGAGAATGGTGGAGAAAAGGGTGCAAACCCTTGGCCATAAATAAGATAGCCTCCACCGTAATTTAGTAAACTTTTCTAAGCTATCTATCTCTACCATAGCGGCTTATCCTTAGTCACCTATCATTGATGAAGTCAACTTTTCAACTTTGCAAATTGAGAGTTGGAGGAGACAGTGTATCTCTAAGAGGGAATTCTGAACAAATAATATACTTGACAGGATTCTTCAGTGAAAGGTATACTACCTAAACTAACTTAGCAATACATACATGCATATATTTATGTGTACGTGAAAGCTTATATCATATCATCATGATTTTTTAAAATTTATATTCAGCCATATTTATTTTAATAACAAAATATTTTTTAATTCTTATATATATATATAACTAATAATATAAGCATTTTTTTCAAGTCATTTTAATGCATATATATATATATATACACAAACCAAATATATATTTTCAACAATAAAAATAACAATTTCAAAACCAAAAAACATTATATATAAAATTTTAAACAAAAATCTATTTCATAAAATTATGATTCTTGTTTATAAAAAAGTTTTTTATTTACTAATTTTAGATTTAAAATAAAAAATATAAGTATATATATTAACTAATATCCTTAAGGATATCTATTTAAGCTTTTTTAATCTTTTGGATTATTGTTAATTAATTTTTTTTTCATTTACTAATTCAAATTATTTTAAAATTAAATTCATTCAAACTGTTAAAATAGGATTATGTTCGAATGAATAATTAATTATAAATAAATATGATTTATTGTTGGCGGCTACAATGTAATTTTTCATTATTAAATTTGAATAAGTCCAAATAGTTTAAGTTTGAAATTTTATTTATAAACCTGAAAATAAAATAATGTGTATGTGTATATGTTTGTATATTTATATATACACATAATTATATATTATTTTGTACAAAATATATAATTGGAAATTTTATATTTTATTATTTTAAATTATATATAATCTATATATAATTTTTCTAAAAAAATAATATATATATGTATATGTATATGTATGTATATATGTTTTCTAAATATAAATGTTATATAAAATTCCAATTAGCCCAAAAAAATTAAAGTAGCTTTTACCTTCTCAAATTATTTATAATTAATATGATATTTTTCAATATTAAGTTGATGTCATTATATCGCACCTTGGCATCTAATTAACTATAGGACAAAACAACCACTTTTCCCCATGGACAACTAGGATAGTTTATATCTTTATATTATAGGGATGCTCATATTATGAATATGAATATCCCAACATAATAAAATATAAAAATAAAATAATTTATTAAATAATTTATATTAAAAATTAACAATAAATAAAAAATTTAATCAACTTAAGTGAATTAAAATATTTCATAGCTCTTTTATTAACTAAATAATATATTTGATATAGTATAAATCATATTATTTATATAGAAAAATTAAGATCTTCTGCAATTTAATAAAAATGTAATTTTTTTGAAATTCACCCTTTTACCTCGTTATTATTGTAATTAATCAAACAACTGTATCAGAGCTTGCATTGTATTTGTGTGAATAATTAACCAAACATTGGGCTTCATTTTGTAAAAAAATGCTAAATTGACGGGTGTGTGAGGAAATGTGCTTAAACCAAGAAGAATGTTACATTAGTTAAGGTCACTATGTATGGTAAACCTCCCGGTCTCCTGCTTTTACCTAGCCAGTTGAATTAGTCCTATTCTAGGGTATTCCTTTATGGAAGACTTAAGAGTATTTTTGAATTTAGGTTAATCCAAATATACATATTTGAATATTATGAAATTAATTTTTTTAATTAATAAATAATTACATAATTTTACTTGGTTACAAAATATAAGTTTAAGATTATTTTAATTATAGATAAATAAATATAAATGTTATATTTGTACGTTAATTAAATTATTTAATTAAGAGAATGAAATACATATGAATATATATATATATATATATTATAAATGTCATAATTAAATGTGTGTGTAATCTATGAATAAAATGAGGTTAAACTAAATAAAACCCTTGAGATCAAGGGAATATATATTATATGTACATATAAGATATGTAACATCATGAATTATAATTGTTATACTCGTCTCCCTTATGTAGTCGATAATACTCTAAAAAATTAATTTTGATTATGAATTTAAAATAATAATGCTCACATCATTTATAGTATAAGTAAAGTACCTTAGATATCTATGGTCGTTGAGCAACTTCAAGCCATAAAATAGCTAAGGTGATGTTTATATTATTTCTCGAAAAGTAAGAATGCTTATGTAACTTTGTTGAGAAACCTCAAGGGAAAATAACTCCCCTTAGGATATCATGAAATGATGGGTGTAGGGTGTCTAATATTCTCCATGATTTGTTAAGTTACCTCAAGGTCATGAAGATGATTAGGAGCATAGTTTAAAGTCTGTTAGGAGTAATATACTAGATATAACTACTAAAGTGTTACTTACCATTTATGGATACTATGATTTGTTGAGCAACTTCGAGGTCGTGATAACACAATAAATGGATCCTAACACCCATTAGAGTAATTTATGAAAATCCTATATCCCTTTTTGGGTTTTGAGAGATGTATAATTCAGCAGGAGCCTTAATAAATAAATATATTAAACTATTTTAATAAGCATAAGAATATATGTAATTGTTATCTAATTACTCTAATGAATTTATATTGATAAACGACAACCATGAATTCTAAGAGATCACACAAAGTGGCTTAAACTATAAAAATGAGCAAATAAATGTTAGGATAGCACTCACTTTTGAAAACCTTTAATATGTATCGCCAATGAGCCTTTAACTAGACTCGATAAAGATTCCATGCCTAAGCAGACTAATGATTATAAGGATTGGTCCACTACGCCATAGATGGCCTATTGCAATGAAAATACAAGATGTTGCTAGCTACAATGTAATGATAGCTATGTTGGTTTTTGTTTATTACAACATTAGCTTCAGGATGTTAGCACAGATATCAACACTATGTTGCAGTAGCTATAGACTTATAAAAATATTATAAAAAATGAGTGCGGGATGAAAAAAAGCGGGTTGAAATAATTTTTAACACGGGAAGCAAAAACAAAGTGGCAAAAGTTTACAAAATATTGAAGGGTTTCACTAAAACACTTAACAAAATACGTACTCCGCCGCTCAACCTCTCAAACACTCAAACACTCTGCGATTTCAATTAGGGCTAAAAGTTCTAAGTTTACAAGCTTAATTGGGGTTCGATTACGGCAAGTTCGAGTTCAAGTTCAATTAGGGCTTCAGTGTTTCAATTAGGTCTTCAATTGGGGTTCGTTTGGGTTTCAAATTTCAGTTAGGGCTTTGATTTAATCTGCTGCTTAAGGTATCACTCTATGTATATTTCAAGTTTTTCCTGATTTGATTATTGTGTTGCCTAATTTACTGATTTACTTGTGAGTTCAGGTGTAATCATATTCCTGATTTTATTATTGTGTTTGTCTTTGTATGTAATTTATGTGTAAATTAGTAATGAACGAAGAGGTAAAAATATGGGCAGAACTTCCTAAGTTCAGTGAAGGATATATCAGTGGAGTGAAATGTTTTATTCAAAATACTTTTTCTAGATTCGCGGTAGGTGATGAAATTGCATGCCCTTGCAAAAAGTGTCATAATCGCAAGTGGCATCGTCAAGAAGTAGTCGACGACCATCTGATTTGGTATGGTCCATCTGAATTGTACGTGAAATGGATTTGTGAGGTTTCCTGTCTAGATCCTGAAAGGAGCGATAACGATATGGATCGTGAAGCGGGAATAAATTTTGGAGATAATCTCGATGAGATGTTGCATCGTAGTTGTGGAAATATGCAGAACAATGAAGGTGGATCTTCTGATGGAGCAAATGGAGTAGATGTCGATGCTAGAAAATTTCATCATCGTGTTAAAGCAGCCATTATATCCCGGGTGTACTAAATTTTCGCGATTAAGTTTGATCGTCAGGCTTTATTCTTTAAAATGCCTACATGGAGTCACCGAGTCTGCATTTACCAATTTATTAGAGTTGCTAAAAGAAGCTTTTCCACAAGCCCGCATCCCTTTATCTTTCAATGCTACCAAAAATATCCTTAAAGATTTAGGCCTCGATTACCAAAGAATACATGCATGTCCAAATGACTGCATGCTATATTGGGCAGAAAATTAAAAGGAAAATAGCTGCAAAACTTGTGGTTTTTCAAGGTGGGCTATACCGGAAAAGAAAGCGGGTGTTGACAATGATCCGGAGCATCGGATTCACAAAGTACCAGCAAAAGTGATATGTTATTTTCCACTAAAACCAAGGCAGCAAAGAATGTTCATGTCAAAGGAGTATGCAGAACTTATGATATAGCATGCAGTGGGACGAAAAAATGATGGCAGACTTCGACATCCAGCTGATGGTGATGTTAGGAAGACGATGGATGCCAAATATCCTCATTTTTCATCTAAAAACTGAAATATAAGGTTAGGAGTAGCAGCTGATGGATTCAGTCCTTTTCGCATGACTACAGCTCACAGCACATGGCCAATCATATTGGTAAATTATAACATTCCACCTTGGTTATGCATGAAGCCAGAAAATTTGACGCTTTCAACCCTTATCCCTGGTCCACAGTCTCCTAAGAATAGCATTGATGTCTACATGCAGCCTCTTATCGCGGAATTGAAAGAATTATGGGGTCTTGGCTTACAAACTTATGATACCTTAACTGGTGCTAATTTCACGTTACGTCAAGCGTGTTATGGACGATCAACGACTTTTCGGGCTATGCAATGTTATACGGCTGGAGCACAAAGGGTTATTTAGCTTGTCTCGTATGCCATTTCGAGACTTCTTCAATGAAACATAGTAAAAAAATATGCTACATGAATCATAGGAAAATTTTAGATCCGGAATACAAGTGGAGGTTTGATAAGAAAAGGTTCAATGGTGAAATTGAAATGGGAACATCTCCGGGAATTTTTTTCCAGGACAGACATTGAAGAATTGTTGGCTGGTTATGAAAATATTTTTAGGCAGAAAGAGGTCAACGAGCATAAAAATGAATCCCCTTTCAAAAAGAAGTCAATATTTTTTAATTTACCATATTGGAGTAGCAATGTATGTCGACATAACCTTGATGTTATGCACATAGACAAAAACATTTGTGATAACATACTTGGTACTTTACTAAATATTGATGGGAAGTCGAAAGACCATTTAAGTGCTCGGTATGATTTACAAGAGATAGGCATCAGGGAGGTCCTTCATCTGGTTCTATCAGCTAATGGGAATTACCTTAAGATCAGGGTTGCCATATTTGCAATAACGAACAAGGAGAAAGAAATATTTTGCTCGGTGTTGGAGAATGCTAAACTGCCTTATGGTTATGCAGCTAATATCAGCCGGCATGTAGTCAAGAAAGAGAGGAAAATTGTAGGGTATTAGAGCCATGATGCTCATTTGTACGCATTTGGTCAATATACGTCTACAAGTTAGATTCATATTAAACATTAAATATGAGTCCAATCCATCTCTGTAGAAATTAAGTTTTGTAAACTATTGGATACACTCTTAACTCTTAAGCATATGGATGTCAAGTTGATGCATGTCTTTTGTCTACTGTATGTAGATGGCTACACTGCCTAGCTAAGCTAAAATCGTTTTTGTATTATATATATGTTCATGGCTCATGGGTTAACCATGGGATAATCTTAGTCTTGCATCAGAATCTAAGATGAATCATGGGATATTCATTATCTCTGTGCTTACAGTTAATAATTTGAAAGCATAGACATATGAGATATTTACTATGCAAATTTTCCTTAGCTCAACCTTGAATTTTGCAAAACTGATACATCACTTGATACTATGCTTGAAAAAGCTCTGATATTGTTGCTACATATGTTTTGATTTATATTTATTGTTTCTTAATTTTGCACTTGTAAGCTGCTTGAGAACTTACTGTTGCTCCATATTTGCAACTATGAGTTGCTCGAGACTTTTAGCTTGTGTGCACTTGTGGTTTCTATTCTTCATTTGAACCGAGATTTGTTTTTATGTAAAGGCGATCATATTTACCTTAGTTTTTCTTTGACTTTGAGTGTAATTTCTGAATTGATTAGTGATATATGTTCTGGAAAAATTGGTTTGATATCCTTTTGCTGTCTAACTTTTTTCATTTAATTTGTATCAGTCCAACGAATCAGATGGAGAACTTTTTGTTAAAACTCACAAATGGAAAGAAGGAAAGGTGTACAAGACTAATACTTCAGTAATGAAGTACAGAATTGTAAGAATTTTATTTTCTCTTCAATCTGATGTCAAAAAAATGCTTCATTTTGCGCATCGACATTTTTTTAGAATTAGATCCTGTTTTGTTGAAACCTATAGCAGGATATTTTATGAATCCACTTTAAAACTGCTAATAGATATTGCAAAATAATTCTGGTTTAAGAAACTTGTTTCGGAATAATTAATTTTATTTAATGTCACATTTTGAAACTGCTTTATTTTGCAGGATAAGATTGAAAAAGAAATAGGTGAAGAGGAAGTGATGGAGTTGCTCAAGAAATGATTTCTGATGGAAAGTCACACGGTCCATCTTGGCTTATAGGACGTCACACAAAGTCTGCAGAAGTTTCAAAATATGCCCCAATAATAAGTACATACATACAGGAGCTGGCAGCGAAGATGAGGGAAAATATAGCTGACAAAGTCGAAGCAAAGGTGAACAAGAAGGTACAAAATGAATTTGATGCAAAGGTGAACCAAAAAGTTCAGGAGAACTTGACATGGGTGCTTAAGAAATTAGGCGAAGCAAACCCTAACATGCAAATTGATGCTGGGGATCTTTGTGCGACTGTCTGCAGTGATGGCACTAGAGGCACTGGAGGCACTAGAGGCACTGATGGCACTGGAGGCTCGCAAATATGAATGTAATGTTAATATGTAGAATTTAGTATGTACTGGCTGTAACTATGAATACACTGGCTATGTTTTTAAGTATGTTTGTTATTTTGTACTTGACTAAGTAAAACTTGTGTTGCTGGTTTTCTGAAACGAAAAGTTCTTTGTTGCAGTGTAATGTTGCCATTAGATATGATATAATGTTGCAGTTTAATATTTCCATCGATATGATATAATGTTGCAGTAGTATAATGTTGCTGTACATTTCCAATTTAAATTACAAAAGGTGTTTCCGTAGATATGATATAATGTTGCAGTATGTGATGTTAAATGTGGTAATAAACTGGCAAAGTGTTGTTATTGGATGGTAAAAGTGTTACCATAGATTAATAATATGGGCCCCACAGCATGGTTCCGTAAAGGTGGGCCACAGAATTAGTGGGCCCCACAATGTGGGCCCACATGTTGGGGCCCAGATTGTGGGGTCCACTTTTTAGTAAATTTGGTACCTGTGGCCACAACAGAACCGATGTTTCCCTCGGGCCGCAAAGATGTTTCCTTTGACTCTAGGGTGAAGCGGCAAAATGCATCACCGAGAAAGTGTTGCCTTTGCCCTTTTTTAGCCTACAACAACATTTTTTTTGCACTTCCTGCATCACTTCTTGGGTGTTGCAGTATGCAATCTATGGCGTAGTGGTCATTGGGTTATGAACTTGCTCATAGTTACATGTTGTCCACTATGAGCATTAATCTCATAACGCAAGATATAAGAAATCATGAAAAATGCAAGAAAACGAGTGAAGGTTCTTTAGTCCAAGATCATGTGCTTAATATGATTGGGTACATTGAATGGTTGGATGAGCTTGTACTACACTTAATGCTGAGCTTTAGACTAACTTAATTCTTGGTTTATTAACTCCACAGTTTGACCCGTTCATATTGAACTTCGACATGAACTCATTTTAGTGTACTATTGCAGGCCTCATTAATAAGTCAACTTGACCAAGAGTATGTTTACAAAGGAACGGAGTGCGGTTCTCGTTATCAAGAGTAGATCTTAAACGAAAAGTTTGAAAAGAGAAAACATAAGTAAAAGGGTGACAAGGAGAAGTCAAAGGCTTAAAAAAGGCAGTTGTCACTCTTGCTCGAAGAAGGGACATTGCAAGAGGAATTATTCGGAGTACTTAAAGATGCTAAAGGGAAAGGAGTCAAATTTCGCTTTGAAAGGCATTTTCTATATCTATATATGCTTATAGGGGGTTTTAGATACTGGATATAAAACTCATATATGTAATTCAATATAGGAAATTAGGGGCAAGAGGCTCGTCGCTAGAGGGAGCATGGAAGTTCAAGTTGCAAATGGAGGTACTGTAGCTACAGTTGCAATATGAGAATATAATGTGAACTAGCAAGTGGATATGATTTAGTTTTGAATAACTATTACTAGTACCAAATTGTATTTCTAGAATAATATCCGTCTGTCATTTGACAAAGGATGTATACATTTGTAAAGACAATATTATGAATATTTATGTTGAAAATAAAACAGTTATATTTGATGCTTTAAATAATATAATTAACGTTCTTAATTTAATTTATGTATTTTATCTGGAAAATAATAATGCGTCTAAAGTTAATGATAGTTGTCGTTGGCATTATAGACTAGGTCATATTAGTAAGAAACGACTTAATGAGTTAAGAAACCAAGAGTTTCTACCATCATTTGAATTTGAATTATTCGATGCTTCCCAAACATGTCTTAAAGGTAAAATGGCTAAGCTTCCATTCAGTAGGAGAAACGAAAGAGTTAATGAACTCTTGGGACTAGTACATACCGATGTATATGGTCTGATGTCTATAATTACCAAAGGTGGAATCTCGTACTTGGTAACATTCGAGAATTTTTTTTCTAGATATGGATATGGGTATCTTATATAATACAAGTCGTAGGTCTACAAAAAAATTACTGAATGTAAAAAGTTAAAAACCAAAGTAATAAGAAAATAAAAATTATTCAATCAAATCATGGATGTGAGTACATTAGATCCAAACTCCAAGAGTACCCAAAAAAGAATAGGCATTCTCTCTCAAGTCACTCCCCTATATACTCTGCAACACCATAGTGGTTTGGAGAAGAGAAGTTGAATTTTTTTATACATGGTTCGATTAATAATGAGTGATGTCGAGTTACCTCTTTCTTTTTGGAAATATGCCCTTGAAATCGCAGAACATTTGCTGAATCAAGTACGGCCTAAAGTTTTTCCTAAGTCTCCATACGACTTGTGGACTAGGAAGAAACGCCACCTAAATTATCTTATTGTTTGGGTTGTCCAACATATGTCAAGGATGTGAATCCTAGTAAGCTAGAGGGAAGATTTGCTTTATATGAGTTTATAGGGTATCCGAGAAATTCTCATGGATACATATTCTATCATATCGAGGACCAAAAGGTTTTGTTTCCATACATGCTACCATTTTGGAAAAGGTGTTTACCTCACAATAATTTGCATCAATAAGCTAAACTTGGATGAGATGCAATAATCTTCCATATAGACCAAATATGTGGACATTAATTCAACACCCAATATAATACACAGACCATTACAAGGCCTAGTAGGGAATCTCATGCACCTGAGAGATGATATGGATTTCTCATTAATAGTGAGAGCATGGATTGTGTCATTCATGATGATGATCCCCTCATATACCGACAAGCCTTGGAGGGTAAAGAATCCACCATGTGACTTATGCAATGAAATTAGAGATGTATTCCATGTACAAAAAAATATGGACTATGGAAAGTGTGCCCGAAGGAGTAAAACCCATCATCTACAAATGGATATATAAGAAAAAGATCAAAGAAGATGGTAAGGTCAAAACCTATAAAGCAAGGTTGGTCGCAAAAGGTTTCCATCAAATTCAAGGTGTTGATTATAATTAAACATTTTTGCTAGTTGCCTTGCTTGAATCCATTTAGACATTACTTGCAATTTCTGCTCATTATGACTACAAAATGTAGGTAAGTTCATACTAAATTGTTTTTCTAAATGGTGATTTAGAAGAGATAGTTGATATGCCACAGTCACAAGTTTTCGAAGTCATTAGGAGCAGCGTTAAGACATGTAAACACTTAAGATTGATTTATGATCTTAAGCAAGCATCTCGAAGTTAGAATAAATGTTTTGTCAGGTAGTCAAATAGTTTTGCATTTTTCAAAACACAGAGTAAGCATGAAAATACAGTAAATAAAAAATGGTGCTACAACATTCTTAGTATTGTCCTTAATGATTTTCTCCTAATTGGTAATGACATATCAATGTTACAATCAATGAAAGCTTGGTGTCTAATAACTTCTCTATGAAATATTTAGATGAGGTATCCTGTATGCTTGGTTTAAAGATTAACAAAGACTGGTCTAAAAGGATATTAAGAATGTCTTAAACTATGTACATAGACAAAATACTTTGATTATTTAGTAGGAAAACTCCAAGCATGGAAATCTTCTAGTGCAACATGGATTTTTCCTTTCTAAGAAAGATGCACTATCTATGGGTAAGAAAAGGCAATGCAGAGTTAGATTCCTTATGCTTCAATAATAGGATTAACCATGTATGCTATGATATGTACTAGGTCGGATGTATTTTTACACTATGTGTAGTAAGTCAATATCAATCTAATTTAGGAGAAAAAACCCTTTTGATAATCGTTAGAATCATCCGTAAGTATTTAAGAAATGCTATGGATTTGTTTTTTATCTACGGAAACTACGATATCCTTCTAAAAGGGTACTCAAACTCAAGTTTTTAAAGTGATATCAATGTATGTAAGTTAGTTTCGTTATTTGTATTCATTCTTAAAGAAGGGCCATTTGTTGAAAAAGTTCCAAAAAAGAAGTTATGGCTAGTTCCACCATGGTGGTTGAGTACACCGCCTTGAATGATGCCACAAAAGAAGCAATATGGATGCACAAATTTATTAAGGAGCTAGGAGTGATTACAATCATTGATTTCGATGCTATAATGCTACAACAATGATAAGGGAATGCATATTGCCAAGGAACCATGAGCTCATAGGAAGTCGAGACATATTCTTTGCAAGTACCATATGATAAGACAACTTATTAGTGATGGAGAGATCATAATCGAGAAAGTAGATACAAAAGATAACACAATAGATCCATTCACTAAGGAGCTTTCTCGATCTATTTTAGGAAGAATGTTCGAAGCCATAGGAATGAGGCATCATTATTGGCCCTAAGTGAAAGTGGAAGATTAATAGAGTAAGGGGTTTACCCTATGGGTAAGTTTTAACCTGCATTTGGCAAGGCAGTACATATGTGGATTTAAGCCAATACACTTCATAATCATCAAGGTAGAAAGCTTAGAGAGATAGTTACCAGGATTGAAGATTGATTATATTTTAGACTATGGACTACAATCAAATGGATTCAGCTGGATAGCATTCAAAAAATGACTAAGTATGAAACTAATACTTCCCCTAGAAGTAGGATCGGAATAAAGGGATCGGAATAAATATGGTGCACATAACACAACTCAATGATGATCGCTCAATAACTCAACAACTATAAGGCGGTTTGAAATAAAACTTTGAAAACAGGAAGAAGGGACCCTAGGGAGTCTACCCTAGGGATTGCATGGCATTTGGCTAGGTTTGGAGGTATCAGGCCCTATCCCTAATTATGGATCGACCCCTATTCCTCCAAAGGGATTGGCTGAAGTTAGAATACATGTAACACCACTTCAAGGAAAACCTGATATCTCACAAAATGTAAGCCAGAATGACATGAATTTGGAGAGCAAGTAGCTAACATCATAGGGAACCTCAGGGAGCGATCGCATCCCATTTGGACACCAAAATATGGATCGAGGTGAGCCTGAAAATTCTTATGGGGCCTCGACACGGACCGAAGGTTCTTTTACTAAAATTTCAGCTCGACCCATGCACGTCTTCCCCTATAAATATAGCAGACATGGCACTAGAAAAAGGATCTTCATTCGTTCTCTTTATCTTCAACCGAGACTACACTCTACCAATTTTTTTGGATTTGGATTGTAATTGTGAAAAAATACAATATAATAAAAGAGATTATTCTTGAGTGGACGGTGGCTGAAATTAGTCGAACCACTATAAATCTTGTCTCTTTTTACTTGCTTTCATTTTTAATTTGTTTGTTCTTTATATTATATTCCCTATTTTAGATACTATCTAAGATCTATGACTTGATACTAGTGCTTTCATACAATTGGGTGTTGGTGGCCATTTTTGCCTCCAACATTTTGGTGCTTTCACCGAGAGAGCTAGCCCTTGTGGGTTTGGAATTCAGATTCTGAGCTTGGAATAGATCTAGAGCTTAGATTTCGAGCAATGGTGAAACAATCAATAAGAAGAGTGCTACCAGAAAGAAGCCACCATGGAGGGAGTCAGGAGGCTTCCTTAGGAGCTGGAGCTAATTAAGCCTCTATATACATCACCACGGATGAAATCAAAATTATGATGAATGTTATGTAGGAAGGGATGCTGAAAAGACATGATAAGATGATGCATAATTTGTCCGATAGATTGGATAAGCTGGAGTGCAGAACCAAGTAAATAGAGCAGTAGAAGCTAATGACAACTTAGATCAAGGAGTTAAAGCAGCAAGAGTTATCATAAATCAGAACCGAGAACATGGAGATGGAGCTTTTGGATAAAGGACTGGAACAGAGCAGCTGGGGGAGTCCCCGGTCATCAAGAGGGATGTGCCCCCAATTCCCAAAGACTAGGGTGCATTCCCCCAGGTCTTGTTGATAACAATGCCGGAGGACCTACAGTCGATCCTATGGAGCTTGGTGCAAATCGAAATTCGGATGCTCGTCCGAAGGAGTACGTTTCAGAATTCCATTATGGGCTAGGCAGGAAATTTGGGAATGATCATAGGAGACTATTGTTGGATGGCAATGACAAGTTTGTAGGATGATCAGGCGAGCTATGCGTGGAGGATTATTGAACAGGGATCTGGAGGATGTAAACAGAAGTCCATTTAGTTCTAATATCGAGAATGCTAGAAATCCATCAGATTTTAAACTACTAGCACTAGAAGTATATGACAGAAAGTCATACCTATCAATGCATATAATGAGATATATACAACACATTGAAGCATTGGGGGAATCGATGGAGGTCATGGCAAGGTGTTTTCCACTTTATTTGGAGGAGGTACTTTTAGGCAGCTGGAGAATGGTTCAATAAGGACATGGATATAGTTGGTAGATCAGTTCGAGGCAGTTTTTGGTCCACATCATGAGACTTAAGAATGTTATGAAATTGGCAGCACTGAAACAGAGGACCAGAGAGTCTCTAAGGAGTTTTAACACGACTTAATGCCGCGACGACATCAGCGGGTCGACTAGATCCATCCATGGTTTTGATGGCAGCTGTATCAAGAATTGCTGATGTCATGAATTTCAAGGATTTCTTGGCACGAGATCCACCTACGAATCTCGGGGAGTTTTATCATGAAGCTGAAAGGTTCCAGTGACAGGAAGGCGCATGTGCCGAGAAACCGAAGGTGAATGGTGTGCAAAATGAAGGATCATCAGGAGATACAAACAAGAATGATAAAGGCAAACGAAAACTGGATGATGGCTACGACGGGACAAAAAGGCGATGGATAGAGCCGGTGCCGAAGTCCTCCTCCTACTTGAATTTGATGGAAAGTCTAGAGAATATTTATTTGGACACTAGGGTGTAGCTCCCCAATTGCAAATCGGCAAGAAAGGACCCATGGAGCGGAAGCGTACGTGTGGAAAGTACCGCCTATTCCATGAATTAAACAGGCATATCATGAAAGAATGCAGATATTTAAAGGATATGATTAAGGAGCATATAAGGAACGATAGACTGCCGCAGTATGTAGGGAATTCGACAACGATGATGGAATAGGAGCAACCACCATCTACATCGAATGGAAATGGGAATGTCCCTGGATCAAAAACACGGATTGTCATCAACAGATCATGATGATAAAGGTCGAGTTTAGGACTTGGATTCCAACCATCTTTAATAATAGTTGTAATAATTTTGGTGTCACGCTTTTTTGGTATCAATGTGAACTACCAAAAATGCCCCTTTATAAATTATCCAATCTTAATTACTTAAAAATATGATCTAATACTAAATTTCTTTTACAAATTCAAATGTCCATAAAAGTAGGATCTAATAACTAAACATGCTTTAAAATTCAAAACGCTTCTAAAAATAGGATCTAAAATTAAACCTTCTTTACCAATTCAAAATATTCTTTACAAAATATCACTTGGGAATAAAAAATTATTTTTTTGACTAATTTAAACACATACAATTTATAAGAAAAAAATTCTCGCGCGAAGCGCGTACCGTTACGCTCGTAGTAATAATAGTAATAATAATAATAAACTCTATAATAAGGCAGCTAAATCACTTACACATGTATAGGAAATTTCGACGGTCCCTAGGCATGCTCTGAAATAATGATGAACCGTCGTGGTAGAGAGGCACCCTTTTTCTTTTTTAGTTTTTTGGAATCTGCATGTTAACTCTTATTGATCAGGTTAATTATGATCCGGATATTGCGATGGATAAAATAGGATGCGATTATTGTCCCAATCGAAGTGACGGGGCAGTAACCGCAAGGTGTGAGTCCCTTCGTCGGAGAGCGACAAAATGGACTCGCATATGGATCAAGTCCTCAACCATTGAGTTGAGGGCCGGAGAATAAAACCTAACAGGACATCGGGTGTGGATGAAGCCTGGCAAGTAGTAGGCTGCTTCGTTAGAGAGCAACGGATAGGCCTTCTTACGTCATTGAGAATGGATTATGCTCGACAAGGTTCTATAGAGACCATTATCGGCCTAAGACTTATGCCAAGACACCGCTTGACGTTTAAGGACACTTAAATAGAGTATAGGAACAATGTTGCTTTGTTGGAGATTGACATGATCGACTTACTTGGACATTGAGTATGGATTGTGCTCGGTAAGGAGTCGGAGAGATCATAGATATGGATATCAGCTTCGAACAGCTATTGGATTTGGACATTGATCCGGAGCTGTTGTGGACTTAGATATGGGTCTAGAGTAGTCCCAGATTTAGCTGATGACCTGGTGAGGTCGAGGGTTTGGAAAAACAACCCAGAGAGAACATGGATTTGCAATGGATATGGATTTAGATGAAAAGATCTGAAGAGATTGAGAATTCAGAATTGGTTATCGACTCAGAATGATCATGGATTTCACTAACGATCCAGAGAGACAATGGATTCAAATTGGATAATATGGCTATCGATGGATTATGGAATTCAAATCTTGGATATATGGTGATTCAAAACACATCTTCCAATCACAAGATAGGTTTTGGGGGCAAAGTTTTAACCTGTCTTTTGGAAAGACAGTACATAGGCGGATTTAACCTTACGAACTTTATGATCAACAAGGTAGAAAGTCGGAGAGATGGTTACCAGGATTGGAGATCGATTATATTTGAAACTATGGACTATAGTCGAATGGATTTAGATGGATAACTCTTAAAAATGGCTAAGTATGGAACTAATACTTTCCCTAGAAGAGTAATCAGAATAGAGGGATCGGTATAAATAGGATGCACACAACATAACTCAATGATGATCGCTCCATAACTCAACAATCACAAGGTGGATTGAAGTGAAACTTTGGAAACGAAATGTGGGGACCCTAGGTAGTTTACCAAGGGATCTCATTGCAATTAGAGAGGTTTAGAGGAATCGTCCATATCCCTCTGTAATGATCGGCCCTCTTCCCTCTTAGAGATTGGTTAAATCCAACTTCATAGCAAAGATCGACCAATATCTCAACATTTACACATCCAATTGACATGAAACGTGGAGCACAAGTTTACTACAACACGTCGAACACCTCTTAGGGATCACACAAAAAATGGGATACTTGGGAGGGATCGGCCCCTATCTCTCCAAAGGGATTGGCTAAAATCAGAATACATGCAACACCACTTCATAGAAAACGCGATATCACACAAACCATAAGTCGGAATAGCACGAAATTTGGAGGGCAATTTGCTAACATCATAGTGCCCTAGATGGATTGCACCCCATTTGGACACCAAAAGAGGGATCAGGGCCAATCTTTATTGTAGGCCCCAATGGGCCTAAAAATTCTTGTGTGGCCGCATCATGGCCTGGAGGTTCTTCTGTCGAAATTTCAACCCGATCTGTGCACGTCTTCTCCTATATATACAACAAGCACGGAGTCGAAAAATGGATCTTATTTATGCTTCTCTTTATCTTCAAATGAGGCTACACTCTACCAATTTTATTATTGGATTTCAGATTGTAACTATAAACAAACTACAGTATAATAAAAGGTATTATTCTGAAGTGGAAGTAGGCCGGAGTTCACCGAACCACTATAAATCTTGTCTCCTTTTACTTGCTTTCATTTTTAATTTGTTTGTCCTTCTTATTATATTATCTACATTAGGTACTATCTAAGATCTATAACTCAATATTGGTGCTTTCATACAATTAGGTGTTGGTGGCCATTTTTCCCGCCAATAGTAAGTTGTAGTTTGTTATACAAACTTAACTCTGTAAACAATCTTGTTCATAATAAAGTATTATTTTGGTTTTGTTTTCTATCATATGTGTTGTTATATTATGATACAAATAATGAATTGATTATATTAAACGTATATAAGTTGAAAATCTTTAGGAGTCATGTTTAATTAATTGCAGTTATGAACGTTCATAACCAAGAGTTGGACTAGTGTCTGTAGTGCTATCCATATTATGGATGATGGTTGTTTGGAATAATCATATAATGACTCAACGAGGGTCTTTTATATGTTAACATAACTAAGTCAAAATAGAAGATCTTATGGTAATGGCATTATAACGATCCATAAATTAACAAATAATTGATTAAGTAATTATTTATAAAAATAAGGTTTTATTATTCTAACAAAGTATTTAAAATAAGTAATTAAGCAACAAGGAATTTAAATATTTGGGTTGGGAGGGGACATTTAGTACTGTGCATATAGAATTAAATTTATAATGGCAAAATTATTGATTGATAGCTAAGGGTAAATGAGAAATAATTATATGCAGCCATACATGCATTAATCAGAACAAATTAATAAACTGGGGTGAGAAATCCCAAAACCCTTACAATATAAATGCCACCAAACATATCCTATACCTCATTCTCATTCTCTTTAAAACAAAAGAAAATCTAAGTTAGCCACCAAGAAGGAAAGAAGAAGAAAAGTAGAGAAATCTAAGGAAAACGTATATACTTAAGGATCAAATCTAAACAAGTGGTTAAGGTTAGAAATATTATTTCTTTTAGGTTGTTTTCACCTATGATGATTGCGTTTTAGTTACTTTATGATGAATTTCATATTATCTGCATTTCTAATTGATAAATCTACATTTAATGAATATTTGAGTTGAAATAGCTTTAATTGGGAAGTTGTAATGATTCCTTACTTTAATGCTTTTGAAATACCATAAATATTTAATATGATTGATATAACATGTTTTTAGAGACAGGTTTTAATTATGAAAATTTAATGTGAGTTAGTTACCAGCTATAGGTCCTTAAGTTATATGTTCTCTCAGAAGGAGTTAAACATGAGACAACATAGGTGGTTAGTGTTTTTGGCATCATGTGACTTTGGGATAGAGTATACCTCAAGAAAGGGTAAAAAGTTGCAGATGCTTTGAGTCAAAAGCAACAGAGTTATGTTTTGGTAATGATTGAGGAGTGGAATGCATTAAAGAAATCGGTTTCCTGCAATATAAACTTTTGGTCAAGTTCTAGTTCGAGTAATACATTATCTTGCTTAAAAGTTAGGCCAGCTCTCATGGAAAGAATTTCCAAGATGTGAAGAGTAGATCCACTCTAGATAGAAAGAGTTAGGAACTTAGCATTTGGAACCATAGCATATGAGCTGAAAGGTTTCAAAATCGATGAAAAAGTGGACTTTGAAAAAATGGAAATTTATTTGTTTCGTATGTAGGAGGCCTTCGGAACGAGATCCTTAATGAATGCCATTTTTAAAGTTTTCTATTCACCTAGAGGTATTAAAATGTACCGAGACGTGAAAAAAAGATTCTTCTGGAAAGGAATGAAAAGATATGTTGGAGAGTGTGTGAAGAGATGTTTCACAAGCCAACTGGTTAAAAATCGAAAGCCTAGATGACTTTTGCAGCCCTTAAAGTTCTAATGTGGAAATAAGACTCAATTTCTATGGATTTTAGATGGCTCGCCGAGATCTTGGGTTGAAAAGAAAGCATGTGGGTTATAGTTAACATACTAACTAAGAGTGCCCAATTTTTCCCCGTGGGACCTAGAAGAATAGAAGCAAACTTGGCTAAGGTCTATTTGAAGACTATGCCGAGATTCGTGGAGTGTCGGATGCTATAGTTAGGGACCGAGATCCATTATTTGATAGTGAGTTTTGTGGAGCCCACAGAGTGCTTTAGGTCCAAAATTATGCATGAACACAACATCCCATCCATAGACAAATGGATAAACGAGAGAGCAAATCGAATGTTGGAAGACTTATTATGAGCTTGTGTGTTAGAATTTAATGGCTCTTGGGAAGATCATCTTTATTTAGTGTATTTTTCAGACAGCAGTAGTTATTAGTCCAGTATTAGAATGATCTTTTGAGGCATTGTATGATAAACCAAGTAAGTCACCCATATTTTGGTATAAGATGGGAGATAGGCATGTGTTGGGACCGAATCTTATTAGAGAAGCTTCGGTTAATGTTGAGATGATTCGGCAAAAGATGAAAGATGCCCAGTTGAGGAAGAAGAGTATGCTGATAGAAGGTGGAAGGACATACAGTTTGATCTGGGAGATCGAGTTTTTGTCAAGATGTCACCAATAAGGGGCGCTACGAGATTTAGGAAGGCTATAAAGTTAGCTTCTAGATATGAGATCTTGAGAGGATAGGTAAGGTAGATTATAGAGTTAAGTCACTGAGAACTTCGGTCGAGGTCCATGATCTTTTTTTGGACTTTAGGAAGTGTTTCTGAGACCTTGAGGTAGTAGTGAATCCTAGAGCTATAGATGGCTAGGCGGTTGAAACAAATATAACCTACGTTAGGAAACCTATAACAGTTCACCCAAAATGGACCTAAATTCCAAGCCATAAAAGGCTCATCGAAACTTAGACCCATTTGAAAGCTGGCTTTTGGTTAGTAAAAAGAATAATACAGAGCTATTTACTACGCATTCAAGATCTCAAGGTGGGAGGATAAAATATATCAATAACAATAGTACCCATTTTATCATAAACTCAAAATGTCATAAATGACAATCATTACATATCGGTGGTACATCATTTTTAATATACAACAATTTCCAATGGGTACATCTAAAAATAACAGGAATAGATAAATAGATAAACTACTACAAACTTACTCCATGCCTTCGCCTTCAACATCATCATCTTTTTAATCTATATTGTAATGAGGAGGGAGTCAGAACAATATATATCTGGTGAATAAAAATCATGAGCCTTACAATATTAGTTCTTGGGAAATATAATTCAAATAAGAATATGTCTTATGATTTCTACCTATATCATAAGTCCTTTCAAATGTAAGCCCAAAGGCTTTTCTCAAACTTGAATAAAAGACTTTCGAAATAAAAGACAAGCTATTTTCCTAATAACCTAAATCTATCGTCCATAATGTCCTATCAATGTAAGAGATAGTACTGAAGTCACTTAATACCTTTTAATAGGAATTAGGCAGACTCCAACCATTTAATGCCTTATTTAAAGCAGGTCTGTGCCATTTACTACCTATAATCCTAAGGAGGATTCCTCGCTAGTAACTATATAGCTGACAGTGCATGGAATCTCTTTAGCCACTTAATACTTGCTATTGAAGCGGGTCCTTTTTCGAGATATCCTCTGTAGTGCTTAACCCATAACCTTAACCATTTACTACTTCCTACATAGAGAGGAGGTGGGCTATCACCCAAAACCACTTAATACCTTCAATCTCTAGAGCAGGTCCTTCACATTATGACCCGTACTCTATGGTGATGTCTCATATTAGCTCAACTATCCATAGGTACTGGTTGCGAGGTTAGCTGGGCAGACTTACCTTACAAAATGTTGGACTAACCTAGCGTCATCGTAGTTACTTATTATAGATGATATCTCACATCACCCCAAAGTCACACTGCTGGTAGCATGATTAGGTGGGCATACTTTCGTGTGCTTTTGTCCGACCTCACATCCCTATAACTTAGTCATAATTTATATCACACTCTACATATATTATCATATATCTTATCATTTCCATAATCATGGCCTTATAAGAAATCTTTCTTATTTTGCCTTTAACATTAGTTACCTTCCTATGGCATAGTTAATGATCATTATTAACCAAATTAACTACACAATTAATGCGTTAAAATTATACATTAATTATGCTCTGTGTGTGTGTGTGTGTATAGACACAGGCCTAGTAATTTCTATGCATGCAGAATATATGCCCTGAACTAACATGTAAATGCCAACTTTTAAGCAGTTATACAAGTCTCATTCCATATTATAAACAATACCGAAATTCCAATATTCATATCCAAAAATTCCAATTAAAAACTTGTATATAGTTAATATTTATGCTCAACTTATTACATCAAAATATTAAAATATCTATACTATTAATAAAGAGAATTAATTGAATATAGTTTCCATAGTGTCTTTTTGAAATTCGGAATATACCCTACGTCCATCAACAGAATCAATTTGCGGCCTCCACAACCATCTCCTTTCTAACCAACCATCAAAAGAATTTCACTATCAACTTGCAAGTTACAACCAACACTACCAACAAAACTAGTAAAAATAAAAGTGTTGCGACTAGCAAAGATTTTGCACTTAATAGCACACATTCGTCCACTAATTTTTTATACAGAAAAAGCAAATATTTTTAGCTATTAGATGCATGTACGTGTGATTTACACCTAGTATTGATAATTGAAACTTACAGTTCCAATCTTAAGCTCTATTCAACTCTTTTAACATAAAAATAAACAAAGGAATCTCTATTTAATTCATGGAAATAAGTGGTGTAAACTACGATTAAATTTGTACCTTACAGACTATTCCTTGATCAAAACTCTTTAATCAAGTTCAAAGAAGAAGAATAAGGAGTGAAATATTTGGTAAAATTATCAAAACCGCAGATCTACACAATTTACATTCTTTTGTGATAAACAGTTTGGATTCCAACCTAGAATTGATATTTTGCATCGAAGGACTTTTGGGGCTTTATAATATGATGCTTTCGCAAACTCTATCCTTGCTTTATAATATGATGCATCGAATTACTAAAATAGAAAATATAAGATTTCCACTCAGTATATCCTTGCTTTAATTTTTTTGGATTTGACATGCCGTTGACAATCTCTATCAGATCCCTTTTTTCAGATATATATATATATATATATATATATATATACAATAAAGTATTTGCATATATAGATTAGATTTATAAAATTGGTAAAGAATAGGTTAGGAACTTAAATAAAAAACAAAAAAGATATATAGGATTTCTTACCTAAAACTCTAGTGGAATTTTTTCTAAATCTTAGAAGAGATGAACTGCCAGAGCTTTGCCAGGTTCCTAAAATATTTTATGAATAAAAAGAGGATTCTAGGGTTTTATTTATAGTAGTTGAAATATACCAGAACCATCGGATTTAAGATGCTTTAATGTTATAAAAATCCAAACATTCATATTGCTAAAAACCCTAGCCACCACTTTTAATCACCGGTCGACCGCCGCTACCCACCGACCAACCTCTAGCAGTCGATCGATTATAATGAGTGGTCGATCGGTCCATTTATTTTGGGATTATTTAACTTGTTGTCGTTGATAGATTTATTTGTATCCTTAATTATTTTAAATGTTTACTTAACCCGCAAGTATAATTACTGTTAAATTTTGGATTTCAAATTTAAGAATTTGTTGATTATTTGAATTTTGATTCTATTTAAATTATTTTAGATTCGAAAACTTCAAATATCCATATCCTTTTCGTTTGAGCTCTGTTTTCAACATATTATATATGGAAATTGGTTAAAATTCCACCATGAACACAACGTTATAACTTTCATGGTCAAATTCCAATTTTTATAAAATTTTCATTTTTATCCATGTCTTATTTAATTTAATCTATCTAGCTTACTTATTTATGGTTGATTTTGCAGGATGTTACAAAACCTATTCAAATCATAGATCAAGACGTAAAGCAACTTCGAAATAAGGAAATGAAACTTGATAGGGTTTAATGGAGTGAGGATCGATAGGCTTGTATTAGGAGATTGAAAATAAGGTCTGAGGGACTTATCCCAAGTAGTTTGTTTAGACTTAGCATATATGTTTGCTATGTATGTTAGAGACCACATATATGTGTTATCTATGGTTGATTTTCTCATGTATTAGTAGATGCACTAGTACATTTTTTATGACATACGAGTTAGGAACTTATGTGTACATGCTAGAGTAGGCTTGGGAAAGAATGAACCGTTGCCATATCTTATTTGAATTTTGAGGCGAAATTCCTATATAGGTGAAGCCTATAATAAACCACCGATTAACAAATTATCAATTAAGGAATTAATTAAGATCTAATTGTTCTAATAAAGGAATTAAATAAGAAAATAAATGAATATTGTAACTTAAATATTCGAGGAACATTTATTTACATACCATGCATTTAGAGTAAATTAGTGGTGGGAAATTAATAATTATAATTCAGGGTAAATGGGAAATAATTATACGCACCCATGTATGGGTAATCAAATTAACATTCCAAAAGTGGATAGTGTAAATAGGGAAACATATTAATAAAATGTGGTAAGAAAGCTTAAAATAGTTACTGTATAAACGCCACTAAATCTATCCTCCACCTCATTCTTATTCTATTTCAAATTAAAATTAAAAATCCAAGCCAACCTCCATTAAAAGAAGGAAAGTAGAAAAGAATTAGAGAAAGCTAAGGGAAACATATATCACTTAAAGATGAAAGTTAAACAAGGAATTTAGGTGAGTATTATTATTTCTTTTAAGTTGCTATTAGATATAATGATTGAATTTTAGTTATTTCATGATGAAATTGTGTTTCTAATTGATAGATTTAGATTTAATGACATTTCCGGTTGAAATAACTTTAATGGGAAGTTCTTCTATGATTCCTTAGTTTATTGATTTAGAAATACCATGAAATTTTATAGTGATTGATAAAGCATGTCTTTAGAGATGGGTATTAATTATGATAATTTTCCAAGGTTGAAATATTTCGTTTATGAATTTTTGAAAGGAATCCATGGGTTAAATAAACAAGGAATATGGCTTGAATATTAAAATATGGAAAATATATGTTAAAATAATTATTCATGAATTTATAGAATTTTATAAGTATTTTCCTAAGTAAAAATAATCTTTTGGAAGCTAAATTGAATGCCAAAACCATATTTAAAGCAACCGAAACTTGAATTATGCATATAATATAAAATAATTGCAGCACAGATAATAATAATAATATAAATTAATGCGGAAATATATAAAATAATTGCAACACGGATAATAATAGAATAATAAAAATAGAAATAGAACAACACAGATTTACCCAGCTTCGACAAAACCCTGCCTACATGCTGCCTCCAAAGTTTCTACTAGAAATTAAGTAGTCAGACGCTTACACACATAAACTTGCGACACCCGCTATCAACTAAGCTAACTCAATGCTCAAAACCCAGCTACAACTCAACCACTGAGTTGTGAGTTCTTGAACTACAAAACCGTAGTTCGTAACCACTAGAATTTGAAAAGTTAAAAGTAAATTACAATTTAAAAAATCTTAAAAAAAACTAAGCCCACAAAACAAATGGCCCATTTAAGTTATAAACAAAAGAAAGGGCGACTTCCCTTTTCTATTATTTCACTGAAAATAACTTCGGCCGATCTTGTTCTCCTCTTTTAGAATTAGGGCTTCTAGAAACTGAAACCGTTGACTCCAGTTGATCGATTGAATAGATGTTTTTGCATTGACTGCTTTGTCGATCGATCGCCTTACTTTGAATTCACTCTGCTACTTCAATCTGTCGAGTTTGAATTGATAATACTGGTATGTGATTTCCTTTATTACTCTCATTGATATGCTTGAACTCGATGCTCTTTTCTGCCGATGATGATATGGGAATTTATAGGGATTGATCCTCTTAATTTTTGTACGGATATTTCATTTGAATTCCTCTGCTAATTTTGATTGGCCGTTTGATTTTACTTGAATACATGTGATTTGTTTAGACTAGTCCAATTCGAATATTATTCTGATGTGCTTTGCTTTACCATGGGTCGTTTGGTTTTTTGATTTTTCGTTCAATTTTTGATATTATTTGATTTTCTCTGAGCTGGTTTTGATCTTTTCTTCTATGACTTCGGCATCGTGAATATACGAATTTTGTTACCCTCTATTCCGTTCGTATGGCCATGACTTCTTCAATTCACATTATCGGCTTTGACTTTGGCACTATGAATTTTCGTTAACTGCTGTTACATTCTCTTTTGGACCATGGCATTATTTTGACTGCTTGCTGCATCTGTAGTTGTATCGTGACTCAAGTAATTACTTCATTTTTGAACACTTGTAAAATTACTTGCTGTTTTTTGGTTGATTCTGGTTTCCATTGCACATATATGTGTGCGTTCACGCATACATACATGTATGTTGTGATGCCTTGTTCTTCTTGTTTTATGATGAACTTGTGTTTTTGGCTTCATGTATACATTTGTGCATTAAATCCATCTGCCTTGAGTCCACTTCATGTTGAAGTCTGGTATAGTTGTGGTTCCATGAGTATGTTTTGTTGTTTGCATTTTCTTGGGCATTCTATATATTTTCAAGTTCGAGTTGTAACTAAACTTTATTTTGAAGTCTAGTCTTGTTTCATGTGCACTTCCCTAGTACCATTGATATTTGCGTTCATTTGAGCCTACACTGGTTTGGTTCTAGTTCCATGTTTTCATGTGGTCTTCTCTGTTGGATTGAGTCTGGTGAAATTGAACTGCTCGATTCATTTTCTTATTGTGTGGCTCTGAGCATTACCTTGATTCTGTTATGCACTTGATGTTGCCTATCCACTTGCATTGACTTGCACTGATTTGTACTTGGCGTGGTGATACGCTTGATTGAGCATATGCTTGGTTGGAGTCTGTAACTGAACTGTACTGCATGTATATGTATACATGTGTGCAAACATATGTATGTGGTCATGTTTATGTATATGCATGCTCCACTTTTGTTGCTCTTTGGTGTTGAGGCTTTGCTCAGTTGACTTGCACATGGTTGCATTTCTGGGTTACCTTATTTTCATTGCTTCGTGTTTCATATCCATTTCTTCTATGGTGCTCTGCTCCAACCACTACTGTGTTGTCTCTCTTTTGTTCAACTGATTTGTGTTGTTTAAGTGAACTGTGTTCATTCATGTGTGTATATATCCTTATTAGTGTGGTTCACTGTTCTTGATAGTTCTACACTTTGAGCTTCTGAGTCAGTTCTATGGTTGGCCTGGCACTAGAGGTCTGTTGATTTTGATATACACATATTCATGTATATATGTGTGTGTTGTTGTATTGTTGATGTTGCACTTGTATTCCTTTTACTTTTTTGTAGTATTCTTCTTGTCATTTTGAATGCTGGCCATCTCCGTGTAACTGGTTTCATGTGGACTGATCTGGATAAACTTGTGGGTTGTTTGGAGTTACATGTTGAACTGCTTATCGAGTTATAGTGACCTACCTTGAGTTAGAATGGTCTGGTTCATGTTGTTATTTCAAGCATGTTGTTATGTGAACCATTTGGATGGTGAGGCCGTGTTGCTTGATTACTTTGATCGAACATTTTCACTTGAGTTGAATCCACCATTTGGTTGGTTTGACCTTGTGCCCACCTGTCCCTGCAGTTTTATCAAGTGTTTATCGGTGTGCATGGCCTTGTGGCATGTAAAATGATACACTGTACATGTCATAAGTTGTTCGTGTATGAATGGATTCAAACAAAAATGATGACGAACAACCTAAATAACCGAGGCAAATAGTATTTTCAACAACCCACATTTCATTTTACACCGCAAAAATATTTATTTTTCAATTTTACTGCACTAGTGTTCATTTTGCGGACAATTCAGATGTTGGATTCAATCTGGAATAGAGTTGAAGATAAATACGAGTGAATGAGTGATAAGTGAGGTGAACATATATGTAAAAAATTGTATAGTGAAAAATTGTGTTGTAATTTGAAACTGTATTGTAATTGAAATTGTGTATATATAGTGAGAGCTTAAATTTGTGACAAAATATTTGTTTGAATAAAATATTTGTTTGAATTTAAATTCTACGTTATTTATCTTATTATGTGAAAAATAAAATAGTACAATAATAAATACATTTAAATGAATATATATACACACATTATCATCAAACAAAAATCATATACTAGCTGTTTGCATCAAAATTGGTCACAAACACCCAATTGTCGATGAAAGCACCAGTTCACAAGCACAGATAACAAGTATGTAGAGAACTAAAATTGAAGAACACTTAGAAAATTAAGAGGAAAGTAGCGAAGAACACAGAGTTTATAGTGGTTCGACAATCCGGCCTACATCTACTTTGAAGTTGATAATTTATTTATGTTTGCTTGCCGACTACAATGAGTTACAACTGATTACTACAGCAAATTTCGAGTATGGTGAAGAATCAGGCAGATTATGGGCGTAGAAGAATAAAAAGTCCTTTTTCTATAGACTTTGGGATGCTATTTATAGGCGTAGGCTGCAAATATCTCGCTCAGATCTCGGGAGACCTCTTCTGGCACGTGCACGGTCCCATATGATCGATCCTATACAATTTTGACTCGATCCGTGATCGACACGAATGAATTTTATATCGATCAAAATCTTGCCCGATCGAGTCGAGATCAACCATGAACATTCTTTTTGTTGTACGCAAGCTCGTGTGAAAATTTGGTGGCATTTGGACTTGTAAATTGTGAGATATGATCGATGCAAGTTCGGGTTTTTCAAAGGCTGTCTCCTTCGCATCGATCATCTCTGCCTTGTTCATATTGATCGCCTTTGCCTTGTTCGTATGGATCACCATTGCGCTGTTCGTATTGATCACCATTGTACTATTCGTGTCGCTCGTGATGGATATGAAATGATGAACACTTGATGGATACGAACCAATATAGCCGATGGATACAAACAGTTGAGGCTTGATGGATACGAACAAGACCTTTCAGTTGATGGATACGAACAGTTGAGGCTTGATGGATACGAACAAGACCTTCCACTTGATGGATAAGAACAAGACCTTTCAGTTGATTTCTTGAATTGCATCGATCATATCTTGAGCATACGAACTCCGATTGACCTGAAATTTGAAACATAGCCTCTCCTAGCCTTGTGCATCATTCCCAATCGATTCTGTCTTGATTGAAGCCCGATCAAATTTTGACGACATCGATCGTATCCTTATTTCCAATTGATCTCCATTCCTAATATCCATCATTTCCAACAAATTTGTGGATATCCCGGTCTTGACCAAGAGGCGGGATAACACTAGCATATTCAACAATCTCCCCCTTTTGATGATAACAAACATATATTTAAGATTTTGAATTTGTTAAATGTATTTGTCATTGATGAACCTTATTTTCCCCCCCTATTAGAATGCTCCCCTTACAACAAAGCATCTCTTTCACATATGCATGAAAATAAGTAAAAATATGCAAATGAAAATATTTGACCTTCATTTGCCAAAATCTTAACTATTCTCTCCCCATTTCGTTATTAGCAAAAGAGTAATAGTATTAGAAAAAATAGAGATAAAGTGATAGACATTAATACAACATTAATACCCAATCTAGTATAAATATTAAATTTCAATAAAAATTTAAATAAAAATCATAAATACTCTGTTAAATGCATATTCCACTTTAGAGTGATAGGGGTGATGTCGGCACATAAAACCATATAATTGTGTCTATTTGTTGGTATATTAATATCAGGAATTTGAATATCTATTATCCATGCATAACCGTAAGGACTTTTAAATGAGATTAGTAGTATCCCTAATTTTTATAAAAAATGAATTTCGAGCATCTTCTAACCATGCATAACCATGAGGACTTTTAAATGGGATTAGAATCAACTTGTCTATTTAATAATCAATTTTGATATGTTTTCGTACATGCATAACCGTGAGGACTTTTAAATGAGCATCAAAGCACATATACAAATATTCCAAGAAAATCATCCATGCATAACCGTGAGGACTTTTAAATGAGAGTGAATACTTTGGATGTTTTTTCTAAAATAAAATAAAAACGAATAATTTCCTGTTAAAAATACCACATTTTGACATACTATATTGGATTTTGAGTGATGGTCATTAGAAATATGATAGAAATAGAGATGGTCATGGAATTTTTATCAACAAAAGTTATTATAAATCTCGTTTAAATTTTTGAAGAAGATTACTAAATATACTGTCTCAAGTCATAATATATGATTAGTATCAACAATCATCATTTATATTTCAATCACTATTTATCTTTTGATAATCACTAGGGAGTTAGATTAGTTAACAATAGGCATTTAAGATCAAAATCAGAAATATAGAATCAAATTTCTAAAATACTAAACTGAGACAAAGTCGACAAAAACTATTTTCTGGAAGGGGTTTTGTAAAAATGTATGCCAGTTGAGAATCGGTTGAAATAAAATTTATGCAGATATTTTAATTGGAAATATGATCTCTAATAAAATGATGTCCATCATCTATATGTTTTGTTCGTGAGTGATGTACAAGATTATTTGTGCGATTAATTACGCTTTTCCTATCACACATTAGTGGTACAGGTTTAAAATTTAGACCATAGCCTTGCAAAGTTTATATCATCCATAAAATTTGAGCAGAGCAACCACTTAGAGTAATATACTCTGCCTCAGTGGTGGATAATGCAATACAATTTTGTTTTCTACTTGACCATGCAACTAATGAATGTCTCAACATAAAACACGTTCCACTAGTACTTTTTCTATCAACTAGACTTCCAGCATAATCTGCATTTGAGCCTTAAAGTTATCATTAGTTGGATACCAAAGACCAAAACGTGGGGTGTGCAATAGATATCTTATAATCCTTTTAACAACTTTTAAGTGAGATTCTTTCGGATTTGATTGAAATCAAGCACATAAGCAGCTGAAAACTTAATGTCAGGTCTAGAAGCAGTAAGATAAAGAAGTGACCCAATCATACCTCGATATTGCTTTTGATCAATTGCCTTACCTTTATCATCCTTGTCAAGTTTAATTGTTGTGCTCATGCGCATTTTCGCAGGTTTAACATCTTTCAATCCAAATTTGTTGAAAAGCTCCTTAATATATTTCGTTTGAGAGATGAATGTATCTTTATTGCTTTGTATGATTTGAAATTCTAAACAGAAATTTAACTCTCCAACCAAGCTCATTTCAAACTTCTCTTGCATGACTTTTTCAAATTTCTCATACAACAAGTTGTTAGTGGCACCATAAATAATGTCATCAACATATATTTGAACAATCAAAAGATCATCATTTTCATGCAATGAAATATGTGGTGTCAACATAGCCCTTTTTGAACCCATTTTCAAGGAGATAAGTGCTAAGACATTCATACCAAGCTCTAGGGGCTTGTTTTAATCCATATAATGCTTTCTTAAGTTTATATACATAATTAGGGTATTCATGACTTTCAAAACCTTTTGGTTGTTCAAAAAATACATCTTATTTCAAAATTACATAAAAAAGCACTTTTAATATCCATTTGTCTTAGTTTAAATCCTTTATAATAGGCAAAAGCTAACAATATCCTTATGGATTCTAGTCTTTCTACTAGTTCAAAAGTTTCATCAAAATCAATTCCTTCAATTTGATTATAACATTTAGCAACTAACCTAGCTCTATTCCTAATCATATTTTTAGATTCATCAAATTTGTTTTTAAAAAATCCATTTTGTTCCTACGATTGGGTAATCAATAGGTCTAGGTACTAGATTCTAACCATCATTTCACTCAAATTTATTTAGCTCTTCTTGTATAGACATAAACCAATTTTCATCATTAAGAGTTGTATTTATGTCTCTGGGTTCAATTTCTGAAATAAATGCACTGTATGGACACAAATCACACAAATTCTAAAGGAGGAACAAGTTTGAACACCTGTGATAGGATTTCCTACTACCAATTCTGGAGGATGATCGACTTTGAATTTCAATCCCTCTAGATCCAGATTTCTTTGGACTTCTTTCATGGTTATAGTTTCTTTTGGTTTTTCATTTTCATTTTTTAGTTCTCCTCTTCAATATTGTTTTTGATTGTTTCCTTGTTTTGATCATCAATACCTTCATCAAATTTCACATTGATTGACTCCTTGTTGTATACTCTATAAGCTTTGCTTTTGGAAGAGTATCCCATAAACATGCCCACGTTAGCTTTTGGTTCAAATTTTCCTAATTGATCACCTGCATTAAGGATATAACATGGACACCCAAAAACTTTGAAGTATGCAATGTTTAGTTTATTTTTGAACCATAGCTCATAGAGTATTTTCTTAAGAATTGGTCTAATCATAACTCTATTCATTACATAATAGGTTGTATTTACTGCCTCTGCCCAAAAGAACAAGGGTAGTTCATACTCATTTATCATAGATCTAGCCAATTCTTGTAATGTTCGATTCTTTCTCTCGACTAACTCATTTTGTTGTGGAGTACGTGGAGTAGAAAATTCATGTTTAAATCCATTTACATCACAAAAATTTCAAATTCTCCACCATGATCACTTCATAGCGAAATGATAGAAACTCCTTTTTTATTTTGAACCAATTTTGTGAATTTAGTGAAGTATGAGAAAGTTTACGATTTTTTAGCTAAGAAGTATACCCATATATATCTTGAACAATCATCAACCAACACAAAACAATATTTCTTACCACCAAAACTTGCAATATGGTTAGCTCCAAACAGATCCATATGAACTAGTTCAAGAATTCTAGAAGTACTTGGAGTGTTCTTTGTATGAAAAGATGATTTTTTTTAAGTTTTCCCATAGTACATGCTTTACATAGACTTTCTGTTTTGAAATTATTATGTGGCAAACCTTTTACCAAGTCTTTTCTTTTTAATTTGTTTAACAGATTCATACTAGCATGTCCTAATCGTCTGTGCCATAAGTTTACTTCTATATCCATAGCTATCATACATTTTGAAAGAGTGAGATCATCAAAAGTTAGAGAATATGTATTACCTTTACTTTTTCCTGAAAACATTATTTCTTTTGCTGATTGATCAACAATTTTGCATAAGTCAGAGTCAAAAATAACGTTCATACCGTCATCACGTAGCTGGTTGATTGAAATCAAATTATGGTGCAGATTTCCAACATATAATATGTCATTTAAGGTAAATGTACTATTACCTACTTTACCTTTACCGATAATTCTACATTTTTCATTGTTACCGATTATGCATCTGCCACCTTTGTACTTCTCTAGGCTAAGGAACTTTGATTTGTAGCCTGTCAATGTGCCTGGAACAGCCAGAATCCAGATACCATTGTTGTTATTCTTTAACCTGCCAACATACTTGAAAAGAATTAAGCGACCTATTTGTATTCATAGGTCCATGATTGTTAGTGACAGAAGATTTTGAAAAAACCGTTTGTATAGACCCTAGATAATCTACATTTGTTCCTTTTGGCACCTAAATTTGTTTAACTTTAAGGGATTTTATAGTTGTGCCTTTTAGAACCCAAATTGGTATGGTTTTCATGTGTTTGGGTCTATGCCAACAATTATTGTTATTGTGTCCAGTTTTTCCACAAATTGTGCACTAGGAATTTACTTGATTAATTTTGCTACCAACACGTTCAGATCGAGTATATCCAAGTCCTTGTCTAACAATATTGACCGTTTGATTCCCTAATAGCATATTTAACGATCTTTCTCCTTTTGAAAATTTTCTTAAAGTCGTAGACAATTATTGGACTACTCTTTTGAGTGATTCATTTTCATTTAATAGCAAGGTGCACTTCTTAATAGAATTTTCTCTCCTAGTACTTTCGCTTTCTTTCAAAATCAGAATTTCATTTTCAAGTGATTTTATTTTAATTTCTGATTTTTTTAATTTCTTCTTCAAGTGATGGACATCACACTTAGGGCTCTTGATTTGATATTTTTAACCCATTGATCAAGCTGTTTATTTAATTCTATCAAACCATCTCTTTGTGATTCAATTTTAGCGTACTTTTTCCTAAGTCATTCAAAACAACTATTTACTTCATAAAAATATATAAGTAATTCTGAATGAGTAAGTTTTGGTACCTCGCTTCGCTCGTCATCATCACTACTGGTTATTTCTTCATGAAGACATAAATTTGCTTTTTCACTCTCACTGCCAGTGCTTTCATTTTCATCTTCATCACTTTCATCCCAAGTTGCTACAAAGCTTCTTCTTTTTGGTTTCTTTCCTTGGATGAATCGATTCCTGGGACAATTTGGTTTGATATGACTCGGTTTATTACACTTGTGGCAAATGATCTATTATTTTCCTGAGTGGTCTAGAACTTTGTTGATTCCGCTCTTTAGTTGATGAATTTTGACTGGATTTCCATATTTGCAGTTCCACTTTTTGAATCTCTTTATTAGTACTGCCAGTTCAGCTGCACCACCATCGTGACATCAACTTCACTTTCAGTTGTTCCTTTGAGAGCTATTGATTTCTTTTGTGTCACGTCCTTTACGTTCTTCCATGAATTACATTTCTAGCTCATAATTGGTGAGATTTCCGATGAGTTCTTCGACTTTAACTTGTTTCAAATCTTTTGATTCTTGAATGGTAGTAACATTTTCTTCCAAATTCCATGGAATGCCACTGAGGATTTTTCGGACTATTTCCAACTCTATGTATGATTTTCCAAGAGTTTTGATTTGTATAAGAGATTGGAATGTCATCCATACATCTCTTTTACATTTTCATCCTTGGCCATTGTGAAGCTCTCGTATTCGCTACTAAGCTTAGCAAGGCAATATTTTTTGACTTGAGATGTTCCTTCACGAGTCACCTCAAGTGTGTGCCATATTTCCTGCGTAGTTAGACAATGTGAGACACGATTAAATTTAATTTGATCCAATGAACCAATAATAGAATTCATAGTTGTAGCATTAGCATTCTGTAGTTTATTTTCAAGGTCTGTCCATTAATTCATTGGTTTTGCAATTTCCTGATTATCAACCACTATATTTGGTGTCCTATAACATGTCTCAACAATATTCTAAGCATCGACCAGAAAAAATTTCATTCTATTTTTCCAGTAAGCATATTCACCATTAAACAGAGGTGGTCTAACTATGGACCGACTCTCAGCCAAAGCATTATTAAAATCAAGCCATTTTAAAAATCAAATTTTTCTAAATTAAAAATTGGTCTTTGAAAGAAATCAAATTTTTTAAAACAAAAATTGGTTTTTTTCCCTAGCTCTGATACCATTTGTAGGATCAATTTCACCCTCGAGAGGGGTGAACATGGTGATATTAATAATAATAAAAATTAATGCCGAAATATATACAATAATTGCAGCACAGATAATAATAGAATAATAAAAATAGAAATAGAACAACGCAGATTTACCCAGCATCAGCAAAACCCTGCCTACGTACTGCCCCTAAGGTTTCTACTAGAAATTAAGTAGTCAAACACTTACACACGTAAACTTGCGACACCCGCTATCGACTAACCTAACTCTATGCTCAAAACCCTACCACTGAGTTGCGAATTCTCGAACTAAAAATCCGTAGTTCGTAACCACCAGAATTTGAAATGTTAATAGAAAATTACAACTTATAAACACCTAAAAAATAAGCCTAAAAAACAACCAGCCCACTTAAGTTATAAACAAAAGAAAGGGCGACTTCCCTTTTCTATTATTCCATCGAAAATAACTTCGGCCGATCTTGTTCTCCTCTTTCAGAATTAGGGCTTTTGGAAATTGAAACCGCCGATTCTAGTTGATCGATTGAATATGTTGATTACTTTATCGATCGATCGCCTTGCTTTGAATTCACTCGGCTGCTTCAATTTGTCGAGTTCGAATTGAATAATACTGGTATGTGATTTCCTTTATTACTCTCGTTGATATGCTTGAACTCGGTGCTCTTTTCACCGATGATGATTTGAGAATTTATAGGGATCGATCCCTTTAATTTTTGTTCGAATATTTCACTTGAATTCGTCGACTAGTTTTGCTCGGCCGTTCGATTTTACTTGGATACATGAGATTTGTTTAGATTAGTTCAATTCGAATAGTTTTCTAATGTGCTTTGCTTGATTACCATGGCTTGTTTGGTTTTTTTTATTTTTCGTTCTATTTTCGATATTATTTGATTTTCTCAGAGTTGGTTCCGTTCTTTTCTCCTATGACTTCGACATGATGAATATAAGAATTTTGTTACCCTCTATTCCATTCATATGGCCATGACTTCTTCAATTCACGTTATCGGCTTTGACTTTGGCACTATGAATTTCATTAACTGCTGTTACATTCTCTTTTGTACCATGACATTGTTTTGAACGCTTGCTGCATCTGTAGTTGTATCGTGACTCAAGTAACTGCTTCATTTTTGAACATTTGTAAAATTGCTTGCAGTTTATTGGTTGAGTCTGGATTCCACTGCATATATATGTGTGTGTTCAAGCATGTATACATGTATGTGGTGATGCCTCGTTCTGCTTGTTTTAGGATGAACTTGTGTTGCTGGCTTCATGTATACATTTGTGCACAAAATCCATCTGCCTTGAGTCCATGTCATGTTGAAGTCTGGCGTAGTTGTGGTTTTATGAGTATGTTTTGTTGTTTGCATTTTCTTGGTCATTCTATATATATTCAAGTTCAAGTTGTAACTGAACTTCATTTTGTAATCTATCTTGTTTCATATGCACTGCCCTGGCGCCATTTACATTTGTGTACGTTTGAGTCTGTACTGGTTTGGTTCTAGTTCCATGTTTTCATGTGATCTTCTTTGTTGTATTGAGTCTGGTGAAATTAAACTACTTGATTCATTTCCTTGGTTCTGTCATGCACTTGATGTTGCATGTCCACATACATTGACTTGCACTGCTTTGTACTTGGGGTGGTGATACACTTGATTGAACATATGCTTGGTTAAAGTCTGTAATTTAACTGTACTGCATGTATATATATGTATACATGTGTGTAAACATATGTATGTGGTGATGTTGATGTATATGCATGCTCCAGTTTTGTTGCTCTTTGGTGTTAAGGCTTTGCTTAGTTGACTTGTACATGTTTACATATCTGGGTTACCCTATTTTCATTGCTTTGAGTTTTATATCCATTTCCTTGTATGCTGCTCTGTTCCAGCCACTGCAGTGTTGTCTCTCTTTTGTTTAACTGAGTTGTGTTGTTTAAGTGAATTGTGTTCATTCATGTATGCATATCCTTTTTAGTCTAGTGCACTGTTCTTGATTGTTCTGCACTTTGAGCTTCTGAGCCAGTTCTGCATTTGGCCTTGCACTTGAGGCCTGTTGATTTCGATATACATATATTCATGTATATATGTGTGTGTTGTTGTAGTGTTGATGTTGAACTTGTATTCCTTTAACTGTTTTGTAGTATTCTGGTTGTCATGTTGAGTGCTAGCCATCTCCATGTAACTAGTTTCATGTGGACTGATCTGGATAAACTTGTGGGTTGTTTGGAGTTACATGTTGAACTGCTTGTCGAGTTATAGTGACCTTCCTTGAGTAAGAATGGTCCGGTTCATGTTGTTATTTCATGTATGTTGTCATGTGAACCATTTGACCGTTGAGGCTGCGTTGTTTGATTGCTTTAAACGAGCATTTTTCACTTGAGTTGAATCCACCATTTGGTTTGGTTTGACCTTATGCTCACATGTCCTTGTAGTTTTATCAAGTGTATATCGATATGCACGGCCTTGTGGCATGTCTAGTGATACCCTGTGCATGTCATAAGTTATTCATGTATGAATGGAGTCAAACGAAAATGATGACGAACAACCCAAATAACTGAGGCAAATAATATTTTCAACAATACACATTTTATTTTTCACTACAAAAATATTTCTCTTTCAATTTTACCGAGTCAGTGTTTATTTTGCAGATAATTCAGATGCTGGGTTCAATCTAGAATAGAGTTAAAGATAAATACGAGTGAATGAGTGATATGTAGTGATGTGAACATGTATGTGAAAAATTGTATAGTGAAAAATTATATTATAATTTGAAATTGTATTGTAATTGAAATTGTGTATATACAGTGAGAGCTCAAATTTGCAATAAAATATTTATTTGAATAAAACATTTGTTTGAATTTTATTTATTTTATTCAGCAAATATTTATTTAATTATGTGAATACATTTAAAGGAATATATATATATATATATATATGTTTATTATCATCAAACAAAAATCATTTATTAGAATATTCAATAGGAAAATCCAATAATATTGTTGTAAAAGTAAATGAAGGATATAACCACTTCCAGAAAGTGGAGGGGGATGAATAAGGTGGCCAAATGTGGAAATTTATAGGCAAAAGCATAAACGTGGGCATTTAGTATGTCAGGCTTTATACATGTACTTAAGAAGAAACTAGGCCGAAGGTGATATGTTCGGGGGCATAACAGCCCAAAACATAAAATGGATTAGGAAATTCTAAAAGAAGTTCTAAGGAAATGAACTAAGTGGTTGTAAAGCCAAAGAAGATCGTGGAAAAATTCCATAAGAGGATGACGAATGAAGGAGTTTAGAACGATAGTAAGCCAAGCTTCTGTAGGAAAAAACCTAAGGGTAGTGATTCAATAGTCGATATTTTTTTTTGCTTTTGGAGGAAAGCTAATAACAAGACCCAAGGCATAAGATGGCTGAAGGTAGCATTTAGCATTTTCTAAAAGCAAGAGGCGTTGTGAGCTTTAAGATAACTGAAAGTATGCCGGGTGCCTAACAAAGCTTAACAAATAGCTAGATCTAAAACCTAATGAATGAACCAATTAGGTGATGTTGGAAAATTAAAGTTAACGAAGAAGTAACGAAGTAATAAACTAAAAATAATGCGAACTCGAAAGGGATATTAACATCAATGGGGACGTATACTAGAATGACCACCTATGGGGTAGGGTTCGACACTTGACATACGAAGCAGCGTGGGACATCCATGATGATTGTATGCTTTTGTGAGAGTGGTTGTAACTCTCAAGAGGTTCAAGCTTCATATAAAGATAAAGAAACCATGTTGGATTGTAATTTGTTATCTCAACATAAAGATAAAGAGACTGCTTAGGGTTGTACTTTGTAGTATAAACATAAAGGTAGAGAGAAAACCTGGGGTTGTAGTTGCAGTATAAACATAAAGAACCAAGGTTTCTTAAGGTTATATACTCCAGTATAAACTTAAAGAACCAAGAATTCTTGGGGTTTTATCTTGTAGTTTAAACCAAGTTAAAGAATAACTAAAACTGCTTAGGGCACTACCTGTATGAATATGCGCTTATATGTTTATGTTTGATGATAATATATATATATATATATATATATATATATATATAAATTTAAATGTATTTGGTAATGTACTATTTTTTTTCCATAGATTAAATAAATCATTTTTTTAACTCTAGAGTCTTGAATTCATCAAATAATGCTTTTTCTGAGGGGCAATCTATTGTTAGGCCACCCATGTTTAACGGGAATGATTACGCTTATTGGAAAGTTAGGATGGGTATTTATCTTAGTTCTGTTGATTATGATGTTTAGGATATTATTGAAACTGACTATAAATCTCCCACTATAACCGTTGGCGATACTGAGATTCCTAAACCTAAGGATAGGTGGGATGCAACGATAAGAGATTAAAAACTACAAATGTTAAAGCCATGAATGCTTTGATCTGTGATCTTGATAAGAATGAATTTAATAGAATTTCTCATTGTAAAACTGCACAGGAAATTTGGCATACTTTGGAGGTGACACGTGAAGGAACTTCTCAAGTCAAGGAGTCTCGTCTAGCCCTATTCAGCAATGAATACAAGAACTTTGTGATGGACAAAAGCGAGAGCATAAAGGACATGTTCGGACGCTTTTCAACTTTGGTGTACAACGCTAGAGCGCTTGGGAAGGTATTCACTGAGGTAGAGCTTGTGAGGAAGGTGCTACGAGTTTTACCAATGAACTTTGAGGCAAAAGTCACGGCAATACAAGAATCGAAGGATTTAAGTAAACTAAGCATGGAGGAGTTGATTGGTAACTTGATGACATATGAGCTTGAGCTAAAAGCAAAGGAGGAACGCAACAACTCCGAACCAAAGAAAAAGACGATTGCCTTAAAGATCAAAGAAGAAAGCGATGAAGAAGAAGAAGATCCGATTGAAGAGCTTGCAATGGTTGTCAATAATCTTAGAAAATGGTCAAGATTCAAACCACGCAAGAAGAAAACATCTGGTAATAGGTCAAGAGAGTCTAACAATTCCGATAATGAATTGACGTGCTATAACTGCAACAAGTCTGGCCACTTCAAACAAGAATGCCCACTTCTCAAAAACAATCGAGGAAAGAAAAAGAAGAAGAAGGCCTTTGCAGCGACTTGGGATGATAAAGAAGGAGAGGAAGTCTCGAATAGTAGCTCAGAGGAGGCTAACTTGTGTCTCATGGCAAAATCAGATTCAGAAGCAAGCTCAGAGGAATCTAGTGAGGGAGGTGACTATACTTACAAAAAACTTGTTTTTATGTGTCTTGATCTCACTAAAGTAGTTGATACTCTTGAATCTAAAATTGAAAAATTGAAATCTGATAGGAGAGAACTTGCTCGTGAAAATTTTAGATTAGAAACTGAACTTGAAAATATTCAAAACCTAGAATGTGAAAAATGTAAAATTTTAGATTCAGAATTGACAAGACTTAAGAATAACTCTGAGAATCTTGAAAAAGATAACTTGAGCCTTAAGGAAATCATTGACACTAGAAAAAAGGATTTTATAAATAGATGCACCTCACTTGTCACTGAAAACACAACACTAAAAACCAAAGTTCAAAATCTTGAGAAATCTTTGAATAACTTTTCAAGAGGCGAAAAATCTTTCAACATGCTATTGGGAAATCAAATTTTTGCTAACAACAGAAAGGGACTAGGTTTTGGGAAAACACAAGTTTAGGATAATGCAAAAGGTAAGAGTGTCTTTAATACATCTGAAATAATTGGACATCGTGTTGAAAATTGTAGTCATAGGAACAAGAACACAAAATTTATACAAGTTTGGGTTCTTAGGAATTCTACAAACAAATTTCATGTCTATTGGAACAAGAATAAAAGGACTAAACAAGTTTGGGTTGCAAAAGGTTTTTTTATTCACAAATATTCTGCCACTAACAATCATGGACCTATAAAAACAAATAGGTCACAAAAATCTTTCATCGTGTAGGTATGGTGGCAGGCTAAGGAACAACAACAGTGTTATCTGGTTTTTGGCTGTTCCAGAAACACAATGGGCAACAAAGCAAAGTTCCTTAGCCTAGTACAAAGGTGACAGAATCACAATGGGCAATCACGAAAAATTATCGTAAAGGTAAAACAGGTGAAGGTATATTTATTTGATCGATATATTGAATGTGAGAATCTGCACCGTATTCTGAATTAAATCAGCCAATAATGTGAGATGATGATTTTTTTCTGACTTGTTCGACATAGTTGGCCAATTACATTTATGCCAAAAACACTATTCTCTGAATTACTTCATACATATATGTTTGGATTAAACATTGTGTTTTGTTGGTACATTTGGTCATAATTCGGCTAACCCTGTATTCTCGGTTTCTGATTGTTTACATGGCTTCAATTCAAATTCAAAGAATGTCATTTAAATTGTTGTTAAAATTGAGTTTGAAATTTTTGATGCACTCTTCATGGTCTGGTCTATCAATTTTAGTTAGTGATATTTTGGAGTGAAAAAGAAATTCAGATGCAGATTATACTGGTAATCTAGTTGAAAGAAAAATTACGAGTGGAACGTGATTTTTGAGACATTTAGTAACTGCATCGTTTTTCAAAGAAAATATCTGCATATTTTTCATTACAAATAGTTTACAATTAGCAGAAAATTTTCTCATATATCCCCTTCGAGAAAATCATTGTTGACCATATTTTCAGATTAGTCATTTTTATTTGATTTTAAATGACAAATTTTGACTAATCTAACTCCCTAATAATTATCGAAAAGATAAATAGTGATTGGAAAAAGTGATGAGTGTTGACATTTTTCATACATTACTCAAGAGAGTATATTTTAGAAAAATTTCTTTAGAAATTCAAACAAGAGTTATAAAACTTTTTGTTGGGTAAAGATTCCATGACCATTTCTATATCTATCATATTTCTATCGACCATTGTTTATCAAATATTAAATATAGTTTGTCGATATGTAGTACTATAATCAGGAATCATTTGTTTTTTATGTCACATTTTTTTTTAAAATAAATAAATATCCAAAGTATTCACTCTCAGTTAAAAGTCCTCACGGTTAAGCATGGTTGAATTACTTGGATTTTTGATTATGTGCTTCCATGCTCATTTAAAAGTCCTTACAGTTATGCATGTATGGAACGCATATCAAAATTAATTGATTAAATAGACAAGTTGATTCTAATCCCATTTAAAAGTCCTCACGGTCATGTGTGGTTAGAAGATACTTGATTTCATTTTTTAAAATTAAATTGGAATACTACTAATCTCATTTAAAAGTCCTAACGGTTATGCATGATTAGTAGATATTCAAATTCCTGATATAAATGTACCACAAGTAGATACATCTGTATGATTTTATATGAGAATACCATTTCCATCATTCTAAAAGTGGAATATGCGCCTAACAAGGGTAGTTATGATTTTTGTTTGATTTTTATTGAAGTTTAAAATTTTATATTCAATTTGAGTTTAATGTTGGATTAATATTGATCACTTAATCTCTATTTTTCTCTAACACTATTATTCTTTTGCTGATAACAAAAGGGGGAGAGAAAAGTTAAGATTTTGTCAAATAGAATCAAGCAAAGGTCAAATAATTTTCCATTTGCATCTAGGCTTATTTGAATATTTCTATTTGCATGCATATATGTAGGGGGAGCATCATGTAGAGAGGAAGCATTCAAATAGGGGGAGCAATTAGAGTATATCATTGATCAAATACATTTAACAAGGTCAAAATCTTAAACAAATGTTTGTTATCATCAAAAGGGGGAGATTGTATGAATATGCGCTTATATGTTTTTGTTTGATGATAATAAACATATATATATTCATTTAAATGTATTTGGTAATGTACTATTTTTTTTTTTCATAAGTTAAATAAATATTTGTTGAATAAAATAAATTACACAGAATTTGAATCCAAACAGAACAAGTTACACAGAATTTGAATTCAAACAGAAATTTTATTCAAACAAATATTTATTACAATATTGAATAGTACAAATTCAAGCTCCCACTATACATATACATTTTTGAATACATCACAATTCAATTTAAATTAATAACCTCACTACATATCACTCACACTCGTATTTTATCTTCAACTGCATTCTAGTCTGAATCCAGCATCTGAGCAATCTGCAAAAATATTCACCAACGCAGTAAAATTGAAAAAGAAATATTTTTGCAATATAAAATGAAATATGATTTTTGAAAATATGATTTGCCTCAGTTATTTGGGTTGTTCGTCATCATTTACATTTGAATTCATCATACACGAACAATGTGACATGCACAGTGTATCACTGTACATGTCACAAGGCCGTGCACATCAATATACACTTGATAATGCTACAGGGACAGGTGAGCACAGGTCAAACCCAAATGAAAAACCGGGTTCAACTCACGTGCAATATATTAAAATCACGACACGAGCAAAAGGTCAAACCCGAGTTTTTGAAACTGGATTCAACTCAAGTGAAATTTCAAAAATCAACATGAAATGATCAAGAATCAGATCAGAGACCAAGTACAAGGCACAGTGCACCACTGACCAGAATACAAAGTCAAACTAACAGCTACACGATACCACAATATCAAGTTCAAGTGACATCACAACAAACAAGACATGCAAGACCAAAGTGCAACATACTTCAATAATCAAGTTTAGGTCAGACCAACCACTGCAATGATGCAAACTAACTTGAAGAAATGCCACCAAGCAAACAATATGCACCAGACCAGGCCACAATAATGAAGATTACACCAAGTATGCTAAAACAAAGTCAGTGACCATTCAAACCAGTACAAACATGAAACAAAACTCAACAAGGCATAGCTATGGAAACAGTGTGGTCGAGAACTGATACAAGAAATTCATGGAATGGCAGACACACATGAACATGGTGAGAAACACAAGCAACTCGGCATTGAAGTACAGGCAGATTTGAAGAAATGACTGCAATATCAATAAACCAAATGAAGACCACAATCCAAACTAAAACTCCAGCAGTAATACAACAATGACCAGAGCCAAAGTTCACAGGTGCAGACCAAATGCAGTGACACAGTGAAGCTCAAGTATAACACTGCAGAAGTTCAAATCAGTACAACAACTCAAAGCAATGAACTGAACATCAACTGGGCACATGCAGTAGTAACCAGAATGGATGCAGATTACAAGACAGTTTGCAAGAAAATTCAAAGTAGAAGCACCACCAAGACTCAACAGAGAATAGCAATCAGGCACACATGTATATGAAGCAACACAAGTGAAAATTCGACAAGTGCATGAAGACTACAATACATAAGTCAGTGCAGTGATACATGGGATCAAATAAACAAGTTCATGTGGAAGCATACAGAAGTCATAGAAGTTGAAATCATAGAAGTTCATGTGGAAACAGTGAATAACATGTTCGAAGTCAAAAATCAATTTAGGAAAGTTTTTGCTGTATTATTCAAGGAAAATCAAACGATTGAAAATCAAGGCCGTGAGTAACAAGTCGCAAAAATATCAGGAAAGTCGTGTGCATAAGGAAATCGAATTTCAGGAAAGTATCGAATTAATTAGTGTATTCGAATTCATATAAATACCAAACCCAAATCATCATTATCGGCATCGAGTTCAATTGAAGCAATCATTAAACCAGCAACGAAAGAAATTACATACTGAAGCAAACAACGAACTCGATCAACAGAGGAGCAACGCAATCTCGAAGTCAACCAAGCAGCCTATCTCAAGAGAATCGATTATCAGAGAACGAGCGCGAGCAAACCAGAGAATGGAATTGGAAAAAGCCCCAATTTGGACCGCAAGAGCCGAAGACCTAATTTCAGAACGAACAAAGAATACAACGTCAGCCGCAATTGTTTCAGAAGGAAGAACAAAGGATCGGGTTAAAAGGGCCGGCCTTTATTCTTATTAAAGAGGCTTTAGTTATTTTATTTAGGGTTTTATTAAAGGGGGTCTTTTAATTTTTAATTTGTGCAAAAATAATGGATTCAAATTTGTATTTAATTTTTGCTCCTGCTTTTATTTTTGAAGTCTGTTTTTCTTTTTCGAGTCAAAGAATTGGTAAATCACCACCTAGGTTGTAGGTAGTGTCAGATTGTCAAGTTAGAATTAGTTCAGTTAGCAGGGTGTGCGAGTTTGCAAAACTCTATCGGCGGGAGCAGAGTTTGCGAGTTTGCGAAACTCTATAGGCGAAGCAGGGTGTGCGAGTCTATGAGAGTGTTTGTGAGAGGGAGCAAGGGTTTGCGAGTATAGTAGAGTTTTTGTAAGCGGGATACTGTTTAATTCTAATAGAAATCTGGGAATGCAGCAGTAGGCAGGGGTTTCCGAAGCTGGGTAAATTTTGTGTGTGATTTACTTTTCAGCATATTTATTTCTGCAGTTTATTTCTGCGTTTAAATCGAGAAAATTTGCTATAACCTTATTCACCCCCCTCTAGGGTTAATCTAGATCCTACACTACCTTGTAGTAGATGATTAACTATTGAACTACGAGACCAAAAGGGGTTGTACCTTTCAGTATATAAAATGTAGTAAATGGAAACAAAGAATGTTTCCAAAACCTGAATATGAATCCAGGTAAGGTAGAATATGGAGACCCTAAAACTAAGATGGTTTTTGATATATTTTTTATTAAGACATGTTTATGTATGAAAGAGAGAACATATACTTTGCTATATTTATGGCGTATGATAGTCTTGTTTAACGACGATTTTTCTATCGGTTAAGAAAATTGCCGTAGAATATTGTAATAAAATAACCACAAGTGCATGATGTACAATTCTAGTACATGACAAGTACGGGTCGATCTGCAGGGAATTGAAATGACTTAAAAATTCTACTCAATCAGATTAATCCAAACTTAAGATTGATATAAGCTTAGAAAAATGTAAAACTAGCTAGTACATAAGTGATTGAAAATATGAGATTGGAAACCAATTTAGAGGCAAATCCACTCTCATATTTTTATACAAGTCAACAAAATCAATCTATGATCTCTCACTTTAATATTAGGTGGAACTAGTGATGTATTTATCAAAAGTATGGTCTATTTATGTTACTAGTTAACATAACTTAAACCATCAAACTGTAATACAACAATTGAAACCACTTATCAATTCTCATGAAAATGAACATGAAATTTAAGAAAAAACTATTTTAAGTATGATGTATTTACTATTTTGTTTGGTAACATAAATCATCAAATTTTGTTTCTCCTTTAATTCCATGACAAAAGTCAACTAATTAGATGGTGATGTAAAATTTGTTTATGATGATTAAGCATACCCCATTTGTGATTACAACATAGGCTATCAAATTCTTTAATAAACTTACATCATCATCCAACCTTTCATGAAGCATACAAAGAGATCATAAATCATAGAATATGTTGAATTTACATAATTTTATAGAGCTTCATCACTTCTAAATTGAAGGGGTTTAGCTACTTATTTGTGTTATCATTTCAACATATGTAAATTTGAACATTAATAAGCAAATAAAGTAAGAGCGAATAAAAATTCAAAAGAGAACCAAACTACTTGTATAAAAATAAAATTAAACTAAGTGCATAAAGAAGAAAGCTAATCTACTAACATGAAAATGCAATGTAAATAAAAATGAACACAAAATGAAAGAGCAAGTAGAAAAAGAAAGAGTCTTACGAAGCCATTATATTCTCATTTGACTTGAGGCTACAACTTTCATAATATGATAAGTGGATTAAGATCGATTACGTGGACATAAAAGAGTTATTTATATGTGCCTAAAACCCTAATCAAAATTTTAGAGGACTACCCAAAATGCCCCTTAGGAAGTGTGGCCATCAAGTAATCATTAGCTCTAATTAATCCTCCATTACGCATGCATGAGCTTTTAGTCCCCACAAACATGTGCATTAGCTCCTAATTGTAAATTATGGTAAGTGGGTAGGTGGGGTCCTCCATGATTTCATGAACCCATTTATTTCCATCTTCATTTGCCTTCTTCTCTTGTGTATGCATATCTCCATAAAGACTTCTTCTATTTTCCTTCCAAATTCTATAAAATAACATTAAAACATGCAAGTAAATTTTTCTCAAATTAAAAATACGCACAAAATTACCATTTTTCTCCCAAATGAAGAAGAATGAATGGTGATTTGATGATATTTGGATTTTGTTAAAAATATGTAAAAATACCCTAATATGCTTATTTATTAAATAAAAGTAGATTAAATATGGAAGTAAAAATATGCATATATATGTGCACATCAAATACCCCCATACTTTTCTTTTTATTCATCCTCAAATAAACTAAAACTAATATAAATCCATTTTCATAGGAAACACGATAGCATTGAGCATATGCAATAAGCCGTTAAACTTCTAGGTGTCTCAAGTAGGACAAGTGTTGTCTCATGAGGGTTTCGGCGGATACTACATACAAAATCCAAGTGCAACATGAAAAATTCCTAAATGTAAGATTTATTTACAAAGAGATGAATACAAGTTTTTGATAATATTTACGAACGAAGAATTTACTTTTAAATTAATACGAATAAGTTAAATATAAGTTCAGGTCATTATCAAGAAATTTATGTCCTTTTACTCGTCAAAACTATTAACGAAAATTAAATTATCATCACAATTAGACTCGAGTTTGGCCAATTGTTTTGGTTGTTAATATAGCACAACTATGAAATGAATCCTTAGTTGATTATCAAAGTTTTTCAAAGTTGTATTTTTATTTCTTTTAAATAACAAATTGAATCAAATAAGTGAAAATAGTGCTTGTATTTCAATTGCTTGCTTTCTCTATTTTGGAAAAATATTATCATTATTAATATTTACACACCTAACTCAAACAAATTAAGGCCAGATATACTGATCATCAACTGCCTTTTGAACTTACGTGAGAAGAGTACAGAGTGTGACGAGTGTACACGCTTGCGTATGAGCACATGACTCTAGGTGGTTATTTTTATTAAATTTATTATGTACACCAAGCTCATATAAACTGAGGTCAGATATACCGATCATGCACTTCCTTTCGGGCATACGTGAGAAGGGTACAGTGCATGTCGATTGTACACACTTGCATGCGAACACCTGACTCTAGATGTATGTTTTTATAAAAACAAAATCTTTTATGTTTTTTATGAAGAGAGAGTTTTGCAAAATCATCTTAGCACCACTTAACTTAGAAGATCGAAAACGTTATCGCCTTTACTTTAAATCAACCACACTTTTAAACAAAGATTTACAATTAGGATGTACTTCATAATTAACACCCATGAATCTTCCTATATACTAGTTAAACCATAGTTACATATAATCAAACTTTATTTTTATTTTTGTAGAGACGGATAAATTTTTAAAAATTTCAACTTAATAACCAAAAACGTATACATATCCTATAGTGTTTCTTCAAAAGTAAATTAATATGCTAAAATGAAAATTTGTTTTCTGATTTTTTTTGTTTTTTAGTTTTGAGTTTTGGAATGCAAAAACTAAATCATGATACCATGAAAAATGAAGAAAAGGCTGCCCTTGCGCTTAATTTTGATTGTGCGCCAACAGTCAATGCATGATATACTGAGTGTAGCAGGGAAAAGCATGTATATATTTACAAAAGAGGGTTAATATTTCTTACTAGACGTAGAATATCTCATGAAGAATCATGATCTCCTCCTCTTGATTACTTGGCAATTCCAGGTATGGTTTCAAGCGATGACCATTGACTTCGAAAATTGTTCCATCCCTGGTGTTTTATATTTCATTTGCACCGTGTGGAAAAACAGTTCGAACCATAAATGGTCCGGGCCATCTTGATTTTAATTTCCTAGGGAATAAGTGATGTCCAGAGTCATACAAAAGAACTTTTTGATTTGGCGAAGACATTTTCTTAGGATTAACTATTTGTGAAAAACTTTTGTTCTATCTTTGTAAATTTTCTCATTTTCATACGCATCATTCCTAAGTTCCTCTAGTTCGTTGAGTTGTTGTTTTTTGTTTTCACCAACTTTTTTGAGACTTAAGTTTAAGTTCTTCACTACCCACAACGCTTTGCGTTCAATTTCAATTGGTAAATGGCATGCTTTCCCGTAAACTAAACGAAACGGGGACATTTCAAGGTTAGTTTTAGAAGTAATAGGGTAAGCCCAAAGTGCGTCCGTTAATTTTTGAGACTATTTTTTTTTGTTTTTACTAACGATTTTCTCCAAAATTTATTTGATTTGACGATTCGAAACTTCAACTCGACCACAAGTTTGAGGATGGTATGGAGTGGATAACTTGTGGGTTATCGAGTAATTTTTTATTAGATTTTCAAATGATCAATTGCAAAAATGGGTTCCGTTATCGCTTATTATTGTGCGAGGTGTACCGAATCTCAAAAAGATGTTTTCTTTGAGCGATTTTACAACAATTCTATTGTCGTTGGTTTTACACGGAATGACTTTGACCCATTTTGAAACTTCATCAATGACAGGCAGAATGTACAAATTTTCAAAAGAATTGGAAAAAGGACCCATAAAATCAATACCCCAAACGTCGAAGATCTCGATTGTAGGGATGTGGTTCAAAGGCATGTTAGAAATAAATAATTATTTGGGTCTAAAATTTATACATGTTAGAAAGTATATAAAAATAGATTTTCTAAAAATTTTATGGAATTTTCCTAGTTGTTTTGATGAATATATATAATTATTTGAAGTACAGGACTTAAGTGTTTTATATATTTAATTAAGGAGAAGGAGCATTTTGCAGAATAGAATCATTATTTACTTATAAAAATATTGGCAGGAAAAGTATTTAACAAACAATGAGAATTTGAGAAATAAAGGCAAGTTAGTTTAAAAAGTTTTCTTTTTTAAGTTAAAAAATAAAGTAAAATGTTTTTAGCATGTTTTGCCACTTTCGACACAGGGGGTTCTGAACCAGACCTTTTGCCATCAATGGTTTCAAAACCATTGTGCATGGCATCAAGCAACTTGGTACGTAACATATTGGACTAAGGAGGAAGGGTACTTGGTCGAAACCTTAGGTCACAAAGGAGTTGGAGTATATTTGTTTTAGAACCAAAGGTAGCACCTGCTTTGCTTTCGAAATAGATAGGTTTTGACTCAGTTGCTTTCGACTTGGTGAAATATTTCAAAGTAAAGGTTTTTACTTGGTTGCTTTCTTTTTTTAACTAATTCTTTCAATGGGGTCGAAGCCCCTAGCTGTCACTTTTCTACCTTTCGACCTCAATGGTTTCGAAAGGTACATTTGTCTTTTAAAATTAGTTGTTTCTCCCATGCTTTCGAAGTGGTGATTTAGACACTACCACTTCTTTACTTAGGAGAAAGTTTTCTAAAGGTTGGTTTCAACTAAGATGTTTTGATTGACACTTTTTATTCTAAGTGAAGTATAACCCAAGGGTTTCGAAAGAGATGATATATATGATTCGAAAGGCTTTTTTCCAAATGTTTTAAACTGAAGCCAAGTGTTTTCAAAAATTTTGACTTTCTACATGATAATGCTTTCGAAAGATGTTTGAATGGTTTCGAAGGGGTGGTTCCTCAAAGGGTTTCGAAGGTGTCAAAAGACACTATTTTTGATGGTTTTGAAAGGGTTGAAATGGAAGGTTTTTCTACGGTTTTCTAAAGGCAATGTTTTAAAGAATTTTAAGATATGACATCTAAGGTTTTACTGCTTTTGAAAAGAGAGTCATTAAAGGGGTTGAAAAGGTTTACATGATTTCGAGAGAGATGCTTTCAAATGTTTAGAAAGGGGTACTTTCAATGGAATTGAAAGGGGGACTTTCAAGTGTTTAAATGTTTTTATCAACTAAGGTTTGAGTAAGTGTGTATATATATATATAACATGGCAAAGAGATTTTAAGTAATGTTTATAGTGTATATGATTTCCTTGTGTTAGTTTTATTTAATGTTTTTAAATCATTTTGAAAAGGTTTTCCTAAGTAAAATCACTCGGATATTAGAATGCCAGATGGAACTGGTATAGGGTCGCACCCTATATATTAGCTATTAGCCCTAGCTAATTGTTGTCTAAAATTCTAGTGTGTAGGGCTTTGTCTCAGGCAAGACTAAAATTATAATTACACATAGAAGGGAATATATGTATATATATATATATACATATATATATGAATGTATACAAATAGGTTATTAGTGAGCTCGTAAAACCACTAGGATCAGGTGGCCCTGTGAGATGTTAAGTTATGGACAGACCGTCTAGATGAGAAGTATTTAATGGAAAGTTAAGGACAGACTGCCCAAAGGAGAAGTATCTAACAGATGTTAGGTAATTTTTATTTATATTGTCCGTTAGGCCTGAGTCAGCCAAAGGTTAATAGTTAGAAACAAAACTAAAGTGATTGAACAGATAGTTCATTTATTACCTGATATTTATATATGTTTACAAAGTAATGGTTTATAGTATTTAACCAGTTTTGGTTGCAGGAAAAGATTTACAAAGGTACATTTTAAAAGTATGATTAGTGAGGGGAAACCCGTTTCGCTATGCGGCGTGGTCTCACTTAACATTAATAATCGGGATGTATAGCATTACTCACACCAGGCTTTATGTCTGACTCAAAGTTTATGTTTTCCTCTTAAACTCTCGGATGCTAAAAATTAATATGAGTAGGCTGAGAGGTTAAGGTCTTTTCAAGTTTTAGTAGGATGATGAATAAGACTATCCAAGGGAAGTAGGAGGCCAATGGAAAACTATCTAGGAGTTGTAGTTCTTGGTTTTGTTGTTATTTTAGCTATGTATGTATTAAGTAAACTATGACTATTTGACGCTGATCATCCAAGGGGGCATCTTCATATGTCGCTCTTGGTGTATTTTGTAATAAGTATATTTTTTCATTGCATGAGAACGTATTGGGATTATGTATTATGAATATGGAACATGTTTTGAAATGTAATGGAGAAATTGTTGTTTTGAAACCTGTTAGTTTTTTCATATTCAAGTGCCTCTAATATTATATATATCATTAACATGGTCGTGTTTAGTCATCGAAAGCTAATACCGTAGATTACTGCAGCATCCATGGTGTTTAGTTTTGGGCCTCTAGATAGGGGATGTTATAGCTTGGTATCAGAGCATGGTTTATGAAATACTTTGACTAAAAATGATTTTTGAAAACATAATCCTTAGGAATTAGTGTAAGTATCGAGGTATGGGATAATGCTATAGTAGCATACTTGTATTTGCTATATATAAATATACTCTATATCTCTGGACTCCTATCTTTGTTTGGCTATTCATTTGTATCTCACAAGGCTTTAATACAGATATGGAAGGAAGAAGAGGTAGGGTTAAGCTTGGAGGAGAGAGAACCACCACAAATGGAAATGCCCGACCAAATGTTAGAAGAGGTCTAGGTCAGGCTCTGGCTGAAACTGTTGGTGCTAGGGTTCCCCAAGTGGATATGAGAGCCATGCATTAGTTTTTCATAAACATGATGAAAGATGGAATTGCAGCTGGAATTATTGGAGGAAATGCTGTTGGAGGAGGATTTTAGGAGGCTCTGATAGTAAACCACTATGCTAGCTTGAGCAGAGACTATACTAGGCTTGGAGGAAAGTTGTTTATCGAGACAGAGGATGTTATTGAAGTAGAAAATTGGCCGCTACATTGAGAAATGATTTTTGCTGCCTTAGGGCTCAACGACGAGAAGGAAAGGAGACTTGCTTCAAGACAGCATCAGGGAGCTACTCTATTTTGGTGGAATACCATTACCACTTCATAGATAAGGAGACAATGACGTGGGCGGAGTTCAAAATAAGATTTCAAGAAAGGTTTATGTCGGCAACGGCGCAGTGCATGTTAGTTAGAAATTTGCTGAACTGGAATAAGGGGAGATGTCTGTTTTGGAATATGCTGGAAGATTTGAAGAGTTATCCCAATATGGGTATACCATGGTTAATATGGTGATGAAGAGAAATGAAAAGTTTATTAGAGGTTTGAAACCGGAGTTGGGACGAGCAACCTTACTGCACATAAGGGATCCATGTGATGTAGTTGTAGAAATGGCGTTGAGGCAGGAAGAGGCATTAGCTTGTTTGGAAAAGAAGAAGGAGAAGGAGGTTCAGGTGGGAAAAAACCAGAAAAGGAAAATTTTCCATAAGAAGAATTCTCAGAAGGGAGCAGCAGCGAGGAAGGGGAAATCTGAATTGGTTTGTTATAAGTGCGATAAGAAAGGACACTATGCTTATAAATGTCATACTGGAAAAGGGAAAGGAAAGGAGGTGATTGGAAAGAAGAATATCAAATGCTTTAATTGAGATCAGATTGGCCACTACAAGAACCAATGCAAATAGCCTGCGAAGGAAGGAAAGGGGCAAGTGTATGAAGTGGAGCCTGCAACCTCAAGACCAATGACGTAGGAAAAGGGAAGGGTTGTTCCGGGAGGCTCTCTATAGATCCATGATATGTCTATTAGAATTCTGTTTGATACTAGTGCATCACATTCTTTTATTTCTCGATGTTTGGTAGATAAGCTTAACCTAGAACCCTCATATTTAGTTACTTCTTTAAGGGTTGAAAATTCGATAGGAGGGTATGCGACACTTGGGATGAGGTGTGACCATTTAGAGTTTGATTTGCTAGATCATACTTTGTTTGTTGTTTGCATGTATTTGATTTTGTGGAGTTCGGGATCATCCTTGGGATGGATTGGTTAAGTGAGTATGATGCTAGGATATTTTTCCATGATAGAAAAATATTGCTCAGACACGCTGACTGTAATGATCGGGTTGTTTATATTGTAGAAACCCCAAGTTGCAAAATGAATGCTCTATTAGGTGTTGTGGGGTTGGAAGACGAGTTGAACCAAGTTTTTGTGATCAGAGAATTCACTGATGTTTTCGAGCCGGTAGTTGGATTACTACAGAAACGAGCCATTGAGTTTTGGATTGACTTAGTGCCTGGAGCAGAACCGATGAGCAGGCCGCCAAACAGAATGAAACCTATAGAGATTAAAGTGTTAAAGGTGCAATTGGTAGATTTGGAAGGCAAGAGCTTTATTCGACCAAGTAGTTCACTTGGGGAGCAGCCGTAGTATTTGCTAAGAAGTCAGATGCATTGCTAAAGTTATGCATCAATTATCGTAAGTTGAGTGAGAGAACGATAAAGAATCGATACCCATTGCCGAGAATTGACGATTTGTTCGATCAGTTAAGTGAAGCAAAAGTATTTTGTCAGTTAGATTTAGCAATAGGATTTCATCAGCTTAGAATGGGAGGATAGTATTCCTTTGACGACATTTAGGACACGATATGGATCGTATGAATGGTTAGTTATGCCGTTCGAATCAACTAATGCACCGACTTTCTTTGTGGACTTGTGAACCGAATTTTCTGGAAGCACTTGGAAAGGTTCGTATTGGTTTTCATAGATGATATTCTGATATAATCTAAGGATGAGAAGGAGTATGAAGTTCATCTTAGGGTTGTGCTGGAGACGCTGAGGGAGCATCAACTGAAGGCTAAGTTTTATAAATGCCATTTTTGGAAGCAGGAAGTACAGTTCCTTGGTCATGTAGTCTCAGCGAAAGGGTTATCTGTAAATCCGACCAAGATTAAAGCAGTGAATAATTGGAAGAGACCTGAAATGGTGACCGAGATAAAGAATTTTCTTGGATTGGCTGGATATCATTGAAGGTTTATAAAGGATTTTTCATGGATAGCTGCACCGATGACTAAGCTTACGTGAAAGGATGTGAAGTTTATATGGACTGATAGGTGTGAGGAAGCATTCCAGAGCTTGAAACACTTATTGACCCATGTATCGGTGTTGGTGTTTCCGAAGGGGAATCGGGATTTGGTTATTTATACTAATGCGTGTGGAATAGGATTAGGAGCCGTATTGATGCAAAGTGGTAAAGTGACTGCTTCTGCCATTAGATAGCTTAGACAACACGAAGTTAGATATCCAATGCACGACTTGGAACTAACTGCAGTTATATTTTCTTTAAAGGTATGGAGGCATTACCTTTCGGAGGAGCGATTTGAGTTATACACGAATCATAAGTCATTGAAGTGTTTGTTCTCTCAGAAGGGGCTAAATATAAGACAATAGAGAAGGTTGAAATTTATTTGTTGCTTATGACTTTGGAATTGAATACACAAAGGGAAAAGGAAATAAGGTAGCAGATGCACTTAGCAGAAAACATCAGTATGCGGTGTTGGCAATGGTAGCTGATTGGAAAGATTTGGAAGCGTTGTTAGCTTGTAGGATGGAGTATATATCCGAGGTTGGTTCTAGTGCAGAAAGTACTATGTTGTCTTGTTCAAATGTTCGATCAGTAATGATTGAGAAGACAGCTTCTAAACAGAAGGAGGATCCAACTTTGGATGAACGGATCAGAAAATTAAGGGAAGGAAAAAAGAGCGATGACTTAAAAGATTTCTTTCTTGAACGGAACGGGTTTGAAGAAATAAAGGAAGGTTATGTACTCTGAATGTAGTGGACATAAGGAAGGAAGTTCTAGACAAGGCCATCGTTTGAAGTTGACTATTCATTCAGGAGGAACAAAGATATATCAGGATATGAAAAAGAATTTCTTCTAGGAAGGTATGAAACGGGACATTGTTTTATATGTAAAGCGGTGCTTGAATTGCTAGCAGGTAAAGGCTGAACACCATAAGCCAAATGGATTGCTTCAGCCGTTGGACGTTCCGATATGGAAATGGGATTCTATCTCTATGGAATTTATAGATGGATTTCCAAGATTTAGTAGAGGAAATGAAAGTATATGGGTTATAGTGGATAGACTGACCAAGAATGCCCATTTCATTCCAGTAAAGTCGACTAGGATGTCACCTATTTTGGAGAAGTTATTTATGAAGAGCATGGTTAGGCTGCATGGAATTTCTAGTAGTATTGTCAATGATAGAGATTCTTTGTTCATTTTGGAAGAGTCTACAAGAAACTTTAGGAACCAAGATTAAGATAAGTACCGCTTACTATCCACGGACTGATGGGCAAACAGAAAAAGTTGACAAAATCCTGGAAGATTTGTTAAGAGCGTGTGTATTGGATTTCAAGGGATCATGGGAAGACCATCTTCATTTAGTTAATTTTTCGTATAATAATAGTTATCATGCTAGTATCGAGATGGCACCATTTGAAGTTTTGTATGAAAGACCAAGCAAATCTCCCGTATGTTGGTTGGAGACTGGGGATAGGTTGGATCTTGGTCTGGATTTAGTAAAAGAAGCCGTCCAGAAGATTGAGTTAATTCGAGATAGAATGAAGGAAGCTCAGTTTAGGCAGAAAAGTTATGCAGATAAAAGAAGGAAAGTCTTGGAATTTTCAGTTGGAGACTATGTGTTTATTAAAGTTTCACCGATGAAGGGTATGATTAGATTTGGAAAATCATAAAAGTTAGCACCAAGATTCGTTGGAACCTTTCGTATTATGAAGAGAATTGGAAAACTCACATATAGAGTGGAGTTACCAAGTAGTTTGGCTAAGTTAACGTTTTTTCCATGTTTTCCATCTTAGAAAATGTGTTAGAGACCCGGAGACTACTATAGCATCGACAGTGTTAGAAGATTTAGTAATAGAGTCGGACTTGACCATAGTTAGTTCGGATAATCGCAAGAGATGAGAAGAGGCTAAAAAACAAGATAGTCTGATTAGTGAGAGTCTAGTGGAGTGATGATAATATAGATTGTATTTGGGAGACTGAGAGAAGGTTTAGAAACTGTTATCTTGATTTGTTAGAGGTACGTTTTACCTTATTGATCGATTTGGTGTGCACCTTATCGTAATTTCAAGTACGAAATTCTTTAAGGAGGGGAGTTTGTGACATCCCATATTTTTATAACATTATTTAGGAAATTTAATTAGCTTAATTAAATAAAGTAATGTGATGATTAATATATTGGGATTTGATTATAATCAAGAGTATCCATGCCATTTCAAAATGTAATTTAAAACGAGATAACATGAATGATAGTGTTAGGAAATAAGGGAGGGCAAAATGGGAAATAGGATGGACTTATACCCTAGACCCTTAGGAAACTAAAACACATGTTTATTTCATTTTTCACAAACAAAAAAAACTCTAAGGCCAGCCACCATTTTCAATCTCAAGAGAAGATAAAGCTAGGATTTCAAGAGAAGAAGTAAATCAACTCGTTCGACATCAAATCTCACATCTTTAATCACAAAGCTAAGGTAAATGAATACTACATCCCTATTTTCTCATAATTCTCGGTTTATGTTATGCCCAAAATGATTTTGCATGTTTATGCCATGTTTATGCCATGTTTTAGATGATTAAATGTTTATATACGTGTTGATTATTTATGCTTGTTTATATGGATTTTTATGATATGTTGGATACGAAAACCCTATCAAATAACATCCAAATGCCTTGAAAATTGAAATATAGATCAGAAATGATATTTTAGTAATGATTTTCAATTTCATAATTTTTTGAATTAATGTGGAATTTATATTAATTTTCTAGTGAAGAAAGTGATTTATTGGGTTGTAAATTATTTACGGATAAATAAATAATTATTTGGGCCTGAAATTTATACATGCTAAAAAAAATATAAAAATAGATTTTCTAGAATTTTTATAGAATTTTCCTAAGTGTTTTGATGAATATATAAAATTATTTAAGGTATGGGATTTAAACGTACTATATATTTAATTAAGGAGAAGCGGCATTTTGCAAGATAGAATCATTATTTACTTTTGATAATATCGACGGTACTTTTTGGAAAAGTATTGAAAAACAATTTAGAATTTGAAAAACAAAGGCATGTTAGTTGAAAAGGTTTTCTCTTTTAAGTTAAAAACAAAAAATAACATGTTTTTAGCATGTTCTGCCACTTCCGGCATAGGGGATTCCGACCCAGACCTTTCGCCATCAATGGTTTCGTAACCAATGTGCATGGTATCAATCCACTTGGTATGTGGCATATTGGACTAAGGAGAAGGATACTTGGTCGAAACCTTAGGTTCCTAAGGGGTTGGAGTATGTTTGTTTTAGAACCAAAAGTAGCGCCTGCTTTGCTTACGAAAGAGATAGGTTTCGACTCGGTTGCTTTCAACTGGGGCAGATATTTCAAAGTAAAGGATTTTACTTTGTTGCTTTCTTTTGTTTTAACTAATGCTTTCGACGGTGTCGAAGCCCTTAGTTGTCACCTTTCTACCTTTCGAAGTCAACGGTTTTGAAAGATAGACGTGCTTTTCAAATTAATCACTTCTCCCATGCTTTCGAATGGGTGGTTTCAACACTACCACTTTTTTACTTAGGAAAAAGGTTTCGAAAGGTTGGTTTCGACAGAGTTGTTTTGATTGACCCTTTTTATTCTAATTGAAGTATAACCCAAGGGTTTTGAAAGAGATGACATATATGATTCGGAAGGTATTTTTCCACATGTTTTAAATTGAACCCAAGTGTTTTCGAAAAGTTTGAGTTTCTGAATATTAATGCTTTTGAAAGATGTTTAAATGGTTCCGAAGGTGTGGTTCGCCAAAGGGTTTTGAAACGGTTGGAATGGGAGGTTTTTCCAAGGTTTTCTAAAGGTAATATTTTGAAGAGTTTTAATATATGTTGTCTAAGGTTATAATGATTTCGAAAGGACAGTTTTCAAAGGGTTTGAAAAGTTTTTACGTGGTTTCGAAAGAGATTCTTTCAAATGTTTAGAAAATGGTACTTTCAATGGAATTGAAAGGAGGGCTTAAATGTTTAAATGTTTTCATCAACTAAGGTTTGAGTAAAATATATGTGTGTGTGTGTACAATATAGCAAAGAGATTTTGAGTAAAATTTAGAGTGTATTTGATTTCCTTGCGTTAGTTTGATTTAAAGGGTTTAAATCATTTGAAAAAGGTTTTCAAGGAAAATTATGGAAAGGAATCCCTAAGTAAAATGACTTGGATATTGGAATACTAGATGGGTCTGGTATAGGGTTGCGCCCTATACATTATCTATTGTCCCTAGATAATTGTTGTCCGAAATTCCAATGTATATGGCTTTGTCTCAGGTAAGACTAAAATTATGGTTACATATAGAAGTGAATATATATATATATATATATATATATATATATATATATTTGTATATAGATAGGTTATCGGTGAGTCCGTAAAACCATTAGGATTAGGTGACCCTGGGAGATGTTAAGTTAGGGACAGATCATCCAGAAGAGAATTATTTAATAGATAGTTAAGGATAGACCATTCAAAAGAGAAGTATCTAACAGATGTTATGTAATTTATTTTTATATTGTCTGGTGGGCCCCAGTCAGCCAAAGGTTCATAGTTAGCCAAACAAAACTAAAGTGCTTGAACAAATAGTTCGTTTATTACCTGATATTTATGTATGTTTACATAATGATGCTTTACAGTATTTAACCAGTTTTGGTTGCTGGAAAATATTTACAAAGATACATTTTAAAAGGATGATTAGTGAGGGGAAACCTATTCCGCTAAGTGGCATGGTCTCACTTAACATTAATAACTTGCATGTATAGCATTATTTACACCAGGCTTTATGTCTGACTCGAAGTTTATGTTTTCCCCTTAAACTCTTGGGTACTCAAAATTAATTTGAGTAGGCTGAGGGGTTAAGGTCTTTTCAGGTTTCAGTAGATGACGAATAGAGCTGTAGGAGGCAAGCAAGAGGCTAAAGGATAGCTATCTATGAGTTACAATTCTTGGTTTTGTTGTTATTTCCGCTCTGTATGTATTAAGTCAACTATGACTATATGACTCTGATCATCCAATAGGGCATCTTCATACGTCGCTCTTGGCGTATTTTGTAGTAAGTAAATTTTATCATTTTCTAGGAATGTATTGGGATTATGTATTATGAATATGGAACATGTTTTGAAATGTACTGGAGAAAATGTTGTTTTGAAATCTGTGATTCGTTTCATATTCAAGTGCCTTTGATATTATTGATACCATTAACATAGCCGTATTTAGTCATCGGAGGCTAATCCTATCGATGAATACAACATTTATAGCACTTAGTTTTGGGCCTCTAGATAGGGAATGTTATAGGAATCCACCTGATCGACGTGCTCCCAATTGCAAAAGGAGGAGCCAAATATGCTATCGTTGCTGTTGATTACTTCACAAAATTGGCCGAAGAGGAACTGTTGGCTAATATTACCACTAAGGAAGTAACTAACTTTGTCGTTAAAAATAGTGTTTCCTGTTTTGGAGTTCCATAGAAAATCATCACAGGTAATGAAACTCAATTCAAAAGCGCCGAATTCAAGGACATTTGCAAGCATTTTCGCATCGAAAAGAATTTCTCCATAGTGGCATACGCTCAAGAAAATGGGAAAGTGGAGACGGTGAACAAAATAATCAAGTCCACTATCAAGAAACGACCAACGAAAGTTAAAGGAAACTGGGTTGATGAGCTCCCACTTGCACCATGGGCTTATCGGATGACGCACAAGTCAGCAACTAGACACTCACCATTCGCCTCAACATACGAATTGCTCTTGGTCTAATTGGAAGTTCCCTTCCGTTGAAAATGACACTTCAATCATAAAGATAACGAGTAGCCCCTGCTTGAATTACTTAATCTGATTGGCGAGAAACGTGAGAAAGCCCAGCCAAGGACCATGGCTCACCAGAAAAGGGCAACACGGCACTTCAATTCCAAAGTCTGCAACTATACTTTCTAAGTGGGAGATCTCGTCCTGAAATGGATCTATCCAGTTATAGGAACATTTAGACCAAACTGGGAAGGGCCTTACTCAATTGGGCAAAAGCTCAAAGATGGCACTTTCAAGCTGACCACGGTCGATGGAATTCAGATTCTCTATGCTTGGAAAATCGACTCACTTTAGCATTACTTTGTTTATCTTTTATTTATGTATTTCCCATTTTTGCAAATAACCCACCCGACTACAAGGGGGCATTGTAAATAGGAAGAATTTGCTCTACTTTCTGTTTTATCAATGAAATCTCTATGGTTTCCCGAACCGATAAAACTGTGTTCATATAAATTACTCGTCGAGCTGCCGAAAGTGAGCCAACTCAAAATCATTCATTAGTTGCTTGGGAAATTGAAACCACATCCAAGTATGCTCCGCCTACTCGCCAAGCTAACGGAAGTAAATCGGCCCAAACTCAAAAGCCACGCACTTTGTAAGCCACACACTCTCAAAAGCCATGCATTTTGTAAGCCACATACTCTTAAAATCCACGTATTTCATAAGCCACGCACTCACAAAACCACACATTCCGTAAGCCGCGCAAGCACTGCTTGATCTTGCCCTGGCATCATCAGCAAACCATTAAGATTTTCTAAGTACTGGTATTGTCCTGACAACACCGAGAAATTTTTCCATTGCAGGACTAGCAAGGATCTATTTCCACTATAAAAAAGAAACGACGTGACTCCGACAACGTTGCAAAACTAGAAATTGACAAAGAATTTAGATCGTTGACATCGGAGTCACAAGTTCCTGAAGATAGGAACCACAAAGTAAATTTGGCTATAGACATTAGAGTAGTAGCTCGAATCAACCGGTCATTTGTCAAGTATTCGGAGTAAAAAACCCTATGAAGTAAGGGGCACATACACACCAGCACATAGTTGAAAGGAAAACTGCTCCACTGTCCTGTTACGTCGAACAAAGAATTTTGGCAATCGGAACAGATCTTGTTGTAAAACTGAAAAATACATACATATTGCATGAAATCACGGAAATAAAGGCATCGTATACCACAAAATACAGCGTGGCAATATGAAGTATAGAAATTGCAGAACAAGCAATCGCGTCATGTACACACATAAGTGGTATTAAAATAAGCTAAGTACGTGATAAATAAAAATGAAAACAGAAGTGACAATAGTATAAACATTAATATTTTCATTTCTCATAACATTTTCTATAAAAAGCCAAAACGTGGGGGCACATACGATATTAGCCGACAAAAAGAAAAGCATAGATGCTACAACAACAAAAGTGATAAGTGCAGACTCTACACTTGTACAAAATACATGTCAAATAAATCAAAATGCTACAAAATACAGCTCCACTATCACTTGAGCCCATCAATGCTCATTGCCACCACTTCCTTTCCTGCCTTTGGTCGGAAGTTTCTTCTTCCCCTCGGCATCCCTACCAGGAGTCGTATTGCTGCCAAAGTTATCGATAACAGGATCCATGCCCATGTCGTCTTCTTATTCTTTGGCCCCCTCGAAAGACTCCCCTTTGGTCTTGCACTTGCGGGACTTGCGAGAGCTCGTCGAAGACTTTCTCTCCTCTTCCTTCTCCTTCTTAACTAACATCGTCTAGTGCTCAATTTTACCTAGCTGGCTAGCTTGATCTTCTGCTCTCGACTGTCAGCAACTATTAAATCGCCTTCTAGAGATGCAGAGGGGTCGTCCAGGTCATGCAACATAGCGATATTCTCAGATTCTAGGCCTGGTTGTGAGCCAGACATGAGCATGGGGTGATCAAAGAAGCTACAAAAACAAGCATTGAAGCAACTAAGATAGAAGTAGGCTCAGGATTAGAGAAGTTGGCAGTTCAATAGGTAAAGAAGGCGGACCTATAAGATCAAAAAGAAAAGCATTCAGTTCATCTTGTTCTTTTGGTGTGAGTTGGAAGTCCTTAAAATCGGGAGAAACAAGAAAGTTACCTGCATCAGAAGTGTGACAATGAATCTCTACCTCGTACTCACTACCGTTTTGGGCGAAGTATCAGGACTTCCCAAGGCTTTGGAGATAAATGTTGTAGGGATGGATAATAAATTGGTACCGTTCGAAGACGGAATGATTTCTGTCGATCATGAAGTTGCTTGGACGATTCACCTGGCCTAGAACCGAAAGGCTTTAATAGCGCTTTAGTAGCAGCAACTACGCCAGCATCGCCAGCTTCTTGCTCCTTTTTGACCCGAATAATCTCTTGGCCTTTTACCAAAGCCCTCTTTGATTCTTCGTTCAGATAGGCATCCTCTAGCTCTTGTTCAGTATACACATCCCCATCTTCTCTAAAATGGACCAGGAATTCTTCCCAAACAACAAAAAGAATAAAGAGGAATTTTGGGTCCAGATAATAGAGACTTCCCTAATGCAACAGGGAGTTGACGTAGGAGTTCAAGATGGTGTTATCCATCTTCGCCATCTTCCTTTTGAAGATATCTTGCAGCTTCAAGTAACCAGCCGCCACAACGACTTTCTCAACTTCGACTTTGGCCTTTTCAATGTCATGTTGCACAACTTTTTCTCAAAGCAAGGCAATCACTTGAGCCTAGTTGGAGATGGTCTTTTCTCGGGATTCCCCTATTCCTGCATAATTAGCAATTTTTTTATGACCTTCAATAGTCTCATCATGAGCAGCAATGGTTCTTTTTTGAGCTTCGACGATCTCATCTTGAGTTTCAAGCTCCTTTTTTCGTTTGACTTCATCGGCATGGGATTTCTTGATGTCATATCTGAACATGATTTTAATTTTTTCATGAGCCTCCTTTAATTCCTTTAGAAAACTAGCATTGCTCTTACTATTTCATATGGAAGCATCTCTTTTTTTGTCAGTTGATCAATTTCGACATCATGTTCTATCAACCTCCTTTCGTAATCACCTTTTCCAACTCGAAAGAAAGAATCTCTTGATTGATGTTACAATTTGTGTCCGCAATTTGCTTAAATAATTTCTCTTATCCTTTTGTTTACTCCCAAGTCGCTTTGAATCGCCTGGAGATGGGGTACATAAGAATCCTTACGATTCAGACATAGGTCACAATTAAATCTAGCTCCATTCAGGAACTAGCTAGGAACGCAGCGTAAAGTTTAGGTGGACCAGATGGTAGAATATAAGCAGGTCTTGGGCGAGGGTGTGAAAAAACAAAAGTAGGCACAACATGAGTTGATGAAGTTTGGGTTGATGGAGCGACCTGAATAATAAAAGTTGGAACCTCAACATTTATAGAAGCTAGATCTGGGGTAGATGTATGTTGCTAGAAAGGATAAGGATCACGATTGACTTTGAAGTTTTGGATTGCTATTCCCAATCATCGGGAGTCCTCCACTTCTCGTAGCTACCCATATGAACTCTACGTCGGTCCCTATCATCTCGATGATGAGCTTCAGCTTCCCAATCTTTTCTCCTCCTCCATTCTTCCTCTATTTCTCGTGGCTGGTGGCAGCTTGAAGACCATTTTGACCCAAGTCACGAGTCTGTAAATTGTTCAAGATCTTCATAAAGTCCACGATCTCCCATAATACCTAATATAAAAAATTAATTAACTTTAGTAGTAGAAAATGAGCTCAAATAATGCATATTTGAGTGTACTTGACCCTAATGAAGTATGTAATGTGTCGTAGATGCCCTAAAAGGACTTTACAAACTGGGTCAGGAAGCGACTACAGTGTGAGTCAGGCTAGTTCTAGAAACAACATGACCAAAGCATGGAGACAATCCTTAGTACTCAAAATCATCTCTCATGAGTTTTGCAACGTCCACATAAAAATTTCTCAAGTCCCCGAAGTTGATATCTGTTTCCTTAGGAGGGAATGATGAAGTCGTTCAATTGTTGAGGGAGCATCTTTAGCAATAACCTCTTAGGGAGGTGAATTTAAGAGAATGGGACACATTCCTGGAGTTTCATCACATCATTCTAGATCTATTTCGCTGGAACGCACATCAAACTCCTCATCTCTAGAGGAGGGGTCATTTTCCACTCTCATTTTCACCTTTTTCTTTTTCTATGATCATGCAGCCTTACCTTCTCATTGTTTGGACACCTCTTCCCTTTCCTCCGGGATCAGGGGCATCCTGTATGGACTAATAGCTCAGGTCCTAACACCCTTTTCTTTAGGAATTTCCTCAGTTGATCCACCGGATGGACCGTCTTCTCCTTGTAGACCACTTTCTTCGAAATTGTGCGACGAAGAAGTGGAGCGCAATCTAATCCTAGAATGGGTAGGAGATGGAACCTCAATAGCGACGGCAGACCTCCTGGGATGTAACAACCCATACCGATGCAAATTCTCATTCGTTGAAAAAAATTTGACCGATTTCTCTAGCATATACGGCCTTCAGAGTATGGAAGATAGAGTTTAGTGATGGATCTTTATTTGACTTCAAAATAACTTTAATAAGTATTCAGTCTATTAAAATCCGGACCATCGTAATACCTCTCAAGAGAGAAGAGAGAGCTTACCGCATGTTGTCCAAAGATGATTAAACCCTTTAGGACATCTAACAAAGAAATATTAGGTCTCGAACTGGGATAAGTTGATTTGGAGTTGCAATATGATTTTATGATTTCTCTAAGCCTCAATAACCACAAGAGATGGACATTCCTCTCTCTTCTAGGTGAAAGGATGTATTTTAATTCGTCAAAGATTGGCACGGTTGAATGTCTGCATAAACAAAACATGAATATAAGTCAAAATTGCATAGCCAATGGGATGAATCTGAAATGGCGGTATTCCCAAATTCGTAAGAGTGTCTCTCAAGAAATGGTTGAATGGGGGCACGACACCATTCAAGCATATGTACCTATGGCAGGAGATATACCTCGATGGTGGTATGTGTGCAAACTCATTTTATAGTGGAAGACGTACATCCTCTTCCGAAAAACCATGTTGTAAACAAATATTGTGTAGAACTTTAGAAGAAATGGCAGTAGAAGCTCTCTCCAGAGGGTTAAGTAAAACTCTAAAGTTTAAAGAAGTTCGATCGATGATCAGACCAGTCAGAACCAAATGACCATATTGAGCACATAGGGCCAAAGAAGAAGGTGTTAGTGACATTTGCGAAGCATAATTGATGTCGACTCTGCTTTCGAAAGTACCGGGCTCCCTCTTCTGGATTTAAGTCGAATGATGGATGCTTCATTCTATATAACAGAACTTATATCCAATATGGTCAGGTAACCTTATTTTTTAATTAGAAATCCCAATATTCTTAACACCTGAATTCTGAAAGGACGCTGACTTGTCCACCTCTTCAAATTCCAAGCGTTGATTAGGGCAAGCGTAGTGCGCTATTTACGTGAGATGGGCTCGACATCCTGAATACTACAAATGCTCTATAATGTGTAGATACTTACTCGCTGTAGAAAAAAGAAAAATATTTTCATATCATTCATCAAAGTTATTCCTCCGACACTTACCCGTTATCAGTCGAAAAGCTCATTCCATTCTCAAGTACACCGAGCATGCTAGTAAGGCTAATCTAGGATAATCAAGTCCATAGTAAACCGCATCAGTGGAGTGATAATCTATTTTGATTTATTATACGAAGATAGTTAATACATCAAGTGCAAGACAGAAATTCACTATCTACCTCCAATAAATCGCAATCAACCTGCTTCATTCACCATTCTCCTCGATCGCCCCAAATTCACTGGAAACCACACCCAATACGATAACCACATCATCACCAACCTCTGATCGAAGGCAAAAAGGTTCGAATTCGGGTTCGTGGTGATCCAAGCTAGGGTTAGCGGTCTTCTAGGTCGACAGGATCCAAGCAAGCAGCAATTCTAGTGCTAAGGTTCAGCTCGAGGTGATGGCAAAGGTAGCAGAGGTCGGCGGCAGTAGGCTCTAATGGTAGAGGTTAACCAAGGCAGTGGCAAAAGATTGTTAGGTCGTGGTTGGTTCGGGTTTCAAGAAAATAAAGTAAGGAAAAGTAGGAAGGGTCGGCTAGAAGATAGTACTAAACAGGAAAGATTTCATCGAAAATAATCAAAGTAATTGGATCGCCAGCGATCTATCAACTCACGTTATTTTTTACTCAAACTCAACCCTCTCGTCATTCGTGGACACTTTGGAAATTAAAGAGTCAGAATTGGTTATGTTTCCATTAATAATGATGGTCCACATCATGAACCCAACAAAAATTGAAAAGTAAAAAACAATACTTCATGGTGAGCCTAATACGACCAATTGGATTTCATAGAATAGGAATTAAAGGATGAATAGTTCAAGAGCACACTTTGTTTTTAACGAAAGCATAATCTGAGGGGAGAGTATTAACTAAGTTTTTAACCCAACAGAATTCAATAAGAGTTAGAACTTAGGAACTATGCCAGAATGACTTGAAACTTGAACAAGGCATCCAAAAGAACAAGCCAAAAGCACTCAAGAAAAATTACACAAAAATCCATTAAAGAGATGGATCGCTAGTGATCCATCACCCATAGATCGCTAGCGATCCATAGGGAAGCTACATGGGTCGCTAAAGCCTCTTGCATCATGAATCAATATCTCTTCTAAGTATGTTTGCCAAGTTTCATAGCCTTCCAAGCAACCTAGTTCGAGAAGACCCATCTGATTCTAGTCATAGTTCAATCGAACCTGTGCATGAATCATCATCAAAAACAAGGAAACTAGCTACAAAATTACATAAAGAGTAGCTACACAAGACAGGGAATGCAACGTAAAGGAAGAAACCCAAAAATACCTTAGGTATATGGATCGCTGGAGATCCATCACATTATGTTGGATCATTATGAAATTTTCAAAGAACCAATGGTTCATCAAGTGTAGGCTTCTAGCAAAGCGGCTTAGCCTAATTGCTTGCCTGTGCCTATAAATACGATCTTAGTTGCAATATAAAGAGGATCTTCTGGACTGGCTGTTGGAACTCTGCAGTGATTATTCTTCACTCTTCTCCTCCCACACAACAGTCATCTAGGGCTTCGTTGTGATTCTTCAGTAAACTCTTGTACTTTTGACTTGATCTAACTTAGAAGATTCCATCATATTGTAATCCAATTCAAATTTTAACAACAGTCAGTTAATAGAAAGTTATAAAGTGTACATAGGCTTCATTAAGAGCTTAACCACTATAAAAATCTTCTTTTCTTTTTACCATTTCTGCGCTTTTTACATTTATTTTCTATATTATTGCTCTGTAAGAACATGGCTGGTTCTTTCACATTCAATCTTGGATGTTGATCCATTTTTTAGGTTGACATGATGTATTAGAAAATGAGAAGAGTGAAGAAAAACCCTAAGGCGATGTAGAAGAAGAAATTTACTCCTTATTCTTAAGGCAATAAAGTCCTATCGAAAGACATGAATATAGAGGTTACTATTGTTGAGGTTGTTTGCTTTAATTATGGGATAAAGGGGCACTATACACCAAAGCGTCAAAGACGAAAGGTGCAAAGAAGGTCAGAGTTTTCATTTGTGATAAGCTTGGCCATAAAAAGAAGAACCATCCAGAGCTTTAAAGCATAGGTCTTTTCTTTGGAAGGGACGGATTGTGGTCAATCAGCTGAAGAGAACGTAAGAACAAGATCTTGGAAGGTATGACTTTGATTTTAGGTATTTCAGTTAGAGTACAGTTTGAAACCAGTGATACACATTATTTTATAGCTAATACTTGGTTGATAGACTTAGGTTTGGAGTTTCCTATTTAGTCACTTTCGTTCATGTAGTAAATCGATATGGGGTTATTGCCCCTCTTGGATTTAGATGCACCATCTTGGCGATTGAGTTAAGAAAATCTAAATTTTTGTCTGCTCCCTACCTATTTGACTTCATAGGCTTCAGAGTTATTTTAGGATGGATTGGTTGGAGCGTTATGGCACCAGAATATATTGTGATGAAAGAATCATAGCAATAAGTAGACCGAAATGCAAAAGTTTGTTGCTTCAAAGAATCCTTAACCTGGGTGCAAACGTGTATAGTTTACTTTAACTATAGAAGAAGGAAGTATGGGAGAAGTGCTAGTGGTAAGGGGCTTCCTGGATGTGTTTTCACCCATTATGGGGTTGCCACCTCCGAGAGCAGTATAGTTTATCTTTGAATTGATATCAGGATTAAAACCGTTTAGCCGACCTCTAAGTAGAATGCCTCCGAAGGAGATGGAGGAGTTGAATAAGCAACTAGTAGAGTTAGAAGGTAGGAGCTTTGTGAGGCCAAGCAGTATACTGTGAGGTTCTTTGGTTGTGCGTGTGAAGAAGTCTGATGGGTCTTGAAGATTATATATTAACTATCAGAAGCCGAATGAGAGGAATGCGAACAACATATATCCCTTGTTGAGGATAAATGATTTGTTTGATCAGTTGAATGGAGCCAAGGTATTCTCGTAGCTAGATTTGGGTTTAGGTTTCCATCAACTAAGGTTGCGGAGGAGTGTGTACTATTGTTTGCTTTTATAATGAGGTATGGCTCATACTAATGGCTTGTGATGTCATTTGGACTAACTAACGCACTATTGTTCTTTATGGACTTAATGAATCAGATCTTCCAAGACTAGTAAGACTGATATGTCTTGTTGTTTATTGATGACATCTTGGTGTACTTAAGATATGAGAATGAACATGAGATTTACTTAAGGCTTGTTTTGGATATCTTAAGACAACATTAGTTAAAGGTGAAATTTTCTAAGTGTTATTTCTAGAGAAGGGAAGTTAAGTTCTTAGGCCATGCTATTTAAGGAAGAGGCTTGGCCATGGACCCATCAAATGGGGAAGTTGTGAATGGATGGAAAAGACAAAAGGCAGTTACAGAGGTTTCGTCCCCTTAAAGAAAATTTCCTTTAAGGATAGACCCCTCAAGCGAAATTCCATCCTCGAAATTAATCATACACAATAAAAGATATCAAAAGAAACCAAAATTATATTATTCAACAAATTGGTACAAAGAAAGTGACTCCACCACAGCTTGTTAAGTACACGAAAAGATACAATAAAATACAAATAACTACACCAACAATTCTGGATAAGAATCCCTAATATAGTGCTCGGTTTCCTAAGTATAATCTCTATCATCTCCACTCCACTGAACCTTAACAAGATTCACATCCTTCGTCCCCAATTGCTTTTTATCTCGAGTGATGATATGAATAGGCTACCCAAGAATAATCAAGTTAGGTTGAACATCCAAATCCACTTGTTGTGTCGGTTTTACTGTCTTCGTAGGCTTGTGTACTTATTTACGTAAAAGAGATATGTGAAATACATTGTGCACATCTGATAGTCAATATAGTAACTTCACTCTATAAGCAAGTCTACCAATCCATTCTAGTATAGGAAAATGACTAATATAATGAGGGGCTAGCTTCCTTGATTTCCCAAACCTCACAACACTTCTCAACGGAGAGACCTTCACAAAAACCGAATTTCCAACACAGAACTCTAGATCCCCACGCTTTGATCCACATAACACTTCTGCCGATCCAGCACTTTGAACGGTAGCATTCGGTTAACACTTCTCATCTAAGCCTACTAACATTTGGAACACATATACACCCATTCATTTTCGATATGCCCCGGGGATCAATCTCAAAACTAGAAATAATACCTTCTAGAACATCCTTCTTAAGTCAAACCAAAATAGGATCTTCTTCTTCACTAGTTGTAGTACTCTCCATCAGTACTGGTTTGACTTCCAAGTTTGCAACCATTGCTACATTTATACTCAATGCATCCGCAACAGTATTTACTTTCCCAAGGGTATAAAGAATCTCCAAATCATAAGAAGCGAGAAACTCCGGTCATCTCTGCTGCCTCAAATTCAAATCTTTCTAGGTAAAGAGATATTTTAAGGATTTGTGATCCATATATAACTCGAAATTTTCATCCAGAAGATAATGCCTCCATATCTTATGTGCAAAGACAATAGCCAAAAAATCCAAATTATGTGTAGCATAAATTTTCTCATGTGGCTTCACCTGTCGACTCACGTAGGCAGTGTCCTTCCCATGTTGCATCAAAAATGCTCCCAACTCGATACCACAAGCATCCGTATAGTTAAACCACTGCTCCATCTGGAATAGTCAAACAGGAGTGCTAGTCCACTTCTTCTTCAATTCATTGAATGCTTGATCGCACCTAGGTGTCGACATGAACTTAACATCTTTTTTTGTTAGCTTTGTCAAATGAGAAGAAATCTTGGAGAAATCTTCGATGAACCTGTGGTAAAATCTAGTCAGTCCTAAGAAATTTCTAAATTTTGTCACAGTTTCAGGCATCTTCCAATCTTGAACTGTAAGAACTTTAGTTGGGTCAACCGATATGCCTTCTCCCGAAACAACATGCCCTGGGAACCTAACTTCAGATTTTCAGAAATGGCATTTAGAAAACATAGCCTTCAATACATGGCTTCTTAAGGTATTGAGTACGACATGGAGATGATACTTATGATCCTCCATCTTCGAATAGACAAGAATGTCGTCAATAAAGACAAGAACAAATTTATTAAGAACATCTCGAAATATTCAATTCATTAAGTCGATAAAGTAAGTAGGTGCATTAGTCAGCCCAAATGACATAACTAATCACTCGTAAAAACCATTTGGAACTCTAAAAGCTATTAAGAGCACGCTTCCTCTATTACCCTCAATTGGTGGAAAATGGTGGCAAGATCCAATTGGGAAAATATTCGAGTGCCGTGGAGCTGATCAAACATGTCGTCGATCCTTGATAAAGGGTATTTATTCTTGGTAGTTCTTTTATTCAACTCTTGGTAGTCTATACTTAACATTAAAGAATCATCCGCCTTTGTAACAAAGACCGTAGGTCCCCAACTGAGGTACTACGTCTTATTAATCCCTTCTACAATAAGTCGAAAGTCTGGCTTTCCAACTCTCTCTTATCTTTCGGTGCCAACCTTCGAATGGGTTGTACGATAGGTCTGGTTCCTAGAATCAAATCAAGTGGAACTCTACTTCATGGCGGGGAGGTAAACCTTGCACTTCATCAAAAATATCAGTGAAACCTCGAACAACTAGTATATCCCTAACCTCCTCTTTTGCTACTTTGAGTGAATAAAGAAAACTGCTCATTAACTCGTTGGGCTCTTCACAACAAATATCAATACTTCTTACTACCACATTGTTTATCATGAACCTCCTCCTGCCATAATTCAAGACATCCTTAAACTTGAATAACCAATCCATTCCCAACAACACCCAAAACCCATGAACCCAAGAATAAACAGATCAAAGAGAAAGAGATGATTTCAATAAGACATAAGCATATTTAGACACTAGTATCAAGATTTGTTGGACCCCCAATTTGGTTTGACGTACAAAGAGGATTACTAAAAATAACATAATTTAGGTTTAGTTTGTTCATCGGGTCATACAAAATAAAACTATGGGAAGTAACTATTTTGAATAATACTCTTATAGGAAAATCATAGACGGATAGTGTACCTTGCAACACCTGCTTCCCCTTCTATTCGAAAGAAGTGGATGGCATCTCCCCAATAGCATAAGCATGTTCTTGCGAACCCTTCTTCATAAAAGGGCACTCATTTTTCATGTGTCCTTGCTTTTCACAATTGTAGATGGTGATAGTCAGGAAATTGGGTGCAAAATGACCCATTTTGTTGCACTTGAAACAACTAAAATTAGCCAAGTCGAGCGGCTTCTTCTATGCTGGAACCCCACTTCCAGATTTCTTTCCCATACACTACTTCTTCCCCTTAAGCTTTCCTAGAAATTTGGCTTTCCTCCAACTGGTATCACTAATAATGGCTTGACACTTACTGCTGGCACTACTCCTTTTTGGGTTCCTTCCTTAATATCAAGTGCTTCAAACCTCAAAGCCATGATAATAAGATTGGTGAACAAACTAGTAAGATGATTAGTCATTCACGCTGGAGCTCTGGTCGCTTCCCATTCACAAACATTTCATTCCTTTTGAGCAGTGCGTCTGTCAATCCAAGTCTGAATCAAGATAATGCATTAAACTTATGCTCATACTACACCACCATTATATCTCCATGTTTTGAATCAAGAAAATCCCTATACAACCAAGTCCTTTTAGCTTCTAGGATAAAATGTGCTTTAAAAATTTCCTTAGAGTGAGCCCAAGAAAATTCTTCCTCTAGAGTATTAGATCTTACAGAATCCCACCAATCCATTGCCGATTTTTGATGTCTTCGCAATGCCAATAGTCGTTTCTCTACATCTTCCAACTGTAGATCTCCAAGTAGACTTTCACAAGTTCTAAGTCATGTCCACACTCCAAGAATATCTTTATTTCCAAAGAATGGTTTTTCGCCCAAAGTGGTAATATTCTTGCATAAAGTCGCAAAGTTCACATATAAGGGGTTGAACTTGCACTACCACTTCCTCTACCGATCGCTGGCATGGTAACATTTTTAGGTACCCTTCAATTGGTAGCTATGCTAGTTCCAGGTCCTCTTCTTCCTCCTCTTTTTGTATCCATCTTCAATTATCTGAATAAACAACGGGTATCTTTAGAATACAAGAATAGGATTAAAGTGTTTAAGGAAACTACAACAAAGGATCTAAAATGAGACTTTAGAGGTTATTATTATTTAAAAAAAAACAAACGCGATCTTTCAAGATTAACTCATCCTAAGGCATCACTTTCCTTTCTCTAATGAGTTGCACCCCAATCAAGCTAAGTCGATCGCTCAACCAAAGCCATGATACCAAGGGAATATCATTTAATACATCTATGGTATTCGTACCCAAGCACCCGAAAGACGAGTTGTTGTTGCATAAAATAAAATAACATAATAGAAAATATCACAATGGAATGATTAAATATAATACAAAAACAATATAGTAAATAAGGTTACTACTTAACCTGGAGTTATCAGAGTTGCACAATAGTACTACAACTATCGTCCTAGGCAGACATACATTCTACCTTAACACTTGCCGATCCAAAATACAAATACGTAGATAAACATATAGAGGAAACTGATAACTAAATGGATATGGAGCCTTCTGCTCGTACATCATCATCTTCCAAGAGCTCAAAGAAACATACTACTCTCGGACTACTAAAAAATGTACCTAAGTGTTCAGAGAAAATAAATAACTCGGGTCAAACAATAAGTTAGGTATGAGTAAAACTCTAAACAAGGATGGAAATAAATAATAATATATGAGACTTTGCCCCAAATGCGGAATGGGTTTCCCCTTACAATAACAACATCCAACCACAAGTGATAGAAACAATTTAGAATAAAACCCAAACATGAAAGAAGGGCCTAGATAAGATTAAAACCCAAACTTTGAGAATGGACACAAATAATTAATCATCGATTCTCGATGAAATAAAGAAAACGAATTCAAAGGTATGAATCAAAGGCAAGGAAAAGGAAATTTTCCAACAATGAATAGAAGGCTGCATGCCTTTACTGAAAGTATACCTTTAGAAATATACTTGAGAACTATGGTGGCTCCCGGAAAATGTACAAGCCGAACCCCCCAACCTTACCGATTACCCAGTATTTCATATCTCTATACACATATAACCTAATCCAATCTTGAGTAAACGTAAAGATACCATAATAAAAGCAATCCCACATTGCTTAACACCTACTCGCGCTTCGGTTTTAATCATCTCCAAGAAAAGGATACAAACACTCAAATGAGCAACAAATCGCCTTAAATTGACGATAAATAAAGAAGAAAGCTAAATTAGTAGTCAATAAATCAACTTCGGGAACACTTAAAATGATCGTATATCGAAAGTAAATCTCATATTCTTACAACTACTCGTCAATTTCAAACTTGTACAATCACTCGGTTAAAAATGAATTTGGGCAAGTGAAGGTAGTGTTACCTCTAGGCGTTGCCTTGACAATACTTTTAATCTTCTTGGTAGGAACGAGTTTCCAGACCTCAATGGTTACTACGAAGAGTATGACTAAATCCTTTCCATATAAGTGATATCGTTTATGGAAACTAAATTTCTTATCCTTATCGTAACCAAATCAACTTTTAAGTTTTAAAAATATATTTGTGTTAGGATTTCACATTTCAAGTGGGTTGCAATCCCTAAGAGGGGTGCTCCATGATGTTAGCTACTTGCCCCTTAAATTTTGTGCAATTTCAACGCACGATTTGTGAGATTTCGCATTTTCCGTGAAGTAATGCTGCTTGAATTCTGATTTTACCGATCCCTCATAAGGGAATTATGGCGATCCCTCCATCTTTCTCCTATTTGAATGAGATCCTAAGGGAGTGTTTCAGATGTTTTATTAATCTTGTACACCAAATTTTGTGTTGATACCATGTGTATATTTTGAGTTATTGACTGATCATCGCTGCAAAATTGAGTTTAGCCGATCCCTTTTATACCGATATCTTTTATACCGATCCCTTTTTATAGGTAAAGTAATTTGCCAATATCTTGAGCATACAAACTCCAAATGACTTGAAATTTGAAATATAGCCTCGGGGTCTTCCTTGTCGTTCCATATCGATCTCTACCCGTTCGAGACAAAAACCATGGATAGGTACCCGATCCCCTAGGGGGATGTTAGTTTCATAATTAGCCATTTTTTGAGTGACATCCATCTGAATCCATCCGACTATCGTGCAAGCTTTAATATAATCAACCTCCAATCTAAATAGTCAACTCTTCGGGCATCTTGTCTTGATGGTTACAAAATCCACTGGGGTTAATCTAGCCTTGCCAAAGGTGGGTTAATGCAGTATATCAATTCTTTATGCATTTCTCGAATTTTAAAGGAATAGCAGCTCACTGTGAGTTATTGAGTTTATAATTAATAAAACTATCCTCCAAAATAGTTGTCGAACTCCTAAATGGACATCGAACTCCGGATGGATTGTCGACATTATAAAAAGGTTTTGAATTTCAAGTTGGATGTTAAATTTCAAAGGACCGGTCAATTTGAGAACAAGGCAAGTTATCGAGTTTTAAGATGTCGAGTTTTTAAAAATTAATTCAATTTTTAATTGAATGTTGGCATCTTAAAGGATGCTAGTTATTATCATCAAACCTCTAGAAAGATAACTTTCTAGTAGGATTTTGAATTTGTAACGTCAATTATAAAACTTCTATCAATAAGGGTAAATATATAATCTACACTTGATGCAAATGCTAAGTTTTTGAGAATCAAAATTGGAATATTTCTTCAATAAAACTTGCAAAGCACACAATTAGTCAAACCCTAATTTTGAAATTGAAAACCCTCCTTTTCTTTATCTTATGCCTACATCAATTAAAGATGAAGGTTTCGAACCTTGATATTGAGCTTGAATGCTGAAGAAATTTGAAATTTTTGAGTAGAAACCGGAAATATTTTTTTTTTCAAGTTTTATTTACAAGTTAAAAGTAAGAGGAAGAAGATGGACATGTATTTATAAGGAGAAAGAGGAACAATAAGGGTTGTTGATATCAATTTGAATGAACGAGCAAGATTTAGAAAGAATGCCAATATGCAGCAATGTCAATGTGGCAAGCATTAATATCGAGGTGTTGACTTGAAAAGTCAACATTTCTTCTACATTAGGGGGAAATTTTACTAAAAATAAAGGTGTTGAATGCTAAGGAAGAATATATTGAAATTCAAGGTGTCGAGTATGAAGAAGGAAGAGCAATCAAGCATCCAGTAAGGGATATCGAACTTCAAGCAACCAGTGAGATGTTGAACCTCTATAATCAAAGATATGAATGTATAAAAGGGAATGCCGACCCTCTATAGTAAAAGATGATGAATACTCAAGAAGATAACAAGCATAGAAGAGATGCCAAGTTCTAAAAGGGTGTCGAGCCTCTACAAAACAGAGTGTTCAAGTGCATAAATCAGAGGAGAGATGCTGCATCACTATAGGGTGCCGACCTATTTAAAAAAATGGTATGTATATATGATCCTAGAGATGGCGCTTATGAAGGATATCGAGCATTTAGACCAGAAAGGATTGCAAATATCAACAATATGAAAGATTCCAATCTACTAAGGATAGCGTATGTCATCCGAAATTTGGCATGTACCTATAATTTAGAGGATATCAAGTCTCCACAAACTAAAGGGTATCGTATACCTATAATATGAAAATGGTCAAATATTTACAATAAGCAATGAAATAATGAATATCTATAGTGTACAATGGGATTTGAATAGTTATAACATACAAGAAGACAGTGGATATCTACAGTATGCAGAGGGATAACGAGTATTTGCAATGTTAAGAGTATCAAACAACTACCATAAAAGGATGCCGAGAATCCATAATGAAAAATGGAGATGCCATATTTCATCGGTGTAACAAACAATGTCATAAATCATCAATATGACAAGGATGTCGTATATCGTCAATATGGCAAGGATGTGGTAAACCATCAATATGGCAAGGAGGCCATAAACCATCAATAAGGCAGGATGCCACATTTCAATAGTACACAGAAGGTTGCCACATGTTATAAATGCAATGAATGATGCCGAAAATCTAAGATGTTGAAAGACAGATGGTGAACAGGCCGCCTACCTCCACCCCTTTAAATACAGAAACAATGGAAACTTAGCAGGGGGAATCATTCCTTTCACTCTTATTACACTTTGAAGTTGTAAACCCTAAATTAAAATGGGGATTTTAGAGCCAATTGTAATTTATGTACTTTTCGCATATAAGGACTTGAACAATAATCATTGCATAGCATACTACAATCGAAAAAACGATGCTTTTCCAATTTTGGAGTTATGGCATGTGTATAAGTTCTTTTACTTGGCTATAAACATGCATACTTCATTCTATTGGACTTAGATCTGGATTTTATCTTGCATACTTATCTCAAGCTTTGTATAAGGCCACTAAAGCCCTTATTCCAAACTAGACTTGCTTTGTCGTGTATTTTTGGGGTTAACAAAGAAATTTGTTAATAGAGGCCTACTATTAATTTTCTTTTGAAGTAGCTTATATTCCTCTGTGTAATGTAAATGTTTATTAAGTCCAAAGGACTAAAAGGGTTTCGCATCATCATATATCAGATATTTGATGCTACTATATAATGATTTATATTTTACATCGACGTGGGAATGATTGTGAATTATTAAAAAAGGTATGTAAAGACTATTCTATGATGAACTTTATTTAGTTGCACTATTTACTTAGGTTGTTATTTATAAACATATCTCATTTTGTCGCCAAAAGATAATTCCACGGTGACTACAACATATTGAGGTTCCATTTTTGGATTTTAGAATTGGAAATGTTATGATTTGGTATCAGAGCTTAGATTAGGGAACATTTAAGTAAAATAGAGCTAGAAATAATTAAGTACTTAGGAGAAAGAATGCCTTAGAAAGGGATATTCCATTATATAATGTACTTGCATTTTTCCATAGAGAGTGAAACAATTATAGAAGGATAGATATATCCACCTATATATATAGGTGTATATATCTATCCTTCTATAATTGTTTCACTCTCTTTCCTTTCATTTCTAATGAAGACTTGCTTAATAGAAAAAGCAAAATGGATTCAAGAAGTAGATGAATTATGGTAGGTGGAGCAAGTGCAAGGAGAGAAACCAAAAGTACCTAGACTAGTGGGAGAAATAAAGGCAAAATGCCACGAGTAGTAGCAATTGAAGCCGCTTATCAAGATTATGAAATAAGCATATATGTTAATTCCTTGTTTCGGCAATTTATGGTGCAAATAATGCAGGAGAATATGCTAGAAGTTGTTGGTCTAATAGCTATAGTGAGAGAAGATTTCTCGAAGATGACCCAAGTCTCTCGAAACTTTGGAGAAAAGATGTTTATGGGAAAGGAACCATTATTGAAGTTTTGAATTGGTTTTGAGTTTGTGAACGAACTTTTGGAGATCAAGGATTGAAATATGCAAAGAAGATGGTTGGCTTCAAGGCAGTTACATGAAGATGCCTTAGATTTGTAGGAAACGGCGATTAATGAGATCCCAAAGGAAGAAATTTCTTTAAATCGGTTTAAGGTGAGGTTTGAGACTTTGTTCATATCCTAGTATCAAAGGAGTGTGTTGTTGTAGGAGTTTCTTAACTTAAAGCAGGGAGAACTTTCAATCAAAGGGTACGTTCAGAAGTTCAACTCTTTAGCTAAGTGTGGCTAAGAGATAATCAACACCTCACTAGAGAAAAATGATAAGTCTATCCGGCATTTGAGGTAAGGTCTAGAACACTAGATAATGGCACACTTAGCGTCTCCTTCAGAATTCTTTATAGATGTGACCAGAAGGTATGGTGGGGTGTATTAGGCAATGAGAAGAGTTGGGACAAACCCTAAGGGAGAGCAGAAGAAGAAATTTACTCCTTGTGCTTAAGGCAATAAAACCTTATCGAAAGACACGAATGCAGAGGTTGCAATTTCTGAGGCTATTTGCTTTTATTACATGCTAAAAGGGCATTATGCATCAAAGTATCAACGACCAAAGGGTGCAAAGAAGGTCAAATTCTTCATTTGTGATAAGCTTAGCCATATAAAGGACTATCCAGAGCTTAAAGCGTAGGTCTTTGCTTTGGAAAGGCTCGAGGATGGTCAATCTGCCAAAGAGAAACATAAGAACAAGATCTTGGAAGGTATGACTTTGATTTCTTATATTTCAGTTAGAGTATATTTTGAACCGGTGCGACATATTCTTTTATAGCTAATACTTGGTCGATATATTTGGGTTTGGAGCTACCTATTTAGATACTTCCGTTCGTGTAGTCAGTCTGATATAGGGTTAGGCCACTTGCGGATTTAGATGCACTAACTTAGAAATTGAGTTAGGCAGGTCTAAGTTTTTGTCTGATCCCTACATGTTTGACTTCGTAGGATTTAGAGTTATTTTAGGGATGGATTAGTTGGAATGTTGTGACTCTAGAATATATTGCGACCAACGGATCATAGCAACAGGTCACCCAGGCTGGAATGTAATAGTGCTTATTTCTTTGGAAAATCCTTAACCTAGGTGCAAACATGTATAGTTTACTTTAGCTTTAGAAGAAGGAAGTATGGGAGAAGTGCAAGTAGTAAGAGGCTTCCTGGATGTGTTTCAACTTGTTATGGGATTACCATCCTTGAGAGCAGTATAGTTTTGTTTTGAGTTTATATCGAGATCGAAACCATTTAGCCGAACTTGTAGAATGCCTCCGAAGGAGATAGGGGAGTTGAAGAAGCAGATATATTTGTGAAATAAGGGTGCTTTGGCTATATTTGCGAAGAAATCTGCTGGATCTTTGAGTTGTGTATTGACTATTGTTGAATATGCGCTTATATGATTTTTGTTTGATGATAATAAACATATATACATTCATTTAAATGTATTTGTTAATATACTATTTTATTTTCACAGATTAAATAAATATTTGTTGAATAAATTAAATAACACAGAATTTGAATTCAAACGAATATTTTATTCAAACAAATATTTATTACAACTTTGAATAGTACAATTTCAAGCTCTCACTATAACTATACAACTTTGATTACAATAACATCACATTTCATATTTACAGTTCACCTCACCATATATCACTCACACTCGTATTTATCTTCAACTTCATTCCAGTTTGAATCCAGCATCTGAGCAATCTGCAAAAATGTTTACTAACGCAGTAAAATTGAAAATAAAATATTTTTGCGATATAAAATAAAATATGGTTTTTGAAAATAATATTTGCCTCAGTTATTTGGGTTGTTCGTCATCATTCATATTTGAATTCGTCATACAAGAACAACTTGTGACATACACAGTGTATCACTGTATATGCCACAAGGCCGTGCACACTGATATACACTTGATAATGCTACAGGGACAGGTTAGCACAGGTCAAACCCAAATGCAAAGCCGGGTTCAACTCACGTGCAATATATTTAAAATCACGACACGAGCACAAGGTCAAACCCGAGTTGTAAAACTGGGTTCAACACAAGGCTATATGAAGTATGCAAGCTCGACTAACAGGTTCAACCTCTTCATTAAACAACTCCAGACCAACAGCAACAGGGCCAAATGCAAACAAAACAAGTCACAATGTCGAGCATGCATGAAACAGTGGAATGAACCAGTGATACAAGGCAACAAACACAACACTGCAGCCAACATATACACTATGAATCAAAGATTACAAACTCGAGTGTGCAAGTGAACATGACAGGAAACAGTTCAATATGAACTGATGAAGCAGTACCAATGAACATGCAGTCAAACTCAGTAACAACATCGAGCCAGAGCTGTCGAATATCACAAAAGTCAAGGCTGCAAATGAAATGCAACACACATGCACGACTTATGGTAGTGAAACTCAAGCAAGTGCAGACAACAGCAACTAAATGCAACAAACTCAAATGTCCAGTTACAACTACAGAGTCGAGTGCATGCTATAGCAATAAAACCAAGACTACAGGTCAGGGAAGCAATAGGTGTACAGCAAAATGACAGTACAAACAGTGGCACATGGATACAACAATATGCAGAAGCAAGAACACTTGCAACAGTGGTGATGCAGTGGCAATTATAGAATGCTAACTAGAGAGGAAATGAAAAAGCACTAAGATATGAATACAGCCTCAAAAATGAAACAAGACTAAAGTCAGAAACAGTGCAAATTCAAATAAGTAAATGCAACATCAAAACAGTTCGAGTTATATCCCAGTGCCAACATATCCAACTAGAAGTGCAACTACAAGATACAGCAAGCACAACAAATCAATGATAACAAAATGCAACAACCAGCTACAGTATGCTCAGTGAAGAGCATCTGGACAGTCAAACAAGGCCAGAGACGAAGCTCGCAAAGATGAAAAACAGTGATGGTCAAAGTAATCAGCAACAAATTCATGGCCGAAGTAAACACTCAGTGTCAAGGACGAAGTGACAGTGAAATCAATGTTGAACAAGTCAAAGTAAAAATACCAGAAATTAAAGCCGTGCTCATCACAATTTTTAAAGCCGTGTCAATCAAGCAATCGAGTATTTACACAAATGAATTAGTCAAGGAAAAATCACGAGCATCCAAGTATAATCGAATGGCCAGAGCAAATAATTTGACAAATTCAAATATATTCGTACGAACGCAAATCTAGGGTTACAAACCCTATATAAAGAAATCATCATCGGCAATTTCATTCATGGAGTTCAATGAAGCATAACAGAACAACATAAACAAAAATCACATACTGAATCGAAGTTAAAACTCCATCAACTCGAAGCAGCCAGAGAGAGAGCAACGAGAAATCGATCGAGCAAGGAAATTGTCGAACAACCACAGATTCGATTGAAGCAATAACGGCTCTTCGAAAGCCCTAATTGGGATCAAGGACGCAAGCCCAAATTTTAATCAGGAGGAACGAGAAGAAACAACGGCCGCCATCTCCATTTTTCACGAACAAAAGAAAAAAAGGGACGGGTTGAATTACTAAAGAGGGCCGGCCTTATTCCCCTAAAAAGACTCCTATTTTATTAAGGGCTTTTAAATAGGGTTTTATTTTATTTAAATTGTTTTTAATTGTATTTTCTTTTTAAACCGTTTTAAATTTCTAGTCGTGTGACTAGGGCACAAGCTGCGTGGCGTAGCTTGAGAATTCGCAACTCGGTGATTGAGTTGTGGAAAGGTTTTGAGCGTAGAGTTAGATTGGTCAATAGCGGGTATAGCGAGTTTACGTGTGTAAGCGAGGGACTATCTAATTTCTAGTAGAAACCTTGGGGGCAGCACGTAGGCAGGGTTTTGCCGAAGATGGGTAAATTCTGTGTTGTTCTGTAATTTATATTCTGCGATATCTGTGCTGCTATTCTGTGATCTGAATTGAATATTTTATAAGCTTCCGCGATTAATTTTAACTATCACCCTATTCACCCCCCCTCTAGGGTGAAATCGATCCTACAAGTGGTATCAGAGCTAGGAATAGAAGTCAACATTTGTTTTAAAAAATTCGATTGTTTTGAAAAAATCAATTTTTGTTTTAAAAAATTTGAATTTTTAAAATGGCTTCTTTTAATAATGCTTTTGCAGAGGGTCAGTCGATAGTTAGACCACCAATGTTCAATGGTGAATATACTTTTTGGAAAAATAGGATGAAAATTTTCCTGAAAACCATTGACGCTTGGGATATTGTTGAGACAGGTTACAGAATTCCAACTATAACTGTAGATAATCAGGAAATAGAGAAACCAAAGGAACAATGGACAGAACTAGAAAATAAATTACAGAATACTAATGCCAAAGCTATGAATTCTATTATCTGTTCAGTAGATCAATTTGAATTTAATCGTGTCTCACATTGTCTAACTGCGCAGAAAATATGGCACATATTAGAAGTGACTCACGAAGGAACATCTCAAGTCAAAGAATCTCGCCTTGCCATGCTAAGCAGCGAATACGAGAACTTTACAATGGCGAAGGAAGAAAATGTCAAAGAGATGTACGGACGACTTTCCAATATCGTATACAAATCAAAAGCTCTTGGAAAAACATACACCGAATTGGAAATAGTCCGGAAAATCCTCAGAGTCCTTCCACGAAGCTTTGAAGCGAAAGTAACTGCCATTCAAGAATCGAAAGATTTAAAACAACTCAAAGTCGAAGAACTCATCGGAAATCTCACCACTTATGAGCTAGAAATGATATTCAAGGAAGAGCGTGAAGGAGGAGATGCTCGAAAGAAATCAATAGCGCTCAAAGGAACAACCGAAAGTGATGATGATAACGATGATGATGATGGAGAAGAAGAGCTAGAGTTGTTAATGAGGAAATTCAAAAAATGGAATCGCAAACACGGAAATCCAGCTCGAAATCAGGAATTGAAAAGCAGAATAGGCAAAGCATTTGACCACTCAGAAGAACAAAAGATTATTTGTTATAATTGCAACAAACCCGGCCATATCAAGCCCGATTGTCCACAAATTAAATCCAGCCATGGAAAGAAATAGAAAAAGAAAAGTTTTGCAGCCACTTGGGATGAAATAGACGAGAATGATCAAAGCACTGGCAGTGAAAGCGAAAAGGCAGAACTGTGTCTTCGAGGCGATACAACTGACAGTGACGATGACGAGCCAAGTGAGGTATCAAAACTTACCCATTCTGATTTGCTTATATATTTTCATGAAGTAAATGGCTGTTATGAACGAGTTAGGGAAAAATACGCCAAACTTGAATCACAAAAGGATACTTTGATAGAATGCAATAAACAACTTGATCAATTAGTTAAGAACTATCAACGTAGAATCCCTAAGTGTGATAAGTGTCCAACATTCGAAGAAGAAATTAAAAAATTAGAAATCAATATAAAATCACTTGAAAATGAAATTCTGATTTTAAAAGAGAATGAAAATACTAAGAGAGAGAATTCTATTAAAAAGTGCACACAGTTGTTAAACGGAAATGAATCTCTCAAAACACAAGTCCAACAATTGTCAACGACTTTAGATAAATTTTCAAAAAGTGAAAAATCGTTGAATATGCTATTAGGAAAGCAAACTGTTAATACGGTTAGACATGGACTTGGTTATAATAATTTGAAAATTGTTGAAAGCAATATTAATCAAGTTATTCTATGTGCACAATTTGTAGAAAATATGGACACAATCACAATAATTGTTGGTATAGACCCAAACATGTGAAAACTATACCGATTTGGGTTCCAAAAGGCACAAATATAAAATCTCTCAAAGTTAAACAAATTTGGGTGCCAAAGGGAACAATTATAAATAGTTTTGGGTCTTTACAAAATTGTTTTTCAAAATTTTCTGCCACTAACAACCATGGACCTATAAAAACAAATAGGTCACATAAATCTTTCATCGTGTAGGTGTGGTGGCGGGCTAAGGAACAACAATAGTGTTCTCTGGTTTTTTGGCTGTTCCAGAATCACAACGGGCGACAGAGCAAAGTTCCTTAGCCTAGTATGAAGGTGACAGAATCACAACGGACAACAACGAAAAATATCGTAAAGGTAAAACAGGTAATGGTATGTTTTAAACGATATATTAAATGTGATAATCTGCACCATATTCTGAATTAAATCAGCCAATAATGAGATGATGAAAAGATGGTGATTTTGACTTTGACTTATTCAACATAGTTGGCCAATTATATTTTATATGCCAAAAACACTAAAAATTCTTGAAATACTTCATACAAATTAAATTGGAAAAATGATGGTGTTTTGGTATTAGGAAATTTATTGATTGTTGATAATACATTTGGCTAACTCTTTATTCACGGTTTTCGATTATTTACACGGCTTCAATTCAGATTCAGAAGAATGTCATTTAAATTGTTGTTAAAATTGAATTTGAAATTTTTGGTGCACACTTCATGTTTTTTTGGTCTATAAAATTCAATTGATGATTTTGAGTGAAAGAGAAATTCAGATGCAGATTACACTGGTAATCTAGTTGATAGAAAAATTACTAGTTGAACGTGATTTTTGAGACATTTAGTAACTGCATCGTGTTTCAAAGAAAATATTTGCATATTCTTCATTTCAAATAATTTTTCAAATAGCAGAAAATTTTCTTTTAAAACCCCTGGAGAAAATCATTTTTGACCATAGTTTCATATTAGTCATTTTTGAAAAATTAATTTCATAATTATTTTTGAATTTGATTTTAAATGACTATTTTGACTAATCTGACTCCCTAATGTTTATCGAAAAGAAAAATAGTGATTGAAAAAAAGTGATGAGTGTTAATATTGATCATATATTATGACTCGAGACGGTATAATTAGTAAATTTCTTTAGAAATTTAAACAAGAGTTATAAAAAAATTATTAGTAAAAAATTCCATGACCATCTCTATATCTATCATATTTCTAACGACCATCAGTCATCAAAATCCTATATAGTTTGTCAATATGTGGCACTTTAAACAGGAATCGTTCGTTTTTCATTTTCACATTTTTTTTAAAATATATATATATATATAATAATTAATAATAATAATTAATAAATACCAAAGTATTCACTCTCATTTAAAAGTCCTCACGGTTATGCATGGGTGAATTACTTGGAATTTGTTATGTGCTTCCATGCTCATTTAAAAGTCCTCGCGGTTATGCATGTATGGAACGCATATCAAAAGTTGATTTTTAAAATAAACAAGTTGATTCTAATCCCATTTAAAAGTCCTCACGGTTATGCGTGGTTAGAAGATACTTGAATTCATTCTTTTTTAAAATAAAATTGGAATACTACTAATCTCATTTAAAAGTCCTAACGGTTATGCATGGTTAGTAGATATTCAAATTCCTGATATAAATATACCACAAATAGACACAACTGTATGGTTTTATATGATGACATAATTCCCATCATTCTAAAAGTGGAATATGCGCCTAACAAAATATTTATGATTTTTGTTTGATTTTTTATTGAAATTTAATATTTATATTCAATTGAGTTTTAATGTTGAATTAATATCGATCACTTTATCTCTATTTTCTCTAACACTATTATTCTTTTGCTGATAACAAAAGGGGGAGAGAAAAGTTAAGATTTTGTCAAATAAAATCAAGCAAAGGTCAAATAATTTTCTATTTGCATCTAAGCTCATTTGCATATTTTTATTTGTATGCATATATGTAGGGGGAGCTTTGTGTAGAGAGGAAGCATTTAAATAGGGGGAGCAATTAGGATATATCAATAATCAAATACATTTAACATATTCAAAATCTTAAATATATGTTTGTTATCATCAAAGGGGGAGATTGTTGAATGTGCGCTTATATGATTTTTGTTTGATGATAATAAATATATATACATTCATTTAAATGTATTTGTTAATATACTATTTTATTTTCACAGATTAAATAAATATTTGTTGAATAAATTAAATAACACGGAATTTGAATTCAAACGAATATTTTATTCAAACAAATATTTATTACAACTTTGAATAGTACAATTTCAAGCTCTCACTACAACTATACAACTTTGATTACAATAACATCACATTTCATATTTACAGTTCACCTCACTACATATCACTCACACTCGTATTTATCTTCAACTTCATTCCAGTTTGAATCCAGCATCTGAGCAATCTGCAAAAATATTTACTAACGCAGTAAAATTGAAAATAAAATATTTTTGCGATATAAAATAAAATATGGTTTTTGAAAATAATATTTGCCTCAGTTATTTGGGTTGTTCGTCATCATTCATATTTGAATTCGTCATACACGAACAACTTGTGACATACACAGTGTATCACTGTATATGCCATAAGGCCGAGCACACCGATATACACTTGATAATGCTACAGGGACAGGTGAGCACAGGTCAAACCCAAATGCAAAGCCGGGTTCAACTCACATGCAATATATTTAAAATCACGACACGAGCACAAGGTCAAACCCGAGCTGTAAAACTGGGTTCAACACAAGGCTATATGAAGTATGCAAGCTCGACTAACAGGTTCAACCTCTCCATTAAACAACTCCAGACCAACAACAACAGGGCCAAATGCATACAAAACAAGTCACAATGTCGAGCATGCATGAAACAGTGGAATGAACCAGTGATACAAGGCAACAAACACAACACTGCAGCCAACATATACACTATGAATCAGAGATTACAAACTCGAGTATGCAAGTGAACATGACAGGAAACAGTTCAATATGAACTGATGAAGCAGTACCAATGAACATGCAGTCAAACTCAGTAACAACATCGAGCCAGAGCTGTCGAATATCACAAAAGTCAAGGCTGCAAATGAAATGCAACACACATGCACGACTTATGGCAGTGAAACTCAAGCAAGTGCAGACAACAGCAACTAAATGCAACAAACTCAAATGTCCAGTTACAACTACAGAGTCGAGTGCATGCTATAGCAATAAAACCAAGACTACAGGTCAGGGAAGCAATAGGTGTACAGCAAAATGACAGTACAAACAGTGGCACATGGATACAACAATATGCAAAAGCAAGAACACTTGCAACAGTGGTGATGCAGTGGCAATTACAGAATGCTAACTAGAGAGGAAATGAAAAAGCACTGAGACATGAATACAGCCTCAAACATGAAACAAGACTAAAGTCAGAAACAGTGCAAATTCAAATAAGTAAATGCAACATCAAAACAGTTCGAGTTATATCCCAGTGCCAACATGTCCAACTAGAAGTGCAACTACAAGATACAGCAAGCACAACAAATAAATGATAACAAAATGCAACAACCAGCTATAGTATGCTCAGTGAAGAGCATCTGGACAGTCAAACAAGGCCAGAGACGAAGCTCGCAGAGATGAAAAACAGTGATGGTCAAAGTAATCAGCAACAAATTCATGGCCGAAGTAAACACTCAGTGTCAAGGACGAAGTGACAGTGAAATCAATGTTGAACAAGTCAAAGTAAAAATACCAAAAATTAAAGCCGTGCTCATCACAATTTTTAAAGCCGTGTCAATCAAGCAATCGAGTATTTACACAAATGAATTAGTCAAGGAAAAATCACGAGCATCCAAGTATAATCGAATGGCCAGAGCAAATAATTTGACAAATTCAAATATATTCGTACGAACGCAAATCTAGGGTTACAAACCCTATATAAAGAAATCATCATCGGCAATTTCATTCATGGAGTTCAATGAAGCATAACAGAACAGCATAAACAAAAATCACATACTGAATCGAAGTTAAAACTCCATCAACTCGAAGCAGCCAGAGAGAGGGCAACGAGAAATCGATCGAGCAAGCAAATTGTCGAACAACCACAGATTCGATTGAAGCAATAACGGCTCTTCGAAAGCCCTAATTTGGATCAAGGACGCAAGCCCAAATTTTAATCAGGAGGAACGAGAAGAAACAACAGCCGCCATCTCCATTTTTCACGAACAAAAGAAAAAAAGGGACGGGTTGAATTACTAAAGAGGGCCGACCTTATTCCCCTAAAAAGACTCCTATTTTATTAAGGGCTTTTAAATAGGGTTTTATTTTATTTAAATTGTTTTTAATTGTATTTTCTTTTTAAACCGCTTTAAATTTCTAGTCGTGTGACTAGGGCACAAGCTACGTGACGTAGCTTGAGAATTCGCAACTCGGTGATTGAGTTGTGGCAAGGTTTTGAGCGTAGAGTTAGATTAGTCAATAGCGGGTATAGCAAGTTTACGTGTGTAAGCGAGGGACTATCTAATTTTAGTAGAAACCTTGGGGGCAGCACGTAGGCAGGGTTTTGCCGAAGCTGGGTAAATTCTGTGTTGTTCTGTTTTTTCTGTTATTTATATTATGCGATATCTGTGCTGCTATTCTATGATCTGAATTGAATATTTTATAAGCTTCCGCGATTAATTTTAACTATCACCATATTCACCCCCCCTCTAGGGTGAAATCGATCCTACAACTATCAGAAGCCGAATGAGAGGAATGTGAAGAGCAGATATCCCTTGTTGAGGATAAATTATTTGTGTAAACGGTTGAATGGAGCCAAGGTATTCTCATAGCTAGATTTGGTTTTAAATTTTCATCAACTAAGGGTTGTAGAGGATTGTGTTCCACTGATTGCTTTTAGAATGAGATATGGTTCATACACGTGGTGTCATTTGGAGTAACTAACGCACCGATGTTCTTTGTGGACTTGATGAATCATATCTTCCAAGGCTAGTTAGATCAATATGTGTTGTTGTCTATTGATGACACCTTGGTGTACTCAAGTGACGAGAATGAACATAAGATTTACCTAAGACTTGTTTTGGAGAGGTTGAGACAACATTAGTTAAAGGTGAAATTTTCAAAGTATTATTTCTAGAGAAGGGAAGTTAAGTTCTTAGGTCATGTTGTTTAAGGGAGAGGCTTGGTTATGGACTCATTGGACATAGAAGCTGTGAATGGATGGTAGAAACTCGAGATAGTTACATAAGTCCAAAGTTTCTTAGGTTTGTCGAGCTACTACCAAAGATTCATTAAGAACTTCTCTCGACTGGGAAGACCAATGATGAGACTTATTCAGAAAAAACGAGAAGTGTTTGTGGATTGAGATGTGTGAGATGTCATTCTAAGGATTGAAGTGTCGGTTGGTGAATGCTCCAGTATTTATTATTTTTAAGGGAAATTAAGATATGATTGTTTATACAGATGCTTTAGGTTCGAGGTTAGAAGTTGTATTGATGCAAAGAGACAAAGTAATTGCTTTTGCATTTAGGCTATTATAACCCCCATGAAGTTCGATATCCAACACATAACTTGGAGTTAGTAGTTATTATCTTCAAAATGAAGATTAAGAGCCAATATCTTTTAAGAGAAAGTTTTGAGTTATTTACTGATCACATGTCCTTTAGATATTTGTTCTCTCAAAAGGAGTTGAACATGAGACAACATAGATAGTTAGAGCTTTTGGCGTTCTATGGCTTTTGGACAGTATACCAAGGGATGGGAAATTAAGTTGCAGATGATTTTAGCTGGAAGCAACAAAGTTTTTTTTTGGCGATGATTGAGATGCATTAGAGACATTTGCTTCATTCAATATACACTTTTGGTCGAGTACTAGTTCCAATAAAGCTTTTGGGACTTTCTCATGCTTAGATGTTAGGCCAACTCTCATGGAAATAATTGCTGAGAAGCAAAGTGAAAACTCGCTTTGTACCAAAAGAGTTGAATGGTTTTAGAATTGATTGAAAAGATAGACTTTGGAAAAAATGGATGGTTTTTTGTTTCATACATAAGAGGCCTTTGGAAGGAAGTCCTAAACAAAGATATTGTTCGAAGTTTTCTTTTCACCTTGAAGGTGTTAAGATGTATCGAGTCATGAAGAGAAGCCTCTTCTCGAAAGGAATAAAAAGATATATTGGAGTGTTTATGAAAAGATGTTTCACATGACAATATATTAGGGTAGAGCATTGAAAGCCTAGTGGACTTTTGTAGCTTTTAGAAGTCTTAGTATGGAAATAACACTCAATCTCTATGAATTTTATAGATGGCTTGTTGAGATATAGGTGTTGGAAATGAAAGTATATGGGTTACAGTTGATAGACTAACTAAGAGAGCCCATTTTATTTCCATGAGACTTATAAGAATGGCAAAAATTAGCTGAGATATATTTGAAGACTATGGTGAGATTGCATGGAGTGTTGGGTTCTATAATTAATGACCAAGACCCATTGTTTGCCAGTGAGTTTTGGCGAAGCCTACAAAGTTCATTAGGTTCGAAGTTATACATGAGTATGGCATACTATCCATAGTAGGATGGACATATCAAAAGTGTCAATTGAGTGTTGGAAGATTCGTTACATGCTTATGAGTAAGACTTTGACGGGTCTTGGAAAGATTACCAAAAATTAGTGAATTTTCATACAACAATAGCTATCAGTATATTATAGTGATGACACCTTTTGAGGCATTGTATGGAAAACTATGTAAATTACCCGTATGTTGGTATAAGACTGGAGATAGGCTCATGTTAGGAACGTATCTTATTAGAGAAGTTTGGGTAAAGGTCAAGATGGTTTAGCAAAGGATGGAAGATTCTTAGTCGAGGAAGAAGATCAACACTGATGAAGGTGAAAGGACTTCGAGTTTGATTTGGAAGAACATGTGTTTGTTAAGCTATCACCAATCATGGGGCACTATGAGTTTTAGGAAGGTTCGAAATTAAACACATAGACATGTTGGTCCATTTCCAGTACTTAAGAAGATAGGTAAGCTAGCTTATAGAGTTGAGTTGCCGAGTACTTTGGCAGGGGTCTATAATGTGTTTCATGTTCCACCTTTAAGGAAATGTATCCTATTACTTAAGGCAGCTATGAATCCTGGAGCTATGGTTGATTTAATTGTTGAAACAAATATGGCATACATTTGAAAACCCATTCAAATCATAGACTAAGACGTAAAGAAGCTTTAAAATAAGGAAATGAAGTTTGTTAGGGTCCAATGGAGTGAGGAATGAGAGGATTGTACTTGGAAGACCGAAGATAATGTTCAAGGAACCTACCCGAGCTGTTTGTTTAGACTTAGCATATATGTTTGCTATGTGTGTTATAGATTTTATATATATATATATATATATATATGTGATATTTGTGGTTGATTTTGTTATGTATTTGTACATTCACTACTACATTTTTTTGTGACACATGGGTTGGAACTTATGGTTTATTCTAGAGTAGGCATGAAAAATAATGAATCACTAGCGTATCTTATTTGACTTTTAAATGAAAAATTCCTATAAAGGGGAAGCCTGTAATGGCCCATAAATTAACAAATAATTAACTAAGGAATTAATTACAAGAATAAGATTTAATTGTTTTAATAATGGAATTAAGTAAGAAAACAAACGAACAGGGTAACATAAATGTTTTGGGACATTTAATTACTTATTGTGCATGTACAATTAAATTAATAATGGGAAACAATAATTGATAGTTATTAACAAGAAAACTTGTCAACATCCCCAATGCTATAAGAATGGTAATTAAGCTCAAATGAAACCAAGTTTATTGAAAAGATCATCTCCTTCAAAAGCATATCTATTGACCAGATTGACATAATCGAAAGGGTTTAAGAGGGTTGCTCTATCTTTCAATCTAGTTGGCTTAATCGAAATGGCCTAAAGGGCTATCCCCACTTTTTGACTGGGTTGACTTAGTCGAAAGGTTTTAAGAAATCAGTTTAGGGAGATTTCATCTACTTGAATCCTTTCCTTTGAGTGGGTCGGAAGAAATTGATCATTTTAGCTTTTCATTCCTTTCGATAATGTCGAAAGTCATTATTCTGATTCTATTAATCATGTCGAAAGGGATGCATATTTCATTAGTATGACATAGCCGCTTTCGATCTTATGGCTTCGTTACTTTTGAAGTGGAACCCCTTCGAAAGAGTTACAGATGTATCTAGGGATAGACCCCTTTGGAATTAGTTCATCTTCCAATAGTTGTTAGTCAATTATAAACTGAAATCTCCTTCGAAACGCCCATTTCGATCGGGTCAAAAAGGGTTCCACACTTTCGAAATGGTTCTAGATTATAATTGCCTAAGATTCACTTTAATTTCCTTGTATAAGATCGACCTGGGTGTTCCCCAGTTTCATAAATTCATCATGGTCGATACCCCATCATCACTCTTATTTCCAGTGTCGAATGTAGGTTCTAATGATGATGTGTTTCGACCAAATATTCCCAGTCCTATGCTCTGCATAGACAAAAGGAATTTAATAGAATAGATCAGAATCATGTGCAATGGATCATTAGTCTAGATAATGATCTAAAGGATCTTCCTCGTCATCAAAATCCTTAATGAGAAAGTCATCACTCCTTTATTAATAATCCAAAATGAGTTATAAGTAATAGAGCTTTCTCCCTAATTCTATTTAGGATTTCTGGAGAATTTAATTGCAACTAAGAAAGTGGGATAGAAGAAATGAATTTGGGATTCCAAAATTTGATCTTAAAAACCGGACACCTTGGGTCTTATTTATAGATGGAGGTTGGCCCCCTTCCATGCCTATGCCTTCGATTCGGTCAAAAGGACCCCTCTTTATATGCTGCTCCAAGCCTTTTGACTTGGTCGAAAGGCCATGACTCCTTTCGACGTTGTTGAAAGGAATCTTTTTTGTGCTCTTTGATCTAACCAATGTTGGTTTTTCCATTTGAAATAATCCCTGATTGAATGATTTCTATTCGATAGTTAAATAATCGACCATCGAATTTGGACCCAAAATGTAACTTTGGAAATATCTAGGAGAAACACGTGAGTTATATAGCACAGTCATCCTCGATGATGTTGTACTGTGCTTATAAATTTTGTTTTAGTTCTCTTAGGATAAGTGATATGGAAATCTGTCCACTAATAGTTAGGAGGTGATCATTGCTCTTATCTTTGACGGTTTATTTTCTAATACCGGGGTTGAGTTTACTGCGAACTATCAAATATTGTTTCGAAGAGACCAGGATCAGATATGTAATCTGAAAATCACTTCAATCCAACTCTAGCATTTCAAAGTGAATACATCTTGAAGATGATGGAATTAAAGACAAAGCACTTGAAGATGATTCCAAAATAGATATAGTAGAAGTAGTGCCTTCGGTTTGTTCATATCCTGAACAACTTGCATGGATGAATGCTAGAATTGCATTGTTGCCTGAAGGGTAGTGTTGGCATTCAAAGATGGTCTACTAAGAGAAAGAACGTAGGTATGTGACCTCACGAGCCTTACAAACCGAAATGGAAAAATAGGGTATGCAGTAGAGCTATGTGGTCAGCTATTATTAGGAACCGCCATCCCATTCTAGATCATTCATATTCGAGTTATTTTGTGAGTAAACACCATGGTAGTATAAGGCCTTAGTGTCAAAAAGGGATAAGGAAATCCAGTTCACCATGTTAATGGGGTAGCCGACTCTATATACAGGGGTACAAGAAGTTCTTTTCAGACTTTAGGTGCATTTTTTAGAGGTTTACCGTCGAAAGGTAGTTCCTTACCTTGCCATAGTATGGAATCCAATCTCCAATATATGCCTTAACGGTTTTTGATTTTAGAGCCTAGTATGCTGGAATTTAATATGGTAACAATTTCAGCTATTTTGGATATGTATTTGAATCCTTAGACATAATTATAATATCAATGGACTTTATATACAAGGGTTTTAGTTATCCTAAGGTAAAAGCATGTCCGTGTTTATGTGTGGTGTGAACTTACGATATACTTTTATTTTCAAAGGGTTTTTTAAACACTAAAATTCAACTGGATGTGTTTTCTCATGCTGGTTTACCAAACCGACTCGGATGTTGTTTTATTATAATGCTCGGGTCAGACCAAACATATTTACAGATTACTTTGGATGCATTGGAGCTCATGGGATAAGCTGGAGGTCCAAGATGTACCTACATATGTCTTAGTGGTCCACTATGTTGTCTATTAATTCTATTTATTAGCAATTGTAAGGATAGACTGTTATAACTGTCCAGGCTGAAATAGGTTAGTATATGTATATTAAATTTTGCACTGGGTAAAGATTTTTTGCATATTATGGATTATTCATTCCGCTGTGAGATTTTGTGTTGTTTAGTTTTCTTCCTATCTTCCTTCCTTCTTCTTTTTTCTAACTATCTACCTTTCTGTTCAATTTGAGTGGGTCATGTGTTGTTGATTGTCTGTTTGAACTATACAGAAAAGTGGGTCGTTACAGCTTGATATCAGAGCACAAGGTTAAGCGAGAACTATGGCTTTGGTGGGGATTACTCATTATAGATAGGGTCAGTAACACACTAGAATGAGTTTGTGTGTGTGTGTGAGCGCGCACGTGTGCAAGCATATATGTTAGTGATATAAAAATGTTTTATATTGTGTTGATTGAATTGTTGGGTAGCTTCTGAATTCTGATCAATACGAATAATTAATGTTATTAATAGGGATATCTTCACACTTGAATATAGCAATTCAACATTGTATTGTTTTGAAATTGGGTAAATGAAATAATTTTACCTTGATTATATTTTATATGTAAAGGAATAATTTTTCAGAAATTATTGTAGTATATATGGTGTGTTTGGTTGTTAGTGAATGATAATATTCGACTGTTATCATTTATTGTTTGTTGTATGTGTTCTAATAGTTGTTGATGTTAATATAATGTAAACAAAGATAAACAATTAAGAAATTGTTTTGTATAACCAAAGTGAAATTGTATATGAGGAAAATTTATAAATATGATTTATAAATAAAAATTATTTATAAGCTAAGAATTTGAGAATTTTAATCTTGCTGATTTTTAAAATTGTTTGTTGAAGGTTTTGGAAGAATAATAGTAGTAATATTTTCAAAATATTTTAAAATTATAAAGGAATAGAAAGCACTGAAATCACTTCGGTCGTTGGAAAATAATTTCAATGACAACTACAACATCATCAACGTTCATTTTCAGGTTTCCAAGAAAGGAATTGCTACTATAGTATATTTGTTTGGTAAAACAAGTTTTAGTTTCAATCCCAAATATGATTTGTTAAAAAAAGATATATATATATATATATATATATATATATTATTTCCAAATAGATTTTAAATAAAAAGAGTGTTTAAATTCTGAAAATTTTTATTTAAGTTTTTTTGAAATTATAAGAAATCATTTGTAACTTACAAATTGAGGAATAGTAAGTTAAAACAAATTTTAAACTTGTTAAATATTATGATAAAATAAATTAATTGGAAATTTACATACTCTTAAATATAGAATAGTGTAAAATGAATTTAAACTTAAGTTGTAAAATGATTATACAATATAAGTTGTAATTATAGAATATGAATGAACTTAGGTAAAGATTTATGAAATTTTAAGTAGATAAGTGTGTATAACTTATAGGATTTGAGAAAATGGAAAAGTAAAACCAAAGTTTAAAATGGTTGAACATTTTGATTAAGCAAAAAAAAAATCTATAATTGTGATGACATGGAATTTAACTTAAGTAAAGTTAAATGAAATTGAATTCGATTTAAAACAAATATGAACTTAAGTTGTGAAGTGATAATAAATGTGAGCAGTGTTGTATGAAATGTTTATAATAAACTTATGCAAAATTTGACGGGAAGGTTCTTAAGTGACATTTATATGAACGTAATGTACTAAGTAATAAATGAATATGATAAAGCAATATGAATAATAATTATGAAAATAAATAAATGTTAATAAAAGAATCCAAATAATGAGAAACCAATTGAAATAAATACGTAAGTTGTATGTATATTATTTTATTCGCATAACTGTTTGATCCATATTTGAATATACGATTTCGAGATGAATTACATCGATCCGAGTTAAAAAAATTCACTCGATTCTTCATGGTGAACACTGGATATGGATTTTTGATTGATTATAATATTCTCTATCATAGCATATGGCTATGCAATAAGAATAATGGTTTCTAATGAAGGAACCGGGTCGAAGTCCACACTAGAGAAGTCAATTGGACGATATTAGTTTGAAAGTGAAATAGTTTGATCGAGCGAGCAATCAGGTTGATATTATGTATGGATGGATATGCACATCTTATGGACTTTATCATTATTAAATGACGACAATACAAAATGTAAATTGATGTGATTATGAATTAATTGGATGGATATTATTTGCTTGATGGTTTCTATGATTACATTTGTTACATTTGAATATAGATATTGTATTAGTACATGTTATATATTGATTTACTTTCCTTATATATGTTCTAATTGGTGGTTGAATGATTAGTTAGTAGGTGCGGGTGGCATATGCTTCCTATATGGAGCTCATTTTCGAAATATGTTGATTGTATATGATTGCTAATACTAATAAAAAGTACATATCTCAGATTACATATCGTATTTTTATATTTCTTTTCCATAGCATGCCTCATCATTAAAGATGAGATCTATATTTGTGGTTATACAAGTATTGAATTTTTTTTTGATTGAACCGCATAAAGTAGACGCTGGTCAAAATTTTCATAAATTTAAGACGTTGGAAATTTTTGAGAATTTAAAAAAAAAATGATAACTAAAATTGGATGTTATGTTATAATTTGAAATGGTATTAGTTAGTAACTACGATTGAATTGAAGATTTAGCAAATGTGATAACAAGTTACAAAAAATTGATTTTGAAAAATTAAAGGCTTAAAGAATTTGGTAATCCATTTCAACAAATTGGTTTTGACAAGTTAATGGGTATGGGGAATTTTTCTTACTTGCTAATTTTGGGGATGAAATTATTTTAAGGGGGGAAAGAAAATAACAGCCCTGAATTTTAATCATTCGAATTTAGAATATTTAGTTGATTTGCGAATATTGAATAGTTAATTTTATAAGTTAAATAACTTGAATTCCAAATATAATGGTTATTTGTATTATTGGAATTTTTAAATAGTTAAATCTTGAATTTTATGCGAATGAAAATAATTTCAAAAGTTGATTTAAATTCTATTTGAATAAGAATGAAGATAAGAAACTTCTAAATTCGAATAAAAGTGAATAAACTAGTTTTAATAATAATTCATTTTTGTTAACATGTGAAAATAGTCTTCTAGGACACTATCTCGGATTTTAACGAAACTAATGCCATTGGATCTGTAATAGTGAATTATTATACGCCATCGCATTTTATGGTGATCAGACATAACTTTTAGTCATCCAAGCTTAAAACGCTTATAGACATTAATATAATATAACTGAGTTTGTAAAGCTATCTTCTGTATGTGATCGAATTAGATCTCGAGACTAGTTCAATTGTGTTTGGGATAGGGGTATTACATATAAAATGTCAGGCTGCACGCTTTGTTTGAAGTTCGAGATTTTTGAGTGGATCGAGCTGGATATTTTGAATAAAATAATATGGACCATCACTTCAAGGCCATACCTACACTATCCTCCGTACCTTCAGCCTATATTCTCCCTCTTCTTTTTATAGTGTGTTGTACATGAAGAGAATTCGATTCTTTTTAAAATTGAAGCTCCATCAATCCAATGGCTCTCGATCATCGGAGCCATTAACGTCGTTATCTCGCGAAGTTCCCAACTATTTCCATGAATTTCAACGTTTTGGTGAACGTAGGCGTGGTGGCTTGTGAAGAAGGAAGGAAGAGGAGGATGTGGGCAAATATAGGCCTCAAATTAGTAATTTAAAAATACTATAATTGCTATTTGAGCTGGAGTTGGTTTTTGAGACAGGAAATGATTTTAAACCTGAAATTAGGTTCCAGAAATATTTTGTTTTAAAGGATTTAATTTCTATTTTACTCCAACCTTATTATATGTCTTTTCTAAATATTTAGAAGTGGTTTAAAAAGATTATTTATTAACGGATTATTTATTTATAGTTAATATTTTTAAAGATTTTTTATTTATATTTAACATTGGTTTGAAGGATTATTGATTTATAGTTAGTATTTTTAAAGATTATTTAATATTCTTTTTAAAGTTATTAATCAACATTTTAATATTTTGAAGAGTTAATCACTTAAATAATTAATATGGCTTGAAATTAATACAAATGATTGTTATTAATTTTTTTGGAAATACTATTTATAATAATGGTAAAAATTAATTATTATTATTTTTAAGGTGTTTTGAAGTTAATAATTACTATTTATTTATAATGTTTATTGTTAATAATTATTATTATATAATAGTGTTTAGAGTAAATGATTAGAAATTATTTATACAACGTTTTCGAGATTTATAAATAGAATTTCATAAACAGGTTTGGAAACTTAAAGGAAAATTAGTTAAAAGGTAAAAAGAGTTTTATAAATGGTTTTAGATATTTATTGAAGAATTTTATAAATGGGTTTATAAATTTATGAAAGGAGTTTTATAATTAGATTTTGTAGATTTATAAAGAGTTATAAATGATTTGACAAATGATTCAGAGATGTATATAAATGGTTTCTAGAGATTTATAAAATAGTTTATAAATGGGTCCAGGGATTTATAAAAGGATTTATAAATGATTTTAGAATTATATAAAAAGGAAATTTTCTCTATTTTGTGAATATACTTATACCATTGAGATAAGCATAAAGATATTTTTCTTCCAAGTATTGAAAATATAAGAGTTTGTGAATATATCTTGTAAATGTATTTTCATGCAAGTAATTTACATAGTAATTTTAATTAATGAAAAGATTAATCATAGAGGTAGTGGTTACTTATGTACTAAACCAATGTTGGTTTTTCCATTTGAAATAATCCATGATTGAATGTTTGTTGTTCAATAGTTAAATAACCGACTATCGAATTTGGACCCAAAAAGGTAACTTTGGAAATATCTAGGAGAAACACATGAGTTATGGCACAATCATCCTCGATGAAGCTCATTATTCGTAAAAATCTTCTTTTTTTCTCCTAGGATAAATGATAAGGAAATCCGTCCACTGATGGTTAGGAATTGATCTCCGCTCTTATTTTTTATTGTTTAATTCTAAAGAACCAGGGTTGAGATTACCGAGAACTATCGAATGTTGTTTTGAAGAGACTGGGATCAGATATGTTATCTGAAAACCATTTCGATCCAACTCAAGTGTTTTAAAGTGAAGATATCATGAAGATGATGGAATTGAAGATGTAGCTCTTTGAAGTGTAAGGGCTGCTTGCTACTAATCATGGGGTTGATTCCAAAACGAATATAGTAGAAGTAATGCCTTTAGTTTGTTCATATCCTTAACAACTTGTATAGATGAATGTTGACAATGCATTGTTTCTTGGAGGGCAGTGTTAACATTCCAAGATGGCCAGCTAAGAGGAAGAAGGTAAAGACATTGTTTACACCTAAATTGATCACAAATACCCAATTGCAGATGAAAGCACCAAACCACGGTCACAGATCACAAATAGATTGTATGTAGTAGAATAAAATATTAATAACACTCAAAAAATTAAAAGGAAAGTAGTAGAAAGAGCAGATTTATAGTGGTTCAGCATTGTAGCCTATGTCCGCTTTGAAGGATTGTTGTTTATTGATGATTCTCAACTGATTTACAAGAGTATAATCGATAGTATCCAAGTAACAACGGAGTTTCAGCAGAGTAACAGCGTAGAAGAGCCAAAAGTCCCTATTTATGAAGGTACTGGGCTGCTATTTATGGGCGTGGCATGAAAATTTCTGACTTTGAATTCGGAATACTCCTTCTCACACGTGGGTAGGCCCATATGATCGGTCCGGGCTCGTTTGGGATCGATCCTTGATCGTTCCCCATACATTTCGTATCGATCAAAAAATGATCCATTGGTGATGAGATCGATCACGAACGTTCTTCTGGTGATGCGCAAGCTATAGTGAAAATTGGAAAGCATTTGGAGTTGTAGATCTTGAGTTATGATCACTCTAAGATTGATATTGTAGGCATACTGGAGCTTCCAATCGATATCCCCGTATCGATCCAGATTCGTATCGATCAAGATGGTGACGTGGGGCGATTGTTTAGGCGAGATCCATATTTTATGCCGAGTTGACTGCTTCCTTATTCGTATCCATCGGTTGCTATGTTCTTCATATCGATCATGTGTCCTTGCTTTCGTATCGATGGAATGGTCATTAGTCCATATCGATCGCTTGCCGATCAATACGAAACATACATAAAAAGGATCGATACGAAAGCAATGATCCCTTTTCGCTTTGCATCGATGCTCGGTTTCTGGCTTCGTATCGATCAATGGTTCAATGCTTCGTATCGATCAATCGACTGGTCGATACGAAACGTGTGGTAGCTTGATCGATACTAAGCCGGTGAGCGTAAATGGATCGATACGAAGTGCATGAAGGGGATAGATCTGGAGCTCGTGGATATGAACTAGGACTGGCATGACGTTGATGGATACGAAGTGGATGGTTTTTGATTGATCTATGGCCTTGACTCGAAGCGGCCACCTCCTTGACCTGAAGTAGACCTGTAAATGACTTGGAGAAAGTAGTGCTGTGTGACTCGAAATAACTCGTAAATGCGTTAATCCATCAAACACTCGCAGCAAGCCCTTCTCTGACTTGAAGTAACCTACTTGAATACTCGAAATAAACACAGAGATGAATCGAAGCAAACTCCAGGCAACTTGAAGTGACTCGATCTTTGTTGAAACCATATTTTAAGCACCTTGCGGTGTTTCTTCGTCAGCTATGCTATGTTTTGTGCAATTGTTTGTGTTAGATCCACCTGTATGTTGCCTTGCCAAAAGGCGGGTTAACACTTTACCCCCAAAACATGCCTTGCGATAGGAAGTTGTGCTTTGTAGTTCCATAAGATGATGTTCGAGGCAAATTATGACCATTCGAGGTCGAGTGCCATTTGTGGTGAATAATGACCATTCGTGGTTGGGTGCCGTTCGAGGTGAACTATGACCGTTCGTGATTGGGTGCCATTCGTGGCGGATGCCTGGGGAGACTTAGTATTATTAATGTCATATTTCACGTTTGAGTGAGTTTCTAAATCATTTTTTATAGCGGTGCATCGCCATCTCAGGGCATGCCTGAGGACCTTTCGCGATCCCATCCATATGTAAGTAACTTGACCATTATGGAATTATAAATACCAGATTTACATTCAAACTAATCTTATAACAGAAATTTATAATTGAATCAAGTCCAGATGTACAAAAGAGAAAACAAAAACAAAACAGAAACGTCAAAGTGCAAACATCTACACTAATGCGGTTGATAGTCATCTCAGAGCATGCCTGAGCATCGTTCATGATCCCGTACCTGTGTAAGCAACTTAAGTTTGTTAATGTGGATTTTGCTACATATTCATCATTATTCTAATTAGTTGATGACAAGCTGACGCACGATCTAAAGCCATCCTCATTTGACATGGATGGTGGTCGTTTATGTTCCATTGTCGTTGCTCTTTCATGTACTGTAAAAGCATACCATTCCAGATATGTCCTTCTACCTCATCCTTCAAGTACCTACAATCATTTGTGCTATGGCCGCTTAGCTCATGGAATAGGCGGTACTTGTCTTATTTCACCTCATTATTGGTTGGATCCCTCCTCATTGGTCTTTGATATGGAACCTGCCCCTTGTGTCTTAGTAGATTCATTCCAAAGTCTCATTCAACTCCATAGAAGATGTAAATATCGGTTCTTTCCGCGGTCTCTTTGGCTCATCACAGCTATCTTATGCTTTCTGTTTCCCTTTATCCTTGCCTGAATCCTTTTCGGGCGGATCTCCGCTTTTGACTTCATAAACATCAGCTCCTACTCATTCCTCTCTCCCGGCATTTGCATCCTCTTATCGCAGAAACCTTTCTATCTTGTGGTAAAGCTCTCCTAGATCCATAGGTGGATCCCTTAAAGTGAATTCTTTAATTCCATGCCATCAGCTACGCCAGATACAGCTGCCATCAAGACCATGGATGGATCTGGGTGATCCACTTATGCTGTTGCCGCATTAAACCTCGTTAAGAAGTTCCTCAAAAACTCTCCGGTCTTCTGCTTCAGTGTCTTTAGACTCATCACTCTTAGGCCTCGAGATATGAACTCTGAATTGCCTCATAAACTTCTCAATCAACTCAGTACATGCTCTAATCGAACTGCTTTCCAATTGCCCAAACCACGGTGATGCTATGTCTATCAGATACAAGGGTAAACATTGGGCCATAACCTCCTTCGATGCTCCCAGTACTTACATGTGCCTCTTATACCTTGTCAGATGAACCACAGGATCTGTCCTTCCATCGTACGTCTCCAGTGTTAGTAGCTTGAATTCAGGTGGGTTCCTAGCCTGTCAGATTCCGAAAGCAAAGGGGCTCATGTTCACGTCTTCCTGATCTTTATTCACTAGTTCGCCTCTCATGGCTCGTCTGACCATCTCTGCCAATCTGTCACTGTCATCAAGTTGCGGTCCTTGTTTGTTGTCTCCTCTCTTCCCCTCGAGTTCATGAGGGAATCCTGGAATCTGCTCTCCTGGACGAGCATCCATTCCTCTATCAACACGGTATTGTCCAGTTCTGTCTGGTATCCTTCATGGGATTTGATCGACATGCTTTAAGGGCGTGCCTCCTAGCTCAGGGGATACTTCTGATGGTCCTTCTCTATTCTGCATTCTGGTTGTTCCATGCCCCTAATCCTTGTTTCTAGCACTTCCTATGGTTACGTTCTCTTGATTTTGCACTCTAGCAGGTCCAATTTGCTGAAGTAGATTCTACATCATCTCCTCCTGCCTTTTCAACATCCCCTCCTGCATACCTCCATCATCATCTCCATCTCGTCCCTGGTGATGAAAACTAAAGTTTGATTAGCTCCCGAGGATGCCTCCAGGCTTTCTTCATGCTGACTCCTTTCTGCTCTTTGTGTCCTTATTGATTGCTTTGACGTAGCTTTCCAGATCCAAGTTCCTAGGCTTTCAAGTTCGAGACCCAAGTTTCGAAATTCCTGAGTGCTAGCCTTCTCGGTAAAAGCACCAAAATGTTTGCGCCAAAATTGGTCACAAATATCCAATTGCAGATGAAAGCACCGAATCACAGTCACAGATCACAGATAGATTGTATGTAGTAGAATCAAATATGAAGAACGCCCGAAAAATTAAAAGGGAAGCGGTAGAAAGATTAAATTTATAGTGGTTCAGCGTTTTAGCCTACGTCCACTTTGAAAGATTGCCATTTATTAATGATTATCAACTGACTTACAAGAGTACAATCGATATTATCCAAGCTACAATGGAGTTTCAGTAGAGTAATAGCGTAGAAGGGCCAAAAGTCCCTTTTTTGGTGATGTGAAAATTTGAAGGCATTTGGAGTTGTAGATCTCGAGTTATGATCGTTCTAAGATTGATATATTAGGCATACGGGAGCATTCGTATCGATAGCACCGTATCGATCTAGATTCGTATCGATCAAGATAGTGACGTAGAGCAATTGCTTAGGCGAGATCCATATTTTATGTCGAGTTGACTGCTTCCTCATTCATATCCATCGGTTACAATGTTCTTCGTATCGATCATGTACTCTTGCTTTCATATCAATGGAATGGTCATTAGTTCGTATCGACCGTTTGACCGATTGATACGAAACATACATAGAAGGGACCGATACGAAAGCAGTGATCCCCTTGCACTTTGCATCGATGCTTGGTTTGTGGCTTTGTATCGATCAATGGTTCAATGCTTCGTGTCGATCAATTGATTGACCGATAAAAAACGTGTGGGAGCTTGATTGATACGAAGCTGGTGGGTGTAAATGGATCGATATGAAGTGCATAAAGGGGATTGATATGGGGCTTATGGATACGAACTAGATGGTCATGACGTTGATGGATACAAAGTGGATGGTTTTCGATTGATCTGTGGCCTTGACTCGAAGCGGCCGCCTCCTTGACACAAAGTAATCATGTCATTGACTCAGAGCAAGTGCTATAGTGATTCAAATTAACTCGTAAATGCACCCATCAAAGACTCGAAGCAAGCCCTTCTCTGATTCAAAGTAACCTGCCAGAAAACTCGAAGTAAACCCAGAGATGACTCGAAGAAAAATCCAGGCAACTTGAAGCAACTCGATCTTTATTGAAACCATATTTTAAGCATCTTGCGGTGTTTTTTCGTCGACTATGCTATGTTTTTTGCAGTTTTTTAGGTTAGATCCGCTTATATGTTTGCCTTGCCAAAAGGCAGGATAACATGCATGACCTTATGAGCCTCACAAATCGGGAAATGGAAAAAAAAGTATGCAGCAGAGCTATGTAGTCAGCTACCATTAGGAGTCTCCATCCCATTCTAGATTGTCCATATTCAAGTTGTTTTGCACGCAAACACCATGGTAGCATAATGCCTCGGTGTCAAAAAGGAATGAGGTATTCCAGTCTGCGATGTTAAAGAGGTAGTTGATTCTGTGTAGCAGGGATACAAGAAGTTCTTGTCAGACTCCAGGTGCATTTTCTAGGGGTGTACCATCAAAAGGTAGTCTCTTACCTTGCCATGGCATGGAATCCAATCTCCAATTCATGCTTTTACGGTTTTTGATTTTAGAGCCTACTATGTTGTAATTCAATAGAGTAACAATTTCAACAATTTTAGACATGTATTTAATCCCTTAAACATTATTATAATATCGCTGGACTTTGAATATAAGGGTTTGGTTATCGTAAGGTAAAAACTCATCCGTGTGTATGAGCGGCGTGGTCTTATGAGATACTTTTATTTTCAAAAGGTTTTTTGTAACATTAAAATTCAATTGGGTGTGTTTTTCTCACACTGGTTTACCAGACTGACTCGGGTGTTATTTTATTATTATGCTCGGGTTTGACCGAGCATATTTACAGATTGATTTGTATGCATTGGAGCTCAAGAGACGAAATGGAGGTCTAAAACGTATTTAATTATTTCTTTATGTTCCATTGTGTTATCTTTGGTTGTATTTATTAGCAATAAGGACATGCTGTTATAACCATTCGGGCTTAAATAGGTTAGTATACTCATATTAGTTTATGAATATTACATTTTGCTTTGGGTTAAGGTTTATTGTACATTATATATTATTCATTCCGCTATGAGATTCTATGTTGGTTTTTTATCTACCTTCCTTCTTCTTTTCCCTAATATCCGCCTTTCTGTCCAATTTGAGTGGGTCATGTGTGGTTGATTGTCTTCTTAAACTATACAAAAAAGTAGATCGTTGCAACAACATCTCAACCCAACATCAATACCATTTATATTGCATGGCCGAGTCGAATTCCATTGAATTCTGTCCATCCATAAAATACATACGTATTGACAAACAAATATATATATATATATAGTTCAATTCGCAATCAGACAGAGTTTTGTTTGCAAATTGCTGCTTCCATCCAACGCAGAAAATTACTATCACAACATCATCTAATATATACCAGCAAACAAGTCAACCAATATGGAAAATCATACATATAAGTAATAAAATGTCAATATAGTTGTAAGTAGAAATAAAAAATTACAAGCAAAGAGTTTATCATCTTCATCAGTAATAGCTAGCTTCTAAGTCGCACCATCATATCGTACAACCATCATTGTCAGCCACTTATCGCTCGCATGCACACAACCCAACCACCAGCTATCAAATAATTTCCAAGTCCAAACTTATGCACAATTGTGCACACCTCTCCATTACTAGCTACAGCCACCACCATTTTCAAATATCCTAATTACGATGCTTAGCCTCGAGCAACACCAATTCATGTCGATGTTCAAGGTCGCGATGCTCACTTTTGTCGTTGCAAGTCGTCGCCTCTTCTACGCAACTCTATCGCCTGCCACTCGAAAAAATCGCCTCTTTTTTTTTCGATTTGAATGTGAATTTCAGTTTTCGAGAATTTTCGAAGTTAAGGGCAATCAAATAAATGAATGAATAAGGCATGGGATGGTTAAAGTAAATTAAAGATGAAGGTAGATAATGGTAATGGGATGAATTTGTTTTGGGCTTAATTTAATTAAACAGTTTCCATTCTTTTCTTTTAAATAACCCTTATTATATTGTGTGTGTGTGTATTAAACAAATTCCAATCTAATTTAATTTTATTTGAAATTCATTTGACGAAGTATAACCGATAACCATAAAACCTTATTCAATCTCAATATATTATCATAAAAGAATCTAATAATAAATTTTCTAACTTATTAAACAAAATCATTTATTAACTTGAATTTAATTAAATAAAATTTATTTTCAAAAATAACAATTATTAAGAATCAAATTTTTATATTTTTATTATAATTAGATGTATTTATTATTACGTTGCAGAAAGAAGGGTTGTTACTAAAATTGACATAATAATGTTCTAAAGTAATTTGTATTATTTAGATGGCATTCATTTATATTGATACTTGATTTCGTTATGAGGCATTCTCTTTTTATTTATTGTTTTAGAATTTTTAAATGTTTATCTACCAACGGTCCACTACTTTTAATATCAAAAATTAGTTGACAGCATATTTTGGCATCATTTATAATTTAATTTAGAGTCTGAAAATAGTGGGCGTTCACAAGTTACATCCAATTATGAGCATTTTTAACCTCCTTTTTCCCCAAATCGAAAACCACTTCCTAATTACACTGAATACATAAGTAAAACATATCAAAACAACATATGAAATAGCAACATCATTCACAAACATTTATTCATCACATATAATACAAACATGATTGTTTTGGGCTTAATTTTATTAAACAGTTTCCATTCTTTTCTTTTAAATAACCCTTATTATATTGTGTGTGTATTAAACAAATTCCAATCTAATTTAATTTAATTTAAAATTCATTTTATAAGTATAATCCGACAACCATAAAACCTTATTCAATCTCAATATATTATCATAAAAGAATCTAATAATAAATTTTCGAACTTATTAAACAAAATCCTTTATTAACTTGAATTTAATTAAATAAAATTTATTTTCAAAAATAATAATTATTAAGAATCAAATTTGTATATTTTTATTATAATTAGATTTATTTATTATTACGGTGTAGAATGAAGGGTTGTTACTAAAATTGACATAATAATGTTGTAAAGTAATTTGTATTATTGAGATGGCATTCATTTATATTGATACTTGATTTCATTGTGAGGCATTCTCTTTTTATTTATTGTTTTAGCATTTTTAAATATTTATCTACCACTGTCCACTACTTTTAATATCAAAAATTATTTGACAGCATATTTTGGCATCATTTATAATTTATTTTAGATTTTGAAAATAGTGGCATTCACAAGTTACGTCCAATTTTGAGCATTTTTAACCTCTTTTTTCCCCAAATCGACAACCATTTCCTAACTACAATGAATACATTGGTAAAACATATCAAAAAACACATGAAATAGCAACACCATTCACAAACATTTATTCATCATACATAATACAAACATGATTAATACACAAGATTTAGCCTAGATCTAGTTTTATACAAGGATGACAATACGATCCAAAATAGGTGTAAAACCATTTAAAACCTATTTAAATATTTTTAAGTTCAGCCATAAACATATTTAAAAGTTGATTAAAAGTTTTAAAACATTTTAACATAGAAATCATATCAAAAACATCACTTTTAACAACATGGACATGCATATGATAGTGAGAGATTATAAATCACTCACTTAATACTCCAATTACCAACTTTAACTCAAATCTGAAAATGGATAGTGGTAAATTGAATCCCAAGATAACCAAAGAATCTATAATCTCCTTTTTAAATTACACTTCTAATGATGGTTTAGACTAAGATTAGTACAAAGAAGAGGAGCTTTTTGATGAAATTAAGTTTGATGGAGGTTTATAACTGTTTTTGGAAAGTGGCAAATGATATGGATTGTCCCATCAGTCCCAGTTAGGCACAAGTCCCGAAATGGATTAGTGGACTTAAGTTTGAGCTTAGCTAGTCATCTACTAATCTAGACAGCAGTAATCTGAATTTAAAATGGTCATGTCATCTAAATAGTAAGTCTGCATTCCTATTATGACCACTCTACGGAAAGTGAAACCATCATCCCAATTGGAACCAATTTCAGACCCTAATACAACCCCTATCAAAAATTATAGGCCTTACAATAATTTCTGGGTCGAAAATGTCTAGTAGAAATACTATAGGTGGAAAATGTCTCTTGTAGTCATTTCTAAAAAGATTATTGCCATAATCCCATATGATTTAAATAATAATATTTTATGATCCTCTATTATGTAAAATACGGGTCATTATAGGCTAGGGCTTGTTCAGTGTCAAGAGATAATGAATGGCGTGGCTTTTTATAACCAACTAGAATACAAATATCTATTACATTTTTCTTTAACCTTTGAAGACAAAGTCTCCACACTCGCATTGCTATGGCCACCCCACTTGGTTTGGGCTTTGAAACTTTACATCATATTGATTCAACCATTATATTTATTGTTGAATTAATTTATTTAAGTTCGTTCTCTAATTAAGGTATAACTATTATACATTGTTTCAATTAATTTTTAGGCTTCCAATAAATAATTAAAATGCCATTAAATTTAATACAACATTTGTATTTAATCAGATTATTAATTTCTAATATTTATAAATTAGTTTTACATTGGTCGAACTTTGAAATTAACTAACATGGATGTGTTAACTCTCTACTGAAAATTCGATCCTCAACCATTATTAAATAATTTAAATATTGAACTTAGTGTGGACTTTGCTGAAGTACAGTATCAGTCACATGTTCAATCGCTTGTAGATCACTTAGGCGAATTCCAATTTCTAATTTTATTAAGCTGCACCTAGTGATGACATTTTGTGGCATTTTCTTTTCATCAATAATGTATCATTAAGATATCTAGAGTTTGGTCTAAGATCAAAAATTCTATTAACATCCATAGTTAATGCCGTGGACTGCATTAAAGTCCTTGGTTCAATCCAATAATATTTATCAATCAATAGATTTAAATTCGATCAAATATTTTGACTTTATGTTGACTAACAATTACGGTGATACTAACCTTCTACAATGAAGGGGACGAATCCTCTCTTTAGTAGTATTTCACTTCAAGTAGTTCCATGTGTACCCAACGATGGCCGTAACTTATTTGTCATGCCATGTGTTTGACATAACCAAAGTATAACCAACAACTTAAGATTGATTGTACCCTCAAGTCTGAAGACTACCATATGTCATTACTGTAGGATCTAGATTAACCCTAGAGGGGGGAGGTGAATAGGGTTATAGCAAATTTTCTCGATTTAAACACAGAAAACAAACTGGAGAAATAAATATGCTGTAAAGTAAATCACACACGCATAACCGTTAGGACTTTTAAATGAGATTAGTAGTATTCCAATTTAATTTAAAAAAATGAAATCAAGTATCTTCTAACCACGCATGACCGTGAGGACTTTTAAATGGGATTAGAATCAATTTGTCTATTTAATCAATTAATTTTGATATGCGTTCCATACATGCATAACCGTGAGGATTTTTAAATGAGCACGGAAGCACATAATCAATAATCCAAGTAATTCGCCCATGCATGACTGTGAGGACTTTTAAATGAGAGTTAATACTTTGGATATTTATTTATTTTAAAAAAATATGAAATGAAAAACAAATTATCCTGATTATAGTACCACATATCGACAAATTATATTTAAGATTTGATAAACAATGGTCGATAGAAATATGATTGATGTAGAAATGATCATGGAATCTTTACCCAACAAAGATTTTTATAACTCTTGTTTGAATTCCTAAATAAAATTTTCAAATATACTCTCTTGAGTAATGTATGTTAAATATCAACACTTATCACCTTTTCAATCACTATTTACCTTTTCGATAATCTGCAGGGAGTTGGATTGGTCAAAATTTGTCATTTAAAATCAAATAAAAATGACTAATCTGAAAATATGGTCAACAATGATTTTCTCGAAGGGGTTACATGAGAAAATTTTCTGCTATTTGAAAGTTATTTGCAATGAAAGATATGCAGATATTTTCTTCGAAAAACGATGCAGTAACTAAATGTTTCACCATAAATCACGTTCAACTCGTAGGTTTTCTATCAACTAGATTACCAGTACGAACTGCATCTGAATTTCTCTTTCACTCCAAAACATCACTAATTTGATAAACAAGACCATGAGAATGTGCATAAGAAAATCAAACTCAATTTTTAACAGCATTTCAAATGACCTTCTCTTAAATTTGGATCGAAGCCATGTAAATAATCGGAAAAAAAAACCGTGAATATAGAGTTAGCATGTTGAACAAGTCAAAATCAAAATCATCTTCTTTACAACATCATCACATTATTGGCTGATTTAATTCCAAAAAAAACGGTGCAGATTATCACATTTAATATATCGATCAAATATACCTTCACCTGTTTTACCTTTACGATAATTTTTCATGATTGCCCATTGTCATTCTGTCACCTTTGTACTAGGATAAGGAACTTTGCTTTGTCGCCCGTTGTGTTTCTGGAACAGCCAAAAATCCAAAGAACACTGTTGTTGTTCCTTAGCCTGCCACCACACCTACACGGAAAAAGATTTATGTGACCTATTTGTTTTTATAGGTCCATGATTGTTAGTGGCAGAATATTTTGAACAATAATTTTGTGGAGACCCAAAACTATTTATAACTGCTCCCTTCAGCACCCAAATCTGTTTAACTTTGAAAGATTTTATATTTGTACCTTTTGGAACCCAAATTGATATAGTTTTCACGTGTTTGGGTCTATACCAACAATTATTTTGATTGTGTCCAAATTTTCTACAAATTGTTCATATTGAATTTTCTTGGTTAATCTTGCTTTCAACATTTTCATATTTATTATATCCAAGTCCTTGTCTAACCGTATTAACAGTTTGCTTTCCTAATAGCATATTCAACGATTTTTCACTTTTTGAGAATTTATCTAAAGTCATTGATAATTGTTGGACTTGTGTTTTGAGAGATTCGTTTTCATTTATCAATTGTGTGCACTTTTTAATAGAATTCTCTCTCCTAGTATTTTCATTCTCTTTTAAAATCAGAATTTCATTTTCAAGTGATTTTATATTGATTTTTGATTTTTTAATTTCCTTTTCGAATGTTGGACACTTATCACACTTAGGGATCTTACTTTGATAGGTTTTAACTAATTTGTCGAGTTGTTCATTTAATTCTATCAAAGTATCTTTTTGTGATTCAAGTTTGGCATACTTCTCCCTAAGTCGTTCAAAACAGCCATTCACTTCGTGAAAATAAATAAGTAATTCGGAGTGAGTGAGTTTCGATACCTCGCTTGGCTTCATATTATGCTCTCTGTTTTTTAATTTTTCCTTTAGAGCTGGATTTCCGTATTTGCGGTTCCTCCTTTTGAATTTCTTCATTGGTAATGCCAGCTCGGCTGCTCCATCATCATCATCCTCATCACAACTGCTACTTACCAATCCTGTTAAGCACATTTCTTTAACTGAGTAGGTTGTGGAGGACATCTCATTGCTGTTGATTTTTGCACCATATATTGCATCGAAAGTATTCCATATTTTCTGTGCATTTTCACAATGAGAGACGAAATAAAAATTATCACGATTAATATGAGAATATAATATATGCATAGCAAGAGCGTTAACCGAGATAATTTCCTTATCTGTTATATCACACCCATTTTCAATAATATCCCAACATTTTATATTAACAGATTTTAAATAAAATTCCATTTTCAATTTCCAATTAGCATAATCATTCCCATTAAACATGGGTGGCCTAGCAATAGATTGCCCCTCAGAAAAAGCATTACTTGATGGATTCATGATTCTAGAGTTAAAGAAAAATACCTCGCTCTGATACCACTTGTAGGATCTAGATTAGCCCTAGAGAGGGGGTGAATAGGGTTATAGCAAATTTTCTCGATTTAAACACAGAAAACAAACTGGAGAAATAAATATGCTGTAAAGTAAATCACACACAAAATTTACCAGCTTCGGCAACCCCTGCCTACTGCTGCATTCCCAGATTTTTATTAGAATTAAACAGTATCCCGCTTACAAACACTCTAACAGACTCGCAAACCCTTGCTCTCGCTCACAAACAATCTATTAGAATCGCACCCCCTGCTCCGCCTATAGAGCTTTGCAAACTCGCAAACTCTGCTCCCGCCTATAGAGTTTTGCAAACTCGCACACCCTGCTCACTGAACTAATTCTAACTAGACAATCTGACACTACCTACAACCTAGGTGGTGATTTACCAATTCTTTGACTCGAAAAAGAAAAACAGACTTCAGAAATAAAAGCAGGAGCAAAAATTAAAATACAAACTTGAATCCATGATTTTTGCTCGAATAAAAAATAAAAAACCCCCTTTAATAAAACCCTAAATAAAATAACTAAAGCCCCTTTAATAAGAATAAAGGCCGGCCCATTATTTCTTTAACCCAATCCCCTTTCTTTTGGCTTGTGAAGAAAAGTGACGGCATCTCTCTTCTATCTGAAATTAGGGCTTCGTTCTTCTGTGAAATTTGGAGCTTTATTCGATCTGATTTGTGTTACTCTTGCTCACGCTCGTTCTCTGATGATCGATTCTGGTTTGCGTTGCTTTTGCTCGCTCGTTCTCTGATGATCGATTCTGGTGAACTTCGAGATTGCAGCTGCTCCTTTGATCGAGTCCGATAGATTGGTATGTATTCTTTTTCGTTGTTGATTTAATTGCTTGCTTCAATTGAACTCGATGCCTATGATGATTTTTGGGTGTGGTATTTATATGAATTCGTGACACTTGATTTGGTTCGTATCAATTCGGTACTTTCCAAATTTCTGCTTTCCTGATGCGCACGACTTTCCTCATATATTTTCAACCTTGATGCTCACGGCTTTAACTTGAGAGCGTTCGATCCTTCTTGTGTCACACGGCAAAAACTTTCCCTTTTTAATTTTCTTTGACTATTTCAAAGATACATTTTTGATTTTTTTTATTTTTTATTGTACACTGTCATGAATTCGAATGCTCTGGCCCTTCCATGATTTTGTCTTCACTGTGAATTTCTCTGTACTTGTTGAACTTCGTTCATCTTGTAGTCTTCGTCTCTGGCCATCTTCTTTGGTCGGTTTAACATGAACTTCACTTGAGCATTTTGTATGTTTCATTTTTATTCACTGTTGCATAATTGATTCTGTTGCTCGGCTCTTGACTTTGGTTGTTGCATTTGTATCACTACATACTGGTGTGTTTGCCTTTGTTAAACTTTGGCCTTTGTTGGATCATATGTTTTTAACATATTGTTGTGTTGATCTTGTACTTGTGTACTTCATATATGTGGGTGTTTGAAGCTTGCCACTGACTTGTGTTCCATTTGTGATCATTGCTGTATTGTTTCTGACCTATGCATTTCCCCATGTGTACATGTTGTTGTCATATATGCACTTGCACACTGCTGCTTGTTGTTGTATACTTGTGGTTGCCACTGTGTTTCATTTGAGTAGCTGAACTTGTTTTGTCTCTGCCCAGTTGATGTTTTTGTTCATTGCTTTTGGAATTGAACTTGAGCTTTGTACCTGATGCATTTGGACTTGATCATACTTGATGTACTTTACTTGAGTCTGGTCATTTGGGTTTGTTGTGCACTTGTCTTCTGTTTGGTCTGCACTTGTATATTCTCCATTTTGCATACTAGATTGTATTGAGCTCGACATGCTTTATGTTGCAGTCATGTGCTGTTGAGTTGTTGTTTAGACATTTGCTTGTGTGATCTTGAGTTTTTGGTTATTAGTGCACTGTCACTTGTGTATTGCCTTTGACATCCATGTTCTTCACTGTTTACATCACCGGACTTTGACTTGGTCTTTGTTGTAGTTGCTATGCCTTTGTGCATTGTGTTCATTTGAGTTGTCTGCACCTCTAGTATGCTGCAGCTTGGTCTTTGTTGCATTCATGTTGATTTTTGAAATTTCATTTGAGTTGAATCCAGTTTCAAAAACTCGGGTTTGACCTTGTGCTCGTGTCGTGATTTTAAATATTTTGCACGTTAGTTGAACCCGGCTTTTCATTTGGGTTTGACCTGTGCTCACCTGTCCCTGTAGCATTATCAAGTGTATATTGATGTGCACGGCCTTGTGGCATGTATAGTGATACACTGTGCATGTCACATTGTTCATGTATGATGAATTCAAGTGTAGATTATGATGAACAACCCAAATAACTGAGGCAAATAATATTTTCAAAAATCATATTTCATTTTATATTGCAAAAATATTTCTTTTTCAATTTTACTGCGTTAGTGAATATTTTTGCAGATTGCTCAGATGCTGGATTCAAACTGGAATGCAGTTGAAGACAAAATACGAGTATGACTGATATGTAGTGAGGTTATTAATGTAATAACAATTGTGATGTATTCAAAATTGTATATGTATAGTGAGAGCTTGAAATTGTACTATTCAAGAATGTAATAAATATTTGTTTGAATAAAATTTCTGTTTGAATTCAAATTCCATTCAAATTCTGTGTAATTTATTTTATTCAACAAATATCTATTTAATTAATAAAAATAGAATAGTACATTAACAAATACATTTAAATGAATGTATATATGTTTATTATCATCAAACAAAAATCATATACTTGCATATTCCACAATTACCATAAGATCTGCTATTTTGACTTTAGTAATATTATCCTATAGAAGACTAGCGTTGAGCCACTCTATGATTATTCCAAACAACCATAATTACGTAACATATTGGTGCCCTCACCGGTCATGAGATCATTTGGAGAGTGTTACATAAACTAGTCTTAACAGATGCATCGATGTCCTTTTATCGATATATCTTGAATATAAACATTTAAGGAATAAGGGCTTAAATACCGATTTGATATTCATGGTTATGAAAACATTCACAGGTGCAATTAACACAATACTTGTTCTACAAATTTTCTAATTATATGTGTATAATGTATTTATTTTATTATTTATATCTCTATATAATAACACATATAAAAGAAAATAAAACCTAATGCATATTTTTTTGAACAAGATTCATTTATAAGATTTAAGTTATGTAAATCAACTGGATAATATATTTTGGGTGGGGGATGTAACATCCCGCCTTTTCGCACACTTTAAACTGACACACGTGCCAACTCAAACCATACGGAAGGGCGGATTGTTATGGGGTAAATGAGAAAAACAGAGAAGAAATAAAACAAAACAGAATCTCACAGCGGAAGGATAAAATATAATAATCAAATATACAGTTCATGAAACTGTTTTACAAAATAATTTATTTTTCTTGTGCAATAAATATCAGAGTTACACATACCAATACAACAATGCAGCGGAATTAAATGGTGTAGTGCACTAGTATAAATAATAATAATACAAATCTTCGTCTTCGTCCTCCAAAGCTAAATCTTCAAATCCTGAAACGCTCGGACTGACCCGAGCGAATTTGAAAAGACAAAAACACTCGAGTCAGACTAGAAAATCTTATGTGAGTTAAATAAACAGAAATAAATATGAGTACAGTAACTCAAGAGATGCTCGGGATTTACATCTCCTAAGGATCCGTTAAACTATTTACTATGTAGTATATTGCGCTATTATAATAGTGTCTAATTGTAAAATAAACTTACTTTTAAATAGCGTTAAGGCTTTACATTTTCCACCTTAACACGTAAAATGCCAATAGTCTATACAGTACCGTAATACCTCCTGATCGGGAAGCTACCAGAGGATACTCCATAGGTACGACACAAATAGAAACTCGTAGTAAAGGCTCGATATGGTAGGTGACACGGCACAACTAGGCAATGCCAGGGTAGATATACCAATTGCTATCCAGGCTGGTGGAAACGCGTAGCCGCAGTTACCGCCCACCTCGGACTAACTCCCCAAAATCAAAATATAGAAGTGGCCACTGAATCAAATCCAAGTCAAAGTATAATATCGAAGAGGAGGGTCCGATCAGAGGAATGACCTCATTGGCCTGAGAATCGCTCCTGTTTTAGCCACCTTATGCCAACTCACGGGAGTCGGGTCCACGTATTTACCTTACAGGAAACGTCGCCACCACCTACTTCATTCTGGAATCTCCACCGCGTACACGGTTAGTCAAAGTGGTTTTCGGTATCGACAGAGAGTATGTCCATATCCGATCCCGGTCTCTTTGCCAACCCATCGTTATTATAACACCGCGGTCATTTAAAAATAGGTTATACTTTAAAACCAGAATATAATCCATTTCAAAACCATAATATTACGATATCATTTCTTCTTTAAAACCCAAAAAGATTCATTTTGATATTATTTTTATAAAACCCAAATCAATGATATCATTTCCCAAATATAAATCCTTTCCAAAAATTATGCCACTTTTAAAATTTATAATTCCTTGTAACCAAATATTTGAAGATTAACTTTCAACATAATACTTCGAAATCCATAGTTTTTAAAACCATTACTTTCAAACTAAATGGTTTGGATATTCAACAGTATATAAAATAAGTGGTTTAACTTAAATGTTACTTTGAAAAGAAATATTTCTCGTGGCTTTACAATACATTTCTTTATTTAAAGTTAAAACCAAAATTTAATATCGCTTCAAGTTCCAAAACCATTTCAATAAATTCATATATATACGTATATCCATTTTGAGTATAAATATTTCAACTAAAGTTGGATTTTATTCTTTCAAATCAAATGTTCTATTAATTAGCTTTGAATATTCACATAGAGTCCATAATTAATAAGACTTCAATTTCTAGTAAAATATATATATATTTCCAAATTCAAATTTTACTAGAATATTCATTTCAAAATATTTTGGGAAAAATCCAATTATAAATATCATATCTTTAAAATTTCCAACTTAATATTTAAGCATAGGATATAAATCTATCAAACTCCATTTTCTAAATTTTCTTCCGTTTTACTAAGGGAATTTATACACCTTTAAATTTCAAAAAATTTCAATTTCATATGTATGTAAATATGGAAGAAAAATATTATACATTATAAAATTTAAGATTATTATAAACCGTATTCCATCAAAACCATAGAAATGACATTTAAAATAGTTATATATAGACCGCGGTGCCTGTATATAGTTTTCTATCCTATGGTCAAGTGATACGGATATTTATCATTTCAATCCGCAATTTAAAAGATATAAAATTTGCGGTTATATATCATTTCAAACCACAATCCCGAATGAATAAATATGCATGATAATTGGCAATATAATGATATATAAATAAACATCCATCAATATCATCCATCATCCAATCAAACTCCACAAGCAATATCAATCAATACAATATGTGTTTGATAATATGCAACAGGTAATAACTGGCAGTTTTATTCAAATTAAATTTATCAACTGTTAATCTAACAATTTTATATTCAGTAAAAATTTATATAACTGTTAACTAGCAGTTCATATGCAAACAATAATTTCTAACAGTAAATTAATACGCAATAAATCAATTAAATTAACAGTTAAATTTTATAAAATGCAATTCAACAGATATGAATGAAATAAACATGCCAAATGCTCATAAATAAATTTCTATTCATTTCTAAAATTTATTTAACAAACATAAAAGCTTCTAGTAGTTGTGAGTGGGTTAAAACACTCACCTTTTGAATTTAAATCGAATTTAAAATTCGATTTAAACCCAAAAATTCGCCCGTCTCGGAATTCGTCCAAACCAGCGTCATCAAGTCCGGAATTAAATTACGATCCTAACAAAAGAAATTTCGTGTGAATCCGACTTTGTATGAGAAAGTTATGGCGAAAAATGATGATTGAATTCAAATAAATAAACGACACATATTTCACTCACAAATTTTATGTGCCACGTCATCTACTCACGCGCCCAGCACCTCTTCACTCATCATCCTGGAGCACGCACGCAGGCAGAGAGAAACGAACCCAAAACGTCATAGTTGACCGCGCCTTTGACCGGCGTTCTCCTCCTCTAGCCGCCTCTGTTGCCCACGCCGTCGCCAACATCCACCTTGCCTCCTCCGTCCGAACCCCCTGGGACCCCACCTGAGCCACAAGGTCACCAAAAATCAACAAGCCGCCGCCTCTTATATGTAAACCCTAATTGAATTTTGACTCCAATCCGACCGTTGAATTGCCAAACAAATTACATAGATGCGCTCCCCATCGTCCATACTACAATACCCAGAAACAGAATCTCGATCCGATGGGGTTTTGTGCGATGATGATGAACGGTTTTGGGGCTGTTTGAATTTATTTTGGATGAACGACAGCTCCAATTGAAAAATGAATTACGCCATGAGATTACGCGTATCGAAAACATCAACATATATTTTTTTGAGAATTTTCTGAGGTGTTTGAATTTTCACTGAATTTTGGATTGAAGCAGATCCAGATTTGCAACCATTGAGGAGAAAGAGGAGATGAAGAAATATGTACGTATATCCAACTCACAGTAGGAAGGAGGCTAGGGTTTATCATGGTATACTTATAGTTAGGGTTAGGTTAGAGCGTATAGGCTAGAAGGGTGAACGTACGCAACAAACTATGGCCCAAAAGCCCGCTATGCCTCCGGAACCGAATCTATTAAATCTATATATCTAGATAGGTATTTTAAAATATTATGAACGCGATGGAAAAAGTTTCACGTTCAAATTTGATCGTATGAAGAAGTTATGCTGCAAACAAGATTTCCAAATTGATTTCAAATTGATTTTAATGAAATTGATTTCAAGGCGTTTCGCGTCCGTACGATCAAACGACAGGTCCGATCGATACGAAACTTGAAACCCTATAATAATTCACTGATACGGATCCGATGAAACTGGTTTCGCCGAAATCCGAGTCCGTGACCAAAATGGCTATTTTTAACATTCATTAAATAAATTAAATAAATTATAAAAATCCAATTTTATATTAAAATTCTATGATTGACCAAATTTTGTTGCTTATAAAATTTATAGTCAATTTAAATGATTTAATAAGTCTGGCTGTGAATTAAGATTGACAAGTCTATCAAATTCCAGTATAAATTTCTACGCTTCCTTATATTAAGGAATTATAATTAAATTTCTCAAACTCATCTATTTAATCTTATACTTTTATACTCTCAACTTAAATCCAAAACAAAATGGTCCTTTAACATATCTATGTTTTGCTTTAATATCCACAAAGTCTATTTTATTTTCAATAACGTAAAATTTAACGTTAAATTCCATTTTAGTTGTAATAAATACCATCCGTTGAATTTAATACTCAAATTATAAACATAAATCTTGCTTCCTAAAGTTATATCAACAATGGTCCAATTAAAATTTGAATTAGCTTTAACTTTATTTTATGGAATTAACTATTGCAATAAATCCAAATTACCATGCCTTAAATCCAAATCAATAAATAAGGCTTGATCCCTATATTAACTTCTTTGGGTTTCAATTAACCCTTTTATGGTGAATATGAATTCCAATGTATAATTGAAAACTTTATTTCCATTTGATTTCACTATTTCATCCAATATCTACATATTCTAGCTAAATTTCAACTAACGTATAAATTAGCTATTCCAACTTCATTTAATTGCGATTATCATACTATAGAAATTAAATTCCATTAAACACATAAATGTTGATCCCATCTATTTACATTATACCACATTGGTGCTTCTATTTACGACTTAGCTTTGTATAAATGTATGAATGCGGAGTCTTGTCTATTAACGTATTAATTAAGCCTTAAAATCAATTAATGTCACTTTCTTAGTCTAACCTCTTTTTATCCATATTTATTTTAATGTAACCTTTGAATTCAATTCCCAATTCACCAAATTCAATTAATTATACTTTACAACGTGTTTCCAATATATAGGTATTTTATACTAATTGTTATCATACCCATAATTACACGCTTATAACTAAGTCCCACATTTGCATAAATTTATTCAATGGTCACTTTTAATTAGTAACTATCCATTTTCCAATCCAAATGTAAATCTTCCACTTTTGAATTCTTGTATTAAATGAATTTTATTCTAGGTAATATTTTTACTAATATTCACTGATTCAACATTTATATGTTTCTTAAAATTAACTTCAACCAAATGTGACAATTTACATTTCATTTCTATTCAATATATATTCATTTTATTCCATTCATTTGGGTACTGCATTGAAATATATTTATTAACCAATACTAACGTTATTATCATTAATTATGATTGGATTCCAAGTTTTTATTCAATACCTTGAACAATAACTTACATATTAATCAAATCCTTCTTCTACTTTATTCAAATTGGATTATATTCCAATTTCTATAAGCTAGGTCTTAAATCATCATTTACATAATTAAATTTAGCGTTTATTCCAATCTTCGTTTATAATTTAAAGTTTCTACTAAATTAAATTACAAAACTTAACTTTAACAAATAAAATCCACCAAATAAATTTTTCTAATGTTTATATATTTGTAAATCAATTCAGTTATGATTTCATTAATACCATTTTAATCAACTAATAATGACTTATAACCACAAACACAAATTTTCGTTATTTCAATCTATGTCATATAAACACTTAAATTATTAACCTTTAATTACAGTTACTATCTAATCCCTACATTTACTCCATTAAAAATCCTAAGACTTCTATTTCAATTTAAATTAGATTAGAAAACATATCCAATTAACTCATTTAATATCATTGAATTTAACGGGTCGTTACAGGGGTTGAGAAAGGTCGAATCTTTTTCAGTAGCATTTGAAAAGAGTGGACAATCACGTTATGATGTTTTAGTTCCTTCCTAACATTAGTGGAATATGTGTTCCATTAACAGCTCCTGTAGCATTTGAAAAGAATGGACAATCATGGTTATGATAGCTAATTTCATCTTGAGCGGTAATTAAATCTATTGGTTTAATAATATCTATGGTCATAAATAACACACTATATAACACTCTACGCTGACAAACATTTACTCGACCGTAAATCTATTGGGATTTTCACCTACCATTTTATGTGACATGTTGTGGCTAGTATTGTGCATAAACATTCCAACTAATTATTGAATTATATATGCATATTGGAACTTATGGCATACTTACTAGAAACTACATGACTGAGAGAAGGTCATCATTTGAAAAGGATACTAACATATGTTTTCATGTACGTTCAAGACATCTTCCACCCATATTTAACAAATGATGGAAGATGTATGATGTCGACTTAAAGAACTTCTTTGAAATTCTACTGTCGCTGCTTTAGTGGTGGCTACAAGATTATCGACAATTCCATGAAAAGTATTCAGAGAGCACATCCTCCTGTTTAGATTTATCTTCACTACATTTGGAAGCAGGTTCATTATCATTCGAATATGCAACGACTTGGACTTTAGGACACTTCGGAATTAAATATGTAAACTATTTAAATATTTGAATCTTGTATTAAATGTTCTTAAAATGATTTAATATGTTTTTTGACCCCCTTTTAAATCATAACTAATTATGGTAAGCTTATTTAGAAAATGTTTAAAAAATAAATACTTTGTAAAAATATTAATAATTTGACCGAAAATCATTTTACTGATAAATAACATTTTAACCGTCAGAAGTTGTTTAGATTTTTTTTTACATACGCTTATTTGCTTAGGAACTAAAGAAAATGAAATAAAAACATTTTGTTATGTATGGAAATAAACCTAATGGATGATGTCATGCACGAGACAACAGAAGATATTTAGTAAATGAGTTAAATGGAAAGTCTTAAAAAATAAGTACAAAATAAAGGAGAATTGATGTTTGTAATTAATTTCAAAAGGGTTTTGAGGGTTTTTAGTCTTTTCCATCATATTTATAAGCCTATGTAAGGAGTGGTGCACCCTTAGGAAATAATCAAAAATAATTCTCAAAGCTTGAGATGAAGTTGGAGGGTTTGAAATAGTGGAAGTTTAAGCACTAATCCACTTATTACTCTCTAAATTTTTAAAAAGTTAAAAAAATCTTCTCAAATCTCTTCAAAACTTTGTCTTTAGGCATAAGACATCATGGGGGAATGATTTGAAAGTAAGAAGTGGGAGAAGGTAAGAGGAGGAGGAGCTTGGACAGGCCATGAGCATAGAGGAGGAGGAGGAAGGTGTTGGCTTGTTTGGAAATGCTAATGGTCGGAGCTTTAGGCTTGTGTTGATGGAAGGAGGTGGTTCTTTGGTTCTTATGGCTTTGTGCTTGGGTTAGGCATGGATTAATGTGAGCTATCTCACTATATCTTAAGTATATATTGTCTGTATATATATATGTATGTATGTATGTATGTATGTATGTATGTATGTATATGTTGTCTTTGAATTATAAAGTTAAAGTGAAATTAACTAAGTGAAGTTATAAATTTTGGACCTCTCTTGCTTTTGAGAGCATGTGATAACTTTATATTACATAACGTCACTTTTATTACGCTCTTAAACATGTGGTGTGACCTTGACTTGATGTTTAAATGGTTGTTTAACTCATATGTTAAATTAAAGTAAGTTTGAAAGTGTTTGGAACGAGAATAGTCGTTATATGTGCACTTCGAAATCCCTTGTTTTCGGGAATTTTTATGAATAAATGGAAAGATGTTCTTAAATATTTCTTTCCATGGTTTTTAAGTACCCTAAGGAAGTACTTACTATTAAAATTTCAAGTCTTAAGTCATTTGTTTAAGTGGTTAAAACTAGTAGAAAAGATGTTGTTTTAACAAAGACTTTTAATAGCGTTTAAAATGCTGTAGTAAGTCACTTATTGTTTTAAGTGTTTAAGATGTGAACTTTTGACTAGTTTTTCATAATTTAAATGATTTTTAAATTATTTTCTTTATAAAGAAAATATTTTAATGAAAGTTCTTATTAGATGTATTTGAATATGAAAAATAATAACAGAAGTTAAATATAGTTTTGATGATTATTTACGAATTTTGAACGTAAATTGTTACCGAATGTAAAACGCGTTTTCAATCAAACTACTAAATTATTTATTTTCAGGTAATATTTTATATAGACATTTGAAACCTAATTACAAGTATTCTAAAGTGCTGTTTTATATGTATAAGTTTTGACAAAGGTGATTGACTAGGCTTAACACCAAAAGCCGATGAGTAAACTTATCCGTTTATGAGATTCAAGAATGAGGTGTCTATGCAAGACTTGGAGCAACAAGTGTCCAAACTTATTTGGCTTTGCTCTTGAATTAGGAATAGTATAAGTTGAAATGTCGAAAACGGGTTAGTCTTATTGTTTACTTCTTTAAAAAAGGTAATTAACTTTGCTTAACACTAAAAGCCGACGAAGTAGGCTTATTTATTTTTGAGAGTTAAAGACTGATATCGAGTAGGGACGGAGCAATATAACTCTAACCTACTGAGCTTCCCTCTAGAATGAGGAATAGTTAAGTTGGAAATGTCGAAAATGAGTTAAGTATATGAAAAGTGATTTGTATAAGTAATTGTTTTAACTAGATAATCGATCAATCGACTATCAAACTTAACCTATTATTATCTTAGATCTTTAAAAGAATGTTTTAAAGATAAGCATAAGTGAAATTGTTTTGGTTTTGTTGTGAAAATGTGTTGATAACATTCGTTTTTAATCCTTTTTTACTATACTTATGAATGTAAATAGATCTTTAAAAGAATGTTTTAAAGATAAACATAAGTGAAATGGTATTGAGTTGGTAGTGGCAATTGTTTGACTAACATTAGTCTTAAACTTTTTGAATAAATTTTTGAAAGTACTTAGATCCTTAAAATGAATACTTTAAAGGAAATCATAAGTTAGGAATTATTTTGAAAAAGATAGGAAGAGTAAAGGTTATAACTACAGAATCCTGTTAATAATTTATGAATATACTTATACCATTTAAAATAAGTATATTAATACTTTTTGAAACATTGAAAGAATACAAATGAATAGTTGAAATTCATAAATGAAGTTTTATTAGATAAAGGAAGTTTTACAAATAAAATAGGTTTTAATTAATAAAAGATTAATTAAACAAAAAGGGGATTGGAAGTCGCTTATGTGACTTGATCTTGCTTTGTAAAACTTGATCGCGCTTTGTATGTTTACTCATTTATGGAAAATATTTAGTCGTATACTTAGCACTAAAAGTCGATAAAGTAGGCTTGTCTATTTGTGGGAATTAAGACCGATATTCGTGTAGGGACGGAGCAATAGAGTTCCAACCAACTGGCTTCACTCTTGATCGAGGGATAATATGAGCGGGAAATATCGGAAATATGATAGGTATATAAGACTTGGTTTGCATATGTGATCGTTCTCGTTATCATTGAATGACCAAATTTGTCAACTCAGTCTTGGAGAGATCGGGATGAGTACGTGTTTTACTTGCTAAAAACCACTTCAAGGCTGAGAAACTTGTTCAATCTATTAGAAATGGATATGCTTAAGAAGAGGGAATCTATGTAAATATTCGAGATCTGTTTAATATGCTCGAGTGGTTCGTGATCTATTTAGGGTGTCGGAATCCATGTGTGATTATGAGATTTGCTGAGATATGAGAATCCATGTGGGGTTTCGAGATCTGCTCGAGACTTGAGGATCCAATTTGGGATTCCTGTTCTGTTCGAGTGATGAAGACTTGTGAAAGATGTTGAACGTAGCCTTGACATCGAAAATGGCCAAGAATAGAGTAAGCCTCGTAGCCTGGGGTTTTGCTAACCAACGATAGGATATATCAACTCCAGATCTAGAGTACGCTTATCGATTGTTGGCCGACGAGAGTTGATGATATTTAGGATCACATGTTCGGGTGTGGACAAGCTATGTTTACATAAAGGTGCATTTAATCTAAAAATATACGTTGCTCGGAGGTACTTTCTGATCCTTATGCAGGAGATTGGATTCGGCTCCACCGGTGTAATATCCCAGAATTTCCAGGAATTTAAAATATGATAATCTCTTAATTCAAATTATTTGAAATTGATAAAATTGTTATTTTCAAAAATAAATAACCAAGTAATAATAATATAATGTCTTAATTATGTTTTAAAATAATAATTATTATTTTGTTTGTGTAAATAAATTCTAAATTGACTTACTGTTTTCAAGATTAATAAGTGTGTTTAAATATTTATATTTGTGTATTTAAATTGATTTTAAAATAGGATAAATTATTTATAAATAATAATGAGCTTATTTAAAAATAGATATTATATTTATTTAAATTGATTTTTAAATTTGGATTTTTAAATTTGACTTTGAATCGGATATAAATTTGAATTTAAGGAGATATACATACATCTTAAAATAAAATAATAATATAGTTTGGTTTTAAAATATATAGATAATGTTTTTAGTTAACAATAAGATTTGTTTTATATTTTTCTTTTTATAGAAATTTATCTATATAAATTTGGAATTTGTATTTATTTAATAAGAATAAATACAAGGACTTTTGAAATAGCACTTTAAAATGAGTTTGCAATATATATATATATATATATATATATATAATTTTATTTAAATTATAATTGGTTTTATTTTATTTTCTTTTAAAAATTGTATTTATATAAATTTAGAAAAGTGTTTATAAATGTATAAATGTATTTGTTAATTAGGAATTTAATTCGAAAAGTATTTATTAATTAAGAAAAACATATTAGTTAATTAGAAAATTTATTTAAAAAGCTTTTTAATTCTTTTAGGATAAAAAAATAAATAAGTTTGACAAGTGTTAAGTCCTAAATCATTTAGATAACAAGTGTTAAACATTTAAAATGAGCTAGAGACAAGTGTCCATTTTTTTTTAAAAAAAATCTTTTAATTTAATAAATCTGAAAATTTCCTATGTAAACACCATCTTTATTCATTTTCTTTTTTCTTTAAATTTTATGTTCATTCCTAAAAGAAACAAGAATTATCAATGGCAGATCCAATCTGAAATTCCTCAATTCAAACAATCCTCAAAACCAAAATTTGAAACCATTATTCAAGTTTAAAAATATGAGATTTCCTCAAATCAATATCCTGTAAACTTCCTCAAATTCCAATCTGCAAAATTTGTTTCCCTGTAATACTTTTTTCCCAAATCTGCCATCAATTCCTCAAACTAAAAAACAATCCAAAAAATAAGTTGATAACCTGTAACCATTCTGTGACCAAATCTGCAATATGTTTGCAAAAGTTTAAATGCAAAATTTATTTTCCTGCAATCTTGCTCTTCAAAACCCAAATACCATAACCTGAAATCTTGTGCAAATCAAAACTGCATGTCTGCAGTATGTTTTCAAAACAATTCAAGTATTTGCAAATTTTCAAATGCATGCAAGTTTTTAAAGGGGCAAACATGAAGCATATCTGTTGAAAGCAAAAATTAAAGGGATTAAGCATTTCTGTTTCAAAAGCTTCAAGTTCAAAGTATTTTGCAAGTTCCAGTTTTATTCATCAGATTTAAAGCTATGCATCTCTTTGATATGGTGAGTAAACATTTTTACTAAATATTTAAGTGATTAATTATCTGTTGCTTGAAAATTTCCTGTGATAATGATGTATTGCATGTGATGATAGAAGTACCAATCTGTAATGTATTTGGATTTCTTGTTTGGATTGTTTGAACCTCCCTGTTTCTGATTACAGAGATTTTTAAAACAAACAAAAATTTTAAATTCTCAGTTTAATCACTGTGAATCTATGGTGTTTAAATCAAGCTAGTTAGTTTAAACATCATCTAATATTCTTAAAAGCAAGAACTAGTATTTTAGGATTCAGAAAATTTCTGGAAATAAGTAAACTCAGTTGGAATCTTCAAATGTAAATAAATCAAATGTTAATTTATATTGATTCAAGCATATATCTTAGATCATCTTAGAATGTTAGGATTTTTAAGACAAGAATCACAATTTTTAAAATTGAATTAAGTGTGTAATTGGGGGTTTTCTGTAATTTGGGTTTTTGCCAAAATATGTTGATCTTCGCATCTGGGGTGCTCGGGATTCTTGATGGAGCTAGAAGCATGTTTAGGTAGTGTGGTAAAAATGGTGGCAGCGCTGGATGATTTCCGTGGCGACGGCGGTGAGGAGATTTGGGTTTTAACCCTAAATTCTATGGGCCTGGGAATAAGGGGTCATTGCCACTTATCTAGGTGATCGAGCTTGAAGGGATTTTAGGAGGATGATCGTGGAAGTCTGGAGGGAATATGTCCATGGTGGCGCGAATTCCGTTGATCGTCGTTGAGAGTTCGAGGAGGTTGTGGCTTTGACTGTTTGTTTCAGTTTTCCAACTGGGTAGTTCGATTCTGATCAATGGCTCGTGCGAGGATTCCAGTGTTTGGATTTGTATTGCATTGTGATAAGTGACGTGTCGGTGGGTTCGTCGTTGACCGAAGGTGGTTCCGGCACTGGTGTGGGTGCACAAGATGGTTGGTGTCAGTAAGTACTTGGGAATTGGGTTGCTGGGTGTTAGCTCGGGTAGAACAGCGTGTTTTTGAGTTGATAACTCGAGTATCAACTCGGGTAGAGATGAGTTGGAACTTGTTAACAGTCGAATAGTTACAGGTTTTATAATTTGAAATTTTAATTAAAACTTAAAATTTAGTTTTGCAATGGAAGAAGTGGGAAAGAGTAACTCGGATGTTTTTTTGGGTTTTGAATGGGTTAGACCCGAAGTTATATTAAAGGAATTTTCAAAAATATTTTAAGGACTTATTTTAAAACGGGTTTAAACTTTAAATAAAGTATCTTTTGAATTTTCGGGTATGAATCTTGTTTTAAATTTATTTTTATAAAATTAATGTTTCTTTAACATTGTTTATGAAGATGAACTTTATCTAATTTAAAATCTGTTAAATCAAGTTAAAATATTTTAAAACTTTAATATAAATGGAATTATAAAGATTTAAAAAAAAAAGCAAGTATATTGATTTAAATTTTAAACTTGATTTAAACCATTACTTCATGATATTTGAAGTATTTAAAGGAAGTTGTGATTTGTAAACTTTAAATTATTATGTTGGATAAGTATTTTAAACTTAACTAATAATTTAATTAAGTAAAGTTAATTTTTAAAGTAAATTGTTTTAATAAGCATAATTAAGATAAGGTTTTATCTTAAGATAATTATGGTTAAATAATTTGAAATTAATTAAGTTAGTTAAGAAATTTTGGTGTAATTAATTAACTTAATTAATTAAATATAAAATAGGTTAATTAAGTAATTAGTTAAGGATAATTATAAATTTAATTAACTAAAAATAATGATGGACTAATTAATTGTTAGAGATTAATTAATTTGTAATTAATTAATTAAGTAATTAAAGGTTAATTAAAAACTAGTAATTAAGAAATACTAAATAAAGTTTTATTTAGTTTTAATTAGGTTTTCTTAATTAATATTTAAGAGGTTATTAATCTATAATGCAAGTTAATTAAGAATTAATTACTATTATTAAAGGTTAATTAATTATAATTAAGGACTGATTAATTTTAATTATGAATTAATTAATTTGTAATTAAGGTTGTTGATTAGTAATTAAGTTTTATTAATTAATGATTAAGAGATAACTAATTAGTTAATCAAGGTTAATTAATTAATTAATTATAAAAGTAATTAGAGATTGATTACTATGTATTAAAGGATTGATTAATAATTGAGATTTATTAATTAATAGTGAAGGATAATTAATCTGTAATTAATGATTAATTTGGTTAAAGAGTAATTAAAGGATAAATTACTCGATTTTGATTTAGGAGATGAGTGTGATCTAGTAAGTTAATTAATTTGTTAGTTAATTAAGGATAGTCACTTGATAAATGATTAAGTATGTTTACTTAATAAGTTTTGATAAGAGAAATTACTTAAGACAAGTAATTGATGAATAAATTACAGAGGGTAATTGGGATAAGTGAAATTACTTATTGGGAAGTAATTTTAAATGGATAATTACTTGGTAAAGTAATTAAGGGTTTATTACTTGGTGTAATAAATCAAAGGATTTATAAAAGTAATTAGAAGTAATTAAGAGTAATTAATTACTGTTTATATTTATTAAAGTTGATCAATTGAAATAATTAATTTAAGCATAATTAATTAATGTAATTAATTAAGGAATAATTAATTATAGTTAATTAATTAATGGAAGTAATTAATTAAGGTTCATTAAGTAATATGATTAATGAGAATAATTAAGGATTAATTACTTGATTAAGAGTTAATTAATCAAGGTTGATTAATTAAGATGATGATTAATTAATTGGTTTAATTAATGGATAAGTAAGCAAGATTTATTGTGATGAAGGTAATTAATTTAATTAATTTTAAATTAATTAAGAGATGAAGTAATTAATTTAATTCACTTTAAATTAATTAGAGATAGAGATAGTTAATTTAATTCATTTTAAATTAATTATGTTGTGATTAAGTAAATCATTGCTTATGTATGAATGGGTGACATTGATTGTCTTGAATGGATGTAATCTCAGAAATGAGATAAATAATGTTGTGTGGTATGAATGCTTGGTTGCATTGTGATGATAATATAGATTATCTATTGTGATAATGATGTGGATTACCTATTTTTGTTATGGATCATTTGTTTATTTGATAATGTGATTATCAGTTGTGACTTGTGAATTATCTATCTATGTGTATATAGATAGTTGAATTGAATTGTTTAACCTTAAACAACTTGGACCTAAAAGATATGTTTTGGATTTCGATGAGACAGGGATAGGGTTTCCATATTTGGATATCCGAAAACCACATCGATCCAAATTAACGATAGGTCATGAATCTCAAGTGAAGATGAAGAATCAGAGTGCAAGGGTTATTGTCGTTAACTCTGAGGGCGATTCCAAAATGAGTGTAACGAGATAATACCTTCGGTTTCGTTCGAACCCGGAACGAACTTGTATGGATTGAATGCTTTCAGAACATCGTCAGGTGGACGATAAGCATTCTAAGTGATGTGTTCACTAAAGGTAATCGTAGCCTCAAGCCTCATCAACCGGGAATGGCTAAAACATGGGAGGTGTAGCAAGGCTAAGTGGGTCATGCCCAAGTAGGATGAGATTAATCCCTGTCTAGAGTCTCTTTTATTTCGACTGTGTGGGCGGTTGAATAGCTACATCCTTCGAGGTTGTCTTATTCAGAACTGTTCAGTAAGGAATGGTCTGGCCTTGTGTTGCAGGGGAGCGGGCGTACTCCTCGGTACGGTGATCTAGGCCACGTAATGTGACGGGCGGTACCCCAGTAGCCCAGCCATTGTATGGAATCCAAAATCCAATAAGTGCCATCGGATTTGATTGTATTACCCACTTTTCCGGCTAGTAGCTGGAATTTAATAAATGTAACAATTTCGGCTATTTCATATTTATTTGAAAACTCTAGACCTATTATAATATCACTGAATTTACTATCAAATGTTTTGGTTAGCGTAAGGTAAAAACTTTTCCATGTTTATGTGTGGGAAGTCTTACGTGATACCTTTTCTTTCAAAAGATTTTTAAAGTTAAGCAACTTTAACCATTTACTCACACCAGACCCATGTCTGACCCGGAGTTTACTTTGTTTTTCTTAAACTCTTGGGTACTCAAATTTTTTACGAGTAGCCAGGGGATTCAGGTTGGCTTGACGAATTCTAAAGGAGCAATGGAGCAGGAGGCTTCTGCGTATAGCTATATAGTATTCCGCTGTGTGTTCTCCGAGTCGTTTGTCTTTGTGTTGTATTGAGTTGTATAACTAGATAGGTGTTTATAACTGTCTAGTATGTGTTGTTTTAGCTGTGTATCTCTGATGTATATGATACTATGTAATATATTATGTGATTAATATAATTTATTCGTTCCGCTGTTTAGATTTTGATGTTGTTTCTTTATTCTTCTCTATCTTTTATCTTTTCTCTTTTCTATCCCTTTCTTTCTTAAAAATGATGCGATTTTCTATGGTGAGAAATTCGGGTCGTTTCAGTTGGTATCAGAGCATTAGGTTGAGCGAATACCTATGCACTGTAGTGGTGTCTTTCTTGAGAAAGCGTACTTGTAATTTTTATATATAACTATATATATATATATATTATTTCTACCTATCCGTTGGGTTACCTGTTCGAGTTTTCCAATATAAGTTATAAAGGTAGATGAGTAGTGGTGTGTGTAACACGACTACCAATGGTTGGAATTTGAATGTTTGAGATTGGAAGTGTATTTGTCGAGACTGTAGACCTAATACCGTCTCGAGTAATCTTTGCAGTTTGGTGTAAGGATTTCATTGATCTCTGAAGGAAACCTGTTAAGGTTCGGAGTTCATCTTCGAAGTGTAGGTTTGATTGTGCTTGTGTGAGCGGATTTTTGAGAATCTGGTTCTGTCGGTTAGGCAAAAGTAAGTGATGGTATCTTGGCAACCTCAGGAACTAGTAGCTGCATGATGAGACGCAATGACTATGGATGTCTCCGAAGATGTTTTCTTTAGGGGCAAGTTTAAGGAAGTGTGTCTGCTTCAGGGTTGTAGCTGAGTTCAGCAGGATGTATGTGTTTAGTTGGAGGTCCGAGTTTCTCACAGAACTTTGGATAAGAAGTCTTTGGCATCAGTGTTAGCAGTGCAGCTCGGAAGTATTCTGTGTTCCAGTAGGAAGATCTTTTTGGTTTAGCAGTACCTGGAGGTGGAATTCAGAAGCAGCAGTGAGGATCTGTTTCTTCGATGGATTAGTTGGTCGTGAATAAGCTGTTCTAATTTGTGGAAAGAGAACAGTATCTTTAGGAATTTAGGTTGGGTGAATCGCAAAAGTGACTTGCGATAGTTTGGTGATTATCTTAGATAGTCTTTTTCTTGGATTTGTGGCATCTCTAGAGGATGTAGGAGTTGTGGAGTTGTCGAAGATTTTCCATATATCTTTAGGAAAGTTAGAAATTTGCCCGCATTGGAGATTGAGTTCTAAATCGACTTGATGCAGGAGTGATACCGGTGATTCAGCTGGGTAGAAGGTTGTCTCCTAGATTGATTGTTTGGTGAAGCAGTTCTGTATTTCTTGGAACTTCTGTTGAACCCTATTTTCGAGATATGATGTTTAGTCTATGCCTGTGTCCATTCGAGGGCATTCTCATCTGCTCCAGATCAGAGTTGAGCAGCGGAAGCAAGATGGCTGTTGTTCTTGAGTAGAAGCAACTGGAAATTGCAGTGTTTTGGATTAGAGAGTTTCTACTGAAATTTTTCAGGATCTGAGACAAGTTGGCGAGTGATTCTGTTCTGCCTTTTTCGGATAGGAGAAGTTGTTTTCTACTGTTGATAGTAAAGTTTGGTTTTGATTTTGGATTGATCTTGTGAGGATCAGTTTGTTGAGTTGTTGTGATCCAGTTTGTTTGTAGAAGCATCAGCGAAGGTTGAGCTGATCAGGAAGGGTCTGTAGGCAACCCGGATCATCCGAAAGTTTTAAGGTTAAGAAACGGAAGAATTTGGAATTTGAAGTTGGAGGCTTCGATGTTGTTGAGGTTTTCTATGGTAAAGGGAGAAATAAGATTGGTGAGCTCCGAGGTATATTGGATTCTTCTGAGTTTTTATAAAGATCGGTGCTTTAGTTTGAAGAGTTGAATTGCCAGTTTGGAAGACTGGAATTCAAAATATTTCACGTGTCTCTGAGGGAGTACGTGTTTGGTCCATCACTGGTTTTGAGACCAGTAGTTCTGTGAAGGATTTAGTTATTGATCAAACTTGTCTGTGATCTGGTATCTTGTGTAGATTATAGATCTAGCCGAGTAGGAACTCAGTAGCTTAGTAGTATAGCTGGTTTGGATTTAGTAGAGCGAGTATCCCTGTGTCTGTACTTGGGAAACTGGAGAAAATTTTAGAAAGCTTATCCGAATCTGTGTCCCGTTAGCTAATGTTGTTTATTTGATTGAATTGGTTTGTTTGGATGAAATTGTTTGTTTGATTGATAGTGTATGGATGCTATGTATGTTTGAATTGGATGGAATAAAATAAAACTTTGGATTATCTTTGTTTTAAATTTCGAGGGCGAAATTCTTTTAAAGGGGGAAGAATGTAATATCCCGGAATTTCCAGGAATTTAAAATATGATAATCTCTTAATTTAAATTATTTGAAATTGATAAAATTATTATTTTCAAAAATAAATAACCAAGTAATAATAATATAATGTCTTAATTATGTTTTAAAATAATAATTATTATTTTGTTTGTGTAAATAAATTCTAAATTGACTTATTGTTTTCAAGATTAATAAGTGTGTTTAAATATTTATATCTGTGTATTTAAATTGATTTTAAAATGGGTAAATTATTTATGAATAAAATGAGCTTATTTAAAAATAGATATTATATTTATTTAAATTGATTTTTAAATTTGGATTTTTAAATTTGACTTTGAATTGGATATAATTTGAATTTAAGGAGATATACATACATCTTAGAATAAAATAATAATATAGTTTGGTTTTAAAACATATAGATAATTTTTTTAGTTAAAAATAAGATTTGTTTTATATTTTTCTTTTTATAGAAATTTATCTATAGAAATTTGGAATTTGTATTTATTTAATAAGAATAAATACAAGGACTTTTCAAATAGCACTTTAAAATGAGTTTGCAATAAATATATATATAATTTTATTTAAATTATAATTGGTTTTTTTTATTTTCTTTTAAAAATTGTATTTATATAAATTTAGAAAAGTGCTTATAAATGTATAAATGTATTTGTTAATTAGGAATTTAATTAGAAAAGTATTTATTAATTAAGAAATACATATTAGTTAATTAGAAATTTTATTTAAAAAGCTTTTTAAAATTCTTTTAGGATAAAAAAAATAAATAAATTTGACAAGTGTTAAGTCCTAAATCATTTAGATAACAAGTGTTAAACATTTAAAATGAGTTATCCATTTTTTTTAAAACTTTTCTTTTAATTTAATAAATCTAAAAATTGCCTATATAAGCACCATCTTTCTTCATTTTCTTTTTTCTTTAAATTTTATGTTCATTCCTAAAAGAAACAAGAATTATCAATGGCAGGTCCAAATCTAAAATTCCTCAATTCAAACAATCCTCAAAACCAAAATTTGAAAGCATTATTCAAGTTTAAAAATCTGAGATTTCCTCAAATCAATATCCTGTAAACTTCCTCAAATTCCAATCTGCAAAATTTGTTTCCCTGTAATACTTTTTTCCCAAATCTGCCATCAATTCCTCAAACTAAAAAAACAATCCAGAAAATAAGTTGATAACCTGTAACATTATGTGACCAAATCTGCAATATGTTTGCAAAAGTTCAAATGCAAAATTTATTTTCTTGCAATCTTACTCTTCAAAACCCAAATACCATAACCTGAAATCTTGTGCAAATCAAAACTGCATGTCTGCAGTATGTTTTCAAAACAATTCAAGTATTTGCAAATTTTCAAATGCATGCAAGTTTTTAAAGGGGCAAACCTGAAGCATATCTGTTGAAAGTAAAATTTAAAGGGATTAAACATTTCTGTTTCAAAATCTTCAAGTTCAAAGTATTTTGCAAGTTCCAGTTTATTCATGAAGATTTAAAGCTCTGCATCTCTTTGATATGGTAAGTAAACATTTTTACTAAAAATTTAAGGGATTAATTATCTGTTGCTTTGAAATTTCCTGTGATAATGATGTATTGCATGTGATGATAGAAGTACCAATCTGTAATGTATTTGGATTTCTTGTTTGGATTGTTTGAACCTCCCTGTTTCTGATTACAGAGATTTTTAAAACAAACAAAAATTTTAAATTCTCGGTTTAATCACTGTGAATCTATGGCGTTTAAATCAAGCTAGTTAGTTGAAACATCATCTAATATTCTTAAAAACAAGAACTAGTATTTTAGGATTCAGAAAATTTCTGGAAATAAGTAAACTCGGTTGGAATCTTCAAATGTAAATAAATCAAATGTTAATTTATATTGATTCAAGCATATATCTTAGATCGTCTTAGAATGTTAGGGTTTTTAAGACAAGAATCAGAATTTTTAAAATTGAATTGAGTGTGTAATTGGAGGTTTTCTGGAATTTGGGTTTTTGCCAAAATCTGATGATCTTTGCATATGGGGTGCTCGGGATTCTTGATGGAGCTAGAAGCATGTTTGGGTAGTGTGGTAAAAATGGTGGCAGCGCTGGATTATTGCCATGGCGACGGCGGTGAGGAGATTTGGGTTTTAACCCTAAATTCTGTGGGACTGGGAATAAGGGTCATTGCCACTTATCTAGGTGATCGAGCTTGAAGGGATTTTAGGAGGATGATCGCGGAAGTCTGGAGGGAATATGTCCATGGTGGCGCGAATTCCGGTGATCGTTGTTGAGAGTTCGAGGAGGTTGTGGCTTTGACTGTTTGTTTCAGTTTTCCAACTGGGTAGTTCGATTCTGATCAATGGCTCGTGCGAGGATTCCAGTGTTTGGATTTGTATTGCATCGTGATAAGTGATGTGTCGGTGGGTTCGTCGTTGACCGAAGGTGGTTCCGGCACTGGTGCGGGTGCACGAGATGGTTGGTGTCAGTAAGTATTTGGGAATTAGGTTGCTGGGTATTAGCTCGGGTAGAACAGCGTGTTTTTGAGTTGATAACTCGAGTATCAACTCGGGTAGAGATGAGTTGGAACTTGTTAACATTCGAATAGTTACAGGTTTTATAATTTGAAATTTTAACTAAAACTTAAAATTTAGTTTTGCAATGGAAGAAGTGGGAAAGAGTAACTCAGATGTTTTTTTGGGTTTTGATCGGGTTAGACCCGAAGTTATATTAAAGGAATTTTCAAAAATATTTTAAGGATTTATTTTAAAACGGGTTTAAACTTTAAATAAAGTATCTTTTGAATTTTCGGGTATGAATCTTGTTTTAAATTTATTTTGATAAAATTAATGTTTCTTTAACATTGTTTATGAAGATGAACTTTATTTAATTTAAAATCTGTTAAATCAAGTTAAAATATTTTAAAACTTTAATATAAATGGAATTATAAAGATTTTAAAAAAAAGCAAGTATATTGATTTAAATTTTAAACTTGATTTAAACCATTACTTCATGATATTTGAAGTATTTAAAGGAAGTTGTGATTTGTAAACTTTAAATTATTATGTTGGATAAGTATTTTAAACTTAACTAATAATTTAATTAAGTAAAGTTAATTTTTAAAGTAAATTGTTTTAATAAGCATAATTAAGATAAGGTTTTATCTTAAGATAATTATGGTTAAATAATTTAAAATTAATTAAGTTAGTTAAGAAATTTTGGTGTAATCAATTAACTTAATTTATTAAATATAAAATGGGTTAATTAAGTAATTAGTTAAGGATAATTATAAATTTAATTAACTAAAAATAATGATGGATTAATTAATTAAGTAATTAAAGGTTAATTAAAAACTAGTAATTAAGAAATACTAAATAAAATTTTATTTAGTTTTAATTGGGTTTTCTTAATTAATATTTAAGAGGTTATTAATCTATAATGCAAGTTAATTAAGAATTAATTAACTATTATTAAAGGTTAATTAATTGTAATTAAGGACTGGTTGATTTTAATTATGAATTAATTAATTTGTAATTAAGGTTGTTGATTAATAATTAAGTTTTATTAATTAATGATTAAGAGATAATTAATTAGTTAATCAAGGTTAATTAATTAATTATAAAAGTAATTAGAGATTGATTATTGTGTATTAAAGGATTGATTAATAATTGAGATTTATTAATTAATAGTGAAGGATAATTAATCTGTAATTAATGATTAATTTGGTTAAAGAGTAATTAAGGGATAAATTACTCGATTTTGATTTATGAGATGAGTGTGATCAAGTAAGTTAACTAATTTGTTAGTTAATCAAGGATAGTCACTTTATAAATGATTAAGTATGTTTACTTAATAAGTTTTGATAAGAGAAATTACTTAAGATAAGTAATTGATGAATAAATTACAGGGGGCAATTGGGATAAGTGAAATTACTTATTAGGAAGTAATTTTAAATGGATAATTACTTGGTAAAGTAATTAAGGGTTTATTACTTGGTGTAATAAATCAAAGGATTTATAAAAGTAATTAGAAGTAACTAAAAATAATTAAGAGTAATTAATTACTGTTTATATTTATTAAAGTTGATTAATTGAAACAATTAAGTTAAGCATAATTAATTTATGTAATTAATTAAGGAATAATGTAATTAATTATAGTTAATTAATTAATGGAAGTAATTAATTAAGGTTCATTAATTAATATGATTAATGAGAATAATTAAGGATTAATTACTTGATTAAGAGTTAATTAATCAAGGTTGATTAATTAAAATGATGATTAATTAATTGGTTTAATTAATGGATAAGTAAGCAAGATTTATTGTGATGAAGGTAATTAATTTAATTAATTTTAAATTAATTCAGAGATGAAGTAATTAATTTAATTCACTTTAAATTAATTAGAGATAGAGATAATTAATTTAATTCATTTTAAATTAATTATGTTGTGATTAAATCATTGCTCATGTATGAATGGGTGACATTGATTGTCTTGAATGGATGTAATCTCAGAAATGAGATAAATAATGTTGTGTGGTATGAATGCTTGGCTGCATTGTGATGGTAATATAGACTATCTATTGTAATAATGATGTGGATTACCTATTTTGTTATGGATCATCTATTTATTTGATAATGTGATTATCAATTGTGACTTGTGAATTATCTATCTATGTGTATATAGATAGTTGAATTGAATTGTTTAGCCTTAAACAACTTGTACCAAAAAGATACGTTTTGGATTTCGATGAGACCGGGATCGGGTTTCCATATTTGGATATCCAAAAACCACATCGATCCAAATTAACGATAGGTCGTGAATCTCAAGTGAAGATGAAGATTCAGAGCGCAAGGGTTATTGTCGTTAACTCTAAGGGTGATTCCAAAATGAGTGTAACGATATAATGCCTTTGGTTTCGTTCGAACCCGGAACGAACTTGTATGGATTGAATGCTTTCAGAACATCGTCAGGTGGACGATGAGCATTCTAAGTGATGTGTTCACTAAAGGTAATCGTAGCCTCAAGCCTCATCAATCGGGAATGGCTAAAACAGGGGAGGTGCAGCAAGGCTAAGTGGGTCATGCCCAAGTAGGATGAGATTAATCCCTGTCTAGAGTCCCTTTTATTTCGGTTGTGTGGGCGATTGAATAGCTACATCCGTCGGGGTTGTCTTATTCGGAATTGTTCGGTAAGGAATGGTTCCGGCCTTGTGTTACAGGCGAGCGGGCATACTCCTCGGTACGGTGATCCAGAACACGTACTGTGACGGACGGTACCCCAGCAGCCCAGCCATTGTATGGAATCCAAAATCCAATAAGTGCCATCGGATTTGATTGTATTACCCATTTTTGTGGCTAGTAGCTGGAATTTAATAAATGTCACAATTTCGGCTATTTCATATTTATTTGAAAACCCTAAACCTATTATAATATCACTGAATTTCCTATCAAATGTTTTGGTTAGCGTAAGATAAAAACTTTTCCATGTTTATGTGTGAGAAGTCTTACGTGATACCATTTCTTTCAAAAGGTTTTTAAAGTTAAGCAACTTTAACCGTTACTCACACCAGACCCATGTCTGACCCGGAGTTTATTCTATTTTTCTTAAACTCTTGGGTACTCATATTTTTTACGTGTAGCCAGGGGATTCAGGTTGGCTTGATGAATTCTGGAGGAGCAATGGAGCAGGAGGTTTCTGCGTATAGCTATATAGTATTCCGATGTGTGTTCTCTGAGTCGTTTGTCTTTGTGTTGTATTGAGTTGTATAACTAGACATGTGTTTATAACTGTCTAGTATGTGTTGTTTTAGCTGTGTATCTCTGATGTATATGATGCTATGTGATATATTATGTGATTAATATAATTTATTCGTTCCGCTGTTTAGATTTTGATGTTGTTTCTTTCTTCTTCTCTGTCTTTTCTCTTTTCTATCGCTTTCTTTCTTAAAAAATGATGCGATTTTCTGTGGTGAGAAAGTCGGGTCGTTTCAAAAGGAGAGATATATATGGAAAATCCCAATTTGCAAACATTCTTGGATTTGATTGTGCACCTAATATGCCGTTGAATGTAATGAATGTAACCGTTCAGCTATGTTATAATATTTATATTATACACGCTAGACATTATCCATTATATCATCTAACATACCTATTAGATGGTGGTTCTTTTCAGGGGATAATCGTTATGGCATTCCATGCGGTCTCAAAAGTACTATTATATGTTGGCAGCATATTTCTTGAGGTTATCATACCAGGCTTATGTCTAACGCTTGGTTTATATTTTTCCTAAATTCCTTACGTGCTCTTTCGAGTAGTTTGAGAAAGGCAGGTTTTCATTTATATTCGTTGGAGCTCAAGGAGACGAGCTGGATGTTCCCCTACCATAGTATTCTTATTTCCGCTATATTACTATATTGTACATATCATTATTTATGAGAACATGTTGTTATAACTATCCAGACTAATGATAGCACTCAGGTTTTGTAACTTCGAAGTTTATGTATTGGAGTAACCCCTTTGTAGTATTCCTTTGATATCATATATTATCATTCCACTGTGATATTCTGATACTGCATTCCTTTTTCCTTGTTCTACTTCTTTTTATTTCAACCTAAAAATCCATCCTTCCTGCACTTGCATGCACGGCACACGAATACTGGGAATGCATTAGTGTCGACATTCGGGGGCTAAAAGGGCAGATCGTTACAGTCTATATCGAAGTCCAAGGTTAAGTGAGAACCTTGGCTTTGGTGGGTATGACTCATTAAGAGATAAGTTAACAAAATGCACTAGCATGAATTGAGTGTATTACATATATGAGATCGTATTTGCATTTGTTATAAACGTATACCTTGATGGTAGTTATGTGATGACCCATATTTCAGAAGGTTTAAATCGACATTAATCCACACATATCTGACTTAAACAATCCGGAACGTAGATAATCAATGGAGTTAAATTAGAAAAATAAGAAGAGAAGAAGAAAACAAACATAGAATCTCACAACGAAACGATAAAATATATTAATCAAATAATCAGACTGATAAAGTTGTTTACTATATATTTGATTTTAATCTGTACACACTTATAAGAGTCATATATACATCAGGGATAAATAATCAATACAGCAAAATAGTATGATGCATAGGATACTAATAATAGTAATATACCAAAACTCTGTCTTCGTCCTCCAGAGAATAGTCTTCAATATGCTGAAAAAACTCAGGACTGACCCGATTGTAATGAAAAGACAAAACACTCAATTCAGGACTAAAATACTCTTATGTAAGTCAAATCAATATCACAGAATATCAGTGCAATAACTTAAGAGATGTTACAGGATTTTCCAACTCCTAAGGATCTATTAAACTAATTATATATAATAGTATACGCTATAATAGGTAATGTCTATCAGTAAAATAAATATCAAAATAGCGTTATGACTTTACATTGATCCACCTTAACACATTTTTACAGTTTTAAAGCCGAAGTCATAATGGGCTCGTATAAAGATAAATATGACAAGGCACGTGAGGCAATGCCTAAGGTATGATTCTACCAGTTTACCCTTTCTAGCAGGTCGTAACTCATCCGTGGCCGACCGCAACAGTCAATCCAACCGATAAAAGGTGCACCCATCGAATATGAAAATCACGATAGTAATACGAGGGATCAATGTCTCTAGTGGTACCTTACCTCATTGGTTAGACATAGGATCATGTTTTAGTCATTTTAATTATCACATGAGTGTCAAAGCTATCCATCATCATTCTCTTACTTCAGTCCAGTAAACGTCGCAAATTCAACCACTACATTCTGGATATCAACCACCGCGTACACAGTTGTTAAAATGGTTCCAATATTGGCAGAAAGTATGCCAATAAGAGGCCCAGGTCTCTTTAAAAACCAAATGTCATTTTACACACTGGTTGGTTCTTTTATATTTCGAAAACAATTCGTACTTGATATCAAAATATCATATTCGATTCAAAACCAAATCCAATTCGAAATCATCATATTCGCTTCAAAAATCATATTTTACTTCACAATTGTCTATTCAGTTCGATACGTCAATTTCACTCCAAAATTTGATTCGAATTAAAATTTAGGTTATAACTTCACTTTAACCCAATTCGCATTTAAATCTAAGATTTAAATATAAACATTTCACCCTTTTAATCAGTTTGAATTTAAAAAAAATTAAATAGTTAAAATAGTTTAACAGGAAATAGCTTGAGTATTAAAAATGTTTATATAGTAAAATAGTTTGGAAAATCAAAATAATTTGAATATTTAAAGAATATAGATTTTAAACCATCTATACTAAAATAATTCATTTTAAAAACATTAATTTCAAAGTCAAACCAGTTCACTTTCTAAATTTCCCAAATCAAATCGGTTCCAATTTCCATTTAGATTAGTCGATTCAATTCTGATTTCAAGTCGAATTTTACTTCGATTCCAAACTAATTTTAATGCCAATCCCAAATTAATTTCAACTCCAATTCCAGATTAATTTAAAATTCCAATTCCAAATTAGTTCAAATTCCAATCTCAAACTAAACCATTTCGATTCATATCAATTACGAGTTCGATTTCCAAAATATGACTCAAAACATTTAAATCAATTTTTCCATCAATATTCAATTTAAAAAAATCCAAAACTTCAAATATTTTTTAAATTCCAAGCTTAATTTCAAAATTTGTTTTATATCTCTTTTACTTAAAATATTCTAAAGTTTGAATAAAAGTCCAAACTTGAAACAAACCAATGTTTCTGAAATTCACATCATATTTCGATTATAACTTAAAAATCTCAACTTAGATTAATTGAACAATTTTGTTTCAAATTTAAGTTTTCAACATTCCGAGTTCCAATTCAAAAATAATTTGATTTCCATAAATTCGATTTTTCTTTTCTTTAAATCAAATCATTTAAATAATTTCAAAACAGATTTTAAAACCAATTAATTAAACAACGCGGTGTCCGTATATAATTCTCTATCATACGGCCAAGTGAATCAATTATTTCATTTCAATTCTATGTATGGATATATATCATTTCAATCCAAATCAAAGTGCCATCGGTATATATCATTTCAACCTATTTCTTAATTTATTTGAAATAATTCAATATATAGTTTTATATAGTGCAGATAATATATAAGGTAAAACATGATATATAAAAATAAATAAGCATCCAAATTATCAACCAATCGCATCCATCACAACAAATCATCCAAACAATCAATGAAATCCACAACAATTTCATAATTATCAATATTGGGTATTTATTAGTAGTTAAATTTTAGTTTTAATTTAACCATCAATTCAAATCCTATCAGAAAATTTAGATGTCAATAAATGTCAACTAGATTTATCAATCAATTCAAATCATTTCAAAATTTCAATTCAACTATCATAAAAATATTTTATTCAAACGTGAACATATAAAGCACTCATCTTTCTAGTTGAAACCGAAAATAATTCCGGTCTCAAATAAATTCCAATTCCATTCAAATTCGAAGATGACTTCAATATGATTCCAACATAAAAAATTCTCTCGCCCTAATCGGACCTCGCATGAAAGATTTACGATTTTAATTAATATACGATTATAATTAAAATATAATTAACAAGGTAAAATAAGAATAAAATAATAAAAATGATACCTCAACTCCCCTACAGCCATTCTCGTTCCCCTATCTCCCAAGCTCGAGCCTGCTCCGTTTCCGATGCCTGAACTCAAGTGACTTTGCCATTTCTTTTTCAACAGACCGCCGAGTCGCTCACATCTAAGTCACCGTACCTCGATCGCCAACACTTCACAGTCGCCGCACATACACTAGCCTGTAGCCGCGTCCTCCCCCGGCTACGACCTCGTCTTTGTCATGGCCACGACGACTCGTGCTCGCGTCTCAAAGAGAGAATTGTGACTCTGATCCCTCCCTCTCCGTGCCCCTAAGCCAACACATGCTCGCCGCGACGACAACCGCCCTACGCCTTTCCAGTCGTGGCCCACTTCTAGTGCCTCGCACGCTGCCATGAGCCAGCGAAACCCACCCCGATCAATTTTAATTTTATTTTAATTTTTTTTCGTTCGTTTGTTTTATTTTTTAGAGGTGCCTGCGATTCAAATCTAAGATGGGGAAATAAATAAAGTGGTACGGGTCGATATGAATAATAGTGGAGGCAGCCCGTGTACGAGATATTTGGATGGAAGGAATATGATATTATGAATTAGAAAATATCTTGCTTTTAACCGTTAGAAATTCTCGAGCTCTAAACGAAGCGTGCCACCTGGCATTCCAAATGTTTTACCCTCATTCTGAACACAATGGAACTAGTTTCGAAAGCCAATTCGATCGTAAGCAGAAGATAGCTTTTCAAAATCAATTATTTTAATTAAATTTTGAAAATTAAATTCTACACGTTTCAAGCTCGCACGGACAACCGACAAGTCCGATCGCTACGAAACTAGAAATCCTTTAATAATTCACTATTACAGATCCAATGAAACTGGTTCGTCGAAATCTGAGACGATGGCCAAAATGGCTATTTTTTACTTGTTAGTTAATATATAAGATTTCAAATTTTAAATTATTCACATTTATATCCAAATTTAAATGTTAAACATCTTCATTCATATTAAATAAAATTTAAATCAATTTTCGATATCATCATATTAAATCCAAAATTGAATTATTCGAATAATTTCCATCATTAAATTTAAACAATTTAATTATCCAACAAACCAATATTAATAAATCAAATTTTTTTAATTATTTCTTCCCATTTTTGTCTAGTAATTTCATTATATTTAATAACTTACAATAGTCAAAAATACGGGACGTTACATACTCCCCCACGCAAAACTTTTTGTCCTCGGAAAGGCCTTAAATAAAGAATTTAACATTCAATAGATTTTATTCAAATAATCACTTATAACTTTAAAATCTTATTAGCAAGTTTTTATTACGCTTTTACTACACCATTCCGCTATCGGTTTATGAAAAATATAACTTATATTTAAAAACAAATCATAAATTTTTTAAAACTTCAAAAATTTTCTAACTTTCGGATTTACGGAAAATTTCGGCACAGCCTCCTTTGCACGGCTCAATCAGAAAATTTTCACAATTCAATATATATCACAAATATACCAAAACGATATCAAATATACATCCTATCTCAATGATGAGGCATCCCGAAGGGAAAAATATAAAATTGCGGAAAGTAATCCGAGATACGTACCTTATTATTAATAATACGAGTGAGTTCGATCGTACTAAACAAGCACAAGCATGTAAAACCCCGCATATATGCCCAACGCCTTCATATGTACCAATCTCAACTCAATTTAAGATATTGGTTGCATATAACGTTATAGAAGTGTAAGTCTAATATAACCATATAACATGGATTTTGAATCCAAACAATAAATGCAAGCACAAATACACAACATACAACAATCATATGCAATCAAAATAGTAAAAACAATGGTTTGCATCAAAAGAAACCATCCAACCATCAATATCCGTCTAATTAATCCAATTAATTCATAACCATATTAATTTTTCATTATACAATGTCAATTTTTAATTTATACCCTTCATTTCTTATTAACATTCATTTCATTAACAATTTAATTGATTCATTTCAATTTATTTGCATTCAATCAACTTTTATTCAACTTGATTCACATTCAATTGATTTTTCATTCAATTTATTTATTTCTAATTGATTTGCATGCACTTATCAACATTAATTAATTCACATTCTATTAATTTACACTTGTTTGTAGTTACATACATTTTTCTTTCGTCACTTTCATTATTCCATTTCAATAATTCAAATAATTGATTACACTTCAGTAATTTAATTCCATACCACATTCCATATATCTTAAATTGATTCACAATCACTTATTAATATTCATTTCATTAATCATACAATGGATTTATATTCAATTCATTCGTTTTTAATCGATTTACATTCGACTAATTTAGTTTCGATCCATTCTTCTTTCAATCAATATTATTGCATTCATATTTTGCTTTATTACAATTTAATGTACTTACGTTCCATTTATTTCATTCAATTTATAAACTTTCATTACAAATTCATTATATTCAATTTTTATTCAACTCAATTTGCGATATACCAGTTGCTTCACTTTTTAGAAAAAACATATTTCATATAAATTTATTGGAGAATCATTTATAAAATTATTCCAATTAACCTTAATTAAGTTAAATTTGTTTTATTTCCACTTAGTATATCCTTTTTTCTCTTTTCACTACTAGCATCATTTATAAATCATCTAAGTTTATTACAAATATTTTACACAACCCAACTCACGTTTATAGTTACTTCATATCTTAAGTTATTATTTACTCATCGATTCATTTCATTTATTCAAATTCATATTATTAATTTACCAAAGTAAATTTTATTTTTATATCTCAATTCATATTAATAGTTTTGTATTTTTCTTCCACGGTCAATTCATTTAACCCCTCTTAAGTTAACTCCAAATTTATAATTTATTCCAATAACTTATTCCATATTATATTAATCAATATTCAATTTTTATTTAAACTAATCCAGTTGTAATTTATCTATTTATATCCAATTTAAATTAAATTCAATTATCCATATTGATTTTACCTACACTCATCTATTTTTATTCAATTTTACAATTCAAAGTGCATTTTGTTTTATAATTCAAATTGTATTCATTCTATTAAATTCATTTATAGCCTAAGTCGAATTACTTCACACTACTAATTTATCAAGTTTCACTTAATATCTAATTCAATTTATTTAACATTAAGTTAAACTTCATTTTTTTTAATCCATTACTCAATTTAGTTACTTTTATTCAAATTAAATTTTCTTATCATTCCCATTCAAAAAAATTAATTCGTTTTTAGCTTATTAATTCTCAAATCTATAAGTTATAAAATTTATTCATTCAAAATTCATTTTATCTAATTCATTTCAATTTTTATTTAAGCTTCATGAGTTAGACTTCATTTTATTTACTTAATTTTACTATCTCCGTTTAATTTAACAATACTAAGCCAATTATTTTATTTCGTATCTCAAATTCAAAATTTTCCTTTGTTTGCTTAACCAAAATTTAAACATTTTAAATTTGGTTTTTATTTTTCTATTCAAATGTATAAGTTATAACTTATTTCTTATAACTTATTTTTAATTATAAGTTCAAAACTATTTTCGTATATTTATTAAATCATACTTAGAATATTTTTCACAATCAAAACTTGTTTAATCGAAATTAAATTTCTTTTGGTAGAAATTTTCACTCAAAAACTCGAAAATGAATACTAGCGATGCTGCCGTGATCCCAGAATTATTTCCCAGCGACCCACATTTCGAAAGGTTTAAATCGACAATAATCCACATATGTCCAACTTAAGAAATCTAGAACGTAGATAATCAATGGAGTTAAATAAGAAAAATAAGAAGAGAAGAAGAAAAAAAACAGAGAATCTCACAGCAGAACGATAAAATATATTAATCAAATAATCAGGGTGATAAAGCTGTTTACTATACATTTTATTTTAATCTATACAAACTTATCAGAGTTATATATACATCAGGGATAAATAATCAATACAGCAAAATAGTATGATGCATGAGATACTAATAATAGTAATATACCAAAACTGCGTCTTCGTCCTCCAAAGAGTAGTCTTCAATATGTTGAAAAAACTCAGGACTGACCCGAGTGTAATGAAAAGACAAAACATCCGAATTAGGACTAAAATACTCTTATGTAAGTTAAATCAATATCACAGAATATGAGTGCAATAACTTAAGAGATGTTACGGGATTTTCCATCTCCTAAGGATCCGTTAAACTATTTATATAATAGTATACGCGATAATAGGTAGTGTATATCAGTAAAATAAATATCAAAATAGCGTTAAGGTTTTACACTGATCCACCTTAACACATATTTACAGTTTTAAAACCAAAGTCGTAATGGGCTCGTATAGGGATAAATATGATAAGGCACGTGAGGCAGTTCCAAAGGTAGGATTTTACCAGTTTACCCTTTTTGGATGGTCGTAACCCATCCGTGGCCGACCGCGACAATCAATCCAACCAACAAAAGGTACGCCCATCGAATACGAAAATCACAATAGTAATACGAGGGATCAATGTCGCTAGAGATAGCTAACCTCAATGGCCAGACATAGGCTCCTGTTTTAGCCATTTTAATTATAACACGAGTGTCAAAGCTATCCATCATCGTTCTCTAACTTCATTCCAGTAAACGTCGCCAATTCAACCACTACATTCAAGAAATCATCCACCGCCTACATAGTTATTAAAGTGGTTCCAATATTGACAGAGAGTATGCCAATAAGAGACCTCGGTCTCCTTAATAACCAAACGTCATTTTACACACCGGTTGGTTCTTTTATATTTTGAAAACAATTCGTACGTATCAAAATATCATATTCTCTTCAAAACCAAATCCATTTAAAAATCATCATATTCGCTTCAAAAATCATATTTTACTTCACAATTGTCAATTCAGTTCGATACGTCAATTTCACTTCAAAATTTGATTCGAATTAAAATTTAGGTCATAACTTCACTTCAACCCAATTCGCATTTAAATCTAAAATTTAAATATAAACATTTCACCCTTTTAACCAGTTTGAATTTTAGAAAAGTATATTTTAAATAGTTAACATAGTTTAATAGAAAATAGTTTGAGTATTAAAGATGTTTATATAGTAAAATAGTTTGGAAAATCAAAATAATTTGAATATTTAAAGAATATAGATTTTAAACCATTTATACTAAAATAATTCATTTTAAAAATATTAATTTCAAAGCCAAACAAGTTAACTTTCTAAATTTCCCAAATCAAAACGGTTCCAAATTCCATTTCGATTTTAATCGATTCAATTCCGATTTCAAGTCGAATTTTACTTCGATTCCGAACTAATTTTAATGCCAATTCCAAATTAATTTCTATTCCAAATTAATTTAAAATTCCAATTCCAAATTAGTTTAAATTCCAATCTCAAATTAAACCGTTTCGATATATATCAATTATGAGTACGATTTCCAAAATATGACTCAAAACACTTAAATCAAATTTTCCATCAATGTTGAATTTTAAAAAATCCAAAACTTCAAATTTTTTTAAATTCCGACCTCAATTTCAAATTCGTTTTATATCACTTTTACTTAGCAATATTCTAAAGTTCGAATAAAAGTCCAAATTTTTAAAACAAATCAATTTTTCTGAAATTCACATCATATTTCAATTATAACTTAAAAATCTCAACTCGATTATTTAAACAATTTTGTTTCAAATTTAAGTTTTCAACATTCCAAGTTCCAATTCGAAAATAATTTGATTTCCATAAATTCGGTTTTTTTCTTTAAATCTAATCATTTAAATAATTTCAAAATAGATTTTAAAACCATTTAATTTAACCAACCCAGTGTCCGCATATAATTCTCTATCCTATGACCAAGTGAATCAATTAGTTCAATTTAATTTCAGGAATGGATATATATCATTTCAATCCAAATAAAAGTGCTATAGGTATATATCATTTCAACCTATTTTCTAATTTATTAAAATAATTTGATTTATAGTTTTATATAGTGTAGATAATATACAGGGTAATAACATGATATATAAAAATAAATAAACATCTAAATTATCAACCAATCGCATCCATCACAACCAATTATCCAAACAGTCAATGAAATCCACAACAATTTCATAATTATCAATATCGGGTATTTTATTAGCAGTTAAATTCTAATTTAATTCAACCGTCAATTCAAATCCTATCAGAAAATTTAGATGTCAATTTAAATGTTAATCAAATTTATCAACCAAAAATCAATCAATTCAAATCATTTCAGAATTTCAATACAACTATAATAAAAATATTTTATTCAATCGTGAGCATATAAAACACTCGCCTTTCTATTTGAAACCGAAAATAATTTCAGCTTCCAATATATTCCAATTCCACTCAAAGTCGAAGATGACTTCAATACGATTCCAACGCAATTTTTTTCTCTCGCCCGAATCGGACCTCATATGAAAGATTTACGATTTTAATTAATATACAATTATATTTAAAATATAATTAACAAGGTAAAATAAGAATAAAATAATAAAAACGATACCTCAACTCCCCACAACCGTTCCCGTTCCTCCATCTCCCAAGCTCGAGCCTACTTTGTTCCTGATGCCTGAACTCACGCGACTTTGCCATTTCTCTTTCTACAGATAGCCAAGTCGCTAATGTCTAAGTCGCCGTACCTCGATCGCCAACACCTCACAATCGCCGCACACACACTAGCCTGTAGCCGCGTCCTTCCCCAACCACGACCTCGTCTTCGTCATGGCCACGGCGACTCACGCTCGTGTCTTGAAGAGAGAATTGCGACTCTGATCCCTCCTCTCCGTGCCCCCAAGCCAATGCATGCTCGTCGCGATAACAACCACACTTCGCCTCTCCATTCGTGGCCCATTTCTAGTGCCTCGCGCGCTGCCACAAGCCAGCAAAACCCACTCCCGTCAATTTCAATTTTATTTTAATTTTTCTTTGTTCGTTTGATTTTTTTTAGAGGTGGTTGCGATTCAAATCTAAGATGGGGAAAATAAATAAAGAAGTACAGGTCAATATAAAAAATAGTGGTGGTGGCCCATGTACGAGATATTTGGATGGAAGGAATATAATATGATAAATTAGAAAATATCTTGCTTTTAACCATTAGAAATTCTCAAGCTCCGAACGAAGCATACCACCTGGCACTCCTAATGTTTTACCCCCATTCTGAATATAATGAAACTAGTTTCGGAAGCCAATTCTATCGGATGTAGAAGATAGCTTTTCAAAATCAAATATTTTAATTAAATTCTGAAAATTAAATTCTACACATTTCAAGCTCACACGGACAACCGACAAGTCTGATCGCTACAAAAGTTGAAATCCTTTAACAATTCACTATTACAGATCCGATGAAACTGGTTTCGTTGAAATCCGAGACGATGGCCAAAATGTCTATTTTTTTACTCGTTAATTAAAATATAAGATTTCAAATTTTAAATTATTCACATTTAAATCCAAATTTAAATGTTAAACATCTTCATTTATATTAAATAAAATTTAAATCAATTTTCGATATCACCATATTAAATCTAGAATTGAATTATTCGAATAATTTCCAACATTAAATTTAAACAATTTAATTATCCAATAAACCAATATTAATAAATCAAAAAAAATTATTTCTTCCCATTTTTATCCAGTAATTTCATTATATTTAATAACTTACAATATTCAAAAATATGGGTCGCTACAAATTATAACTGTGAAAATTAAAGATCTTATATAAGGTAACTTACATAAGTGAATTGTCAAGGTATAGTTTAATTAATGTAGGTGTTAATGATATTTATCTAATTTCCTTCATTAATTATTTTAGTTATGCTCGGCCAGTTTGTGGGCATTAACTATCATTTTTTGATTGTTGATTTGTGGTCGACTAGTTTTGGCACTTTTACCTTTTTACTACATGGGCTGGGTAAATAGTATTATGCGTGTATTGAAACAAATACCTTGTGAATTAAGTTTCACAATTTGACTATAGGCATTTGGTGATAATGGTGGGTTAAAATTTTAATTTAGTAAAAGATGTTTATTTTAAATTTTAGTGAGATGAGATATTTTGGAAATAAACATTTGTGAAAATATTTTATATAAATATGGTTTATAAAACAAGGTTTATAAACAAAAACGATTTAAATAAAGAATATTAGGACTTAAGTCCCGGTATCTTTGAAAATATTTTTCAGAATCTTGATAAAATAATGGTAGTATTATTTGAAAGTATGTATTTGGGAAATTGGTTTATGAAATTGACATCATGATACTCAGTAATATTTACGAAGTATTTGATACCATTTTGAAAGGATTTTCGTTAAGTCCAAAAGGCATGAATTGGATGTACTGAACTCAGTCCTATCGCTTGAAGATAAATCTGGTAATGACTTTAACATCATCGGTGTTCATTTTTGGATTTCTAAGTGGAGGATGCTACATGGTTATTTTAATAAAACGGATTTCGATTCAAATTTCGAAAGTATGATTTGTTATACAAAAGATATATGTATGTATTATTATTTAAAAATGATTTGAAATAAAACCCGGATGTTTAGTTCTTAAGCTTTTCTTTATAAAGAAGTTTGATATGACACTTTTATGAAGAAAAGTTTTATATGTATTGTGCACGAGTGGTAGTGGCATAGCTCAGAGTAAATGTTGGAACCTTTTTATGTTTTCCCTTTTGGATAAAGAGTGTAATAAATTATTGAAATTTAAGATATGTTATGGACAGATTTAGCCTGTGTGTTAGGATTATATAGTATGTGCATTTTGTCATGATACCTTATTTGGTAAATTTCATTTGTTAAAATAAAATAGAATTTTAGATGATTTTGGACAATTGAAAACTTCTGAATCATATATAACTTGGAGTTAAGTGTTTTTAAAATATAAAGATGAGTTTATATAACACTTGAATTGAGAAGGTAGCAGGTTAAAACAAGTTTTGAATTGGTTATACATGCTTGTTAAGTAAAATGAATTTGATATTTTTGTGTACACTCTTAGGATGTCATGGAGTATTATAAGAATATGATTTTAAGTTGTATAACTACTTATAAACTTGAATTATGTTTTATGAAATGTTTCATAAATGATTTTAGTATTGAATGAAACATACTATGTGGATAAAAGAATGTGATAAAAGTTATTGGTATAGTTAAGAAACTAATAGGATAAATACTTATATAGATCATTTTATTCACATGATTGTTCTTGATCCAGCATTAGAGTACATGGTTTCAAGGTGTAAACACCGCCCCAAACAAGGATTTTTCACTAGATACTTGACTGCGAACACTCGATATAGATTCTTAATAAGATCTCAAAGTTTTCTATCATAGTATATGGCTATGAAAGGAGAATGAAGGTTCCTAATCAACGAACTTGTTCAAAGTTCACATTAAAGAGGTCAAGTGATCTATACTAGTTGGGAAGTGAAAATTATGCAATCGAGCAAGTGATCGGAATTTATATTGCATACGGATGGTCCATGGGCATCGTACGAGTTTTAGTATTTTCATACTATGTTTTGTTGGCTGATGGAGTGTAGGTGATGAATCCTCAATCTGTTATGAGGCGGCATGAATTGGCTACTAAGTAATTACCTGAGGCCCTTAAGCGTAAGGTACGCTTAGTAGATCATTTGTCATCCTTATGCAATGAGAGGATTTAAACTTGAGCAAGCCATGATTTTTTTGCTAAGTGATTTTGAATATAATAAAGTACTGCAATTTGATTGTTTCTTTTGTTGCTCGTGTCAGAATTTCAAGGATGAAATATTCTAAGTGAGGGAGAATGTAACGATTCGGAATTTCAGACACTTCTTATTTAAATATCTGAATTATTTAAATATTTGAATCTTAGATTAAATGTTATTAAAATGATTTAATAATCTTATTAATCCCCTTTTAAATCATAAGTAAAGATGGTGTACTTATTTCGGAATTTTTTTCAAAAATAAATACTTTGAAAAAATATCGATAACGTGACCGAAAATCGTTTTATCGATAAACAGTTTTTTAACCGTTAGAAGTTGTTCAGATATTTTTTACATACACTTATTTCCTTAGGAAATAAAAAAAATGAAATAAAAATACTTTTCCACTTATGGAAATAAACTTTATGGATAATGTCATGCATGAGCTAAGGGAAGCTATTTAGGAAATGAGCTTAAACGGAAAGTCTTAAAAGACAAAAAAAAATGATAAAGGAGGAGTGATGTTTGTAATTAATGTCATAAGGGTTTTGAGAGATTTTTGGTCTTTTTCCATCACATTCCTAAGCCTATATAAGAAGGGGTGAAACCTTAGGAAATAATAACAAATAATTCTCAAAGCTTGAGATGAAGTAGGAGGGTTGAAAATAGTGGAAGTGCTTAGGCACTAAACCACTTATTACTCTCTACTTTATCAAAAGTTAACCAAATCTTCTCAAATATCTTCTAAACTTTGGCTTTGGGTATAAGACATCATGGGAGGAATGATTAGCAAGTAAGAAGTGGGAGGAGGTGAGAGGAAGAGGGGGAGCTTGGATAGGCTCTGAGCATGATGGAGGAGGAGGAGGAGGAAGTGTTGGTTTTAGTTTGGAAATGCCAAAGGTTGGAGCTATAGAGTGTTGATGGAAGGAGGTGGTTATTTCGTTCTTGTGGCCTTATGCTTGGGTTAGGCATGGATCTAAGTGAGTTATCAAACTATCTCTTAGCATACTATGTATATATATGTTGTGTTTGAATTATAAAGTTAAAGTGACATTAACTAAGAAAAATTATAGAGTTTGGACCCCTCTTCTTTTGAAAGAAAATGATAGCTTTATATTCTATAACATCACTTCTATTACCCTCTTAAACATATGTCATGGCCTTGACTTGATGTTTAAATGGTTTTTTAACTCGTGTGTTAAATTAAAGTAAGTTTGAAATGTTTGAAACGAGAATAGTCGTTATAAGAGCACTTCGGAATCCCTAGTTTTTGAGAATTTTCATAAATAAATGTAAAGATATTCTTAGGGATTTCTTTCCATGATTTTTAAGTACCCTAAGGTAGTACTTAGTATAAAAATTTCAAACCCTAAAACATTTTTTAAGTTGTTAAAACTAGTCGTAAAAGACGGTGCTTTTCAATGTTGTTTTAACAAGGACTTTTAACCGCATTTACAAACCCTATAGTAAGTCGCTTATTGTTTTATGTGTCTAAAATGTGATGTTTTGACTAGTTTTTCATAATTTAAATGGTTTCTAAATTCTTTTCTTCTTAAAATCTTTTTATGTAAGTTTTTATAAAATGTATTTGAGTATGAAAAAAAGAATAGATGTTTAAATATAGTTTTAATGATTATTTACGAATTTTTGTAAGTATTATGCAGCAAAGTGTAAAATAAGTTTTTAATCAAAATTCTAAATTAGTTATTTTTAAGTAATATATTATATTGATATTTGAAATCTATTTACAAGTATTTCTAAAGTATCATTATTTATATATATATATATATAAGTTTTGACAAAGGAGATTGACTAGGCTTAACTCTAGAAGCCAATGAGTAAATTTGTCTGTTTGTGAGATTCAAGAATGAGGCGTCTAAACAAGGCTTGGAGCAAGAGTGCCCAAACTTACCTGGCTTCACTCTTGAACGAGGAACAGTATTAGTTGAAATCTTGGAAATGTTTTAATCTTGTTGTTTACTTACTTGTTTAAGAAAGGTAATTAACTTTGCTTAAAGCTAAAAGCCAAGGAAGTAGGCTTATCTATTTCTAAGAGTAAAGTTTGATGTCGAGTAGGGACAGAGCAATAGAGCTCTAATCTTCCAGGCTTCCCTCTTGAATAAGGGATAGTTAAGTCGGGAATGTCAAAAACGAGTTAAGCATACGAACATTGATTTTTATAAGAAACTGGTTTAACTAGATAAAATATTAGTCGACTATCGAACTTAACCTATTATTATCTTAGATCTTTAAAAGAATGTTGTAAAGATAAGCATAATTGAAATTGTTTTGGGTTTGTTGTGGCATTGTATTAATAACCTTCGTCTTTAACCTTTTTTGAATATACTTATGAAATAGATAGATCTTTAAAAGAATGTTCTAAAGGTAAACGTAAGTAAAATGGTTTTGGGTTTGTAGTGACAATATTTGAGTAACATTAGTCTTAAACCTTTTTAATAAAATTTTGAAAGTACTTAGATCCTTAAAACAGATATTATGAAGGAAACTGTAAGTAAGGAATCTTTTTGAAAAAGCTTAGAAAAGTAAAGGTTTATAAGTAAGAAATCTTGTTAATGATTTGTGAATGTCCTTATACCATTTGAGATAAGTATAAGAATATTTTTTGAAGTATTAAAAGAGTACAAATGAATAGTAAAAATTCATAAATGAAGTTTTATTAGATAAAAGAAGTTTTACTAATAAAAGAGGTTTTAGTTAATAAAGATTAATTAAACAAAAAGGGGATTAAAAGACGCTTATATGACTTAATCAAGCTTTGTAAGACTTGATCGTGCTTTACATGTTTACTTATTTATGGAAAAAAATTAGTCATATATTTAGCACTAAAAGCCGATGAAGTAGGCTTGTCTATCTGTGGGAATTAAGACTAATGCTCGGGTAGGGATAGAGAAATAAAGCTTTAACCTACCGACTTCACTCTTGATCGAGGGACAGCGTGAGAGGAAAATATCAAAAATGTGATAAGTATACGAGAATTGGTTCCCATATGTAATTATTCCAATCATCATTGAATGACCAAATTCATCGATTCAGTTTTGGAGAGACCGAGATCAGTAAATGTTTTATTTACGGAAAACCATTTCAAGCCTGAGATACATGTTCTATCTATTGGAAGTGGATTTGTTTGAGATGCGGGAATCTATATGGAGATTCGAGATCTGTTTAAGATGCTCAAACACATGTGGTTATTCATGATCTATTCATGACGTGGGAATCCATATGTGATTCTAAGATCTATTGAGGTATGGGAATACATGTGTGGTTTCGAGTTCCATTAGAGACATGAGAATCCAATTTGGAATTTATGTTCTATTCAAGTGATGAAGACTTGTGTGAAAAATGCTGAATGTAACTTCAATATCGGAAATGGCTAAAAAAAAGTAGACCTCATAACCCGGTGTTTAGTTAACCTGCGATAGGATATATCAACTGCAGATCTCGAGTATGCTTATCGATTGTTGACCGGTAGGAGTTGAGGATATATGGGATCACGTGTTCGATCGTGGTCCAACTATGTTTACCTAAATGTATATTTTATCTAGAGATATACGTTGATTGGAGGTATTTTTTAACCCTTGTGCAGGAGATTGGATCCCACTCCATCGGAGGGATCTCTACGGAAAAATACAATATGCAGACGTTCCTTATCGGATTGATTGAACTCATAATATGTTGTTGAATGTAATGAATGTAACCATTCTAACTATTATAATATTTGTAATCTACACCCAAGACATTATCTATTATATCACCTTATGTACTCATTAGATGGCCGTTCTTTTTATGGGATAACCGTTTACGGCATTCCGTGCATCTAAAAAGTACTATTATATGTTGGTCGCATATTTCTTGAGTTTCTCATATCAAACTTATGTCTGACGCTTGGTTTTTGTTTTCCTTAAATTTCTCGCATGCTCTTTCGAGTAGTTTGAGAAAGGCAGATTTTTGTTGATATTCATTGGAGCTCAAGTGAGCTGAATGTTTCAACTATCGTAATAGTCTTACTTCCACTGCATTACTATATTGCACATAGCAACGTTTGTGAGAACAAGTTATTATAACTGTCCAGATGATGATAGTACTTAGGTTTTACAACTTAGAAATTTTTATATCGGAGTAACCCATTTGTACCGTTCTTTTGATATTACATATTATCGTTCCGCTGTGAAACTCTGATATTGTGTTTCGTCTTCCTTATTCTATTTCTTTTTCTTTTTAATTCATCGTAACAATATGTCCTTCCGGCATTCAGATGCTCGACACACGAATACCGTGGATGTATTAGTGTCGACATTTGGGGGTCAAAATGGTGGATCATTATAGAATACTTCATGGTGTAATTCAAATAATATTTCAATGTTTTATATGGATTTTGGAGGGTTTGGGAATGAAATTGTATATTATTTGGAGAAAATAGGAAGAAATAATCAATTTATTGGAGAGGAATTTGCCATCTCTTGTCAATTTCTAATATACGCTCGTCAATCCTTAAAGTTCGATTCTGGTGGGGTTTTACTTATCGTGACTTCTCTCTCAATTTTGCAACTTCAGCTCCCTAATTTCATTTATGGTTCTCTTCTTTGTCCTAGGTCGTCTCTTTTTCCCATGTTGTGTTCTCTTTTGGCTGACAATCGACAATGCCTCTTGTAGCGGCTCCGAAGCTAAATAGTGCTAATTTTCCTTCATTGAGTTCATTTGGATATCCTGCAGCTTCCAAGCACACCTCTCCATCTGCTACTGTCACATTTGATGTGCCTCCTAAGGTTTCGACTGCAGCGGTTTCTTGGTGTCTGCTAGTGGTAGTTTAGTGAATGGGCCCCTTGGCTGCACAAATTCCAAGCTTCAGGCTTCGTCTACTGATCTGCCTTCGAAGGTATTTCCTAATCCCGCTCTTTCTGATATTACTTCCCCCTCCGTGAAAATTATTGATTGCAATTTCTGCTCTGAAAATGATATTGTTATGACCTCGTCTACGAGTGGTTGGTCTTCTTTATTTAATATGAGGCCTAGACAGCAGGCTCTTTTGTTCCTAAATAGTATGCTGTTAATTCCATGGATAAGCCTGTCGGCCCCCAAGGAAATTATCGATGTGGGTATTGATTTTTGAACAGATTATTTTGTAGTTTCTTTTTGTATGAAGCCCCTCATTATTCTATTGTGAAAAAAATGTCCTCGGTTTGTGGCGTTTATGAGGATTGGTAAATGTCAGATGTGTTAATTCGATGTACTTTTTCAAGTTTTCTTTCCCCCATGAAAGAGCATGTGTTCTGGAATTGGACCTTATTATTATTTAAAGAAAAAAAGTTCGTTATCACCCATGTAATCCACTTGTCGATCTTACCTGTGAACAAGTTTTATCTATTCCAGTTTGGGCGCATATCTCAAATATTACTTCAGTTTTCCAATCGCTTGAGGGTGTCGATTGGATTGCCAACCATATTGGTCAGTTGACTTGTTTTGATATATCTACCTAGCGTAGGCAACTCCTTCATTTTACAAATGCATTTATCAGGAATTCCACTTCTAGGCAGTTGTCCGCTCATATTCCTATCTCCCTAGCCGTCGATAGGATATCCTACGTTGATATTTCGTATCAGTGGTAACCATTTTTTTGCGACCTACGTCACTCTTTTGGCCATATTGCTTCTTCCTGCTCATTATGATGCTGATCCTGATAAACTTCCCAATAAGAATCCACTACCTAAACCTCCTTTTCGGGGTGGGCAAGCAAAAGCTCCTCACATCTCCCATTTCGATCCTCTCATTTTGCATATCCTCAATACCCCACCCTCGGTCCCTCTGGCTCCATCCTCCTTCATCCCTGTGGTTATCCCCCCAATCACTCCTCCCTCCTATGATCCGCCCTAATTCGCTCCATCTGTCCCTTCCCAAGTGCCAGCTCCTCCCCTGCCGGTTCACCCTCCCTAGGGAATCCCATGTGCCTCCGCCTATTTCTCCTTAAGCCTGTCAACGGATGTTTTCGGATGCAGATAGTGCCATATCCACATCCGCATCCGAAATCATTTTCAAATATCGGATATTCGCATCTGCGGATACGGACGGATACCGGATAATTATCCTATCTGCTAACGATCGATAAATGAAGAATTATAAAAAGAAAATTTTAGTTCAACATAAATTTTCAATCTCATTGATTATAAAACTGCTAAAAATTAACAAATATGACGATAAAAAATAGTTTCAAGCAGTTAATAAGCATTAAGTGCATATAATATAAACAACTAACTTAATAAAATAATGAACGAATATCTTTCATTCAACTAAAATACACATAATTTGAACTATAATCTTGACAAAAACCGGAAAGATAATTTTCGGATGCGGATGTCTTCAGTTCCGTATCCGCATCCGTTGTTTTGGATATCGGATATTTATCCGCATTTTGGATGCGGATGCGGATGCGGACGCAGACAGATTTTGGATTTTTCGGGTATCCATTAACAACCCCATTTCTCCCATCACTTGCATGAAACTGAAATTTATTAAGGCTCTTCATTTCGACCCCTCGAGTGTTGAGCACTTAACTAAGGAAATTACTGATAAGTTGGCCGAAGGCACGCAGCTGGTCTTCTGCAATGAAGTTGGCACCAGGTCTCATAGGCAAAGTGGTTTGTGCTACCATTCAAGATGGTAGGTATTCTCCAAATGGATTTCAGATGATTTAAAGACGAGCATGAACGATATTATAGGCTTTTGGATGATGAGATGGTCTTCTGCAATCACGGTGAATTTAGGGCTAACAACGAGGCAATCTTGGCTACTTCGAATTGGGATCAAAAATTCATATTCTCGCCTCGTGCTTCCGGTTTTTGCCCGGGGCATGTTGGTTGGTTCGGACAATGTGTTGGGGCCTAGATGGACTTCTTTTTTCTTGAAATAGATGGACTCCTATCTAGTTATATCTCACATTTCTGCTACTTATTTCGATGTATTTGTTTTGCTATTTTTGGTTTGTCTAGCTGGTTCTTCTGTGCCTATATGTTATTATTCTGCTACTGGCCATGTAACGTCCCGCCTTTTCGCACGCTTCAAATCGACACACATGCCGATTCAAACCATACGGAAGGCGGATTGTTATGGGGTAAATAAGAAAAATAGAGAAGAAATAAACAAAATAGAATCTCACAGCGGAAGGATAAAATATAATAATAAAATATACAGTTTATAAAACTGTTTACAAACATTTATATAATACATATCAGAGTTACACATACCAATAACAATGCAGCGGAAAAATATGAGTGTAGTGGAATAATAGTAGATAATAGTAATACAAATCTTCGTCTTAGTCCTCTAGAGCTAAAACTTCAAATCCTGAAACGCTCGGACTGACCCGAGCGAATTGAAAAAAGACAAAACACTCGAGTCAGAACTAAAAGATCTTATGTAAGTTAAATTAACAGAAATAAATATGAGTGCAGTAACTCAAGAGATGCTCGGGATTTACATCTCCTAAGGATCCGTTAAACTATTTACTATGTAGTATATTGCGCTATTATAATAGTGTCTATTTTTAAAATAAACTTACTTTTAAATAGCGTTAAGGGGTTACCCATATAGCCCTTAACACAAAATATATTCCCATAGCCTATACAGTACCGTAATCTCCCCCGTACTGGGCGTCGTCAGAGGGTACTCCATAGGTATGGTACAAAACCAAAATCGTACAAGGCGCGCTAGGGTAGGTGACACGGCACAACTAGGCAATGCCAGGGTAGATATACCAATTACTATCCGGGCTGATGGAAACGCATAGCCGCAGCTGCCGCCCACCTCGAACAAACTCCCCCAAAAATCAAAGTAAAAGTGGCCACTGAAACAATCCAAAGTCAAAGTATAATATCGAAGAGGAGTGTCCGATCAGAGGAATGACCTCTTTGGCCCGAGAATCGCTCCTATTTTAGCCACCTTATGCCAACTCACGGGAGTTGGGTCCACGTATTTACCTTACAGGAATCGTCGCCACCAACCTACTTCATTCTGGAATCTCCACCGCATACACGGTTAGTCAAAGTGGTTTTCAGTATTGACAGAGAGTATGTCCATATCCGATCCCGGTCTCTTTGCCAACCCATCGTTATTATAACACCGCGATCATTTTAAAAATAGTTTATACCTTAAAACCAGATTAAAAATTTCTATTTCAAAACTATAAATACGATATCATTTTAAAAACCCAAACAATATGATATCACTTTATCTCAAATATAATCCTTTTCCAAAATCATACTGCTTTAAAATTTATAATATCTGGAAACCAAACATTTGAATTATACTTTCAAACATAATATTTCTGAATTCATACTTTTTAAAAACCATAACTTCTAAAACTTGAATGGTTTGGATATTCAACGGTATATAAAATAAATGGTTTAACTTTAAGGTTACTTTGTAAAGAAAATAATTTCCATAGTTTTACAAATATGTTTCTTTATTTAAAGTCTGAACCAAAATTTAAATATCACTTTCAAGTTCCAAACCACTTCAATTTCTATATATATGTATATATATCCATTTGGAGTAATAATATTTCGAACTAAAGTTGGAATTTATTCTTTCAACAAATTAAATGCTCTATTATTTAGTCTTGAATATTCACATAAATCCATAAATAAACTCCAATTTTTTTTAGCAATTAAATATTTTCTTCAATTTAATTATACTAGAATATTCATTTTAAATTTCTCTTGGAAAAATCTAGTTATAAATATCATATCTTAAAATTTCCAACTTAAACATTTAACATATAATATAAATCATCAAACTCCATTTCCTCAATTTTTCCGTTTTTATTTAAGAGATTTATACACAGCTTAAATTCAAAATTTCTAACTTCATATGTATATATATAGAAGAAAATATCAAAATTAACTTATTATAAACCGTATCATCCAAACCATAGAAATCATTTTAAAATATTTTATATATAGACCACGATGCCTGTATAAAATTTTCTATCCTATGGTCAAGTGATACGGATATTTATCATTTCAATCCGCAATTTAAAAGATATCAAATTTTGCGGTTGTATATCATTTCAAACCACAATCCCGAATGAAATGAAAAATACATGATAACTTGCATTTTAATGATATGAAACAAAACATCCATCATCAATCATCAACCAAATTATCTCAAACATCATCAGTTTAAACAAACATCAATATATGGCATATACAATATAACAGGAAATAATTGGAAGTTATTAATTAACATTTCATATTCAATTAAATTTATAACTGTTTAACTAGCAGTTTATATGCACATAAATAAATTCTAACTGCCAATTTATATGCAATACATAAAAGAAATTAACAGTTAATTTAATAAATGCGATTTAACAGATATGCTGAATAAAACATGCCAACAGTCATAAATAAATTTTTACTCATATCTAAAATAAATTTAACAAACATAAAAACTTTTTAGAAGTTGTGAGTGGGTTATAACACTCACCTTTTGAATTTAAATCGAATTTAAATCCGATTTAAATCCAAAATTTGACGGTCTCCAAATCTGTCCAAACCTGCGTCATCAGATCCGGAATTTAAATACGATCCTAACAAAAGAAATTTCACGCGAAACGGATAACGTATGAGCAAGTTATTCGAGTTAAACGATAAAAAAAAATCAAAATAAAAATTGAATTATAAACAAACAAACCTAATTATAATAAAGCCACGTCAACATAACTGGAGACTCACGTGAAACCATTTTGCAAATAGTCGCTCCACATCAATGTTGAATATGCGCTTATATGATTTTTGTTTGATGATAATAAACATATATACATTCGTTTAAATGTAATTGATAATATACTATTTTATTTTTCACAGATTAAATAAATATTTGCTGAATAAAATAAATAACACGGAATTTGAATTCAAACGAATATTTTATTCAAACAAATATTTATTACATCTTTGAATAGTACAATTTCAAGCTCTCACTATTCACTATACAACTTTGATACAAATTCAATTACATCACTATTTTACATCAGCACCTCACTACATATCACTCACACTCGTATTTATCTTCAACTGCATTCCAGTTTGAATCCAGCATCTGAGCAATCTGCAAAAATATTCACTAACGCAGTAAAATTGAAAAAGAAATATTTTTGCAAAATAAAATAAAATATGTTTTTGAAAATATGATTTGCCTCAGTTATTTGGGTTGTTCGTCATCATTTAAATTTGAATTCATCATACACGAACAACTTGTGACATACACAGTGTATTACTGTATATGCCACAAGGCCGTGCACGCCGATATATACACTTGATTGATTTACAGGGACAGGCGAGCACAGGTCAAACCCAAATGAAAAACCGGGTTCAACTCACGTGCAATATATTCAAAATCACGACACGAGCACAAGGTCAAACCCGAGTTTTGAAACTGGGTGCAACACATGGCAAACATGCATGCAACATGGAATGCAAAGACAATGCACCAATGCAAATTCAAATAATGTACAAAAACAAGTCCAGCAGCATGAACAAGTATGGCAGCATGCGAATGCATCAAAGCAAGTAAACAACAATGTCGAGCTCAATGCAACATATTCACCAATGAATCATCAAAGAGTGCAACAAGGATGAATACAACATGAAGTGCAGCAACTCAATGAGATAGTCGACCAACAGTATCAAACTCATGTATGCAACAGCAAATACTCGAGCTCAAGACAGTACAGCTACAACATGGTGCAGAACCAAAGCCAAGTATAACGTATAGTGAACCACAAAGTGAAAGTCCACCAGCACTAGACAGAAGTATATTTGAGGCTAGAGTTTAGTAAAGATATCAAGTACACCAGCACTAAACATAAGTATGGATGTACTCAATGCAACCCAGATAAACATGCACGACTTATGGCAGTGAAACTCAAACAAAGTGCAGAAGTAAACAAATGCAACAATTCAAATTCAAGACAGCACCAAAGACTCAGCAGTCAGTGGCACATGACCACCTAGCAGTGACAGTTCAAGTGAATCGAGTTCAAGTCAGACCAACACTGCAAGCAACATGAATGCAACATGGCCGAGCATTGATCAAGACCAGTAACATGTGGACAGTAAAAATCAAACAACCAAACCAACATGAAGCAATGTACATGCATCAGTGATGAAAGCTACAAGAGAGGCACAGAAACTACAAAGTATCCAAACCAGTACAAACATGAACATGTGCAGATCACAGAACACAATGCCCAAGTATACAATAAAACAAGGCTCAAACCAAAAGTGCACAAGTATTTTCAAACATCAACAATGCTTGAAGACTGCAGCATCAATTAAACGACCAATATAAATGCACATAGCAAGCTACATGAAGACAGAGCTCAAAACTACAACTCAAAGTTCAATGCAGACAGCATAATGATCCAAACAACAACAAAGTCGATGCAAACATACATGAACAGGCAGTACACAGTGAAACAGGGTGACTCAGGCAAATATACAAGAACAAGTCAACAATGTAAAAATGCCAGAAATCAAAGCCGTGGTTATCACGAAAATAAATTCAAAACCGTGTCAACCAAGGAACGCAAAAGATACGAAGTTGACAAAGTCGGTTCGATCATCAATCGTTCAAGCATAATCAAACGGCCGATCAAAAGAATTTGACAAATTCAAATAAGTTTATACGAACGAAGATAAAGGAGTTCGAACGCATATTTAACCCAGATCATCATCGGCATAAAAGATCAGAGTTCGAATACAAAAAAATCGAAAAGTAACGAAGCATAAATTCTTACCAGAAGCAAGAATCGAACTCATCGAAGTAGCCAGTGAGAGCAACAAGAATCGATCGAGCAAGGCAACTCTTGATCAACCAGAGATTCGATCAAATCTAATAGGCGCTTCGAAAAAGCCCTAATTTGTAAAAAGGGAAGAAGAACGAACAAAGAAACAGCGGCCGCCATTACGAACGAAAAAGAGATGGGCTGAATCACTAAAGAGGGCCGGGCTTATTCGAATTCTATTTTATTTGGGGTTTTTAAAATTATAATAAGGGTTTTATTTTTGAATTAGGGCTATTTTATTTAAATTGTTTTTAAATTGTATTTTTCTTTTAAACCGTTTTTAATTTTCTAGTCGTGTGACTAGGGGACAAACTACGGTGTGTAGTTTGGGAATTCGCAACTCGGTGGTTGAGTTGTGGTCAGGGTTTTGAGCGTAGAATTAGATTAGTCAATAGCGGATATAGCGAGTTTACGTGTGTAAGCGAGGGACTATCTAATTTCTAGTAGAAACCTTGGGGGCAGCACGTAGGCAGGGTTTTGCCGAAGCTGGGTAAATTCTGTGTTGTTTTGTTTTATTCTGTTATTTTATATTCTGCGATATCTGTGCTGCTATTCTGTGATCTGAATTGAAAGCTTCTGCGATTAAGTTTTATAATTTATACCATCACCCTATTCACCCCCCCCTCTAGGGTGAAATCGATCCTACAAGTGGTATCGGAGCTAGGAACAAAAGCCATTTTTGTTTTAAAATTTTGATTTTACAAAAACCAATTTTTGTTTAAAAATTCGTGTTTCAAAAATCAATTTTTGTTTTAAAAATTCGTGTTTCAAAAAAAAATCGGTTTTTGTTTTAAAAATTTGAATTTTTAAAATGGCTTCTTTTAATAATGCTTTTGCAGAAGGTCAATCTATAGTTAGACCACCAATGTTCAATGGTGAATATGCTTATTGGAAAAATAGAATGCAAATTTTTCTGAAAACCATTGACGCTTGGAATATTGTTGAGACAGGTTATAGAATACCAACTATAACTATAGATAATCTGGAAATAGAGAAACCAAAGGAACAATGGACAGAACTAGAAAATAAATTACAAAATACTAATGCCAAAGCTATGAATTCTATTATCTGTTCATTGGATCAATTTGAATTTAATCGTGTCTCACATTGTCTAACTGCGCAGGAAATATGGCACATACTAGAAGTGACTCACGAAGGAACATCTCAAGTCAAAGAATCTCGCCTTGCAATGCTAAGCAGCGAATACGAGAACTTCAAAATGGCGAAGGAAGAAAATGTCAAAGAGATGTACGGACGACTCTCCAATATCGTATACAAATCAAAAGCTCTCGGAAAAACATACACCGAATTAGAAATAGTCCGGAAAATCCTCAGAATCCTTCCACGAAGCTTTGAAGCAAAAGTAACTGCCATACAAGAATCGAAAGATTTAAAACAACTTAAAGTTGAAGAACTCATCGGAAATCTCACCACTTATGAGCTAGAAATGAAATTCAAAGAAGAGCGTGAAGGAGGTGACACTCAAAAGAAATCAATAGCTCTCAAAGGAACAACCAAAAGTGATGATGATAACGATGAAGATGATGGAGCAGCAGAATTGGAGCTGTTAATAAGGAAATTCAAAAAATGGAATCAAAAACATGGAAATTTAGCTCGAATTCAAAAAGCAAAAAGCAGAATAGCCAAAGCACTAGACTACTCGGAAGAACAAAAGTTTATTTGTTATAATTGCAACAAACCCGGCCATATCAAGCCCGATTGTCCACAAATTAAATCCAGCCATGGAAAGAAGCAGAAAAAGAGAAGTTTTGCAGCCACTTGGGATGAAATAGACGAGAATGATCAAAGCACTGGTAGTGAAAGCGAAAAGGCAGAATTGTGTCTTCGAGGTGATACAACTGACAGTGACGATGACGAGCCAAGTGAGGTATCAAAACTTACCCATTCTGAGTTGCTTATTTATTTTCATGAAATAAATGGCTGTTATGAACGACTTAGGGAAAAATATGCCAAACTTGAATCTCAAAAGGATACTTTGATAGAATGCAATGAACAACTTGATCAATTAGTTAAGAACTATCAACGTAGAATCCCTAAGTGTGATAAGTGTCCAACATTCGAAGAAGAAATTAAAAAATCAGAAATCAATATAAAATCACTTGAAAATGAAATTCTGATTTTAAAAGAAAATGAAAATACTTGGAGAGAGAATTCTATTAAAAGGGGCACATAATTGTTAAACGAAAATGAATCTCTCAAAACACAAGTCCAACAATTGTCAACGACTTTGGATAAATTTTCAAAAAGTGAAAAATCGTTGAAAATGCTATTAGGAAAGCAAACTGTTAATTCGGTTAGACAAGGACTTGGATATAATAGTTCGAAAATTGTTGAAAGCAATATTAGTCAAGCTAAATCCATGTGCACAATTTGTAGAAAATATGGACACAATCACAATAATTGTTGGTATAGACCCAAACATCTGAAAACTATACCGATTTGGGTTCCAAAAGGCACAAATATAAAATCTCTCAAAGTTAAACAAATTTGGGTGCCAAAGGGAACAATTATAAATAGTTTTGGGTCTTTACAAAATTGTTTTTCAAAATATTCTGCCACTAACAATCATGGACCTATAAAAACAAATAGGTCACATAAATTTTTTCTCGTGTAGGTGTGGTGGCAGGCTAAGGAACAACAATAGTGTTCTTTGGATTTTGGCTGTTCCAGAAACGCAACGGGCGACAAAGCAAAGTTCCTTAGCCTAGTATAAAAGTGACAGAATCACAATGGACAACAACGAAAAATATCGTAAAGGTAAAACAGGTATGGTATGTTTTAAACGATATATTAAATGTGATAATCTGCACCGTATTTTGAATTAAATCAGCCAATATTGAGATTGATGAAAAGATGATGATTTTGATTCTGACTTATTCAACATAGTTGGCCAATTATATTCTTATGCCAAAAACTCTATAAAAATCTCTAGATTCTTTGAATTACTTCATATCAGTTTGGATTAAAAATAGTGTTTTGTTGGATATTACAATTGGTTATAATATGGCTAACTCTTTATTCACGGTTTTCTGATTATTTACACGGCTTCAATTCAATTTCAAAAGAATGTCATTTAAATTGCTGTAAAAATTGAGTTCGAAATTTTTGGTGCACACTTCATGGTTTGGTCAATAAAATTCAATTGATGATAATTTTGAGTGAAAGAGAAATTTAGATGTAGATTACACTGGTAATCTAGTTGATAGAAAAATTACTAGTGAAACGTGATTTTTTGTTGAGACATTTAGTAACTGCATCGTTTTTTTTTCAAAGAAAATATCTGCATATTTTTCATTTCAAATAATTTTCAAATAGCAGAAATTTTTTTAAAAACCCCCTGGAGAAAATCATTTTGACCATATTTTCAGATTATTCATTTTTGAAAAATTAATTTCATAATTATTTTTGAATTTGATTTTAAATGACTATTATGACTAATCTGACTCCCAAATGATTATCGAAAAGAAAAATAGTGATTGAAAAAGTGATGAGTGTTGATATTGATTATATATTATAACTCGAGAAAGTATAATTAGAAAATTTCTTTAGAAATTTAAACAAGAGTTATAAAACTTTTTGTTGGTAAAAATTCCATGACCATCTCTATACCTATCATATTTCTATCAACCATCACTCATCAAAATTCTATATAGTTTGTCGATATGTGGTACTTTAAACAGGAATCGTTCGTTTTTCATTTTCATATTTTTTTAAAAAAAAATAAAAAATAAAAAAAAATATAAAAAATATAAAATAAATAAATACCAAAGCATTCACTCTCATTTAAAAGTCCTCACGGTTATGCATGGGTGAATTACTTGGAATTTGTTATGTGCTTCCATGCTCATTTAAAAGTCCTTATGGTTATGCATGTATGGAACGCATATCAAAAGTTGATTTTTTTTCTTAAAATAAACAAGTTGATTCTAATCCCATTTAAAAGTCCTCACGGTTATGCGTGGTTAGGAGATGCTTGAATTCATTTTTTAAAAATAAAATTGGAATACTACTAATCTCATTTAAAAGTCCTAACGGTTATGCATGGTTAGTAGTTATTCAAATTCCTGATATAAATATACCACAAATAGACACAACTGTATGGTTTTATATGATGATATCATTCCTATCATTCTAAAAAGTGGAATATGCGCCTAACAAAATATTTATGATTTTTGTTTGAAATTTAATATTTATATTCAATTGAGTTTTAATGTTGGTTAATATCAATAACTTTATCTCTATTTTCTCTAACACTATTACTCTTTTGTTGATAACAAAAGGGGGAGAGAAAAGTTAAGATTTTGTCTAATAAAATCAAGCAAAGGTCAAATAATTTTCCATTTGCATATAGGCTCATTTATATATTTCTATTTGTATGCATATATGTAGGGGGAGCCTTGTGTAGAGAGGAAGCATTTAAATAGGGGGAGCAATTAGAGCATATCAATGATCAAATACATTTAACATAATCAAAATCTTAAATATATGTTTGTTATCATCAAAAGGGGGAGATTGTTGAATATGAGCTTATATGATTTTTGTTTGATGATAATAAACATATATACATTCGTTTAAATGTATTTGATAATATACTATTTTATTTTTCACAGATTAAATAAATATTTGCTGAATAAAATAAATAACACGGAATTTGAATTCAAACGAATATTTTATTCAAACAAATATTTATTACATCTTTGAATAGTACAATTTCAAGCTCTCACTATTCACTATACAACTTTGATACAAATTCAGTTACATCACTATTTTACATCAGCACCTCACTACATATCACTCACACTCGTACTTATCTTCAACTGCATTCCAGTTTGAATCCAACATCTGAGCAATCTGCAAAAATATTCACTAACGCAGTAAAATTGAAAAAGAAATATTTTTGCAAAATAAAATGAAATATGTTTTTGAAAATATGATTTGCCTCAGTTATTTGGGTTGTTCGTCATCATTTAAATTTGAATTCATCATACACGAACAGTGTATTACTGTATATGCCACAAGGCCGTGCACGCTGATATATACACTTGATTGATTTACAGGGACAGGCGAGCACAGGTCAAACCCAAATGAAAAACCGGGTTCAACTCACGTGCAATATATTCAAAATCACGACACGAGCACAAGGTCAAACCCAAGTTTTGAAACTGGGTGCAACACATGGCAAACATGCATGCAACATGGAATGCAAAGACAATGCACCAATGCAAATTCAAATAATGTACAAAAACAAGTCCAGCAGCATGAACAAGTATGGCAGCATGCGAATGCATCAAAGCAAGTAAACAACAATGTCGAGCTCAATGCAACATATTCACTAATGAATCATCAAAGAGTGCAACAGGGATGAATACAACATGAAGTGCAGCAACTCAATGAGATAGTCGACCAACAGTATCAAACTCATGTATGCAACAGCAAATACTCGAGCTCAAGACAGTACAGCTACAACATGGTGCAGAACCAAAGCCAAGTATAACGTATAGTGAACCACAAAGTGAAAGTCCACCAGCACTAGACAGAAGTATATTTGAGGCTAGAGTTTAGTAAAGATATCAAGTACACCAACACTAAACATAAGTATGGATGTACTCAATGCAACCCAGATAAACATGCATGACTTATGGCAGTGAAACTCAAACAAAGTGCAGAAGTAAACAAATGCAACAATTCAAATTCAAGACAGCACCAAAGACTCAGCAGTCAGTGGCACATGACCACCTAGCAGTGACAGTTCAAGTGAATCGAGTTCAAGTCAGACCAACACTACAAGCAACATGAATGCAACATGGCCGAGCATTGATCAAGACCAGTAACATATGGACAGTAAAAATCAAACAACCAAACCAACATGAAGCAATGTACATGCATCAGTGATGAAAGCTACAAGAGAGGCACAGAAACTACAAAGTATCCAAACCAGTACAAACATGAACATGTGCAGATCACAGAACACAATGCCCAAGTATACAATAAAACAAGGCTCAAACCAAAAGTGCACAAGTATTTTCAAACATCAACAATGCTTGAAGACTGCAGCATCAATTAAACGACCAATATAAATGCACATAGCAAGCTACATGAAGACAGAGCTCAAAACTACAACTCAAAGTTCAATGCAGACAGCATAATGATCCAAACAACAACAAAGTCGATGCAAACATACATGAACAGGCAGTACACAGTGAAACAGGGTGACTCAGGCAAATATACAAGAACAAGTCAACAATGTAAAAATGCCAGAAATCAAAGCCGTGGTTATCACGAAAATAAATTCAAAACCGTGTCAACCAAGGAACGCAAAAGATACGAAGTTGACAAAGTCAGTTCGATCATCAATCGTTCAAGCATAATCAAACGGCCGATCAAAAGAATTTGACAAATTCAAATAAGTTTATACGAACGAAGATAAAGGAGTTCGAACGCATATTTAACCCAGATCATCATCGGCATAAAAGATCAGAGTTCGAATACAAAAAAATCGAAAAGTAACGAAGCATAAATTCTTACCAGAAGCAAGAATCGAACTCATCGAAGTAGCCAGTGAGAGCAACAAGAATCGATCGAGCAAGGCAACTCTTGATCAACCAGAGATTCGATCAAATCTAATAGGCGCTTCGAAAAAGCCCTAATTTGTAAAAAGGGAAGAAGAACGAACAAAGAAACAGCGGCCGCCATTACGAACGAAAAAGAGATGGGCTGAATCGCTAAAGAGGGCCGGGCTTACTCGAATTCTATTTTATTTGGGGTTTTTAAAATTATAATAAGGGTTTTATTTTTGAATTAGGGCTATTTTATTTAAATTGTTTTTAAATTGTATTTTTCTTTTAAACCGTTTTTAATTTTCTAGTCGTGTGACTAGGGACAAACTACGGTGTGTAGTTTGGGAATTCGCAACTCGGTGGTTGAGTTGTGGTCAGGGTTTTGAGCGTAGAATTAGATTAGTCAATAGCGGGTATAGCGAGTTTACGTATGTAAGCGAGGGACTATCTAATTTCTAGTAGTAACCTTGGGGGCAGCACGTAGGCACGGTTTTGCCGAAACTGGGTAAATTCTGTGTTGTTCTGTTTTATTCTGTTATTTTATATTCTGCGATATCTGTGCTGCAATTCTGTGATCTGAATTGAAAGCTTCTGCGATTAGGTTTTATAATTTATACCATCACCCTATTCACCCCCCCTCTAGGGTGAAATCGATCCTACAATCAAAACGCCCAAATTGACTTAGGTTTCGAATTTCCTGATTTTGACCGCGATTTGCCGCTGACTCGAGTATCGATTTTGAAAACAGAGACTGCGCGTAGATTCGTATGGATGAAATCTACAACATATATTTTTTTGGAATTTTTCTAAGATGTTTGAATTTTCATTTGAAATTTGAATAGAAATAGATCTAAGTTTGCATCCATTTGAGGAGGAGAAGGAGTTGAAGAAAAGAACGTACAGACAAATGATAGAAGATGGAGGCTAGGGTTTTTGATCGTCTATTTATAGATAGATCGCAAAAGAATAGGTGTGCACGAATTTTAACGTGCAAACGGAAGTGGTCCCAAAAGATAAATAATATTAATTACACACGTTACGGATTTAGGAAATAAATAAATTCCTTATCATTTACATTTTATTTTAAACGTATTTACAAATGTAAATCTAGATGTTTCGTTTACATTTCAAAATATATCCACAATTTTATTAATTTCCAAATTGATCTAAACAAATTTAGATGTAAATTAAAAGCTGATAAGTCTACCCATTGCAGTGTTAATTTCTCCACTTCCTTATTTTTAGAAATTATAAATTAAGTTTTCAAAAACCTATTTTTGATTTTCAAACTTTTATATACTCATCTTTTACCAGTAATAAGGATGCATTAACATTTGTTCATGGTTTCACCTTATTATCCTCAAATTCCATTTTAATTTTCAATAATTACAATTGTTGAATGTTGATACTTTAATTAAATTTATACATCTTGCTTTCTATAACCTATATCAACAAATGGTCCAATTATAAATAGAATTAGCATTAACTTCATCTTATAGGATTGACTACTCCAATTACAAATCTATGCTAACTGTCCGATTTAAGTCAATTAATTGTAATTGAGTCTACATTAAATGTTATAAATTATAAATTGGAACCTCAATAAATTCGCTTATTGATTTAAAATCTTTCTATTCAGTAAATAGACATTTTATGGGTATAAATAACATTTGAATTATAACACATGTCACTAGTGCATGCTTCATTTCTTATAAACTCCCCTTTATTAACTAGAACACATTAACCAAAACAAAATAATTAATTTAGATTTTATTTCAATCGATTGCCATTCTTAACTTATCATACTCAAAATGGTTAACCTAAATAATTGTTACCCTTTTACATTCAAATTCACTTACAACCATCATTACAACAATGTTGCCATAGATTTAGATTTAATTAAATAAATTAGATAAATGGGTAAAGTTTTGTAATTATCACTAATGCCAAATATATATGCATTAATTACTACTTATTATCATGAATTCATTTATTAATTTACTAGTTGCCTTTGTCTTCTTATATCTTATTTACTACCAAACTTTCTATTCTTAAACCTATACTCCCATTGATTTATTAAATTTGCACTTATTATGCATACTTTTAGCAACTCATATATACTTTGCATCTATTCCCTAAATTTCACATTCTATTGTTACATAAATTTGCATTGATTACTATTTATTATTACTTTAGTGATAAATTAGATATTTGCATTGGTTTTGCTTATGCTAAATTAATTTCTCATAATAAATAAGGTTTCAAAACAATCAATAACATTTCCTTAGCCCAAACCCCGTTTACCAATTATTTTCCTTCAATAATTCATGTTGCTATAAATACGTACATTTACACTTTATAGTTATTCTAGTATATCTATTCCAAAACTCTTAACCCTTATCTTTACGTTCGCCCACTTGTAATATTAATTATATTTATTACAATTCAATGTTGGCATTTATTACTATTAATTTATACAATGTTTATTGCCCTTATTTCAATTTCTTCCTTTTCAGTTGCTACTCTACTATTCACAGTTTCTTTTGTAAACTCCTTTCCTACATAATCCAACATACACAAATTCCAATTACTACCTTTAAATAAAACATAACATTCGAATACCTCTTATTAAATTGGAATGTTTCATTTAAGTTTATAATTGATCCACTTGTATTAACATAAATTTTTATTTTCAAATTTATTCCCATTTACGGTTAATCAATGTTATTTTACATTAACCAATTTTAATATTCACCTTTAATTTCACATCTTCAAAGTATATCTAGGAAAAATCTTTCCACCGCTTAATTTACTGAATCTTATGCAGTCTTACTATAAATAAGTTTTTAATTACCATTACTGTACATTCAATTACTATCCAAAGTATTTATTCATAAATCAATTCGATATATACGTTTGTTTCCTTCTATTTGATTTATACCTAGTATACATTTTCCTAAATCCTGTTTCATTACCTTCATTAAATGGTTATCGCATTGAGATCAAATTTATTAGCTTATATCGCATTATTACCATTAATTAAAATTGTCTTACAATTTTTTTTTTAATTCAATACTCTAAATAAATAACATATTATTCCATAATTACTCTTTTTTTCACATATTCCATTCAAAAATTAAACCACAATAATTACATTATTTTATTGAATTGGAAATCTCATTTTAAATTGTTAACTTTTAATAAGAACAAATGGCAACACCAAATTCCTAACATTCATTTTATTAAAAATTATGGAAAATATGACAAATTTAGTTAACGAAATTTTCGGGTCGTTACACTCTCCCCCACTCAAAACTTTTCGTCCCCGAAAAGGAAAAGAAGGGAGAAGAAAGAATTAAATAACAATACATCTTATTCAAAATATTTAACTTATAAACAATAATTTACTAAATTTATTACCTTAAATAAAATATACCCGTTTTATAATCATTATATCCTTTTATACTTAAATAATTAAAGTTTGAAAAACATTTTCAACATAGTTCTAAGTCCAAAATTTACGGAGATTTTTGGCAGAGTCTCCTTTGTGCGGAGAGGCTCGGGAAAATATAATACCAAAATATAACAAAGTATCATATAGAATATTCAAAATAGTATATCCCAACACGGGAAATATATAAAAATATCGCTACAAAACGTAATCCGGAAACGTACCTATTTGTCGGGCAAATTATGTTTAATTTATGGAACCAAAATCAGTAGCAATTGCTTCCATACCTACATTTCCCTTATATAATCTAAAAGGTTAACTATTTATATTAAAGTGAAATATTTTCATAGTTTCAACTACTAACAATAATCAATACACAATCATCGACTTCAACAAACAGCATACACACAAACAAAACAACCATTCAGTCAAACAAGCAAATAGTTGTTCGGGTTCAAAACTTGAAATGGTACGGAATGAAAAATAACTATCCAGTGCATCATTTACTCAACAGTCTTAGATGAGACAGAATTAGATTATTTATTCATCCAACAACTTCAAATTTCCTTACCCAGCCAACCATAAAGCAAACAATATCGATTTAAACCAACAAATCAATTTAACTTATTATAAATTTATATTTCATACATTAACAGTTTGATCTTTTCATTCATATAACAGTTTATCTTTTATTTTCATTTATTTCTTTAAATTATCCTTTTATAATTTACATTTATTTCCAACAACCTTTAATTTTATTCACTCCTCCAATTATCTGTTTCCATTTATTTAGGTCATGTAAGTTTCTTCTGTTTTATTACATTTAATGCACTTCTCACTTTCAATCATTTATTTAATGCTTCCATTTCTATTACATTTAATTATAGTAACCCTTTTTAATTTCACTTAAATTCTTAATCTTATAACATCCATTCTTATAAATAAAGGATTTTATTAACTCATTAACAAGGGTTTGCGGTCATCTACTTATATTACCTACTTTTATTATATTAAACTAGTAGCATTTATCATACTTAGGTTTATAACCCTACACATCAATCCTTATTATTAAAGAATTTCATTTTATTTACTTAAGTTTAAAATCACCTATTTATAATACTTACCTTTAATTTTGGTAAAATTTCAATTTATAACTTAAGTTTATAACATTAAATTCTCATTTATAACAGAAATTCATTTAATACTTTATTATTTCCAAAATTTCTACTTGTATAATATTCTATTCCAATCTCTTATTTAACATTTCAACTTTTCATATTTGGTAAGTTATTTATGTTAAAGAAAATGCAAATGAATTTATACAAGTTTTATCTCTTCTTTTAATTAATTTAATGTTCAATAAATCTTAAATTTTCCCTTATAAGTTAAAAATTTAACTTCCTTTATAGCTTAGTATTTTAGTCTCTTATTTTATTTAGGGTTTCAATTATTAATTTTTTTTCTGTTTCACTACCATAATTGAAACAATTAATTAATGGAAATTAAGAATTAAATACCGGGTTAAATTTCAATAGATAAGTATATTCTTATAACTTATATACCTCTAATTATATTTAAACAATTAAAATTTAGATATTTCAAAATAAATCTGCAGTAGAATTTACTACAGTGGTCTTTCCCTTCGAAACTGGAAAATGAAAGTCGATGATGCGGCCGCCATCACCGAAATTATTTTCCAGCGACAGAGAGGAAAGTACGAAACTTATTTTCTCCAAAATCTTCTTTAAAACAATTCTTCCAAATTATACTAAATTTTTATATAAGAAAATACTTATAAACAAAATTATTATAATTCATAAATCCTTTGAAAGCAAATTTCCAAAATCCCGGACTTAAGTTCTAAAATTTCCAAATTTCATTGATTTTAATTTCAGTCTCATTTTACCTATTATTTAAAATTTTATTCCTAACAACCAATCTATTGCAACCAACAATATATATATATATATATAATACCTTAATAAAATATTTTATATATAGAAAATATAATAGGCGAAGTTATTTCATTCACCTATATTAAAAACAAATATTATGTCGGTCTGTCCTATTAAGTGTTTAGAAATCCCTATTGATGTCATAGCGTCCCATGCACCAACCAGAATTTATAAATACAAAACGGAACAGATTAACACAATATCAAAATCTTTTTATAACACTAACAAATACGTTCTCTCGTATATACACTCAGTGACTCCCATAGGGTATTACTACCCTATTAATAAAGAGTCAAACCCCACAAAGCCAAGGTTTATCGCTAAACCAAAGCCCTGATACCAACTGTAACGTCCCGCCTTTTCGCACGCTTCAAATCGACACACATGCCGATTCAAACCATACGGAAGGCGGATTGTTATGGGGTAAATAAGAAAAACAGAGAAGAAACAAACAAAATAGAATCTCATAGCGGAAGGATAAAATATAATAATAAAATATACAGTTTATAAAACTGTTTACAAACATTTATATAATACATATCAGAGTTACACATACCAATAACAATGCAGCGGAAAAATATGAGTGTAGTGGAATAATAGTAGATAATAGTAATACAAATCTTCGTCTTCGTCCTCCAGAGCTAAAACTTCAAATCCTGAAACGCTCGGACTGACCCGAGCGAATTGAAAAAAGATAAAACACTCGAGTCAGAACTAAAAGATCTTATGTGAGTTAAATTAACAGAAATAAATATGAGTGCAGTAACTCAAGAGATGCTCGGGATTTACATCTCCTAAGGATCCGTTAAACTATTTACTATGTAGTATATTGCGCTATTATAATAGTGTCTATTTTTAAAATAAACTTACTTTTAAATAGCGTTAAGGGGTTACCCATATAGCCCTTAACACAAAATATATTCCCATAGCCTATACAGTACCGTAATCTCCCCCGTACTGGGCGTCGTCAGAGGGTACTCCATAGGTATGGTACAAAACCAAAATCGTACAAGGCGCGCTAGGGTAGGTGACACGGCACAACTAGGCAATGCCAGGGTAGATATACCAATTGCTATCCGGGCTGATGGAAACGCATAGCCGCAGCTGTCGCCCACCTCGAACAAACTCCTCCAAAAATCAAAGTAAAAGTGGCCACTGAAACAATTCAAAGTCAAAGTATAATATCGAAGAGGAGTGTCCGATCAGAGGAATGACCTCATTGGCCCGAGAATCGCTCATGTTTTGGCCATTATGCCAACTCACGGGAGTTGGGTCCACGTATTTATCTTACAGGAATCGTCGCCACCAACCTACTTCATTCTGGAATCTCCACCACGTACACGGTTAGTCAAAGTGGTTTTCGGTATCGACAGAGAGTATGTCCATATCCGATCCCGGTCTCTTTGCCAACCCATCGTTATTATAACACCGCGGTCATTTTAAAAATAGTTTATACCTTAAAACCCGAATAAAAATTTCTATTTCAAAACTATAAATACGATATCATTTTAAAAACCCAAACAATATGATATCACTTTATCTCAAATATAATCCTTTTCCAAAATCATACTGCTTCAAAATTTATAATATCTGGAAACCAAACATTTGAATTATACTTTCAAACATAATATTTCTGAATTCATACTTTTTAAAAACCATAACTTCTAAAACTTGAATGGTTTGGATATTCAACGGTATATAAAATAAATGGTTTAACTTTAAGGTTACTTTGTAAAGAAAATAATTTCCATAGTTTTACAAATATGTTTCTTTATTTAAAGCCTGAACCAAAATTTAAATATCACTTTCAAGTTCCAAACCACTTCAATTTCTATATATATATATATATATATATATATATATATATATATATATATATCCATTTGGAGTAATAATATTTCAAACTAAAGTTGGAATTTATTCTTTCAACAAATTAAATGCTCTATTATTTAGTCTTGAATATTCACATAAATCCATAAATAAAACTCCAATTTTTTTTAGCAATTAAATATTTTCTTCAATTTAATTATACTAGAATATTCATTTTAAATTTCTCTTGGAAAAATCTAGTTATAAATATCATATCTTAAAATTTCCAACTTAAACATTTAACATATAATATAAATCATCAAACTCCATTTCCTCAATTTTTCCATTTTTATTTAAGAGATTTATACACAGCTTAAATTCAAAATTTCTAACTTCATATGTATATATATATAGAAGAAAATATCAAAATTAACTTATTATAAACCGTATCATCCAAACCATAGAAATCATTTTAAAATATTTTATATATAGACCACGGTGCCTGTATAAAATTTTCTATCATATGGTCAAGTGATACGGATATTTATCATTTCAATCCGCAATTTAAAAGATATAAAATTTTGCGGTTATATATCATTTCAAACCACAATTCCGAATGAAATGAAAAATACATGATAACTTGCAGTTTAATGATATGAAACAAAACATCCATTCATCCATCATCAATCATCAACCAAATTATCTCAAACATCATCAGTTTAAACAAACATCAATATATGACATATACAATATAACATGAAATAATTGGCAGTTATTAATTAACATTTCATATTCAATTAAATTTATAACTGTTTAACTAGCAGTTTATATGTACATAAATAAATTCTAACTGCCAATTTATATGCAATACATAAAAGAAATTAACAGTTAATTTAATAAATGCGATTTAACAGATATGCTGAATAAAACATGCCAACAGTCATAAATAAATTTCTACTCATACCTAAAATAAATTTAACAAACATAAAAACTTTTTAGAAGTTGTGAGTGGGTTAAAACACTCACCTTTTGAATTTGAATCGAATTTAAATCCGATTTAAACCCAAAATTTGACGGTCTCCAAATCTGTCCAAACCTGCGTCATCAGATCCGGAATTTAAATACGATCCTAACAAAAGAAATTTCACGCGAAACGGATAACGTATGAGCAAGTTATTCGAGTTAAACGATAAAAAAAAATCAAAATAAAAATTGAATTAAAACAAACAAACTTAATTATAATAAAGCCACGTCAACATAACTGGAGACTCACGTGAAACCATTTTGCAAATAGTCGTTCCACATCAAAACGCCCAAATTGACTTAGGTTTCGAATTTCCTGATTTTGACCGCGATTTGCCGCTGACTCGAGTATCGATTTCGAAAACAGAGACTGCGCGTAGATTCGTATGGATGAAATCTACAACATACATTTTTTTGGAATTTTTCTAAGATGTTTGAATTTTCATTTGAAATTTGAATAGAAATAGATCTAGGTTTGCATCCATTTGAGGAGGAGAAGGAGTTGAAGAAAAGAATGTACAGACAAATGATAGAAGATGGAGGCTAGGGTTTTTGATCGTCTATTTATAGATAGATCGCAAAAGAATAGATGTGCACGAATTTTAACGTGCAAACGGAAGTGGTCCCAAAAGATAAATAATATTAATTACACACGTTACGGATTTAGGAAATAAATAAATTCCTTATCATTTACATTTTATTTTAAACGTATTTACAAATGTAAATCTAGATGTTTCGTTTACGTTTCAAAATATATCCACAATTTTATTAATTTCCAAATTGATCTAAACAAATTTAGATGTAAATTAAAAGCTGATAAGTCCACCCATTGCAGTGTTAATTTCTCTACTTCCTTATATTTAGAAATTATAAATTAAGTTTTCAAAAACCTATTTTTGATTTTCAAACTTTTATATACTCATCTTTTACCAGTAATAAGGATGCATTAACATTTGTTCATGGTTTCACCTTATTATCCTCAAATTCCATTTTAATTTTCAATAATTACAATTGTTGAATGTTGATACTTTAATTAAATTTATACATCTTGCTTTCTATAACCTATATCAACAAATGGTCCAATTATAAATAGAATTAGCATTAACTTCATCTTATAGGATTGACTACTCCAATTACAAATCTATGCTAACTGCCCGATTTAAGTCAATTAATTGTAATTGAGTCTACATTAAATGTTATAAATTATAAATTGGAACCTCAATAAATTCGCTTATTGATTTAAAATCTTTCTATTCAGTAAATAGACATTTTATGGGTATAAATAACATTTGAATTATAACACATGTCATTAGTGCATGCTTCATTTCTTATAAACTCCCCTTTATTAACTAGAACACATTAACCAAAACAAAATAATTAATTTAGATTTTATTTCAATCGATTGTCATTCTTAACTTATCATACTCAAAATGGTTAACCTAAATAATTGTTACCCTTTTACATTCAAATTCACTTACAACCATCATTACAACAATGTTGCCATAGATTTAGATTTTATTAAATAAATTAGATAAATGGGTAAAGTTTTGTAATTATCACTAATGCCAAATATATATGCATTAATTACTACTTATTATCATGAATTCATTTATTAATTTACTAGTTGCCTTTGTCTTCTTATATCCTATTTACTACCAAACTTTTTATTCTTAAATCTATACTCCCATTGATTTATTAAATTTGCACTTATTATGCATACTTTTAGCAACTCATATATACTTTGCATCTATTCCCCAAATTTCACATTCTATTGTTACATAAATTTGCATTGATTACTATTTATTATTACTTTACTGATAAATTAGATATTTGCATTGGTTTTGCTTATGCTAAATTAATTTCTCATAATAAATAAGGTTTCAAAACAATCAATAACATTTCCTTAGCCCAAACCCCGTTTACCAGTTATTTTCCTTCAATAATTCATGTTGCTATAAATACGTACATTTACACTTTATAGTTATTCTAGTATACCTATTCCAACACTCTTAACCCTTATCTTTACGTTCACCCACTTGTAATATTAATTATATTTATTACAATTCAATGTTGGCATTTATTACTATTAATTTATACAATGTTTATTGCCCTTATTTCAATTTCTTCCTTTTCAGTTGCTACTCTACTATTCACAGTTTCTTTTGTAAACTCTTTTCCTATATAATCCAACATATGCAAATTCCAATTAAATTCAATTATTACCTTTAAATAAAACATAACATTCTAATACCTCTTATTAAATTGGAATGTTTCATTTAAGTTTATAATTGATCCACTTGTATTAACATAAATTTTTATTTTCAAAATTATTCCCATTTACGGTTAATCAATGTTATTTTACATTAACCAATTTTAATATTCACATCTTCAAAGTATATCTAGGAAAAATCTTTCCACCGCTTAATTTACTGAATCTTATGCAGTCTTACTATAAATAAGTTTTAAATTACCATTACTGTACATTCAATTACTATCCAAAGTATTTATTCATAAATCAATTCGATATATACGTTTGTTTCCTTCTATTTGATTTATACCTAGTATACATTTTCCTAAATCCTGTTTCATTACCTTCATTAAATGGTTATCGCATTGAGATCAAATTTATTAGCTTATATCGCATTATTAACATTAATTAAAATTGGCTTACAAATATTTTTTTAATTCAATACTCTAAATAAATAACATATTATTCCATAATTACTCTTGTTTTCACATATTCGATTCAAAAATTAAACCACAATAATTACATTATTTTATTGAATTGGAAATCTAATTTTAAATTGTTAACTTTTAATAAGAACAAATGGCAACACCAAATTCCTAACATTCATTTTATTAAAAATTATGGAAAATATGACAAATTTAGTTAACGAAATTTTCGGATCGCCAAACATGTTGGTAGCTGTATTCTGTGTTATGGGCGTGCTGCCCGAAACTCATGTACTTCTTTTATTTTTACTACACACGGCGTGTGTAATGGTTGTATGATCTTCAGATCATCCTTTATATCAAAAAAAAAATTAGAGAAAGGAAAAAATATTAAAACCTAGGACTTTGCTAGAAGGCCCGGATTAGATTGTGCGGATATGTGCAAAAATTTGAGAACTGTAGGATGTAAGATCATGATTCACGGAGGTCCTCTAAATATCTTTTTTACATTAATTCCTATCTAAACTTTTGGGCCTTGTAATTTAATTGTAAAACTTAGTTCTACGTGCAACACATCTTATTTGAAAGTAAGTTTTAAGTTTTTCATTGATTCTTATTTTCTTTAACTGATCAAACAGATCGTTAAAGAGTTTTTCTACTGTACGCTTACAAAAGCAAATTGCGTGGAACTGAAACAATAAATAATGTATCTTTAACATGTCTCATTGTATATTTTCAATATTGTTTTTTTTCCTCCGAAAGTGTCTTTTTAAATCTCTTTATTTCTATTTTTTTTTCTACGTATTATAATTTGATATTTAATTATACTTGATTATCAAACCGACCGTTAGGGAGGTTTGCTTACTGTCACTGGCCAAAATTAATTTTTCTAAAGCCAAAACAAATGTGGATCTTGTCTCATCGCGGTTTCCTTAAAAACGTGGATCTTGCCTCATCGCTGTTTCCCTAAACTTACTCCTTTTATTTCGCGCATCAAAGATTCCATATTCAAATATATTATGATTTTCAAATTCTAAAATTTCAATTTCAAATCGACAATTTTGAATGTTTTGATTAATATTTAAATTTGAAATTCATATTTTCAGATTCAAATCTCAATTTATTCTTTTCCAACATATTATCACTTAATGTTTAAGTAATATTAACAAAAATTTTAAATGTATATTTCTTATCAAAGTTATACAATCGAACGGTCGGTTTCTTCACCGTTGTACGGTTATACTAGTAAGCTATATTGTTATTCAAAATTATGTGATCAAATTAAAAGTTTTTCACTATTATGTGATTCTACTGGCCAATTCTATAGCAACCACAAATTAACCTTCACGTTCAAACACGTTTGTCGGTTGGACCGGTCGTCATGAACAAAACTTTTATAACGCTTCATGCTGTGTTTTAGTGTATGCTGTTTTCCAGTGTATGAAGGATGAAACTCCTACGAATACTTAACTTTAAAAAGGAGAGCGAATTTTGACCAAACACCTTTGACAATTAAATCGGTGACCAGGTTTATCCAACGATCATATTCACCTTTATTTCCTCACTAAAATTGTTCACATAAATCTACAAAACAAACAAAATGGGATCAGAAGGAAATTTAAATGGTACGCTAAAATCTCAATTACCCTTTGAAGAAGAAAAGGAGTTCGATATATTGAACGAGAAAAAACAGGGTAAAGTGATTGGTCTCGTTCTCGTTGATATTGTTAATGGGTTTTGTACAGTTGGAGCTGGAAATCTCGTACGTATTTTCATTCTTTTAGCATTATCGATCAATTTTCGTCTTAAAGTTTGAATCTGCTTTCGATTTCGAATGTTCGGTCATTTTGTGACAAGGTTTGCGTGGTTGTATTTCGTATTCTGCATTTTCTTCTTTGTTTATTAATGAATTTGTCGCCGTCGTCGTCGTCGTCGTCATCAATGGGTAGAAAAGTATTACCACGGTCTACTGAATATGCTTAATGAACGTAATATTAATTTATTAATGGATTTCACTAAAACGCTTCTTATTGAGAGTTCCTATATCATAAAGAAAAAAACTTCAATAGTGTTTGAATACAAGAATATATTGGATCAACATAAAATCCAACATGCGTTCACGCATATGAAATCTTTCATATTTCACAGATTTCAAATGTGGAAGAATCCAAAAGATGAAACGGACACTACCCAAAATGAATTTTTAGAGCATTTTTGTCCACGTATATATGTTATCCTTTCAAATTTGTTATTTGATACCATTTTGAAACTACGCTTGGCTGGTTATTGTCTTAAAAACGTGTTTCCTGAAACATGGGTAACCTAATAAACAATTTTGTTGCTAGAGTTTTCTGCTGAATGTTCTAAATTGTGCAGCGTAGGAAAGTTTTAAATTATGCCCTGGAAATCCTGAAACTGCAGACGATAATAGTGTTTTTGTTATTGTGTGATATATCTAACTTGTTTTTACTTGTGCATGTTATGCACTAAGAAAGATATGGTGGCGTATATATAGGAATAATATTTAGACTTGGCCTTATGCTATGACAAAATTCATTTCGTCCATAGCTTTGTCTTATCTAATGCCATAATCGTGTTTAACATTTGATCCGACGTCCTTCATTCATAGTATCATTCATTAATTTTATGTGAGGTTTAACACAAACAAACATTTACAACTCAGTCGATTCTAGTCTAAAATTTCATAGTTAGAGATAATTTTATTTTTATACCAGAGGTAGTATCAATGGTATTCATTTGATTTGATGCATTGGCAGGCACCCGTAGAACCAAACAAGCAGATAGAGGTGATGGTGGAGGAAGCAGTAAGGCTATCTAGAGAATTTTGTGAAAACAAATGGCCTATATTAGCATTTCTTGATACTCATTATGCCGATAAGCCTGAACCACCATATCCACCCCATTGCATTATTGGTACCGCAGAAGCGGATTTTGTTCCAGGTATATTGTATTCGATATAAGTTCTTAACATCCATTTACATTATAAGAAATTGACAGTGTTTGCAATACGTACATGCAGCTCTCAAATGGTTGGAAAAGGAACCAAATGTGACAATGAAGCGCAAGGATTGCATTGATGGATTCATTGGTTCGATGAACAAGGATGGATCTAATATTTTTGCCAACTGGGTGAAGGAAAACCAGATTAATGTTGTAAGTAGCTTTAGTTTTTTAGACAACATGTAATATAACATCAACTGTACAATGTCTATGGTATATATATTTATGCTTTCTTGCCTCCTGATAATCAGATATTTGAATGTGCAGATACTAGTAGTTGGTATATGTACTGATATATGCGTATTGGACTTTGTGAGTACCACTTTGTCAGCAAGGAACATAGGCATGTTGACTCCTTTAGAAGAAGTGGTCGTCTATTCACGAGGTTGCGCTACATTTGATTTGCCTGTTGATATTGCAACAAATATCAAAGGAGCTTTGGCTCATCCTCAGGTTTGTAATTTTCTGGTTTTAGATATGCTATATATGTATGTATGTATGTATGTATGTATGTTCCTTGATATGTAATGTGCATTCATTGTGTTGTTGTTATCCAAAATGCAGGAGTTTCTTCATCATATAGGACTCTACATGGCAAAGGCTAGGGGAGCTAAAATAGTGCAAACTGTAACTCTTGGCACTGGCACTGGCACGCTGTAGCTTAGTTAGATGTATAATACGTTTATGTTACCCCTTTACATGAAGAATCTTTGAAATTGTGAAGTAAATAATAAATTTCGAAGATTTATCTGTAAACATTTGGGCTGATGTATCAAGGTTTGTTGAAGAAACAGCATTATATCTTTGAAGTGATGTTATTGCAGAGTTGCTAGATGACGTTTGGCGAAGTAGCTTTCATATTATTACTGATATTGCTAATGTGCCTTGAACCATCCATATTACCTCTGAATAAATTTATATATGAAGCACGTTAGCTTATTAATGTGACGAGTTTTATCACGCCTTACACGCTATAAAGCTGCTAAGCATATTTTGCAGGCCCGGTCCAAACCCAAGACTTACAAGACATTTGTCTAGCGCAGCAATCGCGGAGGGGCAACAAAAAAAAATCACGCTAGTGCAAATAGATTGTGCGCTGCGCCTCCAATACAGCAATACCTGTTATACGTCTAGTATGCCAAAACAGAGAAAAATCAATTATAAACTCGTCTCACAAGTTTATCAATCAGATTTCCACTACTCCGAAAGTCTGTATTTGCTAAATTAAGCAATATGTCGTAATTAAATTACAACCACAATCTAACAACTATAGTAATAATAACTATAGTGATAGATCAAACGTTATACTATTTAAAGAAATAGTACGACCTAGAAAAAAATGATATATATAAATAAATATATAAATCAATTATAAACGTAACTGGTTTGAGAAGGAAATTCCGTCTGCGACTTCTCGTAACAATTTTCTTAAGACTTTATTTAAAGTCTTTCAAGATACAACAGACGTAATCTGCACGAGATTATAATGAGTATGTTAACTCTGTGATATATTGTTTAGAGCAGTAGAGATGAAGAAGCAGAAGAAATTAGAATTGGAATTGATTGAGAATGTGATCAGGATTCTCTCCTATTTATAATTTCGTCTGCATCCCTTTGAACAGTCGCGTCTGCTTGACGGGTCGCACCCATTGCCTTTTGAGCCGTTGCTGTTCGTTAGCGGGTCGCACCCGTCTGCTCCTCGCATCTGTTCGGCCACGCCTCTTCAGTCGGACTGCACCCGCTTCTGTTCGTCTGCGCTTATTCAGTCAAGTCTCACCCGCTCGCGTCTAACGGTTCGCACCCGCTTCCGTCTGTTCGCCAGAAACACACGCCCGCATCAGAAGTCGCAGTACCCCCTCAGTCAATCCGCGTCCGCTTTATGAACAAATTTGCACCTGTTCATATAACCTACAACTTTCAGAAAGCCCAGCCTAGTTTTGCAGTAAAATTAGGATCATATTAGACTCAAACCCGAGCCAAGCCCGATTCGGTCGGTCGTACAGAGACGGCGGCGGCGCGCGCGTGTGTGGTGGAGATGCATGATCTCCCTCCTCACAACGAAACATACATTTCGGTGCCCTTAGGCCCCAACCCCTTCATTGCAAAGCTATTAATATACTAGAATAGCTTTACAATTTTGGCGATGTGGGACTATGTGTTTTCATTCATTTTGCTATTAGGAATTCCAACAATCCCCCACATAAATGATAATATACATATCCCCCACACAAAGCGAAATATCGCAGAGTACATACGAAACAATGCTTTATCGTGGATAAGTAGATATTTCACTTTGAACTTTCCCTAGTTAAAACTTATCGGATCTACTTGGCTAATCGGTGAATTATTTCATCTTGAACCGTCGGCCTTCATTGTATATCCAGACAATAAGCTTTACGAAGCATTGATTCTCTTCTCATCCAATCTCTTGGTTGTGTTCATTTTGGTCCTGAACAATTTTTGGTTCTTCGAGTGTTTATAGAAAATATAAGCCTTTAATATTCTCATAGAGCCGACCCAGCTCACACTAACATAGGTGATCGCAACCATTAAGAGTATCATATATATACCCCACTTGTTATTTTCAAGATATGGTCATCATTAAAAACCATAGTTTTAACCTTTAAATTCTTCTGTAGGCATTCATTTATATTGTGCACCATAGGAATGAAGTTGGACAATGTCCACGCAAATGCATTACGTCTTGAGTTACTCAGAACTGATTTGCCTATTGATCCTAATCCGTGGGATCTCCAGTTGCTAGGATAAGTTTCCGTATAAGATAACTCTTGGTAGTTTAGGCTTTTAAACCCATTCCTTTTGATGCACAGTCAATTTTCTCTCTTGATAAACCTTTAGTAAATGGATCCGCTAGGTTATCATTTGTTCTCACATAATCTATGGAAATAGTTCCATTTGAGAGTAACTGTCTAACTGTGTTATGGCGTCGACGAATATGTCGTAACTTTCCATTATACACAAAGTTGTGCGCTCTACTTAGCGCAGCTTGGTTATCACAGTGTATGCATATGGCCGGTACAAGTTTAGGCCAAAACGGAATATCTTCTAAAAGTGACGAAGCCATTCTGCTTCTTCGTCTGCTTTATCTAAAGCGATGAACTCCGATTCCATAGTGGATTGAGCTATACATGTTTGTTTAGTAGATTTCCATGACACTGCTGCCCCTGCTAAGGTAAAGACATAACCACTTGTTGATTTTGATTCCTCTTAATCAGCAATCCAATTTGCATCACTATATTCTTCTAAGATGGCAGGATATTTTCCATAATGTAAGGAATAATTTGTGGTATTTTTTAAATATCCAAGCACTTTCATTAGTGCTTTCCAGTGTTCCTTTTCTAGATTGCTTGTATACCTACTCAGTCTACTTACTGCATAAGCTATATCTGGTCTTGTGCAATTCATGAGATACATGAGACATCCTATTACACGAGAGTATTCCAGTTGCATTACACTCTCATTAGTGTTTTTATGCAGTACTTCTGATGGATTAAAAGGTGTTCTTACTCCTTTAATTCCAAAATTTTGAAATTTTTCAATCACTTTGTCTACATAGTGTGATCAAGATAATTCAGTTCCATTAGGTGATCTTATTATTTTGATTTTCAAAATAACGTCTGCAACTCCTAAGTCTTTCATATTGAAATTGCTAATTAACGTTTTCTTTATGGTCTTTATTACCTGAGTATTTGGACCAAATATTAACATATCGTCTACATATAAACAAATCATCACATATGATTGTCCAATTTGCTTATAATAAACACATTTATCGCATTCATTTATACGAAAATCATTTCTCATCATGACACTATCAAATTTTGCGTGCCATTATTTGGAGCTTGTTTTAGTCTGTATAATGATTTTACTAATCTATAGACTTTGTTTTCATTTCCTTTGGAAACAAAACTTCAGGTTGCTCCATGTAGATCTCCTCATCGAGATCTCCATTTAAGAATGCTGTCTTTACATCATTTGATAAATTTCTAGCTTATAAATCGATGCAATTGCTATTAGCATTCTTATAGAGGATATTCATGTTACCGGCGAATATGTATCAAAGAAGTCTACTCCTTCTTTTTGACGATATCATTTGGCAACTAATTTGGCTTTATACTTGTCGATAGAGCCATCTGCTTTCATTTTCTTCTTGAAAATCCATTTGCAGCCAATAGGTTTTATTCCATGTGGAATATCAACAATTTCTCAAGTTTTATTACTTAGAATTGAATCAATCTCACTTTGGATTGCTTCTTTCCAACATGAAGGCTCAGAAGATGACATTGCTTCCTTGTACGTTTGAGGTTCGTGTTCTAATACATATGTGAAAAAATCTGAACCAAATGTCTTGGAAGTCCTAGCTCTTACGCTTCTTCTTGGTTCAACTTCCTCAATCTCATGATGAGTTTCATCTTCATGTGAATTGCTTGATTCTTCTCTTGTCCTTTTAGGGACATTATTCCCTTCATTCCTTTTGTGTGGAAACACGTCTTTAAAGAATGAGGCATCTCTAGATTGCATGATTGTATTTACATGAATATCAACTATATCAGACTTGAATACCAAAAATCTGTAGGCACTACTATTTTGGGCTGGCCCTAAGTAGTAACAATCTATCGTTTTTTGTCCAAATTTGACTTTCTTGAAAGGCGGAACTGGAACTTTTGCCAAGCACCCCACACTTTGAGGTATTTAAAACTTGGTTTATGTCATTTCCATAACTCATATGGAATTGTTCTTGTTTCATTGTGAGGGACTTTGTTTAATATGTGATTAGACATATTTAAGGCTTCCCCCCACAAGTTCGTCGGTAGACCAGAGGTTAAAAGCATGGCATTAATCATGTCTTTTAGCATTCTATTCTTCCTCTCGGCTACACCATTTTATTGTGGTGAATATGGAGTCGTTGTTTGATGAATTATACCATTTTCTGCACAGAACTTTTCAAATAGGGATTCATATTCTCCACCCCGATCAGATCTCAATATCTTGATCTTTTTATTTAACTGATTTTCTATCTCAGCTTTGTACTCCATAAACGATGTAATTTCTTCATTCTTACTATTTAAAAGATATACGTAGCAATATCATATATAGTCATCAATAAAAGTGATAAAGTGTTTTTTTTCCACCTCTTGTAAATAATGATTTAAAATCACATAAATCTGTAACAACCAAACCAAATGGTTTGGTGCTTCTTTCAACAGATTGAAATTGTTTTTTAACCATTTTTGCTTCTACACATGTCTCATATTTGTAGTTCTTATCTACTTGGAATTTCGGAATTAATCCAAGTTTGATAATATTTTCATTTTTCGAAAATTTATGTGTCCCAGTCTATCATGCCATAGTAAAATTTCGTGCTCAAGCAAGTAAGAAACTTCAATTTTATTAATAGCACAATCAGAATACATAGTTTTATTGCCAATAACGGCTACATTTGCCTTAAATAAGCCATCACATAAATAACCCCTTCCGATATACATTGCAGCTTTGGACAGAACCATTTTGTCTAACTCGAACACCATTCTGAATCCTTTCTTTGATGGTACTGACCAGACATGAGATTCTTGCGTATGTCTGGAACGTGGAGCACGTCATTCAACTTGACAGTTTTTCCAGAAGTAAACTTGAGGATTACTGTGCCACTGCCTTCGATCATGGATACTGCAGAATTACCCTTATAGAGTTTTTCTTCGTGATCGAATTTCTGGTATGTAGAAAACATGGATTTGTCAGAGCAGACATGACAAGTAGCGCATGTGTCTACTTACCATTGGTTAGGATTCTGAACCAAATTGCATTCAGATACAACTGCCGAGAAGTTGGACTCGTCTACTTCCATGTTGTCTACTATATTTGCCTCTTTGTTGTGGTCCTTTTTGAGTCTGCAATCTCTAGCGGCATGTCCAACCTTTCCACAAACCCAACACTCGTCATTAAACTTTTTGCTTCGTTTGTTGTCTTTTGGTTTGTTGTCTGAAGCTTTCCTTTCTTCTGGAAATTCTTCATTTTATTTTTGGTCTTTGAACCTTCAGCCACAAATGCCTCCTCGCTTTGTTTTGTAACTTCACGGTTATCCGCCTTAATTTTCAATCGGACTATGAGATCCTGTAAAGAGATTTCCTTCTTTTTATGCTTTAGATAATTGCGGTAATCTCTCCATGACGGCGGCAGTTTTTCCGTGATGGCTATTACCAAAAACGATTCTCCAACCTTATGACCTTCCGCTTCGAGTTCATGAATGATGATTTGCAGTTCATGCAGTTGAGCAGTCATCGGTTTGGAGTCAACCATCTTATAGTTCATGAATTTGTCTACAATGAATTTCTTAAGACTGATATTTTGTGTCTTATATTTCGTGGCAAGTGCATTCCAGAGTGCCTTTGCTATCTTTAGAGGCTGATATACTTTGTATAGCACATTATCGAGACAATTCAGAATATAATTTCTGCATAGAAAATCGAAATGCTTCCACATATCAACATCTAATTCCTTGCCTGGTGCAGGAATCGGCTCCTCCTTCTCGAGATACTGTTGCAGACCGAGTGTGGTGAGATAAAATAACATCTGATTCTGCCATGTTAGAAAATCGTCACCATCTCCTTTAAAGGGATCGGGCTTGTTGTGTGTAGCAGCCATTATTGATAATTCAACTGTTGTCATCTCTGTTTTAGCCAAAAACAGGAAAGTCTTAAGATGTTTTACGTCTAGTATACCAAAACATAAATTATAAACTCGTCTCACAAGTTTATCAATCAGATTTCCACTACTCCGAAAGTATGTATTTGCTAATTAAGCAATATGACGTAATTAAATTACAACCACAATCTAACAACTATAGTAATAATAATTATAGCGATAGATCAAACGTTATACTATTTAAAGAAATAGTACAACGTAGAAAAAAATGATATATATAAATAAATATATAAATCAATTATAAACCTAACCAGTTTGAAGAAGGAAATTCCGTCCGAGGCTTGTCGTAACAATTTCCTTAAGACTTTATTTAAAGTTTCCCAAGCTACAATAGACGTAATCTGCACGAGATTGTAATAAGTATGTTAACTCTGTGATATATTGTTTAGAGCAGTAGAGAAGAAGAAGCAGAAATTAGAATTGGAATTGATTGAGAATGTGATCAGGATTCTCTCCTATTTATAATTTCGTCTGCATCCCTTCGAACAGTCGCGTCCGCTTGACGGGTCGCACCCGTTGCCTTTTGAACCGCTGTTTTTCGTTAACGGGTCGCATCCGCCTGCTCCTCGCATCTGTTCGGCCGCGCCTCTTCGGTCAAGCTGCACCTGCTTCTGTTCGCTCGTGCTTATTCAGTCAGGTCGCACCCGCTCGCGTCTAACGGTTCGCACCCGCTTCCGTCTGTTCGCTAGAAACACGCGTCCGCTTCAAAAGTCGCACTCCCTCAGTCAATCCGCTTAATGAACAGATTCGCACCTGTTCGTATAGCCTGCAACTGTCAAAAAGCCCCGGTCCAGTTTTGCAGTAAAAATAGGATCATATTAGACCCGAACCCGAACCCGGCCCGGTTCGGTCGGACGGCGGCACGCGTCTGTGGTGGAGATGCATGATCTCTCTCCTCACAACGAAGCATACATTTGGGTGCCCCTTGGCCCCAATCCCTTCATTGCAAAGCTATTAATATACTAGAATAGCTTTGCAATTTTGACGATGTGGGACTATGTGTTTTCATTCATTTTGCTATTAGGAATTCCAACAATACCCACTGCTCCACTAACGACGCCAATCATCTGCCCCTCCCACAACCATCTGCCACAGCCGACGCCCACTAGCCGCCGCCACTGACATCGGCACCGACTCGTAGTCGTCGACCACGAGCTCCGGCCTCCAGAACAGCCTGAACGAGTGCATGACTCTCCTGTCTCCTCACAGTCACTGGTCTCCTCCCTTCCATCGACTATCGATTTGCGTTCGGGTTCAGTTTTACTTGCCTTGAAAGTTAAATCAAATTATTCTAATTTTGTTTTCAATTTTGATTTGTTGGCTGCGTTTTTAGGGGAATTGCTGGCTGTAGATTATAGACTTGTACTTAATTCTGACATCAAGGGTTGCTGCATTGTTCGGTATAACCAATTCAATTTTATTTTCAATTCTGACATTAAGGGTTTGTGCTTAATTTTCTCTGTTACTCTGTAGATTGTGGACTTGTAGTGCTGAATTCTGAAAAGGGAAGCCTGTCTGTTTTACACTTCTGTTGCAACTACAAAACTACAACTGCAAATAAAAATGTGAGTTTTCTGTTGGATTTTATATTGCTTAATTTAGTTTTATATCATTGGTTAATTTGTTTAATGAATTAAATAATTTGTTGAATGAATTATGAATCAAATAATTGATATTGGTTTCATTTTCATTGATTCGATACATTGGTTTGATATCGGTTATTTTGTTGAATGAATCAATGATTTATGTTGTCATATTTCTATTATGAATGAGTCAAAAAATTGAATTCTTGCATTGACAAATTAACAAAATGTGTATGCGTTAAGCTAAAATTGATCTAAATTAACCACGATTCACAATTGATTTACGTACAATGTTACAAATTGAGTTGATTGATTAAACTTGTTAAATTATGCATAGTAAAATTGTTTATTATTTTTTTAGTATGTAAAATGCTAGCGTTATTAGATTAATAATATTATGTTGTATTTGAAAACGAGTAGTTTGATAAACTTAACTATGAGTAGGTCATAGTAGAGTTTGCTTCAAAGAATGTAAGAAATTGTTTTCATTAGTTTGTATTTTGACATGATACCTTGCTGAGATTTACACATTTTGACATGTAAACTAACGATTTAGTTACACAATATTTTGTAATCAACATTAAATTTTATAGTTATATTGCATTTTATTTTGGACATATAGAAAGTATTGTTACTTTCTAAAGTGGGGCAATAAAAAATTTATTTTGTCTAGGGCTTCGTATACTGTCGAGCCAGCCCTGATATTTTGGCATTGCATACTTAGGAGGTGGAGTGCTATCCACTCATTACGAACCTGAAAATACATGAAAATTTTCACTTATGATTAAATTACTAATAGTTTGGCACTATTTTCTACAAATCCAGGGCGCTAAGAACAAATACTCAGCCTGTAAATATGCGTACAAACTAAAGCATGATACAAAATACACAATCTACCTATCATCGCTACACCAACTCTTCAATCAAATATTCAGTCCTTTGGTCCCTCTGGAACATGTATAATTTTCATCATTTTCCTTTCCATTACTTTCTCAAACTGTGTATTCGAAGTGGACAAAATTTGATTCAAAACCATCCTCACTCCGCTCTCTTTTACCCTGGAACACCTTGGCTTGATCCTCTTCTCCAAACTATACCCAAAATACTGAGGAAATTTAACTAGCTCGGACCTCGGATAATTCATAGTCAAGAAATAATCCCATTTCGGTATCAAGTTATCCTTCAAGCTAAACGTATAAAGCGCACCATATCTTGTAACCATAGTCCCAACTTCCTTTATACTATAGCCTCTCTCCAAGAAAAACTCGGTAACAGGCTTCAGACTTGCATCAATACTTAACCCAAAAGTCTGAGGACATCTATGTATCAGGGAAGAAGCATCAATCCCTATAGATTCAAAATACTCAACAGTGGGTCTTAGATTAATGTCCACACTATAACTTATAATATGTGGGCATCTTGTCAATATTTTCCCTACATTTTGTTCAGATACACCTAGTTCAATAAGATAGTCAACAGAAGCCTTCAACTTTTGCCTACTGTAAGTGAGAAGTGCTGGAAATCGAAATATAATTTTAGCCCACTTATCCTTATCGATTCCAAAGTTTTCTAAGTAGGTCATGGTTGGCTTTAGGTTTTCTGAGAGGCTGATGCCACATAGTTGAGGCCTTTTGTATATGATGGTGGGTATGTCTGATTTTGGTACTCCGAGTTCTTGAAGGAACTCGACTACAGGTTTGATTTTATTGTCGAGGGTGTAGTAAGCGAAAGCTGGAAATCTTCTTGTTATACTTTTGATGCGTTCCAGGTCTAGACCGAGGTCGATAAGGTAAAGGACGTTTGGAGGCAGAAGGCCATTGTGGTCTTTTATGCTTACACGTGCTAATGCTCTATCCTTCTTTGATGTGAGATCTGATATGGTTGCAGGTGGATGTGGTTGAATGGATATTTCTGTAGTTCCAGGGGGGTTTGGAAAATTTTCCACAAAGTCTATTAAAATATCGCCGTGCTCTTCGTGTAGGGACTCAAGGTAAGGGACTAGAGCATTTCTGATTTCAATGGTGGTTAGCTCTCTTCCTGGATAGGAAATACATGCTTAAGTTAGTACTTGACTGACAATGCTTAAAAAAGAGAAAATTGTTTGATAAATTAAATTATAAGTTGGCATTTTCATTTTATTTGTGATTTAGAATTAGTTTGAAAACAACTTATCAAAATGGTTTACAAGCGTTTTTCTAGTTTTGATTCACAAATCAAACATATTACTTCTCAACTTGACTAAAAATAATGGCTGAAAAAGTTTGGGAAAGAAGTTTACAAACACTAACTTATTACAAAAGCACTTAAAAGCCAAAGTAGCTCAAAACAAACTGTGATCAAAGCCATAAGTAGTCAAGAACTAATTATTTCCCAGCCTTGTGAATACTATATAAACCATCTCCATAGACCAGGATGTCCTGCATACTAACCTACTTTAACCATTATTCTTGACTCTAATAGTCAGATTGAAAATACATACCCGATAAATTGGAATAAAACCAAAGCCATTCTGTAATTTGATGGTAGACTATTGATAAATATTAGAGCAGGAGATATTTCCTTTAATAAATGTTATTCTACGCACTAAAGATGTTTACCGACAGTTCCGTCGAAGAGAATGCAGTGTATGAATACTAGTTATGCAGTGTGAAATTGCTTTATCAATTACTGTAATAAAAAAAAATATTGCTCAAGGGTGAAAATAATCTCAAAAATATTCTTGAGATTGCTTAGTAGAAACCATTATATATATATATATATATATATATATATAATAATGTAAGTCACTTGAGTGAAGGCAAAAGAGGACAGCCAAAAATTTAGAGTGGGCTAAATATATCATGAACAATGACAGGTGGAGTTTATGCTGATTAAGATTAACATGCACTGTCTTTTTCTTCTAGAAAGTTTAGAATGCAGTCACAAATTATTTCCTATTTGCTGTATCGGAAAGCATGTTAAGACATTACCATACATGCAACCACTTGTGAACATTGCACAAAAATCACATATAAAAATAAGAAGTTTAAACATACACAGATTTCGTCTGTGTGCCATATTACTATGCATGTATGATAAAAAATGAGGTGATGAATTCAAACCTACTAGATATCGAGATTTGTGAATGGTATGAAGCTTCGATATGAGATGGTCAATGAACTGGTCAGATTTGTTAATGATTCTTGCTGCCACAGCATAACTCAACCCTTGCTTCCGCAGAAACAATGATAAAACAGCTTTTGCCTCCTCCCATTCAGCGACCAGCAGGCTTGAAGGAACTGTTGTGATACTTCGACTTGTTCCAGATTCATCTACTTGTATGCAAATAATATTGAGAAGATGATTTCATGAAAACACACAAAAAGAAATTGTTGAAGCGGTTAATTATGACGAAAAGGAGAACATACTCACAAGTGTTTGCTCTACAGACTACCAACTGCCCAGAAAGTTTAAGTTGAACCCTGTGCAGTATTTTAAAAAAAAGTTTGTTTAGCAATTGCAAGCAGGCAAAAGCTTTTTTCTTCTTGTTATTAGTGATTTTATTTTAAACTTCCAGGTGCAAAACAGAGCAATCGATTTATGGACCCTTATATAAAAAGTACACGTTATTAAAATGCACTCGATGATTTTGAATATAGGTTGTTGCAGTATGTTGACATCATCTTTGTTATACAGTAAATTGATAGCTTGCAAACCAATGCTCCTTATTAAACATCCAACAATAACACGTATTCTAAGATAGAACTAAATAGCATATAACTATCCAAAATGGATTTAACAGAAGAAAACAATGGCACTGGAGATGTTCCAAAGAAGAGGGAGATTCAAAGTTGTGGACTTGAAATTCAAACAACCTTCATTTATAGCACAACAATAACCATCTTATAATTAAGTATATAACATCTATTTTATGGAACAATTAGTTCCAAAATGGTGGGGAAAAAAAATTTCAACATCGAAAATATAACTGACAAATTATTTATGAAATTTATATTCATATTTGTTTGAAATGAAAAATCTATCTTACCTCTTTGATTTTCCTTCCCATCCCCAATGCAATATTAATTCGCTGACTTAAAATAAAATGCATATCCATTCAAAAATAAAATGTTCAAATTCTAATTTTATTTTTATTAAGAAATTATTTATTTTATTTTGAGCTACAAATGTTCGTTTTTTAAATGTGTGTGCCAATGTAATGATACATAAGATTAACACATTGGTAAAATCAGTTGAAGTACGTCTCTCCTATATATTATTGTCCCTGCCTCAATCATATATATTTGCATATTATGAAAAATTTAATTTACATTGAGGAATATACTATCATTTCGTCGACATAATCAACTTGATAATCACCGTCCTATATACAAAGAAGAATTTATTAATATTCAAAGAGAGTACTTTGGAAACTTCCCTTCACATTAAATGCACATTTTTAAGTAATCTTATGGTTCACAATTAAAAAAATGCTCATATCTCTCTGGTAAAAACTGTGTAACCCGAAATAGTCTTTTTAAAATCTATAAAATTATAGCTGAAAATGATGCTAAAATGGATGATAATAATCGAATATAACATTTTTTTATGTTTTTTAAATGCATTATGACTATGGAATGTTTGATCTGATGTACTCAAAGTCGACGCTTAAATTTTGAAGAAAGTATCACTGGTGTACTGCAAATATTTGTAGCACAAATTATTTCTACGCTAGAAATTTTGCAATGTAAATATGTAATAATAAATAAATGAAATAAATGAACAAATATATATATGAAATAAACAAACACATTCAAATTAATGTTTCAATAAAAAATACAAGTAGTGTAAATATATGCAGCACAATATATATCTGGAAAAAAGAATTAATTGGAAGGAATTTGAAGGGAAAAAAACAAGGACCTAGATCAAATTTCCACTATTTTAATAGATTGCATCCATGACTCAAATATGTTGTCAAAGGAACATGTTAGTTTTCTAGTGGCCAAACCTACCTATTACAAAGTGGGCAAGAAAGTAAACAATAAATAAGCCTGGCTAATGGGTCGATCGATTATGGATCGATCTGAAGCAACCCATCATCTAGCGGATCAAAATCTGATCTGACCTGAATCAACATATTGAGCTTGACCTGTATTCCTATTGACATCCAACTCATGGATCTAGCTAAGTTTACATTTTCTCAATTTTCAACATGTCCGACCCGACCTATCCTCAAACCGTGATCCATCTGAACCTGCAATCCAACTTGATCTAAACCGACGACCTAACCTTAACCCTCGACCTGATTCGAATTTATATCCTAATTCAACCAGCTTAACCAGATCATCATTGTTCAAACCTGCCAACCGGGTGATTTGAACACGAGTAAGACCCGACCAAGTTTAATTTCAACCAGATCATGTCACGTGCTGCAATCTGGCTGAAAATTTGACTGTCGATAGTGCAGTACTCAAAATCAGGGGAATGTTTATTTTACTATTACTTTTTATTTTATTTTCAAAATAGTATGTTAAACCATATTTTCAATAAAGTACTTTTACAATGCAACAAAGCATCTTACAACTTAAATAGTATTATTTCTCTTAAAATTTTAACATGCGAGAATGAGAATTACAGGTTGATGGAATGTCAAAAAAGAGCCAAATAATGCAATTTAGTCAATGGCAACAAATTTGCAAGAAGATTTGTTCGCTGGCTTTTTTTTTGGAACTACGCAACAACCCCTCAACTCAGCGCATCAAGGGAATAATGAATAATCTAGTATCATATGCGAGAAAGATAATTTATCACAAGTGTGCGGGAAGATTTATGATATATTTCCTTGATTAAAAGAGTTTTCAACTTCCAAACATGCTACATCTATAACAGAGATACTCAACAATATGGAGTTCATTGTCTCTTTGTGAAGATAACGTTTTTTTTCTTACAAAGAAAGTTCTATCAAACCACAGTTCGATGCAACGACAGCAGTTTTCTCCAAGATGATTTCCGGTACTCAGCTGTTTTAGCATAATAAAGCAGCTCTAAAAGCAAAGTCATTGACATACTAATCCAATATTTATTAATTCGTGTCCATTTACATCCTAGTGAATCATAGCAAATACCACAAACTAACAAAGGAGGCGAAACTCTAAAAATTATTTTCCATAAATTATATTCCATAATGTCGTCGATTTGCAGTAATCAATCGTCAATTGGGCTACAGAGAGAGTTATGCATCATTGACATTAGTATGAAAATGTCGTCGAAACAGGAGGAAAATTTTAACTTGTGGTACCAAAAAGTTGTCATAACTTTCAACGGGCGATTAGACCTGGATTAAAATAATTCACAAAATAAAAAAATAAATGGAACAGTATGAAACACGGTATGGTAGATTGGGATGTCTTGCTCTAGATTGAAAAATGATTTTTGAAAGTGAAAACGTACCATTATCACAAGAATGATTAGTGGAATTTGACTACTAAGAAATACAAGAGATTCATACACGATTCATTGGTCAGGGCCAGATAGCTCAATCAAATATTCAAAAGATATATATAAAACTCGACTCTTAAATATCTCACATCTCCTAACCCGTTCGTATTGGGTTTTACCAATGCAAATACAGCATATCACACAAATTTGCTTACTCGGTTGGAGGATGAGTTGTCCACATAGTTATTAATAGGGCACGACGCAAAGCCTCTCCATAGTTTGCATACGGCGCGGCAAATGGGGCACGTCTTTCAAATTTACTGCGCACGTTTAGAATTTTCTTTATAAATTTAATATATATAACAATAAATTTAAAAAGTTCAATATTTTTGCTAAACATACGCAACAAAGATTTTTTTTAAGTATTTTGCAGAAAAAGTCATCAAATATAATATTATAAACATTGAACTTCATGCATAATGGTTTTCTAAAGCCAAAATCCAATATAATTATACATATTACTAATAAACTAAAAATTTGAATATGCTTCAGCAATTATATTTTCCAAATCAGTGTTTACATCATCAAATTTATAAGTTTCACCATCTTCCTCGTCCATCTCATTTAGGTTTAAACATTCGTGAAGATATAAAGAAGCTGAAGCAGCGCTAAAAAAATCTCTCGATGCAGATGTTTTTCTACTCGGATATTTGGCTTCCTTTAACAACAACATTCCAAGTCGAGTAATCATTATCATCATCAAATACAAGCTTATCTTCAGCATTAGATGCATCATCCATATTTCTTGTTAACCATTCGCTACAATCGTCAATATTCGTCAAGGATATTAGATCAATGGTGCCATGAATGTTGTATTATACCTTCTTTAATGTTCCATAATATGATGACTATTAATTTTTATACAGATTGGATTATAAAAAATGAAAAAGAAATAAAATGAAATTAAAAACAATAATACAATGAAAAGACGTGCCATTTTGCGTCGTGCGCCATTTGCGCGCCTTTTAATGTGCGTCGCACCACAAGAAAGAAAGGCGCAAACACCATGTCATGTCGCACCATGCGCGATGATACATACATTTCATACTATGGTTGTCCACTCCAGAAACCAACCACAATAACTAAGAACAAAGCAGTAAGCACAACCATCAAGAGTTAGAGGAAGATACAAACAGACTTACGACAATTGTATGTTTTTCAATATGTCGTTAATCGATATTTGACTCCCACACGAGCGGGTTACGGGTGCTAATGATAGGAGATAATTATTGTCTTTTACAACAACGCAGTGTAACTCGGGATGGAGGTTTTGTAGTTTACAAACTGAGGAAATTACATCGCGAACGACGTAATCATTTAGTATCGTATATTTTTATTCTTACCGCACTTTGGAATTTTTATAGTATCAAACAACTTTCGCGTTTTGTTGTATTTATTTCCAATTAATTAAAATCATAAATCAAATATAACAAAGAAATATTAAAATATAAATCATTTTTCTACCACTTTTAAATATCGACTCTAATACACTGCTTATATAACAAAATGCATACCCCTTTAACGAAATAACTCATTCAAAATATTCTACTTAAATTCCTCATTTGTTTTCGCACATTCTATAGTTAGAGATTATCTCCTAATATTTTAGGATATATCATATTATTTAGGTTTTTTATTATATAATTAGCTTATATTAATCTTTTATTGTTATTTATCTTTTAGACCTATAAATAAAGGTCGTGTATTATGTATATGATCAATTCATTAATAAAGTAATTTTTAATGTTTATCTATTTCTTCTTCCCTCTTTCCTTCTCTGTTTACTTTATTTTGATCAATAATTTATAATATGATATTGGAGCATGGTTTTGATCTTACTGAAAATTGTATGGTTAAATTTATCATTGTAGATCTCCGCTCTTTGATTCATAAATTAGTTTTTTCCAGAGCAAAATCCACAAAAATAGAATAACTAGAAACCCTAATTCTAACCATTCGAAAATCTCGAAATCTTCTCTCACGGTAAATAAAAGCATTTCTCTCTTTCATGTTTTTCATCAGTAAATATATTTAAAAGCAGAAAAATAATTATTTTTGTTACCCCCAATTCTAGCTTTTAATTCTTCGATAACTGGATCTATTCAAACAAGCGAATTCCGATTCGATTTGATTGTGGAAAAGATATTAAGTAACATGAAGTAGAATGAAAAAGAGATTATCTATGCATATTGCACAAAATGTAGACACCGGAGTGATTTATCCTATACCGAATGTCACCACCTCCATCGCATGCTCATCACCACCGCAATCTCATTCGATCCATATCCTAGCCATGACTTAGCTCTTTAGTGGTTCATCATAAATTTCATTGGAAAAATCAAGTTGAATTTGATGTGGCAAGATTGTTCAGAACAAAGAAGTTTGAATTATCCAAGATAAACAAGCAGATAGTAGGCTGCATTTGTCGATTACAATCCCACGGCAGCTCCTATGTTTGATAGAAAGCAAATAATTAATTGTAGAGCATCTAAATGCACTTCAAAGATGCTTATTGGGTGGAAGGAGTAGAGCTAGTGTTGGACTTGATCTTTCATCTCTGATAGTTGTTGAAGGTAAATATGTTGAGACTTGTATTGATGGGCTTGTTATCAATTTAGATGGAAATATTCTTAATGCTCTTGTTGTTGCTGTAAAGGTTGTCGAGCAATATAGTTTTACCAAAAGTTAATGTTGATTCTAATGCTCCACAAGATGAATAGACATGAGTCGATAATGATGCTCTGTTGATTGCTTGATTGTTGGCGGTCGCTCTCCTGATATGAGCTTTGTTATGGCATAGATGAGTGTGATTTGTGTTTGATGTTGTGCTTTGAAGGTTGGTTGACTTGGTTGTGAGAGGTTTGGATAGGCTTTGATGTGTTGAAGGTATATTTTCAAATAAATGGGTGGATTATTTGAGTTGAGATCTCCACGATATGTGTGTTTGTTAGGGTTTTCTCGGATTTATTGTGTTGTTAGACAGTAAATTTATGTTGAATAGACTGAAGCTTGTTTTGACTGGAGTTTATAGATTTAATTTTCTGACTTCAACGTCCTTATCATGTTTCTATTGATTTAGAATTTCTGCTTTATGTTTTCTATTTGTTTGATTGCCGTTGTTCATTTGTGTTGTCGTTGTTTATCGAAGTTATTGTTTAGCATATTTTCGTCGTTCATCGGATTGTTGTTGTTCGCTGAATTGTTGTTGTCCAGCATTCTCATACCGTTTGAATTGTTGTTCGCCAAATTATTGTCATCCAACATTCTCATACCGTTTGGATTTTGTGATTAATCGAGTTGTCATTGGGTATTCCCATACGGTATAGATTGTTGTTGATTAGTATTTTCTATTTTCATATCACTCAGATTGTGGTCATTAAATATTTCTATACCGTTATACTCAAATTTTTTAAGAAAGATGATCAAAAATGTTGTCATGAATCTGAAGTTATTATGTTGAAGATGCTATGGATTTTGTACAAGAAACGACTATCGGAAGTCCTAAGAAAGAGACTATCAAAAGACTAAAAGATAGAGTTACCGTAAGTATAGAAGTAGAGAGCTATCACAAGAGAAGAAAAGAGGTTATCTTAGAATATAGGAAGCTGTCGTAAGCCACAAAATGGAAGCTATCGTAAATCAAAGAAGATGAATATCGTAAATCAAAGAAAGAAGCTATTGTAAGTCAAAGAAAGAATGATATCGTAAGTCAAAGAAGAAAGCTATCTTAAATCAAAGGAGAAGGTTATCATAAGTCAAAGAAATAAACTATCGTAAATCAAAGAAATGAAGCGATCGACTGTATAGAAAAGCCATCGAAGTTATGGAAGATCAATCGAAGATATTGAAGAGCTATCAAATATACAAGAAGAGATATTATTAAGTTGGAACATACTATTAAAGAAACGGAGACATTAAGGATTTTGTGAGGAGAAATATTTATACTACTGGATTCTCATCAAGCAAGTCAGTTTAAGAATATATAAGAGAAGAAGATATGTATGATACTCAACACGAAAAGATGAACATAAATCACTTATATAAGAGCCAATGCATTATTAGGAGGAGAGGTTTATATTTAACTAGTGATAAAAAATTCAAACCATTCATACAACAACAATGCCACATTTGTTAATGTCACGGCTAAGATAGTAATCCGCGTGACTACTCAAATTCTGGAATTGCGAATATATATATATATATATATATATATATATATAAAATCATTAAGACCATCCATCTTGTCAAGTCATCCTGCGTCAACTTCAATTGGTCAATACGAGCAAGTCGTACCACTAGCCAACTAGTATAAATAGAGGTCTACCCTCACATAAGAATGGGCACTTTTCTTTTTTCTCCTCCTTAACATAAATCATTTCTTGGATATTTCCAAGTTCATATGATAGTTTGAGAACTATTTTAACGGCCAACAAGGAAGAAGATGACTTGACCTTTTGATATAAGAACCAACGGATAGAAAATTGCATATAAACCTTATTTTTGACATTTTGTACAATGAGGAAGTAGATGACTTGTATTTTTGGCAAGTGGACTAATGAATGAAGGGCATGATATATGAATTTAAATTTTATACCTTTTACCTATAAATGAATTCTGGCATGGGCTTTAGACATTATTTGGTCAAAATTTATTTGACTATGGGTACATTTAGAAAATAAACTGTTGTATTTTAGAAGTATTTTGGATGTTAGACCAAAAATTAGTTTAACACATAACATTCGGATCGTTGTCGTCCAGTATTACCATATCACTCGGATTGTTGTCTTTGATTGGATTATTCTGAGATCGATTGTTTGACACCAATTGATTTTTGTGACGTCTAGACTGCTGTCACACGACATTTATTTGTCGATTAGATTGGAGCTGGTATTTGATGCTAGTCACTAGCAGTATTTGGCCAGCTTTTCATCTTTGCATGATTTAAGGAATACTTGTGATTCTTTATTTCAAATTTTGTTTTCTGTACTGGAAAATTCTGGATGCTTCGCATTGTTAGCTCGAGGGATGTTAGAGAATATCTCCTACTATTCTAGGATATTTCCTATTATTTAGATTTTCTACTGTATGATAAGGGTAAGATAATCTTTTATTGCTCTTTATCTTTTAAACTTATAAATAAGAATCATGTATTGTGTTTATGATCAATTCATACATTAACAAAGATGTAGTATTTAATGTACACTCATTTCTTCTTCTCCTCTCGCCACCTCCTCTATTTATTTTGTATTATTCTGGTGACGCTTCTAAGTACCCGTTCTAATACACCGGTCAAATTACAAAACAGATTCCTCTTGCCAAAATAACTCGTTCTAACACTTCCCGTAGGCATCGTCCTGTGAAACCCAACCAATCCATCATTGGCCCGAGTCAGGATGGCTGGATTTGGCAAAACCGGAACCTTTAGCCACCACATCCCAGCCCGCTCACTGACTGGAATCAACCAGCTCATCTTGTGGACCAGGCCCACTAGACGCAGGCCAGATAGGCCATGGGTCAGGTCTGACCTGACCCTGCCATTAGTTTGACCTGCCAATAAGACACACTTTACACTACAGTCTCTTCCCTATCCAATGAACATTGCTTATCTCAAATCGTCACTACTTCCAACTTTTTCCATAACATATCGGGCTTATAGTCGGTTAGCTCTAACTAGATCTATTGAAACTGTCCATCAAATTGTAATAAACTAATTATAGAAGAAAGCTGAAAGAAAGAAAAATGAAAACCTGAATGATGAAAAATGAGTTTTGGAAGGAAGAGACGAAGTGATGTAGCAAAGTGAGTGGCGGTATACAACCGCACTTGAACTCGTGTCCCAACACGCCATTGCGAAACCTCCTTCTTTACTCGGATAATTGAAACAGCTAAGTGATAATTTACTGTGACTATTTTCCGTTTTCTTTTCTTATGGTAAAATTATTTAAGTTTTTATTTTGTGGTCATTTTTCCTGCTACTGAATTCTATCTAGAAGACCACGGGCTTGGGTCGGACCACTTTACCTGAGTATATAACCGTATCCGAAACTTCATCTGTTTCGAATTCTCAAGCTCCGTTGATATTGACTGTAAATTAGATCGTGTCTGTCTTATTTAATGCAGAAAAACGAAGCATAGGTTAAACCAAACGAGTGACGCTAAATGTACAGCAGCATCGAGTACTCTAAATTAAACAATAGATTCCGTCTTGTAATTCTAATAACAGAACATGAGAAGAAATGCTAGCATTTTTTCAGCTTTTTTCTAATAGGGTATTACCGTGACTATTCATCTAAACACTAACACGCACCATTTAAACATTTATTGAAATTAAATCATAAAATTTACTCTACAATCCCATTGTAAATTTAAAAGATGAACTAGAAGTAAGTACAATGGATTATGTATACCCGAACAACATAGAAATAGAATAAAACATGTCCTCACAGAGAACTGTTATATACATACATTCATCAGAGTACAACACAATTACTAGCTTAGACAGTTATAGCAACATGTTCTCACAGTTGCTAATAATTTCAATAACAAAGCAGTGCAAAATAAACATATACGAGAATACAATTTAAAGACCTCCAACTAGTCTACTGAGCTCCAATGCATTCAAAACAATCTGTAAATATGTTCGGTCTGACCCGAGCATTATAATAAAATAACATACAAATCGGTCTGGAAAATCAACGAGAGAAAAACACACCCAATTGGATGTTAAAAGTTATAAAAACCTTTCAAAACGAAGGTATCTCATAAGATCACGCCGCACATTAACACAGACGAGTTTTTAACTTACGATAACCAAAACATTTCATATGAAATCCTCTAATATTATAATAGTGTCTAGATACAATTACTTATTAATCATAGCCAAAATTGTTACATTATTAAATTCCAGCATAATAGGTATACAATCAAAACCGTAAAGGCACGTATTGGATGTTGGATTTCATACTTTGACAAGGCACCGGGGTACCACCTATCATGGTACATGTCTAGAAAATGTACCGAGGACCACGCTGGGATCCCATGCCAACACAAGACCGGCCTATCCCTGACAGGATAGTATCGAATATGTCATCACCTCGGTTGCTTTGCAAACCTTTTTATTTGAGATCTCATGCACAACCAATCCATAAATATGTAGATGTATACAGAAAGGTGATGACACACCCTAATTGGAGCGACTCACTTAGCCTTGCTGCATTTCCTCTGATTTTAGTCATTCCCAGTTGATGAGGCTTGAGGCTACGCTTACTTTTTGAATAGCAATCTCACTTAGAATGCTAACACTGCCTTCCAAGCAGCAATGCAGTATCAGCATTCATCCATACAAGTTTTCAGGATAAGGACAAACAGAAGGCACTACTTCTACTACATCCATTTTGGAATTACCCTCAGGACTAGTAGCTGTTGAATATGCTAGTATATGATTTGATGATAATAAACATATATATATATATATATATATATATATATATATATATATATATATTTAAATGTATTTGTTATTGTACTATTTTATTTTCACATAATTGAATAAATATTTGCTGAATAAAATAAATAACATAGAATTTAAATTTAAACAGATATTTTATTCAAACAAATATTTATTACAATTTTGAATAGTACAAATTTGAGCTCTGACTATATAAACAATTTTCAAACAATACAATTTCGAATTACAACACGATTTTTCACTATACAATTAACATTTACATTTGCACCTCACTGCATATCACTCGTTCTCTCGTATTTAATCTTCAACTCTACTCCAGATTGAATATAACATCTGAGTTATCTGCAAAATAAACACTGACGCGGTAAAATTGAAAAAGAAATATTTTTACAATGTAAAATAAAATGTGTTTTTGAAAATATTAATTGCCTCGGTTATTGGATTGTTCGTCATCATTTAATTTTGAACTCATCTTACACGAACAACCTGTGACATGCACAGTGTATCACTGTACATGCCACAAGGCCGTGCACACTGATATACACTTCATAAAACTGCAAGGACAAGTAAGCAGTCAAACTCGTGCCAAATCTAGGTTCAACTCAAGTGCAATACAAATAAAGTCACGATATGAGCACAAGGTCAAACTCGAGCTATAAGTTGGATTCAACCACAACACCAGAAAGGCAATTTCCTCACGGTTATAAGCGTGACAAAAATAATTTGTTATTGTTATAACCGTGAAAATAAGTACCGTGGGCAAATTCAGTCACACTTTTGCTCACGGTTATAACCGTGATAAAAATAATAATTTCTCACGCTTATAACCGTTATAAATTTAAATAATATCACACTTATAACCGTGACAGAACAGTATTTACTCACGGTTATAATCGTGATAAAATGGTTATTACTAACGCTTATAACCGTGAGAAATTTATATAGTATCACACTTATAACCGTGACAGAACAATAGTTTCTAACATTTATAACCATTACCAAAAAGGAAACTCTAACACTTATAACCGTGACAAATGCAAATTATATCACAGTTATAACCATTTCGAAATGTTATTTTCTAAAACTTATAACTGTGATAACTAAAACAATATCAACCAAACTATATAGCACTAATATTTTATTACAGCTATAAATAATCTATACAAAAAATATATAGTATTAACATTAAGAAAACATACGATCAATAATTAGAACAACACCAAACATTTATGTTTCATACAAACACCACAAAGGATACTTCATACCAACACCACAAATTATAGCATATAAGCAATTTGTCCATGCATTCAAAAGCTGACCGTCATCAGCAGTATGTTTGAAAGTATCGAGATCCACCGTCCTTATCAGTTCTTTCTGTAACAATGAGAAAAGGAGTTATTTTACAAGTCAATGCCTAGTATCACTTGATAGGGTAATTATCATGCTACTTGGTCGTTGTAAATTTGAATATAAAGGTGTATATCGTTACATTTCACTATCATTGAAAATAAAATTATTGACTAGCAATCATGTGATAGATATTTCTTTTCTTCTATATACATGCATTTTATGCATTGGAAATTCGTCCTGCTAAAATGCATAATTTTATTTTATTTAGAAAAAAAATACTAACTATTTGACACAAAAAATTAGAATGTCTTATACTACAGATCAAGATATACCTTTATAACAGTCTGATTATAGAGCAGAGGTAAAAACTTAGGAAGGACTTGCTTTTTAATGCAAATGTTTGTGTGTTCACAGTTAGACACAAATTGATAATTTCACCTGAAAAATTTATGAGCAGATTCAACATTCCAGACCGAAATAATCAGCAACCATTTTGCACCAAAAAGATCAAATAATTTTTTCTATACGTTTTATATTGTAAATAAATTCCTTTATACTGTAACTAAATTCCTTTGTTCTTTTAAAATGTAAAAATTTTACTTGTATACGATATCATATATCAGAAGATATATCAGATAAGTGCACTAAATTTCATGATTTTAGGATTAAAAGACAATGACATCTAAAAAGATAAAGGCACAGAGAACACATGGACCAGAGACGAACAAATGTTCAAATCTACTAATTAAATAATATACGGTTACTAGACACGAAGAATGTAGGTTTTGCAATCTCTCTTACAGTGGACTCCTTGAGCATGTTGACCTTCAAAGTTAAAGAAAGCCTATAAACGATGAACGTACATCATATGTTAGCACAGCAGAAGAGCAAGCAGGAAAAACCTTCTGATTTATTCAAGCATGTCCATTGAATATTATCTCTTCAATGAATGTTATGATAAACATATTCAGGTGAGTGAATATTACACACTTCTATACTCTAAACGTATAAATTATCTATCTTTTGTGTTGTGTTTGCTGCAACTTTAAAAACCACGAGACCATAATCTATTTCCAAGTAGAGTTTTTAAAAATGAAAGTAAGGCCAAGAACATGTGCCGTCACATTTACAGCCCTATATTTCATGTTCTATATTATTTTTCTTTCGTTTTTTTAAAGAATAATATTTCCTTTACCTTTTTTACTTTTGTGGATAACATTTTCCCTAGTGATCACCATGTCTTCACCTGTTTCTATATTTTTGCTTAAGAGTCTGTGGCCTGACACCATGCTATACTGATGGCGTTTAAACATTTTTCCAAATATTTTAAGCTAATATGTTGACATATTAAAATTTCAATGAACAAAACTAGATTTGGGAAATAAAGATAAATTGGAGAAAAAGAAATGTACGCTATGCGCTTCACTCCAGTACGTTGACAAAGCTCAGTCATTTTCTGCTGAGGGCGCATGTCAATGACAGAATGTTGCACCTATCAAAATGTCATTGAAACAAAATAAATCAGGTATTAGTAACAACATTATGAAGTAAATAGATAGATGTTTCAAAGCATGGGCAATATCTCTGCCGATGATGATCTACCTAATTGATGAAGTCCCCAAAGTTTAGTGGGAAGTGCTACATCCTAGAATGGTATATCTATTATTGCCATTCGAATTTAAAATCCAACAATTATATTCATTAGGTAAAACATGTTAGCTGACTTTCGATCGTGTTTAGAAACAACAAACTTCCTATTTTGAATTCAAAACGGAGAGGGGAAAAAAGAATCATCGGTATCAATTTCTGAGTTTTCTTTGTTAGGAACTGAGTTGATGATGTTTTGATGACAACAACCTTATATAGTTATTATACTTTACTTTATAAAATATATACTAACATTTCCATATATGTATGTATGTATGTATGTATGTATGTATATAGGAAGTATATGCAGGTATCATCGAAGACTGATCAGTATAAAGACTCAAGCATCAAGATGAAGATTAGAGATTCAAGATTCAAGACTCTAGAGAATCAAGATTTCGAGATCTCAAGATAAGTGTCTAGTATTTTGTTAAAACTTCATAATAGCACTCTCATCTTTCTTTCAATTTTCTTTTGGGATGGAACCCAATTTCTATCGAAACCGGTGGCTTATAAAACCACGACAAGTAGCTTACAAACCTACGACAAGTGGCTTACAAACCCACGAAAATCAAAATCATTTAAACTACTTTGTACAAGTTCTCGAGTCCTATGGAGGAGCTCTGTAGGAAGGTTCTTGCAATTTTTTTATTTTTTTTTGGCAAGGCCGACGTTTTTATAGTGGACCGACCACTTTTTATTAAGAACGTAATAACGATTGAAAAACAGGAGTAAGGTAGAGTCACCTTAGCTACTATGGTAGAAAGAAATGAAAAATACAGCACAGGAGTTTGACAGACATGTCACAACTACTAGATGTAAATAACCAGACTAGTTCTCCTCCGCGGAGGAAGAATCACCATCACCCTCAACATCCCGTGATGAATCCAGAGAACCAAAACCATGAGTTCCAAAATAGGGGCGAAAATGATCAGCAAGAGAAAGGACATAAAATTCAACATCAGAAGTGTAGATAAAAGATCGATCCCAGGCAGTATCAGCTAGAGTTACAGTATTAATGTCAGCATACGAACCGTCCATGTCGAGGACCAAAGAATCACCAGAAATACTGTAATATAGGCATCGAAGGTCCAATAGATCATCAGATACATATCTAAAATAGGATTCATCCGCTGTGTTGAACCTCATAGCAGAACGACGTTCAACCCAACAATGTTCGGTCTCAGCCCAACCAACGAGAGGCGGAGAGAGAACCGGCTCAGCAGGGTAGTCCGCAAGAACATCACCAGGCAGTGGGGAAGCAGTCCGAGCTATGGAAAGTGAAGGACCAGGGTCAAAAGAGACTTTGGGAACCCATTTCCTTAGGGGAGGCCGAGGCAGAGGGGTCTTAGGAGCAGCAGCATATACTTCAGAGTGCACACAGGTAGGGGCTAAATGGCCAAAAGAGTGACAGGTGGAACAAATGTCGGGGACCCATCCGTAACGAACACGCACTTCCACCACGTGACCAACAGCTAGCTGGACAGGAATTGAGGTAGGGAGAGGCTTATGGGGAGTAATCTCAATCAGAGCTTTGGCGTATACAAGCTTATCACGCGCAACAGTATTAGAATCAAAACATTTCAATTTTCCAACATTGCAAGCAAGCCAATTCAATCCGAGCAGCGGCTGAAGAGCAGAAGGAATTTGAGAGAAATAAACCCAAACAGGGATAGAAAAAACTTGTTCACGAGCACTAGCAACCGTTGGAGACCAGGGGGTAATAATAAATGGTTGTCCATCAAAGAAGGAAGGCTCAGACTCAAGAACACGTCTACGTTCCTCAGGGGAGGAGATCAATAGGAAGTACAAGGAATCAACCAACTTAACTCTAAGGCCACCTTGAAGTCTCCAGGCCCTACGACAAACAGCAGCCGCATCAAGAAGTCGGTGTTTAGGGTCCAAAAAGAATCCGACAACGTATTCTGACCAAAAGTCCATACAGGCTTGCATAACACAGGGGGGAGGGATCATCACTCCATTTTCCTCAACGACTTCGAACTCAACTGGTTCATAAACACCTGCATTACGGGGCATGGTTGTAAATAGCGAAGACCATGATTTGGGAATAGATGGGCAAGGAGCAGTAGGGTGTCCCTCCACAACACCAGTAGTGGTCTCAGGAAAGGGGCATCGATCAACATTGGGGGAAGTAACTGCGTGCATGATATCTCCAGTATTTAATACATTGTGCTCTGTGTCAGTATTGACCACGGCATTATGCCGAACAGTTGGTGTGCCACTAGCGACGCCAACCAAGTCAGCAGAATTGACGATCATAACATCACCATCAGATGGTTCGACTACACAGTGATTCGCTGCAACATCCACCAAACCCACAGGATTACAAGTCTCAACTCGATCGAGAGAAACAACCCTAACCGGCCTCGTGCGAAGGCAAGAAGACACCGGTAGTTTTTTTGCAGGCAAGGGGGAAACTCAGAATCAGAGAGGGGAGGATACGAGATTACAGAAGCAGCGCCTCTATAGGACTTACCAGATCGAGTAGATGACAGAGAATGGGAACTGGAGACAAGGGGAGGAATAGGGGGGCTAGACATGGCACGTCGACGAGAGAAGCAGAATCGTCAAAGTAGCAAGCGCGATCTGGGCAAAGGCGACGCGAAATATACCTGTGCGCGGCGAGAGGCCATTATCGGCGAGAGGCCATTATCGTGATGTTTAAAACTTTAGGGACAGGGAGATTAAAAATATTATATATATATATATATATTGAGGTTCTTGCAATTTCAGTTTGAATAGATTTTTCAAAATGTTTTTAAATCTGTTTTCAAAATGTTTTAGCTTTCAAAATCATGTTTTCAAAAATATTTTCAAACTTTGTTTTAGCCTTGAAATATTCCTCTATTCTGATTTTAAAAACTTCTATTTTTAAAACATCAAAACTTATTCTGATTTTAAATATTACTTATATAATTGACGGTCTATATCAATTATATATATATATATATATATATATATATATATATATATATATTTAAAATAATGTTTTATATTCATTCTCTATCTCAAAATATTGTTTAAACACTTTACTTTGCTTCAAAGAAGTTTCAACTTGTTTTAAATTCAATTGTCTTTACAAAACAACATCTCTATAATTTTGAACTAAGGGATGTCGACATAAGGGGATACCCTATGTCGACATGGTGACGGTTGGATTCAAAATTCAATTTTCAAAAGAAGTGTCCATTCGTTCGAAAACCTTTCGCCAATGGTTATGACTGTTGTGCATCTATATAAAGGCTTCCAAAACGAATTTTTTTAACAACTACTTTCTTATTCTCTTCACTCTTTATTCTCCACCATTCCATATCCATAAAACTTCATATTTTCAAGATCATGACATCATTCTGCCAAATTCTCAATAGGAAATCATTTAGATACTCTCTCTATTTGATTCTCCATCATTCTACTAAAGATCAAAGTGCTATTCAGAGTTTTATGATCAATTTGTATTCAAAAAGCCATAGAGTCTATCCATTCAAAAGGATTGTTATTAGAAAGTATTAGGGTGATCTTGTGTCCCGTAAATCAAGAGAGGTTACCCCAGACTCGGAGATATGAGGGTTCCTCAAGGCCTTAGAAATTGAGGGTTGTAATTTGGATATTGGCTTATAAAAATCTGTATAAGGATATTGCCTTGGTGCAGGACTGGATGTAGGAGGATTCCGAACCAGTATAAAATCCGGTGTGTTCTTTCCTTTTACTTGCTTTACTTTACTATTTGCATTTGTTATATTCTCTGTGATCATTCTGTGTTAGAATTCTGTTTAGATTTGTGTTGAAAGTTTTAATTTAGTCATATAGTTCATATATTCTTTAAAACATTATTCACCCCTCCCCCTCTAGTGTTATTTCTGCCTTAAGATCCTTAATCCGCATCCCTAACAATTGGTATCAGAGCATTGATTTTCATTATTTTCATAATCTGAAATTTTGAAAAGTTTTAATGGCACAACACACTAATAATGTCACTCCTATCACCATTACTTCTGTCAACACAAGCACTAACACTAGTTCATTTATAGAAGGTCAGTCTACTGTCAGACCACCACTTTTTAATGGCAGTAATTATACATATTGGGCATGTAGGATGAAAATTTATTTATAATCCATAAGTTTAGATACTTGGAATATGACACAAATTGAATATGTTGAACCAACTACTAATTTTGCCCAGTGGACTACTGAGCAAAAGACGGTTACACAAAACAATTCTAAGGCTATGAATATACTATTTTGTTCACTAGATAGAAATGAGTTTAATAGAGTCTTTGTTTGTCTGCATTTGAAATCTGGAAAACTTTGCAAGTAACTCATGAAGGAACAAGCAAAGTTAAACAGACTAAAATTTCCATATTAACTAACCAGTTTCAATTGTTTAAAATGCATGAAAATGAGTCCATCTCCGACATGTATTGTTGATTTCAAGATATTGTACATTCATTGATTGCTTTAGGAAAGGGTTTCTTAGAAGAAGATCAAGTCAGAAAGATACTCAATTCACTCACTCCAGAATGAGATCAAAAGACGCTTACTATTGAAGAGGCAAATGATGTTAGTCAAATGAAGATCGAAGAGTTAATCGGTAATCTAATGTCTTATGAAGTTCAACTACAAGGGAGAAAAGAATCTAAGGCAACGGAAAAGAAATCGATCGCATTCAAAGCAACAACTGGAGATTCAGAACAAGATAGTGATGAAGAAATTGCTTTCATGACCAGAAATTTCAGAAAGTTTCTGAAGTATAGAAAAATGAATAACTTTAAAAGAAATGATCAAAGGAATTCCAGAAATACTTCGGAGAATAACAACAATCACAACAACAACAACAATGGTGATAGATGCTACAACTGCAACAAAACAAGGTACTACAAGATAGATTGTCCATATCCAGACAAACAGACATTTCAACCAAACAACGAGCAACTAAGGAAAAGAAAGAAGGCATATGCAGCAACACTTGACGATTCAGATTCATCCAGTGATGACGAGAAGAAAACTGATAATTCAAATCTGTGCTTCACGGCTATTCTCGAATCAGAAGACGATCGGAGTTTGGATCTAAAAATAGGTACACATTTATTTTAATTTTATTGGATGCTTGTTTGTTTTGATTTTGTTTGCAATTCCTTGAATTTTTAAAATTCAAAATCACCCTTTGAAATTTGAATTTTTAAATTCAAAATAATATTATTTTAATAATATTTTAAATATTTTAATATTATTATTTTTAATATTATTACTGGAATTATATATAGATATAGAATATAGATTAGTTTTCTTAAGACTTTAGGAATTTCTTAGATTTTAGAAAAAGACATCCCTTTTCAAATTCAACAGGCACATGTCGACATGCCATGATACCCCATGTCGACTTGTCTCTCCGAAATTTGATTTCAAAATTTGAATTCAAACTTTTGAATTTTCCTCCACCTTTTCACTTACTTCAAAATTCTGAAAAGATACCTCTTGACCAGAGAACATGACTTTAGAGAATCTATTTAATATACTTCTCTGATCATCTCTTTTCACTTTATTCTCATAATTCAAACTTTCTTCATTTTCTTCTACTCCTCTCAAACACTCATCAATGGATTCCTCAAGTACCCCATCAACTATGAGGCTGACCAAATCCATCAAAAATGATCTTTTTAATGACCCGGAGGCTATCAAAGCTTACATAAGTTATGTAAACTATGGTAAAGTCAATACGGGAAAATTTGCTATTTTTGATGATTTTCCTTCTTATGAAATCGATCAACTTTTTGAAGAAAAATCCATTCTTAGCTTGTTTGATAGCAAGCAAAATGATTTCGTTTGTTATCCAAACCTTGTCAAAATGTTTTATGCAAACCTAAACCGTGAATTTTATAATGGAAATGAAGATCAAATTTGGAGCAGTGTTAAAGGAACACTTATTGTTTTGGATTTTGATATTTTGGGTACTATTTTGGGTTGCAAATCTATCGGTATGAATCTCTCGCAATTTCAAATCAATGAAACTAATCGAGAGACTTTTCATCACATTTTTGAAAGCAATGACCACATGGATTTTAAGAATCGTTTTTTCCGCCCAAAAGCAAGAATTGTCAAGCTTCTTATTCAACACACCGTTATTCCTAGGTCGGGAAACTAAAATAATCCCACCTCAAAAGTGTGTAAAACTCTTTTTGCTATATATGGAAAATATGATATTAATTGGGCACAAACTATTTTGGATGAGTTAAGACCCAAAAATTTTACTATGGGAGAAAACACTCTTTATCATGGAATTTATCTTACTCGGATTTTCAATTATTTTGGTGTGGATGTTAAAAAGGAAGAGTTTGTAAGTAGGAAAGTGTTCAATCATGGGAACATTTCCCTTATGAAAATCCCACTTATGTTTCAACTGTATGAAACACTTACCGAAAAGGAAGAGAGACTTGGTTATGAAGAGATGGAAGAAGAGGGAGAAGAAGAGGAAGAAGAAGGGGAAGGAATGGAAATTGAAGAAGAAGAGGAAGATGAAGAAACCTCTTTGGAAAGTATAGAGTATCCACATATACCCGCCAATCCGTCCAACAAAACCATACTCAAGAACCAAAAGATACTTGCTCAAAACCAAAAGGTTCTTAAGAGATCTATTAGTAAGAAAATGGATAAAATCTCTACCAAGATCGACAAGTTCTTTGGGAAGATAAGCAGGAAACTTGGCTTGTCCTCATCGTCATCTTCATCAAACTAATCCTAGCCATTATCTCTCTAGCTATCGTTTATCTATCTTTGTATTTTCTATTTTTTTGGTTAATATTATGTAATGTTAACTAATATAAGTAATGCTATCTTATTCTCTGTTTTCCAGCTTTATATATCTCTGATAGTTATTTATTTTAAGTTTATATAGGTCCACTAGTATAAAAATAAACTTAAAAATCAAAAATAACTCAACTTGGTCATTCTGTCTAGACCATGTCGACATGCCCCATCCCCCCATGTCGACATATAACAGTCAGAAAGTAGTTACAATTTCTAACTTCAAATTCTTGTAACTACCAAGTGACAATTCATTTTGAACGGCCAATAACTCCTATAAATACCTATTTCTTCCAGAAAAACTTCTCTACCTCCATTTCTATTCATCTCCTCTCATACTTCAACTTATTTCTTAAATTATGGCTTCTCCAATTAAGAATTTAAGTGAAAATCTTGAAGAAACTCTTACTTCTTTCAAGAATATTCTCTCTTTTATACTTAGAAATCAAAGGCACTTAGAATTAAGCCAAATGCAGATGATCAAAGAGCAAGAGAGACACTTCGACGCACTTCGTTGGATGATCTCAAGCCTTGGCAAAGACGAACCCGAAGCAAATCCACCGGTCACTCTCGGCAAAGATAATTGGGATGTTATCAAAACTGATCCTATCTTTGGAGAAGATGGATTGGTGAAGTCCCAAGGAATGTCTGATCATTATGTTTGTTTGTTTGATTTGATTTGATTTAGATTTGATTATGATTTGATTGAATTGTTTACTTAAGTTTGATTTGGATTTGGTTTGTATATAACTTCATATACTGTGCATGATTGGTTTGCTATGTATGATATTGATTTGATTGTCAAGTTACACTTATATATATGCTCACACACTTGATCACTTACACGTTCACTTTACACTTTTATTCTATATATACTTAATTATCTTAGAACAGGTAAATCTTTTATTCCTTTTTGCTGATGTCAAAGGGGGAGAAAGTTATAAAATATATGTGCTTGGTGTAAGAGGGAGTCATGGAGTAAGGGGGAGTTGTAGTTTTAAGAAGAAATCACGGAGTAAGGGGGAGTTATGGTATGGTAAGAATATTTTATAAATAAAGGTTGTCATCATCAAAAAGGGGGAGATTGTTAGGAACTGAGTTGATGATGTTTTGATGACAACAACCTTATATAGTTATTATACTTTACTTTATAAAATATATACTAACATTTCCATATAGATATATATGTATGTATGTATGTATATAGGAAGTATATGCAGGTATCATCGAAGACTGATCAGTATAAAGACTCAAGCATCAAGATGAAGATTAGAGATTCAAGACTCTAGAGAATCAAGATTTCAAGATCTCAAGATAAGTGTATAGTATTTTGTTAAAACTTCATAATAGCACTCTCATCTTTCTTCCAATTTTCTTTTGGGATGGAACCCAATTTCTATCAAAACCAGTGGCTTACAAACCCACGACAAGTAGCTTACAAACCTACGACAAGTGGCTTACAAACCCACGAAAATCAAAATCATTTAAACTACTTCGTACAAGTTCTCGAGTCCTATGAAGGAGTTCTGTAGGAAGGTTCTTGCAATTTCAGGTTGAATAGATTTTTCAAAATGTTTTTAAATCTGTTTTCAAAATGTTTTAGCTTTCAAAATCATGTTTTCAAAAATATTTTCAAACTTTGTTTTAGCCTTGAAATATTCCTCTATTCTGATTTTAAAAACTTCTATTTTTATAACATCAAAACTTATTCTGATTTTAAATATTACTTATATAATTGACGGTCTATATCAATTATATATATATATATATATTTAAAATAATGTTTTATATTCATTCTCTATCTCAAAATATTGTTTAAACACTTTACTTTGCTTCAGAGAAGTTTCAACTTGTTTTACATTCAATTGTCTTTACAAAACAACATCTCTATAATTTTGAACTAAGGGATGTCGACATAAGGGGATACCCCATGTCGACATGGTGACAGTTGGATTCAAAATTCAATTTTCAAAAGAAGTGTCTATTCGTTCGAAAACCTTTCGCCAATGGTTATGACTGTTGTGCATCTATATAAAGGCTTCCAAAACGAATTTTTTTAACAACTACTTTCTTATTTTCTTCACTCTTTCTTCTCCACCATTCCATATCCATAAAACTTCATATTTTCAAGATCGTGCCATCATTCTGCCAAATTCTCAATAGGAAATCATTTAGATACTCTCTCTATTTGATTCTCCATCATTCTACTAAAGATTAAAGTGCTACTCAGAGTTATAGGATCAATTTGTATTCAAAAAGTCCATAGAGTCTATCCATTCAAAAGGATTGTTATTAGAAAGTATTAGGGTGATCTTGTGTCTCGTAAATCAAGAGAGTTTACCCCAGACTTGGAGATAGGAGGGTTCCTCAAGGCCTTAGAAATTGAGGGTTGTAATTTGGATATTGGCTTATAAAAATCTGTACAAGGATATTGCCTTGGTGCAGGACTGGATGTAGGAGAATTCCGAACCAGTATAAAATCCGGTGTGTTCTTTCCTTTTACTTGCTTTACTTTACTATTTGCATTTGTTATATGTTCTATGATCGTTCTGTTAGAATTATGTTTAGATTTGTGTTGAAAGTTTTAATTTAGTCATATAGTTCATATATTCTTTGAAACACTATTCACCCCCCCCTCTAGTGTTATTTCTGCCTTAAGATCCTTAATCCGCATCCCTAACATTCTTGTGATTTGTTAAGTAATCGGGATTTACACAACTGTTCTACATTGTGTCATAAAAGAATGTTTTTTGTCAACCTTCTCTGATTTGAGAAATGAGAAACTTTCTTGAAAAAAAAACAAATATTTTTTATTTTGAAGTAATAATTCTAACCATGTTCACAATTGGAATCTCATTTTTCAACATTCTTGAAAAATAGTTACCTGGTTGCTAACAATTGGAATACCATTTTCCAGGATTATTTGTAAACCTTCGGCGTCAAAATTGCTTAATCTAAGGGTCTTGATTTTACCTGTACACAATTAAATAAATGTATGATTAAGAAAAATTTACAGTTAGGGACAATATTCACAAAACTATTTCTAGTTGTATATTGGTCTTCTTACCTTCTTCTTTCAAATCAGTAAGGTGTTTCAAAGCATTAAGGTATCCAGAATTGGAATAATCCCACCTGCTTCCAGAAATGCATTGCACTGTAAGATTATATCATTATCAAACTATATTCTAAGTTTCTAACTATATTAAACGAAACTCCAGAACTATACATAATAGGTTTGAGCAACTCCAATCTCACACCCCTCTTATCTTACATATTAGCCTTTTAACAATTAGCTCTGTGTATATGCTGGTGAAGAAGGTTACAATTTTTTAAGATGCTTTTTATGTTAAATAAAGGTACACAATGACATACTAAATCTAACATCTCATTTACAACTCAGTATATGGTAAATATAACATTATATGAATTTATTGGCTTTATAACCATCATCATACATGTGAGCCAGTCAAATAAAGTGTATTGAAAAATAAAGCGGTGTTGAACTTCACAAGAGTAGTATTACCAAATGAAAATGGAAAACTACAAAGGTAGTACTATTTCCTACCAAGAGAATATTTATCTTATATATCATACCTAGTTTACATTTGAACTTCATAACTTGCTCTTAACAAATTTTAAATTTGAGAAAGTTCTACTACAAAGATCATAGGGGTACCAATGAAACTGGAGCATATCTAAGTAAGCAACGTCCATTCTTTTCATCTGAATGTTGATATTTTTCTAGATATAACTGCTTGTCATTTTAACTGGTTGGGGAACCCACTTTGTCAAACTGCAACAAGAAAAATAAAAAACATGCCTAAATATATAATAACAAAATAAGTGGTAGTAAAACAAACTAGTCTTAAATTCATGTCTGGGGGTATGGTTGTTAAAGAGTTGAAGAAAAATAGAGGAAAAAAAAACAACTCACACAATCTGACCCCTTAATCTCTTCAAGTAGTTCTAGAGGGCGCTCACGGCGAACCCTATTGATGAAGTTGCCATACAATTCTTCTGCTGGTCCATCTGATAATTTATGTATTTTTTTTAAAGAAATTGCTTATAGTTAAATTAAAATAATCCCTACACCACTTAGTATAGCAGTAGATAAAACCTTAAGTGCCCTATTGTTGCATAAATAATTTTAAAGAAAAGTTAAAACAAATCAAAAAAGAGTCTCTATTTATTTATTCATAAAAAAATTAGATCCTAAAAAAATGTAAATTAAATCCAGCAGACTTCTGATAATAAATTAACGATAGTATGGATCATGATCATAAAATAGTTTGTATAGAAGCATGAAAAAAAACTTACAGATATCAGCCGTATCAAAGTAGTGAGGCCAGCAACAACATATCCTAGCATCGACTCACCGGCTTTTTCTGCTTCGATATTACCCCATCCACCTCTTTTATGTCACATTCCATTCAAAACTTTGCATAGCTCAAGCGAATCATTTCCATTTTTGACCACCGAGTATTTTTTACTCTTTTCTACTTCTTCGTTCGCTTTCAAACATTTGATTGCTCCAAAACAATGAGTTTTATCAATTTCGGGTCTCGATCGTGATGAAAATTTATTGAAGAAGACGATGTCATTAGCAAGCACTACAGCCATTGATGCCGTTTGAGTTTGATGATTCCGATGCAGTCACGTTTATTGATACTTGATAGGGTTTTCAGTACGAAAGAAGTCACTTTGCTTCTTTAATGCAAAGGATGGATACAAATAGGTTTAATTCTTCATTTCTTTTGTGTTTGCATTAATATTTAGTTCCCTATTAAGTTGTTTCTATTTATGTACTGTTGACAAAGCGTATATGCATACCTAAATTAGTGGGAACTATTAATTATGCACATGCAAATTACAATGAACCTGCCTTAATGCGGATTTGAACTGAATAAGAGACAGACGAGGGAAAATGATCTTGAGATTGTCTACATATTTTCTGCTGTTATCTCAAAAGGTAATGTTAATCAAATAACTTATGCTTTGCTTTTGAAAGCTGTAGTACATTAAAGATTATGTAGTGGCTTTGTCTATATCATTATAGCTACCACCACTATAACATTGAGAAGATGGGATATGTACTGATAAGTTATTAGAATTTAAAATTAAAGTAGATAAATAACCTTGCAACCAATTCAGTTCGGAATCAAATACTCACACTACCTAACTATTTCTTAAGCCCCAGCACTTTCTTCTCGACCTCACTAGGCCTTGCCCCTGATATTTGGTCATTCTTGGTCAAGATTCTATTTTAGCTCTGAGTTTCTCAACCAAAAAAAGGAAAGTTGTTTATATTAGCTGCTATAAACAAACTCGCTGATAAAGATAACATTGTGTTGTAGTAATAACACCTCAATCTCTAATTCATCTTCCGTGGCCCTTTCCTATTGCTTTTTTTGCAACCGTAGCTCCTTTTATCTACACATCATTATAAAATAACATTTCAAGTCATCAAAACAAAATTGCTTCAGACAATCGAGAAAAGAATCTCAAATTATACCATATTTACTGAGTAAAATAAAAGTTATGTAATAAGGAAAATGTACCAGAGATTCTAGCGATAAAGATTCACATAAGAAAAGGATACCTAAGATCCATAAGAACACGCACCCTAGATTGGAATAGATGAATAGATTTGATTTGGAAAAAAAGAATTGAATGAATGAGGCGAACTAAGAAACAAACCCTAGTTCGTACGAAGAGCAAAAGAGGTATGCTAATGCGTTAGAAACAACAGAACTACGATGTAAAGAAAAATTACTAGCTTGCCCTCCTTACATCGCCTTATTTACCGAAGTACCAAATATCCTAACGGTTGTAAACGTGACAAAGGGAAACAATGAAAATAACCGTTAGTAATTTGTAACGGTTATATTCATTACAAATTCCAACGAAATAAGTGTTGCAAACTGATTGATTTGGTGTAGTGAACCCAGGTGCAATACGAAAAACAAATCCAAATGAAAGTGTACACAAAACTTCAGATTGTAAACAACACAGGTATAAAGTGATGTACACATGAAGTCAGCAACAACAGGTTCAACTAAACCCAGAAATGAAGACTCAAATGTATCAAGACTCTAAGCATGTAAATACAATGCAGTTTTTCAAATCAATAATCACAAGAACAAAGATGAACACAAATGTCAATTGCACCAGGGCAGTGCACAACAAAAACAGAAACATGGATGAGCAGGATGAAATAAACCAGATCACATGTTCAAAGTGATGTAAATGTACACGACCAGATAAGCTCAAAGGCAAGTCCAGTTACAACATGAACTGGCTCGAAGATCATACTCAAGAAAATCACAACCAGAGGCAACAGCAGATCAACAACACATACATACACACATAGATATATATGTATATGTATGTACATATATGGTGATATAGCGAGTTCATACACAACAAGTGAAAACAATCATCACAGAAATATGCAGTGGAAACCAGACTAGACTTAAACTCAAGCATCAGTAAAATGATAGTGAAGAAGTTCAACAAAGATGAATCAACTACAGATGCAGCCAAACAGTCCACGCTCTCAATAACCAGTGCAAACTCAAGTGAAGTTCAAATGCAAGCACATGAAATGCAAAGTGCAAACCTGGCAACATGAAAAAGATGATCTGCCTCAAAGCATTATGAAACATAATAGTTACAATATGAACTCAAGGAACAAGTCCACATGATACGAAAACTACCAGTTCATCAGTTTAGAAGTAACAACAAAGTGGTAAACAAGAGAATGCAACCAGACTCACATGAATCCAACTCAATGCAAAACAACTACCAATGAAACAGAGGCTCGAAGCATGCATATGATCAGGCAATGTTGAAGACAATGCAAGCTTAAACTCAGAGGCACACATGCATAAGCATATTATGTTCCACATATAAAATTAGAATAGTATAGGCAAAATGAAGAACACAATGGTCACAGAAAAATCAAGGCATGGTTAAGTATCGAACAGTAAATGAAACCAAGTGGATAGGCAACAATCACACACACACACACACACACACACATATGTACGTATATACATGGAGACATCAATGCATTGGAACTGAACATTGAAACCAAACCTCAATACAGTGAACAAGTCAAGTATTAGTTTACAGTTTCACAAAAATCAGGGGATTTCAAAATAACCAAGTCAAGTCGATCTCAAGTCAGCAAATTCAAACCAGTGAATGTAACAGCAGTTCAAAAAATTCAAAAATTGCTAGCAAATAAATGGAATAGCAAAACCGTGGGTCAAAACAATGTTGCAGTGAACTTCAAATTGAACAAGTCAAAGTCAAAAGATTATCACAACTTTAACTACCAAAGTCAGAGTCGTGGTGACCAAGATAATAACAAGTTCGAATTGAACAAATCAAAATGTCAAAGTCACAATAGAAATCATTTCAAATGGCCAAAGTCAACGACATAAAGAACGAAACCAAATCCAAAGCCAGATGATAACACGTATGAATGAAAAATCAGAAATCAAACAAGCCGTGGTAATCAAGCAAGGACATCAGGAATATATACGAATTAAACAAGTCAATATCATCACCATCGGTTGATCAAAAATCGAACGGTAGAGCAAAATTAATTGAAGAATTCAACTCAAAAAATACGAACATTAATTTAGGGGTTTCAACCCTATAAAACCCAATCTCATCATCGGCTACTAAATGATTCGAGTTTCAGCAATATTACAGAGCAAAGTTTCAAAACAATAACTCGAATCATATCGAGTTCAAACATATCAACGAAAGAAATAAAGTAAAATCATGTACCAATTCAATTCGAACTCAACTCGTTGAAGCAGCCGTTTGCAAATCAAAGTGACAAATTGATTGACCAAGCAAACTGTAGATAGTTCATCATTCAATCAATAAATTGAATCGGCCTGCTCAAATTTCCAAAAAACCTAAATCTAAAAAAGGAATGACATTCTCGAGCAAAGAAAAAGGAAGCGGCCATTTTTCACAAAACAAGGATACGGCCAATAATAGAAAAGAAAAAGGGGGATTCTCTTTTATTTTCATTTTGGATCGGTTTTAATAAATAGTTATTGGGCTTTAGTTTTTAAATTAGGGTGTTGTGTTTTTAATTTGTTTTTATTTGTAATTTATTTTTTAAACCTTTGTAAAGTCTAGTCATGTGATTAGGGGACGAACTACGATAGTGTAGTTCGAGAAGTCGAAACTCAGTGGCTGAGTTATGGAAGGGTTTTGAGCATAGAGTTAGGTTAGTCGATAGTGGGTGTCGCAAGTTTACGTGTATAAGCGTCTGACTACTTAATTTCTAGTAGAAACCTTGGGGGCAGTTGTGTTTGTTCTATTTCTGCTTTTAATATTCTTCTATTATCTGTGCTACTATTATCAGTGCTACAATTGTTTTATATATTTCTACATTAAATTTTCATAATTAATAGTATCACCCTATTCACCCCCCTTAGAGTGAAATCGATCCTACAAGTGGTATCAGAGCTAGGAACAAAAGACAATTCTTGTTTTCTTCAAATTTGATTTTTCAAAAAAAAAGATTTGTTTTTAATTTTTTTAAATGGCTTCTTTTAATAATGCTTTTGCTGAGGGACGGTCCATAGTTAGACCACCAATGTTCAATGGTGAATATGCTTACTGGAAAAAAACAGGATGAATTTTTTTCCGAAAACCACTAATGCTTGGAATATCGTTGAGACGGGATATAAGACACCAACTATAGTAGTAGATAATTAGAAAATAGATAAACCAATGGATCAGTAGACAGATCTTGAAAATAAACTACATAATGCTAATGCTAAAGCTATGAATTATATTATTTGATTATTGGATCAAATTGAATTTAATCGTGTCTCACGTTGTCTAACTGCGTAGGAAATATGACACACACTTGAAGTGACTCACGAAGGAACGTCTCAAGTCAAAGGATCTCGCCTTGCCATGCTTAGTAGCGAATATGAGAACTTCACAATGGCCAAGGATGAAAATGTCAAAGAGACGTATAGAGAGTTTCCAATCTCGTATACAAATCAAAAGCTCTCGGAAAATCATACACGGAATTGGAAATAGTCCGAAAAATCCCTCGAGTCCTTCCACGAAATTTTGAAGCAAAAGTTACTGCCATTTAAGAATCAAAGGATTTGAAACAAACCAAAGTTGTAGAACTCATCGGAAATCTCACCACTTATGAGCTAGAAATGAAATTCAAGGAAGAACGAGAAGTGTAACGACCCAATATTTTCAGTCATTCGCATCCACACATGTCGGACTTGAATTGTTCAAAATACCGAATTGTAATTTAAATTTGGCAAAACTCGGAATATGCAGTAAATAAATAAATCATAGATCACGGACACAGATTAATAAAATAATGCAGCGGAAGCAAAGGGATAGTAGTTCATAAAGCTACTATATAAATACATAAGAGTTAAACAAGATACGACATAAGTCTCAATACGATAATCAAGTATAATCAGAATACATCACTGGAATCAACTAAATAACTGGAATCAACAGGATAACCGAAAATGAAATAGATAGCTGGATCTCCAAGTGAAGCTCCAACTCCATAGGTGAGTCTCGAATGCTGTATCACTCAGTCTGACCCGAGCGTAAAGCAAAACACAAAACACTCGAGTCAAGACATACATACTTATACAATGTAAACCAACTCAAGTGAACTGTAATATAAGGTACATGTAACTTAAAGGATGCTTGGGACCGCCCATCCTCTAAGGATCTATTAAACTATTTACTATGTAGTAATATTTCGCTATTATAATAATGTCTATATTAATATAAACTTACTTTTAAATAGCATTAAGGCTTTACATTTTCCACCTTAACACGTAATAGTGCCAATAGTCTATAAAGTATCAAATACCTCCTGATCGGGAGGCTATAGAGGATACTCCATAGGTACGACACAAATCAAACTCGTACAAAGCGCGCTAGGGTAGGTGACATGACACAACTAGGCAAAGTCAGGGTAGATATACCAATTACGCTTGCGGACTGGTGGTAACGCGTAGCAGCTACTACCGCCCACCTCGAGCCACACCCTCCAAATCAAAAGGGCCCGACTCAATCACAAAGTAATAGAATGGTATCGAAGGAGTGTGTCTGATAAGAGGGGCTACCACCTTAGCCCGTCAATCGCTCCTGTTTTAGCCACCTTATGCCAACTTACGGGAGTTAGGTCCACGTATATACCTCAAAGGAACGCCGCCGCCATCCTACTTCATTCTGAAATCTCCATCGCGTACATGGTTGTTAAAGTGGTTTTCGGAGTTGGCAGGGAGTATGACAACTTCCGATCCCGGTCACTTTAACAACCAAACATTATTATTACCCATGGACATTTATTTCAAAATCATTTCTATTCCAAAACCATTTAAAATCAAATACTATTACTTTCCAAATAATATCCATTTCAAAATGGTAATATTTCCAAATCCATATACTTTCCAAAATAATATCCATTTTCCACTTCGAAACCAAATCAATATGATAACTTGAAATACTCTTTAAAATCATCTTAAACCAAAACCACAATATAAAGTCATATTCTTAAATCGTCAATTTAGATGAGTTTCAAATCATTATATTTAAAGACAATTCTTAAATAAATTCAATTTCAAATAAATTTATTTCCAAAACCATAGTACTTCCGAAGTAATAACACTTCTGAGACCAAACACTTTGAAACCATAATACTTTGAAACCATAACACTTAGAAATGTTATCATTTGTAAATCCTAATATTTAGAAAATCATAACACTTTCAAATATATTTATTTAAACCATTTAAATTTAATGTTAATATCTTCAAAACAAGATTTATTTCAAAGTTGTAACGTTTCTAAGTTCATTCATTTAATAATTAAATTTCATGTATTATAAATTTTAGCTACAACAGCATTTATAAAGTGTTACAGTAGATATATTAGTATTTCAAAAATATTGTCAAATTCAGAAACAACAGCATTTATAAAGTGCTATAGTAGGTATTTAGTTATTATTTTAAAACAGTTTACTTTCAGAAACAACAACACTTACAAGTGCTGCAGTAGCTTTCTAGTATTACAAAATGTTTACATTCAGCAACAACATCACTTACAAAGTGCTGTAGTAACTATATTTTTTATTTCAGAACTTAGTTTATTATAAAGTGTTATGGTAGATACATTAATATTTCAAAAACATTGTCAAATTCAGAAACAACAGCACTTATAAAGTGCTATAGTATGTATTTAGTTATTATTTCAAAATAGTTTACTTCTAGAAAAACAACACTTACAAGTGCCGCAGTAGCTTTCTAGTATTACAAAATAGTTTACATTCAGCAACAACAGCACTTACAAAGTGCTGTAGTAACTTTATTTTTTTATTTCAGAACTTAGTTTATTTCCAGAAATGATAGCACTTAACAAATGTTGTCTTAAAACCACAGCATTTCTGAAGTGCTACCACTACTAATTCCAGATTTAATATAAAATTTCAGAAACATTAAAACTTCACTTTTAGGCTTTTAGCCATTTTAACTTATAAAAATCAAATTTTTCGCTTCAAAAATATTCATTTGGAGATCATTTAACTTATGATTTAATAAATAAAAGTTTATAAACAAATATCCAAATTAACTATAGATCATTTATAAGTCAAAATTACACTATTTTACTTAACTTTCATTTTTAACAAATAACTTAACACTTTATCTTAAAATACCCATCTCATAAATAAAATATTTTTATCACCAATTTAACTTAATTGCCATTTGAAAACTAAATTTCAATTACCAAGTTAAGTCATATAAAAATACATTTTTAACCATTTAAATTATAATTATTCATTTACAAAACATATCCATTTCATGAAATAAAATTCATTACAACCACTAGGCTAGGTTTAGAATTCCACATTAAATCAAATTTCATTCTTAAGTTGTTTATCATACATAAAATCTTTAAATTACAAATTTAAAACCAAATAAAGATTTTTAAATTATAATTAAGACCAAAATCAACTTATAAAATTTTAAATTATAGAAACCCAATATCTCTTTATATTTCAAATCTTTAAATCAAATTTTAAGTTAAAATTTCATATATTCTAAAAATTCAAAATACTTAATAAATTTTTAGAAAATATTACTTTAAAAATATTAACCGTGGGCTTATATAATATTTTCTAACCTAGGTCAAGTGATACGGATATGTATCATTTCAATTCGTAATTTAAAAAGTAAAATTCGGGTTCTATCATTTCAAATCCGCAATCCCAAGTAGAATAAATACAATAAAAATCACTCGAGCCTATCATTTCAGCCCATAATATTTTTTCCTTATTCTAAAGTCCATTCGGGTATGTACCGTTTCAACCCATAGTGATAGGGAACTTGCAGTGTGATAAACAGGAAGCAAAATAATAGTATAGCATATAACATCATAACAAATGATGTAACAGATATATATAAATAGCATTTAACGTCATATAAACATATCATAGGCATATATGAACATAGCATATCAATTCTACAATTCACTTGCCATCATTTCACAATTTTATAAGTACGGATGTCTAGAGTGATAAACTTACCCTTTTAAAGCTAGAATTAGATTCAGAGCACACAACTGAAACTCCGAAAAGAACGACAAGGCACGAACAAGTTTTTTAGTGGATGAACAGTCAGATCCAAATCTTGTATGCAAACAAATATCACAAACATAAGTATGTGATTAAATACAAAAGAATATAGATTAAAACAATGAAAAGATATGAAATAAAAATGACCTAACTTGATAAACCAAGGCAATAGGACTTGGCTACATCACATATAGGTTCAACCATCATCTTGTGTTGCTCGGCCATGGTTGAATCAAGCAAGTAGGCTCAGTTATGAAGGCAATAAGCACGGCCATGGGCTAGAAGGTGAAGGGATGCAAGTTACAAGCAAGGAAGGCAAAGTGGCAAGGGGTTTGGGTCCACATAGGTTCGGCCATAGGCTTCATGGGCTCGGTCTGGGTGCTAGCATGGTTCAGGTCAGGTCTGGTGATCAGGGTGGTGCGGCCATAGGTCAATGGTGGTCATGTCATGGGCTGGAGATGGTGGTGGTGTTGTGGTCGAGGCTAGCTAGTAGGAAGTGGTGAACAAGAAGGCTTGGGTACGGTTGAAACAAGGAGACGGTGATCTATTTCCTCTTGGTGGTCACGGCCTATGGGTGGAGGAGGTGATGATGGTCGACATGGTGGTGTGGTGGAGATGGTGAGGTGGGCTAGGAGGCGGAGGCCGAGCTAACGTAAAGACAAAACAATGAAAACAAAAATGAAAAAGAGGAGAAAGAAGAATGAAGCCATGGAAACGAGAACCTGTATATTTTTTCATGCAAATGAATCTGAGATGTGAGAAACCTTTTTATGTGAATGGTAATAAGAAGTGTCGGCTAGGGTTTCCACTATATTTGAATGGCTATGATGTGGAGATGAGTGGCTAGGCAAATGAAGAGGCCCAACTTCCTATCCAAGAAAAGTAACCTAAATCCATTTGAATTTCCAATCCAAAAATCAAATAAAATCAAATAGAAAAGAGAATGAGAAAATAAAATAAAATGGAAAAAAAATAGAATTGAGGTAAAAATAAATAAATAAAAAATAGACAAATTTTACTGAAGATAATCGCATGTAAAACGCTGAAAGCTATCAAATTCAAAAAGTATAAAACGGAATTTTACGAAACGAAAAGCATAATTAATATTAAAATAAAATGTATTTTCAAAGAAAAAGATTAGAATTTAAAAATTCAAATTTAAAATTTTCAACCGTGGTCAAACTTTGACTTTCAGTTGACCAAAATATAGAATTCAGCAATTGTTTATTTTATTGTATTTGGAAAATGATTTATAAACAAAATCCATAATTTCAAGTTAAATGATTTAAAAATCAAAAAAATTTCAAATAAAAATTTAATTAAAAATATTTACAAAATTATGGGCTGTTACACTCTCTCCACTTAAAACTTTTTGTCCCCGAAAAGGAACAAGACAGGGAAAACAAGGAAAACAGGATAGAATGAGGTACGATTAAGGCACGATGAAAAGAAGATTGAAATTATACCTGATAACCGTCGTTATAGGTGAATCCAACCAGATGGAGATGATCTTCCCTAGATCCTCCATAATCTAGAACACAAGCATGAAGAAGATCCTCTGGAATCTGGTTCACTCTTTCCGTTTGACCGTCGGTCTGTGGATGGTAAGCAGTGCTCAAATTCTAGTGAATACCAAAGATTCCTGAAAATTTTTCCAAACCGACAGGTGAAGATAAGTTCTTCTGGGAGGAAGAACTACAGGACGAACTTCAGGAATAAGACCAATTTAGGATTCAATTTCCCTATTAGAATGCAGGGTAATAGGAATAACCCAAAAGAAAATAAATTGGAAAACAAATAAGATAATAAATTTTAAAACCATGAACATTTCAACTTAAATTAATAATTGATTTTGTCCATTTGATTACCTAAGTCAAATAAATCTTAACTATTTCTAATTTCATTATCTTATCATCCAATTATCTTAAATTAACAATTTCTAAAATCATGCATCTGAAAATCATTTATTATACCCATAAATTTTTTCAATAAATTTAATTCTTCTTTATTGTGAATTATCATTAAATCTTCCACCTAATATATCCAATCACATATATTAAGTGTATTTACTCTTATTATAACTACTCTAAGTTATTTATAAATTCCTTTAACATCATTTTATATTGTAAATTATTCAATTACATTGTTAACTTCTAATAATTAGGGTAAGTTATATTGGAATGTAATTGAGTATTATACAAATAAAATTTTCTAATTCAATTATCTCAAGCTCAAATATTTATTCAAAATTTTGATTTCCTTTTATAATTGAAATTATCATTCAAGATAAAATTTAAGAATTAAATTTCCGATTAACTTCAAACTATTTTAGAGATAAATAAATATAAATAATATTTATCAAATCAAACCTTAGATCATATATCACACGTATTATAAATCAAGTCATATTTTAGAAATCCAAATCAATTTAATTCTCCAATCCAGGACCGTAGCAAAACTACAGAATGGTCTCTTCACTTCGAAACTCGAAAATGAATGTCGATGATGCTGTAGTCATCACCGAAATTATTTTTCAGCGACAAAGAAAAGAGCACTGATTTGCAAATAAAAAAATTCTTTGAAACAATTTCTACTTGAAATTCTTTAAGTTATACACCCTTTAAAACTTTAAACACAAAGTTTGAAACCATTGAAAATTAAACTCTTAGTTTCTTGTTTTAAATTCATTTAAATTTCTAAATTAATTTATGACCATGTTTTATAGTTCAATCATATATATATGAAACAAAAGCTAGTGGTTACAAGCGTTATATACAGAGTAAAATATTATTTCTCAACATCCAATTCAATTAACTATCAAAATTCAGAAAATATACTTATGTATAATATTATTATACAAAATTTATTTCATTTACAAAATTTGAAAACTATATTGTGTCGGTTTGCTCTGTTCAAGTGTTTTGGAGATCCTATAGATAGCGTTGATCAGACGAATCGATCGCAAACCCAAATCAACAACTCAAACAACACAATATATAAAACATTTTAAATACAAATTTACAAATACACTATACAGGAATAGATTTTCAAAGCAAAGATAGAGATTCAAATTTGATTAACTCAAACCAAAGAAAATTTTGATCTGAAAATAGGTTGAAAACAAAAGATAAGATGATAAATAATAGAGTAGGGAGATGGATAAGCTTATATAAATCACGGGCAACCTTAACTGGGTCAACCTTGATTTAAAGAATAAGATCGATGTAGAATTCTAGGGCAAATCTCCGGTGAATCAATGCCTATTGTAAGGAGTTTCACCCATTTACAAATCAATCGAAGATTGGCGAAACCTCCGACTCATTATAAAGATCATCCGAAGTGGAGTTATGGGATACTTCACAATCAAAAGAAGATGAATAGCGGGGAACAAGAATGAAATTTGGAACCGCAGGGAATATTCCAAAATTCAATGGAAACCGAGTCAAAAGGAAGAGATTCACACTCGAATGAAAGTGATTCTGTAAATAAATTTACCGTATATGCTAAGTTTTGCCTAGAGCCAAAGCTCTGATACCAAATGTAATGACCCGATATTTTCAACCATTCGCATCCACACATGTCGGACTTGAATTGTTCAAAATGCCTAATTGTAATTTAAATTTGGCAAAACTCAGAATATACAGTAAATAAATAAATCATAGATCACAGATACAGAGTAATAAAATAATGTAGCAGAAGCAAAGGGATAGTAGATCATGAAGCTACTATATAAATACATCAGAGTTAAACAAGATACAACAAATGTCTCAATATGATAATCAAGTACAATCAGAATACATTACTGGAATCAACTGAATAACTGGAATCAACTGGATAACTGTAAATGAAATAGATAGCTGGATCTCCAAGTGAAGCTCCAACTCCATAAGTGAGTCTCGAATGTTGTATCACTCAGTCTGACCCAAGCATAAAGCAAAACACAAAACACTCGAGCCAGGACATACATACTTATACAATGTAAACCAACTCAAGTGAACTGTAATATAAGGTACAAGTAAATTAAAGGATGCTTGGGAGCGCTCATCCTCTAAGGATCCGTTAAACTATTTACTATGAAGTAATATTTCGCTATTATAATAATGCCTATAGTAAATTAAACTTACTTTTAAATAGCGTTAAGGCTTTACATTTTCCACCTTAACACGTAATAGTGCCAGTAGCCTATAAAGTATCGTAATATATCCTAATCGAGAGGCTACCGAAGGATACTCCACAGGTATGACGCAAATCAAATTCGTACAAGACGCGCTAGAGTAGGTGACACGACACAACTAGACAATGCCAGGGTAGGTATACCAATTACGCTTCTGAACCAGTGGTGATGCGTAGCAGCTACAACCGCCCACCTCGAGCCACATCCACAAAATCAAAAAGGCCACAATCAATCACAAAGTAATAGAAAGGTATCGAAGGAGTGTGTCCAATAAGAGGGGATGTCTCCTTAGCCCGTCAATCGCTCCTGTTTTAGCTACCTTATGCCAACTCACGGGAGTCGGGTCCACGTATATACCTCAAAGGAACGCCGCCGCCATCCTACTTCATTCTGGAATCTCCACCATGTACACGGTTGCTAAAGTGGTTTTCGGAGTTGGTAGAGAGTATGACAACTTCCGATCCCGGTCTTTTTAACGTTATTATTACCCATGGATATTTATTTCAAAATCATTTCTATTCCAAAACCATTTAAAATCAAATACTATACTTTCCAAATAATATCCATTTCAAAATGGTAATATTCCCAAATCCATATATTTTCCAATATAATATCCATTTTCCATTTCGAAACTAAATCAATATGATAACTTGAAATACTCTTTAAAATCATCTTAAACCAAAACCACAATATAAAGTCATATTCTTAAATCACCAATTTAGATGAGTTTCAAATCATTATACTTAAAGACAATTCTTAAATAAATTCAATTTCAAATAAATTCATTTCCAAAACCATAGTACTTCTAAAGTAATAACACTTCTGAGGCCAAACACTTTGAAACTATAATACTTTGAAACCATAACACTTAGAAATGTTACCATTTGTAAATCCTAATATTTAGAAAATCATAACACTTTGAAACATATTTATTTAAACCATTTAAATTCAATGTTAATATCTTCAAAACAAGATTCATTTCAAAGTTGTAGCATTTCTAAGTTCATTCATTTAATTATAAAATTTCCACTACATTGTAAATTTCAGCTACAACAGCATTTATAAAGTGTTACAGTAGATATATTAGTATTTCAAAAACATTGTCAAATTCAGAAACAGCAGCACTTATAAAGTGCTACAGTAGGTATTTAGTTATTATTTCAAAACAGTTTACTTTTAGAAACAACAGCACTTACAAAGTGCTGCAGTAGCTTTCTAGTATTACAAAATAGTTTACATTCAGCAACAACATCACTTACAAAGTGCTACAATAACTTTATTTCTTTATTTTAGAACTTAGTTTATTTCCAGAAATGTTAGCACTTAACAAATGCTGTCTTAAAACCACAACATTTCTGAAGTGCTACCACTACTAATTCCAGATTTAATATAAAATTTCAGAAACATTAAAACTTCAATTTTAGCCATTTTAACTTATAAAAATCATTTTTTTCGCTTCAAAGATATTCATTTGGATATCATTTAACTTATGATTTAATAAGTAAAATTTTATAAACAAATATCCAAATTAACTATAAATCATTTATAAGTCAAAATTACACTATTTTACTTAACTTTCATTTTTAACAAATAACTTAATACTTTATCTTAAAATATCCATCTCATAAATAAAATATTTTTATCACCGATTTAGCTTAAATTTCCATTTGAAAACTAAATTTCAATTACCAAGTTAAGTCATATAAAAATACATTTTTATCCATTTAAATCATAATCATTCATTTACAAAACATATCCATTTCATGAAACAAAATTCATTACAACCACTAGGCTAGGTTTATAATTCCACATCAAATAAAATTTTATTCTTAAGTTGTTTATCATACATAAAATCTTTAAATTACAAATTTAAAACCAAATAATGATTTTTAAATTACAATTAAGACCAAAATCAAGTTATAAAATTTAAACTTATAGAAACCCAATATCTCTTTATATTTCAAATCTTTAAATCAAACTTTAAGTTAAAATTTCATATATTCTAAAAATTAAAAATACTTAATAAATTTTAAGAAAATATTACTTTAAAAATATTAACCATGGGCCTGCATAATATTTTTTAACCTAGGTCAAGTGATACAGATATGTATCATTTCAATCCATAATTTAAAAAGAAAAATTCAGGTTCTATCATTTCAAACCCACAATCCCAAGTAGAATAAATACAATAAAAATCACTCGAGCCAATCATTTCAGCCCATAATGATTTTTCCTTATTCTAAAGTCCGTTCGGGTATGTATCGTTTCAACCCATCATGATAAGGAACTTGCAGTGTGATAAATGGGAAGCATAACAGTATAGCATATAACATCATAACAGATGATGTAACAGATATATAAATAGCATTTAACATCATATAAACATATCACAGGCATATATGAACATAGCATATCAATTCTACAATTCACTTGTCATCATTTCACAATTTTATAAGTACAGATGTCTAGGGTGAAAAACTTATCTTTTTAAAGCTAGAATCAGACTCAAATCACACAACTGAAACTCCGAAAAGCACGACAAGGTACGAACAAGATTTTTAGTGGATGAACAGTCAGATCGAAATCTTGTATGCAAACAAATATCAAAAATATAAGTATGTGATTCAATACAAAAGAATATAGATTAAAACAATGAAAAGATATGAAATAAAAATGACCTAATTTGATAAACCAAGGCAATAAGGCTTGGCTACATCACACATAGGTTCAACCATCATCTTATGTTGCTCGACCATGGTTGAATCAAGCAAGTAGGCTCGGCTATGAAGGCAATAAGCACGGCCATGGGCTATAAGGTGAAGGGATGCAAGTTACAAGTAAGGAAGGCAAAGAGGCAAGGGGTTTGGGTCTACATAGGTTCGGCCATAGGCTTCATGGGCTCGGTCTGGTGCTGGCATGGTCAGTTCAGGTCTGGTGATCACGATGGTGCGGCCATGGGTCAGTGGTGTTCATGTCATGGGCTGGAGATGGTGGTGGTGTTGTGGCCGAGGCTAGCTAATAGGAAGTGGTGAACAAGAAGGCTTGGCTATGGCTGAAACAAGGAGATGGTGATCTATTTCCTCTTGGTGGTCACGGCCTATGGGTGAAGGAGGTGATGATGGTCGGCATGGTGGTGTGGTGGAGATGGTGAGGTCAGCTAGGAGGTGGAGGCCGAGCTAACGTGAAGACAAAACAATGAAAACAAAAATGAAAAAGAGGAGAAAGAAGACGGAAGCCATGGAAATGAGAGCCTGTATATTTTTTCATGCAAATGAATCTGAGACGTGAGAAAACTTTTTACATGAATGCTAATAAGAAGTGGCAGCTAGGGTTTCCATTATATTTGAACGGTTATGACGTGGAGATAAGTGGCTAGGCAAATGAAGAGGCCCAACTTCCTATCCAAGAAAAGTAACCTAAATCCATTTGAATTTCCAATCCAAAAATCAAATAAAATCAAATAGAAAAGAGAATGCAAAAATAAAATAAAATAGAAAAAAAGAATCGAGGTAAAAAAATTTATAAAATACACAAATTTTACTGAAAATAATCGCGTGTAAAACGCTAAAAGTTATCAAATTCAAAAAGTATAAAACGGAATTTTACGAAACGAAAAGCAGAATTAATATTAATATAAAATACATTTTCAAAGAAAAAGATTAGAATTTAAAATTTAAAATTTAAAATTTTCAATTGTGGTCAAACTTTGACTTTTAGTTGACCAAAATGTAGAATTTTCAGAAATTGTTTATTTTATTGTATTTGGAAATGATTTATAAACAAAATCCAAAATTTCAATTTTAAATGATTTAAAAATCAAAGTTTTCAAATAAAAATTTACTTAAAAATATTTACAAAACTATGGGCTATTACAAGAAGGAGGTGATACTCGAAAGAAATCAATCGCTCTTAAAGGAACAACGGAAAGTGATGATGATGATGGAGCAGCTGAGCTGGCGCTACTAATAAAGAGATTCAAAAGGTGGAACCACAAATACGAAAATCCAGTCTAAATCAACAATTGAAAAGCAGAATAGTCAAAGCACTAGACAACTCAGAAGAGTAGGAGATCATATGTCACAAGTGCAACAAACTCGGTCATGTCAAGCCCAATTGTCCTCAGAATCAATTCAGCCGAGGAAAGAAACTGAAAGGGAGAAGTTTTGCAGTCCCTTGGGATGAAACTGATGAAGCTGATAAAAGCACTAACAGTGAAAGTGAAAAGGAAAATTTGCGTCTTCAAGAAGAAACAACTGACAATGATGACGACGAGCCAAGCAAGGTATCAAAACTTACTCATTCGGAATTACTTATATATTTTCACAAAGTAAATGACTATTTTGAACGACTTAGGGAGAAATACTCAAAAATTGAATCACAAAGAGACACTTTGATAGAATTAAATAAACAACTTGACCAATTAGTCAAAAATTATCGAAATAAAAGCCCTAAGTGTGACAAGTGTCCATCACTCGAAGAAGAAATTAAAAAATCGGAAATTAAAATTAAATCACTTGAAAATGAAATTCTGATTTTGAAAGAAAGTGAAAATATTATGAGAGAAAATTCTATTAAAAAGTGCACACAATTATTTAATGAAAATGAATCTCTTAAAACACAAGTCTAACAATTGTCTAAACTTTAGAAAAAATTTCCAAAGGAGAAAGATCGTTAAATATGCTGTTAGGAAAAAAATGTTAATACAATTAGACAAGGACTTGGATAAAATCAATCTGAACATGTTAGAAGCAAAATTAATGAAGTAAAATCCGAGTGCACAATTTGTAGAAAAATTGAACACAATCAAAACAATTACTGGCATAGACCCAAACACGTGAAAACAAATCCAATTTGGGTTCCAAAAGGCACGAATATAAAATCCTTTAAAGTCAAACAAATCTAGATGCCAAAAGAAACAAATATAAATAGTCATGGGTCTAGACAAACATATTTTTCAAAATCTTTTGCCACTAACAACCATGGGTCTATAAAAACAAATAGGCCACAAAAATCTTTTCTCGTGTAAGTGTGGTGGCAGGCTAAGGAACAACAACAGCGGTACCTGGATTCTGGCTGTTCCGGGCACATGACGGGCAACAAATCAATGTTCCTTAACCTAGTATACAGGTGACAGAATCACAATGAGCAACAATGAAAAATTATCTTAAAGGTAAAATAGGTAATGGTACACCTATCTTGAACGATATGTTTAACGCGATAATCTACACCATAATCTGATTTAAATTCAGCCATTTATGTGATAATGAAATAAATTATTTTGATTTTAAAAATGTTGACAATTATCTTTGAACTATTTCATATAGATTTGCTTGGAATAACAATGTGGTTGATGATTACTCAAGATACACGTGGATATATTTGTTTATCTTATTCTGAAACTATGTTCATTGTTTGTTTATGTGCACGGTTTCAATTCAAATCCAAAAGAATTTCATTTAAAAAATGTAAAAAGATTTTAAGGTAACTGTTGCAACTTCACGGTCTGGTCTATAACATCCAACTAATGATAATCTTGAGTCAAAGGGAAATTCGGATGCAGATTACACTAGTAATCTAGTTGATAGAAAAATTACTAGTGGACCGTGATTTGTGTTGAGACATTCAGTAGTCGCATCGTTTTCAAAGAAAATATCTGCATATTTTTCACTTCAACTGATTTTCAATTAGCAGACATTTTTTTTGTAAAACACTTTCTAGAAAATAGTTTTTGTTGACTTGTTTTAGATTAGTCAATTTAAAAAAAATTGATTTTATAATTATTTTTGGATTTGATCTTAAATGACTACATTAACTAACTTGACTCCCTACCGATTATCGAAAAGATAAATAGTGATTGAAAAGTGATGAGTGGTTATATGAATCATATATTATAACTTAGACGGTATATTTCGTAAATTTCTTTAAAAACCATAAACAAGATTTACAATAACTTTTGATGGGTAAAAATTCCATGACCATCTCTATTGTTATCATATTTCTAACGAGCATCACTCATCAAAATACAATATAGTATGTCAATATGTGGTATTTTAAACGGGAAATCATTCGCTTTTCATTTTATTATAATTTTTGCAAAAAAAACATCCAAAGTATTCACAATCATTTAAAAGTCCTCACGGTTATGCATGGATGAATTACTTAGAATTTTTGATTATAGGCTTTCGTGCTCATTTAAAATTCCTCACGGTTATGCATGTATGGAGCACATATCAAAATTGATTAATTATATAGACAAGTTGATTCTAATCCTATTTAAATGTCCTCATGGTTATGCGTGGTTAGAAGATACCTGAAATTCATTTTTTTATAAAAATTGAGAATACTACTAATCTCATTTAAAAGTCCTAGCGGTTATGCATCGTTAGTAGATATTCAAATTTCTGATACAAATATACCACAAATAAACACAACTATATGGTTTTATGTACCGTCATCATCCCTATCATTCTAAAGTGGAATATGCACCTAACAGAGTATTTATGATTTTTGTTTGATTTTTTATTGAAATTAAATATTTATATTCGATTGGATATTAATATTATATTAATACCTATCACTTTATCTCTATTTTTCTAACACTATTACTCTTTTGCTGATAACAAAAGGGGAAGAGAAAAGTTAAGATTTTGGCAAATAAATGTCAAATATTTTATTTTCTATTTGCATCAAGGTTCATTTGCATATTTTTATTTATTTTCATGCATATATGAATGGGCAGCTTTGTTGTAGAGAGGAAGCATTCAAATAGGGGGAGAAAATTGAATAATCAAATACATTTAATAAATTCAAGATCTCAATTGTATGTTTGTTATCATCAAAAGGGGGAGATGTTGAATATGCTAGTATATGATTTTTGTTTAATGATAATAAACATATATATATATATACATATATATTCATTTAAATGTATTTTTTATTGTACTATTTTATTTTTACATAATTAAATAAATATTTGCTGAATAAAATAAATAACACAGAATTTAAATTCAAACATATATTTTATTCAAACAAATATTTATTACAATTTTGAATAGTACAAATTTGAGCTCTCGCTATATACACAATTTTCAAACAATACAATTTCAAATTGCAACACAATTTTTCACTATACAATTATCATTTACATTTGCACTTCACTACATATCACTCATTCACTCGTATTTAATCTTCAACTCTATTCCAGTGATGACTATGCCATATAATCCACGTCTTTCTCCTAGATATTTCCAAAGTTACTTTTGGATCCAAATTCGATAGTGAGTAATTTAACTATTGAATACAAACTTCAATCATAGATTTCATTTCCCATGGAACCCACTGATCCTTACATTCGTAAATATAAAATCACTTTTCATATACTTGGAAATCACTTTCATACACTTATCTTAACAAAATAAGTATATTCACAAAATGCATTAATTTTTATATTTAGAAAATATAATCATGTACTTATCTTAACGATACAAGTATATTTTCAAATCACTCATTTTGAAACTTGAAGTACCCTTTCTATATACTTGCAAAATAATATAAGTATCTTAAGCGATCACTTTGAATGATCTACTTATTTCAAGATCATATTAAAATGATAAAACATAAGTATCCTTTAAACAAAGGTATAAATATTCCAAAATACCCTCCCTTCCGTTAAATCTTTTATTTTTATTTAAAATATCTTCTTAATAAATTTCCATAATTTATTATGGAGTTCCTTTTAAATTCCAAAGTTTATTTATAAAAATACCGTTTTATAATCTCCTAACGCTTTTATAAAATTTTCCTTTTTAATTACTAACCATTTAAAATCCTTGTTTTCACAATCTTTCAAAATCCAACTTCTTTTCCAATTCTAATCCTCTTCCCAAGTTTATAAACTCATTTACATAAATCCTTTTATAAAAGAAATCCTTTTATAATAATTTATTTATTTTATAATAAATAAACTAAAACATCATAAACTTAGCTTTAATCATTTTTAAACAATACAAAGAAATATAACTAAAAACATTTTTTATAATAAAATAAATAAACTCTTAATCTTTCAACCATCTCCGATAGATAAATAAAATAAAATAAATTTATACAACCTTTTAAATAAAATTAATTATCTTCAACAATATTTTGATGAAATAATCATCTAGTTTTAAATAACCAATAACAAAATAATTATTATCTTCATAAACATTAATAAAAATAATTTATTTTAATACACTATAGATATATAGTAATTAACTTATATAAATAATTTTTACAAACATTTGTAATTAATTATTAATAAAGCTCCTGATATATATAGAAGTAATTAAAAACACTTTTTTCTTCCAATATATAAAATTAGAAGTTAATCAAATAAAAAAAATTCTGAATCTAGAAAAGGCTTGGCGATTCTAGTGGTATTTAACAAGCCACCGTTACCTTCCATTTAACTTCTCAAGTCAAATTACTGGTATTTACATAATCAAGCATATATGTAAACCAATCCATAATTAATGATCAATTGACACTTAAATAAATGTTCAAATTAATATAATAGCAGAACGGTGATTTATTCTGCTAACCAATTAGATAAACCCTTACAATTATTAAACGATGTCCATTTTGCCAAATAGATAACACCATTAAGTATACTTACATTAACTACGTTATAATTTTAACAACATAATTATATTAACCAAAATCAACATCAATTTATCACCTCATATATGATCCATTACTTAAAAACAAGTTTGAATACAAATTTTAAACTGAAACAATCTAATAGAATATCAAGATACTATATCGCAATCCTAGTTCAAATTCAATCAACTAGCAAATTCAATCAATTTAGGTAGATATAAATAAATTTAATCTATACAAATATTATACCGGTAAATCAGAAGGTGAGTTCAACTCAATTTAATTTTAGCTGGGCCTATAGTCGAACAACATTCGACTATAGCTCCATATTCAACTAGTTTCAAATACAATTAATTCAACTCCATTGCACAGAGGACGATAACACGATTCCAACGTGACGGACAGCGTCTCAATCGAACCTTGTATGATCAAGTTATAGAATTGATAAGTTATCGATTTCAAATTATAAATTAAATTGTTAATTACATTTTTATAAACACATATATTTAACAATTGATAAATTTTGAACTATTGCTCACCCACTAACGTTGAACCCGGCCCAACACTCTTTCTTCCTCCTACCAAAACTCTGCGACTTCCAGTTTCAAACTCATACCATAGTCGAACCTTTAATCGCCAATAGCTCCACCTCCGATGCATAAAACCCACGTCGTCTTCGCCAAACCTCACCTCTCCACAAACCACAACACCCTAACACCACAAATCAAAAGAGAAGTCTGCTTTTCAATTTTTTTTCTTCTGAAAATTGTGCGTTCTCATTATGCTGAAAATAAAAGGAAGAAGCTAGGGTTCCAACCTTCTTTCTTATTCAATTAAAGTTTCCAATTTTAAATAGTAATTAAATCTAGAAAATTCATGTAAAATCAAGGTAATGTTATCAAAACCTGTTTTATCAATTAGACTAATCAATTTCAGTTTTTATTGTGTTTTGATTTTGTTTGTTATTCTTTTGGCTGAGGTAAATTCTAGGGCTTGCTGTCTAATTAAAATTAGTAAATAATTTGCAGTCTAACAAGCTATTGCAAGGGATAAAGGTGAGTTAATTACTCACAAAACTTATCTTTGGATTTTTAAGCATATGCCTTGATTTGATGCATTTAGTTCCATTGTTTGATTTTGTTCGTTTTATTTTGATTTTGTTCATCGAAATATGGTTTTATTTTGGTTTCGTTCATTGAGAAGTGTCGTACTTCATTCGCTGCCTGCTGCCTGCTGTTTTTTTCTTTAGTCCCTACTCTTTGAATGTGGGAAGCCATGTTTACTATAGAAACGTGTCAGGCGCATTACTTGCTGCATTGACTTATTTCGTGCTTTATGCCCAATCGCTTTGAAATGGAGACTCGACACCTATACTTTAGTATATAAGATATGTTGTATCTTTTAAAGAAAATTAGTACAAAATGCACATACATAAGTTGCAAATTTTGTATGCTTTAGTAATTGCCAGATTTCGAAAATTTCTTTTTCATAATAGCTTATATATAATTACTAGGCTTCAAAATTTTTGCATAGTAGCATGTATATAACTGCCAGGTTTCGAAAAAAATAATAATTTTTGTTGCTTAGTAGTCTATATATAAGTATATTGTTTAACCATAGTACGTTGCTATTTTTCTTCAAATTCATAAGGAACGTGCTATTCATAAATTTTTTATATTGCTTTGTTGCATTGAAAAAAATGATCACATAGTTATGACTTGTTTGATTTCATGCGTCCTTACCCCTGTTCATTCAATTAGTTCAGCCTTTTTCCTTGTAGTCTTAGTTCTTTACATGCTTAAAAGACACATGCCCCTGTCACTTTGTTTAGTTGTTTTAAATTATGTGAAATGGTACACACGCATGTGAATTTGGACCTACATGTGAATTTCTTCATTGGAATAGTAGCAAACAACATATCTTTGGTTTTGTACACACACATACAGTGGCGGAGCCAGCTTTTCACTTTAGGTAGGGCCAAAAATTGGAGGAAAAAACAAAATTTCAACAATTACAGCTTGAATTATTAATTTTCCAATCACCAGCCAATTTTTTTTCACTGTACAGTTTGTAACAATGCTAGCAAAGTAAAAGCATTATTTAATTCATCTAATGGGTTAACTAGACTGAACAATATGTTGACATAGGACAAAACATTTGTTTGAGGTAGGACAACGCTTAAAGTTTTTCTTTTTTCTAATTAAATTTAAAAAAAATCAGGTAGAGCCTCTGCCTTATCTGAGTTATATATAGCTCCGCCCCTGCACACACGCACATATATATTGCTAAGTTCTTTTTGTTGCAAAGTCACGCAACCCCATAACATGCTATTTAAATTTTATACTTCCCTGCCGTGCGTTTTGAACTTGCTTGGACATGTTGCCTGTTCTGTTGAACAACATCTCCTGTAGTTTTAAAATGCAAGCTGCTCTTTCAATAAACTGTTTTTGGGTTTTCATGCTTTATCTTGGAAATTTTGCTGCCATTTGTGTTCTAGTTTTTCTTCTTCTAAGTCCGGATTCTCTAACTTGATTGCATTCAATTGATTCATATTTTTGAATTTATTTAACTACTATACATATACATACATACATATACATACATACATATATATATATATATATATAGTTTTGAAAAAAAAACAAGGAATTTATAATAGAAAGTTTATTATAATTTATAGATTGCAAAATTGTTTTCAAATCAGTCCAGTCCCTTATATAAACGGTGATAATGAGTTATTATATATATATATATATATATATATATATATATATATGTATGTATGTATGTATGTATGTATGTATAGTGTTGTTAGTAGAAATGGTAGGGATTTCAAAGAATGGTTTTGGAAATTTATAAATCCAAGTTGATTGTAAACAAATGTTTGATTACCTGTATGGTTGGGATATGAGTATTTGTGGTTTTATAAAATAAATGGATTATGAATATGGTGTTGGAATATGGTTTTGAGAGTAGTGTTGACTAAATGGAAATTCGAGACAACCTTGTCTATATAAGTGAAATCTTGGAAAACTTGGGGTTTATGGAATATTTATCAAATAAATGAAAATTTGTTTTAATCTAAATAATAAATAAACTTATGGAAATTTATAGCAAGTGTTTTTTTTTGTAAATAATTAAGTCAAAGAGAAAAATAATGCTTTGAGAATCTTAATTCTATAATTTGAGGAGTGCTAACAATTGACTTAGTGTCATCGAATGGTTTAAATGCTTTCAAATATCGCTTCGTCGAATATGGTATAACTCATTGAATAGAATGTTTGAGTAGAATTTACTAGCCCATTAGCAAATACTTGAATTTCATCTGGTAGTATGGGATGCCATAGTTAAATTCATGTGATTGCTATTAGGAAGTATTTTACATTTTAGAATTGTATTCTCTTCTGGTGTGTGACAAGTGGTTGCTAGATCTTTAAGAGAATGTAGTTCAGGTTTTCCAGTAGTATCCGTAGTAAGTGATATTTACTAACTCTAAGTAAATACTTGAATTTCACCATATGGTATGACACGTATTGGTTAAATTCTAGTGATTACTGAAGGTGAAAGTATTTAGCACTTTAGAGTTTACTCTCTTTTGGTGTGCGGCAAGTGGCTGCTAGATCCTTAAGAAGTTTATTCTTGGATTTCTTTTCAAATATAATAATTTAATAATATAAAATAAATGTGAAATTATCGAGTCATGGTTTTTACAATCACTTTGATCGGTATGGAATATCCTTGAGATCATTTTGTGATTTTGTGTTCCCGATCTGAGTACGATCTTTGGTATCAGATCGGTTCGAGTGATACCAATTTGTTTGTTTGTTTGCCACTGGTTTTGAATACAATGATTGGGATTGTTTTGGATGATCATTACGATCGGTTTGGATTAAGATCTCTTGGATTCTAGATATTTGGATTTGTGCCTGTTCCGTGTTCGTGAAATAAGTATATATATTCTTGTATCTTGTGTTTGTGAAATAAACATATATCCTTGTGTCATGTGTTCGTGAAATAAATATATGTTTATGTGTCTTGTGATGAATGTTAAGTTAATTCTACTATTTTGTGTTTAGTGACTAGTCCGTGTTTGTGACGAAAACTTATAACTTTGTACTAAGTTAATCATTGATAGTTGCGTGCTTAGAGACATTGTGTTTTGTTCTGTGAATTCAATCCTGAACATCTGTATTTACTTATATGTTTTCTGCTCTTGTGCTATATCTTGTTCTCAACCTATTGGATATTTAGAGATAGTCTGATCCGGGTGTTATTTTGCTCGAGTCAGACCGAGATTTTTTGGGTTACAGGATAGGTTGACCTTTGAATGGTTGTGCTAGCAAGGAGATAAACATTTGGACTTTTAGTTTATCCCATTTAGGAATTTGGACCTTGTATATAAAATGTATAATTGAGATTAGAGAATTGTTAAATTTGCATAACATTCGAGTTTAGTATTTCATTTTGTAAACTAAATAATTTGTATATGTATAAGTTGAGATTTATTCCATTGTGATCTGTGGCTGTTATTTATATGATATATTGTTCTGATTTTGAGAAATCGGTATGTATATTACTTTATATTAATATTGTACACGTCAAATTCAGTTCAGATATTAAGCGAAAAGGTATAAATGACGTGTCAGTGTTAGTATAAAGATATATTCACATTCGATCGCCCTTAACAAGCCGTATTCTCTGAGTTAGCAGATGATGTTAACTGTAATGTTCTTTGCTAATCTGCGTATCGCAGTGGGTCGTTACAATTATGCTTCTCAACTTTGATAACTTGAAAATGCATGGGAAGAGAGGGAGTGAACGAATGAATAAAAAAAATACGGTAAGTAATGACTTAGTTTTGATTTTATAACCAAATAAAAATTTGAACGAAATGATGATGTTTTTCTTGCCTTTGACACGAACACGGGTATAAGATGATAAAATTGCATAAAGAAAAGGGAAGAGAAAAAATGAGGCTGGTTTTACTAAATGGTGGAGGGAGATATTTTTAATTCTAAATTAACGGCATCTCGCCGCACAGATCTCCGTTCGCGTACAGACCCCAAACGACTAAACAAAAATATGATCGCACTCAGAACATCAATGTGACCCCAAAACAAAAATAATATACACTGGTTATTAAATTTTGAAAAAACACAAAAACACCACCGTTTGCCGATAAATCGTCAAATGGACAATTTCAATATTTTCCAAATTATAAGGCCCCGTTTGGTTTCGTTTTGAGTTTTGTATTTTCAACGTACACTACAAAATACAAGCAAATGTGGAAAACTTTTTACAATTCTTAGCCATCACGACGATGGACAAGAAACTGAGCAGATGAATTGTTTTTCATCCTTTTGTTATGTCTCAAAACACGAAATATCAAATAAACTTGTTTTTTGTTTTCTATGTTAGTTTCATTTTTCAAAATTGTGTGTTTTTCTACAATCCATAATAAATGCGCATTTTTGGTTAGACGAAAACACAAAACTAAAAATTAGCAAACCAAACGGGGCCTAAATTATAGAAAAATGGAATAAAATAAATTAAAAATACGTCAATAGAATTCAGGTCATAAAAATACGAATAAAATTAATGATTATTCATTTGAACCATTTATTACTATAAATAACTTAAAAATTGAATTTACTGATATTATTTATCATTTAAAAGAAATTAACAAATCCGTTTAATCCATAGAATTAACATTCAATCTAAAATCCAAATATTTAAATCATTATTCAAATAATTATTCATAATTCAAAGATTTTAAGCAATTCTATAATTTATTCAAGTTTTTTAGCTTTTAAACCAATATTTTAAGTAATCAAAATAAATATTCAAATTTAAATGACCGAAATCGCGGGTTGTTACACTCTCCGCCCCTTAAAAGAATTTCTTCATCAAAATTTCCAAGGTGAGGAAAATGGCTCCAAACTTATCAATATTTCAAAATTAATTAGTTGGAATAAGTTATAAATTTTTCTAGGACTTAAAATTATGAAAAATTTCGACAGCATCTTCTTGGTGCGGCTCGATCGGAAATTACAAATCGCTATTACGGCCCAATCCAACAAAAGAAAATAAAAAACAAGTGGCTCCTCATAACTAGGGCATAAAACCATCAATCCAAACGATAATATAAACACGCCCCCATTTGACGGGCAAACAACTCAACTCATAAAACCAAAGGGGTCAAATTAGCTTTTGCTTCCATAAACCTGCATCTCAGATTTCAAATATATCCAACCAAATAATTTGCTACCAAATGTTAAATTTGTATAATTATTATAAAGTCCATAAGATGCATATAGACCGTCCATATAGAAAATCAAATCTGACCGCTTACTCGATCACACAATTTCACTTTCAAAGTAGTATCATCCGCTCGACTTCCCTAGTGTGGACTTTGATCTGGTTCCTTGATTAGAAACCTCCATTCTCCTTACATAGCCATATACTATAATAGAAAACTTTGGATTCAAATCAAAAATCCATATCGAGGGTTCGCCTTCGCGAATCGAGTGAAAAATCCTTTTTTGGATCAGTGTAAATAACCTCGAAATCATGCACTCGAATCTTGATCAAATTAATTATGAATAGGATGATCTATGTACCACTTACGTATTTATTTCCTTGGTCTCTAATTTATACCAAATTATTTTTATTCGCATTCAATTTTAAATCAAATATAATTTTCCAATAGTGTTTTCTTTTAATACTAAATTCTTTTACAAACCATTTCATGAATCAATTTATTTAACTTTACTTAAGTTAAATTTCATCTCATAGCTCAATTTCAAATTTACTTTTCTTGACTATACCAATTATGTTAATTCACATTTATTATTTCTTAGTATATATCACGATCCGGAATTCAATGTTCGAAAATTGACACTAAATACCTCACTTGTATTCGACTGTCTAAAATTCAAACATCGAACTTTAGTCGGATGGAGCTTATAACTACATCAGACGAATATAAAATAGCAGAAACATAATGAATATCATGCATTACATCACAGATATAACATCAACATAATATCCATTACTACATTAGAGTATTTTTATGCATATATCACAACTCCTAATAAAACATCATGATAGTACAACAAGTGATCATATATCCAAAAGTCTTCAAATGAAATGAAGCGACAGCGAACTTCCAAAAAACTAAGCACCTGAGATCCCAAAAGCTTCTAAAATATCTCCAAAGTAAAAGCTCCAAAATACTGCTACCACCAGAACATGAAAAGCTGCTACTAGGCTGCCCGTGTGGAAATTATGGGCACCCAGAGTTTAGAAAGGAAACAATAAACTTCGGGTTAGTCATGGGACTGGTGTGAGTAAACAAAAACAGTTTCTTTTAAATAGAACAAAATTTATAAAAGAAAACCGTTATGCTTTTTGAAAATGAAACTACCATAAGGCCTCCCGACACACACACAATGCAATCGCACACTTGGGGGAGATTTTCCCATATGATAGTCAAATATGCTTAATACGAGAAAAATCCTTTGATATTATTACTAGTGCATAGTGTGAAACATTTCAAAAGTATAATATTAATCTTAGCCAGCATAGGTACCATTATATTATGCCTACTATAGCTGTCACCTGAGGTGGCAGGTTATACAAATTGCAATCTTAAAGGGCTCGTATTGTTTCTTTGGATTTCCAACAAATGGTCAGGCTAAGGAACTTCCTACTGCCACATGGGTACGCCTCTGGCGGGACGTCCCGAGAACTTAACCAGCTCTCTGCCAACACAAGGCCGGGTTACCTCTGTAACTAGGTAACTACTACACGACTATGCCATTCCCGGGTTCTTTGGGACCTTTATCCGAGGGCCCTTTATCACAAAGCAACAACCACACAGTAAATGAGATTGAAGCAACTACATAGGTAAATATCTGAGCTCCATACCATGACATTACCTTTTTCCAGAAGGAAATGACATACCCTAAAGGGCGCGACCCTCATAACCTTGCCGCATCTTTCCTATTTTGACCATTTCCGGGTTATGAGGTCCGGTGAGGTCTCGTCCACAAAGCTACGCTTTACACGAAAGCCATGCTTTGATGACAAATGATCAACAATGGTCATCAACACACAGCAACACCTAACATGCCACACTACCAAATTGGGAGTGTATCGCTGATAACCTTCAACTACATAACCTCTGAGTTCGTACGCCTCAGAGAAGGGTGTTAAGCTAAGAGAATAAATTCTCTGCCACCAACAGATATGTATTTGAAAGAAATCTGCTTTATATCTCAAAGTGTAGTGTCAGACAAACGATCATACAAGTCTGTTCCGGGTTCGAACAGAACCGAAGGCACTTCGTCCAATAAAGGAAGAAGCCCTTGCAAATCCGGGTATCCACAATCCCGATCGGACTCCCCATTACATATGGAGATCTCTATACCGGAGCTACTCAGTGCAGAGACAATCGATAGGTCATCCTATCGTTCTCGCAAATACATGGTCTTCACCACCGGTCTTCAAATGCTATTCATAACGACGTATCATTATTCGGAATGGGTTATATGACATAAAGTCCTCTCCCGGCTAAACCGAATAATGAGCGTAAAATTTAAAAGCATATGGATATGGATTTAAGTTAAGTCACAACTTTAAAATTCAAAACTTCCTTTCAAATGGTTTAAACCAATTACCATTTCAAATTTTTTAAACAAAAAGATTCATTTCACAATGTTCACCCAGTTTCACAAAGATCCATTCACGGATTTCAAAATAATTTCCAAAATTGGGTTAATTCATTTAAATCTTTAAATCAAGATTTAACTTATAGCTTTCAAAAGTCGTTTCCAAAGATTCATCCATAACCTGGAAAACCATTTCAATTCAAACTTGAAATCCCTTTTATACAAATTGGTAATTAATTACTTATGTGAAAGCTTTTATTATTTGAAAACAAACAGTTTTCATTTTCGGAAAAATTCAATCTCATTTATACAAGTTAAAAATCTTTGCGTCAATTCAAACTCCTAAAACAACACTTTAAAAATGGGTTAAAACCCATATAAATTTGTATACCGTTTTTAAATCATAAATACCAAATATATAATTCAATCTCAGATATTGAATTCCAATTTAAATCAAATTATTCAAATTTCAAATATTTATTAAATCATTCAAAGTAACTTTTATTTTTAAAACACCTTTCCAAAAGCTTTTCACTTTAAACCTAATCCATTTACAAAACCATTTGGATTTAAAATTCAACTTTTAAAACCATTTTTAAAATCTGTGACTTAACCGATTTCCACGTGCAATCCATATTTGTGTGTGTATAAGTTGGTCCAGGAGTTTTACACAATAGTGCACAACATCAATCATCACAGATATATCAATATCGATAAGCGGTATGATCCATAACTCTTATCTTCATTCATAGATTCATAGATAAAGTTAGTTTATCAATCACAAAAATTCACCATTACGATTCGATGTGGGTTTCGGATAACAAACTGGAATCCGACTCCCTGTCGCATCGAAATTCAAATGCCGTTTTACGGGGAAAGGGTTTTCATTTAAATATTGAAACAAGTCACAAATCACATTAAGCATAAAGCAATTCACATCACACAGTATCACAATCACAAACAGAAATGTCAATCCAGTACATAACATCTGATGATAGTCAATCATCTTCAATTTAAGGTGAAGGCGATTTAAAAGAATTAACCACATAACTATTTTTATTGATTTATTTAAATCAATAATTAATTATTCTTAATGATAAATTAATTAAATTTTTAATTAATTATTCCTTTCTTAATTAACTAATAATTATAAATTGATTAACTTTAATTGTCTAATTAACAATTCTTAATTAAAAATTAAATTAAACACTTAATTGTTAATTAACCAAATCTTTAATTTCAAATTAATCAATCTCTAATCACTTAGTTAATTACAATTTTAAATTAATTAATCATTCTTAGTTACCATTTTTAAACCAATTAATTAATAATAATTATTTGTCTTAATTATCATTTTAAAAATCTTCCATGAACTTTGAAAATAAATTATTACTAAATTAAAAACTTTAGTGGTAATTAAATTTCAAAAGTTGTTGTACATTAACTCTAAATTAAAGTATTAATTGAATTCCAAAACTTGGTTAAGTATTTACTTCATTCATTAACTTGTAATAAAGGCTTGACTTAAAATTGTCATACATTAATTAGCCATCACCCCCTAGATTTGTTTAAATAGTTTATTTAACCTACTATTATGATTTTACAGGTGTGGGAAGCAAATCCGAGCAATCTCCCCCCATTTACTCGAGTAAACACTCGAGTTCTTTCACCAACTTCCCCGAGGCCTCTCCCTGTCACATCCGTTTCTTCTTCTTTCCCTTTTTTTTCTAGCTAAGTTTTTAAACTCAAATAACTGCAACCAGGCTCAAGCGTTCCAAGCTCGATAACTTCGCGATTCAACCCGAAGCAATGCATTAGTTTTCTTGGGTATCAACTCGAGACATTTTCCACTCCACAACCTGACACCACAACTACGTCGTAAACGTGCACGACGATTCGCTGTAGCTTCGGCGAACTTCACGATCATCGGCAAGTCGCGAATCACTCCAATATATGAAATCAAAACTCGATTCGACACAAAAACTACCAAATCAAAATTTAGCATATCGTTCCAAAACCTGGAACTCGAACACCCCCGCAAAAATGCTTCGCCTCGGTCGCTCCCACCACCGAAATTGCCACGACTTTGCCTCACCACGTCAACCCTTTGTTCTTCCATTCCCCTCAATTTCGTACAACTCGGTCAATCAGAGGTGATGAAATCACCTCATTTCCAAACACCTCAAAAACTCGATCACGAACCCTAATTACGCCTCGTCCCATCAATTCGTACAATGAAAAAATTATTCAACAATTTTCCCATTACTATCAACTACCAAACTTGCTTCAAGCAAGATCTCAGCGTTCAAAATGGGTTCGATCATCAGAAATTGATCAAAATGCAAATTTTATTCGAATGTGAACTGCACTTGGAATACTTCATTAAAAATCATCACATTAATCTCAAAAATCATATCTTTAGCTGTTTATCCAAGTTATATAATCAAATCCATAATTTAAACTACTCGAATAAATCATATGATTTCTTATTTAACTGTAAAATGAGTTTATAGGGTCAAGTCCTTTCATTTTCAAGCTAAAAAAATTCTGGACCATAGTTTATATCTAAACAAACTTATTTTGTATAAAATCCTAAGGTAAAGATGTTTGTATGAAAATTTATTAGATTTTTCTTGTTTAGGTTCACTCTGTAACCAGAAACAGAAAGAACAACACCATCACAGTACATAATACCACATATACTTATACAGAACTAATTATTAAAAACGTATACAGCCAAGCATAAGGTTATTCCTGAATTAAATATGCAAATTTAAATTTTTTGAAGTAGTATATTTACTCACATCAATTTGAAGAACAGAGAATACTTGTTGTTTGAAACTGCAGTATTGATCTGCCTTTGAATCTGTTTTGCTTTCTTTGAGTTAAATGGTGCTTTGAGTTTGTAGATGATGATGTTTATATTTTCTTTCTGGTTTTGCTTAATATTTTTTCCACTGAACTAACCAGAATAGTGTTGATGAACATATATATATAGAAAAACAGTTTGTATATAAGGGGAAGATATTGTCCAGTCAAGCCTCTTTTGTTGAACATATTTTTTTTATTTGACTAAAGATATCTTTTCAATTTGGAGGCTGAAATGATTTTTTTTCATATTTCGGCTGAGATGATTTGTTTTGTGCCGAGGAGATAGGGTATTAAATGCTTGCTTCCTCTCTTGTTTACATACTTATTCCTCTTTTGATTTTGTATATGCAATTTTCTTTGTAGATATTTATTTTTCTTTGTTTCTTCTGTTTGCTTTGTACATAGATGTTTCTTTTTCTTTCCAGCATGTCTAAACTTCATATATAAGATTCTTTTGCCTGGTCATGCACTTATACTCTATGTATATAATACAAAGTTGCTATAGTTGTTTGTATTGGTTTATTACTTAATTTATATCCATATACTTTTATACTTAAACAATTTACACTTTCATCTTTCTTTTAAACTTGAACTATTCAATACTTCATTTACTTATTAATATATATATATATATATATATAGATAAATTTTAAGAAGTAAAATAAAGCCAATTATATAAAAGCTTATACAATTATCTTTAAATTTTATGTTTATACTGAACCTATTTATGTATATTATAAACTCCCTGGGCTGTCACTTCATGCTGGAATGCTGTCTTTATAACTTTAACTTGGGCTTTGCTGATTTTGTTCTTGCCATCGATCAGGCATGTTGATCGAACTACCTACGTATATATAAATCTTATTAATCGGTTGTGTAGTTTCGTGCTACACACCCGTTCTCCTCAAAAAAAAATTATCTTTAAATTCAAAATATCTAAATATTTATCCTTTGAACTTTAAATTCAAATTCAAATCAAATTCAAAAATCCAATTTATTTTGAATACATTTTGAATTTCCAAATCAAAATTTTATTTATAATCTAATTCAATTGAAAATAAGTATTTTGAGTTTCAAATCCAAATTTATAAAATAAATAAGTATACATCTCTTACTAAATTTGAAAAATTCAAACAGATCCACAATTTAACCCAAAAATTTAATTTAATTACAAATTTAAATTCGTCTTTAAACCGAGATCTTTGCAGTATATTCCCTTTAATGCCAAAATTATTTATAAACTATTTCATAAATTCAATTTCATTAAACATTATTTTTATTTTTAACCCATTCCAGAACACATTACTTAAGTTTATTATAAAGATTATATAAAACACACCATGTTTGTTATCCACTTTGAAACTTAAGTTCATATTCTCGATTAATTCTAGGATTCATTTTCTTTCCAAGTTATTTCGTAACATATTACTCCATGCCTACAAACACTTTATAAAGACCTATCTTCGTTAATAAAACATTTCTCCAGATTTTTATTACTTCCAAAGAATAAATATTTTACTTAAGAAATATTACTCAAGTTTATCAACATTCTATAACTCAAGTTTATAATTGTAAAATGCTCTTGTGTTTTCTAAAAGTACATATACAATATTCAGATGTTTTACCTAATATGAATGTTCAACATGTTTAAAACTTGTTTTAAAATCTCCATCCCTTCAAATTTATAAGTTACAAAAAGTTATCTTCTTATGTTTTCACAAAACACTTAGCTTAATTTTCCATTTCAACCTAGAAGTTTTCGACCATCCAAAACCGTCGAATTTTTTTTACCTAACAACATCTCAAACGAGATGCAAAAAGCATACTATCTTAATAGGTATGATACATGAGTACATAATATCACTTAACTGTAGATTTTAGAATTTAAACACCCGGTTTTTTTTATTTCAAATCATTTTGAAATGATAATATATACATAAATCCCTTGTGTAACAAATCATCCTTTGAAAAATTTAACTAATTTGTTTTTCCCTATATCACTAAATAACAAATTTCTATTTCGGTCGTAATTCCTTACTTAGAAACTTGAAAATGAATATCAATGATGCTGCAGTCATCATCGGAATTATTTTCCAGTGACCGAAGTGAGTTCGATGCTTTTTAACTGCTTTAAAATCTATTTTAACTTCCTCTATTCATTTATACTTCCAAAAATATATCATTATTATTTTTCTCAAAATTTGAAATAAATTTTCCAAAAACCGAGCTTTGAAACCATGTTTCAAGAAAATTCCTATTCGAAAACACTCTTCAATAATACCATTATTATTCCTCATAACAAATTTTAAAAACTATTTTAAATCTTCGAGATTTAAGTACTCAAATTCTCGGTTTTAAATTTCTTATTTATAATCTATGTATATAAATCTGGCTTATATAATTTTGCTTCTTATCTAAGATCATTCCACCAATGTTGTCTTAGTATAGATTGTAATGGATATCTTTTATAATAATTTTAAAATTCAACTTAATATTATCACCGAACATCCTATAGTCAATTGTGAAACCGAACTCATAAGGTGTTCGTATTTAATTTAACGAACATTAAAGGCTCATAAACTACCTGAGCATAAACAATAAAAAAAATGATAATAATCAAATATTATCATTCTCTAACAACAATACACACTATATATAACTATATTAATTTCAGAAAATTATTCTTTAATATATAAAATGTAATTTAGGTAAAATTATTTCATTTACCCAATTCCAAAACAATACCATGTCGATTTGCCTTGTTCAAGTGTTTAGAAACCCTTATCGATACAGTTGTTCCTTCTACATCGAGAAAAATTCATAACCACTCAACCGATAAATCAACACAATATAAAATATTTTCATATCACTAACAAATACGCGCTTTTATGTATAATACAATCAAACTCATCCTAGGGTCTTACTTACCCTATCTCAAATGAGTTAAACCCACTAAAGCCTAGGTGTTCGCTCAACCTAAGCTCTGATACCACGTGTAATGACAGGCCTTTTCGTACCATTGAAGTCGATAATAAAGCATACATGTCCAACCAATCGAACAGAAAGATGGATAGTTATGGGGAAGAAAGAAGAGAAAAGAAACTAAAACAACGCAGAATCTCACAATCGCAACTGAACAACATATAATATAATATAATATTAATGATTTTACAAAAGAGAACTGCTATATACATACATCCATCAGAGTACAACAAAAATCACAATTATCAGCCTAGACAGTTATAACAACCTGTCCTCACTGTTGTTGATAGTTTCAATAACAAATCAGTGGAAAATAAACATATAAGAGAATATGATTTGAAGCCTCCAACTTGTCTACTAAGCTCCAACGCATCCAAAGCTATCTGTAAATATGCTAAGTCTTATAGAATACAATAGCCTATGGTTTTTGTTTGATGATAATAAACATATATATATATATATATATATTTCCTCCAAATGTATTTTTTATTGTACTATTTTATTTTTCATATAATTAAATAAATATTTGTTGAATAAAATAAATAACACAAAATTCAAATTCAAACAAATATTTTATTACAAATTCAAAGAGTATAACTTTGAGCTCTCACTACATTTACACATTTTTCAATTACAATACAATTTCAATTATAACACATTTTTCAATTTACAATGTCACCTCACAACATATTCATTCAACACTCGTATTTGATCTTCAACTTTGCTCCAGCTTGTGACATGGCGTAGTAAAATTGAAAAAGAAAATATTTTGCGGTACAAATTAAAGTGTGTGTTTTGAAGATGTTATTTGCCTCAGTTATTTGGGTTGTTCGTCATCATTTCTTTTGAATTCATCATACATGAACAACTTATGACATGCACAATGTATTATTATACATGCCACAAGGCCGTGCAAACTAATATACACCTGCTTGGAAAACTGCATGGACAGGTTAGCACAAGGTCAAACCCAAGCCGAGGCTGGAATCGACTCAGGTACACGAAAACCAACAAACAACACTTCAAATATACACACGATCAGACTAGACCAACCACATTCAAGAAACAAAGCAATGTGACGTGTAACAAGGCCAGAAAATCAAAGTACATCCAAATCAATGGCACAAGTACATGGTGTACACAAGTGGTTCCAGTCAAATGCATGAACACCAAGACCAGGCCATCATAACCCAAGCACATGAAAACAAGTATGGCCACAACAAGTAAAATATGTATACATATGCATATGGCCAGATAAAAGGCAACGTCGAAGTCTGAAAACAATGCAAGCTTAACTCAAAGCATATACAGAGCAACAACAAGCACATGGAACCAAATGCAAACTTATATATGAATGACCACATCAGTTCATAAACACAAGAACTACAATAATAAAGCGAACCAGAGGTGAATACAACATGAAGTGAAACAAGTATACACAACAAATAGCAAGTTTGGTGATAAACAACATAACATGCACAAGAACAAAGTTGAGCTTAGCAGATCAATCAGTTCGACCAGACCGGCCAAATATGCAGTAGCATTCACTACACACACACACATATATGCATATGTATGCATGTATATACATGAATATGCGCATGTTTTCCAAAATCAATAAGCTACAGTTCAAGTCCTTCAGAGGCAACAAGACAGAATAATGTGGAAAGGAATGCTACAAGAAAATACAACAAAACAACAACTCCAAACAAGAACAATCAGATTAAGCAAGAACCAATACCGGACTCATGCAACCAGATCCACCAGACTTCAAAACAAGATCAGGCTATAATGCAGACACACACCAGCCTTTCAACATGAAACATGAAGATTCAAATGCATAAACACATATATCAGTTCAGAGGCATGAACAACCAAAGTTCAGAGGAGGCCGACCAATCAACCTAGTAATATATATATATATATATATATATATATATATATATAACATGACAAAATATATAATATGCCCGAATGAAAGCACTGAAATGGACAGAGAAACCATAGTAATCCAAACTCAACCAACTTTCATTCAAATGTACAAAGACATCAAGGCAGTTCTCAAATCACTAAAGTGAACACACACAAGGGCATATGACCAGTCATCAAATCAGACGTGCTATGTTTCAAACAAAAGACTTGAATGAACATGTATTAGTGCGGACTCTACATGATTCAAAGACAACATTCAGGAACGAAATAGCAATGAGCATAGTGGACACATCAATCAAGTCAAGTATGTAGGCAACGGGATCACAAACTCGAAGAAAATCAAAGTTGACGAGTTACAGTTTCAAACCAAGTCAAGACCGAGGCGAACAAATTCAACAAAGGTAAAACAATATTTGAAAATGGAATGAGCTTGATGGACAAGCATCACAAATTTGAAAAATCAGAAAACCAAATGCAACCCGTGGTGACCAAGCAAAGTATATCGATATATCAAAAAAATATTTGAATACATGAACGATTCAAGAAGCACTAGAGCCATGCGATTGTAAATCAACGTAAGTGCTTAAGTCACAAGAAAAATATACGAACTGACATTTAGGGATTTCAATCCCTATATGTCCCAAAGATCATCATCGACAAAAGATCATTCAAGTTCAAGCAAATACCAAAGCCAGCTAAATCACGAACAAATTTATAACTCGAATCGAAGTCGAGAAAAATCAAAATCGAACAAGAAAATCGCATACCAAATCATAGCATTCAAGCTCGATACAATATGAAGCTGCAACGAATTATCAATGTTAGGAGTCGATTGACGAAGTAAAGCAAATCAAGTTCCCCAATTCAATCGATCAATATCAATCGTTGTCTTCAATTTTTCCAAAAACCCTAGATTTTGTGTTGAAGAAAAGATAAAGGGAACGACAGAAGTTACTAATGATAAAGGGAGACGTCACTTTCTTTTTCACAAATTATAATTTTGAAGTGGGTCGGTTTCTTATTTTCTTTTGGGCCACAATTTTAATTAGGGTTTTTTTTAGTTTATTTTATTTGTAATTTCTTTTTAAAATCAAATCAAACTCTAGTTGCGTAACTAGGTTACGAACTACGGTGGTGTAGTTTGAGAAGTCGCAACTCAGTGGCTGAGTTGTGACAGAGTTTTGAGCATAGAGTTAGGTTAATCATTAGCGGGTGTCACAAGTTTATGTGTGTAAGCGTTTGACTATTTAATTTCTAGTAGAAACCTTGGGGGCAGCACGTAGGCAGGTTATTCCTAAAGCTATGTAAATCTGTGTTGTTCTATTTCTGCGATTATCTGTGCTGTAATTATTATATATTTCCACATTAATTTTTATTATTATTAGTATCACCCCATTCGCCCTCTCTAGGGTAAAAATGATCATACAAGTGGTATCAGAGCTAGAAACAAAAACCTTTTTTATTAAAAATTTGTTTTTTTCTTTCAATTAGAAATTTGATTTTTTAAAACGGCTTCCTTTAATAATGCTTTTTCTAAGGGTCAGTTCATAGTTAGGCCATCGATCTTCAATGGTGAATATGCATATTGGAAAACTAGGATGAATTTTTTTATGAAAACCATAGATGCATGGAATATTGTTGAGACGACATATAGAACACTAACTGTAGTGGTAGATAATCAAGAAGTTGAAAAACCATTGGATCAATGGACAGATCTTGAAAATAAACTACAATTTGCTAACGTTAAGGCTATGAATTCTATTATCTGCTCATTAGATCAAATTGAATTTAATCATGTCTCACATTGTCTAACTGCACAGGAAATTTGGAATATACTTAAAGTGACTCATGAAGGAACCTCCCTAGTCAAAAAATCTCGCCTTGCCATGCTCAGTAGCGAATACGAGAATTTCACAATGGCAAAGGATGAAAGTGTCATGGAAATGTATGGAAGACTTTCTAATCTCATATACAAATCAAACGCTCTCTGGAATCCATACACTGAATTGGAAATAGTCCAAAAAATCCTCAGAATTCTACCATGAAATTTTGAAGCAAAAGTCACTGCCATTCAAGAATAAAAAGATTTGAAACAAGTTAAAGTTGAGGAACTCATTGGAAATCTCACCACTTATGAGCTAAAAATGAAATTCAAGGAAGAACGTGAAGGAGGTGATACTCGAAAGAAGTCAATAGCTCTCAAAGGAACAACTGAAAGTGAAGATGATGATGGTGCAGCAGAACCGACACTGATAATAAAGAAATTCAAAAGGTGGAATAACAAGTATGGAAATACAGCTCTAAACCAACTATTAAAAAGCATAATAGTCAAAGTTCTAAACGATTCAGAAGAGCAAGATATCATTTGTCACAACTGCAATAATCTTGGTCATATCAAGCCAAATTGTCCTTAGAATCGACTCAGCCAAGAAAAGAAATCGAAAAGGGGAATTTTGCAGCCACTTGGAATAAAAGGATTATGATAATAAAAGCACTAGCAGTGGAGTGAAAAATCGGATCTGTGTCTTCGAGGTGATACAATTGACAGCGATGATGACGAGCCAAACGAGGTATCAAAACATACTCACTCATAATTACTTATATATTTTCATGAAATAAATGGATATTTTGAACGACTTAGGGAGAAGTACGCTAAACTTGAATCACAAAAGGATAGTTTAATAGAACTAAGTAAACAGCATGATCAATTGGTTAAAAACTATCGAAACAAGAGCCCTAAGTGTGATAAATGTCCATCATTTGAAGAAGAAATAAAAAAATCAGAAATTAAAATTAAACCACTTGAAAATGAAATTATGATTTTGAGAGAAAGTGAAAATACTAGGAGAGAAAATTCTATCAAAAAGTGCACTTTTTTACTGAATGAAAATGAATCCCTCAAAACAAAAGTCCAACAGTTGTCTACAACTTTAGGAAATTCTCCAAAAAAGAAAAATCACTAAATATGTTATTAGGGAAATAAACTGTTAATCCTATTAGACATAACTTCTATATACTCAATTTTAACGTGTTAGAAGCAAATTAATCATGTCAATTCCAAGTGCACGATTTGTGGAAAAATTGGACACAATTACAATAATTGCTGGTATAGACCCAAACATGTGAAAACCATTCCAATTTTGGTTCCCAAAGGCATGAACATAAAATTCCTTGAATTCAAACAAATCTGGGTGCCGAAAGGAACGAATATAGATTGTCATGGGTCTACACAAACATGTTTTTCAAAGTCTTTTGTCACTAGCAATCATGGACCTATAAAAACAAATTGGTTACAAAAATCTTTCCTTGTGTAGGTGTGGTGGCAGGCTAAGGAACAACAACCGTGTTACATGTATTCTGGCTATTCCAGGCACACAACGGGCAACAAATCAAAGTTCCTTAGCCTAGCACAACGGTGGTAGAATCACAACGGGCATCAACGAAAAATTATTGGTAAAGGTAAAATAGGTAACGGTTCATTTATCTTGAACGATATATTAAATGTTGAAAATATGCACCATAATCGTATTTAATTCAGCTAGTTTTGTGATAAGGAAATAAATGTTGATTTTGATTTTGATTTGTGCAAAATTGTTGATCAATCATCTTTTCATCCTTGAACTAGTTCATATAGATTTGTTTGGACTAACGATATTGCAAATTTAGGTGGTAAGAGATGTTGTTTTGCATTGGTTGATGAATACTCTAGATGCACGTGGATATATTTGTTTATCTTATGCTTCTAGATCCGCCACTATGTTCGCTGGCTGTTTATGTGCACGTTTTCAATCAAATCCTTAAGGAATCACATTTTAAAAGCTGTAAAAGGATTAGAAGGTATTTGTTGTACACATCACGGTTTGGTCTATGATATCCTTCTTATAACTTTGAGTCAAAGGGGAATTCAAATGCAGATTATACTGGTAGTCTAGTTTCTAGAAAAATTACTGGTCGAAAGTGTTTTATGTTGAGACATCCATTAGTTGCATCACATTTCTAAATAAAATGTCCGCATAATTTCATTTTAATTGATTTTCAATTGGCAGACTTTTTCCTCATAAAATCCCTTTCAGAAAATTGTTTTTGTTGACTTCGTTTCAGATTAGGCATTTTAGAAATTTGATTTTATATTTATTTTTGGATTTGATCTTAAATGAATGTATTAACTAATCTGGTTCCCTACTGATTATCAAAAAGATAAACAGTGATTGAAAAAATACGATGAGTGTAGATATTAATCATACATTTTAACTTGAGACAGTATATGTAGTAAATTTCCTTAAAAATTTAAACAAAATTTACAATAACTTTGATTGGTAAAAATTCCACGACCATCTCTATTTCTATCATATATTTAAAGACCATCACTCATCAAATTCCAATTTAGTATGTCAAGCTGTGGTATTTTAAACGGGAAATTATTCATTTTTTTAATTTAATTAGCAATAAAAACATCCAAAGTATTCACCCTCATTTAAAAATCCTCACGGTTATGCATAGGTGAATTACTTAGAATCTTTGATTATGTGTTTTCATGCTCAATTTAGAGTACTCACGGTTATGCATGTATGGAACACATATCAAAATTGATTATTAAATAGAAGAGTTGATCTAATCCCATTTGAAAGTCCTCACGGTCATGCATGGTTAGAAGATACTTGAAATTCATTTTTTTAGACAAAAATTGGGAATACTACTAGTCTCATTTAAAAGTCCTAAAGGTTATGCATGGCTAATAAGTATTCAAATTCCTACTATAAATATACCACAAATAAATAAAACTATATGGTTTTATATGCCGACATCACCCTATCACTCTAAAGTGAAATACGCGCCTAACAAAATATTTATGATTTTTGTTTGATTTTTTTTTATTGAAATTTAATATTTTTACTCAATTGGGTATTAATGTTTTATTAATGTCTATCACTTTATCTCTATTTTTCTAACACTATTACTGTTTTCCTGATAACAAAAGAGGGAGGGAGAAGTTGAAATTTTGACAAATAAAGTCAAGTCATATTTTTTGTTTGCATATTCCCATCTAGTTTCATTTTCATATTTTTATTTATTTTTATGAAGGGGAGCTAATTGGATTCATCAAAATCAAATACATTTAATAGAGTCAAAATCTTAATGTATGTTTGTTATCATCAAAAGGGGAGATTGTAGAATACAATAACCGATGATTTTTGTTTGATGATAATATACATACATATATATATATATATATATTCATTTAAATGTATTTGTTATTACACTATTTGATTTCTCACATAATTAAATAAATATTTGTTGAATAAAATAACTAAAAAATAATTCAAATTCAAACAAATATTTTATTCAAACAAATATTTTATTACAAATTCAAATAGTACAACTTTGAGTTCTCACTACATTTATACATTTCAATTACAATACAATCAGTTACATCACATTTTTCAATTTACAATGCCACCTCACTACATATTCATTCGACACTCGCATTTGATCTTTAACTTTGCTCATGCTTGAATTCAGTATCTAAGCTATCTGCAAAATAAACATTGACGCAGTAAAATTGAAAAAGAAAATATTTTACAGTAGAAATTAAAGTGTGTGTTTTGAAAATATTATTTGCCTCGGTTATTTTGGTTTTTCGTCATCATTTCTTTTGAATTCATCATACACGAACAAGTTGTGACTGCACAATGCATCACTATACATGCCATAAGGCCGTGCACACCAATATACACTTGCTTGGTAAAACTGCAGGGACAGGTGAGCCCAAGGTCAAACCCAAGCCGAGGCTGGATTCAACTCGGGTACACTCAAAACAACATATAACACTTCAAATTTTCACATGGCCAGACTAGACCAACCACATTCAAGAAAACAAAGCAACCCGACGTGTAACAAGGCCAGAAAATCAAAGTACATCCAGATCAATGGCACAAGTACATGGTGTACACAAGTGGTTCCAGTCAAATGCACGAACACCAAGACCAAACCATCATAACCAAGCACATGAAAACAAGTCTGGTCACAACAAGTAACATATGTATACATATGCATATAGTCAGATACAAGGCAATGTCGAAGTCTGAAAACAATGCAAGCTTAACTCAAAGCATGTACAAAGCATCAGCAAGCACATGGAACCAAGTGCAGACTTATATATGAATGACCACATCAGTTCATAAATAGAAGGACTACAACAACAAGGTTAACCAGAGGTGAATACAACATGAAGTGAAACAAGTACACACAACAAACATCAAGTATGGTGACAAACAACACAACATGCACAAGAACAAAGTTGAGCTTACCAGATCAATCAGTTCGACCAGACTAGACAAATATGCAGTAACATTCACTACACATTTATACATGCATATGTATGTATGTGTATACATGATTATGTTCATGTTTTCCAAAATCAATGAGCTACAGTTCAAGTCCTTCAGAGGCAACAAGACAGAATAAAGTGGAAAGCAATGCTACAAGAAAATATAGCAAAACAACAACTCCAAACAAGAACAGTTAGACTTAGAATGAACAAATACCAGACTCATGCAACCAGGTCCACCAGACGTCAAAACATGACCAGGCTACAGTGCGGAAACACACCAGCCTTTCAACATGAAACATGAAGATTCAAATGCATAAAGACATATATCAGTTCAGAGGCATGAACAACCAAAGTGCAAAGTTGGCCAACTAATCAACCTAGCAATATATATGTATAACATGACAAAATATATACATATGCCTGAATACACAAAGGTCGACAACACGATTCCAACACCATAGACGACGTCTCAATCGGACCTTGTATGATCAAGTTATAGAATTTATAAGTTATCGATTTCAAATTATAAATTAAATTGCTAATTACATTTTTATTAACACATATATTTAATAATTCATAAATTTTGAACTATTACCAACCCACTAAAATCGTACTCGGCCCAACACTCCTTCTTCCTCCTATCAAAATCCCGCCACTTCTAATTTCAAACTCACACCATAGCCAAACCTTTGATCACCAATAACTCTACCTCCAATGCATGAAAACCCACGCCGTCTTTACTAAACCTCACCTCTCCACGAAACACATCACCCCAACACCACAAATCAAGGTCCGTATCACTCCCAAAAGTTGCAATCATTACCACCTGCTTACAACGAGTCCAAGATCGCAACCCCCTAAGATGAACCGCACCACCTAAAACTCCTCTCGAAACTACTCTACGACGATACGAACTTAAAGCAACCACTGCCGACCCTTAACATCGCCTGTACCAACCTCAAAGCTAAACCCTTATCAAGTTCATGCTCATGACATTTTTTGCCGAATCACCTAAACGTCGCTGCGAGCTTCCCAAAACATGTAGATTAGAAGATCTTGCCTTAAACCACTCCAAGGTTAAAGCTCTTGATTTTTAAATTATGAAATAATGACCATTATGTTTCTCTGTTTGATAACTTGAAAATGAATGGGAAAAGAGCGAGTGAACGAATGACTAAAAAAGGGTAACAGCTGACTTAATTTTGATTTTATAACCATATAAAAATTAGAACGATATGAAGATGTTTTTCTTGACTTTGATGTCCATGAACATGGGTACAAGATGATAGAATGGAAGAAAGAAAAGAGAAGAGAAAAAAGGCTTGTTGTACTAATTGTTGGAGGGAGATATTCTTTATTCCAAATTACCAGCATCTCGCCGCACATACCTCTATTCGCATACGAACTCCAAACAACCAAACGATCAAACAAAAATATGGTCGCACTAAGAACAACAATGTGACCCCAAAACAAGAATAATATACCATGGTTATTAAATTTTTAAAAATCATAAAAACACTGTCGTTTGCCGATAAATCGTTAAACAGACAGTTTCAATATTTTCCAAATTAGAAATTATGGAAAAATCAAATAAATTAAATTAAAAATGTGTCAATAGAATTTGGGTCGTAAAATTAAAAATAAAATTTCTGATTATTCATTTGAAGCATTTATTGCTATAAATAACTTACAAATTGAATTTACTGATACTATTTATCATTTAAAAGAAATTAACAAGTCCATTTAATCCATAGGATTATCATTAAATCTAAAATCTAAATATTTAAATCATTATTCAAATATTTATTCATAATTCAAGACTTTAAAAAATCCTATAATTTAATTCGAGTTTTTAAGCTTTTAAACTAATATTTTAAGTAATTAAAATAAAATAAATATTCAAATTTAAATGGCCAAAATTGAGGGTTGTTACAGAAATATCCGTGGATACACATAAAAATACATATGAAAACATCGCACTGAAAATAATTATTAGACCGAATGACATAAGAAAATACAATCAACAAATTTAGCTACTAAAATATCATATAATTATGTGTCATTATACGTGCTTGCAATATTTATTTGTCCATCCAACTTTAATAAATATCATATTTGTAACTTTTATCCCCTTTTGACCAGGCAGAATAAGGATGAACCTGACAAGTCAAAATGAAGTTATTAAGGCAAGACGTTCGGAGAGGTGACCACAAATCCTAAAACCAAGATATAACAAAATCATAGCACAAATGCAAAATCAACAAAAAAATTCTGGGATACTGGATTCCCACAAGTTGGGGATCGGTACCGACTCCCCAAGGGATCGGTACCGACTCGCAAAACAACTAAAGTGGAACCCATCTTTTGCCTACATGTCTATCTTGATGCCAAGGCCCTATTCCTAAAGTCTTTTTTTGAATCAATGCAATTCTTCATCTATCTCCACGAATCCTTAAAACTACAACTTTGTTCTCCCACACCTCTATCATTTAGGCTCGAAAATGAGCTAATTTACTGCAAACAGCTATGGAATCATGAAGCTAACCATAAGATGATCTGAATGAAGAGTCGATGACAACAAAACTGGCCAACTTGGGGACTAGTACCAACTCCCACCTAGGGATTGGTACGAACTCCTAGCTCTTAATGACGTGGCACCTACTTTTCGAGGAGGATTAGTCTAAATCAGGTACAACGGCTTGGAGATATTTCTAAGTGAGATTTTAGCTCCTTTCCCCTATAAATAGAGGGGTATGGCTCATTTTTAGGATCTTTATTGGCTCTAGCTCTGCTATTTCTTATATTCTTGCAACTTTGAAACTCTAAGTATTGGAGTTGTCCCGAGTCCTTAGAACTTCTGCCTCTAAGCCAGAAATAAGCAATAAATTCATTAAGTGGACGTAGGCTAGAATTTACCAAACTACCATGAAACTTTATTTGTTCATTTTTTACTTATATTTCATATACTTTCTTCACTTCTATTTTTCTATTATTACTTCTAGATGTTTGGGCCATTTTTGGTTCAAACTTTTTGGTGCTTTCACCGAGAAATACCAGAACTTGCTGATCAAGGATACGAAAAGGATTCTAAATGGCTAGACAATCAGCTAGGAGGACCATTACTTTTAGAAATCAACATAAATGTGATGTCTGATTTTTTTCTTAGCACTTAAATTTGGATTATAAAATCCACTTGAATGTGATGATTGATATTGAGAGCTTAAAGTCCTGAATGATGGGACCGAAGTGCAAGGTGCAAAACCGCTTACCGGAAAGCGAGGGATGAACTTGTACAATATGAACCGCTTTAAGTACTATTGGGAAAGACGGGTTTAGTGTGCAAGAAGTGGGTCACTTTATCATAGAGCGATTGGATAGGCTTGATTATTGTTGAGTCTCCTCACCGGAGCTTGAGCGGATTAGGCTCAGCAAGGGTATGGAGAGACCATGGATTTTTCTTGCGTTAAGTTTAGATCATAAAGTTCGGATTGGAGTGCAGGGAGCAGGTTACAACGTCGAAGAGAAACTAGACGGGCTTGCTTGTTGTTAAGTCCCCTTGTCGAAGCATAAGCGGATTGGGTTCAAAAAAGGTCCGGAGAGACCATGGATTGGATTATTGACCTTGAATGTTCATCCACCTCTAACGGCTATGAATCTCACAATTGACCTCAAATGGTCAATCGCCCCAAACGGTTATGGATTTGATTACGGGCCTCGAATGACCATTACCCTCGATTGGCCACTGGTTTCAAATGGCCATGTCCTTAATTAATAATACAAAAAATTGCAGACTTAACTGCCGGCTTTGAACATACACAAATTCAATTAACGATCTGGAGTGATCGCGAATTTAACTGTCGGTCACGAACGGCTGTGAAATTCTATTAATGATCCAATAGATTGCGAACTTAATATCGGCCTTGAACGACCATGGATTTTACTAATGATCCAAAGAGATCATGTATTAAACTAAATATGAAATGACCTAGAGAGGTCATATCTTTGAATAGATATTTGATTTGATAAAAGGATTCGAATGCCTTACAATCGAAATGGAATTGGTAAGTTCCAAATGAATATGGATAATTTCAATATATAATAACTCTGAATGGAATCAGAATGATAATGATATAGATCTCGAATGAAATGAGATGGTTTTGATATGTGATATAACGACTCCGAATGAAATCAAAATAGTGATAACGTATGGACAACACTTATGTAAAGTTTAGAGTTTTAGGCTAAACACATCTGGAATGACTCGTGATTAACAAAAGAATCCATAGGAACTGAACGATTCATCAAGATTGAAGTAGTAAGAGAGCTCAGTTATCAAAGATTGGCATCATAATTGTTCTTAAACAAAGCACACCTTCCATTTGTAAGACATGCTTTAGAAGGTAAGTGTTATTCCACTTTTTGACCAGGCATAATACAGATGAATCTACCATGTCAAATTGAAGTTATCAAGGCAAGACATCCGGAGAGGTGACCAAAAAACCTAAAACCAAGATATAAACAAGATCATAGCATAAACGCAAAATCAACAAAACAAGTTTGGGAGACCTGATCTCCACAAGCTGGGGATCGGTACCGACTCCCCCAGAAATCAATAAAGACTCTGAAAAACAGCTAGAGTGGACCCCAAATTCTTCTTGCATGTCTGTCTTGGTTCCAAGACCTTATATCCAAAGTCATTTTGTTGAATTAATGCAATTCTTGATCGATCTCCACGAACCCTTGATACTACAACTTCATTCTCCCACAACTCCATCATTTGGGCTTGGAAACAAGCTATTGTTGATGCAAACAGCTATGGAATCATGAAGCTAACTACAAGATTATCTAAGATGAAGAGGCAAAGACACAAATCTGGCCAACTTGTGGATCGGTAGCGACTCCCACCTAGGGATCGGTACCGACTCCCATGTACCAACTCCCACCTAAGGGTAGGTACCGACTCCTAACTTTTGATGACAGGACGCGTGCTTTTCGAGGAGAATTTTTCTAAATCAGGTACAACGGCTTTGAGATATTTCTAAGTGAAATTTTAGCTCCTTACTTCTGTAAAAAAGGAGGTATGGCTCATTTTTCAGGATCTTTTTTGGCTCTAACTCTATTATTTCTTATATTCTCGCAACTCCAAAATTCTTGGTATTGGAGTTGTCCCAAGGCCTAAGAACTTCTACCTCCAAGTCAGAAACGAGCAATAAAATCATTAAGTGGATATAGGCTAAAGTTTGCCGAACCACTATAAAACTTTGTATGTTCGTTTTTTTACTTGTTTTTCATTTACTTTCTTCACTTCTATTTCTTTACTATTACTTCTGGGTGTTTGGGCCATTTTTGATTTAAATTGTATCCTAATACAATTGTTATGTTAATAATGCAAAAATTATATATATAAAATATATTGAATAAATAATGTTTTCCTTCAAACATAAGCAAATATGTCAATAATCGTGTTGTCCTTAAAGCATAACAATGTTACCTTAATATTAGTTCGGTAGGTTTGTTGAAGAATATTATTTGTGACTATATATAGCTAATTTTTTAATTTTATACTATCCTTATTAAAGGAAAAATAAAATATATTTAAAAAGGGTTTTGTTATCATGTGCGCTAAAGGCACACATTAGCAATGATTATTTCAGGCTAAAAGACAAAAAAAGACTAAGTTAAATACCTATTTGATCCTCACATGAAAGTGAATATGAGGAATTCAAGGGTGCTACTTGGATAAATTGACAATCTTAACATGTGCCCTAAGGGCATATGATAGCTCTTCCCAATCAAAAAATAGGCAATGAGCTTCTAAGTCATTATTTTTCTTTAATACACATATTTCTCGCATCTAGGAAATATTTGTTGAACTTTAACATTGTGTTACCTGATTCCTCATCGAGTTATGCATCTGAACTTTCGTCGACTGTTGATAAATAAAAAGAGTTAATTAATTACATATTAATTCTATATTTGAGTAGAGTTAAAGAGATCCAAAATGTAATTAATTCTCCTATTAAATTGAATCATTATATAATTCTCAAATTATTTTGAATACAAATCGATTGAAATTAATTCCTTTTATTTATTGCGTGCTTATAATATTTGATATCATACTTACAATTTAAAAATAGTTCACTTATAACCATAATGAATAACTTTATCTCTAATTTATAATTATTTATTTACAAAATACTTCATGTTACATATCCCTCCCGGAGTTTTCATCTAAAATGTTAATGATAAATAGAAATAAATAAAAATACTTTATTGATTGCATATTAATTAAATAGTTTATCAGCGTTAAAGAGAATTAATATGTAATTAGTTCTCTTATTTATATGAACACCATTTAATTCTAAAAGTACTTTGAACTCAAGTTGATCAAAATTAAAAGCGTTTAGTTCAAAGTATATTTTGCATGATAATAATATTTGATATGGTAATAGTGCACTTATAAATATTATTACGAATAACGACTTCTCTAATTTATAATTATTTATAAATATTTTCAAACTAAAAAAATTCAAAACAACATAAAATAAACGAATTTTGTAAAAAATAAAAATTGATTACCTTATTGTTGCTTAAGAACTTCAAGGATTCGATGATAACAATGAATATTTTTTGTATATGAACATTAAATAGTATATTAAACAACAAAATAGAAAAATATTAAAGTTAAAATTGATTAAAGAAGGATAATGTTAAATTTACCAAAATAAGTTCAAATTGACCAAGACAACGTAACATAATTAAAATAAATATGTTTCTAAGGCACATATTTAAAGTAAAATTTTAACAAATTTCAATATTTTCTACCAAAGCAGTAAAAAGTGTTTCTTATACATTTGTTATTTTTTCTCAAAATACAGTGTGAAATCATTGTTTAGATAACCTTTCACTTCATATATAATGCTTTTATTCCAACTTGTTCTTTTACATACTCATGTTTTAGAATGAAATAAAGATCAGTTTTGCCTCAATTTGATTATACAAAAAACTTACAAATTCTTGGTATCTATGGACTAACAAACTAATAACTTCCTACAAAATAAATGTAGGAACCCAAATAAATAGAAAGACAAATAAAAACAAGAAATGTGGTGTTGATTAGATTTTCCATTTCATAACACTCAACTAATTAAGTAGCAATTATAATACTGAAAGCTCACATAATTGAGATTTGCAAGCTTGAATGATATTAAGTTTGCCTTCTTTGAAAGTAGAAATTATGTTGCTGAATGCCAATATATATTTATAGTAGCATTTTAACTGTTTGTTAAAATGCCTATTTCACTTTATTCTTTAATCAAATCAAACTTAGAGAATAGATAGAAAACGCAATGAATAAAGACGCCAAGATTTATGCAGTTCGGATTTCAAGAAATCCTACATCCATGGAAAACTCCATCCTCCAATCTTTCATTTCTTTTGATATTTTTACATTACTGCATTATTGTAGAGAATCTTTTTTTACATAGTATATTTATTTCTTTTTTTTGAGACCCACCCCCTCAATGGTACCTTTGTTTTTATAGCCTGCTTTTTCCTCTTGGATCGCTGACATCATGCTTTATGTTTTTCTCTTTGTTAGGTTTTACCACGTATCCTTCGTCTAGCTGATCATTTGAATGTATAAGGAATGCTAATCTGATCTTTAGCATAAAAGTTGAAATTGAGGCGAAAACTTGAAATTGACGGGCGATGGGTTCGCTTTTTAATGGATCATTGATATGGTGCAGTAGCTAGCTATTTGGGACTGCTGGGGCAGTGCAGTATTGCCAATTCCTTTTTAGGCTATATTTTTATAAGAAATGGAACAAACTTTCGGCTTTTGTGCCATTCCATTTGAGCCTTTTTGTTAATAAGTTCTGCCTTAGAATTATGGTTTGAGTAGTGCCTTAGAATTGCTTATATGTAATTGGCTGCCTTAATACTTTTCAAACTTCAAAGAATGCACTTGTTTCTTTTACAACAATAAATGCGGTCTCCTTATAATATTAATATACTTATGCACTTTATGTTGCTCTGTCCTAGCATTATGATATTAATATACTTATGTTTCAAACCTCTTGTATTATTTCATAAATGGATGCCCAAACCATTGTTGCATATTATTCATAATTCAAGAAATCATATTTAAGGGCTTCTCGACATACTTAGTCAAGTATATAACATTAGTGAGTTTAGTCAGAGATTGTGATTTGACTTTATTCGTCGTTTTGAATTCTGCGTTAAGGGAAACGTCGCACAGTGATTAAGCATTGTTGTGCCGCTTTCCGCCGTATGGTTTAATGCAATACACCATACAGTTTAGCGCAATTTGTCGTATAGTTTAGCGCGGTCCACAATGCAGTTTATTTTATAAATAATAATTTAGCACAGTCTGCTATATGGTTTTTAGTGCATATCATTGGATTATATTGCGTTGTCGTTCATATTTTGTAAGTTAGCGTAGAGTTTGCTGCGTTTGTGAACAACGCTATATAAATTACTTTGCGTAGTAGCTGCTTTTGTCAACAACGCTGTATTTTATACTATGTGCGGTAGCAGCATTTATGAACAACACGGTATTTTATATTTTGTGCGGTAGAATATTAGCATGTTATTTATAATATAACGAGGACAAAACGTGTTTTAGTGCCGGGGGGGACATCCACTAGCTTGTTTCTAGCGCTATACCCCTGTATTAGTACGTTTAATAAATTATTGCTCATGTGCTTCTATTTTACTAGCAAGCCTCGTCAACATCAATGAATCTTTATTTATAAAATACGCAGTTATATCCCCTTTTTATAGTATATATTCCTTAAAAGCTGCATAAAAAGCTACGTATCATGATGATGGAAGTAATAAAATATGTAGCATATTCATAAAAATATCAAATCTCAAATGTGTTGTATGATAGTTATATAAGTGAGTATATTTATATAAGTGTGTATATTTATACACATACACATTAATTCAAAACTTCGATCACTCATACCTTAAAATCTACGATGCATTTGAATATGCAACCAAAAAAGAAATTAAAGAGGAAAGTGAGACGAACTGTAACAATCAAAATTTTAACTAACATTATTTAGGACATTTAATTAGATAAATTGAATGAAATAATGTAAATGGTTAGGGGGTAGTCGTGCCTAATTAAACAATGAACAAAAGAGAATTAAATTAAATAAATAAGGGGAAAATAGGAATATGTTATATTCTTATACCCTAAACCCTCATGCCACTTTCATTTTCCACGTTCGCAAACAAAATTAAAACTAAGTAAGGCCTGCCACCATTAGAATAAGATAAAGGGAAAGATAAGCAAGAATTAAGGAAGGAAGCTTAGTCAAATCAACTCAAGAGCAAATATCAAACTCCTTAGAAACAAACTAAGGTGAATAATAGATCACATCTCATATTTGTTATTTTCGATTTCTGGATAAGACCCAAACCTATTTTGCAAAGTATTATGTCATGTTTTGATTGTTAAATGGATATATGCTTGTTGATTATGTATGTTGCTTCATATAGATTTTAAGATACGATTTGATTTGAAAAACCTATTAAATGACATCCAAATGCCTTGCATGTTTGATACGTGGATAAAAATATTATTTTAGAGATAGGTTTCTAGTTTCATAATTTTATGAATTAATGTGGATTTATTGTAAATTTTCTAGTAAAGAAAATGTTTAAATTGAGTTTAAATTATTCTCAGTTATTATATGTTAGCTTTGGGTCAGAAATTTAAATATGCTAGAAAATATATAAAAAGTGGTTTACGGGAATTTTTGGTGAATTTTCCTATGTGTTTTATTAAAGATATAAAATTATTCAAGGTATGAGACTTAAGTGTTTAATATGTTTATAAAAGGGGAAAGGACAATATGTAAATGTCTAATTTTTAAATTTTTGAAATTCGGTAGTACTTTCAGAGAAGAGTTTGTAAAAGTATTGGCAACCAATTATATGTTGACAAACAAGGCAAAACAACTGGAAAGAAACTGCTTTAAAGAGTTAAAATTCAGTTTTATATTACTGCTTTGCCACTTATAGTAGCCGCCTTTCGACTCTATACCACCACATCCAACCAGATCGAAACCAATACACATGGTATCAGCTTCGGTACGTAGTGGATTAGAGTTAGGCGAAAGGTATGCAGTCGAAACATGCTTTCGAAGGGGTAGAAGTAGCTCTTTAAAACTTAGAACTATTTTGGTTACAAATGTAGCTTTCGAAAGAACTAGCTTTCGACTTGGTCAATTGTTTTAGAAAAAGGGAATTTGAAAGAGATTTTGTTTTTAAATAAAGCTTACGAAGGGATCGAAAACCCTACTGCCGCATTCAACCTTTCGAAGCAATGCCTTCGAAAGGGTTGTTTTGTTTTAAACCTTGAAGCCGCCTCTTCATGCTTTCGAAGGGGTTGGTTTCGAAGCCATCTACTTTCTTTTACTTAGGAATAATGCTTTGGAAAGAGATGCTTTCACCCCAGTTCTTTTAAGACCCTTTGGTATATTGAAAGTTAAACCCAAAGGTTTCGAAAGAAACAATTTTAAATGGTTTCGAAACCATGTTCCATAAACTTTTACATGAACCCTATGCTTTCGAAAGTTTTGTTTTAAGTAAAGGACTTTGATGCTTTCAAATGGTATCTAGTGAAGGTTTCGAAGGGGAGGTTTTCCAATGTTTCAAAAGGTATATGATAAAGGTTTCAAAGGGGTGATTCCCTAATGCTTTCGGAATGTTTACCTTTAATGTTTGAATGGAAGGTTTCCAACATTTTCGAAAGGAAAATTTGAAGTGTTTTAAAAGAGGATGTCTAAGGTTTTATAAAGCTTTCGAACGAACACCTTTAATGATTTCGAAAGGTCTATTATAAATGATTTTGAAAGGTATGCTTTGGCCTTTCACCTAGAGTTCAAGGTAAAGCAGTTAAATGGTTTCGAAATGGGTACTTTCAAAGTTTCAAAAGAGATTGTTTAAAGCTTTAAAACAAAGGTTTTCATCAACAATGTTTTGTGTAAAGCATATACCATGGCAATGAGATTTAAGTAAAGCAAAAGTATATTTTTGTTGTTTAAGTATGATTTAAAGGGTTAAACAAAATTTGAAAGAAATGTATTCAAGGAAAATTTGAAGGATAGTTAACCCTAAGTAAACGACTCGGATATTTGATTAACAGATGGGACCGATATAGGATCGCTCCCTGTACATTAACATAGCCCCTAGCTAATTTAATCCAAAATTCCAGTGGGGCAGGGCTTAGTCACGGGTAAAAATTAAATGATGTTACACACAGAAAGGAATATACATAGAAGGAGGAGAGGTTATTGGTGAGCCCGTAAACCACTAAGATCAGTTGACCTTGGAAGAAGTAAGTCAAGGACAGACTATCCAGAAGTGAGTCTAATAGATGTTAGATTATTTATTTTGTCTGGTAGACCCAAGTCAACCAATGGTTAGTAGTTAGCCAAATGAAAATATATTATTCGGATAGGTAGTCCATTTGTTACATGGTTTATGAGCATATGATTTGCAAAAAGATATGTTTTAAAGGGATATCAGTGAGGGGAAACCCGTTCTGCTAAGCGGCGTGGTCTCACTTAATATCAGTAATTTGAGATGTAATAGTATTATTCACATCAGGATTTATGTCTGACTCGAAGTTTATATTTTTTTCCTTTAAACTCTCGGGTGCTCAAAATCAATTTGAGTTGATTGAGAGTCAGGGTTTTACAGGGTTAGTAGGTGGATGAATAAGCTTCTGAAGAAGTGCGAGAGGCAATGCTAGCTATATTTAGGAGTTATTTGGTTTTATTTCCATTATGTTGTATTAAGACTGATATGTCTATTTAGTACTCTGATCGTCCAAGGGGGCATCTTCATATGTCGCTCTTGGTGTAATTTGTAATAATTATATTTGATCAAAACCTGGGATCCATTATGGGATTAAGTAATTGAATGTGAAATATTGATTTGAAATGTTAATCAGAAAATTTATTTTAATCTGTGCTGACTTTATTTCATATTCAAGTACTTATGATATTATGGATACCATTAACATTACTGCATTTTGTCACCAAAACTTAATGTTATGGATGACTGCAGCACGTGTAGCGCTAGCTTCAGGCCTCAAGATAAGCGATGTTACAACTTGGTACCAGGGCATAGGTTTATGAAAATCTTAAAAGAAATTCCAAACTTAAAATAATTTTGAAAAAAATTTCTAAGGAATTGGAGAAAAGATGGAGTATGGGATAACGCTATAGTAACGTACTTGTATTTGCAATATATAAGTATACACTTTATCTATATTATACCATATATATTAGGCTATTCTTCTATATCTTACGAAGACTCGAATGCATATATTACGAACGTAAGATATGGGTGCTAGAAGTGGAAGAGTTAACATTGGCAGGGGAAGCGCCAAAACTAATGGGAATGCCAGACTAAGTACCAGGAGTAACCCAGGTCAGGCACAAGCTGCAAATGTGGGTGTTAGAGTCCCGCAAGTCGATATGGGAGCAATGTATCAGTTTTTCATTAACATGATGCGACCAGGAGTTGCTGTGGGATTGGCTGAAAAAAATGCTGAAGGAGGAAATCAAGGAGCTCCAGTGGTTAATAATTATGCTGTTTTGAGTAGAGATTTTGCTCGAAATTGAGGAAAGCTGTTTATTGGTACTGAAGACGCAATCAAAGTGGAAAGTTGTTTACTTCATTGCGAGAGGATTTTTGCTGATTTGGGGCACAATGATGAGCAGAAAAGGAGACCCGCTTCTAGATAGCTACAGGGAGAAGCACCGTATTGGTGTAACAATGTTACAGTTGGAGTCAATGAGGAGACCATGACTTGGTCTGAGTTTAGAAAGAGGTTTAAAAAAAGATTTATGTCGGATATTGCTAAGTCTACTCTGCTCGGGAAGTTTGTTGAATTGGAGCAGGGAGATATGACAGTGCTTAATGTTAGAACCGCTATTCTATGGTTTCGATGACAACAACTATACACATATATAGCTTATCTACTTGCAGGAGAAGCCTTTAGAGATTAAAAGATATTTCGAAAAAGGAGAGGAATCATCAAAGCTAATGACAGTACTATAATTTGTCTAGATATAATTATAAAATCTCCTTTTAGTAGTATCGTTTTAACTTAAAGCATTTGAACATACAAAGTTTATAAAATCCTAAAACTGCAAATGTCAGACGTTTGACCTTATATATCAAACGACTGGTTTAAGGCTTTGATTTTTAACTGCACTATACACAGACATCTGCCCTATTTTTCCAAACGTCTTAGCATAAGTTCTGTTTAAAAAATATACAACAGCTCGGACGTCTGAACAAATGCCCAAAACGTCTATGCTAAGTAACGGCCTTATTTTTGAACTGACATCCTCTTCAAACAAAGAGGCATTTTCATAACTCTTCATCATATCTCTTCTTTATCGATAGATGCAACTTTTTGAATGAATAAAAAAACTTAAAAGATACTACTCTTCATTCTCTATAAATATGCAAAGATTTTTTAGGTTAAACTCATCTAATCTTTTTGAATCTTCTATCTATTTTTCTTTTCATGCTATATTTCTAAAAGCTAACAATATTCATTAATTCTACTTTCTAAAATCAAAGCCTCACATACACATATTACCAAAAGGAGATTATAGGAAGATTTGTACAAGTCAGTCAAAATTTGTGTTTTCTAGAGCACGTTCTTGTCATAAAAGAAACTATTGTATCTAGCCTATTTCTCCAGGTTAAGCAAGGGTTGTTTTTAAGTGAAAGCCGAAGAGAAGTTTTGGGACTGGACGTAGGATGGGAGGTCTGAATCAGTATAAAAACTCTGGTGTGATTGTTCTTTACTGTTACACTTTATTTGCTATTCATAAGCTGGTATCTTAGTATACTTGCATATTTGATATACATATACGATCCACACTTTCTTTCATTTGGTATCAGATCAGGTTATTTTAATTCACTATAACTCGTAATTGAAAACATATTTAATATGGCAAGATCATTTCAAGAAGGACAATCAACTGCACGACCACCACTATTCACAGGTTCAAATTATGCTTATTGGTCTACACCTATGCGTATTTTTATGGAAGCAAATGGCTTAGAAATTTGGCGAACTACACAAGTTAAATATGTAGAACTAGAAAAAATACAAGCACTTGGACAGATGCCCAAAAAACCACAGCAACAAACAATACTAAGGCTATGAATGTGCTATTTTGTTCATTTAATAAAAACGAATTTTCACGTGTCATGTTGCGCACTATAGCATATGATATATAGCATACACTACAAATCACTCATGAAGGCACACACAAAGTTAAGCAAACAAAGATTTCTATTTTACAAAATCAATTTTCCTCACTTAAAATGAAAGCAAACGAAACTATTTGTGGCACGTATGCTAGATTTCAAACCATTCAACATAATCTCATGGCACATGGAGTTAAATTTACAGATTTTGATTTAGTTACATGTACTTTAAATTCTTTAACAAATGAATGGGAATGAAAAGTATTGGCCATTGAAGAAGCAAATGACTTACCTCAACTAAATGTTGAAGAATTGATCGGAAACTTAATGTCATATGAAGAAAATCTGCAGGGAAGGAAAGAAAAAAGTAATAAAAAGAAAAATATAGCTTTTCAATATAATGATAGTACCTCAGACTTAGATGAAGAAGAAATTGTTTTTATTGCCAAAAATTACAAAAATTTCAAGAAGATGGCAAGATCCCAAAATGGAGGAAATTTAAGTTCGTCCAATCAAACTTCAATCAAATTCGATGCGTTTGACAAGTTTGGACACATAAAGAAACAATGCCAGAGCTTAACAATGACAAAAGGAAAGGCAAGTTTGAAAAATTCAAGAAAAAGAAAAGAGCACTTCATTTAACATGTGATAATTCCTATCCATCATCATCATCTTTAGGAAGTGATAGTGAGAGTGACTTAGTACAAGAAAATGTGCACTTTATTGCAAATATTGAAGAGGTACGATCCGAACATACTTCTGATGAATTAATGGAAATTAGTATTGAATTAAATGACAAACATAGAGAAAATAAAAAGCAAAATAAAGAACGTGTTGCCAAAATTAATCATTTAGAACTAGAGATAGGATTATTAAATAATGAGAAAACAATTTTAGAAGAAGAATTAGAAACTTCACAAGAGAAGTATAAGAATGTATCTATTCAAATGAGTCTTTATTATGTTATATAGGAAAAGTTAAACTTGAAAATAATGTTATTAGAAAAGAAAATGTTGTATTAAAGAACGATGTAGAAACATTAAATCTAATATTTCTCATCTTTTTGATAAGTTAGGCAAGATTACTAATAATGTTTCTTAATTTAATAAAGGAAAGCAAGACTTGGATAACTTGATCAAAATTTCAAAACCTTTTGGAAATCAAAATGGACTAGGATTTAAGAAATCTTCAGTATAGAAAAACTCTAGCTCATTGTATAAGAAGTTTAAGAAGTCAGGTATTGTAGGAAAGAAACTTAATACTAAAATAATTAAATTATGGATTCCGAAATGCAACAACAAACTACTTAGACAAAAACACATAGATAGTTCCTAAAAACTATTGTTTATAATAAAAATTATCTTTTAAGGGTCCCAAACCCATTTGGGTAAGACAACCATCGCTTGCTAACATTTAGGACCCTAAAAAAAGGAAGAGGGTACCAATTAGACTGTTTTTATTTTGCAAGTACCCGAAAGAAAATCTAAAAACAAGGAGAAATGGATACTCGACAGTGAATGCTCCAAACCTATGACTGGGAATGCATAGATATTGTCAAATATAAGATGCAAAGATGGGCCGTACTGTAACGTTTGACGACAATTCAAAAGGATTTTTCATAGGAATTAGAGATGTCGTCAACGTTGGTATGTTTACTACTCATGTTATTACAAAATTTCTCTTAGTTAAAAACTTAAAACATAATCTTTTAAGCATTAGTGTAACGATCCAAAATTTGACCATTTTAAAATATACTATTTAAAGTGATTTTAAATATAAATTAAGTAAGTTATATGATTCAAACAATATTGAATAGGATTTAGAAAGAGAAGTATACACAAAAATAGTAACATTTGCCCATATCGATAAAAGTGACAAAATGTTGATTTCAGAAAAGTATGTTTGAATGGTTAAATAAATAATTTTAATTTATTTATGAGTGTTTATATTTTTAAATAACATTATAAAAATTTATTTTTAAATTTGGTTTACATAAATAAATAGTTTAACTAAAACGTCAAAATGTGATCGTAAAACATTTTGTCGAATATCAACGTTTCGTCGATTAAAGTTTGTCACACATTTATTTTCTTATATAGAAACTTATATTCAAATAGTATAAGTACTAATTAATTCACTAATCAAATTTACTTTTACTAAATATACTTAGAAAATTATAGAATGTAATTAACAAAAGTAAGCACTAAAAGATAGATATGTCATTTTAAAGAAAAAGGTAAACATTAAATCAAACTAAACATAATTATTATATTCTTTACTTAATACTTAAGTGAAAATGACATAAAGTATGATTTGAAATGTGATGTTAAGCGTAGAAAAAATATGGTTGCTTAAAAAGTAAGTAAATTGTATTTTGGTGTTTTTACAAAATATTATTTTAATCTAAAAATTTTCTATAAATAAGCATCCACTTTCTCCCTGTTTTCATTTCTTCTTCTTCATTTTTCAAGCTTTTCTCCACTTTTCTAATGGCTTCTTCTCTTCTTTTTTCCTTACTAACTTTTTCGAAAGCATATCAAACAAAGTCAAAACACCACCAAACTTTGCCAAAAACCTTAGAATACCGTTAAAATATGGTTTAGCATCTAAAAATTGAAGAAATGATAGAGAAGAGGTTGGAACCCAAGGAGGCCAAACCTATGGAGATGGAGGAGCAAGTTTAAGGAGCTCTGTGTTAGTCCGTAAGATGATGGTTTTGATGATAACAACCTTAGAATAGATTATAAAATATAAATACTGACATTATAAATTTAGATATATATGTATATGCAGGATTTAACCATGCAGGTACCAAGAATGAAGACTGTAAAGTATAGAGATTCAAGATATTGAGATAGAAGACTCATGAGTATCAAAATTATCAAGAGTTCAAGGTTTCAAACATAAGTATTTTTATTAGGAATTTTTGTTAAAACTCGTAGAAAAGAACCGGCATCTTAAAATCCAATTTATTCGTGGAATGGAATCCACTTCGAGCCTGTTAAAGGGATGGAACCCTAAGTAGGATGGAACCTACGAAAATCTAGTGGAACATTGTTTTGTATCCACTAATTTTAATTCAAATGATTTTACAAAATTATCTTGTTTTCAAAATAATTTCAAAACTTTCCTTTTAAAAACATCAAAAACCTCTATCCTGATTTTAAATAATTTTAGCCTCAAAATTATCCTTAATTTCAAAGTCAAATTACTCCTGATTTTAAACTATCGTTTTAAATTATATATTTAACTTTTATACTTAGATTTAAATATAAAATTATAGTTAAAATCTATATATATTATTCTCTATATTTACTTGTGAATTTTAACTATAGTCAAGTATATTTTTAGAGTTTAAAATAGTTTTAGTATAAGATAAATGTTATTTTCAAAGAAAATCAAATCACCAAAAATTGCTTTGGAATGTCGACATGCCTAGGGTAACCATGTCGACATGGTGTCAGTTGAATTCAAAATTTAAATTTCAAAAGAAGTGTCTATTCGTCATAACTCTTCATGAATGGACATGGCTGTTGTTCTTCTATAAATAGGGGTTAGTTTCAACGAATTTTATATCAGATTTTCTGGATTTTCACTCCTCTTCTTCTTCTACATTTCTTAATACATATTCTTACCATTACTCTACCGAAATCAACATTGAATCGAACTCGATTACTTCTAGTTTGATTCTCTATCACTATCTCTACAAGGTTCTCAGTGCTATTCAGAGTTAAGACTTCTTTGTAATCTATTAAGCGAGAAAATGTATGATTGTAGCCTTGAAAATCAATAAAAAGAGAAAAGGTGTGATTGTAGCCTTGGTAAATCAATTGGGTAAACTTATGGCCTGGAAATCAAGTATCTCTACCCAAAGGATAGAAATTCTGGCGGGTGTACCTCGTAGCCTTGAAACCGAGGGTGTAATTGTACAATTGCTTTTGAAAGGAAATTCGTACTTGTGTTTCGGGACTGGATGTAGGATAACTCCGAACCAGTATAAAATCCAGTGTGTTCTTTCCTTTACTGCTTTTATTTTATTTCTGCATCTGTGTTTGTTTTTGTGATCGTATCTGTGTCTGTATATTGCATACATCGGTGTCTAAATTAACATAAACTCAAAAAGATTTAGTAATTCTTTATTAACACTATTTACCCCCTCTAGTGTTAATCCTAGCCTTAGGATCCATAATCCGCATTTCTCTCACTCTATAGCGAGAAAAAGAGAAGGAAGTGATGTTGGAATCAAAAGCAAAGTCTACAAAAAAGGTTGGTGGAGTGGAACTAATCGTAAGTACTCAATTTAAAGTTAAATCATTATAACTATTTTAATATGTCCATTAAAACCCTTGAATAAATTGTTTGAATGCTTGATAACTTGGTTGCAAAAATGGTTGATTATATGATTGTTTATGTGGTTGATAACTTGTTTGATAACTGATAAAAGAAATGGTTAGTAAGTATAGTTAATTAAATGGAAATTAAATCCACACAAATGTGCGTATGGAAATTATTTAGCCCCTTAATGATTTCAAAATATCTAAAAAGATTGGAAATAATATTACAATAATATATATTACAATATGAAATGAAAAATGAGTTTGAAATAATGACAATATTGTTTTAAACGAGTTAAAATAGTTTAAATATGAATTAAAAAAAATGTGAAACGTTTCGAACAAGTTTTGAAGCAATTCACAAAATTGGCCAAAATCAAGCTTGCCGCGTAATGGCAGTTCGTAAATTTCGACTCATAACTTCAAATTAACGTAGAGAATGATTAACTAGAGAATGATTTATAAGTCGGATTTCTTTGAAATAAAAACGTATTTGGTCCAAAATGATAATAGTTTTTTCAATAAAGAAAGAAAATCAAGATTTCATCAAGTAGATTTTGAAATATGTCCAAAACCATTTTCTAAAAACATCGCGGTTTTGAAGTTCAGAATCCAAAAAGGATTTCCTTTATAAATGATATTTTTAAATGATTTAAAAATATGAAATAAATTTGATAAATCTATTAAAATGGTTTTAAAGAGATTTGGAATTGAAAATATGAATTTTTAAATACTAAAAAGTTGTTTAAATCAAATAAGCTTATATAGCACTTTCCGCAGCACTTTTATGCTGCGAATTCTATAACCTTTTGAATATGAATTTTATACTTAACAATTCTTTCCTAAATCTTTTTGGAATGATTTTAAAGGAATAATTAAGTAATGTAAATATGGTTTGAAAATTTTAATTAGAGTTTGAATAAGTGGTTAATACAAATTGCTTATACCACTTAAACAAAAAGTGTAGAATATTGAATGTAATAACAAACTGTGTATGCGGAAACGGCTAGTACATTTGTCCTGCTTTGAGATATGGAAAGATAAAACAAAGTGCTTAACTAAGGTTAGGGATGGAGCAACCAGTGCTTTGAACTTATCTGGCCTATGTTTTATCTTTTTAGGCGAGGGGTGGAATAGATCGAAAGGAAAGCCCGAATGCTTTAAAAGATCATATTTTAGTTTTTCCAAAATAAAAGAAACAAATTCTTTGAATGTTAATTAACCAATTAACATCTTTTTATCAATGATTAGCACGAAGGAACCAGGATCCGACTTGGGTGATTCTTATCCGAAAACCCCTTCAAACTGATTTTCGAAATAAAACATATTAAAGACAAAGTTCTTCATGATGTATGATTACTTGTCATTAGTCCCTGAAAGTGAAATTTATTATATCTAATGTAGCATTTATTATATCTAATGTAGCAGTAGTACTCTGTTATAAAATTATTCGATTTGCAAGAATATGATTTGAAGTCAAGAATGAAATCATTAATTAAGATTTAATAAATGATTTAAAAATATTTTCCCTAAGATGAAAGTTATAACTTGAATATAGGAAATCTTGATTAGGATATAATAAATGGTTTGGGAATATTTTTCCCACGTTAAAAGTTATAACTTAAATATAGAAAATCTTTGATTAAGATTTAATAAATAATTTGGGAATATTTTCCCTAAGTTAAAAATAATAACTTGAATATAGAAATTTTTTGATTAAGATTTAATAAATGATTTGAGAATATTTTACCTAAGTTAAAAGTTATAACTTGAATATAAAAAAAATTTGATTAAGATTTAATGAATGATTTGGAAAGTTTTTCTTAAGTAAAAGAGAAAATGATTTGAAATTATTACAGGATTTAAGAAAGGTTTAAAAAAAACTAGATGATTTGATAAATGAGGCTTAATTATTCCATATACAATTGAAAGGAAAATGGAATAAATTGAAAAGATATATCTAAGAAAGATATTTGATTTAAATAAAAGATGAAGTAATTGATTGATGATTGATATTCATATATGAACTTAACATTTTTTGAAGCGATGATTGGCTTCGAACAAGCCGGGGTCGGATTTGGGTGATTCCTATTCGAAAACCATTTCGAGCTAATGTGTACGTTCGAAAGTGAAGATATGTTGAAGATGATGATTTTGAAGACCGTGGATCTTCATAGCATGAGGACTGATTTTTGATATGCTCTGGTTCGCTCCTATTGTATAGTTATTTATAGCAGCATCTTCTCGTTTTAGAGATCTATTCGGATTGCAAGGACTACTCGCTACTAGTGGTAGTAGGAGAGTGCATTCGGTTTCGTTCAGCCCCAGAATGAACTTGTATGGACGTTTGTCTGATTTTATATTCTAAATCACATTTGAGTGGTTTTTATAAATTTATATCAATTGGAGCGGAGAAGGCAACTTCTCTTAGCCTAACACCCTTTTCCAAGACATACGAGCTCGGGAAGATATAATTTTCTAGAAATTAGCCGTGTGACGTGGATTGATAATGTGGCATTCAAAGATGTGGTATGTGATACGTGAAAGGTAACCGTAACCTTGTAAGCCTCATACCCTGGTTATTGTGGGATTCTATGTGGATAGATGTATGCTCACTTTTCGTATAGTAGTGATTTGGGTAATCAGATGATATGAGCCCTAGGTACCAGATACGTCTGGGCCTCATGGCATGGATGCACGATGTCCGAGTCCTTGGATATTAATCGCAGATTATATTCCCTTTTTAGCCATTTTTGTTGTTGTATAATAGTGCCTAAGTCTTGGATGTAAGCCGTGGATACAGATTGATCTTTCCACTAGTTCCCTATCATGTTGGAAATCCAATCCGAATACGAGATTTATGGTTTTGATTGTATTCCTAATATAGTTGTAATGCTTTGCAAACATTTCAGCTACCCCTTTTTGTAACGACCTGTTATTTTCAACCATTCGCATCCAAACATGCCGGAATTGAGTTGCTCAAAATACCAGATTGTAAGTTTATATTTGGCAAAATTCAGCATATACAGTAAATAAATAATCACAGATCGCGGAGTAATAAATGCAGCGGAAACAAAAGATAGTAGTTCATGAAGCTACTATATGCATAACAGAGTTAAATAAGATACAATAGAAGTCTCGAATACAGTAGTCAAATACAATATCAAAATACAATACTGGAATCAACCAAATATCTGAAAGTTAAACAAATAGCTGGATCTCCAAGCGAAACCCCAACTCTAAAGGTGAGTATCGAAAACTGGTACACTTAGTCTGACCCGAGCGTAAAGAAAAACACAAGACACTCGAGGCAGGATTAACATTCTTATATCAATAAATCCAACTCAAGTGAAATAACAATTGAAATTACAAGTAACTCAAAAGATGTTTGGGATAGCCATCCTTTAAGGATCCGTTAAACTATCTACTATGTAGTAATATACGCTAAATAGATAATGCCTATCAGGAATATAAAGTATCAAAATAGTGTTGAGGCGTTACCGTTATTCCCCTTAACATATTTTATATAAGTGTCATAGTCTATGCAGCACTGTAAACTCCACCGTAAACTAGTGGGCTATCAGGGAGTACTCCATAGGTATAACACAAAAAAATCGTAGTGGTCGCGTATAGGGATACGATTATGATAAGGCACATGAGGCAATACACAAGGCAGTGAAACTACTGTTTGCCTGATCTCGACTGGTGAGAACGCATCGCCGCAACATTACAACACCGCGAAAGAACACTCCCAATTCAAGGGTGTGCACCAATCAAAAACAAGTAATGAGTAGTATACGAAGAAATGTGTTCGCTTAGAGGTGGCTAACCTCATTGACCCGACACGACTCCTGTTTTAGTCATCTCCAATTTGACACAAGTGTCAAAGTCATCCATTATCGTTCTCTTTCTTCACATCGAGCAACGTCATCATTCCAACCACTTCATATCACACTCCGCGTATAGTTATTAAAGTGGTATTCGATTTAGATAGTGAGTATGTCCCTAACCGATTTCGGTTTCTTTAATAACTTTCGTAATAATTACACCGATTGGTCGTTTAATAAATTTCAAAAACCAAATCAATTTCAATCTCACTTAGAATTTGAAAGCCAACATTTCATTTGTCTTTCTTATCAATTTCTATAATTTACGTTTCAAAACTTCCAAATTTACCATTTCAAAACTCTATAATTCAAATTCAATTTTTATTTAAAACAACTCAAATATTGATTTAAATTCATATGTAAGTTTTATTCCATAATCATTTGAATTAAGTTAATTTAACATTCAAAACAATTTAAATTCATTGATGGATTCATTCAGTAATCATTTAAATTAAGTAAGTTTATCATTTCAAAATAATTTTAATTAAATTTTCAATTCATTAAATCAATCACTTAAGTTTACCTACATTATATCAAAACTTATAAATTGAATTAAATTAAATTTGTCAAGTTAAATTATTTAAATTACAGGTCTCATATTAATTTCCATCAATCACATTTTATTTCTTATTAAAGAAATTCAATTTCACTTTTTTACTCATTTAATTTAAACAAATTTCAAAACTTAATTATTAAAGAAACTCAATTTCACTTATTAAAGAATTCAATTTCACTTATTAAAGAATTCAATTTCACTTATTAAAGAAATTCAATTTCACTTATTAATGAATTCAATTTTATTTAATTATTGAATAATTTCCAAACTTTATTCAATAATTTACTTCAAGTTAAATAATATTCTTTCGTCAAACACATTGTTAATCGTAATACTTTGAAATCAAAATTTAGAAATCATAATGCTTGGAATCGTAACACTTCCCACTTAACTGTTTAAATATAAATAATAATATATATAATAAAATAGTTTATAATTTAAAATAGTTTATATAAAAATAATTTATATTAAATAGTTTATATGAAATAAATTTATAAAGTAACATATATAAATAGTTTTAATATAATTTCAAAAATATTTTATATAATAAAATTGCTTCCTCAAATTTCACAAATCGATTCAAAGCAATTCAAATTCCAAAATTTAAATTTAATCAAATCTTAAATCATTCATTTTAATTTATTTCAATTTCTCAATAAACCATTTAACATTATATCGATTTCAAATACAGTTTTTTAACCATAAAATAAACCATTTCAATTTCAATATTTTCAAAGCTTTAAATATTCAAACATTTCAAAACAAGATTTGATAATTCCATATATATATATATATATATATATATATATCAAATTCACTTCACTATTATTTATTTTGAAATATTTACTTACTAAATCCCTTATCATTTAAATAAAACCCCAAATTTCAAATGACTAAATATTTCCTTCAATTCATTTAAACTCGAAATATTCGTTAAATCACTTTAAACCAAATCAAGTTATAAAAAATCATATCCTTTTAAAAATCTCAAATTCAATAAGTTCCAAACCAATTTCTAATTAAATATATTTCTTAATTAAATTCAATTTAAAATCAATTTACAATCTTTCTTCTAAACCTTAATTTATTTAATCATTATAAACTCGATATTGAAATATAATTTAAATAAATCCTTAACCATATTATATTTTAATAAAATCAAACTTTATTATTAAGCTTAAAATTAGGAATTTAACTATATATATAATAACATTTATATAATATCTAAAATCAATATTTATATAAAACCATATATTTCTTCCAAAACCATAGTAATCATTTCAAATTATTTATGTATAGACCAACGGTATCTGTATATAATTTTCTATCTTATGGTCAAGTGATATTGATATTTATCATTTCAATCAACAATTTAAATATATACGGGTATATATATATCATTTCAATCCGTAATCCCAAATTCAATTGAATGAAAATCGCTTGGGTTAATCATTTCAACCCATAACGATTTTCTCCTATTCTACAGATTGTTCGGGTATGTATCATTTCAACCCATAGCGCTTCTATACTAACAGGGAACTTACAGAGTGATAACAGATATGGTAATAATACAACATGCATATATCATCAATATAAATAACAGATAATGGTGTCAGATGTCACAAGTGAACTGATACAGATAATAGCATATATAAAGTGTAAATAACTAATACCAGTGTATTTCAAATGTCATTTCAATTGAAATCAAATTTAATACATAAAAGAACATTAATCGTGAGTGATTGCTCACCTTTCGAGGCTAGAGAGATTTGACGATGAAGTGAGTTACAAATCCAAACACGAATTCCAAAACGAAGCAGGATTGAATGCGAATTTGATGACAAAGCTGATAAAAAGAAATCAGCAAAACAAATCGAACTGGATCGATGTAGATAATTGATATAAGCGAACTAATTTACATGTACAACTACATTTAACTATATATATACAGTCATATTCTAAATTCAAACACATATTAAATTAAATATATATATATATATATATATGTATGTATGTATGTATTTCAAATATCCATTGTTTTAAATAAGACACATAAAATAAACCAACCATATCTACATATTAAAATTTGAAATAGATGGATATATACTTTGAAATCAACAATATATCTAACAAATATAAAGACTGGTATATATAAACTTACTGTAACTACTAGTTACCCACCATAGATTATATAACATATCTTAAAATACTTATAAAGGTATAGAAATAATAACTAACTTACATATAAGTTATATTTTAAAACTATTTACAGTAAATAGATAACGTATATACCGTAATAGTATACTTGTATATACCAACTGCCTAGTTATAACATATAAATCCCTATATTCTCTATTACTTTACCTATAATGATAGAACCAATCTAGCAACTTAATATATAATATATATATAGCAATACCTTTAAACATAGTATATATAAAATCATACCCACAAAGATTAAACATAACTTATATAACACAAAACTTAAGCAAGTTAAAATTTATACTACAAATCTGATATTATAAAAAACATATATTTTGTATAACTTAAGTAAACCTTTATTTTGTACCAACAGACCACGCAATCATACACAAGCTTATATAAACTGTATATATACTCTTTAAAACTATGGGAATCATTTCGGGATATATATATATATATATAATTATGTAAATAGGAAAAATATAAAAATCAAGAAACCCACTACAGCAATTATAAACTTCTCAAATCATAGTGTATATGTATAAATAGAAGTTTCATTATCACAAAGCCATGAAAAAGAAAAAAAACAAAGAAACAGTAGAAGGCAAAAAATCGAGAATAAAATCAATATACATATACATTACTATATATATAAACTCATGTACTTAATATATATTAAAAATTCTTGTAAATTAACACCGTACGACATACAGGTATATTAATATATAGCCAACGTATTGTATATATTTTATAATAACAGCTAGTATATATATAAAATCTTATAACCTACATAAAGCTATAATTTCTTTAGAAACAATGTACTATATATACCCATACTCAACTACATAATAATATATAATACCTGGATATGTTCAAAACACAGAGGAGAGGCAGAAGAAAGTGGGAAGCAAGGCAAGGCTCGGCTGGCCAGGAAGAGGGGTGGTCGGCATGGGTTCGGGTCGCTGGGCTTGGGGAAGAGCTTCGGCGCGGGATTGTTGCGCAAGGAGGGGAGGCGGGAGAGGGAGAAGGTGTTGTTCGTATGGAGTTCGACGCGAGTTGAGGTCGGAGCACAGCTGCTCGTGCTTGCGTATAAATGAAGGACTAGGGTGGGTCGGAGAGAGGAAAAAGAAGGCAAGGAAAAAGAACGGCCAAGTTTGCTTCTTTATATATATATTTTTTTCGCCTGGATTCATGTGGAATAAGCATGTAACAAGGATAGAAGCAACAAATAAAAATTTGAGGAGATGGCAGAACAAAATAAAAGGCTATAGGAAAAGTAAAAGTCACGAATTAGAGTTTATGGGTATTGGGAAAATAAAAAGTCTGAAGTCGAACAGATGGAACAATAATGACAAGTGGTCATTTATTTTCAGCCATTGAAAACAAAAGAACACAATATCCAATAGACCCAAAATGATACCGATACCGCTAATCGTTACGCCAATTACTCCACGTACCGAACACCGAAATTGACAATTGAATATACCGTAGAGATCGGCACGACGAGACGATCAAAACAGTATACAGATATTAGTGGTATGATTGAATTATAAAATCTGAATTATCTACTGGTGGAAAATGCAGAAAAAACACAGTAAAATAAGATCGACGGAGCTAAAGAAGTCCGAATTTGGAAAAACAAAAAATGATGTCTCAATTAGAAGATGATTTAGAATTTTTCTATGTAAAAATATTCTGCTTTGAAAAATATTTTATTATCAACAATTATGAACTGACTTGAATTTAATAGAATGTCATAGTGAAAATAAAATTTCAAAAAATCAGATGAAAATTTACCACTTCTAAATTTAAATATATGTATTCCGAATATAAAATTTTAATTTAAAATTTTATTATTTAAAATTTCTCCAAAATTCAATAAAATACGTTAATAGAACCGTTAAAATTTTATGGGTCGTTACATTTTTGATATTATATATTCCGTTCGGTATATTCCATTAACCTTGTCCGGATATATTACCTTAGACTTAGTCCGGATATTAATACCTTATGTGAAAGATGTTTTCCAAAAGAATGACACTAAAGATAACATCAAATTATTTTGGTAATAAAAGTGTTTTGGTTATTATAAGGTATAAACCCAATTCGTATTTATGTGTGGGCATGGTCTTATGAGACACCTTTCTTTTCTAAGGTTTTGATAACATAGTCATTTCAAATTTCGAATATCTCACGCTGGTTTATCAAGCTTGATCCGGGTATTTTTAATACTCGAGTCAGATTCGAGTACTTTCAGGCGGAGTTGAAGATGGTTGGACTTTCAAGAGGAGAGCTAGAGATCTTCATCATCGTATGGACGTATTCTATTATCCGCTACATCTATTGCATTTGTTTTGTTGTTTTTCAGCATTTGTAAGGGTGGGTGTTATAACTGTCCAGGCTGAATCTAGGTTAAACTCTGATATTGTATTTTAATTTTTTCCGCTGTAAAGATTATTATTGAAATAATATATGTTATTTCATTCGCGTGAGATTCTATTCTATCTTTATTTTCTTTCTACCCTTAATGATCCTCTTATTCGTATAATTTGAGTTGAACATGTGTGGTTTATTGTTGATTCAAAGAGTACCAAAAAATGAGCCATTACTTTTGGTATCAGAGCTGAAGGTTAAGCAAGAACATTGGCTTTGGTGGGGTAAAGACTCATCAGAGATAAGGTTATTAATACCCTAGGATTAGTAAGTCATTAGAGAAATGATTAGTAACACCCTAGAATGAGTTTGAGTGTATTATATAGGAGCGCGTATTTGTTAGTAACTAGTAAATTGTTTTGTATTGATTTATCTGTTGAGTGATTTATGGATTACGATCGATGCGCTTGATCATCGTTATCGATGAAGGTTCCTAAACGTTTAAACAAGGTGAACCGACACATAAATTTTGAAAAAAAGGGTAAATGAAATAATTTTACCTAGGATTATAGTTTGAATATAAAGTATATATCTTGAAAAGTTGTATAGTTAGAAATCAGGATTAGTGAAATTTAAATATGAACATCTTGTGATTAGAATTCATAGTTTGACTATAAGTTATTTCATAAGGATAAATAAGAAATCTGATAAGGTAATTAATATTTTTAATACTTATTCCAAAATAATAAATTAATAAATGATAATGTCAAGTTACTATCATAAATTGGTCAATTGTTTGATTTGAAAGTTTAAGTACAAATACCTTGTGAATTAAGTTTCACGATTTGACTATAAGGTGTTTGATAATAAGATTTTTTTTAAGGATTGAACATATAAGATAAAAATGTAATAGAAAAAGATTTTGTAAAAAGAAGATAAATATAAAAGGAATGAGAATTTAAATTCAAGTAAAAGAATTGTGGAAATTTAAATGAAGTTAATTAATATAAGATATAATGAATTTATAAAATAGATTTTATAAAGTAATCTCTAAAGGATTTTGAAAATTGTATTATTTCAAATAAAAAGAGGTATTTTATGATAACGAATTCGATTGGCTTGAAAATAAACTAATTATGGGCAAGATATGTGTTCGGATGGTAATCACTTCTCTTAAGTATTACTCTTTTTGTTAAGAGGATGCACGATACTATTGGTAGCACCCAGTTCCTTGGATTATTTTGGAGTAAGTCGATCTATATAATTTTCTTAAGTTAAAGAAATGATGTGAATCATTAATTAGTAATACTTATAAAAGTGTTTAAACCAAAGATAAATTGGGATCGCTAATAGATAAAATAAAATAAAATTCTCGACGATTTTGAACAGTCGAAAATTTCCGAACCATACATAACTCAAAGCTAAGAAATTGATAAAAGAATGTGAAATACTTTGAGTAAATGAAATAAGATAAGGATAATTTATAAATTTTATTTATAAATAAAAAAAGATTTAAGAGTTTCAAAGCTAAAAAATTAATAATAGTATCAAAAAAGAAATACGTTTTATAACTTATGAATTTGAGATAATAGTAAATTACAATAAGTCTAAATTTGTTAGGCGGACGGATTTAAGTAATACCAATTTGAACTTTAGGATTTGTATATACTCTTAGGATGTAAAGGTATATCATACAAATATGGATTTAAATCATGAACTATTAAGTAAAATAATGACTCCTCAAAAAGGTAATTATAGGTTGGAAAATGTTTTATTAACGAATTCTAGCATTAATTAAGAATTTGGACTTAAGTCTTAAAATGTGATTGATTTACATAAGTTATAAGATGTAATTAACTTAAGTAATAATTTTACGAAATGATTCATAAATAATATTAGTATTAAAGGAAATATACTGAGTTAAAAGATTGTGGGAATTTTTTTATAAAGATAAATTATCTTTTTAGTGAAAAATGGTTCCTTTAAAATATTTTCCTACAATAAAAATATTTGGAAATAAATAATTAAAGGGATTAAATAAAGAAGCACATTTAAAAAAAATTGAACTTAAGTTAAAGTTTTTATGAAAGTTTTTGAAAATTAAAAAATACGTATACTATATATAGATCATTTCGTCACCCAAATGTTGATCTAAGATTCGAGTTTGAAACTTTGAGGTGTTTTACACTGGTCCGAAAAAGGATTTATTACTCGATTCTTGATGGTGAACATTGATGAGGGTTTATGGTTAGGTACGTTAGTTTTCTATCATAGTTGAGAGCTATGTAAAGAAAGCAAAGGTTTCCAAGCAAAGAGCCAAATTAAAGTCTGCACTAGAGGATCGGGGGATCGATACTACTTCAGAAGTAAAGTTGTGTATTCGAATAGGAGACCGAGTAAGATATTTCATATGGATGATCTATGTATATCATATGGAATTAAGTTTAAAGATAAATATTTTGGACAAACTTTTGTTTTGGATAATTTCGAGGACGAAATTCTTTTAAGTATGGGAGAATGTAACGACCTAGAATTTGACCACTTTAAAATATACTATTTAAAGCGATTTTAAATATTAATTAAGTAAGGTTATATGATTGAAACAATATTAGATAGTATTTAGAAAGAGAAGTATACACAAAAATAGTAATATTTTCATATATTGACACAAGTGACAAAATGCTGATTTCAGAAAAGTATGTTTCAATGGTTAAATAAATTATTTTAATTTATTTATGAGTGTTTATATTTTTAGGTAACATTATACAAATTTATTTTTAAATTTGGTTTCAAAAATAAACAGTTTAACTAAAATGTTAAATGTGTCCGTAAAACATTTTTTCGAAAATCAATGTTTTGTCGATTAAAAGTTGTCGCAACTTTATTTTCTTATATGGGAACATATATTCAAATAGTATAAGTATTAATTAATTCACTAATCATGTTTATTTCTACTAAACATACTTAGAAAATTCTTGAATATAATTAATAAAAAGTAAGCATAAAAAGACAAACATGTCATTTCAAAGGAAAAAATAAACATCAATCATACTAAACATAATTATCATATTCTTTACTTAATATTTAAGTGAAAATGATAATATATGATCTGAAATGTGATGTTAAGTGTTGAAAAAATAAGGTTGCTTAAAAAGTAAGTAAAGAGTATTTTGGTCTTTTTACAAAATATCAAAACTTTTTCTATAAATAAGCATTCACTTTCTCACTTTTTTACATTTCTTATTCTTCCCTTTTCAAGCTTTTCTCCGCCTCTTTTCTCTTTTCCTTACTAACGTTTTCAAAATCATATTGAACAAAGTCAAAACACCACAAAACTCTTCAAATGACCTTAGAATCCCATTAAAACATGGTTTAGCATCTAAAAATGGAAGAAATGATGGAGGTGAGCTCGGAACCCAAGGAGGCAAGACCTATGGAGGAGGTGGAGTAAGTTCAAGGAGCCCCAGAGCAAGAAAAAAGAAGGAAGTGCCGTCAAAATCAAAAGGAAAGTCTATGAAAAAGATTGGTGGAGTGGAACTAATCGTGAATATTCAATTTAAAGTTAAATCATCCTTATAACTATTTTAGTATATCCATTAAAACCCATCAATAAATTGTTTGAATGCTTGATAACTTACATGCAAAATTGGTCGATTATATGATTATTTATGTGGTTGATAACTTGTTTGATAAATGATAAAAGAAACGGTTAGTAAGTATAGTTAATTCAATGAAAATTAAATATATACAAATGTGTGTATGGAAATTTAGTTGGCCTCTTAATAATTTCAAAATATCTAAAAAAAATTGGAAATGATATTATAATAATATAATATTACAATATATAATGAAATGAAAAGTGGGTTTGAAATGATGAAAATATTATTTTAAATGATTTAAAAAAGTTTAAATATGGATTAAAACAAATTTGAAGTGTTTCGGACAAGTTCCAAAGCAATTCACAAAATTGGTCAAAATCAAGCTTGTCGCGTAGCGACAGTTCGTAAATTTCGACCCATAACTTCGAATTGACGCAGAGAATGATGTTGGATTTCCTTGAAATAAAAAAGCATTTGGTCCACAATGATAATAGTTATCCAACGAAGAAAGAAAATCAAGATTTAATCAAATATATTTTGAAATATGTCCAAAACAATTTTCTAAAAATATCGCGGTTTTGTAGTTCGAAATCCAAAAAGGGATTTCTTTATAAATGACATTTTAAATGATTTAAAAATATGAAATAAATTTTATAAATATATTAAATGGTTTAAAAGAGATTTGGAATGGAAAATTTGAATTTACAAATAGTAAAAAGTTGTTTAAATCAAATAAGTTTATATAGCACTTTCTGCAGCACTTTTATGCTGCGAATTTTTTAACCTTTTGAATATGAGTTTTACACTTAATAATCCTCTCATAAATATTTTGTGGATGATTTTAAAGGAATAATTAAGTAATGTAAAGATGAATTATAAGTTTTAATAAGAGTTTGAATAAATGGTTAAGACGAATTATTTGTAACACTTAAACAAAAAGTGAAGGATATTGAATATAATAACAAATCGACTATGCGGAAATGACTAGTACATTTGTCCTGCCTGTGTGATCTGAGAAGATAAAACAAGGTGCTTAACTAAGGTTAGGGATGGAGCTACCAGTGCCCTAAATTTACCTGGCATATGTTCTCTTTTTAGGCGAATGGTGGAATAGATCGAAAGGAAAGCCTGAATGCTCTAAAAGATCATATTTAAGTTCTTCCAAAATAAAAGAAAAGAAACAAATTCTTTGAATTTTAATTAACAAATTAACATCTTTTTGTCGATGATTAGCATGAAGAAACTGGGATCGGATTTGGATGATTCCTATCCAAAGAACCGGGATCATATTTGGGTGATTCCTACCCGAAAACCCCTTCAAACTAATTTTCAAAATAAAAAATATTGAAGACAAAGATCTTCATGATGTAGGATTACTTGTCATTAGTCCATGAAGGTGAAATTTACAATATCTAAGGTGGCAGTAGTACTCTGTTTTAAAAATCTTCGATTTGCAAGAATATGATTTGTAGTTAAGAAAGAATTCTTTGATTAAGATTTAAGAAATGATTTAGGAATATTTTCCCTAAGATGAAATTTATAACTTGAATACAGGAAATATTTGATTAAGATTTAATAAATGATTTTGGAATATTTTCCCTAAGTTAAAAGTTATAACTTGAGTATAGGAAATCTTTGATTAAGATTTAATAAATGATTTAGGAATATTTTCCCTATGTTAAAAGTTATAACTTGAATATAGGAAATCTTTGATTAAGATTTAATAAATGATTTGGGAATATTTTCCCTAAGTTAAAAGTTATAACTTGAATATAAGAAATATTTGATTAAGATTTAATGAATGATTTGGAAAAGTTTTCCAAAGTAAAAGAGAAAATGATTTGGAATTATTTCAGGATTTAAGAAAAATTAAAAAAAAACCCAAATGATTTGATAAATGAGGCTTAATGATTCCATATACAATTGAAAAGAAAATGGAAAAAATTGAAAAGAATATATCTAATAAATATATTTGATTTAAAAAAAAAGATGAAGTAATTGATTGATGATTGATATCCATATATGAACTTAACATCTTTTAAAGCAATGATTGGCTTCGAAGAAACCGGGGTCGAATTTGGGTGATTTCTATCCAAAAACCACTTCGAACCAATATATACGTTCGAAAGTGAAGACATGTTGAAGATGATGATTTTTGAAGACCGTGGATCTTCATAGCATGAGGACTGATTATTGACATGCTTTGGGTCACTCTCATTATAGAGTTATTTATAGCAGTGGTCTCCCCGTTGTGGAGATTTATTCGGATTAGAAGGACTACTCGCTACTAGTGTTCGTAGGAGAGTGCCTCGGTTTCGTTCAGTCCTAGAACGAACTTGTATGGGCCTTTGTCTGACATTGTATTCTAAATCACATTTGAGTGGTTTATATAAATGTATATCAGTTGGTGGCGGAGATGGAAACTTCTCTTAGCTTAACACCCTTTCCTGAGACATAAGAGCTCAGGGAGTTATACTTTTTGAGAAATTAGTCGTGTGACGTGAAATGACAATGTGGCATTCAGAGATGTGATATGTGATATGTGAAAGGTAATCATAGCCTTGCGAGCCTTACACCCCGGTTATGATGGGATTCTATGTGGTCAGATGTATGCTCGCATTTTGGATAGTAGTGATTTGGTTTATCAGATGTTCTGAGCCCTAACTATCAGATAAATCTAGGCCTCATGGCATGGATGCACGATGTCCGAGTCCTTGGATATTAACCGTAGACTGTATTCCCTTTTTAACCATTTATGTTGTTTTATAATGGCGTCTGAGTCTTGGGTGTAAGCCATGGATACAGACTAATCTTTTCACTAGTTCCCTATCATGTTGAAAATCCAATCCCAATACTAGATTTACGGTTTTGATTGTATTCCCAAAATAGCTGTAATGCTTTGCAAACATTTCAGCTGTCCCTTTTGGTATTATATATTCCGTTTGGTATATTCCGTTGACCTAGTACGGATATATTACCTTAGACTTAGTCCAGGTATTGATATTTTATTTGAAAGATGTTTTCCAAAAGAATGTCACTAAAGATAATATCAAATTATTTTGGTAGTAAAAGTGTTTTGGTTATCATAAGGTAAAAACCCATTCGTATTTATGTGTAGGCATGATCTTATGAGATACTCTTATTTTCAAAGGTTTTGATAATATAGTCATTTTAAATTTCGAGTATCTTACGCTGGTTTATCAAGCCTGATCAGGGTATTTTTAATTTTCGGGTTAGAACCGAGTACTTTCAGGTTGAGCTGAAGACGGTTGAAGTTTCCAGAGGAGAGCTCGAGATCTTCATCATCGTATGGACGTATTCTATTATCCTCTACATCTATTGCATTTGTTTTTTTGTTTGTTAACATTTGTAAGGGTAGTGTTATAACTGTTCAGGCTGAATCTAGGTTAGACCTAATATTGTATTTTAAAATTTTCTGTTGTAAAGATTATTATTGAAATAATTTATGTTATTCCATTCGTGTGAGATTCTGTTCTGTCTTTGTTTTCTTTCTACCCATAATGATATACTTATTCGTACAATTTGAGGTGGAGATGTGTGGTTTATTTTCTTCTACCTTTAATTTGAGTTTGACATGTTATTCCATTCGTGTGAGATACTATTCTGTCTTTATGTTATGTTGTCAAATATAACATACAAAGATAGCGAGACTGTAACGTTTTGCGACAATTCAAAAGGATTTTTCATAGGAATTGAAGATGCTATCAACGTTGGTATGTCTACTACTCATGTTATTACAAATTTTCTCCTAGTTAAAAACTTAAAACATAATCTTTTAAGCATTAATCAACTTTGTGACAAAGGTTTTAAAATTGATTTTGAAAAGGATAAATGCAATATGTGTGATCAAGATAAAAATCTTTTTTTCCGATGGTTTAAGAAAAAGAAATATCTATGTTTAATAACTCAAATAATTTAATAACTCAAATAATTTAATAACTCGTAATAATTTAAATAACTTATGTCTAGCCGCAAATTTTAATGACCCTTGGATTTGGCAGAGAAGATTGTGTCACATAAACTTTAAACCCTTAAACAAACTTGCTAAACACAATATGGTTAGAGGACTTCCTAGAATAAACTATAAAGTTAAAAATTTATGTGATACATGTCAATATGGAAATTTGAAAAAAAGTTCTTTTAAATCAAAAAAGTAATTTCTACCTAACATCCTTTAGAATTATTACACCTTGATTTATTTGGACCTACTCAAATAAGATCAATAAATCATAACAAATATGTATTTGTTATTGTAGATCATTTTTCACGTTATACATGGACATTATTTCTAAAAATAAAAGTGACACTTTTGAAATGTTTAAAATTTTTGCTAAAAGAATTAAAAATCTAATGAATCTTAAATAAAGAGTATAAGAAGCAATCATGGAGGTGAATTTGAAAATGAAATTTTTAAAAATTTTGTAACAAAAAGGGAATTTTACATAATTTCTCATTTCCACGAACACCACAACAGAATGGTGTTGAAGCAAAAATCGTACATTATAAGAGTGCGCACGAACTGTGCTTAACAGTAATCTACCAAAGAATTTTTGGGCGGAAGTTGTAGTTATTGCTTGTTATGTATTAAATAGTGTTACTTTATGCCCATTAACTAAAAATACTTGTTATGGAATGTTTTTTGGTAAAAAACCAAAAGTTTCATATTTTTGAATATTTGGTTCGAAATGTTTTATATTAAACACTAAGGATGATCTTGCTAAATTTGATTCAAAAGCCGACGAAGTTATCTTTATTGGATACTCGGAACGAAGCAAAGCTTATAGAATATTTAAAAAACACACAAATACTATTGAAGAAAGTTTACACGTTTCCTTTGATGAAAATTTTTCTGTTACTAAAAACAATGACGATGACGAGTTCTACAAACTTCAGAAAATACTTCATATATATAAAAAATAATGAAAATTTAATTGATAATAATGCACTAACATCACCACCTCATATTTTGAAAAATCATCCAATTAATAATGAAATTGGTGATTTAATACAAGAGTTTCTACATGACATCAATTAAATCAAATGATTCACGTTGCTTTTATTTCAAATTTTGAACCTAAAAATTATAAAGAAGCTTCAAAAGGCGAATCATGGATTATAGCAATGTAAGAAGAATTAAATCAATTTGAAAGAACTGAAGTATGAGAACTTTTACCAAGACCCAAAAATCATTCTGTAATAGGAACAAAATGGAAACATTATACGTAATAAAGACCAGTAGCTCAAGGACATAATCAAGAGGAAGGCATTGATTTTGAACAAACTTTTTCTCCAGTTTCTCGTCTAGAGACAATGCATAATAACTTTTGAATTTTTCAAATGGACGTAAAAAGTGCTTTTCTAAACGGTTATATAAAAGAACAAGTATATGTTGAACAACCCCCATTATTTGTATATGAAAAATTCCCTGAACATGTTTGTAAACTAAAAAAGGCACTATACGGTTTAAAACAAGTACCTCGTGCATGGTATGATAGACTTAAAATCATTTAATAAATTTAGGTTTTTAAGTTGGAAAAATAGATACAACCTTATTCATAAAAAGAAATCAAAATAATGTTTTAGTTGTCCAAATATATGTTGATGACATAATATTGGATCGACAAACGAAAAACTATGTAATGAGTTTTCAGAAATTATGAAAATAGAATTTGAAATGTCACATATGGGAGAATTAATTTTTTTCTTAGGATTACAAATTATACAATTAGATAATGGTATTTTTATTAACTAAGAAAAATGTTGTCAAAATTTATTAAAACATTTTGGGATGGGTAAAACAACCAGTAAACCAACTCCCATGAGTACATCTACACATTTAGAAAAGATGAAAAAGGTAAAGATTTTGATCAAAAAATGTTTCGAAGCATCATAGGATCTCTTTTATATTTAACGGCTAGTAGACCCGATATAATGATGAGTGTGTGTCTATGTGCAAGATTTCAAGCACAACCTAAGGACTCACGCTATCGACAGTTAAACGTATTCTACGATAATTATCTGGGACTTGAAATTATGGACTTTACTACCCTAAAGATAGCTCTTTTGAACTAGTATCCTACAGTGATGCGGATTTTGGTGGTTGTAGAACTGATAGAAAATGTACGAGTGGCACCTGTCACTTTATTGGTCAGTCACCAGTTTCATGATTTAGTAAAAAACAAAATTGTATCACTCTTTCAACCTTTGAAGCAGAATATATTACTGCCGCTCTAGCTTGTGCACAAGTAATATATATATATGCGACAAATACTTAGAGATTACGGAAAAATTATAAACAAATCTCCAATCTTTTGTTACAACACTAGTACTATAAATTTAACGAAAAAAACTAGTAAACCATTCAAGAACAAAATATATAGACATTCGTCATCAATTTTTAAGAGATAATGTCGAAAAAGAAATGATAACTCTATAATTCGTTAGCTTCGAAAATCAAATTGCCAGTATTTTTACAAAAGCTTTGAGCGAACAAATATTTATTAAACTCCTCGTGATCTCGGCATTGTATCCCAGTATGATATATAAACTAGTTAATCCTTCCTATATCAAGTCTTTTATGCTAAAAACACTACAATTATCTTTCTCTCTGGCTAAGAACCATCAAGTTTTACGACTTTATTTTTGTTTATCATCCTTTGTTACCACTACATTCTTAACAAATAAGACGGACTATCTTTTAAAAATAGAAAACCTCAAACATATATATAGTCGTGAAAACTTCATAACAGAACACATTAAAGATTTCTAGTCTACATATTTTTCACAAGTAAAAGATTTTTTTTTTAAATATGTCTAACGATCATGACTTAACCTACTCGGCCATTGACTACTCTTCACCCTCATCCGAGAGTACTTATAATTTCTCATCCAAAATTACACCAAAATCGTCTCATTCACTTGAATTTATTTCATCTTCCACATATCACACCGGCTACTCTTAAAAAGGGAAGAAAGCCAAAATGAGTATCAATTACAATCTGCTACTTTAATGGAAAAGGTTGATGAGATACACCATTACCAACAAGAGAAGATTGGTCTTCAGCGAGAAATGTACTATGAATAGCGATGACTGGGAGCTCGTCTAAATTTCCTTAAGAAGTGCATTTTAGCCATCTATGGTCATTCTCCAATGAAGGATTGTGTGCATTTAAAGTCTCCACAATTAAGGGAAACTCCTCCAAGAGTAAAGACGAACACTCCATGACGATTACGGGGTGAAGGAATGTCAAATGAGCAAAACTGTCCAGTACCTCCTTACTGGTCACCTCTACGACCATTAAACGAGCATATAAAGGTTGAACCAAACTCTTGGGAAAAACCAAATAATTTTTCGTCCACCTCCAAATAAATTTTTTTTATAAGTTTTTTCATTTATTTTGTATTATCTTATATCAATCAATAAAACAACATTTGTATTACAATTTTTTTTAAACAGACGTATAAAATTATGCGTCAAACATCTAATTGTAAAAAAATACATCAAATGAATTAAATAATAATAAATCAGACGTTTGAAGACAACAACTAGACGTCTGTCAATAAATTCTAGAAATTTCCCACCCTTCAGTACAGACATGTGCATTTACATGTAAACGTCAATCACAAAACTCTGTTCTTCAAATTTCTAACTCATTTCACCACAGACGTCCGAGTGTAATCCTAGACGTCTAAACTTTTTCTCTAGAATATTTACACTAACATGACAGACGTTTGCATTATCTACCCAGACATCTACCGGCACTCATTGTCCATAAACCCTAAATGCTCAGACGTCTGTCCACTACCTACAAACGTCCGAACGTCGTCTGGACCTTTTTTCCCACTTATCTATAAATCATGTTTTCCCATTATCTATAAATCATCTTTTCCTCCCTCTTTTATTTCCACCGTTCATTTCTAGCATCTCTCCCTAAACCCTAAAACCCCAAATCAAATACTTTCTCAAAATTACTCAATTTTAATGGCTCATAAGCCTAGAAATCCAGTTGTAAAACGCCGCATGCCATCCACAGCGCAAAGCTCTCAACCTCCAACCCAAAATTTTGTCACTGATCATCACATTGAAGAATGGATTCTGGAGAAACCGATTGGACGACAACGGCTTCAGGAACTCAATAAAAAGCCATCTCATACTGGTCCATTCTATCCTCTTCACTCACTATGATGCTGATGAACTACTGTCAAAAGCAGGTCTTTTTCATTTAATCAATTATGATACTAATTCGGGTAATATCGAACAACTTGCAGTGTTTCTCTTTGTTATCCATCTTTGCTCACTTGCTATTTAAAATCCAACCGACGATGAAAACTGGATATGGACAAGTGTATATGGTCATGTTATTAAGCTAAATGTTGAAATAATCGGTCAAATCCTAAATTGTCCACATAAAGTAACACATTTACATGAAATTCCTGATAAACGTTATGCCCCCAGAGATGCTATTACTGATCTAATTTGGGAAGATGACTTATGGAAATTAAAACCATCAAATTTCCATCCATAGGCGCGTCTCTTGAACCGAATGATAATAAATACTGTCATTCCCAGATTAGGAGGTCATGAGCAGGTATACGACGATGATCATAAGGCATTATACGCTATTTTTGGTCACATAAAAGTCGATTGGGCTCAATATATCTTTAACCAAATTAAAAGCTTTTGGGCTCCAGCTCGTTGTAGCATTATCTATGCCTCATATGTTATGCGAAATTCTATGAATATTAGGAATTTCTTCATACCTTTCACAATATGGAGATAAACCTGTCAAAGATAGTGGAATTTGATTCCTATCTTTAGTGCATCTCCCAGAAGTACCACCGGTAATTGTTCCTTTTGCCAATATCAACCTCCACCACTATAACAACAGTAACCAACTCAAAGTCAACCTTCACAGCCTACCAGAGTTTCGACCGCTATAGGATATTAGTCCGACCCCAAAATAGAATAAGCTAGAATATCTTAAGGTTCGGGAGAGAATTTTCATGATATTGCACTTCATTGTTATCAATTGCTCTCCATAAATCAACAGGCGCTTCACAAGAAAATGTCTAGGCCAGAACGTTCTTTTTCTACCCGAATGATGAAGGTTGAGAATACATTAGAAAAAGTTGTTACCACATTAGGAAAAGTTCTTCGAAAGGTTCATGGTCGTTCTTCATCACAATCTACATCTTCACCTTCACCTGCTCCACCACCCTCATCTGCCTTTTCTACCGAACCTTCCACAGGAACAGGGCCTTCAGAAAACCTCCACATCATTTGGACAAGTAATACATATGTCTTGACTCTGAGGAGAGCGAAGGTCTCATCATTTCGAAGAACATCATATGTCACAAGATCCGCAAGACTATGATTATTACGCATCTTTCTAAGGTCTAGCTATTCAAGAGGATGACGAGTATATTGATCAAACTCAGTGGCAACAAGGCATAACAAATGAAGATTCATCCAGTTTTTGGGGATATTATGGGTATCAGTAGATTTGTTCTTTTATTGATTATCATTTCTACTTATGTTTCTATTGCTCTTTTTCACTTTCTAGACTATTTGTTAACACTGCCTCTGTTATGAAGTCTGTGATTTTTTTACTGTTCGTTTTGATAATAGGAAAGGGAGAAAAATATCATCTTACATATTTACAGAGGGAGCAATCGATTCAGCGGGGGAAATATGTATGAGTATCATCATCAAAAAGGAGGAGAATATTAGGACAACAACAATACATATATATATATATATATAGCTTATCTACTTGTAGGAAAAGCCTTCAGAGATTAAAATATATTTTGTCAAAGGAGAGGAATCATCAAAGCTAATGACTGTACTATTATTTGTCTAAATATAATTATAAAATCTCCTTTTAGTAGCATCGTTTTAACTTAAAGCATTTGTATACACGAAGTTTGTAAAATCCTGAAACTGCAAATGTCAGACGTCTGACCTTGTATATCAAACGTTCGATTTAAGGCTTTGATTTTTAACTGCACTGTACACAGACGTCAGCCCCATTTTCCAGATGTCTGAGCATAAGTTCTGTTTGAACAATATACATTAACTCGGACGTCTGAACAAATGCCCAGACGTCTGTGCTGAGTAATGAGCCTTATTTCTGAACATGTATCTTCTTCAAATAAAGAGTCATTTTCACAACTCTTCATGATATCTCTTCTCTATTGATAGATGCAACTTTTTGAATGAATAAACAAACTTAAAAGATGCTACTCTTCATTATAACTCTTCATTCTCTATAAATATGCAAAGACTTTTTAGATTAAACTCATCTAATCTTTCTGAATCTTCTATCTTTTTTTTTGCATACTATATTTCCAAGTGCTAGCAATGTTCATCAATTCTACTTTCTAAAATCAAAGTCTCATATAAACATATTACCTAAAGGAGATTATAGGAAAATTTGTATAGAGTAGTCAAAATTTGTGTTTCCTAGAGCACATTCTTGTCATAAAAGAAACTATTGTATCTAGCCTATTTCTCCAGGAAAAGAGAGGGAGGTTTTTTAGTGAAAGTCGAAGAGGAGCTTCGGGACTGGATGTAGGACGGGAGGTCCGAACCAGTATAAAAACTCTGGTGTGATTGTTCTTTACTGTTATACTTTATTTACTGTTCATAAGTTAGTATCTTAGTATACTTGCATATTCTATATACATATACAATCCATACTTTCTTTCACTTAAGTATGCAACCAGATTTGAGGAGTTAGTAAGTTACGGTATGCTACAGTTAATATTGTCATCAAAAGGAATGAGAAGTTCATTCGCAGGTTGATGCTAGAGCTTGCTAAGGCCACCTTATCGCATACTAGAGATCCGTGTGATGCTAGCTTTTCTTGAAGGAAACCAGGCAAAGGAGGCTCAAGGAGGGAAGAACCAAAAATGAAGTTTTTCCATAAAAAAGGAGCTCAGAAGAGTAGAGCTGCTAAGAAAGGAAAGGCAAAAGTTGTCTGTTATAAGTGTGATAAGAAAGGACACTATTCTCATGAATGTCGAATAGGTAAATGAAAGAAATCTACTGAAAAGCAAGGAGTGAGACGTTTCAATTGTGATAAGATTGGACACTATAAGAACTAGTACAAGGAGCCAACAAAGGATGGAAAAGGCAAGATGCATTGGAAACAGCTACTTCGAGACCTATAGTAAAGGAGAAGGGAAAAGCTGCATTGGGAGGTACGCTTTTGATTCATGGTATATCAGTTAGAATTCTATTTGATAATGATGCATCACATTCTTTTATATATCATTGTCGGCAGATAAACTTAACCTAGAACCCTTATACCTAGTTACTTTCTTAAGGGTTGCAAATCCGATAGGAGGGTATGCAACACTTGGGATAAAGTGTGACCAATTAGAGTTTGAATTATTAGGTCATACATTTGCTTGCAGGTTGCATGTGTTGGATTTCGTAGGGTTTAGAACTATTTTGTATATGGATTGGTTATGTAAATACAATGCTAGGATATTTTTCCATGATAGGAAAATATCACTTCAATACACTAATTGTAGTGATCGGATTATATACTCCATAGAAAACCTTAGTTTTGAGGTTAATTCTTTGTTGGGTGTTGTGGAGGTAGAAGACGAGCTAAATCGAATCTTCATTGTTAAATAATTTGCAGATGTCTTTGCACTTGTAGTAGGACTGTTGCTGAAATGAACTATTAAGTTTCAAATACATTTAGTACCAAGAGAAGAATCGGTGAGTAGACCGCCAAGTAGAATGACACCTGCCGAGATAAGGAAGCTAAAGGCACAATTGGTGGATTTGGAAGGCAAGAATTTTTTCAGACCAAGTAGTTTGCCTTAGGGAGCAACTGTAGTGTTTGCAAAGAAATCGGACGGATCATTAAAGTCATATATCAATTATCGTAAATTGAATGAGAAGACAATAAAGAATCGATATCCATTACCTAGAATTGACGATTTGTTCGACTAGCTGAGTGGAGCCAAAGTATTTTCCCAGTTGGATTTAGCAACAGGGTTCCATCAGGTTAGTGTGGCAGAGGATGGTTTTCATTTGATGCATTTAGAATCGGATATTTATCGTACGAATGGTTAGTAATGTCATTCGAACTAACTAATTTGCCAGCATTCTTTGTAGATTTGATAAACCGAGTTTTCCGAGAGCACTTGGATATGTTCATGTTGTTTTTCGTAGATGATATTTTAATTATAGTCTAAAGATGAAAGAGAGAACGAGGATAATCTTAGAGTGGTGCTTGAGACATTGAAGCAGCATCAACTGAAAGCGAAATTTTAGAAGTGTCATTTTTGGAAGAAAGAAGTCAAATTTCTTTGTCATGTGGTCTCAAAGAAAGGGTTGTCGGTAGATCTGACTAAGATCGAGGTGGTGAATAATTGGAAGAGACCTGAGATGGTACCGAGATAAAGAGTTTTCTTGGATTGGAAGGGTATTATCGAAGATTCATTAAGGATTTTTTGCAGATAGCAGCACGAATGACCAAGCCGACTCGAAAGGATGTGAAGTTCAAATTGGAGTGATAAGTGTAAGGAAGCATTTCAGAGATTGAAACGCTTATTGACAAATTCACCTGCGTTAGTTATCCCAAAGGGGAATCAGGACTTAGCGGTGTACACAGATGCTTGTGGAATAGGGTTAGGAGTTGTGTTAACGCAGAAAGGTAAAGTGCTTGCCTATGCTTTTCGATAGCTCTGACTGCATGTGGTTAGATATCCAATTCACGATTTTGAATTAGCTACGGTTATTTTTGCGTTGAAGGTGGGCAGACATTACCTTACTGGGAGAGAGATTTGAGTTATACACGAATCATAAATCGCTAGATTTTTTGTTCTCTCAAAAGAAGTTGAATATGAGACATCAGAGGTGGTTATATTTTTTAGCGTCTTATGACTTAGGTATTGAGTACACACCAGGAAAAGGCAACAAGGTTGCGGTTGCACTTAACAGAAAACATCAAAACGCGGTATTGGCAATGATAACTAAGTGGAAAGATTTAGAAGCATTGACTACATGCATGATATAGAGGAAATCTGAAGCTAGGTCTAGTAAGGAAACTATTATGTTGTCATGTTTAGAAGTTCGACCGGTGATGATAAAAAAGATTTCTTTTAAACGGAAGGAGGATCCATTATTAGTTGAACATATCAGAAAGTTAAGAGATGGAATAAAGAGCAATGACTTGAAAGGTTTCGGCCTTGACCAGAATGGGTCTCTAAGAAAGAAAGGAAGACTGTGTGTTCTAAATGTGGGAAACGTTGGGAAGGAAGTTCTTTAAGAATACTATCATTTGAAATACACTATTCATCCGGGAGGAACTAAGATGTATCAGTATATGAAAAGAAGTTTCTTGTGGGAAGGTATGAAGAGAGATGTAGCTTATGGGTGAAACAGTGTTTGAACTGTCAACAGGTAAAAGCCGAATATCAAAAACTATGTGGGTTACTTCTGCCCGTAGATGTTTCAGTATGGGAATGAGATTCTATCTCAATGAATTCTACAGACGGATTTCCAAGGTCAAATAGAGAAAATGAAAGTATATGGGTTATAGTGGAAAGGTTGACCAAGAGTGCCTATTTCATTCCAGTTAAGTCACCAGGATGACACCTATTTTAGCTAAGTTATTTATAAGGAATGTAGTTAGACTGTATGGAATTCTTAGTAGTATAATAACCGATAGATATTTCTTATCTACTAGCGAGTTCTGGAAGAATTTACAGGAGACTTTGGATGCCAAGCTCAAGATGAGTACCGCTTAACATTCACAGATAGATGGGCAAACAGAAAGAGTTAACAAAGTCTTAGAAGATTTGTTACGAGCTTGTGTGGAGGATTTCGCAAAGACCATCTACACTTAGTCGAGTTCTTGTATAACAATGGATATCAGGCTAGTATATGAATGACATCGTTTGAAGCTTTGTACGGAAGGCCATGAAACTTTTCTATTTGTTGGTTGGAGGCTGGGGATTTGTTCGTTCTTGGTTTGGATTTGGTTAGAGAAGCTGCAGAAAAGATTAAATTCATTCGAGCACGAATGGAGGAAGCTCAGTCTAGGTAGAAGATTTATGTTGATAGAAGACGGAAAGACTTAGAGTTCTCAGTTGAAGATCATGTTTTCGCCAAGTTTTCACCGATGAAAGGTGCAACTAGTTTTGGAAAATCGAAAAAATTGGCACCGAGATTCATTGGACCATTTTCTATTGTAGAAAGGATTAGGAAACTCGCATATAAGCTAGAGTTACCAAGTAGTTTGGCAAGAGTCTATAATGTTTTTCATATTTCTCATCTAAGGAAGTGTATTCGAGATCCAGAGACTACTATAGAACCGACTATGTTAGATGACTTAGTAGTGGAATCGAATATGACTGTAGTTTGCAAAACAAATCTTATAGTCGCGAGAGATGAGAAAAAGTTAAGGAACAAGACATTCAGATTAGTCAAAGTCTAATGGAGTGATGATAAGAGACCATACTTGGAAAATTGAGAGCAGGGTTCGAGATACTTATCTTGACTTGTTTCATGGTATGTTTTACCTTTATGATTGATTTTGATGGGTACCTTATTATAATTTCAAGGATGAAATTCTTTAAAAAGAGGAGTCAGTAACAAAACAAATTTTAACTAACATTATTTAGGACATTTAATTAGATAAACTAAATGAAATAATGTAAGTGGTTAATAGAATTGAGATCTGTAGAACTAGAGGGTAGCCGTGCCTAATTAAACAATGAACAAAAGAGAATTAAAATGAAATAAATAAAGGAAAAATAGGAATATATTATATTTCTTTACCCTAAACCCTCATGCCACTTTCATTTTCCACGTTCACAAACAAAATTAAAATCAAGTAAGGTCGGCCACCATTAGAAGAAGACAAGGAGGAGAAAAAAAATAAGGAAGTGAGCTTAATCAAATCAACTCAAGAGCAAATCTCATACTCGTTCACAACATGCTAAGGTGGAAAAAAAATTATATCTCATATTTGTTATTTTTGGTTTCTAGATAAAATCTGAACCTATTTTGCAAAGTATTATGCCATGTTTTGATTGTTAAACGAATATACGCTTGTTGATGATTTATGTTGCTTCATATAATTTTATGATAAGATTTGATTTGAAAAATCTATTAAATGGCATCCAAATGCCTTACGTGTTTGATATGTGGTTAGAAATATTATTTTAAAGATGGGTTTTAAGTTTCATAATTTTTTGGATTAATGCGGATTTAATGTGAATTTTCTAGTAATGAAAATGTTTAAATTAGGTTTAAATTATTTTCGGTTATTATATGTTAGCTTTGGGTCAGAAATTTAAATATGTTAGAAAACATAGAAAAGGTGATTTATGGGAATTTTTAGATAATTTTCCTAAGCGTTTTATTAAAGATATAAAATTATTTAAGGTATACGACTTAAATGTTTTATATGTTTATAAAAGGAGAAGAGGCAATTTGTAAATGTTTTAATTTGTTAATTTCTGAAATTCGATAGTACTTTTAAAAAGATTTTGTAGAAGTATTGGCAACAAATTATATGTTGACAAACAAGGAAAATCAATTGGAAAGAAATTGCTTTAAAAAGTTAAAATTCAGTTTTATAAAGATTTACTGCTTCACCACTTAAAGCAGCCACCTTTCGACCCTATACTGCTGCCTCTAACCAGGTCAAAACCAACACACATGGTGTCAGCTTCGGTACATAGTAGACTGAAGTTAGGTGGAAGGTGTGGAGTTGAAACAGGCTTTCGAAGGGGTTGAAGTAGCTCTTTAAAACTTAGAACTATTTTGGTTACAAATGTAGCTTTCGAAAGAACTAGCTTTCGACTTGGTCAATTGTTTTAGAAAAAGGGTTTTCGAAAGAGTTTGCCACCGTATGTTTTAAATAAAGCTTTCAAAGGGGTTTAAACCCCTACCACCGCATTTAACTTTCAAAGCAATGCCTTCGAAAGGGTCTTTTTGCTTTAAACCTTGAAGCCACTTCTTCATGTTTTTGAAGTGGCTGGTTTCAAAGCCATCCACTTTCTTTTACTTAGAAATAATGTTTTCCAAAGAGATGCTTTCACCCAGTTCTTTTAAGTCCCTTTGATATATTGAAAGTAAAACCAAAAGGTTTCGAAAGAAATTGTTTTAAATGGTTTTGAAACCATGTTCCACAAACTTTTACTCGAACACAATGCTTTCGAAAGGTTTGTTTCAAGTAAAGGACTTTGATTCTTTTGAAATGTATACCGTGAAGGTTTCGGAGAATGGATTCTCTAATTTTTTCCAAAGGTATATTATAAAGGTTTTGAAGGGTTGATTCCCCAATGCTTTTGAAAGGTTTACCTTTAGTGTTTGAATTGAAGGTTTCCAATGTTTTCGAAAGGAAAATTTAAAGTGTTTTGAAAGAGGATGTCTAAGGTTTTATAAAGCTTTCGAAGGAACACTTTCAATGATTTTGAAAGTTCTATTGTAAATGATTTCGAAAGGCATGTTTTGGCCTTTTGGCCTAGAGTTTAAGGTAAAATAGTAAATGGTTTCGAAAGGGGTACTTTCAAAGGTTTTGAAAGAGATTGTATAAAGCTTTTAAACAGAGATTTCGAAGGTTTTCATCAATCATGTTTTGTTAAAGCATATACCATGGCAAAGAGATTTGAGTAAAGAAAAAGTTTGTTTTCCTAATTTTAAGTATCATTTAAAGGGCTAAATCGATTTAAAGGGTTAAAGCAATTTGAAAGAAACGTTTTCAAGGAAAATTTAAAGGTAGTTAACCCTAAATAAACGACTCGGATATTTGATTAAAGATGGGATTGGTATAGGGTCGTGCCCCTATACATTAGCTATAGCCCCTAGCTAATTTAGTTCGAAATTTCTGTGTGCAGAGCTTAGCCGCAAGTAACACTTAAATGACGTTACACACATAAAGGAATACACAGAGAAGGAGGATAGGTTATCGGTGAACCTGCAAAACCATTAGGATCACTTGACCCTAGAAGAAGTAAGTTAAGGATATACCGTCAAGAAGTGTGTCTAACAGATGTCAGATTATTTATTTTTTCTAGCAGGCCTGAGTCATCCAACAGTTAGTAGTTAGCCAAATAAAACTATACTTTTCAGACAGATAGTCCATTTATTACCTGATTTACGAGCATATATAATATTGCTATTATTGTTTTAATCAGTTTGATTCCAGGATTTTGATTTGCAAAAAGATATGTTTTAAAGGGATATCAGTGAGGGGAAATCCATTATGCTAAGTGGCATGGTCTCACTTAATATCAGTAATCTAAGATGTAATAGTACTATTCACACCAGGCTTTATGTCCGACTCGAAGTTTATGTTCTTCCCCTTAAACTCTCGGTGCTCAAAATTAACTTGAGTAGATTGAGAGTCAGGGTTTTATAAGGTTAGTAGGTGGACGAATAAGCTTCTGAAGTCGTGCAGGAGGCAATGCTAGCTATATTTAGGAGTTATTTGTTTTTATTTCTGTTGTGTTGTGTTAAGACTAATGTGCCTATTTAGTACCTTGATCATCCAAGGGGTCATCTTCATATGTCTCTCTTGACATAATTTATAATAATTATATTTGATCAAAACCTGTGAATCAATTATGGAATTATGTAGTTGAGTGTGGAATATTAATTTGACATGTAATCAAAAAATTCGTTTTAATCTTACTGATTTTATTTCATATTCAAGTGCTTCTGATATTATGGATACCATTAACATTACCGTATTTGGTCACTGGAAGTTAATATTATAGATGACTATACCATCTGTAGCGTTTATCTTTGGGCCTCAAGATAGGGGATGTTACATGAATAAATCGACTAACTTTCACCTTGTTTTTGAAGTAAGTGGTGGTCAAAAATGACATCGTCATATCCGCGTCGTTATTGCGAACGGGGGAGCTACGATTGGAATACAAAGTACCGATAAAATATCATTGGGTAACTGAGTGCAATAGTGAGTTTAGTTTGGTTGTTGGTGATATAAGGTGGCAAAACCATGGCTGCCACCTAGCTTCTCATTCGTATGTTTATTTTTATAGTTGTAACGAACGATATTTTCGACCCTTGAAAGTCTACAATAATACGCCCACTATATTACATGCCGAGCATTCAAGTGCTAGAAAAATAAATTGTTAAGGGTAAAAGAAAAAAAGACTAAACAAAATCTCACATAGATGGAACAATTGTTAGTATCAATACTCTTTACAGCAGAAAATTTGAAATACATGTATCAGAGTCTAACCTAAGCTCGGTCTGGACAGTTGTAAATAATTGTCCTTACAAATGCTGAGAAACAATAAACATAGCCAAAAAAACAACCTATGTCCCAATGTTGATGAAGATCTCCAGCTCTCCTCTGGAAACTCCAAGCGTCTTCAGCTAATCCTGAAACTACTCAGATTTGAACCGAGTATCAAGAATATTGGATCAGACCTGGAAAACCAGCATGGGAAACACGAATTATAAATATATATAGCAGTGTCATAAATGAGACCGATGCCAAAATAAAACCTTTTTGAAAAGAAAGGTTATCTCGTGAGACCACGCCACACATAAACACGGATGAGTTTTTACCTTGCGATAACCAAAATAATTTATATCGAAACATTTTATCTTTAATGACATTGTTTTGACAATACTTTTCAAATAAATGTACATACAAAGAAAGTACCAATACCTGGACAAGTCGGCAGAGCATATAGTACCAAGGGGTAGCTAAAATGTTTGCGATGCATTACTACTATTTTGGAAATACAATCAAAATTGTAAAGCTCGTATTGAAATTAGATTTCCAACATGATAAGAAACCTACGGCCTTTTCCTTCCTTTGCGGACTCCAAGTATAGCAATCATTGTACCTGGTGACTTCTCGTACAATGAATCGTACCAATGGCTTTTCATATAAGGACCCATACACCACTATACCCTTTCATTTAAACTCTAAGGCTACAACACTTTTTTATCCGCGATTATTCGATAGTTTGTAATATTATAATATTTCCTTTGAATCATGTAGTTTTCCCATATAGTCTCAGGGATGAGGCTTGTGAGGCTACGCATTACTTTCCATAAAGCAATTTCTATGAGAATGCCATTTCACCATTTCTAACAATACAATATTGATTTCCACAAAAGTATAACCCCCCGAATTCGTACGCCTCAAGGAAGGGTATTAAGTTTTAGAGGGGTTACCACCTGTACCACTAAACACATGCACGTTTGTAAAAACCAATGTACATGGCCTTAGAAATGCAATGTCGGGTATTCGTCCATACAAGTTGTCCAAGTGAAGGACAAACCGAAGGCACTGCTCCTTCTACATATTGGCTAGGAGTCACCATTAGGATTAGTAGCGAGTAGTCGTTGCCAATCGAAGACTTACATATAGAAGGCACTACTGCCGCTATATATATAATATGGGAATCGCCCCAAAGGATAGTGGCAAGCAGCCCTACATTATGAAATATTTGGCTTCACTATCATTCTCTTCAACTTGTCTTTACTTTCAAATGTATATACTGGTTCGAAGTGGTTTTTGGATTGGAATCATCCAAATCTGATCCCGGTCTCTTTGAAAAAATTATCGATTAAAAGATGTCAAGTATGTGGGATTATTAAACATCATCCAATTTATAAATCTTTTCATCCAAATAAATATCTTTTCAGAGATATAAGCTTTAAACCATTTCTATTTCTTTCAGTGTATACGGGATTATTAAGCCTCTTTTTAACTTTGGAAATACCAAATCATTTCTTTTAAAATATTTTAGAAAATATTTCCATCTTCTAATATTAGTATAATTCCAATCTTAATGGAGATTTCATATTCCCAAAACATATTTTAATGGGTTAAAAACAATGTTATTTAAGATGTCGTTTATTGTAAACCAAAACAAGTTACTATTGAATAAAAAGGATCAACAAATTGTAGATTAATTATATCAATACTAATTTATGTATTCAACATGTACTATTCGTCGGATAACGGCGAACTCACCTTTTAAATTCATGTGGATAGCATGGGTTCCCTCCTCGGAATTAATACAGAGTTTAACTGGAATTTTTTTTTATAAAATAAAATCTTATTTTAAATCTTGTTTAACTTTTGAAGAACTCCAAATCACTTTTCTTTTATCCTAATTAAACACAGTCCGGGAATATCAAATTAACCATCTTATTAGGTTTCTATTTTAGTGATGATAGCTATATACTGCACATATTATTATATCACAATATCAGGATTTCATTCAAGAAGACAAAAACGTGAGGCAAAAAGCAAGAAGAATCACCTACAAGTCAAAGAAGTCAAAAATATGGAGTTTCAAGATCAATAGTATGTATATGGTCCAAGATTGAGTTGTAAAATCTCCTTGATAGTTCATACACACACACACATAAAAACACATTCAAACACAGATGACAAGATATCATAGTGATTTGAATGCTACAAATGTCAAACTGTTTATACAAACTGAACTTACACAGTTCAGTCGATAATTTCAGTCGACTGAAATTGTGTTAACCAATTTTTTCATATCTCAATGTTTTTGCCACGAAAATTTAGATGTTCATACTCAATATTGACATATTCGCTCAATAGACTAAGATGCTGTGATGGCTATATTTTTTGAAAAGTCATCTTTAGCGGTTGCAACCTTTTTGAGCAGTTTTTTCAATTCTGAAAGGATTCCTTGAAGATTGAAAACCTTTGATTGCCTATCTTCAATATTATAAATAGTACGACAACTTATACTTAGTTTTTAACTTTCTACTCTGATTTCTATGTATTCTATTCATTTGTGTTGTTCTGTAGCGACCAGCCGTTCCATACCCTTTGAGCTGACATATAATCACATTTGTCCAACCCAAATTGTACGCAAGGGCGAATAACTAGGGGTGAAGAAGAAAAAAGTAGAAGAAAAATAGAACAACAACATAGAATGTAACAAACGCGGCAGAAAAAAATAATAATATATAATAACAGATTTTATTACAAAAGAATCGATAAATTTTTTATGCTTACAATCATCAAGTACAATAATTAATACATCAATCTGGACAGTTATAATAACTTGTCCTCACATAGCGGAAATAGTAACCAAGTAAGGAGATACGTCTCTGTCATCCAGCTCGTCTCTTGAGCTCCACAGTATCCTTTCCTGAATCTGTATACTCGGTCTGACCCGACCATTATAATAAAATAACACCTGGTCTGGAAAATTAGCGTGAGAAAACACACTCAATTTGAATTATTAAAGTTATCAAAATTCTTTGGAAAGCAAAGGTATTTGGTAAGACCACGTCACACATAAACACAACGGGTTTTTACCTTACGATAACTTAAACATTTTATATCAAAGTCATCTAATATTATAATAGTGTATAGACAAAGCAAGTAGAAAATAGCCAAAATGCTTGCATCTCACGTTTCAGCATAGTTGGGCACAATCCAAATCGTACGGCACTTATTAGAGAATGGATTCCATACGATGACTGGGAAACTGCAGTACCGCCCATCATAGTACTCCTCTAGAAAAATGTAACGAGGACCTCGTCGCGATCCCCTACAACACAAGATCAGTTCTATCCCTAACCTGGATAGTACCGAATATGTTATCACTCCAGGTGTTCCCACCCTTATCTTATCGAGCGCTCTCTTTTCCATGCACGACCATATCCATAATTTATAATATATCGAGGGTATCTAGAAAGGTGATAACATACCCTAATTGAGTGCGACCTACTTAGCCTTGCTGCATCTCGCCTATTTTAGTCATTCCCGGTTGATGAGGGTTGAGGCTAACATTTACCTTGTAAGAACAATTTCACTTAGAACGATCATCGTCCTCCAACGACGATGTTCTGATAGCATTCATTCGTACAAATTGTCCTGGGTATGGACAAACCGAGTCACCACTGTCTTCACGATATCCATTCGTAACGTTCAAACCGGATAGAAGTGGTTTTCAGATAATTAAATTCGATCCCCATCTCTTTGAAACGATCAACGAATTTGGCCAAAAATTGATAATCGGTTATTTAGCTATCAATAAAACATCCTTAAGCATATATTAGGCCTTATTATAGATTTTCCACAATTTATTTCAAAATATCTTTATAAGGTATATTATAAGATATATATTCAAATTTCTTCCAGTATTTCAATATTTGAAAACATTTTCGAATACATGTTTCCACTATAGGATAATTCGAACCACCTCACTTCAACCCTTAGTGAAATATTTTCAATTTCCATTTCTTAGAAAATATCTCAATATAAATTCTTTGCCTCCAAATTTTCCATAAACCTTCCATTTCAACACTTAGGAAAATATTCTAAGTCCATTTTCTAAAATCATTTCAAATATCTATGCTTAGGAATTTTTCTTAACTTATCTCTCACATTTTCAAAATTTATATTAATTCCTTTAACATTTTCCAAAGTCGATTTACACTCACTTAAATCTCATCTATCCATTTACACTTCTCTATGAATTTTAGTTCTTTTTTACCAAGCCCTCTTATTTCGATGATTTAGTAATTTTCTTAAGTTCCCAAGATCCCAAGTTAAGATTTCCCTAAATAATGTCTTATTTGCTAATAAACCCCGTTTACACATCTTGAGAGGATTTTATAAATAGATTTAAATCATTACAAACTCTCTCCATATAAAAAATATAAGTATTTAAAAAGAATAATAAATTTATTTTAAAACATGTTTAAGTAATTAATTAACATATCGAAACTCTTTTATAAATATCAATAACTCATTTTTAGATAAACAAATCAATTTTCGAAACTGATTTTAAAAACTAGAATTTATTAAAATAAAATAAATACTAAATAGTTAAAAAATTCATTTTCTGATGTATTTCAAAGATACTAGTTCAAAATTACATAGTTTAATAAATAACTTTCCTTTTAAAAACTACTTAACTTCTTAAAAATAAAAAAATATTTCCAAAATCTCAATAACCAATTAATTTATAAATCCCTCTCAATTCACAAACCATCGATTTCATTCCGATTCTCCTAACCATTTCCACTTTTCAAAAATAATATATACTATTTTTCTCAACCATATTTCCATATTGTAATATAAACTCACCCTATGAATTATATTCCCAAATTATCATCAGACATCAATTTCCTTTGTTTATAAACGTCGTATATAAATTTTATAACTCCTTTGACTTTTACTTTTATAAAAAATTTACAAAGTCGATTTACGCTCACTTAAAACTATCATCTGATATTGATCTCTCTAACCCGTTTCCCTGCATGCACAGATGTTAGACAACATAAAAGTACCAATCCTGCCACGAGGCGAGACCGTGGTAATTTAAGGTCATCTGCTATTATGCAGGGCGCATAGGGTCTCGTCCACCGCAATAGGCAGGAAAAATATCCAACCACCAATATATATATTACTATATATATAATAACAAGTGCAACTGATAATAATATATCAATCCAACTAATTGTCCAATAATTAATTTTAATTATTATAAATTAAATCCAAAAATCCAAGATGAGTGAGATTTACTCACCTTGATTTTTGAATTTGCTGAACATCCAGATTTTGAATTATCTTAAATCCCAGCTGAATCCGAAAATCCCAAACAAAATTTTCTACGTAAATTTCGCAAGAACGATTGAAATACAACTTGTTTCATTCGATTCCAACCTCGTATGAATTGAATACGATATTTATAAGATTCACGAATTTATTTATATGTAAATTTCACTAATTTATTCATTAAAAAAATTAATTACCATCATCGGCTTAATCCTTCTTTTGGAAACAAGCTCGCAACTGCCTAGGCTCGCAACACAATGCGACTTCGACTTTGCCAAAACCCCAACTTGAAATCAAACTCGTTTGTACATGATACTCCATCGCCAACATCGTGTACGCACACTTCCAATCGCACCACCACCTGACGAAATTGAGAAAAAACTCCTTCGTTCAACTCCCCTTCATCCCCTCTTCGAATCCCATACCAAAATCAAGGCCTGAATCTTCCACCAAAAATCGCGACTCCCACTCCTACAGCCGCTACAGAAGAATGTCGCATGGCCAAAACTTGAAAGGATGCCACCAAAGTCACGTCATACGTGCTCCTCCCCTTCCCAAATGCGACTCCATCCTCTGAACTCCATATCGCTGTCCAAAATTATCAAAATATTGAACCCTAGATTCCAAACCCCATGCATTTTCTATGACCACCGCCGCCCCTCTAAACTCACTGCCAAGCCTAAACCTTTGCCCTCATCTAACCTGTGCTCCACCATGAATCATTGCGCCTCCACGTACGCACCATCGCGATTTCCATCGCCTCTATCGCATGCATGCTTCAATAGCCAATGTCGAAGACTTCAGCCTTGATTCCAGGTGATTTGCGATTCCCTAGTGAGATTGATCTTCTCCTTTTTTCATTTTTTTTCATCGAATAGATTCGATTTTTAAAAGAATGGAAGAAGGCAGCCACGATTTAAAGAAGGAGGCGCGTACAAGCTAGGTAGGGTGGCGTTTACAGATATAGGGTGGCTGAGATTTACTTCGATTTGATTTCATAAATATCCATTTAGAATATCACATAATATATACAAGGAGACCTCGAACTCCTATTAAGGTATGCCGCTTGGCGTTTCTAATATTCTACTGCTATTCCAAGCCTAATGGAACAAGTCTCGAGGTCTAATTCGATCGTATGGAAAAGATAGCTTTTTAAACTGACTATTTAAATTTAATTCAATTAAGTTATTTCTAGGTGTTTTCAGATCGAACGACCAAACAGTAATTCAAAACGTAACAAAATTTGAAATTCAATAATAATATACTATTACGAATCCAATAGATCTTGTTTCGTCGAATTCCGAAACTGTGCCCTGGATCACTAGTTTAACGCGTCGATTAAATTGACGATTTTAATAATCTGTGAAATCGCTTAAATTTTCAGTTTAAAAATCTTATTTACTAAATTATAATTCCAAATCCAATATTTAAAACCATTTAAATATTCCAACTTAAATGTCAAAAAATCCGGTTCGCTACATTCCTCCCCCTTAAAAGAATTTCGTCCCCGAAATTCTAAGGTAGGAAAAATGCTCCAAACCCATCAACTTAACAAGACCCACTTAGTTAAAATTCGATATTTGCTTTTCTAATCCCATTAGTTTCATCCCAACATTTAGTTTCCACTTCTAATTCAAGACCCTTTCTTTCAATTTCAATTCAAAAATCAACTTTTTAGTTAACGAATTTTTTTTCAAAAATTTCCAAAATTTTTCTAACACCCTAAAATTTTCGAATTTTTTGGGCAGAGTCTCCTTTGTATGGAGAGCCTTTTGCAATATGAAAAGAGAGATAAAAATGTATACATCGAATCACACAGTCGGAAAACAAAATATATATATATATCAATATTTTATATTTTTGCGGTATTTAATCCGAAAGCGTACCTTTATTTAGCGTTTTAAGCAAGCAAGCTTATATTCTATGACATTACGCAACCCAACTCTAGCCTAATAGCATCCTGGTATCTGTATTTACTCAATGTAAACCACGTAAGTAACAAACCACGAAAATTTACTAATATTTCAACCGTTTAACTAGTTAAACACATAAATTTCATAAATAATGCATTCGAACATATAATCATAAGCAATTATAAGGTTCAAATACTAATTCAATTACTTTCTGTCGATCCATATATCATTTCATTCAATCTGAAATGATTTAGAACCAAATTTATTTGCATCTAATTCATTTTATATCAAATAAACCCATATTCATTCCAAATTGATTAAAAATCAATTTATTCGCCTTTTATTTATTCATAGAATTTTATTTACCTCGGTTTACATCAAACGATGATTTTTTCATGCAATTCGGGAATATCCATTTAATAAAATAGCCACTTAAGCTTATAGCTATTTTAAATTGATTCCCAATCAATTTATATTCAATTTTATTCCATCTTAGATTTGTTTACAATCAATTCAGTTGCGTTCCATTCATATCAACTTTCATTACATTCAATCCTTTTTATTAAGCTCGGAAATATAACGTTAATTAAATAACCATTTCACAAATTTATTCGAGTTAAGTTTCCATCCAAAATTATTGACTTAAGTTAAATAATTTATTTCCAACTAATTCAACTTTATAACTTAAATTTAATTCCTTTGCCATCAAATTCCAATTCAATTTTTAGGTTGATTCTCATTCAATCAAATTCCATTTCAATTTTTAGGTTGATTCTCATTCAATCAAATTCCATTCCATTTACTAATTAATTTAATTAGTTTATTCACCCAATCCACATCAAACTTAACTTAAAGCTCGAATTCATTTTAAACAATATCCAAGACCAAATTCAATTTATTTACGCTTACGTTGAATTTATTTATAACTCAAGTCATTGCTACTTCTATCCAGTTTCATTTTATTCGACAACATTTCCAATTATATTAAATTCGCTTTCAATTAAGTCGAATTTTATTTACAGCTCACGTTCAAATTCCAATATGCACTTTTAATCCACAATTCAAATTTATTAAACCAAGTTATGTTCCATTTTTGTATTCAAAAACCACTCTACTTAATTTACTTGAGTTAAAATTTACTTTATAATTCAAATTTGGAATTTTATTTCCTTCACCGAAATATCAAACCATTTTTATTTTGGTTTTCTATTTCACTTTTCAATTTTATAAGTTACACAACTTATTTTCTTACATTTCCATCAATTCTATACTCGAGTATATTCACATTTAATTTTTAACTCAAGATTTACATCACTTTACAGCTTAAATATATATATATATATTCATTCCATTAACTCCAATTTTATAAGCTATATAAACTTATTTATCCTCAATTCCAAATTTTCACTTGAATTTTATTTCATTTAAAATTTATACCTTATGGTTATATAATTATTTCACAACTCAAAATTTATATTTACTACAATTCGATATTATTTCTAATCCAGTCCAATTTTATAACTTATAATTATACAGTCACTTTCTAATTCACATTTACATATTTAATTCGATTCAATATGATTCGAATCCAATTCACTTTTTATTTAAATTTCAATTCTTTTTAACCAACATATCAAAACCATATTCGAGTTATTCATACTTAAATTGAATTTCATTTCCAAGCACATTTATTTTTAATTCATTCAATTTCATATCACCATTTATTTCATTATATATTTAAATTACTTTGCTTAAGTTAACACCTATTTCATTAATACACTATACTAATTCAATTCAAATCTAATCAATTAAATTTCTAAAATTTAATTTATCCAACTTAACTTAAGTAGAATTCCATTTAGTTTTATATCTCAATCCCAATCGATACCATTTCCAATCCTATTTTATTTAACATAGCTTAAATTTTATTCATTTTAACTCAGTCAAGTTAAAATTTATTTGCAATATTCAATTTCCGTATTTCTTTTCTTTAAAATCATTCACCATTTATAAGTTCATAACTTATTTTTTGATATTTTCTAAAGCATTTAAATAAGGATTCTAGAATTTTAAACACCTGGTATATATATTTCATACCATTTTGAAATCATGGATATATATATATATATATATATATATATATATATATATATATCTGCATACCAAATTCCGCTCTTTAAATTTAAACCAAACCTAGTTTTTATCCAAAATAAATCTCCTTTGGGATTTTCAAACTCAGTGGTTTTATCCAAACAAATTCTCTTGGAATTTCTAAATAACGTTTGTCCTTCAACAAAAATTTCCATATCGATTTACTACGGTAGCAATCCATTACCTAGAAACTCAAAAATAAATACTGATGATGCTACAATTATCACCAGGATTATTTTTCATAGACTGAAGTGATTTTAGTACTATATCACTTCCAAAATCCATTTAAAACACTTCCATTCAAAAATATCCCAAAATAATATCACCATTACTCTTTTCAACCACTTCAGAAAATATTTCCAAAACTTCCAGGATTTCAAAATTCCCAAATACTTAGTTCAAACCCATTTAAAACATTTCTCAAAGCTTTCGGGATTTTAAATTTCCAAATTCTGGTCTGGATCCATTTTAATTATAATCTATTTATATAATTCATACTTATATAATTTTTATTTTGGTTGTATATAACCATTTCAAATTTTTTATAATCTTGTCTCGATTGTGATAATATCAACCGAACATTCCAATAATACTATAATAATTCTTAGAAAATTATTTCTTTTTATATTAAAATATAATTTGGGTAAAATTATTTCATTTACCTGCTTTAAAACCATATTGTGTTGGTTTATCATGTTTAAGTGTTTAGAAACTCCTATCGATTTAATGGCGTTCCACCACTCGAACAAAATTTATATGCCACTCAATAGATAAGTCAACACAAATAAACAATTTATATTCGCTCACAAATACAAGCTCATTTCTATTAATACACTCAAACTCATTCTAGGACACTACTGACTATATCTCTAATGATATTCCCTATCAAAGCTAAGGTTCTTACTTAACCTTCTGCTCTGATACCAAGTGTAACGACTCGCCGTTGCGTACCCTTTGAGCTGACATATAATCACACTTGTCCAACCCAAATTGCACGATCGGGCGAATAATTAGGGGCAAAGAAGAAAAAGATAGAAGAAAAATAGAACAACAATACAGAATCTCACAAACGCAGCGTAACAAAATATAATATATAATAACAGATTTTTATACAAAAGAATCTGTAACTGCTTTATACTTACAATCATTAGAGTACAATAATTAAAACATCAATCTAGACATTTATAATAACTTGTCCTCACACAGTGGAAATAGCAACCAAGTACGGAGATATGTCTCTGTCATCCAGCCCGTCTCCTGAGCTCCATGGTATCCTATCTTGAATCTGTATACTCGGTCTGACTCGAGCATTATAGTAAAATAACATCCGAGTTAGTCTGGAAAACCAATGTGAGAAAACACACTCAATTTGAATTATTAAAGTTATCAAAATCCTTTGAAAAGCAAAGGTATCTCGTAAGACTACATCACACATAAAAACGATGATTTTTTACCTTACGGTAACCAAAATATTTCACATCAAAATCATCTAATACTATAATAGTATCTAGACAAAGTAAATAGAAAATAGTCAAAATGCTTGCATCTCATGTTTTTAGCATAATTGGGCATTATCAAAACCATATTGCGCTTATTGGAGAATGGATTCCATACAATGACTGGGCTACTGGGGTACCGCACATCACAGTACACCTCTAGAAAAATGTACCGAGGACCTCATTAGGATCACCTACAACACAAGAGCAGTTCTACTTTTAACCTGGATAGTACCGAATATGTTATCACCCTGGGTGTTCCCGCACTTATCTTATTGAACGCTATCTTTTCCATGCACAACTATATCCATAATTTATAATATACCGAGGGTATCTAGAAAGGTGATAACATAACCTAATTGGGTGCAACCCACTTAGCCTTGCTGCATCTCCCCTGTTTTAATCATTCCTGGTTGATGAGGCTTAAGGCTAACATTTAATTTTCAAGAACAATTTCACTTAGAATGCTCATTGTCCTCCAGCAACGATGTTCTAATAGCACTCGTCCATACAAGTTGTCCTGGTTCCCGAAAAATCAAGTCACTGTCTTCACTGTCTTCACGATATCCATTCGTAACGTTCATACAGGATAGAAGTGGTTTTCGGATAATTAAATCTGATCTCGGACTCTTTGAAACAATCAGCGAATTTGGCCAAAAATTGATAGTCGGCAATTTAACTATCAATAAAACACTCATAAGCATACAACAAGCCTTATTATAGATTTTCCAAAATTTATTTCAAAATATCTTTATAAGATATATATTCAAATTTCTTCCAGTATTTCAATATTTGAAAACATTTTCGAATACTTGTTCCCATTATAGGATAATTCCAACCATCTCACTTCAACCCTTAGTGAAATATTTTCAACTTCTATTTCTTAGAAAATATCTCAATATAAATTCTTCGCCTCCAAATATTTCCGAAAACCTTCCATTTCAACACTTAGGAAAATATTCTAAGTCCATTTTTCTGAAATCATTCCAAATATCTATGCTTAGGATTTTTCTTAACTTGTCTCTCACATTTTTGAAATTTATATTAATTCCATTTACATTTTCCAAAGTCGATTTACACTCACTTAAAATCTCGTCTATCCATTTACACTTCTCTATGAATTTTAATTCTTTTTTACCAAGCCCTCTTGTTTCGATGATTCGGTGATTTTCTTAAGTTCCTAGGATCCCAATTCAAGATTTCCCTAAATAAAGTCATATCTGCTAATAAACCCCTTTTACAAATCTCGAGAGGATTTTATAAATAGATTTAAATCATTACAAACTATATATATGTAATACTAGTGTTTAAAAAGAATAATAAATTTATTTTAAAACATGTTTAAGCAATTAATAAAATCAATTTCATTTTAAGATAAACAAATCAATTTTCGAAACTGATTTTAAAAAATAGAATTTGTTAAAATAAAATAAAATTAAATAGTTGAAAGATTCATTTTTCGATGTATTTCAAATCTACTAATTCAAAATTACATAGTTTAATAAATAACTTCTAAAAACAACTTAACTTCTTAAAAATAAAAATATATTTCCAAAATATCAATAACCAATTAATTTATAAACTCCTCTCGATTCACAAACCATCGATTTCATTCCGATTCTCCTAACATTTCCATTTTTTAAAAATAGTATTCACTATTTTCTTCAACCCTATTTCTATATTCTAATATAAATTCACCCTATGAATTTATATTCCCAAATTATCATCTGATATCAATTTCCTTCATTTATAAACATCGTTTATAAATTTTATAACTCCTTTGAGTTTTACTTGTTTATAAAAACAAATCTTATTTATAAATTTCATTTTATAAATCCATTTCCATATAATTCCATTTATTCTGGCAATTTATTTTCAATATTGATTTTCAACACCTTTTTATATTTCTGGATATCATTTAAAAACTCTTATATAGATATTTTTAAAAATCTCTATTTAAATAATTTATGAATAGTTAAGTACAACCAAAAAAATCAAATTTATTGCTTATGCAAGCAATCACTTTTAAATAGTCTAATTCCGGTATAATTATCTTTATATTCAAAATCTCCTTGTAATTTATACAAATTCAAAAAAAATGTTTATGGTATTTAAAATACCAAAATTAAAGCCAGTGCAACTATATCATCCAAAATTCAATCACAAATAAATCTATATCAGATTTATTCACAAACATCATATATCAACATGTATGAACAATAAATATATTCTTGAGGAATCCAGTTGGATCCCTCCAACCTATTTCCATGCATCCACATATGTTAGACAACATAAAAATACCAATCCCGCTTCAAGGCGTGGTATCGCAGTAATTTAGGATCATCCACTATTATGCGGGGGTGCATAGGGTCTCATCCGCTCCAATAGACGGGAATAATATTCAACTACTAATACATATACTACTACATATATAATAACACATCCAACTGATAATAATATATCAATCCAACTAATCATTCAATAAATTTTTTTAATCATTATAAATTAAATCCAAAAATCCAAGATGAGTGAGATTTACTCACCTTGATTTTTGAATTTGCCGAACATCTAGAATTTGAATTATCTAAAAATCCTAGCCGACTCCGAAAATCCCAAACAAAATTTTCTACGAAGATTTCATGAGAACGATTGAAATGCAGCTTGTTTCATTCGATTTCAACCTTATATGAATTTAATACGGTATTTATAAGATCAACGAATTTATTTGCACGTAAATTTCACTAATTCCGTCGTAAAAAAATAAAAAATTAATACCCTTCATTGGCTTAATCCTTCTTTCCTAAACAAGCTCGAAACTGCCCAGGTCTCAACACAATGCAACTTTGACTTTGCCAAAACCCCAACTTGAAATCGAACTTTCTGTACATGATACTCCATCGCCAACATCGTGTATGCACACTTCCAATCGTGCACCACTTAACGAAATCGAGCAAAAACTCCTTTGTTCAACTCCCCTTCATATCCTCTTTGAATGCCATACCAAAATCAATGCCTGAATTTTCCACAAGAAATCGCAACTCCCATTCCTACAACAGCTACAGAAGAATGTCGCACGACCAATACCTGAACGGATGCCACCAAAGTCTCGTCAAACGTGCTCCTCCCCTTCCTAAATGCGACTTCGTTCTCCGAACTTCATATCGCTGTACAAAATTATCAAAATATGGAGCCCTAGATCCCAAACTCCACGCCTTTTCCATGCCCACTGCCGCCCCTCTAAACTCACTACCGAGCCTAATCCTTTGCCCTCATCTAACCTGCGCTCCACCGAGAATCATCACGCCAGCACGTACGCGCTATCATGATTTCCATCGCCTCCATCGCATGCGTGCTTCAATAGCCAACGTCGACGACTTCGGCCTCGATTCCAGGCAATTCTCGATCCGCTGTTGAGATTGATTTTCTTCTTTTTTTCGTTTTTTTGGTCAAACGGATTTGATTTTTAAAAGAAAGGAAGAAGGCAGGCGCCATTTTAAAGGAGGCACGTACGAACTAGGTAGGGTGGCGATTACAAATATAGGGTGGCTAAGATTTACTTTGATTTCGTAACTCGGACTCATATTGAGGTGTGCTGCCTGGCGTTGCTAACGTTCAACCGCTATTCTGAGCCCAAAGGAATAAGACTCAAGACCTAATCCGATCGTATGGAAAAGATAGCTTCTTAACTGACTACTTAAATTTAAATCAATTAAATTATTTCTAGGCGTTTTCATATCGGATGACCAAATAGTAAATCTGAATATTACGAAGTTTGAAATCCGATACACTATTACGAATCTAATGGAGCCTGTTTTGTCGAATTCTAAGACTTTGCGCCAGATCGCTATTTAACGCGTCGATTAAATCGCCAATTTATTTTTTTTGCAAAATCGCTTAAAAATTTCAGTTTAAAAATCTTACTAAACTACAATTCCAAATCCAATATTTAAAACCATTTAAATACTCCAAATTAAACATCAAAAAATCCGAGTCATTACATATTCTAAGCATTTGTACTTTCAACTCTATCAGTTCATTTGCTACTGTTCCAATAATCATTGTGAACTCACTTCGAATCATCAAGGATATTATTGGAATCATTGTACTATCAAGTCAAAATTAGTGTTAGACGAACACCAGATTGTCAAGCAAGAATTTTATTTGTCAAAGGAAAGAATAAACCCGAGAGGTGCTCAGATTGGTTAAATTGTAAACCTATTCCTCTCGGTCAAGTGAGGGATTTACTAAGGAAATACCTTAGAGGCGCTTAAGGGCTAGACGTATGAGAGGTGCTTCGAACCAGTATAAATCTCGGTGTGTACATTTTCTTATTGCTTTAGTATTTCATAGTATAAATTTGGATATATATACTTCTTTTTATTAGCCATACACGATCCATTAGTTCTTTCAATTGGTATCAGAGCAAGATCTATTCAAAATCATTATACAATTTTGAATACTATGGCCAATATGAGTTATAACACATTTCAAGAAGGACAATCAACTGCATGTTCACCATTTTTATGGGTTTTAATTACATGTATTGGACTACATGTATGATAGTCTTCATGGAATCAAGCGGACTTGAAATTTGGCTATCTACTCAATCTCAGTATGTAGCTCTTGCTACTACAATTAGTACATGGAAAAATGCTTAGAAAACTACTGCTTTAAATAATGCAAAAGCTATGAATGTTTTATATTTTGTATTAGACAAGAATGAATTTTCTAGAATTATTATGTGAAAAACAGCTTTTGATATATGGCACATGCTTCAAGTCACACATAAAGGAACCACCAAAGTAAAGCAAACTAAGATAAGTTTGCTGACAAATTAATTTCAATCATTTAAAATGAAATCTAATGAAAGCATCGTAGAAATGTCCTCCATATTCCAAAATGTACAACATGATCTTATGGGATTAGTAGTTTCATATACTAATTTTGATTTAGTTACATGTATTCTAAATGCATTAACTGGTGAATGGGAAAGAGAAGTGTTAGCTATAGAACAGGCCAATGACCTCTCTACACTCAAGGTATAAGAGCTAATTGGAAATTAATGTCATATAAAGCAAATTTGCAAGCTAGAAAAGATCTAGCCGAGGAAAAATGAAGTATTTCTTTTCAGGTAAATGATGATGATGATTCCGAATTGGATGAAGAGGATGTAATTTTCCTTGTTAAAAACCACACAAGTTCAGAAAATTCAATAAGATGGCGCAAAAGCAAAAATCAAACAACTCCGACGATCCTTCGTCATTTAAATGCTATGGATGCAATTAATTTGGTCATATGAAAAGAATTGTCCAAAATTAAACAAAGATAAGAAAAGTGTGATGATCCAGAATTTTGAACATTTGAAATTGGAAATATTTAATTGATTTTAAATGTTTGGGAGTTAATATAAACTTGAATTTCAAATATCGTTATGAATTCGGCAATTAAATTATTGAATTTAATAATGTGAAGTTGGGTAAAAATTTATATCTTCAATTTTAAGCTAATTAAAAATATTTTAAAGGATTAGTTATATTGATGATACTGGAGATAGTATAATTTTGAAAATTGAATTTGAAAGCGATTTGTTCAGTTTTGAATTTTATCGTTTAAATCGATATTAAAAAAAATAGCCTTCCGAGGCATAGTTTCGGAATTCGATGAAACTAGTTTCATTGGATCCGTAATATTGTATTATTATAGAATTTCAATTTTCATAGCATTCGGAATGATCATTTGGCCATACGCTAAGCAAACGCGCTGAAATTTAAATTGAAAATTCAATGTTTTAACTGGTCCGAAAAGCTATCTTCTCCATAAGATCGAATTTGGACTCGAAACCTTTTCTATTGCGTTCGGAATAGGCTTATAATATTATAAATGTCTAGCGGCACGCCTCAATTGGAGATCGAGATTTTAAGTTGCGATAATCGAGACAATTTAAATTTTGATTTAAATTTGAATATAAATAATATATATATATCAGAATACTGTAGAATCAGACACGTATTAAAATTTCAAAATACGTGTTCATTTATTTAACACGCGTTGCCTTTCTTTTAGAAATATAAAAAAAATGTCTCATTCAAAAAGAAAAAGGAAAAACGAAAATTGTTTTCTTTCGTTCAAAAACAATGTAGCAGCCGAGCCAACCTTTTTTATCAAATTCTCGATTAAATTAAATAATCAATGGCCGCCACTCTGATGTTGTCGATCGAACTGAAAAGAAAAAAATCGTTCGGAATCAGGGGCGATTCGATTTCGTCAGGGATGAACTCGAAATCGCGATTCAAGGTGAAAGGTCGAGGCGGCTAGTAGATGGAGGTGTCGGTCGCGTGGAACTGAGGCATGGATGAGGGCGCGCGTGCGAGCACGTGATGGCGAGCGCTAGAGAGGAGTGCAGCGATGTTCAGGCGCGGCGGTGCGACTGTTGTGGGATCGGCGTGTCGTGTGTTGGACTTCAGGAGGGTGCGAGTCGATCTGGTGGGTGCAGCAACATCTCGAAATGGTCGCGATCTAGAGGAGAACTTCTCATCGATCTAGGGCATGCACGACGGCTTCTCAAGGCAGTGAAGGTATTTTCAAATTTATTTTGTTAAATTGTAAATGTATATATATGCACAAAGAAAGATAAAAAAAATTGACACTAAAGATTTTTACTGCCTAAATTTCGAATTGAAGAATTTAAATATATACATAAAGATTTTGAAAATATAATATTGAAAATTTTACGCTGGTAAAGTTTATATAAAAAAAACTATACATATTTTCAAATCTACCTGTTTAATTTTAAATTTTTTATATTATAAATATAAATTTAATTTATAAACGTATTATATTATTTAGTTACCCAAGATAGTTTAATAAAGGAAATTCAATTTTTAGTTTAATTTTTTTAGTTAAAATAAATTTATTTAAGTTTAAAATTAAAAGTATTTGTTTAAAGTCAAAATTATTAGTTAATTAAATTTATTAAAGGAAAATAGTTTAGATCCAATTATTAGTAAACTAAATTATTAAATAGTAATGGATTATTCGAGTTAATTCAAATGTTAATAAATTGTATAAAATTGTTTATATAAGGTCTAATACAGTGAAGAAAACAAGCTGGAAAGAAAATAAATGGCATGCAAGGCAAAGGTGAGATCTTCTCACTCAAACAGATTTTTCTGATTTAATTTTAAATAGTTAAATTTAAAATGGTTGATTGTGTCCTTGATATGATAAATTATTATCAGTTTTTTTGGATTAGACCCTATGCGCCGCATAATATCGGATGATATTATATTAAACCCATATACCGTGATATTCCACCTCGAAGTAGAATTGGTATTATATATGTAGTTCAAGTGATTGATTTCCTGCATTATATAGCGGATAAGACCCTATGCGCTGCATAATAGCGGATGATATTTTATAAATCCCATATACCACGATATTTCATCTCGAAGTAGAATAGGCATTTAATTGTTGTGCTAACGTCTGTGGATGCAAGGAAAACAGGTTGGAGGGATCCAACTGGATTCCTCAAATAATTGAATTTGTTTCAATATTGTGTGTTGATTTATAATCTGCATGTGATTATATTGTGATTGAAATCGTTGAAGGCTAAAATTTAGCCGAATATATTTTTGGTATCGTAAGATGCCGAAAATAAATAAAACTGATTTTTTAAAATTCAAGTCGAAAGTTATTGTAAAATTTATTTTTGAGAACTGGATAAATTTAAAAGAAGGAATTTTAAAAGGATAAGGTTTTATTTTTGAATCCTATTGAATAAATTCCAAAAATATGGAAAACGACTTTAATAAGTGGATTTCAAGTAATATTATGAAAAATTGAAGAATTTATTTTGAAATACGGATTTTAAATAGTTTGGAAGAGATAAAGGAATTTATTTTAAAAATAAATTTGGAAATTGAGTTCGTGTTACAAAAAAATAAAATCTTTGGGAAATCAATATGAATGTTTGAATGAAAATCGATTTGGTGTTTGAATGAAAATCGATTTGGTGTTTGGAATAAATTTAGAAATCAATTTGGAATTTGATTTGGTGTTTAAAATAAAATTTGAAATTAATTTGGAAATTGATTTGGTGTTTGGAAATGATTTTTGAAATCAATTTGAAAATCGTATGTCAGTAGATATTTGGAAAATTTACATTCACAATGGGAATTTAAAAAGGAAAGGGAAATTTGTTTTAAAAATAAATATTGATTTATTTTTAAAGTGTGGAAAGAAACTTGCGGATTTGGAATGTGAATGGAAATAAATCAAGAGAGATTTGTTAATTGATTTAAAGGACTATTTTGAAGTGGAAAGAGAATTCTTCCTTGAAAAGCCGAGTATATTTTCAAAGTAGCTTTTGAAGTATAAATTAAAAGCTCTAGAAATTATTGTGATAGAATATTGTTGGAGAAAAAAATTTTCTGGGAGTTTTTTTAAATCTTTAAAGCAAAAGATTTATTTAATTAGTTGTAGAAGTGATTATTTAAAGATTTAATTGATATTTGATTAGAAAATGGTTATTTAAATATTACACTCTATCTCATTATTTTATTTTAAAATTATTTTGGACTTAAGTTCATATGAGATATTAATATAATATTTTCATAATTAATATTTAAGCAAGTGTTTTGAAAAAGTTTTATTTTAAATATTTCCAAGTATATATGTATAAGTAATTTAGATTCAAAGTTTTTGAACTCGGCAGATTTTCAGTGGAAATGAATGAATATTTCGAAATTTATTCCGCGTGTGAAAAATGATTTGAAATTTGTTTTCAAAGAATTGAAATGTTGTTTTCAAAGAATTGAAATGTGAAAAGTAATTTGTTTTCAAAGTGTTAAAGTGAAAAAAATATCTTAAGAAGATATTTTGAAAATAAATAATTTGGGAAATTTATTTAAAATTTGGTGATTGTTGTGAATGTTGATTAATAGTTGAATAACCGACTATCAATATTGGCCTTTTAATGGCATTTGAATTTCGATGCGACCGGGGGTCGAATTCCAAATGGATATTCGAAAACCACATCGAACTTTTGTGATAGTGATGGATCTTTTGTTTAAAAGATCAAAGTGGAAAGTTGTTGTGATGTTTGAAATATGAATGTAACACTTATTTTTAAAAATAAACGCTTGTTATTCGGATTAGCCGGGAGAGGACTTTGTGTCATAAAACCCATTCCGATGATTGGTTTCAAGTTTGGTATCAGAGTTTAAACCAAATCTGGTATCAGAGCATTTGGTTAAGCGATAATCTTGGCTCTGGTGGAGATTACTCATTAGAAAAAGAGTCAGTAGTACTCTAGAATGAATTGAGTGTAATAATAGATATGAGCACATATTTGATAGTGAATATAAAATTGTTTTATATTCTGATGGTTGGTTTGTTGAGTGGTATATGGATTCTGGTTGGTATAGTCTGTACAACTCTATCGATAAGGATCTCTAAACACTCGTACAGAACAATTCGACACGATATTGTTTTAAAATAGGGTAAACGAAATAATTTTTCCAAATTATTTTCGTATATAAAAGGAATGATTTTCCTTAAATTATTATAGTATATGGTTGCTTGGTTGTTAAGGGAATGGTAATATTAAACTATTATCATTATTATTTTTTGCAGGGCAAGCGGGGTTGAAAACTGGACCCCTACCAGATTTATTAAAAAGGAAAAACAGAGTTACAAAAGGAAAACGAAGAAAACAATCACAAGAAAGAAAAAAACAGGAATTAGAAGAGTAACTACGGAATCCAAGGGACAAACTGATGCTCTTGAAAATCATGCTTACTCACTCTCATACCATTCAGAATTTCATTCTTTAGTATAACCCAAAGCACTAAAGGACTTCTCATTTGCCCTTCAAAATTCCTCCTATTCCTCTCATCCCACACTAATTTCATCAGTTTTTTAATTGTGAAGAAGAAAGGATATATTCTCACATCATTCCATTTAGTTGCATTCTCAACCATAGCCGACTGATCTGCAGTTTGTTGAGGGACAGTTGCCAACCCCAAATTACACAACATCTTACTCCATAAATATAGAACATAAGGACATTCAAAGAAAATATGCAGGGTAGTTTCATCATAGGAATTGCACAGTAAACATGAAATGGGAACATTCATACCATAAGTAAGCAATTTATCCCTTGTTAACAAGGCCTTGTTCACAACGTTCCAGAGCATCAAATTGTCACTACTCGGAGATATGCCATTCCAAGTATCCCTGTGCCATTTGCAATCAGGCATGGAATCAATACCAAGAAGTGCCACATAAACACTGTAGATGGAGTGTGCCTTGCCATTCCATAGCACTGAATCATGATCATCAAGATCATACTTGTTATGAGCAAATTGGTTCCATAGGGCTCTGACATTTTGGTTACTGGAGTATGGCGGCATTAACTTTCCTTCTGCAATGTAGTCAACAACCCTGTCATTAAGGCCAATGCCAGATTGATATATCTGTTGAGAAGTAAAGATTTGATGAAGAATAATGCCTTTTCTTATCCAAGGATCATGCCAGAAACATCAAACACTAGTACCAGAAAGATGAATTTGGATAATAGGTCTAAAATATTCCTCAAGTTCAAAATACACTTCCCTATCCAGCTGCAAAATTGTGGAACTTCTATCTCCCAAAAATTCTTTGAGCCAACATTGTGCTTTAGAGTCCATTTAACCCATAGAGTGTCCTTCCTAAGCATTAGAGCATTTAGGTGGCAACTGTAAGCTGCAATATTCCAAACAGGGGTGCAGAACAATCCTAAACCACCTTTGCAAACTGGTTTCTCAAAAAATGCGAATGAACACGGGAAACCTTCTTAGCATGTATAGTACCAAACCAAAAATCTCAACATTGCTGATCTAACCATTTTCAGAAGCTTAGTGGGTAGGATGAAGGTCCTAGCCAAATAAACCATCATAGAGAAGCACATTGATTTTATAAGAACAAGCCTGCCTGCCTGTGATAAGAATTTGGTGGTCCACCTCTCCATGACAGCAGTAACTTTTTGGAAAAGAGGTAAGCAATTAGCCATTGTCACCCTAGAAGTACATAATGGCATGCCTAGGTAAGACATATCATGATTCATGTTTTGCATCCCAACAGCTGAAGCAAGAGTTTGTCTCTGCACACTTGGCACACCAGTAATCAAAATACTAGATTTATTAAGATTAAGTTCTAGAACTGTCATCAAGTAGAAGCTGTGGAGAGCACTTTTGATGGTATCAATGGACTGAAAATTTGGCTTGGTGAAAATCATGATGTCATCAGCAAAAAGAAGAGATGTTAATTGCATATCTTTACATTTGGAATGAAAGGAAATCTGCCTGGACATATACAAGGGCCTGATGTAACATGTGAAAACTTCCATCACCAAAATGAAGACATATGAGGAAAGGGGGTCAGCTAAGTAACCAGTGCTTGTTCCATTCAAAATCAAAGAATAAGAAGGTGACGAAATACATTCATAAATCCAGGCAACAAAAACCTTTAGGAACCCCATAAGGGACATTGTTCTGACAACAGAAGACCACTGAAGACTGTCATATGCTTTCTTCAGATCGAGCTTAAGCATAGCTCCCTGAGTGGCATTAGTTCTACTATAACCCTTTAAGAGTTCATGTGCTAACATAACATTGTCAAGTATGTTTCTGCAAGGAAGAAAGGAAACTTGGTTCTTGGAAATGATTCTCACCAGCACTGCAACAAGCCTTGAGGCAATGATTTTAGAAATGCAATCATATTCCACATTACAACAAGAGATTGGTCTGAATGAGGACACAGAAGTTGGATGCAAGCACTTTGGTATCAGAACTAACTTCGTAGCATTAGCCGATTGAAGAAGCCTACATTTGTCAAAAAAATTATGCACAGCCTTACAGAAATGCACACCAACAATTTCCCAACTAGTAATGAAGAAATAAACAACGAAACCATCGGGACCACCACACGAGTTCTTATTCATAGCAAAGAGTGTATTCTTTATTTCTTCATCGGTCACTTTTTCCACAAGGTTAGCTGCTTCCTCATTGTTGACTTTGGGCAGTGAGACAAAGGATAGATCATCCAAATGAGGAATAAAGTTTTTACTATTGCCAAGAAGACCTGAAAAATGATGCTGAAAGGAATTGTCAACCGTCTCAGGGGAAGAATGTAAGTTTCCTGCTTCATCAAGAATGGAAAAGATATTACTTGTTGATTGTTTAGCTTTTAGGGAAGCATGGAAAATTTTAGTATTCTTGTCCCCCTCAGCTGCCCACTTAATTCTCGACTGCTGCTTTTTCATATCACATTCAATTTCCAGCACATGATTGAGCTCATGGAAGAGAGCAGCTTCTTTGGCAGCCATTTCAGCATTATATGGAAAAGCCATCATCAAATTCTGTGCCTCACTTAGCTGTTCCTTGAGTGTAGAGGATCTGAGATTGCCATAACCAAATTTGTCTTTAGCCCAAGCCCTTAATGCTTCTTTTGTTGCCTTGAGTTTTCTGCAGAAAATAAACATTGGATTTCCAAAAAAAACATTAGCCCAAGCAGTTTGTATTATATTATTATATTCAGGATCAAGAGACCATAAGTTATAAAATTTAAATCCTCTTTTGATTCCATGAAGCTTCCTACCAGTGGTGGTGATGAGCGGAGAATGATCAGAAAGTACAGAAGGAGGAAGTAAAATAGAAAAATTAGGCCAAGAGGAGAGGGCTTTGAAATTGGAGAATGAATGATCAATATTAGAGAAGGTCCTGACACCACTCCTGGACCTGTTATTCCAAGAATAAACAGCACCTTCCTTGTGGATAGGAATGAGATTTGAATCAAAAACGACAGAGTTCAAGGGATTGATATCCTTAAGCATGAGTGGCAAACAACCATGCTTGTCAAACAAGGAGAAACAGCTGTTGAAATCTCCAACCATAATCCACGGGTGTGTTTCTTGTCTTAGGGATGGCATCAAATCGAAAAGATTTTGTCTTGAGACTTGAGTATTAAAGGCATGCACAAAAGAAATATAAAAGGAGGAAGGAGGGTTATGATATTTGGCATGGAAATGCATGATTTGGGGAGAAGCAAGAAGGAGATTAAGAGTGAGGACAACAGGATTATGAAGCACCATAATACGCCCATAAGTAGCCTCATTAAGGTTATGAGATAGGGACCAGGAAGGGTTAACATACTTAGCAGCAGAAACAGTAAGCGGAAGATTTAGTTTAGTTTCAAGGATAGCAAATATTGACAGCTGATGCATTTTTATTAACTGCTTGACATGTTCTAACTTGAGGAAGTTATGAGAACCTCTAATATTCCATGCTCCAAAATTGTGCGACATAATTAAACTAAGGAATGGAGAGTAGCTTCTTTCATGCTCCTAGTTACAGAAGACCCTGATTTAGTTGGGACAGTTTGTTTCATTGATTTCCTTTTTTTTCTGATGACATTTGTGTTTGAAGATGGGACACAGTTAATGTGATTTGCTGCTTTGGGAGATGAGGGAGGAGATAACCAACCAGGAATAGATCCTGTGAATACATAAGGTTGCTTTGGGATTGCTTGAATCAAAGATAGAGAAATGGATGAGGATGGATTGGATAGAGTAGGAGAAGAAGGATGCATAGAGATGATTAAGTCAGTAATTTGACTTTGTAAAATTCTGGAAAAATGGACATCAGGATCAAGAACATGGGGGATGGGAAATTTTGTTTGGATAAGGAATTTGGGTTAAGTAATGAAGTTACTGTAACAAGGTTGTTCAAGCAATGATCAGTTTGATGTGTTTGCCTCTGTGTCTTGCCTTTTGGAGGTGATGAGTGGATTCCATGCACAAAGGATATGATGTGCATATTCAATGCATCTTCAAAAACAGTGTCCAAAGCAAGATTACAATCAGTTTCAACAATTATATCTCCTTTGTATGGCCTGCTTTCCTTTCCTTCAATGTCTACCTACTCATCAAGTGTAATTACCCCCCCCCCCCCACATTATCATCACCACTTATATCTTCAACCCTACATGTGCATCATATTTCATTTCATTTAACACTCCAAATTTATTGCTAGACAGATAAACATCCTGATGTTTGTCAGGAAAACAAACATCCAAGTGATTTTCATTATCTCTCATAGCACCAGTACTATCTGATTCAGTATGAATCTGATTTTCATGGGGTCCTACACGATCAACAACATGCATCTTGCTTTCATTCAAAACAGCCACCTTCTGTAAAGGTGGATCACTGGAATATGGTTTTCTTTTTGCTACTTTCTGCCAGATTTGTTTACCCATTTTTTGTTGCTTGTTTGTTCCTTTATCTGCTTTGACTCCTTCTTGATAATTCCTTTTCAGAGCTGCATCATCCTTACTTCCAATCTTTTCATTACTAACTTTCAGGCATGAGCTGTCCAAATGACCAAACTCTTTACATTCATTACAAATGTCAGGTCTCCACTGGTAGCTGACTTGAACCAACTGTGTAGACCCATCAAGCATTTTAATAGGAAACTCATCAACGAGTTGACAATCAGGAGACACATCCACCAAACATTTTGCAAAACCAATCCTCTCCTGTCTCTCCGTGGAAGAATCCATGCACAACAACCTTCCAATTCTGGAAGCCAACCAGTTAATACCCAAATGAGACCAAGCAAATATAGGAATATTAGCTAATTTAAGCCATACAGGAACTGATCTAATGGAACTGCAACTATTGCTAATGGTAGGATCCCATGCCTTGATTATGAAAATTTTGTTCCTTAGAAAAATAGGATCAGATTCTAAGATTCTCCTTCTGTCCTCAGCACAAGATAGATGGAAAAGGAACAAAGTTCCATCAGATTTAACCACAATCTCACCTTTAAGCTTCGATAATTTCTTCAGGTGGTTGATGACAGTGAGGTAGGACAGAGGTTTATCAAGAAAAAACCAACTAACCATTCACTCCAAATTTCACTTCCAGCTTTGATCACCACCTCCGGTGGAACCAAAGCATTACCATTAAAAACGAGGGGGAAATCGATAGGGGAGTATTGCCCTGCATTACGGGGTTTGGTTTTGAAGAGAGAGGACCATGAAGAAGAAGCTACTGGAGGTTGAGAGGAAGATGAAGCAAGGGGGGAACCGGAGGAGGTAAGACAGAAGGAGAGTTAGGTAGGGGCTAGGACGAGAAGAAAGAGAGGGAATAGTTGTTGGTACAGATGGAACAGTTTGAAAAGATGGGGAAAGGGGGGGTATGGGTTGGAGCTGCCATGAAAATCAAAAGAGTTTAAAAAAAACTGTGTAAATGAATTGTAAATGATAAACAAAAAAACTGAGAAATAAAATCCATATACAAATGGGATTTGTAAATATGAATTGTAAATGTGATTTATAGTTTTCCATAGAATTCCAGGGGAAAATTTGAAAATGCTTTTGAAAAGATTTGAATTTTTTTGAAATTAAATCCCTTTTGAGTTTGAATATGATTTTCAAGGGCTTTGGAAAAAAAGTTTTTGAAGGGATAAAAGCACTAAACTCTTTTCGCTCGCTGGAAAATAATTTCGATGATGATCGCGACATCATCTGTGTTCATTTTCGAGTCTCCAAGAGAGGAATTGCTGCCAATTTTTTTTAAAAAGGAAGTTGTTTGGAAAACTGGGTTTGGTTTTGAGAATTCAAAAGATAATTTGAATTGATTTCAGAAAAAGTGATTTTGAAATGTTGGAAAAACTCTGGAATCTGACAAAAATTGTTATGGTATAAAATTTATTAAGGTGGAAAAATAAAATTATGAATGAATAAATAAAATTTACAGTTTCAAGTAAATAAAAGGGAAATTGAATGTTGAAATTCACTTTGAATTTGTAAGTAAATAGCACTGGAATTGGAATTGAAATTAATTTATGATAAACAAAGCGAAGTATTGAAATAAAATTAGTAAGTGAAACTAATTGAAGGAATGACAATGAAAATATGGTTAGAAATGAATTAAATTCAAATGGAATTCAAAATCCAGTTTAAGTACAAGTGGTTATGAACTTAGATGGTGAGTTGTAAATAAATTTTTGGGAATGAACAAAAGAATAAACTGGAATTGAAACTGCATATTGAAAACCAATTTGAATCGTGTGGAATGTAATGAAGTTGTAAAAATTAGTTCAAAGTGAACTAAATAAAATGAATTGGAATTTGTAATGTATTAGTAAATGAAACTAATTTAAATAGCGATATGAATCAGTTGTGAATGAATGATAGTTGATAATATTCAAAAGGTAAGTTGAATCCAAATAAAATTGAAAATGTAACATTGAATGAAAATGGATATATAACTTCAATAGTGAAGTAAAAATTATATAAGAAGTAAGTATTCGAACTTTTGTAAAGAAAAGTGCAGGTTTTGAATGTTGTAATTGAATACTACTGCTAGTAGGATATACATGTGATTTAAATGCAAAGGGAAATTGGATTTGATTTTGAAGATAATTTGATTTGCTCGAAAAAGGTATGTATTTTAAATTTCAGTATGAAATTTATTGACTTTCTTGTCTACCACTTGGCTTTTCGTTTTCTTTTTGAATCTAAGGGCCCGTGGTGCCATTTTGTAGTCATACCGAGCTAGCCGCGCGAAAATTTAGTGAGCTAGAAAAATGTTGAGAAAATTTTGAAATTTTAAAGTTTAAATTTGAATTGTGAGGTAAACAATGTTGATTGGAAACTACAGAAAACATTGGAAAGTTATTTAAAGTGAATGAGTCTTGAATAAAAAGATTTGTTTTGGCAAATTGATAAAACTATTTGGTTTTGCGAAAAAGACAAACGGGTTGAGGATCATTCTTCCTAACTAGTAATTTCGGGACGAAATTCTTTTATGGGGGGATGAATGTGACGATCTAGAATTTTAAACATTTGAAATTGGAAATAATTAATTGATTTTAAATGTTTGAGAGTTAATTTAAACTTGAATTTCAAATATCGCTATGAATTTGGCAATTAAATTATTGAATTTAATAATGTGAAGTTGGGTAAAAATTTGTATCTTCAATTTTAAGCTGATTAAAAACATTTTAAAGGATTAGAAAGTTTATATTGATGATACTAGAGACGGTAGAATTTGGAAAATTGAATTTGAAAGCGATTTGTTCAGATTTGAATTTTATCGTTTAAATCGATATTAAAAAATAGCCTTTCGAGGCATAGTCTCGGAATTCGACGAAACCTCTTCCATTGGATCCGTAATGTTGTATTATTATCGTATTTCAATTTTTGTAGCATTCAGAGTGATCGTTTGGCCGTACGATAAGCAAACACGCTGAAATTTAAATTAAAAATCAATGTTTTAACTGGTCCGAAAAGTTTTCTTCTCCATACGATCGAATTTGGACTCAGAACCTTTTCCATTGCATTCGTAATAGGCGTATAATATTATAAATGCCAGGCGGCATGCCTCGAATGGAGATCGAGATTTTGAGTTGCGATAATTGAGACAAATTAAATTTTGAGTTAAATTTGAATATAAATAATATATATATCAGAATATTGCAGAATCAAACACGTACTAAAATTTAAAAACAGGTATTCATTTATTTAACGCGCGTTGCCCTTCTTTGAGAAATATTAAAAAATGTCTCGTTCAAAAAGAAAAAGGAAAAATGAAAACTGTTTTCTTTCATTTAAAAACAATATAGCAGCCGAATCCCCCTTTTTATCAAATTCTCGTTTAAATTAAATAATCAATGGCTGCCACTCTGATGTTGTCGATCGAACCGAAAAGAAAAAAATCGTTCGAAATCAAGGGCGATTCGATTTCGTCAGGGGGAATTCAAAATCGTGATTCAAGGTGAAAGGTCGAAGAGGCTAGTGGATGGAGGTGGCGGCGTCGCATTCGAGCTTGGTGGTGGTCGCGTGGAACTGAGGCATGGATGAAGGCGCGCGTGCGAGCACGTGATGGCGAGCGTTAGAGAGGAGTGCAGCGATGTTTAGGCGCGGCGGCGCGGCGGCGCGACTCTTGTGGCATCGGCATGTCACGTGTTGGACTTCAAGAGGGGCGTGGGTCGATCTGGTGGGTACAACAGCATCTCAAATGGCCGCGATTTAGAGGAGAACTTGTCGTCGATCTACGACATGCATGATGACTTTTCAGGGCAGTGAAGGTATTTTCAAATTTATTTTGTTAAATTATAAATGTATATATATGCACAAAGAAAGATAAAAAAACATTGACAGTAAAGATTGTTTACTGTCTAAATTTGAAATTGAAGAATTTAAATATATATATATAAAGATTTTGAAAATATAATATAGGAAATTTTACACTGGTAAAGTTTATATAAAAAACTATACATATTTTTAAATCTACTTGTTTAATTTTAAAAAATTTATATTATGAAGATAAATTTAATTAATAAACGTATTCAATTTATTTTAGTTACCCAAGATAATTTAATAAAGGAAATTAATTTTTTAGTTTAATTTTTTTAGTTAAAATAAATTTATTTAAAAATGAATTTGTTTAAAATTAAAGCATTAGTTTAAAGTCAAAATTATTAGTTAATTAAATTTATTTAAGGAAAATAGTTTAGATCCAATTATTAGTAAATTAAATTACTAGATTGTAATGGATTATTCGAGTTAATTCAAATGTTAATAAATTGTATAAAATTGTTTATACAAGGTCTAATACGGTGAAGAAAACAAGCTGGGAAGAAAATGGATTACATGCAAAGCAAAGGTGAGATCTTCTCACTCAATCAGATTTTTATGATTTCATTTTAAATAGTTAAATTTAAATTGGTTGATTGTGTGCTTGATATGATAAATTATTATCAGTTGTTTTGGATTAGACCCTATGTGCCGCATAATAGCGGATGATGTTATATTAAACCCATATACCGCGATATTCCATCTCGAGTGGAATTGGTATGATATATGTATTTGGAATGATTGATTTCCTGCATTATATAGCAGATGAGACCCTATGCGCCGTATAGTAGCGAATGATATTTTATAAATCCCATATACCGCAATATTCCACCTCGAAGTGGAATGGGTATTTTATTATTGTGCTAACGTCTGTGAATGCAGGGAAAACAGGTTGGAGGGATTCAACTAGATTCCTCAAATAATTGAATTTGTTTCAGTATTGTGTGTTGATTTATAATCTATGTGTGATCATATTGGGATTAAAATCGTTGACAGCTAAAAAATAGTCGAATATATTTTTGGTATCGTAGGATACTGGAGATAAATAAAATTGGATTCTTAAAATTCAAGTTGAAAGTTATAGTAAAATTTAATTTTGAGAATTAGATAATTTTAAAAGAAGGAATTTTAAAAGGATAAGGTTTTATTTTTGAATCCCATTGAATAAATTCCTAAATTATGGGAAGGGATTTTAATAGATGGGTTTCAAGTAATATTATTCAAAAGTTGAAGAATTTATTTTAAAATACGGATTTTAAATAATTTGGAAGAGATAAAGGAATTTATTTCAAAAATAAATTCGGAAATTAATTTGGTTTTATAAAAAAATAAAATCTTTGGGAAATCCATTATAAATGTTTGAATGAAAATTGATTTGACGTTTGAATGAAAATCGATTTGGTGTTTGGAATAAATTTAGAAATCAATTTGGAATTTGATTTGGTGTTTAAAATAAAATTTGAAATTAATTTGGAAATTGATTTGGTGTTTGTAAATGATTTTTGAAATCAATTTGAAAATCATAATCAGTAGATATTTGAAAATTTTAAATTCACAATGAGAATTTAAAAAGGAAAGGAAAATTTGTTTTAAAAATAAATAATGATTTATTTTTAAAATGTGGAAAGAAACTTGCGGATTTGGAATGTGAATGGAAACAAATCAAGAGAGATTTGTTAATTGATTTAAAGGGACCATTTTGAAATGGAAAAAGAATTCTTTCCTGAAAAGCCGAGTATATTTTCAAAGTAGCTTTTGAAGTATAGATTAAAAGTCCTAGAAATTGTTGTGATAGAATATTGTTGGAGATTTTTTTTCTTATGGGAGTTGTTTTTAAATCTTTAAAGTAAAATATTTATTTAATTAGTTATAGAAGTGATTATTTAAAGATTTAATCGATATTTGATTAGAAAATGGTTATTTAAATAATTACACTCTATCTAATAATTTTATTTTAAAATTATTTTGGACTTAAGTTCATATGAGATATTAATATAATATTTTCATAATTAATATTTTAACAAGTGTTTTGAAAAAGTTTATTTTAAATATTTCCAAGTATATATGTATAAGTAATTTAGATTTTTTTAAAAAAGTATTTGAACTCGGCAGATTTTCAGTGGAAACGAATGAATATTTCGAAATTTGTTCCGTGTCTGAAAAACGATTTGAATTTTCTTTCAAAGAAGTGAAATGTAAAAAATAATTTGAGATTTGTTTTCAAAGTGTTAAAGTGAAAAAAAATATCTTGCGAAGATATTTTGAAAATAAATCATTTGGGAAAATTATTTAAAATTTGGTGATTGTTGTGAATGTTGGTTGATATTAAAATAACCGACTATCAATATTGGACTTTTAATGGCATTTGAATTTCGATGCGACCGGGGGTCGAATTCCAAATGGATATTCGAAACTACATCGAACCTTTGTGATAGTGATGGATCTTTTGTCTGGGAGAGGACCTTGTTTGTCATAAAACCCATACCGAATAATGATACGATGAAATGGGATTGCATTTGAAGATGGTGTTGAAGACCGGGTATTTTTGAAAGAGAAAGGATTACCTGTCGAATGTCTCTACACCGGGTTGCTCCAGTATAGAGATTTTATCAGCCTTTGTGATGGGGATTCCGGATGTGATTAGTGGATATCCGGATTGCAAGGGCTTCTTTGAAGTGCCTTCGGTTCCGTTCGATTCCGAAACGGACTTGTATGGAAGTGTGTTTGATGTTACATCTCAAAGCTGGTTTCTATCGAATAAATTCCTATTGGTGGCGGAGAATTTATTCTCTTAGCTTAACACCCTTCTCTGAGACGTACGATCTCAGAGGTTATGTAGTTGATGGTTACTAGCGATATATCCCCAAATTGGTAATGTTGCATATGATCAAAACATGGCTTTGTGAAAAGTGTACCTTTATGGACGAGACTTCGTCGGAACTCACACCCCGGAAATGGTTGAAACAGGAAGGATGCGGGAAGGTTATTTGGGGGTAGCGCCCCCTGAGGGTATGTCATTTCCTTTTGGAAAAGGGTAGCATCATGGTATGGAGCCTAAATATTTTACCTATGTTGATACTGCAAATTTATTGTTCTTCGTGGTTGTTGCTTTGTGGTTGAGGATCCTCGGATAAAGGTCGCAAATGACCAAGGGATGGCATACTCGTGTAGTAGTTACCTTACCGAGGTAACCCGGCCTTATGTTGGCAGAGAGATGGTTATGTTCTCAGGGCATCCCTCCAGAGGCGTACCCATGTGGGAATAGGAAGTTCCTTAGCCTGACCATTTGTTGGAAATCCAATCACCAATACACGCCCTTTACGATTGCAATTGTATAACCTGTCATTCTTAAATGGTAGCTATAACAGGCATAATATAATGGTTCATATGCTGGCTAAGATTAATATTAAACTTTCGAAAGGTTTTCTGCACTATGCACTAATAATAATATCAAAAAGGTTTTGCATATCAAGCATGTTTAACTATCATAAGGAGAAATCTCCCCCAAGTGTGCGATTGCATTGTGTGTGTGCCCATAGGCCTTATGGTAGTTTCATTTTCCAAAAGCATAGCAGAATTATTTTTATTTTCTTTGTGAAAATAACAGTTTTTAAGATCTCGCATCAGTCTCATGACTGACCTGGAGTTTATTGTTCTCTTTCTGAACTCTGACTGTCCATAATTTTCCACACGGGCAGCCTAGAATCAGGTTATCAGTTTTTCGGAAGCAAAGCCCGAAAAGATGCTGTGAAGATCTAGAGTTCAAGATGGATGGCGAGGCGTATCACTAGTATATGTAATATTTCTTTTCCGCTGTTGTGTTTTTGTACACTCTGATAACGTATGTATAAACTGATATAGTGATTTTTTTAAAGATATTCATTTATCTATTATATGTTGTTCCGCCGTGAAATGTGAGATTCTATTATTGTTCTTTTTCTTCTTCTATCTCCTTCTTCTTAAACCCTAACAGTTCGGTTTTCCGGCATTCAACTGTGCGGCTTTGGATACAGTGGACGTATCGATGTCAATTTTCAGGTGCTGAAAAATTGGGTCGTTACAAAAAGCTTCAACAAGAGCAACAAATATGAGAAATTCTCAAAAAAAGGGTGCTTTTTAGGTAACATGGGTGATTCCTCAAGTGATAGTGATAATAACACTGATAGTAATGAAGAATAAGCAAATATTTGCTTCATGGCAATAAAAAATGAGGTACTTTCAGATTTATCGGTTGACAATGTCGTAGAAATAGCATCGGAACTAGATAATAAATATAGAAATCTTAGAAAGAATCATGCTAAATGTTCAAGAAAAATGACAAGACTAGAACTAGAAAATGAATTGTTAAAATATGAGTAAATAATATTAGAAGAAGAAATCCAAAAATTACAAAATAGTTGTAAATCTTTTGAAGAAAATCAAATGTGGATGCTTTAGAGAAGGAAATTACAACACTATCAAATGATAACGTAAAATTAATAAAAACTGCAAATATTTTGGAAAATCAGGTAAAAGTATTAAACGAAGATAAACAGTCATTAGAAAAGAAATTAAATGATCTATCTATAAATATTTCTAAATTTAACCAAGGAGAAGAGAATCTATCTCATTTAATTAGTATTTCAAAACCTCATAGCAATAAGAATGGTTTAGGATTTTTAAATTAAAGAAACCTAAAGATCAACACAAATATGCTACACTTTATTCAAAATTTTGCAAAATAGCGAATGACAAATCAAATTATAATAAAACGACTATTCAGTTATGGATTTCAAAAAATAATAATAACTTGATTAGACAAAAACATATAAATATATTTTTGAATAATGTTTAATATAATAAATTTTTTAGATTCAAAAGTTCTACCAAACCCCCTAGGTATGGTTACCTTTAGTTTAATCCTTAGGACCCTAATAAAGGAAGTGGGTACCTTTGAATTACTTTCATCTTTGTAGGTACCCCAACACAAACTTAAGAAATGGATTCTCGATGGTGGATGCTCAAAGCATATGACTGTGATGGGTGATAGATTTTAAATTAATTGTAATAATGTGTGTGTTAATTTATGATTTGATTTAAAGAGTAATTTATAATTTAAATGTTGATTAATTCATAAAATAATGTGTAATAAACTGTAATTGTATAGAATTAGTATAGTGTAAGTTGTTATAACATTTGTTTGTAAATAATAAACTTACAAATATTATTAAATGAAGATGTAACGACCGGATTTTTCGACGCCCGAAAAGCGACATTAATACATCCACTGTATCAAATGCCGAACAAATCGAATGTCGGAAAACCAAACCATTAAGGTTAAAGAAGAAGGAGATAGAAGAAGCGAAAACAAAACAACAATAGAATCTTACCATCGCGGTGGAATAAAATATAATAGTTAATAAAAGATCTTTACACAAAGAAACTATATCTGTTTTTATACATACATCGTCAGAGTACAATGCAATCAGCATCGCAATTTAGAACGGTAATAATATCTCATCCTTCCAAAACTGAATACACCGTGGAATATACATCAAATGCGTCAGATACATATCGCCATCCATCTCATCTTCTGAGCCCCACAGCAGTCCACCAGAATCTGTAATCAATAATACTCGGTCTGATCCGAGCATTATAGTTAAATAACACCCGAGTCAGTCTGGAAAACCAACGTGAGAAAATACACTCAATTGGATTATTAAAGTTTTCAAAATCCTTTGAAATCAAGGGTATCTCGTAGGACCACGCCGCAAATAAACATGTCGGATTTGTACCTTACGATAACTAAAATATTTCTTATAAAATCCTTTGATATTTTTATAGTGTCCATATACAAATACTTATTCAAATAGCCGAAATTTTTACATTTATTAAATTCCCTCTAATAGGTATACAAACAAAACCGTAAAGGAACATAGGGAAAATGGATTTCCATCAATGGTAGGGCTAGTGGGGTACCGTCCGTCACAATACGTGGTCAAGATCACTGTACCGAGGATCCACCCTAAATCACCTACAACACAAGACCGGACTACCCCTTACTGGATAGCTCGAATAAGTTCACCCCGCGGTTGGGATCAGCAACCGCCACACAACTGAAATGTAAAGGGACATCTAGACAGGGGTGACCTTACCCTAATTAGTTGCTAGCCACTTAGCCTTGTGTGCACCTCCCCTGTTTTGGCCATTCTTGGTTGATGAGGCTCGAGGCTATGCGTTACCTTTTAAGCACACAATCACTTAGAATGCTCATCGTCCTCCTAACGATGTTCTGAAAGCATTCATCCATACAAGTCTGTTTCGGGTTCGAACGGAACTAAGGCACTACCCCTACTACATCCATTTCGGAACCATCCTCAGGATTAGTAGCGGCTAGCCCTTGTACTTCACTTCTCCATCTTCGACTCCTAACTCTTGTCTTCCTCACGAAAACGTTCAAACCGGATCGAAGTGGTTTTCGGGAAATAAATCCCAATCCCGGTCTCTTCGAAACGATCAGCGCATTTGGCCAATATTGATAGTCGGTTATTTAACTATCAATAACATTCACAAACAATTCGCCAGACCTTAATAATTTCTACCAAAATATTTATTTAAAATATCTTCGCAAGATATTTTCCTATATTTCAATCCTTTGAAAATTGTTTTCAAATCACTTTTCTCTCTCTTGTGGAAACAAATTTCCACCCAATTATTTTATTCCACTGAAAACCGCCAAGTCCTAAATACTTAAGATTTTTGAAAATAATTTAAATCGTTTTATTCTAAAAAATACTTTAAAACATTTAAATTAAAATTACTTAAACACTTTATTCAAAAATATATACTTTTAAAAATATTTTAAATAAACTACTTTACAAAATATAAAACAAATTTCTAAAATAAAAATTTAAGTCAAACTAAATTTTAAAATAAGAGTTACGACATTCTATACAAGTTTTTAAATAAAACTTTAGCCAAACTATCTTTAAAATAAAACTATTTTATAAAATATATGTAATTATCTTTAAAACATAATACCAATTACCCATTTTTAAAATAATTACGATTATAACTAAATTATGTAAATATTTATCTTTAAAATTCTAAACAACATAAATAATAATTTCTCAAATAACATTTTTTTAAAACAATTTAAAACCTTTAACTTATACTTTTAATAATTTTTCTTTGAAATCATAATTGGCTTTCCAGTGAAAATACTCTTCTTTCCACACCTTTTAAAAATAAACCACTATTTATTTTAAAACAAATTTCTCAGTCCTTTATGAATTTCCATCGTGAAATTTATACTTTCAAATATCCACTAATATTTTATTTCACTTTATAAACCCAATTTATAAATTCCATAGTCCCATCGTTCATTTAAAACACAGTTTCAAACACTAAATCAATTCCCAAACTGATTCCCAAATTAACTCCATTTTGAAATAAATTTTTCTTTACTTCCCAAAAATTTATTTTTTTCAAAATCCATTAATTACAGATTTTACTTCTTAATTATGATTAAAAGTCTTTTTAACTGAAAATACCAATTTCATATTTCTTTCTCAAATTCCTTCTTATCATTTCCAATAGATTTAAACCTTGAATTTTAAAATAAATTCTTTCCACCTTTTAAATATCATCACTTAAATTTATTCAAAATATCTCTTCCTCATACTTTGGATTTATTATTACAATTTAAAAATCAACTTTTATTCTTTCAAATCATTTTAATTATCCAAACTCCTTATATTTATTTTATTTAAAATAATCTTTTTAGTTACTTTAAAAATCCAACTTCATTTATACATTTTTAAATTCTTAAAATTCCAATATATATATATATATATATATATATATATATAGCCAAGCTAGAGTATCCAATAAATTCCACTTCCCAATATGATCAATATAATTCATTGATCATCACATAATCATATCGCTGTATATATAAAATAAACTCAAATGTTTTAAGGAATCCGGTTGGATCCCTCCAACCTATTTTTCCCTGCATCCACTGATGTTAGGACAATATAACAATACCAATTCTACTACGAGGTGGAATATCAGGGTATATGAGATCATATTATCTCATCCGCTATTATGTGGCGCATAGGGTGTCATCGGCTATATACTGCGGGAAATCAATCATTCCAATACACACACACACACACTACTATATAATGTACCATAACCAATCAATTCAATCATTCAACCAAAATTTAAATTTCACTATTTAAATTTAAATAATACCCAGATGAGTGAGATTAACTCACCTTTGGCCTAAGATTGCCATCCACATCAAACTCGACTTGGTTCCACGATTTCAGACCTTGAACAACATTAGATGGTTTATTAATATTAGAATTAATTGAACAATTTATTTCTCACAAAATTTGAATTAATGATTTCATTTAACCTATTTATTTCTTTTTAGAACTCTTTTAGTATCTAAATAATAAATAAGTTCATTTAACAAATTTATCAATATAATACATTACATAGAAATAAACTAATAAGTTTAAAACATGTATTTATACATAAATTTATTTTATTTTTATTTTGAAAACACGTATCCTTACGAAAATAGTCCAGATAAATTCCAAAATCTCTATAAATATATATCTATAAAACATCTACATTACCCTTAAAATTTCAATTTTCTAAATCTCATCTATGAATATATTATTTCTATTCTACTGTTTAAACTATATATATCAATACACACACGCACACACATAAAAATATATATATATATATATATATATATTCATTTCCTTCAGTATATACATATATATATACTGACATTTTTTTGCATAAATAAATTACCTTACCTTAACAACAGGACACGAAAACATGAGCTACACCCTCGCCGATCAACGTCACAATGTCGTCCATCGAACCGTCGCCCTCATCATCGACCATAGGCGAACGCTCCAGGATCCCCTCTAGCGACTTTGATCTCCAATTCGGCTGCATATATGACAAGGAGATCCCACCATCAGCTTCCTAACACTTTCAAGATTACCCCAAATCAACGCCCGCTACCACCAAAACTCCAAGAGTCGCGACCACCAAATTCTGAACCTAGGACTCGCGTAGGGATTCCTCGACGATGTCGCTCACTCGCTCAAGTCGCGATCGATTCTTCCTGATAACGCGTGGACTTCGATCAGCGTGAAGACAAAGATAAGCGGCCAACTCTTTTTTTATTTGATTCATAGAATTTTGGATGTGGATTGAGTTCCATTTCAATTTGACAAGAAGGAGATAACATCGGCTAAAATCGAATTGCTAAATTCGATCTAGTTTGATTTTTTTGCTGTAGTCATTTTTTTATTTTACCTTCAAAAACTAGGTGCTTGGCAGATTCAATTTTTAATTTAAAAACAAACACGTGTAAATATAAATGGACAAGTGTATACTAGGGGGCACGTGTTGCAAAAAAAAAGGGCTAGAACAAATATTATTTTTAGTTTAAATTCAAATTTAAATTGTCTCAATTTTCGCAACTCAAAATCTCGATCTCCAATCGAGGTGTGCCGCTAGGCGTTAATAATGTTAAACCCCTATTCCAAACACAATGGAAAAGGTTTTGAGTCCTAACTCGATCGTATGGAGAAGATAGCTTTTTGGATCAGTTATTATATTAAATTTTCGATATAGATTTTAGCGCGTTTATCTGCCATACGGCCAAACGATCACTCCAAACACTATAAAAATTGAAATTCGATAATAATACACTATTACAGATTCAATGGAACTGATTCCGTCCAATTCCGTGACTGTGCCTTGGAAAGCTATTTTTAAATTCAATTTAAACTATATATTTTCGAAACTGAACAAGATACTTTCAAATTCATATTTAAAACTTCTATTATCTTCAGTATTGTCAATACAAATTTTCTAAGCCATCAAATTATTTTTAGCCAGCTTAAAACTCAAGATTTAATATTTTACCTAATCTCTAATTGTTGAATTTAATTGCCAAGTAATAATGATATTTTAAATTCAAGTTAAACTACCTTTCAAATATTTGAAATCAATTAAATATTCCAATTTCAAATGTCCAGAAATTCCGGGTCGTCATATTCCTCTTCCCTTAAAAAAATTTCGTTTTCGAAATTACTAGTTAAGAAGAATGTTCCACAACCTGTTAACTATTTCTCATTCCAAATAGTTTTTATCAACTTCCCAAAACCAAACTGTTTAAACAATACACAAAACAATCTATTCGTAACAACACTTTTACCCTTACTAACCTTTCGAACCTATCCAAAATTTTCAAATAACATTGCTAAATCAACCATTCAAATTATAATTCAAATTCAAATTTTAAATTATCAAAAATTTTCCAAAATTTTTTCTAACTTCCAAAATTTTCGAAATTTTTTTCCAGCGTCTCCTTTGCACGGCTTGCTCGGTATAACTACAAAATGCCTCTACGGGCCCCAGATTTCGAAAAGAAAACAAAAGGCCAAGTGGCTAGACCAAAAAAATCATTAAGTTTCATACAGAAATTTAAATACATACATTTGCCAAGCAAATTTCAATTTATCTTCAAAAATCAAAAATCCCAATTCCTTTTTGCTTTTTAACACCTGAATATCCTACTAAGCAATAATGTTCAATTACCACATTCACAAATTGCTTTACACATTTCTTTACAGAAGTTTTCATATCTATTTCACTCACAACCGTACGATGCACATATATCATCCGCATGTAATACCCAATTCAACCACTCACTCGATCACACAATTTCACTTTCGAACTAGTATTGTCCACCCGACTTTCTAGTGTGGACTCAGATCTGGCTTCTTGATCAGAAATGTCATTCTCCTTGCATAGCGACAACTATGATAGAGATTTTCCAAAATCATTCAAAAATCCACATCCAGGGCGCCGTCGATAATCGAGTGAAAAATCCCAACTCGGATCGATATAACTACCTCAAAATTCTATGCTCGAATCTGGATCAAATCACTATGCGAATAAAATAATATACATACATCCTATGTATTTATATCCATTGATTATTAACTATATCAATTCTCCTTTATTCACATTATTTTGATTTCTACTCACTTATTTACAACCATTCCAATTCCCAACTTCCAGTTCAAATTTTATCCAATTATTAACTTAGTACACTTTCAATACCAAATTTACTTCAGAATTTCATCATCCATTTCTTAAGTCCAATATAAATATCTTTAACACTTTAAATATTTATTTTTATCTCACCACTTTAGTTTATATCTACTTCTATTTAAATTAAATCTCCAATTTCCATATGAATTCGATTTTCCTTTCATTTTAACCATTGAATTCTATTTACCTCTATCTCAATCTATATCCAATCAATCATTTCTTTAATTAGTCCCACTACTAATTTATTCAAATCTCAACCATTTCTATTCCCAATTTCCATCCAGATTTTCATTGTCAATTCTTCTTAAATTTATTTCATCTTCAAATTCTGAATGTTGAAATTTATCAACTATCTTTCATTCATAACTAGTTCATTTCATTATTTTAAATCAGTTCCACTTGCTAATTATTTCAAATCTCAAACAATTTATATTTCAAAACTTTTATTATTTTAGTTCAGTCCGAATTAATTTTACAACTCCACTTTATTTTACACATTTTAAATTAAATATCACCTCAACATACGATTTCGATTTATCTGCTTACCCTCTTGAATCAATTAGTTTACTCATAAATTTTGTTTCAGTTTTTTTTTATTTTGTCAAATCATGACTAATTTCCATTGCTCACAGTCTAAATTAATTCCCAATATTCAATTCCAATTCTATTTTCTTATAAATGCAAATTCATTTGTCTTTCCATAATTTTATTTCCATTCCATTTACCAGCCCCTTTAATTGGCTTATCTTTCTAACCTTGTTCTCCAGTCACACTTACCTTTATTTAACCCTTTCAAGTTGAATCTTATTCCACAAATTTCAAATTTCAATAAAAAGTTTATTCTAAACTTTTACTTCTTTTAGTTCCTTTGAACAAATTTACAATTCATTTTTCTTGACTCAATTTAAATTGATTCCATTATTCAACTTTAATTCTAATTCTATTACTTACAAATTTAAATAAATTTGTTTTCCCACAAATTTACTTCCAATAAGATAAATTTTTACTTTAATTTACTAGATTCAATTACATTCCATTTTAATTCGAACTTTTAACTTCTATAAATTTTTCCAGCTTATTTATATTCCAATTGCATTAAATAAAGTTCAAGAGTTTTTAATCAATTACTCAACATTTCAAAATTATTTTTGAAATCAATTAAATCCAAACTAAATTATTCCTTTGCATCACAATTTTGCAACAAATACCAATTCAAAATATTCGGGTAGCAATTTCTTCATTGGAAACTCAAAAATGAACATCGATGATGCTACAGTCACCATTAAAGTTATTTTCCAGCAACCAAAGAGAGTTAAATGCTTTTATCTCTTTAAAAACCCCTTCAAATAATTTTAAATTTCAGATCTTTCTAGATTTCAATCCAATTTGAAATAATATCACCATTTCTTTAAAAAAAATTGAAAACCATTTCAAACCCAAGGAATTTAATCTTTTATCAAAATTCCAAATTCCAAATCTATCCAATTCATAAACATTACCCTAGAATCCTTATCTCAATTATAAATCACATTCATAATTTACATTTACAAATTTCATTCTATTATATGAATTCATTTCCTTATCTTAGGTTATAATTTTAATTCTTTATTCAACTTCCACTTAACAATGGTAATAATTTAATATTATCATTTTCTTACAACCAATTAACCATATATCACTATAATAATTTACAGAAAATTATTTCTTTTATATACAAAGATAAATTGGGTAAAATTATTTCATTTATCTTAATTTAAAACAATATTGTGTCGGTTTATCTTATTTAAAAGTTTAGAAACCCCTATCGATAACATGGCGTCCCACATATCGACCAGAATTCATAAACACTTAACCGATAAGTCAACATAATATAAAAAAAAATTTTATATCCACTAACAAATATGCGCTCATACTATTAATACACTCAAACTCATTCTAGAGTACTACAGACTCTATTTAATGAGTAATTCCCACCAGAGCCAAGATTCTTGCTTAAACTGGCTCCGATACCAAATGTAACGACCCGATTTTTCGACGCCCATAAATCGACATCAATACGTCCACTGTATCAAATGGCGAACAAATCGAATGCCCAAAAACCAAACCATTAGGGTTAAAGAAGAAGGAGATAAAAGAAGAGAAAACAAAACAACAACAGAATCTTACCATCGCAGCGGAATAAAATATAATAGTTAATAACAGATCTTTACACAAAGAAACTATATCTGTTTTTATACATACAACATCAAAGTACTGTACAATCAACATCACAATTCAGGACGGTTACAATATATCGTCCTTCCAAAACTGAATACACAGCGGAATATACATCAAATACGTCTCGCCATCCAGCTCGTCTCCTGAGCTCCACAACAGTCCATCCAGAATCTATACTCTATAACACTCGGTCTGACCCGAGCATTATAGTTAAATAACACCCGAGTCAGTCTGGAAAACCAACGTGAGAAAATACACTCAATTGGCTTTTAAAGTTTTCAAAATCCTTTGAAATCAAAGGTTTCTCGTAAGACCACGCCACAAATAAACATGCCGGGTTTTTACCTTACGATAACCAAAACATTTCTTATAAAATCCCCTGATATTATAATTGCGTCTATATACAAATATTCAAATAGCCGAAATTGTTACATTTATTAAATCCTAGCTAATATGTATACAAACATAACCGTAAAGGCACATAGGAAAATGGATTTCCATCAATGGCAGGACTACTGGGGTACCGCCCGTTATAGTACGTGGTCTAGATCACCGTACCTAGAATCCATCCTAAATCCCCTGCAACACAAGACCGGACTTCCCCTTACTGGATAGCCCGAACAAGTTCACCTCACGGTTAGGATTAGCAACCGCCACACAGTCGAAATATAAAGGGACATCTAGACAAGGGTAATCTTACCCTAATTGGTTGCTAGCCACTTAGCCTTGTGTGCACCTCATTTTTTTGGCCATTCTCGATTGATGAGGCTCGAGGCTATGCATTACCTTTTTGGCACACAATCACTTAGAATGCTCATCGCCCTCCTGACGATGTTCTGAAAGCATTCGTCCATACAAGTCCATTCCAGATTCGAACGGAACCGAAGGCACAACTCCTACTACATCCATTTCGGAATCACCCTCAGGATTAGTAGCTAATAGCCTTTTTTACTTCACTGCTACATCTTCGACTCTCAGCTCTTGTCTTCCTCACGAAAACATTCAAACCGGATCTAAGTGATTTTCGAAAAATAAATCCCGATCCCGGTCTCTTCGAAACAATCAGCGCATTTGGCCAATATTGATAGTCGGTTATTTAACTATCAATTAACATTCACAGACAATCCATCAGACCTTAAAATTTTCTTTCAAATTATTTATTTAAAATATCTTCGCAAGATATTTTCCTATATTTCAATCCTTTGAAAATAGTTTTCAAACCACTTTTCTCTCTCTCTCTTGGAAATAAATTGGTAACGACCCACTATTTTGGACTATTCAAATCGGAATAATCTACACATGTCAGACTTGAATAATTCAAATTTTCAAATTGTAATAAAATTTGGAGCAAATAAAACAATTCACAGAATCACAGACACAGAAATATCAGAATAACTCGCAGCGGAAATTAAAATACCATAGTAGTTCATGAAGCTACTATAACAAAGTCTCAAAACAAATACATAATATCAGTCTGAAAACAAATACAATAGAAATCCCAAATACGTAGAAGTCTACTAATACAAGAGCTGAAATAGAACAACTGAAATGGGAAGATATAGATAACTAGATAAAACAGAATCTCCAGCGATTCCTAACTCCAGAAAGAGAAATCCAAAGCTATGAATACTCAGGCTGACCCGAGCGTAAAGTAAAACACAAACACTCGAGTCAGGTCATACATACTTATACAATGTAAACCAACTCAAGTGAACTATAGTAGTAATGCACAATAACTTAAAGGATGCTTGGGATCGCTCATCCTCCAAGGATCCGTTAAACCATCAATTAAACAGTAATAAACGCTATCATAGAAATGCATATATTAAAGTAAACTATGCAAATAACAGTGCCAATATGGCTAGGGTAGCGCAGAGCTGCAGCAATCGTTCACCTCTACTCGCACTCTCAAATTGAAGGTGTACGTCCAAAAATCACAAGGCATACAGAGAAGTATACCCGTGGTTAAAATTCCAAAAAAGTTTATAATTTCGAATTAAAATCATTCATTTAAACCATAAAAAAGTGGAGTCATTATTTCTTCAAATCAAATATTAAATTCCTAAAATTTTAGCCTTTTCAAAGTTCATTTATTCACTTAAATACATTAAAACAATGAAATTTCAGCTTTTGCAGCACTTAGAAAATGCTGCGGTAAGTTACAATTGAAAACAATTCAATTCAGCAAAGACAGCATTGAAAAACTGCTGCAATTGTTCAGTTTTAGTTGAAAGATAGTTCAATTCAGCAAAGACAGCATTTACAGAACTGCTGTAATAGTTCAGGTTCAAATTAAAAGATTTAATTAAATTCAGCAAAGACAGCGTTTACAAAACTGCTGCAGTAGTTCAATTATATTCAAAATCGCATTTCAGCCAACTACAGCACTTAACAAGTGCTAATGTAGCCCTTTTATAAATTTCAAATTTTAGTTTCATTCTGCAACCACAGCACTTACAAAGTGCTATTATACCACTTAGTTAAATTTTAGCCATAGTTCATTTGCATCAACCACAACACTTACAAAGTGCTGTAATATCCTTTACTTCAGATTTCAAGTTAACTTCAGAAATGATAGCATTTCTGAACTCTGTTTATCAATTTCCAGATTTACAATACAATTTCAGAAACAATTAAACTTTGATTTTAACCCTTTTAACTTATAAAAATCATATTTTTCCACTAAAAAATGTTCATTTAAATACCCTTTAACTTATGAATTTTATAAACTAAATTTTTATACAAAAATCAAATTTTAATAATAATTCACTTATTAAATTCAAGCATACACATTTCTATTCTTTGCATTTTTAAAAAAAAAATTAACTTAACACTTAAGTTTTTAATTACCATTTCAAAATATAAATTAATTTTCATTTTATTTACTTAATTTAACTTCATTTTTAAACAAAAATCTAAAATTCAAATTTAGATCATGTTTCAAATTTCTACTTAACCATTCATATATTTCACATTTTAACCTATAGAAAAATCATTAACACTTTATAAAAATCATTTTAAATTCAAATTTAATCAAATTGTCATAAATTTGTACTTTAAAAATACTTAAAAAATTCCCGAAAACTTTATAAAATAACCACGGGTCTGTATAAATTTTTTTATCCTAAGTCAAATGATCGGATAATATATCATTTCAATCCGTAATTTGCAAAGAAAAATCCGAGTTCTATCATTTCAAACCAGCAATCCCAAGTCAATTAAAATAAATAAAAATCGCCCAGGCCTATCATTTCAGCCCATAACAATTTTTCCCGATTCTAAAGTCCATTCGGGTATGCATCATTTCAACCAATAGTGATTCTATTCTATAGGGAACTTGCAGTGTGAGAAACAGAAATGAATAAACAGTATAGCAACATATGGCAGTAACAGATGATATGGTAGGTTTATAAACAGGGTTAACATCATATGATTCATATCATATGCAGATATAACATGATATAATATTTCTATACATTCACTAGTTGTCACTTCACAATTTATATAAGTATAAATGTCATGAGTGAATACTCACTTTTTCAAGCTGGAGATAGCAATTCAAACACACAGAATAAATATCAGAAAGCACGATACGGCACGACTATTGATTCAAGCGGGAAAAGAGCCAAGATGTTAATCTTGTAAACAACAACCAAAACAAGACAATATAACACATGAATATTCAACACAAAACACATTGAAATAAATTGAAATAAAAAGCAACAAAGGACAAAATAGGTTGACCTTGCTTTAACCATTCAAGTGCTTGGCCGTAGGGGTTCCTGTGCTCGGCTATGATGATGCTTTGGCTCGGGTTTGGCATCAATATAGCACGGCTAGAAGTGTGAAGAGGTAGGAGAGTTACAACATGAAGAAGATAAAGGGACAAGTGCAATAGGAAGGGTTTGGATGCACCACTTGGCTCAACTATGGGTCAATTGGGCTCGGCCATGCTTAGGTCAGATCTGGACAGAGGCAAAGATATGGCCAGAGGTGATGTAGTTGCTGGTGGTGGCCGAAGTGATAAATGAAGGGATGGTGAAGTTTGTGGTCGACTAAGCATGCTTTTGGAAGGGTTTGGCAAAACTTTGTGGTGCAAGCTTCATAAGGAGGCGCGACCAATATTGGTCAGAGGAAAAGGGATGGTTGCTGCCGTGGATGATAAAGTGGTGGTCAGTAGTAACGGTGGAGAGGCTAGGTCGCGCAAACATAAGAGGAAGCAAGGCAAAATTCAATGAAAAAGAGGAAAAAAAATGAGATAAAGGAAACAATTAGACTAACAATTTTTTTTTCTCAAAAGAGTTAGCCGTGAGTTTGAGATAAAGGAATATACGGCTATTGCATAGAAGAATGCACGGCCCAAAGCAAAAATGAAAAGTCAAACGTAATTGAAAGGACAAGTAAATGAAAAGTCACAAAAATGAAAAGATTTTTATCTCTTCAATTTCCAATTTCTTTTAAATCAAAATAAACTAATGAAAAAGTAAGTAAATAAAATAGAAAAAGAAAACAAAATAAACTAGAAATGTAATGAATAAATAATTTTAGGAAAATAGAAAATAAATAAGAAATAGCTTATTAAATTGAAACTAGAATTTAAAATTTGTAAACAAATTACAATCAACATTTGAAAATTATAACTACACTTTTTAAAAAGTTTTAAAAATAAAATATATGCATAACATGTCATGTTACGGATATATACACAAATTAGAACATGATATGACAATAAAAATATTATTTATATAAATTAAAATAAACAATTTTGTTAAATAAATCAATTTAGACACAATGGTTCAAAAAGCATAACTTTCACAATATTAATCAGATTTCAACGAAATGAAAAAGCAGTATACTTGAAATTTAATTTATTTTCATAATAAAAGATAAAATTAAAAATTCAAATTTTTAAATTTTAAATTTAAAAGTTCAAAGTTTGACCATATTGACCAAAATCCACATTTTTGGAAAATATTCTATTTATTCATGTTTGAAATTATAATTCACATAAAAATCAAAATTTATATTTAAAATATTTTTTTACTCATTTTAATAAATAAAATAAAGTTTTTTTAAATCAGAAAATTCAATTAAAATAATTAAAATATAAAATTAAAATAATCACGAAATACAGGGTTGTTACACTCTCCCCCGCTCAAGACTTTTCATTCTCGAAAAGAACGAACAAGGAAAACAAAGAAAAAGCAAGATAGGAAAAAACAAATAGTACCTAAAACGAACAATTCCGGATTCGAAGCACGAATGCTCTCCTCCGTCTTCCAGGTACAATCCCGAACATCGGTACTCAACTGTACTTTTACCAGACTAACCGATTTCCTTCTTAGCTGCTTCGTACCTCTGTCGACAATACAAAGTGGCTTCCTCTCGACAATTAGATTAGGCTCAAAATCCAAACTATCAAGAGCAGAAGGCTGAACAATAAGAGATGGTTCATGAAGATACTAGCGAAGATGTGAGACGTGGAATACATCATGCACTCCAGAAAGCTTCTCGGGCAAATCCAAACGATATGTCAAAGAACCAACTCTTTCCGCAATGCGGAAAGGAATAGCTGGAAGGGAAAATAGGTTGAAAGATACAGATGAACCATTATTTTAAAACCATTATATATCTATAACATTTTAAACATTTTATAATATGATGAATAGTCATTTGATTCAAATTTGTTAGTTCGAAGTAAACAATATTTAAAACATTTTAAATTATTTAGAAAAGTAAAATAAATGATCAAAATATCCTTTATATAATACTTTATCAAAATACTTTTATAACTCAATGTCTTAACAAGTTTATTCTCGTTCCTGCAGACTCTGACCATGCATTGATCAGGCGCAAAGCTAGAATTCTCCAGGTACTTAGTAGACTTGTTTCAACATCCAGTGAAAATATTGGAAAACTTTTAAAAACAGGTATGGAAACAATCCAAATAAATTAACCAAATCATTGTCTAACCATGGATCGCAGATACACAATGGTTACGCCTGGATCCCCCAGGAAACAGCCGTATCCGCAAGCTATCTCAGCCTTACGAATTACGCCATGATGATTAGTAGACCGCAGATACACAATGGTTACGTCTGGATCCCCTAGGAAACATCCATACCCATAAGCTATCTCATCCCTGTAGATTTCGCTACTAAAAACGACCTACATAGATCATAGATACACAATGGTTACGCCTGGATCCCTAAGGAAACATCTGTACCCGTAAGCCATCTCAGCTATGCGAATTATGCTATACAGTCGCGCTCGTAAGACCATGGAGATCGCCAAGGAATTTGATGGACACTCGAGTATCATATCTGGAAAACCCAAATTAGAGAGAATAATATCGATAGAATGAATCCATAATGAGGCGACAAAGCGGACATCAAGCAGAAGGCACTTTCCATATCTTTACTTCGAAAGTATGTATCATATAGTACCTTTCCAAATTACTTTCACATACCACACTTATATCAAGTCCATCATATATAAGATTTTATTTTCAAATCGAATACTTTCCATCAATAGTATATCAAATCACACTTATATAGACTTCAATTATATAAGATTTAAATTTTCAAATTGAGTACCTTTCCAAATCAACAGTTTCTGAATCAACATCATATGTATACAAATCAATTTTATATAAGTTCGATAACTCCTAGTTCAAGTATTTAGTAGCACATGGTTCTAAATTTCAATTCGTTTCAATATCAAAGCAGTTTTTCAAAGAAAAATCATATACGATTCCATCAAATCATTTCTTCCAAATAAATATCTTTAATTTCATAGTTTCCAAAACAATAAGTTTAGAAAATAATCCAAACTTCTAAATCAACAAAATTATGTCAAACAAATCCATTTCTAAAGTCATCATGTAAATAATGGGTTTAAATTTCAATCTATTTTCGAAACCAAATCTTTTCCTCAAGAATCACTTATCTCCTAAATGATTACCAATTCTATAACCTTTCCTTTAAATCCTTTTTATTTTATTTTTATTTGAAAGATCTTCGTTACCTTTGAAAATTATTATTATATATATAGTTTTACAAAAGATGTTACTAAGTTAAAACATTTAAACTAAATTTTATGCAAAATATTTTGAAAACTAAATTCTTATTCAAAACGTTTCAAAACTAAATTTCATACTAGTATAATTCAAAATAGTTTTATTCATTAGCTTGACAAAACAGCTTCAACTTATTTAAATCATATTGAAACATACAAAACTAAACTTATATACTTTATCAAACTTACACACAAAACTAAATTAAATTAAACCTTGATTTGGAAGTGCTCGAACTTTAAAAATAGACGAAGAAATCATATTTAAAATCCAAAAGTTGGAAATCACCAACAAATCAGTAAATCAGTTCCAATAGATAAGTTAATACCAAAACAAATCTGAAACTCGAGGACTGAACACTGGCTTACTTTAAATCATTTCAAATACACACACACACACACATATATCTTTCGAATATCAACCCATACTTCGAAATCCAAAATCAAAACTTGTTTCACAAAATGACTCGCATAGCAAAGCTACTAAAGTGGCCATCTTCCCACTCTGAAACTCGTAAATCAATGTCGATAATGTGTGCACTCATCACCGAAATTATTTTCCAGCGATACAAGTGAGTTCTGGACTTCTATTTTCTTGAAACTTCTTTGAAATCTCTTCGAAATCATTGGAATTCATTTGAACACATGTGAAAATTTTCTTATTCGGAAAATATCTTTAAATCGTATTATTATTATATATTTTCTAAAATCTTAAATCCAATTTCAAAACACCGGAGTTCGATTCCTCGAAATTCAAATTCGAAACCCTTCAATTATAAATCATTTTTATATAAATCAAATTTCTTATAAATTTTCAAAATTTTCGATCCTTTCAAAATTTTAGACTCTCATTTTTAAAAAGTATATAATCCTTAGCGAAAACATTTCACTTTTATATATAAAATGTGGTCATCCTTATCAAAATAATAATTTCGATGTATGCACAATTTCAAAATACAACCAAACACAAATTTCCAAGGGATGATTCAAGGGTGGATTTCAAACAAACAGAGATTCAAATTTAGAGGAACTCTAATCAAATAGAATTCTGGTTCGATGATAAGTTCGAACGAAGATGAGATAATTTAAGTACCAAATAGAAGATGGATAAGCCTAATAAATCGCGGGCGACCTTAACTGGTCAACGGTGACTTCTGGAATATAATCAATGCGGAAATCTAAGGCAAATCGACATTCGATCGCTAGAGATAGAATCCATCGAATTTCGAGGATACAGAAATCTCTGGTGAATCAATACCTATTGTAAGGGAGTTTCACCCCTTTACAAATCATTCAAAGATTTACGGAATCACCGATCTTTATAGAGGTCATTCAAAGTGGAGTTATGGAATGCTCCAAAATCAATGGAATACAAATAGGGGAGACATGAATGGATTTCAGAATGAGTGGGAGCGTTCCAAAATTCAAGGAATCCTAATCGATAAGAATCCTAACCAAAGAGTTTACTAACAAGGTGGATACAGAAGGGATGAAGTTTAGAGAATATTGATTTCAAAAATAAGAAAAATTTATACCAGTATAACTTTCGAAAATCCTTTAAAATCATTCGAAAATCATTTTATACTTCGAATATACGTTCTCTCGCCAAGAAATGATTCTGAGATTGATACCACTCATTCTAGGGTATTTCTACCCTATCTTTAATGAGTTTTGCTCTACAGGCTAAGGTTTGCCTAAAAGCAAAGCTTTGATACCAACTGTAATGACCCACTACTTTGGATCATTCAAATCGACAATAATCCAACATGTTAGACTTTAACAATTCAAAATAACTGATTGCAATAAAATTTGGAGCAAATAAAATCATTCATAGAATCACAGACACAGAAATATCATAATAACTCGCAGCGGAAATTGAAAAACCATAGTAGTTCATGAAGCTACTATAACAAAGTCTCAAAACAAATACATAATATCAGTCTGAAAACAAATACAATAGAAATCCCAAATACATAGAAGTCCACTAATACAAGAGCTGAAATAGAACAACTTAAACTGGAAAATATAGATAACAAGATAAGCAGAATCTCCAGCGATTCCTAGCTCCAGAAAGAGAAATCCAAAGCAATGAATATCAGGATGACCCGAGCGTAAAGTAAAACACAAACACTAGAGTCAGGACATGCATACTTGTACAATGTAAACCAACTCAAGTGAACTGTAGTAGTAATGCACAATAACTTAAAGGATGCTTGGGATCGCCTATCCTCTAAGGATCTGTTAAACCATCAATTAAACAATAATAAACGCTATCATAGAAATGCCTATATTAAAGTAAACTATGCATATAACAGTGCTAATGTGGCTAGGGTAGCGCAGAGCTGCAGCAATCACCCACCTCTAGTCGTAGTCTCAAATTGAAGGTGTACATCCAAAAATCACAAGGCATACAGAGAAGTGTACCCATGGTTAAAATTCCAAAAAGGTTTATAATTTCGAATTAGAATCATTCATTTAAACGATAAAAAGGTGGAGTCGTTATACCTTCAAATCAAATATTAAATTCTCAAAATTTTAGCCTTTTCAGAGTTCATTTATTCACTTAAATACATTAAAACGGTGAAATTTCAGTTTTCGCAGCACTTAGAAAATGCTACGGTAAATTACATTTGAAAACAATTCAATTCAGCAAAGACAGCATTTAAAAACTGATGTAATAGTTCAGTTTTAGTTGAAAGCTAGTTCAAATCAGCAAAGACAACATTTACAGAACTGCCGTAATAGTTCAGGATTCAAATTAAAAGATTTAATTAAATTCAGCAAAGACAGCGTTTACAAAACTGCTGCAGTAGTTCAGTTATATTCAAAATCTCATTTCATCCAACTGCAGCACTTAACAAGTGCTACTGTAGCACTTTTATAAATTTCAGATTTTAGTTTCATTCTGCAACCACAGCACTTACAAAGTGCTGTAATACCACTTAGTTAAATTTTAGCCATAGTTCATTTGCATCAACCACAACACTTACAAGGTGCTGCAATATACTTTACTTTAGATTTCAAGTTAACTTCAGAAATGACTGTTAATTCAATTTTCAGATTTTCAATACAATTTCAGAAACAATTAAACTTTGATTTTAACCCTTTTAACTTATAAAAATCATATTTTCCACCCAAAATTGTTCATTTAAATACCCTTTAACTTATGATTTTTATAAAGTAAATTTTTATGCAAAAATCAAATTTTAATAATAATTCGCTTATTAAATTCAAGCATACACATTTCTATTCTTAGCATTTTTTAAAAAATTAACTTAACACTTAAGTTTTTAATTACCATTTCAAAATATAAATTAATTTCCATTTTATTTACTTAATTTAACTTCATTTTTAAACAAAAATCTAAAATTTCAAATTTAGATTATGTTACAAATTTCAAATTAACCACTCATATATTTCACATTTTAACCTGTAGAAACACTTTATAAAAATCATTTTGAATTCAAATTTAATCAAATTATCATAAATTTATATTTTAGAAATACTAAAAAATTTCCAGAAAACTTTATAAATGACCACGGGTCTGTATAAAATTTTCTATCTTAAGTCAAGTGATACGGATAATATATCATTTCAATCCGTATTTACAAAGAAAAATCCAGGTTCTATCATTTCAAACCCGCAATCCCAAGTGAATTAAATAAATTAAAAGCGCTTAGGCCTAGCATTTTAGCCCATAACGATTTTTCCCTATTCTAAAGTCCGTTCAGGTATGTATCATTTCGACCCATAGTGATTCTATTCTATAGGGAACTTGTAGTGTGATTAACAGAAAAGAATAAACAGTATAACAACATATGGCAGTAACAGATGATATGGTAGGTTTATAAACAGGGTTAACATCATATGATTCATATCACAGGCAGATATAGTATGATATAATATTTCTACACATTCACTTATTGTCACTTCATAATTTATATAAGTATAAATGTCATGAGTAAATACTCACCTTTTCAAGATGGAGATAGCAATTCAAACACACAGAATAAATCCCAGAAAGCACGACACAACACGACTATTGATTCAAGCGGGAAGAGAGCCAAGATGTTAATCTTGTAAAAAACAACCAAAACAAGACAATATAACACATGAATATTCAACACAAAACACATTGAAATAAATTGAAATAAAAAGCAACAAAGGACAAAATAGCTTGACCTTGCTTTAACCATTCAAATGCTTGGACATAGGGGTTCATGTGCTCAGCTATGATAATGCTTTGGCTCGGGTTTGACATCAATATAGCATGGCTAGAAGTGTGAAGAGGCAGGAGAGTTACAACATGAAGCAGACAAAGGGACAAGTGCAATAGGAAGGGTTTGTATGCACCATTTAGCTCGACTATAGGTCAGTTGGGCTTGGTCATGCTTAGGTCAGATCTGGACAGAGGTGAAGATGCGGCCAGAGGTGGTCTAGTTGCTAGTTGTGGTGGCAATAGTGGTGGTGGCTATGGACAGAGGTGAAGATGCGGCCAGAAGTAAACACATTATTCAAAAATATATAGTTTTAAAAATATTTTAAATAAACTACTTTATAAAATATAAAACTAATTTTTAAAATAAAAAGTTAAGTCAAACTTAATTTTAAAATAAGAGTTACGAAATTCTATACAAGTTTTTAAATAAAACTTTAACCAAACTATCTTTAAAATAAACTATTTTACAAAAAATATGTAATTATCTTTAAAACATAATACCAATTACCCCTTTTTAAAATAATTACTATTATAACTAATTTAAATAAATGTTTACCTTTAAAATTCTAAACAATATAAATAATAATTTCTCAAATAATATTTTTTATAAACAATATAAAACTTTTAACTTATACTTTTAAGAATTTTGCTTTGAAATCGTACTTGGCTTTCCAGTGAAAATACTCTTCTCTTCCACACCTTTTAAAAATAAACCACTATTTATTTTAAAACAAATTTCCCAGTCCTTTATAAATTTTCATCGTGAAATTTATACTTTCAAATATCCACTGATATTTTATTTCACTTTATAAACTCAGTTTATAAATTCCATAGTCTCATCCTTCATTTAAAACACAGTATCAAACACTAAATCAATTCCCAAATTGATTCCCAAATTCACTCTATTTTGAAGTAAAATTTTCTTTACTTCTCAGAAATTTATTTTTTTCAAAATCCATTAACTTCATATTTTACTTCTCAATTATGATTAAAAGTCTTTTTAACTGAAAATACCAGTTTCATATTTCTTTCTCAAATTCCTTCTTATCCTTTCCAATAAATTCAAACCTTGAATTTTAAAATAAATTCTTTCCTACTTTTAAATATTATCACTTAGATTTATTCAAAATATATCTTCCTCATACTTAGGATTTATTACTACAATTTAAAAATCAACTTTTATTCTTTCAAATCATTTTAATTATCCAAACTCCTTATATTTATTTTATTTAAAATAACCTTTTTAGTTACTTTAAAAACCCAACTTTATATATATATATATATTCTCAAAATTCCAACATATGTGTGTGTATATATAACCAAGCCAGAGTATCCAATAAATTCCACTTCCCAATATGATCAATATAATTCATAGATCATCACATAATCCTATCGCTGTATATATAAAATAAATTCAAACGTTTTGAGGAATCCAGTTGAATCCCTCCAACCTGTTTTTCCTTGCATCCATATATGTTAGCATAATATAACAATACAAATTCCCCTTCGAGGTGGAATATCGTGGTATATGGGATCATATTATCTCATCTGCTATTATGCTGCGCATAGAGTCTCGTCCGCTATATACTGCGGGAAATCAATCACTCCAATATATATACTACTATATAATACACCATCACCAATCAATTCAATCATTCAACCAAAATTTAAATTTGACTATTTAAACTTAGATAATACCCGGATGAGTGAGATTGACTCACCTTTGGCCTAAGATTGCCATCCAATTCAAACTCGACTTGGTTCCACGATTTCAGACCTTGAAAAAATTAGATGGTTTATTAGTATTCAAATTAATCGAACAATTTATTTCTCACTAAATTTGAATTAATGAGTTCATTTAACCTATTTATTTATTTATTTTTAAAACTCTTTTAGTAGCTAAATAATTAAATAAGTTAATTTAACAAATTTATCAATATAATACATTATCTTGAAATAAACTAATAAGTTTAAAACACGTATTTTACATATATTTATTTTATTTTTATTTTGAAAACACATATCCTTACGAAAATAGTCCAGATAAATTCCAAAATCTTTATAAGTATATATCTATAAAACAATCTTCATTACCCTTAAAATTTCTATTTTCTAAATCTCATCTATGAATATATTATTTCTGTTTTACTATTTAAACTATATATATCGGTATATATATCTACATAAATATATGTATTCATTTCCTTCAGTATATGTACATATATATACTGACATTTATTTTATTTTATATTTTTTAAATAAATAAATTACCTTAAAAATAGGACACGAAAACACGAGCTACACCCTCGCCGATCAACGTCACAGTGCCGTCCATCGTACCATCGCCCTCATCATCGACCAATGGCGAACGCTCCAGGATCCCCTGTAGCAACTTCGAGCTCCAATTCGATCCCCTCCCCATCACACCCTAGCCTCGCGCCGTCGGCTGCATATGTGACAAGGAGATCCCCACCTTCAGCTTCCTAACACTTCTAAGATTACACCCAAATCGACGCCCCCTACCACCAAAACTCCATGTGTCGCGGCCACCAAATCCTGAAACTAGGCCTCGCGCGGTGATTCCTCGATGACACCGCTCACTCGCTCAAGTCGCGATCAATTCCTCCTGATATCACGTGGACTTCGATCAACATGAAGATGAAGATAGGCGGCCAACTCTTTTTCTTTTTTTATTTGATTCGTGGAATTTTGGATGTGGATTTAGTTCCATTTCAATTTGACAAGAAGGAGATAACATCGGCTAAAATTGAATTGCTAAATTCGATCTAGTTTTATTTTTTAGCTGTAGTCATTATATTTTTTTTATTTTACCTTCGAAAATCAGGTGCTTGGCTGATTCAATTTTTAGTTTAAAAACAAACACGTGTAAATATAAATGGACAAATGCATAATAGGGGGCACGTGTTGCAAGAAAAAAAAGAAAAAGGCTGCTGAGAACTAATATTATTTTTAGTTTAATTAAAATTTAAATTGTCTCAATTTCCGCGACTCAAAATCTCGATCTCCAATCGAGGCGTGCTGCTAGGTGCTTATATTGTTAAAACCCTATTCTGAACACAATAGAAAAGGTTTCGAGTTCTAACTCGATCGTATTGAGAAGATGGCTTTTTGGACTAGTTATTATAAAAAAAATTCGATACAGATTTCAACGCGTTTATCTACCGTACGGCCAAACGATCACTCCAAACACTATGAAAATTGAAATCCAATAATAATACACTATTATGGATCCAATGGAACCGGTTTCGTGGAATTCCGAGACTGTGCCACGGAAGGCTATTTTTAAATTCAATTTAAACTATATATTTTTAAAACTGAACAAAATACTTTCAAATTCGGTTTTAAAACTTATATTATCTTCAGTATTGTCAAAACAAATTTTCTAAGCCATCAAATTATTTTTAGCCAGCTTAAAACTCAAGATTTAATATTTTACCTAATCTCTAACTATTAAATTCAATAAATTTAATTGCCAAATAATAATGATATTTGAAATTCAAGTTAAACTACCTTTCAAATATTTAAAATCAATTAAATATTCTAATTTCAAATATCTAGAAATTCCGAGTCGTCACAGAAGAAATGGTGGCAATTGTTATTTGTTACCAGTTTAATTAATCAATTACAAATAAATGTAAATAAATGTCACATTAATGTGAGTTAATACAATAACCGTGGATTGGAAATGCAATGAAATGTACAGAATTGTCAGTTGCACTCATAAGGCAATAAATTGATTTAATAATAAAAATGAAACCAAGATAAATGAAGTCGTTGGGATTTTAAATCATAATTAATGTCAAAATCAACCGAGGTTCAATATTATTGGCTTACTGCAACTAATATGGTAAAGGATGATAATCGTAGAATATTAGTGTAATAAAATATAAATTAATGTTAACTATACCTATAGAGTAACGAATGATTGAACAAAAAGATTGAAATCAAATTTGATCAATTTATTGGAGTTAAATCATAATTAGTTGGATTTATTACAGTTGAAATTGAACACTATAATTAGGATAATAGTTAACACTAAATTGACGTGAAAATAGCCATTTTGGCAACTGTCTTGGATTTCGATGAAACTAGTTACATCGGATCTGCAACGGTAAATTATTATAAGGTTGCAAATTTCGTAGCGATCGGACCTGTCATGTAATTGTACGGACTCGAAACGCGTAGAAATCAATTTAATTCAATTTAAATCAATTTGAAATAAGATGATTTTTTGGCTAACTTCTTCATACGATGGAACTAGGACTTGAAACCTATTCCATTGAGTTTAAAAATATCGAAAACATTCATTTTGATATATGGAATGACCCATTTTCGTAGGGGAATGAAACAGGCTTTTCGGGCCGTATTTATCGTTTCAAATCAATTCGGGTAATGTTTATATTTCTTATAGGACTTCGTTGGTGTATATATAGTTATGCCCAAACCCTAGAAGCCTTTTATTCCTCATTGTTATACATACAAAATTTCATCTGTCTACTTCTCCTTCTCAATGGCAGAACCAAATCCAATTACAAATCCTAATTCCCAAATTGCAAATTCAATTTCAAATTCAATTCTAAAATCAAACTCTTACAAACCATATCAAGTTATATACCAATTCGAAGCTCTTGACGAGCGTAACCCAAAACGGTTGTTCGTTTTTGCAATCAAGTTTTTTTTTGTCCTGAAATGATCAAATCACTCCAGGTAGTTCATATTGGGTTGTTGGAGTGGACGGCGGATCGCCAATTTCACGACGATTAGGAAGCGCAGCATCGAAGAGGACGTCAAGGGGAGGAGATCCATACGGCTACTTTAGGTCGGGGATCACTAGAATTCTCTGCGAACGGTGATCTTTTTGGCGGCGGCGTTGGCCGTCGGGATGGCCGGAAGGACCGCGTTTGTGGCCATGGGTGCAGCCGAGGTGGAGCGATCCTCTGGCATTGTCTGATATGAGAAATGGTAGGCGAGGTGATGGCAATCTTGGTTAGATGGAGCCGGCTAGGGTTACGATTGAAACCTGGATGCATGTTCGAACGCGAGAAGTTGGCTCTGTACCTATGAGGTATTCTCTGGATAAACCACCGGTTTGGTGGAGCCTACGGCATTGTATAAACTACGGGAAAATATAAAATGTGTTAAGGGGGATATGGATAACGCCTTAATGTTACTTTACTTTACTTTACTGTAGACACTATTATAATAGCGTATTGTACTACATAGTAGATAGTTCAATGGATCCTTAGGAGATGGAAATCCTGAACATCTCTTAAGTTATCGCACTCACGTTAGACACTGGATAGGAGATGTCTAACCCCGTAAACATATCTAAAGCCGTTACACTCATATTTACCATTGATTTAACTTACAAATGATCTTTTAGTTCTGAATCGAATGTTTTATTTTTTCAATTCGCTCGAGGTAGCCTGAGCTTTTCATTTTATGGAAGATGCTTCTTGGAAGATGAAGACGAAGATTCTTTACTATTATTACGTATTATATGTATTCCACTACATCATGTTGTTGCGCTGCCTTTATTTACTTATTCCTAGTTTCTATAACTCTGGTTTTGTATTGTAAAAGAATAATAAAATGTATTTATAAAACAGCTTCATGAACTATTATTTGATTATTATATTTTGTCATTTCGTTATGAGATTCTATATTTGTTTTATTTCTTTCTCTTTTCTTATTTACCCCAAACTATCTGCCCTTTTGAATGGTTTGAGTCTGGCATATGTGTCTTCTTAAAAGGTCCAAAAAGGTGGGTCGTTACACTATCCAAAAGTGTGCAAGAACTCTTCTTTGTAGTAGTTGCTTACCTCAAAATTTTGGGGAAAAAGTTGTAGCTACTACAGGCCATGTTCTAAAGCGTGTCTCTTTAAGGACCTTAACCGAAAGTACTCCTTATGAACTTCTTTTTGGAAAACCAAAAGTATCTTATTTTAAAATATTTGGATCCAAATATTTTATTTTAAATACTAGTGATTCTTTAGAAAAGGTTGATACGAAAGTCGATGAAGGAATTTTCATAGGATACTCATATCAAAGTAAAACATATTGAATTTTTATAAAAAAATCGATAAAACATTACATGTATCGCTTGATGAAAATTTTAACACTATTAAAGAAGATGATGGAAACTTAAATCAAATAAATATTCAAAATGAACAAATAGAATCAATCAATCCTGATAATACTGAATTAAAATAATCTCCTAGATTATTAGAAGTTCATCCGATGAATAATATTATAGGAGACATTAATACCAAAGTTTTAACGCGCAATCAGTTAAATCGAATGGGACATATGAGCTTTTATTTCAAACTTTGAACCAAAAAATGTTAAAGAAGCATCTATAGATGATTATTGGATTATAGCAATGCAGGAAGAACTAAATCAATTGGAACGTAATAATGTATGGGAATCAATTTGAATGTAATCAATTTGAACTTTTATTTATTGTTTGCATTTGTTTATGATTATTTGATTATATCCGTGTCTGTGTATTGCATTTGTTGGCGATCAAATTACTTAAGTTTCAAAAAGATTGAGTAAATCCACAAAACACTATTCACCCCCCTCTAGTGTTATTCTAGCTTTAGGATCCTTAATCCTCATTTCTAACATTTAGTATCAGAGCAAGGTTTTCAAAGTTTTCATAATCTGAATTTTGAAAAGTTTTTAAAATGACTGCCAACACTGGTTCTGTTAACACTATCACCAGTTCATTTGTCGAGGGTCAGTCTACTGCTAGACCTCCACTTTGTAATGATAGTAACTATGCTTATTGGGCATGTAGAATGAAAATATATTGACAATCAATAGGATTAGACACTTGGAATATCACACAAACCGAATATTCTGTACCTGCAACTAATTTTGCACAATGGACTGCTGAGCAAAAGACTATTGCACAAAATAATTCCAAAGCCATGAATATTTTATTTTGTTCACTTGACAGGAATGAATTCAACAGAGTATCTGTTTGTAAGTCTGCATATGATACCTGAAAAACTTTGCAAGTTACTCATGAAGGAACAAGCAAAGTCTAACAGACCAAAATATCCATACTTACAAATCAGTTTCAATTATTCAAAATGAATTTAAATGATTCCATCTCAGATATGTATAGTAGATTTCAGAATATTGTGCATTCTCTAATATCATTGGGAAAAAGTTTCTCCGAAGAAGATCAAGTCAGAAAAATTCTAAATTCTCTTACTCCAGAATGGGATTAGAAAACTCTTGCGATCGAAAAAGCAAATGATATCAGTACTTTGAAGGTTGAAGAATTGATTGGAAATCTAATGTCATTCGAAGCAAATGATATCAGTACTCTAGAAGGGAGAAGAGATAGCAAGATTCGAAAAGAAGTCAATTGCATTCAATGCATTAACAGATGAATCAGAATCGGGTAGTAATGGTGATGAAGAAATAGCCTTCATGACAAGGAATTTTCGGAAGTTTCTAAAATACAAAAAGATGAACAACCTAAAAAAGAATGATCATAGGAATTTTGGAAATCATAATGTAGTACAAAATCACGTCAAATGTTTCAACTGTGATGAATCATGTCATCTCAGAAGAGACTATCCGCATCAACATAAGCAACAGTTTCTTGCAAGCAATGATTATACAAAGAAAAGGAAAAGAGCATATATCGTTACTCTAGACGATTCAAAATCAGATTCATCCTCAAGCGATGATGATCAAAATACAGAAAATTCAAATATGTGTTTTACGGCTATTTATGATTCCGATGATCTCAAGCATACAAATCTAGAAAAAGGTACACATTTACAATATTTTGGTTGAAATTGTTTGTTTAAAATTGTTTGATTGTTTGATTGATCTTGAAATTGTGTGTTGTTTGAATTTTTTTTTAAATTTTTATAGTTTTATTCTATTTTTCAAATATTATAATATTTTTTATTTTATGTTTAAAAAGAGCATTATTATTTTTAATAATCACTTCAAAAAAAATATAGACATTGAAAATAATATATATATATATATATATATATATTAAAGTATTTAAATAAATTGGTCACATGAATTCTCTCACCCATGTCGACATGGTCCTACCCATGATGTCGACATGCCTGTTAGAAAGTTGAAATTCAAATTTGAATTCAAATCTTTAAACTTCTCTCCACCTTTTCACTAACTCCAAGGTCTTGAAAAGGTATCTCTTGACCAGAGAACATGCCTATTGAATATCTATTTATCTCATTTATCCTATCTTACCTTTTCACTTTCAAAACTCAAACTCTCTTTTACTCTTTGAAACTCTCTACTCTATTCAAAAATGGCTTCTTCAAGCACTCCATCCACAATGAGGATGTCAAAAACCATTAAAGAGTATCTTGATAATGATCCGAAAGCAATCAAGGCTTATATAAGCTATGCTAGTTACGTAAAAGTTCATACGGGAAAATTTGGTATCTTTAGCGATTTCTCTACATATGAAATCAATACTCCTCTTGAAGAGAACCATATTCTTTGTCTTTTTGATAATTCTGAAAATGATTTTGTTTGCTATCCAAATCTTATTAAAATGTTTTATGCAAATTTGAAATCGGGGTTTTCATGAAAGAAATGAAAATGGAATTTGGAGTAGTGTTAAAGGCACTAAAATTGTTTTAAATTGTTAAATTTTGGGCAACATTCTCAATTGCGAGAATTCGGGAATGGATCTTTCTACTTTTAATATTGATGAACATGATCGTGAGACCTTTCATCACATTTTTGAATGGGATGACAACTTTGAATTTAAAAACCGTAACTTTCATCCGAAAGCACGTATTGTTAATCTTCTTTTGCAACATACTATCACTCGTAGATTGAGAAATTTCAATAAGCCGACTTTGAAAGTTTGTAAAGCTTTTTTTGGTCATTATGACATTAATTGGGCACAAATGATTATTGATGAACTTCGTCCTAAAAATTTGAAAATGGGTGAAAATACTTTGTATCTTGGAATCTATCTTACTAGGATTTTTAATTATTTTGGCATTGATTATAAACAGAAAGAATTTATTTCAAGAAAAGTGTTTAATAATTCCAATAGTTCTCTTATGAAAATTCCTTTCATATTTCTACAATACGAATCTCTTGCTGAAAAGAATGAAAGGTTGGCACATGAAGAGATGGAAGAAGAAAATGAGGAAGAAGGGGAGGAAATGGAAATTGAAGAAGAGAATGAAGACCCCTCCTTTGAAATTACTGAATATCCTAACAATCCTTCCAACAAAACTCTCCTCAAAAATCAAAAGATCATAGTGGAAAATCAATGGATTCTCAAAAGATCCGTCAGTAAGAAATTGGATAAAATGACCACTAATGCGAACAAGTTCTTTGCTAAAGTTGGTCGAAAACTTAGCCTGTCATCATCCTCCTCATCCTCTAGCACATTCTAAAAACTAGGATGTGATGCACTAGTTTATTTTGTATGAACTTGTATTGCTCTTTTATCATATTATGAAGTATCTCATGTATTAGTTCATCTATCTATGAGTTTTTATCTATCTTATGTCTTTCTATCTTATTGTACCTCCGGAATGAATGATAATATAATATATATAAGTTTATATGTATACATACTTATGCCTTAAACAAAGAAGACAATTAAATAAACACAGCCATGTCGACATACCCCAATATACTACGTCGACATATAATTGCCTGATTTAGTTATTCTTTTAAATTTTGAATTTAAAATAACTAACTTGTGTCTATTCATTTTAAACGAATTCCTGCCTATTTAAACACTTGTTTCTTCTAGAAATATATAAATTCTTTATTTCTACTCATCTCAATTTGCATCTTTTAACCATTTATCAAAAATGGCATCCTCTTCTCAAACTCTAAGTGAAAGTCTTGAAGAAACTCTCAAGTCTTGAATATACTTACTTTTATTCTCCGCAATCAAAGGCACTTAGAACTAAGTCAAATGCAGATGATAAAAGAGCAAGAGAAGCATTTCGATGCCCTCCGTTGGATGATTTCTGCCCTAAACAAAGATGCTTTCAACGCAAATCATGAAGGATCTTTGATTCGAGATAATGAAGATTGGGAAGATATTAAAAAGGACCCTATTTTTGGAGAAGAAGGATGGGTTGAAGTTTCTAAAATTGTTTGATTTCCTTATGGTTTGAATTGCTTGTTTTTAATTATTGGATCTGATTTAAATTGTTTGATTTCATTTGCTTTGATTAGAATTAATTTGGTTTGGATGGAATGTATAAAATTATATGAAACATAATATATGGTTATTGGATTTAAACTATCATATTTGTTATGTTTTCATTAAGCAACTCATGTTGTTATTATTATTATTATTATTATATATATATATATATATTCCATCTTTATTTATCATAGGTACTCCAGTATTAGATTACGGGGGAGTTATGTTAGTATAGGATTAGTTTTCGTTGATGACAAATGGGGAGAATTATAAAATAGAGTAGTTAGGCTTTGATTAAGGGGGTGTTAGGACTAAATTAAGGGGGAGTTATTAATTGTAGAGGGAGTCATTATTTTTACGGGGAGTTATAGTAAAGGTGAAGTACATATTATAAACATAGGTCGTCATCATCAAAAAGCGGGAGATTGTTAGTCCTTGAGAAGGATGGTTTTGTTGACAACAACCTTAGACTTATTATAAAATATAAATACTAACATTATATTTAGATATATATGTATATGCAGGATATAAACATTCAGGCACAAAGAATAAAGACTGTACAGTATAAAGATACAAGACTGATGAATTTAAAGATTGAAGATGTCAAGATCGAAGACTCATGAGTATCAAGATATCAAGAGTTCAAGATTTCAAAGTAAAAGATAAGTATTGAGTCTAGAATTATGTTAAAACTTCTTGAAAGCACTTACATCTTTATTCGAAATTAATTCGTGGAATGGAACCGACTTCGAGCCTATTAAAGGGATGGAACCCTTGTGGGATGGAACCCTCGACAGTATCTAGTGGAAAATATAGTGGTCCTATTTTGATATAAACTAATTTTATAAAAATGATTTTCAAAAATATATCTCTTGTTTTTAAAAAAAATGTTTTCAAAACTTTCTTTTCAAAAAGACATCTTTCCTATTTGAAATACTTTAGTATCAAAATTATCTTTATCATTTTTTAATATTTTAATTTCAAAACTGTCCTTGATTTTAAACTATTGCTTTTTTAAATATTTAGCTTTTAAATATGTATATACTCATATTTTAAATCATTTTATAAATTAAGATTACATATTAAAAATTACATTATAAACTCTTTTATATGGTTAAACTATATTCAAGTAAATTTATAAAAGTTTAGAAATTGCTTTGAAAAATTATAAAAGACCAATTTTATTAAGAAGATAAAAAATCACCATTTTTGCTTAGAGCATGTCGACATACTTCTACCCCCAATGTCGACATGGTGCCCATTAATTTTCAATTTTCAAAAGAAGTGTCTATTTATCGTATCCTTTCATGAATAGATATGGCTGTTAATCTCTATAAATACCAGACTTTCCAAACGAATTTTAATCATTATTTTAATTCACTTTCTCCCATCTTCATCTTCCACGTTTATTTTAAAGAATCCCAAACCATACTCTGCCGAAATACCAAGTGAATCGAACTTGATTATCTCTTGTTTGATTCTCTGCCACTCTCTCCAATAAGATCTTAGTGCTATTCAGAGTTATAGGATTATTTGTAAATCAAACTGTTGAGTAAAAGGTGTGGTTGAGCCTTGAATCAATTGGTTGTGATTGTGACGACCCGGAATTTTTAAGCAATTTAAACTGGAATATTTAATTGATTTGAAATATTTAAAAGTTAAGTTTTAACTCAAATTCAAAATATGACTATTTATTTGATAATTAACTTATTGAATTTAACAATTTGGAGTTGAGTAAAATGTTGAATCTAGAGTTTTAAGCCTGTTAAAAAATAATTTGAAGGCTTGTAAAATTTATATTGATAACACTGAAAATAATAGAAGTTGTAAAATTGAAATTATCAGTGGTTTGTTCAGTTTTAAAATTTTATTGTTTAAATTGAATTTAAAAATAGCCTTCCAGGGCACAGTCTCGGAATTCGACGAAACCGGTTCCATTGTGTCCGTAATATTGAATTATTACCGGATTCCAAATTTCGTAGCTTTTGGAATTAACATGAGAGCGTACGATATATGAACGCATTGGAATTTATACCGAGACAAAATTTAATTTAAATAAAACATACTTGCTTTTCTTTAACCCGACCATACATACAACCCGCCACCATTTTTGTCTCCTTCGTACCCTCTTTTACCTTTTTCTTTCCCCTTCTCAATATCGCCGTTCGAACATTGTAAAAAATAATAATTTATAAACCCAAATCAAACGAGGAAAAATAATGGCGAACGAGATTTGTAAAGGAATTTGATCGCGAGTTCTTCTTCTGTTCGAAACCCAGCCGCTTTCCCCTTCATTATTGAATCGATAGGGGCCCTAGCGACTAGACGAGGCCGCGAGCTAGCAACTTGATGATTTCGCTCATCGACATCGAGGTGGGAGGATCAGCAGTGTAGCGGTGTTCTAGGGCTTCGAGTTGGTGTTCGGTCGTTTCGCACGACTCTTGTAACTAGAGCTCGCGTGATCCTCGCTTGAGGGATAATGCAGGCGACGAGGCAAGTGGCAGAGGAGTCGCGATCGAAGCTAGAAGGCGAGGCTTAGCCTGGAATCTTCATGGGTGAGATAGGTTCGATTCTGTAGGTGATAATCTATTTAATTATTTCCTAACTTCCGTTTAACTGCATATGTATATAATAAAATTAAAAAAAATCTTTACCATTTAGTTTTGCAATTCCAGAGTTTAAATATATATATCATGGTATTTGGTTTTACAGTAAAGAATATTTTTTGTTTCGAATAAATTCATACATATATATATATATATATATATATATTAGAAGGAATTATATATATATAGTTGGATAAAACAGAAATGTTATATATATATAAGATTTCGAGAGAAAAAATACGTAGAAAATTGTGAAAGATTAGATTTTGTCTATATAATTATTTCTTATGAGTATATAAAAGTTCCAAAATAATATATTCATTTGCCATTCTAGTTCACTGTTTGTATTTGGGTGGTTAACTCATCTAATAAAACTTATTTAATTTTTCATTTGCCAAGACTAATTTATTAAAGGAGAATTTGTTTAAAATAAATTGTTAATTTATTAAATGGTAATGAATTGACTGATTATTTCAAATATTAACAAATCCATATAATATCTATACAAGGTCAATAATCGTGGGATCAAATTGAGAATACTGTGGATTTGCAAATTTAAGGGAGCAAAGGTGAGTTAATCTCACTCAATTAATTTCAATTTAATTTTAAATGATTAAATTTAAATAATTATTGAATGGTTGAAATTGATTGATGTGCTATAGTATGGTATATTCTGGAATTGGCATATTATTGTGCTAATGTCTTTGGTTGCAGGGAAACAGGTTGGAGGGATCTAACTAGACCGCTCAACATTTATTTTTTAATATTCTCTATTGTGATTACTTGATATTCTATGATGAATATATTGGAATATTGAATGTTATGATTTGATTGGATATATTTGGGTATAATGAATTACCAAAAATATATAAATTGTGTTTTGGAAAGAAAATAAAGGAAGTAAAGTTGTAAACGGAATAATCTTAGAAAATTTAATAAAATTAGAATGAATTGAAAAAGAAATGAAAGTATTTTAAATACTAATAAATAACTTCGAGTATGAAAAGAAAAGAGTTTGAATAAACAGTAATTAATGAATTGTAAAATTATGCGATATTAAATTAAATGAATAAAGAATTATTTTAAAACCTAAAGTTTTAAATTTATTTAAAGGAATAAGAAGTAAATTGAGAAATCTGAATTGGTATTTCAATTAAAAGTATTTTAAATCATAATTAAGGAATAAAATCTGAAATTAAAGGATTTTTGAATAAGTGAAGTAAATTGGAAATCAATTTGGAAATTGATTTAAGCGTTTGAAATTAGATATTTGGAAGAATAAATTCAAGGTGGGAATTTATTAAAGGAATGAGAAAATTTGTTTAAATATAAATAGTGATTTATTTTTAAAGATTGTTAAGAGAAGTATATTTCTCTGGATAGCCAAGTACGTTTTAAGTAAATTTTTAAATATAAGATAAAAGTTAAATGTTGTTTTAAAAAAAAGGAGAGCATGTTTTAGAAAATTTATTATTTCTAAATGTTTAAATTCTAAAGTAAATATTTATTCAAATCTATTACTGTAGTAATAATTTATAAAGAGCGACTTAGTAATTCTGTTTTGAAGGTGAAAACCTAGTTTATGTTTATAAAGTAACCTTATTTTCAAATATTCATGTAGTATATATTTTTAATCAAGTATTGAAGAAGTTTTAATTTAAATATTCTAAAGTAAATTCTAAAGTAAGTAATTTGTTAATCTATTATCGTAATAATTATTTAAAGAATGATTTGGTATTTTGTTTAAAGAAGAAATCTAATGTAAAGTTATAAGGTAACCTTTTTTTGTTATTTCTAGAGTATTATTTTAAATTAAATACTAAAGTAATTTTTCTATATTAATGTTAAATATATTTTACAATAGTGTTTTTAAATTATTTTAAAAATCTAAAGTTTTGTGCTTGGTGATTCCAGTGGAAATAGAAATACTTGGAATTTATTCTGAGAAAGGAAGATAGTTTTGAAAACTGTTTTCAAAGGAGTTTGAAAAGTGAAAATATATCTTGTGAAGGTATTTTTGAGATAAATAAATAATTTGGGAAATTATTTATTATGTGATGGATGTTGTGAACATTAATTGATAGTTAAATCACCGACTATCAATATTGGCCAAATGCGTTGATCGTTTCGAAGAGACCGGGATCGAGATTTATTTCTCGAAAACCACTTTGATCCGGTTTGTACGTTTCGTGAAAACGAGTTTGGATTCGAAGATGGAGCAGTGAAGTGCAAGGGCTAGTCGCTACTAATCCTGAGGATATTTCCAAAATGGATGTAGTAGGAGTAGTGCCTTCGGTTTCGTTCGAACCCGGGACGGACTTGTATGGATGAATGCTTGCGAAACATCGTCAGGTGGACGATGGGCATTCTAAGGGATATGTTCTGAAAAAGTAACACTTAGCCTCAAGCCTCATCAAATGGGAATGACTGAAAATCAGGGGTTATGCAGCAAGGCTAGGTTGGTAGCACCCAAGCAAGGTGAGGTCATTCCTGTCTAGATGTCCCTTTTATTTTTGGCTTAGTGGGCGGTTGCTGATCCCAACCACGGGGTGATCTCACTCGGGATTATCCAGTAAGGGATAGTCCCGGTCTTGTGTTGCAGAGGAGCGGGCGTACTCCTCGGTACTGTGATCTAGGCCACGTACTGTGACAGGTGGTACCTCAGTGCCTAGTCATTAGTTGGAAATCAATTCTCCCTACGAGCCTTGTACGAGTTTTGTTTGTATTACCCACTTTGTGGCTAGTAGTTGGAATTTAATAATGTAACAATTTTGGCTATTTTATATGTATTTGTATATAGACCTATTATAATATCAGAGGATTTCTATAAAAATTGTTTTAGCTATCGTAAGGTAAAAACCCGACATGTTTATTTGTGGTGTGGTCTTACGAGATGCTTTTGTTTTCAAAGGATTTTTGAAACTTTAATTATCAATTGAGTGTAATTTTCTCACGCTGGCTTTCCAGACTGACTCGGGTGTAATTTAACTGTAATGCTCGGGTCAGATCGAGTATTATAGGATACAGGATTTGATGCTGTGGAGCTCAGGAGACGAGCTGGATGACGATACGTATTTCCGTACTTGTTTTATACATATATTCCGCTGTACTGAGTAGTTATGTATCCAGTTGTATGATATTGTTGAGCTGTGATTGATGTACTCTAATGATGTAATATATAAACAGATTTATTGTTTTGGTATAAAGATATGTTAATATCTATTATATTTTATTCCGCTGCGATGGTTAGATTCAGTTGTTGTTTTCTATTTTCTTCTTATCCTCTTCTTCTTTAACCCAAATTGTTCGTATTTCTGTACAACTTGAGTTGATTTAGGTATAATAGTGTTGACTCAAGGGGTACGGATTTGCAGGTCGCTGCAGTTGGTATCAGAGCTTAGGTTGGTGATAACCTTGGCTCTGGTGGGAATTACTCATTGAAATAGAGTCAATAGTACTCTAGACTGAGTTTGAGCGTATTAATAGATATGAGCACGTATTTGTTAGTGAGTATAAAATGATTTTATATTGTGTTGATTGGTTTATTAAGTAGTTTATGGATTCTGGTCAATACGAGTAATTAACGTTATTGATAGGGATCTCTAAACACTTGAATAGAACAATTCGACACAGTATTGTTTTAAAAGGGGGTAAATGAAATAATTTTACCCAAATTATTTTTGTATATAAAAGATATAATTTTTTTTTGTAAAGTATTATAGTATTTGGATGCTTGAATTGTTAAGGAATGATAATATTAAATTATTAACACTATTGTGTAGAAATTGACTAAGAAAATGAAAACTTATAACCAAAGTTGAAGAATAAATTTATATAACAAAATGGAATTTGAAATATAGACTATAAATGTAATTTATAAATTGAAATAAACATCTAGAGAAATTTGTAAATATAAACTATGAATGTGATTTTACATTGGAAATAAAATTCCAGAGTAAGGTTGGAATATAAATTGGATGGATTTCGGATTTGGAATTTTGGGGAAAAAAGTTTAAATTCCTTTGGAATTGGAAATGGTTTTCAAAAGTTTTGGAGAAATAATAGTGGTATTATTTTGGGAATATTTTTGAATTGGAATTGAATATGGAGAGATTTTGAATTTAGAAATATTTGAAAGGGATTTTAAAGAGATAAAAGCATTTAGTTCTCTTTCGATCGCTGGAAAATAATTTCGGTGATGACTGCAGCTCATCGAAGTTCATTTTCGAGTCTCTAGAAGAGAAATTGCTACCAAATTGTTTTAATTTGGAATTGTGTGTGAACTGGGTTTGGTTTTGAAATTCAAAGGGGTAATAGAATTTGCCAAAAGATTTTGGATGTAGTTGATTTCAAAAGTAATTTTGAAATTTTGGGAAACTGTTTAAACTCTGGAATCTTATTTTAAATGTTTATGGAATAATAAAAATATATTGGCTAAATAAAAGGTATAATTTCGAGTTAAAAAGTAAAATGCGAATGAGATTGATTGTAAATAGATGAAATATGAATATAAATAAGTTGTGACTTATAAAGTTTGGAAGTAAAATGAATAGGCCAAATAAAATTTGTTTGTAATGATAATGAATGTAATCCAAAATTTAAAATATAAAATAGATTGAACTCAAGTAAAACGGTTAGAGTGATTTTTGAAATAAAAATCAAATATTGGGTAAAATTTTAAATAGGCTACTTGATTAATTAATGGAATATGGAAATGGAACTCAAATTGGTTAATAAAAATTTGAGTTGTGAATAAATGATAGAATTTGAAAGTGAAGCTTGAGTTATTATAGAAATTCAACTAGAAATTGTAAGTGACTTAAATTTGAGTTGAAGTTGAATGGAATTGAATTAACATTAAAATGATTTATATTGCAAATAAAAATCTAAGTAGAGGTAAATTGGAAATGGCCTCGTTATAAAATGAAAGGAATTCAGAAATAAATTATTGAATGTGAATTAGAATTCATATGGATTCAATGAAATATACTAATTTAATTTAAACGAATGGAGCTGGCAATGAACTCAAGTTAAACAAAATAGAGTTGAAATAGTGATGGTTTGAGTGGTAAATAAAATTCAAGTGAATAAAAATAAAATTGAAATGATTGCAAATGAATTAGAATGGAAGAAATTGACTATTAATTGAGTTGAAATCAAATTAAAGTGGTTACAAGCTTAGGTAGGTATTTATTCACTTTCATATGGTCAAATTTCGTAGAAGTAAATTGTCATTTGACGAAAACGAGATTAAATAAATTCTATGAGTTGATAGAAGTGAAATAAAACTGATTTTGAAATCAATTGAATTGAATATAAGCTTGTTTGGATTAAAAATAAACTGAATGTAAGAAATTGAATTGTAAACCATAGGGATTGAATGAAATGGCATCAAAATTGATTGGTAATTGAAATCCAATTAAGGATTTAAATTGAAAAGTGCTTATAAATATATATATATATATATATATATATATATGTATGTATATATAACTTGAGTTTTAAAGTTGAAATAACTTGAAGAAAAATAAAATAACTTAAGTAATATTTGAATAAAAGCTTGACTTAAGTAATTTGAGATATGGTGGTGTCGAGTTTTATGAAATGATTTTAAATAAAACTTGTTATATTGTATAAAATCTTTTTATATTAGGGTAAGTTATATTTGAATGCAATTGTATTATACAAATAAACTTTCCAATTAAATCATTTCATGCTTGATATTCATCTAAAATTTTGATTGATTTTTTTTTATAATTGAAATTATTCTTTAAAATAAAATTTAAGAACTAAATTTCCGATTACATTCAAACCATTTAGAGATAAGTAATCATATATACATAATATGTCAAATCAAATTTCAATCATATATCTATATATATAATAAATCAAGTCATATTTTAGAAATTCAAATCAATTAAATTTCCCAAAACAAAGCTGTAGCAAGGCTACAGAGCGGTCTCTCCACTTCGAAACTCGAAAATGAATGTCGATGATGCTGCAATCATCACCGAAGTTATTTCCCTACGACAATGAGAAGAGCACTAATTTTAAACTTTAAAATTCTTTGGAAACAAATTTCTATTTGAAAATACTTTAAATAATATAACCTTTTTTAAACTTTAAACACAAGGTTTGAAACCATCGGAAATTAAATTCTCAAATTTCTTGTTCTAAATTCATTTCAGTTCCCAAATCAATTTATAAACAACTATCTATAAATTCATTTAGAGAACAATAAATGATAAATTAAGTATTATCATTTCAAATAATCAATTTAAATCAGTTTATTAAGTTCCATAAATTTACTTATATATCAAAATTTATTTCATTAACCAAATTTTAAAATAATATTGTGTCAGTTTGTTCTGTCAAAGTGTTTTAGAAATCCTATCGATAGAATTGATCAGACGAATCGATCGGAAACCCAAATCAACATCAACGGCACAAACAACACAATATATAAAACAAAACATAGATATACAAGTACAATTCAAAATGTTTGGAAGAATAAATTGGAAACAAAAGACAAGATGATTAAATAACAGAGTAGGGATGTGGATAAGCTTAAATAAATCGCGGGCAACCTTAACTGGGTCAACCGTGACTTAAATAATAAGATCGATGTGGATTTTCTAGGGTAAATCTACATTCGAACCCAAGAGTTAGAGTTTGGAATAACAAAATATATTAGCATCTAAACCAAGGATAGATATAAATCTCTGGTGAATCGATGCTAATTGTAAAGGAGTTTACCCCCGTTTTCAATTCAATTTGAAATTGGCGTGACTGCCGACTTGCTAGAAAGACCATTCGAAGCGGAGTTATGGAATACTCCAGAGTCAAAAGAAGATGAATAGCGAGGGATACGAATGGATTTTGGAACCGTAGGGAACGTTCCAAAATTCAAAGGAATCGAGTCAAAAAGGAAGAGATTCAAACTCGAATGAAAGTGATTCTGTAAATACATTCACTCCATATGCTGAGTTTTGCCTAGAGCTACCAAAGCTCTGATACCAACTGTAACAATCAGGTATTTTCAACCATTCACATCCATTATAAGTGTATAGGTAGACACTCATGCCGGAATTGAATTGCTCAAAATACCGCGTTGTAAATAAAATCTGGCAAATCTCAGAATACATAGTAAATAAAAATCACAGATCACAGACACAGAGTAATAATAATGCAGCGGAAGTAAAAGAGATAGTAGTTCATGAAGCTGCTATACAAATATATCAGAGTTACATAGGATACAATAGAAGAAATAAAGTATAACAGAAGTTTAAATATGATAACCAAGTACAAGCTGAATAGAACAATCGAACTGAAAAGATGAAACTTGACAAGTAGATAATCTCCAACGATTCTAATCTCCAGAAAGTGGAAATCCAAATCTGTGAATAACTCAGGCTGACCCGAGCGTAAATAAAAAATAAAAACACTCGAGTCAGGACATACATACTTATACAATGTAAACCAACTCAAGTGAACTATAGTAAAGGTACAAGTAACTTAGAAGATGCTTGGGACCGCCCATCCTCTAAGGATCCGTTAAACTATTTACTATGTAGTATATTGCGCTATATACAGTAGTGTCTAATCATTAAAGTATAATCATATAGAAAATAGCGTTAAGGGGATGGTGAACCTTAACGCGGTCGGATCTTTAAAACCAAAATCGTAGTGGGCTCGATATAAGGAGATGACACGGCACGCGAGGCAATGCTAGGGTGGATACACCGTTTGCACTCCCGGACCGATGGTGACGGCAAGCCAGCAGCTTCCACCCACCTCGAACAACACCCCCGAATCAAAGTGGCGCCACATATCGAATCAAAAAAAGTAATAGAATGGTTTTCGATGGAGTATGCTCGATGAAAGGGTGCGACCCTTTGTGTAGCCCGGTATAGCTCCTGTTTTAGTCATTTATGCCAACTCACGGGAGTTGGGTCCACGTAATATACCTCGAGAACGTCGCCACCATCCTAATTCATTCTGAAATCTCCACCGCGTACACAGTTGTTAAAGTGGTTTTCGGTATTGGCCGGCTATAAGACAATATCTGATTCCGGTCTCTTTAACAACCAATCGTTATTATAACCCGTAGTTATAACTTTAAAACAATATTTTATACTTCAAAAATAAAATTTCATTTCAACCCAACCCTTTATCAAAATAAAGATTAAATCATTTCCAAACCATTTCAATATATCATCATACCATATCTTTCAATTCAAATATTTATCAAAATAAATATCAAGTCATTTCTAACCATTTCAATATTTTAAATTATCATATCCTTTAAAAACTTCCTTTCAAATCATTTTAATACATCAAAATATCATAACCTTTCAAAGCTTCATTTTTCAAATCATTTAATATCAAAATATCATATCTTTCAAAACTTCGTTTCAAATCATTTTAATATATCAAAATATCATATCTTTCAGTACCACATTTCAAATCATTTTAATATATCAAAATATCAATCTTTTCAAAACCACATTTCAAATCATTATTCATTTTATTCAATTTAAAATACCATTTCAATTCATATTTCAAAACATTTTATATTCCAAAAAAAAATCATTTTTAATCATAAAAATGAAGTTATTATGTTAAAAATTAAATTATTAAATTTCCAAAAATTTTAACTTCCAAAGTTCATTTATTCACTTACGTTTATCAAAACAGTGAAATTCCACTTTTCGCAGCATTTAGAAAACGCTACAGAAAGTTACATTCAAAACAGTTCAATTTAACAAAAGGCAACATTTTAAAATGTTTTGATAGGGTTTACTTAAATTACAAATAAACTTAGTTAAATTCAAAAATTATAGCACTTACAAAATTTCTATAATAGTTTTTAATTCAATTTAGCTTTTTAGTTCATTATCATCAACTACAACATTTACAAATACTGTAATATCATTTACATTGTAATTAATAGCATTTCAAAAATGCGGTCAATTAACTTCAAATATTCAATATAATTTCTCAACCAATTATATTTTTATTTAAAACATTTTTAACTTATAAAATCATACATTTTCACATTTATAAACATCATTTAATTTTCCTCAAGTTCATGATTTTACAAAGTTAAATTTCCATTAAAAAATCAAGATTTAATAATAATTCACTTATTAAATTGCAATGTTCAATTCTAAATCCATTACATTAAATTTCAACTTAACACTTAAGTTCAAATTCTCAAATATAACTTAGTTTTATTTTTATTTACTTAACTAAAAGTTCACTTTTAAGTCTATTTCATAAATTTCCACTTTAGTTATATTTCAAAATTTCAACTTGAATATTCATTCATTTCACATTTCAAATTTATTAAAAATCATTAATATGATATAAATCACTTTGAATTCATTTAAATTCAAATTATCATAAATTTATCAAAATTTCATATTCAATTTAATTTCCAATTATAATTAAATCAAATTTTCTAAAATAACTTACGTTCAAAATTTTCTAACTTTTCATTAATTCATTTCACTTACAATTATTCAGAAAATAAATAATATTTTACAAAAAATCCTTTTTAATTAGATTTAAATCAAAATATTTTAATATTTACATTTCTAAAATAATTTTAAAAATTTTAGAAAAACATATATTAACTACGGGTCTGTATATAATTTTCTACACTAGGTAAAGTGATACGTGTAATATATCATTTCAACCCGTAATTTACAAAGAAAATCCGGGTTTTATCATTTCAAACCCGCAGTCCCAAGTAAATAAAATAAGTTGAAAATCGTTCAGGCCTATCATTTCAGCCCATAACGATTTTCCCCTATTCTAAAGTTCGTTCGGGTATGTATCATTTCAACCCATAGTGATTTCTAATCTACAGGGAACTTGCAGTGTGATAAACATATATAAAAATGAACAGTAACAACATATATATAATAACAGATGGTATGACATGAAATTTAACAGGTTTAACATCATATATAAATAATCACATGGTAGTTATAACATCATATTTAATTCTCCACATTCAGTTGTTGTTGTTTCACAACTGCATAAGTATAAATGTCGTGTGAGCTTTACTCACCTTTTTGTGATGGAGATTGCAATACAAATGACACAACGAATTCCAGAAGGCACGATGACACAACAATAGGCTCAAGTGGGAAGAGATCCAAGCTTAGAACTTGTGTTACAACCCAAAACAAAACAAAATAAAATTACAATTCAATACAACATTGAATAGGAATAACTTTGAAATAAAAAGAGGTACGAATACACAGTCTTTTGTCTTGCCTTCTACACTTGCTAGCACGGCTTAGGGAATGTTTTGGCTCAGGTTTGGACATACTTTGGTTCAGGTTTGGGTCCTATAAGGCATGGCTACAAGGTATTGAAGTGGTGGAGGAGTTACTATGCATGAATATGAAGAGGCTTATGCAAATAGTGGGCTTTTGGTTCATTTTGGGCTAGGCTACATGGATCTATGGCTCGGCTATGCCATGTTTCAGATCTAGACAGAGGATGAAGGTGATGGTTAGGGGTGTTTCAAGGTGGTGGTGGAGCAATAGGAGGTGGCCAAGGTCATCTAAGGTGATGGTGATGAAGACTAGGTGGCTAGACATGCTTTTTAAGGAGTTTTAACATAGTTTTTGCGGATTTCGCATCATGGGATGGTCATGGCACTTGCTGGTCAGAGGAGGAAGGGTTTGGGTCGTGTATGATGTGGGGAAGGAAGTGGTGGTGGTCGGTGGAGGAGATGGTGGAGGTGTTAGGCCAAACAAAGCAATGAGAGGTCATGGCAAAAATCAAGCAAAACAAAGAAGAAGAAGTAGAAGAATGAGAGGAGGAAGAGAGGCCAATGCTTATTTTTCTTTGCTCGGATCTGAAATGGATGTGTATTATTGATGGAATGAGAAACTTTCACGTGAATAAGCAAAATAAAAGGAACGGCTACAATAAATTGATGCATTGATTGAAAAATAAACGGTGAAACGACTTTACGTTTCTTAGCTTTTAAAACCTTCCATACTTCCCTTTCTTTTGAATCAAGTAAAACAAAATAAACTTCAGAAAGTACATCTAAAAATCGAAACAAAGTGAAAAAAATAAAAATATATAATTAAATTTAAAGAAAATATAAAAAGAATTAAGGAAATTGCTTAAAAATTGAAAACAGGGTTCAAAAATTACAATTAAAACATCAATGGCTTTGGAAAAATATCTACTTCATTTTAAAAATATTCTAAAGAAAAATTTTGAAATAAAATAATTTATCATTTCTAAAATAAAATAAATAATTAAAATGGAGAAAAATAGAAAAGAACTAAAGAAAATGTTTAAAAATTGAAAACAGGGCATGGAAATTACAAGAAAAATACAACTAGCTTTAGAAAAATTCCTACCACACTTCAAAAATATTAAAAGACAAAAACATACATAAAATAACATATCAATACATATTACAAAAAAATATGACAACGAAAAATAAAATTTATACTATTTAAAATAACAAAATTGCAGAATAAACAAATTGCACTCAATATTGAAATATACATAACTTTCACAATTTAAATCCGTTTCCAACGAAACAAAAAGCAGTGTTCCTAAAATTTTATGTACTTTCATAATAAAATATAAAATTTAAATTTTCAAACTTTTAAAATTTTAAATTAAAAGTCAAAGTTTGACTATTTTGACCAAAAATTCACTTTTTGAAAAATATTCTTTTTAGTCATGTTTTGGAATGATAATTCATATCAAAACTAAAGTTTATCATTCAAAATAAATAAAAAAGTTTTTAAATCAAAAATTCAATTAAAATAATTAAAAAAATTAAAAAAAATCACAAAATACAGGGTTGTTATACTCTCCCCCACTCAAAACTTTTCGTCCCCGAAAAGGAATGAGGTACGGGAAAGCACAGAAAAAGATAGAGTGAAACAAGATTAGGAAAAGATGACAAGAAGATTGAAATTATACCTGATAACTATTGTTATAGGTAAGTTTCGCAAGGTGCAAATTATCAAAGATTATAAAAAGATTTCTAAACAGAAAGATTATAGAAAGATGCCTAAACCAGTCTATAGGAAGATAAGAATAATAAGGACAACAAAAGATAATTTGAAAAACAAAATAAGGAAATAAATTTGAAAGCTTGGAAATTTCAACTTAAATAGAGAATAAATCTGTACACAAGTTAAATAAATCTAAACTATTTCAAATTCCATTATCTTATTATCCAGTCATCTTAAATTAACAATTTTTAAAACCAAAGGGTTTGAAAATTAATCATGTATTACACTCACAATGTACTTAATAAATTTTATTCTTCTTTATTCCTAATTAAAATTAAATTTATTCCTCTCAATATATTTATCACTCATGTTAAATATGCTTACACTTATTATAAGTGCTTTATTTTATTCTTAGTTCTTCTAACATCAATTTATTGTAAGTTATCCAATTACCCTTTATTATATTTACCTCTGTTAATCGTTTTAAAATTTAAGTGTATAACATTTATTATAACCACTCAAATTTTATTTATAAAATCTTTTTATATTGTATATTATCCAATTACATTGTTAACTTCTGAAATTAAGGTAAGTTATATTTGAATGCAATTGTATTATACAAATAAACTTTCCAATTAAATCATTTCATGCTTGATATTCATCTAAAATTTTAATTGATTTTTTTTTTATAATTGAAATTATTCTTTAAAATAAAATTTAAGAACTAAATTTCCAATTACATTCAAACCATTTAGAGATAAGTAATCATATATGCATAATATGTCAAATCAAATTTCAATCATATATCTATATATATAATAAATCAAGTCATATTTTAGAAATTCAAATCAATTAAATTTCCCAAAACAAAGTTGTAGCAAGACTACAGAGCGGTCTCTTTACTTCGAAACTCGAAAATGAACGTCGATGATGCTGCAGTCATCACCGAAGTTATTTCCCAGCAACAATGAGAAGAGCACTAATTTTAAACTTTAAAATTCTTTGGAAACAAATTTATATTTGAAAATACTTTAAATAATATAACCTTTTCAAAACTTTAAACACAAGGTTTGAAACCATCGGAAATTAAATTCTCAAATTTCTTGTTATAAATTCATTTTAGTTCCCAAATCAATTTATAAACAACTATCTATAAATTAATTTTTAGAACAATAAATGATAAATTAAGTATTATCATTTCAAATAATCGATTTAAATCAGTTTATTAAGTTCCATAAATTTACTTATATATCAAAATTTATTTCATTAACCAAATTTTAAAATAATATTGTGTCAGTTTGTTCTGTCAAAGTGTTTTAGAAATCCTATCGATAGCATTGATCAGACGAATCAATCTGAAACCCAAATCAACATCAACAACACAAACAACACAATATATAAAACAAAACATAGATATACAAGTACAATTCAAAATGTTTGGAAGAATAGATTGGAAACAAAAGACAAGATGATTAAATAACAGAGTAGTGAGGTGGATAAGCTTAAATAAATCGCGAGCAACCTTAACTGGGTCAACCGTGACTTAAATAATAAGATCGATGTGGATTTTCTAGGGTAAATCTACATTCGAACCCAAGAGTTAGAGTTTGGAATAACAAAATATATTGGAATCTAAACCAAGGATAGATATAAATCTATGGTGAATCGATGCTAATTGTAAAGGAGTTTCCTCCCATTTTCAATACAATTTGAAATTGGCGTGACTGCCGACTTACTAGAAAGATCATTCGAAGCGGAGTTATGGAATACTCCAGAGTCAAAAGAAGATGAATAGTGAAGGATACGAATGGATTTTGGAACCGTAGGGAATGTTCCAAAATTCAAAGGAATCGAGTCAAAAAGGAAGAGATTCAAACTCGAATGAAAGTGATTCTGTAAATACATTCACTCCATATGCTGAGTTTTGCCTAGAGCTACCAAAGCTCTGATACCAACTGTAACAACTAGGTATTTTCAATCATTTGCATCCATTATAAGTGTATAGGTAGACACTCATGCCGGAATTGAATTGCTTAAAATACCGCGTTGTAAATAAAAATTTGGCAAATCTCAGAATACACAGTAAATAAAAATCACAGATCACAGACACAGAGTAATAATAATGCAGCGGAAGTAAAAGAGATAGTAGTTCATGAAGCTGCTATATAAATATATCAGAGTTACATAAGATACAATAGAAGAAATAAAGTACAACAGAAGTTTAAATATGATAATCAAGTACAAGCTGAATACAACAACCGAACTGAAAAGATGAAACTTGACAAGTAGATAATCTCCAGCGATTCCAATCTCCAGAAAGTGAAAATCCAAATATGTGAATAACTCAGGCTGACCCGAGCGTAAATAAAAAATACAAACGCTCGATTCAGGACATACATACTTATAAAATGTAAACCAACTCAAGTGAACTATAGTAAAGGTACAAGTAACTTAGAAGATGCTTGGGACCGCCCATCCTCTAAGGATCCGTTAAACTATTTACTATGTAGTATATTGCGCTATATACAGTAGTGTCTAATCAGTAAAGTATAATCATATAGAAAATAGCGTTAAGGGGATGGTGAACCTTAACGCGATTGGATCTTTAAAACCAAAATCGTTGTGGGCTCGATATAAGGAGATGACATGGCACGCGAGGCAATGCCAGGGTGGATACACCATTTGCACTCCCGGACCGGTGGTGACGGCAAGCCAGCAGCTTCCGCCCACCTCGAACAATACCCCCGAATCAAAGTGGCACCACATATCGAATCACAAAAGTAATAGAATGGTTTCCGATGGAGCATGCTCGATGAAAGAGTGCGACCCTTTGTGTAGCCTGGTATAGCTCCTGTTTTAGTCATTTATGCCAACTCACGGGAGTTGGATCCACGTAATATACCTCGAGAACGTCGCCACCATCCTACTTCATTCTGGAATCTCCACCGCGTACACAGTTGTTAAAGTGGTTTTCGGTATTGGCCGGCTATAAGACAATATCCGATCCCGGTCTCTTTAACAACCAATCGTTATTATAACCCGTAGTTATAACTTTAAAACAATATTTTATACTTCAAAAATAAAATTTCATTTCAACCCAAACCTTTATCAAAATAAAGATTAAATCATTTCCAAACCATTTCAATATATCATCATACCATATCTTTCAATTCAAATATTTATCAAAATAAATATCAAGTCATTTCTAACCATTTCAATATTTTAAATTATCATATCCTTTAAAAACTTCCTTTCAAATCATTTTAATACATCAAAATATCATAACCTTTCAAAGCTTCATTTTTCAAATCATTTAATATCAAAATATCATATCTTTCAAAACTTTGTTTCAAATCATTTTAATATATCAAAATATCATATCTTTCAGTACCACATTTCAAATCATTTTAATATATCAAAATATCGTATCTTTTCAAAACCACATTTCAAATCATTATTCATTTTATTCAATTTAAAATACCATTTCAATTCATATTTCAAAACAGTTTATATTCCCAAAAAAAAATCATTTTTAATCATAAAAATGAATTTATTATGTTAAAAATTAAATTATTAAATTTCCAAACATTTTAACTTCCAAAGTTCATTTATTCACTTACGTTTATCAAAACAGTGAAATTCCACTTTTCGCAGCATTTAGAAAACGCTACGAAAAGTTACATTCAAAACAGTTCAATTTAACAAAAGACAACATTTTAAAATGTTGTGATAGGGTTTACTTAAATTCCAAATAAAATTAGTTAAATTCAAAAATTATAGCACTTACAAAATTGCTATAATAGTTTTTAATTCAATTTAGCTTTTTAGTTCATTATCATCAACTACAGCATTTACAAATACTGTAATATCATTTACATTGTAATTAATAGCATTTCAAAAATGCGGTCAATTAACTTCAAATATTCAATATAATTTCTCAACCAATTATATTTTTATTTAAAACATTTTTAACTTACAAAATCATACATTTTCACATTTATAAACATCATTTAATTTTCCTCAAGTTCATGATTTTACAAAGTTAAATTTCCATTAAAAAATCAAGATTTAATAATAATTCACTCATTAAATTGCAATGTTCAATTTTAAATCCATTACATTAAATTTCAACTTAACACTTAAGTTTAAATTCTCAAATATAACTTAGTTTTATTTTTATTTACTTAACTAAAAGTTCACTTTTAAGTCTATTTCATAAATTTCCACTTTAGTTATATTTCAAAATTTCAACTTGAATATTCATTCATTTCACATTTCAAATCTATTAAAAATCATTAATATGATATAAATCACTTTGAATTCATTTAAATTCAAATTATCATAAATTTATAAAAATTTCATATTCAATTTAATTTCCAATTATAATTAAATCAAATTTTCTGAAATAACTTACGTTCAAAATTTTCTAACTTTTCATTAATTCATTTCACTTACAATTATTCAGAAAATCAATAATATTTTACAAAAAATCCTTTTCAATTAGATTTAAATCAAAATATTTTAATATTTACATTTCTAAAATAATTTTAAATTTTTTAGAAAAACATATATTAACTACGGGTCTGTATATAATTTTCTACGCTAGGTAAAGTGATACGGGTAATATGTCATTTCAACCCGTAATTTACAAAGAAAATCCGGGTTTTATCATTTCAGACCCGCAGTCCCAAGTAAATAAAATAAGTTGAAAATCGTTCAGGCCTATCATTTCTGCCCATAACAATTTTCCCCTATTCTAAAGTTCGTTCGGGTATGTATCATTTCAACCCATAGTGATTTCTAATCTACAGGGAACTTGCAGTGTGATAAACATATATAAAAATGAACAGTAACAACATATATATAATAACAGATGATATGACATGAAATTTAACAGGTTTAACATCATATATAAATAATCACATGGTAGTTATAACATCATATTTAATTCTCCACATTCAGTTGTTGTTGTTTCACAACTGCACAAGTATAAATGTCGTGTGAGCTTTACTCACCTTTTTGTGCTGGAGATTGCAATACAAATGACACAACGGATTCCAGAAGGCACGATGACACAACAATAGGCTCAAGTGGGAAGACATCCAAGCTTAGAACTTGTGTTACAACCCAAAACAAAACAAAATCAAATTACAATTCAATACAACGTTGAATAGGAATAACTTTGAAATAAAAAGAGATACGAATACACAGTCTTTTGTCTTGCCTTCTACACTTGCTAGCACGGCTTAGGGAATGTTTTGGCTCAGGTTTGGACATACTTTGGTTCAGGTTTGGGTCCTATAAGGCATGGCTACAAGGTATTGAAGTGGTGGAGGAGTTACTATGCATGAATATGAAGAGGCTTATGGAAATAGTGGGTTTTTGGTTTATTTTGGGCTAGGCTACATGGATCTATGGATCGGCTATGCCATGTTTCAGATCTGGACAGAGGATGAAGGTGATGGTTAGGGGTGTTTCAAGGTGGTGGTGGAGCAATAGGAGGTGGCCAAGGTCATCTAAGGTGATGGTGATGAAGACTAGGTGGCTAGACATGCTTTTTAAGGAGTTTTAACATAGTTTTTGCGGATTTCGCATCATGGGATGGTCATGGCACTTACTGGTCAGAGGAGGAAGGGTTTGGGTCGTGTATGATGTGGGGAAGGAAGTGGTGGTGGTCGGTGGAGGAGATGGTGGAGGTGTTAGGCCAAACAAAGCAATGAGAGGTCATGGCAAAAATCAAGCAAAACAAAGAAGAAGAAGTAGAAGAATGAGAGGAGGAAGAGAGGCCATTGCTTATTTTTCTTTGCTCGGATCTCAAATGGATGTGTATTATTGATGGAATGAGAAACTTTCACGTGAATAAGCAAAATAAAAGGAACGGCTACAATAAATTGATACATTGATTGAAAAAGAAACGGTGAAACGACTTTACGTTTCTTAGCTTTTAAAACCTTCCATACTTCCCTTTCTTTTAAATCAAGTAAAACAAAATAAACTTCAGAAAGTACATCTAAAAACCGAAACAAAGTGAAAAAAATAAAAATATATAATTAAATTTAAATAAAATATAAAAAGAATTAAGGAAATTGCTTAAAAATTGAAAACAGGGTTCAAAAGTTACAATTAAAACATCAATGGCTTTGGAAAAATATCTACTTCATTTTAAAAATATTCTAAAGAAAATTTTTGAAATAAAATAATTTATTTATCATTTCTAAAATAAAATAAATAATTAAATTGGAGAAAAATAGAAAAGAACTAAAGAAAATGTTTAAAAATTGAAAACAGGGCATGGAAATTATAAGAAAAATACATCTAGCTCTAGAAAAATTCCTACCTCACTTCAAAAATATTAAAAGACAAAAACATACATAAAATAACATATCAATACATATTATATAAAAATATGACAAAGAAGAATAAAATTTATACTATTTAAAATAACAAAATTGCAGAATAAACAAATTGCACTCAATATTGAAATATACATAACTTTCACAATTTAAATCCGTTTCCAACGAAAAAAAAGCAGTGTTCCTAAAATATTATGTACTTTCATAATAAAAGATAAAATTTAAATTTTCAAACTTTTAAAATTTTAAATTAAAAGTCAAAGTTTGACTATTTTGACCAAAAATTCACTTTTTGGAAAATATTCTTTTTAGTCATGCTTTGGAATGATAATTCATATCAAAACTAAAGTTTATCATTCAAACTAAATAAAAAAGTTTTTAAATCAAAAATTCAATTAAAATAATTAAAAAAATCACAAAATACACGGTTGTTACAATTGCCTGACCCAAAAAGGTATGTGTTTAAATTTCCGTGAAGTTTGATTGGGTTTTTGGATCTAGCCACTTGGCTTTTTGATTTTCTTTTTGGATTTGGGAGGCCGTAGAGCCATTTGTAGTTGTACCGAGCTAGCCGTGCAAAGGAGACGCTGGCAAAAATTTTTGAAAATTTAGAGAGTTAGAAAAATTTTAAGAAAATTCTGATAATTTCAAATTTGACTTAAAATTTAAATTTGAATGATTGAGTAAGTAATATTGTTTGAAACTACGGAAAAGTTGGGGAAGTTAGTAAGTATGGTAATGTGTCTTTATAAAAGATAGTTGGTAGGATATTGAATTGTGATTTTGGGAAAATGGTAAACGGGTGTTGGACCATTCTTCCTAACTAGTAATTTCGGGGACGAAATTCTTTTAAGGGGGGAGGAATGTAATGACCCGGAATTTTTAAGCAATTTAAACAGGAATATTTAATTGATTTGAAATATTTAAAAGTTAAGTTTTAACTCGAATTTCAAATATGACTATTTATTTGATAATTAACTTATTGAATTTAACAATTTGGAGTTGAGTAAAATGTTGAATCTAGAGTTTTAAGCCTGTTAAAAAATAATTTGAAGGCTTGTAAAATTTATATTGATAACACTGAAAATAATAGAAGTTGTAAAATTGAAATTATCAGTGGTTTGTTCAGTTTTAAAATTTTATATTTTAAATTGAATTTAAAAATAGCCTTCTGCGGCACAGTCTCGGAATTCGACGAAACCAGTTCCATTGGGTCCGTAATATTGAATTATTACCGGATTCCAAATTTTGTAGCTTTCGGAATTAACATGAGAGCGTACGATATATGAACGCATTGGAATTTATACCGAGACAAAATTTAATTTAAATAAAACATGCTTGCTCTTCTTTAACCCGACCATACGTACAAACCACCATCATTTTTGTCTCCTTCGTACCCCCTTTTACCTTTTTATTTCCCCTTCTCAATATCATCGTTCGAACATTGTAATTTTTTTTTATAAACCCGAATCAAACGAGGAAAAATAACGGCGAACGAGATTTGTAAAGGAATTAGATCGTGAGTTCTTCTTCTGTTCGAAACACAGCCGCTTTCCCCTTCATTATCGAATCGATAGGGGCCCTAGCGACTAGACAAGGCCGGGAGCTAGCAACTTGACGATTTCGTTCATCGAGGTGGGAGGATCGGCCGTGTAGCGGTGTTCTGGGCTTCGAGTTGGTGTTCGGTCGTTTCGCACGACTCATGTAACTGGAGCTCACGTGATCCTCGCTTGAGGGATGATGCAGGCGACGAGGCAAGTGGCAGAGGAGTCGCGATCGAAGCCAGAAGGCGAGGCTTAGCATGGAATCTTCGTGGGTGAGATAGGTTCGATTCTGTAGGTGACAATCTATTTAAGTATTTTCTAACTTCAGTTTAACTGCATATATATATAATAAAATTAAAAAATTAAAAAAAAAGTTTACTGTTTAGTTTTACAATTCCAGAGTTTAAATATATATATATATATATATATCATGGTATTTGGTTTTATAGTAAAGAGTATTTGTTGTTTCGAATAAATACATACATATATATATATATATAGATTAGAAGGAATTTAATATATATATACATAGTTGGATAAAACAGAAATGTTATATATATATATATAAGATTTCGAAAAAAAATACATAGAAAATTGTGAAAGATTAAATTTTGTCTATATAAATTATTTGTTATGAGTAAATAAAAATTCCAAAATAATATATTCATTTGCCATTCTAATTCACTATTTGTATTTGGGTGGTTGACTCATCTAATAAAACTTATTTAATTTTTCATTTGCCAAGACTAATTTATTAAACGAGAATTTTTTTAAAATAATTTGTTAATTTATTAAATGGTAATGAATTGACCGATTATTTCAAATATTAACAAATCCATATAATATCTATACAAGGTCAATAATCGTGGGATCAAATCGAGAATAAAGTGGATTTGCAAATTTAAGGGAGCAAAGTTGAGTTAATCTCACTCAGTTAATTTAAATTTAAATTTAAATGATTAAATTTAAATAATTGTTGAATGGTTGAAATTGATTGATGTGCTATAGTATGGTATATTCTGGAATTGGCATATTATTGTGCTAATGTCTTTGGTTGCTGGGAAACAGGTTGGAGGGATCCAACTGGACCCCTCAATATTTATTTTTTTAATATTCTCTGTTGTGATTACTTGATATTCTATGATGAATATATTGGAATATTGAATGTTATGATTTGATTGGATATATTTGGGTATAATGAATTACCAAAAATATATAAATTGGGTTTTGGAAAGAAAATAAAGGAAGTAAAGTTGTAAACGAAATAATCTTAGAAAATTGAATAAAATTTGAATGAATTGAAAAAGAAATGGAAGTATGTTAAATACTAATAAATAACTTCGAGTATGAAAAGAAAAGGGTTTGAATAAACAGTAATTAACGAATTGTAAAATTATGTAATATTAAATTAAATGAATAAAGAATTATTTTAAAACCTAAAGTTTTAAATCTATTTAAAGGAATAAGAAGTAAATTGAGAAATCTAAATTGGTATTTCAATTAAAAGTATTTTAAATCATAATTAAGGAATAAAATCTGAAATTAAAGGATTTTTGAATAAATGAAGTAAATTGGAAATCAATTTGGAAATTGATTTAAGTGTTTGAAATTGGATATTTGGAAGAATAAATTCAAGGTGGGAATTTATTAAAGGAATGAAAAAAATTGTTTAAATATGAATAGTGATTTATTTTTAAAGGTTGTGAAGAGAAGTATATTTCTCTGGATAGCCAAGTACGTTTTAAGTAAATTTTTAAATATAAGATAAAAGTTAAATGTTGTTTTAAAAAAAGAGAGCATTTTTTAGAAAATTTATTATTTCTAAATGTTTAAATTCTAAAGTAAATATTTATTCAAATCTATTACCGTAGTAATAATTTATAAAGAGCGACTTAGTAATTCTGTTTTGAAGGTGAAAACCTAGTTTATATTTATAAAGTAACCTTATTTTCAAATATTCATGTAATATATATTTTTAGTCAAGTATTGAAGTAGTTTAATTTTAAATATTTTAAAGTAAATTCTGAAGTAAGTAATTTGTTAATCTATTATCGTAATAATTATTTAAAGAATGATTTGGTATTTTGTTTAAAGAAGAAGTCTAATGTAAAGTTATAAGGTAACCTTATTTTAGTTATTTCTAGAGTATTATTTTAAATTAAATACTAAAGTAATTTTTCTATATTAATGTTAAATATATTTTACAATAAAGTGTTTTTAAATTATTTTAAAAATCTAAAGTTTTGTGCTTGGTGATTCCAGTGGAAATAGAAATACTTGGAATTTATTCTGAGAAAGGAAGATAGTTTTGAAAACTGTTTTCAAAGGAGTTTGAAAAGTGAAAATATATCTTGTGAAGATATTTTTGAGATAAATAAATAATTTGGGAAATTATTTACTATGTGATGGATGTTGTGAACATTAATTGATAGTTAAATCACCGACTATCTATATTGGCCAAATGCGTTGATCGTTTCGAAGAGACCGGGATCAAGATTTATTTCTCGAAAACCACTTCGGTCCGGTTTGTACGTTTCGTGAAAACGAGTTTGGATTCGAAGATGGAGCAGTGAAGTGCAAGGGCTAGTCGCTACTAATCCTGAGGATATTTCCAAAATGGATGTAGTAGGAGTAATGCCTTCGATTCCGTTCGAACCCGGGACGGACTTGTATGGATGAATGCTTGCGAAACATCGTCGGGTGGACGATGGGCATTCTAAGGGATATGTTCTGAAAAGGTAACGCTTAGCGTCAAGCCTCATCAAATGGGAATGACTGAAAATCAGGGGTTATGCAGCAAGGCTAGGTGGGTAGCACCCAAGCAGGGTGAGGTCATTCCTGTCTAGATGTCCCTTTTATTTTTGGCTTAGTGGGTGGTTGCTGATCCCAACCGCGGGGTGATCTCACTCGGGATTATCCAGTAAGGGGTAGTCCCGGTCTTGTGTTGCAGGGGAGCGGGCGTACTCCTCGGTACTGTGATCTAGGCCACGTACTGTGACAGGTGGTACCCCAGTGCCTAGTCATTAGTTGGAAATCCATTCTCCCTACGAGCCTTGTACGAGTTTTGTTTGTATTACCCACTTTGTGGCTAGTGGCTGGAATTTAATAATGCAACAATTTCGGCTATTTTATAAGTATTTGTATATAGACCCTATTATAATATCAGAGGATTTCTATAAAAATTGTTTTAGCTATCGTAAGGTAAAAACCCGACATGTTTATTTGTGGCGTTGTCTTACGAGATGCTTTTGTTTTCAAAGGATTTTTGAAACTTTAATGATCAATTGAGTGTGATTTTCTCACGCTGGTTTTCCAGACTGACTCGGGTGTTATTTAACTATAATGCTCGGGTCAGATCGAGTATTATAGGATACAGGATTTGATGCTGTGGAGCTCAGGAGACGAGCTGGATGACGATACGCATTTCCATACTTGTTTTATATATATTCCGCTGTACTGTGTAGTTGTGTATCCAGTTGTATGATATTGTTGAGCTGTGATTGATGTACTCTGATGATGTAATATATAAACAGATCTATTGTTTTGGTATAAAGATATGTTAATATCTATTATATTTTATTCCTCTGCGATGGTTAGATTCAGTTGTTGTTTTCTATTTTCTTCTTCTACCTCTTCTTCTTTAACCAAATGGTTCGTATTTATGTACAACTTGAGTTGATTTAGGTAGAAAAGTGTTGACTCAAGGGGTATGGATTTGCGGGTCGTTACAGTGATTGTTGCCTCGGAAATCAATTAAATGATCTTGTGGCTTGGTAAATCTAGAGAGTTTGCCCCGGACTCGAATACAGAGGGTGTACCTCGTGGCCTTGAAATCGAAGGTGTAATCTAGGAGATTATTTTGAAAAGAAATCCGTACAATTGTGCGGGACTGGATGTAGGGTAACTCCTAACCAATATAAAATCCTGGTGTGTTTTATCCTTTACTGCTTTTATTTATTATTTGCATCTATTTCTGATTTTGTGATCATATCTGTGTCTGTGTATTTCATTTTTTGGTGATTAAATTACTTAAGTTTCAAAAAGATTGAGTCAATCCACAAAACACTATTCACCCCCGACTAGTGTTATTCTAGTCTTAAAATCCGTAATCCGCATTTCTAGCACTCTTTTTATTAAAATAAATGAAAACAATATTTTAGTAGTACAAATATATGTAGATGATATTATTTTTGTACCAACTAGTAAAAAATTTATGTGATGAATTTTCTAAAATTATGAAAAATGAATTTGAAATGTCACATATGGGAGAATTAAATTACATTTTAGGATTAAAAATTAAACAACTAAAAAATGGAATTTTTATCTATTAAAAAATATTTTAAATATTTAATCAAACATTTTGGAATGGATAATGCTAGTAGTAAAGCTACTCCTATAAGTACTAATACTCACTTAGACAAAGATGTAAATGGAAAAGATGTCGAACAAAAATTATATAGAAGTATGATAGGATCTTTACTATATTTAACTGCCGGTAGACCCGACATTTTAATTAATATTTGTTTGTGTGCCCATTTTCAAGCTAATCCCAATGAAACACACTTACGAGCGGTTAAAAGAATTGTACTATATTTATCAAATATTAAAGATTACGGACTTTTTTATCCAAAGACCGTCCAATCGAACTCGTATCATATAGTGATGCCGATTTCGGTGGTAGTAAATTAGATCAAAAAAGTACAAGTGGAATTTATCACTTTATCAGTCAATCTTTGGTATCATGCTTTAGTAAGAAACAAAATTGTGTTTCATTATCTACATGTAAAGCAGAATATACATCTGCAGCACTAGCTTGCGCTCAGGTTTTATATGTGCAACAAACATTACAGGATTTTGGAATATATCCACAAAAAAATCTTCTACCTTTTGCGATAACGCTAGTGCAATTTATTTATCAGAAAGCCTCATTAATCACTCAAGAACTAAACACATTGACATCAGATATCACTTCTTACATGATAATGCAAAAAAAAAGAAATTAAAATTAAAATTTATTACTTCATGCAAACAAATAGTAGATATATTTACTAAACCTCTCCGTGAAACTACATTTTTGAACGTTCGTTGTAATATTGGAATATGCTGACTTAAAGATTTAAATATGTAAAGTATTTTTCTCTTAATATCACTTTGACCCCATATCAGAAATTAGAGAATGAAAACCATTGGACATCAATTAAGTTTTAAAAATAACATTAATTTGTAAGGAACACAATTGTTTACTAAATTTAACTGAAGGGAGAACTTGTACCAGAAATTAGAATTCTTATGAATAGTAAAGGTCTTATATATATAAATCATTTCTTTAAAAGAAAAATAGACAAATAAGTTAAAAACTACACGACCAATTGAATAATGTCGGACAATTATGATTCTACCCATCTGTCCCTCGATTTTAGCACTCCTTCTTCTTAAGTGAATATCCATCACCAAACGTTTCAACTCCTCATTCCACAAAATCACCATCTATTCATATTACTCCTTCTTCAACTAATGACACCTAGATTCTCACCTAAGGGACAGAAAATAAGAAGTGTTTTGAAGATAGACGCTCACACTAAAATCGATGAAATAGATCACTACCAACAAGAGATAATGAATGTCCAAAAGGAGATGTACTGCGAAAAAAAGACGTCAAGGTGCGCACCTGAATTTTTTGGAAAGATGAATACTTTCCATCTGCGGTCATTCGCCGACCAAAAATAGCATCCGTCAACGTAGTCCACGTATTGAGTCTCCGATTGTTATCGACAATACTCCAAAAAATTTCAAGGAATCTTGACCATCCACGTCAAATTGGAACAAAACTCCAATGAAGTATAACACGTTGTGTCCACTTTGACCAATAATTGAAGATACCAAGGTGGAACCAATTTCTTGGGACCGTTTTTGGAAAAACAAGTTTGATGATTCAAAAGATAATCAATAAGTTATGACAATATTTTATAACATATATATAATAAATAAAAAAAGTTATGTATATTGAAAATTGGACGTAAACAATAAAGTATATCATATATAATATTAATTTAAGTTAGTTTCAAATACTTCTGAAGAATATCTTTAAAAAGCATCAAGAAAATAATTTTACACAGGTTCAGTCGATGGAACCAGATTGCCTATCGACGAAACATGTATGAAATTTATACATATTTTCTGCCCCAAAATGGCATGGTTTCTGTCGATGGGGATCTGTCACAGTTGACTGAACCTGTACAAAAAAGCCCATTTGCTCTCTGCCTCTTAAATATGTGTTTTTATCGATTGAATTTCTACCTCAGTCGAATGAACTTCACTAAATTGACAACATAACTACCTTTTTCCATCGTACCCTTTCACAAAACACTTTTCCGCCTCACAAATCCAAACCTCAAACGTCTTTTTAACGGCTCCAAGAAAGAAAATTTTTGCTATTCGCCCTAAACCAAGCAAAGACAAAGCTCCAGCTTCTTCTTCATCCACTCCGGCTTAGCCTGAATTTGCTTTTGTTGCTCAAATCTTAGAGTGGCTTAATGGTGTGCCAAAAATCTTCAAGTCTTCGACGAATTGAATGACAAACAAATTTTTCAAGACATATTCTACAAGATGGAAGATTTTACTGCTTTTGGCATAGAGAATTTAGCAAGAAAATATCGATATCTTCCCTTGATTGATGAAAAGAAAAATAAGGTAAAAATTTACCCATTCGTAGTCAAATCGTTCAATGCAAATCTTTGTGGAGATTTTTATACACCTCTAAATGAAACCGGATAGTGAATTTTATGGAGTAGAGTATTAGGAGTTGATATAGTACTCAATTATCAAGATCTAGGAGCTATTTTAGATTTCTAATGGTCATGTATCTTCTTTAGATAATATCTTCCATCGTGATTTTGCCTATGATTTCATTAGCTACAAATTCCGTATTGAAAACATGGAAAATACTTCGGTGAATTTATATCTCAAGCTCGAATTATTAATAAAATGCTTCTTCATACTGTTTTTCCTCGCACCGGAAGTTATGAAAAAATGTACGACTACAACTACAAAGCTCTTTATTCCATTTATTCTAACACTCAACTAAATTGGGCAAAGATTATTCATGATGAAATAAAAAGCTTTAGTTTTCTTTCTCACAAAACAATGTTTTTTGGTTCCTATCTGACAAAGATATTTATCCATTTCAGAATTAAGGTGGACATTTTACAAGATTAAATCACACCAAAGGCTATGGATCAAAAGTCTATTTCGCTTATGAAATTACCCTCTAGAATGGAACCCCTCACAATGTTTATTTGTCAAATTTGGTAAAAAATTCCTTGGATCAATCATCTTCACAAACCACCTCAAGCCCAAACCTCTCAAGAACAAATGCGTGGTCACCCAAGTCATGTAATTCTCAAAGAATTAATTGGTCTTCGGATAGTGAAAATAAAATTTCTTTGGTACAAACTTCCAGAAATATCAATGCTACAACTACTATCTCTGCAACTAAGAAATTCTTTTCAAACAACAACAGAAAATGATGAAACATCAAAACATGTTTGGGAATTTGCTTGGTAAAATTTGAAAAAAGGTCTCATCACACTTAAGCCCATCATCATCTGAACCTGAATTTTAGTTTCTCCAACTCCCTCCTTATTTGGTAAGACTATCATATTTTTCTTACGATTAAGCAGTGGTATCGTTCAAAAAGCTTCTATTTGTGATTTTTTTTATGTTATGTTGGTATGTAACTTAATTTGTGATGTTATGCAACTTTATGTGTGTGACCACTTCTATTTGATGTTATGTGACTTTATGTGCAAACTTCTATTTGATGTTATGTTGTAACTACTTTGTAGAAAGTATTCATTGTGTTTAATTCTTTTTGTTGATGCCAAAGGGGGAGAATTATATAGATAGGGGGAGAAAAATCAATATTTTTACATTTGAACTTTGATAATTGTCATCATCAGAAAGAGGCAGATTGTTAGGTCTCTATTTTAATGATGACAACTATATACTGTACATATATACTATATCATGATATCAGGCTTCCATTCAAGAAGCAAAAACGCGAGACAAAAAGCAAGAAGAGTCATCTACAAGTCAAGGAAGTCAAAACTATGGAGCTTCAAGATCAATAGTATGTATATGGTCTTAGATTGAATCGTAAAATCTCCTTGATAGTTCATATACATACACAAAAACCTACTCAAACATGGATAACAAGATATCATAGTGATTTGAATTCCACAAATATCAAACTGTTAATACAAACTGAACTTACACAGTTCAGTCGATTGAAATTGGTTTCAGTCGACTGAGCTTAGTCGACTGAGCCCAATTTCAGTCGACTGAAACTGTGTTAACTAATTTTTTATATTTCAAATTTGTTGCCATGAAAATATAAATTTTCATGCTCAGTAAACTAGTGTATTCGCTCAGTAGACTAAGATGTTATAATGGCCATATTTTTTGAAAAGTCATCTTCAGCAGTTGCAACCTTTTTGAACAGTTTTTCCAATTCTGAAAGGATTTCTTGAAGATTGACAACTCTCGATTGCCCCTCCTTGATATTTTGTAAATAGCATGATAACTTATACTTAGTTTTTAACTATCTACTCTGATTTCTAGTGGTTCTATTCCCTTGTGCTATTCTAAGCATTTGTACTTTTAACTCTATCAGTTCATCTGCTATTTTTCCAATAATCATTTTGCACTCACTTCGAATCATTAAGGAGATTATAGGAACATTGTACTATCAAGTAAAGACTAGTATTAAATGAACACAAGATTGTCAAGAAAGATTTGTATTTGTCAAAGGAAAAAATAAATCTAAGAGGTGCTCAAATCGGTTAAGTTGTAAACTTATTCCTCCCGGTTAAGCGAAGGATTTACAAAGGAAATACCTAAGAGGTGCTAAGGGACTGGACATAAGAGAGGTGCTCCGAACCAGTATAAATCTCGATGTGTACATTTACTTAGTGCTTTAGTATTTCATAGCATAAATTAGTATACATACTTGTTTTTACTAGCCATACACGATCCACTAGTTCTTTTAATCCTCTCGTCGGGTTAGTTCAAATAGCTAAGAAGAGCAGAAATTTAGTTTTTCAAACTCAATCCTGGAGATTATCTCTCTGTCACCCATAAGACGGTCAAGTTATTTGATTGACTCTAAACCTTTTATAATACGTGCAATTAGTTGAATAACATTTCCAAAAGATTCGAAAAGAAAACCCAAGTTTAAAACATTTATTCAAAAGTTGTCAAATTCCGTTGCAAAATTGCCAATGATTAATTATTTTGCTTTATATATCAAAATACCAATTTCATTACATACATATCCATTTTTATAACTCAAATCCCTTTTACAACATTTTAACGTATTTATGGAATTTATTTCATATTTTTAAAGATTAAAGATATCCACTTTTAAAGAGTCAAAAATAATATTTATGAAATGCTAAAACATGACGATTTGAAAACTTGTTTTAGATATATCTCAAACTTTACCAAATGAAATATCGATTTTTCTCTTTCATTTGAAAATTATGTCCACAGAGGTTTGGAAAATTCTTATTTTAAAGAATTTCGACTTATATTTTATTCTAAGCATCATTTAATTTTTCAGGATGCTAAATCGTGAACTGTCGAAATGTGATGTGCTTATTTTCATCGTTAGTCAAATTTTATAAAAAATTTCTGAAACACTCGTAAATCATTTTAATACCGTATTAAACTATATTAAACCATTTTTTCACTATTTTACTTTATTAAAATCTCCTTTCACTTTATTTCATATCTTTAATATTATATTATTATAATATTCGGTTTCCATCTTTTTAATTCAAAATTCTTTTATATTATACCACATGATATCTTTCCATGTATTGTCCACCTTTTAAACTATTATTTTCAAAATCAGACCATAATTTTTTTCAAATAAATTAAGTACCCCTCTTTACTTTTCCAAAACCATCGAAAAACGATATCATTTTGATTTAAAATTCAAAAGAGGCTTGATACTCCTTATACACTCATTATTTCAGAATATAATAGGGATTATTTCTCGTGAATTTACCATGACTATTTCAAGTGACCATTTCAAATCTGATGGATATGATTTTTCACATCATTATTAAAGTAATTCAACTTAACTCAGCCAAGTGAATATATGATTAACAGGTGAATACCAAGTGATATTATCAAGCAATTTAAAGTGTGATTAACTCACATTTATTTCAAACCAAAATTTTCCTAGCAACATGCAATACATCAATACAACACTCCCATCATCACTTCCATTTGCTCCTAGATCAAAGCCAAGACCATCTCCTTCCTCCACTACTTACGTCCTCATCTCCTTCCTCCTCCTTTGCACATGGTCTAAGGCCATTCTTCCACGTTCCAAAGCTCACGTCCACCACCTTCATCTTCTCATTGCTCATGGCCATTACCACCATTTCCTTCCACTATTTGCTCTTGGCTCAAAGCCATTTTATCCCCATTATTTCTCACGACCTAAGAAGAGCAAAGAAAGAAGACATAGAAGAGGAGAAGAAGAGGATGGAATGAGATATTTAGAAATGAAGAGAGTATGCCTTGCTATTCGTAGCAAATTTTGCAGATATCTCTTACACAACATCATCTCACCCATGTGCCTAATCCATTTCCCATCTATGTGCCATGCCTTCTCATGCGTAAGTGATGGTAAGTTTTCTTTGTCAAAAGTAAACCATTTTTGTTTTGTATGCTAAATGTAAATGTATATTTATATGTGTAGATATGTATGCATATATATATATATATGTATGTATGTATGTATGTATATATATATGTATGTATGTATGTATGTATGCATGTATGTATGTCACATGTCAATTAATAATGTTCTAACGTTCAATCACAACTTCTATTTGTTAAATCGTTGATAATTCGAAATCCGAATTGTGGTCATATTTCCAATTTTTAATCAAACTGTTTATTTATGTAAACGAAACTTGAAAATAAATTATTACCAACTTTAAATAATTAAAAAAAGAATATTTAAATTATAAAAACCATTTTAAATAATATTAAAATCTATTTATAACAATACGACGTAGATTTGCCATAATGAAGTTTATATATCTTTATAAAAAAATATTATATGTTTATAAAACCATTATAAATCACTATTATTAAAAATAATTATTTATCATTTTAAACAATTATTTGAATATTTAAATTTAACTATATATCTCATTCAAAGTAATAAAATTACGGGTCGTTACATTCTTCCCCCTTTAAAAGAATTTCGTCCTTAAAATTTTACCAAACCCAAAAACCAATTGAGTTTGCCTAAAACATTGTTTTATAAAATTAAACCCATATGATATACATGGATCATCCATACCAGTATCTGATTCGATCTTTTATTCGAATATACAACTTTTACTTCTGAACTAGTATTGATCCTTCCATCCTCTAGCGTGGACTCTAATCAAGCTTCTTGATCAGAAACCTTGCTTTCCTTGCATAGATCTCAATTATGATAGAAAAATCAAGTACCTAACCACAAACCCTCATAAATGTTCACTATCAAGAATTTAGTAATAAATCCTTTTTACCTTAAAGTATTGCACTCGAATCTTAGATCAAAATCATGTGTTGAAATGATATACTACATCATACATACGTATTATCTTCTTAAATTTTTATGAAAACATTTCATAAAACTTTTATTTTTGTTTTAAACACTTTTCACAAAGATGCTTCTATATATATAATTACTTTAAAATATTTATTCACCAAAAATTTCTATCTTCTTTCCAAAAAAACCATTTCGGTTTCAACATTTAGAAGATACCTCTATATACCTCAATTCGTAAAAAAATTGAGTAAAGCTTCATATTTTCCAAAACACACTTTATTTGGTCAAAATGAATGTTGCGTAAAACATCATTACAACAACCTAAAAACACTAATATAAGGATTTGATTAATTGTACTTAATATTAATTTTCAATGTCGAATTTAAACTATTTATTAGTTAACAATAAAGCCGATCAAGTTGGAGTATCATTGCCTCTCAGACCTTGAATGTACAACTTTCTTAATTTAAAAAAAGATATAAGTTATCCACCTTGAATCTTAACATCAAATATAGGATATGTATGAATCCCTTATACTATATAAAATATCTGCTTTCACAAATCACTTATTATAACTATTGTGTTATAGTCTATGTCTTCCTCACTTTTCCGAAAACATTTATTTACGACAATGATGTTGAAATCCATATCTTCTTCCACTTAAGCCCTTTTTAAATCATTTTTAAAATTATAGTTTAAATCTCATTTTAAATATCACTTTCAAATCATTTCTCTGAAAAGATATTTTTAACTTTTAAGAAAACTCTTTTATAGATATTAACTTTCCATTTTCCAAACTCTACTCCTAAAATGATAACGTTTACAAAATCATTTTAAAATTTTGAAAGCTTTTCTAAAATACTAGGATTTAAATTCTCAAAATCTCTTTCTATAAAACATATCTTATAATCCATATTTTACAAATCATTTTATTTTTGTAAAACATACTTTTATGCAACATGCTCATTTATTATCTTATATAAATTTATTATCCTTAACCCAACATTATTATCGAACACCTTATAGTCAAATCGTGAAACTTAATCCACAAGGCATTTATTCGATCAATAAATGATAATAACTAAATGTGATAACTTCCTTAACCGCAAACTAACAAACATAAATATCTATATCTTTTCTGTAATGACCCGCTTTTCCATATGATTTAAACTGACATTTAACCACACTTGTCCAGCTCAAATTGCACGGAAAGGCGGATAGTTAAGAAAAATAAAGTAGAAAGAAGATAGAAAGAAAACCAAACACCACAGAATCTGACAGCGGCAATGAATAATCTATAATATAGAAAAATCTTTACACAAAGCAAAACCGTAAAATATATGTACAGACATCAATCAGAGTATACTAACCTATTCAGCATGGACAGTTATAACACCCCGTCCTCATAATTACTAATAAACATAACATAATGCAACGAAAATATAATCAACTACGTGAATACGTCTTTGGGCCTCCAGCCCCTTTCCTAAAGCTCCAAATTATCCATCTAAACTAAGAAAATATGCTCGGTCTGACCCGAGCATTTAGGAAAAACCACGCCGGGTCAGTTTGGTAAAACCAGCATGAGAATTTAAATCACAATCAACTTGATTCTTAAAGTTTAATACCCTCTCAAAAACAAAGGTATTTCGTAAGACCTTACCGCATATAAACATGGACAGGTTTTTACCTTATGATGACCAAAACTCTTTTATAGAAAATCCTATGATATTATAATAGTGTCTAATTGCCAAAGTAATAATAAAAGTAGTTGTGATGCATGTGTTGTGTACATCACAACGACACTAGTCATAAAAATCAAAATCTGATAAGGCTCGTTCGTTAATTGTGTAGGATTTCCATGGAGATGCCCTCATTATTTCAAGAACGGTTCTCCTACACGAGGGTCAGATTTATCCTTTTAAAGCATCATACCGGTCTAGCCAGGGTATTATAGGAAAAACATAACTAGTCTTGCTAAGACCCAGTGCATCGCTCCGGCAAGCCAAAACAACTGAAGGCATACGTATTGCTAGAAAACAAGCCGAGTACACCCTATGGGTTTTCCAACCCTAATGGACGTGCCTCCAATCTCTGGTTTTAGTCATTTCTGCTGATGAGGCTGCGTCCGGCGTTCTAGCTCATTCATCGCTTCAAAAATAGATCACGGAATCCCATATGGTTCTCCTATACCACAATGGCTTCAAAATCACATACAGATTCTCACATCTCAACAGATCTTGGAATCTCACATAGATTCCCACACTCCAACGAGTCATGGAACCACGTATGGATTTCAACAGTCTAAATTATAATGCATCTCCTCTATTAATCGTATATGGTTTAGGAGTAGGTCATGGGTTCTGAATCATCTCTTATGAGTACTCTCCATTTTCTAGGTGCTCTAAAAAAAATTCGTCTATTTCTGGAATTCTCAAGACCAGTCCTTTAGGAAATAATCAGCCAATGCATAAGATCGGGGATCACCCCCTAATCGTTTAAGTGAACAGATCTCCTTATGATTTGTCCTAGAAGCTCCATAAGTTTATATTTACAGTATAGCAACCTGAACGGTAGATGTACCATATAATTCCCATGTTTCTCTTATATATTTCCAGAGTTAAAATCCTACGGTGTTAAGTAGAGAATAATTCTGTACCACCAAATTAAGAAGGATTACATATTTAGGTCAAGATTTGATAGTCGGTTGTTTAACTATCGAATAAACAAACATTCAACCAAAGATATCGTTTCCCACTGAAATCACTAATCCTCGTTTAATTTAATTTCAATAAATTTAATCTCCTTATCAAAATCACACATATACTTATCTCATCGAATAAGTATATTAACAAATCACATCATCCAAAAAAATAATTTGAAACCTTTAAAAATAAATATGGAAAGCACCATTCAGTATCGACCATGGATCGTAGCTCGATAGTTGCGTCTCTATCCCAGAAAAACCAAACTTAACTTAGGCAATCTCTGCCTCTCGATTTCCGCCATGCAATCAATCATAGACCACAGTTTGCACAATGGATGTATCGCTATCCCAGTGAAAACATCCCAAACTGTAGGCAATTTCTGCCCTCGAATTAGGCTATGAAATTATACCATTACTTCCCGAAATTTTATATTTCAGTAGTTATCTTAAATAATACTTATAAAGTTTTCATAATAGATTCCAAGTTAAATTTAGGAAAATACTCTTTAATAAAAGTTTACTATATAAACATTATTAATATTGAATAAATTATCCTTTGAATTCATAATATTTTAATACTGATTAATTCTTAAATAATAATTAACTTTAAATCAAATCATTATACGATAACTTTAACTAATAATCAAATATATTTTAAACATTTTAAATAATTAGATAACTTTGAAAAACCATAATTAAATACTTTTAAATAAATTTTAAGAATCTTAAAATAATTTTCCTTAAAACAACCTTGTTTCAAAAATCAACTTCCAAATTTGGAATGAGGCTTATAAATTTCAATGATACTTAATCAAATTACCATTCATTCCATAACAATTCAGAATAGCAGATTCAGATATTCACATCAATCCATTTTTAGCAACCAATTCAACATCATATAGCCCAATATAATTATCAGGATAATAAATAGATATCCATACAAATATGACAATAGAAAAGTGTTTTATTTTTGCTAATCAATGTCCAAAAACACACATATTTAGTAATAATAGCAGAATGGTGATTTATTCTGCTAACAGGAAATGATGTTTTATTTCGCTAAACAGATGTCAAAACATCATAATTAATTTAAATTAACTCATCATTATTTTTGTCCAAGCAAATAACTTCAATAGACAGGTCATATACATTTAAACGATGTCATTTGTTTAAATCATGTAATTTAACTTCTATCCATTTTAATGTACCGTAAAATTCCACTTGTTCAAATTCTACAACGAATCACACGACAACGTAGTGTTCGTCGATACGAATCCATCGCAATGAATTTCGCGTTAATCGGAATATGTATGAAAAGTTATAGTGATTTAATTTTTTTAACAAATATGTATATATAAAATTTAGAAGATTTTAATTTACAACTTTCTTCTCCCCCTTCTTTTGGGCCAAAGCCCAACAAAATATCCAACCTACATCTCCTCCTTCCCCCATCCTTCCCCAATCTCCACGTCGAACCCAGAAGAACCAAACCCAATGCCTATTTTCTTTGATCAACTTGCTGCTCGCTCCACCGATTCACAAATCCAAGTACCTTAGAAGACCGAGACCCAGCCTAAACTTCGACAACCCCTCCTCTACGTTCGACCATCTCCAACCTGGAACTTCACTCGCGTGTGCACACGTGTACGTGCATGAATGAACCTTGCACCCGTTCGACCAACCAAGACCACCCACCAATGCCACTGACCTCCCTTGACACCCTGGTGCTACTTCCTGCATCCCACGCCTCTTCGTCCAAAGTTCGCCATCATCACCAAAAGAGGGAAAAATGCCAGGTTAGGCAAATCACTCATCCATGCCTCCATGACCACCGATCCAACGCCACGTGACCCTATAGGACCGCCACCTTCAGACACAACACCACCCACAACCTCGGCCCATTCGGTCACCACCACCGTCCCCAGAAATGAAATTCTCGAAGCATAAAAATCTTGACCTAAAACCCTAAAAATCTCTTGCCAATGCCAACCAAGGCCGAAGTCAAGAATCGGCCACGATGAACTTCTCAAGCATGATGCGACGTTTCTCCTCGGCTAAGCCCCACCTCCCCTCGATGCCTAGATCGTTGGAAAATATATTTTTCAAACAAATTCTGAACATCTTCAAATTCTCACAACCTAGGGCCTTAAAAATCCTGATTCCTTTATCAAAAATCCTATTTTTACACTATGATCATGACGGCGTAACTAATTCGATGTTTAAGCATGTTGAAAATTCATCAAAACTGGGTTATTTAGTGTTATTTTGCAAATGCACACAAAATATAAATTTAACAAGCTTATACTCAAAATTTAACGCTTCGTTAGTTTGCGTCATTTGCAAATTCGAATTGAAATGAGAGATATAGATTTAAAAAAACAGAGCCTATATAAAATGTTAACACTGTTAACTTGACAGAGTGCTATTTCAACATATACAGGCATTCAACTTTAAGTCCTCACCTTGATCATGTTGAAAGCCCTCCAAAAAATTCCACTTTAACTTTAATTTTTTATCTGGAACCTTGAATTCTTGCGTTGATTTGGATTTGGAGGAACAGGTGCTTCTCTTTATTTTCCTTCTTTTTCTTACTTATAGGGTTTTGTTTTATAGGTTTTACAAATTGAAACATATATACACATACATCTCTATATATACATGTTGACACAAGAGTAATGACGTATAGGTATAAGAGTTTGGGGCTCAAAAAGATTTTAGCTGCTATACAAGGTTTTTATGATGGATGGAAAAGAAATTTTGGCGGCTAAAGTTGAAATTTTGGTGGTTGAGAAAGAAGTTTGAGATGATATCAAATTTTCAGCCTACCTATTATCGTTAACCAGGACATGACCTTTTTTTTACTTGTAATGTTGTTGTAGCTTTTGACATGTAAATTTTTGTGTTATAGATTTTGTTGTTGATTCTAGGGCCCAATTTCTTTTTAGAAATATAATTGCCAATCCACCATATCTTAGAGAACAAAATGATATAAAGTGGTATATAATATTTTCAAGTCTTCCTATTCATATAATTTTATATTTAAAATTGTATAACCCAAAGAAATAAAATTTTTGCTATTCCCTTTTAATATATGAAGATAACATTGTTGGTTTAAAATATATTTTGTAAAAGCTTTTCGTTTTAAGATGGTTTTAAATAATTTTATTTTCTTATTTCCATTATATTATATTTTCATATATATTTTCTTCTTTATAATTTTTATTTGTTATGAATCTATTTTCAATTTACATATAAATTCTGTTGTCATGAATATATATAAGAAATTCCAAATTAAATCAATTTTCTATTTAATAAATAAAATTTAAAAAATCCAAAATATTACCTTGATTTAAAACTATTTATTGTTACCAACTGTTATATAACAGGGGTTTTATTTTGATTAAAAGATCGTATTACTGAATATTAAAAATTAATATTCATAACTCAAGACGATAAAACTCCAGGGTCGTTACATTCTTTTATATATTTATATAATATAGTCCTTTCAAAAATAGTGCGTTGGTTTGCCATACTAAGATTTTGGAATCCCGATCGAATACATGTGTCCACCATGCATTGATCGGAATTTATAAACCCCTTAATAGACTAATCAGCACAAAATATTTTATTAGCCACTAACAAATACGCGCTCATATATATATATATATATATATAATACACTCAAACCCATTCTAAGGTGTCTCTTACTCTAGCTCTAATGAGTTACTCATCTTAGGGCATTACTTACCGTATCTCTGATGAGTCTTACTCCTAACAGGCTCACTTGTTTGCTCAACCTAAGCTCTGATACCAAATGTTACGAACGGGATTTTAGACCCTTGAAAATCGACACTAATACACCCACTGTGTTGGTGCTGAGCACTCAAGTGCTGGAAAAACCGATTGTTAAGGACAAAAGAAAATAAAGACCTAACATTATCTCACATGAATGGAATAATTCATAATATCAATAATCTTTATAGTGGAAAATTTGAAATAATATATCAGAGTCTAGCCTAAGCTCAGCCAGGATACATAACCTCTGAGCTCGTACGTCTCAGAGAAGGGTGTTAAGCTAAAAGAATAAATTCTCCGCCACCAACAGAAATATATTTGAATGAAATCGGCTTTATATCTCAATTTGTAACGTGACATGCTGAGTGATGCTGAAATGATCATTGTGTTGATTATTTGTGATAGGATCGTTTATTTGATCGTCTATCTTGGTGATCATCTCTATGATCATTTGTTGACCCAAAGCATGGCTTTTGTATAAAGTATGTTTTTGTGGACGTGACTCCGTCGAGCCTCACACCCCGTGAATGGTCAAAACAGGAAAGAAGCAGCAAGGTTATGAGGGGTAGCGCCCTTTAGGATGTGTGCATTTCCTTCTGGAAAAGGGTGGTATCATGGTATGGAGCCCAGATACTTACTCATGTTGAAAACACTTTGTTATGATTGTGTGAATTGATTACGAGCGCTCGGTGAAAAGGTCCCAAAGGACCGGGGGATGGCATATTCGGTCAGTTGTTACTCAGTTAGGGGTAACCCGGCCTTGTGTTGGTAGAGATCCGGTTTGGTTCTCGGGGATGTCCATCCAGAGGCATTCTCATGTGGCAATGGGAAGTTCCTTGGCCTGATCATTCGTTGGAAATCCAAAGAAACAATACGTGACTTGTACGGTTTTAGTTGTAGAACATGCCATCTAATATGGTAGCTATTAGTAGGCATAATATAATGGTACCTATGCTGGCTAAGATTTATATTCTACTTTCGAAATGAATTTCTTCTACACTATGCACTAATAATAATATCAAAATTGATTTGATTTTAATGCGTATCAAGCATCTTTGACTATCATAAGGAGAAATCTTCTCCAAGTCTGCGTTTGCATTGTGTGTGTGGCAGGAGGTCTTATGGTAGTCTCATTTTTAAAAGCATTGCGAATTGACTTAAAAAAATATTCCTCTATTTTGATTTTAAAGATAAATAAACTGTTTTGAGTTCTCACACCAGTCACATGACTGACTCGGAGTTTATTGTTTTCCTTCCTAAACTCTGGGTGCCCACCAATTTCCACACGGGCAGTCAAGAGTTAAGGTTTATCAGGATATTCTGGATATTCTGGAGTTGCTGGAGGCAAGCTGGATGGCATGGCGTATTACTAGTTTATATAATATTTCTTTTTCCGCTGCACTGTTTGTTGCTGTTGTAGTACACTCTGATGATATGATGTAATGAAATGTGATGTAATGTAATAACTGATATAGTTCTTTGTTTAAAGATTATTCATTTATTATTATACGTTGTTCCGCTGCGAATTGTGAGATTATGTTGTTCTGTTGTTTTTCTGTTCCGTTCTATTCTCTTTTTCTTCTATTTAAAAAATTTTCTATCTTTTTTTTCCTCTGTTACTTGTTTTCAGTGTCGTTCTATTTTCTTTCTGTTCTATTTTCTATTTTTCTTTTTCTCTCTATTTTCTATCTTCTTTTTCTCTTCTTCTTTCTTTTTCTTTTCTTAAATTCTTTTTCTTAAACCCATAACATTTCGAGTTTCCGACCTTCGATTTCTCGGCAGTCGATAAAGTGAGTATCGATGTTGAATTTTCGAAAGTCGAAAATTTCCGGGGCATTACAAGGATGGTCATAAATATATGTCCTTACAAATGCTAAAAAACAACAAACACAGCCGAAAAGTAAACTACATCCATTTGTTGATAAAGATCTTCAGCTCTCATCTGGAAACTCCAAGCATCTTCGACTAATGCTAAAACTACTCGGATCTAACCTGACTATTAAGAATACCCAGATTAGGCTTGGCAAACCAGCACGAGAAACAAAAATTATAAATATATAAGACAATATCATAGATTAGATTGATGCCAAAATAAAACCTTTATGAACAGAAAGGGTATCTCGTAAGACCATGCCGCATATAAACACAGACGGGATTTTATCTTGCGATAACCAAAATTCTTTATATCGAAACATTTTGATATTATCTTTAATGATATTGGTTTGAAAACACTTTTCAAATAAATATATAAATAAAGAAAGTACCAATAATTGGACAAGTTGACAGAGTATATGGTGGTAAGGGGTAGCTGAAATGTTTGCAAGGCATTACAGTTATTTTGGGAATACAATCAAAATCGTAAAGCTCGTATTGGAATTGGATTTCCAACATGATAAGGAATTAGTGACATTTTCCTTCCTTTGTGGATCCAGGCATAGCAAGCATAGTACCCGGTGGCTTCTTGTATAGGGAGTCATACATCACTATACCATAATGGTACATTACTATGATTCAGTGTATCCGGTAGCTTTTCGTACAGGGACTCATACTTCATGTAAGCTCTAAACCACAACACCTTTTTATCTGTGATTGTCCGATAGTCTATAATATTGTAATATATCCTTTAGGCCATGTAGTTTCCCGTATCATCTCGGAGACATGAGGCTCGTGAGGCCACGCATAACTCTCCATAAAGCAAATTCCACTTAGAATGCCACATTGCCATTTCTAACGGCACACTATTGATTTCGACAAAATTATAACTCTCGAGTTCATACGCCTCAGGAAAGGGTGTTAAGTATAAAAGGGGTTACCTCATACACTACCAAATAGATGTACATTTGTAAAAACCAATGTACGTGGTCTTAGAAATGCAATGTCAGATATTCGTCCATATAAGTTGTCCAAGTGAAGAACAAACCGAAGACACTCCTCCTACTACATCATGTTTGCGAATCAACTCTATGATTAATAGCGAGTAGTCCTTGCCAATCGAAGATTTTAAAAATGAAGGCACTACTTCCGCTATATATAATATGGGGTTCACCCCAGAGGATAGTGGCAAGCAGCCTTACATTATGAAGATCCTCATCTTCACTATCATTGTCTTCAACATGTCTTCATTTTCAAACATGTAAATTTGTTCGAAGTGGTTTTCGGATAGAAACCATCCAAATCCGTTCCCATACTCTCTAAACAAATTATCGATAAAAAGATGTCAACTATATGGGCAATTATTAAACATCATCCAATTTATAAACCTTTTCATCCAAATAAATATCTTCTCGGAATTATAAGCTTTAAACAATTTCTGTTTCTTTCAGTATATGGGATAATTAAGTCCCAATTTAACTTTGGAAATTCCAAATCATATTAGATTACTTAGAAAAATATTTCCATCTTCTAATATTAGTATAATTCCAATTTAACAGAGATTTCAAAATCCCAAAACATATCTTTAATGGGCTAAAAACAATGTTATTTAAGACATCATTTTACTACAAACCCAAACTAGTCAGTATTGAATAAAAAGGATCCATATATTTTAGAATAATTATACTCAATACTAATTTTCATATTCGACCTGTACTATTCGTCGAATAATGGTGAAATCACCTTTAAATTCATAAGGATAATACAAGTTCCCTCCTTGGAATATAATACATACTTTAACTAGAATGTTTTCTTTAACAACCAAAATCCTATTTTAAATCCAGTTTAACTTTTAGAAAACTCCAATCTATTTTCTTTTATCTTAATAAAAGGTGGCCCAAGTAAATCAAATTAACTATCCCCTTCGTCGGGCCAGTTTGGATAGTTAGGGAGAGCAGAAAACTGGTTTTCCAAACCTGAGCCTAGAGACTATCTCTCTGTCTTTCATAAGGCGGTCAAGTTATTTAATCAACTCTAAATATTTCAAAATACTTGTGCAATTATTTAAAAAGGTTTCCAAAAGAATAGAGAAGAAAAATCCAAGTTTAAAATATTTATTCAAAAGTTGTTAAATTTCGTTGCTAAATTACCCGTGAATAATGATTTTAACGCTTTATAGACCAAAACACCAATTTCATTTTATATATATGTCTATTTTTATGACCTATATCCTTCTAAAATATTTTTATATATTTATGGAATATTTTCATATTTTTAAAGATAAAAAATATCCATTTTTAAAGAATCGAAAACAATATATATGAACTGCCAAAATGCAAAGATTTTGAAAACTTGTTTTGGATATATCTGAAACTTAAATAAAATATTAATTTTTCCCTTTCATTTGAAAACTATGCCCTAAGGGTTGGGAAATTTTTATTTCAAAGAAATCCGACTTATATTTTATCCTACACATTCGTTAACCTTTTGGGTTGCGAAACCATGAACAGCCAAACACGATGTGCTTATTTTTTACCTTTTAGTCAAATTTTATAAAATTTGTCAGAAATACTTTTAAATCATTTTAATACCATATTAAACTAACTTTTTATTATTTTACTTTATTAAAATCTCATTTTCATTTTATTTCGTATCTTTAATAGTATATTATTATAATATTCAATTTCCATCATTTTAATTCAAAATTCTTTTATATTAAACCATATGATATTTTTCCATATAATTTCTACCTTTTAAATTATTACTTTTAAAATAAAACCATTTTGTTTACTTTTTCCCATATAAATTAAATACTCCTCTTACTTTTCAAAACCATTTCTATTTTCCAAAAACGATATTTTTTTGATTTAAAATTCAAAAGAGGCTTGATACTCCTTATACACACATTATTTTAGAATATAATAGGGATTATTTATCATGAATTTACCATGGTCATTTAAAGTAATCACTACAAATCTGATAGATATGATTTTCACATCATTAGTGAGATAATTCTACTTGTTTCAACCAAGTCAGTATGTGATTAATAAGTGAATATCAATGATATTACCAACAATTCAAAGCATGGCTAACTCACATTTATTTCAAAACAAATTCTTCCTACTAATATTCAATCCATCTCCACAACACTCCCGTCATCATTTCCATTTGCTCCTAGCTCAAAGCCAAGACCTTCTCCTTCCTCCATTGCTTACGCCCTTGCCTACTTTCCCCTCCTTTGTACACGGCCTAAGGCCGTTCTTCCACCTTCCAAAGCTTAGGTCCACCACCTTCATCTCCTCCTTGCTTGTGGTCGTTACCACCTATGATGCCCCACCTCTATGCTCACAATAACAAAGGATATTAAAAGAAATATTGCATGTTATCACGAAGAATAAGGCTGGATTGGAGCAGCCATCCGTAGTTAGGCCTTACACTAGTATTGGTTATCTCGATAGAAGTGGTATATATTTTTAATTTTCATTCCTTATTTATTTACTCCCATCGACATACCCAATTCCAATATAAAACGAACTACGATGGTTCATAATAGTTTAGGACAATATATATAATAATAACACAGATAACTAAATGCGGAACACAGATAACGAAAGTCTCATATATATATATATATATATATATATATATGTATATGTATATATAACTGATGTTAGTTACAATACAGGTGATTCAGTACATATGATACAACTACAACTGTCGACACTGGAAGTTACATATACAAGTACATTATCGTATATAATATACATGAATACATCTCTTCCTATACTATGACACAACTACTAAAAATGACAACGACTACTCCAAAAGATATGAAAAGACTTCATAGCTCTAGCAGCAATCCAAACAGGATATCTACAACCCGTAATAACTCGGTCTGACCCGAGTATTACATTCAAAAGAAAATAATACACGGGTCAGTCTAATTCAAACTCAGTTATTAATGCACAGAAGCAATAATAATTAAATAATCAAATAGACGACGGTCACAATAAATTTACCTATCTGATTCTTAAATAAAGAAGTCGGATAACGGTAAATATAAAACATAACAGTGTTAAACATCAAATCAACAAATTCAAATTATTGAATTGGACACACGAAACAATTCAAACAATTGAAACATCAATTAAAAGGTCAACACGGGTAGGGATGCAGTACACGCACGCGTGTACTGCCTCGCCACTACGGCATATGGAAATACGCAAAAGATCCATAAATCAAAAGCAATTAGAATATCAATAAAAGCAATACCGTGTGGCTGCAGTACACGCTTGCGTGCACTGCCTTGCCACTACAGTAATGATGTACACAAAAGATCAACGAACCAAAATCAATGTAGGTTCAAATATCAATGCCACGGCCTCAATGGTCAAAGTAGACAGACATGGACAATGTGCACATATGTACACAATAAAAATTCACAAACGAACACAAGGTCAAACCCGAGTCATCAGCTGGGTTCAACACAGGGAAGTCGTACAGGTTACGACTTCAAACATGCGAACAGGGAAACCAAAACAATGCCTAACTCAAATGAACACAGCGAAATGCACAGCAACTGCACCAAGACCAAACAGTGAACAAAGTCCAGAACTGGTAAGCCCAAATAAATGCACAGACTCAAGTGCATCAAGACCAGAAATCCAAACCAATGCTCAACATCAAGCAAATGCCAGTGCGAGCCATACCAGAAAATAGTGACGTGATCTGAGATGCAGACTCGAGCACAATAGGCAAAGGAGAATGAACTCGACAGTGAATCAGGCCATATAACAACATGTACATCAACTCGACTAATAGGATTGAGTAAACAGGACAAAGTGCAGACAATTCAATACACTGCAAGTGCAACAGGTAAGGGATGCATAAATGAAAATGCAGTGAAACCAATATGGCAAACAATGAATGTACAGTGAACTGAGTCGCATATGGAAGGGTCAAGCATACATGCACCTAAATACAATGCAGACTCTAAATGACAAGGATGCAAGCACGTAAATAAGTGAACAGTGAAACCAAAGACAACATGAAATGGGTAGGAAAGCTGTCTCAAATGGTCAAGATAGCTGTAATACTTCAACTACAAGTGTGTTGTATGAAGAAGAGGTGTAATAAATGCATGTAATAGCAGTGGGCAAGTCAGAGATGCATAAATGAATTAGCCACTACATATAGTGCAGAAGTAAATGGTCAAAGTTGAGCACACAAACAACTTCAACCATATGATCATTGGCAAGCATGCAAATAATCAGTGCAGTGATGAAAATACAAGTGATATGCACTGTGCACGGTGAAACTCAAGTGTTCAATAACACCACTCGAAGCAATGCACCAAATTCATATGTATAGCAAACAAATACAAAGCAATAGTCACAATGAAACTACAGTTGCAAACAAATACAAAGACAAGAACAATGCACATGTCAACAGCTCATAAATAGGTGAATAAGTGATACAACAGTTCAGTGAACTGTAAGTATCGACCCGGTAGCTTCAGTGTAAAGCAAGTCGAAGACTGCACACTACAGCAACTACAAAGGATCAAACATCAAGTCAAAAGCATGGTGCAAAAATCTGAATTCAAAACCGAAGTCGTCACGAAATCAAAATAATGCCGAAGTCACATAAACAAAAATCAATACCATGGGAATTTATAAGTTCGAACTAGTACAAATCGAAGCCAGATAAATCTCAAGCATCCAATCACATCAATCGGCCAGAGAAATCGATTGACAAATTCATGCATATACACACGAACGAGAAAATAGGGGTTCAAACCCTATATAACAAATCATCATCGGCTAAACCAATTCAAAACCAAAGACAACAGGAACAAATCAATTTCCAGACAAACGAAGATCGACTTCAAAATCCGAACGAACCAAGAAATCATGAAATCCTAAGTTCAAAAGCGATAAAGTTTGAATTAAATGTGAGTGACAATTAATCACTCACCTGGTTTCTCGAATTTGACCAAATAGAACCGGTCGTGGGTGCAGCTCGAAGAGATGAACGATTGACGGAGCAGCAACCTCATTCGATCGATCTCCTTGCGGTCGGCGCCTTCGAATCAGAAAAGCCCTAGCTTTTGGAAAGGGGAACGAACGAGACGTGATGAAGCCGCCATTAATTTTCGTTCGTTTGATTTATTTTTAGGGTTGCTAAATGAAAATGAGTAAGGAGGAGGGAACGTGCATAGGCCTTTGTTAATAGTCACGGCTACCAAAAATATGTGGGCCGAGATTAACTTTAAACCCGCTTAACCCATAACGAATTTCAAAAGAATTTCAAACTGGTTTAAAAATTCCAAACAGCAATTAGCTATCGCCATTAATCATTTAACGATGATTATAAATTGGTGAAAAACCTCGGGTTGTTACAGACTCCCCTCCTTAAAAAAATTGCGTTCCCGCAATTTTCACAGTTAAAGACGTATATAACAATTATTTTTCTAACATAAACTGGTTAAGCTAGAAAAATAAAGATCAAGAACACAAATGCCAAAGAAATCTTTTAATTTCATAAAAGAAATTCACAAATTCTCAACAAAATCTAATCATCAAATAGATAATCAGAATACAGAAATCACAAAAAAACAATATCTAATTATCGATACGATAATTAGAAGACAGTAAAATATAATTATCCACAAAGATAATTATAAAACCCAAATCGCAAATCGCAAAACCGCAATTATCTAGTTACCAAAACGGTAATCAAAAAACAACAAAGGTCTAATTATCAAAAACGATAATCAGAATTCTAAAATCACAAATATTCAATTATCAAAAACGATAATTAAATCTCAAATCAACAAATATTTAATTATCAAACAACGATAATCAAATATCAAATATCTGATTATCAAAAAAACCATAATCAGAAACAACAAATATCCGATTATCAAAAACGATAATCAGAAACAACAAATATCCGATTATCAAAAACGATAATCAGAAACAATAAATATTCGATTGTCAAAAACGATAATCAAGATCAACAAATATCCGATTATCAAAAACGATAATCAGAATCAACAAATATCTAATTATCACAAGCGATAATCAGAACCAACAAATATCCGATTATCAAAAAATCAAAATCAAAAAATATCCGATTATCAAAACGACAATCAAAATCAACAAATATCCGATTATCAAAAACGATAATCAAATCAACAAATATCCGATTATCAAAAACGATAATCAAATCAACAAATATCCGATTATCAAAAACGATAATCAGAGTCAACAAATATCTAATTATCACAAGCGATAATGAGAACCAACAAATATCCGATTATCAAAAACGATAATCAAAATCAACAAATATCTGATTATCAAAACAATAATCAAAATCAACAAATATCTGATTATCAAAACAATAATCAAAATCAACAAATATCCGATTATCAAAGATGATAATCAAATCAACAAATATCCGATTATCAAAAACGATAATCAGAATCAACAAATATCTAATTATCACAAGCGATAATCAGAACCAACAAATATCCGATTATCAAAAATGATAATCAAAATCAACAAATATCCGATTATCAAAACGATAATCAAAATCAACAAATATCCGATATCAAAAACGATTATCAAATCAACAAATATCCGATTATCAAAAACGATAATCAAATCAACAAATATCCGATTATCAAAAACGATGATCAAAAACAACAAATATCCGATTATCACAAGCGATAATCAGAAACAACAAATATTCGATTATCAAAAACGATAATCAAAATCAACAAATATCCGATTATCAAAACGATAATCAGAAACAACAAATATTCGATTATCAAAAACGATAATCAAAATCAACAAATATCCGATTATTAAAAACGATAATCAGAATCAACAAATATCTAATTATCACAAGCGATAATCAGAACTCATATCAACAAATATCCAATCACCTGCAGATAATTGGAATCAACAAATATCTAGAAATCAATTAAGATGATCTAGAAAATCAACATAAAAGGTGGATCGATCCCAACAAATGGCGAGTTTTAGCTACGCCGCACGTGCATCAACAAATGGCCGAAGCCTACCAAGTACCCAACATAATTTTGGCGCCCAACAAATGACCCGAAGGTCTGGTACTGGTATTGACCCGAAGGTCCAACAAATGACCCGGAGGTCCAACAAAGTGGCTCGAAAGCACACGAATATCATCAAAACAGCAAATATTTCAATTAACGAGTCCGAAATTAACCAAAATAGCAAACGCACATGTCCCATAACCACGAGTTTTACTAAATCGTTTAATTATCTTCATCGTTTCCTTGAAAGTGCAAAATTGTGTATTTCAAAAATAATATTTCACATTCTCAAACGGACAAGTCCGGAATTAAGCGAATCAGTAAAAGAAAGGGGTCATAGTCCTCGATTTTGCTGAAACGTTTAAATCGCTTTCTCATTCTTTTGAAAACGCAAATTGCAAAACTTCTGAAAACAATTTCATTTATTTTATAAAAATAATAATTTACATTCTCAAACGAACAAGTCCGGAATTAAGCGAATCAGTAAAAGCAATGGGTCATAGTTCTCGATTTTGCTGAAACGTTTAAATCACTTTCTCATTCTTCTAAAAGCGTAAACTATAAAAATTTTGGAAAACAATTTTTTTTTTAAACGATTCGCAAATCCGTGATAAACATAGCAATATTAGTGACAATTTCATTAAGAAAATTGTACTTCTCAAAACACCGTAGAAACGGATCTCAAAATCAGCATTGCGGGATAACCGCTTGAAAATCCACTTTAAAATATGACGGATACTGAAGTCAAAGCGACAGTAATTTTTAAACCTCAAAATCTCATCAAAATAATGTGCATCAAAATATAACATCAGAGAATTTTCATTCATCAAAATGTCAACAAAACACCGTGCTTCAAAAGTTTAGCATCGATGTAACAATCCTGTTATAAAAATAGCGGCAACAAAATACGTTTAGAACCAAACATCGGTTCAATGTAAAAATAATGCAGTAACATGCAACATAAATTTGCACGTATACCGCAAAATGAACAAAGAAATCATTCAAATATACCTTCAACGAAGATAATTCAAAACAGCAAAAATCTCAACAAAATCACATAACTTCAATCGTTTCGAATTCTCAAATCAGATTCCAAATTTTCAAAGGAAACAAAATAAACACAACTATATAAACAACAAATGAAATTTATTTCAATTTCATAATTTGATTTTCAAATCTAAAAGGTTATCAGCCGTACTCAGCGAAGACAATCTCGCTGTTTCCACTGCGCACTCTGATAAACAAAACACGAATCAACCAATCATTAAAACACAGTTTCACTTTTTATTTTTAAATAAAGATATTTAAAAAAAAATCATCATATTTTCAAAACTTTAGTTTTAACTCAAAGCACAAATAAAACATCGACTAATAGTTGTAACACATGTTCCATCTAAGTTACGTTTTATATTATGTCCGTAAACCCCAAGCTCTGATACCAACTGTGACGCCCCACCTCTATGCTCACAATAACAAAGGGTATTAAAAGAAATACTGTCTGTTATCACGAAGAATAAGGCTGGATGGGAGCGGCCATCCGTAGTTAGGCCTTACACTAGTATTGGTTATCTCGATAGGAGTGGTATATATTTTTAATTTTCATTCCTTATTTATTTACTCCCATCGACATACCCAATTCCAGTATAAAACGAACTACGATGGTTCATAATAGTTTAGGACAATATATAATAATAACATAGATAACTAAATGCGGAACACAGATAACGAAAGTCTCATATATATATATATATACATATATATATATATATACATATATATATATATATAACTGATGTCAGTTACAATACAGGTGATTCAGTACATATGATACAACTACAACTGTCGACACTGGAAGTTACATATACAAGTACATTATCGTATATAATATACATGAATACATCTCTTCCTATACTATGACACAACTACTAAAAATGACAACGACTACTCCAAAAGATATGAAAAGACTTCATAGCTCTAGCAGCAATCCAAACAGGATATCTACAACCCGTAATAACTCGGTCTGACCCGAGTATTACATTCAAAAGAAAATAATACACGGGTCAGTCTAATTCAAACTCAGTTATTAATGCACAGAAGCAATAATAATTAAATAATCAAATAGACGACAGTCACAATAAATTTACCTATCCGATTCTTAAATAAAGAAGTCGGATAACGGTAAATATAAAACATAACAGTGTTAAACATCAAATCAACAAATTCAAATTATTGAATTGGACACACGAAACAATTCAAACAATTGAAACATCAATTAAAAGGTCAACACGGGTAGGGCTGCAGTACACGCACGCGTGTACTGCCTCGCCACTACGGCATATGGAAATACGCAAAAGATCCATAAATCAAAAGCAATTAGAATATCAATAAAAGCAATACCGTGTGGCTGCAGTACACGCTTGCGTACACTGCCTTGCCACTACAGTGATGATGTACACAAAAGATCAACGAACCAAAATCAATGTAGGTTCAAATATCAATGCCACGGCCTCAATGGTCAAAGTAGACAGACATGGACAATGTGCACATATGTACACAATAAAAATTCACAAACGAACACAAGGTCAAACCCGAGTCATCAGCTGGGTTCAACACAGGGAAGTCGTACAGGTTACGACTTCAAACATGCGAACAGGGAAACCAAAACAATGCCTAACTCAAATGAACACAGCGAAATGCACAACAACTGCACCAAGATCAAACAGTGAACAAAGTCCAGAACTGGTAAGCCCAAATAAATGCACAGACTCAAGTGCATCAAGACCAGAAATCCAAACCAATGCTCAACATCAAGCAAATGCCAGTGCGAGCCATACCAGAAAATAGTGAAGTGATCTGAGATGCTGACTCGAGCACAATAGGCAAAGGAGAATGAACTCGACAGTGAATCAGGCCATATAACAACATGTACATCAACTCGACTAATAGGCTTGATTAAACAGGACAAAGTGCAGACAATTCAATACACTACAAGTGCAACAGGTAAGGGATGCATAAATGAAAATGCAGTGAAACCAATATGGCAAACAATGAATGTACAGTGAACTGAGTCGCATATGGAAGGGTCAAGCATACATGCACCTAAATACAATGCAGACTCTAAATGACAAGGATGCAAACACGTAAATAAGTGAACAGTGAAACCAAAGACAACATGAAATGGGTAGGAAAACTGTCTCAAATGGTCAAGACAGCTGTAATACTTCAACTACAAGTGTGTTGTATGAAGAAGAGGTGTAATAAATGCATGTAATAGCAGTTGGCAAGTCAGAGATGCATAAATGAATTAGCCACTACATATAGTGCAGCAGTAAATGGTCAAATTCGAGCACACAAACAACTTCAACCATATGATCATTGGCAAGCATGCAAATAATCAGTGCAGTGATGAAAATACAAGTGATATGCACTGTGCACGGTGAAACTCAAGTGTTCAATAACACCACTCGAAGCAATGCACCAAATTCATATGTACAGCAAACAAATACAAAGCAATAGTCACAATGAAACTACAGTTGCAAACAAGTACAAAAAAAGAACAATGCACATGTCAACAGCTCATAAATAGGTGAATAAGTGATACAACAGTTCAGTGAACTGTAAGTATCGACCCGGTAGCTTCAGTGTAAAGCAAGTCGAAGACTGCACACTACAGCAACTACAAAGGATCAAACATCAAGTCAAAAGCATGGTGCAAAAATCTGAATTCAAAACCGAAGTCGTCACGAAATCAAAATAATGCCGAAGTCACATAAACAAAAATCAATACCATGGGAATTTATAAGTTCGAACTAGTACAAATCGAAGCCAGATAAATCTCAAGCATCCAATCACATCAATCGGCCAGAGAAATCGATTGACAAATTCAAGCATATACACACGAACGAGAAAATAGGGTTTCAAACCCTATATAACAAATCATCATTGGCTAAACCAATTCAAACCAAAGACAACAGGAACAAATCAATTTCCAGACGAACGAAGATCGACTTCAAAATCCAAACGAACCAAGAAATCATGAAATCCCAAGTTCAAAAGCGATAAAGTTTGAATTAAATGTGAGTGACAATTAATCACTCACCTGGTTTCTCGAATTTGAACAAATAGAAGCGGTCGTGGGTGCAGCTCGAAGAGATGAACGATTGACGGAGCAACAACCTCATTCGATCGATCTCCTTGCGGTCGGCGCCTTCGAATCTGAAAAGCCCTAGCTTTTGGAAAGGGGAACGAACGAGACGAGATGAAGCCGCCATTAATTTTCGTTCGTTTGATTTATTTTTAGGGTTGCTAAATGAAAATGAGTAAGGAGGAGGGAACGGGCATAGGCCTTTGTTAATAGTCACGGCAACCAAAAATATGTGGGCCGAGATTAACTTTAAACCCGCTTAACCCATAACGAATTTCAAAAGAATTTCAAACTGGTTTGAAAATTCCAAACAGCAATTAGCTATCGCCATTAATCATTTAACGATGATTATAAATTGGTGAAAAATCTCGGGTTGTTACACCACTATTTTCCTTCTCTATTTGCTCTCGGCCCAAGGCCATTTTCTCCTTATTATTGCTCATGGCCTAAGAAGAGAAAAGAAAGAAGATATTGAAGAGGAGAAGAAGAAACTTAAGAAAGAAGAAGAAGAACATGGAATGCGATGTGTAGAGAAGAGAGTATGCCTTGCTATTTATGAGTAAATTTTGTAAATATCTCTTACACAACACCATCTCACCCATATGCCTAACACACTCTCCATGCATGTGCCATGTCTTCTCATGTGTAAAATGATGGTAAGTTTGTTCTTTCAAAAGTAAACCATTTTTTGTTTTATATGCTAAATGTAAATGCATATTCGCATTTGTAGATGTATATTTGTATATGTAGATGTATATGTATGTATATATGTCATATTTCAACTAACGACGTTATAACGTTCAATCATAATTTTTTTGATAAATTGTTGATAATTCGAAATTCGAATTCTGATCATAATTTTAGTTTTAATCAAAATATTTATTTAGGCGAAAAAACTTAAAAATAATTTTTTATCATATTTAAATAATTAAACAAGATTATTTAAGGCATAAAACCATTTTAAATAATATTAAAATCCATTTATAAAAAGACAACGTTGATTTGCCAAAATGCAATGAAGTTTGTATATCTTTATAAAACAAGTTTATATATTTATAAAACCATTATAAATCACTTATTAACATTATTAAAAATAATAATTTATCATTTTAAACAAGTATTTAAATATTCGAAATTAATTAGATATCCCAATTAGAAGTGATAAAATTACGGGTTATTATAATTGTTTACTAAGTAGTCTAAATATATTCATAGTTTAGTAAATGAAGCCTACACAATTTACGCATTTTAGGGTTTTAATAACTGCATAGTTTATATCGTAATAAAAAATGTGTATAATACTTGTCCCCCAAGTCGATGCTTATATACATGAATGCGGACTTATCATTTTTTAGCGTCCATCATTTTCGATCCATCTTACCATTCATTTTGCATTGAATTATTTTTTTCTCCTTCCGTCTTTTCTCATTTAGGCTTTTTCCTTACATGTACTCCCACATTAATGGTTGCTTTTTATGCACTCTATTCAGCACGTCGTTTCATATTCCAAAAAAAACGCTTTCTTTGTATAGACTTAATTTATCATTATTAACATCTTAGGGCCATTATTAATTTAGCCATTTGATTTCAAAGGCTATGATCTTCTTTAGCAAATCTATATATTATCCCCTTCTTTCTCATTGTCTGTTCCTTTTGATACATAGGCATGTCAACGGATACAATCGGATACAGATAGTGCTGTATCCGAATCCGTATCCGTATCCGAAAATAAAAATCCATATCCGAATCTGTATCTGATATTTGTGGATACCAGTTAAAGAATATCTGTATCTGTATCCGTGGATATTTTCGAATATCCGAAAATATCCGTATCCGGCTCAGCGAATACGAATATTTTTCAATTTCCGAAAATATCCGTGTCCGAATTTCAAAATGCATATCTGAAAATGCATAAATTGTAGCAAATACAACATATAATTGTAGGAAATTCATCATAAAACTAAATACATAAATTGCAGCAAATATAGTAGCAAATTCATCATAAAAGCAAACACATAAATTGCAGCAAATACATCATAAAAGCAAATACATCATACATGTCATAACCTAAAACAACATAAATCATAAAAGAAAATACATCATACATGTCATAAATTGTAGCAAATACCAAAAATCATCTGGATAGCACACATATAATTTAATATATTGCATTCTTTTTCCATTTTTCCATGGAGTAGCGGCTAGCCGATGCTTCAAAAGTTTACCCTTGCAAATTGTAATAGACTATCAGTTATTAAAAAACAAATCAAAAATGAAGTAGATTACTTTTGTATGTTGAATATACTATATACATCATCATAACAATGCATTCAAAATTCCAAATGACTTTAACTTGCAAAAATTACTTAACCAAACATACTTGCTGCTCCAAGCTTGGACAAGCTTTTTCATGCTTGCTGCTCCAAGCTTGGAGCAGCAAGAATTTTGGTGCATGATTTTTCAAGCTTGCTGCTTCAAGCTTGGACCAGAAAATATTTCATGCTTGCTACTGCTCCAAGTTTGGAGCAGCAAGTTTTTTCATGCTTGCTGCTCCAAGCTTGGAATAGAAAGCAAGCTTGAAGGGTATGCAGTATGCACTTAAAACAATTAAATGTAATCATACCATGTGTAAAGAGTACATATAGGCTACAGTGTAACTGATGCATCGTCCACAAGCTCAACAGTATTTCCTATAAAAAGAAGAACTGAATAATTACATAATTATTTCATTTAACCAAATTTAAAAACTAACCAATATCAGATGGTAACCAATCTTTTATACACATTAATTCTTCTACATATCTGAAGACAATGAAGATCTATTCTCGGTAATCAACCTTCTACCGCTACTAAAAACCGATTCGGATGCTACATTCGATACCGGAACTGCTAAGATGTCGCGAGCAATCTTTCCAAGAATGGGAAAAGTGGGGCTATTAGTTTTCCACTACATCAAAATATAAAAGTTATCTTATCCTCACCCATTGGCAACAATTCATCTTCCAAACACTTATCAAGTTCCATCTTTTTAAAACTAGTGAACTTCCAACTTTCTTCTCAACGTAGTTTCTCCATTTTAAATCAATTTTTGTTCTCTTTTTAGGAAGATTAGTAGATGAAACAACAACATTACAAGAAGAATTGGTAGATGCATTCATGGATGAAGTACTTTCCTTTTCATATAAAGAGAAAAGAGCCTATAAAGATGCATTTATTTTTCCAACATGAATATGTGAATTTTCTCCGTAGATTAAACCAAAGAAAATGTCAATGTAAGTCATCCTATAACGGGGATCAAAAACCATACCAAGGCTCATCATTAGATTACAAATGCTCCAATACTTGTCAAATTTAATTCTCATCTTTTGCGCCATTGATTGGATATACTCATGTTCAATTAACTCCCAACTTATAATGTTTTCACAAACATCACACATGCTTTTGAAATATAGATTAGCCGTTGGATACTTGACACTGGAAAATTTAAGGGTAATATCATAGAAAACTCTCAAACATTCACTAATTTCTTTCCCAATCTCCCATTCTTCACTTGATTGCAATGATTTATAATCATATGTCAAATCAACCAATCGCTCAAATGCAGGATGCAGTTGAAGTGCACTTTCAAGCATAAGATACGTCGAGTTCCATCGTGTTGGAACATCATGACAAACTCCTTTTCCACCTAATCTAGTCTGTGCTAATGCATTTTCCCAACTTTGTTTTCTACTTTGTGATGATTTCATAAAATTGACACTTTCTCTTATTTTTTCAATAAGCCCATGCACAATTTTTAAACCGTCTTGTACAATCAAATTCAATATGTGTGTGCGACAACGCATATGAAATAATACACCATTTAAAGGCAAAACATATTTACCAACTAACCATTCTTTAAAATTTCTTATCAGAACATCGTTATTCGAAGCATTATCAACTATAAGTGCAAATAATTTTTTATCAATATTCCAATGCAACACTTTTTCCTTCATAGCAACACTAAGTGCCAATTCGGTGTATGGAGGAGGCAACTCGTGATAAGCAATGATTCTTTTCGTAATTTTCAATCATCGTCAATATAATGACATGTTATGAAACAATAGCCTATATTTTGACGTTCTGATGTCCATAAATCCGTAGTATGACTAACACGGGCTGATACAATCCAACGTATCTTGTACTTTTGCTCTCATATCAACAAAAAGTTTTAGAACATCGCATTTAATTGATATTTCTAGAAAACATTTTGACCCTTGGATTAATGCTTCTAACATAGTCTTGAAAATAAACATTCTTGGTCATATTAAATGGGTAATCATGCTTAGCAACCATACGAGCAAAACACATTCGGGTTCAATTTTGATCAAATTTCCAACTTGATAATCTGAAAGGCTTATTGGGAGAATGTTTAGTAGTCAGTATCCGCTGTTCTACTAGCCTCTTACTATCAACATTTTTCGGACAAGATTTTGTATGGTTTTTTAAATGAGTTGTTCCCATAGAGGCGGCTTCATTAAATACCCTAGTACAATGTTTGCACGTGGCCTTAATAGGGTTAATACCAGCTTCCAATACTATTTTTCTATCAAAATCTTTTCATACTTTAGATTTTAAGGATTTCATTAGAGGTTCATTTTTACCCGAATTTGTTGAAACATCTTGAATTATTGGCAAATTATTGTCTAAATTTTGAGTTTCTTGCACAATAGACATATTATTACATTAGCAATGTTCATTGATGAACACTAAATGGACTTACTACTGCAACTTGATGATGTATTTGACATTTCTACAATCTACAACATAAAAAAAAACAGTTCAAAAAATTATGTTTGCATTCAACGTAAAAACATCTCAATTAACTGCGTATATTTATGCACACATAATTAAAGACCAAAAGAACAAGCTCACACATAAAATATATGCACATACATAACTAAATACCTGAAGAACTAAGCATGCACATATGTATATGTAAATGTATGCCTGTGCGTATATTTATACATCTACAACAATTATATGGAAAAGTTTGCTTCCATGAAAATAACAATAGGAAAAATAAGACAATATAATCTCTCAAAATAGAATATATATGCTGAACTTTCTTCAAAAAATGAAAGTTGAAACCCCGTAGCTTCATTTTTCCTTAATTATGTTCTGCTTCATTTACATATAAGTTGAAACACTGTAGCTTCATTTACACATAATTCAGAGTAGATATAATGTGTTGCTACGAAGGAATTTAATAATCAACTACATTGTATGTCGTTCAACCTTTATCTATAAAAGCTATTATTTGCCTTATTATTTTTGTTACTACTAAGTCTTAATTCATAAACTTTTTATCTTCTATTGCATCATAAAATAATATTGTTAAACAAGCAAGGCATATATAAATTTAGTGGTTTTCACTGTTTTGCTTAAAACTGTACCTTTCCAGCATTGCACCGAAAAGCAATAGCAAGGCGATAAAAATTTGTTGGTATTCAGTAAACTACTTCAAGCAACTAGCTGGTTAATTTCTTAAATCAACTAACTGTAAATCAACTCACTGCAAATCAGTTTTCAAAAATCACCTAATTAGGTTTAGAAATTATACCGAGTAAAGATTTCCAAGCTATTAGTCAAATCGAAAGAAAGAGCGAACAGAGCGATTGGTTGATAGGTGCCGCGACCCGCGAGAGATAGAGCTTCCAATCAAGGGACGTGCTTCAAATCGAGAGACCAATGTTCGATCGATCTCCAATTCGCGTGAAGATGAAGTGATGGCGGATGGAAATTTTGGCTTCACTAAAATGTTAGGTTTTGCAGTTTTGATGTTGACTGGAGTGTTGCGTGTGTTGTGTATAGCTAGGTAATTAGGTATGCGTATAATTACCGCAGAGAGAAATGTGGACCTTGTAAGTGCGGCCCAAACCCTATTAGTTCTCAAGGCTCGATCGATCTAGCCGGCAAATCTAGCTGCGCCACTCTAGCCCGCAAATCCTTGATCTCTGCTAGATCGATCTGAGCTCTAGTCTGCCTACCCTGTCTCTGACTGCTGGCCTGTAATAAATATTTAATTTAGCTGCGTGATCTTTGTAAGTGTATCTGCAGGTATGTAAATGATTAGCAGTGTGATAATGTTATTTAATTTAGTTTATGCATGTTTATATAAGTGTATGTGCATTGTTATAACATCTTAGACTGTGGTAACACCAAATAACTATAGTGACAAGATTGTTGACTTATATTCTGAAATACTATAACTTCGAAATTTCTTAGCATAAGTAAAGTAACTTTAGGGAAGGATGAGAGCAATAAATTTGAAACTACTCTGTTTTCTATCTTTCAAATGAGAGGGAGATTGGCCAATTTATAGATACGAACAGTTGTGTCACCCAGCAAAGGGATAACTATTTTAAAACGAAATGACTAATTTCAAAAAATAATCTGTAAATTGGTTAAGGATGGCCATACGATTAAACCACGAAACTGTAGACTGAATGAGGCTGGCAACGTATTGGACAAATATCAACCATTACAAAACATTGTTTTGTATTTTAAAAAATTACTCATCATTTGACTTAGAACTTACACATATTAGAAGATGGAGAAAAAATTAATTCGTGCAGTTCCCACAGCATAAACCACCATTTTGATACCTAAAACACTAAAGGTCTTTATTTACAAATTGTTGCAGCCATATGTAATCTACTCTAGTAAAGCATTTGTACTTCGTATTTGTATGTTCATTTATACTTGTTAATCAAGATACTAGTCCTAAAATAAAGAAAAAATTAGCAACAAAATAATTTATGTCGATGCAAAATAATTTTATCCTTATATTATTTTATTTTAAAACAAATGTACAAGTACTCGTTCAGTTTATATATTTTCATTCAAAAATCATATGTTACTCGAGTATTTTCAAAAATGAATCCATATGTTACATTAGTCGCTAATAAATAAATATAAATATGTCGTTAGAAGCACCTAAGGCTTTTATGGCAAAGTCGCTCTATTTCAAAACTCTGTCCATTACCATTTTGCCGCATTTAATTCCTTCCTGTTATTTAATGCAATAAACTCAAAGCTACAATAATTTACTCGCTAATGAAGTTATAACCATTACTTATGTATAATGTATACATTTGAAAATATGTTTTTTTGGCCGTTTTTAAATTGTGATTCAACCATTTATTAACAAAAATAATAGTACGTTGCATTACGAGATATCATTGCTTTTGATCTCTTTAACAGTAAATGAGACAAATTTAAGCATGTGTACAGCATATACCAGGCAAACTAAATTAAATAACATGTCTTTTTCGTTTTTTTTAAATGACATTCGAGTAACGAATTAATATATTTTGGTAATGCATAATGCTTTCATAACGAAGTGACTCAAAACCAATGTACTGAATTTGAAAACATATATGACACCCAATATATTATTTACTTATCACTTGAATGCCAAATCCATAACGTCTGTCATACTCTGATGGATCCATAACTGACTCAAAAATAGCACCCTACTCACCGTCGTCAGATGATCTCGACTCGCATCAGCAAGGAGTTTCTGGCGCTGCTCCATGAACTTTTCATGCATTAATAAATTAATATCATCATATCTTATTTCATTATATTTTAACAAGTAGAACAATTACTAACACTGCATACAATGAAATATGCTTACATGGCTCTTGCTGGATTTATCGTCATGCCATGTATACGAAACTATCCCGTCTGCATTTACATGCTCGACAGCATGCATACGAGTAAACACGTCCATATAGCCCACGGGACCATGCGCCTCAGCTTCGTAAAATTAATTTTTACATACAATTATTATACATTTAAAATTATATAGCACAAACTATTTACAATTTGCATTCAGCAAATTTACCAACTCCTACCGATACTGCTGAACTGACTTCGACCCTCTGCGATGAGTGATTGGATTTTTATTTCTGTTTGCAGTGTTTCTTTCCGACTCTGCATGTACATTCAAAATTTGATACATTATTTATCGATCATGTATTTTTTGATATTTACTATCAGTCAAATAATTAAAAAAAATTAGTATACTTGCCTTCGCCACGTCAATTTCCTAGTATCCCACCCATGCTTGTCATACACTCTCCCTCATCCAACGTGGTTTCTTACCTGATTTCTTGATTTTGGATATCGAGTCCCTATAGGAATATCTACTTCACGTTTACATAAGCGTTGCACTTTTAAACTAGTCGAACAAAACTCTTTGTAAAACATACTAAGCTCCGTTACTGCTTCCAAACTTTTAACGGCGGTAGTTCTTTGAAAACATAACGGAAAATAAAATTTCCATCATTATGTGACAGTCGTGGCTTTTCATTCCGTTCAATCTACCGTTTTTAAAGTCAACACATCTACGAAGATTTGATGATATCCCATCAGGAAATCTTAACCATTCCACCCGTTTTAACACAACTTTAACTTGATTATTATCTAATTCTTAACATGCTTTGGGTTTTTTACTGTCATTTGGTTTCATATGAAACTCGAGACGTTTGCATAATTCTTCTATATCGCGTCTTGATTTCAAAACATCCTCGTCTTCCCTTTCACATTCAAAATTGTGTTAAAAACATTATCAAATACATTTTTCTTATTGTGCATCACATCTATATTATGATGAAGCAGAAGATGTTTTCAATGCGGCAACTCCCAAAAAATAGTTTGTTTGCACCAGTTATGAATAATCGATTTGCCTTCAATTTCTGTTTGCACTCCAGTTTCATATATCTTTGGATAGCCTCTAACAAGTTCATATATGTCTTCGCTTGACCATATCATCGGTGGTTGTCTGGTTTCTACTCTATTAGCTGAAAAGTTTTTCTTATCTCCTCTGAAGGGATGATTTACATGGAGAAAATATCGATGACAGTCAAAGCATGAAAATTTCTTACCATGAGGTAAAGAAAACGCTCGTGTTTCATCCATACAATATGGACATGCTAGACGACCGGCAGTACTCCATCCTGAAAGCATTGCATAGGCAGCAAAATCACTTATAGTCCACAACAAAGAAGCAAACACACAAAAAAAAAATCTTGTTTGACACATCATATATTTCTACTCCTTCGTTTCACAGTATTTTTAACTCTTCAATCAACGGTTGTAAATATACATTGATTCCTTGTGTCAGATCGTCAGGGCCAGGAACGACAACAGTAAGAAACGTATATTGCTTTTTTCATACACATCTATGGAGGTAAATTATCGGTGTGACGATAATGGGCCAGGATGAATATTTAGAATCAAATTGAGAAAATGGCGAAAAACCATTCGTACATAATCTAATCTAACATTTCGACTCTCCTCTGCAAAATTTGAATACGTTTTATCGAAATGCTACCATGCTTCTCCATCGGCCGGATGTGTCAACGTACTCTCTACCTTCATTCTCACACTGTGCCATCTCATATTAGATGCAGTTACAGAAGATGCATATAATCTTTGAAGCCTTGGAGTGATGGGTAAGTAATGCATACGCTTGTACGGAACTTCCTTCCCTTTCTTTTTTCTTGTTTTGTATCTCTCCTGATTACAGATTTTACAATTTCTAAGGTTTGTGTCTTCTTTCCAAAACAACATGCAGCCTTTTAAACATGTATCTATTTTTGATAAGATAAACCAAAAGTCGACATAAGTTTTTTAACTTCATAGTCATTTTTACACATTAGATTAACGAACGGCATATGTCTTTTTGCAACTTGTACAAAAGTCGTAAACCCAGCTTCAGTGATGTTGTATTTTGACTTCATCGCAATGTATTATGCGATTACTGACAGCTGAGTGCCGATTTTACAACCATCCCAAATAGGTTTTTTAGCAGCATCTAGTAAATCATAATTTTTTTTACTTCAATATTTGATTCTTCAACATTTCCATCATCGTCGTCAACTTCAACCCTAGGAAACATTGATCGTGTTGCATCTTCGACCATGTTTTCTATATGGGTCGTCATAACTACTTCATTAACGACACTTTCAGACTTTATAGAAGTATTTGCTACAACTTTTTCATGCCAATCCCAAACATAATACTCGGGTACGAAACCGTTGTGGAACAAATGAACTTTCACAATATCTGGTAACAAATATTTCAAATGTCTACACCTACTACACGGACAACGAATTTCTAGATCGTTTCCGTTATTACTTAAAGCGAATTCAACAAATACGTTTATACCATTATAAAATCTTCTTTTATTGAGCCTCTCAGTCCTTTTCTTTGGTACATCTATCTCCTCCGATTAACAAAATAATCAATCATTTTTTCTATTTGACAAAATGAGTCACAAGTTCAAAATTTAATATTTATTTTCAAGAATACAAATTCGAAAAAGATTATTTTAATGGTCGTATAATATTTGAATTTAAAGAACCATTTCACAAATTAAAAAATATTTTCAAATATGACAAACATTATTTTTTAATGTATTCATACAAAATTTTGTACGAAGTGATATTTTTTTCCATTTATCAGGCATCCTATTTCCTATTATAAACACACTAAGCATTTACATTTCGTATATTACTTCTTCCCAAACGATTCAGCAAAATTTCGGTAGCATTTTCCTTTTATTCCCTGCATTGTACGCAAATGCGTGTACGCATGAAACAAAAAAGAATTAAGTTAGGCCGAAATTTTATTAACCGTTTGAGACGAAGTAGTATACAAAATGCAAATGCTTACCGTGTTCATAACTTGTCCAATACAGGGACAAATCAAACAAACATTGTACCAGATGAATATAAATGATCGTTTTTTGAAGAAAAAAAATGTCTATTTATATAACCATCATGTACAACACTCGTCAGACGGGGCCGAAAAATCTCTAAGACACATTAGTTAATTAAATGAGCGCATTTTACGAAAAAATACAGTTTCACTAATTATATACATATAAAATCACAAATTATACATACTCTTTAAAATTTCACGATAACATATGAAATATGTATAGCATGGGATGCTATAAACCATTATTATGCAATTGGAAACAATTGCAATCACTAATTAGCTCTAATTTATCATTTTATACAAATCTAGATTTAGGGCAAAATTAGATTTTTGTCCAAATTAAGATATTATACATGAGATTGAGAACAATAGAGTTTGCTTAGGCAGCTGTGGACAATGCAGAAGTTCGAAATTGAAGATTGAAAGCTTGTAGGAGAGATTTGGGGGTCTTTGATTAAAAATTTCATGCTGCAAAATAAGGAAGAAGGTTCGGCTAGGCTTGTAATTCGCGAATTTCCGACGGCTTCTAAGGCCGCCAACGGCTGTCGGAAGCCGTCGCTACGTGTTGCGGAATATTAGCCTTTTTTTGTGGTGTAATAGTTTAACTAAAAAATTTATATGTGTGTATGTATGTATGTTTGTATGTATGCATTTTCACGTCAATCAATTGGACGGATATATTTTGGATACGGATATTGCTATAATCATATCTGTATCCGAAAAGCTTTTTGGATATTTCATTTTTTGGATAACAGATGTACTTTATATTGTCGGATACGAATGCGAACGGATATTGAATTATTTGAATAACCATTGGCAGGTCTATTGATGTGTGTGTGTCAGTGTGTGTGTATGCCTTCGCTTACTACTTAAATTACTACTTAAAACATATGCTGTTCTGTACATTTAATTGCCTTCGGTTACTATATATTTTAGCCTTCGCTTTACGTACAACTAACGTGACAACCATGTAAGCAAGCTATCATGCTTTCATTTGTTTCATATGCATTTGCTATAATGCATGCATTTGTTTGTTTCATAATGCCACGTGTGCTATTAACTTGAGGCTGAGGCCAACATGCATTTTAAGCTTGGTAAGGTGCTGACTCTGGTGTATAAATATGAGGCCACGTGTGCAGGCTTCATTCCGTTTTTCATTATTTTGCATGTAAGGAAAGCACTTAAATAACATAGGTTGCATTATTGATAAAGAGGGAAATTTAACTAATGCTCATGAAACAGTTTCAGAGAATGCTATAAATTTCTATAAGGATTTGTATTTTTCTGCAAATTATAAAAAGAATTTTCCTTTTATAACTTGTAAAAACATTTTAAATCATAATGCATCTGAAATCCTGTTAGCTCCAGTGAGCCTTGATGAAATTAAATTTATTGTTTTTAATGCTGGAGATAACAAAAGCCCGGGTCCTGATGGCTTTAATGCAAAATTTTATAAAAATAATTGGCATTATATAAAACATTATGTGTTGGATGTTGTCTCAGAGTTTATGGAGAATGGTAAAATTCTGAAAAGTTTAAACCATACTTTTATAACCCTAATTCCAAAAAATAATAATCCCACTGGAATTGGTGATTATAGGCCAATTTCTTGTTGTAACTTTATCTATAAGATTATTGCTAGTGTCCTTAGTAACAGAATAAAAGTGTTCTTGCCTTTTCTGGTGTCAGAAAATCAGAGTGCTTTTGTTCCTGGTAGGCTCATCTATGAAAACTCTCTATTAGCTCATGAGATGGTTAGGAAATTCAACACTAAACAGGGTGATAATGTATGTATTAAAATTGACTTACAGAAAGCATATGATAAGGTAAATAGACATTTTATTCATCATATCATGAAATGTATGGGTTTTCCTATAAAGTTTTGTGATCTGATGTTTGAATGCATAAATACTCCTTCATTTTCAATCCTGATTCAAGGTAAAGCTGAAGGGTTTATTAAATCTAATAGGGGGCTGAGACAGGGAGACCCCCTATCTCCTTATCTTTTTGCTATTATGATGGAATATTTTTCTATTCTTATGGAAATAGAGAGTATTAAAGGTGCTGTTCAGCCTATTAACAGAATTCAACCAAGTATTAGTCATTTGATATATGCTGATGATCTTATGGTGTTTGTCAAAGCCAATAAAGATAATGCAGACTCAATCAAATCTGTTTTTGATAACTTAAAAAATTATGCTGGCCTACAACTTAATGTGAATAAATGTAAAGCATATTTCAGTAAATCTTGTAAGTTTAAAACAGATTTTCTAAAGGTTTTACAAATAGAAGAGGGATTTCTTCCTATCAAATATTTAGGTCTGCCTCTTTGTACAAATATGATTAAAGACTCTGACTGCTCTATCCTTATAGATAAAATTCAGAATAGAATGGAGACCTGGTCATGTAAGTTATTATCGATTGCTGGTAGACTTGAACTTATAAAGACTGGCATTTATGCTATAATTCTTTACTGGATTCAATCTTTTCAAATCCCAGCTGCTACTATTAAAAAATTGGAAAGTAGATGCTCTGAATTTTTATGGAAAGGTAAATATCACAAAATCAGTTGGGATAATGTTTGCAGGCCAAAAAATGAAGGGGGTCTTGGCATTAGAAATATTAAGGATCTTTGTACAACCTGTCATTTAAAATTATTTTGGAGATTCTTAAATTCTGATTCTTTGTGGGCCAGATGGATGAGAACAAAATATTTGAAACATAATAATTTCTGGACTGCTACTTATAATAGTAATCATTCAAACACTTGGAAACATATTTTAAATAGTAGAGATATAGGTAAAACAATGATTGAAAGAAAATTTAAAAATGGCAAAGATACTAGTTTATGATTTGATCCTTGGTTAAAAAATGAGGCCTTTATTAATAGAGTAGGGTGGAATAGCCTTGTTATTTGTGGTGGTTCAAATAATAAAGTCTCTGATATTATTATTAATAATAACTGGCAACCACAAATCCACCCTATTACTAATCCACACAAAGAAGAGATTTGCAAAATTCAACTTGATACCTTTGCAGAAAATGACTACTGGGAATGGACAGCTACCAGCAGAGGGAAGTTTTCCTTTAAAAATACTTGGAATTTTATTAGAAGCAAATACCCAACTGAAGACTGGTACTATTGTATATGGAACAGAGTGAATTGTCCAAAGATGGCATTCTGTACGTATTTTGCTGTTAAGAACAGATTGCCAACTTGGGATAGATTAAACAAATGGGGAAATAATTTGAATTCACTCTGTTCCCTATGCAATATATGTAATGAAGATTCTAATCACATATTTTTTGAATGCAGCTACTCTTATTACATTTGGAACCATATTAAAGCTACTCTGAATATTGAAGACAACAGGCATATGGATCTTTTGAATATTATAAAGCTTATTAACAACAACTTCAGATCTAAATCCAAAGAGACTGATTTTTCTCACATCTTACTAACTACGGCAGTGTTCAACTTGTGGAAAGAGAGAAATTTACGTGTGCACAACAAAAGCAGCAGGAATAAAGAGCAAGTTTGGCTAACTATATTATCTGACAGCAAGATTATTCTGCAGAAATCAAAAAAATTGTGTAAAAACCAAACCAAATTTGCTTCCCTTGCTGATGAATGGTGTTCTGAAGCAGGTAGTAAGCATATTGAAGTATACTTGATGCGTTCAAAAAGCTTTCAACCTGAGCACAATAACAACTTGCATCCAGAGTCTAAATTCTGCAAGCATCGAGATTTAGTTGCTACTACTGTCAATAAGCAAGTTGACATGGCTAAGAACAATGATTCGTATCTCAATCAAGTTCCAGATGTTAGTACTTCAAACCCTAATTTTGACCGAGCTAATAATGACGATTGTGAGAAGAGAATGTCAGATCTAGGTCGCAGTGACGCTAGATCTAACATTACTTATCTAAATACCAACAGATTCAACAGCTCCAACTACTTGAGCTTTTCGAGTAACTGTAATGGTTATAGAGGCATGAGAGGTGACATGAATGGAGACTTATCGTACTGGGAGCGTGGGGAAACTAGCGGAGTTAAGAAAGGAGAGGGGATTCTCTCGATTCTCTAAAATCGCCTCCCCCATTTTCGTTTCTTCTTTTTAGTTGTGTTTCGTTGTCGGCTGTTTAGGGTTAGAGGTGTTTGTAATGTGTTTGGTTGTGGTAGGGTTGTGTTTTGTACCTGGTTTTTTTGTTTTGTTGGGCCGGGCCCTGTTTACTTCTCTTCAAAAAAAAAAATAAAAAAAAATTGTGTTGGTATATTGTATTTTCGACGTGTTTCATTACTTACATGTTTGTCTGTGAGGTGGTTATTTAAGCCTTCACCTTCATTCACGTACGCAGCTTCCTGTATCATTATTCATTATTACTTGTTGGGAGCGGTTCTGGAGCCCTGTCGCGTACAATTGAAGTAATGCATACGTATTGATGTAAATAAAAAATAGCACTGCCACTGTGAGTTTGTATCAAGGTTCAAAATTCCGTTTTCTATTTCTGTTTCCGTCAATAATAATTTTAAAATTTCCGATTTCGTTTCGAACATTCCGAAAGTTCCGCTTTAATTCCGGTTTTCTAATTCCGATACTTTTTTGCTTTAATTTTCTATATGCGCTAATAAGTTTCCAATATCGTCGTAAATTTATAGTATATATTTTACATTACATATAAAATACATGTTTTAATTAAAAATTCAGTGTGTAGGATTCTGTATTGTTCATTTGAGATTTTAAAACTTAAATCAATTTTGAATTTTTTATAATTTTTTATTACGAATCGATGTTAATTAACAAAAATGTAACAACTTTTTTATGAAACTATACGATTTCTTCTCCATTTATTTGATATCCCGATTAATTTTTTTTCCTTTTTTTAATTAATATATATTTGTTGTATTTTTTTTAATTTTTTTTCAATATTTGAAAAGCAAATCCGGAATTTTGATCAGAACCGGAATTTTGACCGGATTCCATTCCGGTTATGAACGGAACCAGAACGGAATTATCGGAATAACGGAATTCCGCTGGAATTTTGAACCATGATTTGTATACACCAATTCCACTAAACTCATGTACACGTTTTCCACCGTTTGTCTTTTAAATGATATTTTTTAGTTACTTCGTTAGATAACCCTTGTCAATAAAATAAAATACTTTATTTTGGACTGCGTTGGTACAATATAAATGTATATTGTCTCTTTATTTTATTTTTTAGGTAAGAACGATAGACGCCAATATACCTATTATTATTAAATTATAGGTTGAAGGGCTTTTCATTTCAGGGTAGTAAGTTTTAAAATAATATTTCTGAATAATTAATTTTAAGGACAATTTACAGTAAAATGATAAATTTATTTATTCTTTTAAATTATACAGCAAAATGATAAATTCATTTATCATTCTTTCTGTATAATTGAAAATGATAACTTCATTTTTCTTTTTCTTTTTTGAATATTGCTTTTAAAACTAATTTTTCAGAAGTGTTGTACTTGATACTAATTACCTCGCATAGAAATGCCATTTGAGTGAAAATCCACTTATTAAATTTGTATGAGGATGGTTTCACCATGTCCTACACTTTGTTTCTATTTTTGAATGTACAATTATTTTAATACGGGCAATTTTCGCGTCTTCGTGTAAATAATATTGTGTACATTTCCAATATATTAAATTGGAAAAAGTTAGGTATGTTTTACCACTTCAAAAGGCTAAGTACATACAATTGCTAATGCGATAAAACATATTACTTATCTTTACTTTCCATCACTGTAATATTTCTAAATGCATTTAGTAGTAATGTATTTATTTATTTTATTTTTACCAGCAAACATCCGTGCATTAACATTAGCTGTTATAATATTTTGTTTGCAATGTTGATGCATGTATGAACATACATGTATTCCATGTTATAGGTCTAGTATACCAAAACAGAAACTAATCAATAATAAACTTGTCTCACAAGTTTACAACTCAGATTTCCACTACTTTGGAATTCTATATTAGTTATTTTAACACTAAGTATGTTATAATCAATTACAACAACAAAGTAACAACTATAGCAATAATAACTATGGTGCTAAATCAAACGTTATACTATTTAAAGAAATAGTACAACAGTAGAAAGAAAATGATATTTATATACATAAATATTTAAATCAACTAGAAATCCAATCAGTTGAAGAAGGAAATTACGTCTGAGGCTTGTCGTAACAATTTCCTTAAGACTTATTCAAAGTCTACCAAGATACAATAGACGTGATCTGCTCGAGATTGTGATGTGTATGATCTTCTGTGTGATATGCAAAAGCGCACAGATTGTAGATATTAAGAAACGAAGAGGAAGAAGAGAAAATTCAGAATTGATTGAATGAGGAAAGTGATCAGGTTTCCTTCTTATTTATAGCCGAATTTCCAATGGCTACACCCGTTGAGAAAAGTAGCATCACTTCATTTGCAACGCCAAAAAGCATTACTGTTCGAAACAGTCGTGCCTCTTCGTTTTGCAACGGCCGAAACTGTTGCTGTTTGCAACAGTCACGCCTCTTCGTTTGCAACGGTCGAAAACTGTTGCTATTCGCAACAATCGCGTCTCTTCGTTTGCAACGGCCGAAAATTGTTACTATTCGCAACGGTCGCGTCTCTTCGTTTGCAACGGCCAGAAACTGTTGCGGTTTGCAACAGTCGCGTCCAATCCAGTAGTCGCTTCCTTTTGAATTTAAAAAGTAGAAAACCGTTCACTTCTTTACAGCAAAATTATAACACGGTCCACTCTTATTAGACCCGCACCCGACCCGGTCCGGTTCGGTCGGTCGGACGGGCGGGTTACGGCGCGCGCATGTGTTAGTTTATGGCCATATATGTCCCCCCTCGCATAAAATTACCTAACCCTAAGGGTCAATATAGGGATTGAGAATACACTATATAAACAAGAATAAAAACTTATTTTTGGCGATCTGGGACATATCTCATTCACCAATTTTTTGAGAATTCTAACAATCCCTCGAATGAATGACGATTTATGTCTCCTCCACACAAAGTGTAATATCATACAGTTCATATGAAAATAATGCTATATCGAGCATAAGTAGATATTTCACTTTGACCTTTCCCTAGTTAAAACTTATCGGATATACTTGGCTAATCGGTGAATTATTTCATCTTGAACTGTCATCCGTTATTGTATAACCAGACAATAAGCTTTACAAAGCATTATTTCCATTCACATCCAATCTCTTGGTTGTGTTCATTTTGGTCCTAAACAATTTTTAGTTCTGCGAGTGTTTTTAGAGAATAAAATCTTATAATATTCTCATAGAGCCGACTCAGGTAACACTAACATCGGCGATCGCAACCATTAAAAGTATCTTACATGTACTCCACTTGTTATTTTCAAGATATGATCATCGTTAAAAAACATAGTTTTAACCTTTAAATACTTCTGTAGGCATGCATTTATATTGTGCGCCATAGAAATGGAGTTGGACTATATCCACGCAAATGCATTACGTCTTGAGTTACTCGGAACTGGTTTGCCTATTAATCCTAGTTCATGGGATCTCCAGTCGCTAGGATAGGTTTTTGCATAAGATAACTCTTGATGCTTTAGGCTTTTAAACCCATTCCTCTCGATGCGTAGTCAATTTTTGCTCTTGATAAACCTTTAGTGAATGAATCCGCTAGGTTGTCATTTGTTCTCACATAATCTATGAAAATAGTTTCATTTGAGAGTAACTGCCTAACTGTGTTATGACGTCGACCAATGTGTCGTGACTTTCCGTTATACACAAAGTTGTGCGCTCTGCTTACACAGCTTGGTTAGCACAGTGTATGCATATGCCCGATACAGGTTAATGCCAAAATGGGATATCTTCTAAAAAATGACGAAGCCATTCGGCTTCTTCGCCTGCTTTATCTAAAGCAATGAACTCTGATTCCATAGTGGATCGAGCTATGCATGTTTGTTTAGTAGATTTCCATGACACGACTGCCCCTGATAAGGTAAATACATAAACACTCGTTGATTTTGATTCCTCTGAGTCAGCAATCCAGTTTGCATCACTTTATCTTTCTAATACGGCTAATGTAAGGAATAATTTGTGGTATTTTTTAAATATCTAAGCACTCTCGTTAGTGCTTTTCAGTATTCCTCTCCTGGTTTGCTTGTATACCTGCTCAGTCGACTTACTACATAAGCTATATCTAGTCTTCTACAATTCATGAGATACATGAGATATCATATTACACGAGAGTATTCCAGTTGCATTACACTCTCATTAGTCTTTTTATGCATTACTTCTGATGGATTAAAATGTGCTCTTACTCCTTTAATTCCAAAATTATGAAATTTTTCAATCACTTTGTCTACATAGTGTGACTGAGATAATTTGATTCCATTAGGTGTTCTTATTATTTTGATTCCTAAAATAATGTTTGCAACTCCTACGTCTTTCATATCGAAATTACTAATTAACATCTTCTTTATGGTCTCTATTACCTGAGTATTTGGACCAAATATTAACATATCGTCTACATATAAACAAATCATCACGTATGATTGTCCAAACACACTTATCGCATTCATTTATACGAAAACCATTTCTCATCATGACACTATCAAATTTTGCGTGCCATTGTTTTGGAGCTTGTTTTAGTCCGTATAATGATTTTACTAATCTATAGACTTTGTTTTCATTTCCTTTGGAAACAAAACCTTCAGGTTGCTCTATGTACATCTCCTCATTGAGATCTCCATTTAAGAATGTGTCTTTACATCCATTTGATGAATTTCTTGATTATAGATCGATGCAATTGTTATTTGCATTCTTATAGAGGTTATTCGTGTTACCTACGAATATGTATCAAAAAGTCTACTCCTTCTTTTTGACGATATCCTTTGGCTACTAATCTGGCTTTATACTTATCGATAGAGCCATATGCTTTCATTTTCTTCTTGAAAATTCATTTATAGCCAACAGGTTTTATTCCAGGTGGAATATCAAAAATTTGCCAAGTTTTATTACTTAGAATTGAATCAATCTCACTTTGGATTACTTCTTTCCAACATGAAGATTCAGAAGATGACATTTCTTCCTTGTACGTTTGAGTTCGTGTTCTAACACATATGTGAAAAAATCCGAACCAAATGTCTTGGAAGTCCTAACCCTTACGCTTCTTCTTGGTTCAACTTCCTCAATTTCATGATGAGTTTCATCTTCATGTGAATTGCTTGATTCTTCTCTTGTCCTTTTAGGGACATTATTCCCTTCATCCATTTTGTGTGGAAACACGTCTTCAAATAATGAGGCATCTCTAGATTTCATGACTGTATTTACACAGCTATATCATACTTGAATACCAAAAATCTGTAGGCACTACTATTTTGGGCTGGCCCTAAATAGTAACAATCTACCATTTTTGGTCCAAGTTTGACTTTCTTGCAAGGCGGAACTGGAACTTTTGCCAAGCACACCACACTTTGAGGTATTTAAAACTTGGTTTGTGTTCTTTCCATAACTCATATGGAATTGTTCCTGTTTTATTGTGAGGGACTTTGTTTAATATGTGATTAGACATGTTTAAGGTTTCACCCCACAAGTTTGTCGGTAAACCAGAAGTTAAAAGCATGACATTAATCATGTCTTTTAACGTTCCGTTCTTCCTCTTGGCTACACCATTTTGTTATTAGTGAATATGGAGTTGTTGTTTTGATGAACTATACCATTTACGGCACAGAAATGTTCAAACGATGATTCATGTTCTCCATCTCGATCAGATCTCAATATCTTGATCTTTTTATTTAACTAATTTTCTACTTCAGCCTTGTACTTTATAGATGATGTAATTGCTTCATCTTTACTATTCAAAGTATATACATAGCAATATCGCGTAGAATCGTCAATAAACGTCATAAAGTACTTTTTCCCACCTCTTGTAGGTAATGATTTAAAATAACATCAATTTGTATGAACCAAACATAGTGGTTCGGTGCTTCTATCAACAGATTGAAATGGTTTTTTAACCATTTTTTCTTCTACACATGTCTCACATTTGTAGTTCTTATTTACTTGGAATTTCGGAATTACTCCCAAGTTTGATAATTTTTTTATTTTTTTTGGAAATTTATTTGTCCCAAATTATCATGCCATAGTAAAATTTCATGCTCAAGCAAGTAAGAAACTTCAATTTTATTAATATCACAACTAGAATACATAGTTTTTTGCCGACAATGGCTACATTTGCCTTAAATAGACCATCACATCGATATCCTCTTCCGATATATATTCCAGCTTTGGATAGAACCATCTTGTCTGGCTCGAATATCATTTTGAATCCTTTCTTTGATAGCACTGAGCCAGAGACCAGATACTTACGTATGTCTGGAACGTGGAGCACGTCATTCAATTTGACAGTTTTTCTAAAAGTAAACTTGAGAATTACAGTGTCACTGCCTTCGATCATGGAAACAGCAGAATTACCCATGTAGAGTTTTTCTTTCTGATCAAATTTCTGATATGTAGAAAACATGGATTTGTCAGAGAAGACATGACGAGTAGCTCCTGTGTCCACCCACAATTTGTTAGGATTTTGAACCAAATTGCATTCAGATATAACTACCGAGAAGTTGGACTCGTCTACTTCCATATTGTCTACTATATAGCCTCTTTGTTGCGGTCCTTTTCGAGTCTGCAATCTCTAGCGGCATGTCCAACCTTTCCACAAACCTAACACTCACCATTAAACTTTGATTCGTTTGTTGTCTTTTGCTTTGTTGTCTGGAGCTTTTCTTTTATTCTTGAAATTCTTCTTTTTGTTTTCGGCCTTTAAACCTTCAGCCATAATTTCCTCCTCGCTTGGTTTTGTAATGCCACGGTTATCTGCCTCAATTTTCAGTCGGACTATGAGATCATGTAAAGAGATTTTCTTCTTCTTATGCTTTAGATAGTTGCGGTAATCTCTCCATGATGGCGGTAGTTTTCCTATGATGGCTTCTACAAAAAACGATTCTCCAACCTTATGACCTTCTGCTTCAAGTTCATGAATAATGATTTGCAGTTCATACAGTTGAGCAGTCATCGGTTTGGAGTCAACCATCTTGTAGTCCATGAATTTGTCTACAATGAATTTTTTGAGACTGATATTATGCGTCTTGTACTTCGTGGTAAGTGCATTCCAGAGTGCTTTTGCTGTCTTTAGATATTGATATACTTTGTATAACACCATGTCGAGACAATTCAGAATATAGTTTCTGCATAGAAATTCGGAATGCTTCCAAATATCAACATCTGATTCCTTGCCTGGTGCGGGAATCGGTTCCTTCTCCTCAAGATACTGTTGCAGATAGAGTGTGGTGAGATAAAATAGCATTTGATTTTGCCATGTTATAAAGTCATCACCATCTCTTTTGAACGGATCAGGCCCGTTGTGTGTAATAGCCTTTATTGATAGTTCAACTGTTGCTATCTCTGTTTTAGCGAAAACAGGAAAGTCTTAAGATGTTATACGTCTAGTATACCAAAACAGAGACTAATCAATAATAAACCTGTCTCACAAGTTTACAACTCAGGTTTCCACTAATCCGGAATTCTGCATTAGTTATTTTAACGCTAAGTATGTTGTAATTAATTACAACAACAAAGTAACAACTATAGCAATAATAACTATAGTGCTAAATCAAATATTATACTATTTAAAGAAATAGTACAACGTAGAAAGAAAACGGTATTTATATATATAAATACATAAATCAACTAGATCTAACCAGTTGGAGAAGGAAATTACGTCTAAGGCTTATCGTAACAACTTTCTTAAGACTTTTTTCAAAGTCTCCCAAGATACAACAGACGAGACCTGCTCGAGATTGTGATGTGTATGATTTCCCGTGTGATATAAAATAGCGCACGGATTGTATATATTAAGAAACGAAGAGGAAGAAGAGAAAATTTGAAATTGATTGAGTGAGGAAAGTTATCAGGTTTCTTCCTTATTTATAGCCGAATTCCCAATGACAACACTCATTGAGAAAAGTAGCATCCGTTCATTTGTAACGCCAAAAAGCTTTACTGTTCGCAACAGGCGCGCCTCTTCAATTTGCAACGGCCGAAAACTGTTGCTGTTTGCAACAGTCGCGTCTCTTCGTTTGCAATGGCCGAAAACTTTTGCTATTCGCAACATGCGTGTCTCTTCGTTTTGCAATGGCCGAAAACTTTTGCTATTCGCAACATGCGTGTCTCTTCGTTTTGCAACGGCCGAAAACTTTTGCTATTCGCAACAGTCGCGTCTCTTCGTTTGCCACGGCCAGAGCGTCAAATCTAGTAGTCGCTTTTTTTTGAATTTAAACAGTAGAAAACTGTTCATTTCTGTAAAGCAAAAATATAACACAATCTACTCTTATTGGACCCGACCCGGTCCGGTCGGACGGCAGCACGCGTGTGTTACGCTATGGCCATATAGGTCCTCCCCCTCACATAAAATTACCTGATCATAAAAACCAATATAGGGATTGAGAATACACTATATAAACAAGAATAATGACTTATTTTTTACGATATGGGACATATCTCATTCACCGATTTTTTGAGAATTCTAACATTCCATTATCTCATCTAGGCCTAAGATTTATATTACTTTGTTAGCAAATATTTCACTTCTCATCCTGAGCCTTCATGCTCTGTTATTTTATTTATTTTTTATATTGTCGTCATGTATGTACAGTGTAACGTGCTTGATGTATATAACATGTAATGATATGATACACTGCCAGCATATTGTCAAATAAATGTATGTAACTTTCCTTCTAAAGTTGCATGTTTACATTATTCATATGAACATAGTCTTCGTGCTCATTTATCCAAGTATATACACACACACAAATTGTTATTCTGACATATTTCCCCAGCTTATAAATATGTAAAACATATATATACGTGTGTGTAACTCGGTTAATACTCTAATGAGAGTTTTGAGCTCGACGAATGTGCAGTAAGTTTTAACTAGCAACATAGCAGGATTAAAAATAATAGTAGCACATGTGCTATTACTACTATACGTGCTCTACACGAAAGGTAAGAGATGTTTTTGTTAGATATATTATCCTCCTAAAGCGATCAAATAAATTATAATGGTTACTAAAGCAACCGATTCCTCTTCAACATCCCAACCTAGAAGTGATTTTGTCTTTACACTACAAAATAAGGCCGCCTTAGCGACGATAAAAAGACGTCGCAGGACATCGCTATTTAGCCCGCCACCACACAGTAAAACGATGACTTTAGCGAGGGCTCCGTCATCAAAATAGCGACGGTTGGCGACGCCTTGTTGGACACGTGGAAAATTAGTTATCACAGGAATGACGTCTCAGGTCATCACTAGCCGTCTCTAACCTGAATCGGTTAGCCATCGCTAATCTGGGTATTTGGCCGTCGCTAATCTGGATCATTTGGCCGTCGCTAACCTGGAACAAATTTCTGAATCAATTCTGTCATTCATTCATACGATCAAATTCATATATCTTTCCAACACATATAAATTCAATTTCACAATTAATATCACTCCCCCCATCATATAATCTCACACATATCATAAATAACCATATATATAACGTAACATATAATTTTACATAGACATTTCATCACCACCATATAAATATATCATACCAATCAAACAAAACATTCCAAATCCATCAAACAATATAACCATACGTACAAATACTATCCATCAATCACATGTATACACAAATGTCCACTAACCCATCAAACACAACAACCACGAACAAGTCTCAAATGTATACACAAATGTCACATGATTGCAAAACAAGATGATGAAAATCCAACAGAAACACAAGCATACATACTCAACGTCATCATCCGACCCATCCTCTCCAAGCATCGTTCCCATGTTGTGCCAAGTAGGCTGCAATATGCTCGTCTAGCTGGTGCGTCGATGCATCCTCCAAACGTTATCTTCTCCAGGTGGTTTTTCATTTGAGCAATCTCCTCTTTGGCTTGAGATCTCCTGTAAGCCCTCTGGGACATTAACGCTTGTGAAATAGTTAATATCTAGTTATAATTTATGAACATTATAAACAAAAATGTTGGTTAACTATGCGACTAATATTTATAATTAACAGTAGGAACCATATGTATACAAATGTACTTCAACTATATCTGCTTTTCAATGCTTCAAATGTTGGCATTTGCTACACGGGCAACGAATTTATTCGTTATTTCGATTATTAGATTTAGCGAATCTAATAAAATTGTGTACACCGTTATAGAAATGTTCCTTTATTGAATCTTTCCTACCAGTTCTGACTTCATACATTCAAGTACGGTCGAGAAAATAATTGAACATTTTTCTTGATTTGAAAATATATGTTAGTAATTTCGACAGTACTTCAGTTTACTTCTCTTCTACGCATAGCTTGCACTCAAATGGTCTATTGTTGTCGTATTTTCTAAAATAAAGTAAAACCATTTAGGACTAAAGGCTTCACATACCACACTTCTATCTAATTTCGACAGCATTTCACTTCACTTCTCTTCTATGCATAACTTTGCATGCAAGAGGTATATTTTTGTCATTGTATTTTCTAAACTAAATTAAAACCTTTTGGGGCTAAAGGCTTTAATTTTAAGCGTCAATTTGTTGAAACAATATTTAATGCTTATTTTCAAATCAAAATTATATTAATTTCAAACTTTTTTTAAAAATCGATTTGGGTAAAATATTTTTTCTTGTTATATTTATTTTTCAGTTTTTTGAAAAATCGGTTTTAGTACAATATTTGTTTTTATATTCATTTCTTAATTTCTTTACAAAATCGATTTTAGCATAATATTTGTTTATGTTATATTCATTTCCTAATTTTTTTTACAAATTCGATTTTAGAGGAATATTTGTTGTTGTTATTTTCATTCTAAATTTCTTTATAATACAATATTTGTTCTTATTATATTAATTTCTTAACATTTTATAAAATCAATTTTAGAAGAATATTTTTTGTTATTATATTCATTTCTTAATTTTTTTACAAAATAGATTCATTAGAATTATTTGTTGTCTTTATAATCATTGCTTAATTTTTTTACAAAATCCATTTTACTAGAATATTTGCTGTTGTTATGCACTTTTCAAAATTTAATAATTCGTTCAACTATTTTATTTAATAAATTTGAAAATTTAAAACTGATTTCAACATTCAGTTAACTATTTTAAATGTTAACTTAACTATTTTGTAAACTAAAATTTTAACTTATAATTGTATACTAAACACTAAAACTTATTATTAACACACACTTATCAAATATTGTACACTTATCAATAAACATATATTAATCAACGATTACAAACTAATTTTTGAGTTTTAAATCAACCTTAATTTTTATTTGCAAATTAAATAATCAAACCACTTATTAACTTCCCTAAATCAACTAACATACCATTATCATCAGTTAATACATAATAATCATCAATTTCAAATCCATAATCAACTAATTTTCTTAATAAGGGTTTTAATTTTATCCCCAAATCGACTAATAAACTATTACCATCATCTAATATTAGGTATTCTAACAAATTCAAACACAAAATCAAATTAATTTCAGAAATTTACGTTTAAAGATTATACCTAAAAATTGAGAAATCGAAGAAGACGGAGGAAACACAGCAACACCGGAGGACGGCGACGGTTGGCATCGACAGGAGGTGTTTGGAGGCGGGGGATGGAACTGGCGGCCGAAAACTTGGGGGAAGCTGGGTGAAAAAATGAAGAAAACTGGTGTCGGCTTCGCGGTATAACCCGCGTTTGGTGACGTCCGACGATGGCCCGTGACGAGCACCTTTTTTAAGCCATCACTAACCGTTGCTAGGCAACGTCACCAAACCAAGCTATTTTGTAGTGCCGGTGATGCATTGGTAATTTCGTAACGCAGTCATAGTGGGAGGGTTATATACTGACCCCTGTGAGTCGGAGTCGCAAGTGTAGTGTCATCTGCTTTATGGCTTTTTTTTTGTTAGCACTTCGTAAAACATTTTGTCTTACGTCAAAATTTGACATAATGCATACACTACAAGTCTTTTCTCATAGTTGGGCATTTTATAATTTCCGCATATAATGGTTCGTTTTTTTTTTTTTTTTTTTGAAAGAAGATAAAAAGGGCCCAGCCCAAAACATAATCGGGTAAAATACCCGCTACTACTAAACAAACAAACCCTAACAAACCCTAGCCGACTCTAACCACACTACAACTCGAACAATCCAAGAGAAAATAAAAGAAAACAGCAATGGCCGCTCCATCTCTACTTTCTAATTCCTCTTTTCGCTACTCTCTCCTCTTTCCCAGTATGAAAGAGCTTCATTAAAACCTCTTCTCATGCCGCTGCAACCAGTAGTAACCCAAGAATCATTGCGACTGTTGTTCAACAGCGAAAAAACATTAGATCTATGGTCAACGCGACCTAGATCTGATGAAGCTTGGTGCGCTTTGCTTTTATCACCCAAATGAGTACCAGATCTCACGGCAGAATCAATGATGGCCTCTGAATTGTTAGATCTATGGTCAACTCGACCTAGATCTGATGATACTTGCAGCGCTTTGCTATTACCACCCAAAAATGGCCCGGATCTCGCAACATTATCTCTAGTGAACTCGGAATTGTTTGATCTAGTGTCAATACGACCTAGATCAGACGAATTCATATCAGTAGTTTGATGAGGTTCATTGCTGTAGCTCGAAGCTCTGAAAAAGCTATTATCTTCAATAATCTGGAAGTCTCTCGGGTTTAAAAGAAAAGCTTCCAAATGCTTGCTACCAGCTTCGGTTTTCCAGTCATCAGCAAGGGAAGTATATCTTGTTTGACTTTTATGAAATTTTTTTGATTTTTGCAACATGATCTTACTATCTGTATTAACAGTAAGCCAAACTTGCTCTTTGCTACTGCTGCCCTTATTATGCACACGCAGATTTCTTTCTTTCCACAAGTAAAAAACTGCCGTAGTAAGAAGAATGTAAGCGTACTCAGAATCTTCTGAATTAACCTTGAATTTGCTATTGATAATTCTGATAATATTCATGATATCCATATGTCTGTTGTCATCAATGTTTAAAGTCATTCTGATTTGGTTCCATATAAAAAATGAGTAACTGCATTCAAAGAATATATGATTAGCACTTTCATCACATAATTTGCACAAGGAACAGAGTGAATTAACATTGCTACCCCATTTATTAATCCTGTCCCAAGTTGGCAATCTGTTTTTAATTGCAAAATAAGTACAGAATGCCATCTTGGGACAGTTCACTCTATTCCAAATGCACTGATACCATACTTCAGTAGGATATTTGAATCTAATAAAGTTCCAAGTTTCTTTAAAAGAAAACTTCCCTCTGTTAGTAGCTTTCCACTCCCAGTAGTCATTCTCTGCATTTTTGTCAAATTGAATATTGCATATTTTTTTTTTATGAGGGTTAGTAATGGGATGAATCTGTGGGTGCCACTGATTATTAACAATAATATCAGAAACTTTCTCATTAGGCTTACCACATAAAACAAGACTATTCCACCCTACCCTATTTATAAAAGTATCATTATTAAACCAAGGATCAAACCATAAACTGGTGTTTTTGCCATCTTTAAATTTCCTAATTATAAGAGATTTCCCAGTTTCCCTACAGTCTAAAATATGTTTCCAAGTGTTTGATTGATTATTTTTATGAACAGTGGTCCAAAAATTATCCTGCTTTAAGTACTTGGATCTCATCCATCTAGCCCACAAGGAATCAGAACTAATGAATCTCCAAAATAATTTTAAATGGCAAGTATTACACAAATCTTTAAGATTTCTAATACCAAAACCCCCCTCATTTTTAGGTCTACACACATTAATCCAACTGATTTTGTGGTATTTGCCTCTCCACAAAAAATCTGCACATCTGTTTTCCAAACTTTTAATAGTAGCAGCAGGGATTTGAAATGTTTGTAACCAGTATAAGATAATAGCATAAACCACAGTTTTAATAAGCTCTAGTCTACCAGCAATGGAAAGTAATTTGCATGACCATGTTTCCATTCTTTCTTGAATTTTATCAATAAGAATAGAGCAATCTGAATTCTTAATCATATTAGTAGAAAGAGGCAAACCTAAATACTTGATAGGAAGAAAACCTTCATCAATTTGTAAAATATTTAAAAATTCTTGTTTGAACTTACAATCTTTGCTAAAATATGCTTTACTTTTGTTAACATTAAGTTGAAGCCCAGCATGAATTTTTAATTTTTCAAAAATGTATTTTAAAGATTCTGCATTAACTTTATTAGCTTTGATAAACACCATAAGATCATCTGCATAGATCAGATGATTGACACTTGGTTGAATTCTATTAATAGGATGGATTTTTCCTTTCATACTTTCTATTTCAATAAGAATAGAGAAGTATTCCATCACTATAGCAAAAAGATAAGGAGACAATGGATCTCCCTGTCTTAGACCCCTATTAGACTTAATAAAACCTTCAGCCTTACCTTGAATGAGAATAGAAAAAGTGGGGGTGTTAATACACTCAAAAATCAAATCACAAAATTTAATAGGAAAACCCATACACACCATAATGTGACGAATAAAGTGTCTGTTAACCTTGTCATAAGCTTTCTGCAAATCAATCTTAATACAAACATTATCACCCTGTTTAGTATTAAATTTTCTGACCATTTCATGAGCTAAAAGGGAGTTTTCATATATGAGCCTACCAGGAACAAAAGCACTTTGGTTTTCAGCAATAAGAAAAGGTAGAAACACTTTAATTCTGTGACTGAGCACACTAGCAATAATTTTGTAAATAAAATTGCAGCACGAAATAGGTCTGTAATCTCCTATATCAATGGGGTTTTTATTTTTTGGAATAAGGGTAATAAAAGTATGATTAATACTTTTGAGAATTTTACCATTGATCATAAATTCATTGACCACATCAGTCACTTGTTGCTTTATAAACTCCCAATTGTTTTTAAAAAATTTTGCATTGAAACCATCAGGGCCAGGACTTTTGTTGTCCCCTGCATTAAAAACTATAAATTTAATTTCATCAATACTAACAGAAGCCATTAAGATTTCTGCAGCTTTATTATTTAAAATATTTTTACAAATTATATCAGGGAACTCTCTTTCGATAGATTCAGAATAATAAAGATCCTTATAGAAATTGACAGCTTCAGAAGAAATTTTCTCATATGAATTAGCTAAATTACCCTCTCTATCAAAAATGCAGCCTATATTATTAAGGTGTTTCCTATTACTCATCTTAGCATAGAAAAACTTGGTACAATCGTCCCCTAAAGTAAGCCAATCAGTCTTAGCCTTTTGTCTAGCATCAACTGATTCTTTATACATCTCATTAGACAACTCCCTTTGATTAAGAAAAAATTTATTAATATTATTCAAATCACCAGGCTTAATATCAGCATTCATTTGTAAGTTTTTACCTTCATTTCTCAGAACAGCAATCCTATTATTATTGTAAAGTTTATTTTTATTCCAATTTTTAAGATTATATTTAGTGAATTTTAGAAACATACAAAACTGAAATTGCTTGGAGCCAATACAATAAAAATTATTACAATTTTCCATTAAACTTTTGTAATCTTCTTCTAGAACCCAACTGTTTTTGAATCTAAAAGGATATGCTTTTGAATTAACAATACTATTATTAACAAGGTTAACCAGAAGAGGAGTGTGATCACTTAAGTTCTGCTCCAAAGTAGAACATGTATTGTCAGGAAATTTATTTAAAAAGTCTTTATTATACAGAATTCTGTCTAATTTGCAATGAATATTTTTAGCTAAACCAGATTTCCAGGTAAATTTACTACCACTAACAGTAGGCTCAATCAGACCAGACTCTAACATAAACTTATTGACTTTATCAAGCTTATTCTGAGGAATCTTAATCCCACCAAACTTTTCATTAACATGAAAGACAGTATTAAAATCTCCTAATATTATCCAAGGGAGATTATAAATGTAATTTAGAGATTTCAGTTTTTGCCACAATGCATTTCTTTCAATATCTAAGTTACTACCATATACAGCAGTAACTTGTAAATAAAAACCACCAATATTTCTGAAATTACAATCAATAAATTGACTATCTTTATTAATATTTGTATTATTCCAGACATTAGAATCCCATATAACAATAATTCTACCTTTACAGCCACAATCATTATTATGAATAGCTTTCCAATTGCTAGATAATTTAATGCAGAATCGATCAAAGTTTTCATCATTCAATTTATTCTCTATAAGGGCAATTATAGTAGGTTTATATATATTAATCATATGAAGAATATCAGATTGTTTAACAGGGGAATTCATCCCCCTAACATTCCATGCAAAGATAGACATATATATATATGATAAAAAAAAAAAAAAAATTAAATTGTACCTGACACCATGGTACTTTTACCTCTCCTTTTATTTTCAGTACCTTTAGCCTTCAATCTGGTGGACATTTGATCCCACTCTGGGTTAATTGATATATATTTTTGTTTGAAAGCTTTTTTCTCTTTGCTCCCCTTTAACTTACCAGAAGATTTTGTTTTACTTATATGTAATTCTGATATATCAAACTCATCACCACTGTCTTTTTCCTTAGATTTATCTTCTTCCATATGTGCAGATTCTGGAATCTGGATTAAAGATAAATCGAAAATAGCTGTGCGAGGCAATTCTGATTCATTATAATCAGACATTGCAGCCTGCTCTGAAGATAGATCATCCTTGCGAGGCAATGTTGAGCAGCCATTATTCTCAACATCTGCAGCAAGTGAAGAAGAAGATCCCTTCTCAGCCTTAGATTCTTGATTCATATTGGAATTTTGATGAATTTTGTTCACTATGCTTGTATTAATCTGGCCTGTAATTAAACATGACTCTGAAATAAGGGGGGTTTCAGAGTTAAAGACCTGTATGATTTTACCCTCCTTTTTATTAGTCGGATCTTGATCTTTAGAGGTTTCTTTGCTTTGCTGATGAACTTCCATTGCCATGATCTGATTGTTTTGATCAGTGAGCTCTTTAGAATTGCATTCTTGATCGAAAATGATATCTTCTTGATAGATTCGATCACCTTCTTCTTGAGATTTTGACTGTAATATTGTACCTTTACTGACTTCAACTTCTTGAACTGTTTCAGACCTAATTTCTTGAATACTATCTAAATTTTTCTCTTTCTGTTTGGGAATCCACGTCTGCTTCTGGTTGCACTGCTCCTTGGTATGACCGAAGCATTTACAGATACTACACTTTGGTGGAACCCATTCATACTCAACCTTTTGTATAATGTTTTCACCATTATAAAGATTTAAACAAATTTCGTCTGGAAGTTCATCCATTGCAGAAACTTCCACTAGAATTCGAGCATAATTCAATCTCGTCTTCATGGTTGTTGCTGCATCCATTTTAATGGGTTTTCCGATAATACTTGCCATGATGCTAAACGCCTCTCTATCCCATAATTTGAGATTTACACTTGGTAATCTAATCCATATCGGCATAGTTGACAGAAGATCTCTGTCCATCTTCAACGATTCCGACCACCTTCTCATAATGATGAGCTTGCCGTTATAGAAATGTGGACCATTCTGAATTATGGAATTGCAGTCTTGTGAATCATAGAATTTAATCAGAAAGAAACCATTTTCTCTGGAAAAGATTTCAAACTCACCTTTTGGTTTCCAAACTCTTTTAATATATTCTTTGAAAAACACGAAATATGGTTTACTGCTAACAACATAAACTAATACGGAATTATTCCAACACTCCATTGCTCTTTTACAAACCGTCTCTTTTATAACACCATATTTCTTGCTATTGATTTGGATAGGCATGATGGTTTCAAGACTGCAATCTTCATCCTTTGGTTCATTAGATTGCTCTGAGACAATCTCGGCCCAAGATTTCTGCCCTAGTTCTCTATTTAGTGAGAACTTTGCTGGTGGTTTATCACTTTTTGTCGGTTTGGTTCTGTCCCTGAGAGAATTGATCTTCTGATCCTCTTTCCTTCTCTGATTACTATTGATCTGGGACTGAGTCTGACCAAATCTGGGCTGATTTCTCTTTTGCGATCTTGTTTGAACCAATTGGAAGCCCTCATTATCGATGTTGACATTATTCGGCTTTCTGAAATGGGTTTCAGGTGGCCTATCTTGAGGAGATGGACAAGAGAGAGGGGGAATGGAATTGGGTTTGAGAGAGAGATTGAAATCTCCCATGGCAGAAGAAAAAATATCACTAGATGTGCAAACACTTATAATGGTTCGTTTTAATTTGTAGTAAATGTTCCTGTATTGAATTTACTTCATACACCATTTTATGACATGTTTTGATTTGATATGAGAGTTAAATGACATTCACGCACTTCAACGACCAAAGAATTATACATATTCAATTCTTCTGATATTAAGAGCAGTTTTATTTTTGCACTCAATTTTAGGTAATATCTAATGTCGCGAGAAGAACGTATACATTTCACTCGAGAAAGAAACATACATGCTTTGGGCGCACTGCCTTAAACAAAGAAATAGAAGTTGGGTAGAAAGTAGAAACAAACAAATAGTTTTTTAATATGTGTTCTTAAAAGAAAAAGAAAAGAAATGAAGTTGACTCTGTAGCTAGCTGAAGTCAAATGCTGAACACATGGAGCTTTCTTTATATCATAAAGAGGCAACTTCCACTCTGATTCTGATTTTCAAAGAGTAGTTTTCAGTTTACTTTTATCCTTTGTTTCCTTAGCACGTCATATGAATCAAGTTTTATGTATGTTAAATGTATTTGCCAGTAAGACTGCAAGAGCAGCTACAAGTTGCAAGTTCTAGACACTTTACTTTGTCATGTTAAAAAAATGGCGCATCAGTGGTGTTCTACTTACTGAACGTTTTATGTAGCATGTCCACTGTATTTGAGAGCTTTCTTGGGAAAATTAGCCACGTGATGACGGTTTATTTTATGTGCTATCATTCGCTATTGCATAGAATACACAATATGCAAGTAAATGTTAATTAAGCTTCTTAAAGTTTACCTCTCTGGCTTTGTGCAGGTTTGTCTTTGGTCTGCAATTTGATCCGTGCCTTTTCATTTCTTCCGTAGTTTTTGATTTTCTTAGAGTAGCGCGTATCCTTTTATTCTTGTTTGCCTGGATTCACTTGATTTTCAACTTTGCATCTGCCCGTCTTTAGTTTAACATCACCATTCTCGTCGTTGTCGTTCATATTGTAACACCCCCAATTTTAGCTAACAGGATATTTAATTGGATATATTAAATATTATAATGTAAATGATTAAGGAGGATGAGATTGGTTATTAACAAGGTCATGCCTTAATAAGTTAAACGATGAAATTGTTTTGAGAAACTTAACATATAAGTGAATATATGAGATGGACAAATAAGTAGAACCATCTTTTAAACCATAAACCCTCTCCCCCTCGTATCATTCTCATTTTACATAACATCAAAACCATCAAACAAAAAGAGCTAAGGACGGCCATTAAACAAGGTAAAAGAGGGATGAAATCAAGGGAACTGAAGGAAGAGATTAAGGAAGGCTAAAGCAATATCAAATCTTAACTCCAACAACAAATCGAAGGTGAATAATACATGAACCATTTCTATTTTTTTTGTTCTTGAATTCAACTATGGGTAGAATTTGGATAAAAATAACGATTTATGGGATTTTTATGAGATTAATTGAAAAGGGTTTTAAGGGTAAAATCTAAGTTCTAAATCCCCAAATGCTTTGATTTTCTGGTACGTTGTATAAAACATTAATTTGAAGGCGGGTTTTTAATTTCAAAAATTTACAAATTAAAGTAAATATTTTACGAATTTCCCAGGAATGAGATGATGTTTATTTAGGTTTTGATTATTTAAAATAAATAAATAACGATTTTTGATCGAAAATTTTGATACGGTGAAGAATAAAGTATTTTCGAATTTATGTGTTTTTTTGGATTTTTCCTAAATGATTTTGAATTCTTACGAATTTAATATGCTAGAAAAGCATTTAAATTATTAAAAACTTAAGGCCATTAATTAATCAAGTTGAAAAATGTTTTGGAAATGTAAAACAGATGCATGGCAGATTTTAAGAAAAGAATTGTGTAAAGTACTGTAATATCCAATAGAAATTGGACAAGAATTAAGATTTGGTGAAAAGCAATTGATTTATTGATAATAAATCGGTTTTCATGAAATTTACAACAATGTCATGCCACTTTTATCGTCGCTGAGCCTAATATAATATCTCATCAATGATTGTCAACAGTGATGAAGAGGGAAGCGTGTGATAACTACTTAGGTAGTTATGGAGTGATTCCATCCGTGTCGATGTGGATACTGACGGCAATCCATCATTGGCAGCATCGTATTCTTGTAGTTCACTTAAGTGTTTAAAACTTAACACCATGGTCATTGACGTCGCTTGTCTTATTGCCGCATATCATCACTACATTTCAATACCGTATGTATTTACCTTTGTTTTTAAATGACGCCGCATGTTTTCAAATCTTATATGTTTGAGACATGATAGTCGAACTATGCTAAATATAAAGTTTAATAATGTTGTCACTAGTCTTATTGTCGTTGTTCATCAAGGTCAACAAGGTTTCTTTTGTATTGTTTTGGGCAATGATGCCATGCGGCATTGTTGCTGTGACTGGTTCGTGTCGACGTTGAATTTTACATGCCTTTACAATTTTTGTTTTAAAATTTGGATAACCTATACCATATGTATGTTGACAACCTTGTTTTCGACATAGAGTTTTATACTTAAGAGAATTTAAGTTTTTGCTTCGATCTTAAATAGAGATCATCATTGTTATTAATGTCGAGAATATTCTTTACTGTCCAAACTAACGATGGCGAGCCATAAGGGTGTGTGTACACACACACACACACACACACACACACACACACACACACATATATATATCGACCTTGTTCATGGGGATACCAATGTAGAACAACTTCGACATTCTACATGCTTAATGATTTCAACGGCAATCATTGAAGATACCAATGTATTTTACTTATGAATTTCGACACCAATCATTGAAGATACCAATGTAGTTTACTTATTAAATTTTGACTTAGTCCATTGAGGATACCATTGCGTATATTTTAAGATGTCATAAGTTTAAGGGATGACAACCTAATTGGTGATACCAATAGACATAGGTTGAACATGTGAGTTAAACATGAATTAAATTGATAAGTGATGGGTTCATAGTCATCCTAATAAACTATGCGACGTGAGATGGATAGCCTCTATGAGGTTAATGAAGGGTTCATAATTTACACAAGAAAACTATAGGATGTGCGATGGACAGTCCATATCATTTTAAATGAATGAAATATGTATGATGGATAATCCACATAATTTAAATAGCTAAACATGTGTGATGGGTAGTCCATATGCTAAGGGATGGTTAATCCAGGTAATAATTACATGTGGAATGGATGGTCCACATAATTTGGTTAATGAAACATGTGTGATGGATTGTCCGCATGAGAGGGGATAAATACTCTATAAAAATGTTCATATGTGAGATGGATTGTCCGCATGAGAGGGGATAAATAATCCATAAAAATGTTCATATGTGAGATGGATAGTCCACACACATTCACACATATACAAGATGGATAGTCAGATTAAACCGAGACAGATAGTCTTTTGAAATTAGAAGGATAGTAAATTAAAATAGGATGGATAATCCATTATATGATTTTGGAGATTGGGTAAGGGTATGGGCAATGCTATGAAGACAGATTAGTCAGACTTACCTAAGTTGTGTGATTGTAAAGTTTACTTGCTATGTTCTAACCATTGTGGATGCAGAAGCATAGTATATGATTAATATGTTTTGGTTAAGGTGCTAGTGAGGAGAAAATCAGTTTCGTTCAACGACGTGGTCTCACTAGATATCTACTTGACTTGAGATGGTAGGTTATATTATTCATACCAGACTATTTTCTAACCCGAAATTTTCTCCTTAAACTCTCGGGTGCTCATTAGAGTAAGTCGAGAGTAAGAGATTTCAGGTTACAGTCAAACGAATAAACTTCTGGAGACGTGCAAGAGGAAATCTAACTGTATTATGAGTTTCTATTACAACCTGTGTTGTTTTGGAAGTAATTGACAAGTTGTGTAATGCTAAGTATATGACTCTAATTAGCCAACGGAATATCTTCATATGTCGCTCTTGGAGTATTTTATAATAATTTTTATTTCGTTGAATGTGAATTTACGAAGGGGATTATGTAATGATTATGAAATATCATTTGTGAAATCGAATACGAAAATTTATTATAAAATTGCGTTTAATTTTTTTTCCATATTCATGTGTTTCTGGTATTATCAGAATGATTACAATAGCTGCATTTTATCATCGAAAATTAATATTATGGATGACTAGAGCGTCTGTAGCACTTAGTTCAGATTTTAAAATGAGAGATGTTACATATATGTTATTGAATGTTTTTCCAAATAATATCCCCTACGGAGGGGGGTCCAAGTGGGGTGACAACCCCCCAAGGTGAGGGTGCGGAGGCAACGTCCCCGCTACGGGGTTCAACCTTGGACGAATAGACACCTCACTCCATATATAACATAGCATTCCATCAACGCAGAGAACAACTTCTCTTTTCTTCTATACCTAACTCGTCTAGCATTATAAACTTTTGAGTGTTTCTTCTGATCTGAGCAAGTAATCACAACTTGCGCAGATAAATCTCCATTGTATCTTGAAAGAAGGTTTTCGTTCTACCCGCTGTAATAAAGAAGGAAAAAACATTCTTGAAAGACAACGATTATTTCGTGTCTTGAAGTGATTAGTCTTATATTAACCTACTTTGATCAACATATGTTGCACTGTTTGTATACTCTTTGAACGACGGAGGTAAGCTATGAAAAATTGTTTGTGCATTTGACATGGTCTGCCCGTTATTTGGGGGTGGACTATTGTTTCGAATGTGAAGTCAGGTCGTGCATTTACAACCTTGTCTTGTGCTTAGCATGGTCTGCCCCGCTATATGAAGGCAGACTGATATTTGACTATGAAGTCAAGTCACGTACTTGCAACCCTTTTAATTCATCTACATGGTTTTTATGACTAGATTAGGTTGTTTAGTATCCTTACGTCCACTGTAGCTATGTTAACAGAATTAACATAGAGAGATTTTATACTGGTTTAGACAGTCCAATATCCCTACGATTAGTTTGGCTGTAATGCGTTTTGCGCAGCTTCGTTTTAGTAGCTAGTTCGGACTGTCCAATATCTCTACATCCAGCACAGTAATATGGCTGAAGAGTCGGATCGTGTCAATGCAATTCCAAGGTTTTGTGTCTAGTTTCATCGTTCTCGATGCTGAGATGGTGCAATAATCGCTATCTGGGACTGTTGTGGCAGTGCAAACTTGGCTGTCTTTTTTTATGCACTGTTTTTATAAGAAATGGAACGCAGTCCCGGCTTTTGCGCCATGCCTTTTGAGAATTTTTGTTAATAAGTTCTGACTCAGAATTACAGTGCAGTTCCTTTCCTTTACCATTGGTTATAGCATTGAATTGCTTTTATGTAATTGGCTGCTTTAATACATTTTAAACTTCAAAGGACACACTTGTTTCTTTTATAACAGTAAATACGGTCTCCTTATAATATTAATACACTAAGGTACTTTATGTTGCTCTGTCCTAGCAATATAATATTAATATACTTATGTTTCATACTTTTTGTATTATTTCGTAGATGGAAGCTTCCATCTACTGTGCATTAGTTAAAATTCAAGAAATCATATTTAAGGGCTTCTCAACATGCTTAATCAAGTATATAACAGTAGTGAGTTCAGTCAAAGATTGTAACTTGACTTCATTCGCACTTCTGGATTCTATATTGAGGGGAATGTAGCGCAGTGATTAAGTGTTGTTGTGCCGCTTTATGCTGTGGGTCATTTTTCATATCTAGTGCAATATTACAGTTCAGCGCAATTCGCTTTATATTTAGTGTAGTTCGCTATATATTTTAGCGCAGTCTGCCATATAGTTTGGTGCATTCCGCTATATAGTTTAGCGCAATTCGCCTTATATTTTAGCGCATTCCGCCTATAGTTTAGCACAATCCAACCATATAGTTTAGTGCATGTTGCTGTATAATTTAAAGTGGTCTGTTATATGGTTTTCAGCACATATTGTTGTATTATATTGCACCGTAGGTCATATTTAGTAAGTTAGCATAAGGTTTGCTACGTTCGTGAACATGGCTGTGTTTTACATAACAATCTGGATTTTTGAGTTGATTGAATAAAATAAATAATGATTTAAATTGGGAATTTAAATCATTAATTGAAGTTCGTATTTATAAAAAGATAATTTGTTATAATGATTATTTCTAAATAAATGCAAATTTAGAAAATGGAGGAATTTTCAAAGCGTTAGAATTCGCTTTAAAAATCATTGTTTGCATTTTATTTCAATTATGATAAACAAATCTAATTAGTGTTTAAATTGGTTTCTAAATTAAAAGTGTACATGTTAGGATTTTATATTGTTGATTTTTATTCTCAAATCCATGGTAAAAAGAGTTTAAGTTTTAAAAGATATAATAAGTTGGCTTTTGGTTAACTAAAAGAAAATTGGTTGTTTTTTAATTAAAATTAAATTATGTACTTACATGAGTTTCATAATGAATATAGTGTTATACGTCTAGTATACCAAAACAGAGAACAATCAATTATAAACTCGTCGCACAAGTTTATAACTCAGATTTCCACTACACTGGAATTCTGTAATAATTATTATAACAATATGAATGTTGTAAATAAATTACAACAACAGCTTTATACTATTTTGAATAAATAGTATAACCAGAATAACAGATAGAATGTAGAATAATGTATATAAATATACAATCAGACTAGAATTCTAACTGAATTATGTCTGAGGCTCGTCGTAACGATTTCCTTAAGAGATTTATTTCAAAATTCTGCCAAGATACAACAGACGTATTCTGCTCGAGAATGTAATGAGTATATCACTCTGTGATTTGAATATAAGGACAACAGCAGTTATCAGAGGAGAAGAGAGATTCGGATTAAAAAATTGAGTGAGGAAAGTGATCGGTTTTCCTTCTTATTTATAGTTGGTCCGTATCTCTTCCGAACGGTCGTGTCTGCACCCGTTCGCTCAAACAGTTGCGTCCGTACCACTTCGTACAGTCGCACCCGCCTGCCCGAGCCACTTCAATCAGGTCGCACCCGCTCATGCCGCATCCATTCGCCCGCGTCTGCTTCTCGCACCCGCTTCTGTTCGCATCTAACGGCCGTCCTCTTTATGAACAGTCGCGTCCGTCTTCACCCGCCCGTTTCTCTTTAAATTACAGGCCCAGCTCAGTTTCAGCCGAAGCCCAAAACCGTTAAACGATGGCGTAGCAAAAGAATAGTCATTTTAGACCCGTACCCGTACCCGAGCCCAGCCCGGTTCGGTCGGTCGGACGGACGGCGGCGGCGCGCGCGCGTGTGATGGAGATGCATGATATCCCTCCTCACAACGAAGCATACATTTGAGAGCCCCATGCCCCCAACCTCCTTATGAGAAATCTATTAATATATTTAGATTTCTTAGTATTTTAGGCGATGTGGGACTTTATGCATTTTTCATTCACTTGTTCTTTAGGAATTCCAACAATCCCCCACATGAATGATAATATAAATATCCCCCACACAAAGCGAAATATCACAGAGCATATATGGAATAATGCTTTATCGTGGATAAGTAGATATTTTATTTTGAACTTTCCCCAGTTAAAACTTATCGGATCTACTTGGCTAATCGGTGAATTATTTCATCTTGAACCGTCGGCCTTTATTGTATATCAAGACGATAAGTTTTACGAAGCATTGATTCCCTTCTCATCCAATCTCTTGGTTGTGTTCATTTTGGTCCTGAACAATTTTTGGTTCTGCGAGTGTTTTAGAGAATAAAAGCCTTTTACTATTCTCATAGAGCCGACCCAGCTCACACTAACATAGGTGATCGCAACCATTAAGAGTATCCTACATATACCCCACTTGTTATTTTCAAGATATGGTCATCATTAAAAAACATAGTTTTAACCTTTAAATACTTCTGTAGGCATGCATTTATATTGTGCACCATAGGAATGGAGTTGGACCAAGTCCAGACAAATGCATTACTTCTTGAGTTACTCATAACTGGTTTGCCTATTGATCCTAGTCCGTGGGATCTCCAGTCGCTAGGATAGGTTTCCGTATAAGGTAACTCTTATTAGTTTAGGCTTTTAAACCCATTCCCTTTGATGCGCAGTCAATTTTCTCTCTTGATAAACCTTTAGTAAATGGATCCGCTAGGTTATCATTTGTTCTCACATAATCTATGGAAATTGTTTCATTTGAGAGTAACTGCCTAACCGTGTTATGGCGTTGACGAATATGTCGTGACTTTCCATTATACACAAAGTTGTGCGCTCTACTTAGCGCAGCTTGGTTATCACAGTGTATACATATGACCGGTACAGGGTTAGGCCAGAATGGAATATCTTCTAAAAAGTGACGAAGCCATTCTGCTTCTTCGCCTGCTTTATCTAATGCAATGAACTCTGATTCCATACACTACAACAGATTTACCTTTTAACAGCGCACGAAAAACGCTATTATAGATTTTCATAGCGTTATTGATGACGCTATATAACGACATGTTATAATAGCCCTGATAGATCTTATGGCACGATGTTATACGCTATTGAAAAGAATATTTTATAGCACTTATTCAGCACTATTGAATCCTTTTGATAGCGTTTTATCTATATCGACTTTCATAGCGTTTTTTTCATGCAATTTTATTTAACTACTAAAAATCTCAATTTTTAATTTATAGCGTTACATATTTGTCATAGCATGGACTAAACGCTATAAAATTTATTTTCCATAGCGTTTGCCATTATTATAGCTCTTTTTCTATGCTATTATATTATTTTCTATAGCGCTTTTATTTGTTTCTATAGCGTTTTACTTTCGGTTTCCGTAGCACCTTTTTTGCGCGATTAATTTTATTATTACGATGTACTTTCTATAGCATCCTACAAAAGCTATCTTTCATCTTATCTGAATTGCTTCATTTCAGTAGTAATCAGAATACAAAACTACATTTCTAAAACCAAAAATCAAAAGCCAAAAATGTAATAGCAAAATAATATACTACCAAAGCATATTTGATTGCAAATGACAAAATATATATGATCTTACATAGTTGATAATGAATACATAAGTTTAGAGTACATAATTTCAAAACAAAACATTACATGAAAAAACAATATCCCTTGGTCTTCCGCTTGTCAGCTCATGCACATCAAAGCTGCAAAGAGTAATCACTAGTAATTTGAAGCACCAACGCAAAAAATTTGAAGCAGCTAGCGTTCCTGCATCAAACCACTTCCTGCAATGAAATGAAGAAAAATTAAAATAAACATTTGATGGTATTGTTCATATATACTAGTATTCTACTACATGCTTCAAAAACTTATATGGAGGGAATAAAAATCTAGCAAAGAATAACAATGATACCAAGAACAACAATCTCAAAATTATCCTTGTGCCCATTGCTGTTGAATCAAATTTTTAGATACAACATCACCAATACAACAAACACACTTCACTGACCACTTGTGCACACCTCCCTGACCACTACAACAACCACCATCTCACTGTGCCTTCTCTAAGCTTGTGCACACCTCCCTGACCACTTGTGCACATCATCACATACCCATCATCTACAACCTGCTTGCTCCCTAACCCATGCATTTCCAAACAAAACCTCACTGCCCCATCAATCTACAGTTCACCGTTAACACTCCATCACCATACCTCTATAAACTTCTCGATTGTTGCCCATAGTCACTCCACATCTTCAACCTCTACTTGTACTTCACATCTTCAATTTACTTCACATCTCATATTCATCTTCAATCACAACACGCTTCAACTTCATCCCTACCTTAAACTGCGACAACACCCTATATCAGCTCCACATTCAGTCACACGTCAAAACTGCCTTATTTGTTGTTGCAGTTTAAAACCAACAACACAAGCATCACTACATACATACAAACCCATCAACATACAGACTCACACTTCAAACTGTTCACTACTGTGCTGTTGCCACTCGACACTGTGCACTGTGTGCACATATTATTCCCTGTTCAAAAAAACAACAACATCCAATCCATCAAAACATCAATACACTACACAATTGCCTACCCCATATCTGCCTCTGTTCAACTCCGACTTCCCCACGTTCATTGCTGCACATCATACTCATCACTGCATTCCTTTCCCACAAAGTTCCCCATCCAGCCAATAAAACAGTTCTCTCAACATTGCAACTATCAAATTCCTTCAACCATCACTGCCAAAACCATCTATGCACTTCAATTCAACACTTCATACCATACTGCCACCACTAGCCTACAAATTCACCTCTCAAACAACCACTGTCAACCAAACATCATCACGCCTCACTGACCACAGTTACAACACCATCATAATTATCACAATTACACTTATCAAACTTTTCACATACCCCTGCAAAACTTCTGCCAACAAAACAAACTGTCATCTTACTACTTCCGCTGCACACCACTACCACTAACCAATATACTTCCCTTCATCACCCTAAAACCATCCATTCATCTCCTTCAAACAGCTCCATCACAACTTGCAGACCCATCACAGTGCAAAAAAACAAGACTCCCTACTGCTACTTGCCTTACCACCTAACAATCCTTCCACAGCATTCACTACTTCAAATTCTACACTACCACTGCCTATAGAGCTACTTCTCTGTGCACATCACTCCATTACTGCCTGCACCTCCATCCCACACTTACTGACAAACTTCATCTGCTGCTACATCCAACAACAACTTTGCATCTTTTCAAGCTTCCCTCAATCAAATACCAACATCAAGTTTCCCTTCCATCCACTGCACTACACCTTCCTGTCACTTACCTCTCCACAAAATCACCACCAAAACAGTTACACATCCATCCATACTACCACCCCTATGCATTTCTGTGCATCACAAAACTGCCACTTCCATCACCGAACAACCACTTGCCTGCTACTGCACCTTCCTCTGCCAATACAAACTTTGTCACCAAATAACCAAAATGCTGTGCAAATCACAGCCATACCCCAATGCCTGTCGGTATTGCTGTTTGTATACTAAAATTTCATATGAACCATGAATTTGATAACCAAGTATGCATTCATTTTCAACCTAATTAAACAGTAATAAAATATGCTTACTATAAGTTGATTCCGTTACAAGATTCGTCGTAGGCCAAGCTATTGTAGAGCCAACGGCATCTTCAATGCATTCAAACTCGGTAGTAGGTCTCCACAAACGTGCGGTTGGAACTTATGCAACATCAATCCAAACTCTAGCTGCACCCTCTCCCAATGGAATAAAATGGACCGTAATGTTTGGATCAGTTGAAGCTACGCGTCCCTCGACAACAATATTTCCCGTGCCAAAAACATCAATCAACTTACATTTATTCGATGCAGAATTTGCAACCTACCAAGTAACATAAATAATTGTTTTCAACTATAAATTATATGAAGTATTTGAAACATATTGCCTCACGAACAAACTTGAACTATTTATTTGAACAATAAATAATATATTACCATAGGAGTTGATACACGGTTTGTCGAAGGACTGAAAGATGCTTCGGTGTTTGCTTTATCAATGACTACTTTAGATTCTGGCCAAGCTACTTTGCTACCAACCGCTTCTTCGACATATCTCATATTAGCAGCTGGCTTCCATAAAAATGCCTTCACTTTTTTGGGATTGTCTATCAACACTAGCTTGGCGGATGGTCCAAGAGGAATGCCATTAACAAGTTGTTTTGGATCACTATGACATATTCATCCTTCCACAACTAATTCTTCACTTCCCAGCCAATCAAAAAGCTTGTATTTGTTATCTTCGCTTCCACTCTACAAAAAAATATATTCATACTCATATATGCCATATCAAGCTCTACTCTATATTTCCAGTCTCATTTGCTAAGGTACAGCTACCACTAAAACTAGAGAAAAATAAGAAGAAATTAAATTAAAATGTTACCACATTGTCTTCTTTCTCTTGTTCAATCGTGCGTACAACTACTCTATCAGCTGGCCATGTTACTATCATGTCCTTAGCTTCTCCAACACGTGTCATAGTAGCTGCAGTCCTCCACAAATAAGCATCCGTTATCCTTGGAAATTCTATCAAAATTTTCATAGCATTTGGTCCTAAAGGAATTTGATGTACAAGCTCATTCAAATCACTTGATAAGACTCTTCCTTCAGCAACTATTTCATCACACCCATTACAATCCAATAAATCACATTTTTCATGTATTTTCTCCGAAATACCCTACGATTAACTAAAAACCAAGTAATCATTGAATTATATATAAAAAACAAAATGTTGCAATGTAATTCAATGTTACCATTTTAGATGTGCCTTCAACAATTCGATTTTCTTTACCTTGGTAAACCAATAAACAAGTTAGCATTTTATCACTAAATTATACTAAAAACCATAATTCGGGGGCAAGCATGCTGCTTGGAGTTAAACACATATCATTGTTTTTTTGTTACTTGACAAAACTGACATGTACTTTGAAATCTCCATATGCTAAATTGTTCTCATTGTTGTTAGCGGTATATATATAAGTATAGATTCAAGTGTATATTTCTTAGTTGAAAAGATAACATGACTTACTGAAAAGATAACTCTCACCAAGTTAAAACAAATAAAAAGAATATACCTGATTCTTCACTAGCATGTGAATCATCTGCTTTAATTCCATAATTGTATTCTGGCATTCAGTTAGTTTCTTATCATTAGCCCTTGATAAAGTAAACTTGGTGAGAGTCATTCCTCTTCCCATTGCTCTTAGTCGCCCAGGTTTGTCTTGTCCTAGCACTTGTGCAAGAGCATCGTTACTTGGTGAGCTAGATTGTGATTCCCTTTCACAACTTTTTATCTTCTCCTGTAATACGAGTGTCAATTTATACTAATAGCCTTACTGACATATATAATGACTTCCTTTGTAAAAAGTTTTTTGAGGTTCGATAATGCTTTTTAAAATGCTAATAGCCTATATTCTCAGTAAACTATTACTTGGTATTACTACACTAATTATATGTGAGGAATTTCATACCAGTTTTTTTTGCTTATTATTAACAAGTACCAGTGAACGATGCATCCTGCCCTCATAAGTAATTGCATGAAGCAAAACAACTAAAAATATATATAGAACTATCGTTTTTTATATTATTTTATTCTTTATTCAAAATGATGAATTTTAACTTCCAGGGAACAAGAACTTGTGTGGTCTGCCGACCAAGTTACAATGTCAACATTAAAAGCCTGCATCCGCATTACAATGCTTAAAGTGATCCATGAGTTGTTTTTTCTCTCAGATTGTTGTTATTAGTTCATTTTTGGTAGAATACAACCAGAAAAAGGTCAAGTTGACGCTGCATCTGAAGTATTGGACACTAGTATATACTATAATCTAGTTAAGTTCCAAAAAATTAAAATATAACAAAAAATAAAAGCTACGATCAATTTATATTGCATTAATTTGATGAAAGATGATTTACAAAGTAGAACAGATGAGGACATAAACAGTTTTATGTAAAAGGGTGGACTTTGAATCTTGAAACTCATGAACTCTAGCAACAACTTAATCAAGCCTTGCCATTACAATGACCATAAGATTTTAAGGCAGTTCATATCCTGTTAAATGAAGATAAAAACTAGTTTTATCTGTTCATATAATACTTGATGAAAATAAGGCTTCTGCCCGAATAATTTGATGTGAACATAATAAATTTGTCTAGTGTACATCAATCACAAGCATGTATTTCGAACAAAAATGCATGTTTTACAGAAAAACATACATAATCACAATCATGTAAATCAACCATCAAAAGCGGATGCCCTTTCACTTCTTGAATTAAAGAGGCTCGGCAGTAAGAATATTTTAAGCTTGAAATGGAAGAAAGTTGCTTTTCATCTAAAAAATGAAAACTAAAAGCTAGCCAAAAATTATAAAAACAGCTAGCTTTCTGCATTCACATAATACACGATGAATAATCATACAATGAACACTCAAATTGCATTGCCCATGTAAGAAATTTTTATTGATTCATGTACTAGAAATCCCAGGGTGAATTCAAGCAATTCTTTTCAGATTTCAATATTGGCATTGCTTCTGCTATAACTATATGGCCATAGACATAGCAGTGTTTAAACACTGGCATGTACACATCGGTTCCACTAATAAGTTCTGCTTTTATTCACTCAGTTTTGCTCAATTTAAAGTGTGCAAAATTGACCACAATGAGCTGTCAGCTTGTCTAAAGGAACTATATTAATAACATAACCGAAACCTCACGTGCAAAAAATTTAATTTCATATTATTTAGCAGTTTCCATGTGAACACAATAAAAGATATTGTTAAGTATATACTATTCGTGTAGGTTCCAAACTATTCGTGTAGGTTCCAAAATATATCAATAAGTATCAAAAGGCCTTACAATAACATCTGCAACAGTTGTATTCACCGGTTCACCGTTTTTTCGAGTGCGAGATTTAATCCAAACTCGAGCTCTAGAGATGGAAGATGGATCTTTACTCTACTCTTTCTGCATTAAAACGAAGACTAATTTATTAGTGAGATATCTTTAACATTGATAAAAAATGAAAGAACGAAGAAGTCTAAGTCGTATAATTTTGAATCCAAAATAATTTCTCACCATTTCTTCAGTTAATCGAGCCATTCCTTTGCGGCTGCATGTGTGTGGGAATTGCTTCCGTCTTATGGCTTTGTATTTCTCACTTTGTGTCTACAATAAAATGTGATTATTGTTAATCAATAATAAGGATCTGATTAATGATTAAATATATTTTTTTACCTTAAAGGCTGGACTTGTTGTCAACTTAACAAAATCTCTCCACTCCTTCATACTGTCGATGTTGTCTGGTTTTAACTGAAGCATTTCTTCTTTGGTTTTTGCTTTTCCTAACTCTCTAACGAATCTGCTTTTCGAGGCCCTCCAAATAGTTCCCATTTGACGAAATATAGACACTTTTTGCCGGTCTTCGTCTAATTTAAATCTAGCCTAATATCAGTATGAAAATATTCAGTATTGCATAAACTGATTGTAAATATAAACTGATTGCATAAACTGATTGTAAATATATTCAGTATTGTAAATATAATAAATTGCTTAAACTGATTGTAAAGTGCCTACTGCTGTGATTTATGAAAAATGAAAGCAAGATAGTTATGTACATACAAATTGCAACTTTTTTTGTCACAGCAAAATAATTCAGGTAACACACAAACACATGGACATCAGCAAGACAATACATCGAAACATTAAAAATATTCAGCAAAATAATTTCTTCTTTGTCTATTTTAATTGTTCAAAGTACAAATATTCAGTATTCATGAATTATGTTTCATGAATTCAAACTGTTTCGATTTATTTTTCCAACTGAGTTTATAGTCCAAGAAATATAGTAGAACTTGTTACTATTGACAGTATTAGAAGTCATATGGTATTCCCACAAAACAGTCAAGTGTACAAAAGATTAGTCAAAAAAAAAACAGTCAAGTGTAAGATAAAATTTAAAAAATCATCGTCTCATACCTTAATGGATTCCCACAAAACAATTTTTCTATCATCATCGAGTAGCCTCCAATCATCAAGTGTAAACGGAACAACCCCTCGGACTAGCGGTCCTAAATATGAAGATAAACTAACTGATCCAGGTCCTATTTGCTCTGCCCTCGAATTAAATTCTACTTCAACTCTACTCATAGCATCTGAAGGAAGCCTTTTCATTTTTGTTGGACCTCTAGTAGTTCTTTTCCCGCTTGGATTTGCATTTTCATGAACCGGTCCATCATCTTCCAATGAAGCTTCATAATTTTCGCCAATTTGCATTGCATTGTCTTCAGGTGCTTGCACGTTGTCCTCAAGTGCTTTAGCTACTGTTTCATCTTCCATCACATTCAAATGGCTACGGTCGATAAGCTCTTCCCTGACTGTAGACTGATTTAACGCAGCTTTTGGTACCTCAGTTTCTTTTTATTTGACGTTTCCTCTCTTCCTCTTTGCCATTATTCTGCAAATAAAAATAAATAAAGAGTTAAGTTGATGTAATAGTATTAGATGCAACATACTGTATACATAATATTTACAGAGAGTAATAGTGCTTAGGGCTGCACTCAATCTTAGAGCTGCACTCAATCGATATTAGACAACTCAACTCATATAAACCTAACTCAACCTAACTTAATTTGTTATGGATATTTGTTATAGACTGTAACTCTAACTATATATCTATCGGATGTAATGTTACATTTAATCCAACAAATTTTTAACCTGGTTCAAACTTTAGTGAGAATAACCTATTTTTAATTTTTGAGCACACGTCAAACATAGATTGATGACTATGAAAACATAAAATGCCCACTAATTACATAGGTTACTGATCCATTATGATTTATTTTTAATGGTAATAGGATTTAAACTAGTGGATGATGAGTTAACAGCCACAAAGCCTCGTCTGCTTTTAATAGAGGCATAACACCAAAAAACCCAAAAAATACAAGTCATGCAAGATTATCAGTCATCACATTAACAGTCTTTGTTCCATATGGTTCGCTATTTATGTCACATCGCATTAACTTCTGTAGTAGCACTAGAATTATTCTGTCAACAAACATCGACAGACTATAAAAGTGAAAAAGGGGAAAAAATTAGAGTACTGAATGGATCGAATCACTTGAAAAAATAGGCAAGCATGCTACAAAATTTCACAATAGACAACTGAAAATCACAAAGCACAGTTACTGGAGAGGTTACATTATATAATCTAATATTCAATTTCCCTTTTCAAAATATACTAATTAATGCATTTAATGTCTATTAATTTTTGGATTATGATATAGCATAATTAATCCTGATATATTATTCAAATGTGCTGTTACTTCTGTATATTTATCTATTATGATTCAGATGGTTAAGATCTAACATATGCATATTACCGAATGGCATCTTGTGTTAATTATTACTGATCCTATAAATGAATTAACAAACCTTGTTTGAACTACTCAAATATGCCTTCGCAATCCTCTCTAACATAGCTAACATCGTCATTAGAATCATCAACATCCATATCGATTTCTCTGTAATCTTCCCCAACATAGTTAACTTCATCAACCGATTCATTTGCCTCTAACTCATGAAAGCCTCTTGGTGGTGTCTTCATTACCACATACCAATTAGAGTCATCATTGTCTTTTAAATAAACAACTTGTTTTGCTTGAGATGCAAGAATACATGGATCTTTTGAAAATGAAGCTTGATTTTGATGTAAATTTACAAGAGTGAATCCATCTTCAACCTTTACACCGTTTCCGACATTTGCCCAATGACATTTAAAAATGGGAACATAAAACACATGATAATCTAACAAAAATATATCGGTCAATATCCCATAGTAAGTAACTACGTCAACCACTTGAGATATATCTTTTGCACTAGCTCTACACATGGTAGTGGCATCATAAGTAACCCCACTATTTTGAGTTTCTCTGTCAATGTCTTTTGTGTGAAAACGTTGTCCATTGATGATATATCCCTTATAGGACAAGATGTCATTCTTTGGACCGTATGCAATCCATTTTAACAATTTATCATGATCTTCTGAGCTAATAGGTATCTGTAAAAAATATTTAATATATATGTCACAATGTTCTGAAACCAATGTTAGTTTATTATAAAATATAACCAACCTTCTTTTTAATCCAATCGGCAAAGTTATCTGTATGTTTTTTCCAAAGTAAGGTTGCGCTTCTTCCTATACGTTTGTCTGAATCTTGCAACTCCTTCAAATGCAAACTGAAAAAGAAAAAGTTGTGTCGACTTATACTTGCAATTAAGTACATCAAAACAATATAGACATACTATAAAATTCACTTACTCTAAAAATGGTTCAACCATTGCCATATTCATTAACACGGCCAAATGAGCATTTTTTTCTCATTAGAAGATAATGTAACTGTCTTAGACGCAGAAATTGGATGTCCTTCAAGTATTACAGAATTTTCATAGTCCTCATTTCGAACACCTTTCTCTTCTATATGTCCTGTTTTTTTCAAAAAATAACCAAAATATCTCATACATTCTTCAGCAAGATAGGATTCAGCAATACACCCCTCAGGTCGTGCGGGATTTCTTACATAATCTTTAAGTGTTTTCATATATATTTCAAAAGGATACATCCAACGAAAATGAACCGGCCCACACAACCGTGCTTCTCTTCCAAGATGAATTGTCAAATGTATCATTATATCAAAAAAAGAGGGAGGAAAATATCTTTCAAGTTCACATAATATTATAATAATCTCATCATCAAGTTGTTGCAGATTTTCTCTATCAAGCACGCGTTGACATATTTTATTAAAGAATGAACATAAACGAACTATTGCTTCCCTTGGTTTCCTTGGCAATAGTCCTCTTATTGCAGCTGGCAACAACTGTTGCATTAGAACGTGGTAATCGTGAGATTTTAAACCACTAACATTGTAATCCTCCAATGAAATGCAATTTTTCAAATTTGAACAATAACCATCAGGTCCCTTGAAATCGTACAACCTATTGCAGAAGGTTTTTTCTCATAATTTGATAATGTATATGGAGCCGGCGGAAGATATGTTTTTTTCCCGCGAGGTTGTGCATAAAGTCCATGTCGAATTCCCAAATCCTCTAGATCTTTTCTCGAGTTAATTCCATCTTTTGACTTTTTATCATGCAGTATCGTGCCCAAAATGCTTTCACCGACATTTTTCTCTACATGCACCACGTCTAAGTTATGACGTAAGGGAAGCTCCTGAAAAACCAAGAGTGTAATACTTCAACGATATAATATTTTAATGTTAATCAAGTGTAAAATAATAAAACTTCACACTAACCTCCCAATATGGCAAATCAAAGAATATTGATCTTTTTTTCCATCTTGATAGCTCCATTTTCATAGGATCATTAGCTTCGGTTTCTCTATTATGGCAACTCTTCCTTTTCTTCATTTGTCTCTTTTTATTTTGCTTGCTTTTCTTCCCTTTTTTATTGTTTTTTTCATCTTTAATTTCTTTTCCAAAATTATTTGGAAAGTCTTTTAAAATATTAGAGATGTTCCTTCCAGTTAAAATTCTAGGCCTGCTTCCATTCTCTACAGTATTATCAAACCAAACCTTTTGTTTTCTCATTTGATTAGAAGGATGTAAGAATCTTTTATGACCCATATAAACAGTCTTCCGGCTGTGATTCAACCACCGATGGTGAGTATTCACGCCGCATGATGGACATGCTTTTTTACCTTTTACGCAACATCCGGCGAGATTTCCATAAGCTGGAAAATCATGTATCGTCCATAACAAAACTGCTTTCAGATTAAAAGCTGTTTTAGTAAATGCATCAAAAACTTCAACTCCGTTATTCCACAAATGATGCAAATCTTCTACCAATGGCGCCAAATAAACATCAATATCGTTCCCCGGTTGCTTCGGACCAGGAATTAGCAATGTTAACATAATATTCTCCTTCTTCATACACAACAAAGGCGATAGATTATATGTTACAAGCATTATTGGCCAACAACTATATTTAGAATTTAACATAGAAAATGGATTAAAACCATCAGTAGCAAGACCAAGTCTGAGATTACGTGGATCCATTGAAAATGATTCCCATTTCTCATCCACTACATTCCACGTTATAGAATCCACCGGATGACGCATTTTTCCATCGTTACTTTTGTTATTAAAATGCTATCTTAAATCTTCTGCCATTGTTTGCGATCTAAACATTCTTCTAAATCTTGGAACTATTGGAAAATATCACAATACTTTTACCGGGATCCCTTGCATAACCTCTCCTGTACGTTGATTAGTCTTCCATCTCGAAAATCCACATTTTGGACAACTATCCAAATCTTTATACTCTTTTCTAAAAAGACAACAATCATTCTCACAGGCATGAATTTTCTCAAAACCCATATCGAAAATTTTAAGAAATTTCTTCACTTCATATATGGTTTTAGGAAGTACATTATCCTTTGGTAACAACGACTGCTGCACGATTAGAAGCTTATCAAAACCATTATCAGATAACCCAGTCTCACATTTAAAGTTATATAAGGCAATAATGGCAGATAACTTTGTTTGATCTGGACAATCAGGATATAATGGGGTTTCCGCATCTTCTAAATTTTTTAATAAATCATCTTCTCGTCTCTGCACATTATCCTCATCGTTATCATTAGTAAAAAAAGAATGATTGATGAAATCTTCATCTTCGTAGCGAATGCCTTTGAATAAATCATATGCACCATCCAACTTAATTTTTTTCCCTGTGTCTATTTGCTCGCTGTGATTGTACCATCTACCTCTTTTATATTTAGGATCCATTCCCCTTATAATCAAATGCTCGACAATGGTGACTCCAAATTGGTGAGTGAGGTTTCGACAATCCAAGCAAGGGCATAACATTTTTTCCATATTTTCTAAACTTTTCTTTGCAAAATTCACAAAATTCCAAGCCCCTTGTTCGTACTCACTACTAGTTCTGCAATTGCAAAATTAACAAAAAATACATATATTATTTCAAAATCAAAACATATCTTTGCTCACAGTCACTGGTAGTTTACCTGTGTAGATGCACCCAATCCTTATCCATCTTGAGATGCGATACTACTTAAGCAAGCAAATTTCTAAAACTTAAAACAATATTAAGTTAGTTGTGTTTTGCTGGATACAATCATACTATAAAGATGATTCAATGATATAGCCCTATGTCAATGATATAGCGTATTTGGCAATATTGACCTAGTAAATAAGTTCACTCAACTTTCAGTTGCAGCCTTAAACCACTCTTCTAGTGACCATGCCCCTATAGTCCTAAAATTCGTAAATGACACAAAAGGAAGGGAGAACAAACCTTTTGAATTCAATAATTCTAGGACCAATCAACAAGATTACCGAGAAGTAGTTTCGAGAGGCATTAACATCAGAAGTAGAGATGACCCTATTTTAGTTTTATATCCAAGTTGAAATGCATTAAAGCTAGTCTTAAAACTTGAAATATGAAAAAAAAAACTAGTTTAAGACAGATGTATGAGAGGATTGGGGAATGTATTAATTCTTTGTATGCCCAGATTATCACTAATCCTCATGATGAAGTTTTGTTAGAAAATTACAGGAAAAATCTGAATCTTTTACAGGTTCTAATGCATTTAGAAGAAATTGAAAACAAGTACAAAGCAAAAACAAAATGGTTAACCCAAAGTGAGCAACATACAAGGTTTTTTCACGTAATGATGTCTTCAAAAGGAAACATAATGCATATACATATCCTTATTAATGAGAATGGTCAACCCATTACCTAACCACTAAAGTTGAAAGAGAAAGAAATTAAATATAACACCTAGCTATACAATTCAGATTGCAATGCCACTCGATTTGATAGTATTATTCGTAAAAGGATTTCTTACTAAAAATGTAAAAGCAAAACTGATTCAAATAATCAACTTAGAGGAACCGGAGCTCAAAATTTCGGATAGACAACAACAGTTGTTGGGGCTTGATGATTTCAATATTAAATTCTACAAACATCATTGCGATCAAATCAAGGAGGAACTCCTACATGCCATGAACAATGCATTTCTAAAGGGAAGTTTAATAAAGAAATGAATCACACTTTTATTACACTTGCCCTAAAATCATATAAGGTTAGTAATATAAATGACCATAGGCTTATATCTTACTGCAATGTGTTATATAAAATACCGTCAAACATAATTTGCAACAGGATAAAGATCCCAATAAATGATCTTATTTCACATAATCAAAATGATTTTATTCTAGGTATCAGCATCTCTGAAGGCTCACTGCTGGCATTTTAGATGCAAGGAGCTTTAATAGGAAAACTTGCAAAACCCTAAATGATACTGAAAGTTGAGTGATTCAATGATATAGCCCTATGATTCAAATTAATAGCGACATATCATAAACTTAAAGTATATATTTATTGTAAAACTGCAATAACATCATGTTTTACTAGCAAGAATACTAGAAGAAACAGTAAATGAAATTCTACAAGCAAGTAAATTCACAAAAGAAATCTTCTCTAAATTCACAAAACCAAACATAAAATCATTCAATGTTCCAAAAACTCCAGACTCTATCAAAAGGAAAAACCAGTAAATGAAATTCAGTAAATGAAACCAGTAAATGTTCCAAAACTCCAGACTCCATCAAAATGTCAATACCAGCAAGAAAACTAGAAGAAACAGTAAATGAAATTCTACAAGCAAGTAAATTCACAAAAGAAATCACCTCTAAATTCCCTAAACCAAACACAAAATCATTCAATGTTCCAAAAACTCCAGACTCCATCAAAAGGAAAAACCTTACTACGGAAAAACCGAACTAGTAGCAAGCAGAGTGAAAGAAAAGCATAGCAAAAACCGAACCACAAACTCAGAAACAACAAGAAGCTCACCGCACATTGCACGTGCAAGAGCACGCATCGCTCTCAAATCAAACTCGCGTATACAAAGAAGAGAAAGCATTACTGTACATAGAGTTTCTCCGAAGAACAAACCTTGGGTATTGGCGTTAATCGATGCGGAATCAACGACAGTTGCTAGAGGAATGACGCGGAAATCGATGTGAATCCAACCGGCTGAAGCGAAATCGATGTCGTAATAGTTGCTGAAGCGAAATCGATGTCGTAATACTTGAGAATTTTGGTCGACAGGGAAAGGGAAGAGGAAAGTGAAACGGAGGGAATTGGATTTTACGCGGCTTTTTTTTTACTAAGTTAGAAAAGATGCCGCGCGCCTTGTTCTTTTCCCCGCTTTTGTTAAAAATGGTAGGGTAATATAGCGGCGTGTTGTTTCCATAGCTCGTTTTGTAGTTATATTTTTTTAACTTAAATCGTTTTATATTGCACTTTAATTACAAGGCTATCATATAATGCTATATAAACCCTATTTTCTTGTAGTGATAGTGGATCGAGCTATGCATGTTTGTTTAGTAGATTTCCATGACACTGCTGCCCCTGCTAGGGTAAAGACATAACCACTTGTTGATTTTGATTCCTCTGAATCTACAATCCAGTTTGCATCACTATATCCTTCTAAGACGGCAGGATATTTTCCATAATGTAAGGAATAGTTAGTGGTGTTTTTTAAATATCCAAGCACTCTCATTAGTGCTTTCCAGTGTTCCTTCCCTGGATTGCTTGTATACCTGCTCAAGCGACTTACTGCATAAGCTATATCTGGTCTTGTGCAATTCATGAGATACATGAGACATCCTATTACACGAGAATATTTCAGTTGCATTACACTCTCATTAGTGTTTTTATGCAGTATTGCTGATGGATTAAAAGGTGTATTTACTCCTTTAATTCCAAAATTTTGAAACCTTTCAATCACTTTTTCTACATAATGTGATTGAGATAACTCAATTTCATTAGGTGTTCTTATTATTTTTATTCCCAAAATAATATCTGCAACACCCAAGTCTTTCATGTCGAAATTGTTGGTCAACATTTTCTTTATGGTCTCAATTACCTGAGTATTTGGACCGAATATTAGCATATCGTCCACATGTAGACAGATCATCACATATGATTGTCCAAGTTGTTTATAATAAACACATTTGTCACATTCATTTATACGAAAACCATTTCTCATCATGACACTATCAAATTTTGCGTGCCATTGCTTTGGAGCTTGTTTTAGTCCGTATAATGATTTGACTAATCTACAGACTTTGTTTTCATTTCGTTTGGAAATAAATCCCTCAGGTTGCTCCATGTAAATCTCCTCATCGAGATTTCCATTTAAGAATGCTGTTTTTACATCCATCTGATGAATCTTTAGATTATAGATGGATGCAATTGCTATTAGCATTCGTATAGAGGTTATTCGTGTTACCGGCGAATATGTATCAAAAAAGTCTACTCCTTCTTTTTGACGCTATCCTTTAGCTACTAATCTGGCTTTATACTTGTCGATAGAGCCATCTGCTTTCATTTTCTTCTTGAAAATCCATTTGCAGCCAATTGATTTTATTACTGGTGGAATATCAACAATTTCCCAAGTTTTATTACTTAGAATTGAATCAATCTCACTTTGGATTGCTTCTTTCCAACATGAGGACTCAGAAGATGACATTGCTTCCTTGTACGTTTGAGGTACGTGCTCTAATACATATGTAAAAAAGTTCGAACCAAATGTTTTGGAAGTTCTAGCCCTTACGCTTCTTCTTGGTCCAGCATCCTCAATTTGATGATGAGTTTCATCTTCATGTGAATCGTTTGATTCTTCTCTTGTCCTTTTTGGGACATTATTTCCTTCATTCCTTTTGTGTGGAAACACATCTTCAAAGAATGAGGCATCTCTTGATTCCATGATTGTATTTACATGAATATCAGTTATATCAGACTTGAATACCAAAAATCTGTAGGCACTACTATTTTGGGCTGGCCCAAGATAATAACAATCTACTGTTTTTGGTCCAAATTTGACTCTCTTGGGAGGCGGAACTGGAACTTTTGCCAAGCACCCCCACACTTTGAGGTATTTAAAACTTAGTTTGTGTCCTTTTCATAACTCATATGGAATTGTTCTTGTTTTATTATGAGGGACTTTGTTTAATATGTGATTAGACATATTTAATGCTTCCCCCCACAAGTTCGTCGGCAGACCAGAAGTTAAAAGCATGGCAGTAATCATGTCTTTTAACGTTATGTTCTTCCTTTCGGCTACACCATTTTGTTGTGGTGAATATGGAGCTGTTGTTTGATGAATTATACCATTTTCGGCACAGAACTGTTCAAATGGTGATTCATATTCTCCACCTCGATCAGATCTTAGTATCTTGATCTTTTTAGTTAATTGATTTTCTACCTCAGCCTTGTATTTTATAAACGCTGTTATTGCTTCATCTTTACTATTTAAAAGATATACATAGCAATATCACGTATAATCGTCAATAAAAGTAATGAAATACTTTTTCCCACCTCTTGTAGGTAATGATTTAAAATCACATAAATCTGTGTGAACCAAACCTAGTGGTTTGGTGCTTCTATCAACAGATTGAAATGGTTTTTTAACCATTTTTGCTTCTACACATGTCCCACATTTGTAGTTGTTATCTACTTGGAAATTTGAAATCAATCCCAAGTTTGATAATTTCTTCATTTTTCGGAAGTTTATGTGTCCTAATCTATCGTGTCATAGTAAAATTTCGTGCTCAAGCAAGTAAGAAACTTCAATTTTATTAATAGCACGATCAGAATACATAGATTTATTGCCGCTAACAGCTACGTTTGTCTTAAATAGGCCATTACATAAATAACCCCTTCCGATATACATTCCAGCTTTGAACAGAACCATCTTGTCTGATTCGAACACAATTTTGAATCCTTTCTTTGATAGCACTGAGCCGGAGATCAGATTCTTGCGTATGCCTGGAACATGAAGCACGTCATTCAATTTGACAGTTTTTCCAGAAGTGAACTTGAGAATAACTGTGCCACTGCCTTCGATCATGGAAACTGCAGAATTACCCATGTAGAGTCTTTCTTTCTGATCGAATTTCTGGTATGTTGAAAACATGGATTTTTCAGAGCAAACATGACGAGTAGCTCCTGTGCCAACCCACCATTGGTTAGGGTTCTGAACCAAATTGCATTCAGAAATAACCGCTGAAAAGGTGGACTTATCCATTTTCATGTTGTCAACTGTTGCCATCTCTGTTTTAGTATAAAACAGTAAAATTCTTAAGATGTTATACGTCTAGCGTACCAAAACAGAGAACAATCAATTATAAACTCGTCGCACAAGTTTATAACTCAGATTTCCACTACACTGGAATTCTGTAGTAATTATTATAACAATATGAATGTTGTAAATAAATTACAACATCAGCGTTATACTATTTTGAATAAATAGTATAACTAGAATAACAGATAGAATGTAGAATAATGTATATAAATATACAATCAGACTAGAATTCTAACTGAATTATGTCTAAGGCTCATTGTAACGATTTCCTAAAGAATTTTATTTCAAAATTCTCCCAAGATACAACAGACGTATTCTGCTCGAGAATGTAATGAGTATATCACTCTGTGATTTGAATATAAGGACAGCAATAGTTATTAGAGGAGAAGAGAGATTCAGACTAAAAAATTGAGTGAGTAAAGTGATCAGTTTTCCTTCTTATTTATAGTTGGTCCGTATCTCTTCCGAACGGTCGTGTCTGCACCCGTTCGCTCAAACAGTTGCGTCCGTACCACTTCGTACAGTCGCACCCGCCTGCCCGAGCCACTTCAATCGAGTCGCACCCGCTCATGCCGCATCCATTCGCCCGCGTCTGCTTTTCGCACCCGCTTCTGTTCGCATCTAACGGCCGTCCGCTTTATGAACAGTCGCGTCCGTCTTCACCCGCCCGTTTCTCTTTAAATTACAGGCCCAGACCAGTTTTAGCCGAAGCCCAAAACCGTTAAACGATGGCCTAGCAAAAGAATAGTCATTTTAGACCCGTACCCGAGCCCGGCCCGGTTCGATCGGTCGGACGGACGGCTGTGGCGCGCGCGCGTGTGGTGGAGATGCATGATCTCCCTCCTCACAACGAAGCATACATTTGGAAGCCCCAGGCCCCCAACCTCCTCATGAAAAATCTATTAATATACTTAGATTTCTTAGTATTTAGGCGATGTGAGACTTTATATATTTTTCATTCACTTGTTATTTGGGAATTCCTACATCTAACCCATTAGTAAAATTTACAAAAGAGAAAAATTTCTCTTTTCTGTGTATTGTACATACACTTTCTCAAAGATGTATACAGAAGGTTAGAAAACTAAGTTTCCTCTTTAATCATAGAGCTAATTAACAAATCAAAATAGGAATAAATTGCTAGAAAATCCAAGAAAATTAAGATAATTTCTTATAAACTCTTTTAGCTTTTTGATTATTTAATTTCAGTTTACAATGTTTAATTTGGTTGCTCTTTGTTTGGATTTTGAGCAATCTTCCTGGAATGAAGTGTTCGGCAATTCTAATTGGGGATTCAAGAAGAGTTAACCCTTGCACAACCTACCTTTGATTATCTAGTTGTATAACTTTGCCTTGAATGGTTGAGAATTTGATTAATGGTTTATGTAATCTATATTTGAGCACTTGTCTGCTCATCTCTGTCAAAAAGTTGTTCACTGTAAGTGTAAATCAATTTTAGCTCTTTTCATTGTCTTACTTGCTTTGGTCAGGTTTTGTTGGAATGCATTTGCATTTTAGAGTTTATATGGTGAATACAAGTTACCAAAACGAACTAAAATAGTACCGGAGTCAATATATGTCGACGGTGGGGGAAAATAGGACCTGGAAGTCGCGTTCTAGGTGCCCCACCGGTTGACCGGTGACGTATGACTGGTCGTCAACCTGGAGCGTGAGTTCTAGGTTGCTGCCATTCCCTACCGTCTTGTTGCTTCAACCTGATTTTGTCTTGTTTTGTTTTGACGATTTTTCAAGCGATTGCTCTCTGTTTTCTGAGTTTTATTTCTCTGGTTTGCTGATTCTTCGACTCAATGATTTGTGAAGTTGTTTATATAAAAATCTAACTAATATATATAGTTTGAATAAAGCAATTTTCAGAAGCTAGATTATTATAATATACCGATTTCAAATTAGATTTCCATATAAATTCAATTCTTTTATAAATGATTTTAATAAGAAAATTATATATATTGAGTATTATTAGTAAAAATGTTTTATGGCTTTAAAAGAATGGTTTTGAAGTAAAAACCTATAATATTTCTAAATAAATAGACTATATATGGTTTTTGAAATATATATTGAGTTTATTGGATTTTTGGAACAATATAAAGATATAAAATATGTTTCCATAATTATAAGGATTTATAATATATATTTATCAAAGTGATATATATATATATATATATAATTGAATAACAAATGAGTTTATAGATTTTAAGAATAAGAAGTTGAAAGCAAGTATTTATATATATAAAGTAATTTAGAAATTATTTTCTCTGTAATAATTACTTGCTTCCAAAACTAGAAATTCATATTGACTTGTGCGTTGCTCAGCCTTTGGCTATTTATATGCTATTTGCACATTCTCGCGTGATTTTTGGGCTATTTCTTTCTTGCAATTTTAAATGAGAAATTTAATTAAACCATTTAGCAATACAAATGGTGTGGAACAATTGTACTGTTTATCGGATAACTAATGGACTTATTCGATTGAATATTTTAGTCGAGTAGGATTTACAATCGTTTAGTACATATTTAAGTATTGCATGGTGGTTATGGGACATTAGGCGATACTCATTTGAGTACTAAGCGAAAGTATATTACTCTTATCGAGTGGAGTTTACTAACATTAGTTAAATGTTCAAGTAAACCCAAATGGTTATGGGACATACAGTTGCTACTTGAATGATTACCATTCGGAAGTATATAACACTTATTTTGGCAACCTTCAGAACTCATCCTTGGGTAATCCATTTTATGCGAATTAAATGGGATTTTAGGCCCATTTTGGAGTACTCGTTTACAAATGAGTCTAGATTTGCGAAGTGTTCGTCTCATGGGTTGATGCACGAAGTGTGTGTCTTTTGTGTTGACTTGCGAAGTGCTTTTCTATATCGCTAGCTTATGGATTTGACTTGCGAAGTGCTTGTCTTATTCAACATGCAAAGTGCACGTCATCTATGTTAGCACGCGAAGTGCATGTCTATTAACTTGTGATGTGTTTGTCTTTATGATTTTTGATTTGTGACTTGCTTTTATGCTAAGTCTTTTGGGTTTTGACTTGCTTTCAAGTGGTTTTATATTTTATAGAGTTGACTTACATTATGCGGTCTCTAGTGTACTTGAGTTTTCGAAGTAGTTTTCTTTATCACCATATTTGAGATGATTGCCATTGATAGGCATGAGAGGATTTGATAACGTGGTGATTTGGTATTGTTGTCTTTTATTTGCATATGACATATATTTATATAGTTGTAATTATGCCTTGTGCTCTATGCAAATTTATAATTGGATGATATGCGGTGAAACCTTTTTAAGTTTAGTGGGATACGCTATTTATACTTTTGTACCTTCGAAGTTATGCATGCTTATTATTACATGTTCTTACCTTTTGGATTTTCAGAGATAGTCTGACCCGTTTATTATTTTGATAATACTCGGGACAGATCGAGACTAAACAGGTACATGGACTCAATGACTTCGGATTTGGGCGAGCTAGAATAGCTATATGAATTAGTAATTTTGTGATAAAGTTGCCTTTTTGAGATGTTGGTCTTATTTGTTGACTTAGGTATAATTGGTTGTACTGTTGATTTGGGCAGTCGTGTATATGTTTAGAGTTGTCATTGTTTATGCAAGTGTGTGTATATATGTGTGTGTATGTGTGTATATTTGTTTATGTAATTCTAGTATTTCATTTTGTGCGTTTACACTTCAAAGAAGCATTAGATGTATTTTATATCCGTTGCGACGTTTGATTCCGTATTATATATTATGTTATGTATTGTTCCGAATCAAATTCAACTACCGTATTATTGTTTTGCGCCTGTAACGGTTATGTCGAATTACCACTTATAAGAAAAGAAAGAAAAATATAGTCATATCATTCGACGTATCAATACTCGTTCAAAACAATTTTACGAATGGTCGCTCCTAACCAGTCTTATTCTTCATATTACTCGATAATATTTCTTGTAATATTCTTTGGTAATATGGGTAGAGAGGTGGAGAGTTATATTATACTTTGCGCAGTTGCCGCGTTTGTGGACAACGCTGTATTTTATACTTTACGCAATAGCTGCATTTGTGGACAATGCGGTATTTCATACTTAATGCAGTAGCCGCGTTTATGAACAATGAGCATTTTATATTCTGCGTAGTATCATATTAGAATGTTAATTTATAACAACAGGGACAAATTATGTTTTAGTGCCAAGGGGGGTAGTAACAGGCTTGTTTCTTGCGCTATATTTTCGTCCTAATGCGTTAAATAAATTAATGGCTCACGTGATCCTATTTTACTAGCAAGCCTCATCAACATCAATATGAACCCTTGTTTATAAAATACGTAAATATAATGTGCAGTTATATCCTCTTTTTATTGTATAGATGCCTTAAAAAGCTGTATAAAAAGCTGCATATCACAATGATGGAAGTAATAAAATATGCAGTATATTCATAAAAATATCAAATCTCAAACGCGTTGCATGATATTTATACAAGTGTGTATTCAAAACTTTAATCACCCATACCTCAAAATCCAAGATGAATTTGCGTATGCAATCAAAAGAGAAATTGTAGAGGAAAGTGTGACAAACAAATCTACTAGCTTTTGCCTGGTTTTCGAAGTCCACGGTGGTCAGAAACGACGCTGTCATATCTGCATCTGTATTGTGAACATGTGTGCTATGGTTGGAGCAAGAGGTACCCATAAGATCGTATTGCATAGCTGAGTGCAATGGTGAGTTTGGTTTGGTCATTGGTGACCCGAGGTGACGAAACCATGGCTGCCAACAAGCTTTTCATTCGTAAGTTTACTTAAATAGTGTACTACGTAGTCTAAATATATTCATTGGTTAGTAAATAAAGCCTACGTAATTTATGAAGTTCAAGGTTTTAATAATCCGCGCGGTATATATAGTAGTCAAAAAATGAGTACAACATATGGAAATAAAATTTGATATAAAATGTGAGAAAGATGAAATAAGTTAACTTTATTTGTAACAGAATTTATATAACAACTACAATTACTATTCAGCTAAATTGTTTATGATAAAAGAAAAATAAATAATAAATTAATTGATTATATAATTAGCAATAAACTCACTTAGTATGAAACTAATTCTCTCATAAATTGGATTTCTATTTAATTCTTCAATTGCCTTAAATTGAAATTAACCAAAACTAAAGCAATTAATTTGTTTTATTAATTGCATGATAATAGCATTTGGTATTATTATAACCATCATGAATAATTATATCTCTAATTTATAGCCATTGACAACCATTTTTCGAACTGCAAATGATTTGAAACAATAGAAAAATAACACAATTAACATCACTAAGAGTCTAAGACTTTGATGATAACCATGAATGTGAATTGCCTATGAACCTTTCAAGTCTATTAAATAACTTAATAGAAATATATAAAACAGATTGAGATATAAATACAGCTGAGGAAAAAAGTGCAAAATTATTACCTAAATTAAGGAGAGTACATGATATGATCTAATAGTGAATCAAAAAAGAGAAGATATATGGTTAGAAACTGAATTTCATATGTAATAATATAATAAATTAGATAGGTGGATTAATTAGATAAAAAATTGATAGAATATTGAGATATAATAGTATTATAAACGTCCTGCGATGGTAACGAAATATTTAGCCGTTAAGTAAAGAAATATCCCTTGTACTCGACTTTTACAAATTAGCAAACTGTGAGTCGAAACATCTATAGTTGGGTTCGCATTTTTGGCACAAGTGTAATGAGTATAAACTTGACTATGTTTGGGGTCAATAATTGCTGAGGATGTTATCCAGCAAATTAGTCATCATCCTTCAGGAAGAAATTAAAGATTTACTTTCTGATTTCCTTGCATTTATTACTTCAAATAATTAATAAAAAGCAGGCTTATCTCCACTATAAATACTAATTCATTACTTAATAAAAACCGGCTATATCTCCACTATAAATACCAATTCATTACCCATCAAAGCCGGATTTAATGCCCAATAAATTCCATGATAACCTTCTTATTTATTACTAATTAATACCAACCATTTTCATATCAAATATTTGTTAATTCCTTTCATCCTTACCTTAAATAAGAAGACTATGGTGCAACTAATATCAGTCTAGTCAGCGTCACTACAATTCCACATCATCACTAGGTCAAGGCTTACAGCTATAAATACACCTGGTATTACAAAAGAAAAAGGGAAGAAAATGAAACAAAAAAGATGACTTCTCCTCTCCTCTTCAAACTCTCTTGTAATATGAAACTACAAGTGATAAATAAATTATAAATAAATGTGGGTCATAGATCTTGCCGAACCACTATAAAAATTTTGTGTCTCTTTTATCTTTTCTTCTTTTTGTCTGCTTATTTTTGTGATCTATGTTGTTATCTTCTAGATTTTCGTTAAGGCTGGTGCTTTCACACTTGATACAGAGTGTTGATTCATTTTTTGGGCCAACATTGGATAAATAATGCCAGATGGAGAGAATTTGGGCTAAGCCTAATAGTTGCCTATAAATGGCTACCTCCTCTCATTTCCTCTCATTCATGTTCGTTTCTTTTCCTCCTCTCCTATGCTTTTCATAATTACTTCTTAATTCCTCTTTAATCTCCAAACTTTAAACCTTTCAAATAAATTTTCTAAATACAAATAAAAATCATCATAATTCCTATCATCCTATTCTCTGCAAAACCCATCAAGGGATTAGCATAAAGTTGTGATTTGGAGCTTCATCTATGATCTAAAGAGAGCTAAGAGTGGGTTCTGATGATTAGAGCTTGATTTGGGGAAGAAGAAGGTGAGTGAGATGCTCCTCCTAACTAATTATATGTTATACTTCATATTTTCATTTATTGCTTAATATAAAATTACATAAAGTGATTTGGAGAGTGTTTGAGTTAATTTAGCCTTATGTTTATACTATAAACGCAATTATATTAACTCATTATTTGTTTAAGATATTAATAATTATTTTTGAAAATAGTTAGTAACCTAAAAATTTGATTAAGGTTAATTGAATAATTATTTGTCATGTAGTGATAGATTAAAGACTAATTACATGAGATAACTAAGTGCATGTTATTAGTTAGTAATAACGAAGCTAATTTAAATGGTTTTGGAAAAGTTAGTAAGCTAATTAAGTAAGTTTTGAACTCTACACTTATTACTAAAGTGATTAGAGGGTTAATGAAGCTTTATTAGCACATGTGAATATTATTTAAAAATAGAAAGCAATATTTATTAATGAACAGTTCCGTTATAACTAATATTTAAGTAAAGGAATGATTTATTAGTAAAAGAGGTATTTTATAAAATGGTATTTTATAAAATAGTACAAATGAAGTTTAATTGGTATTTATAAAATGGTTATATAATTTTTATGAAGCAATTAAGTTTTTTTTTGAAATGGTATTTTATATACGACAAATCACTGTGACAACATATCACAGGTCAATAAACGTTCGAATCATGCTACGCAAGTTTCGAACTTGTGACATATCGCACCAAAGCAATTAAATATTTAAAGACTTAAAAGCGATTAATAAGCTAATAATATATTCTATAAAAGAGTAGTAAGATTTTATAAAATAGTATGAAATTATATTAGACTTCTAATGAAAGGTTTAGTGAATAAAAATGAGATTTGATAAGTCCTTAATTCTAAATGTAAATGTATGTACATGAGTATTGATAAGTATACGTATACGTGTATTTAGAGATATGCAACAATTTGTGTATTGTAGGTAGAATTGTTGTGTATGTTGTTCGAATGAACATGTGTATTTGTGTGTATGTAAGTATATATGGACGTGCGTTGATAATTTGTATATAAGCGCACTGCGGGCATTTCATGAAGCCATAGGGACTTTCATGTGCGCTAACTTATGTGAGAATATACCGAGCCGAGTAAACGTCGCGGTAAAGCCCGATACGTGATTTGGGTGTATGGTGTATTTGCGTACGCATGTGCAAATGCGTGCAAATGACTGTGCTAGCACGTGTGGGCATCACATGATGCAAGCTAACTGGTCGAGTGAGTTTGGCATTGTTAGAGGTAGCCGGGTAGCTATAATTGTCCGTTGAACTCTATGCGTGCAAAAAGTGGATTTCGTGTCGAAATCAGTTCTGAACAGATAAGGAAGCACTTCCACAACATCAACCAATTAACTCCAGAGAGAGTCCGGTGGGGGTAGAGATAGGCTTGGACGGCAAGACGACTCATCGAGCGAAGTAACGGAGGAGACGATGCGAGAAATGACGGATGATGGGACTCAATGGATCGCTTCCGGGAGCAGCTCCCACCTGTCCACTGGTTGGACCTCACCGATCCACCAGTGGGGAGTTCCAGGCAATAATGCCTGGGTAGGAAGAGTTTGTCGAGGAATTTATTCCTCGCTTCAAACGCTGTTCTTCATAAAGTCTTAGCACGACTTTGGAGAAGCGTATGGCTACTCTAGAAAGTGGTGTACAAGGTGAAGCATAGGATCCGGATGTGGACGCAAGGCAATGCATTAGTGATCGGTAATGGTCGATAAGGCGTTCAGGCAAGCAGTTGAGGCAGCAATCAAGGCAAGAAGCACAAGGCACTGTCCATTCTCACACGGGAATAGTAGGAGATCGAGATAGGGATCGAGAGCCAATCAGATATGAAAGGAACGAGGACCGAATTTACGGTCACATACGATAAGCATGTTCGATTGGAGGGAGCACATGACAACAATGAGCTAATTCCAGACTCAAGCAGATGCGCGAGCATGTGATGGTAGTGAGCATTTCCAGATCGGGCAAACATGTAGACTTCTAATTAGCATGGACTCTATGGTTCAATGCGTCCGCTGTACTTGAGTGATCCGTTGGGGTCAAAGCAAGTACATGATGAGGTAATTATGGGATAGGTAATTAGATGTGGGTCATAGTGCGGTTCCAACGCTACATATCCATTTAGATGTTGTCTAATGGTTTCATATCAAACCTTCGGAAGGGTTTGGAGCGACGCTTAAGATGTACTTGTACCCAGTAGCAGCAGTATAGATATAGTGCTAGGGAGCACTATAGTGGCAGAGATTTTCATTGTTGCCAAAAGAGCGATCTAGGTCAATATCGGGGCACTTGTACAGGCAAAAGGTTGTATTGGGCCGCTCAGCTCCTTTCACGCACTCTCGAGGGTAGAATCCGAAGGTCATATAAGGTGCGGTTGCTAGACGATAGTAGATATTCTATATTTAACAAATTGTTATGTTGTGATTATGCTATACTAGTTGATTGATATTATTATTTACTACATCAGAATAGCTATTTCGCAACGGCTCTGATGGCCCATAGCCATTGCAAAAGCATTAAACAATGATCCAAAGCCGTTGCAAAATGTGCAGTGGCTAAATTTCGCAACGGCCTAGAGTTGTTGCTAATCTGTGTGTTTTCCATAATCCTAAGACAACATATCCCTCAACCCATGGCAAGTTAATGATAAAGAAAACTTGGATTTGACTACAAAAAAGAAATGTCAAAGACAAACTTTGTAAAATGTATGATGCAACCACTATTATAAAAATCCTCCTACGCATCTGTTTAGACCCCTTCTAGACGCTAGACGATATCTAACACCTAGCAATTTACCTAGGCCCGGTCGGACAAGGTTTTCCCTTTCATGTAAAAATCGGTTGTATTTAATTATTGTTGGAAATTATTTATAGTTAAATGCCACATATAAGCATATCGATGTACTAGCTTTAGACGATTTTGCATCCTTGACAACTCTTAAGCACATTCAAAATCTTAAAATTCTAATTTATATCAATCGACGTTAAACAAACACTAAAATTTTATCCAATATACATGAGTTATCAAAAATTCATTACTTTGATTAATCCTTGATTTCTCTCCATCCAAATAACCAATCCTTAGTCCATACTAACTACCTAACATTCACTTAGCCATTTTTACCACTTTGGATACATCTGTTTTATATAACCACTACATACCAACAACAAATGATCAAGGAAAACCCTCATTGGAACCAAAAACAATACCTCTGTCCGCCTCAGTTAAAATCCATAAAAGGAAAAATACCCCAAAATATAAAAAAATGTAATATGAGTGTCTGACTGAGCAAACATAAATGATATAGTAAAAGACAGAGAAGAAAAAGATTCCAATTTTCCTCCTCGGTTAGAAGTAAGGAATTTTGAGAGATTGGGAGTAGATTAGTTGCCAGGTTTCCTAATTTGCCTCCACAGTTCATATCGGAGAATTCAGCCAAGTCGTCTTCTGGGAGTGAGTCCGAAGATGAATTTTGAGACTTTTTTGGGAGTGCTTATGGAGCTGTAAATACAGAGAAAAAGGCACACGATATGTTTGTGAATTGAACCAACCAGCTAATATTCGTACTGTGAGTGCTTTTGTTATTTATTTTGCATGTTTGCTTTAGTTGCTAATCATGTTTTATCTTTGTTTAGCTTGAATTATTCATATATTGCAAACAACAAAAGCACTTTAATTATTTGTGTAACAAATGCTTGTGTAACATACCGAGTTATGCATGATGGATTTTCCTTTTGGGAAAGTGGTTATAAACAATTTCAGGTGTTGAATTATGTGGCCATAATGCTTGAGATGCCCGAAGAGGAAGTTGCACGTATGAGTTATCGAAATGCCATTCCCTTAAAAAAAAAATTTCCTTCTGAAAATAGAAATAAAATCAGCACACCTCCATAATAACTCATAGTTTTATTTCCTGTACATATGAAGCAAAAACATGGTAATTCACAACTTTATTCATCAAACACTTGCTTACGATTCCCCATGACAAAATTTATCATACAGATACCAGAAAAGAAAGAGAGAACTCGGAACAAAACTAATCTCAGCAACTAGGCAATAACATCAATTAATCCCAAAAACCCAACTGTCGGACCATTGCTAGGACAACCGTATAGGAATACACACATGTAGAAGCATAAGACGTTAACTTGTACTACATGGTAAACTCACAACAATTCATCTTTATTTAGTAAAAATAGCCTTTCATAATTACATAATACATGTAGCAAAGATTAATAAAGCAGTGCACATTTCCGCAACCAATTTTCATTAATCATCACCTATTGACTACATAATGGCCAACTCTTCACATCCTACACAACATATGCTATGCTTGATGCATGGTCAAAAGTAGTGAAAATATTCAGTTAACTTGTGTATAAGAACATTATTACGCTAACAGTGCTAAAATGGTATTCTAGTTTAATAATGTGTGGCCAACTTATACATGTGCAGACATAGATAATTTTCATATATATATATTACTGTGAGTGTGAAGCAGGATGGTATATGGATTACTACCATTATGGTGCAGTTAATTACCGAGATGTTTAGAGTTTTTATTGTGTGAATAACATATGATTTTAGCTTACTGCTGAGATGGTACACGGAAGCTGAGATGGTACACGGAATACTACCATTATGGCACAGTAAGATACTAAGAAATAATAACAGTAAAATATGATAACACATCTTATTTTGAAGAAATGTGAAAAAAAGAGTTATCTACCAAACTAAGGTAAAGATCAACCAAGACAATCCAAAAAATATGGAATAAAATTTTGCATCCTGAAATAGATATCATTAGAAAATAAACATTAATATCATGAGTTTGAAAATAGTTTGTCATTAGGTAATTAGATAGGTATAATATTGATTATGTAGGCTAAGCTTACCAATAATCTTTTGCACCTAACAATAATCATGAGCTCAAAAGCTAAAGTTCAGATGTAGACATCTGAAATGATAAAACAAACCTATAATTTTGTGACAGATCAGTTATTTTTTCCTTTATGCAGGTTTCTTTTTCATAATGGTATTTGTATATGTATAACAACTCAAATTAAGTGTAACTGGTATAGACTCCATAATGCCAATGTGAACCACAGAAAAAAAATATCAGTATGTCATATACTTAAATTGTCGATAAACTCATATGAACTGCAAATAAAACTAAAATTAGCGTTATGCACTATTCCTACTTAGGAAGATGCACTACGGGGAAAAAAAACATTTTCCGACGGCAGAAAACCATCAGCGGCAGTCGGAAGCCGTAGGAAAATGCCGGAGGAAAATAAGGCGTCAGGTGCAGTGTTTCCGACGGCTTTCGACACATCTCGCCGTTCGAATTTCCGACGGCTTCCGACGGATTCCGACACTTCTCGGAAGCCGTTGGAAAAATTGATTTGAAAGCCGTTGGAAAAATTTAAACTGAAAGCTGTTGGAAGCCGTCAGAAATCTGCTACATTTTTTTTTAATTTCTGCTACAATATAGTCTTACATTCACATTTTCCATACAAACACTGTTCCACCAATACTGCAGAATTCAATATATAATATTCCAACCAAATATCAAAACCCAAACTATACACAATTCACCAAACAAAAAAATACATAAAATTAAGTTAAAACACATAATCGTCACCCAAACTAATGTACCATACATAATAATATCCACAACACCAAATGTTTTATCAATTCATACATCCACAACATCTCCAACATTCATATAATTATATAACAAAACAGCTAAGTGTACCATAACATAGTACATAAATCAACAACTATCTCCACCATCTGCCAAATCATACAAAACAAGAAAAAACATACCGACCAAAGCAATCAATCAATCACCTTCAGAACCTGAGCCAGCAAAGGAAGGTAAGCGGCCACCATACTGCTGCATGTACTCGGCGATACGCTGGTCTAGCAACTGTGTGGTCTCTATGGCCTGCCGACGGTTCTGCTCCTCCAGCTGCGTCACTCTAGCCTGAAACGACCCGCAAATCCGTACCACTTGAGTCAACACTATTCTATCTAAATCAACTCAAGTTGTACAGAAATACGAACCATTTGGGTTAAAGAAGAAGAGGTAGAAGAAGAAAATAGAAAACAACAACAGAATCTAACCATCGCAGCGGAATAAAATATAATAGATAATAAATACTCTTTACTCAAACATCAAATATCTTTGTTTATAAATTACATCATCAGAGTACATCAAAACACAGCTCAACCTCAATGTCATACAAATGGATACACAACGACTCAACACAGCGGAAATATATATATATACAAGTACGAGAATACATATCGTCATCCAGCTCGTCTCCTGAGCTTCACAGCATCATATCCTGTATCCTATAATACTCGGTCTGACTCGAGCATTACATTTAAATAACACCTGAGTCAGTCTGGAATACCAGCGTGAGAAAATCACACCCAATTGATTATTAAAGTTTCGAAAATACTTTGAAACAAAAGCATCTCGTAAGACCACGCTACAAATAAACATGTCGGGTTTTTACCTTACGATAGCTAAAACAATTTTTATAGAAATCATCTGATATTATAATAGGGTCTATACACAAATACTTATAAAATAGCTGAAATTGTTACATCTATTAAATTCCAGCTACTAGACACAGAGTGGGTAATACAAACAAAACTCGTACAAGACTCGTAGGAAGAATGGATTTCCAACCAATGACTAGACACTGGGGTACCACCTGTCACAGTACGGGGCCTAGATCACCGTACCGAGGAGTACACCCGCTCCCCTGCAACACAAGACCGGGACTATCCCTTACTGGATAATCCCGAGTGAGATCATCCCGCGGTTGGGATCAGCAACCGCCCACTAAGCCGAAATAAAAAGGGACATCTAGACTGGAATGACCTCATCCTGCTTGGGTGCTACCCACCTAGCCTTGCTGCATATCCCCTGATTTTCAGTCATTCCCATTTGATGAGGCTTGAGGCTAAGCGTTACCTTTTTAGAACATATTCCTTAGAATGCCCATCGTCCACCTGACGATGTTTCTCATGCATTCATCCATACAAGTCCGTCCCGGGTTCGAACGGAACCGAAGGCACTATTCCTACTACATCCATTTTGGAAATATTCTCAGAATTAGTAGCGACTAGCCCTTGCACTTCACTGCTCCATCTTCGAATCCAAAATCGTTTACACGAAACGTACAAACCGGATCGAAGTGGTTTTCGAGAAATAAATCTCGATCCCGGTCTCTTCGAAACGATTAACGCATTGTCCAATATCGATAGTCGGTTATTTAACTATCAATTTCTATTCACAAACATCCATCAAACAATAAATAATTTTTCAAATTATTATTAATCCCAAAAATATCTTCACAAGATATATTTTTATTTTCAATCCTTTGAAAACAGTTTCAAAACCCTCATTCTTCTCAGAATCAACTTTTCCAAATATTTTATATTTCCTCTGAAATCACCAAGCACAAAAATAGATTTTTAAAATAATTTAAAACACTTTACTTTGAAAATATACTTTTAAACATTTAAGTTAAATTACTTCAATATTTTGTAAAAATATACATACTATATGAATATTTGAAAATAAGGTTACTTTATAAAATATAACTAAATATTTAATCTTAAAACAAACTACTAAATACTATAATAGATTGAAAAGGAAAGGCTTTCTTTATAATTTAAATATTAGAAATAATCAATCTTCCAAACTTCCTTTTTAAATCAACTAAAAAAAAACTTTTAACTTATATTTAAAAACTTACTTTGAAAAACTTGGTTATCCAAGGAGAAGATCCAACTTCAATCACTTAAATCAATTTTCCCAAATTGATTTCAAATTTATCCCATTTGAAATAATTTTCTTTAATTACTTAATTCATTTCAAAATTCATGAAGTATGGACTTAATTATTGTTGTTATTATTATCTTTCATTTGATTCTACAACTTTTAACTGAAATATACAAATTCCATATTTTTCCCAATTTCTTCTTTATTCTTTCAATAATTTAAATCTTAACCTTTAAATAAATAGTTTGTTCTTTTTAAATAATAACACTGAATTTTAAAATTCATTAACTTCCTGTTTATTCAAATTTCCTTTCTATACTTCACAATTTATTTATTAGAAATTTAAAGTCACATTATTTCTTCTCCAATTCATTCTTAAATTTATTCAAATTTTCCTATAATTATTTTACTTACAATTTCACTTCTTTTATTTTCCTTTCCAAAATCCAATTTATATATTTTTGGTAATTCATTATACCCAATTATATCCAATCGAACCATAACATTCAATATACCAATTATCAATAATATCAATAATATTCATCACAGAATATAAAATAATCACAATAGAGGGTATTACACAATTTAAATAAATGTTGAGGGATCCAGTTGGATCCCTCCAACCTGTTTTCCCTGCATCTACAGATATTAGCACAATATAAAATATCTTCACTATAATATGAGGGAAATAAATCATTTCAAGGTGTGGTATATATTACTATATAACACAACCATCAATTCAACCATTCAAACAATTATTTAAATTTAATCATTTAAATTTAAATTTAAATTTAAATCTAACTGAGTGAGATTAACTCACCTTTGCTTTTACTAGCAATCCGATTCAATCCAGCTTGTTCCTATGATTTTATACCTTGTATAAACAATTTACAGTTTATTAACATTTGACCTGATTGAAAAATTAATTACTATTTATTTTATTTTATTTTGAACTTTTATATTAAAGATTTGTTTTGAACTTGTTAAATTAAAAACAACTGTTTAAATCTAAATGTCAAAGTGGTTTATATATTATTATTTTTAGACTGTAGGTATATTAAATAACCAGACTAAATGTTGCTCTACTAAAATTATCTTTCTCTATCTGCCTACTATTTATTTCCTAGCCTATATAGATTAGAAATCTATTTTATACAAATTCTATTTCCGGTTTACTAAAAACCTGTAAGTTTCCAAATATATACATGTATATGCCTTACTATGAAAGTCAAATACAGGTTATATCAAATTTCAAGATTTTAAAACTAAATAAAATTATCTTACTACCGAACTTCTGAATTACCTTATCCTTAATTTAAATTAATTTAAATTAAGCTACTAAAATTTTACCTTACTGCCGAACTGAGCAATCCCAAAACTCTGGTGCTCGCGTACGAGCCTTCGACCATCTCATTGTCGAAGTCGACATCCACCGTGACTCGAGAGTGCCGCGCATCGCTGCCCCACCTCCTATCTATCGCGAGCTCTCTCTGGCATCACCGCCGCCTCAAATCTCGAAACCATTAACACTCGCGAATCCCCTTACCAAGACCTAACCCTAAATCACCAGACGTGATCATGCTCACGAGTTCCTTTCTCACCGCGAGCTCCACAAACACGAGTCGACTGCGACACACCAAGCCTTCGTGCACCTACGCCACCAGTCGCGCGCGACGACTCACGAAACCCCCAAACTCGATCGCGATTTGATTTCGTTGTTCGAACGAGGAAAAACCCTGACTTAATCGAATTGGAAGAAAGAGGGAGAACGGCCATTTCGATTTTTTTTCCTCTTGTTAATGAACGAGATTTGATTTTGGAACGAGAGGGCTTAAAGGGTCGGCTTCCGTCCAAAGTCGAAAATGAAGGAGAGAATTTATTTATAAAACGTGGCTAAAGCTTCCCTTTGAAGCTTCTCTTCTAATTTTTTATTATTATTTTTTTTCTTCTGAAGGAAGCCATTTGTTTTATTTTAACTTTATCATTATTATTATTTTTTTCTTTTCGGGTTCTTAACTTAAGAAAAGAAAAGGAACCAGGTTGAGACACTGATTAAATGGAAAAAAAGAATGTTGCGTGGTAGAGCAACCCAGCTATAGTGATTTGGAAACTGATGAAAGGAAATGATGATGTAAAAATAAATTTGACTAGTCGAAATAATGTATTTTTAAATCCCGAACCGGCTATTATAAATTAAATTTTTAGCGCGTTTATATATCGTACGCTCACACAACTGCTCCAATTACTACGAAATTTGAAATCCGATAATAATACAATATTACGGACCCAATGGAACTAGTTTCGTCAAATTCCGGGACTGTGCCTCGGAAATCTATTTTAAATTCAATTTAAACTATAAAATTCCAAAACTGAACAAATCACTGTTAATTTCAATTTTAACACTTCTATTGTTTTCAGTATTATCAATATAAATTTTATAAGCCTTCAACTTATTTTTAATCAGCTTAAAATTCTAGATTTAATAATTTTCCCAACTTCAAATTATTTAATTTAATAATTAAATCATCAAATAAATTGTGATATTTGAATTCAAGTTACTCTATTGAATATTTCAAATCAATTAAATATTCTGATTTTAAATGCTTGAAAATTCCGGGTCGTCACATTCCTTCCCCCTTAAAAGAATTTCGTCCCCGAAATTACTAGTTAGGAAGAATGATCCATTACCCGTTTACTTCTTCCCAAAACCAAACAGTTCTTAACAATTCAACATCTTATCAACTATCTTTTTAATGGAAGGCCCATTACAATTTTTACTAACTTCCCAAATCTTTCCCTAGTTTGCAAACAATCCTATTTGCCCAACCATTCAAGTTTTAAATCTTAAAACCAAAATTTGAATCATCAAAATTTCTCAAATTTTTTTCTAACTCTCTAAATTCCCGAAAAATTTCGCCAGCATCTCCTTTGCGCTGCTGACTCGGTACAACTACAAAATGGCTCTACGGCCTCCCAAATCCAAAAAGAAAACAAAAGGCCAAGTGGCTCAATCCAAATCCCAATCAAATTTCATATCGAAATTAAATACATATCTTTTTGTCGAGCATTTCAAAGTTATCCTCTAAAATCAAAATCAATTCTCTTTTTCTTTTATATTACCTGCATATCCTGCTTGGTACTAATATCCAATCACAATATTCCCAAATCATCATATCAACTTTCTTACAAAATGTCAGTATTGACTCATTCCAATATTGACTTAAATTGTATTAGTAGTATCAATTATCATTTAAGAATTCAATATTCCTTCTTAAAATAGTATAAGTATGAAATATGTTCCTTGTATTTATTTTCGTTTCCGACTTTAGTTTATATCTATTTCTATTCAAATCGATTCTTTCATTTCCATATGATTTCAATTTATCTTTAATACTAAATATATATATTTTATTTGTCATTTAAAACTAATTTATGTCATTATTTTAATTAGTTTCATTACTAACTTACTTCAATTTCCAATTTGAAAATGTTTTGCTGTTAATTAAATTTTTCAAAAATCTTTAAAAAATTTCTAACTCCCAAAATTTTTGAATTTTTTTGGCAGAGTCTCCTTTGTATGGAGGAGCTTTTACAATTTGACAAAAGAGATAAATATATATACATCGACCCACACGGTCGGAAAAACCAAAAACAGTTCATATTTCCTATTTTAATTGCGTAGGCGTACCTTATTTAGCATTTTTAAGCAAGCGGCTTAAAATTTTAGCTATAAGCATAACCCAATCCAGCCTCACGGCTTCCAGGTACCTTTACTTACTCAATTTAAACATGTAAGTGCCAAATATATAAAGTTTAACTATATTTCACTTAGTTGCAATGGTTAAAACATATGGATTCTAAAGAAATGCACATCCAACATTCCCGTAAGCAATTTTTACAACTTTCATACTAATTCAACTGTTTCAATTTATTTATAACCATTTTCATCCAAATTTGAATGGTTTTCAATCCATTCGTATACAACTTCATCAATTTGAATGGTTTAAAACTCAATCGCTTACATTAATTTATTTTTAAGCAAACTGAACTCATATTTAATTCAATTGCTTTCAAAACCAATTTATTTTATTCCTATCCATCCAAGGCATCTTAATAACTTTTATTTACATTCAATAACAATTTATTCTTTGCAATTTGACGAGACCTATGTGGATAAACAAGTATTTATGTTTTATGACCAATTTAAATGGATTTCAACTCAATTTATACTTAATTCTATTCCATTTTAAATTTATTCGCAACCCATATATTCTCATTTCCATTGCATTTCAGATTTGGATCCATTCATTTATCTTGAAACATTTCATATTGGTTACATCAAATACTCATTTCATAATAGATTTGCAAACTAAACATTTGCCACATTAAATTTATATTCGACTTCATTTAACCAATTCAAGTTCCATCTCCATATTTCATTACCAATCGATTTCCTTTTTATTTTAATTCATTCACAACCATTTATTTAACTCGACCCTTTCCGTTTAAATTTCATTTACAATCCATTTATTTGCATTTCATTCCATATTTGTTTATTCCAAACTAGTTTATTTAGCACGAAGACAATCCAAGCTATTTCATTCAATAACCATTTCTCAACTTATTTAAACCACATTTCATTTGATCCGTATTTATTCCATCATTTATTTATTCAATAAAATTAGTTTATCCACATTTACTTAAACCATTCTAATAAACTCGAAACATTCTATTTTCCTTATTGTCTCAAGATATTTCAATTCCTAAATAATTTTAAATGGTTTACAATTATTTATTTAAACATTTTCATTCCATTGAATATTATCGGTAACACACCGAATTTTATTTCAATTAAAATTTACTTTTACTTGATTTAAATCCAATCCCCTATTATTAACCTTAATTTCAAGTTGAATGCAATTCAACTCATTTCCATCTTTTAGCTTAAGTTAATCTACTTCAATTTATTCAAATTTTATACTTAAGCTCATTCTCATTTTGCAACCAAGTTCTCTTTTCAATTTAACTTAATTTTATTTCAATCCAATCTCATTTTAAATCTGCAAATTTCATTTGATTGGTTATTATAAAATTTAACTTTCCAGATTCAACTCATTCAATTGTTACATGACCATTTCCAATTTATTTCCACTTATTAGGATTTATTCGCAATACAACCCATTACCATTTCAATCCAATTTCATTTTCCTTTATTTAACACATTCCCAACTATATTCAAACTTGTTGACATTTCAAGTCAAATTTTCAATTTACAACTCAAGTTTGAATCTACCATCCATTTTCAATTTACCACCTAATTAATTAACTCACAATTCAGCTTCATTCTCAATTACTTTCACTTCATCAACAATTTGAATCAATTATAATTTATAACTTGAGTTTATTTCCAAACTTCATCATAAACTCACAATTCAATTTCATTAACTAATTTATTATCTAATTAGTTCTTCCCTTATTTATAGCCCAACACTTGAATTTTTATTCCAAATATCACTTCATTTTATTTTCTTAAGTTCAATATACCTTATAATTCAAGTTTGGATTTTCTTTTCATTTTCCAATTCATCAAAATATTAAATTTGAGCTTTGTATTCCATTTTAAATTTTATAAGCCACAACTTCTTATTCTCACACATTTCCATTCATTTTAGGCTTAAATATGTTCCCCTTTTATTTTTAACTCAAGCCTTCTATTTATTTATAGCCCAAGCATATTTTATTGCTATGGATTTTTAATTCTCTCACTCGTTATTCTTATTTATTTATTTATTTATTTATTTCAATTCGAATACAACTGGATATTATTTCAGCTTATTCAATAAATTTCAATCTAGTCAAATTTTTATTTCCAAATCCAAGTTAATTTCATTTTCAACTTTTCTCTTTAAATTTAAATCCCATTATCCAAAGCTTAAATTTCTTCCTGATTTACAAATCCTTTCCATTTATAAGCTTACAACTTATCTTATCCGGATTTTTAAACACCCAGCTTTGGTTTCAAATTGTTTTGAAATCTCCAACATCTCAAATCATATTTCTCAAAAATTAAACCAATTCTAGTTTTATTCCCAACAAATTTCCTTTGAGATTTTCAAAAATACAACTAACTTTTCTGAACAAATCAACTTTTGGTAGAAATCCGTCACTTAGAAATTCGAAAATGAATACTGATGATGTGGCCTCATCATCAGAATCATTTTCCAATAATCCAAGTGATTTCAATGCTGTTCTATTCAAGTGTTTAGAAACCCCTTCAATACAGTTGCGCAGACTGTGTCGACGAAGGTTCATATGCCACTCAATAAACCAATCAACACAATATTAAAACAATTTATATTCACTGACAAATACGCGCTCATATTTATTTATACGCTCAAACTCATTATAGAGTACTACAGACTCTATTTTAAATGAGTAATTTCCCACCAGAGCCAAGGTTATCACCAACCTAAGCTCTGATACCAAGTGAAACGACCCGCAAATCCGTACCCCTTGAGTCAACACTATTCTATCTAAATCAACTCAAGTTGTACAGAAATACGAACCATTTGGGATAAAGAAGAAGAGGTAGAAGAAGAAAATAGAAACAACAACAGAATCTAACCATCGCAGCGGAATAAAATTTAATAGATAATAAATACTCTTTACTCAAACATCAAATATCTTTGTTTATAAATTACATCATCTGAGTACATCAAAACACAGCTCAACCTCAATGTGATACAAATGGATACACAACGACTCAACACAGCGGAAATATATATATATATCCAAGTACGAGAATACGTATCGTCATCCAGCTCGTCTCCTGAGCTTCACAGCATCATATCATGTATCCTATAATACTCGGTCTGACCCGAGCATTACATTTAAATAACACCCGGGTCAGTCTGGAATACCAGCGTGAGAAAATCACACCCAATTGATTATTAAAGTTTCGAAAATCCTTTTAAACAAAAGCATCTCGTAAGACCACGCCACAAATAAACATGTCGGGTTTTTACCTTACGATAGCTAAAACAATTTTTATAGAAATCCTCTGATATTATAATAGGGTCTATACACAAATACTTATAAAATAACCGAAATTGTTACATCTATTAAATTCCAGCTACTAGCCACAGAGTGGGTAATACAAACAAAACTCGTACAAGGCTCGTAGGAAGAATGGATTTCCAACCAATGACTAGGCACTGGGGTACCACCTGTCACAGTACGGGGCCTAGATCACCGTACCGAGGAGTACGCCCGCTCCCCTGCAACACAAGGCCGGGACTATCCCTTACTGGATAATCCCGAGTGAGATCACCCCGCGGTTGGGATCAGCAACCGCCCACTAAGCCGAAATAAAAAGGGACATCTAGACTGGAATGACCTCACCCTGCTTGGGTGCTATCCACCTAGCCTAGCTGCATATCCCCTGATTTTCACTCATTCCCATTTGATGAGGCTTGAGGCTAAGCGTTACCTTTTTAGAACATATTCCTTAGAATGCCCATCGTCCACCTGACGATGTTTCGCATGCATTCATCCATACAAGTCCGTCCCGGGTTCGAACGGAACCGAATGCACTATTCCTACTACATCCATTTTGGAAATATCCTCAGGATTAGTAGCGACTAGCCCTTGCACTGCACTGCTCTATCTTCGAATCCAAAATCGTTTGCACGAAACGTACAAACCGGATCGAAGTGGTTTTCGAGAAATAAATCTCGATCCCGGTCTCTTCGAAACGATTAACGCATTTTCCAATATTGATAGTCGGTTATTTAACTATCAATTTCTATTCACAAACATCCATCAAACAATAAATAATTTTCCAAATTATTATTAATCCCAAAAATATCTTCACAAGATATATTTCTATTTTCAATCCTTTGAAAACAGTTTCAAAACCCTCATTCTTCTCAGAATCAACTTTCCCAAATATTTTATATTTCCTCTGAAATCACCAAGCACAAAAGTAGATTTTTAAAATAATTTAAAACACTTTACTTTGAAAATATACTTTTAAACATTTAAGTTAAATTACTTCAATATTTTGTAAAAATATACATACTATATGAATATTTGAAAATAAGGTTACTTTATAAAATATAACTAAATATTTAATCTTAAAACAAACTACTAAATACTATAATAGATTGAAAAGGAAAGGCTTTCTTTATAATTTAAATATTAGAAATAATAAATCTTCCAAACTTCCTTTTTAAATCAACTAAAAAAAAAAACTTTTAACTTATATTTAAAAACTTACTTTGAAAACGTACTTGGTTATCCAGGGAGAAGATTCAACTTCAATCACTTAAATCAATTTTCCCAAATTGATTTCAAATTTATCCCATTTGAAATAATTTTCTTTAATTACTTAATTCATTTCAAAATTCATGAAGTATGGACTTAATTATTGTTGTTATTATTATCTTTCATTTGATTCTACAACTTTTAACTGAAATATACAAATTCCATATTTTTCCCAATTTCTTCTTTATTCTTTCAATAATTTAAATCTTAACCTTTAAATAAATATTTTGTTCTTTTTAAATAATAACACTGAATTTTTAAAATTCATTAACTTCCTGTTTATTCAAATTTCCTTTCTATACTTCACAATTTATTTATTAGAAATTTAAAGTCACATTATTTCTTCTCCAATTCATTCTTAAATTTATTCAAATTTTCCTATAATTATTTTACTTACAATTTCACTTCTTTTATTTTCCTTTCCAAAATCCAATTTATATATTTTTGGTAATTCATTATACCCAATTATATCCAATCGAACCATAACATTCAATATACCAATTATCAATAATTTCAATGATATTCATCACAGTATATTAAATAATCACAATAGAGGGTATTAAACAATTTAAATAAACATTGAGGGATCCAGTTGGATCCCTCCAACCTGTTTTCCCTGCATCCACAGATATTAGCACAATATAAAATATCTTCACTGTAAAATGAGGGAAATAATCATTTCAAGGTGTGGTATATATTACTATATAACACAACCATCAATTCAACCATTCAAACAATTATTTAAATTTAATCATTTAAATTTAAATTGAAATTTAAATCTAACTGAGTGAGATTAACTCACCTTTGCTTTTACTAGCAATCCGATTCAATCCAGCTTGTTCCCATGATTTTATACCTTGTATAACAATTTACAGTTTATTAACATTTGACCTGATTGAAAAATTAATTACTATTAATTTTATTTTATTTTGAACTTTTATATTAAAGGTTTGTTTTGAACTTGTTAAATTAAAAACAACTGTTTAAATCTAAATGTCAAAGTGGTTTATATATTATTATTTTAGACCGTAGGTATATTAAATACCAGACTAAATGTTGCTCTACTAAAATTATCTTTCTCTATCTGCCTACTATTTATTTCTTAGCCTATATAGATTAGAAATCTATTTTATACAAATTCTATTTCTGGTTTACTAAAAACCTGTAAGTTTCCAAATATATACATGTATATGCCTCACTATGAAAGTCAAATACAGGTTATATCAAATTTCAAGATTTTAAAAATAAATAAAATTATCTTACTGCCGAACTTCTGAATTACCTTATCCTTAATTTAAATTAATTTAAATTAAGCTACTAAAATTTTACCTTACTGTCGAACTGAGAAATCCCCAAACTCTGGTGCTCGCGTACGAGCCTTCGACCATCTCATTGTCGAAGTCGACATCCACCGTGACTCGAGAGTGCCGCGCATCGCTGCCCCACCTCCTATCTATCGCGAGCTTTCTCTGGCATCACCGCCGCCTCAAATCTCGAAACCATTAACACTCGCGAATCCCCTTACCAAGACCTAACCCTAAATCACCAGACGTGATCGTGCTCACGAGTTCCTTTCTCACCGCGAGCTCTACAGACACGAGTCGACTGCGACACACCAAGCCTTCGTGCGCCTACGCCACCAGTCGCGCGCGACGACTCACGAAACCCCCAAACTCGATCGCGATTTGATTTCGTTGTTCGAACGAGGAAAAACCCTGACTTAATCGAATTGGAAGAAAGAAGGAGAACGGCCATTTCGATTTTTTTTCCTCTTGTTAATGAACGAGATTTGATTTTGGAACGAGAGGGCTTAAAGGGTCGGCTTCCGTCCAAAGTCGAAAATGAGGGAGAGAATTTATTTATAAAACGTGGCTAAAGCTTCCCTTTGAAGCTTCTCTTCTAATTTTTTTTTATTATTTTTTTTCTTCTGAAGGAAGCCATTTATTTTATTTTAACTTTATCATTTTTTTTTTCTTTTTGGGTTCCTAACTTAAGAAAAGAAAAGGAACCAGGTTGAGACACTGATTAAATGGAAAAAAAGAATGTTGCGTGGTAGAGCAACACAGCTATAGTGATTTGGAAACTGATGGAAAGGAAACGATGATGTAAAAATAAATTTGACTAGTCGAAATATTTTATTTTTAAATCCCGAACCGGCTATTATAAATTAAATTTTTAGCGCGTTTATATATCGTACGCTCACACAACTGCTCCAATTACTACGAAATTTGAAATCCGATAATAATACAATATTACGGACCCAATGGAATGGTTTCGTCAAATTCCGAGACTGTGCCTCGGAAATCTATTTTAAATTCAATTTAAATTATAAAATTTCAAAACTGAACAAATCACTATTAATTTCAATTTTAACACTTCTATTGTTTTCAGTATTATCAATATAAATTTTATAAGCCTTCAGCTTATTATTAATCAGCTTAAAATTCTAGATTTAATGATTTTCCCAACTTCAAATTATTTAATTTAATAAATAAATCATCAAATAAATTGTGATATCTGAATTCAAGTTACTCTATTAAATATTTCAAATCAATTAAATATTCTGATTTTAAATGCTTGAAAATTCCGGGTCGTCACATAGCCCGTAAATCTTCGATCTCTACTAAATCGATCTGAGCTCTAGTCTGCCTACCCCGTCTCTGACTGCTGGCCTGTAATAAATATTTAATTTAGCTGTGTGATATCTGTAAGTGTATGTGCAGGTATGTGAATGATTAGCAGTTTGATAATGTTATTTAATGTAGTTTATGCATGTTTATGTAAGTGTATGTGCATGTTGATAACATCTTAGATTGTGGTAACACCAAACAACTATAATGACAAGATTATTGATTTATATTTTAAAATACTATAACTTTGAAAAGTTTTAGTATAAATAAAGTAACTATAGAAAGGATCAGACAAATTTACTAACAAAAATAATAGTCCGTTACATTACGAGATATCACTACTTTTGATATCTTTAGCAGTAAACGTGACAAATTTATGCATGTGTACAACATATATCAGGCAAACTAAATTAAATAACATGTCTTTTTCGTTATTTTTTTTGAAATGACATTCAAGTAACGAATTAATATATTTTGGTAATGCGTAATACTTTCATAACGAAGTGACTCAAAACCAATGTACTGAATTTGAAAACTTATATGATACCCAATATATTATTTACTTACCACTTGATTGTCAAATCCGTATCGTCTTCCATCCTCCGATGGATCCATAACTGACTCAAAAATAGCATCCTCCTCATCCGTCGTCAGCTGATCTCGACCCGTATCAGCAAGGAGTTTCTGACGCTGCTCCATAAACTTTTCCTGCATGAATAAATTAATATCATCATATCTTATTTCATTATATTTTAACAAGTAGAACAATTACTAATACTGCATAAAATGAAATATGCTTACATGGCTCTTGTTGGATTTGTCGTCATGCCATGTAAACGAAATTGCCCCGTTCGGATTTACATGCTCGACAGCATGCATACCAGTAAACACGTCCATATAGCCCACGGGACCATGCACCCTAGCTTTCTGAAATTGATTTTTACATACAATTGTTGTACATTCAAAATTACATAGCACAAACTATTTACATTTGCATTCAGCAAATTTACCAACTCTTGCCGATACTGCTGAAATGACTTCGACTCTCCGCGATGAGTGTCGAAATTTTTATTTCTGTTTGCAAAGTTTCTTTCTGACTCTGCATGTACATTCAAAATTTGATACATTATTTATCGATCATGTATTTATTGATATTTACTACCAGTCAAATAATTTAAAAAAAATTAGTATACTTGCCTTCGCCTCGTCAGTTTTCCAGTATCCCAACCATGTTTGTCATACGCTCTCCCCCATCCAACGTGGTTTCTTATCTGATTTCTTGATTTCGGATATCGAGTCCCTATAGTTTTTACACATCTTCTTCATCCAACATTGTGTTAAAAACATTAACAAATACATTTTTCTCATTGTGCATCACGTCTATATTACGACGAAGCAGAAGATGTTTCTAATATGGCAACTTTCAAAAAATAGTTTTTTTGCACCAGTTATGAACAATCGATTTGCCTTCAATTTCTGTTTGCACTCCAGTTTCATATATCTTTGGATAGTCCCAAACAAGTTCATATATGTCTTCGCTTGACCATATCGTCGGTTGTTGTCTGATTTTTACTCTATTAACTAAAAGGTTTTTCTTGTCTCTTCTAAAGGGATGATGGAGAAAATATCGATGATAGTCAACCCATGAAATTTTCTTACAATGAGGTAAAGAAAACGCTGGCGTGTCATCCATGCAATATGGACATGCTAGACGACCGGCAGTACTCCATCCTGAAAGCATTGCATAGGTAGGAAAATCACTTATAGTGCACAATAAAGAAGCAAACATATGAAATTTTTTCTTCTTGGACGCATCGTATGTTTCTACTCCTTCGTTGCACAGTATTTTTAACTGCTCAATCAGCGGTTGTAAATATATATCGATTCTTTGTGTCGGATCGTCGGGGTCAGGAACGACAGCAGTAAGAAACATATATTGCGTTTTCATATACATCCATGGAGGTAAATTATAAGATGTGACGATAATGGGACAGGATGAATATTTAGAACCAAATTGAGAAAATGACGAAAAACCATCCGTACATAATCCTATCTACCATTTTGACTCTCCGCCGTAAAATTTGGATACGTTTTATCGAAAAGCTTCCATGCTTCTCAATTGGCCGGTTGTGTCAACGTACCCTCTTCCTCCATTCTTACACTATGTCATCTCATATTAGATGCAGTTACAGAAGATGCATATAATCTTTGAAGCCTTGAAGTGATGGGTAAGTAATGCATACGCTTGTACGGAACTTCCTTCTCATTCTTTCTTTGGTTTGTATCTCTCCCGATTGCAAATTTTACAATTTGTAAGATTTGCGTCTTCTTTCCAAAACAACATACAACCTTTTAAACATGTCTCTATTTTCTGATAAGGTAAACCAAAAGCCGACATAATTTTTTTAACTTCATAGTGATTTTCACACATTAGATTATTGGATGACATATGTCTTTTTGCAGCTTGTACAACAGTTGTAAACCTAGCTTCAGTGATGTTGTATTTTTACTTCATCGCAATGTATTCTGTGATTACTGACAGCCGAGTGCCGCTTTTACAACCATTCCAAATAGGTTTTTTAACAGCATCTAGTAAATCATTAAAAAAATTTGCTTCAGTATTTGGTTTTTCAACATTTCCATCATCGTCGTCAACTTCAAACATAGGAAACATTAATCGTGCTGCATCTTCGACCATATTTTCTATACAGATCGTCGTAACTACTTCGTTAACGACACTTTCAGACTCTACAGAAGTATTTGCTACAACTTCTCCATGCCGATCCCAAACATAATACTCGGATACGAAACCGTTTTGGCACAAATGAACTTTCACAATATCTGATAACAAATACTTTAAATGTCTACACCTACTAAACGGACAACGAATTTCTGGATCGTTTCCGTTATTACTTAAAGCGAATTCAATAGATACGTTTATACCATTATAAAAATCTTCTTTTATTGATCCTCTCAGTCCTTTTCTTTGGTACATGCATTTCCTCCGATCAAAAAAATAATCAATCATTTTTCCTATTTGAGAAAATAAGTCACAAGTTCAAAATTTAATATTTATTTTCAAGAATACAAATTCGAAAAAGATTATTTTCATGGTCGTATAATATTTGAATTTAAAGAACTACTTCACAAATTAAAAAATATTTTCAAATATGACACATTTTATTTTTTAACGCATCGATATAAAATTGTACAAAAAGATATTTTTTCCATGGTCAGACATCCTAATTCCCATTATAAACACAGTAAACATTTACATTTCGTATATTACTTCGTCTCAAATGATTCAACAAAATTTCAGTAGCATTTTCCTTTTGTTTCCCGCATTGTACACAAATGCATGTAAGTAGAAAACAAAAATGAAAAGTTAGACCGAAATTTTATGAATTGTTTGAAACGAAGTAGTATATATACAAAATGTAAATGAGTACTGTGTTCATAACATGTCCAATACATGGACAAATCCAACAAATATTGTACCAGATGAATATAGATAGTCGTTTTTTGAAAAAAAAGACTATTTATATAACGATCATGTACAACACTCGTTAGACGGGACCAAATACTCTCTAAGAGACGTTAGTTAATTAAATGTGCGCATTTTACGAAAAATACAGTTTTACAAACTGTTCACATTTACAAAAATATATTTTAATTTAATATATTTATTCGGCGTATTACATCAACTAAGGTTGGTTTAACATTTTTGTAATTTTTCAATACACACAATTATAATTTGGACTCATGCATTTTTTTTGTTGCATAAGTCAATGCGTGTAGAATATAGTACCCCTATCTCGTGCATTCATTTTATCTAATTCCAACTAACACAATACAATGATAGCAACGCTACACACATATACAATCGTAGAATCAAAACATACACAACGATTTACATATACACGAACAATCACAGATTATATATGTTTTTCACAATTTTACGGTAAAAAATGAAATAGGTATACCATGAAATGTTAGAAACTATTATAACACTATTGGAAACAATTTCAATCACCAATTGGTCCTAATTTATCAACTTATGCAAATATAGAAATATGGTAAAAATTGTCGCGAAAATAAGATTTTATACCTAAGCTAAAAGCAAGAGAGGTTGAATTCACAGCCGGAGAGGATGCAAAAATACGAAATTAGCGATTGGAGGCTTGGAGTGTGAATTTGTAATTAGGTTTTGGTTTAGCTGAAATGAGCAAGAAGAGGCTCGGCTGATGCCTGTAATACGCGATTTTTCGACGGCTTCTGACGGCCGTCGATGGTCCTTTGGAAGCTGTGCCCTCCATCGCTATTTAACCCTTTTCTAGTAATGATGGGTATTCTCTGATGTAAATTATTAGAGTAGTATCAAAATTGTAATAGTAGCTACCTCAATCGTAATAGTCATCTGAGTTGCAACCCCACATAATCCATCCATATTACCTTCAATTTATTGTTGCTGGCAATCTTCACCACCCGATTATAATATCCAGCACTACAAAATTTGACCAAGTGAAAATCTAGAAACATAAGAAGAGAATTAAATGACATATTTGGAGTTAAATCTTTTTTTTACCATAAGGCATAAACAACAGCTATAAATCCATGAACTGTACGGAGAGCATCAATATAATTTGGAGACAAAACCTACAGAAATGAAATTCAGGAGGTATATGAAAAAATGCTAAGAGGAGATCGAGGTTATTTAAGTTAGTGAAGAGAAATCAAAAACCAGAAATGTGCACGTCATTGTCTGTCATTTTTAACAAGATTAAAACAGAAATCAGTATTTCTGTTGAATATGATTTTGTCACACTCGTTTCTTGTTATGGATGTTAACATTGCTGCACGTACGGGTGATTGGTTGCTAAAAAAGAACAGTACAGCACACATGTGGTTGTTGAATATAAAACTTGTAAACATAAAGACAAATAAACGTGATGATAGTTTTATTAATTTGGATAAGAACAAATAATAAACAATACAAGTTTTCTATAACAACGAGAATCATGATGGCGAAATAAACATTAAACAATCAATTATTCTTTGTCACGTGATGAATCGAAGGGGATACATTAAAATAGAATAGAAACAGACCTTGAAATAGTGAATGTTAATCCAAAAATTGAATCAATATCCTGATTTAAGTTTGAAAGCACCAGTCCTGTTTTGATAGAGCAATATCACAGATTACAGATAAAGAAAAAAATCTGAAAAAAAAAGAAGACAGAGAATTTTTATAGTGTTTCGGCTGTTAATGAAGCCTGCGTCCACTTTATAGTTTTATTATAAACTGATTGATTGCTGTTATAAGAGATGTTTGATTACAAAACTTTGATTATCTTTAACTGGATTGAATCTCCAGAGTTGGAATCCACTGCAGAATCACAGTTAATCCCTTTGGAGATTGTTGTGAAAGGGGTAGAGAGTAAAGAATATTTCCAACAGAACCTTAGCAACCAATCCGAAGAAGCTCTGTTTATGTTGCTGGTAGGATGTTATTTATATCGATCGGAGAGCTTCTGGGCCAGGCCACTTCGTCATCTGCTCGTAGGTTGGTAGGAAATAACCTGTGGGTTTTTTGGCTCGCAAACCTAGACAAAACCATGGGTTGATGGCGATCCATAAACTTAGCTCATTTGTGAGCCAATGCCTTGGCCTCTTCTTCATTGCATCCTTGGTTAGTTTGTTGTTGAATCAAAGATGTTTGGGTCACTGTTGATCTAAGCCATTGAGATTTTTCTGAAGTTCGGGGTTTGAGTTGTTACTATGGTCTTTTGGCGTCGTTGTTCCATGTTAATGACAATTTACTAGTTGTTTGCGCTCAGCTGCTGATTGAGCTAAAAGAAAGCTGATCTCTCAGTTTAGTTGATTCCAGTCGTTGCCTTAGTAATATAGCTTGGCTCTCGTTGACTCCCTGCCTTAGGCTGGTCAAGTTCTAAACCATTCCGATAACACCAGACTGTTCTGTCTCCTATTAGATCCTCTTGGGTTAGAACCTGGATAACTTTTGCCCCCCAGAGTGCGTCTTTGTTTTCATTAAGATGAGCTCTAGAAGTTATCGCTCTTTATATATATCCATCGATTTTCAAGTTATTACATTAGAATTTACGAATACGTAGCAGGTCATGCTATTGGTGATCTTGCTTTGGGTTTGAGTGCTATCGCCTGCCACAACGGATCATATTTCTGCCTGTAGCTTCTCGACCATGCTTTGAAATGATAGATGAATGTCATAGGGCGAGCTCGAGGAAAAGTAGCCAAACACTATTAGTCGCTAGCGATCCATTTGCGTATGGATCGTACTATTGTGAAAATCTTCTTTGGAGATTTGGGTCGCTAGGGACCCATAATGGGTTGCAGGCCACCTAATGCCTTAGGAAATTTTCATGCTTCATTCTTTCCTCCTACTTATATTCAAACCGACATAGTTCCCTTATTCTCATTCGAGCCAAATCATTCTTGTGCGGCCCGAAGCCCTACGACCTGAAGCCCTAAGACGATTTGATACTAGCTTGTTCGATTCGATTAATCACTTCCTCGTATCCATCTAGTCCAAGATCTTGGCCGTAATCTCCAGTCACAACGCTGTTATTCCTCGCCTCATTATGGAGCAAAGCCCTAGCTCGCCTCGACCCACTTCATAGTTTGCTGAATTTGATCTTCGATTCTTCCCATGTCTTTGAATTCAATTAGAGGTGGTTTGCTTAATTGTTTTGCTAATTACTGTGTTTGTGTAATGATTTGATGACGAGTTTCCATTTGCGATGTTGATTGTGAAAAATTCAGGTCGACTGCGGTATAATGGAGGAAGATAGTAAATCGAATCTTGAATTGTCTTCCGAAACGACATTCAGGCTTTGGCCCAATGCTTGACACATTTTTCTATCTTCGTCCATTAGACTAGAATTAACTTGTGTCCAGTTTCACAGCTGTTACTGCACGTCACATCACCAATCGATCACGATTCTTCCATAGAATTTGGATTTATCATTCTTGCTTGTTGCATGCTAGGCGTTCCTACAGTGAGAAGAATTTTCCGCGTTGCTTTGGACAACGGATCCGTTATCGATCATGGATCGATAACGGGTAAGTGTACAGGAAGAAGAAACAGTTGAAAATGGAGTGACACGAGAATTTCTTTTCTTCTTCCACTGTGAGCGAACTATCTACACGGGATAAGGCGTTGGTAGTGTATCGAGCACCGAGTTTATCCCATATAGATAGCGCACTGCACTTGCCCCAGTCCGCACTTGAAATCCGACATGGCGATTACAAGTTCATGTTTCTTTGGAATTCAAGTGTGGCAGGATAAGCTATAAGTTTAGGATAGATTTACCTGACCGTTTTTGAACGTGAGTTCTGTTATTTAGAATAAAGCAGCCATCCGCGCGTCATAAGTCAATCGGGGGAAGCCAAGTGCTCTCAGAAGCCGAGTCATCATCCACTTCGCAAGCTCAGTATGACCAGTTAGTTTCGGTTGGGCCAATCGTGGATCGTACGCCTCCCAACTTTAGAGGTTTGCTTAATCCACGTGAGAGAGTTTCATCGATTGTTTCCACTAAGGTCCTTCACAACATCTGTTCACAATACGGAATTCCTGAAGAGGATGTTCGTCTGCCAGAGAAGGATGAATTTTCTCATACGCCTCCCCTGCGGTACACCGCTTGCCACCGGTACATGTGTTTGAATGGGGTTGTGCCTTCCTTCAATAATTTTCTGACTGAGTCTCTCTTGAACCTGGGTATTTCCCCATTTTAGCTTCATCCGAATGGCTATGCCATCCTAACTTGCCTACTGTTCTTTTCATGCGAGCGTTCAACCGCGCTTCAAGTTTTGACGAGTTATGGTACTTTTTGGCATTTAAGAGGAGAGATGATTGTCCCTCCTTGATCATAATCGAAGCCCAAAGAAATCAAAAAATCATCAAGTGCTTGCAAAATAACTTATCGCAATTCAAACGCAATATTTCTTCATCCGATGCATTGAGGGGTTCAACCATCGGTGGATGACAGGGGGTATGCTTCCTTTTATTTATCGAGCTTTTGATGCATTGCACCGGAGTTCCTAACCAACCGTATGTCTCTTGTAGTTATTCCAAGGACGAAGAGAGACATGACACTCATTGAAATTTATCAGACTTTAAAGGCTATCGATGCCGAGGAGAGAAGCGCTAAAGTATTACTGATTGATGAAAACTTGCTTCGATATAAACTACTGGCTCCGGGTATATTTGCCATTCAAGTTGAAATTCCTTCTCCCGCTCGATCCGGGGTTCATACGAGATCTATTTCCTTCTCCTACGATTTCGAAGAAGGCGCCTCTCAAGAGAGAGAAAGCCCGTCCAAAGGATCCACCGATGAAGCCAGTGACGGGGAAGAAGCTATTGCGACCGGATTAAGGGGCCCAGGTAGAACGCCTTCAATTCTGGAGGAAGCAGAAGAGCAGTTCAAACAAAGAGAAGGCAAGGCCACATTGGATTCAGAAAAGGAAGAGGGAGAGTTTGAAAGTAGTAGTGATAAAGTCACTGCCGGTGATTACTTCTTGTCTGAATCCGACGGTGGGGACTCAAAGTCCTGTGATGAAACTAAGGGTATGAGCCCCGTTCTTCCGAGCTCACCTCTCGCTGATATAAGTGGTGAAGGTAAAGCTCCAGAGTCCGGAAGGCATCAAGAGTCTCGGGGTAGGGACGTCGGAGTGGAATTCGAGGATTTCAGCGACATCTATGTTGACTTTGATGAGCTCATGAAAGATGATTATAAATTTATTACGGCGCCTCCCAGCTCGGGTGACATCGTGTTAGAGGTCAGCACGGTTCAGCCCACAATAGCTGAAGTTAGTCCAATTCCACCTACGACGACCATCCATCCTGGTTAATATCGACGTTTTAGGCTCGCCGTAGAAACACAATACACGTCACGCTAGGATTACACTCACTTCCATTCATCTCTTCATATTTGTTATGCTACACTCACTTTCATTCTTCTGAGACCTTTTATGCCTGCCTCATTCCAGGTATGACGACGGGACGAGGCTTTTATGACAACTTTAAAGACCTCACCAATTCGTAGCGGTATCCCAAGCGCTCCTCCAGCCGCCATCAAGTTCGAGAGACGGAGGAGGAATTACAGGCAGAGGAAAGAGCTGGAAGCTAAAACCCGCATCCAAGAAGAAAGAGACCGAGCTCGATCATACAAAGGCGGGTATGAGAAGAGAAGATATCTTGAGGAAAGAGATGAACCGTCAAAAAAGTCAAAGTTTGAACATCACCCTCAATCTTCGGAGTTCGCTTCAAAACACCCTTCCGTGGGACAAGAAATTCCCATCACTTCTGTCTTGATTCTACCTCCAACTCATATTTCATCACCTTCCATCGTCACTACCGCCCCTAGTGCTTCTCGCCCCCACCGAAGTCCTACCTACATCCTTCCTTCGGTCCCCCTATGAACCCCCGCACCTTTAGGCACCTCGAAAATCAGACATAACTAGATGCACGGGTGGTCGGGTGAAATAAAAATCCATAATATAGCACAGAGACTAAGGCAACATAATAAAATGATTAAAATGTTACAGCGGAAGAAAACTTTCACCAATTATAAATTAATAGCAAAGCAGCTTCATTAAGAACAACATTATCCCAAATTTATTTCTGAAACCAAAAGTACCAAGTAGTCTCCATCAAAACATAAAACATAACAAAGTTCATAATGTAGGTCCCTATATCAAAAGTAAAGTACAAAAAAGAGAAATGAAGTACATAAAACAAAAGAAACAAAAGCTGAAGAAAACAAATGCTCCAATGACCCTCAAGCTGCAAAGAACTACAACCTAGACCCGCCCTTCTGTGATTTGGGAAAAATAGGAAAAATAGGAATGTATCAGACATAAAGTCTGGTGAATGAGATATAAACGTCAATCGGCCATTCGGACCTGCTGTCCTGACCTATTCATGTGCTACAGCGTGAAAGTCATGCTCTTCACCCGTGCACTGTGACTAAATGCCTCTTACGTTTGACCGGCGCCAACTCAAACAAACTCGAAGGACCCCAAAGATGCGCTCAAGCTCCGCCAAACTAGACTCCTATCCTCTCATCTCCTCGGTCACCAACGTGGCCTTACCCCTATCCAAAGTGTCGGTCCTCCGAAAGAGCACCTACAGCTGGGTCGGCTGCGAAAAATCCTCCAACGATCTGCCTAAACAAGCGTACGTCGGAGCACACTTGTCATGTTCCGTCCGCATCAATCTGCTTGAAGAAGCCTACGATTGCGGATGTTATCTATCCTACATACTAGCAACCTATGAAAGGTAACAAACATCCTTGCGAACCTAATTGCCCGCTCCTAGTACGTACAGCCAAAACTATATTTTGGTCTTAACTACATGAAATACCTATCCAGACCTTTACAAGGTCTACCTACCAAATCGCTTTCAGATTAATTAATTTTACCGTTACAGTTTACATACTGTTTTTTCGATTAATCTGCTTTAGGCCATTTTTACATCCTATTTGGTTATTTCACAATTTCCCTTTTTCTTACATAAATGGTATTTTAATTTCACGTCCGACCAGTCCATATGGTTTGTCTGTAGTTTTTATGTTATTTTGTTACAAATTTACACTAGACTTTAGGTTCCATTTAATTTAATTTTTTTCCACCCTAATTTACGTTCTCCTTTTAGAGATTTAATCTGTACAAATTTTTTATCCAATAGCCACAAACCGTTCAATTATACAAAATTTCACTTTACATTTTTAGGCCACATATGAAACAAACAATTATGCCAATTAGACTTCCCAATTTTGTTCCAAAACCATATTCAACATTATGTAATTATATCAATCAAAACCATAATTTTATTCAAGTAACATATTCTGAATTTATTCAACTAACCTTTTCTATCATTAGAAATTGTATAACAATTCTAATTCAATTTAATTAAACCAATCTTATTTACGCCATGAAAAGTGAATGACAATTTATTTGTTTCAAATTTCAACCCAAACATGAATTAAAATTGAGAAGTGGAAGAAGAAGAAGATATAATAATTTACATAAATTTCAATCTTATTTATACCATAAAATGTGAATAACAATTTATATGTCCCATATTTTAAACCAAACATGAATTAGATTTGAGAAGTGGAAGAAGAAGTTGCAATAAATTACATCTATTCTCAATTAATAACAGAAATTAAATCATAACAACATGCTAGAAAAGAACTGAAATTGAACTACTTTATTTTTCTATTTCTTATTAGTTCTCACTCACCTGGCACTTGAGCTTGCATAAATTTGAAAAAAGCTTTACTTTAATCTTTCTTCCTTTGATTCTTCTAAATTTCCCAAATTGCTTGAATATATATAGATAATTTAATTTGGTAGATATTTGTTTATTTAGTAGAGGAAAGGAGGAAGAATAACACACACTAATTGTACTAAAGAATTAAGACGACGGCTGAATAAGAGATTAAGTTTAGGTTAGATGATTTATTTATAGATTATTTGAGTGAATATAATCCATTAGATTATTTTAGATTAAATCTGGTTCTTTCACACTTAATGGTTATCCATTCTAGCCCATACACATCACTCAACCAATAAAATTTTGCTATCTCATCCTATTACATCACTGGAGCGAATGAGAAGCCAGCACATGTCAGAAACAATGCTGAAATACATAGGAAAAACATTAGAAACGAACCAGCTAAAAAACATCAATCCAGATTTTGGGCGACAACGGGACTTGATCCCTGGTCACTAAGGAAGTCAACATGCGCCTTTACCACTGTACCAAATAGGATTATAATTTCTTTTTAATTATATTTCCCATAAAATATCGAAGTATTACATTCTCCCCTTAAAGGATTTCGTCCTCAAAATCTCCAAAGACGGAAGAATGTAATTAACAACCAATATCCAAGAACTACATCCATCTACTCAACCATCATCCATTTCTACCATTGTCCTTATGTTTAACTAATGCAATTTATGATTTATGCAAAGTGAAATGCATATTAACTTACGTAATACGAAAAGATAGTCGGTCTACTGATTCAGCTGACCTCCTGTAATGCAAGTATGCTTTTTCCATACAACCAAACGTATGCAATTACCCAGTATAATTGATAATTCTATATGTATGTTTCAATCATTCACCCAAATGCACCATCCATATGCAACATCCATTTATACACACACACATACACAACCATATGCAAATACAATAGATAACAAACACGCTTATGCATGCGTGTGTACCTAGTTGACCGATTATCATAATAAATATCTATCTAGTGCATGCAATGCATCCATTTGCAAACATTAGCATCTACTTGTAATCATTTTCATCCATCAAACATAACATGCCCTAATAACATGTTTGCAACCAAGCTACCATCCAGGTTTCACCTAAAGATTATCGAAAAGACCCTAACTAAGGAAAGATCAAAGATCAAAGATAGGATATTTGAAGTGTACCTTCAAATAGAAAAGGATAAGAGGTTCGAGTTCTCTCCTCAGATTCCCATATGCAGTCTTTGGGGTCATCTCCCCACTAAACCTTCACTGGACAAACTTCTTGTTGCGTAATCTCTTAACGCCGTGTTCCAATATACTGGTGGGTGTACGACACACAATTGATTCGCGCTCTACCACCACTTCCCTTAGTTGATCCTGTTCTACTACTACAGCGGAATCATGTAGACACTTCCTCAGATGCAAAATGAAGAACATCGTGAACTCTACCTGGAAGATTAACTCCGTATGCCACTTTTCCAATTCGTGCCGTAATAGGGAAGGGCCTACAAATCTCGATGCCAACTTACCCACCGAGCCAAATCTCATAACATTTCTCAGAGGAAAAACCTTGACAAAAACCATATCTCCAACCTTAAACTCAAAATCTGAACGCCTTTTGTCGGCATATGACTTTTGTCTATCTTGTGCGGTCATGAACCTCTTGCGAATCAAATCCACCTTTTCGATAGTTTCCCTTACCAAGTCTGGTCCAAACAAGATCCTATCGATGGTATCCCAACAACAGGCTGGTGATCTACATGGTCTGGTGATCTACATGGTCTGCCATAGAGGGCCTCGAACGGTGCCATCCCAATGCTTGCTTGATAACTATTATCATATGCAAACTCCACCAAAGGTAGGTGGTCTTCCCAAGAGCCTTCGAAGTCAATGATGCATAATATGAGAAAATTTTCCAAAACTCTATTTACCCTCACAGTCTGTCCATCTGTCTGAGGGTGATATGCCGTGCTTAGATTCAATTCCATTCCCAAGGCTTGTTGAAGACTCCTCCAAAACTCACTGGTGAATAATGGATCTCTATCGCTCATAATGCTGGCGGGAACTCCATGAAGCCTAAATATCTCCTTACATAAATAGTTGCCAAAGAAGCTGTCTTCCTATTACTCTTAATGGGTATAAAATGAGCGCTCTTCATCAGTCTATCCACAATGACCCAAATGCTCGTGTTCCCTCTCCGCGACCTTAGTAATCCATCCACGAAGTCCATAGATACGCTCTTCCATTTCCATAATGGATATCTAATGTCGGCAACAGTCCTCCGGGCTTCTTCTGTTCAGCCTTTACACTTTAGCAAGTAATGCACTTCGATACATACTCTGCCACCCTCTTCTTCATTCCAGGCCAATAGAATACCCTCCTCATATCCTGGTACATCTTCTCACCACCAAGGTGCACTGTCATCGTAGAATGATGTGACTCGGCCAACACCACATCTACTAAATCCTCACTATGGAGAATACAAAGTCTGCCATCCCTTAGTGTCCATGGTATAGCGTCTAAGATGTGGTGGTGACTCTCCTCTACCAAGCTTATCTAAAATATCCTTTAACTCTTTATCCTCATCTTGCCTTGTTCCAATCCGCTCCATCAAATTAGGCTGGAAGTCGATGCTGCTAACGATCCTGGAGCTAAATCCGATGGAGGTCTAAAATAAAAGGTAGAAATGCACTACAAATGCTTCCATTCCAAAAATAGAGGACTCAAAACCACTTTGCATCTATTCAATGCATCTGCCACTACATTACCCTTGCCAGGGGTATAGGAAATCTCAAAGTCATAAGAGGCTAAAAACTCCATCTATCTTTGTTGTCTCAAATTAAAGTCTTTCTGGGAGAATAGATTCTTCGAAGACTTATGATCCGAGAAAAGCTCAAATCTTTCTCCTAAGAGATAGTGCCTCCAAGACTTGAAAGCAAAAACTATAGCTGCCAACTCAAGGTCATGCGTCGGGTAGTTCTTCGTGTGCGTTTTCAATTGCCTACTCGCCTAGCACACTACCCTACCCTCTTGAATCATTACCGCCTTAGCCCCGTACCACAAGCATCTGTATAAACTGAGAAAGGCTTAGTTCCATCTGAGAATACCTATATGGGTGCGGTAGTCAAAGCTTCCTTCAATCGACCAATGGCATCCTCACACTTAACATCCTAAGCAAAAGCTGAGTTCATCTTGGTAAGGAGGGTAAGTGGAGCTGATATCCTAGCTAAGTCCTTAATGAACTTCCTATAGTAGCCCGCAAGACCAAGGAAACTCCTTATGTCCATGGCATTCATAGGGGTTTGCCAATCTTGTACTGCTGCCACTTTCGCCAGATCTACTGCAAGTCCATCCTTCGAAACGATTTATCCCAAAAAGCGAACCTCATCCCTCCAAAAGTGGTACTTGGAAAACTTCACCTTCAACTTATGTGCTCGTAGGGTCCTAAACACTTCTTCTAAGTGAATAGTGTGCTCCTCCTTGCTTCGTGAATAAAACAAAATGTCATTGACGAACATCACCAACAAACTTGTTCAACGATTCGCGAGATACTCGACTCATCAGGTCCACAAAATATGCCAGAGCATTGGTTAGCCCAAATGGCATGACTAACCACTCAAATAATCAATCCAAAGTCCTAAATGCAGTCTTCTCGATGCTATCCTCCGCCACATGTAACAGATGAAATCTTGTGGCCAAATCGAGCTGCAAAAATACCTTGGCTCCTACTAGCTGGTCGGAGAGATTGTCTATACAGGGAAAAAGATAACGATTCTTCTTCGTCAACTTATTAAGCTCTCTATAATCCACACAAAGCCTGAGAAAGCCATCCGCCTTAGTGACAAAGACGACGGATGTGCCCCACTAAAAAATGCTCCTACGAATGAAGTCCTTCTCCAAAAGCTCTCCAATCTGCTTTCTCAGCTCATGATGTTCCTTAGGAGCCATATGCCTTGCCGATAAAGCAACCGTTTGGCATTATCGACAAGATAAATCTTGAACTCGATCGCTCTTCAAGGTGGAAGGCTAACAACCTCCTCGAACACATCTGGAAAGTCTCTAACAATCGGTACCGAACTCAAACTATCGGGCGATAAGTCAAGAGAATAAAGGTAACTCAACATAGCTGATCCTTTAGGATCATAAGATACCTCCAAGGTATGTCCACTACAAGTGCCTAACCTCACTACCCTCTTATCGCAATCAAGAATAACACTATACATGGATAGCCAACCCATACCAAGAATTAATCCAAACTCAGAAAAGCCCAATACAAAGGCACTACAGTCAAACTCAACCCGTAAAATAAACAATTCAAATCCCTACATAACATAGACAAATAGGCCGATCCTCCTACAGGATTTGATACTACTACCGGGTTGGCCACTATGCAAGCATCAAGACCAAGACCCTCTACTAGAGTACTAGATAAAAAAAAGTGCGAAGCTCCAGAACCAAATATGGTAAGAATAGGAAAATCAGAGATAGATAACACACATTCGACGGTCGCTTCTTTCCCTTGTCCACAACCGGATGAGTACTAGAGGAAGGAGCTGCCCCTAAAGCATAAGTTTGAGCAGGCTGTGAAGGTGTCTGTGAATTATCCTTGGGCTTCGATGGGCAATCCTTTTTCATATGCCCCACTTGATTGTAAAGATAGCACTTCAGTCTCGGTCGCTCTCCTGCCCCTTTACAATCCTTAGCAAGATGACCTGGTTTCCCATAAGTATTTCACTTCCAGTCCTTCCTTGGAACTTTCCTTTTTCCACCTGACTCTCCTCCTAATCTCCTCTTTTCGTTCCACTGCTTCTTCCAATCATTTTTTTGTGCCATCTCCTTTCTTAATATCAGTAAGTAAAGTCATCTCTACGTATCCCTCAAAAGTGGCTCCTATCAGAATGTGGCTCACCGCCAAAATCTGTAGTAGCTAAACTCAAACCCTTAGAAAACTTCAGTGCCTTCTTGTGAGGAGTATTGATAAGGCCTAGTCCAAATCTAGCAAGCTCATTGAATTGATTAACATATTCCTTAACTGTCATATCTCCTTGCTTGAGCTGTATAAATTTCTCTAGTTGCACTTCCTCTCCAGCATGCGGTAAGAATTTCCTCTTGAACCTAGTACGAAAACCCATCCAAGTCAAATTATCAGCCTCAGCCTCCACAATCTCCCACCAACTAAGGGCCTCTCCCTGCAACTGCCACGAAGCTAATTGCTTCCGAGCCAAGTCCTCCAATCCCATAACCCCAAATATTCGCTCATAACTACGGATCCAAGCTCTCACCTTCGTATATGACTCGGTGCCAAGAAACGACTTGCTTCCAAAGCTGGTGTAGTCCTTGTATAACTTGGGAAAATCGGGAATGCCTGGCGGATGGGTTGGAGCCCCCTCCCTCGGAGCAGCATCCCTAGCTGGTGGCTCTGCTTGTGCAGTAGCCTGTAAATAACGTCTAAACCAAACAGGCATATTAAGGCTTGGAACTTCGAGGATATCTTGCGGTCCAGACATTTCTATTTGTGGATATCAAAAAGATGAGATTAGGTACTCCACAAATAGTTCAATAAATAGGGAGGAAGAGATATGATGGACCTATTTCTAAAAAAATTCCTAAAATATGTGCATATACTTTTATTAGTATTATTTGGAATATCATTTAAAAATTATTTGAAAACCTTTATATTTTTGAAATATTTTTAGGATTACCAAAACCTTAGCTCTCTTACCAACTGTGACACCCTACACCTTTAGACACCCCGAAAATCAGACATGACTAGAAGCACGGGTGGTAGGGTGAAATAAAAATCCCTAATATAGCACAGAGACTAAGGCAATAATATAAAACGAGTAAAATATTACAGCGGAAGTAGACTTTCACTAATTATAAATTACTAGCAAAACAGCTTCATTAAAAACAACTTTATCCCAAATTTATTTTTGAAACCAAAAGAACTAAGTAGTCTCCACTAAGACATAAAACATAACAAAATTCATATTATAGGTCCTCATATATAGAGTAAAGCACGGAAAAGAGAAACGAAGTATATGAAACGAAAGAAACAAAAGCGAAGATAACAACTGCTCCAATGACCCTCCAAGCTGCAAAGAACTACAATGTAGACCTGCCCTCTTGTGATTTGGGGAAAATAGGAAAAATAGAAATGGGTCAGACATAAAGTCCAGTGAATGAGAAATAAAATAAAGTAGAAAGAGAGAAGGCGGCCACTGATGCTGCATTGACGACCATCACCGACGTGCTTACTAAGCCTTCTATTTCTGGCGTGGGCCAATTATCATAGCAGCTCCATGACCAGCTAACGATTTCAGGTCCTAAAACTATTCCTCAGGGGCGAAGCCATCAAAAGAAGGTTAAGGCAGTGAGTTCGAGGTCGCTATTCTCGATCGTTCCTCTATTGCAGGTAACATCCTTGCTTCCTCCGAATTCGGGAGCTTCCAACTTACTCCGCAAGAGCAGGAAGAATCTAACGCTTTCATTTTTGATCTTATTGGTCCTTCCGCCTTTCCCGTTGACGTGCCAACTATCTCGGCTCCTGTGCCTGCTGCCATTTACACATCTTCTGTAGTCGTTTCTGTCCTTATTCTGGTTTCTACGTCCGTGTCCGGTTCGCAACCGGAGCCAGGGGCTGAAAAGATAGCTGCACTTCATGGCCTGGACGATCCTTCTGTGTCTTCATAAGGTGATGTAATAGCAGCAGAAGCCAAGGAGAGGGAGAATCAGATGGGGCCACTGCATAAGATTCAACATGATTTAGCTACCGTCAAGAGGGAAAAGGTCGAAGCAATCAAAGTCTCCAAAAGATCCCGCAAATCGTGAAGGCGAAAGACGAAGGGAGAGGCTTCTAAGAAAACTTCCGAGGAAGACGAGGACATTGCCACCGACCTATTCGTTGATATTACTGGCAGTAATACCACTCCTGAGAAGAAGCAGAAGCATTCGATCAAAGGTGGAAAGGGGAGCGGTGGAAAGAAACGTTGAGTGGCTTGTGTGAAGGCTAACTTGATTTCGGTCAACGGCTTGCCAGAAGATTGACTTGTTTTTGTTTCTTTTTGAGTCATTCTATTCAAGTGTAGAGTCTGCACTTTTCATCTTTAATGTGGAGTCTGTATCTTCTTTTTGTTGGCCGATGTTATGTGGGTACGGCCCCCACACTTTGACCTTGTATACAGAAAATTATAAGCAATATATTGATATCTTGACTGTACTCTTATCTGCCTATTTATATATGTTCTACGTACTTGTGCTTGTTTTATCTCATCCCTTTCTAGTGCTGTGATCATAGCCAAAGCCCTTTGTTCGAAGTAACAAAACTTTGAGATTAACAGAACTTAGAAACCAACAACACTTTGCAAATTAATAGAACTTAGAGGATTATTGTTTAGAAATTCATAAAACTTTAGAACCAATCGTTTTAAAAATTCTTTGTTTGGAGTGACAGAACTTGTAAACCTATCATATTCACGCGTTTCTGTCCAAGTACTGGTGTATGCCCCCCAGTTCACAGGGATGTTTACCTCAAACACTTTTCAAATAACCGGTAATTTAGGGTTTAGATAATCTTTATTGAAAATTTGGCTAAGCTATAACTTAATTCTTCTTTTTCAGAAGTTTTGCAACTTTAGCAGTAATCCAAGCTTCTTGTGATATTTCAATGAGTATGCAATATACAAAGAATTTTAGAGGCGCATGGTGCATGGGTTAGTTGAGAGCAGTTTTATTCCTCAAGTGTCTATAGTTGAGGCTTTTCATTTGGTTTGTAGCATTCCAATTTTGTTGGAGTTGTTCTCATTATTTCTGAGTATGGGAGCAGTTGGCGCTGGTCATGAGATGCGCGGTTTTTGGTGTTCCTTAGCGTTGCTTATCTTCGAACCACGTGAGGAGTATGTGTTTTAGTTCTCCCTGATGCTTCCTATCTTTGGGGAGGGTAAGGAGTTTAACTTTTGATTATCGGTGCATGATTTTTCATGCTCCTCGGAGTTGCCTATCTTGGGGAAACATGAGGAGTTAGTGTTTTGAAATTTAATGTGCAGCTTATGGAGAGCGTGACTTTTAGTCCTTCTCGGTGTTGCCTATCTTCGGACAACATAAGGAGAGTAAGTTTTAAAGGTTAGTGCGGGGCTTACGAAATGCATGGCTTTTCGTTTTTCCTCGGTGTTTCCTATCTTTGGGAAATGTGAGAAGTTATTATTTTAGTGCACAACTTTTTGTTTTTCCTCAGTGTTTTCTATCTTCGTGTAATGGGAGGGGTTATTATTTTAGTGCACGGCTTATGGGATGCACGACTCTAAGCGGTCCTCAGCGTTGCCTATCTTTGGGCAATGCATGGAGTGTTGACTTTAGCCTTGCCGATGTTGCCAAAGCAACACCGGTTTTTAGAAAGCTAAGACCGGGTCTCGGTGATCTAACGGTTTAAGTCGATTTGCTTCTATTGACCCGGCGGGTAATCATTATGAACATGGTTTTATTGGTTTAAGAAGCAAACTTTATTAAGGAAAGTAGGGTAGTTTTTCCCTATGTATAATTCCCCTGGTATCTCATGAAGGCATATTTGCTATAAAATAAAAAAATACATAAGATAGCATTTGGAAAAACTAACGGCGAAGCAATTTGCTATTCCATGCCCTGGGAACTTGATTTCCACGATGGCTGCTAGCTTGAAAGTCTAATCTCTTAGCTTTTGAGTAATGACATATGGTCCCTCTCAGTTTGTCCGAAGGCCCCCGGAATGGGGTAAACTCGCTTGAGCATGAGATCTTCGACTTTGAAGGTTTGATTGTGAACTTTGGAGTTGAAGTATCGTGGGATCCTTATTTGGTGGGCGTTGGTTCTTAGCTCTGCTTCTTCTCTTTTTTTCATCAACCATATCCTACGATTCTAGTAGGAGCTATTCGTTTTGTTTTTGGTTTAAATTCTGCCTTCGTTGCAAGGGGACTACTAATTCAACAGGAATTATGCTTCTGAACCATACGCTAGGGCGAACGAAGTGTGGCCGGTTGCTGCTTTGTGGGTAATTCTGTAAGCTCATAGTGCGAGTGGTAGTTCATCAGCCCAATTTTCTTTGGCTTTTGTTAGTCGGTTTTTGATAGTAGACTTGATGATTTTTTTGATTGCCTCCACTTGCCAGTTTGCTTGCGGATAAGTCACTGCGGAGAAGCTTTATTCGACTCGGAAGCGCCTGCTGAAGTCTTTGAACTCGGCACTTTCGAATTTCCATTGTCAGTGTTGATTTTTTACGGCACACCAAAACTGAAAATGATGTTTTTAGTAACAAAGTTAATAACTTTCTTTGTAGTTATTATGGCCAGTGGTTCCGCTTCGGCCACATTTTTGAAACAATCTACGACAACTATAGCATATTCGACCCCTTCTTTTGCTATTGGCAAGACGCCAATAAAGTCGATCCCCCGTATTGCGAATGGCCATGGATTGACCATCTGTGTTAGCTCCATTGAGAGTTCTCTTAATTTTGCTAAACCTTTGGCATCGATCGCATCTTTTGGCATGATCTGCAACGTTGCGATTTATCGTTGGCCAGCAATACCCATATCTAAGGACTTTCTTTGCAAGGGTCTGTCCCCTAGTGTAGTCTCCACATTCACCTTCATTTACCTCCTTTAGGATACTTCATGCTTCATCATCGGTCACACACCTAAGAAGAGGGGTCGTGAATCCCCTTCGATAGAGTATCCCATCCTCTATCATGGACCGTAGCGCTTTTCGGAGGAGCTTCTTCCATTGATTTCAATCAGTTGGAGGGGTTTCTGCAAGTGGATTATCCTTTATCAACATCATCCATGTATCTGGTTCAACGTGGTCTCGAGAATCCCGTTTATGTCCATTTCGTCTATTCTTGTGTTGGTTAGAGTTTCATCCGGGACCAACCCTAATGATTAATCTTCTTCAGAACTTGCCAGCTTGGCCAAATAATCTTCCTTAGTGTTTTGCTCCCGTGGGATGTGAGTTATAGTGTAGTGCTCAATGTCACTTAGCAGTTCTTGTACTTTGGATAGGTATGGGGCAAGATTTTCTCCACGCGCTTGGTACTACCTATTTACTTGACAGACGACCATTTGAGAGTCGCTATATATGTGAATTGATTTTATCTTGAGTTCCTTCACAACCTTCAATCCAACGATCGGTGCTTGGTAATCTACTTCATTTTTTATTGCTAGGAATTCCAAGTGCAAAGCATAGCTAATGGCTCGCCCCTCGGGGGTTTCAGGCACTACCCCTGTTCCCGAACAGAAATTTTTGGATGCGCCATCAACGAAGAGTTTCCATTCTGTACTTACTAATAACTGGACTTCTTCCTCGTCATCCCTTATAGTAAATTCGACGATGAAATCCACCACCGCCTGCCCATTGATGGCTTTCCTAGGGTGATGTGCGATGTCATATTGACTTAGCTCTATATTACATTTTAGTAGTCGTCCGAAAGTTTCTGGCTGGTATAAAAGTTGCTTCAGGGGTTTGTATGTCAATACTTTAATTGGATGAGCCTGGAAATATGGTTGTAATTTCTAGGACGCGATCAAAAGCAATATGCTAGCTTCTCTAGTTTTAGGTAATTCTTCTCAGCCATAGTGAATCGTTTACTAATGTAATACACGAGCCGCTGAATTCTCGCTTCTTCCAACATGAGAGCGACGCTCAACGCATGTGGGGAAACTGCTACATAAACGAATAGTTCTTCTCTACCCACCAGCTTTGATAAGATTGGGGGAGCTTCCATGTGTCGTAATAGTTCCTCGAAAGCTTTCTGACAAGCTTCACTCCATTCAAAGTTTTCTTTCCCTTCTTCAGTGCATCGATTCAGTGTTGTGACTTTTTCGTTCAAGCATTGAAGTTCTTTTTTCATTGTTAAGGGCTTGGATTTCCCATAACTCCATTATTTTCTCTGGATTCGCTTCGATACCCCGGGAACTTACTATGAATCCCAAGAATTTCCCAAAGGCCACTTCGAAGTGACATTTGAGCAGGTTGAGCTTCATCCCATATTTTCGGAGTATCTCAAACTTTTCAGCGAGGTTGTCTAGATGGTTAGCAACTACTCGAGATTTGACCCACATGTTGTCCACGTAAACTTCCATAGTCTTTCCAACCTAGTGTTTGAACATAGTATTCGCTAGCCTTTGGTATGTAGCCCTAGTGTTCTTTAACCCGAATGGCATTACTCTGTGGCAGTACAATCCCAAATCAGTAATGAAGCTGGTGTTTTCTTGATCTGGCTCATGCATCAGGATCTGGTTGTTTCCCGTGTATGCATCCATGGATGACAGCAATTCATGTCTCGCCGTTCCATCCACAAGCTGATCGATTTTGAGGAGCAGGAAGTTATCTTTTGGATAGGCCTTATTTAGATCCGAGAAGTCAATATAAGTCCTCTATTTCCCATTTGATTTCTTGACTGAAACTGGGTTCGATACCCATTCAGGGTAGGTTGCATCCCAGTCGAAGCTGTTAGCCATCAACTTATCAACCTCCTCTCTCAATTCCTTGGATCATTCGATGCCTAAGTTGCTCCTTTTTTGCTTTACCGGTGTGAATTTAGAGTCAACGCGTGGCAGGCAATTTCAGGTGATACCCTGCACACATCGGAGCACATCCAAACAAATACGTCCAAATTGGCATGAAGGAATCTGGTAAGTTCTGACCACATCTTGTTTCCATGTTGCGATCCAATTTTTATGACCTGCATTGGGTCATCCATACAGATTGGGACAGACACCATTAATTATGCCGGCACTGCTCGGTCCTCCCTTGAGCTCTTCTTTCTAGGGTCCAAAGCCTGATCAAATTGGCTATGGTCCCCAAGCCAGAGGCGGCTCTGTAGGTTCTATTCGGAGGGTTCACGGATGTGGAGGGTTTTCCCCTCATCCTTTCATTTTTCCTTTTTTCTTGACTCAAGCAATTCTACAACGTACCATTCCCAGGAGGAGCTTTGATCTCCTTTCAAAATTCTGACTCCGTGTTCTGTAGGGAACTTCATTGTAAGGCATCATTAGGCCAGTGCTATTTTGAAGTCGGCTAATGCATGTCATCCCAAGAAGGTGTTGTATGCTGACATTTCATCCACAATCACAAAAAGCTGAGTAAGGGCGACCTTATGCTCACCCTCTCTAAGCTCCACGGGTAGGTCAATTGTTCCCACTAGTTGTTTGGGTTCACCGGTAAACCTCTGAATCTTTTTTTGGCATGTTGACACACTTTTCAAGCCAATCTTCATTTGATCGAAAGTGTGTTTGAAGAGAATGTTAACGGAGCTACCATTGTCAACCAACACACGCTGAACTACAACAGGTCCATTTCCTATCGTTACCACCATCGGATCGAGAGTAGAAGCTTCGATCCCTTCAGTTTCTCGATTTCGGAACGCAATATTGTCATTCAAGACCCTTTATATCTTAACTAAAATTTCGTCTTCCACGGTCAAACATGATTCCTTTGGAGCATGTTTCAACAAACTTGCATACCGCTCCATTTCTCCCTAATTTCCTTGCAAAGGATGTGGTCCCCCAGATATTGTTCCAATGATGAGCCTCTGGTCAGTTCATTTCGACCCTTCTTCACTGGTTCCTGCTTGATTCCTTTGTTCTCTTGGGTGTTGAGGAGTTGCAGATTGATCGTGGTTTTGCGGTTGTCTTATGTACTGCTAGATTTTGTTATTTTGGATCCGTTCCTCAATGATATTCTTTAGGTGGCGGTATTCGTTTTTAATGTGGCCGTGTGTCTTGGGGAAGCTACAGAATTTCCATGAGTGCTTCTATTGCTCATTCGCCCCTTTTTAGGTGGCTTTTTGCATTCCTCGGTTCCTTGAATTGCGAGAAAAATATTTCTCGGTGTGTCGCTTAGGGGACTGCAACCTTCTGGCCTAAAACCTTTGAGCTTTTTATTGCTGCCATTACCATTCTTCTCATTAGAGTTCTGACCTTTTGTCTTTGAATTTCTGTCTTTCCTGGTGGTCCCTTCAGTAGTCCGAGAAGTGTGCGCATTTTATTTCATTACTGCATCGCTTTGCCCAGCGTTTATGGTTGCACACTAGTAGACTTCCCTTCCAATTCCTACACTTCCTCCAATCTTAAGTACTAACTTGCTTTGCGATTGAAATCTTTCCTGGTGGTAGGTTGCTTCATTTTAATCCACTTTCTGAATTCATTTTCTGGGTGAATGACACAAAATAATGCCATAAAAACCATATCTTTATTGGGGTTGCTTACTTCCATCACCACGGTGTCAAACAAGTTCATGAAAGATTTTAGTGATTCATTATGCTCCTGGAACATACCAGATAGGGACATGACGTCTTTTGGCTACGTAGTATGGAGTTTGAATTGTTAAGGAACCTTGTTGCTAGTTGGTCAAAAGTAGAGATGGATATTGGTGGAAGCCTCGTGAACTACATTGACGCAACCCCTTTGAGAAAGATAGGGAAGCATCTACATCGAACAGCTTCAGAGGCACTTGCACCGTCCATATACCAACCGTATTTGTACAAGTGAGGTTTCGGGTCCTTGATCCCATCATAGGACGATATAGTTGGCATTGTCAATTTTTTTTGGATATCTCTCAATGAAGATTTCATCGGTGAAAGGAGTCCGAATTAGCGCAGATCCACATTCATAATCTCTTATATCTTTACTCTCCTCCATTAATCTTTTAACCATGTCCGCTATGCATGCCTCTGATATCCGGTAGTCTTGAGGACAGCGATCAGTCACTACGCCAAGTGTTTGACTTTACAAATGGTCTTGGTGAGCCAATTGAGGCCTAGGCTCTCCTATCTTCAGAAGAGCCACTCCTGTAGGGTCCCATCGGCTTGTGGTTAGTCTAACTGGAGCAGTTTGGATATTCCTTGCATTATCAAATGCATTGGCATTTTCTTCCAATTTTTCATCTTGCTCTCTGTCCTTCGAGTTGGAAAGATCCATAACTACGCCTTCTATATGGTTCATTGTCCCTTGACTTAAATTAAGGATAGGTTGCCTTGTGGTGAATGGAGTACTTGCATTTCCATCAACGTTTAGTCCTGTCATCACGTTCTTTTATGGATTCTTTTCGTTTCTTCTGTGTAGACCAGAGACAGAGGAATTTTCTTGTTCCATCGCAGTCGTAGGTTGAGGCACAGTTCTTGGAGAGGGGTTCGATTATAGGGTCAGGAGAGCATTAAGCTTATCCATTAAGGTCTTTTGGATACTTTCCATATTCTGATTGATCTCATCAACCATTTTATTTAAATAATCCCTGGGAGCAACTTCATGCTGGCTGGAGGAGGCTGGCGCCTGATTCCCCAAGTTGGTGCCATTTACTACATTTTGTTGGGGATTAAAATCTTCTCCAGCTGCCACTACCCCTATGGATCTTCCAGAGGCAATTCTTCTTCTTCCAAGGGCGATTAGTTCCAAACGGTGGATTCTTAAAGCAAAGATTAAGGATCTAACTTCTGGACCTAAGGGATCCAAAATAGATAGCTACATCTGGATCCTAAGTTGATGTTCTTAGTGAAAGCACCAAAATGTAACTCAAAAAAGGATCAACACTTTGGTTTAAATTTGAAAGAACCAGCCATGTTCTAATAGAGTAATATCATAGATAGCAGATAAAGTAAAAGAATAGTAAAAGAAAGAAGACAGAGAATTTTTATAGTGGTTCGGCTGTTAATGAAGCCTATGTCCACTTTATAGTTTTATTATAGACTGATTGCTGTTATAAGAGATGTTTGATTACAAAGCTTTGATTATCTTTAGCTAGATTGAATTCCCAAAGTTGGAATCCACTAAAGATTCACAATGAATCCCTTTGGAGATTGTTGTGACGGGGCAGAGAGTGAAATGTTTCTAGCAAAGCCTCAGCAGCTAGTCTGGAGAAGCCTTGTTTATGTCACAGGTAGGATACTATTTATATAGATCAGAGAGCTTCTGGGCCAGACCACTTTGTCATATGCTCGTAGGTAGGTAGGAAATGACCTAAAGGATTTTGGCTCGCAACCCGAGGCAAAACCATGGGTCGCTGGTGACCCATGGTCTATTGGTCGCTGGCTAGCCGATGCTTTGGCATCTTCTTCATTGTATCCTTGGTTAGTTTGTTGTTGAATCAGAGATGTTTGGGTCACTGGTGATCTCAACACTTGATATTTTTCTGGAGTTCGGGGTTCGAGTTGTTTATGGGGTCTTTTGTCCTCGTTGTTCCATGTTGATGACAATTTACTAATTGTTTACGCTCAACTGCTGATTGGGCTAAAAGAATGCCGATCTCTCGGTTTAGTTGATTCCATTCATTGCCTTGGTATTATAGCTTGGCTCTTGTTGACTCCTTGCCTTTGGCTTTCTAGTCAAGTTCTAAACCATTTCAATAACACTAGGCTGTTTTGTCTCCTGTTAGATCCTCTTGGGTTAAAAACCGAGATAACAATGAACATTACTACCGCAGATACCCACATCCTTCATCCACGCTCGAGCATCAGTATACCTATTGTTATCAATGATGAAATTTTTATGAAATTGATACATAATCTTAAACAAATGAAACCGGATATTTGTAGATTTATAACTAATAAACATATTCAGTAGATATAAATTCTTGTTGAAAACAAACACACTTCAAACAATTTATTCAGCATTTTAAAGTTTTTATTACAGAATTACGCAACCTACATTAAATAACTATGCTATGCCCACTGCATCACTGATAATCCTATCAGCGTTTAAAGTTATTAGTATGGTAGTGCTAAATAATGATCTTAATGGAAGAGAATCAGTTAGCAGTAAAAAATAAAAAGGTAAGAAGAAATTTTTGGTTTCCTTTGAACACCGAAGGAAGAACAATAATAAAGCACTTAAGAAGGTGGTTTCACTGGTAATTATAGCAAGAAACAAAGAAAAAGTTTGAGCTACATGTTTACAAAACATTAATCATACCTTGGTTTATCTATATGTTCTACTGCACATTTTTGAAGTTGCAGGTTAGAAATCCACGATCAAGCACCCAGGAAAATGTCTATTACTGTCCATGCATAGATGACAACAAAAGTTTTGTAATATTTTTACCTATTTTCACTTAAATCTACAACAATAATGTTCTTTTTTCTACAAATTGTAATTATGCAATGGTTGAAGGATATGGTAAAGTTTCCAAGATGTAGGCAAAAATTGGTACACATGCATATAAACATGGAGATCAACTTGAATTGCAGTGACTATCCAGTATGACCCATAATTCAACATCTAAAAATGAATGTTAAATCAATTTAGTTAAAAATAAATCCTAATTTCCTCCAAGTCTTGCTTCTCCTGCTCCTTTGGCACGAAAACCTCATGATTAGATCAGTACATCTCTGTCATCACCAGAACCCTCGACCGCTATCTTCACAGCATCAAAGTCTCCAATATCTGCGCTAAAGGTGCCGACATTGACGAAGGATGAGAATACCCTGATTAGGGTTATGGCTTTGTCATGGGGATGGCTGGGCGAGAGGATGGAGATTTGGAGCCAGAGTCTGATGACAAAAGAGCCACTAGATATGAACACATGTCGCGATTTGATCGAAACTATGAATTATTTTGGTCAGAGGAGGACACAGAGGAGAATTAAGGAAGTAAGTAGATCGAAGGCGATGGAGGAAAGAAATTAGGGATTTGGGAAAGTTGTAGGGAGTGTATTATTTGGGGCAACGAGGTGTATTCTTCATGGATACCTTTTTTTAACTAAAAGGACAGAGGATTAGCAACGGCTTTAGGCGGTCTAAATCTTTTGCAACGGTTCAGGGCCGTGCAATTTCACAGTGACCTTTAGCTATTGCCAATTATCCATATGGCTACTTGCAAAATTGCCTATATGGTGTAGTTGATTGCCTGGAGCATGCTATAGACTTATATTACGACACTCCCATTACTTCTACACTAGTATATTGTTACGCATCAATCACATTATATTAGTGTGCTGACTCAATGACTATAGAAGAAGAGCAAGTTATGATATGATTCCCTATTTTTTAGATGAGTGTATTACTTATTTACGGGAAGTTTGGATTATACATGAGCCATGTTTGTGAAGAAGGTCGGCTGTGAGCTAGTTTTCTACTGTTAACTTGTATACAGTTTTGATGTACAATATTTTGAGATAGTTCCTCTTATACCAGATTTAAGTCTGACCTGCGTTTTCTCTTTGTCTGTTTATATTATGATAACTCTCGAATACTCGATTGAGTAGTTTGGAAGTCCGATGCTTTTGGAGTACCCTACTAGGATGTCCAACTGGAGCATTTTGGAGGCATGACATCGATATTTTGGATTTGTGTACTTGATGTTTTAGTAGTATATGGTAGGGTTGTTATTTGTATATAAGACGTATTATATCCAATATTTATTTAGAGCTCCATACTGTTGAGAGTTGATGTATTTTGACTTTCTGTATTGATATTATTTATCCGTTGCTTCCACTAATGTGGTCTCTTATATATTGCCATCATGTTCTGCTCTGTATATTCAATATATTATATGTTATCATTCTATTATGAGATCTTATCACTATCCTGGTTTGGTAATTTTTTAATTTTATCCCAACAATCTGTCTTTTTTAGTATTTGAAAGTTAATGATATTGTAAGATGCTGATTTTTGGGCATTACGAAGGATGGATTGTTACATTTGGTATTAGAGCTTAGGCTCAACATTTAGACCAAGAAGACTAGTTTAAGTTAATCTTATGTAAAGAGATCGTACTTGTATTTTCTACTATATTATATTATATAAACCACTTGTCTGTTGGACTTTGATTTATTTTCATTGCTAGCTGATAAGGTATCTTGATTAGCCTATCGGTATGAGAAAATAGTGTGCATGGAAGACTGTGGATAGGCACTTTTAGACGCCTGATTAGTTCATAGACTATTTAGCTACCGTAAGGGATACTATGCTGCCTGTGAACATTTTTAATAGATGTCGTTGGAATCCGAGGTGGTGTGGCCCTTTGGGCACTAGTATTTATAGCTCTACCATCTTTAGCCTCTTCAAAGCTATGTCAGGATTTCCTTCACCTTGGAGGAAAGCCATATCCAGGTCCAGAGATTGTTGTTGACACACGGCCTTGGACACATGCATGAAGGACTTCCTTCGATACGGGTTCGGAGAATGTTCTCATAAGTAAGATTGTTTCTCGACATTTGAAGAGGGGAGACTTTTTTTAGATAGAACGTAAGTGTTTGTATGGATGATAAGCATGTCAATGACTTGGAATGAGTTTTGCCATTGCTTTTTTTCTCAGTTCATTTCTACGATCGAGAAGGGCGTATTGCTTAAGCATTCCATCTATTTTGTGTAGGGCGGCTTATAAATGAAGGAGCATGTTGACTGATTCAATTCTTTGATTTTGGGGTATCGAGATGGTTGGTACTCCATTGAGGGTGGGGAAAGGGGTTTGCATTGGGTCTTAAAGCATCAATTGGGGATTCATCTCTTAGCTTATCCCTATTAAGGGCCACTTTTGAAAGTCTCATTAGGATGGTTCTTCTTTGTGAGGATGCCTATGAGATACCATTTGAGGTAGCGAAACCAGAAAGCAACCGAAGCTCTAACTTAGGCACAAAGACCATGATACATGGGAAGATCGAGCTTATGCGAAGAAGAAATATGACATAGTATATCACTCCAGTGGCATATGGGGGCATTAAATGATTAATTAATTAACATATAATTGATTTCTTATATCGTTCATATCTTTTGTATATAAGGTTTGATTTGGGTGCGGCTTTATGCACTTCGTTCGCAATGGAGTCCTCTATAACTTAGTACATGATTTGGTATCTTTTATTAAGATGAGTAATTTTGTCTCTCACAATAGTATGGTTTAATTATAGTGTAAAAACAATGTTTTGAAATGATTTCCAACTTTAAAACATGATTTTTAATATATTTAGATGCACTCTTGATTTTTAAAATAATTTTAAAGTGTTTTAAAAAAGATTTTAAATCGGATATCACACATGTTCTATGGACATACTGGATATCACACATGTCTTATGGGCATACTGTTTTTTGAAAATTGCAAGATTTAGGTTGTTTTGATGTGAATCCAAAATTGACCGATATAGGCATGGTGCATATATTATATGCATGTTATATTAGTTGCATGTATGTTTGTTTTCTTGTTTTTTACAAAGCCGGTCGATAGAGTGTTAGGGAATATCATATATCACAGACTTTTATATATACAGATGAATGCACACATGATGAAAACTCGAATGGATGGGATAAGTATGTGGAAGAGTACCAGGATGCATGTCGATTAGTCTGAAGACAAAAGAAGATGGACATGGGTATGCACATCAGACTTCAGGGTGGATGCTGTAAGTTTTCACTTCGTACCAAGGCATTTTTGGGTAAGTACACGACCAAAGGGAGCAGCATCGACCATATGGAGTGGACGGTACCTACCACTATTGATGTTGATCGATTTGGCCAATCTTTGACGTGGACAATGAAAAAACTTTAGGGAGTGTGATGTGGTTTTTTTTTGCCTCCAACCCATGATTTTGATGTTATTGTGCTCTATGATGAATGATTTTGTTGGCGAAGCAATGGCGCAGTGCTTCGACGTAATGGCTTCAAGATTTTAATGATGACTCGATGATGATGGGTTGTGTCTCGATCATGATGACCAATTTTGATAGAGTTGTGTTTAGGCGACTGTAACAACCCGTATATTTGGACCATTTAAATTGACAATAATCCTCACCCGAATCATTATGGGATTATGAATACATAAATGTAAATGAGAATCAATACAACATCACAGTCACAGAACAGTGACAGAATAATGCAGCGGAAATACATCGTTATAATAGCAGTTCATGAAGCTACTACATAAAGTACAACAATGTCTATACAAAAGGTGACTGCAAGGAAATACACAAATGTCCAACAGACACGGACATCAAAATAGATAGATAAAGATAAATGCTAAGTCTTCAGCATCTTCAACCAACCTTGATCAGCAACCTGGATAGCTTCAGACTGACCCGAGCATATACAAAAAGAAACACTCGAGTCAGGACTCAAAATCTTATACAGGATAATCAAGTGCAGGAAATAAAGTCCATAACTCAAAGATGAATAAGATAACATCTCTAAGGATCCGATAAACTATCTATATATACAATAGAATACGGTATGTAGGTAATGTCTAATCAATAAAATAGAACATTAAAATAGCGTTAAGGCGTTACCATAATTCCCCTTAACACATTTTATATTCCTAAAAGCATATACAAGACCGTAGTTTCCCCAAAACCGGAAGTCACCAGAGGGAAATCCATATACTCAAGGTACAAATCAAAACGTAGTGGTCGCGAACAGGATAATCAGTATGACAAGGTACATGAGGCAATACCAACTAGGATACTAGTAGTTGCGTGATCCGGACTGATGTTGAGCATAGTAGCTACTATCTCAACACCGTGAAACAACACTCCCAAATCAAGGGTGCACCCAAATCGAATCACAAAAGTAATAGATATGTTATCGAAGAAGTGTGTCCGCTAGAGGTGGCGATCCTCAATGGCCCGACGCGGCTCCTGTTTTAGTCATGTCAGGGGTAATCCAATATCGTTCTCTTTCTTTAGTCAACACGTTCACCAAACCATCCACTTCATTCTGGATCAACACTTCGCGCATAATAGTTATTACGGTATCGACAGAGAGTATGTCCATTTCCGATCCCGGTCTCTTTAATAACTACGTATTTATTACCCGATGGTCGGTTAAATTTACGTTTTAACAAATCAAAGTCCAAAAGTCAAGGTGCAAATTTGACTTCCAAAATTTGACAATTCACGATTCAGTTTATTTTCGATATTTTAAAACATATTTCCAAATACGATCTTAAGTTCAAACATTTGAGTTAACGATAAAATTAAGTATTCAGGTTCAATTTAATAAGGTCTAAAAGTCGCTTATTAAGTTTAGTTCAAAATCAACGAATTTATATAATGCTAAACTTAGTTTAAATTATTAAATCAAATTCTATTCATGTCACCTTATGTTTATATCCATTGTTATCATAAATTCGATTAAATCAACTTTATTAACTAAATTCCCCTTTTCAAAACATCATTTGTTTTATTTACCGATTCAATTAAATTTCTAATCAAAGAAGTCTATTTCCATTTGCAATGTCCTAATTTGATTAATTCGTTAAATTTAAAATCATTTTAAATTTAAATTATCCCTAATTTAAATTCATTAAATTAGTAAGTCAAATTTCCTAAATCTCAATTTAACTTATAACAAGTTCAAATCTATTTAATTAAAGCCTAAATTTGAATCTAAAGCTAACAAATCTTTAAATCTTTAACTTATTAAATTCTAAACTTACTTGCTCCTAAATCTTATTTCAATTAAATTTTCAATTCATTTTATCCAATTTGGTAAGTTATTAATCCATTTCTATTTAAATCCGTTAATTTATTTCAACTTAAATCCCTAAGTTCGTTATTAAATTTCCAAACAAATTGTTAAGTTCATTCCTTAATTTAAAATATATTTCAATTTCGAAAATGGTTTTGTTGACCAATCGGGTTTCTTACTTTTATTTTCTATCCTAAGCCAAGTTGTTTAAATGGGTATTTATCATTTCAACCCAATATCATTCAATATAAAACAAGCATAACAAAAGGAACTTGCAATGTGATAACTGGGATGGTGTCAAAGTAAATAAACAAGCAATAGCAACCATACATAACAATTTAACAATTTTATTAAATAATCCCGAAATAATCGTATTAACTTACATTTGTCATTTATGCAAATTAATATAATTATTCCTAGAATCTACACTATCGTTTCATGTAGATTAAAGATTATTATCTTATGGTTTCACTTGGTGTCTATTACCACATTTCTACATCAATCATACATACAATGGTTCAAAGTGTAGTTAATGCTATTTCTACGCGACGGTTGATTTAACAGTTAAAGGGGTCAGGTTCAACATATATAGTCCAATTTAAATTTTGTTGACTATCCTATATCAATTTCAATTTCATATTCAAATTCACTTATATTAACAACCAAATTCAATCATCACATAACAAATTTTAGTGTCACACTTGTTTGTCGTGAACTAACAATATTAAATTTTTAACTTGCATAGTGATTTACAATCCTAACTTCAACAATTCTAACAATCATCAATTTAACATCCAAATTAACATAAACAACAATTTATCACTTGATTATCATAGCATAATAGATTGTGTCGTGAATGAAATATTCACCTTGCGTGGTTAGAGAAGACGACGAAGCACAAGGACGACTAGATAAAAGGCACGAACAAGCACGATGCAAACGACACAAACTGCAATTCAAACAATTAAATAATTCAGCTATTTGTTTATTGCGATATATATCAATTGAATATATATGTGTAAACCATACCAAACGACGATGCACGATAGGTTTCGACAAGACGGATAGCGCCTAGGACTGAGATCCTGGATCAGCTACAACTGTTAAGGAAGTGAAACAACATATGAGATACTATAACCCATGCTTATTTATATACTAAAATATATGTAAAATCGTAACTTTGCAGAACTATAAATATAACATGAATCTGCTTTTAAAATACAAACAGCTTTTTTCTAAATATACAGCGTATAAACCCAACAAATCTTGAATCCGGGCTTTTAAACTAATATATTCAAATAGATTTATATTCAAAACTGTTTGTAGAATATATACATAGAAACTATTTGCAAAACAAACTCTTATAACTATAAACAAAGCATCCTGTACAACTTTCCTCCCTTTCTTATTAAACCAAACTATATATATATCATATATATAAAACTGCATATATATCATATATATAAAACAACAGTTATAGGGGATGGGTCTGCACTCGTCACTTCACGGAGTGGAGTCTACGGCGGAGGGTATTGATGGGGCTGTGGTGAGCAGGGGAAGGCATGAAGGCCGAGGCGAAGGGGCAGTAGCACATGCATGAAGTGGATGCGGCAAGCCTAGGCGAGTTTGGGCTGGCTGCTGCTGACCGTGCGGCGAACGCAGGGTGTGGTGGCGTGTGGATCGTGTGCGAACTGGGTGGAGGCCGGCAGTGGGAAACACGGGTAATGGCAGAGGCTGGACGCGGCAATGGGTGGAGGGCGACGTGCTGGTCGTTGGTTGCGGATGGCCGAGTAGGGTAGGGCAGTGGGGCGGCTTTGTAGAGGAGGGAATGGAGTTAGTGGCAACGGAGCTGGGCAGCGATGGAGGCGTGGTTGTCTGGACGGCAGTGGGCCGCGTGTGGGTGGAACAACGTGGTGGCAGCAGTGCTCGTGGGGAGGGCGAAGGGTCGGAGGGCTAGCTGCGATGTGGGTTCGGCGTGGGCGGTGGTGGGGCTGCATGGGTCGGCAGAAGAGTTGGAGTCAGCTGTTGGGCGTGGATCCGGGGTGGTGGCGCTATTGTGGTGGACGCGTGCGGGTAGGGTGTGCACGGAGGGGAGAGGCCGAGGCGGGTTGAGGGGACGTGGGTCTGGGTGGCAGCTGTGTCGACGTGGTTGGGTGGAGAAGACGGTGTAGGGACGTTGGCTGATGGGGCGGAGCTGATGGTGTGGGGCATGCGGCACGGCGGAGGGGAGAGGCTGAGGCAGAAGCGGTTGCAGTGGGGAGGAAGGAGAGGGAAGTGGTGGAGTTGGAAAAATAAAATAAGAAGAGAGAAAAAAAATATAAGGAGAACGTACGCGAAGAGAAGAAGGAAGGGGTTGGGTTCTCTTTGCTTACTGGGGAGTATAAATTAATAGTGGAAGAATATGGGGAAAGAAAGAGAATAGAATTATACAGAGGGAGGGAAGACAGAGCTGTCACGTGAAGTGAAACAACGCAATTAATGAAGCAGAATGTAGGCAGAGGTTCAGTGCACAGTTAATGCAATGATGTTTTCAAAATGGGGGCTATTTGGGTTTCCAAGGTCAGCTGAAAGGCTCCAAAATTTAAAATGTTGAAATGTTGGGCACCGGTTTGTGCTGCGTTACAATTTATCGTTTGCAATGCCGAACTCCGATTGACACAAATGAATATACCGTTTTGATCAGCGCGTCGAGGCGAACACAACGGTATGAAAATATTGATGGTTTGACGCTGTTTGAGAAGTGTTTACTCTTATTTAACCATTTGCCCGAGTGCATATTTTACTAGTAATTAAAAGCGAAATTTGAAGAAACGAAATGCGCCGTCAAGTTCAGAATAATTTTCTTATGCAACACCATGAAAATATTTGAATTCGGACGATAGGAATTTTATACATAAGATTTGAATGATATGTAAATGCGACGGGCGTAATTTACTTCAATATTTTTCAACGAAATTTGGCGCACGCCTATGTCTACCTAGACGCATTCCAAATGTGAAGTTTGGTTGGCAACGGAAATCGTTTGTGAAAATTCAAATTTCTACATCGAATAAGCGATTTAAAATTTTTAAACTGGGTCTGAATTTCAGGGTCGTTACAGCGACAATAGCTCAATGTTGATGGAGTTGTATTCCGATGACGATGACTTTATGTTGATAAAGTTGTGTTTGGATGATGATGACTTAATGTTGGCGGAGATGCCATGATGATCCACAGTGACGAAGTTCGATGTGGAATAGAACTTATGGGTCGAGCATGAAGAATGTGTTCTACAATCGAATTGAATGGATATAAAATGAGGATGTGCTCAACTATGATGATGCATGCGAAGGGATTGTTGATACTTGAATTGTTTCAAGTGTGCTCGTAAGGAAGGGATATGTGAGGACGCTCACTTGATCGATGTTGATGAATCTTGTATCGATGTTAGTGGATCTATATACCTGGTTGAGGAAGGGATGTAGTTTCATAACCATTAGAGTGGCATGGATACGAGCATTGAGAAATCGAGATTTTTCTATTAATTATCATGTATCCAAAGTACATGAGTGATAGTAAGGATTGTCTAACGGATGCTATGTTTGCCAATTTTGTTAACCATTGTAGGGATGTCACATGACATAGGTATTGTGGACTTGGATACCCGATACAATACTTAAACTTATAGTATACCTATACGAGGATGGTGATAGTAGGTTAGCATATATTATTGTGTGCTAACACTTTAGATGTAGGGAAAGGTCATGTGTGATTCTTCATAACTTATGTCCTATATACTATATCAGTTTCATATTATTTTAAAACTGTTTATCGATAACATCAGACTATTGTTTGACTTGAGATTTTTTTTTCTTATTATCTCGGGCACTCTTAATGAGTTGACTAGATAGTAGGTGTGAATAACACATAGAGTTGTGTTGATGGACTAACAGGAGGCGACACTTCCTTATATTTATATTTTTGGGCTTATTATTGCGTATTCCGCTGTTCGATTCTGTGGCACCTAGATAGTGTATGACTATTATTTAAGAAATTTTATCATTTGAGCTTATCTACCAGTTGTATAAACTCTATTACTGTTTTGTGTAACTTATTCGAACCTATGCACTCTAATTCTCTAGTTCATTTTGTTATTACCGTATTTCCTATTTTATATTTATGATGACTATTATATTTTATTCGATGTGCTGTAAGATATACGATAGGTTTTGTGATTTTTTTATATACTTAACTACCATTGACAACTGTCCTACATCGGCCTAGCACTGTTAGGTATATTGGGTGCCGAAAGGTTAAGTCGTCATACATTCATACCTGGTCATATAAATATTTATTTGCCCAAGATTATTATTGCTTTCCATTAGTTTTGAACTCTAAACAATACAAGAATATGAATAGTTAATTCATATTAGATCACATACAAAATCGGTATGGTGAAAGGTCATGTTCATAATATATGAAGTCTTGATGAAATTGGTTCACTTGAGATGATGAAGTCAATAATAGTGCAAAATCATACGTTCAATATGGTTGAATACGATAAAAATTTTGTTGCATAGAAAACTATAAAAGACTAAGGACTAAAGGGTAACCTAGGAATTCATTCACTAAAAGGTCAGTTTGATCGGTTTACTTAAGTGTAACCTATTTGATATCCTTAAAATGTTAAGAATTATGAATGCAATTTTGTAAAGGATTTGGTGCAGTCTTTTAGTATTGCTACCTTTTGAATGGTTCTACATGAAAGCGAAGTATGGATGTAAAACATGCACAGTTTGATGAAGAGAGTGAATCATCGCCTCTAGTTCACGAAGAGACATCATATGCAAGAATTATATAAAATTTAGTATGACACTTAATATGGAATAAGAAATATGATTTCCATTCTAAATGTATTTTATTATAGAAAATTATTTTCTATAGAAGATATTTTATGAGTTTAAGATATTTGATCTAAAACTCTCAACAGCGAACTTATTACAATAAATAAAATAAATAGCCCAAAATAAGTGGTTGATGCATGCTTTATGCCCTATTATAGCAGTGGCGGAAATAGTGATAGCTTACAATATAACACTTATTATTGGATGTATCTATATATGAAAGATTGTTTTCATATATATATATATATATATATATATATATATACATATTCTAAATATTATTAATGAAATAATAACTGTTTTTTTAGTATTGCCTAAAAATAAATATAGTTTTATGTTGCCATTAATATTCGTTAGTCTGAAGGAGAGGTTGATGAGTGCACTAGTGTTGACCACTCTAAGCGAGAATGAAGAGATGATGGGATACATCGATGCTTTAGTACTGGATTGGGTGCAGCACCAATGCAACAAGGTAAGGTTGTCGCCTATGCTAGTTGGTAGCTACAACTGCATAAGAAGAAGTATTTAACCCGTAATTTGAAATTGGCGACGATAGTTTTTGCTTTAAAGGTTTGGAGGCATTACTTATTAGGAGAAAGGTTCGAGTTGTTCATGGACCATAAATCCTTAAAGTACCTATTCTTGCAAAAGGATCTCAACCTTCATCAGTAGCAACGATTATAGTTCTTAGCCACTTATGACTTTAGCATTTCTTATATGCTTGATAAAGAAAATGCAATCATTGATGCATTAAGTAGAAGACATGCCAAGTTAGGGATGATGTTCCTAGAGCGGAAGCAGTTGGATATCGTTGGTTATGACTTTAGACCTCATTGCTTGATGAATAAACCTACTTTGATTGAGTAGATCAGTATTAGGTAGAGGAGAAATGATAGACTTGCAAAGATCATTGCGAAGATAGAGGAATGCGTAGAGTCTGAGGAATGAAGCAAGCGCGATTGACCATGATAGTTGGCTCTATAAGGATGAGAGATTGTTTGTTTCTGATGTTAATGATTTAGAAGATGAGGTGTTATAAGAGAGCCATCATTCTAAATTGACTACGCATCTCGACGGTAATAAGATGTATCCTGATATGAAGCAGATGTATTACTAGAACGGGATGAAGAAAGATGTTAGGACAGTCATCTTGAAGTGTATGAACTACCAGTTGATAAAGGTAGAGTAGAAGAAGCCAAGTAGGTTTATGCAACTACTTGAAATTCTCAAGTGGAAGTGGAAACATGTATCAATAGATTTGATTGATGGATTATCGAGAACCAGTGGAGGGTACAATAGCATCTGAGTTATAGTCGATAGACTGACTAAGAGTGCCCGATTCATGCGTATTAAGTCAAATAGAATAGGATCCAAGTTAGCCAAGTTATATGTGAAATGGGTGGTGCAATTTCATGGTGTGCCAAAAGGCAATTTCAGTGACTAAAGCCCCTTATTCATTAGCGGGTTTTGGAAAAGCTTATAAGAGGCATTAGGAACGAAGCTTCATCTCAGTATAGCTTATCACCTATAAACCAATAGGAAGACCGAAAGAGTGAATCGTATATTGCAGGATTTCCTGCAAGCTTGAATTTTTGATTTCGGAGGCCTGCGGGACGATCATTTGCGCTTGGTAGAGTTCGCATATAACAATAGTTATCAGTTTAGTATCAGCCGGGCACTGTATAAAGCATTAATTGGCTGACCGTGTAACGCTCCTTTGTGTTGGTGGGAAGCATGTGAGACACTAATACTTAGGCCATATATGGTTATAGGAACTTTGGAGATGAGATCATTCGGTAATGAATGAAAGCTATTCAAGGTAGGCAGAAGAGCTATGCTAATATAAGACGTAGAGATTTGGAGTTTTCTGTCGGTGATATGGTGTTGATGAAGATTTCTCTATTGAAGAATGTTGTTCAATTCGGTTGTAAGGGAAATTTGGCACTGAGATTCGTAGGTCCTTTTTCGATAGTAGAGATGATTGGGAGTCTAGAATATAGGGCTGACTCACCTTAGAACATAGCGATCATGAACAATGTATTCCACATCTCTCACTTGCCAAAGTTTGTGCATGACTTAGGCGTAAAGATTACACCAAATCAACTTGATGATATCAAGATTAAACTAGAAGCTTCGAGACCTCGTAGGCCGATACATATTATCAAACATGATATGAAACAACTTAGGAGAAAGATAGTGGAGCTAGTGAAGGTTTAGTGGGGTGAAAGTGATATAGATCGCATGTGAGAAACCGAGGAGAGCATGCGGACTACATATCTAGAGCTCTTTGCATGTTAAGGCTTACTGTTTATCCTTTTAACTTTCACTTTGATATCATACAGGATAATTTAGTATCTCGCATGTTAGGATATGTTTATCTATACTATTGATTACATGGCTGCTTGTTTAAGATGTTTGATGGTTGCATATGATGGTTAGGCATGCATGATAACTATGGTTGACTATTCTTTGGTTTATTTTGGATTTTCGAAGGCAGAATTCCTAAAGGGGAAAGATTGGAACGACCCGTAATTTATGGATTAGAGGATTGCAAAATATTATTTTTAAATCATGTGAGGTCGTATGACTCCAAGAATTTGAGAAACAACTAGCAGGGACAGTTTCCACTTCTAAAATTTCTATCGGATAGTTTTGACCCATAAATTCTTGTAAGGCATATAACCTTTGACAAAGGTTGAATTAGGATATAAAACTATTTCCATTAGGTCAGGATGATAGTTTCTCTTTTCGTAGAGTGGTCATAATAGAAAATGGACTTACTATTTAGGAAATGTAAAACCCCACAAAAATTAAATGGAAATTTAATAAAAGAATTAAAATAAATATAACAACAGTAAAAATGAAATTTTGAATTTGGATTCTAAACTTGTACTGTTGCGTTTATAGTGACTTCTAGATAATTTACATATATAAAGGTTTGTAATTGGGTCTCGTATGAAAAAGTCATTAACATTTAAAAATTTAGGATTGAAAATAATTAAATATACAATATAAGGAAGAAATATTTTAAAAAAGGAAGCCCCGTTGATCGACATCCCAACTTGGATGTTGGACACCACAACTTAGACTACTTGACCCTAACGGCCAACTGCTCCAACCAAGCGGTCGACCGATCAAAGCGTTCAGGGCTAGGGTTTGTGTTGGCTAAACGATTGGGATTTTATATAAAATAGTCCAATGGCTAATGTCACATTTTACCCCTATAAATACAACCTTAAGCTGATGCTCAAAATCCTAATTTAGTTTGATCGTTACGAAACTCCATCTCTCCCAAAAGCCAACCCTCTTCGTTAATAAATCAATTTTCTTCAAACAAAACTAAAATTAGAATTCAAAAGATTAAATAAGGAGGAATCAAATCAAATAAGGGGAGTTCTACAAATCAAACAAAGGCAATTCCAAGTGAACAAAAAAGCGGGTAGTTTTCTAGAAGTGAGTGGGTTCATAATTTATATGACGATTTATACGTCGTTAAGTTTTTTATACCTTATTTTATCTAGAATTGGTTTAGATGAAACAGAAATATTCTTTATCCAGTGATTGTAATAGATTGGAAATTTGATAAAAATTTAACCCAATTGAATATAATCCTTTCTAATTTAAATTTGGCGAAAATGAATCCGTTAGGTAAAATTTGATTTAGGTTAAACGCACTCTTGTTGTTAAATTGAGTACAAAAGATATATCGATGTGCTGTTAGTTTTAAACCCAATTTAATTTAACTTGATGATAAGCTTATGAAATGGTTAGAAACTGACATTGGAAACTATAAATTTACAAAGTATAAGTTACTGTAATTAACAGAGAGAGAACGATGAATAACAGAAAGAAAACAATGATCAACACAAAGAGAATAAAAAACAACGTCGATAGGCTTACTGGAGCCGATTGATAGCAAGCGGTCGACCGGTTATTAGTTCACGGTTGCAGTCTGAACCTTGGCCTAAGGCCTAGGTTATAAGTATATATACATTTTTTTATAAATGTATTATTTATAAATGCTAGTATATAAGTAGGGAAATTAGTTCCACAAGTTTACGACTCTCGGCGGACATTATGAGGATGGGTAGATGTGTACGCTTGCAATTAGGCCTAGATACTATTTATTCGACGTAGTTGATATTCGATAGGGGAATTTGATTGCAAATTTCATACATGGGAGGTTTTATATACCGTGCAGCATTAACGAGGATGCTTAGAAAAGTGTGTAGCCCAACACTAATGGGAAGTTCCCAGATAGGACATGGTACTATTGAGTGGATGCCCGACCTATGCAATAAGTGGCGTTGCATTACCGTTGAGAGTGGACATGGATGTAGTGGAACCTAAGATGTCTTTGACATGATTTGGTATTACAAGCTCCACCTCAATCATGAATACGATATGTATAGTAGTAATTTGGAAACATGGTCCCATGTTGACATTATAGGCGATCATATGTTGGAATAGTTCCAGAAGTTATTAGCCGATCCATAGTTGTTTTGAGGTTCGATTAGTTTTTCAACCCTAAGAATAAATCTCCACAAGGTGTTTGGTGTGACGCCCCACCCTGAGACCCGCAGTAACAAAGAGAATTACTAGGTAATTCTTTCTGCTAATGCGGAGAATAGGGCTGGTTAAGGACGACTATCATAGTCTTGCATTAGATAAGAACTAAGTATGTCGATTTGGTATTCATTTTTTTCCAAGAGTTCGACATACTTAATTCCTATCTAATACACTATTATGGTGGCTACAGGATCAATTCAGAAACAAAATATAATAACAATAACGATCTCAAGCCACAGAATAACAACACAGATAATATACATATACACATACATCAAATGTAATACAACATGTTCACAAGTAGTATTCAACCACAATATATACATATATCCCCACAAAAGAATAGATATAATACAAAGTTCCAAACAAAAGGACTACTACACAAAAAATATGCCATCTATCCAAAGTCGAAGGAGAAATCCAAAAGATATAGCTAGCAAAGGTCCAAAAGTCTAACCTGCAACTCGGTCTGACGTGACACGGGTCAGGCTAACTAGAACTTGATATTAGCAAGAGATAAATGGATATACATAAATAAGGGAAACATTACATTAAATATAAAGGAATGATAAAAATGAAGTCCTGTTCACAATTCTAGAGTGGCAATGGAATAATCGCTCAATAATAATTCATGAATAGGTTTAACATACCATAAGCGATTCCTACTTAAGTTTATTCAACATAAATGTAAATAAGCAACATGATAACCATAAGAGGAAACATCAAAATCTCCAGCTCAATTATGCCTCATTTCATCGGCATATAAATATATATACTTAAAATCAAGGAATCACGAAAAGTCAAAACTCAAGGAACTCAATAAGAGTTCAAAACATCATAAAAATGAAATCACCATATATGTATAACATCCTATATAGCTCTAGGCTATCGATGTACAAAAGATATCTCGAATGGTGAAATCATAATAAAACTCAGAAAGCTTAGAAAACCTGGATTGGCCAGATCCCCGATTGCATGCTGAAGCAATGTTGCACGTGCCAAACTTAGGCTAGTACTATATATATAATATAGGTACCTATCCCAGACGACCGAAGTCGTAAACCCCAGACGACTGAAGTCGTAAAACTCAGACGACTGAAGTCGTCAATCTCAGATGATCAAAGTCGTAAATCCCAGACGACCGAAGTCGTAAACTCAGATGACCCGAAGGTCTATAGTTTTAGTAACCCAGAATGTGTAACAAACTCCTAGATAGGAACCCGAAAAGTGTTAACGTGCATCCCATACCACACGTTCGAATTTAACGGTTTACTAACCGCTAGTCAATTCCACATTAGAAAACAAAAATCATCATAGAATCTCAAAACTCGAAAACCTCAGACTCGCCACATCTCATCGGCGTAATACACTATATCGGATTCTCGTAGATCATATTCCTAGAATAGGAGATCTCGGACCACAACTCGCCGAATATTGGCCATCCCAGATAATTCCTAAAGATAGGAATTATAATCTTAAAAACTCGCCATAAAATGGCTAAATAACTCAGAAATCAATAACCTCGAATAGTTTCGATCGTACAAGTCCGGATTTAACCGAAAAGTAAGCTCATGTGTCTCATACCATGTGTTTTACCAAATCTTTTAATTTTCTTTCTCATACATCTGAAAAGGGTATAAATTGTGTATATTACTCATAAAATAATTTACTTGTGAAAACGAGATTTTAAAATAATTTTTCGAAACCATTTTGAAAGTAATTTATTGAAATTTCTCCTCATTATAGGAAATAAATATATTTTAAATAACTAAAAATAATTTAAAAACAATTTAAAAATAGTTTAAAAATATTACATAATAATAATTTCAATAGCTAATTTATTTCAAAATTATCTCAAAATTCGTTTGGAAAAAACAGTGCTTGAAATCGAAGAAAACATCGAAATTACTCTAAAACCGATATTCAAATTTAATTCAAATTTAAATTTCAAATTCCAGCAAATCTTGGCTAGTCCATTGATGGACATCATAGCTCTCAAATACATTCAAAAACATCACAAGATTGCAAAGAAATGGTGTCAAAACATAGCATAAGAAGGCTAAATGTTGCGAAAAACAAAGAAAAGAAGGCCCAGAACATCAGTACACAGGTCGATAGGGGGGTCGACACCCTTCTTTGGGCCTGTTGACTTGTAGGTCGACCTGCAGAGAAGCCTGGTCGACAGGCCTACCAATCAGATGGGTAGCTAGGTCGACAACCTAGGCTACGTGAACTATTTTCTGTTGCAAACCTTGTTCTTATTGATTTTCTTGTAGGAGTTTGACATATCAAACGGAAATATTTTTCAATGAAAATTGACATGCAACAAGATCAACAACTAAAATACACTCCGAAAAAATTCCGGCAGAAACTCAAGATAAAATCAAGAGGTTATGGGAGCTCAAGTAGCAACCGGAAATGAGAAACTCACCAAAACAACTAACAAAGAATATACATAAACAAAAGCTTTTATGAGCAAAATTTCTTCCAGTAACTCAAATTTTATTTAGCATTTGTGAATGTTGAACCTACCTCAGTGATTTAGCAAAGTTTTAATATCAAGCAATGATTTTTAGTGGGGATAAGAAGCTCTAAGAACCTGTAATAGCCGAAACAGAAGCATGCACATCAAAAGGAAATTGTTACGGACAAATTCATATCTAGTTCAAAACTCTTGATGAAATTCATTTAGTATTGGTGGAGATTACCTTCTATAATCTTGTTTTGATGAATTTATCTTTTATTTGCAGCAATTTTTAGTGAAAATTGAAACCTAGTTGAAGGAGGCCATGGTTTCTCTTATTTTTCTTTTACTGTATATTTTAGTTTGAGAAGAAGTAAGATGAGAGAAAAGAGTACGTACTGAATGTTTTCTATGCACTAGAAGTTTCCAGATTAAGGGTTTTGGATTCAAACCTTACCCAAATAAGCCCAAGACTAAATACACTTAGAGAAATTCCTATGTTATATACATATTTAACCTATTTAATCAACTTATACACTGGTTTTCTCATTTTTAACCAAATAAAATATCCACAACCAATTGTTTGCAATAAAATTGTTATTTTAACAATTAAAATTTATTTTAACAATAAAAATCTATTTTTACAAATAAAACCTTATTTTTAAAATATTTTGCAATTTACACTATTTTATTACAAAACACTATTTTTAATTCAATAATTTGTACAAAATTTTTTCTCTTATCAAATAAATTACAATAAATCATTTTAACTCTTTTTAATCGTCAAAATATTATTTGTAAGCCACATTCCACTCTTTTATATCAATAAATACATAATCACTTCATATTTCTCCTTTTTAAAATCAATAAAAGAGTAACATTGGCAATATTTTCCAATATTGTTGTATTTACCCAAATAAAATTGCAATTTGATTATTTTCTAAAAATTCTAAAAATAAAGTTTTTAAAACTTCATTTTCATTACTTTAGATTTATTTCAATAATTTAACATTTAAATTCATCACCTAACTAATTTATTAGCTCCAAACTAATACACTCAATATTTCAGTTTGTTAAAACCAAATACTTATCCAATCAACATTTAATCCTATAATTATACCCAAATAAACAAAATAAAGTTCCAAACTTTATTTTTCTTATTTTATTTACAAAATTCATTGTTTATTCCAAATAAAAAATTAAAAATTTCCAATTATATTTTAATTTATAAACGACCGAAGTTGTAAATCCCAAACGACCGAAGTCATAAAACTCAGATGACCGAAGTCGTAAATCCCAGATGACCGATGTCACAAATCTAAGATGACCGAAGTCATATAGTACTGGTAACCCAGAATATGTCACAAACTCCCAAATAGGAGCTTGAAAAGTGTTAACGTGCGTCCCATACTACACGTCACACTTAGTGGTTTACTAACCGCTAGTCATTGCCACATTAGCAAACAAAAATCATCATAAAATCTCAAAACTCGGAAAACTCAGACTCGCCTCATCTCATCAGCAAGTAAAACACTATATCGAGTTCTCATATATCATACTCCTAGAATAGGAGATCTCGAACCACAACTCGCCAAATATTAGCCATCCTAGATAATTCCTAAAGATAGGAATTATTATCTCAAAAACTCGCTATAAAATGGCTAAATAACTCGAAAATCAATAACCCCGAATAATTTCGATCGTACAAGTCCGGAATTAACCGAAAAGGTAAGCTCACGTGTCTCATACCACGTGTTTAACTAAATCTTTTAATTGTCTTTCTCATATGTCCGAAAAGAGTATAAATAGTGTATATCATTTATAAAATAATTTACTTGTGAAAACGAGATTTTAAACAAGTTTTCCAAACCATTTTGAAAATAATTTATTGAATCTCCTTGTTGTAAGAAATAAATATATGTTAAATAATTAAAAATAGTTTAAAAATATTACATAATAGTAATTTCAAAAACTAATTTATTTAAAAATTATCTCATATTTTTTTTGGAAGAAACAATGTTTGAAATCGAAGAACACATCGAAATTACTCCAAAACCAATACTCAAATTTAATTCAAATTTAAATCAAATTTAAATTTAAAATTCCACCAAGTCTTGGCTAGTCCATTGATAGACATCATATCTCTCAAACACATTCGAAAACATCACAAGATTAGGAAAGAAATGGTGTTGAAACATAGCATAAGAAGGCTAAACGCTGCCAAAAACAAGGAAAAGAAGGCCCAGAACATCAGTACACACGTCGATAGAGAGGTCGACACCCTTCTTTGGGCCTGTTGACTTCCAGGTCGACCTGTAGAGAACCTTGGTCAACAGACCCGTCGACCAGGTAGGTAGCTAGGTTGACAGTGATGTGGACCTAGGCTACGTGAACTATTTTTTGTTGCAAATCTTGTTCTTATTGATTTTCTAGGAGCAGTTTGACATATCAAACGGACATATTTTTCAATGAAAATTGACATGCAACCAGATCAACAACTAAGCTACACTTCGAAAAATATTCGGCAACAATTCGAGATAAAATCAAGAAGTTATAGGTGCTGAAAGTAACAACCGAAAACGAGAAACTCACCAAACCAACTAACAGGGAAATATACATAAACAGGAATTTTTCTGAGCAAAATTTCTTACAATATTGCATTTGTGAGTGTTGAACTCACCTCAGTGATTTAGCAAAGTTTTGATAGCAATCAATGATTTTTAGTGGAGATAAGAACCTCAAGAACCTGTAATAGCTGAAACAGAAGCATGCACAACAAAAAGAAATTGTTACAAACAAATTCATATCTAATTCAAAACTTTTGATGAAATTCATTTAGTATTTGTGGAGATTACCTTGTATAATCTTGTTTTGATGAATTTTCTCTTTTATTTGCAGCAATTTTTAGTGAAAAATGAAATCTAATTGAAGGAGGCCATGGTTTCTGTTTGCGCAAAAAATGGGCAAACACCTCCAAGTCGTATTATTTAGTTGATTTTATGTGGTTTTCAATGATTTGGGTGACTTATGCAAATATGTAAAAAGCAGGGACTGAATTGTAAAAGACACACAGATTTATAGTGGTTCGGCCAGAACGTTCCTACGTCCACTTTATATGTTATTATCCTTTTTCTTTCAGATTACAAGTACAAAGCTTTGTATACAAGTATATGAAAGTTGTTTGAAAGTTCCTTCCGTGCTTGAGCTCTCAAACTTGTCTGCCATTGTTGTACCCCTGCCCCTCTATTTATAGAGTGAGGCTGGGGGCAGGGGTCTTGGATGTTTATAGCTGCTGGTGGGCCTGAGCTGAAGCAATCTGGCCTGGCACATCTGGTTCGACGGAGCTTGGTTCGGTCGTAGCTGGGATGGTTGGACCGGTGGTAGGTTGGTCCGGTGGTAGGTTGAGTGGAGTGTTGGTCCAATGGTAGGTTGAGTGGAGTCTGGTTCGGTGTGGGTTGAGTGGAGTCTGGTTCGGTGTGGGTTTGGACCGGTGGAGGTGATTCGGTGGAGCTCGTTCGGCAGTACATGGAGTACCGAATGGGCTCTTGTATTGGGAACGCCGGATGAACCAAGGCATCTTGAATGCCGAATGAGACTTCGCTCTACATTGCCGAATGAAACTTTAAATCTTTGATACCGAATGGACTTTTATACTTGAATCATGAGTGAAATCCCAGACTTATATACGCTTGCTGGCTGCTTCTTCTTGGTTCGGTCGTGGTGGAAACGCACATAACATTGATGTTTCAGTTTTGACAAAAAATGGGATAACTGTTTCTCTTAATTTTCTTTTACTGTATATTTTAGTTTGAGAAGAAGGAAGATGAGTGAAAAGAGTACGTACCGAATGTTTTCTCTACATCAGAAGTTTCCAGATTAAGGGTTTTAGATTCAAACCTTATCCAAATAAGCTCAAGACTAAATACACTTAGTGAAATTCCTATGTTATATACATATTAACCTATTTAATCAACTTATAACTAGTTTTCTCATTTTTAACCAAATAAAATATCTACAACCAATTGTTTGCAATAAAATTGTTATTTTAACAAATAAAATTTATTTTAACAATAAAAAGCTATTTTTACAAATAAAACCTTATTTTTAACAATATTTTTCAATTTACACTATTTTATTACCAAACACTATTTTTAATTCAACAATTTGTACAAAATTTGTTCTCTTGTCAAATAAATTACAATAAATCATTTTAACTCTTTTTTATCATCAAAATATTAATTTTAAACCACATTTCACTCTTTTATATAAATACATAATTACTTCATATTTCTTCTTTTTAAAATCAATAAAAGATTAATATTGACAATATTTTCCAATATTGTTGTATTTACCCAAATAAAATTGCAGTTTGATTATTTTCTACTCAAATTCTCAAAATAAAGCTTTAGAACTTCGTTTTCGTTATTTTTGATTTATTTCTACAATTTAATGTTTAAATACATCACCTAATTCATTTATTAGCTCCAAACTAATAAATACCTAACATTTCAATTTATTTAAACCAAATACTTATCTAATTAACATTTAATCCCATATGTATACCCAAATAAATAAAATGAAGTTCTAAACTTTGAAAATCAAAACTGACGGGACATGTTAGACTCGACTGTCATTAAGGCCAGTAGCCTAGAGCGATGATTGTAAAGTTTGAAAATCAGGTGCAGGCAATGATATGAATTGAAGATCAGCCAAGACTAAGAAATAGACTCTTCAAAATATTCTAAGTACGAATTAGTACCTCCCCCGGTAAGGGATCGGTTCCTATCCCTTACTCTAGGGGATCGATACATATCGTCAACTTTTGTCCCAAACTGGGTGAGATTGATATAGAGTGACAAGGAAGGCCCCATGAGGCTACATTTCAAACTTCAAGTAGTTTGGAGTTTGTATGCTCAAGTTATGGGCAAATTACTTCTCCTAAGAAAGGGATCATACAAACGGATCGTATAAAATGGATCGGTTCGTACTCAGGCCAACAATGCAACTCAATGGAAAATGATCGATATATAAAAATCTAGAAGTCCAGTACACTTGAAACATTAAGAACAAGAAGAGGGGACCCTTAGGAGTCCAGTCTAGGGAAACCCCAAGATGAAGAAGTAAGAGGGAGATGAAGAAGTAAGATGGATCAGCCTTCTTCTGTCTAGAGGGATTGTCATAAATCAGATAACATTACATGTTGCAATAAAGATTGATCAAAAATTCATGTTCTTCTAATCTAGTTGGCATGAAACTTGGACGCCAAGCATAATACAACATTTAGAACCCCTCATAGGGATCATAGTCCCTAAATCAAAAAAATAAGGATCGGCCCGCGTTCCCTATTCCTTGGGATTTGGGCCATGTGATCCCTCTTGTAGGCTCTATATATTTGGAGAGCCCTCTGCCGAATTTTGGAGACATATTTCACCATCTTCCTCTATATATACAGACTTGATTGTTCATTTTTGGGACCTTTATGTTGTTTGATGCTTTATATTCTTTTGTAAATAGGGATCTTCATTCGATCCTGTTGTACACCGTTTACAAAGTGACTAGTAAAGCTATCTATTTAAAGTGGACGTAGGTAAACAACGCATTGCTTATTTCTTACTGCTATATTCTCTCTGTTTACATTTATTGTTCTTCATTTATTTCTCTACACAAACTATATTGGGTGTTTGTGACCATTTTTTGTGCAAACAATCATCATACATTAATGATGTAACTCATTCACTAGACTTTTTTATAATCCACTCCTTTCCTTTTTAACCCACCATAGAAGGACATGGCAGCATAGGATTAACCTAGATCTGGTATGTGGAGAGGTGAGTGTGGAATTGATGATTCTTATTACTTTTCATTACTCTTCATGTAACCATTTGTCTTACTTTATATTTATCAGACTATATATTGCATTTAGGTCCCCACTTATTATGACTACATATATTTTGAGATTGAGTTTTATTGGATATTTTCTATGATGACTAGTATCTGCATTTATATTATATTGTCTTTCACTGTGAGATCTGAAAGTGTAGAATGTTTTAGATCTATCCTTTTATCTTAGTCTCCATAATGCTTTAAAACATAATAGCTCGTATTTCTTTGTACAACATGAGTCCGAAAGTCATCTTAAGCTTTGGATCGATGTGTCCGAAGGTTTAGGTTGTCACACTTGGTATAAGAGCATATGTTTAGAATTCTTTAGGAGCTAGGCTTGTATTGAGACAACACACATGAAATTTCTGAAAAAAGAGCTTTATAGAAGTTTTTCAAAATGTTTTTCGGAATAGGCTTCTAAAAATAAGTATACGTATGTATAAATAAAAAGATTTTTTTCAAAGTTTATATATATAAGTATTATATGAAAAGCGAATGCTATCACTTATTCTTTCTAATACTATATATGGAAAAGTTGCTAATAATTCCTAAATCATAGATAGAGAGGATGAGTGATCCTACGGGTTGTGGCTCAGGTGATGCAGCTGAGATTCTAGGAATTGACGTCCTTGTTTGGTTTCACTGGTATCCGTTAGCGAGAGGAAAAACCGAGCTTAACCCTAATAGGGGACCCATAGATCAGACATCGGGTATAATTCCTACCCACCCACCATCCGTCAATTTCGCCAAGCTATATAAGGACTTTGTGAGTCTAGAAGGGATGCTATATGGGGACTGAGTCTTATGTAGACTTGAAGCATAGATCCACATTTGTGAGAAGATTTTCGGATTAATGGGTCTTGAAGATGACATTAGGAGGCAGCTTGCTACCTGGTATTTACAAGGAAAGGCTCTGAATTGGTAGGACATAGTAGTGGCGGTGACTGACCAGAGAGAGATTAATTAGGAGAGTCATAAGCTATTTTGAGACGAAGTTTCTTTCCATGGAAGTGCAGGGAGTACAGTTGGAGGGTTCGTATTTCTGCAGTAAGGAGCGATGTCGGGGAAGTAATATGTGAACTGGTTCAATGAATTTCTAGCTTTGGTCTGGATTTGATCAATTCCCTTCATAAGAAAGATTTGAAATTTGCAAAGGGACTGAATCAACCTCTTCACGATTTATTCCTTAGTCACATTCCCATGGGTGTGACTTTCGAGGGTTTAGTGGAGATGGCCTTGCTAAACACTGCTTTTAAGGAAGGAGTGAAGAGTGACCCAAGAAGTTAGAAGGAAAGACATACCTATAAAATCAACGTAAGGGTGGAATGAAGGCCCAAGCTAAGATTAAGAAGCAAGTGCTCAATTGTAGGAGATGTGATAAGAGGGGACATTTTGCGTAGAAGTGCCAGACACACATCTCAAATATCAAAATTTTCAACTACAATCAACTCGAGCACATAAGGAGGGAGTGTTTGGCACCATCGAAGACCTCTACCCAAGTTGTTTTAACTTACATACTAAATGTCATTCCCTGCTCAAGTGAGCCTCCAGTAGCGATCAAAGGGAAGAAGGTCATAATTTAAGTAGTGTTAACTTTATTTGATTTACCTATTCGTACCCTATTTGACACCATAACATCATACTCTTTTATCTCGAGTAGGCGTGTAGATGAGTTGCACTTAGACACTAGCATAGTCATTGACTCAGTAGTTGTATCAAACCCTATTAGAGGGTCATCTTATTTATCTATGATATGTAGAGGGTGGAAATTATTTATTTTGGGATTCGAGTCTGATTGTAATAGTTTTTCTTAGGATTTTATGTGTTTGGTTTGATATTGAGTATGGATCGGATGACCAAGTAAATGGCAATCTTAGATTGTGATAAGAAGGTTGTTCGTATGGGTACTTGTAGTGGATGTAGTATAGAGGTTTATTGCGATTCCAGAGGTTCGGTTATGTTAAGTTATCTATATTCTATAGATCTATCACACTATGAGTCAGATTCAGTACTAGTAGTTAGAGACTATCCATATATCTTTTTCAAGGTTACGATCCTCCCACCTCAGTGATAAATCGAGTTCTAGATTTATCTTGTGGAGAATGTTAGGCCTATTGCCTTACCCTTGAGGCATATGCCTCTTAAAGAAAGACGTCAACCGAATAAGCAAGTAAATAAGCTATTGAAAAAGGGCTTCATTAGGAGGAGTATTTCAGAATGGGGTACACCAGTTGTCTTTTCTACCAAGGTGGATGGTTCTTTGAGGCTTTGCATCGATTATCCTGAGCTAAATAAGCTGAGAAAGAAAAATCATTACCGTAGACAATCTATTTAATTAGTTAGTGGGAGAAAAGATGTTCTCTCAACTGACTTAGCTACAGAAGTCCATCAGGTGCGAGTAGCTGATGGTAATATTCATAAGACTGATTTTTATACATCTAACAGACTTTATGAGTAGTTAGTCATGCCCTTTAAACTAACCTATGCGCCTCCCTATTTTGTTGATTTGATGAGCCGAGTTTTTAAAGGGTTGCTTAATAAATTCATGGTGGTATTTATTGGTGATATATTAGTCTATTCGACAAGCAAGGAGGAGCATATGTTGCGTCTAGAAAAAGTGCTCAATACACTCTATTGGCATAAGTTGAAGTTTTCCAAAAGTCACTTTTAGTGCAAGGAGGTATGCTTTTTAAGACACGCTGTCTCTAAGAGTGGGATGGTGGTCGATCCTAGCAAAGTTGCTATAGTACAGGATTGGCATGTGCCAAAGAATGCCATGAAAGTGAGGAGTTTCCTTGGTTTGGAAGGCTACCGTAGGAAGTTCATTAAGGACTTTGTCGAAATTTCTACCCCTCTGTTCCTCCTTGCTAAGAAAAATTTGGTTTTCTCATAGGACATGAAGTGTGAGGATGTTTTTTAAAATTTGAAGGAGTCGTTAACTAGTGCATTTATTCTAGTGTTACCCGATGGTATAAAGGTATTCACAGTGTATACCGACGCTTGCGGTACGAGGTTGGGTACAGTTCTGATGTGGAAGGGTGAGTGGTAAGCTATGCTAGTATATAGTCCACGAGAGAAACAATCCTACCCATGATCGTGAGTTGGCAGCCATTGTCTTTGCACTCAAGTCATGGAGACACTATTTATTAGGAGAGCAATTTGGGTTGTACATGGATCATAAGTCTCTGAAGTATTTATTCTTCTAGAAGAATTTGAATTTAAGGAAACAAAGGTGGATGGAAATTTTGGCATCGTATGATTCTAATATCCCTTATGATTTAGGCAAGGGCAATGTTATTGGCAATGCTTTGAGTAGGAAACACGCGATCTTGAGTCCTATGTTCTTAGAGTGGAAGCACTTGGATGTGCATCCTACACTTATGGACCTTATTGGGTTAAGTTAGTAGGACGATAAGGAGTTATTAGATATTTTTAAGAAGCTTAATAGAGAAGAGAAGTCGAGTCATTTGAGGCGCTTTACCATTGACTCAAAAGGGTGGTCATGGAGAGATGGCAAATTTTGTGTTCCTCTCATTATGGATATGATTAACATGATACTAGCCAAGTCTCATCGTTCTTGGATGACCATTCATTCTGGTGGGATAGCATTTACCATAATACGAAGAGATTCTTTTATTCGCAGGTACGAAGAGGCATATGGCAGAGTATGTGGCCATATGTATGACTTGGTAAAGGGTAAAGGCACAATAGAAGAAGTTGGGAGGATTGTTGTAGCCATTAGGTATTTCACAGTTGAAGTGGGAGAGTGTTTTTATGGATTTCATTGATGGACTACCTAGTAATAGAAGGGAAAATGAGAGTATTTGGGTCATTGGCGACACTATACGTGAGGGAGATAGTTAGGTTATATGGAGTTCCTTCTAGCATCGTTAGGAGCCAAGATCTACTTTTCACTAATGAGTTTTGGAGGAGTCTTTAAGAGGATTTGGGGATTGAGTTGAGTTTGGGTACCGCTTATTACCCACAGATGGATGGATGGATGTAGAGGGTGAAATGGGTGTTAGAGGACTTACTTCATATATGTATCTTGGATTTGGAGGCTATAAGGAGGATCACTTAGTACTAGTGGAATTTACTTATAATAACAACTATTAGGCAAGCATTGAGATGGCACCGTTTATGGCGTTATGCAGAAGGCCTTGTAGATTACCATCTTGTGTGTGGGACACTACAGATAGGATTATTCCTGAACTAAATATGGTGAAGGAGACATCAAAGAAGGTAGACTTGATATGTAGAAGGATGAAAACCCAACAAGATAAGTAGAAGTTTTACGCTGACAGGAGACTTTCAGAGTTGGAATTCATAGTGGATGACACGGTTTTTATGAAGGTCTCACTGCTTAGGGATGTCATGAGATTTCATAGTTTAGGAAAGTTAGAACCAAGGTTTGTATGACCTTTTTCGATCACTGGTAGAGTTGGGAATTTAGCTTATAAGGTGAAACTTCCTAAAAGGCTAGCGGGAGTACACGACATGTTCTATGTCTCACACTTATGAAAGTGTCTACATGACACAACCTCTATAATTGAGCTAAGTCAGCTACAGAAGGTAGAAGTAGAAAGGTAGCCACTTGCTTGTCGTGCACCCACTTTTATTCTTAAGCATGGTAGAAGCGACTACACAATAAAGTATCAAGATGTTAAGGTCTAGTAGGGATATGGTCTGATAGAGAGTTCATGGGGGACTGATGAAAAGATCCAAGCTATCTATCCATAACTCTTTTTGGACGTTTCCATTTTATTTAAACAAGTATAAACTCTTTATATGTTTAGGTTATTGCTTAGTATACCCCATAGGTGGGGTAATTGGATGTCATGAATGGATGTGAACGTGACAATAGGACAAGTTTTGGATGATGAATGCTAATAAATGTATTTATTAAATTGATCTTTGCACACTTAAACAAATATACACTTGAGTTAGTGTATACACACACCATCACTTGTTTTATTTTACCGAGTTATATGCATATGCTTATTGTATATGGATTTAATAGTAGCACATACAAAAAGAATTGCCAGTATATCCATATAGGATATTGCATACATTTGATGCATTACATATGTACTTACATTTAAGGAGGTCGGCTAGATTTGGAAACTGCCTAATTTTTCATTAGTACAAGTTCATGTGCATTCTATGCCTGCATGTACATATTGCATTAGAATTTAAACTAAGGACAAAGATTGCTAGTGGTTGATGGATGAATAAATGGTTGTAAGTATTAATTTCCATACATATGGGTTGCATTTTTTTCGTCCCTGGAGATTTCGGGGATGAAATCCTTTCAAGGAGGAGAGAATGTAACACCCCACAAAAACTAATTGGAAATTTAGTAAAAGAATTAAACAAAATATAACAAGGGTGAAATTGGAAATTCACAAACATCCGAATTTGGTTATGGAACTTGTATTATTGTGTTTATAGCGATTTTATAATCAATGTTCATATATAAAATTTGATAATAGGACCTCGTATGAAAAAGTTATTAACTTGTACAATTCGGGGTAAAAAATAATTAAATATGTAAAATTAGGAAAGAAATATTTTAAATAAAGGAAGCTTCACCAGTAGACACCCCAAATTGGATGGGTCGACTCCTATTAGTCATATGCTTCAAACCAAGCGGTCGACTGGTAGAAGCATTACAAGCAAAGGTTTAGTTGGCCGAATGGCCCGGGTTTTATATAAAATAATCTAACGGCTGATGTTACTTTGTACTCCTATAAATATAGCCGTAAGCTGATACTGAGAACCTTAATTTAGATGTTCGTAACAAAAATCCGTCTCTCCTGAAAACCAACCCTCTTCCTCTCTAAATCAGTTTTCTTTAAACAAAACTAAAATTAGAATTTAAAAGATTGAAGAAGGAATCAAATCAAATCAAGAAGAGTTCTACAAACCAAACAGAGGCGATTCCAAGTGAACTAAAAATGGATAGCTTTCTAAAGGTGAGTGAGTTCATAATTAATATGATGACTTATATCTAATTAAGTTTATTTATACCCTATTTAATCTATATTTGGTTTAAATAGAAATATTATTTATCTAGTGATTGTAATAGACGGGAATTTGATTAAAAATTTACCGAATTGAATATGGTCCTTGCCTAATCTAAATTCGATGAAAATAAATCTATTGGATAACTGTTGGTTTATTTTAAACACATTCTAGTCGTTAAATTGAATGTAAACTAATATATCAATACTCTATTAATTTTAAACCAAATTTAATTTGATTTGATGACAAACTTGTGAAATGATTAGAATGTGACATTAGAAACTGTAGATTTACAAAGTAGAAGTTTATTATAATTAATAGAGAGAGAATGATGATTAACAGAAAGAGAACAACGATTAACAAAGAAGAGATTGAAAAAAAAAAACAACTTTGACCAGTCGACGGCTCATTAGAACTAGTTGACAGCAGGCGGTCGATTGCTCTAATAGCTGGTAGTTGATCGTTTCACAAACACAATCTGAACATCGAACTAAGGCCTAGGTAATAAGTTTTTGTGTGTGTATTTATATATATTTTATATATAAATGTTAGTATAAAAGTAGGGAAATTAGTTTCCTAAGTTTATGACTTTTGGATGTTATAGGACTAAATAGATGTGTAAGCTGGCAATTAGGCCTAGACACTTCTTGTTTGGCTTTGTCGATATTCGACAAGGGCGGTTCGACTGCAAATTGCACTTATAGGAGGTTCTATGATGTAGACCCTACACTAATAGGGATGCTTGGTGAATTGTGTGACCCGATACTAACGGGAGGCTCGTAGGTATAATACATGGTACTGTTGATTATCGACTGAATGCCCAGCACTGTGCAATAAGTGTGTGTTGTGTTACCATTGAGATTGGACATTAATGCAATGGAACTAAATACGTCTTTGGAGCAAGCCATCATTGCGAGCTCCACCTTGATGCGTGAATTTGATACATAGGATAGTAATTTGGGAATATAGTCCCAGTTTTGACATTGTAGGCGATCATATGTTGGAAGAGTTCTAGAGTTATTAGCTGATCCATAATTGTTTTAAGGTTTGATTAGTTGTTCGACCCTAAGTATATATCCTCACAAGATGTTCGGTGTACGTGTATTTTGAACTATACCCCTTAGGTTAGCGAAACCTATAATAGTAAGTAGTTTACGAACATAAGTAGGACATCCTAGGTCACATAGATTATTAATGAAGTCAATTGCATGTTATTATCATATAATAATGATGTAACCCATTCACCAGACTTTTGTCCGACCCACTCCTTTCCTTTTTCCCTACCATAGGAGGACAGGGAAGTAGGTGATTAGCCTAGATCAAATACGTGGAGAGGCTTTCTTGGCATTGGAATTTCTTATTACTTTTCATTACTCTTATGTTACTATTTATCGTATTTAGTATTTATCAGACTATGTGCTGCATTTCTGTACACTCTAGATTATGATTACCTATGTATTGAGACTGTGTTTTCTGGGATATTTTCTGAGATGCATATTTATATATTTATATTTTACTACCTTTCACTGTGAGATCTGAAAGCGTAGAATATCTTAAATTTTATCCTTATATTCTTTCTATCTCTAATGCTTCAAAACCCAATAGCTCGTACTTCTTGGCACAAAGCAAGTCTAAAAGTCGCCTTAGGTTTTAGATCAGTGTATCCAAAGGTGCGGGTTGTCACAAGAGATATGGTCTTTTAAGTTTGGACTACTACTTGCAAGATTAGTGGGTGATTAGTTAAGCCAAACTTAAGCCAACTAACCCATTTCGGTATTTGTGCCTAATTATGAACGATGGGCCAGATCCAAATCATTTCACACTTCCCATATATGGTTCCAAACCTCCATTAGCCTTAATTATATAGGTAATTAACAAAGGAGATTGTAGATTTATATCTTTGGGTGCTTTAGAATTCATTTTCTTGGTGTTCATTTCAAATCTTAACATTAAAGTTGGTAATTTGGGTATTCAGTGAGTGATTTATGATCTCTCGTTGTTCCATACTTGTTTATGTAGTTAAAATTTGTGTTTTAAAGATGATTTCTAGGCTTAAACATTTTGAAACTCTAATCTAACCTTAATTATACGTTTATAAATATTGTATGGATGACAGCGATTGATATTTTCTCTTAATTGTACCGCTTTAATGTGTTTGTTAGTGTTTTCAATGTAGTCTAAATATGGTTGTTAATTTAGACAAAACAAGGTTAAATAAGTTCAAAATCGAATGATACTTATAGATGTTGTTGAGAAGATTTTAGGGAGCTTGCAGTTCAGGTCGCAGTTCGATTGGAGACGATTTGGTTGCCCGAATGCAAGTTGCAGGAGTTTGCAAATCTGGTCGATAGATGTAGTACTTTGGGTACTTGGGTTGTAAAACTCGAGAAAACTGAAAAATGGATGTGGGGACTTAACCCTAAAATTTAAGAAGAATCTGCAAATCGGTACCGACCTCTTTTTGATTGGTACCAACCTTTTTTGTGAGTTAAAGAAGGTGCCGAGGAATCGAGAAGTGTGGCACCAAGGAAAGAAGCTCAGAACAAGCCAAGATGGAAGCGGTCGAGTAGTGAAGGACTTAGCCCAATTTTTGGCTATGAAATTCAATTTGGTACCGATCTGTACCGACCTGAATCGATGTGGCAATTTCTGGCCGAATTCTAGGGGATGATGAGGAGACCCTAGAGGTCGTACTGAAGGTGTTCATTCGTTTGCTCGGCATTCAGTTGCGATGTGGTAGAACGATGTAGGATGGTAGCGAAAAGATGAAGCAATTTTAAGGGGCTTCAATGAGATGATTTCGAGACTTTGATATGCGAACATTATGACTTATACAGAATGTCTAGGTAGGTTTCGATGAGGATGACATGAAGGATGGGGGTCATGATGGTCCAAAAGAGCGAGTTCAAATGAGGAGAGCTCGTGAACGGAACAAATGAGGAGCTCTACTATGGACAAATGGAAATCGATGGAACGATGGTGGATTCAAAGACGCATGCGAAAGGAATGTTGGACACTCATAGGTTTCAATGGGGTACACATGCAGTAGTGGTGTCGGTACACCCACTCAGATTATACAGATTTCAAAATCCTTATATGGATGGATTACCCTATATGTTATGTAGATGGTTTATCCGCCGATGGTATAGAGCGGTGGGAAATGAGTACTAAGAAATCGAGACTCTTCCATTAATATTTGGCTTATATGGATGTCATTCAAGCCATTTTATATCCAAAGCACATTAAGTGATAGTGAGGATTGCTTGATGGATGTTATATTTGTTATACTTGCTTTTCTTGTTGTCTGCCACTCTAGGGATGTCACATAATCTATGCACTACGATGTGGATACCTAAATACCCAATATTGTACATATGTAGTACACTATTATGGTGATGATTGAGTAGAATATTGTAGAAGTTATGTGCTAACTCCTTGGATCTAGGGACAGGTCAGTTATGATTCTTATACCATGGTTCCTTACTATATCGGCTTATATAATATTTTAAAATTCCTCATCGCTCACACAAGACAACAGCCTGACTCTAGATTATATGCTTTTCTTCTTATTATCTCGGGTACTCTTAAATGTGTATATTAGATAGCCGGTTTATGTGGTACATGGTGGTTGTGAAGGGGACGAGCATGATGAAGGTTTGTCATACTATATGCAGACTTACTATTGCTTATTCCACTATACGATACCATGGATCCTAGATAGTGTTCGTTATTATATTTAGAGACAGTTATCTTTTGAGTTTACTTTCGGTTGTATTAAACTCTATTTCTGCTTTGTATAACTACATGAACCTGTGCACTCTAATAGTTGTGGTTCATTTAGTTTTTATTGTCTCCTCTATTTATATCGGTGATGTTTATTATTATATTTTATTCTATGTGCTGTGATATATACGATAGGTTTTTTGATGCTTTACTTTCTTTCAACCAATGACAATCGTCCTAAATCAACCAGGCATTGCAGCAATGCACTTATATACGTATACTAAGTGCCGGAGGTGTAAGACAGTCGTCACATTTGGTTTTAACACTTAGTTATGTGAATAACTTGAATTGATGTTGTGATCCAATAGAGATAAGGAAGAAGTTATCACCCTGGATTGGATCGAGGGGGGTGCGTGTGTTTACACACACACACACAATAAAGAGCATACTTGTTATTTATTTTGGTTTTCAAAACTATAAAATATATAAGTGGCATGAACATGTGAGTACCATTGATGCAATTTTCTTTATGAGAGACTGATCATTTTTGTTACAGATCAAGACTGAGCTTGTATATAAGAAATGCAGCTAGGTTCTTCATTTTTGGACTTGAGGAAGAAGGAGTGGGAAGGGGGTTGCTAACCCTGACTCGCAAACAATGTTCAACACAATTACGCCGAACATGATAAAAAATAGCCAAGTGGCCGTTCCAAACACCACTGTTGGTGGTGGTGCTCAAGTGCAGGCACCTAAGAGTCTATTTTTCTTTGTTGAATAATGACTTTGCCAGTCTTAGTGGCAAATCATTCAAAGGAATGAAAGTGGCTATAAGAGTGCAGGATTGGTTGGATACCTACGAGAGGATCTTTGATGATATGGAGCTGGATGGTGCGATGAGGAGAAGATTGGCTTCTCGACAGCTTCAAGGGTAAGTCATGAACTGGTATAATGCAGTTAAGATTGCAACTCCTGAGGACCACTTTACTTGGGACCAGTTTTGATCCCAATTTGAGGAGAAGTTTATCACAGCCGCCCTGAAGTCAGTGGTATTTAGGAAACTTGAGGAGTTGAAATAGGAGGACATGTCATTCTCTGAATATGTTGCTAAGTTTGATTCTCTATCAAAGTATAGGATGTCCTTTATAAAACTCTAATGAAGAAAAAAAAATCTTATTATGAGATTTGACAACAACTTAGTAGAGAAGTTTGTGGGGGCACATAGATGAGCCATTTGAGAAGGTGATTGAGAAGGCCCTCAGGCTTGAGAGTTTGTACCCCAATCCCAAGCTCACTATTGTTGTTTTCACAGAGGGACCAATGCCGACAGGCAAAAGGAAGTGGAACAAGAACAAGAAGCAGTTTCAGTAGTGTGATCAGAAGAATGTTAAATGGGACGCTACCATTTATAATTATGGTGAGAAAGGTCACTTGAAATGAGGTTGCAAGGCTAAGAAGAAGTACTAAAACTGCAATAGGATTAGTAACATGCAGAAGGACAGTCATGATCCAGTGAAGCGAAAGCAGGTGGTGAAGGTGTTCACTTTAGATACTTCGTCGAGTGCTCCATCGATGAAGGAGAAAGGGAAAGGTACCAATATTTAAGGCATGCTTTCTATTTATGGAGTTTAAATATGTGTTTTGTTTGATACCTAGGCTTTACATTCCTTTATATCTAGTGACCTGGTAGATAGATTAGGATTGAGTCCCAAAATAGTCGACCAACCTTTAGTAGTGACAAACCCAATTGAAGGCCCTACCAGTCTTTTATATGGTTTTTCGTGATTTTGTCTTATCGAGTCATGGATGCTCTTTTATTTGTGATTGCTTTGTTTTGGGTATTTTTGGGTTCGAGCTTATCATGAGGAGGATGGATTGGCTATAGAAGTATGCAGTAGTGGTGGATTGTGAGAAGCTGCTAATGATAGTTAGGGTCGAGGAGAGGCGAAAGGTACCGATTGGTTACCTATCAGAGTATGAGGTTATGGTCAGATTTCTATATTTGCTAGAGGTACCTCATGATGAGTTGTCATCTATGCCTATCGTTAGAGAGTATCCATATATATTCAAGGAGGAGATCAAATTACTACCCAGGGATTGAATTCTACATAGACTTAGTAATGGATGACAGAACCATAGTTATACCTTAAGGATATGTCACCCATATAGCGTAAGGAGTTAAATGTGCAAGTGAATGACCTATTGAGGGAGGGTTCATTCATAGGAGTGTATCTAAATGGGATGAACCCGTAGTAATTGCCACTAAGGCGGATGGCTCTCTATGGTTGTGTATAGATTACCATGAGCAGAATAAAGTGATAAGGCAGAATAATTATCCACTCTAGTGTATTGATGACTTATTCGATCACCTCCACAGTGTGAAGGTGTTCTCTCAGCTGGATATTGTGATGCAGTTTCACTAGGTGAGAGTGGTAAAAGAGTGTTTCGATCATGTATTTCGCATGCCGTTTGGTTTCTATGAGTGGTTGGTTATGTCATTCAGGCTAACCAATGTGTCGACATACATTGTTGATCTAATGAACTGTGTATTTGGGGATCAATTGAACAAGTTCATGCTTATGTTCATAGATAGTATTCTGATCGGTTATAGGATGGAGGAGGAACACAAAATGCACTTGAGGATCGCGCTTTAAGTGTTGAGGTAGCATATTCTTAAAGGGAAGTTTTCAAAGTGTCATTTCTATAGGAAGGAATTAAGATTCTCGGGCCATGTTATCTCTAAGAGGATATTGCAGTTGATCCTATAAAGGCGGTAACGGTTCAAGGTTGGAGCCAGCCCAAGAATATTGCCGATGTGAGAAGTTACCTAGGAATGATGGAGTACTGTAGACATTTCATCAAATACTTCTGGAAAGTAGCAGTGCCATTGACCAATTTGACGAAGAAGAATCAGCCTTTTATGTGGAATACTATAGACTTTTCCTGGATTTGCATTGGGCAATCTAAATTGATGGTGGTCAAAGACTCGAAGCTATGTTAGTAATGTTGGTACCATGTATTTTAGGGTTGTATACGTAGGTCGAGAGCACCATCGGTCCTGAGCGTATTATAGCTCGACACTAACCGGAGGTTCCTCGGTGCATGTTGGAAATTCGGCGTAGGCACTATTGTTAGATGTCTAATGCGTTGCAATAAGTGGCGTTACCATTGCACTTTGGACATGGATGCAGTGGACCCTAAGTCATCTTTGGCATAAGTCAGCATTGTGTTCTCTTGTCAATGTGTAAGTATGATATGTAGTCATCGTAATTTGGGATTTCAAATTAGGTTTTCGATTCAAAGTGATGACATCGCAAGGGTGCAATATCTACTTACATATAATAGTAGGGAATGTATACTTATCCACGGGGGATAACGATGCTTATAAATACACACACATGTGTATATGTGTGTGTGTGTGTGTTACACCTCGTTGTAGGTAGAGTTTGTCGTACATGTATATGAAGTGAAAAAAAACTAAGCTTTTAGTAATAGACATTACACGTAATGGATAACAATCAGCCTAAACTAATGTTGTGGATAAAGTATGTAATTTCTCAATCACTAGAACGTTGCTTTGACCCCTCCTCATTACAATCCACAATATAGATTTAGAAGGACATGTATTGGTATAAGGTGGGAATGGTGAGAAGGTGGATTTTGTCATGAATGCTCTACACAGACAAAGGAACTAGATAACCAAGGAATGATATTGGTTCCAAGGTATTAAACTTAGTCATTGTATATGTATATATAAGCGTGTGTGTTTTATTATTCTTAATTATTCCGCTATAAGTTCTTATCGATAACTCTTTGATATATATTTATGTTTATTTTGAAGTACCAACACAAACGATTCATACCCTAATGGATTTTGGTTTTTTGATTTAGCAAAAAATAAAACCCTTTAAGGTGCGGGTTGTTACATTTGGTATTAGAGCATAAGTTAGTCGATCGTACCAATTCGAATATGTTCAGTGAACGTATTTGTACTTTTACCTATAATTATATATATTATATACCAAACCCTATCAATTTAGACTAATAGTTGCAATTACATTCTAAAAGTTTGATATGGCAACCATGAGTTGGAACAATAAATAGAGTTAAAGATTACATGCCTGCCCCGATTACCCTATGGTATGTAAGCTGTTTTGTAAGGCATTGACTTAAGAAAAGCATCCGTGTGACATATAGAAGGGTTACTAGAACTGGATTGTACTCAACCCCCTTGTTGGGCCTAGATTGCCCTATGTATATGGATTCCCGCTGGATGTCTGACCGGTGATGTACGTTAGATCTAGATAAATAGGAAGTAAAGAATCTATATGTTGCAGATATACAGAATCAAGAATTGAGTAAGTTCCCAAAGGAAGGTGTATAGTAATCGCTCCAAGATGGTGGTTAGATTTTTAATATATTCTGAATGAAGATAATTCAGAAAGTAAGTGGAAAAGAGGAAAAGTCCAAAAGAAGAGACAAACAAAACCCACTCTAAGTCCAACCCTATATGAAGGAATTTAATAAAATGATTTAAAATCTTCTTAATATATATATATATATATATATATATATATATATATATATATATATGAAATGAATTTCAAAATACTTAAAGTAGAACAACCCTATAATGGTGTGCTAGCCTACCATAGGAAGTGGTGCCGGTTTTAAATGGGGTAAAGAGAATAGAAGGTCATAAACGCCCAATTGAAAACGTGGTAGAAATGCTTCCATGCATAGACGATTTAGAATACAAATTAAATGAAAGGAGACAAGAGCTCGAAAACCAAAGTGGTAGTCTAGCGCACCATTATAGGCAGACATGGGTATTTTGGAATAGTTACTAATGAAGTTAGGAAGAATATTCCCATAAAAAGAAAAATACCTTGAAAAATAATCAAAATAGATTTATATATAAAAGAGCTATATAAGAAGAGGCAATTTAAATAAGAGCCGTTTTAGATAAAAGAAATATAAATAATAGTAACATTAAAAAACATAACTAGAAACAACGTTAGAAATTGATATTAAAATAATGTTAGTAATCTAATTTGAAATAATATAGGAAATTAAAGGAAAAACAAAGGAAAATTGATATTTTCCATAATTATGCGCATTGATTGCACATATCTTTCAAAAGTGTCCCTCTTATGCTATTAGAGTCTCTGCCAAGGTTGAAAGTAGAAATAACACGAGTAATAGGAAAATAATAGAGTGAAAATAGCCCTTGTCTACTCTAGTTTTATTATTAAATTTGTAAAGCATATTTTAGAAATACTATAATAGTACATTTTTGAAAAAGGGTTTGGTAGAACAATTGAGTTGGTAAATGCAAATCTTAATAAATAATATTAAAACATAATTTTCAAAATTAAAAAGTTTCTAGCAATTGTTGGATTTAATAAAAAGTTACTAACTTTATATTTTTTTTAAATGTTTTGGGTTATATACTTCGTGAATATAAAGTTTAATAATTTTTAAAAAAGTGATGAAAACCAAACCAACCTTGATATGGAGTTGATAGCGATTACTACTATAGTAAGAAGAGGTAATAGTTGAAGCTATGAATAAAATAGATATGAATGCTTGTAGGCTAGTAATGAGGGGTCCCCATCGAACATATCGAATATTGGCATAAACTTAGGAACATTTGGCTAAGTATCCATATAAGCCATTAGAAGAACCCATAAGAGAATGGATAATGGTGTCATAATACATTCCTGTGAGTTTTGAAATATACACTCATAAATAATTAGACATAACTAAGAATACTATCAAGGGATTTTGGTTTAAAAAAAGATAATAATATAATTGGAGATAAAAGATAATGAGATGGCAAACACACATAGAGGACGTTGATTCACATAGGATTAAAGAAGGCAAGATAAGTGGTAGGAAATCTATTTCGCCAAGCCAATTTTCCAATGAGCAATTTTAAATGTGCATAGTTTGTATTCCTTGCCACTGCAATGTGAAAACGCATAATCTAGCCTATAATTGGTTGTAGTATTTAAAACAATGGATGGACCTTATCTACTAAAAGCCAAAAATGTGAATTAGGACATGTAGGTTACGGTAGAATGGCTCAATAAAGAAGTCCATTTTATTTGAGTACGAAGTAATAGGGCCACAACATCATTAATACCAGCTTATGTTGAAGGGCGGCTTCCAGCAATAGTTTCTTTTAGTTTTTGGGTTATAAGTATTAGTTGTCTCTGTTTGTATAAAAATATGTACGATATTTTATGAGAATATTCCTTTTTATTACTATGTTGATTTTCTGAATTGACAGCTATATAGATTGGAAAATAATATATATAAGGAAATCTCATGAAGACACTTAACTAATGTAAAGCGAGATTGGAAATTTATAAAATAAATTAAGAACTTTATTGAATTAGCTACTAAAATTAAATAATGTTCAGTTTCGAAGCATTAAAACTTTAGGAAGATAAATTTTAGCGAGCAAAGGACATGGAAAAGTTGTTGCGAAACCATTATCCCTATGCTTTAAAGGCTAAAATTTGAAATGTATTTGTGTGCTATTGTTATTCCAAAATAAAAGAAAATGATTTTCAAATTTTAAATTTATTATATAATTGGCTATGATCATTCATAGGCGTTAACCCCGTTGACTGAATCCCAATTAACTGGGATGTGGCTGGATTTATTTTGCAAAGCTGAAAACAAATACCTTTGAATTTTTTTTTTCAAAAAATACCTTTGAATTTTAAAATATAAAATATTTTTGAGAGATTTTGAAATGTTAGTTTTATTTTAAAAAATTTAATTGAAAAAGGGATTCGAATAGAGAAAGAGAAAAAACTGATTTTAGAAATGCCACATACTTAGCATAGGGAAAGTCGACGAGTTAGAAAATATGAATTTTACTATTCAACATGAGAGACAATATGTAAAACATAGATAATGACGAGGGAAAGCTGTTTTAGCTTTGGAATCTTTTACCATACCTTATTGATAGTAAAACAAAACTTGTTTATAAAATATTTATGTTTTAAAATTTCTAAAATAAACTTCCTGATGGGAACTTTTGAAAAGTTAGAAAAGATTTGTGGAAAAAAGAGAGGGTTCCAGGGTACAATGGAACGGGTGCACAAAAGAAGAGTAGGAATATTAATTTTCTTCCTTTTTTGGCATAAGAGTTTAGATTTAGGAAAACTATATTTTAAAAATTTTAGATGTTAGAAATTGTTTGTTAGGCATTGGAAGGTAGAGACTGAATCCAAAATTGGTTGAATCATACTCCTATTCATTGGAGTATGAAAATTGTTATGTGAAAAAAGATTTTTTGATATTTGAAAATTTACATACATATAGAATTGCCAGTATATGTAGGTTTTTTGCACCATATTTTCAAAAACTGTTTTAAAGAATGCATTCATTTAGGAGTCATGGATTTAGAATTCTTTAGTAAACATATCATATGCGTTGTGATAAACCATACATTTTTGCTCGATTGGCTGCAAAATTAGTTGCATACTAATTGGTTGGATAATTTAGAATGGTTGCATGCTATGTTACATTATTCAGTCCTTGAGAAATTTCAAAGACGAAATTCTTTTAAGGGCGGAGAATGTAACACCCCATAAATTAAACAATGGTTAATTCAAAAGAGTTAATAAATAATTTTTAAAGCTCAAAATTATAATTTTTACAAATGCCAAATTTGGCCATGAAACTTGCACTAATGTGTTCGTGGTGATTTTCTGATCAACTTTCATATATAAAGTTTTATGATCGAAATCCAAATGAAAATTTATTAATATTTGAAGATTTTTAATGAAAAATAATTTAAAATATGTATACGCGAATAAATTATAAAAAGGAAATAAATAACGTTAACTAATTAACATCAATCGATTGACAACCGATATAGGTACGGATGGTCGCTTGCCCCCTATTCACTGGTCGACCGATGGAAGGTTGATGGCTGAGAATGAGCCTAGGCCTGGATTTAATATAATTTAATCTAACTGACAGAATTTGATTCTAGTGCATATAAATACAGGCCTAGCTCCTTACTTTTCTTCATATATTTCTGAATCGAGGAGCGAAGCTCTGCTATTTTCTCTTCTCCATTAATTATAGGAATTGATGAAACTATAAAAATATAGTGTGTGTGTGTGTGTGTGTGTGTGTGTGTGTATAAGCGGAGAATACTAGAAAATAAAAGAGAACAAGAAAACGCACGAATCGATTCTACAACGAAGAGGTAAATTCTAAATCTAAATTTATAACCACGCTTAATTCAATTCTCTTCTTAGATCTATAGTTCTAATAATTATATATGCTTTTTTAATATATATTTTGGTAGGTAGAAAGAAAGGGAATCAAAAAGGATAACGGATTTAGATCTGGAGATTTAGATAACGGATTTAGATCTGGATATTTAGAAGCTAAGAAGTGAGTGAGAAACTATATGCTTTGACCTAATATTGGATTTATATCACTATGAATCTATTTCTTTTATGCTTGGATATAAACTATAGAATTATTGGCTTAAATATATATAAAATGAACTTGGTATTCTTGCCTACATATTCAGTAGAACGTTAAATTTGATTAAATGTTACATACACTAAAATCTGGAATGTAAGGGTGAAAACAGTTCAAAAGTTATGAGATAAGTCATTAATAAAATTGTTTGTTATTCTAGATTTTTTGTTTGAATGTTATAAGTTATTAAACATGAATTAAAGATTGTATAAATTTAATTGGGATTTAAGTTCATATTTTAATTCATTGGAGTGAAGAATGTTTCCATGTAAATTCCTTTGAATTCTAGAACTTTATAATTGTTAACCAAGAAAATGGATCAACACCCTGAATTCAGATGAAAACACCAGTTCTAATAAAAATAAAGGAAAAAGTAGAAGAGTAAAAGGAGACACAAGAATTTCTACAGTGGTTAGGCATAATCTCCGGCGTAGGTCCACTTTAATCTTTTTTATTAGTCGTTCTCTCTCTATGTTACAACTAATTATCTCAGATTTGACCACAATCTGGTGGATCTTAGATTTACAATGGAGTTTCTAGAGTGTTTGAGAGTCAGTAGCTTTAGAGATTTACTGATTTAAGTCCTAGAATATAAATGATAGCTTCTTAGATGACTCTAATGGAGAAGAGGTAAGATGTTGAGAAGGAGGAGTCTCCAATGGCAAAGAGATCAGATCCAGTTTTGGTTGCAGCTAGGCTTATAGGGAAACAGAGGTAATGGGTCAAAAGCTCACTTGCACTAAGGTCTAGGAGATAGCCCGATGCTGTGCTAGAGAGATCAGAATCCCATGGCTCAAGATCATAGCTTGGTACCTAACTAAGTTAGCTCGGTACCAGCCTATAGATCTTGGTGCAAGTGGAACTATTTTATTTGCTTTGCTCTTCTACCTTCTGTCCAATATGTTTAAAGCTCTTTTCTATTGACTTTAGGTTGATTCAAATCATATTTCCAATAGCTGCGTTCTTTTCTTTCTTCTCATCAATCCCTGAAGTTGTGCATCCAAATCATGAGAAAACCACTTAATCATGAGTAGTCGGAATGGTATAGGAGATGTCTAGAGTTTGGGAAGTGAAATGAGGGAAATGATAGGTCGGTACCGACATATATGGCTCGGTACCGAGCTATATACTTTGCTCAATTTCAGTTGAAATTTTTTAATGTTGTTTTCTATTCCTTCTAATGTGTTTTCAAGTACATGAATCATTTTGTTCCTGTTCCAATTTTCTACTTGCCCCCCCAAAGCACGCCTTTCAAATGTAAGGCGTGCTTTGCTCAAGAAAAATTTCTAACAATCAGTCTTCGATAGTTGAGCTCTCTGGCTATTCATTAATCCCAATCTTGGTGAATTATTCGAAAGTATCATTGCACACAACCAAGCCATCCCGTATCACCCGGGGATTATCTTCCTTTCTTTGATTGCAAGGTGTTCAAATCCTTTTATCAAGCCTACGTCCACTTTGAGGCTTGGTCTCATCTGGCCGTTCATCTACCAATCTTGGGTTTGATCTTTCCAGATCATTTATTGCCCAATTTAGGGTTTGATCTCTCTGGATTGTTTATCATCTAATCTAGAGTTTGATCTCTCCAGATCCCTGCTAAGCCTAATCCACTCGCTCTACAACGAGGGGACTCAATGATCAAGCAAGCCCATTTCCTCACACTCTAGTTCGTACAAGCCCATCCACTCGCTCTCCAAGCAAGGGAGCTTGTACCCTGCACTTCGGTTTCATCTCTCTGGATGGAACTTAAAGCAATCAATATCGTACAAGTCCATCCTCTAGCTATCTGACGAGGGGAATGCGCCCTAAACTCCGGTATTGTCTTTCTGGACAGGACTTAAACCAATTAATGTTGTATAAGTCTATCCGCTTGCTCTCTGGCAAGGGGACTTGACCCCTGCACTCTGGTTCTGCCTCTCCAGATAGGACTTAAAGAGATCAATATCAGTCATCACATTAAATATGGATTTTTCAAAGGTAAAATGTTCAAATCAAAGAAAATATGCAGAAATCCTAATTGTCCATCCTAGACATCTGACTTAGAGTGTGCCTAGGGACCAATCTAGGTTCCGTACATGTGTAAACGCTCTGAGATTATTATTGCCCTAAATAGTCATCCCAGACATTCGACTCAGAGCATGCCCAGAGACCAATTTAGGCCTTGTGCACGTGTAAGCGGTCTAAGTTTATCATTATCCAATTATTCAAAGTAAGAAAAAGCAAATCAAGGGATTCAAATCTGACTCCCAATCATCCCGATCATGAGCTATCGAGAACTTGGACCAGATCCCTGGTAGTTCTTTGATATGTTTGGTGTAGATGGTGGTTGCTCTAGCCGCACCATTGTAGTATGGTTCCTCACAAACTACTACAGCTAGTTGTTCCGAACCTGTTCTTCTATCAGATCATGAAGGTATCGACCCTCGTTCGTTTTATATCCATCCAGCGTATGGAAGATGCAGAATTTTCCAGATCTTTTCTCTCGACCAATAGGCTCTCTCCAAGCTATCTTCCAATAGAGGATCTACCCTTAGTGTCTAGATATATCCCCTCAAGGGTCTTTGTTAGATCAGTGTAAGAAGAGAACTTCTGCTCCCTCCTCACCGTTTCAGTTCTCTGAAGACATCATCAACTCTTCTCTTTCCTCTATCCTTTACGTTTCCTGCTTTGATAAGTCCTCTATCATTTATAGCATTCATTTCAACATTCTTAGCTTAGGGGTCTTCTCGATGCAAATATCTCTTAGCATCATGGTAGAATTCCACAAGATCCATCGGTGATCCCTTTCTAGTGTAACTTTGAACTCAGTCTTGCTCACAACTCCAACTATTGTCGTCATTAAGATTATAGATGGATCCAGTTTATCGATGACTGTAGGTGCCATATTGAATCTTGTCTAATAGCTTCTCAAGATCTCTCCAAGGCTTTATTTCATGTTTGATACCGTCATCACATTCTTCGGTCATGAGACATGAACTCCGAACTATCTTAAGAACTTATTCAACAAATTGGTCATATGCTTATGGATGCATTCTCCAGTTGTCTGAACCACATCGCTGCCAAGTCCGTTATTTACAATGGGAAGCACCGCTCCCATTACCTCAACAGAAGCACCCAATACTTCCATAGATTGGATGTATCTCATTAGATAAATCGTTGAAACTGACTTTTCGTCGTATATTTCCAGTGTTGGAAGCTTGAAATCAGGAAGATTCCTTAAATTTTGATATTAGAAGTGAACGGATCCCTATTCATGTCCCCTAAGATTTTATTTGGGGTCCACCCCTAATTATCCTCCTTACCAACTCAGCAAATCGGTTGTCGCCATCCAATGATGGTCTTCGACCAAAATCGACGTTTTGGCATCGCTTCTATAAGGGAACTCTAAAACATACTCTAGAACATGCTCCTCTGGTTGTTGCACATTTGCATTTTGATTTATGTTTCTAGATCCAACATCGTTTGCCCTGATACTCCAGCAAGCCCCAAGTTCACACTAGTGTTGCTTCCGGGTATAATTATCCCAATATCGAGCTGATTTGGGTCGTTACCGAGTTGTACCATTTATGAGGGCATCGATCCAGTTTGCTCCGCTCCAACTTTAGTTATTCTTTCATTAGCTCGTAGCACTTGGTTCTAAATTCCTACAGCTCTAGCTCTTTCTTGCTGTCTCATCCTTTGGAAAATTCTTCAAGCATTTCCTATTGTCGAGTTATTAATCCATCTTACATCTCCTTCATCATTTTCTTCATCTCCTTTTTGGTCACGTAGAGATTGATGAGAATTTAAGGACACCTCTTGGATGCCCCCATGCTCAAGTTGGCTTCCTCCAGCCTTAGATCTAGTTTTATGTCTCTTCATTTTCTCTAAATTTCCATATTAAAGCTTTAATTTATGGAATTTAGCTTCCTTCTCAGTGATAGTACCAAAATATTAACTTAAAAAATTGATCAACACCTAGAAATCAGATGAAAGCACCAATTTTTATAAAAATAAAATAAAAGAGCAGAAGAGTAAAAGGAGACACAATAATTTTTATAGTGGTTTGGCATAATCTTTAACTTATGTCTACTTTAATCTTTTTTATTTGTTGTTCTCTCTCTGAATTTGAACTAATTATCTTAGATACGACTACAATTTAGTGGATCTTATATTTATAATGCAGTTTCTACAGTATTTGAGAGTCGTTGGTTCTGGAGTTTTGCTGTTCTATGTCCTAAAACAACAAGTAGTAGCTTCCTGAGTAACTCTAATGGAGAAAAGGTAAGATTTGAATAAGAAGAAGGAGTCTCCAACGATAGAGAAATCAGATCTAGTTTTGGTTGCAACTAGGCTAGTATTTACAGGGATAAGAAGTAATGGGTCACAAGCTCGCTTGCACTGAGGTCCATGAGATAGCCCGATGATTGCTAGAGGGACATGAGTCCCAAAACTCAAGATCATAGCTTAATATTGATCTAAATTAGTTCGGTACCGACCTATAGATCTTGGTACATGTTGAATTATTTTACTAGCTTTTCTCTTCTATCATCTGTCTGACGTTTTAATCTCTTTTCTATCGACTTTGAGTTGATACCAAAGATATTTCCGATGGTTGCGTTCTTTTCTTTCGTACGTTAATCCTTGAAGTTGCTCATCCAAATCATGGAAAAAACCACTTGATCATGAGTAGTCAGAGTGTTATAGGAGATGTATGAAGTTTGGGAAGTGGAATGAGGGGAAATGATAGTTCAGTACCAACCTATATAGCTCGATACCGAGCTATATACTTAACTCTAATTCAATTGAAATTTCTCCAAGTTGTTTTACTACTCCTTTTGATCATATTTCCAAGTTCGTGAATCATTTTGTTCTTGTTTCAATCTTTTAAATTCGGTTGGAATCTGTTTTAGCTCAAAAGCAGGTTAGCAATAATTTTATATATGAATGTGTGTCGTTTGAAATAATAAGGAATATACCCAATGGAAAGAGATATTCAAAACATGGATGTTCACCATATTTTTTACTATTTACTTCAATAAATACATAAAATGGTAATTTTTTGTAATTCCAAACACATCACAGTTCCTCTTTTTAGATAATTTATGGGAATTTACAGTGATAACATTTCCCTTTAGCTCCAATGCATTAAAATTTTGAAATCCCTAAACGTAGAATTAAAAGTGTTATAAATAGAAATAATAATAATTTCTTTGTTGATTAAATATATGGGTTTAAGTACAAGTTAAGGAAAAAATAATAAGCGCAAAATATAAATAAGACATTGAATTGAAGAGTTAGGGAGGTTATAACAATCAAGTTAAAATGGGCATTAATTTGAAAGAGGCAGTAAATGATACTTAATTTTATTAATTTGAAAGAACTAATAAATGATACTTATTGTAATAATAAAATGAAGCGGTAACTGATACTTAATTTTATTAACGAGAAAGAAGTAGTAAATGATAGTTAATGAAAATTACGAAATTGAAATAAGAGGTAAGTTTATGGTAAGTTAATGAACACTAATAATTGAACCTAGAAGGCATAATAATTTTCCAATTGAAATTATATGGTCTCAAGAATATGTTTATGACGAGTATGGACTATTGGGTCTTGCCCGATACTTAGATTAATTATAAATAATGCGGTCTTTAGTAAGGGTTGAAATGCGAGGTCAGTAATGTTACACAACGAAATTCTGCCCTCCATAAGAGGCTACCAACAGTTGTGTATACATTGTACTGATGTGGGATATCTCCAACCACAGGACTCATTGGGATATACATTCACATAAAGGTTTAGGGAATATACCAAAGTAGATGCACCTCAGATATGAAATTTTAAATGGCCAGTTGGAGTCTACTTCAATTCCAACATAAGGTATTAAGTAACTAGGTGGGCATTTCCTTGATTTGCGTTAGGCAATCAAAACAGGACGGTAGGTAAAGTCTCGGCGCTACCTTAGCAATGTCGATGCCATATATTTTTGGGCTGTATACCTAGGTTGAGAGCACCGTTGGTCCTAAGCATTTTATAGCCCGACAAGAACGGGAGGTTCCTCGGTATATGCTGGCAATTCGTCTCAGACACTGTTGTTGGATGCCTTGAGAGTGCAATACACGGCGTTACTGTAACGACCTATAGCTTTTGGTAACTAAAAATATTAAATTAAATAAGATTTTGAAATTTAGTATTGTGAGAAATTAAAATCTATGATTTACAAAAGGGGAAAAAATATATCAGAATATAAATGTAATAAGATTGATTGAATAAGCTTGAAAACTGTTTAAGGTTATTGCAATTAAAGGTAATAAAAAGGTAAATAAGGATTTAAATCAATTTTGTATCAAAAAGAGAAATTATATGTAATTAATTTAAATTGGTTAATATAGAATGAATCAATATTTGGTAAGTAATTTATCAACCTTTCTTTGTAAACAATAGGTTAATAAAGGTGAATTATTAATGTGTAACAAATGATTTATTATCATCTTAATATCTAATCCGTATGAAATTAATTGTAAATCAAGTGAAATTAATGTAATTAAATATTGCAGTTAATACGGTAAAAGATGTTAACTATAGAATATGAATGTAATAAAATATAGACTAATGTTAATTATATTCATAAGATAATAGTTGATTAAATAATAAGAGTGAAAATCAAAACAAAAGAATTTATTTGAATTTGAGTTATAATAAACGATAGATTTATTACAGTTGCAATTGAATGCTGGAATTAGTGTAATATTTAAATATTGGATTTAACATGAAAATTTTATTTTAAAAGATTATTAATTTCCATGTAATCAAGAATGACAAAAATTGTTAACTTTAAAATTTGAATTTAAAAGTGATTAAATCAATTTAAAAATAATTTATTTATTTAGCGTGAAAATTAGCAAATTTTGGCCACTATCTCGGATTTCAATGAAACTAGTTTCATCGAATTCGTAACAGTGAATTATTATAGGATTTCAAGTTTCGTACCGATCAGACTTGTCCTTTGGCCGTGCAAGCTTGAAACGCGTAGAAATCGATTTATGAAATTTAAATGAATATAATCTGATTTTAAAAGCTAACTTCCGTATACAATGGAATTAAGGTTTGAAACTTGTTCCATTGAGTTTAAAAGTATCAAAAATATATATTTCGATATAAGAGATGACCTACTTTCATTCTGGAAACAAAACGGCATTTTCATGTCGTTGTTATCCTTTCGACCCAATTCGATATGTCCGTTTGTTCTTATCTATCTCTGCCTATTTATAGTCTGTTATTAACCCTAGCAGGCTTTCATTTTATATCGTCTGCTCATGCGTTTCTCTCTCATCTCCTCTTTTCAATGGCAGAAACCCTAATTTTTGTTTCAATCAAAACCCGATTTCAAAATTCAAACTCTCCAAACTCTATCATCTTATATACCGTTTTGGAGCTTTCGACAATAAAAATCTACGACAATTGTTTTTTTTTAAATGATGCTCAGGGTAACGGCAAATCACGGTCAAAATCAATGATCACGAAAATCTAATGCAAATCGGGGGTTTTAATTCGAGCGACGATTTATGAAATTGATTGAGGGATTTTGTAGAGCTCGCTGCACAGAGTTGAACATTGATAGTCGCATCATCTATATTTGTCGAAGGTGGTCGAAATTCGTGTTTTAGGGTTCGAAAACCCTAGCAGCTAGGCGGCAGTGGTTTTTGGCTGGCGTTGTGGGTCACGAGGTGATAAAGGGGTGCGGCCGGTGGTGGAAGGGGCTATTGCATGGTCGGATATGGGGATGGAGGCGCGTGCATTATCAAGGAGCGGCGTGCGGTGAGTAAGGGACGCTCGTGATGTGTTCGTGTTGTGCGCTGTAGGGTAAGGTTTGAGGAGGTAATCAAATTACTAAATTGCCCTTCTTTATTTTATAATTTAATTTTTTAATTTTAAAACTTCTAACGCTAATAACTTTTGCATACGAGCTCGCATTTGGATGCGGTTTTCTCCGTTGCGATCATATTGAAATTTTGGAAAATATGGAACTATTTTGACTGCATTTTGAGACTGTTGGATTTTTGGGCTAATTTGGATTTTAAATCGACTGAAAATCAAAGGTGAGTGATTTAACCCACTCACAACTACTAAACCATCTTATGTTAGTTAAATTAAATTTAAGATGTGATACGAATATTTTGGTTGCTTTTTGGTTGTTTAATTTGACATTTAATTGAAATTGAATTTTGTTGAAATAAATTTCCATTTAAATTAATATTGAATTTAAATTATTATTTAAATAACTGATAATGATAACCAGTTAATTATTGTGATTTATTGGCTGATTTGGATGATGATTGCGATGGATGTTATTTGTTGATATTTTGGATGATTAGATGTTTATATCTTTTTTATCACTATGGGTTGAAATGATAAATAGCCGAATGGTCTTATAAATTAGGGAAAATCATTATGGGTTGAAATGATAAACCAGAGCGATTTTATTGATTTGGAAATTATTGATTCAGGATACGTGTTGAAATGATACATAGCCGGAAAATTTACTATTTTGGGTTGAAATGATAGATATCCTATAACGTGACCATAGGCTAAAAAACTATATACGGACACCGTAGGTCGGTTTAAAATTATTTTGTAAATAAAAAGGTATGTTTGATTTTAAATTGATCATTAAACATTATTTAATTATTTAATTTAAAATTTATATTTGGAAAATAATTTAGTTCATATGTTTGAAAGTTTCGAATTTTAAGTTAATATATGGTTCAAAATGTAATTTTAAGAGTTTTAACTTATAAATTGATTTATTTGTAAAATATATTTAGTAGTTTAAAATTTAATTTAATAGAATATTTAATATAGTTTTAAAAGATTTGTTTTAAATTTAATTTAATTTAAAAAATATATTTTTAATTTAATATAATTTAAATTTAATTTATATAATAAATATAGTTTTAATCTAATATAATAAATATAGTTTTAATTTAATATAATAAATATAGTTTTGATTTAAGATAATAAATATAGACTTTTATAATAACTTTAATAGATAAAAGATTTTTATAAAAGCTTTTGTAAAGGATTTATAAAAGTTTTGTAAGTGATTTTATAGTGGATTTTATAAAAAGGATTTTATAAAAGATTTTTATAAAGGATTTCAAAATGGTTTTATAAAGGAATTATAAGGGATTTTTAAAAAGAAGAGTTGTAAATTATTTTAGGAATTTATAAAAAGCTTTATAAATGGTTTTAAAGCACACAAATAATTTATGAATGGATTAAAAGAGATTTATAAATTATTTTCGAAATTGATTGAAAGAAATTTTCCATGGTATTTATAAATATATTTATACTTTTGGATAAGTACATGGGTATCCTGATATGAAAGTATAAACGGTTTTCTGGATTTACTATAAAAAAAAGTTTAATTTTAAATGACCATGGTGTGAAAAATGTAAGCGTTTGGTTGTTAAAGAGACCGGGGTCGGATATTGTCATACTCTCTGCCAATTCCAAAACCACTTTAACAGCTGTGCACATGGTGGAGGATCCAGAACGAAGTTGGATGGTTTGGCGGACGCTGCTGTATGAGGTATGAACGCAGCACCGATCCCCCTGGGTCAGCTTGATATGACTAAAACAGGAGCTATATCGGTCCAAGTGAGATCGTTCCTCCGATCAGACATGCCTTTTTGATACCATATTTGTTACTTTGTGATTAATTTGGTGGTCACCTTTGTTTTGATTATGAGAGTGTTTTCCGAGGTGGGAGGAAATAGCTGCTATGCGTTACCACCATTCCGGTCGTGCAAAAAGGTAGAATCCTGCCCTGGGCATTAACTCACATGCCTTGTCATATGCCTTATCGAGCCCACTACGATTTTGGTTTATGTCGTACCTATGAAGGGCTACCTGATAGCCCATCGGTTTGGTGGAGTTTTACAGTACTGTGTAAACTACGACATTTATAAAAATGTGTTAAGGGGGATATGGATAACTCCTTAACTCTATTTTAATACTTTACTTTGCTGATAGACACTATATATATATATAGCGTATATTACTACGTAGTAAATAGTTTAACGGATCCTTCGGAGATGGAAATCCCGAACATCTCTTAAGTTACTACACGCATGTTATACACTAGATAGAAAATGTAAAACCCCGTAAACATCTCTGAATCTGTTACACTCTTATTTATTTACTGTTGAATTAACTAACATGCGATCTTTTAGTTCTGACTCGAGTGTTTTGTCTTTTCATTACGCTCGGGTCAGCCTGATCTTTTCTATGTTGAAGACTTTATTTCTGGAGGACGAAGACAGAGATTTGTTTATTATTTATTATTGTTATCATTATTCACTTGTACCTTGTTGTTCCATTGTATTATCCTATTGTACCTGATGTATATATAACTCTGATTGTATTGTCAAAGTGTAATCAAATGTTATTTGTAAAACAGCTTCTTGAACTGTTTATTTGATTATTATATTTTGTCATTCCACCGTGAGATTTTGTGTTTTGTTTTTCCTTTGTTTTCTCTTATTTTCTTATTTACATCATTAACAATCCTCCCTTTTGAATGGTTTGAGGTGACATGTGTTGTTTATTGTCGATTTAACTATCTAAAAAGGCGGGTCATTACAGTAACCCTTGAGCTTTGGTTTAGCGATAACCTTAGCCAGTTCGGGGTTTAGTCATTAGAGATAGGGTGGTAATACCCTGGAATGATTTTGAGTGTATATATATGAGAAAACATACTTTTTGGTGTTATAAAATGTTTATATATTGCGTTAATTTGTTCCGTTGAGTATTTATGAATTCTGGTCGTTACATAGGACATTATGACATTGATAGGGATTTCTAAACACTTAATAGGGTAGACCAACACAATATTGTTTTTGAAATATAGGTAAATGAAATAATTTTACCTAGTATTATATTTTGTATATAAAATATTAAGTGGATATAGTTGTACGTGATATGTTTGTTAGGAAGTGAAAATTCAGAAATATTGGTTGGAAAAGATAGGATTTACAAATAAAATAAATTTAATTGGAAATTTGAGAAATTAAGTTTCGGAGTTTTGAAATTGATTTTCAAAAGATTTTGGAATATGATTTGAAAGAAATGCTTTAAATGAAGTCTAAAAGGAAATAAGTTCTGTACTCCCCTCTTCTACCGCTGGAATATAATTTTGATGATGACAACCACATCATCGGCATTCATTTTTGAGTCTCAAAGCGGGGAGCCCACTTAGTAGCTTTGCTACACATTTGGTTCGATAAACAGATTTTGATTTAAAATTTATAAGTATGATTTGATATATAAAAGATAGGAATATATATTATTTCAAAATGATTTGAAATGAACCCGATATTTAGTTCTTAAGTTTTTATAAATCAATGATTTCAATTATTATAATGAAATGAAATCTTAACTATTCTGATAGTTGGAAAATTCTAAAAACAAGAAATTAGAAGCTAAGCGATTAATGAAACTGTAAAGAAATTGGAAATTTGTCAATTGAAAATTTAAGGGAAATGAAATTTAGAAGATGTAATTTATTGAATACTTTTGCTAACTAAAATGAATAAGATAAATTTGTATAACATTTAATTACATTCTAAAAGCATATATAAAACTTACCATAAATATTTAAAAATTTGAAATGTAAAATGAATATGTAATAGAATATTATACGAATAAGAGCTTAATAACAAAAGTGCTTCAAAATCCACATATTTTAAAAGAATTAAGATGTTAAAAGAAATGTATAAACATAAGTTAATGTTTGATATGCTAATGATTAAGGAATAGTCAAAAGTGAATACTATTTAAGTAGATGATTATAAACTTAAGAGATTGTCGAAATGATTCATAAATAAGTTTAATATTAAATGATACTATATATGAAGGAATGAATGTAGATTTTAAAGTTAAGAAACTTAAGTTGAATAATTCATTAATGAATACTAATATTTAATTGAAATCAAGCTACATATATAATGAATGTGAATAAAAAGGTAGAAAAACTTAAGTATGAATTTATTCACTCATGAATATTAATATTAAATGGAAATCAAGTTATATAAGTAAATGATAACTGTGAATTAAATTATAAAGAAACTTATACAATATTTTAATAATTTATTATTGATGTTCTAAATAATTGAATGAGAAATAAATTATGTAAGTAATAAATGTAAATTAATAAAAGATGATCTTGTATGACTGAATGGGAATTGAAATAAACAGGAAGTAAATGATGGAAAAAAAACAATAAAAAAACTTAAATAACATTTAAACTCTATATTGTTTGGCTTATATGATGTTTGATAAGGGATATTTCTAATTGTTTGAGGTTGTATGAATAATATATTAAGTAATTATCTAAGGCTGTTGAGCGCAGGGTACACTTGATAGTTTATTTATCACTCTTGTGTGATTAAAAGTTTATGAAACTGGACAAACCATTAGTTTTTGGTTGCTATGGATATATGATTAATTCCTTTGTTAAATATAATGGTCGTGCTGTTTTGTTTGCGTATGTTTATTATTTATGCTGTATTGATTTTGTTATTGATGGTAACAACTAAAATATTAATCTTTTACAAAATTTTAACTCTTTGGATTATATAAGTGGAATACAGGTTTATGGAAGCAATAGCTACTGCTTTTGTTTTCACAAATAAAGTTGTTTCCCCGACAAATAAGTGCATTTTCGGATTACCGTTTTGAAATGATATTTTATTGTTTCCTATAATTTGGGAATTTTTTTATTGAATATGATATATATTGTAATTAATGATATTATTATTTTTTCGGACTTAACCGCGCAAAGAAGAATCTGCCGAAATTTTTCATAAATCTAGGACTTAGAAAATTTTGTGGAAATGTGGTTATTTTTAAAATTATAATAAACCTAATTATGTAAGTTAAAATGTTTATAAATTGATTATTTTGAATAAAATTATATCAAGTTTCTTAATTCCTTCTTTCCTTTTCGAGGACGAAAAGATTTGAGTGGAGGAGAGTGTAACGACCCATAATTTTTGATAATTGAAATATTTAATTAAATACGATTTTGAAATTTAATATTGTGAGAAATTAAAATCTATGATTTACAAACGGGAAAATTTTTATCAGGATATAAATTTAATAAAGTTGATTGAATGAGACTGATAACTATTTAAGGTTATTACAATTAATGGTAATAATAAAAGTAAAAAGGATTTAAATCAATGTTATATTAAAAAAAGAAATTATATGTAATTAATTTAAAATGGTTAATATAGAATGAATCAATATTTGGTAAGTAATTTATCAACCTTTGTTTGTAAACAATAAGTTAATAGAGGTGAATTATTAATGTATAACAATTGATTTATTATCATCTTGATATCTAATCCATTTGAAATTAATTGTAAATCAATTGAAATTAATGTAATTAAATATTACAGTTAATATGGTAAAAGATGGTAACTGTAGAATATGAATGTAATAAAATGTAGACCAATGTTAATTATATCCATAAGATAATAGTTGATAAAATAATAAGAGTGAAAATCAAAATAAAAGAATTTATTTGCATTTAAATTATAATAAACTATGGATTTATTATAGTTGTAATTGAACGCTGGAATTAGTGTAATATTTAAATATTGGATTTACATGGAAAATTTATTTTAAAATATTATTAATTTCTATGTAGTCAAGAATGATAAAAATTGTTAACTTTAAAATTTGAATTTGAAAGTGATTAAATTAATTTAATAATAATTTATTTATTTAGCGTGAAAATTTGCCATTTTGGCCACTGTCTCGGATTTCGACGAAACTAGTTTCATCGGATTCATAAACGTGAATTATTATAGAATTTCAAGTTTTGTAGCGATCGGATTTGTCATTTGGCCGTGCGAGCTTGAAACGTGTAGAAATCGATTTATGGAATTTAAATGAATATAATCTGATTTTAAAAGCTAAGATCTGTATACAATTGAATTAGGGTATGAAACTAGTTTCATCGAGGATAAAAAAATCGAAAACATATATTTTGATATATGGGATGACCTACTTTCGTTTCGAAAATGAAATGTGCTTTTTGGGTCGTTGTTATCATTTTGACCCAACTTGATATGTCTATTCGTTCTTATCTATCTCTGCCTATATATATGCTGTTATAAACCCTAGCAACCTTTCATTTTATATTGTCTGTTCGTACATTTCTTTCTCATCTCCTCTTTCCAATGACAGAAACCCTAAATTCTATCTCAATCAAAACCCAATTTCAATTTCAAATCAATTTCAAAATTTAAACTCTCCAAAACCTATCGTATTGTATACCGTTTTGAAGTTATCGACAATACAAATCCATGGAAATTGTTCATTTTAGAAAATGATGCTCAGATCAATGGCAAATCATGGTCAAAATCAATGATTGTGAAACCCTAATGCAAATTGGGGGTTTTGATTCGGGCGATGATTTCAGAAGTTGATTGAGTGGTTTTGTAAAACTCGCTGCATGGAGATGAACGCTAGTAGTTGCATCATCTATGGTTGTAGGAGGTGGCCGAAATTCATGTTTTAGGGTTTGAAATCCCTAGCAGCTAGGTGGCGACAGAAGTGATTTTTGGTTGGCGTTGTGGGTTGCGAAGTGATAAGGGGGTGCGACCGATGGTGGCAGAGGCTATGGCGAGGTCAGATATGGGGATGGAGGCGCATGCATTGTCAGGGAGCAACATGCGACGAGCAACGGGCGTTGACGACGTGTTCGTGCTGTGCGCTTTAGGGTAGGGTGGTAATAAAATTACTAAATTACCCTTCTTTATTATTTTATTTAATTTTTCATATTTAAAACTTCTAACGCTAATAACTTTTGCATACAAGCTCAGATTTGAATGCGGTTTTCTCGTTTGCGATCGTATCGAAATTTCGGACAATATCGAACCGGCTTGGCTATATTCTGAAACTGTTGGATTATTGGGCTTTATGTGGATTTTAAATCGACTGAAAATTAAATGCGACCGATTTAACCCACTTACAACTACTAAACCATCTTATGTTAATTAAATTGAATTTAAGATGTGATACAAATATTTTTATTAAGGGGGGAGAGATTGAGAAGATTCCTTGCCTTTACTTGTTGGGTTTCGGGTTTACAATCATAACGCACCGAATTAAGGCATCGTCTTTCGTAATAGATGGAATCGAGGCCAAGTATATTAATCGGGGCCCAATGGTTGCTGTTTGGTTGTTTAATTTGACATTTTTAATTAAAATTGAATTTTATTGAATTAAATTGCCATTTAAATTAATATTGAATTTAAATTGTTAGTTAAATACATGATAATGGCAACCAGTTATTTGTTGTGATTTATTGAATGTTTTGGATGTTCATTTTGATGGATTTATTTGTTGACATTTTGGATGATTGGATATTTGTATCTCTGTTATCACTATGAGTTAAAATAATACATACCCGAACGATCTTATAGATAAGGAAAAATCGTTATGGGTTAAAATGATAAACCCGATCGATTTTATTGATTTGGAAATTATTAATTTGGAATGCGGGATGAAATGATATATACCTGAAAAATTTAACTATTTTAGTTTGAAATGATACATACCTTATCACTTGACTATACGGTAGAAAACTATATACGGACACCGTTGGTCAGTTTTAAATTATTTTCTTAATATAAAGGTACGTTTGATTTATAAATTTGATTTTTAAACGTTATTTAATGATCTTATTTAAAATTTATATTTGGAAAATAATTTATTTCATATGTTTTAAAGTTTCAAATTTTAAGTTAATATATGGTTTATAATGTAATTTTAAGATTTTTAACTTATAAATTGACTTTGTTTTAAAATATATTTATATAGTTTAAAATTTAATTTAATAGAATATTTAATATAGTTTTAAAAGATTTATTTTAAATTTAATCTAATATAATAAATATAGTTTTAATTTAATGTAATTTAAATTTAATTTATATAATAAATATAGTTTAATTAATATAATAAATATAGTTTTAATTTAATATAATAAATATATTTTTGATTTAAGATAATAAATATAGACTTTTGTAATAACTTTAATAGATAAAAGATTTTTATAAATTTTTTATAAGGGATTTATAAAAGTTTTGTAAGTGATTTTATAATGGATTTTATAAAAAGGATTTTATAAAAGATTTTTATAAAGGATTTTAAAATGGTTTTATAATGGAATTATAAGGGTTTTTGAAAAGGAAGGGTTGTAAATTGTTTTGGGAATTCATAAATTGCTTTATAAATGGTTTTAAAGCACATAAATAATTTATAAATTGTTTAAGAGAGATTTATAAATTATTTTCGAAATTGATTGAAAGTAATCTTCCTCGATATTTATGAATATATTTATACTTTTGGAATAAGTATATGGATATCCTGGTATGAAGGTATAAACTGTTTTCTAGATTTATTATAAAATAAAATGTTTTTAAATGACCATGGTGTGAAAATTTAAGCGACTGATTTTTAAAGAGACCAAGATCGGATATTATCATACTCTCTACCAATTTCGAAACCACTTTAACTACTGTGTGCGTAGTGGAGGATCGAGAACGAAGTAGGATGGTTTGGCGAACGCTACTGTATGAGGTATGAACGTAGCCCTGACCCCCTAGGTTAGCTTGATATGACTAAAATAGGAGCTATACCAGGCCAAGTGAGATTGCTCCTCCGATTGGACATGCTTCTTCGATACCATATCTATTACTTTGTGATTGATTTGGTGGCCACCTTCGATTTGATTATGGGAGTGTGTTCCGAGGTGGGCGGTAGTAGATGTTATGCGTTACCACCAATCCGAGAGCACAAAACAGTAGATCCTACCTTGGGCATTGCCTCGCGTGCCTTGTAATATGCCTTATCGAGCCCACTACGATTTTGGTTTGTGTCGTACCTATGGAGTGCTCCTTGATAGCCCACCAGTTTGGTGGAATTTATAATACTATACAGACTACAACATTTATAAAACTGTATTGAGGGGGATATGGGTAATGCCTTAACGCTATTTTAATACTTTACTTTATTGACAGACACTATATATAGCATATATTACTACATAGTAAATAGTTTAACGGATCCTTAGGAGATGGAAATCTCAAGCATCTCTTAAGTTGCTGCACGCACGTTATACACTGAATATGAGATGTAAAACCCCATAAACTCCTCTGAAGCCGTTACACTCATATTTATTTACTGTTGATTTAACCTATATAAGATCTTTTAGTTCTAACTCGAGTGTTTTGTCTTTTCATTACGCTCGGGTCAGCCTGAGCTTTTAAGTGTTGAAGACTTTATTTCTGGAGGATGAAGACGAAGATTTATATACTATTTATTATTATTATTATTATTATTATTATTATTCTACTATATCTTGTTGTTCCGCTGCATTATCCTATTATACCTGATGTATATATAACTCTGATTGTATTGTCAAAGTGTAATCAAATGTTATTTATAAAACATCTTCATGAACTGTTTTTTTGATTATTATATTTTGTCCTGACGTTGTGAGATTCTGTGTTTTGTTTTTCCTTCGTTTTCTCTTAATTTCTTATTTACCCCATTAACAATACTCCCTTTTAAATGGTTTGAGTTAACATGTGTGGTTTATTGTCGATTTAAACCGTCCAGAAAGGTGGGTTATCACAGTTACCCTTGAGCTTTGGAAATGGATGCAATGGACCGTAAGATGTCTTTAGCGCAAGTCGACATTGTGAGCTCCTCTCAATGCATAAGTACGATACATTGTCGTTGTAGTTTGGTTTGGGATTGGGTATTCGATAAAAAGTGATGAGATCTTATAGGTGCAATGTCTAGTTATGGATACTAGTGGGGAATGTATCCTTGTCCATACAGAACAATGATGCTTATAAATATATACACGTGTGTGTATTACACCTTGGAGTAGGTTGAGTTTCTCATACGCGTATATGAAGTCAAAACGACTAACCTTGGAATAATAGACAACACATAACAAAAACAATCGACATAAACTAGTGTTATGGATAAAGTATATAATTTACCGGTCACCAGAACGTTGTTCTGTACCCTCTTTTTTACATCCTATGTGATAGATTTAGGAGGATAGGTACTGGTACAAGGCAAAAACGATGAGAAGGCAGATTTTCTCATGCATGCTCTACACTGCCAAAGGGCATTGGACATCCAAAGAATGATATTGGTTCCAAGGTATTAGCTTTAGTCAGTACACACACACACACAAATATTATACATATTTTTTCCACTGTGAATTCTTATCGATGGCTCTCTGATATATTTTATTTTCGAGCACCAACACTAACGATCCATATCGTAATAGACTTTGGTTTTTTGATATAGAAAAAACTTCAGTCCTTTAAGGTGTGGGATGTTACAGTGGAAAAGCATTGTGAGTGATCGTCACCCCTTATTCACTAGTAGGTTTTTGAACTTATAAGAGACATTGGGGACATCTCATTACAACTTATCACTCGTAAACCAATGGGAAGACTGAGAAATACATTTACTTTCACTTTCATTTTGTTTTCTTCTCCCATGAAATGAAAATGCATGCATGATAGAGAGGGAGAGCACGAGAGAGGAGATGAGCGAGTAAAGGCAGGAGAGGGAACTTATGTTGCATGAACGTGTATATTTGAGTGCATGGGGAGAAATGGTGTATAGGTGAAGAGCGAAAGATGAGGAAGGGAGAACACATGAAAGAAAATAAGAAGGAGAGAATGGGTACTATTCATTTTGAACGAAATTGCAAATAGGTCCTATAAACTATGTTCAATTGCATGGAAGTGGAACTAGTATATAGGCACATGTATTTTGATTTGGGAGAGACTAAGTGTGTTCTGTCTTGCTTGGTTAGAGGGTGAGGTGATTATATAAATTAGTTAAAATAGTTTGTTGATTAGTTCAGTTAATAAAAAATAAACTTTGAAATTGAACAATTCACCTATACGAAGTTCATTTTAATCCACGGTCTTTGACTTAGATTTGTAAAAACGAGTAGAACATATTAGTATAAGTTATTGAAATATTTTGTTTAGTATAAAATATTAGTTATTGAATTTAATTACAATTAATGTAGTTAAATAATAACATTTCATTAGTGACATTCAATTAGCAAAATAAACCACCATTCTGCTATAATTAAAAGGAATATATTATATTGGACATCTATTGAGGGAAATAAATCCTCATTCTGTGACTGCAAAGTGAAAAGAATATTTTTGACATTAATTAATATGTCGATTAATTATTACTGGGTATGATAATAATGTGTTTGTTATTATTATTTATTGTCTGTTTAATTGTTGAATCATGCTCGACCGGTTTATGAGCAATAACCCTTTTTATTTGGTAAGAGTTGGGTAGATATGAACATCTCGTGATTAGAATTTCATAGTTTGACTATAAGATATTCGATGAAAATATTTGACTATGTAATAGTTATAATAAAAGATTTTTATTATAATTATAAAGATGTTTATCTTTTAAATGAAATAATTTCTTTGAAAAGAAATAGAAATAATATATTGAAATAAATTTTTATATGATATAAAATATATTTTTGGAATAAATGTTGGTTTAAATGTTTTGGATCAAAGAGAATTTGAAAAGCTATTATTTTAAGAACTTAAATCCCCATGGTTTTGAAACTGATTTCGAAATGATTTTGAAAAAAAAAACAATACTGCTTTTGAAAGTATATTTGAATTTTAGTGCAAAATGATTTGTCACTTCGGGAAACAAAATGATTAGTTATGTTGCTGATGTTTTGGGCAACCCACAATTAAAAAGTGGGTGAAGGGTTTTAGTAACTTAGTATAGTCCACTCTTTGTATAGAGAGATATACTTTGTTTATTTTAGAGAGGTTGGGACCTAGTTTCCTTACTATTGTGAGAAACCTTCCAATCTCTTTGCATATATTTTGATGTGCTTTTATAGTAGGCTATTTTAGGATTTTCCAAATAAATATATCAAATACAACACTTTATTATTATACATAGTATTTGATACTATTTTAAAAAGTATTCTGTTTTAAATCCTAAAGTAGAAAGTATGGTTTGATACAAAATATATGTACATATTATTTCAAAAGGATCTGAAAGAAAACTGAGAATTTAGTTCAAAGAGATTATTTTCAAAAAGGATTATATTTTGAAAATAATAAAGTTTTCGTGAATCTAAATATGGAGATCAAGCCTAAGTGGGTAGTTTAGGAATTGTTATTTTTTGTGCATCGTAGGCTCCTCGAGTCCTATTTATGAATAGGAGAACTACGTTAGTTTGATCCTGTATCAAATTAGGTACCCGGTTATATAGGGTTATGTAGGCAGTCACAAGTGGTAGTGACGCAGCCACCATTATAATATAACCTTTTCCTATTTATTGTTTGTTATTTTTCTTGTCTTGATGTATCATTCTTGCTTATCATTTTATTCCGCATTGACATATTTATTGAGTTTGCAGGAATGGCTATTGCCATCTCTCACATCAGAGTTATGCAGCAGTAAATTTTTTAGTAATTAAGTTATTGGTTTGTATTAAAGTACACCTCATAGATTAAATGATTACTCTGATATGTTGTATTATTAAAATTTTGTACTATACATTTAGTAACGTTGAATATTTTCGAATGATATTGTGTATAAATTTGGTAGTTTTCATTCGTAGTTTTAGAACGGATAGGTATTCGACGATTTTGACAAGTCCGAAAAACTAGGTCGTTACATGACCAGTGCACCAGTAGAGGGTTGCACATGTAGATTTGGGTGGCTATGTTTGTGTGAAGCTTGCACGTGTGTACTAGAGAATGTGCGTAATCATGTATAAGTGAATTGTTGTTTTTTATATTGATGTGTGCATGAGTGTGCTGTGTTTGTTAATGTGCCTTATTGTGCTTATGTGTATAGTGTGTTGTTAGTGCATGTGTAGTGACATGTTGTGGGTGGATAGGTATGTGCGTTGGTGTATGTGCGCACTTGAGTGTGTATGTGTGTGTGTCTACATATTCTTGAGCTTTAGGCCTTATTGATGTACATGTTTAAGGGTATTTGACCCAGTATTGTTGTGAATTTCTCGTGCTTTTGGCCTTGTTAACTTGACTATTTTGCTATTGCAAAACTAATAGTACATTAAACCTTGCTATAATTTATTGTGTTTTTCACTTCTCGCGTGAGTACGAAACCATATATGCATTCAAGCTTTAATAATTTATTACTAAAATAGATATATTTACATTTAGAATAAACTAAGTCAAATTTACTTAAACTCTAATATATATTTACTAGATATTAATATACATAAGAATTTAAATATAGGATTAACAAATTGATAAAGTGATTTTAGTTGTATTATCTAAATAGTTCTTAACTGTCACTTTATAAAGATGTAAGATTTTAATATATATAAATTCAATTATTTGAAATGTAATTATTTGATTATAAATAAATTAAATTAATTAGAATATTTCATTTAAAATAGTACTTAGATGTTAATAATTGTGAAATAAATGTTATGTGCAATATTTTGTCTTACAAACTATTTTTGGGTTACTAAAAGAAAGAAATGGTTTCCAAATTTTATTAGTAAATATTAAATTATGGTTTAATTTATAAAAGAAATGGGAAAATTAATTTTTATTGAAAAGTATGTTATGGCCCATAATTGATATTTTATAGTTTGATATTATATTCGGTTTTGATTAAGTATACATTTCTAAGAACTTAATAAGTTAAATTACGGTTATATGTTGTAAATGATTCATTATTATATATTTATTTGTTGTTATATAAATATATATATATATTAATTCAAATAATCTATCTTTATATTTCTATTTTAATATTTATTTTCTTATTTATTGAATAATGATTATATGAGCGATTCGCCATTGATATAGATTTGATTAATTTTAAGATGATAAGGTGATGACATCCTTCGGTGAGATTTCGTTATATTTAATTTTGTACGATGAGAAATCTAAATAAAATGAGTTATAATACCATTTAGGATAGGGAATTCTGTAATATTTCTACAGTTATTCAATGTACTCGTTATGTATAATAATGAGTAAATTGATTGTAGTTTATAAGCAGTAAATAAACGTTTGAGTGTCACGTGGTGGTATGGAACGTTGTTGTTATATTTATTCGATTATTCATTGTAAATAGATGTCACTTATGTGACGAGAATAGATTCGATAGTGTGTGGTGATACACGTGGTAATATATGGCTCTGTCCCTACATTTACCTAGCATAGCTTTATGCCCAACGATAACCATAACTTTGTGTCTATATGTATTGGTTCAATATGCCACTATTCTAATGTACTCCTATTATATTTGTTGGAGAGGACAGATGACTAGAATCCACCCTAGTGGCCTGATCGTAGGGCCGCGTCCCAGATTAGTGACACCCTATATATAGCTTCGTACTTTCACGTCATGCGTTCACCCCTGTGTCACCTAGGCCAACAGTCTATTACCTATAGAGGCGAGCATAGTTTCACAATTTATTAGTCCTCACGTTGATAAACACACTGGTGGATACGTTTCACAATGAATGTGGAGGTAACTAAGACTGCATAGACTGCGTGTCTATGAAGCTTTCTCTGTGCTATCGGTATCCTTTATGGTACTAATGGAGTTGTAGATTTGATATACTATAGATACACCTCACTTGAGTATAGTTATGGGTTATAGAATCCATATATTTTTATATACATATATATGGCTGTACTTAGGACCTTGTGTTTGTCGTATAGTCATATCCCGTTATGATACCTTCTGATAGTATGGATATGAGGTGACAAGATTTTGTGATAATTATTTAATATATAATGGATTCTCAGTATATTGATAGATAGCCCACCCTATCCTATTTTACATATATTGATGATGATGTTCTATTTATCGAGATTAAGAGATATATTTCGGCAATACTACATGCCAACCTAATATACCTAGTGATATCTCACTTATTAATGTTTTTCTGGATTTGATGATGAGTTCTGGATATGTATGATTGATCCAGTTGTGCTGATTCTATGATTTTTGATTAGATATATTTCTATATGGTTAATGACATCTTTTGTTATCAATGTTGATTAGTTCATATGGATTTGAGTTATTTGGGAGAAATAATGCCTTGATGATTATTTATGACATTACATATAAACTCAAGGCATTCATTACTATATTCATATGCATCCTTTGATATCACATCTGATGATTCGATTATCTATGCTAGAATTACCATATTACTATTCCATGTTTACAGCGTGTTACCTAAATTATAGATCCTTGATTAGACACAGTCTGACCCATTTGTTATTTATATAATACTCGGGTTAGTCCAAGACATTTCAAGTACAGGGATAACATAACCAGCATTCGTCTGTTCGGTTTAGAGGAGTCTTATATTAGGATTATTATATGATACTTGTATGACATCAATTCACTATATATATATGAGACATGAAGCTGTATATTGATTGTTTATCACATTATATTGAGATAGTTGACATTTGAGATGTATTGTACCCTTGTGACATTATTGCATTATATATTATATGTTATCATTGTAATACCGACTCTATGTTTTCTATGATGTACTGTATCTTATATATCATTCTATCCTGAAGGCTTACGTATTTATTTCTTTGTACCGATACAGTGTATGCTTAGTCGAGTTATTTATTTGTTGTTTTTATACATACCAGTGTTAGTCCAAGGACAGTTCACGTGTAACTCATATAACCTCATTCCTTGTTAGATAGTATTACTTTGTAATACTCTTGGATAGTATAGTTATAGAGGTAGGTTGTATACATTTTGATACCAGAGCAAGGTTCAAAACAATACATCGTATGTTAAAGAAATGGGTCGAGAACTTAGATGAGACTTAGAGTCCCTGACCCTTGGAAGTATCGGGTAATTTTCTAGAAAAAGAGATAATATATTATATATAAATAGGATGATTATTGGTGTAATCATTAAGGGACGTATTTGTGGTTTTACAAATATATATGCTTAAATATATAATTAATTTCTTTTCTTTCGAAGATGAAGTATAAAGTTGTTGGAGTAGCAAGGACGAAAGGAGTTAGTCCAACCGGCAGCACTTGATTTTATGATTTAGATAGTTTAATATGGTACAATGGCATTTGATTTGATATTGTGTATTTGAGTTTTGGTTTGATTTTGATCAGAGTGTGCGACGAAAAATCTTTTTATTAGTTTATGCTAGGTATATTTATTTTTGTTTCTTATGTTTATTTGGATATTGGAAATCGCTGGTGTTTAATTTAATTTTGAAATTTGTGTTCATTTTTCCAAGTTGTGAAGTGAATTTGAATATTGATTTATATTTATTATAAATGGATATGAATGGTGTTTATTTGATATCTTGAAAATGTTTGTTTAAATGGTTTATTTTAAAGTATATTTATATATATGATAGTGATTAAAGGTAATTTTTGAAAAGTTTAAGTTGTGAAGTGTCTGATAGAAGTAAAGATTGATAACATATACAAATATTGATTATTATTATAATCAAATGATTTTGGGGGTTAAGTGAATGTTTTAATTAGAAATCTTTCATAGGTATATATTATAAAGTGTAGTATTAAATGAGGATTTAAAATTTAAATTATAAAAGTTTCATAAAAATTATATATTAGAAAACATATAAAAGTAATACTTACGGATATTTTTGGGAATGAAATCATGTTAACTTGTCCGTTGAGCGAGTTAAGGATTTTGGTTGATGCGGGTACACACATATTCGATGGGGATTCTTAAACACTAGAATGAGACACTTGGACATAATGTTTTGAAAGACATAAATAACTTGTGGAAAATTAAAGTATTTTGAAATGGTTTTGGAAATAAAAATTTATATCTATTATTTGGGGAAATGTATAGTAAAAGATATTTTATATGTTTTGATATGTATTTTAAGCGATTTATGCAGCCACTAGACATTAATGGACATTTGAGATCACAGGCAAGGTGTTATTGATTGCATAGTCAATATTGCAACCAATTGATATTAGTAATCACTATAAATGGCTAAGCAACATCATTCTATTTTGTAGCATTTAAGTATTTGAGAATATAAGTGTATGTTTATATTTGATGTTATATTGATAAAATTAGAAATGTGTGAATACTATTGGGTTTTGAGATGTAAGCATGAGTATAATTTGAAAATTTACTGTATTAGGATTAGGTATAGTATGGATTTATTAACGAATGTATATAATTTTAGGTAAATTAGTTTTAGTTTTGAAAAAGGGCAAAGCAAGAATTTTATATAATAAATTACATATTTTGGAAGGTATACATTTTAAAGATATTTATTGAGTTTATCTAATTGAAAATTATTTTGATGGAAGATATACGTTTAATTTTAAAGTGTTAAATTTTGAGAATAAATTTAAACTTTCCTCCATACATTAGTTTAAAAGAGAGTTAAATATTTGTTGAATTTTATAAAATAACATGCAAAATACTATTTGAAAACAACTTTGTTTATAATAAGTTTATAAAAGTTAAACACTATAATTTGGAGTGTTTTATTAAATAGAAAAAGGAGATTTTAGTAGAAATTTATTAATAAATTTTGACTTATGTTACAATATTTTAAAGATTGTTTGATGGAGAACTTGAATTTGAATTGAGTTTGAATTAAAATAAAATAAATTTTAGAGAAATTGTAACGACCCAGGATTTTTATTAATTAAAATTTGATTATTTAATTAATTTTAAATATTAATAAGTGAATTTATAAGTCGAATAAATTTTATTTCGAATAATTGGATTTAATTGAATAATTAAATCAATAATTTAATAGGTGAAAATACAGAAATAATTGAGAATTGGGTTAAATATGATTGAAATGATTTGTAAAATTTTATTTTATCATATTGAAGTTAGAATGATGTTTTAGAACTTTTAAAATCGAATTTAAAGTTTATTTGTGAAAATTGAATATTTTAATATTTAATCGACTAGTGAAATTAGCCAATTTTCAAACAGTCTCAGAATTGGACGAAACTAGTTCTATTAGATCCGTAATAGTTTGTTATTATCGGGTTTCAATTTTTGTAGCAATCGGAGTTTTCGTTTGATCGTGGCAGCTCGAAACGCATCGAAATTGTTTTAATATTAATTTGGCGAGTTAAAATAGTCATTTTTCAAAAAGTCTCGGATTTCGACAAAACTAGTTTCATCGGATCCGTAATGTGATATTATTGTATGGTTTCAAATTTTGTGTCAATCGGATTTACCGTTAGTCCGGTGCAAGCTAAAACGTCTAGAAAATCGTTTAATCGGTTTAATTTTAAATTGAACGTTTATTGCCATAACTCGCACAGATGACCGAATTAGCACCCGAAACACGTTCCATTGTGCTCGGAATGCGGGGTAAACCTTAGAAACGCCAACCGGCACGCTTCGTTTGGAGTTTGGAAAATCCGGTACGAATAGTGTCGCGCGAATTTTCTATAAAAGCCCCCAATATTCATTTTTTTCACAAAAACTAAAACCCTAACCTAATTTTCTGCAGCCGCCACCTTCATAAACGTTAATGGCCAGAAATCAATATCCTTCTTCCCTCAATCACTCTCAATCCATAAATTTTTAGGAAATATGCTCAACTACAAAGTTGTAGAGATTCGTGAGAGCTTCGATTCTATACCGTGATGATCGAAATTGGAGTAGAAATTCAACGACTAGTCTCGTATAAGTGTCGTACGTTCGTCCTCGGGGTGTGTGCTAGGGAGGTGGCCGAGTTCAACAGGGTTTAGGCCGAAAGTAGAGGGAGGTATTCTCTTCAAAATGGAAGTGCCTGATCGAATTTTAATCGAGCGTAGTGGAAGCAAAATCTAACCCTAGATTTGCATTGATGGGTTCTTGCGCGTGTTGTAACCTGTAGGAGACGTGAGAAGATGAAGGGGGGACGTGCGGTCATGATGAAGGAGGCAGGGATCTACGGTCAGAATTGATTTAGGTTATAAAAATAAAAATAAAAGTTGTAAATTTTATATAAAAAATTCATGTAATCTTTGTAACTCGATATCTTTTTCATACGAGGTCGAAAACGCGTGAAACCAGTTGCGTTGGAATCGTATGGACGAGCACTACGCTATGGATTGGATTGGAGTCATTTGGAGTTAGTGAGAATTTTGGGTAAAATTAAACGTCCGTTTAATTTTATTCGAAATAAATCGCTAAAACGAAATTGAAATCAAGGTGAGAACTTCTCACTCAATCGAATCGGTTTCGATTTTAATTTTAAATAGTTAGATTTAAAATTCTTGAATGTATGTTTGAATGATGATTGTTATCCATTTATTGTTAAAATAGACATTATGCGCCGTTAGTAAGCGGAGGTTATTTATTAAAAACATATACTGCGAATATTTCATAAATAGTGAAATTGGTATTATATATAATAGCAATATATATATATTGGCATATGTATATATTGCAGTTGTTGATTTCCCGCATTATATAGCGGATGAGACCCTATTGCGCCGTCTATTAAGCGGATAATATTTTAAATCCCATATACCGCGATAATTTCATACTGGAACGGAATTGGTATTGTGCTAACATCTTTGGATGCAGGAAAACAGGTTGGAGGGATCCAACTGGATTCCTCAACAGTATTTATTTGATTATGGATATTTTGATATTCGTTGATTATCATATACGATATATGATGTCGTTGTAGTCGTGATTGACTATTTGGTGTGTAGCATCATTGAACCAAATTTTGGAATTTTAAAATGATTTTAAAGTGATTTTTGAAAGTATACGTTATGAAATATTTTTGGAAATTGATTTATTTTAAATAAATAAACGTTATACTTTTAAAAGTTATAAAATTATGATTTTTGAGAAATATAGTTAAAAGTTGATTTTTGAGAAAAATATGGGTTAATGGTTTTATAAATAGTTTAAATTGGGATTTTTGAATTTATTATAAAAGTTTAAATATAGGATTTATAAATTTGATTATTTTATAAATCAAAATGATGAAATTATAAAGGAGTTTAAAGACGTTTTAAATAATAATATAAATTGATTTATATAAAAGGTTTATAAAACTGATATTTGTAAAATTAGAAGTATTGGAATTATAAAATGAGTTTTATAAGTGTTAGAATGGATTGTGAATAAATTTCGTAAATGAATGAAATTTATAGAATTATAAACGGTGAAGTTATAAATGAAATTTTATAAGCAATAGGTTTATAAAATTTGTAAAGTTATTTGAAGAATAGATTTGGTTAAATAAATGAATCTTATAAGTTATAAGATTTATAATTTGGGAAGTTTAAAAGAACGATTTTTGTAAACAAATAAATTATAAGTATTTGACTTATAATATGAATTTTTAGTTTATAATTGAGTTATAAATTAGAATAGGTTAATAAAGGAGATTTATAAAAGGAAGTTGTTGTAAAATAAATAGAAATGGAATTTACAAAAAATTGTTTTATAAATCTGCAACGACTTATTTTGGATAATTAAATTGTTGTAACTTATTTATGGAGTTATATTCACGTTTTAGACAGTGAATAATCCTTTGAAATAAAATGAATAGAAATGATGAAATTTGTTAACGAAGTATATTCACGTTTTTGAATAGTGAATAATATGTTAAAGGAAATGTATTGGATGTGATGTTTTAAGTAGAATTAAAACGATCTAACGATGTTTTAAAAATATGTTAAGATTCTAAACCATAGATTTCAACATTCATTGTTGAAATAGACGTTTTCGGGAAATAGAAGGGTGGACTATAACACTGTTGTTATAATAAATGATTTCCGAAAGGAAATGTTTTGCATAGTATTGGGATTTATATATCTATTTTAATTTTGTATCCCTATACTAGTGATTTTGGGTTGTCGTAACGATGTTTTACGCAACATTCGCTTTGGCCCAAATAAATATGTTTAAGAGAATGATTTCCTTAAAGAATGAAATATATGCTTAATTTCGATTTAAGTATATTGAATATTTTCCAAAGGTTGAAAATAAATAAAATTTGTGAATTACTTATGAATAAATAAGTATGGAAATGTTTTTCCAATGTGAAATGAAACGTTTTGAGAATTTATCTTTTTGAAGATAAATTGAAATGAATAATTGAAATCGTATATGCATGGATATTTTGGAATGAAAATTCACTATGGAATTTATAAAAGAAAGGGCAATTTGTTTAAAAATAAATATTGATTTATTTTTGAATTATTGAAAACATATATCTTGTAAAGATATTTTTGGGAAATAAATAATTTGGAAAATTATTTGGAATCTGGTGATGTTGTGCATATCCATTGATAGTTCAATAACCGACTATCAATATTTACCTTTGAAAGGTATTTGTTGTGATTTGTTTGAATTTGAATGCCACACTTATTTTTGAGTAAGCGCTCACTATTCGGGTTAGCGGGGAAAGGACCTTGGGGTCGTATAACCCATTCCGAGTATGTGATACGTCGTTATGGATTGCATTTGATGACCTGTGTTGAAGACCAGATATTTGCGAGAGCAATAGGATGACCTGTCGATTGACTCTGCACCGAGTTGCTCCGGTATAGAGTTCTCCATATGTGATGGGGAATCCGATCAGGATTGTGGATATCCGGATTGCAAGGACTTCTTTGTAAGTGCCTTCGGTTCTGTTCGAGCCCGGAACAGACTTGTATGGATAGTATGTCTGACATTACAAATTGAGATATAAAGCTGATTTCTTTCAAATATATTTCTGTTGGTGGCGGAGAATTTATTCTCTTAGCTTAACACCCTTCTCTGAGACGTACGAGCTCAGAGGTTATGTAGTTTAAGGTTATCAGCGATATGTTCCCAATTTGGTAATGTGACATGCTGAGTGTTGCTGTGAAATGATCATGGTTTGATCATTTGTGATATGATCATTTGTTTGATCACTTATCATTGTGATCATTTCTATGATCATTTGTTGACCCAAAGCATGGCTTTGTACCAAAGCGTGGCTTTGTGGACGAGACTTCGTCGAGCCTCACACCCCGGAATGGTCAAAACAGGAAAGATGCAGCAAGGTTATGAGGGGTAGCTCCCTTTAGGGTATGTGCATTTCCTTCTAGAAAAGGGTTGTATCGTGGTATGGAGCCCAGATACTTACTCATGTTGAAACACTTTATTTATCATTGTGTGATGTTGGTTAGAGAGCTCTCGGATAAAGGTCCCAAAGGACCGGGGGATGGCATACTCGTGTCAGTTGTTACCTAGTTTGAAAGGTAACCCGGCCTTGTGTTGGCAGAGATCCGGTTAGGTTCTCGGGACGTCCTTCCAGAGGCGTTTCCATGTGGCAATGGGAAGTTCCTTGGCCTGACCATTTGTTGAAAATCCAAAGAAACAATACGAGACTTGTACGGTTTTAGTTGTAGAAACTGCCATCTAATATGGTAGTTATAGTAGGCATAATATAATGGTACCTATGCTGGCTAAGATTTATATTCTACTTTCGAAATATTTCTACACTATGCACTAATAATAATATCAAATGTTTCTTTTTAACGTGTATCAAGCATCTTTGACTAACATAAGTAGAAATCTCCTCCAAGTCTGCGTTTGCATTGTGTGTGTGGTGGGAGGTCTTATGGTAGTTACATTTTCAAAAACATTGCGAGTTGACTTTAAAAATATTCCTCTATTTTGATTTTAAAGATAAATAAACTGTTTTGAGTTCTCACACCAGTCACATGACTGACTCGGAGTTTATTGTTTTCCTCCCTAAACTCTGGGTGCCCACCAATTTCCACACGGGCAGTTAAGAGTTAAGGTTTATCAGGATATTCTGGAATTCAGGAGTTGCAGGAGGCAAGCTGGATGACATGGCGTATTACTAGTATATAGTATTTCTTTTCCGTTGTTTGTTGTTGTTTGTTGTTGTACACTCTGATGTAATGAAATGAAATGAAATGTAATGTAATAACTGATATAGTTCTTTGTTTAAAGATTATTCATTTATTTATTATATGTTGTTCCGCTGCGATTGTGAGATTCTGATATTGTTCTGTTGTTTTCTATTCCGTTCTATTTTATATTTTCTTTTCTCTCTATTTTCTATCTTTTTCTCTCTTCTTCTGTCTTTTTCTTCTTTTTAAAACCCTAACTATTCGGTTTTTCGGCAACGAAAAATCGCGTACGTTACATTTGGTATCGGAGCATATGGTTAAGCGACAACCATGGTTCTGTTGGGTATTACTCATTAGAGATAGAGTCAGTAGTACTCTAGAATGAGTTTGAGTGTAATAATAGCTATGAGAGCGTATTTGTTAGTGAATATAAATTGTTTTGTATTGTATTGACTTATCGGTTGATTGTTTATAGATTCCGGTCGATGTAGTCTAGCTAACTATCGTAGATAGGGGTTTCTAAACTCTTAAACAAGATAAATCGACACAGTATTGTTTTAAATTGGGTAAATGAAATAATTTTACCTTGATTATATACTTTTTGTATAAAGGAATAATTTTTCAGAATTATTAAAGTGGATATAAGTTGATTGTTTGGTTGTTGAATAAGTTGTTTGAATAATCTAAGTAAAAGAATAATTGTATAAGTATAATGAATTATAAGAATTGAATTATAATTAAAGTGATTTACAATTGTGAAATAAACTTATATATATAAGAAATGAAACTATATGAATATATTTATGAATATGAGTTGTAAATAAAAATGAATTTAAAGTTAAATGGAAATTTACTTAGAATTGGAATCTGAATTGATTTATAAGTGGGAATTTAAGTTAAGTAAAACCAAGTGATGTTTATAAAATGAAGTATAACTTAAGAGATGTTGAATGAAGTTGATATTGGTATCAAAGTAAATTAATAAAGTTAAGTGATAAATGTGAACTTGAGTTATATAAATGAAATTAAACTTTTGTAATTGAATTGAATTAATGGATTAAATGTTAATCTATTGAATGTGAATAATTGATATGGAATAATGAATGTAAGTGTTAATTCATTAAAATTTAATGTTATTGGAAGTTGAATAATTGAATGAAAATCAATTTAATTAAACCAATTGAAAGTGATGGTGTTGAAACCAAATTGAATGAATATAAGCAAAGGAATTTGGTTGTAATTAATATACATTGGTTGTTATATGATTGTTAGTTGATTGTATATAATTAATTAAGTATTAATGAAATTGAGTTAATGAAATTGAAAGTTAAAGTAATTGAAATTCAATTGGAAGTTAAGTGAATCTTAAATAGAATTGAATTTGATTGGAAGTGAACCAACTTGAATATGAATTAGTGAATATAAACTAATTGAAAATGAATGTTAGTAAAAACATCCACTGTTAATGAATCAAATGTGATTAAATTGAAAACCCAATTCATTGAATATTAATGAGAATATGAATGAATATTTATTGGTTACGAATGTTAGTTGAATGCTAGTTGGATGATAGTTGGTTGATGGTTGAATATATTGCTTTTATTGCATTTGCTATGTTGGCATATATAGTTATTATGTTGCTATATGTTGTATATCGATACTATTTTCATATATACATGTTTCTCATCTGTTTGTTGAGTGTTTAGTAGGTGCGGATCGCGTTTGCTTCGCATTTGGAGCTCGCTTTCACGCTATATTAGCCGTATATGCTCGCTAATAAAATATAAGGTACATATCTCGGATTAAATATCGTACTTTTACACTTTTTTTCCCTGCGGGATGCCTCATTACTTGATGAGATGTATATTTGTGATATATATACTGTCATTTTTTTTCGGATCGAGCCGCACAAAGGAGTCTATGGCGAATTTTTCCGAAAATTTAAGACGTTAGAAAAATTTGAGAAAAATTGGAAAAAATTGTGAAAACTATAACTTTGATTTTGGAATTGAAAGTCAAACAATAGTAGTTGTTTTTGAAAAGATAACTAAGTATGATTTGAAAACTTAGTAAAGATATTGTAAGAAGTTTAACTATGGATTTTGGAAAGTTAATAGATTCTGTAACTTTTCTTACTTGGTAATTTCGAGGACGAAATTCTTTTAAGGGGGGAAGTATGTAACGACCCAGGATTTTTATTAATTAAAATTTGAATATTTAATTAATTTTAAATATTAATAAGTGAATTTATAAGTCGAATAAATTTTATTTCGAATAATTGGATTTAATTGAATAATTAAATCGATAATTTAATAGGTGAAAATACAGAATTAATTGAGAATTGGGTTAAATATGATTGAAAATGATTTGTAAAATTTTATTTTATCATATTGAAGTTATAATGATGTTTTAGAACTTTTAAAATCGAATTTAAAGTTTATTTGTGAAAATTGAATATTTTAATATTTAATCGACTAGTGAAATTAGCCAATTTTCGAACAGTCTCAGAATTGGACGAAACTAGTTCCATTGGATCCGTAATAGTTTGTTATTATTGGATTTCAATTTTTGTAGAAATCAGAGTTTTCGTTTGATCGTGGCAGCTCGAAACGCATCGAAATTGTTTTAATATTAATTTGGCGAGTTAAAATAGTCATTTTTCAAAAAGTCTCAGATTTTGACGAAACTAGTTTCATCGGATCCGTAATGTGATATTATTGTATGGTTTCAAATTTCGTGTCAATCGGATTTACCGTTTGTCCGGTGCAAGTTAAAACACCTAGAAAATCGTTTAATCGGTTTAATTTTAAATTGAATGTTTATTGCCATAACTCGCACAGATGACCGAATTAGCTCCCGAAACACGTTCCATTGTGTTCGAAACGCGGGGTAAACCTTAGAAACGCCAACCGGCACGCTTCGTTTGGAGTTCGGAAAATCCGGGATGAATAGTGTCGCGCGAATTTTCTATAAAACCCCCAATATTCATTTTTTTCCACAAAAACTAAAACCCTAACCTAATTTTCTGCAGCCGCCACCTTCATAAACGTTAATGGCCAGAAATCAATATCCTTCTTCCCTCAATCACTCTCAATCCATAAGTTTTTAGGAAATATGCTCAACTACAAAGTTGTAGAGATTCGTGAGAGCTTCGATTCTATACGGTGATGATCGAAATTGGAGCAAAAATTCGACGACAAGTCTCGTATAAGTGTCGCATGTTCGTCCTCGGGGTGTGTGCTAGGGAGGTGGACGATTTTAACAGGGTTTAGGCTGAAAGTAGAAGGAGATATGCTCCTCAAAATGGAAGTGGCTGATCGAATTTTAATCGAGCGTAGCGGAAGCAAAATCTAACCCTAGATTTGCATTGATGGGTTCTTGCGCGTGTTGTAACCTGTAGGAGACGTGAGAAGATGAAGGGGGGACGTGCGGTCATGATCAAGGAGGCAGGGATCTACGGTCAGAATTGATTTAGGTTATAAAAATAAAAATAAAAGTTGTAAATTTTATATAAAAAATTCATGTAATCTTTGTAACGCGGTATCTTTTTCATACGAGGTCGAAAACGCGCAAAACCAGTTGTGTTGGAATCGTATGGACGAGCACTACGCTATGGAATTGGATTGGAGTCGTTTGGAGTTAGTGAGAATTTCGGGTAAAATTAAACGTCCGTTTAATTTTATTCGAAATAAATCGCTAAAACGAAATTGAAATCAAGGTGAGAACTTCTCACTCAATCGAATCGGTTTCGATTTTAATTTTAAATAGTTAGATTTAAAATTCTTGAATGTATGTTTGAATGATGATTGTTATCTATTGATTGTTAAAATAGACATTATGCGCCGTTAGTAAGCGGAGGTTATTTATTAAAAACATATACCGCGAATATTTCATAAACAGTGAAATTGGTATTATATATAATAGCAATATATATATTGGCATATGTATATATTGCAGTTGTTGATTTCCCGCATTATATAGCGGATGAGACCCTATTGCGCCGTCTATTAAGCGGATAATATTTTAAATCTCATATACCGCGATAATTTCGTACTGGAACGGAATTGGTATTGTGCTAACATCTTTGGATGCAGGAAAACAGGTTGGAGGGATCCAACTGGATTCCTCAGCAATATTTATTTGATTATGGATATTTTGATATTCGTCGTATATGATGTCATTGTAGTCGTGATTGACTATTTGGTGTGTAGCATCATTGGACCAAATTTTCGAATTTTAAAATGATTTTAAAGTGATTTTTGAAAGTATACGTTATGAAATATTTTTGGAAATTGATTTATTTTAAATAAATAAACGTTATACTTTTAAAAGTTATAAAATTATGATTTTTGAGAAATATAGTTAAAAGTTGATTTTTGAGAAAAATATGGGTTAATGGTTTTATAAATAGTTTAAATTGGGATTTTTGAATTTATTATAAAAGTTTAAATATAGGATTTATAAATTTGATTATTTTATAAATCAAAATGATGAAATTATAAAGGAGTTTAAAGACGTTTTAAATAATAATATAAATTGATTTATATAAAAGGTTTATAAAACTGATATTTGTAAAATTAAAAGTATTGGAATTATAAAATGAGTTTTATAAGTGTTAGAATGGATTGTGAATAAATTTCGTAAATGAATGAAATTTATAGAATTATAAACGGTGAAGTTATAAATGAAATTTTATAAGCAGTAGGTTTATAAAATTTGTAAAGTTATTTGAAGAATAGATTTGGTTAAATAAATGAATCTTATAAGTTATAAGATTTATAATTTGGGAAGTTTAAAAGAACGATTTTTGTAAACAAATAAATTATAAGTATTTGACTTATAATATGAATTTTTAGTTTATAATTGAGTTATAAATTGGAATAGGTTAATAAAGGAGATTTATAAAAGGAAGTTGTTGTAAAATAAATAGAAATGGAATTTATAAACATTGTTTTATAAATCAGCAACGACTTATTTTGGATAATTAAATTGTTGTAACTTATTTATGGAGTTATATTCACGTTTTAGACAGTGAATAATCCTTTGAAATAAAATGAATAGAAATGATGAAATTTGTTAACGAAGTATATTCACGTTTTTGAATAGTGAATAATATGTTAAAGGAAATGTATTGGATGTGATGTTTTAAGTAGAATTAAAACGATCTAACGATGTTTTAAAAATATGTTAAGATTCTAAACCATAGATTTCAACATTCAATGTTGAAATAGACGTTTTCGAGAAATAGAAGGAAATGGTGGACTATAACACTGTTGTTATAGTAAATGATTTCCGAAAGGAAATGTTTTGTATAGTATTGGGATTTATATATCTATTTTAATTTCGAATCCCTATACTAGTGATTTTGGGTTGTCGTAACGATGTTTTACGCAACATTCGTTTTGGCCCAAATAAATATGTTTAAGAGAATGATTTCCTTAAAGAATGAAATATATGCTTAATTTCGATTTAATTATATTGAATATTTTCCAAAGGTTGAAAATAAATAAAATTTGTGAATTACTTATGAATAAATAAGTATGGAAATGTTTTTCCAATGTGAAATGAAACGTTTTGAGAATTTATCTTTTTGAAGATAAATTGAAATGAATAATTGAAATCGTATATGCATGGATATTTTGGAATGAAAATTCACTATGGAATTTATAAAAGAAAGGGCAATTTGTTTAAAAATAAATATTGATTTATTTTTGAAGTATTGAAAGCATATATCTTGTAAAGATATTTTTGGGAAATAAATAATTTGGGAAATTATTTGGAATCTGGTGATGTTGTGCATATCCATTGATAGTTCAATAATTGACTATCAATATTTACCTTTGAAAGGTATTTGTTGTGATTTGTTTGAATTTGAATGCCACACTTATTTTTGAATAAGCGCTCACTATTCGGGTTAGCGGGGAAAGGACCTTGGGGTCGTATAACCCATTCCGAGTATGTGATACGGCGTTATGGATTGCATTTGATGACCGGTGTTGTAGACCGGATATTTGCGAGAGCGATAGGATGACCTGTCGATTAACTCTGCACCGAGTTGCTCCGGTATAGAGCTCTCCATATGTGATGGGGAATACGATCAGGATTGTGGATATCCGGATTGCAAGGACTTCTTTGTAAGTGCCTTCGGTTCTGTTCGAGCCCGGAACAGACTTGTATGGATAGTATGTCTGACATTACAAATTGAGATATAAAGCCGATTTCTTTCAAATATATTTCTGTTGGTGGCGGAGAATTTATTCTCTTAGCTTAACACCCTTCTCTGAGATGTACGAGCTCAGAGGTTATGTAGTTGAAGGTTATCAGCGATATATTCCCAATTTGGTAATGTGACATGCTGAGTGTTGCTGTGAAATGATCGTGGTTTGATCATTTGTGATATGATCATTTGTTTGATCACTTATCTTTGTGATCATTTCTATGATCATTTGTTGATCAAAGCATGGCTTTGTACCAAAGCGTGGCTTTGTGGACGAGACTTCGTCGAGCCTCACAACCCGGAATGGTCAAAACAGAAAAGATGCAGCAAGGTTATGAGGGGTAGCTCCCTTTAGGGTATGTGCATTTCCTTTTGGAAAAGGGTGGTATCATGGTATGGAGCCCAGATACTTACTCATGTTGAAACACTTTATTTATCATTGTGTGATGTTGGTTAGAGAGCTCTCGGATAAAGGTCCCAAAGTACCGGGGGATGGCATACTCGTGTCAGTTGTTACCTAGTTTGAAAGGTAACCCGGCCTTGTGTTGGCAGAGATCCGGTTAGGTTCTCGGGACGTCCTTCCAGAGGCGTTTCCATGTGGTAATGGGAAGTTCCTTGGCCTGACCATTTGTTGGAAATCCAAAGAAACAATACGAGACTTGTACGGTTTTAGTTGTAGAACCTGCCATCTAATATGGTAGCTATAGTTGGCATAATATATAATGGTACCTATGCTGGCTAAAATTTATATTCTACTTTCGAAATATTTCTACACTATGCACTAATAATAATATCAAATGTTTCTTTTTAATGCGTATCAAGCATCTTTGACTAACATAAGAAGAAATCTCCTCCAAGTCTGCGTTTGCATTGTGTGTGTGGTGGGAGGTCTTATGGTAGTTACATTTTCAAAAACATTGCGAATTGACTTTAAAAATATTCCTCTATTTTGATTTTAAAGATAAATAAGCTGTTTTGAGGTCTCACACCAGTCACATGACTGACTCGGAGTTTATTGTTTTCCTTCCTAAACTCTGGGTGCCCACCAATTTCCACACGGGCAGTCAAGAGTTAAGGTTTATCAGGATATTCTAGAATTCTGGAGTTGCAGGAGGCAAGCTGGATGACATGGCGTATTACTAGTATATAGTATTTCTTTTCCGCTGTTTGTTGTTGTTTGTTGTTGTACACTCTGATGTAATGAAATGAAATGTAATGTAATGTAATAACTGATATAGTTCTTTGTTTAAAGATTATTCATTTATCTATTATATGTTGTTCCGCTGCGATTGTGAGATTCTGATATTGTTCTGTTGTTTTCTATTCCGTTCTATTTTCTATTTTCTTTTCTCTCTATTTTCTATCTTTTTCTCTCTTCTTCTGTCTTTTTCTTCTTTTTAAAACCCTAACTATTTGGTTTTTCGGCAACGAAAAATCGCGTACGTTACAGAAATATAATATATGTAATATTTGAAAAGGAAATTATTTGAATAAAAAATTTATGGTTTTTGTAAAGCAATTTTTCTTTGGGTAAATGTTTTGGAATTAAAGAATAAATTTAAATGATATGAGCAAGTTTAGTATAATTAGTTTGTCATAGATTCTTTGTAACATCCCATATCATGAGACCAAAGCTACATGCTACAGATGCTGCAATCATCTATAATATAAACTTCTAGTGACAAAATACGGTAATGTTAATGATATCCATAATATCAGTGTCACATGAATATGAAACAAAATCATTGTAGATCAAAGCAACTTCTCTGATTACATTCCAAACAACATTTCATATTCAAATTACATAATCCCATTGCTTTCCGAAGTTTAGATAAAATATAATTATTACATAAATACGCCAAGAGCGACCATTGGTGGATAAGGATTCCCCCTGTACTTAATGGATATAGCTGCTATGTGGTTCGGCGGTTGGAAAATGGATCTATTAGGACACTGACAGAATTGGTGGATAGGTTTTTGAAGCAGTTTCAGGTTCATATCAAGAGGTCGAAAAATGCGATGACACTAACATCAGTAAAACAGAGGATACGAGAGTCGCTCAGGACTTTCTTAACATGGTTTAATGTAGCAGTTGCTTCGATGGATCGATCGGATCCACCAATGGTCGAAAGATTCCTTCAACAGGAGGATGCAAGTTGGGATATGAAATCAAAGGAGATAAACATGATCAAGGATGGAGGACCATCCAGTGAAAGCTTGGGTAAGGATAAGGATAAAGGGAAGAGGAAGTCGAAAGATGATTCTGGCAGGGCAAGGAAGCGTTGGGGTGAAGCAAAATTTTCCACTTACATAAGACTGAATGAGACATTGGAATAGATATACATGGAGACTCGGGGTCACTTTCCTTACCGAAGGCTGGCAAGGCGGGAACCCTCGAAACGTGAGAGGGCATCAAGAAGGCACCGTCTCTTTCATGAGCTAGACGGGCATGATGCTAGTAGTTGTAGGCATCTAAAGGATATAATCGAGGAGCACGTAAGGTGTGGTCAATTGCGGAAATATGTCAGGACATGGAATGCGGTGGTATAACAGGAGCAGCCACCCTCTATCCAAACAACGATGGCACGAGTCTAAGGGGTGATGGTCGGTTGCTCATCAACTGATCAGAATGGTATGGAATAAGTAGAAAACTCTGGGCAGATCGCTAAGTCACTTACTCATGCACGGGGATGGACATGGCCCCTAGGCATGCTCTGAGACGATGATGAACCATGATGCTCTAGTTTGTGACATCTGCGTTTTCTTTCTGGTTTGGACATTTTCTTTTTCTGGTTTGGTTTTGGAGTTTGGTTTCGATTTTTGTTTTTGTTGATTTTCTGGTTAGGATTCTGGTTTAGATGCTTGTTTTTTGGTTTGGATCTTAGTTTTGATTTTTGATATGGATTTCCAGTTTTTTATTAGATATGGATTTCAGATTGGATTTTTATTTGATTTTTAGTAAAAGGGTCGTTGGGTATGGATTATGCCTGGCAAGGGGTAAGCTGCTTTGTATGAACGTGGTGAATTGACTTATTCAGGTCATCGAGTATGAACAATGCTCGGCAAGGGTTCGGAGAGACCATGATTCGGCTTAGGACTTAATCCACGACATTACTCACCGTTCAGGGACATATCACCGTTGATCTAAACTTATGCCAAGGCATTGCTTAATACAAGTCATCGAGTGTGGGTCATGCTTGGCAAGAACCTGGAGAGGTTATGGATCTGGATACTGGCTCTGAAAATCTAAGGAATTGGGCACGAACCTGAAGTGCTCTTGGATTTGGCTCTAGGCTCCGAGCAGTCTCGGATTTGAATATTGACCTGGAGAGGTCATGGATTTGGTTATTGGTTGCTGGATATGGATGGATTAGAACTCGGTTTTCAGGTTTGGAAGGATATGGGATTGCTAAGGATTTTGTTACTGAATTCGAAATAGGATATCGACTCAGAGCAGTCTTGATTTGGATAAGGATATGGCTATGGTACTTGGATAGAATGGCTTGGTAGTGGATTGGATTATGGATCAGATGATATGGCTATAGAAGGAATATGGACTTTGGATGTCGGATTTATAGCTTTTCAAAACACGCCTTCCAACTACAAGGCATGTTTTGGGGGGGGGGGGAATGTTACCCCATCTTTTGGTCAAGGCCGAAATATCAACAAATTGGCTAAGAAGGATGGATATCACGATTAGAGATCGATTGGAAATAAGGCTATGATCGATAACGTTAATTTGCACCAAGCTCTAATCTAGGTGGGATCGATCAACAATGATAAACAACGCTCGGTGAGGTTACATTTCGAATTTCAGGTCAATCGGAGTTCATATGCTCAAGTTATGTGAGGATTAATATTCATGGAAAACCAATTCGTATCGATACTCTCGTATCGATCAAGATGGGAGTGGCTGTATACTTCGGATCGATACATTCGTATCAATACTTTCATATTGATCAAGATGGTTATGGGTATGAATAACACATATGTGTTTTGTGCATTTGGTTTGGATCGATCACGATTCGTATCGATAGGTTTCGTATCGATTAAAATGGGCGGCATCAGATCGATACGAGAGAAGGGGTAGATTATGGATCGATACGAAGGATGGTGGCATTGGATGTATACGAAAAGCAATCCGAAACCATTTTGTATCGATCGTGTTCGTATCGATCGACACAAAGGAATTGGTCAAGGACAGGAGCGCTTAGCATGGATCATAGCGCAAGATTTAGATCGATGCAAAAGAGATGGATACATAATTATGGACGTGAGCTGATGGATACGAATCCTTCGTTACAAAGGCTTCATCTTCACTATCAAACTTAATTTTGGATCGATCAATCTCTTAAATCAAAAATCCAAATGCCATGAAATTTTCACAGAGGCATACATATCAACTCAGGAACAATCATGATCGATTGTGGCTCAATTGGACCATTTCTTGATCGATATGAAGACAACATTGATCGATGAGGGATCGACCCCAAATGACTCCAGATCGATTATGTGTGCCCACCTACGCATGAGAAAAGGTATTCTAAGATTCAGGGAAGATATTGCCAGCTCCACACTTGTAAATAGCACCTTCATTGCCACTAAGAAGGGGTGTCTTCTTCTTTTTTGGCTAAAATTTGCCACGTTGGTTATTGATATTCAAAGGATTGTAACTGTAATCATAGTATAAATAAAATAATATGATGAATTCAAAGTGGACGTAGGCTGGAGATAGCCGAACCACTATAAATCTTGTGTCTTCTCTTACTATCTTCCATTTTAATTTTGTTATTTCATAATTTTTACTCTCTACATCATCTGAATCTAAGATCTGTGACTGGATACCAAGGATTTGTCTGCAAACACTAGTGATTTCATTACATTTGGGGTTTGTGACCAATTTTGGCATAAAGACAACCCATTTCCATACCATTCCTTAAATCAGTATGACCTAGTCGGAAGCCAACCAACTCAAAAGCATATCCTTCGAATGCAAAGCAGGAGCGATTTTCATATGAAAGCTAAGTAGGGTTTCGACCTCCTTCGGAACCCCTAGTTTCGACCCAATACCTTCCTCACATATCCAATTTGCTGCACACCAAGTCTTTGATGCCGTGCACATTGGTTTCAATGGTGATGGTGGCGGAACTACTAAGTTGGAATCCCTGGTTCCGAAAGTGGCAAAACATGCTAAAAGCATATAAAAGCTAATTCAAATTTAAAAACAAATTATTTTGAACTAACCGACCTTATTTGTTAAAATATTATTGGTTGCCAATTTTCTTTACTAAAAGTACTGCCAAAATTTCAGAAATAAACAATTCAATTTATTTATGAAATACCCCTTCTCCTTTTATAAATATATAAAACATTTAATGTAACATCCTCCTACTTGGAGGCCCAAAACTAACGGCTACGAATGCTACAGTCATCCTTAGTTATTAGTCCTAGGTGATCAAACACGGCAACATTAGATATAACGATACATGGAAACACAAGAATATGGAAAAAAATTAGACAGCAAACAAATTCCACATTCTATTTAAAAATATTCCAAATTGATTAAATAATCCCAATTCACAGACCACATTCAGATATATATATATATAATTATTACAAAATATGGCAAGGGCGACATATGAAGATGCCCCATTGGTAGATCAGAGTATATAGATAGGAAAGAAAAGAATTTCCTTTACAAACAAAACATGCAGCGAAAATAAAAGTTATTAAATAACAAGTTAGCTTTCTACACGTCCTCAGAAGCATTATTCGTCTAAAAGAATCTGGAAACCTTAACTTTTAACCAACTCAAAATCAATTGAGTACCCGAGAGTTTAAGGGGAAAACAAAAACTTCAAGTCAGACATAAAGCCTGATATGAATAATAATTTACCATCTCAAACCATTTAGATATCTAGTGAGATCACACCACTTAGTGGAACGGGTTCTCCCCTCACTATTATCCTAAAACATTGATAAAACCATATACTCTCCTGCATCCATAATGGTTAAAAACATAGTATTTCAAAACATTATGATGATATACAAAACAAATAAATCAATTTTGGATTACCCATCCCCATTCATTCTGACTATCTGTCTCAATTATAGTTTCTTGTTTATAACCTGTTAACTATTTATGGACTATTTGTCCTATTACTTACTTTTCATGGGATCACTAAGAACCTATTGATAACTCCAATATCTTATTATTTATCCTAGTTTTCGTGGGCTAAATAAGAACCTAGTGGTTGGCTGCTAATATTTTAATCTGGATATAGTTTACATGGGCTAACTACAAACCTAACGACCCCTGCTAGTATCAAATCATAGTCTTCATGGGCTGACTATGAACTTATTGGCCCCTGCCAAGATCATACAATTTTCATGGGCTTACTAGAAACCTATTGGCCCTTGCAATATTTTTAATTAAAATTTTAACATATGTTAGGTTATATTCACTACTGGGTCAACCTAACTAGTTATTCTGTCTTTTTCCCAAAATACCGTTATGGGCTAATAACAATATGAATAACATTTGAAAATTTTTATTTATGCCTTGGTCATTGCTTTAAATTGAGTTTGGGTTTATGTTTTCAAACCATAAAACATCTCTTTCGAAACCTCTGGATAGCCTCCTTCGAAAGCAAAGACCTCCTTTCAAAACATTGTATACATACTTTTCGGAGCCCTTAGTAAATACTCTCTTTCGAAACCATTATTCCTTTCGATGGTATCAAATCATCTTTTTAAAATATAGAGCTTCGAAGCAAATGAAAGTACTCCTTTCGAAAGCACTAGGTTTACTCTTTAAAAACATCATTTGGGTCAAAATGGTTATATACGAAAGCATCTCTTTCGAAACTGACAAAAAAATTTAGGGAAAAATTGATGGTGTCGGAACTACCTTAGTCGAAAGCAAAACCTTTAAAACAGAAGCTTTAAAGGACAGAGTCGAAAACCCTTTCGACTCCATCACCTTCGAAACCCTCAACCCTTTCGAAAACTATTAGGAAAAAGGTTTAGTTTAAGGTAAAAATAAGGGAAACCTTTTGAAAGCATCACTGGTAAATATAATCGAAAGGTAGGGAAGTGGCTAGGTTTCGACTAGGTCGGGACCTACCCTTTTGAAAGCAATTATTTAAAGGAAAAAAGTAGTCCTTCGAAAGAAAATACTCTAACACAACATGACAATCTTCTTCTAAAGTTAATTATAAACCCTTTCGAAAGCATATGTTTCGACTATGTCGAAAGCTTTAGGTAAAACTAGGGAAGAATTTTAACTTATGAAAAAAAGGCAGAGTTACGACTCCATTGGAAGCTACCCTTTCGACACCAAGGCTTCCGCCTTCCTTCCAATCCACGCATACCATCTAAGTGATATATTGTATATTGATTTCGGCTATGGTGGTTTTGATTTTGTGGGTTTCGATTGGGATAAGGTAGAATCAAAGGAGTCGAAAGGTCATTACTAATAGAGGCGGAACGCCATTTTCTGATTTAAAGGCTGAATTATAGCAACTTTTAGTAATTAATTTCTAACAACTTGCCTATCTATAAACTATTGGTTGGTTGTCATAAAAACTTTTCAATACTTTACCTTTATAAATGTTGTATTTATATCTGATTAAAACCATTAAAATGCAACACTTTAGCCCTTCCATATACTAAAGCCAATTATGTCAAAAAATTCCTCCTTTTAAAATAATTTCCCTAGTAATTCTATTAAGAAAAATCCTTAAAAAATCACAAAAATTCAATTTCACCATGTAATCAAACATATTAAACTTTTAGACCCAATTTCTTCCTGAAATTCTTGAAATAAACTTTAAACCCAATTATATCATATTTTTCATTAAAAATTCATAATAAAATTTCCATAGCTTGGAGAATTCTAAAAATTAAACCCATCTCCAAATCAGGTTTTACATAACATAAATTTTTTCCATGGCAACCTGAAATAATAGATTCTCGGATTCATGTCTAAATGATGCAAATTCATTTGCCTATGAATTAAAACAAGACATCATAATATAACTCAAGCATGTCATCATCCATTTTATCACAAAAACGAATTTAAATCATAAATTCAAAACCATATAATCATAGAATAAAAATAAAGATGGTATGTGATTTTATTCACCTTAAACTTGATAAGGAATTGAGATTTGTTGTTGATTAATCCCTAGCTTTTGATCCTTAGTTTTTGATTAAAATTTATTCCTTTATTCCTTGGTAATGGCCAGCTTTAGTTTATGTTTTGTTTTGTATTTTTAATCATGAGAAAATGAAACATGAATGGACAAAAATGAGAAGTTATAGTCGTGTATAGAAAGTGCGGCTATGTTTACTAATAAGGCTTTGTGTAAGTTAATTATCTTATAAACCAATTTAAAACCCATTTATCTAGTTAATAAGTATGGCCCAATATATTACTTATTCAAATCTTAATCTCCTTATCATCAATATTCAAATTTATATAATTTTTTTGAATATTGTTATCAAAAATAGTGATGTTATAGGCTCCCCCTCAAAGAATTTCTTCCTTGAAATTCAGTAATGATTAAATACTAAACATAGCGATTATCTGTAACAACACCTAATGACCATGCTAGTCTAACTGACTAGCAACTATCTATATAAATCTAATATAGACATACCCTTAAAGAATATCTAGATAAGTATCTCTAGTCCTGTCCTTCGTCTCCCAAGTACAGTCCTTCTCGCTGTCGCTCCATTAACCTTTCACCAACAGGACTATCTTGTTCCTTAATCTTTTTTCATCTTTAGCTACAACCCAAACTGGTTATCTAAAAAGAATCAAATTAGGCTCTACCACTAAGCCATCCAACCCTGTCGAAAGAATAGTAGTCTTTGGATCAAGCACATACTTGTTAAGTGAGACACATGAAATACATTATGGACACCTACCAAACTAGTCAGAAACTCTATTCTGTATGTGAGCTTTCCAATCCTCTTTATAATTTGGAATGGTCCTACATATCTTGGGGCTAACTTTCTCGATTTTCCAAATCGTATCACACCCTTCATAGGTGATACCTTAATGAAAACCTTATCTCAAATTAGGAATTCTAGGTCCTCAGGCCTCTTATGTGCGTAGCTCTTCTGTCTGGACTGAGCTCCCTTCATCCTTCCCCGGATTAACTAAATCTTTATTGATGCCTCTCTAGTCTAATTTGTACCTAAGACTAATCTGTCTCCAATCTCCAACCAACATGCTGGTGATTTGCATGGTCTCCCATACAAAGCTTTAAACGGCGTCATTCCTATAAAAGTCTGATAACTATTATTATAGGAAAACTCAACTAAACGTAGGCGATCTTCCCAAGATCCATCAAAAGTCCAATACTCAAGCTCTCAATAAATCTTCGAGTACCTTATTGACTCTCTCTGTCTGCCCATCTGTCTAAGGGTGATATGCAGTACTCATATTAAGCTTTGTACCCATAACTTCCTATAGACTCTTTCAGAATTCAATGGTGAATAATGCATCTCTGTTATGGAACATACTACTAAGAACTCCATGCAGTCTAACTATGTTCTTCAGGATCATTTTTGCTAAAACAGGTGTCGTTCTGGCTGACTTAATTGGAATAAAATGGGCATTCTAGGTCAATCTATCCACTATAACCCATATGCTTTCATTACCTCTATTTGACCTTGGTAACCCATCTATAAAATCCATAGATATCGAATCTCATTTCCAAATTGGAATCTATTAAGGCTGAAGCAACCCACTTGGTTTCTGATGTTTAGCTTTCACTTGTTGACAGTTTGCACACTGCCTAAACCATGAGCCAACATCTCTCTTCATGCCTTCGCAGTAGAAGCCCCTTTTCAAATCTTGATATATCTTAGTCCCTCCAGGATGAGTCGTAAACTTGGATCGGTGGAATTCTCCAAGAACTTCTTTCCTTAAGACTTCCACATTTGGAACATACAACCGTCCCTTCTTTCTTGCCACCCTCTCTGGTCAAGGCTAAAATTCTTTAAATCATCGATCTCTATTCCAGCCTTAAGTCTTCTTATCCCCTCAGATAACATTGGATCATCCTTCAACTTAGAAGCAATTCCCTTAATCAATACTGGTCGAACTTCTAAACAAGACAACCTGGCGATACTCTGGCTAGAACCAGCAGTCGATCTTAACTACACATCGCAACTGACTAAACTTCTAAATCTTTCCATTCCGCCAACATAGACAACACCACATTTTGATGTTTCCTGCTAAGAGCATCAGTCAATTAATTACCTTTTCTCGATGTATATTCTATACCAAAATCATATGCAGCCAAAAACTCCAGCCACCTCTTCTTTCTCATATTCAACTCCTTCTGAGAGAATAAATACCGTAAAGATTTATGATCGGTATATAAATCAAATCATCCCTTAAGAGATAATGTTTCCAAATCTTCAATGCAAAGATCACAGCTGCCAACTCCAAATGATGAATATGATATCTAACTTCATGCAGTTTAACTGCCCAGATGCATAGGTAATGACTTTACCACTCTACATCAACACCGCTGCTAATCTAGTTCCACATACATTAGTATACACCACCAATCCTTGGTTTCCATCTGGAACTAATAACATCGGTGCATTGGTCAACAAATGCTTTAACTTAAGGAATTCCTCCTCACATTTACTGGACCAAAAAAATCTCACTTCCTTCCTGGTTAGCTTAGTTAAGGGTGCTGCTATCCATGAGAAATCCTTGATGAATCTCCTATAGTAGCCAGCAAGTCTATGAAAACTCCTGATCTTCGTCACTGCCTCTGGTCTCTTCTAATTATTCACAACTTTAATCTTATCCGGATCGACTAACAATCTTTTCTATGAAACCATGTGATCAAGAAACTTTACCTCTTTCTTCCAGAAATGACACTTTGTAAACTTTGCCTTTAGCCGATTCTACCTTAGCGTCTCAAGTAATACTATAAGATGAACGCCATGCTCTCTCTCATCCTTAGAGTATACTAGAATGCCATCTATAAACACTAGCATAAATCTATCCAGATATTCTTGGAAAAACTTGATTCATCAAATCTATGAAGAAAGCAGGTGCATTTATCAATAAAATGGCATACCAACCACTCATATGAACCATACCTAGTCCATAATTCTATCAAAGGAATACCGTCCTCCGCCACTCTCAACTGATGGAAACCTAATGCCAAATTCAATTAGGAAAACACTCTGGTTCCACTCAAATGATCAAACAAATCATCTATTCTTGGCAAATGATGCTTATTCTTAATTATCCTTTCATTTAACTTATGATAGTAAATGCATATCCTCAATGACCCATCTAGTTTCTTTAGGAATACCGTGGCCACTCCCCAAGGCGAGCTGCTGGGTCTAATGAAATTCCTTCTTTCTAGATCCACTAGTTGCACCTTCAATTCCTTCATTTCAGTTGGTGTCATCCTGCTAGGTGGTCTACTTATAGATTCAGCTCTTGGCACAAAATCTATTCTAGACTCAACATCTCTTTTTGGGGATAGTCCAGTAACTGGCTCGAAAACATCTGCAAATTCTCTTGCCACCTGAACCTGACTTAATTCATTTCCTACCTCCAAGCATTAAGCATAGCACTAACACTCCGGTTAGTATTCTCTACTGATAATATCACTCGGTTATGACTATCATAGTGTCTCATTGATATTTCCCATTCCTAGCCCAAAATGATCCCAAAATGATCCCAAAATCTACGAAATCAATAACATACAAACTGCATGCAAACTTATGACCAACAAGTAAAGTTCTAACCGGTTGCATCTTAACCCTAGAGTTACATAACCTCTCATTGGATTTGAAACCCTTAAGGAAGTAACAAGGTAGGTTGGTTCTAGACATTATCTATCGACCAACCACTGAGATATAAATAAATGTGATGCACCGTTATCAAAAAGTATTCTAACTGAAATACACTGAATCAAAAGAGTACCTTCCATCACAGTCTCTCCCTTATCTCCTCCAGTAGGCCTAACTGGTCCTATAGCAAAAACTTTTTCTTTGTCCTCCTTAGTTGGCTCTGGACACTGATTCTTGTAATGCCCAACTTGATCATCGTTGAAGCGTTTCACATTCTTCTTAACTACAGCTTTCTTCTCATTTCCTGACTGGCATTCACTTGCAAAGTGACCCTTCTTGTCACATTTATAGCAAACTACCTCAGCCTTTTACTTCATGGCAGTATCCCCATTTTGGGTTCCCTTCTTCTTAAAGAACTTCCTCTTCTTCCCCTGAGAACCCTGAATTTCCACCGATTTCTCTTTAGATAAATCAGCAAGTAACTACTCATGGCGAATGGCCATCTCCACCACTATATTACAAGGATCCGAACATGGGTCATGGTCATTCTAGCAAGCTCGGGCCTCAGTCCCCGAATGAACATCTCATTCCTTTTGATGTAAGTATCTAACTTAGTAGCATACTCAACTACTTCCTTATACTAAATCCAAAAATTTCCTCATTAGCTCAGACTTAGAAAACTCCAATACAAACTTCTGCTCAAACCTCGTCTAAAAATCAGACCAAGTTAACTGCTCATCCAAAACTCTAACAGCGACACTATTCCACCAACGCAGTGTTGACCTCTGCAACTGCCTAGAGGCCAACCTCCTCTTTTGCCCATCATTCAGACCTAAGTCAGTAAATATATGCTCATAATGCAATAGCCAATCCTGAACTTCTACAGTACTCTATATTCCCAAGAATGGCTTTCCACCCAAACTGGTGTAATTTCTACTCGACAAAGCAATATTTCCAACTAGAGCCACAGTATTACCTCCTCCTACATTTCTAGCAACTCCTGCTCGCATCATCCCAACAAAGAACTGATACATCGCCCTCATATCTATTGGTGTATTTCCAACACCCACATTAGCTTCAGTATTTTGTTTACTAACAATAGCTGGTTAACCGGGGTTTCTCCTGGTAGTGGGTCGATCATTTCCATTACTTGTGGTGCTTCCTTCATCGAGATTTCCTCTTTCGTTTTCTACTTCCATATCTCCTTTCTCGTAAATCTGCATACAAGCCTTAGTAAGATACAAAAGAACGGTCTAAGAGAACAGGGGGCACATTCTTATATATATAATTATATATTGAAAATACAGGTACGTTACTATAGTGTTAACCCAAACCCTAATCTTGTAATCCGATTCATTGGATTATGTTTGGAAAAATCTTTTAGGTTTAAGTTTCTTTTAAAGTTTCATAAACCCATGCTATGATACCAACTTGTAACATTCCCCTACTTGTAGGCCCAAAACTAATAGCTATGGATGTGGCAGTCATCCATAGTATTTGATCCTTAGTAACTAAACATAGCGACACTAGATATATTGATACACAGAAACACAAGAGTATGCAAAAAAAATTAAACAACAAACAAGTTCCACATTCAATTTCAAAATATTCCAAATTGACTACATAATCCCAATTCGCAGACCATGTCCAAATAACATATATTTATTACAAAATACGCCAAGAGTGACATATGAAGATGCCTTCTTGGTAAATCAAAGTATATGAACGGGCAAGAAAACATTTTCCTTTAGAAACAAAACACAAAGCAGAAATAAAACATCTCTAATAACAAATTTTCCTCCTACATGTCCTTGGAAGCTTTATTCGTCCAAAAGAACTTAAAAACCTTAACTCTCAACCTACTCAAAATCTACGGAGTGCCCGAGAGTTTAAGGGGAAAAAAACTTCGATTCAGACATAATGTCTAGTATGAATAATAATTTACCATCTCAAACCATTTCCATATTTAGTGAGATCACGCCACTTAGCAGAATGGGTTATCCCCTCACTAGTATTCTAAAACATTTATAAAACCATATATTGTACTCCTGCATCCACAATGGTTGAAATAATAGTATTTCAAAACACTATGATGATATGCAAAACAAATAAATCAATTGTGGATTACCCATCCACATTCATTCTGACTATCTGTCTCAATTATAATTTCTAGGGTTACTATTAACCTGTTAAATATTTATGGACTATTTGCCAATTACTTAGTTTCGTGGGATCACTAAGAACTTATTGGTAACTTCAATATATTATTTCTTATCCTATTTTTCATGGGATAACGTGGAACATATTAGCTGACTGCCAATATTATAATCCAGATATAGTTTTAATGGGTAAACTACAAACCCACTGGCCCCTGCTAGTAACAAATCATAGTTTTCATAGGCTAACTATGAACCTTGGCCCCTGCCAATATCATATAGTTTTCAAAGGCTTGTTGTAAACCTATTAGCCCCGCCAATATCTTTAATTAAAATTTTAACATCTGTTAGGTTATATTCACTAATGGTTCAACCTAATTGGTTATTCTGCCCTTTCCCCAAAATACCTTTATGGGTTAACAACAATGTGAATAACATTTCAAAATTTTTATTTATGCCATGGTTATTGCTTTAAATTGAGATTGGGTTTATGTTTTGAAACCATAAAATCATCTCTTTCGAAACCTCTGGATAGCTTCCTTCGAAAGCAAAGACCTCTTTTCAAAACATTGTATACATACCTTTCAAAGCCCTTAGTAAATACTCTCATTCGAAACCTATTATTCCTTTCGATGGTATCAAATCATCTTTTAAAACATAGAGCTTCGAAACAAATGAAAACACACCTTTCGAAAGCATTGGGTTTACTCTTTAAAAACATCATTTGGGTCAAAATGGTTATATACAAAAGTATCTCTTTCGAAACCAACAAAAATTTGTTTGGGGAAAAATTGATGGTGTTGGAACCATCTTAGTCGAAAGCAAAACCTTTAGACCAAAAAATTTGAAGGATAGATTCGAAACTCCTTTCCATCACCTACGAAACCCTCAACCTTTTCAACAGCTATTAGGAAAAAGGCTTAGTTTAAGGTAAAAATAAGGGTAACCGTTCAAAAGCTTCACTGGTCAATATAGTCGAAAGGTGGCATAGTGGCTAGGTTTCGACTAGGTTGGAACCTACCCTTTTGAAAGCAATTATTTAAAGGAAAAAAGTACTCCTTCGAAAGAAAGTACTTTAACACAACATGACAACCTTCTTTGCAAGCAAATTATAAAACCCTTTTGAAAGCATATGATTCGACTGTGTCAAAAGCATATGTTTCGACTGTGTCGAAAGCTTTAGGTAGAACTATGCAAGAATTTTAACTTATGAAAACAAAGTTGGGTTACGACTCCATCGGAAGCTACTCTTTGACACCAAGGCTTCCGCCTCGTTCTAATCCGCTGCATATCATCTAAGCGAAATCTTGAGTATTAGTTTCGACTATGGTGGTTTCAACTGTGTGGGATTTTTGACTGGGACGAGGAAAAACCAAAGGAGTCGAAAGGTCCTTACTAATAGAGGTGGAATGCCTTTTTCTGATTTAAATGCTGAATTATAGCAACTTTTAGTAATTACTTTCTAACAGCTTGCCTATTTGTAAACTATTGATTGGTTGTCATAAATCTTTTCAAATATTTTACCTTTATAACTACCACATTTATATCAAATTAAAACCACTAAAATGCGACGTTTTAGCCCTTCCATATACTAAAGCCAATTATTTCAAAAAAGTTCTTCTTTTAAAATAATTTATTTTACCTTGTTAATCTATTAGGAAAAATCTTCAAAAATCATAGAAATTCAATTTCATCATATAATTGAACATATTAAAATTTTAGACCCAATTTCTTCTTGAAATTATCCAAATTAATTTTAAACCCAATTGTATCATATTTTTCATTAAAAATTCAAAATAAAATTTCCATAGCTTGGAAAATTCTAAAAATTAAAACCCATATCCAAAATCAGGTTTTACTTAACATATAAATTTTCCATGGTAATTTGAAATCATAGATTCTTGGTTTCATGGCAGAACAACGCAAATTCATGTGCTTGTAAATTAAAACAAATCATTATAATATAACTCAAGCATAACATCTTCCATTTTATCACAAAAATGAATTTAAATCATAAATTCGAAACCATATAATCATAGAATAAAAATGGAGATGGTATGAGATTGTTATTCACATTAAACTTGATAAAGAATTTGAGATTTATTGTTGATTAATCATCCATAGCTTTTGATCCTTAGAATTTATTTATTTTTAAATTTCTTCCTTTCTTCCTTAGTAATGGCCGACTTCAATTTAGATTTTAGGTTTGCATTTGTGATCATGAGAAAATGAAACGTGAATGAACAAAAATGAGAAGTTATGGCCGTGTATAGAAAGTGCGACTATTTTTTACTAATAAGGCCTTATGTAAGTTAATTATCTTATAAACCAATTTAATGCCCATCTATCTAGTTAATAAGCATGGCCCTATATATAATTTACTCAAATCTCAATCTCCTAATCATCATTATTCTATTTAATTTATCTAATTAAATTTTTTGAATGATGCTACCTAAATTAGGGTTGTTACATTAAAGTGCCATACTTTTAATAATTTTATATATCTATTCAAACATTAGAAAAATTCTATAAAAATTCTATAAAATCATTTTTAATATGTTTTCAAACATATATTAATTTCAGACGCAAAACATAAATAACTGTATTACTCTGTAATACTCGTGGATAGTATGGATACAGAGGTGGTGTGTTTACACAGGCAGACTCTCAATCATTAATCATGTTTGTATAGCCATGATGTCTTATTGGTCTACTCTTCTGCCTATCAAGCTCCTAAATATGATAAAAATGGAAATGTACCACTACCTATGGTGTGGTAATTCTCATTTTACCAAACAAATACCTATTACTTTTTCCAAAATACAATTTCCTAAAAAATTGAGTGGCTTAGGCATCATTAATGTCACCGTTTGGAACAAGGACGCTATCTCCAAAATCTTAAACCGGCTTCTTCTAATTTTACATAAACTTTAAACTCCCATATTTTTTTCCAAAATCTTATATATATATATATATATTTACTGTTTATCTATATACATAATGTGTTTGTGTTTATATTTTATGTTTTCCTATATACATATTTAAATTAAAAAATAGGTTTGTGCATCTATATTTATATTATTATTTTCCTTCACTGCTATCTATGTATACATATATATAAATAAAAAGTGAAATCTGCATGTATTTCTCTGACTACTAAAAAAAGTTTTCTAATTTAAACTTTACCGTTTTATTTTTATTATATATATATATATATATATTTCTTAAATTAATTTAAAGGTAAAGATGTCATATGCCTAACGGACAAGAACCTCCTCTCCCTATCAGAGTCGCCTCCATCATCAAGAACCACACGAGCCATCCACCACCATCGCCATCAATACGAGCCTACCAGAAATCGCCTTGCAATCGCAACCGTGAGTTTTTTAAGTTGAACACGACGTCGATCCCCCTTCCTCGCCCTCCCTCGATTGCTGGCATCGATCAAGCTTTGTGCCACCGTGAAGTCGTGAAGCCCATCCCCCTCGAAGCCTTAACCAAGCTCCACTTAACCATCACATACGCATGCGAGTGGCCTTCCCTCGATTCCAAGCTCCCTCACGAAGCTCGCCTTAATCTTCGATCGCGAGCTGCTCGCGATTTTATCTTTCCCTTTTTTTTATTTTTTAAGGAAAGGAACCTTGATTTGAATTTGTTGTTTGCACAAAAGAAAGCAGAAGAGGGACTCGTGATTTATAAAAGGGAAAGAAAGTGGCTTCGGCTAGAAGTTGGATTGGATTTGATTTTTATCCTTGAAATTGAAATGAAAGAAAGACGTGATTTCTGAATGGTTGCATGAAGGAGTAGGTATACAGTGATTTGAAATGAAAGAAAGGAGCTAATATGAGTATATATGTCAACCGATGAATATAAATATATATTTATTTGAATTAATATCGTCTTGAATCCGTAACTTAAAATCTTGATCTCCTAGCAAGGTGTGTCGCTATTTCGAACGCAATGGAAAAGATTTCGAGTCCTAACTCGATCGTGTGGAGAAGATAGCCTTTTGGACCCGGTTATTATATTAGATTTCGATATAAGTTTCATTCCGTTTATATACCGTACGGCTACATTATAACTCCTAATGCTTCAAAATTTGAAATCCGCTAATAATACAATATTATGGATCCAACGAAACTGGTTTCGTCGAAACCTGAGACTGTGCTTCGGATTGCTAGCCTAAATTATTGATTTAAATGATATATTTTCAAAACTGGACAAAACATTTTCAAATTCAATTTTAAAGGTTGCATTGTCTTCGGTATTATTAATATAAATTTCACAAGCCTTTAAATATTTTTAACAAACTTAAAACTCCAGATTCACTATTTTAACCAAAATTAAATTATTCAATTCAATAATTTAATTATTCGATAAATAGTTATATTTGAAATTCAAGTTAAAATCAACACCTGAATATTTAAAATCAATTAAATATTCCAATCTCAAATATCTAAAATTCTGGGTCGTTACATTCCTTCCCCCTTAAAAGAAGTTCGTCCACGAAATTACTAAGGTAGAAGAGTGCCCCAAACTCTTTACTTACTAAAACCCATTTAGTGAAAGTCCATACTTCACTTTTCTAATCCTTTAATTATAACCCAATCAATTAGTCTTCAACTCTAGTTCCAAAATCATTTTATTTCAATACCAATTTGAAATCAATTCTTTGTTAATAAAAATTTTCCAAAAAATTTTCTAACTCCCAAAATTTTCAGAAAATTTTGACAGAGTCTCTCATGTACGGAGGAGCTATTGCAATTTTACAACAGAGATAAATACATCGACCCATTCGGTCAGAAAAAAAAAACAAACAATATTTCATATTTCCTATCTTTAATTGCATAGGCATACGTTGATTTAGCATTTTCAAACGAGCGATTTATTTATTTAGCAATTAGCGTGCCCAAAATCCAGCCAAACAGCCTTCATATACCTGTACTTACTCAATTATAACATGTAAGTGCCATATATAGGAAGTTTGTTTATATTTCACTCGTTTTCAAAAGTTAACACATGGATTTCATAAGCAATGCATATAAAACAATTTTCATAAGCAATTTATAAGGTTTCGATACAAATTGAATTGCTTTTAACCGATTCATATACCATTTCATTTAATTTCAATGGTTTACAACTCAATTTCTTACATTCAGTTCATTTTTAAACAAAACAAACTCATATTCAATTCAACTGATTCAATAATCAATTTCATTTGCTTCTATTAATTCATAGAATTTTATTTACTTTTGTTTGCGTCAAATGACACTTTTTCTATGCGAATTTGATGATATTCACTTAATAGAATATCCATTTTAGTATATAATTACTTCAAATTGATTTCATTCCATCTCAAATTTATTCACAATCCATTCATTGTTTTTATTCCATATTCACATTCGTCTCATTTTAAACCATTTTACTAACTGCGACAATATTCCCTATCTTTTATTTTCTTCAAGTTATTTCAACTCCATAACAATTTCATTTCTTCTTAACTTGTTGCGACCAATACTATTCCATTTTTACATTATAACATAAGTTCATTTCATTGAACCAACTTCCATTTCTTTTTGCAACAAGCTCTATTTCCATTTTTAATTTTGATTCTTATTTTATCAAATTCCATCCATTTATTTATTCAATTCAATTAGTTTATTCACTCAATCTACTTTATACTTTTAATTCACATTCTCAATTCATAGCGAATTTATTAATAACAAGGCCATTTTCAGTTTATTTCTACTCATCTGGATTTTATTTGCAACTCAAACCATTTCAATTTTAATCCAATTTCCACTTCATTTAACAACATTTTCAATTATATTTAATTGACTAACAATCCAAGTTGATTTTTTTTATTTATACTCGAGTTCATTTCCAACTCCATTATTAACTCATAATTCAACTTCTATTTAACCAAATTAGGTTCATTCTTCACTAACTAATTAATTATCTAATTAGTTCACTTCAATTCTTAAATCAATATTTGATTTCTAATTCAAAAATCACTTTAACTAGTTTCCGTGAGTTCAATCTATTTCATAATTCAAGTTTGGATTTTTATTTCATTTTCCAAAATATCAAACATATCTTTATTTTGGGTTATCTATTCCACTTTTCCAATTTTTTAACTAACAACTATATTTCATATTTCCATCAAGTTAAAATCAAGCACATTTACATTTTGTTATTAACTCAAGACTATACATTTATTCATAGCGCAAACATTTTTTTTTTCAATCCATTTTTTATGAGTTATTCCACTTTAATGGCGACCTTGTCCCACTCAATTAAGAAAATTCCTCCTCTGAATTATTTTCGACCTGGTTTCTCTGTTAATTCAAATAGAAATTCCTTTCCGTATTCTTATGCTCAAGCTGTTATGAGACATCTGCCCACTCGAACTCAAGAACGCAAGCCACCGTCGTTCTGGATTAATTCAAGGAAGGGTAAGAAGTTTTGCTTCAGATGCGGCGATCTAAATCATTTAGCTAATTCTTGTACCGATCTAATAAGATGCTTCGCGTGCGGATCTGTTGGGCATAAGAGATACGGGTGTGGGAAGTTTTTGGTAGATAATTCTGTCTCGCTACCTGTTGTTAAGTTATCTCGGACCGATCATGGGTTCCAATTTGTCTTGATGTTCTTGAATCTGAGAAACGTTTTTCTTGTTAAACACTGGTTCATGGAAGATGACGGTATCAGATATCTGGATGAATTGCTTTTTCACTTCAACTCCATCAACGAGCATAACATTGGTAAAGGGTATAGGGACAGATTTGGAAATCCTGACGATTATTTTGGCAAGGCTAGATTTGGTGCCATTAAGAAACAGATTGATATTATTAATTCAGATCATTGTAAACAGGGATTTTCCTTGCCATCTCTGGTAAATCATGGGTTTCAATTCACTCTGAAATATCTGATCTTGAGGGGTTTAATGATTGATTATCTCTGGTTTGATAAAGCGTTAGGTACAAAATATCTTGATGAATTGTTTTATCACTTCGATATCATAAATGAGCCGAATTTTGGAAAATCTTATGTTGAAGTATCAGGAAAGTCTCCGACTATTGCTTCTGTTTCTTCGAAAATTAGCATAGCAACTTCTGACTGCTTTCCCTGTTTTGTTGATGAAGATTTACTTCTGGGTTTTGATCCCATTCTTCTGGATCCTGATGTTTCTTCATGCATGGATTCGACTCTTCTGAATACTGAGTTGGATTGCTGTAAAAAAATTGGTGTTCAGAATCACGATTTCATTCCTCTTCTTAGAAAAAAATCTTAAATCCAAATTAAAAGCGATCGATAACTTTGAGTTGCCTACTTTCAATATTTTCGATTGCCTGTCTTCGAATTTTACAGAGGACAATATTTTAGAATGCATAGACAGTGGCTCGATGACTGTAGCTGATTAATTTGTTAAGAAGAACCAGAAGATTGACTGCTCTTCACCTGAAGATAGCTGTAATGAAGTTTACCCATCTGACAGTAGCCACTTGAGCTCTTTGAAGTTGGATTGGTATGTTGACCAAAAATCCGTTGTTTTTGATTCTTTGGATCTGAATGCTTTGAATATCGGATGCAACTTTTCTGGTGACAAGTTGAAACCTAATGTAATGATCACTGATGCTTTTTCGGGATATGATGATTCTTCCTGTGTCGGCAATATGTTAGAGTTTCAATCTCCGAAGAATAAAAGTGATTTTGAGACTTTTCAAGAAGTTCTTATTTCAGAGAGTTGTGGGGAATTATATAATATTTGTTTGTCTAGTCCATCTTCTCCACCTGACATTATCTTGTTGGATTGGTTAAATGACCCTGAGTCACCAGAATTTGAACACGAGTCAGAGGCAGTAGTTTTCTGTGACAATTTATGGGAGATTAGGGATTCTGGTTTATATGATTTGCACAAATCAGAGGGTGTGCACGTTTCTGATCCTAATGACGATCTGGGTATAGATTTTCAAGCTTGTAACTCAGTTCAATTGGAGGAGATTTCAGCTGTCAGTTTTCTTGGTGTGGATCCAGTGTTGGCTTCTAGTGTTGGTGATGTTCCTTTGAGCTTAGGGGCGACAACAAAGAGCAATATTGTTAAGGATTCGGCCCCTTTGTCTAAGAGAGGTAAGGGCTGGAAATCAGTTGCTTCTAGTGGATCCGTTCGTAGGAGCGCCAGGATTCGTAGCTGTCAGTTGCAGTCTTTGGGTGAGTTACCTGGTTCGAGTGTTGTGATTGGCACTACGAACTTAGGCTCAGGTTTGAGTACTATTTTAGGTAGTTCCTATTCTACTTATGCATTAGGCAGTCTTTCTTCTGCTGAGTTTAGTCAGTTAGCCAGAGACACTTCTTTTATCTTTTCTAATATAGAGCTTGATAGGGATTATATTAGACGTAAGAAACAAGAGAGGGCTAGCACAGTTAGTTTATGAGAATCATTAGTTGGAACATTAGGGGTTTAAATGATTTGAATAAATGTGATAAGGTTAGATTGTTTTTAAAGATTATTCTATTGACATTGCTCTTATTAAAGAAACCAAAAATAATTGCCCTGACTTTCGTTTCTTTAGAAGATTAGGTGGTTATCACTTTAGTAAATGGGTTTCTTTGCCTTCTGTGGGTTCTTCAGGGGGCTTAATGATAGGCTGGCGCGATAATTTCTTTAAATCATTACAATGTATTGTTAAGCAGCATTCTCTCCATGTTATTCTTATCAATCTTTCTGATAATTCCCTTTTAAGTATTTCTAATGTTTATGGGCCATTTTTCTAAACTTAATAGGAGAATTTTATGGAATGAATGCCTTGAATTTAGACCATTTGCCCTACGGCCTTGGATTTTGGGGGGTGATTTTAATGTTACGCGTTTCATTGGTGAGAGATATCCTAGGGAAGGGGATTACTCTGCTATGGAGGAATTCGATCAATTTATCATTTCTTCTAATTTGATTGAAATTCCTCTTTCAAATAAAGAGTTTACTTGGAGTAACGCTAGAGAGCTTCCTTCCATGGCTCTTCTTGATAGATTTTTTGTTTGTGATGAGAATGAAGCCAAATTTCCTATTTGTAAAGTAACTGGACCTTACCGGCTCATTGTCCCATTCTACTTACTTGTGAGTTTCATAGAGCTATTTTAAAGAATTTTAAGTTTGAAAAGATGTGGCTTTTGGAAAATAACTTTGTGAATCTAGTTAAAGGTAAATGGGTTTCTTTGAGTTTCCATAATATCAGAAATATGGATAACTCTACAAAAGATTTTGTTTCTAAGCTTAGGGATCTTAGGATTTTCCTTAAAAATTGGAACAAATATGTCTTTGGTAATTTAAAAATAAAAAAAGATTATATTCTAAATGAAATACTTAAAATTAATAAGATAGAAGAATCTAGACCCCTAAATTTAGGCGAACAAAATGTTCTTTCTAATTTAAAAGAGGAATTTAATTCTATTTTAGAAAAGGAGGAGGTTATAAGGAAACAACGATCCAGAATTCAATGGATCAATGAAGGTGATAACAATACTAAGTTTTTTCATAATTTAGCCAATGGTAGGAAATGTAGTAATACTATTAACTCTATTTTTGTTAATAATACAGAACTTGTTAATCAAAGAGATCTTAACAAGGCTTTTACAGATTACTATAAGGATATTTTTGGTTCTAAAATCAACAATAGAATCAATGTAAGATGGCCGGATCTTTACCTACCTATTTTATTTTATAATACTTTTTGGGATGTTTTAAAATTCGATTTAATTAATATGTTCAATGATTTTTATAATGGTAATTTACAATTAGGGAGATTTAATTTTGTAAATGTTATTTTACTTCATGAAAAGGTAGTTGCTAATAATTTAAAAGATTTTAGACCTATTTCTTTGATTAACTGCTCAATTAAAATCTTTTCTAAAGTTTTACCTAATAGACTTAGTAAAAGAATGAACGAATTAATTGATTGTTCTCAATCAGCTTTTATCAAAGGTAGAAATATCACAGATGGAGTGGCAGTTGTTCAAGAATATATTAATTTCTGTTGTAAGAATAACATTACTAGTGCGGTTTTGAAACTTGATTTTGCTAAAGCTTTTGATTCGGTGGATTGGAATTTTATTGTTGATATTTTTCATGCTAGAGGTTTTGGTCCTGGATGGATAAATTGGATTATGTCTTTGCTTAGAACCGGAAACTCTAGTATTATGGTTAACGGTATTTTAGATAATAAAATTCAATCCAAGAGAGGATTAAGGCAAGGAGATCTTTTATCGCCTTTAATATTTAATTTAGCTGCAGATGTTTTTGCTAAAATTATAAAAAGAGGAGTGGATAATGGTTCTCTGGGTAGTGTTGGGAATGATATTTCACGTAATGGTATATCGGTTCTCCAATTTGCCGATGATACCTTATTTTTTTCTTCCCATCTGCCTAGGCACATTATAACTCTCAAGTTTATTCTTTACAGTTTTGAACATTTATCAGGTTTAAGAATAAATTTTGATAAAAGTTCAGTGTTAGTCTTAAACGATTTTGAAAATGTTGAAAACTCGGTTGCTATTACTCTAAATTGCAAAACTATGAGCTTTCCGTTTGAATATCTTGGTTTTATGATTAGACCCTCTAAACTCAAGCATGAAGACTGGTTTATTATTATTGATAAAATTAAGAATAAGATTTCTAACTGGAATGGGAGATTTTTATCCAGAGTAGGAAGGCTAATTTTTATTAATTCAGTTTTATCAGCCCTTTTGATTTATTGGATGTCCATGCATTTATTTTCGGATTTGGTTATCGATAAAATTATCAAATTCGAAGAGACTTCCTTTGGAGTGGAGAAAATTCTAATAATAATATAAAATGTTTAGTTAATTGGGAGATCGTCTGTAAAGCCAAGAAAGAAGGTGGTTAAGGGGTTATTAACTTGCATAATATGAATTTATCTTTGCTAGGTAAATGGTTATAGAAGTTTAAAGATATTAATGATAATGCTATTTGGAAAGAGATTATTTCTAAATATTACTATAATGGAAATAGTAATTTATATCAAATAGTTTCTCTGGCCACTCATAATTTTTCTAATTTTTGGAGAAACATTCTAAAATGTCTTGAGATTTTTAACTTAGGAACAAATGCTATTGTTCATTCCGGTAACCGTACTTCCTTTTGGCATGACCGTTGGATTTCGGTCTTACCTCTTAAACTGGAATTTAAAGAGCTTTACGATATCCATAATTTTAAGTTTTCTCTAATTAGTGAGGTTTTTTCTCCTGATAGTGATCCTCCTTGGAATTTCATCTTTAACAGAATTTTAGTAGGCTCAACTCTTAGGCTTCTTCATTTGCTTTATGCAAGATTAAATGTTTACAATATTCATAATGATAATGATATTCTTTGTTGGGAATGGGATAGAAGTAAGAATTATACTTATAACTATTTTTATAGATTTATTAATTTTTCGGGTACTATAAACAACTCGTTCAAATTTATTTGGAAATCAAATGCTCCTCCTAAATCTAAAATACACATGTGGTTAATATTGCATGGTAAACTTAATACAATTGAAAACTTAAAAAGAAAGAACATTCATAATGATAATAAATGTTATTTTTGTAATTTGCTTCTTGAAGACATTAAGCATTTATACTAGATTGCATGGATTCTTATTACATTCTTAATAAGGTTCTCAAAATTTTCAATTTTAATATCATAACTAAAATTTCGGATTGTGACTTTTACTGGAATAATTTTAGATTTAGGTTTAAAAAGAATATTAGATCTCTACTTGACTCTTTATTCACTATTATTATTTGGTATGTATGGTTTTAAAGAAATCAAAGAATTTTTAATAATAATAATAGTCATATTAATAAATTGGTTTATACAATTTCTTCTTTCTGTTTTCATTGGATTTCTAATCCCAAATATAAGTTAGGTAACAATAATTCATTTAAAGGGTATCTTAATATAGTTGCTACAATATTAATTATTTTGAAAACAATTGTCTTTTTAATGACTTCAGTACTAATATGAATATTTTTTCAAACTCATACCATGATCTATCGGTTAATCATAACCTACTTATGATTACAGATTCTTAGTTTTTTTTTTTGTTCTTATTTGGTGTAATTGTTTTGAAATATTTTAATCCTGTTGTTACTAGTTTTGTCTCCTTTTTGTTTTCTTCTCTCTTTATTTATACGCATATATGTATACTATTTATAATAATATACATATATATGATAATTCTTACTTTTTTCTTAGTTACCCCTCAGATGCAGATATGAGTGAAAGGTTTTCAGGTTCTTCTTACTAGTCCCTTTATCTTCAGAGAACATGTTTTGGTTTGTTGAGAGACTTTCAGAGAGGTTCCTTGCTACAGATTGGCATTTCTTCCCTTGTTCAGAGATTCTAGTGCAGATTATCCTATCCAGCATCTCGTTTATCTTCACTTCAGAGTTGAGGCTTCTTCTTTCCTTTTGATCCAGATGCGTGGGGTTCTTCTGCTTTTTGTGTTGCTTTGAGCTTCCGAGATTTTTGGAGCATCATTCCGGTCCAGATGCACAGAGTTTTTCTTCTCTTTTCGTTGCTTGGAGCTATTGAGATGTATAGTGCATCTTTCTCTTTTTGTTTCTTTGTTTTTAGTTTTTGTTACCTGTCAGGCATGTTGGCAGCACCTTGCTTTTGTGTTATATGTACATATATATTTGCATGTGTGCTCTCCTCTGTTCTATAGAGGATCACACTTTTTCTCAAAAATTCTATTTCAACTCAACTTTATTTAGTTTAAGTTAATTTCAATTCAATTCTATTTTCTCACATCCAACTCGATTTTTTTTCCAATCCAATCACAACTAAAATTTGATTCATTTAACTAATCTACTTCACTGATTTATTTCATACAAATCACCATTAATTTAATTTTCAAAAATTTAATTTTTGTCAACTTAATCCAAGTTAAATTTCATTTTTTTTCTTGGACAATTTATACTTATACAATTTCTCATATTAGTTATGCAAACTATTTCTACTTTTATTGTCTTATTTGGCTATAATGTTATCATCTAAACATTTCAATCATATTAATAATTTTAGAAAATTATTTTCTTTTATATCAAAATATATTATTTTGGATAAAATTATTTCATTCACCCACTTTTAAAACAATATTGTATTAGTTTATCGTGTTTAAGTGTTTATAAACTCTTATCGAAATAGGGGCCCGCTACTTGATCAGAATTCATATTCCACTCAAACAATAAGTCAACACAATATTAAAATAGTTTATATCCACTAATAAATACGCGCTTATATCTATTAATACTCTCAGACTCATTCTAGAGTACTATTGATTCTATCTCTAAAGAGTAATCCCCACCAGAGCCAAGGTTCTCGCTTAACCTTCAGTTCTGATACCACAAGTAACGATACATAGGATTTTCAACCATCCGGACAGCGGTCACTCTCTGCCGTAGCTTACTGTGGTACCTCGAGTTTGCTTTTACGGCCAGCCTCTCGACTGCAACCAACCAATCCGAGACATGTAGGAGGAAGAGTCATCCGTTCGCTACCTAACAAGAAGCGAGAAACCTCTATCATGCTGTAATGAAGCAAATTCGATCCCGGGCTCTTCGAAACGATCAACGTATTGGATAATATTGATAGTCGGTTATTTAACTATCGTATAACAATCATAACCAGCCATCAACCCTTAAATAATTTTCCAAATTATTTATTCCAAATATCTGCTTAAGATATTAATTCCACATTTCAACACTTTGAAAATTGTTTCCAAAATCACTTTTATTCTTCTGGAAAAAATTTCAACATTTTTCCAATACTTAGAATATTTTCTCACTTCATTTAATATTCAACACTTGAGAAACTATTCATTTTTTTTCCTTATTTTTCTTTCCCAAAAATCATTTACGACTGAATTTGTAAATTTCCAACTCGTTTTACACACATCCTATAATTTCTAGAATTCCATAATTAATTCCTTTTATATTTCCAAAGCCCTCCTTGCTTATTAAAATCCCAGTTTCACTTTTATTTCCCTCTTGTGAATTTTATTTCACCTTCTGAATACTCCTATCTTATATTCTAAGTTTCCATAAACCCCACTATAAGATCTTTCCTCTAAAATCTTATCCAATTTAATAAATTCCGCTTCTCATCTCATGAGGATTTATAATTTAATATAAAACATTTAAAAACATATGTACTTATAAATTAGAATAATGGTTTTATTTTCAAAATATGGTTTAAGGTATAACTAGTTATCAATATAAAAATTCATATCCAATTATTAATAAATAACAACTAACTTCGGAATATTCTAAGTCCAATAATGGTTTTATAAAATTTATATAGTATAGTAATTTTAAAATTCCATTTAAAACAAATTTCTACTTACTCAACAAATTATATTTTTAAAAAATCCAATATTCACCAATTCAATTCATAAATTCCTCTTTATTCGTATCACGTCGACTATATTCAACATTCTCGTATTCGAAATATATTACACTATTTCCTTTCAAAGTTATTTCAATTTCTCGATATAAGTTCTCACCATGAACTTATATTTTTAGAACATATCCACTGGTATCTTTTTATCTCATTATAAACCCCATTTATAAATTTATAAACTCCCTTGAGTTTTCCATTTATTTATAAAGCAATTTTATTTAAAATTCCATTTTATAATTTTATTCCTCAATAAAATTCCATTTTATTTCAAAAACTATTTATCGATTCCAAATATCTCTTTGAGCCCTTAATATAATTTTTTTTAATCCCAAGTCTTTACTTAAACCACTTTAAGTATAACCCAAATTAATTAATTTACTTTTATTTTACTTAATTCTCTTTAGAGATAAATCCAATTTCAATACAAATATCTTGTATTTAAATTTCTTTTTAATTTCCTTCGATTTAATTTACTTATGGTATTTAAAAATGCCAAATTCAAATTTCTAGGCTATTTAACATTTTACAATTCAATTCACATATAATCCATAACAATTTAATCCATATATCATATTTCAACATATATGAACAATAAATTTTTTTGAGGAATCCTGTTGGACCCCTCCCAACTGTTTTTCCTGCATCCACAGATGTTAGCACAATATAAAAATACCAATCCCACTTCAAGAAGGATATCGCGATATAATGGGTCATCCGCTATTATGCGGGGAGCATAGAGTCTCATCCGCTATATAATGCGGGAATATCAATCACTCCAATACTAATATATATACTACTATATAAAACATTTAATAGACAATCATTATTTAATTCAACCAAGCATCCAATGATTTAAATTTAACATTTAAATTTAAATGGGGTTATCCAAATGAGTGAGAAAATCTCACCTTTATTTTGCAATCCACTTCAATCTCGACTTGATTTCACGATTTTTGACCTTGTACAACATTATAGGGTTTATTAGTATTCGAAATAATCGAACAATCAATTGCCATTTAATAAATTTAATTTAACTAATTATTTAATTTTAAACTAAAGATTTAATTTAAACTAAAGATTTAATTTAAACTAATAATTAAATTTGAACTAGTTTTTCCTTTTTAAAATCTTTTAGTAAATAAAAATAATTAAATAAGTTTATTAAACAAGTTAATCACTATAATACGTTATTTAAAAATAAACTAGTAGATTTAAAATGTGTATATGTATATTTATTTTATTTTTCATTTTCAAGCTGCATATAAAATAATCTATATAGGTTTAAAAATCTAACTTTACATAAACTTTAAACTCCCATATTTTTTTTCAAAATTTTATATATATGTATGTATTTACTATTTTAGTGTTTATCAATATATATTAAAATATGTGTTTGTGTTTATATTTTATGTTCTGGTTTTCCTATATACATATTTAAATTAAAAATAGGTATGTGTATCTATATTTATATTATTATTTTCCTTCACTGTTATCTATATATATACATATATATAAATAAAGAGTGAAATCTGCATATATTTCTTTGACTACTAAAAATAAGTTTTCTGTTTTAAACTTTAATGTTTTATTTTTATTTTTCTATATATATACTTTTCTTAAATTAATTTAAAGGTAAAGATGTCATATACCTTAGTGACAAGAACCTCCTCTCCCCACCAGAGTCTCCTCCATCATCGAGAACCACGCGAGCCATCCACCACCATCGCCATCAATACGAGCCTACTAGAAATCACCTTGCCATCACAACCACGAGTTTTTCGAGTTGAACACGAAGCCGATCCTCCTTCCTCACCCTCCCTTGAGTGACGCCAATCCTCCAAATTCAATTCTAAAGGTTGCATTGTCTTCAGTGTTATTAATATAAATTTCACAAGCCTTCAAATATTTTTAACATGCTTAAAACTCCAGATTCACTATTTTAACCAATATTAAATTCACAAATTTAATTATCCGATAAATAGTTGTACTTGAAATTCAAGTTAAAATCAACACCTGAATACTTAAAATGAATTGAATATTCCAATTTCAAATATCTAAAATTCCGGGTCGTTACATTCCTCCCCCCTTAAAAGAATTTCGTCCCTGAAATTACTTAGGCAGAAGAGTGCGCCAAACCTTTACTTACCAAAACCCATTTAGTGGAAGTCCATACTTCCTAATACTTTAATTATGACCCAACCAATTAGTCTTCAACTCCAGTTCCAAAATCATTTTCAATTCCAATTTGAAATCAATTCTTTGTTAACAAAAATTTTCCAAAAATTTTCTAACTCCCAAAGTTTTCGGAAAATTTTGACAGAATCTCCCTTGTACGGAGGAGCTTTTGCAATTTTTATAAGAGAGATAAATATATATACATCGACCCACATGGTCGGAAAAAAAAATAAACATATTTTCTATCTTTTATTGCGTAGGCATACCTTTATCTAGCATTTTTAAGCAAGCGACTTATTTATTTAGCAATTAGCGCACCCAAAATCCAGCCAAGCGGCCTTCAGGTACGTGTACTTACTCATTTCAAACATGTAATTGCCATATATAGGAAGTTTATTTACATTTCACTCATTTTCTACAGTTAACACATGGATTTCATAAGCAATGCACACAAAACAATTACCATAAGCAATTTGTAAGGTTTTGATACAAATTTAATTGCTTTTAACCGACCCATATACAATTTCATTCAAATTCAATGGTTTACAACTCAATTTCTTACATTCAATTCGTTTTTAAACGCAACGAACTCATATTCATTTCAATTGATTCCAAAATCAATTTCATTTGCTCCTATTAATTCATAGGATTTTATTTACTTTTGTTTGCATCAAATGACATTTTTTCTATGCGAATTTGACGATGTTCACTTAATAGAATATCCATTTTAGTTTATAATTACTTCAAATTGATTCCATTCCATCTCTAATTTATTCACAATCCATTCATTGCTTTTTATTCCATATTCACATTCGTCTCATTTGAAACCATTTTATTAAGTTCGACAACATTCTCTATCTTTTATTTTCTTCAAGTTATTTCAACTCCGTAACAATTTCATTTCTTCTTAACTTGTTGCGACCATTACTATTCCATTTGTAAATTATGACATAAGTTCATTTCATTGAACCAACTTCCATTTCTTTTTGCAACAAGCCCTATATCCATTTTTAATCTTGATTTTTATTTTATAAAATTCCATCCATTTATTTATTCAAATCAATTAGCTTATTCACTCAATCAATTTTATACTTTTAATTCACATTTTCAACTCATCCTGAATTTATTAATAACAAGGCCATTTTCAGTTTATTTCTACTCACCTAGATTTTATTTGGAACTCAAACCATTTCTATTTAATCTAATTTCCACTTCATTTAACAATATTTTCAATTATTTTTAATTCACTAACATCCAAGTTGAATTTTTTATTTATACTCGAGTTCATTTCCAACTCCATTATTAACTCATAATTCTACTTCTATTTAACCAAGTTAGGTTCATTTTTCACTAACTAATTAATTATCTAATTAGTTCACTTCAGTTCTTAAATCACTATTTGATTTTTATTTCAAAAATCACTTTAACTAGTTTACTTGAGTTCAATCTATTCCATAATTCAAGTTTGGATTTTTATTTCATTTTCCAAAATATTAAACTAATCTTTATTTTGGGTTATCTATTTCACTTTTCCATTTTTATAAGTCACAACTTATATTTCATATTTCCATCAAGTTAAAATCAACCACATTTACGTTTCGTTGTTAAATCAAGCCTATACATTTATTTATAGCCCATGCATATTTTTTTTTTCAATCCATCTTTCATGAGCTATTACAATTTAATTCAATTTCAACTCAACTTCATTTATTTTAAGTTAATTTCAATTTAATTCTATTTTCTCACATCTAACTTAATTTTTTTCCAATCCAATCACATCCAAAATTTGATTCATTTAACTAATCTACTTCACCGATTTATTTCTTACAGATCACCATTAATTTAATTATCAAAAATTTAATTTTTGTCAACTTAATCCAAGTCAAATTTCATTTTTTTTCCTTTTGGATAATTTATACTTATACAATTTCTCATATTAGTTATACAAACTATTTCAACTTTTATAATCTTATTTGACTATAATGTTATCATCCAATCATTTCAATCATATATAATAAATTCAGAAAATTATTTTCTTTTATATCAAAATATATTATTTTTGGTAAAATTATTTCATTCACCTACTTTTAAAACAATATTGTATCAGTTTATCATGATCAAGTGTCTATAAGCTCTTACCGGAATAGCGGCCCACTACTCGATCAGAATTCATATTCCACTTAACCAATAAGTCAACACAATATTAAAATACTTTATATCTACTAACAAATACGCGCTCAAATCTATTAATACTCTCAAACTCATTCTAGAGTACTACTGACTCTATCTCTAATGAGTAATCCCCACCGGAGCCAAGGTTCTCGCTTAGGCTTCAACTTTGATACCATAAGTAACGATCCGTAGGCTTTTCAACCATCCGGACTGCGGCCACTCTCCACCGTAGCTAAATGTGGTACCTCGAATTTTCTTTTATGGCTAGACTCTCGACTGCAACCAACCACTCCGGGGCATGTAGGAGGAAGAGTCATCCGTTCGCCCCTAACTAGAAGCAAGAAACCCCTATCATGCTATAACGAAGCAAATCCAATCCCGGCCTCTTCGAAACGACCAGTGTATTGGCCAATATTGATAGTCAGTTATATAACTATCGCATAACATTCTCAAGCAACCATCAACCCTTAAATAATTTTCCAAATTTTTTATTCCAAATATCTGCTTAAGATATTAATTCCACATTTCAACACTTTGGAAATAGTTTCCAAAATCACTTTTATTCTTCCGGAATAAATTTCAACATTTTCCCAATACTTAAAATATTTTCCCACTTCATTTAAGATCCAACACTTGAGAAACTATTCATTTTATTCCTTATTTTTCTTTCCCAAAAATCATTTACGACTAAATTTGTAAATTTCCAACTCGTTTTACACGCATCCTATAATTTCTAGAATTCTATAATTAATTCCTTTTATATTTCCAAAGCCCTCCTTGCTTATTAAAATCCAGTTTCACTTTTACTTCCCACTTGTGAATTTTATTTCACCTTTTAAAAATTCCTATCTTATATCCTAGTTTCCACAAACCCCACTATAAGATCTTTCCTCTACAATCTTATCCAATTTAATAAATTTTGCTTCTCATCCCAAGAGGATTTGTAATTGAATTTAAAACATTTAAAAACATATATACTTATAAATTAAGAATAATGGTTCTATTTTCAAAATATTGTTGAAGGTAAAACTAATTATCAACATAAAAATTCATATCCAGTTATTAATAAGTAATAACTAACTTCGGAATATTCTAAGTCCAATAATAGTTTTATAAAATTTATACAGTATAGTAATTCTAAAATTCTATTTAAAACAAATTTCTACTTACTCAACAAAGTCTATTTTTAGAAAATCCCACATTCACCAATTTAATTCATAAATTCCTCTTAATTCGTATCACGTCGACTATATTCAACGTTCTCATATTCGAAATATATTCCACTATTTCCTTTCAAACTTATTTCAATTTCTCGATATAAGTTCTCATCATTAACTTATATTTTTAAAACATATCCATTGATATCTTTCTATCTCATTATAAACCCCGTTTATAAATTTATAAACTCCCTTGAGTTTTCCATTTATTTATAAAAACAATTTTATTTAAAAATCCATTTTATAATATTATTCCTCAATAAAATTCCATTTTATTTTAAAAACTATATATCGATTCTAAATATCTCTTCAGGCCCTTAATATAATTTTTTTTATCCCAAGTCTTTACTTAAACCACTTTAAGTATAACCCAAATTAATTAATATACTTTTATTCTACTTAATTCTCTTTAGAGATAAATCCAATTTCAAAATAAATATCTTGTATTTAAATTTCTTTTTACTTTCCTTCAATTTAATTTACTTATGGTATTTAAAAATACCAAATTCAAATTTCCAGGCTATTTAATATTTTATAGTTCAATTCACATATAATCCATAACAATTTTATCCATTATATCATATTTCAACAAATATGAACAATAATTTTTTTTCTTGAGGAATCCTGTTGGATCCCTTCCACCTGTTTTTCCTGCATCCACAGATGTTAGCACGATATAAAAATACCAATCCCACTTCGAGGAGGATATCGCTGTATAAAGGGTTGTCCGCTATTATGTGGGGCGCATAAGGTCTCATCCGCTATATAATGCGGGAATATCAATCACTCCAATACTAATATATATACTACTATATATAACATTCAACAGACAATCATTATCTAATTCAACCAAACATCCAATGATTTGAATTTAACATTTAAATTCAAATCAGTTTATCAAAATGAGTGAGAAAATCTCACCTTTATTTTGCAATCCACTTCAATCTTGACTTGATTTCACGATTGTTGACCTTGTACAACATTATAGGGTTTATTATTATTCGAAATAATAGAACAATCAATTGCCATTTAATCAATTTAATTTAACTAATAATTTAATTTTAAAATAATGATTTAATTTAAACTAATAATTAAATTTTAACTAATTTTTCCCTTCTAAAAATCTTTTAGTAAATAAAAATAATTAAATAAGTTTATTAAACAAGTTAATCACTATAATCCATTATTTAAAAATAAACAAGTAGATTTAAAATGTGTATATGTATATTTATTTTATTTTTCATTTTCAAGCTGCATATAAAATAATCTATATAGGTTCAAAAATCTTATTTTATAAACTCTCATATTTTTTCCAGAATCTTATATACATATACATATATATATATATACATGTATTTACCGTTTTACTATTTATCTATATACATTAAAATATGTGTTTGTGTTTATATTTTATGTTCTGGTTTTCCTATATACATATTTAAATTAAAAATAGATTTGTGCATCTATATTTATATTATTATTTTCCTTCACTGTTATCTATATGTACATATGTGTATATATATATATATAAATAAAAAGTGAAATCTGCATATATTTCTCTGACCACTAAAAAAAGTTTTGTATTTTAAACTTTACTGTTTTATTTACACACACACACACACACTCTTTTCTTGAATTAATTTAAAAGTAAAGATGTCATATACCTTACTGACAAGAACCTCCTCTCCGTACCAGGGTCTCCTCCATCATCGAGAACCACACGAGCTATCCACCACCATCGCTATTAATACGAGCCTACCAGAAATTACCTTGCCATCGGAACCGCGATTTTTTCGAGTTAAGCACGACGCCGATCCTCCATCCTCGCCTTCCCTCGATTGTCGCCATTGATCAACCTTCGTGCCACCACGAAGTCGCGAAGCCCATCCCCCTCAAAGCCCTATGTAACAACCCGCATATTTATCGATTATATATTTAAATATTTTATTTAAATATTTCACCGTTCATCAGATTTTGGTCCGAAAAGCTACTTTGTGCAAACAGTCGAATTGGGACTCGAGACCACCCCCATTGAGTTCAAAATGACGTTTGCGACCTTTTTGAGTATGAGCTTCGATATGTTTGGAGAAAGTTGATTTTTGCCACTTTTTACTTAGGGCTTTGGTTTGTGCTGAGCCCAATAACCCCACTTATGTATTCAGTCCCAACCCCTCTCCTCTTCATTACTTCATTCTTCATTTCCTAATACTCAAGCTTTTACAACAATGGAGAGTGGAAGAGGAAATTAAAACTCCAAGCCCTAGTTCCATAGCAAAATCCAAGTTCTTGCTCCAAAATCTATGAGAACCCATTGGTAAGCATCTCCTTCTTCTTCTCCAACTCATTCTCTCTTTGATTTTAGAAAATTCCTAAACCTAATTTAGGAAATGTTTCTCTTTTAAGCTTATATTCAAGCTTCTTGTGTTGAGATTGAAGTGTGGTTGATCTTCCTTCGTCTTCAAGCTTCTCATTCATTGATTTGGGTTCAAAGGTGAGATTTTTAATCTCACATCTAAGTCTATGAATTACCTTCGATTGTTAGGTATGAATTCCTAACACTTATTCATGTGCATTTGATTTTGATTTGGATTGCTTTTGTGAATATTCCAATTTTTAATGTTTTGAGTTCAACTCGTTAAAAATCCTAACTTTGATGTTTGAGCAAGTTTTTGGTGATGCATCAAGGAGCATATAGGGCCGGGTAGTCGATTGGCATAAACCCTTAGCGCCGTTGCTCATGCGATTGCAATTTGATCGAGAGTTGCACCTCTTTTGAAATAGGGAGGGAAGTGCAAGCATACAGGTTCGGCCGACCGAGCCCCCTGGGCCGGTCGACCGACCTGTAGTCCAGGCACTTCCTGCCTCTGTTTGGAAGTGCTGGTTACAGGCTTCGGCCGACCGAGCCCCCTGGGCCGGTCGACCGACCTGGTGCCCCGAGCACTTCCAACCTCTGGTTCGGTCGACCGACTCAGGGAGTCCGGTCGACCGACTCAGGGAGTCCGGTCGACCGACCTGCTACTATTTGCCAGATTAGCCTATATTGCTAATTCGTTTGAATATCCAACTTTAATCGATTCGTGTTGTCTCCCTTTTGTTGTTGTCATTTATTATCGACTTTGATGACCTTTTCTTTGGGAATTTTAGATATATCGACTTTGATGGATTTTATATCGATTTCTTTGGATTTTATTCACGTCTTCGAATGTGAATTTTTATGCCCGATTGTTTCTACAATCACTTCTATGATTTGTCACTTTAAAATATAAAGGTTTTCTATACTAGTAGTAAATATCAAAACTCTTTCTTCAAATGATTTCAACACTATTTTATTACAAAGCTCGTTTCTTAAACCGTTTTCCAATCTATTAGTATATACAAGCCTTTACCTCACTCGTATGAGAAATCTAATTAAACGACTTAGTAAAACGAGTGGTATGAAACGCTTGCGTTTACTTCGTCGGTTAATTCTTGGACTTGTTCGATTGAAACTCTTGCGACAATTTTCTAGTGGAGATCTACAATTTGTTCGTAAATATTTAAGTTAAGCTAGTGGTTATGGGACATGAAGCTAAGCTCATATATTTACTAGCTTACTGTAATTTACACTTCTCTTAGATCATGACGATCATTTTATGATTTAGACTAGCAATTGTGCGATGTCTCTTTGACTGCAAGGTTAGACTAGACCTCATCTGTGTGATTTCGACTCACACCTATCTCTTTATCTGCGAGGTTAGTCTAGACACCATTTGTGTGATTTCGACTCACACATACCTTTTTGTTTTTTGGTTAGCCTAGGCACCATTTGTGTGATTTCGACTCACGCATATCTTTTTGTTTGCAAGGTTAGGCTAGACACCATTTGTGTGATTTCAACTCACACATATCTTTTTGTTTGCAAGGTTAGGCTAGACACCATTTGTGTGATTTCGACTCACACATACCTTTTTGCTTTTTGGTTAGCCTAGACACCATTTGTGTGATTTCGACTCACACATATCTTTTTGTTTGCAAGGTTAGGCTAGACACCATTTGTGTGATTTCGACTCACACATACCTTTTTGCTTTTTGGTTAGCCTAGACACCATTTGTGTGATTTCGACTCACACATATCTTTTTGTTTGCAAGGTTAGGCTAGACACCATTTGTGTGATTTCGACTCACACATACCTTTTTGCTTTTTGGTTAGCCTAGACACCATTTGTGTGATTTCGATTCACACATATCTTTTTGTTTGCAAGGTTAGCCTAGACACCATTTGTGTGATTTCGACTCACGCATATCTTTTCTGTCTGCGAGGTTAGGCTAGACACCACTTGTGTGATTTCGACTCACATATACCCTTTTTTCTTTTTATTATTTCTGGATTTCGTGTGTTGATTTCTGGAAATTTTATCCTTCACCTATTCTTGTGATTTCTGGATTTCGTGTGTTGAATTATGGAATTTATGTTTCACCAACTTTTACGATTGGCATTGATATATATGTCATTTATTGTGGCTTGGTGAATGAAATTAGGAGTATGACATTCCTTTTTATCTTGAGTAGATTATTGTGATATTGATTAATCTCTTGTTGATTTTAAATTACTTATTTATCACAGCTTGGCATTTTGATTATTATATGTTTATGTCATATCTCTTATTATATATCACTTCATCTAATATTTATAGCTAGACTGATCCGTTTATTATTTTCTTCTTAAATAATACTCGGGTCAGACTGAGATTTTACAGGTGCTTCTGCTTGACTCCTTATCGGACTTTCATCTGATCTTTTGGCTAACTACTTTAGATTAGTGTTTATTTTGTTGTATACACTTGAGATATGGACTCATAGATGTATTCTTTTGTATAGCACGTGTTGCTATTCTTTTGTATTATTGTGGATCTTTTTGACCACTACTCTGATGTACACTTCCTAGTGTAATATTCATATTTCCGCCTTTGTGATATGAATTATCTGTGACTGATTTGTGTTATGTTTATTTCTATATTTGTTTCCGAAGACCTTTATAGCCACTGTGTAGTAGCTTTGAGTTTGTGTCGGTATGTCGGATTCCCTCTTGAGATGAAAAGTTATATTTTTATCTGGCATATCGGTACTCGCACAAAGCAATTATACAGATGGTCGCTCCTCAACAGCCTTATTCTCCGTGCTAGTTGACAGCATTACACCGTAGTGTTCTTGGCTAGCGTGGGTATAGAGGTGGGGCGTCACAGCTTGGTATCAGAGCCAAACTTCGGAACAATATGGAATATTATAACAAGGATCATCGTCCTAAGTCTTTCTTAGGAGTCGTGCTTTAGGATTTAATTCGAGTCTTCGTACCGATTCATCCTATTTTCTTTATGATTCCTTGTTTTATCTATCAAGAATTACTTGATATTTATCTTAAGAATAACTTTTTCCTCTTCTTTCTTTCTTTCTTAAAGAAGAGAAATGGTTAGACCTGGCCATCCCAGCGCCGGATAATCTAGTGCTACTCCCTTGGATGGAGTATTCATGTCTGCTCAACGACTTTTGGATCTTGTAAAGAATCAAGAGTTTATCTATGCTTTGAGTAAGAACCCCGAAATGGTTCTACCTTTGAAACTTGAAGTTTCTTTCAATCAGCTTGTGGATGTTACTCTTCTTCATGGAGAGGTTGGTAAAGGAAGTGTTTGTGATATTGGGACTTCCAAGAAGAGGCATATTAAGTTCAAGAGCCTTAATCCCAATAAGAGAGTGAAGCAAACTACTTTTGTAGCAAAGACTCCAATCCCTAATCGTGGAGGATGCTACAATTGTAATTCTAAGGAACATTTTGCGAACAAGTGTTCAAAACCCCGTTGTTGTCGCTATTGTAAGAGCCCGGATCATTATATACATCAATGCCTCAAACGTGAAGGCAAGACGGAGGGAAAGTTAAATGTTGCCCAAGCCCCTGGCAACACATCTCTTGGTCAAGGTATCTTTCACTCAATCATTGATGGCATTGTTTTATTTCGTGATCTTCTTATTTGAGTTCTTTTTGATATGGGTTCCATCTCACTATTTTATATCAAAAGAACTTGTTGATTCTTTTTCTTTAAACATTTTGGGCTTGATGACTTCTTTGAGAGTTGCGAATCCGGATGGTAGATCCGCAACACTCAATTTGCTTTCTATTGATGTCGAAATTATTTTATGTGATTTTTCTTTCCGAGCCGATATTTTTACTTAGGCTTCGGAATTGATTTTTTGTAAGGATCGGCTTAATCATTGTGAAGCCCATATCCTATTTCTCGAGTGGACTATTCATCTTTGACATTTTCAATCTGTTAAGCAGATTTCTATTTTTCCCTTTATGATTTTGATTCCAACTTGATGGCATCATTTTATTCCTTAAGCCCACTTATAAGGAAAGTGTTATTTCTCTCATTCATATAGTTAGAGAAATTTTCCGGTATTTTTGAGTTTGTCTTAGGATTATCACTTAAGAAATCTTTTGTGTGGTGTTAAGGTCTTTTCAGTTTGACTTTACCACCGGTTTTCGTTTGCTACAAGTTGCGGAAATTAGCATTCCACTTACCGCATTCCGCACTCGTTATGATTCTTATGAATGACTTATTATGTCATTCAAATTGTCCAGCTTATTTCATCCATTTTATAAATCGAATATTCTATGAATATTTCGATGAGACTATTCTTGTATTTACTGATTTTGGATGAAAATAGTAATTTAAAATTTTGCAAATCTTTTTCATGAGATTTATTTATAAGTAAAACTAGATTTTGTTCTTGAAACGAACAAAGAATATTCTTAAAACTTTTTAAGAGATTTATTTATCCTATAAAAGATGATTTTGTGATTGTATTGCCCGTTGAGTGCTTTAAGAATTCTGGTCGATGCGCTTGATCAACGTTATCGATAAGAATCTCCTAAACGCTTTGATGAGACAGTCAGACACGATATATTGACTTGTAAAAATGTAATTTTGAAAGTTTTAAATTTTTGGGAAAGAGTATTAATTAAAAGAACTCTCCCTTTCGATACTCTTATTCTTGTGATTCCTGGAGGGGAACCAAGACTTTGCTATTTGTACCGATACTAGTCGTATTGGTTTAGATGTCATTCTCTTGCAAAGGAGAACGTGCTATCACTTGTGCTTCTAAATCATTATAGCTTACCGAGACTAGATACGCCACTCATGATCTAGTGCTCGCGGCTATCGTTTTTACTTTTGGAATTTGGCATCATCATATTTGGGATGAGAATTTGTTCTCTACCTCGATCATAAATCTTTAGGATATTTATTTTCTCATAAGAAACTTCAGGTTGACTCGAGTTCCTGGCATCATATGATCTTGATGTTCTTTTTATTCCCGAAAGGGAAATCGTGTTGCCAACGCGCTTTGTCGTAGGCAACAAGGTGTTGATTCTTTGTTGATGTCTGAATGGAATTATCTTTTTATCAAGTTCATCAGACGTTTTGATGTACTTCGTTTTATTGAGTTTCATCTCGTTTCTTTTATGGACTCGCGTCTGATGTTCTTTTATGGTGTTCGATTCATCGGACGACTGTTATTATACTACATCGATGTTCCATCTTATCTGGATCAATGGATGTACCATTATTATACTATATCATTGTTCCGGTTTATCGGTTCATTGGACGTACCGTTTTTGTACTACATCGGTGTTCCGAAATTGAGTTTCTAGTTTCTCGGGCGTACTGTTATTATACTACGTCGTTGCACCAGCTCAATTTTCTGCTATTCTTGACGTTCTCCACATCTTTTATCTACGGAAATGCCTTAGGGATTCCGAATTTTTATTCTTGAGCCTGGTGATACTGTGGAAATTGAAGTTTCACCAGATTTGATTTATGAGCAACATTCCATTCGCATCATTGCTTCGGAGGTTGAGCGCCTTCGGAATAAAGATGTTCTTCTTGAGATAGTTCAATGGTTCTCAAATCCTAAGGATTGCTCTTGGGAATTCAGAGAATTCATCGAGCGATCCCGTTCAGGCTTACTCTTTCATGCTCCTTATGGTGAACTTCCTATTTCAAATTTTCTTTTGTGTTGATATGCTTCTATGGTTGTTACTTCTTATATTTCCTTCTTAATTATTACGAGGACGCAATTTCTTTAAGGAGGGGAGTCTGTAACAACCCGCATAGTTATCGATTATATATTTAAATATTTTATTTAAATATTTCACCGTTCATCGGATTTTGGTCCGAAAAGCTACTTTGTGCAAACAGTCGAATTGGGACTCGAGACCACCCCCATTGAGTTCAAAATGACGTTTGCGACCTTTTTGAGTATAAGCTTCGATATGTTTGGAGAAAGTTGATTTTTGCCACTTTTTACTTAGGGCTTTGGTTTGGGCTGAGCCCAATAACCCCACTTATGTATTCAATCCCAACCCCTCTCCTCTTCATTACTTCATTCTTCATTTCCTAATACTCAAGCTTTTACAACAATGGAGAGTGGAAGAGGAAATTAAAACTCCAAGCCCTAGTTCCATAGCAAAATCCAAGTTCTTGCTCCAAAATCTATGAGAACCCATTGGTAAGCATCTCCTTCTTCTTCTCCAACTCATTCTCTCTTTGATTTCAGAAAATTCCTAAACCTAATTTAGGAAATGTTTCTCTTTTAAGCTTATATTCAAGCTTCTTGTGTTGAGATTGAAGTGTGGTTGATCTTCCTTCGTCTTCAAGCTTCTCATTCATTGATTTGGGTTCAAAGGTGAGATTTTTAATCTCACATCTAAGTCTATGAATTACCTTCGATTGTTAGGTATGAATTCCTAACACTTATTCATGTGCATCTGATTTTGGTTTGGATTGCTTTTGTGAATATTCCAATTTTTAGTGTTTTGAGTTCAACTCGTTAAAAATCCTAACTTTGATGTTTGAGCATGTTTTTGGTGATGCATCGAGGAGCATATAGGGCTGGGTAGTCGATTGGCATAAACCCTTAGCGCCGTTGCTCGTGCGATTGCAATTTGATCGAGAGTTGCACCTCTTTTGAAATAGGGAAGGAAGTGCAAGCATACAGGTTCGGCCGACCGAGCCCCCTGGGCCGGTCGACCGACCTGTAGTCCAGGCACTTCCTGCCTCTGTTTGGAAGTGCTGGTTACAGGATTCGGCCGACCGAGCCCCCTGGGCCGGTCGACCGACCTGGTGCCCCGAGCACTTCCAACCTCTGGTTCGGTCGACCGACTCAGGGAGTCCGGTCGACCGACCTGCTACTATTTTCCAGATTAGCCTATATTGCTAATCCGTTTGAATATCCAACTTTAATCGATTCGTGTTGTCTCTCTTTCGTTGTTGTCATTTATTATCGACTTTGATGACCTTTTCTTTGGGAATTTTAGATATATCCACTTTGATGGATTTTATATCGATTTCTTTGGATTTTATTCACGTCTTCGAATGTGAATTTTTATGCCCGATTGTTTCTACAATCACTTCTATGATTTGTCACTTTAAAATATAAAGGTTTTCTATACTAGTAGTAAATATCAAAACTCTTTATTCAAATGATTTCAACACTATTTTATTACAAAGCTCGTTTCTTAAACCGTTTTCCAATCTATTAGTATATACAAGCCTTTGCCTCACTCGTATGAGAAATCTAATTAAACGACTTAGTAAAACGAGTGGTATGAAACGCTTGCGTTTACTTCGTCGGTTAATTCTTGGACTTGTTCGATTGAAACTCTTACGACAATTTTCTAGTGGAGATCTAGAATTTGTTCGTAAATATTTAAGTTAAGCTAGTGGTTATGGGACATGAAGCTACGCTCATATATTTACTAGCTTACTGTAATTTACACTTCTCTTAGATCATGACGATCATTTTATGATTTAGACTAGCAATTGTGCGATGTCTCTTTGACTGCAAGGTTAGACTAGACCTCATCTGTGTGATTTCGACTCACACCTATCTCTTTATCTGCGAGGTTAGTCTAGACACCATTTCTATGATTTCGACTCACACATACCTTTTTGTTTTTTGGTTAGCCTAGGCACCATTTGTGTGATTTCAACTCACGCATATCTTTTTGTTTGCAAGGTTAGGCTAGACACCATTTGTGTGATTTCAACTCACACATATATTTTTGTTTGCAAGGTTAGGCTAGACACCATTTGTGTGATTTCGACTCACAGATACCTTTTTGCTTTTTGGTTAGCCTAGACACCATTTGTGTGATTTCGACTCACACATATCTTTTTGTTTGCAAGGTTAGGCTAGACACCATTTGTGTGATTTCGACTCACACATACCTTTTTGCTTTTTGGTTAGCCTAGACACCATTTGTGTGATTTCGACTCACACATATCTTTTTGTTTGCAAGGTTAGGCTAGACACCATTTGTGTGATTTCGACTCACACATACCTTTTTGCTTTTTGGTTAGCCTAGACACCATTTGTGTGATTTCGACTCACACATATCTTTTTGTTTGCAAGGTTAGCCTAGACACCATTTGTGTGATTTCGACTCACGCACATCTTTTCTGTCTGCGAGGTTAGGCTAGACACCACTTGTGTGATTTCGACTAACATATACCCTTTTTGCTTTTTATTATTTCTGGATTTCGTGTGTTGATTTTTGGAAATTTTATCCTTCACCTATTCTTGTGATTTCTGGATTTCGTGTGTTGAATTCTGGAATTTATGTTTCACCGACTTTTACGATTGGCATTGATATATATGTCATTTATTGTGGCTTGGTGAATGAAATTAGGAGTATGACATTCCTTTTTATCTTGAGTAGATTATTGTGATATTGATTAATCTCTTGTTGATTTTCAATTACGTATTTATCACAGCTTGGCATTGTGATTATTATATGTTTATGTCATATCTCTTATTATATATCACTTCATTTGATATTTATAGCTAGACTGATTCGCTTATTATTTTCTTCTTAAATAATACTCGGGTCAGACTGAGATTTTACAGGTGCTTCTGCTTGACTCCTTATCGGACTTTCATATGATCTTTTGGCTAACTACTTTAGATTAGTAGTTTATTTTGTTGTATACACTTGAGATATGGACTCATAGATGTATTCTTTTGTATAGCACGTGTTGCTATTCTTTTGTATTATTGTGGATCTTTTTGACCACTACTCTGATGTACACTTCCTAGTGTAATATTCATATCTATTTCCACCTTTGCGATATGAATTATCTGTGACTGATTTGTGTTATGTTTATTTCTATATTTGTTTCCGAAGACCTTTATAGCCACTGTGTAGTAGTTTTGAGTTTGTGTCGGTATGTCGGATTCCCTCTTGAGATGAAAAGTTATATTTTTATCTGGAATATCGGTACTCGCACAAAGCAATTATACAGATGGTCGCTCCTCAACAGCCTTATTCTCCGTGCTAGTTGACAGCATTACACCGTAGTGTTCTTGGCTAGCGTGGGTATAGAGGTGGGGCGTCACACCCTAACCAAACTCCCCTTAACCATCACATACGTATGCGAGCGCTCTTCCCTTGATTCCAGGCTCCCTCACGAAGCTCGTCTTAATCTCCGATCGTGATCCCCTCACTATTTATCTTTCTCTCTTTTTTCGATTTTTTTGAGGAAAGGAACCTCGATTTGAATTTATTGTTTGCATAGAAGAAAGAAAAAGAGGGAGTCGTGATTTATAAAAGGGAGAGAAAGTGGCTTCGGCTAGAAGATGGGTTGGATTTGATTTTTATCTTTGAAATTGAAATGAAAGAAAGACATGATTTCTGAATGGTTGTGTGGAGGAGTAGGTGTACAGTGATTTGAAATGTAAGAAAGCAGCTGGTATGTGTATATATGTCAATCAATGAATATAAGTATATACTTATTTGAATTAAAATTGCCTCGAATCCGCAATCGATCTCCTATCGAGGCATGCCGCTAGGCATTTATAATGCTATACCCCTATTTCGAACGCAGTGGAAAAGGTTTCGAGTCTTAACTCGATCGTGTGAAGAAGATAGCTTTTTGGACCCAGTTATTATATTAGATTTCGATACAAAATTTAAGCATATTTATATACTGTATAGCCACACGATAGCTCCAAATGCTCCGAAATTTGAAATCCGATAATAATACAATATTACGATCCAATGAAACTGGTTTCGTCGAAACCCGAGACTGAGCCTCGGAGGGCTATTTTAAATTGTCAATTTGAATGATATATTTTCAAAACTGGACAAAACACTTCCAAATTCAATTTTAGAGGTTGCATTGTCTTCGGTATTATTAATATAAATTTCACAAGCCTTTAAATATTTTTAACAAGCTTAAAATTCCAGATTCACTATTTTAACCAATATTAAATTATTAAACTCAATAATTTAATTATCCGATAATTAGTAATATTTGACATTCAAGTTAAATCAACACCGGAATATTTAAATTCAATTAATATTCCAATTTCAAATATCTAAAATTCCGGGTCGTTACATTCTTCCCCCCTTAAAAGAATTTCGTCCCCGAAATTACTAAGGCAGATGAATGCCCCAAACCCTTTACCTACTAAAATCCATTTAGTGAAAGTCCGTACTTCACTTTTCTAATCCTTTAGTTATGACCTAACCAATTAGTCTTCAACTCCAGTTCCAAAATCATTTTATTTCAATTCCAATTTGAAATCAATTCTTTGCAAACAAAAATTTTCCAAAAATATTCAAATTTTTTTTAACTCTCAAAATTTTCAAATTTTTTTGACATAGCCTCCCTTGTACGGAGGAGCTTTTGCAATTTTACAAAAGAGATAAATATATATAAATCGACCCATACGGTCGGAAAAACAAATAAAACAAACAATATTTCATATTTCCTATCTTTTATTGCGTAGATGTACCTTTATTTAGCATTTTTAAGCAAGCGACTTATTTATTTAGCAATTAGCGCGCCCAAAATCCAACCAAACGCCCTTCAGGTACCTGTACTGACTCAATTAAAACATGTAAGTGCCATATATAGGAAGTTTATTTACATTTCACTCATTTTCAATAGTTAACACATGGATTTCATAAGCAATGCACACAAAACAATTTATAAGGTTTCGATACAAATTTAATTGCTTTTAACTGATTCATATACCATTTCATTCAATTCAATGGTTTACAACTCAATTTCTTACATTCAATTCATTTTTAAACAATACGAACTCATATTCATTTCAATTGATTCCAAGATCAATTTCATTTGCTTCTATTAATTCATAGAATTTTATTTACTTTTGTTTGCATCAAATGACACTTTTCTATGCGAATTTGACGATATTCACTTAATAGAATGTCCATTTTAGTTTATAATTACTTCAAATTGATTCCATTCCATCTCTAATTTATTCACAATGCATTCTTTGATTTTTTTCCATATTCACATTCGTCTCATTAGAAATCATTTTATTAAGTTCGACAACATTCCCTATGTTTTATTTTCTTCAAGTTATTTCAACTCCTTAACAATTTCATTTCTTCTTAACTTGTTGCGACCAATACTATTCCATTTTTACATTATAACATGAATTCATTTCATTGAACCAACTTCCATTTCTTTTTGCAACAAGCTCTATTTCCATTTTTATTTTTGATTCTTATTTTATCAAATTCCATCCATTTATTTATTTAATTCAATTAGTTTATTCACTCAATCTATTTTATACTTTTAATTCACATTCTCAATTCATCTCGAATTTGTTAATAACAAGGCTATTTTCAGTTTATTTCTACTCACCTGGATTTTATTTGCAAATTAAACCATTTCTATTTTAATCCAATTTCCACTTCATTTAACAACATTTTAAATTATATTTAATTCACTAACAATCCAGTTGAATTTATTTTTTATTTATACTCAAGTTCATTTCCAACTCCATTATTAGCTCACAATTCAACTTCTATTTAACCAAATTAGGTTCATTTTTCACTAACTAATTAATTAGCTAATTAGTTCACATCAATTCTTAAATCAATATTTGATTTCTATTTCAAAAATAACTTTAACTTGTTCACATGGGTTAAATCTATTTTATAATTCAAGTTTGGATTTTTATTTCATTTTCCAAAATATCAAACAAATCTTTATTTTGGGTTATCTATTCCACTTTTCCATTTTTATAAGTAACAAATTATATTTCATATTTCCATCAAGTTAAAGTCAAGCACATTTACATTTCTTTATTAACTCAAGACTATACATTTATATATAGCCCAAGCATATTTTTTTAATCCATCTTTTATGAGCTATTCCACTTTAATTGTATTCCAATTCAACTTCATTTAGTTTAAGTTAATTTCAATTCAATTCTATTTTCTCTCATCCAACATATTTTTTTTCCAATCCAATCACATCCAAAATTTGATTCATTTAACAAATCTCCTTCACTGATTTATTTCTTACAAATCACCATTAATTTAATTTTCAAAAATTTAATTTTTATCAACTTAATCCAAGTTGAATTTCATTTTTTTCTTTTGGATAATTTATACTTATACAATTTCTCATATTTGTTATACCAACTATTTCAACTTTTATAATCTTATTTGACTATAATGTTATCATCCAAACATTTCAATCATATATAATAATTTTAGAAAATTATTTTCTTTAATATCAAAATATATTATTTTGGATAAAATTATTTCATTCACCCACTTTTAAAACAATATTATATCAGTTTATCATGTTCAAGTGTTTATAAACTCTTATCGGAATAGGGCCCGCTACTCAATCAGAATTCATATTCCACTCAACCAATAAGTCAACACAATATTAAAATAGTTTATATCCACTAACAAATACGCGCTCATGTCTATTAATATTCTCAAACTCATTTTAGAGTACTACCGACTCTATCTCTAATGAGTAATCCCCAACAGAGCCAAGTTCTCGCTTAACATTCGGCTCTGATACCACAAGTAATGATCCACAGGCTTTTCAACCATCCGGACAGTGGCCACTCTCCACCATAGCTTACTATGGTACCTCGAATTTGCTTTCATGGCCAGCCTCTCGACTGCAACCAACCACTCCGGGACCTGTAGGAGGAAGAGTTATCCGTTTGCTACCTAACAAGAAGCGAGAAACCCCTATCATGCTATAATGAAGCAAATTCGATCCCGGCCTCTTTGAAACGATCAACGTATTGGCTAATATTGATAGTCGGTTATTTAACTATTGTATAACATTCACAAGCAACCATCAACCCTTAAATAATTTTCCAAATTATTTATTCCAAATATCTACTTAAGATATTAATTCCACATTTTGACACTTTGAAAATAGTTTCCAAAATCACTTTTATTCTTCCGGAATAAATTTCACATTTCCCCAATACTTAGAATATTTTCCCACTTCATTTAATATTTAACACTTGAGAAACTATTCATTTTATTCCTTATTTTTCTTTCCCAAAAATCATTTACGACTGAATTTGTAAATTTCCAACTTTCTTTACACACATCCGAAAATTTCTAAAATTCCATAATTAATTCCTTTTATATTTCCAAATCCCTCCTTGCTTATTAAAATCCCAGTTTCACTTTACTTCCCTCTTGTGAATTTTATTTCACCTTTTGAAAACTTCTATCTTATATTCTAAGTTTCCATAAACCCCACAATAAGATCTTTCCTCTACAATCTTATCTAATTTAATAAATTTCGCTTCTCATCTCAAGAGGATTTATATTTGAATTTAAAACATTTAAAAACATATGTACTTAAAAAATAAGAATAATGGTTTTATTTTTGAAATATGGTTTAAGGTAAAACTAATTATAAACATAAAAATTCATACCCAGTTATCAATAAATAATAACTAACTTCAGAATATTCTAAGTCCAATAATAGTTTTATAAAAGTTATATAGTATAGTAATTTTAAAATTCCATTTAAAACAAATTTCTACTTACTCAATAAATTCTATTTTCAAAAAATCCAATATTCACTAATTCAATTCATAAATTCCTCTTAATTCGTATCACATCGACCATATTCAACATTCTCATATTCGAAATATATTTCACTATTTCCTTTCAAAGTTATTTCAATTTCTTGATATAAGTACTCATCATTAACTTATATTTTAGAACATATCCTGTGACGACCGTCCATGACTCCCGCACCAAATCAAGGAAATAATGCGCTGGAAGGCGTGCCAGGCAGCCATGGGTGACCGTCAAGGGTAGAATAAACATCGCAGAATCTATTGCATAACTCACAGCGCATGGATAAAATACAATAGAGAAACATATGTATAGTGAAGCTTCATAACAGAATATCATCAAATAAGCATCTTAGAAGTTTGATACAATCATCAGAACAGTCAATACATCAAAACCTCACTACAAAGCACTCAAAATATATACAGCGGAAAAACCCAGTACATAATATGAAATAATATGCAAAAGCCTCCTGCTCGTCTTCGTCATCATCCACGTAGATCTCCAAGAACAGCACCTGTCACCTGCTACCTAGTCTGCCCATCCCAACATGGATGAACAGCCCAAGGTAATAAGAGGAGACATAAAACCTTGAGTCAGAAAAAGTCTTAGTGAGCAGTAAATCAACTATCAAACATACCAAAAGAGTATAAGGGATAAAAGGAATAGGAACCAAACCATCCCACTCCACCTCTTTCTACAGTGATAGCTCCCAGACACACATTAAGGAGAAGCAAGCATAACATAGCAGGCAATTAAAGTAAAGCAATAATCACTCGAGTCAAGGTCGATGTTTTCCAAATACAAACCCCCAAGGCCTAAACCAAGATCAGATAAGCACCCAGAAAACACCGCTCTTGAGACCGAATGATAATACAACCAAACGTCCAAACATCCATGACTCTGGCTATCACTGTTAACCTTGCTTCGAAATCACCGTTAATTGAATGACCGACTCCTTCCTGAGCCATCTATCAAGGGCTAATGGTAACCCCGGTTCTAGACATAACTCCGCACGTCATCATGACCCGTGCCTAGGAATTTTCGCATCTACCCAGAGTACTCGACCACCTACCTGTAGTCTTTAGGGTGTCCAGACCACCTACCTGTAGTCTTTAGGGCAACCCTTGTAATCTTGCTTCGAGTCTGCTAGAACCTTCAACAACGATGAAATCCAAGCCTTCTAGTCATCCTCCTTGACGACTATTCTCAACCTAGCCCAAACTACCTCTTGAGCCATCCATTATCAATCAACTCGAACTACCCTTCAAGTTGTCAACATGCTTGGAGCAATCCTTCTCGATTATACCAAGGTTACATCACATCATTCCTTGCCTCATCTTCATTATAGCAAAGGCTCATCTTAACATCATGGTTTGCCTCATCGCATCAAGGCAAAATTCCATCTCAACATCATCCAATCCATACATATGAGCTTCAACATCCACTACATATGCCTTGAGCAACTTTCACCATTCAAGAGCCTCTTCCGTAGCTTTTGAATCGTCTTTGACCATACTTGTCCAAATCTATCAACTAGATAACTCATTCACAACAATCAAACAAGGCAAACATTAATCCAAACAATAAGTAGTCAATCAAGATCTAAATAGGCATTTATAACTAAAATGGCAATTTCGTAAATAAATGAGCATGGATCTAACAAATATAAATCATGGGTTTTTATCTCTACAACTTGGTGAATGAACTTGCATAAGTAAACTTCTTCATAAGTAATGGATCTACACTTGGATCTAAAGAAATATGCATAAAATCACTATCTACAACACTTCAACAAACCACCAATCCAATATACTCCTTTGGGTCCGCGTGAGAGATAACCACCACTCACCGAATCACCCAAACACTTCAAAAACTATCAACTTCAGATCTGGACAGCAAGGATTCAAGCTTGATTCGTCGAAATCCCGCTTGAAACGATGAAATCTAGCTTGGTTGGATGAAGATCTTCAACTTTGGCTCTTGGATCTTCGATCTTGATCTTCGATCTTGGATGGATGTTAGAACTAGATTGGAATGGAGAAAAGGAGATGAAGAAATGTTGTAGTCGAGCTCTCAAAATGGCAGCACTTCGTCGCTTCAAAAACCGGTGCCAAAAAGTGAGCCAAACCCCTCTATTTATAGGCTGAAATCCCCCATGAGTCGTCCGCCCCTATGAGTCGTCCACGACTCATGACTCAACGACTCAAGCCACTACGACTCACGACTCAACGCAGCTCAAGGCAATACGACACAACACACACACGGCACAGCATGCACACGACTCAAGCCCCTACCGACTTAACTATGTTGCCGACTCACGACTTAACACTACACAGGGCCACACGACCTAGTTCCCTGCTGACCTAACACTAAGTCGTCTGGACGACTCAACTACCAACCGACTCAACTACCAACGACCTAAGCCTTAACTCCTTAAGCCGCTAACCTATGAGTCGGCATCCCCTAAGCCGTTAGTTCCTTTAGGTCAGCCAATCACCTTAAGTCGTTCATTCCACTAAGTCGTTTAACTATCTTAAGTCGGCCCATTCTCTTAACTCGCCAACTACCTTAACTCGGCAAAACCTATAGATCGCTACCTCTATGAGTCGGTCATCATTGAGTCGGTCAGATTCTCAACTCGGTCCACTAGTTAACTCGTTAACGACTCAACACTTAGCACACGAGTTAACTTCCTACACGACTCAGGCTAGAGACAACATAAACAACACTAACGACCTGTAAATTCTACGATTTATCGACACGTAAAATACGGGTCGTTACATTCTCTCCCCCTTAGGAATTTCGCCCCCGAAATTCCAAACAACAAGAGCAACCAAAACTATTCTGCATGCCTACCATCCATAGCAATCATCAAACCATGCATCCAATTACTATCCTAGCATGCAGAATTCTAAGACTTAGAACAAGTTACAAATTCATGAGATGTCACGACACCTTAGGGCCATACCTTGAAGAGTTCAGGATGAGCTGCCTTCATCCTCTCTTCCTCCTCCCACGTACAGTCGTCAACATCATCACTCCATTGTACCTTGAGCAACGTAATCGTCTTCCTCCTAAGCTGTTTCGTGTCGGTTTCAACAACACGAAGCGGCTTACGAGGTCTCGTAACAACTGGATCAACCTCCAAGTCTTCACAGCTATCAGCAGAAACCACTGCAGTTGGGTCATGCACATACTTCCGTAGATAAGATACATGGAAAACACTGTGCACACCCGCCATCTTTTCCGGTAACTCCAATCTATAAGCGAGCTTTCCAATTCGCTCGATAATCGGGAATGGTCCAACAAATCTCGAAGTTAACTTTCCTTTCTTCCCGAACCTAATAACATTCTTCAGTGGAGAAATCTTCACAAAAACCATATCACCCACGTCGAATTCCAAATCCTTACGACGCTTATCGGCATAACTTTTCTGACGATCTTGGGCTGCCTTCATTCGTTGCCGAATGATCTCTATACAATCCGTAGTCTGTCGAATCATCTCTGGCCCAAGTATCAGCTTTTCTCCAGTTTCCAACCAACATGTCGGAGAGTTACACGGTCTTCCATACAATGCCTCATATGGTGCCATACCAATACTTGACTGGTAACTGTTATTGTACGCAAACTCCACCAAATGAAGATGATCTTCCCACGATCCTCCGAAATCCAAAACACATGCTCTGAGGAGATCTTCCAAAACTCGGTTGACTCTCTCAGTCTGACCATCTGTTTGAGGGTGGTAAGCTGTACTCAAACACAACTTAGTTCCCAAAACTTCCTGGAAGCTCTTCCAAAATCCACTAGTGAACAATGGGTCTCGATCGCTCACTATACTCTTCGGAACACCATGGAATCGAACAATCCACTTAACATACAACTCAGCCAACTTCGATGCAATCCTAGTTGATCGAACAGGAATGAACCTTGCACTCTTAGTTAAACGATCTACAATGACCCAAATCCCTTCATTCCCTGTCCTGGTTCTAGGTAGACCATCGATAAAATCCATCGACACTTGCTCCCACTTCCATGTAGGAACCTCTAATGGCTGAAGTAATCCACTGGGCTTCTTCTGCTCAGCTTTCACCAACTGGCAATTCATACACTTGGAAATAAAATTTCCAACATCCTTCTTCATACCTTCCCAATAATAGGTTCTCTTCATATCCCGATACATCTTATTTCCACTCGGATGAATCGTCAACTTCGAGTGATGACTTTCCCTAAGGACTTCATCTCTCAATCCATCCACATCGGGAACAACTAGTCGTCCTTGCTTTCGAAGCCAACCCTCTCGATCGACTTCAAATCCTTTATCCTTTTCTGGATTCAATCCATATTCCAAATCTCGGATAATCTTGACAAGCTTATCGTCTCGCTTTTGGTTCTCGCCAATTCTCTTCACAAGAGTAGGTCTTATCGATAAGTTTGCCAACATCTCAGGTTCCAATTCACATCTAGGCCTGAAGTCAAATTCAGCCAAATACTCTAGACTTTTCCATTCCGAAAACATGGCTCCTAATCCTGCATGTCTTCGACTTAACGCATCTGCCACTGCGTTGCCTTTTCCCGGAGTATAGGCTATACCAAAATCATATGATGCTAAAAATTCTAGCCACCGCTGCTGTCGGAGATTCAAATCCTTTTGGGAGAACAGATACTTCAACGACTTATGATCCGTAAACAACTCGAATCGAACTCCCAATAGGTAATGTCTCCACATCTTCAAAGCAAAAACAATCGCCGCTAACTCCAAATCATGAGTCGGGTAATTCCTTTCATGCGGCTTCAGTTGTCGACTAGCATACGCAACAACTTTATCCTTCTGCATCAGCACTGCTCCAAGTCCAGTACCACATGCATCGGTGTAAACCACCATCTCATCATTCCCACTTGGAATAGTCAAAACAGAAGCACTTGTCAGTCGCTCTTTCAGGATTCCAAAAGCTTGCTCACACTTAGCATCCCAACAGAACACTTGGTTCTTCTTCGTCAATCCTGTTAATGGTGCAGCTATCTTGGAAAAGTCTTTGATAAACCGACGATAATATCCTGCTAATCCAAGAAAACTTCTCACATCAGATGCATTCTTAGGTCTAATCCAATCCTGGATCGCTGCCACCTTAGCGGGATCAACCGCTATTCCATTTCCAGAGATAACATGGCCTAAGAATCTCACTTCACTCTTCCAGAAGTGACACTTCGAAAACTTAGCCTTCAGCTGATGTTTCCGTAAGATTTCCAAAACAATACGCAAGTGCATCTTGTGCTCTTCTTCAGTTCTGGAATAAATCAGAATATCATCCACGAACACAAGTACGAACTTGTTCAACTGATCTCTAAATACTCTATTCATAAGATCCACAAAATATGCTGGTGCGTTAGTCAAACCAAATGGCATTACCAGCCACTCATAAAAACCGGATGGTGTCCTAAAAGCAGTCTTCGGCACACTATCCTTAGACACTCTCAACTGGTGAAATCCCGTTGCCAAATCCATCTGAGAAAACACCTTAGCCTCGTGAAGCTGATCAAACAAGTCATCTATTCTCGGCAATGGATACTTGTTCTTCTTAGTCACCTTATTCAGCTCACGATAATCCACACACAACCTCAACGATCCATCCGCTTTGGTTGCGAACACAACTGGTGCACCCCATTCGGACACACTACGCCGAATGAATCCTTTCTGCAAAAGGTCATCAACTTGCACCTTCAGCTCTTATTGTTCCCTAGGCGCCATCCGCCTAAGAGGCATTACAACAGGTCTGGCTCCCTCAACTAGATCGATACAAAACTCGATCTCCCTATGCGGCGGTAACCCTTTGACTTCATCAAAGACATCCTTAAATCCATTCACAATAGGCACCGATGACAGTCCATCTCGTGGAACAACCAGTGAATACATGAAGCTCATGAAGACGCCTTCTTCATGCTTACATCGTATCACAACCTTTCGCCCTTCCACATTCCCGACTGTCACCTCCAGCCTCTCACAATCAATCCTTGCCGCATACTTTCTAAGCCAGTCCATACCCAAAATAATTCCGAACCCCGCAAAGTTCAGAACAAAGCAATCACAAACAAAAGAGCAATCATGACTCGACACAACTAGACCACGGCATATCATACACAAACAAGACGAACCCCCAACTGGATTAGTCACAACCAATGGCCTATCAACAATATCCGGTTCCAAACCTAACCGGCCTACAAGATCATCACAAATAAAAGAATGCGACGCTCCAGTATCAAACAACACTCTAACTGGAACACCACAAATGGAAAGATTACCTTGAACCACCACACTCTTCCCCTTCTCTTCAGCAGTAGGAGCTTTTGAAGACGACGGCACAGCTCCCATAGCATAAGCTTGCACAATCTGCCTATCTTTCTTTGGTTCTGGGCAATCCTTCTTGATATGTCCCAGCTTATCACAGTTGTAACACTTTCCCGGCACCTTGGGATTCTTGCAATCTCTGAAGAGATGGCCCTTCTGCTGACAGTTGTAGCAGGTCACTTCACCCTTTGGCTTCTTCTGGCCATCCTTACCCTTCTGTTGCTGCTGCTTCCTCTTCTTGTTTCCACCCTTCTGTGGCTTAAACCTTTCCTTGGTTATAGCAACAACAGAACTCTCCCTAGGAAACAAACTCTCATGCCTGAGAGCTTTCTCCACAAGCTTCTCAAACGGATCGTCCAGATGATCCACCAACTGTCTTCCAAGATAAGCATCCAAACCGGTCACAAACTTCTCATTCTTCTGATAGGGAGAATCAATATACGATCTGGCATACTTGGACAAAGCTTCAAACTCAGAAACATACTCAAGAACTGATCTTCCACCTTGCTTGAGTTCCACAAACTTCTTAAACAAGACAGATTTCTGAGCCGTAGAGATGAACTTAGCTTCAAATCTGACTTGGAATTGCTCCCAAGTAATCTCCTCCTCCGGAGTATCAATGGTGATAGAATTCCACCAATCCGAAGCTCTCCCTTGAAGTTGCCTTGATGCAAGCTTCCTCTTAGTTGCATCCTCGATTCCCAAATCACCAAAGATCCTCCTACAAGCATCAATCCATCTCTGCACTTCAATAGTTGATTCCGTTCCCAAGAAAACTTTTCCTCCAAGAGAAGTATAGTCCTTACAAAGCTTAGTAAAATCCACCTATCTTGGAGCTTGAACTTGAACTCCAACATCTACTGATGACCCCGAAGCTGGTATCCTCCTCATGATCGAAGTCATCATGGCCTCAAACATAGGAGCATAATCAACAGCTTCCCTAGCAGCACGGTCTTCCCTAGCAGCTGGTCTCCCCCTTCGACTCATCCTTAATATCTACAAAAAGGAATGACTTAGAACACCTTGAGAAACAACTGCATAAGGAGTTCAAATCCTTCTAAACTACTATATTATATATAGTAATCATTCATCAAAATACAATTACGTCTCTCATACGTAGTTACGTCAGCGAGCGTTGGCTAAAATCGATTATCCAAAGCTCTGATACCAAATGTGACGACCGTCCATGACTCCCGCACCAAATCAAGGAAATAATGCGCTGGAAGGCGTGCCAGGAAGCCATGGGTGACCGTCAAGGGTAGAATAAACATCGCAGAATCTATCGCATAACTCACAGCGCATGGATAAAATACAATAGAGAAACATATGTATAGTGAAGCTTCATAACAGAATATCATCAAATAAGCATCTTAGAAGTTTGATACAATCATCAGAACAGTCAATACATCAAAACCTCACTACAAAGCACTCAAAATATATACAGCGGAAAAACCCAGTACATAATATGAAATAATATGCAAAATCCTCCTGCTCGTCTTCGTCATCATCCACGTAGATCTCCAAGAACAGCACCTGTCACCTGCTACCTAGTCTGCCCATCCCAACATGGATGAACAGCCCAAGGTAATAAGAGGAGACATAAAACCTTGAGTCAGAAAAAGTCTTAGTGAGCAGTAAATCAACTATCAAACATACCAAAAGAGTATAAGGGATAAAAGGAATAGGAACCAAACCATCCCACTCCACCTCTTTCTACAGTGATAACTCCCAGACACACATTAAGGAGAAGCAAGCATAACATAGCAGGCAATTAAAGTAAAGCAATAATCACTCGAGTCAAGGTCGATGTTTTCCAAATACAAACCCCCAAGGCCTAAACCAAGATCAGATAAGCACCTAGAAAACACCGCTCTTGAGACCGAATGATAATACAACCAAACGTCCAAACATCCATGACTCTGGCTATCACTGTTAACCTTGCTTCGAAATCACCGTTAATTGAATGACCGACTCCTTCCTGAGCCATCTATCAAGGGCTAATGGTAACCCCGGTTCTAGACATAACTCCGCACGTCATCATGACCCGTGCCTAGGAATTTTCGCATCTACCCAGAGTACTCGACCACCTACCTGTAGTCTTTAGGGTGTCCAGACCACCTACCTGTAGTCTTTAGGGCAACCCTTGTAATCTTGCTTCGAGTCTGCTAGAACCTTCAACAACGATGAAATCCAAGCCTTCTAGTCATCCTCCTTGACGACTATTCTCAACCTAGCCCAAACTACCTCTTGAGCCATCCATTATCAATCAACTCGAACTACCCTTCAAGTTGTCAACATGCTTGGAGCAATCCTTCTCGATTATACCAAGGTTACATCACATCATTCCTTGCCTCATCTTCATTATAGCAAAGGCTCATCTTAACATCATGGTTTGCCTCATCGCATCAAGGCAAAATTCCATCTCAACATCATCCAATCCATACATATGAGCTTCAACATCCACTACATATGCCTTGAGCAACTTTCACCATTCAAGAGCCTCTTCCGTAGCTTTTGAATCGTCTTTGACCATACTTGTCCAAATCTATCAACTAGATAACTCATTCACAACAATCAAACAAGGCAAACATTAATCCAAACAATAAGTAGTCAATCAAGATCTAAATAGGCATTTATAACTAAAATGGCAATTTCGTAAATAAATGAGCATGGATCTAACAAATATAAATCATGGGTTTTATCTCTACAACTTGGTGAATGAACTTGCATAAGTAAACTTCTTCATAAGTAATGGATCTACACTTGGATCTAAAGAAATATGCATAAAATCACTATCTACAACACTTCAACAAACCACCAATCCAATATACTCCTTTGGGTCCGCGTGAGAGATAACCACCACTCACCGAATCACCCAAACACTTCAAAAACTGTCAACTTCAGATCTGGACAGCAAGGATTCAAGCTTGATTCGTCGAAATCCCGCTTGAAACGATGAAATCTAGCTTGGTTGGATGAAGATCTTCAACTTTGGCTCTTGGATCTTCGATCTTGATCTTCGATCTTGGATGGATGTTAGAACTAGATTGGAATGGAGAAAAGGAGATGAAGAAATGTTGTAGTCGAGCTCTCAAAATGGCAGCACTTCGTCGCTTCAAAAACCGGTGCCAAAAAGTGAGCCAAACCCCTCTATTTATAGGCTGAAATCCCCCATGAGTCGTCCGCCCCTATGAGTCGTCCACGACTCATGACTCAACGACTCAAGCCACTACGACTCACGACTCAACGCAGCTCAAGGCAATACGACACAACACACACACGGCACAGCATGCACACGACTCAAGCCCCTACCGACTTAACTATGTTGCCGACTCACGACTTAACACTACGCAGGGCCACACGACCTAGTTCCCTGCTGACCTAACACTAAGTCGTCTGGACGACTCAACTACCAACCAACTCAACTACCAACGACCTAAGCCTTAACTCCTTAAGCCGCTAACCTATGAGTCGGCATCCCCTAAGCCGTTAGTTCCTTTAGGTCAACCAATCACCTTAAGTCGTTCATTCCACTAAGTCGTTTAACTATCTTAAGTCGGCCCATTCTCTTAACTCGCCAACTACCTTAACTCGGCAAAACCTATAGATCGCTACCTCTATGAGTCGGTCATCATTGAGTCGGTCAGATTCTCAACTCGGTCGACTAGTTAACTCGTTAACGACTCAACACTTAGCACACGAGTTAACTTCCTACACGACTCAGGCTAGAGACAACATAAACAACACTAACGACCTGTAAATTCTACGATTTATCGACACGTAAAATACGGGTCGTTACATATCCACTGGTATCTTTCTATCTCATTATAAACCCCCTTTATAAATTTATAAACTCCCTTGAGTTTTCCATTTATTTGTAAAAGCAATTTAGTTTAAAATTTCATTTTATAATTTTATTCCCCAATAAAATTTCATTTTATTTCGAAAACTATTTATCAATTCCAAATATCTCTTCTATCCCTTAATATAATTTTTTTAATCCTAAGTCTTTAGTTGAACCACTATAAGTATAACCCAAATTAATTAATATACTTTTATTCTACTTAATTCTCTTTAGGGATAGATCCAATTTCAATATAAATATCTTCTATTCAAATTTCTTTTTAATTTCCTTAAATTTAATTTACTTATGGTATTTAAAAATACCAAATTCAAATTTCCAGGATATTTAACATTTTACAATTCAATTCACATATATCCATAACCATTTTATCCATCATAACTTATTTCAACATATATGAATGATAAATATATTTTTTGAGGAATCCTATTGGATCCCTTCCACCTGTTTCTTATGCATCCATATATGTTAGCACAATATAAAAATACCAATCCCACTTCGAGGGGGATATCGTGGTACAAAGGGTCATCCGTTATTATGCCGGGCGCATAGGGTCTCATCCGCTATATAATGCGGGAATATTAATCACTCCAATACTAATATATATAATACTATATACAACATACAATCATTATTTGATTCAACCAAGCATCCAATAATTTAAATTTAACATTTAAATTTAAATGAGGTTATCCAAATGAGTGTGAAAATCTCACCTTTATATTGCAGTCCACTTCAATCTCGACTTGATTTCTCGATTTTTGACCTCGTACAACATTATAGGGTTTATTAATATTCGAAATAACCGAACAATCAATTGCCATTTAATAAATTTAATTTAAGTAATAATTTAATTTTAAACTAATGATTATTAAATTTTAACTAATTTTTACCTTTTAAAAATCTTTTAGTAAGTAAAAATAATTAAATAAGTTTATTAAACAAGTTAATCACTATAATACATTATTTAAAAATAAACTAGTAGATTTAAAATGTGTATATGTATATTTATTTTATTTTCCATTTTAAGCTGCATATAAAATAATCTATATAGGTATAAAAATCTAATTTTACATAAACTTTAAACTCCCATGTGTTTTTCCAAAATCTTATATATATATATATATATATATATATATATATATATTGTTTTACTGTTTATATATACACTAAAATATGTGTTTGTGTTTATATTTTATGTTTTGGTTTTCCTATATACATATTTAGATTAAAAAATAGGTTTTGTGTATCTATATTTATGTTATTATTTTCCCTCGCTGTTATATATATATATATATATATATATATATATATATAAAAGGTGAAATCTGCATATGTTTCTCTGACTACTAAAAAAAAGTTTTCTGTTTTAAACTTTACTGTTATATATACATACATATATATATATATATATAGTTTTCTTAAATTAATTTAAAGGTAAAGATGTCATATATCTTACTGACAAGAACCTCCTCTCCCTACCAAAGTCTCCTCCATCATCGAGAACCACGCGAGCCATCCACCACCATCGCCATCAACACGAGCCTACCAGAAATCGCCTTCCATCGCAACCGCGAGTTTTTCGAGTTGAACTCGACGCCGATCCTCCTTCCTCGCCCTCCATCGATCAACCTTCGTGCCACTGCGAAGTCACGAAGCTTATCCCCTTCAAAGCCCTAACCAAACTCCCCTTAATCATCACATATGTATGCGAGCAGTCTTCCATCGATTCCAAGCTCCCTCACGAAGCTCGCCTTAATCTCTGATCGCCAGCCGATCGTGATTTATCCTTCTCTTTTTTTTTGATTTTTTAAAGGAAACGAACCTCGATTTTAATTTTCTATTTGCATGGATGATAGAAGAAGGGGGACTCATGATTTATAAAGGGGAGGCAAAGTGGCTTCGGCTAAAAGATGGGTTGGATTTGATTTTTCTCTTTGAAATCGAAATGAAAGAAAGACATGATTTCTGAATAATTGCGTGAAGGAGTAGGTGTACAGTGATTCGAAATGAAAGAAAGCAGCTAATATGAGTATATACGTCAATCAATGAATATATATATATATTTATTTGAATTAAAATCGTCTCGAATCCACAACTTAAAATCTCGATCTCCTATTGAGGTGTGCTGCTAGGTGTTCATAATGTTATACCCCTATTTCGAATGCAATGGAAAAGGTTTCGAGTCCTAACTCAATCGTATGGACAAGATAACTTTTTAAACCCAGATATTATATTAGATTTCGATATAAATTTCAATGCGTTTATATACCTTACGGCCACATGGTAACTCCAAATGCTCCGAAAATTGAAATCCGGTAATAATATAATATTACGGATCCAATGAAACGAAACCCAAGACTGTGCCTCAGAGGGCTGTTTTAAATCGTCAATTTAACGATATATTTTCAAAACTGGACAAAACACTTTCAAATTCAATTTTAAAGGTTGCATTGTCTTCTGTATTATTAATATAAATTTCAAAAGCCTTTAAATATTTTTAACAAGCTTAAAACTCTAGATTCACTATTTTAACCAATATTAAATTATTATTTTTTGAAAGGCAAGCGGGGTTAACTGGACCCCTACCAGGATGTTATTAAAAAGAGAAAAGAAGCAGCGACTATGAAAAAGCTCACATTCGCAAACGGGAAACAATCACACGAGTAATTACAACACATAGGAAGAAAAAATAAAAAAAAGGAAAAGAGAAACGAAAACACAGAGAGGAGGAGAGCACTATATCCATTCAGTTGAGACGAAGGATGTGAAATTAAATTCACAATCCTTTATTCCTATCTTAATGTTGGCATGTAAAGCATGCATTAGTTGCTCACTGTTCCTCAACTTGTTTTCAAAGCACCTGAAATTTCTTTCTTCCCAAACGAAGTTCAGATATCTTTTGATCAGGAAAAAATAAACAAAACTTTCATTTTTCTTCCATCTAGTTGCCTTCCCAATGAGAGCCCACTCCACACTGGATACGCCATGAAGATGATTAATACTCATCGCTGTCATGAGATGCTTCCACAATCCCAAAAGAGAGCTACATTCAAAGAATAGGTGACTAACCGTCTCAGGAAGCAACTTGCAGAAGAAGCAAAGAGGGTCAACGTGCATCCCATAGCTGTACAATCTGTCTTTGGTTAGTAGTGCACTGTTAATTACCTTCCATAACATTAGGTTGTCTCTGTGAGTTGATTTTCTGGTCCATAGGACTCTGTGCCATTTTATGTTGATTGTTGCAGGAAAGATCACAAGCATTTTGTAAACAGAAGCTATAGTGTGGGGTTTTCCTTTCTAAAGTATTTCGTCAGTCATAGCAGGAATGAAAGTCATAGAATGATACTTATTCCAAACAGCTCTAATGACTTGGTTACTGGTATATGGTAGTGATAGCTTCCCATCAGTAATGAAATCAGAAGCTAAAGCAACACTATTAATACTAGATTGCATGATCTGCTGTGGAGTGAAAATATTGGATAAGATTAAACCATCCTCCAACCAAGGAGTATTCCAGAAGCTAGCAACACTGGTAGCAGAAAGTTTAACTTTGATAAATGGAAGAAGGGATGCTCTCGACATCAGAAGGCTTCTCCATGTCCAACTAGAATTTTGTGGCACAGTCATGGTCCAAAAGTTCTTGCTACCCACGTTATGGGTTTTTGTCCATTGTACCCACAAGTTGTCAGCATTGATAAGTAAGGCATTCATAAGCGTACTGAGAGCAGCTCTGTTCCAAGTTTGTAGGTTAAGAATGCCCAGACCTCCTTTGTTTTTAGGAAGCTCCATAATACCAAAGGAGCAGGGAATTAGTTTCCTATTATGGATGGTTCCAGTCCAGAAGAACCTTAACATTGCTTTTCTTACCATTTTGATGAGTTTGATGGGGAGAATGAAAGCCCTAGCCCAGTAGACTATCATAGAGGAAATGACAGATCTGATTAGCACGAGCCTGCCTGCTTGAGAAAGAAATCTATTGGCCCAACAATTCATGGTGCTACAAATTTTGTCATACAGTGGCAAGCAGTTTGCAGTGGTTATTCTGGAAGAGCAAAGAGCAAGTCCCAAGTAGCTCATGCTGTTATTCATAGCTTGAAGACCAGATAATGACAATAATTGGGTTTCATGTTCAGAAGAGATCCCAGAGGTGATCATGTGTGATTTGCTTAGGTTGAGTTGAAGACCAGTCATAAGATAGAAATTGTGAAGTGTTGTTTTAATGTTTTCTAGGGAAGTCTGATCAGGTTTAGTGAATAACAATATGTCATCAGCAAAAAATAAAGATGTAATTTGTGGTGATCTGCATTTAGAATGATACAGAATCTTCTTCTATTCATAGTTATTTGTCAATAGAACATTTAAAATTTCCATCACAAGAATGAATATGTATGATGATATGGGGTCTCCTTGCCTGATCCCTTGCTTGCTGTTGAAGAATCCAGTATTGCCACCATTATGATAGATGGAGAAAGAAGGGGTAGATACACAGTTGTATATCCAGGCCACATATACTTTAGGGAATCTCATGAGAGCCATAATTCTGACAATCGAACTCCAGTGAATACTATCAAAGGCCTTCTTTATATCCAGTTTCAGCATTGCATTCTTTGAAGCTTGGGCATGACCATACCCTTTGATCAATTCATGAGATAGTAGAATGTTATCAATTATATTCCTCTTTGGCGGGAAGGCAGATTGGTTCTTGGAGATGAGTCTACTGAGAACAACAACAAGTCTAGAGGCTAGGATTTTAGATATGCATTTGTATATGACGTTGCAACACGATATAGGTCTGAATGATTCAACAGATGTTGGATGTTGAGCTTTAGGAATTAGCACCAGATTGGTGGCATTAACTTCCAATAATAGTTTGGACTTGTTGAAAAAATTATGCACTGCCTTTAAGAAGTCCTCCTTGATTATATCCCAACTATGTGTGAAGAATTTAAGATTGAATCCATCAGGACCACCACTGGAATTTTTGTTCATCGAAAAAAGAGTGTCTTTGATTTCTCTGTCAGTAACTTTAGCAACAAGGTTGTTTGCTCCCTCCTTTTGGACTTGTGGAACCTGCACATTGTCAAGTTTTTCAAGATCAGGTTTGAAGTTATTTTTATTACCAAGCAAGGATTTGAAGTAGTTGAGCAAGGCTTGGTCAACATCAGCAGGGCTAGAGTGAAGCACTCCAAATTCATCATATATGTGCGAGATATTTTCCTTTGCTTGTTTGATTTTGATGGCAGCATGGAAGTAAGCTGTATTGTTGTCACCATCTTGAGCCCACTTAAGTCTCAGTTGTTGTCTCCTCATCTTTCCTTCAACTTTCAATGCTTCATGAAGCTGTTCATGTATGCTTTTCTCATTTGTTGCAGCATCAGCATTATCAGGGTTGCTCACCATAAAGTTTTGAGCTTCAATGAGCTTTTGCCTCAGCAAATTTGACTTTAAGGTACCATTTCCAAAGTTTTTCCTTGCCCATACCCTCAGCACTTCCTTGGTAGCTTTTAATTTCCTGCATAGAATAAACATGGGATTTCCATAATATTTTTTAGACCATACTTTACTAATTATACTAGTATACCCAGGTTCATGGACCCAAGTACTATAAAATTTGAAGCCTTTTTGTTTTTTTAATAACATCTGTCCCGTTGAGAATATGATAGGGGAGTGATCAGATAGCACAGGGTGAGGGATAAAGGAAGACATAGTAGGCCATGTGGTTAATGCAAAAAGATTGGCAAAAGAATGGTCAATATTAGTGAAGGTCCTGGTACCATTCCTACTACTATTGTTCCATGTATATTCAGCTCCAAAGGTAGGAATAGGGAGGAGACAAGCATCATCAATTGATTTATTAAGAGATATAATGTCTTTTTGTAACAGAGGGGATCCACCAAGCTTGTCTTGCAATTTGTAACAACAGTTGAAATCCCCAAGAACAATCCAAGGGTGGGAGTTTTGTCTGAAGGCAGGAAGAAGGTTGAGGAGGGTTTGTCGTGAGTTGGCAGAGTTGTGTGCATAAACTATGGAAATGAAGAAGGTAGAAGGGGGGTTGTTGAGTTTGGCTTGAAGGTGCATGACTTGATCAGTGCAGAGAATGGGGGAGATTGTGATGACTAAGGGATTATGAATGATCATGATGCGACCATAAGATGCTTGATCCAGATTATGGTGCAGATTCCATGATTGGTTGATGTATGTAGCAGCTTTTACAGTAAGAGTTTCATTAAGTTTGGTTTCTAGAATGGCTACAAAGGAGAGATTATGTTGTTTAATAAGATATTTGACTTGATCTAGTTTGTTGGATGTGTGAGCTCCTCTTATGTTCCAACTAGCAAGGTTGTGCGTCATTAAGTATACTTCAGTGATTGATGAATGACATTTTTCATGCTCCTGGTTGCAGGAGACCCTCTGAGATCTGATGATTTATCAATCTTGTGTTGTTTGTTTTGTTTCAGTCTTGTATCACTATGATTCCCCGATCCTTGATGTGCTTGTGATTTTGGTGAGGTTGGTTGAGATTTCCATCCTGGCAGTTCACCAGAGAAGGAATAGGGATGTGGTTTATCTGATGGCAAGGCCATCAACAATGCGAGGTTGTCTTTTTCTAGAGAATTTCTGAATTGAATTTCAACATTGTCAGTGATGGGAATAAAACTGGAGTTTAATGAATTTAGAATGAGAGTGTTCGAGCAGTTTAGGGTTTGGCTTGGTGAAGAGATGGCAGTTTCCAATAAGTTGTTATCCTTTTGCATTGTTTCATGCTTATTCATAGAATCAGCTGTGGTCATTTTACTATCAATGCCATGTGTTACTGGTTGCATTATGTTTGTAGCATGCACAAGTTCGGTTTCAGCTAGCACTTGATCATTGTTGTTTTCCACTATTTCTCCCTCCTCCAAATTTGTTGTATTGACACAGTAATCTTTTTCTGATACATTGTCCCCATTTTGATTGCATGCATCAGACAACTCGTCATCCATTAAAACTTTGTATCTATTGTTATTCCTTTTTCCTTCCTCATTATTTCTTTTAGTCATGTTCTTCAAGTCATTGTTGTTTAGTAATGTAGTATTCTCACCTCGCCGTTCATTTGCAGCATATGGTACTGTTTCATCAGGTTCAATTCGTTTTTCATTGTCTATCATTAACTTAGTCCCCTTCTTTTCAATCCTTCTCCAAACTTGTTTTTGTTTGGTGACTTTAGAAATCATCTCCTTCTCATAATCACGTCCCTCCTTTCTTTTATTCTCATCATCCATAACTACTGCTTCCTCTATGTCTTCCTTTGCCATTTCCAAGCACTGTTGAGTTCCATGGCCAAAAACTTTACAGTTGTAGCATATTTCTGGTCTCCATAAATAATTTACTTTCACAGTTTGGTCAGTACCATCCATTAGTCGCACCGGAAACTCATAAATCAACTCCTTATCCGGAGTAACTTCCACCATACATTTTGCATATCCTATTCTCTCCAGTTTTTCAGTTTGAGCATCCATACACATGAATTTTCCAATTCGAGAAGCTAGCCAATTAATTCCCATGTGAGACCAGGCATAAAGGGGAATATTGGATAATCTGATCCAAACTGGAACAGAGCGAATTGTACTACAACTATTGCCTACTGTGGGATCCCATTGCTTAACAATGAATATTTTGTTCCTCATAATTATCGGGTCTGAGGCAATGATATTCCTTCTATCTTCATCACAAGACAGATTGAATAGGAACAAATATCCATCGGATTTAACTTTGATTGAGCCTTTTAGTTTCCAAGCTTTTTTGAGATGCGATATGACAGTAAGGTAAGAAAGAGGCTTATCAAGAAAGAAGGCGACAATATAATCACCCCAAACTTCATTACCTGCAGCAATCACATTTTCTGGTGGTGCTAGAACTTTGCCATCGTATATCAGGGGAACAGATACAGGCGAGTGCAGACCCACATTGCGTGGTTTGGTTTTGAAAAGAGAGTTCCATTGCACAGTGTTTTCATGGATAGGAGGACTGGAAAGTTGAGATGGGATAGGGTTGGGAAGGGCAGCAGAATCAAGATGAGGAAGAGGATGGTTAGCCAATGGTGGGTAAGGTGGTGTAGGTTTCTGGGGAAGAAGAGGAGGGTCCGGCGGGAGGAGGACAGGGGGGACAAGTATAAACTGGTTGCAAACAGTGGAAGGTAAGGGGGAAGTACGATGGGTACGGTTGATAGTAAGGGTTGATTGGTTGGGACTGAAGCCATTAAAAAAACAAAAAAGCGTGAGTGAAATTCAAATTGAATAAATTCAATAATTTAATTATCTGATAAATAGTTATATTTGAAATTTAAGTTAAAATCAACACATGAATATTTCAAATCAATTAAATATTTCAATTTCAAATATATGAAATATTGGGTCATTACATTGATAAATTCAGGCATTTAATATGATTAATAAAATGTTTATCAGTTAAGATATACACATGAACTGAATTGAAGATTGACAACGGAAATATAAAATATACTTACTAGTAAATGTCTATAGTATGTTAATGCTTCAACATCCAAGCAAGTGCATGATTCTACAACTGCTAAATATGTTCATATTTGGATTACTTACATGTTTATTTGGTCAATACCGTGTATTACATTCTATGTGTTCTGAACTCAAAAACAATAAAATCCTATAAATATTTTATCCATATACAATTGCATACAAATGTTATATGTTGAATGATCATAGTTTGTACTGTATAATATTTCGATGAAATTATTTCTTCTAAAATAAGCAAATAAACCCTGATGCAAGATCGAGTATTCAATTTAATTAATTACAATAAAAGATTATATAGTGTTAAATGTGACACAAGACCCAAACTATTGTAACGACTCATATTTTTAATAATTTGAAAATTTTGAATTAAACAATATTTTTGAATAAAATTGTTAGAAATTATAATTATATGATTTTATCCATGAAAAATATGAGTATAAGTTATAATCTTAATTTGAATTTTTATTAATAATACGGGCTGTAATAAAATAAAAGCTAATATGAATTAGGCTATAATTTTATGATATTGGTTTGGATGTAATCTAAAACATGGACTGGAATATCAAATGTTAATATTAACAAGGAATAGAATGGATGTTTTATTAAAAGAGAAGTCATAGGTTTGTTTATTTGAAATGTGTTTTAGCGTAAACATTGATTCCACGAATTAGAGAACTTTTATGTAGTAATTAATTTATAACTCTTATTATATACAATAATTTTATAACTATGTTTTAATACAATTATTTTATTTCTCTTCCCATTATCGTTTTAGAATTTAATAATAAAATTAATTGCCATTAATGTGGTTGGAATCTTCCAATTAAAATGAAATAAAATGTTAATTGCGGTTAATGGTGTTTAATAAAAGAAATATACATTTGTGTTAAAAGAAAAGGAACATTTTGATCAAAATAAAGGAATGTTAAGAAAAATATGTGAATGATTTCATTTAAATGCAAGCATTATTTCAAAAAAGAAAATTTTGTATCAATATTATGAATCAATTAGAAATTATTTATTATTAATAATTGTACAATAATTACACATGTTCACGTATAGTTATATTTCCATTTTATACATTGTTAAATTTGTAAATTGATTGCATTAATACGATCGTTACAATAATTAAAATAGTAAAGCGAAACTTTTAAAGCATCTCTGTAATGTAAGATAGATATATATGCATGAATTAATAAAATTTGTTTGAGTAACATAAATCAGTATATAGAATAATTGATTGATTGAGTTAGTATAATGTACACATATTAATATAAAAAGAACATTTTAATAAAGATTTAAATGGTAATATATATATATAATTGGGGTTAGTGAGATCAAGTGGGTTGAGAATACATTTGGAAATTGGATTTCAAAAGGTTGTTTTGCATTGTTTGCCTGGTCATTCATCTCTTATTAGTTAGTACCTCTCTATTGAATCACATTTTCGTTTCATTTGTTTTCTCCATTTCCGGTAGCTTCTTTTTAAAAAATCATCCCTTAATTTACTCTCTCATTATTAAATCTGCCACCTCATTTTTATTGTTTCTACTTTCCATTTCCACTCCTTTTCCTGAAACCATTTGCAATGTGAGATTTCATTTTTCATTTTTTTTCCTCTTTCTTCTTCACCTCTCTTTTCCTCCTACCTTCTTCTTCACTTGTATTCTTCAAAAAAACACCAAATTCAGTTATTCTTTTATTAAAACTGAAGAGAATTGAATAAGAAAAAACTTTTATGTTTATTACTTTTTCAAAATCTAGGAGTAGTCATGTCAAAATTCAATTTTTTTTATCCAAATCATTTTTTGTTCCAAATTTTTATTTCCAAAAATACCTCCTATTCCTTAAGACATAACTTCCTTAAAATAAATCCAAATTCAGTGATTATTTTTTTGAAACCATATAGAATTTAATATGGAAGAACTTCCTTTCAAACAACTTTTTCAAGTTTGTGATGCAATCTGGTCAAAATTCCGTGAGAAGTCGACTAATTTTATGTTCCATTTTTTATTGAAAGGCGGTTGCTTTAGCTTCGAGGTTATAGTAAGAAGTGCTACGTTGATTCTAGTGGCTTGTAATGTTTGTTAACTTGGTTTTTAGGTGATTAAGTTGATAGTTCTCTTGTTTGGGATGCTTGTCTCTCTTGATCTTGTTTTGGAAATTCTAATGTGTTAAATCATAAGTGAGTTTCATGACTTACAACCTATATTTCGTTATGTAATTAAATTTAAATCTAGTTTTTTTTAATTAAATGTTAATTTAATGTTGTCGTCACATTCGATAATGAAATTGAAATTGAAATTTATGTTGACATTATACTATTGAATTAAACTTGAGTTAAATATTGGATCACCTGTTGAACTATTGGACTTGAATATGATGTTGACAAATAGTAATGAATTGGAATGAAATTAATGGAAATAACTTGAAATTTATGTATTTGAATAAATAAGATAATTTAAAATTTTATGGTAAAAATAAAGTTGGAATCAAATTTCAATGAAAATAAGATAGAATTTTCACTATTTGGAAATTATATATGAAGTTTACATTGATTGGAGATCAAAAATGAATTGAATTGAATGTTGGATGATATGGTCTTATGTTTGCTTTGAATGTTTTGTGTTGCTATGAATGTTTCACGATGATTTTGAATTCACTATCTTAGGTCATTCCAAAATATTGCCTATTATAACACCCTATTGACACTGTATTGCACCTTGTCGTCATTAGTTGTTTGTAGATGTTATGTTAATTAATTATATTATTGAATAGTACAATTTAAAAACCATCGACATTTGGAATTGAAATAATAAAGTTTGAAACTAAAATTTTACAGTTTTTGCCTTAGAATAAAAAATTTAAATTAAATGTTGTTTTATCCTTATTTGAAAAAAATTCATACATAAATGCGTCTAATTCTAAATTTTTGATATGTTAAAATAAATGATATTTTTCCTATTATAGTATAAAATTTGGTAATAAGATTATGCGTAGATTTTTCAGAATAAATTATTTAATTAAATACGAAGAAATAGGCATTTTAAAAAATAGTGCTATTTTAACTTGAAAGTTTTTTGTGACTTCATCTCAGTAGAAGAAAAATATTTTGTACAGAAATCTATACCAAATTCTATCAACTAGTATTTTTCTATATTTTATTCTTTTAAAATAGATTTATTGAAATTTGAAATTTTGTAAATACATTATGTTAATCTAAAACATTTTTATAGAACCTATGTAACAACCCGGGGTTTTGTAACAACTAATTATCGTCAAATGACGATTAAATTGGTTGTTAATTGCTATTTGGAGTCTTTAAATCGGGTTGTGATTCTTTAATAATTTGATTAAGGAATTAGTGGGCTTTCAATTGAATATTGGCCCATGGGTTTTTGTGTCGTGTTATCTCGGTTAATACCCGATCCCCCTCTCCATTTTCATTGATTCGAAACCCTAAACTAAAATAAACGAAAAGAAATAAAAATGGCGGCTTCCTTTAGGCTCGTTCATTCCCCTTTGCGAAATTAGGGCTTGTGATTAATATCGAAGTCGCGCCTCTTTTGATCGATCGAACAAATAATTGTGTGTAGCTTCGTCGATCGTTCGTCTCCTTGAGTTGCGTTCAGCTGCTTCGATGTTGGTCGAGTTCGTCTTCGCTTCGTTCAAGGTGAGTTATTTCTTCACTCACATCTAATTCGAATTCTAGTATTAATGACTTGTTCAAATTCATGACTTTCGTTGCTTGATTTTTCGGCCGTTCGATTTTTTTTTTAGGTTGATGGTTTTTCTAACCTAGTTCGATTTCTGGATTGCCAATGCTCTGACTTATGATTTCGGCTTTTGGCGTGAATTGTAAAACCTGCTGCTTTGAATTTGATGGGTTTGTTATCATTTGAATTCGACTTTGGGTTACTCTGTTTTTTTTCTTTGGAGAGTGGGCTACTTCTGTCCAATATTAAAAGGTTCATGTTGTATTGACGTTTGGATTGATTTTTTGTTGATTTGCATGGGGTTCGACACTGTCTTGGTGGCTTTGTTTGAACTACCTATGTCTCTTGCTTATGTTGGTGCTGTTCTATTTTGATATAGATATGTATGCGTATTCATATATATATGCATACATGCATTCTTGTACTTGTATTGCTTGCTGCCTTGAGTCTGTTCACTGTGTTCACAGTGTTGCTCCTTGTACTTGATTTGAACTATGGCTTCACTATGTCGAGTTGTACACAGGCTTGTTCCCCGACCTATGTCATACATGTAGGCATTGCCTATGTATGTTTCATATGCATTCTTGTAATTACTGCTTTGGTTTGCATTTTGTGTTGAAGTCACCTGACTTCGACATCTTTAGGAACCTGATTACTTGCGGCCATGATTTGGTGAAAAAATATTTTGATGGGAATTTAAATTGACTTTGCATTTTCTAAGTACTGATTTCGGCCATTAGCTGTAGCTTGGAATTTCTGTTGACTTTTGAAACCTCCTCTGTTTGATTTTACCATTCGCTATTTATGTTGCATAGTAGAGTGGTTCGTCATTGTAGTGCTTCTGGTCATTACACATGCACCATTCGAAGGGTGATACTAGTTATTACCACTTACAACATGTACCAGTACATATGCATGCTTCTTTTACATGTGATGCTTGGTCACCTGTGGCCTTTGTGCGTTGATGCTATTCCTTTATATGCAATTTGTACCACTGCCTTGTGCACTTGGTCATTCGAGCCTTTGTGCTTTGCATTTGAGTTGTGTTGCCTTTGTCGACAGTCTTGGGTATGCATGAATGCATTTTGAATCTCGCAACATTGTCTGATATGCATTTGGATTAGTTTCTAATTGCACTTGAGTTGAATCCGGTAATTTGGGTTTGACCTTGTGCTCGTTTGTGAATTTTCATCGTGCCTTCATGTGCACTTTGTTCATTTGATGGTTACTGGATGGATGCTGTGCATGCTATTGCAGTTCCATCTGGTTCATTTTGATTTGAGTTGGAACCATTTGCTTTTGATTCATTGGTCTTTTGTGTATTTCATGCTATAGTGGCGAGGCAGTACACGCGTGCGTGTGCTGCAGCCCTACTAGAATTGATGTTTTAAGTGATATTTCAATTACTTGAATTGTTTTGTCCAATTCAATATTTTGAAATTGTATTTTGATTTGGTTTGATTTGATCATTTTGTTGTTGTCTAATTATCTATTTGATAATTAGATTATGAGTTTCTAATTATTTATTTAATAATTAGATTTTGTTGTTAATTGCCGTTTAGGCAATTCTGTTGTTTTCTAAATTATCTTCATTGATAATCCTTTCATTTATCTTTGTTGAAAATTTGAATTTGTTGATTTGTTGTTTAACACTGTTACGTGTTATATTTACCGTTATCCAATTTCCTTATTAAAGGATTGAATATGTAAGATTTATTGTGACTGTCGTCTAATTGCTATTTAATTATTATTGCTTCCGTGCATTAATAACTAAGTTTGAATTAGACTGACCCGTGTATTATTTTCTTTTGAATTTAATACTCGGGTCAGACCGAGTAATTACAAGTTGTAGATATCTTGCTTTGGGTTGCTGCTTGAGCTATGAAGTCTCTTTATATCATTTGGAGTAGTCGTTGTTATAGTATAGGATGTTATGTATTCATGTATATTATTCACGATAATGTACTTGTATATGTAACTTCCAGTGTCGACAGTTGAGTTGTATCATATGTATTGTATCACATGTATCGTAACTGATATCAGTTGTATATATGAGACTTTTTATTATCTGTGTTCCGCATTTGGCTTATCTGTGTTATTACTATATATATTGTCCTAAACTTTTATGAACCATCGTAGTTCGTTTTATACTGGAATTGGGTACGTCGATGGGAGTAAATAAATAAGAGATGAAAAATAAAAATATATACCATTCCTATCGAGGTAACCAATACTAGTGTAAGGCCTAACTACGGATGGCCGCTCCTATCCAGCCTTATTCTTCGTAATAACAGACAGTATTTCTTTTAATACTCTTTGTTATTGTGAGCATAGAGGTGGAGCGTCACAGTTGGTATCAGAGCTTGGGGTTTATGGACATAATATAAAAAATAACTTAGATGGAACATGTGTTACAACTATTTGTTGATGTTTTAGTTGTGCTTTGAGTCAAAACTAAAATTTTGAAATTATGATGAAATTTTTAAATATCTTTATTTAATAATAAAAGTGAAGTTATGTTTTGATGATTGAGTAATTTGTGTTCTGTTTATCAGAGTGCGCAGCGGAAACAGTGAGACTGTCTTCGCTGAGTACAACTGGTAACCCTTTTGATTTAAAAATCAAAATATTAAAGTGAAATAAATTTCATTATGTTGTTACATAGCTGTGTTTATTTTGTTTTCTTTGAAAATTTCGAATCCGATTTGAGGATCCGAAGCAATTGCAGTTATGTGAATTTGTTGAGATTTTGTTGTTTTGAATTATCTTCATTGAAGATATATTCGACTGATTTCTTTATTCATTTTGTACTATACATGCAAATTTAAGTTGCACGTTACTGCATTAATTTTACGTTGAACCGGTGTTTGGTTTAAACATATTCTGTTGCCGTTATTTTTATAATGGGATTTTTACATCGGTGCTAAATTTTTGAAGTACGACGTTTTGTTGACATTTTTAATGAATGAAAATTCACTGGTATTGTATTTTGATGCGAATTATTTTGATGGGATTTTGACGTATAAAAATTACTATCATTTTGACTTCAGTAACCGTCAAATTTTAAAGTGGATTTTCAAGCGGTTATCCCGCAATGTTGAGTTTGAGATCCGTTTTTACGGTGTTTTGAGAAGTGCAATGCCCTTATCGAATTTGCTACAGATGTTGCTGTTTTAATCACGTAATTTAAAAGATCGTTTTAAAATAAAATTGTTTCCAAAAATTTCTACAGTTTGCGCTTTCAAAAGAATGAGGAAGCGATTTAAACATTTCAGCAAAATCGAGGACTATGAACCCTTACTTTTACTGATTCGCTTAATTCCGGATTTGTCCGTTTGAGAACGTAAAATGTTATTTATTTAAAATACACAATTTTGCACTTTCAAGGAAACGATGAAGAGAATTAAATGATTTAGTAAAATTCGTGGTATGGGACATGCGCGTTTGCTGTTTTGGTTAATTCCGGACTCGTTAATTGAAATATTTGTTGTTTGATGATTCTAATGATTTTATTTGGCTTTCAGCCACTCTAATGGACCTTCGGGTCATATGTTGGACCTTCGGGTCATTTGTTGGGCTTTCGGGCAACTCTGAGTACCTTCGAGTCAAATACCAGTACTAGACCTTCGGGTCACTCCGTGGACCTTCAGGTCATCTGATGGGCGCCAAAATTTATAGTACTTGGTAAGCTTCGGTCATCTGAGATGCACGTGCAGCGTAATTAAAACTCGCCATCTGATGGGATCGATCCAACCTTTTATGTTGATTTTCTAGAGTATCTTAATTGATTTCTAGATATTTGTTGTTTCTAATTATCTGCAGGTAATTAGATATTTGCTGTTATAAGATTTAATTATCGTATCGATAATTAGATATTTGCTGTTATGAGATTTAATTATCGTATCGATAATTAGATATTTGCTGTTATGAGATTTAATTATCTTATCGATAATTAGATATTTGCTGATTTGAGTTCTAATTATCTTTGTTGATAATTAGATATTTGCTGATTTGAGTTCTAATTATCTTTGTTGATAATTAGATATTTGTTGATTTGAGATTTCTGATTATCGTTTTTGATAATTAGATATTTGCTGATTTGAGTTCTAATTATCTTTGTTCATAATTAGATATTTGCTGATTTGAGTTCTCATTATCTTTGTTGATAATTAGATATTTGTTGATTTGAGATTTCTGATTATCGTTTGTGATAATTAGATATTTGTTGATTTGAGATTTCTGATTATTATTCTTTTGATAATTAGATATTTGTTGATTTGAGATTTCTGATTATAATTTTTGATAATTAGATATTTGTTGATTTGAGATTTCTGATTATCGTTTTTGATAACTAGATATTTGTTGGTTTGAGATTTCTGATTATCGTTTTTGATAATTAGATATTTGTTGATTTGAGATTTCCGATTATCGTTTCTGATAATTAGATATTTGTTGATTTGAGATTTACGATTATCGTTTTTGATAATTAGATATTTGTTGATTTGAGATTTCCGATTTGCTGATTTGAGATTTCCGATTATCGGTTTTGATAATTAGATATTTGTTGATTTGAAATTTCCAATTATCGTTTTTGATAATTAGATAATTGTTTATTTGAGATTTCCGATTATCGTTTTTGATAATTAGATAATTGTCGATTTGAGATTTCCGATTATCGTTTTTGATCATTAGATATTTGTTGATTTGAGATTTTTGATTATCGTTTTTGATAATTAGATATTTGTTGATTTGAGATTTCTGATTATCGTTTTTGATAATTAGATATTTTTTGATAATTAGATACTTGTTGATTTGAGATTTCTGATTATCGTTTTTGATAAATTAGATATTTGTTGATTTGAGATTTCTGATTATCGTTTTTGATTAATTAGATATTCATTGATTTGAGATTTTGATTATCGTTTTTGATAATTAGATATTTGTTGATTTGAGATTTTTGATTATCGTTTTTGATAACTAGATATTTGTTGATTTGTGATTTCTGATTATCGTTTTTGATAACTAGATATTTGTTGATTTGAGATTTCTGATTATCGTTTTTGATAACTAGATATTTGTTGATTTGAGATTTCTGATTATTGTTTTTGATAATTCGATATTTGTTGATTTGAGATTTCTGATTATCGTTTTTGATAATTCGATATTTGTTGATTTGAGATTTCTGGTTATTGTTTTGATAAATCGATATTTGTTGATTTGAGATTTCTGATTATCGTTTTTGATAAATTGGATATTTGTTGATTTGAGATTTCTGATAATTGTTTTTGATAATTCGATATTTGTTGATTTGAGATTTTTGATTATCGTTTTTGATAAATTAGATATTTGTTGTTTTCTGTTATTTTGCTGATGAGATTTTCTAGTCTCTAATTGATTCCAGATTATGTTGATTTTATTGAATTGCTGTTTTCTGTCTATCTCTGTTGATAGTTAGAGTTTGCTGATTATGGAGTTCGTGTTTTCTAATTATCTGTTGGATAACTAGATATTTGCGGTTTTGCGATTTGCGATTTGTTTTTTCTAATTATCTTTGTTGATAATTAGATTTTGTTGTTGCTAATTATCGTATCGATAATTAGATATTGTTGATAATTGTATTTATTCAGCTTTGTTGTTTCTGATTATTTATTTAATAATTAGATTTTCATTGAGAATTTGTGAATTTCTTTTATGAAATTAAAAGATTTCTTTGGCATTTGTGTTCTTGACCCTTATTTTTCTAGCTTAACCAGTTTATGTTAGAAATATAATTGTTAGTGACGACCTTGGTTATGATAATTGCGGGGACGCAATTTTTATAAGGAGGAGAGTCTGTAACAACCCGGGGTTTTGTAACAATTAATTATCGTCAAATGACGATTAAATTGGTTGTTAATTGCTATTTGGAGTCTTTAAATCGGGTTGTGATTCTTTAATAATTGATTAAGGAATTATGTGGGCTTTCAATTGAATATTGGCCCATGATTTTTTGTGCCATGTTATCTCGGTTAATACCTGACCCCCCCTCTCTATTTTCATAGATTCGAAACCCTAAACTAAAATAAACGAAAAGAAATAAAAATGGCGGCTTCCTTTATGCTCGTTCGTTCCCCTTTGCGAAATTAGGGCTTGTGATTAATATCGAAGTCGCGCCTCTGTTGATCGATCGAACAAATAATTGCGTGTAGCTTCATCAATCGTTCATCTCCTTGAGTTGCGTTTGGCTGCTTCGATGTTGGTCGAGTTCATCTTTGCTTCGATCAAGGTGAGTGATTTCTTCACTCACATCTAATTCGAATTCTAGTATTGATGACTTGTTCAAATTCATGACTTTCGTTGCTTTATTTTTCGCCCGTTCGATTTTTGTTTTGAGGTTGATGATTTTTCTAACCTTGTTCGATTCTGGATTACCAATGCTCTGACTTATGATTTCGGCATTGGGCTTGAATTGTAAAACCTGCTGCTTTGAATTTGATGGGTTTGTTACCACTTGAATTCCACTTTGGGTTACTCTGTTGTTTTTCTTTGGAATGTGGGCTGCTTCTGTCCAATATTGAAAGGTTCATGTTGTATTGACGTTTGAATTGATTTTATGTTGTTTTGCATGGGGTTCGACACTGTCTTGGTGGCTTTATTCGAACTATCTATGTCTCTTGCTTATGCTGGTGCTGTTCTATTTTGATATAGATATGTATGCGTATTCATATATATGCATACATGCATTCTTGTACTTGTATTGCTTGCTGCCTTGAATTTGTTCACTGTGTTCATAGTGTTTCACCTTGTACTTGATTTGAACTATGGATTCACTGTGTCGAGTTGTACACAGGCTTGTTCCCCTACCTGTGTCATACATGTAGGCACTGCCTGTGTATATTTCATATGCATTCTTGTAATTACTGCTTTGGTTTGCATTTTGTGTTGAAGTCACCTGACTTCGACATCTTTAGGTACCTTATTAGTTGTGGCCATGATTTGGTGAAAAAAAATATTTTGATGAGAATTTAAATTGACTTTGCATTTGCTAAGTACTAATTTTGGCCATTAGCTGTAGCTTGGAATTTCCGTTGGCTTTTGAAACCTCCTCTGTTTGATTGTACCATTCGCTGTTTATGTTGCATAGTAGAGTGGTTCGTCATTGTAGTGCTTCTGGTCATTACACATGCACCATTCGAAGGGTGATACTAGTTATTACCACTTACAACATGTACCGGTACATATGCATGTTTCTTTTATATGTGATGCTTGGTCACCTGTGGCCTTTGTGCCTTGATGCTATTCCTTTATATGCGTTTGTACCACTGCCTTGTGCACTTGGTCATTCGAGCCTTTGTGCAAAGCATTTGAGTTGTGTTGCCTTTGTGGACAGTCTTGGGTATGCATGAATGCATTTTGAATCTCGCAGCATTGTCTGATATGCATTTGGATTTATTTCTAATTGCACTTGAGTTGAATCCGGTAATTTGGGTTTGACCTTGTGCTCGTTTGTGAATTTTCATCGTGCCTTCATGTGCATTTTGTTCATTTGATGGTTACTGGATGGATGTTGTATATGCTGTTGCAGTTCCATCTGGTTCATTTTGATTTGAGTTGGAACCATTTGCTTTTGATTCGTTGGTCTTTTGTGTATTTCATGCTATAGTGGCGAGGCAGTACACGCGTGCGTGTGCTGCAGCCCTACTAGAATTGATGTTTTAAGTGATATTTCAATTACTTGAATTGTTTTGTCCAATTCAATATTTTGAAATTGTATTTTGATTTGGTTTGATTTGATCATTTTGTTGTTGTCTAATTATCTATTTGATAATTAGATTATGAGTTTCTAATTATTTATTTAATAATTAGATTTTGTTGTTAATTGCCGTTTAGGCAATTCTGTTGTTTTCTAAATTATCTTCATTGATAATCCTTTCATTTATCTTTGTTGAAAATTTGAATTTGTTGATTTGTTGTTTAACACTGCTACGTGTTATATTTACCGTTATCCAATTTCCTTATTAAAGGATTGAATATGTAAGATTTATTGTGACTGTCGTCTAATTGCTATTTAATTATTATTGCTTCCGTGCATTAATAACTGAGTTTGAATTAGACTGACCCGTGTATTATTTTCTTTTGAATTTAATACTCGGGTCAGACCGAGTAATTACAAGTTGTAGATATCTTGCTTTGGGTTGCTGCTTGAACTATGAAGTCTCTTTATATCATTTGGAGTAGTCGTTGTTATAGTATAGGATGTTATGTATTCATGTATATTATTCACGATAATGTACTTGTATATGTAACTTCCAGTGTCGACAGTTGAGTTGTATCATATGTATTGTATCACATGTATCGTAACTGATATCAGTTGTATATATGAGACTTTTTATTATCTGTGTTATTACTATATATATTGTCCTAAACTATTATGGACCATCGTAGTTCGTTTTATACTGGAATTCGGTACGTCAATGGGAGTAAATAAATAAGAGATGAAAAACAAAAATATATACCACTCCTATTGAGGTAACCAATACAAGTGTAAGGCCTAACTACGGATGACCGCTCTTATCCTGCCTTATTCTTCGTAATAACAGGCATTATTTCTTTTAATACTCTTTGTTATTGTGAGCGTAGAGGTGGGGCATCACAACCTACGTATTATTTGAAGAACATTTAATAAAGAGACTCATATTTATTTATGCCATCTAATAAATTTAATAATTCAATCTTTGAAATTAGCCGTTTGTAAATTTGGGAAAATTATCAAATTGATTTGAAAAATTATAAAACTTTACTGAAAATTCTAGGAGTTTTAAGAACTCTAAAATTAATTAGGAATTTTATTTGCAAAATTTTAGGCTTTTATAAATTAATTAATGTAAAATCTGTATTTTAATTATTAAAAATAATAAATTTTCTAAAAAATTTTAAACCTTTTCAGTGAATTCCAGGAGAAAAATGAACGACTTTTTTGTTGAATATTTTCTGAGATTCTTAACATATTTAACTATAAAAATTAAAATAGACAAAATGACATACTTTTATTTATTGAATGATTGGTTATTAAAGAGATCGGGGTCCGATATTGGCATACTCTTTGTCAGTACTATAACTACTATAATAACTATACATGCAGTGGATTTAAATTAAAATGTAGAGGTGGATTTGGCAAACATTTACTGGAATGAAATAAGAGAACGATGATGGATGACCCTCTATGCTTGTGTTAATTTGAAATGACTAAAATAAGAGCCTATTCTGGCCAATAGGTCAGCTACCTTTAGCAGATATCTTTCCCTCATATTATTATCTTGATTTTGAACTCAATTAGTGCGCACTTTGATTTTGGATTGATGGGAGCTGTGAGGACCCGTTTCTTCAACTCTTGAAAATTGACACTAATACATCATCGATATTCACGTACCGTAAATCCAAGTGTTGGAGAAGCGAATTCTCAAGGGTAAGAAAGAAAAATAAAGAAAGAACAGGATCTTACATATGTTATTTCAATAAAAACTTTAAGGTAGAAATTAAAATACATTAATCAGTGTTAAAAACATGGATAATTATAAATTCCTATCCATACAAAGCGAAATACTATAGTACAAGAGTGTAGTGGAAATAGACCAACATCTTTAGAAAACTCTTCTGACTTCATGCCTCGAGCTCCATCCAAATATCTTCTAAACTAAACCTGACTACTAGGCTGCTCGAGAAAATTAGGCACCCGGTGTTTAAGGAAAATGAAAATAAACTCTGGATCAGCAATGGGACTGATATGAGAACTCAAAATACACGTTTTGAAAACAAAAGGGTATGTCATAATACCATGCCACACATAATAACGGAACGGGTTTTTACCTTATAATGACCAAATCATTATTACGTAAAATCACTTGATATTATTTGTAATGACATATCTTAAAAAACATTTGCAAATAAACTTATTAATCTTAGCCGAAATTGTTATATTAATAAATTCTACCATACCACCTTGTAATACAGGGCTTTCTACATCTAATCGTATAGTCTCTTATCGGAGAATGGGTTTCCATACAAATGACCAAGTGAAGGGACTACCTTCCGGCAGTAGATCTCTAGAGGAACGTACTGAGGCCTAACTGATGGTCCTCTGCCAACATTAGACTGACCTACCTCTTCCTTACTAGTACAGAATATGTCATTACCCCCGTCGTTATCAACTTATCCGAGAGTCCTTACAGCATACATCCATAATAATTTAAACTCGAACGTTATATCGAATATAAATATATCTTAAAGGGGATGATCATATCCTAATGGTTGCGAACCACATAGTCTTGCTGCATCTACCATGTTTCAGCCATTTTCGGGTGTGAGGCCTAAGGTAACGATTTCCTTTTACTTTGCACATCTCGCTTTGAATGCCACATCGCCATTCCGTCAAACGCTATTGACTTCCATAGACATACAACCTCCGAGCTCATAGGTCTCAGAGAAGGGTGTTAAGCTAAGGTAAGTTACCTTTTCCGCCACCAAACAGATGTACGATTACAAAAGTCAACGATGAAATCTCAAGAATGCAGTATCAATTTTCCATCCATACAAGTTCGTTTTGGGATTGAATGAAACCAAAGACACTCTCCTACCACATCCTATCGGAAATTAATCCTAGGATTAGTAGCGAAAAGTCCTTAGATCCCAAAGAGTTTCAGAAATGAGGGGACCACTGCTACTTTAGTCTTTGGGCGCTAACCAGAATTATCAACAAGAATTCCTTTCACCCTGAAAATCCACGCTCTTCATCCTTCATTTTCTTTATCAGGTCTTCATTTTTTGAATGCATACAACATTTCAAAGTTGTTTTGGAATAGGAATTACCCCAGATTCGACCCTGGTTCCTTCGAACCAATCATCGATAAAAAGGAAGTTTTGTGAATAGGGAATCATTCTTTAATTGATTAAGTTTTTTTTATCAAAATCCATCCATACAAGTTCGTTTTGGGATTGAATGAAGGCACTCTCCTACCACATACTATCGGGAATTAACCCTAGGATTAGTAGAGAAAATTTCTTGCAATCCAAAAAGTTTTAGAGATGAAGGGACCACTGCTACTTTAGTATTTGGGAGCTAACCATTATTATCAACAAGCAGTACTTTCACCACGAAAATACTCGAACTTCATCCTTCATTTTCTTTACCAGATCTTCATTTTTCGAATGCATACATAGGTTCTAAGTGGTTTTCAGATAGGATTACTCCAGATACGACCCCGGTACATTTGAACCAATCATCGATCAAAAGGAGGTTCTATGAATAGCAAATCATTCTTTAATTGATTAAGTTGTTTTTATCAAAATCTCTCATGGAGATATATATTTCTAAAACCTTCTTTCTGGTATATACGGAATCATTAAACCTCTCTTATCACATCATTTAATTACTTATAACCCTTTTAAACTTAGAATAATTCAAAATCATTTCATTTTTCACTTAGAAAAATATTTCCTAATCATTTCATTTAAATCTTAACAATGATTTCTTAATTCAAAACTTATAATTTTAACTGATTTAAAATCATGCTATCTAGGATGTTTATCCAAAACCAGTAAACATTAAGTGAGCAGAATCTATAGAAATCATCTAATTCTATCCAATATCAATTCCCGTATTCGACAAATACTATGGGCGGAATAACGGTGAAATCACCTTTTAAATTCCATGAATAGTATGAGTTCCCTCTTTGGGCTTTAACGCCAAGTATAAGAAGATCATCTCTATACAATCAAAGTGGTACTTAATTTGAAATTTTAAATCCTTTATACTTAACTCGTTTTCGACATTTCGACCTTGTCTAGCCCTCGCCCTGGGAAAGGCCAGGTGAGCTAGGTAATGGTTTTTATTGAACATATCCTTAGTTTAAGCACTTACTCAGGATCTCATGAATAAAAAAATACAGTCTACTCATTGGCTTTTAGAGCCAAGATTAAATCACTTAATTTGTAATAGCTTTTCTTTAAATCGTTTGTTTAAATTCCTTTTAAATAAGCTATAAAACTTTCAAATCATTATTAAAATACTTAATTATTCATTTGAAAATATTTATAAATGATTTGGAAAAGAATTGTTAAGTTTGAAGCTATATTTCAAATATTATAGAAAGTGCTGGAGAAAAGTGCTCCGGAAAGTGCTTTTTAAGCTATATTGATCAAAATGACTTTTTATCACTTAAAATTTCATTTTTATTACTCAAATCACTTTTAAAAAATTTTAAAAGATTTATTCTAAATTTAAAAAAATATAAAATATCATTTTCAAATAAATCCAGGTTTAGATTCCGAACTGCAAAACCACGATTTTTCCAAAAATTTGTTTTTACTCATATTTCAAATATACATATCGAAATCTCGATTTTGTTTCTTTGTTGGAAACTATGGATATAATAGTTTGAAAAATTGTTATCTTGAAGAATTCGAGCTATATTACAACTATTACACTTGTTTGACTTTTATGGCACAAAATCGCGAACTGCTGTTACGCAGCGCGCCTAGTTTTGACAAATTTCGATTCTCATTCGAACTTCACCAAACACTTTCAAATGTTTATAAAACAATTCAAACCCATTTTAAAACCTTTTTAAAGTGGTTTAACATTCCATACGCACCATTTCATTAATTGAAGAAAAGTGATTTCCTTTGTGCTTATCGACGTGTATTTCCGTGACTTTCAAACATATTCAACATTCATATTTAAACAACCAAACTTGATGACCAAAGCATATTAAACATCCATTGCAAACATCATATTATCATCCAAAATATAATATAATTGTCTAGGAGTTCTCAACTTCATTTTCCCTTCGAGCCAATAGAAAATCGGCTGTAGCTCCGCTATCATGAAATTAAACTCCATGAAATCGAGCTTTGGACCCTTGAAGTGGCTCGACCTAGCCTTGGTGCTTGCGGCCTAGGGGGTGTGGGTGGAGGCGGTATACTTTGGAAGAATAGAGAGGTGTTTAGAACTAGTTTTGAAGTGTATCGATATTTTAAACTAGCGTATATATTTCCCTCTTTTATTTGATATAATTTTTCTCTAACTTTTCTAAAATATTTTTTTATGAATAAGAAGTCATTAAAGGGGCTCTTAGAAAGCTTTAAAAGAGGAAGAAGAAGAAGTGGAATGGTACTTGGATTTTTATGAGAAGAGGGGTGGTATAAATATATATATATATATATATATATATATATGTGTGTGTGTGTGTGTGTGTGTGTGTGTATGTATGTGTGTGTGTGTGTGTATCTTGAGCCATGCGCAAGACCAAGTAGTTATATATTTAAATATAATATTTTTTATTTGTGTTGATATATATTTATTATTATACATAAAATAAATATTTTAAATACATATATAGGTACGTACATATATATATTTTAAATAAATAAATATATATATATAGGCATTGCAGTAAAAAAAATTAATATGATCAAGAGCCCCCTTTATATAACACCGTGTTAACTCTATATATAACATGAACCATTGGTACTGATTGAAATAGAATGTGTTAATCTCTTTGCTACTACTATTCTTTATTACTACTACTTCCATTAACTTCAAATTAAACTTGGTTATGTGTCCAGATGGCCTTCGGTCCCTCAACCTTACTCATGGCAACCTTTCAGCCTATAATGCTAGTCACTACCCCCATTGGGGCTAGGAAGTAACCCCACTACTCAAAGAGGCAAAGAATAAATAGAATTTTCTACAAAATACAGGTAACGAGGGTTTTCCTGCATATGAGAACATTGTAATGAAGAAGGTCACAATCGAAATAGGATTCGTTTTGGCTAGAGCAACCTAATCCACTATATATTTGACACGGGCTTGTCGTAATGCTGAACTATGGCAAATGCATCTATCGTCATTAATGCATAAATAAATAAATATACCAATTAGTAGTGATTAAATTCCTTCTATGGTTCCACATGAGAAACGGTATGAATATAACTTACATGTCTAATCGAACCATGAGTTAGAGGTCATTTGACTTTCGTTTTGGCCATGGCAGCCAGTTCCTAAGATCATAGAAGCAATGCTATAGAAAAAGAAGATTTATTGCAATGTACCTCCATAAGAACCAACAATAGAAAGATGCAACATATTTGTAGAAATAGAGATTTTAGGCGCAATAGAAAGAAATGTTGTCGTTGGAGTGGGTAAACCCTCATAGATATTAGGTGCCCATATATGTTAAGTCAAAAGAGATTGAGTCCGAGGGAAAGAGGGGTTTGGGGCTCGAGAAATTTAATAGATAGGTCCCACACAAGATGTGAATTCTGGGGAGTTCACACAAAAGGGAACGAAGAATTCATAACGAAAAAGTGCTCTCTGAACGAAATGTGAAAGTGGTTTTCCATCAGATGACTGTTCATGTTACTCCAATCTTGGCTTGGATTACATATCCAAAAAGGTCCGCTCATAGCCATTCCACATGCTACTAGCAGAGGCCAAGTATTTACATAGGATTATCTCCTTTTATGTAGTTGACAGCGAACCTGCTATCTAATCTCATCTGGGGGCGAGCGCAGCAGCTACATGGACCCATTTCTTTATGTTGTTGCCAGCATCGGGCTAAGCTAGAATTCTTTAAAAGGCGCGACGAAAAGCCAGTATAATAATTGTGAGGAAGACATCCATAAGCCTAAAAACGAAAAGAGAGTCTCGAATAGTTTGGATTAGTCAAGTGGGTAAGGTAGGCGGATTTTTTCTTTACCTTAGCGTAGTACAAACATTCGAAACAAAACTAGTTAGTAGGTTGAAAGGAAAAAGGGACAAGGGCAGTCATCGCATTGTGCGAATGCTACTAGCTCGGGGGTAGGGTACGGTACTAAAGGTCCTCGGACTTCCAGATTAATTTTCTTTTGGCCAACTGTTCACCGTTAGATCTTGCTAATACAGCCTCCTATGGTTTTTGTTACCGAGATATCTTTTCTTTTTTCCTAAGGATTGATTGGGCGGTCATCTCCCATGTTGCAAACGATCAAATCTGAACCTTGTTTCTCTTCGCACCTCGTTGGCAAGAAGCACACCAACAATGTGCATTGCATGATTCCACTATGTTTTTTTTCACTTTTTACTTAGTGGACAGTTGACCGGAAGAGAACTTTAATTCGCTCGGCCAACAGGCATGCAACGTTCTTATCTTGTATGACAACACGATAGAGCGAGTCGCTCTTCTAGTTAGGTAGCTATGTGACATCCACAAAAAGCAGCGCTTTTGTGTAACGTGTTATGGTCTCAACGCCCTTACAAGGTAGTGATGAGTTTCGCACGTTCTAAGCCCAACTTGTGCACGGTTAGGAGGATTGGTGTAACGACCCAGAATTTTAATTATTTAAAATTTGAATATTTAATTAATTTTAAATATTAATAAGTGAATTTATAAGTCAAGTAAATTTTTATTTGAATAATTGGATTTAATTGAATAATTAAATCGATAATTTAATATGTTAAATTATGGAAATAATTGAAAATTGGGTAAAATATGATTGAAAATGATTTGTAAAATTTTATTTTATCATATTGAATTTAGAATGATATTTTAGAACTTTTAAAATCGAATTAAAAGTTAATTTGTGAAAATTGAATATTTTAATATTTAATCGACTAGTGAAAATAGTCAATTTTTGAACAGTCTCAAAATTGGACGAAACTAGTTCCATTGGATCTGTAATAGTTAGTTATTATCGGATTTCAATTTTCGTAGCAATCGGAGTTATCGTTTGATCGTGGCAGCTCGAAACGCATCGAATTATTTTTTATTTTAATTTGGCGAGTTAAAATAGCCATTTTTCAAAAAGTCTTGAATTTCGACGAAACCAGTTTCATCGGATCCGTAATGTGATATTATTGTAAGGTTTCAAATTTCGTGTCAATTGGATTTACCGTTTGTCCGGTACAAATTAAAACGCCTAGAAAATCGTTTAAATCGGTTTAATTCAAATTGAACGTTTATTGCCATAACTCGCACAGATGTCCGAATTAGCTTCCGAAACCTATTCCATTGTGTCCGGAACGCGGGGTAAACCGTAGAAACGCTGGTTACGGCGCGTAAATCGGAGTTTGGAAAACCCGGATGAATAGTGTTCGTTTTTCCTCTATAAATAGACCCTAAGCCTTCATAAATTAAAAAAAAAAGTTAAACCCTAACCCTAAACCTAATGGCCGGCCGCCTCTATACTATTTCAAAGGCCAGAATTTCGTTTTGCTTTCCCTCAATTTTCTCAAAATCTGTGAATCAATTTAGGAAATCATCAACATGGAAGTTGTTGAGCATCTCGAGGGCTTCACATCCATACGGATTTGATGGAGATCGGAGCAACGAGGAGGGAGAGAGACGCTCGCGTTCGTGGTGGGTTTGGGCATGAATTCCAAGAGAAAGGGGAGGCCGAGCCTGGAGCTGTTGCAACCGAGTGGAGAGCTTGCGTAGGTGGTCGAGTTGACGTTGGCTGATCGTTGTACAAGTAATCGTTGGAGGCTCGAAGGTGGGGAGATGCTCGGCAATGTTGGGTTCTTGGTCGCGAATGTTAAACTGGGAGGGGGAAGAAGCGGTGATCGGCCGTGATTTCATGTAAAAGGAACGAACGGCTTAGATGTGAGGGGTTTGAAAATAATAAAAGAAATTGTTTAATTATTTATATTAAAATTTGTACGAACTTTAAAATATTGTATCTTGTTCATTCGAGGTCGAAAAATTACGAAACCAGCGGCGTTGGAATCGTATCGTCGAGCACTTCGCGATGCAACCAGTTTGGAGTTGATTGGAGCTCGTTTGAATTTCGGGTAAAATTAAACGTTCGTTTAATTTTATTCGAAACGAACGCCGAAATCGGAAGTAAAATCAAGGTGAAAACTTCTCACTCAATCGAATCAGTTTCGATTTTATTTTTAAATAGTTAGATTTAAAATATTTGAATGCATGTTTGAATGATGATTGTTATCTATTGATTGTTAAAATAGACATTATGCGCCGTTAGTAAGCGGATGTTATTTATTAAAAACATATACCGCGAATATTTCATAAACAGTGAAATTGGTATTATATATAATAGCAATATATATATATTGGCATATGTATATATTGGAGTTATTGATTTCCCGCATTTGTATAGCGGATGAGACCCTATTGCGTCATCTATTAAGCGGATAATATTTTAAATCCCATATACCGCGATAATTCCGTACTGGAGCGGAATTGGTATTGTGCTAATGTTTGTGGATGCAGGGAAAACAGGTTGGAGGGATCCAACTGGATTCCTCAATAGTTTTTATTTTAATTCAGATATTTCGATATTTAATGGATTATCATATCGATATATGATATCGTTGTTGTCGTGATTGACTATTTAGTGTGTAGCATCATTGGACCAAATTTTGGAATTTAAAATGATTTTAAAGTGATTTTTGAAAGTATACGTTTATAAAATATTTTGGAACTGATCCATTTTTAATAAATAAACGGTATAATTTTTTAAAGTTATAAAAGTTATGATTTTGAGAAATACGGTTAAAGATTGATTTTTGAGAAATATGGGTTAATGTTTTTATAAAATAATTAAATTGGATTTTTGAATTTATTATAAAAAGTTTAAAAATAGGATTTATAAAATTTGATTATTTTATAAATCAAGAGAATGGTGAAATTATAAAGGGGTTTAAAGATGTCTTAAAATAATAGTATAAATTGATTTATAAAAGATTTATAAAATGGATATTTATAAATTAGAATATTTTGGATTATAAAACGAGTTTTTATAAGTGTTAGAATGAATTGTAAATGAATTTCATAAATGAATGAAATTTAAAGAATTATAAACGGTGAAGTTATAAATGGAATTTTATAAGCAGTAGGTTTATAAAATTTATAAAGTTATTGAAAGAATAGATTTGGATAAATAATTGAATCTTATAAGTTATAAGATTTATAATTTGGAAAGCCTTAAAAGGAGATTTTGTAAAATAATCGTTTTATAAGTATTTCACTTATAATATGAACTTTTAGTATATCATTGAGATATTAAATTGAATAGGTTGATAAATGGAATTTATAAACATTGTTTTATAAATTCGCAAACGACTTATTTTGATAAGTAAATTGTTGAAACCTATTAATGGAGTTATATTCACGTTTTTGAACTGTGAATAATCCTTTGAAATAAAATGAATAAAAGGATGAAATTTGTTAACGTAATATATTCACGTTTTTGAATAGTGAATAATATGTTAAAGAAACTGTTTAGGATGTGATATTTTAAACAGAATTAAAACGATCTAACGATGTTTTAAAATGTGTTAAGATTCGAAACCATAGATTTCAACATTTATTGTTGAAATAGACGTTTTCGAGAAATAAAAGGAAATGGTGGACTATAACACTGTTGTTATAGTAAATGATTTCCGAAAGAAAATGTTTTGTATAGTATTGGGATTTATATATCTATTTTAATTTCGAATCCCTATACTAGTGATTTTGGGTTGTCGTAACAATGTTTTACGCAACATTCGTATTGGCCCAAATAAATACGTTTAAGAGAATGATTTCCTTAAAGAATGAAATATATACTTAATCTCGATTTAAGTATATTGAATATTTTCCAAGTGTTGAAAATAAATGGATTGAGAATTACTTAATAAATAAGTATGGAAATGTTTTTCCAATGTGAAATGAAACGTTTAGAGAATTTATCTTTTTGAAGATAAATTGAAATGAATAATTGAAATCGTATATTCATAGATATTTTGAAATATAAATTCACTATGGAATTTATAAAGGAAAGGGGAATTGTCTAAAAATAAATATTGATTTATTTTTGACATATTGAAATAATATATCTTGTAAAGATATTTTGGAAAATAAATAATTTGGAAAATTATTTGGAAACCGGTGATGTGTGCATATCCATTGATAGTTCAATAACCGACTATCAATATTTCCCTTTGATTGGGTAATTGATGTGATTTGTTTGAATTTGAATGCCACACTTATTTTTGAATAAGCGTTCACTATTCGGGTTAACCGGGAAAGGACCATGGGGTCGTATAACCCATTCCGAATATGTGATACGTCGTTATGAATAGCATTGAAGATCGGTGTTGAAGACCCGGTATTTGCGAGAGCGATAGGATGACCTGTCGATTGACTCTGCACCGAGTTGCTCCGGTATTGAGTTCTCCATATGTGATGGGAAATCCGATCAGGATTGTGAATATCCGGATTGCAAGGACTTCTTTGTAAGTGCCTTCGGTTTTGTTCGAACCCGGAACAGACTTGTATGGATTGTATGTCTGACGTTACAAATTGAGATATAAAGCAGATTTATTTCAAATATATTTCTGTTGGTGGCGGAGAATTTATTCTTTTAGCTTAACACCCTTCTCTGAGACGTACGAGCTCAGAGGTTATGTAGTTGAAGGTTATCAGCGATATATTCCCAATTTGGTAATGTGACATGCTGAGTGTTGCTGTGAAATGATCATTGTGTTGATTATTTGTGATAGGATCGTTTATTTGATCGTCTATCCTGGTGATCATTTCTATGATCATTTGTTGACCCAAAGCATGGCTTTTGTATAAAGTATGTTTTTGTGGACGTGACTTCGTCGAGCCTCACACCCCGTGAATGGTCAAAACAGGAAAGATGCAGCAAGGTTATGAGGGGTAGCGCCCTTTAGGATATGTGCATTTCCTTCTGGAAAAGGGTGGTATCATGGTATGGAGCCCAGATACTTACTCATGTTGAAAACACTTTATGATTGTGTGAATTGATTGCGAGCGCTCGGTGAAAGGTCCCAAAGGACCGGGGGATGGCATATTCGGTCAGTTGTTACTCAGTTAGGGGTAACCCGGCCTTGTGTTGGTAGAGATCCGGTTTGGTTCTCGGGGATGTCCATCCAGAGGCATTCTCATGTGGCAATGGGAAGTTCCTTGGCCTGATCATTCGTTGGAAATCCAAAGAAACAATACGTGACTTGTACGGTATTAGTTGTAGAACCTATCATTCACTTATGGTGGCGCCCCACTGTTTGGATGGTAGCTATAGTAGGCATACGATAATGGTCGTATGTTGGCTAATATTTATATTCTACTTTCGAAATGATTTGTCCTACCTATGCACTAGTAATAATATAAAATGTTCTTTTAAATGCGTATCAAGCATCTTTGACTATCATAAGGAGAAATCTCCTCCGATTCTGCGTTTGCATTGTGTGTGTGTGTGTGTGCGGGAGGCCTTATGGTAGTCTCATTTTTAAAAGCATTGCGAATTGACTTTAAAAATATTCCTCTATTTTGATTTTAAAGATAAATAAACTGTTTTGAGTTCTCACACCAGTCACATGACTGACTCGGAGTTTATTGTTTTCCTTCCTAAACTCTGGGTGCCCACCAATTTCCACACGGGCAGTCAAGAGTTAAGGTTTATCAGGATATTCTGGATATTCTGGAGTTGCTGGAGGCAAGATGGATGGCATGGCGTAGTACTAGTATATAGTATTTCTTTTCCGCTGCACTGTTTGTTGTACACTCTGATGTAATGAAATGTAATGTGATGTAATGTAATAACTGATATAGTTCTTTGTTTAAAGATTATTCATTTATCTATTACATGTTGTTCCGCTGCGATTGTGAGATTCTGATATTGTTGTGTTCTGTTCCGTTCTATTTTCTATTTTCTTTTCTCCCTATTTTCTATCTTTTTCTCTCTTCTTCTGTCCTTTTCTTTTTCTTAAAACCCTAAGTGTTCGGTTTTCCGTCATTCGATTGCTCGGCAGTCGATAAAGTGAGTATCGATGTTGAATTTTCGAAAGACGAAGAATCGGGTCCTTACATCTGGTATCGGAGCATATGGTTAAGCGACAACCATGGTTCTGTTGGGTATTACTCATTAGAGATAGAGTCAGTAGTACTCTAGAATGAGTTTGAGTGTAATAATAGCTATGAGTGCGTATTTGTTAGTGAATATATAAAATTGTTTTATATTGTGATGATTGGTTTGTTGAGTGGTATATAGATTCGGATTAATACGAGTAATTAACGTTGTTGATAGGGATCTCTAAACACTTGTACAGAACAATTCGACACAGTATTGTTTTAAAATTGGGTAAATGAAGTAATTTTACCTTGAGTATATTTTATATATATAAAGAAAATAATTTTTCAGAATAATTAAAGTGTATATAAGTTGATTGTTAAGTTGTTTGAATAATCTAAATTGAAGAATAATTGTATAAGTAAAATGAATTATAAGAATGGAATTATAATTAAAGTGATTTACAATTGTGAAATAAACTTATATACATAAGAAGTGAAACTATATGAATATGAGTTGTAAATGAAAATGAATTTAAAGTTAAATGGAATATAACTTAAGTGATATTGAATGAATGGATTGAATGTTAACCAATTGAATGAAAATCAATTTAATTAAACCAGTTGAAAGCAAAGTAATTTGGTTGTAAAGAATATACTTTGGTTGTTATATGGTTGTTAGCTGATTGTATATAATTCATTAAGTGTTAATGAAATTGGAAGCTAAAGTAATTGAAATCCAATTGGAAGTTAAATGGATCTTAAATAGAATTGAATTTGATTTGGAAGTGAACCAACTTGAATATGAATTAGTGAACATAAACTAATTGAGAATGAATGTTAGTAAGAACATCCACTGTTAATGAATCAAATGTGATTTAAATTGAAAACCAATTCATTGAATATTAATGAGAATATGAATGAATATTTATTGGTTATGAATTAGTTGAATGCTAGTTGGTTGATGGTTGCATTTGTTGCTTTTGTTTCAATTGCTATGTTGACATATATAGTTATTATGTTGCTATATGATGTATATCGATACTATTATCTATATGCATGATTCTCATGTTGTTTGTTGAGTGATTAGTAGGTGCGGATCGCGTTTGCTTTGCATTTGGAGCTCGCTTTCGCGCTATATTAGCCGTATATGCTTGCTAATAAAATTATAAGGTACATATCTCGGATTAAATATCGTACTTTTATATTTTTTCCCTTCGGGATGCCTCATTACTTGATGAGATGTATATTTGTGATATATATACTGTCATTTTTTTTCGGATCGAGCCGCGCAAAGAAGACTGGCGAATTTTTCCGAAAATTTAAGGCGTTAGAAAAAAATTTGAGAAAATTGGAAAATTTTGAAAACTTAGACTTTGATTTAGAATTGAAAGTTAAACAATAATAATTGTTTTTGAAAGATAACTAAGTATGATTTGAAAACTTAGCAAGTTATTATAAGAAATTTAATTATGAATTTTGGAAAGTTAATAAATTCTGTAACTTTTCTTACTTGTTAATTTCGAGGACGAAATTCTTTTAAGGGGGGAAGATTGTAACGACCCAGAATTTTAATTATTTAAAATTTGAATATTTAATTAATTTTAAATATTAATAAGTGAATTTATAAGTCAAATAAATTTTTATTTGAATAATTGGATTTAATTGAATAATTAAATCGATAATTTAATATGTTAAATTATGGAAATAATTGAAAATTGGGTAAAATATGATTGAAAATGATTTGTAAAATTTTATTTTATCATATTGAATTTAGAATGATATTTTAGAACTTTTAAAATCGAATTAAAAGTTAATTTGTGAAAATTGAATATTTTAATATTTAATCGACTAGTGAAAATAGTCAATTTTTGAACAGTCTCAGAATTGGACGAAACTAGTTCCATTGGATCCGTAATAGTTAGTTATTATCGGATTTCAATTTTCGTAGCAATCGGAGTTATCGTTTGATCGTGGCAGCTCGAAACGCATCGAATTATTTTTTATATTAATTTGGCGAGTTAAAATAGCCAATTTTCAAAAAGTCTCGGATTTCGACGAAACCAGTTTCATCGGATCCGTAATGTGATATTATTGTAAGGTTTCAAATTTCGTGTCAATTGAATTTACGGTTTGTCCGGTACAAATTAAAACGCCTAGAAAATCGTTTAAATCGGTTTAATTCAAATTGAACGTTTATTGCCATAACTCGCACAAATGTCCGAATTAGCTTCCGAAACCTGTTCCATTGTGTCCGGAATGCGGGGTAAACCCTAGAAACGCTGGTTACGGCGCGTAAATCGGAGTTTGGAAAACCCGGATGAATAGTGTTCGTTTTTCCTCTATAAATAGACCCTAAGCCTTCATAAATTAAAAAAAAAAGTTAAACCCTAACCCTAAACCTAATGGCCGGCCGCCTCTATACTATTTCAAAGGCCAGAATTTCGTTTTGCTTTCCCTCAATTTTCTCAAAATCTGTGAATCAATTTAGGAAATCATCAACATGGAAGTTGTTGAGCATCTCGAGGGCTTCACATCCATACGGATTTGATGGAGATCGGAGCAACGAGGAGGGAGAGAGACGCTCGCGTTCGTGGTGGGTTTGGGCACGAATTCCGAGAGAAAGGGGAGGCCGAGCCTGGAGCTGTTGCAACCGAGTGGAGAGCTTGCGTAGGTGGTCGAGCTGACGTTGGCTGATCGTTGTACAAGTAATCGTTGGAGGCTCGAAGGTGGGGAGATGCTCGGCAATGTTGGGTTCTTGGTCGCGAATGTTAAACTGGGAGGGGGAAGAAGCGGTGATCGGCCGTGATTTCATGTAAAAGGAACGAACGGCTTAGATGTGAGGGGTTTGAAAATAATAAAAGAAATTGTTTAATTATTTATATTAAAATTTGTACGAACTTTAAAATATTGTATCTTGTTCATTCGAGGTCGAAAAATTACGAAACCAGCGGCGTTGGAATCGTATCGTCGAGCACTTCGCGATGCAACCAGTTTGGAGTTGATTGGAGCTCGTTTGAATTTCGGGTAAAATTAAACGTTCGTTTAATTTTATTCGAAACGAACGCCGAAATCGGAAGTAAAATCAAGGTGAGAACTTCTCACTCAATCGAATCAGTTTCGATTTTATTTTTAAATAGTTAGATTTAAAATATTTGAATGCATGTTTGAATGATGACTGTTATCTATTGATTGTTAAAATAGACATTATGTGCTGTTAGTAAGCGGATGTTATTTATTAAAAACATATACCGCGAATATTTCATAAACAGTGAAATTGGTATTATATATAATAACAATATATATATATTGGCATATGTATATATTGGAGTTATTGATTTCCCGCATTTGTATAGCAGATGAGACCCTATTGCGCCGTCTATTAAGCGGATAATATTTTAAATCCCATATACCGCGATAATTCCGTACTGGAGCGGAATTGGTATTGTGCTAATGTTTGTGGATGCAGGGAAAACAGGTTGGAGGGATCCAACTGGATTCCTCAACAGTTTTTATTTGAATTCAGATATTTTGATATTTGATGGATTATCATATCGATATATGATATCGTTGTTGTCGTGATTGACTATTTAGTGTGTAGCATCATTGGACCAAATTTTGGAATTTAAAATGATTTTAAAGCGATTTTTGAAAGTATACGTTTATAAAATATTTTGGAACTGATCCATTTTTAATAAATAAACGGTATAATTTTTTAAAGTTATAAAAGTTATGATTTTGAGAAATACGGTTAAAGATTTATTTTTGAGAAATATGGGTTAATGTTTTTATAAAATAATTAAATTGGATTTTTGAATTTATTATAAAAAGTTTTAAAATAGGATTTATAAAATTTGATTACTTTATAAATCAAGAGAATGGTGAAATTATAAAGGGGTTTAAAGATGTCTTAAAATAATAGTATAAATTGATTTATAAAAGATTTATAAAATGGATATTTATAAATTAGAATATTTTGGATTATAAAACGAGTTTTTATAAGTGTTAGAATGAATTGTAAATGAATTTCATAAATGAATGAAATTTAAAGAATTATAAACGGTGAAGTTATAAATGGAATTTTATAAGCAGTAGGTTTATAAAATTTATAAAGTTATTGAAAGAATAGATTTGGATAAATAATTGAATCTTATAAGTTATAAGATTTATAATTTGGAAAGCCTTAAAAGGAGATTTTGTAAAATAATCGTTTTATAAGTATTTCACTTATAATATGAACTTTTAGTATATCATTGAGATATGAAATTGAATAGGTTGATAAATGGAATTTATAAACATTGTTTTATAAATTCGCAAACGACTTATTTTGATAAGTAAATTATTGAAACCTATTAATGGAGTTATATTCACGTTTTTGAACTGTGAATAATCCTTTGAAATAAAATGAATAAAAGGATGAAATTTGTTAACGTAATATATTCACGTTTTTGAATAGTGAATAATATGTTAAAGAAACTGTTTAGGATGTGATATTTTAAACAGAATTAAAACGATCTAACGATGTTTTAAAATGTGTTAAGATTTGAAACCATAGATTTCAACATTTATTGTTGAAATAGACGTTTTCGAGAAATAAAAGGAAATGGTGGACTATAACATTGTTGTTATAGTAAATGATTTCCGAAAGGAAATGTTATGTATAGTATTGGGATTTATATATCTATTTTAATTTCGAATCCCTATACTAGTGATTTTGGGTTGTCGTAACAATGTTTTACGCAACATTCGTTTTGGCCCAAATAAATACGTTTAAGAGAATGATTTCCTTAAAGAATGAAATATACTTAATCTCGATTTAAGTATATTGAATATTTTCCAAGTGTTGAAAATAAATGGATTGAGAATTACTTAATAAATAAGTATGGAAATGTTTTTCCAATGTGAAATGAAACGTTTAGAGAATTTATCTTTTTGAAGATAAATTGAAATGAATAATTGAAATCGTATATTCATAGATATTTTGGAATATAAATTCACTATGGAATTTATAAAGAAAAGGGGAATTTGTCTAAAAATAAATATTGATTTATTTTTGACATATTGAAATAATATATCTTGTAAAGATATTTTGGAAAATAAATAATTTGGAAAATTATTTGGAAACTGGTGATGTGTGCATATCCATTGATAGTTCAAAAACCGACTATCAATATTTCCCTTTGAATGGGTAATTGATGTGATTTGTTTGAATTTGAATGCCACACTTATTTTTGAATAAGCTCTCACTATTCGGGTTAACCGGGAAAGGACCATAGGGTCGTATAACCCATTCCGAATATGTGATACGTCGTTATGAATAGCATTGAAGATCGGTGTTGAAGACCCGGTATTTGCGAGAGCGATAGGATGACCTGTCGATTGACTCTGCACCGAGTTGCTCCGGTATTGAGTTCTCCATATGTGATGGGAAATCCGATCAGGATTGTGATTATCCGGATTGCAAGGACTTCTTTGTAAGTGCCTTCGGTTTTGTTCGAACCCGGAACAGACTTGTATGGATTATATGTCTGACGTTACAAATTGAGATATAAAGCAGATTTCTTTCAAATATATTTCTGTTGGTGGCGGAGAATTTATTCTTTTAGCTTAACACCCTTCTCTGAGATGTACGAGCTCAGAGGTTATGTAGTTGAAGGTTATCAGCGATATATTCCCAATTTGGTAATGTGACATGCTGAGTGTTGCTGTGAAATGATCATTGTGTTGATTATTTGTGATAGGATCGTTTATTTGATCGTCTATCCTGGTGATCATTTCTATGATCATTTGTTGACCCAAAGCATGGCTTTTGTATAAAGTATGTTTTTGTGGACGTGACTTCGTCGAGCCTCACACCCCGTGAATGGTCAAAACAGGAAAGATGCAGCAAGGTTATGAGGGGTAGCGCCCTTTAGGATATGTGCATTTCCTTCTGGAAAAGGGTGGTATCATGGTATGGAGCCCAGATACTTACTCATGTTGAAAACACTTTATGATTGTGTGAATTGATTGCGAGCGCTCGGTGAAAGGTCCCAAAGGACCGGGGGATGGCATATTCGGTCAGTTGTTACTCAGTTAGGGGTAACCCGGCCTTGTGTCCATCCAGAGGCATTCTCATGTGGCAATGGGAAGTTCCTTGGCCTGATCATTCGTTGGAAATCCAAAGAAACAATACGAGACTTGTACGGTATTAGTTGTAGAACCTATCATTCACTTATGGTGGCGCCCCACTGTTTGGATGGTAGCTATAGTAGGCATACGATAATGGTCGTATGTTGGCTAAGATTTATATTCTACTTTCGAAATGATTTGTCCTACACTATGCACTAGTAATAATATAAAATGTTCTTTTAAATGCGTATCAAGCATCTTTGACTATCATAAGGAGAAATCTCCTCCGATTCTGCGTTTGCATTGTGTGTGTGTGCGGGAGGCCTTATGGTAGTCTCATTTTTAAAAGCATTGCGAATTGACTTTAAAAATATTCCTCTATTTTGATTTTAAAGATAAATAAACTGTTTTGAGTTCTCACACCAGTCACGTGACTGACTCGGAGTTTATTGTTTTCCTTCCTAAACTCTGGGTGCCCACCAATTTCCACACGGGCAGTCAAGAGTTAAGGTTTATCAGGATATTCTGGATATTCTGGAGTTGCTGGAGGCAAGATGGATGGCATGGCGTATTACTAGTATATAGTATTCCTTTTCCACTGCACTGTTTGTTGTTGTTTGTTGTACACTCTGATGTAATGAAATATAATGTGATGTAATGTAATAACTGATATATTTCTTTGTTTAAAGATTATTCATTTATCTATTATATGTTGTTCCGCTGCGATTGTGAGATTCTGATATTGTTGTGTTCTGTTCCGTTCTATTTTCTATTTTCTTTTCTCCCTATTTTCTATCTTTTTCTCTCTTCTTCTGTCTTTTTCTTTTTCTTAAAACCCTAAGTGTTCGGTTTTCCGTCATTCGATTGCTCGGCAGTCGATAAAGTGAGTATCGATGTTGAATTTTCGAAAGACGAAGAATCGGGTCCTTACAATTGGTCGCAATCTGAGCAGTACCACCCATCCTACCCTACTACTATAGGGGGTCGCTCACAGCCGCCCAAAAAGGAACGTAGTGATCTTGAACAAGGATCCTACGGTGATAGATAGAATCCCTATAAAAATACCAATAGATCGAGCACCAGAGATTTCGTATCCGGTAAAAATCTTAGCTAACTGATCGAAGTGGGTAGCTTTAATAGAACCATTGATCATGGAACAAATAGGGTTGGTAGGCCCAACCATGTATAAAAGCAAACCTCCCTCATTACCATACGTGCGATTCTCACAACATAAGGCTCGCACAAAGACTATGTCATACATCCTGAGCCTTTTTGTTCCACCTCTCCTTCTTCCTTCAAGCACCTTGATCAAACTTGCATTCCTCTGCTTCAAGCTGTGCTAATAGAAACTAAGAAAGTCGTTGCTTGCTCCCTAATGTTTATACTGGCACCTTGCGTGCATGGTCTTTGTTGCTTCAAAACTATGGGGTTAAGGAGACCTCGATCAATTGAGGGAAACTGGAAAAAAGGTCATAGCCAGGAACGGTGCTTCCTTTCTTCATCTATCGTAGTCTCGAATCAAGAAGGAAGTCTCATCGGTGCATGTGTCGACTGCAAAGACTATAAGTCAACTCGCTTCTATTCTTGTTATGATTGGATCATAGTAGTTCCTCTCTAAATAGTACACAATACAATTTTACTTCATAGCCAAACCCTCCTAAAATGACACCTGCTTTCTCTTCTCTTAAGTATGCAACAAGTGGGAGAGGCAAGATTCGAACCTAAGTAGAAAACCTTCAATAGATTTATAGTCTGTCTCTTTTGACCACTCGGCCACTCTCCCATTCCTGGGCCAATTCCCCTTGAGTTCCTGAATAAGAAGGATGGCGGCGCCTAGGTTTATATTAGCTTATTTGTAGGATCGATTTCACCCTAGAGGGGGGGCGAATAGGGTGATGGTATAAATTATTAAAATTAATCGCGGAAGCTTATAAATTAATTTCAATTCAGATCACAGAATAGCAGCACAGATATCGCAGAATATAAATAACAGAACGGAACAACACAGAATTTACCCAGCTTCGGCAAAACCCTGCCTATGTGCTGCCCCCAAGGTTTCTACTAGAAATTAGATAGTCCCTCGCTTACACACGTAAACTCGCTATACCTGCTATTGACTAATCTAACTCTATGCTCAAAACCTTGCCACAACTCAACCACCGAGTTGCGAATTCTCAAGCTACGCCACGTAGCATGTCCCCTAGTCACACGACTAGAAATAACAACGGTTTAAAGTTTAAAAACAAATTTAAACAGAAATTTAAAAATAAAAACCCTAATTAAAAAACTAAAATAAGCTATAGCCTCTTTTAACAAACAAGGCCCCTTTTATAAAACACGCCGGCCCAATTGTTTTCTTTAACCTGAATCTCTTTTATTTTCTTTATGATAATGTCGGCTTGTTCTTCCTTCTGAAATTAGGGCTTCGGCTCTTGTTTCACTTCCTTCAATAAATTAGGGCTTTTAAAGAATCGAAGATGCCGACATTATATTAATCGATCAAATTTGTGATTTTCGTCCTTTGGCCTGTCGATCGACTGCCTCCTTTTACCTTGCTTCGGCTACTTCGATTGATCGAGTTCGATTACAATTTTGGTGAGTACTTTATTCCTTTCGCTTTCTGATTGAATGCTTGAACTCGATGATTATATGCTGATGATGATTATGGCAATTTATAGGAGTCAATTTCCTAAAATCTCGCTCGTCTGATTTCTTCAATTTTATGCTATCGGCCCTCTGATATTTGTTGAACGATGATGATTTATTTGACTTTGTCAATTGTGTATTATCGTTGCTTGATGGTCACGTTGTTGATTCGTGACTTGGTCAATTACATTTGCTACCACGGTTTGAATCAGACTTTAATTTGTGACATCTGAATTGCCGTGCTCATCATGGTGTTGATTTTTGACTTCGTCAATACTTCATACTTACTTGAAATTTTTATCTCTGTGTTGATTTTCTTTGACTATGTTGATTTCGTGAAATTTTTACTGCTGGCTTTTGGCTTTGAATCATTTCGTCTCTGGCCATTTCAAAGATACGCACTTTTTTTCATTTTTATACTGCGTTGATAATTTGCGTCTGCATTGTTATTCTTCGACTTGTCTACTGTCACTTCTTCGAGCTAAATTGTTGTTTGTGGTAAATTGCTTCAAGTTGATCTTCTAGCTGGTGCCAGTTTGCTGTGACATTGTGCATTTCATTCTCGTGTGTTCATTTGAGTTGTCTGCACTTAGACTTGAGCTTTAGTAGTTGTACTCTGGTTGGTCATTGTTTTGAATTGTGCATTACTGGTCTTTAAGGCATGTTGTGTCCATATTGTATGTGATACTGTTGCACTGCTGTGTTATGTTGTAATCGAGTTTCACTTGCATTGCCGAGTTATTCTGATGCATCCTTCTGGCTTTAGAGTCTGTTATGTACATTCGAGCCAGTGTATGTGAACTGGTGCATGCTTTGTACTTTGTAGTGTAGTTGCAATGTGTTATTGTTTGGTGCCATGTGCATCTTTGTGATTCAGTCTGTGAGTTGTATACTTGTGCTTACTTTGAGTATGTTACATGTTGTGTTTCCAGTAGCCTGGATATCAGACATCTCTTTCTTTCATGTTTCTGCACTCCATAGATCAACTCCCATTCCTCCATAAAATTGATTTGTCTTCATTGCTGTCATATTTTTGCTTATGCATCACTTGACTTGTTGTATTGTCATTGCATCTTTGCGCTCTGTTTTTGATGTTGGCCTTCATTTGCTTGTATATATGAACTGATTCATGCATTTTTGTGACCTTCATGTATACACAGTTTGTTCATTGATGTTTGATGTGTTTATTCCTTTATGTAGTAGCTCGACTTGATCTTGTTTCATATTGGCTTGAGAAATTTTACTTGAGTTGAATCCAGTGTCAACAACTCGGGTTTGACCTTGTGCTGAAGTCGAGATTTTATTTATGTTGCACCTGAGTTGAACCTGTCTTTTTATTTGGGTTTGACCTTGTGCTCACCTGTCCCTGTAACATTATCAAGTGTATATTGGTGTGCACGGCCTTGTGGCATATACAGTGATACACTGTGTATGTCACAAGTTGTTCGTGTATGATGAATTCAAATTTAAATTATGACGAACAACCCAAATAACTGAGGAAAATCGTATTTTCAAAAATTATCTTTTATTTTTGAATTGAAAAAATATTTCTTTTTCAATTTTACTGCGTTAGTTTATATTTTTGCAGATTGCTCAGATGCTGGATTCAAACTGGAATGCAGTTGAAGATAGATACGAGTGTGAGTGATATGTAGTGAGGTGAATTGTAAATATGAAATGTGATGTAATTGTAATCAAAATTGTATAGTTATAGTGGGAGCTTGAAATTGTACTATTAAAAGTTGTAATAAATATTTGTTTGAATAAAATATTCGTTTGAATTCAAATTCTGTGTTATTTAATTTATTCAACAAATATTTATTTAATCTGTGAAAATAAAATAGTATATTAACAAATACATTTAAACGAATGTATATATGTTTATTATCATCAAACAAAAATCATATAAGCGTATATTCAACAATCTCCCCCTTTTGATGATAACAAACATATAATTAAGATTTTGAATATGTTAAATGTATTTGATCATGGATATGCATTGCTCCCCCTATTTAAATGCTTCCTCTCTACACAAAGCTCCCCCTACATATATGCATACGAATAAAAATATGCAAATGAGTCTAGATGCAAATAGAAAATTATTTGACCTTTGCTTGATTTTATTTGACAAAATCTTAACTTTTCTCTCCCCCTTTTGTTATCAGCAAAAGATTAATAGTGTTAGAGAAAATAGAGATAAAGTAATCGATATCAATCCAACATTAAAACTCAATTGAATATAAATATTAGATTTCAATAAAAAATCAAACAAAAATCATAAATATTTTGTTAGGCGCATATTCCACTTTTAGAATGATGGAAATGATGTCATCATATAAAACCATACAATTGTGTCTATTTGTGGCATATTTATATCAGGAATTTGAATATCTACTAACCATGCATAACCGTTAGGACTTTTAAATGAGATTAGTAGTATTCCAATTTTATTTTAAAAAAAAACTGAATTCAAGTATCTTCTAACCACGCATAACCGTGAGGAATTTTAAATGGGATTAGAATCAACTTGTTTATTTTAAAAATCAACTTTTGATATGCGTTCCATACATGCATAACCACGAGGACTTTTAAATGAGCATGGAAGCACATAACAAATTCCAAGTAATTCACCCATGCATAACCGTGAGGACTTTTAAATGAGAGTGAATACTTTGGTATTTATTTATTTATTTATTTTTGTTTTTTTTAAATGTGAAAATGAAAAACGAACGATTCCTGTTTAAAGTACCACATATCGACAAACTATATAGAATTTTGATGAGTGATGGTTGTTAGAAATATGATAGATATAGAGATGATCATGGAATTTTTACCAACAAAAAGTTTTATAACTCTTGTTTAAATTTCTAAAGAAATTTACTAATTATACCATCTCGAAAATCATAATATTTGATCTATATTAACACTCGTCACTTTTTCAATCACTATTTTTCTTTTCGATAATCATTAGGGAGTCAGATTAGTCAAAATAGTCATTTAAAATCAAATTCAAAAATAATTATGAAATTAATTTTTCAAAAATGACTAATCTGAAAATATGGTCAAAAATGATTTTCTCGAGGGGGATTTAAAAGAAAATTTTCTGCTATTTGAAAATTATTTGAAATGAAGAATATGCAGATATTTTCTTTGAAAAACGATGCAGTTACTAAGTGTCTCAAAAATCACGTTCAACTAGTAATTTTTCTATCAACTAGATTACCAGTGTAATCTGCATCTGAATTTCTCTTTCACTCAAAAATTATCATCAATTGAATTTGATTGACCAAACCATGAAGTGTGCACCAAAAATTTCAAATTCAATTTTAACAACAATTTAAATGACATTCTTTTGAAATTGAATTGAAGCCGTGTAAATAATCGAAAACCGTGAATATAGAGTTAGCCGAAATATAACCCAATGTATTATCCAACAAAACACTATTTTTAATCCAAATTGATATATATGAAGTAATTCAAGGAATCTAGAGATTATTGTAGTGCTTTTGGCATAGGAATATACTTGGCCAACTATGTTGAATAAGTCAGAATCAAAATCATCATCTTTTCATCAATCTCAATATTGGCTGATTTTAATTCAGAATACGGTGCAGATTATCACATTTAATATATCGTTTAAAACATACTATTACCTGTTTTACCTTTACGATATTTTCCGTTGTTGTCCATTGTGATTCTGTCACCTTTATACTAGGCTAAGGAACTATTCTTTGTTGTCCGTTGTGTTTCTGGAACGGCCAAAAATCCAGAGAACACTGTTGTTGTTCCTTAGCCTGCCACCACACCTACACGTTGAAAGATTTATGTGACCTATTTGTTTTTATAGGTCCATGGTTGTTAGTGGCAGAAAATTTTGAAAAATAATTTTGTGTAGACCCAAAACTATTTATAATTGTTTCCTTCGGCACCCAAATTTGTTTAACTTTGAGAGATTTTATATTTGTGCCTTTTGGAACCCAAATCGGTATAGTTTTCACATGTTTGGGTCTATATCAACAATTATTGTGATCGTGTCCAAATTTTCTACAAATTGTGCACATAGAATTAACTTGATTAATATTGCTTGCAACAATTTTCGAATTATTATATCCAAGTCCTTGTCTAACCGAATTAACCATTTGCTTTCCTAATATCATATTCAACGATTTTTTACTTTTGGAAAATTTATCTAAAGTAGTAGACAGTTGTTGGACTTGTGATTTGAGAGACTCATTTTCGTTTAACAATTGTGTGCACTTTTTAATAGAATTCTCTCTCTTAGTATTTTCATTCTCATTTAAAATCAGAATTTCATTTTCAAGTGATTTTATATTGATTTTTGATTTTTTAATTTCCTCTTCGAATGTTGGACACTTATCACACTTAGGGATCCTACTTTGATAGGTTTTAACTAATTGGTCAAGTTGTTTATTTAAATCTATCAAAGTATCTTTTTGTGATTCAAGTTTAGCGTATTTTTCCCTAAGTCGTTCATAACAGCCATTTATTTCATGAAAATATATAAGCAATTCAGAGTGAGTAAGTTTTGATACCTCGCTTCGCTCATCATCGTCGCTATCAGTTATATTTCCTTGAAGGCACATATCTGCTTTCTCACTCTCACTGCTAGTACTTTTCTCATTCTCATCTATTTCATCCCAAGTGGCTGCAAAACTTTTCTTTTTCTGTTTCTTTCCAAGGTCGCGTCGATTTCGAGGACAATTGGGCTTGATGTGTCCGGGTTGGTTGCACTTATGACAGATGATCTCCTGTTCTTCTGAGTAGTCAAGTGCTTTGCCTATTCTGCTTTTCAATTCATGATTTCGAGCTGGATTTCCGTATCTGCGATTCCATCTTTTGAATTTCTTTATTAGTAGCGCCAGCTCTGCTGCTCCATCATCATCATCGTTATCATCATCACTTTCGGTTGTTCCTTTGAGCACTATTGATTTCTTTCGAGTATCTCCTCCTTCACGCTCTTCCTTGAATTTCATTTCTAGCTCATAAGTGGTGAGATTTCCGATGAGTTCATCCACTTTCATTTGTTTCAAATCTTTTGATTCTTGAATGGCAGTCACTTTTGCTTCAAATTTTCGTGGAAGGACTCTAAGGATTTTTCGGACTATCTCCAACTCTGTGTATGATTTTCCAAGAGCTTTTGATTTGTAAACGATATTGGAAAGTCGTCCATGCATCTCTTTGACATTTTCTTCCTTCGCCATTGTGAAGTTCTCGTATTCGCTGCTTAGCATGGCAAGGCGAGATTCTTTGACTTGAGATGTTCCTTCGTGAGTCACTTCTAGTGTGTGCCATATTTCCTGTGCAGTTAGACAATGTGAGACACGATTAAATTCAAATTGATCTAATGAACAGATAATAGAATTCATAGCTCTAGTATTAGCATTTTGTAATCTATTTTCTAGTTCTGTCCATTGATCTTTTGGTTTCTCTATTTCCTGATTATCTACAGTTATAGTTGGTATTCTATAACCTGTCTCAACAATATTCCAAGCATCAATGGTTTTCAGAAAAATTTGCATTCTATTTTTCCAGTAAGCATATTCACCATTGATCATTGGTGGTCTAACTATGGATTGACCTTCTGCAAAAGCATTATTAAAAGAAGCCATTTTAAAAAATTCAGTTTTTTAAAACAAAAATTGGTTTTTGTAAAAAAAATCAAAATTTTAAAACAAAAACGGCTTTTGATCCTAGCTCTGATACCACTTGTAGGATCGATTTCACCCTAGAGGGGGGGTGAATAGGGTGATGGTATAAATTATTAAAATTAATCGCGGAAGCTTATAAATTAATTTTAATTTAGATCACAGAATAGCAGCACAGATATCGCAGAATATAAATAACAGAACAGAACAACACAGAATTTACCCAGCTTCGGCAAAACCCTGCCTACGCACTGCCCCCAAGGTTTCTACTAGAAATTAGATAGTCCCTCGCTTACACACGTAAACTCGTTATACCCGCTATTGACTAATCTAACTCTACGCTCAAAACCTTGTCACAACTCAACCACCGAGTTGCGAATTCTCAAGCTACGCCACGTAGCTTGTCCCCTAGTCACACGACTAGAAATAACAACGGTTTAAAGTTTAAAAACAAATTTAAACAGAAATTTAAAAATAAAAACCCTAATTAAAAAAATAAAATGAGCTATAGCCTCTTTTAACAAACAAGGCCCCTTTTATAAAACACGCCGGCCCAATTGTTTTCTTTAACCTGAATCTCTTTTATTTTCTTTGTGATAATGTCGGCTTGTTCTTCCTTCTGAAATTAGGGTTTTAAAGAATCGAAGATGCCGACATTATATTAATCGATCGAATTTGTGATTTTCGTCCTTTGGCCTGTCGATCGACTGCCTCCTTGTACCTTGCTTCGGCTACTTCGATTGATCGAGTTCGATTACAATTTTGGTGAGTACTTTATTCCTTTTGCTTTCTGATTGAACGCTTGAACTCGATGATTATATGCCGATGATGATTATGGCAATTTATAGGAGTCAATTTCCTAAAATCTCGTTCGTCTGATTTCTTCAATTTTATGCTATCGGCCCTCTGATATTTGTTGAACGATGATGATTTATTTGACTTTGTCAATTGCGTATTATCGTTGCTTGATGGTCACGTTGTTGATTCGTGACTTGGTCAATTACATTTGCTACCACGGTTTGAATCTGACTTTAGTTTGTGACATCTGAATTGTCGTGCTCATCACGGTGTTGATTTTTGACTTCGTCAATACTTCATACTTACTTGAAATTTTTATCTCTGCGTTGATTTGCTTTGACTATGTTGATTTCGTGAAATTTTTACTGCTGCCTTTTGGCTTTGAATCATTTCGTCTCTGGCCATTTCAAAGATACGCACTTTTTTTAATTTTTATACTGCGTTGATAATTTGCGTCTGCATTGTTATTCTTCGACTTGTCTACTGTCACTTCTTCGAGCTAAATTGTTGTTTGTGGTAAATTGCTTCAAGTTGATCTTCTAGCTGGTGCCAGTTTGCTGTGACATTGTGCATTTCATTCTCGTGTGTTCATTTGAGTTGTCTGCACTTAGACTTGAGCTTTAGTAGTTGTACTCTGGTTGGTCATTGTTTTGAATTGTGCATTACTGGTCTTTGAGGCATGTTGTGTCCATATTGTATTTAATACTGTTGCACTGCTGTGTTATGTAGTAATCGAGTTTCACTTGCATTGTCGAGTTATTCCGATGCATCCTTCTGGCTTTAGAGTCTGTTATGTACATTCAAGCCAGTGCATGTGAACTGGTGCATGCTTTGTACTTTGTAGTATAGTTGCAATGTGTTGTTGTTTGGTGCCATGTGCATCTTTGTGATTCAGTCTGTGAGTTGCATACTTGTGCTTACTTTGAGTATGTTACATGTTGTGTTTCCAGTAGCCTGGATATCAGACATCTCTTTCTTTCATGTTTCTGCACTCCATAGATCAACTCCCATTCCTCCATAAAATTGATTTGTCTTCATTGCTGTCATATTTTTGCTTATGCATCACTTGACTTGTTGTATTGTCATTGCATCTTTGCACTCTGTTTTTGATGTTGGCCTTCATTTGCTTGTATATATGAACTGCTTCATGCATTTTTGTGACCTTCATGTATACACAGTTGGTTCATTGATGTTTGATGTGTTTATTCCTTTATGTAGTAGCTCGACTTGATCTTGTTTCATATTGGCTTGAGAAATTTTACTTGAGTTGAATCCAGTGTCAACAACTCGGGTTTGACCTTGTGCTGAAGTCGAGATTTTATTTATGTTGCACCTGAGTTGAACCTGTCTTTTTATTTGGGTTTGACCTTGTGCTCACCTGTCCTTGTAACATTATCAAGTGTATATTGGTGTGCACGGCCTTGTGGCATATATAGTGATACACTGTGTATGTCACAAGTTGTTCGTGTATGATGAATTCAAATTTAAATTATGACGAAAAATCCAAATAACTGAGGCAAATCATATTTTCAAAAATTATCTTTTATTTTTGAATTGCAAAAATATTTCATTTTCAATTTTACTGCGTTAGTTTATATTTTTGCAGATTGCTCAGATGCTGGATTCAAACTGGAATGCAGTTGAAGATAGATACGAGTGTGAGTGATATGTAGTGAGGTGAATTGTAAATATGAAATGTGATGTAATTGTAATCAAAGTTGTATAGTTATAGTGGGAGCTTGAAATTGTACTATTAAAAGTTGTAATAAATATTTGTTTGAATAAAATATTCGTTTGAATTCAAATTCTGTGTTATTTAATTTATTCAACAAATATTTATTTAATCTGTGAAAATAAAATAGTATATTAACAAATACATTTAAACGAATGTATATATGTTTATTATCATCAAACAAAAATCATATAAGCGTATATTCAACATTATTAAGTTAAGAAGATCGATCCAATTAATATACTCTAAGCTCTTCTATTTGCCAGCATCAAGGAAGAATAAGGTCATTTAGCAAGTACACCATAATTTATGTATAGAAAGGTACAAAGCCGTCATTTCCCCAATATACTAATTACAGCCTTCCTTGGCTCCCCTCCTTCTTCGCTTCTAGCTAAGCATCTGGAGGCGAACAAGGGTTGTAGTGTAGCTCTTCTAGTGAAGCTGTTAGTTCGTGAGCAAGTGAATAAACAAGCCAACGAGCTGAAAGTGAAGTACAACATTTACGAGCTATGTTCCTAAAAGAATTCCTCTCGTCTAACAGCTCAATCTTGACTGACTACCATAATTCTCATAACAAATAAACATTCGCATATATATATATATATATATATATATATATGTTGGACTAAGTAATCGTTTAGTAACCTAATGGCGCACACTACTCATCCAATAATCGTAGACCACGGGATTTGGAAAGTGCGACTGAGACTAATGCCTATGAATAGATATCTGAATTAGAACTTGCTCAATAGCTTCTTTCTACTTGAAAATGTTGTCGATAAGATTCTGATAATGGCCATATCTAGTAGAACTTCCTCCATGGACTAGGATTCTTTCAGGTCCAGTAAAATAGAGAGATGCTCCTATAAACCCGCCTTTCGGCAAGGCAGCATATAGGTGGATTTAACTCACTCGACTGCATAATGATTGAGTTGGACTATCACAAATAATAAACATGATCATCAAGCTGGAATATAACATAGCCATAAACAAGCAGCAGACGTTTAAAATATGGTTTCAACAAAGATCGACTCGCTATAAGTCTTGGAGTTTCCTTCGAGTCATCACTTGGCTTACTTTGGGTTTTCAAAGGGATTACTTCGGGTCTTTAGTGGATTAGTATATTTGCAAGTTACTTCGAGTCGTTGTAGCACTTGCTTCGAGTCACTGGAGGGTCTACTTCGGGTCAAGGAGGAAGCTACTTCGAGTCAAAGCCATGGGTCGATCAACAACCAAATTCTCCACCAATCTCATATCAATCCAAGTTTGTATCCATCAAACTTCGCCCAGTATCCATGTGCGTCGTGTCGATGTTTTCATACTAACCCATTATGTGTCGATCCTAATCCAACATGTTTCATATCGATTAGTTAATTGATCGATATGAAGCGAGGGGCTAAGTATAGGTATGAAGCCACAAACTAAATGATCGATACAAAATAGATGGAGTTCGATGTGTGTTCATTTGCACTTCAACTGCTTGCTTCATATCGGTCATATTCCTATATGATTCATGTCGATAAATCAAATGATCAATATGAAACCAACGATCATTTAATCGATACGAAAAGCAATCATAGGCTATTTCATATCGATTGGTTTTGTATCGATCGATATGAAGGAGCAGTTCAAGTGGTGAAACGTACAACATGGATCGAGGCATGAAACTTGGATCGAGGCATGAAACTTAGATCGAAGCATAATCGATGGACGATGGAAAAACCATATGATCAATACGAAGAGTACACGCCAGCATCGATACGAAAGGAATGGTACATGATGGATACGAAGAGCATAGTCAAACAAAAGAAGCAGTCAAATCGGCATAAAAAGTGGATTGCTCCTGGATTATAGCGCCACACCATCATCCTGGTCGATACGAATTCGGATTGATACGAGGCTATCGATATGAACATGATAGTCAAACAACAAATTCAAACTTGCATTAATCATATCTCACTATCTATGAGTCCAAATGCGTTCAAATTTTCACCATATCTTGCGTACCAGAAGAACTTTTTTGATTGATCCCATCACCATTGGACCATTTTTGGATTGATTGCATAAGAATCGATCAGGGATCGATCCCAAACTAGCCCGAATCGATCACGTGGGCCCACCCTGGTCTAAGAAGGAGCATTCTGAGTTCAAAGTCAGATATTTCCATGCTATGCCTATAAATAGCAGCCCAATGCCTTTAGAAAAGGGATATTTTGGCTCTTCTAATCCGTCACTCTACTAAACTCCACTGTGATTCGGATACGATCAATTGTACTCTTGTAAATCAATAGAGAATCATCAATAAAACATCAACTCTTTAAAGTGCACATAGGATACAATGCCGAACCACTATAAATCTTGGCCTTCTATTGCTTTCCCTTTAAATTTTTTGAGTGTTCTTCATATATAATTCTGCCACATACAATCTATCTATAATTTGGTGCTTTCATCTGCAATTGGGTGTTTGTTACCAATTTTGGTGCAAACATTTTGATGCTTTGATTGAGAGGGCTCGAATTTAGGGATTCTATAACTTGGATTTTGGATCTGAAAGCTTGAAGACTTAGATCTGGAAAGCTATGACGAAGCAATCAACAAGGAGGCAAAGAGCGGAGAGAAGTCAGCATGAAGGAAGCCAAGAAGCATCCTCAGGAGCTAATCAGACTTCGGCCTTCATCACCAAAGATGAGATGGAGATGATGATAGGAGCTATGCATGAAGAATTGTTGAAAAGGCAGGAGAAAATGATGCAGAACATTCTCTAATAGTTTGTACAGGCAGAAACAGGACGAGGAGCTGGAGTTCATATCCATAGAGTTGGACCAGAAGGACCCAACAGGCAATCGGATAGAGCAAGACCATCAGAAGTCGCCCCTAAGGTGGGGGGGCAATCCCCAGGAGCATATTAATCCAATCTCAAGCAGGATATCAGTTGGGACTATGCAGCATGGCGTTGATAGAGGAACGGATCCCCTTCCAAGAGAGCAGATTCTAAGATTCCCTCAAGAACCCAAAGGGTAGATTGGAGGCAACGGATAAGGACTACTACTTAGAGATAGTGAAAGATTAGCGGAGATGGCCAGACGAGCCATGAGCGAAGGACTAGTGAATAGAGATCTAGATGATGTGAACAGGAGCTTCTTTGCTCCTGCAATTAGGCAGGCAAGGAATCCACCAGTATTCAAGCTACTAACACTGAAAACGTACGATGGAAGGACCGATCCTACAATTCATTTAACGAGGTATATGAGGCACATGGAGGTACTGGGGCATCAGAGGAGGTCATGGCCTAGTGTTTTCCATTGTATTTGACAAATATAGCAGCACTGTGGTTCAGGAAATTAGAGAGCGACTCCATTGGAACATGGACTGAATTGATTGAGAAGTTTATAAGGCAGTTAAGAGTTCATATTTCGAGGCCCAAGAATGTGAGGAGTTTGATAGCACTAAGCAGAGAATCGGGGAATCTTTGAGGAGTTTTCTAACATGATTCAATGCAGCGGCATCATCGATGGATCGACCAGATCCATCCATGGTTTTGATGGCAGCTATATCTAGCATAGCTAATGGAACAGAATTCTAGAATTCATTGACAAGGGATCCGCCTATGGATCTAGGAGTGTTTTACCACAAGACAGAAAGGTTTCTACCACAAGAATATGCAAATGCTGAGAGAGAGGAAGCGGAGGGAGTTGAAGTTTATGCAGTCAAATGCAGAGATCCGCCCGGAAAGGATTCAGGCAAGGATAAAGGGAAACTGAAAGCAGAAGATAGTGGTGATGAGCCAAAATGACCACGAAATGAGCCAAGATTCACCTCTTATTTAGAGTTAAACGAGAGTTTGGAACGAATCTACCAAGACATTAGGGGCAGGTTCCCTACCGGAGGCCTATGAGGAGGGACCCGACCAACAATGAGAGGAAATCAGAAAAGTACCGCTTATTCCATGATCTAAGTGGTCATAGTACCAATGACGGTGGCACTTGAGGGATGAGATAAAAGGGCATATCCGGAATGGCATGATAGTATAGTACATAAGGAGGTGAGACAGTAGAGTAAGAATAACCACCATCTGCACCAATTGGGGACGGCTCAGGATCGAGGCATCATCTTGTCATGAACTGATTTAAATAATGATAAATAAGTGGCAAACTCCACATTAACAATGTTAAGTCACTTACACATGTTCAGGATCACAAATGGTCCATAGGCATTCTCTGAGACGATTATCAATCGCATCAGTGTACGTATTTGCACTTTGACATCTCTGTTTTGCTTTTATTTTCTATTTTTTGCATCTGGATTTGATTTAGTTGGACATTTTTGTTGTAAGACCCATTTGAATGTAAATCTGTTTTTTAGAATCCCATAACGGTCAAGTTACTCAAACATGCACGGGATCACGAACGGTCCTCAGGCATGCTCTGAGATGATGATAAACCGCCATAATAAACAATTTAGAGACTCACTCGAACGTGAAATCTGACATTAATGATACTAAGTTCCCCTAGGCACTCACAATTCGCCTCGAACGGCACCCGACCGCAAACAGTCATAATTCGCCTCGAACGACATCCGGCCTTGAACTGTCACATACCGTCTCGAACGACATACGATCGTGAATGACCACTATCCACAATCATGTAAGACTATCATTCTCTTTACAGAGCATTAATAGGAAATGAACATCCAGCTTATCGAACTACAAAACACACCTTCCTATCGCAAGGCATTTTTTAGGGGGCAAAGTGTTAACCCGCCATTCGGCAAGGCAGTATATAAGTAGATTTAACTCACTCAACTGCATAATGATTGGAATTGGACTATCATAAATAATAAACGTGGTCATCAAGCCAGAATATAGCATAGTCGACAAAAAAACAACACAAGATGTTTAAAATTATGGTTTCAACAAATATCGAGTCACTACAAGTCACTTGGAGTTTCCTTCGAGTATTCCTTGGCTTACTTTGGGTTTTCAGAGGGATTACTTCGAGTCTTTGGTGGATTAGCATATTTGCAAGCTATTAGAGTCACTACAGCACTTGCTTCGAGTCACTTGAGGGTCTACTTTGAGTCAAGGAGGCGGCTACTTCGAGTCAAGGCCATGGGTCGATCAACAACCAAAGTCTCCACCAATCTCATATTCATCCATGTTTGTACCCATCAAACTTCCCCCAGTATCCATGTGCTTCGTGTCGATCGTTTTCATACTAACCCATTACGTATCGATCCTGATCCAACATGTTTCGTATCGATTAGTTAATTGATCGATATGAAGCGAGGGGATAACTATTGGTACGAAGCCACAAACAAAATGATCAGTACGAAATAGATGGCATTCGATCTGTGTTCATTTGCACTTCAACTGCTTGCTTCGTATCGACCATATTCTTATATGATTCGTGTCGATTAATCAAACGATCGATATGAAATCAACGATCATTTAATCGATACGAAAAGCAATCGTAGGCTATTTTGTATCGATCGGTTTCATATTGATCGATATGAAGGAGCAGGTCAAGTGGTGAAACGTACAACATGGATCGAGGCGTGAAACTTGGATCGATGCGTAATCGATGGACAATGGACATACCATATGATCGATACGAAGAGTACAGCCGGCATCGATACGAAAGGAATGGTACAGGATGGATACGAAGAGCATGGTCAGACAAAAGATGCAGTCAACTTAGCATAAAAAGTGGATCACTCCTAGATTATAGTGCCATGTCATTATCCCGATTGATATGAATTCGGATCGATACGAGGCTATCGATACGAACGTGACAGTCAACCTACAAATCCAAACATGCATCGATCATATCTCACTATCTACGAGTGCAAATGCCTTCAAATTTTCGCCATAGCTTGCATACCATCAGAAGAACGTTCGTGATCGATCCCATCACCCTTGGACCATTTTTCGATCGATACAAAATGCATACGGATCGATCCCAAACCAGCCCAGATCGATCACGTGGGCCCACTTATGTGTAAGAAGGAGCATTCCGAGTTCAAAGCCAGATATTTCCATGATATGCCTATGAATAGCAGCCCTATGCCCCCAGAAAAGGGATCTTTTGTTTCTTCTACGCCGTTACTCTACTGAACTCCACTGTAATTTGGATACTATCAATTGTATTCTTGTAAATCAGTAGAGAATCATCAATAAAACAACAAGTCTTCAAAGTGGACGTAAGCTACAATGCCGAATCACTATAAATCTTGTCTTTCTATTGCTTTCCTTTTAATTTTTTAAGTGTTCTTCATTTTAACTCTTCCACATATAATCTATCTATGATCTGTGATTGTAATTTGGTGCTTTCATCTGCAATTGGGTGTTTATGACCAATTTTGACGCAAACAGCTCCTTCAACTTGAAATGAAGGTGTAGAGAGCAGAGCGACTAGTACAAACAAAATAAAAGGAAAAGCCCCTTGAAATAAAGACATATGATGGCATAACTTATCCACTTTGATCAAAGAGGCTAGGTTGAAAGCCTACTATCTAGTATAGCTAACTAGAGATGTAGGATTGCAAAAAGAAAATTGCTATGCATCTAGTACTGAACTCTTTGAATCTCTTACTAAGCCTATCGCTATGCACCTTCTCCCGTCGTCGAATGGTTTGTGTTAAACATAAACTCAATCAAGGAGTAGAATGGACTTGGTATACTAGGCTAAGAATAGTTTGGACTTTGTATACCTGGCACCTCCATAAATAGAATATAGAGAGTTATGCACTTGACTTGTTGAATAATCATAAGGAGAACTATAGAAATCTGTATGAACTCGTCTTTATCTGAAATAAGCCCGTCTCTGGCCCAAAGTTAGCAATGAGTCTGTACATTCATCGTCACTCTCTTGCTAGAGAAAGTACTGTATGCCTAAGAGCTATGTATTCTTTTGTGACTTCCACCTTTCATGTGAAATGGCTAACCTGATTGATGCTGACCTAATGCAAATTATCTTCTTTCAAGGGCCAACTAGGAATGAGGCTAACGTGGCTACCTTACATATCTTTATTTAGTCCTACAAGCTTAACTCACTCATTCTCATCGCAACGGTCCGAAAGGTAATGCATCTAACCCGTAGCGAAGAAAAGGTGATGGAGAAGCTACGGAAGATCAAGAGCGGGGATGCAGGTAGCGTAGGAGACCGTGGAGATCTAATATTAATAGTAGGCTTTTGCTATTCTATGGAAAGAGAATAATTGAAGGGTCTATCCAGATTGAAAAAACACCTCATATTGTTTCAACTACATTCTAAAGGGATTAATCCACTACCAAGGTAGGCGGGAGGCATACTAGATATCACAAGATGCTTACAGTACTCTCCTAGTGACATGGTATCGAATCTAAGTGATTCTGACTTTGTCGGGTAGAGAACATTCACCCCCTTCAGATTAAGCTTAGTTTGCTTCTCATTCTCAATTTCTAGGGTAGAGAAGTGCTTCTGGTAAAGGTTTCTAGTAAGTCATTGATGGAATCGAATCTCAATAAGTTCTTCTCCTGTGCTGGATAGAGAATCAAATAATCAATTTAGCTTATTAAGAATGAATCAAGAGGCATAAAATGTAATTATCTGGTAGATCATCTATATACCAATGTATCTAATAATATCTTTTAGCTAGTGATGGAAGTGCTTCTGACATTACCAGTATATTAGTAGCGAACAAACACATTATCAATTAATAGGCATTTTCCACTTGATACCGACAATGTATCGAATGGAGCATCTATTGAGAATTAAGATGGTAGAGTATCTACCAAATAAGGGTAAAAAGAGTAAGTCATACCAAATAAGGTCTAGAGTAAGGTGCTGGTAGAGAACTGGTAGATTAGGGCTGGAGGTAGATCATCATTCTAGTGTTGGGGGTCTCAGGAAGCTCTTTTCCCCAACATTATGGAACGCTAGCCCGGTAGGTGGTGCATACCGAGTTGGTGGAACCAACTCCTTTTGGCTTCAGCATCGTAAGTTATTCTGCCTTATGCATAGCCGGTATTTTATTCACTACGCCCCTCAAGGCATAAGGCCTAAGGTAAGGTAGCATATCCCTCTTATGGTAAGGCACGCTTCACACCTATGCTTCTCATGCATTAGCTATAGCCGATCAACCAAATCTGAAAGCTTAGATTCTCACTCTCAGTGCTCCCCCTTTCTCTATGTTAGAACATCCTAGCGCAGAAGGAGCCTAAGAGTTGGTGGCACCAACCACATCCCTGTATGGAAAGAATGCCAACCCACTCTCTACTATGATTCTCTAGCTTTAGCAGAAGCCGAGCAACCATAAGCATCTCTTACTTACTGCTTAGATGCTCACTCGGATTCTTATGCAGGCAACAAAACGAAGCCATCTCCCTATACTAGGTTTTAGATATCCCATCTATCAAGAGAGTGATTGGATGCATCTATACATGGTTTATTAATCAATCCCTAACTCTTGATATTAATAGGAGCCGTATCCTAAGTTATCTAATGGGTCAAGTGCCTAATTCAAGTTATTAGTCAACTCCCTAACTCAGGAGCCATATCCTAAGTTATCTAATGGTTCAAGTGCCTAATTCAAGTTATTAGTCAACTCCCTAACTCATATGTGATTCTTTAACTGATTCTTTCAATACTCGAGGAATGCCTCTTATAAAGCGAAGTGAAGTCACGCTGCTGGTAGCTCCAACTCCGTGCTTCAATGGCGTTCTAGGCATACCAATTTCAAGTTGATTAACATACCTTGTTCAATTTGAAGTTAATGGAAGAAGCACTAACAAAGAATATTAGTAGCAAATAAATTAATGTACCCTAGTTCAATCAGATCCAGTGGTTCATGTGATGGAGCTAACATGGTGTTATATAAAGGAGGCTCTTGATCATTTCTATTTTATAAATGATTTAAACAAATTTATGTAGTTAAAAATATATACATATTGTTAATAATTTATGTTTATATATATATATATATATATATATTTATATAATAATAAAAATTAAATATAAATAAATTTTTAGTTTAAACAGACAAAGATATGTGTGTGTGTGTGTGTGTGTGTGTGTCCGTGTATGTATGCGCGCGCATACATATGTATTGTAATATTTTATTTATAAAAGAAAAAATATATATAAACATGTATTTGGATAGTATATTTGCATATTGGACTAGCTAACATACCTGTTGTGATGTAAATCATAGCATCAATACACGGGTATGTAATACCTTGCACAAACTGATATGTTACACATGCACATACTTATATGTGTGAATATGATAGATGTATATATTTAATTTAATATAAGTCAAATAATAAATATTATTTTATAAATTTAAATAAAATAAAATATTTTATTTAAATAAAATTCAAAAATATTCTAAACAAATTATGTTTACATATGCCCAATAAAGATCAAAATTAAAATTCATCTATTTCTTCCACTGCGGGCTGACCTAGTTCCAACACTAAATCTGTCCCATATTCAGTAACAAAGAGGTGCTTAGAACAACGTTATAGTGACTGGTAAATTACATACATGACCCATAACACCGGTTTATGCCGATTGATTTTTATTTAAGTGTTATGTATGCTACCTATAGGATTATCCATTTAATTCCATTGCACATATGATATATCCGACCTTTCTCCTGGGTGGAAACCTCCGGCCATTTAATACTTCTTAAATAGGGATAAGGTAGACCCAATGACTATTTAATACATTGACCCCAAAGCGGCCCTCCATGGCATAACCGATAGTCAATCGGCGCTACCTACGAAGGCTAATGACTCCTAGGTATGACTTTATAGTTTAATTAGTCATACTACTTATGCATCTCAAAGACTTATCTTAGGGTTAACTAGCACACCTTCAACACATAAATAAGTAATTAAATTTTAAGGTCCTTGCATATCCTATGCGGATTCTATACTAGAAGAAAGTGAAATCCATCAGGATGTAACCCAAGTCTTTGCCAAAGACCACTACGGACCACTGGTAGTCAAAGCCTGTATGTCAGCCTTACTTATAAACATCGATCTATCAAGAACACTGATAAAGCCTGTCGACCCCCATAATGGAAATCCTGATTAGATTTACCTAATATAAGTCAAGGAAAATGCCTACTTCAGTTACTTAATTTCGCCTGTTTAGAAATAAAGCATACCCACATTACCTAATAAGGCATCGTCGTAGGTTATTTAAGACTTCTTGAATAAGGAAGAGGCATACCCAACAGCCATTTGATACATCAATCCTCGAAGTAAACCCCTTGACTTCCTTAAAGATCTAAGCTATTTAATACTTTAAATCCGAGGCGAACTTTGGTGTATTTTCCCCCTTATATACGCGAATGCACATCCACCTATGTGTCCTACAGTTAGAGATGTACCACATCAGTAGTATGTATGCACAACTGCTGATAGCCTATTAACCTTGCATTCTGACTCATACTAAATCAAACCACTTATATTTAACAAAAAAATTAGGGTAGGCCCACTAATTCATGCCTGATCATAAATATATTACCACTATGGAAATTATTATGGATCTCAAGTTCATTTATTAATATTCATTTATTTACGTGCTATGAACTTATTCTTATCCTATACTTTCATTTCCCTTATTCTTCATTTCCATATATGTCATTTGAATGTCATTTATTTCTTTACTTCTAATTAATCGACCTTTATGAATGGCCATAATTATTCAAATTGGACAATCACTAATGAAAATTATTTATTCGTTTCAAATCTAACTTATCATGTCTATTCAGTTTTCTCCATAAATGTCATGTTTAGTCTTGTAATTAATCTCATTAAACACATTTATCACATCATTTGATTTTTGTAACCTATTAGTATTGCAATCATTATTCATAAATGTTGGATTTATTCCCTTTTTTCCATTGCAAACTCCTAATCCTTTTGTTTATTACGTTGTTAGTATTTAGCATCCTAATTGTAATTAATACGAATACCGACGTATATTTATTTATTACACATTATTATTTACCTTATGCGCGCGCGTACGTGATTACTAAACACAGTTATACATGTATATTTTCCTATTTTTATCTCTTTAATTTCTACGTTTAGGAATCTCAGAATATATACGTAAAGAATGATTGTTTCTATTATAATATATGTAAATATCAATAGTGAATATGCTATATATTGTTTTGTACTTAGTCACACATCGTGGGATTAGTTCCATCCCAAGCTCCTAAGCATTTATATAAAGGTGCTAATGTAATGGAAATATATTACTAATCTCTGAATGAATAAAATTGTTCTCTCTGTAATGGCTTTCACTTTCTTCATTTCATAACAGGTTATCAGCACGATCTTTTTCTCGAATGTATTGGATATTCTAATCCAAAAGATTAGATCCGTTTTTTTTTCATGTAGGTACATCTCTTTCTCTTATTCATTTACTGAAATTAGATCTATCTCTTCCTCTTATTCAACTAATGAAATCAAGTTTGAAATTTTCTAGATATGCTTTTCTAGATTTATTTTGCGATTAATTTAGATCTAGATTTAAGTATTCTTGTTTCACAATTCTATATCTATTTTCTAATTTTTCAGATTTGGATTTAAGTTTTAATATATCTTATCTTTTCAAGATCTTATTTTGTCATAGATCTAAATTTATAGATCTTATTCCACTGTACATGTATTTTTGTCATTATATTTTAGATCTCATCCTACAATAGATTCGATTTTTTTGTCTTATTTTTCTGATCTCATTATATTGTAGATCTCAAAATCACACCCAAATAATATACTTTTGAGATTTATACATTGTTTAAAACTAAAATGTTGTGATCTTTTGAATTTGGATTTGAATTGATTTCAAACTTGCTTATTATTGCATGCTTTTTTTTAGTTCATTATTTTGGAAAGCAAGTTTTGAATTTGACAATTTCTGTTGATGATTCAAATAAATTTATTGATCTTGATTACGTTTTGGTTTGTGATATAGATCTAAGTAATATATACATGTTTGATAAATGAAGTTTTCATTTTGAAAACTCTTTGATTTGGATTTTGATTTTGGAAATTATTTTTATATATATTGTTTATATTTCTAGAAGAAATATTTTATTATTTCTTAGAGAAACATATACAAGAATAATGCATATTTAGAAGATCATATTAGTTTAGATCCAATATTAATATTGATTTAGTACACCTGAAGTGAATGAAAACGTTAATGAAAACATATACGGTAAACTTAATTTCTAGCATTTGAAATAAAAGTTGAGAAGCTGCAGTTCCTATAATGCTAAAAGCTTGAGTTTCCATAAATTATTAAATTTCAAGTTTTCTTATAATAAAGAACCAGAAGTTTCAATAAAAGAGCAGAAACTTGAATTATAAAAAAAAGGATATATATATATATATATATGTATGTATGTATGTATGTATATATAAGAGTTATTTTAGTTATTTTAGAAATTTTGACTATTAAGAAATAAAGTTTGTCTTATGGTATTCATTTAATTTTATTATTGAGTATATTAAACTTAGCTTTGAGATTAAATTTTGCTAACTAAAGTTAGTTAGATTGATTTATTTGTTTGTAAAGAAATCAATTCGGTGTGATAATATTTTATATTTTATGCCACAATAATGGTAAATTGCATTCATTTTTTTCATAAATGCATTAAATGTTGTCGTCATGGCAATAAATTAAATTACCATATCATCATAAATGCAATGGCTACAGTAAATTAAATGATGTTGTATTTTTATGTTTGGAATAAGAATAGACTATGGTTTATTATATGGTGTATTCATTTTGGCAAACAATGCTCGATATAATGAAAGAAATAAGTTTGAACAACAACCTGAAGTTGTGCGAAGATTTTTTTTCCAACCAGATGTTGTATAACTCAAAGTCCAAGACCTAAAGTCTTGAATTATGAAAAGATTTTCTGATAAACTTTATAAGCTCGAATTCTTGTCAGTATTTTTTTGTCAAAATGTACAAGTCTTGAAATAAGAATAGACTTTTATTTTGTAACAATATGGTACAAAAAAGGGGAGAAGTTTACACAAAATTTAATAACCTAAAGTTCATAACAAATTAATGAACATGAAGTTCACGAATTAGAAGCCCGAAGCTCTATTGAAATTTTGTAATATGATAAGGTTATACTTCCTGAAGAAGTTAAAGAAAATTAATAAATAATCATATGAGAAAATGATGCTGCATTCAAGAGAATACAAAAATCTCCAAATGAGTTATACCTTACCTTATATCTTAACATTTACACTATACTAACCAAATATCCTGAAGATATTATGTTATATGATATTTCAAACATCATTGGATGTGTGTGTATTAATCTCTTGAAAAGATGTTTTATAGACTTATTTATATTTATATTGCAAAATCTAACATCGCAGAAGAGATGTTATAGGAATTTTATTTTTGTTACATTGCAATTCCTTAAAAGGAAATACTATATTCCCCGAAGGAATAATGATATAAATTCTTTTTGAGTAATAATAATAGTTTGTCCAAAAAAATGATATTTTATACCAATGTTACACTCCAGAAGTAGTGGTTTTATCTCTTGCATCTTACTTTCAATTGGTGAATCTAACTTTGTCACTGTATTTAAAGTTTGATACGCCATTTAAAAAGCAATTACAACAAAAATCTCCAGCATGGATATTTTATGCTACTGTAAAAGTAGTAATTACGTAATTTATATAAAATAAATATTGTATATTGATATGGCATTCAAATAGTGCATGTGTGTGTGTGTGTGTGTGTGTGTGTGTGTGTGTAGAAGAGAAAGTTCACTCCAGAAGTGGTTATACTAATATATCTCTAGAAGAGATTTATAAGTTTGAAAATGATGACATATATCTAGAAGAGATTTATTTATATATTTAGTAATTTTATTAAACCAAATAAGTGTACATAAATATGATTATGAAGGATCCTTATTTAGTTTAGATTAGATCCAAAAGGTTTAAGATTGTCTAGAATATATTGTTCTGTGTTCATATATCTAATTATATCATAAAGTTCATGTTCCTAGTTATTATTTCATAAGAAATATTGCACATATAATCAATTCTTGAAGATATATTTTTAAATATTCTCCTGAAGAGATGGTCTATATTTCATATCATAATTTTCATGCAAGCTATACATAAGGTCTTGAGGAGATCTGTATCTGTTATATTCCAAGTATCTAGAAGATACTCTTATTATTATTTTTGTTGTAATTTTTTTTTCGAACTCTCAAAAGAGATGTGTAGAAATGTCTATATGCAATTATAAATTATTCTTTGATAAGTAAAATAATTTATGTTCAAAACTTATACTTGAGATATAATCGAGTAACAAAACTTAACAACTGAAGTTGTTCGAACCAGAAGTTCGATATGGTTCCAAACCAAATGTCTTGGATCCTTGTAATAGTTTGTTCTAAAATAAAAAAAATCACTAATTCAAATGAGAAAATATATATGAGAATTTATAATATATATGTAATACGTGGATGCACGTATACCTCCATATATGTAAATATTCAGCTAACAACCTGAAATTTGTTATGGGCTCATCTTGTAGATTATGTATAGATATTATTTAGTGATTTAAAATTCAATCAAAATAAATGTTGAATGACCTAAAGTTGTGTATGTGGTCAAATGATCTATACAATAAGTAAATTCCTCCAATTGACTAGATCAATGAATGAGAACAAACTCTACTAAGCAATATCAATTGAATGCATCTTACCAACTAATAAAATGATTATCCTTTTATTACTGATATACACATAATGTATTTGCTAGCAGCAATGTGATAGTGGATTAAGATGAGAATCCAAAGAGGATTATTATTTAATGTGACAATTGTCATCATTAAGGGGGAGGATAAAGGGATACAAGTTCATTTTGATCATCAGTGTTAAATATTTATTAAAATTACAATGATGCAAAATATTATCAATATTATCCTTAGTAGACTTTCTCCAATATAGATTTGAATCCCTAAAGGATCAAAATTTGTAAACCACAACTGAAATATGGTTCAAAAGTTAGTTCAAAATATTATTGGAGTAAGTAATAAAGATGCCGAATAATGGAGGTGAATGTTCTTGAAAAAATACTTAAGGGTGCACTTGAAGAGACCAATGGCATGATTGTCAAATTACGCAGAAGTGGTTTAGCTACCTAAACATAATTAAAGAGATCTCAATAAATCATGTCTAGAACTGACAAGAAATAATCATCGATGATAAATTTGTAAATAATAAAGCGCTTATATTTATAAATAGATTAAGAATCTTGAATTAGAGGAAAACATGACCGGCCATCATGAATCCTTTAATAGTAGAGAAATATAGACATGTAGTCCGCAAAGTACCGAAAGTACTTGAAATGCTTAATATACCCTGAAGGTATAAATGTGGTTTAAAATCATATTAAATAATGAAAGTATACGAATTCCTGAAAAATATAAATAACTTTCATTGTTATAAAGAATGCAAAGAACAAGGAGAGTAGATTTCAACCTGCTTTTAAGTATTGTTGTAATGAAAATCTTGATATAATTCACGATGAGTAGATTACTTCCTATTTTTAAGTATCGTAGTAATGAAACTCTTAATGCCCATTGAAGTGATAGTTGCGATATGCAAATACTTATTAAAGTATACAAATTTCTGAAGAATATATATAAATTTTGTAGTTATAAAGAATGAAAAAGATATGAAGTGTAGATTACAAATTTCTTCTAAGTATTGTTGTAATGAAAATCTTGATACATCAAGATGGGTAGATTACTTCCTGCTTTCTAGTAATGTTGTAATGAAATTTTTAATATTCATGAAAGATGTATAGTTGCAATGCGCAAAACTAATTTGAAGCACAAAAATGAAAGCACATGAAGTGTTTTTCATAAAAGTACCATATAAATGCATAAAATGCAAACCATATTTGAAGAAACAATCTTAGAAAATTTGATTGTATCGAAGGAAACTATTAATAAATTGTATTATTAATGAGATACATATTTATGGATCCAGAAGTATCTATAACCAATTTAAGTTATCGAAATACGAATACGAATTCAGAGGAAACTTTAAATCAGGTGGAGCATTCATAAGTATTTTATAATACACTCTTTTTCTTAACTAAGATTTTTCCTACTGGGTTTTTATTAGTAAGGTTTTAATGAGGGATCCAGAAGTATCAACTTCCCAATAACATTTGAAAATAAGTTACAATATACTCTTTTCCCTTATTTAAGATTTTTCCCACTGGGTTTTTCTTACTAAGGTTTTAACGAGGCATTGTCTTGATCTAAAAGAATCAAACGTCTTTTGAAGAAATAACATCTCAAATATGTTATTTAAGTTAAATTGTATTTTTATCCTTGACAAAGGCTTTTCCTACCGGGTTTTCCTTTGTAAGGTTTTTAAGAAGTATTATATTGATTCAGAAGTACCAAACGCTATTTGATTCTATAATATTGAAATATCTCATACTATATTGTACTCCTTTTCCTTCACTAAGATTTTTCGCATAAGGTTTTTCTTAGTAAGGTTTTAACGAGGCATTAGTTTGATCCAGAAGTATCAAGCTTCATTTAAAGAAATAAGAAAATAAAATATGTCATTGTACTCTTTTTCCTTCATTAAGATTTTTCCCATGGGGTTTTTCTTAGTAAAGTTTTAACGAGGCATTATTTTGATCCCCAAGTATCAAAGAAGGAATATCATTTTTAGTATGATATTTATGATTTCACAAGTTGCACTCTTTTCTTCTTTCAAGGTTTTTCACACTGGGTTTTCCTTATAGAGGTTTTTAATGAGGCAACAGACAATATCTATATCGACTGAATCGATAAATGCAAGCAAGATAACAATGAGGGGAAGCAATCATCATACACGTTACAAAAGAGACAATTTCAAGTTATCAAAGGATCCAAGATTTTGAAGACGCATATTCAAGAGGGAGTGTTATAATATATGTAAATATAAATAGTGAATATGCTCTATACTGTTTTGTATTTAGTCCCACATCGTGGGATTAGTTCTATCCCAAGCTTCTAAGCATTTATATAAAGGTGCTAATGTAATGGAAATATATTACTAATCTCTGAATGAATAAAATTGTTCTCTCTCTAATGGCTTCCACTTTCTTCATTTCATAACAGTTTCCATATTTTAATATATTGGAGTTATCCTTCTCCAAACAGAAGATTGCTACCATTATAACTTTTCATAAACTATCTAGAAGTGAAATTTTTGTTCCGTTTGAAATTACAAGGAATTGTTTTTTTATTTCTATTTAAATATACCGTGCAAAATACGGAGAAGGACATCCGTAATTTACACATCCCTTTCATTTAGGTATATTTCTTATTATTCCAAACGGTGCACATTTTATATGTAGTTGTGAAGCTAGACAGCCTATGGAAATTTACAAGGAAATGATACAACTAAATTGTACATCTATGCTTCAAATAAATTAAAATGTAGAAATTTACATTTCAAGTCAAACTAGGGCATTTCTAATGAATGGTAAACAATTTACAATCCAATTAACGTAAATCTAGAATAAACATCCCAATCCTATCAACATCATCTTTATAGTTTTTAGGGACTAATTTCCCAAAATTTACAAATTAGGGTGTATATGTCATTCCATTATTATTGCAAAACTTTCAGAATATGTAGGCGAGATTTCAATTAAAAATTTAGTTTAAAATTATAATTAAACAGATCTGGCATGGACATAATAATCAAACAAAATTCAACAATATAAATTTCAGTGATTATAAATCATATAATTTTCTTACCCACTTTTCTAGCTTTTCAAATCTTCAAATCCAAATTCATTCCTTTAGTTGACTTCCTTTTCCTTTTCAACCCAAAAATATGTAAAAGATATTTACATATCCACTATACTTACATATCTAAGAGGAGATTTGAGTTACGTGAAAATTTAGATCTATAATTATATAGTTTACCTTTTTTGCAGAATCACTTCTTCTCTTTTATTTTCTGCCTCCTACACACACACACACGCACATATATAATACTTCTATAAATAAAAAAGAAGAAAAAATGTTAGAGCTCCGCTGCTTCGTTCAAAAAATATAAGAAGAAAGTAAGGGGCTGGACCTGTATTTATAGGTGTTCGAATCAACTCTCTTCATTAGATTAAAATTTATTAAATCCGACCCGGTATGCCGAGATTCAACCATGGCCGCCACGAACTAAACTGATCGATCGCTCCTTATAGGCGGTCGATGGCCTTATGAAGCTGTCAACCGATAGTAATCCCGCATTTATTATTATTATTTATTTTCTTATTTTCTTTCTAATTATTTATGACCTGAAAGCTTCAAACATTGGTAACTTCTTCGTTTGAACTTCGATCGCAAAACTTTATATATGAAAGTTGCTCAAAAAATCGTCATGAACACAATGGGCAGTTTCATGGCCAAATTACGAGGTTTTCTCAAATACTATTTTTGAATCTTATTTACTTATTTATTAATTTCTTTTAATCCGTTTACTTTTTTTTTCGGGGTTTTACATATTTTAAGTTTGGTAAGGCACCATTGATCGATGTTGGCTATTGAGAGACATAAAATTATAGTCTAGTTAAAATTTTATTGGAATGAAATTTTTTACGAGTAATTAGAATTTTGGGAATTTTGGTGATGATTCGAGTTATGTTGTGAATTGTATGAATTTTGAATTTGTTATGAATGATAAGAACTCAAATTTAGTTGCGGAAAACTAACGCCCGTTTGGTTTCGTTTTGAGTTTTATGTTTTGTGTTTTCAACACACTACAAAATATACAAGAAAATGAGAGAATTTTTTTAGTCATTGCGACGATGACCTTTGGGACAATGGACGAGCAATGGAGGAGATGAATGGTTTTGTGTCCTTTTGTTATGTCTCAAAACATGAAAATCAAATAAACTTGTTTTCTAATTTTCTATGTTAATTTCATTTTTCAAAAAATTTTGTTTTTCAACAATACATAAGCCTTTTTTTAGACGAAAACACAAAACTAAAAAAGGCAAATCAAACGGGGTATAAAATTTGAATTGTTCCTTTGTTGTTGGTAATTTTGAAAATGAAATTGAGCTTGATTATGTTGTGAATGGACTATATTTTGATTGTATTGAGGAGGATGCTTTTAATGTTTATGTTCTGAAACGAAATTGGAATAGGAAGTTTGTTGAGATTTTCCATTTTGATTTTTTCGTCATTATTGTAATTGTTAATAAAGGATTTTTTTAGATGTGAAGTAATTGAAATTGTTAAAATTGGATAATACATATAGGAGCGAGTAATAAATGTAAGAACGGTAAAAAAAACGATCGTTGTGTTTAATCGTATTTATTAGATTTGGCTACATGACAACGGTCATTTTTTTATCGTTGCCACATTTTATAGATAACTGGCTTTTTATTAAACAACCAAGCTTTGCCGGCTTTATAAAAGTCGGCTCTACGCAAGCCAAGACAACACATAAGTATGCATGATCCAATCCTTTAGGTTGCCTTGCAACCACCCTAGGTTGGGAGTGCCTTTAATAGTTCAGAGGATTCAGAACTGTATAAATAATTACATGACGCTGGTGGTTTCATTCAACAAGCAAGAGGTGCCAACTTAAAAGTAAAAGAAGCCTTTCCAGTTTCCGCCTTATTTATTTCGAACAAAATAAAGCGAATCTAAATTACACTCAACTACCACACATTGATGATCCATTCGAAACTTGCATAAAACTGGCAATTCTTTTCCTGCTCGAAGAGGTTCGTCGAAAAATCATGTTTCGTACATCCTAAACTTTGTTTTGTCTCATTATAACTTTCTTCAGAAGGATAGTACTCTGGTCCTGCAAAACCATTGAAGACCATATCATCATTTTTTTTGAGCCTGTATCAATTTAAAATGGTACACGAATCTTTTTGCAGACCGTACATAATAATAGGAAAACCTAAAAGAGATCATAAATCTCTAGTTTCGTTGAAAAACCTTCAAGTTTCAAAGCAATATCTGTCTTCCTAAATCCTTTAGTACAAAGAATGGCAGATGAAGAATGGATTGGCACAACTTTCATCATAATTATCCAAACAAGTTTACCTCTTAAAATGGTAAGTCTTGCTTAAGATTATCCGTTTCTGTATATATAGCACGGCGTATGATTTGATTTATTTTTCCAAAATTTGTTTGCTATGATTTCATTTTTTTAATTGGTACTTCTGGGTTTAATGTATATACAGCCAGTTCATCTTCCTTTATCGAATTTGCTGAAGAAACATAAGGAGAAAACGATAGCTACTCTGATGAACAAAAGATGTGATATGTGGCACATCAAATTTGTCTGTAAAGAAAATGGCAAACGAGTATATATCAAGGGGAAAGGTTGGGAAAAGTTTACGAAAGATAATAGCCTGGAAAAAGGGTACATCTTAGAAGTAGAATATAAAGGCAACTTGATATTCATGGTTCGGATTTACGATCACAGCACTTGTGAGAAGGTTTGTGTGTCTTCCTCTGAATCTGATGACGACCACAGTAAGTTCTTAAATTATTCCTATCATCTCGTATGTTTCTTTCATGGAACCATTTTATACTATTTAAATTATTGTTTATAATAGGCAATGAAATCCTGAACAGAATAGATGTTCATAATCCTAAGAAGATGACAATGCTTCAAAAAATGAAGCAAAGAGTGAGTTTAGGGCATAAACTTGTCCTTAAAAGAACCATAAAAAAGTGGAACTTTAGTCATGGTTTCTTGGTAAATCTCTCTCTCTCTCTCTCTCTCTCTTCTTTCAAGCTAAAGCATATACATCAAGGTTTGTGATACTTAGAATTGATTTTAACATGCTTGCCTCCTTAAATTAACATGCAGCGCCTTCCAGCTTGGTTTGCAATACTTAGTGGAGTAAAAAGGGATCATGACAAGATGATAATCGAAAATCCAAATGGAAAAAGATGGCAAGTTGGAATTAGTCATCCAAAGACGTCTCGAGGGATTCTAGTTAGCCAACGCTGGGGAAAACTAGCAAGAAGCAGCGGGTTGAAACATGGAAGCAAAATTGAATTAGAGTGGGTACCTAATATTGAGCAAGCTGGTGATAATATAGTTCGTCTTAGGATGCATAAGCTATAGGTATGTAGTCTACTGTTTTATAATGTGCTTTTAAGCATGGACCTTTCTTTAGAAATTAAGCGTAGACTTGTTTCAACTAGGGCTAATATTGTTGTCTCTTTAGCGTAGTTTATTAAGCTGAGTTATGTATTGGATTATTATGACGTATGTCAAGTTAATTAACATGCATGATATTTTCTGCAAATTGATGAATTTATTCTAATTGAAGTCCAAAATTTACAATGATAAATTGTTTTTCTGTTGATACTGTATTAATATGCTCCACGACATGAATCCCACACACAACGAGTGAAAGCAAGAATAACGCCACTACTGAACAACAAAAAATTTCAAACAAGCATTTCAATGGCGCACTTCAGAAAATACTGCACGTAATGTAAAATTCAAAACATAGATTAGTAGAAACGGAATGTAAATGGATGTTTGAGATGACTTATGGTAGTGTTCTGAATGTAATCTGGATGTTTGATGCTAGTTTCAGACTATGCCTAATGTTTAATCTGGCTGTGCCCTCAACCGGATTAATCATAACAATTGTTGGTTGAGTTTTTGTATTTTTACAGGTTTTAAATAGCGTCATTTTAGGTGCAATGCATATTGGAAAAATGTGGAAAATATGACTGATTAAAAAATGAATCCTTAAAACTTTGGTTTCATATCTATTATTAATTCTAAGAATTTGAAAGATTCCATGTGATTCTCCTCCGTCATTATAATTACATGCATATTATAATTTTCACAAGGCTAATTCTATTTAAACACGTAAAACTGCTAAATAACCCCTCACAAAACTGAAAAAATCACCATATTTATGTTTTTGCTAAGTATCCACATCTTATTATTAAAATTTTCTCTTTATACGCATCGAAGAAAATGACTTATACAAAGCAAGCAAACTAGATATTCTTGAATGATCGTGGATGCGGTCATAGCCTTATTTTGGGCAAGCCCATTTATCATATTTAGCATATAATTGTATTTTGGCCAAGCCCATTTATCATATTTAGCATATAATTGCTCTGTTCGAAACTGTATAAATACAGAGCCTTGGACAACGTTCTGTATTATCAAAAAACAATAATGCAATATTCTATCACTACTGAACAGTGATTTTCGACGGCAGAAAACCGTCGGCGGCCGTCGGAAGTCGTTGGCGGCCCTCGGAAATAGCCGTTGGAAAATAAGGCGTCAGGAAGCAGTTTTACCGATGGCTTCCGACATAGGTCGCCGAACATATTTCCGATGGTTTTCGACGGCTTTCGACGGTTTCCGACGGATTCCGACGAGTGTCGAAATCCGTCGAAAACCGTCGGAAAAATTGACCTACACGCCGTCGGAAGCCGTCGGAAAATGACCACCTGAAAGCTGTCGGGAGCCGTCGGAAGCCATCGGAAATCTGCTGTATTTTTTTTTATAACTGCTGCAACATAGCCTTCCATCCACATTTCTCATCCAAACACTATGACACCAATACTGCACAATCCAGTATACAATATTTCAATCAAATATCAAAACCCAAACTACACAAAATTCATCAAACACACAAATACATCAAATTACATCAAAATAAAATACTTAATATACATAATCATTCCAACATTCACAACAACCCCAACAACAAGTGTTCTACCATGTCATACATACACAACATAACACAAAATCATCAACATCCACATCTTCATACAACCACACAACCAAGTGTATCAAATATAATCATACAAAAATCAACAACTACCTCCACCGTCTACCAAATCATTCAAAACTTAAAAAAACATACCTGAAAAAGCAAGCAAGCAATGAATCAATCTCCTCCAGATGCAGAGCCAGACGAGGAAGGGAAGCGGCCACCAAACTGCTGCATGTACTCTAGCAACTGTGTGATCTGCATGGCCCGTTGGCGGTTCTACTCCTCCAGCTGGGACACTCTAGCCCGCAATTCTTCTATATCTGCTAGATCGCTCTGAGCTCTATTCCTCCGATCCCGTCTCTGACTGTTGGCCTGCAATAAATATTTAATTTAGCCGTGTGATCTCTGTAAGTGTATGTGCATATCTATGTAAGCTAGTAAGTAACATAACGTTCATATCTTCTGCATTCTTGTGCTTTACTGGTGTGATAAAGTCATTTGCTTGGTTTTAATTCAAATTCAATATGGAGGATTTTTGAAAGTTCAAATATTTTTAAATAATGAAAAAATGAACAAAATTCAAGTTTATTGTTTTGAAAATGTCAAAATAGCATATTTGAAGTATTTTAAGATAAAATTATATAGTCCAACATAGAATTATGACTTAAATATCAAATTGGCAGTAAAATAAATTATTTACCACTTGATTGCCGAATCCGTATCGTCTGCCATGCTCTGCTGGATCCATAACGGACTCAAAAATAACGTCCTCCTCATCAGTCGTCGGCTGATCTCGACCCGTATCAGCAAGGAGTTTCTGGCGCTGCTCTATAAACTTTTTCTGCATTAACAAATTAATAACATCATATCTTATTTCATTATAGTTTAATAAGCAGAACAATTACTAATACTGCATAAAATGAAATATGCTTACATGGCTCTTGCTGGATTTATCGTCCTGCCATGTATACGAAACAGTCCCGTCCGGATTTACATGCTCAACAGCATGCGTACGAGTGACCACGTCCATATAGCCCACGGGACCATGCGCCTCAGCTTTCTGAAGTTGATTTTTACATACAATTGTTATACATTTAAAATTATATAGCATAAACTATTTACAATTATCATTCAATAAATTTACCAACTCCTGCCGATACTGCTGAAATGACTTAGATCCTCCGCGATGAGTGACGGAACTTTTATTTCTGTTTGCAGAGTTTCTATCTGACTCTGCCTGTACATTCAAAATTTGATACATTATTTTTCGATCACGTCAAATTAATAATTCAAAAAAAAATTGTATACTTGCCTTCGCCTCGTCCGTCTCCCAGTATCTCAACCAAGCTTGCCATACACTCTCCCCCATCCACCATGGTTTCTTAGCAAATTTCTTAATCTCAGATTTCGAGTCCCTGTAGTTCTTGCGCATCTTCTTTATTTAGTATCCTCGTGCCAGCAGCATATCGTCTGTTTGGATGTCTATCTCAGCCTGTATTTCACGATAAAAAGTAAATAAAAAGATTACACTGTAAATGATAAACAGTAGAAAAACGACAAAAACGAATTAAAAATGGAAAACAGAAAAATATACATACTAGGACATCCTACCATATACACTCTACGATGTGAGGAGGGATGTTATCCCACTTCGGCCAGCAGGCACTCATCCTACTGCGATAAGAAGCTCTAGAGACATCCAGCACAACCTTCGAGGGAAGTTGGTTGTACCCCCTGTTTTTAAATACGATACAGATAAGTACGTAAGTATATCATATAAAAATAAGATGCTGAATAAAATTTAATTCTTACCCCTCTGCTCTAGGGACTAATGAAACTACTGGACGATGTGACTCTTGCGATGGGTCACTTCCATCGCCTCCTGATGATCGGGAAGAGCTCCTACCTCTATATGACATTATGATAAACATGAGACATATATACACATCATTATATAAGAGAATAATAACATTATAAAAATCTTCTTTTATTGAGCCTCTTAGTCCTTTTCTTTGGTACATCCATCTTCTTCGGTCAACAAAATCTCTCCCCCATCCACCGTGGTTTCTTAGCAAATTTTTTAATCTCAGATTTCGAGTCCCTGTAGTTCTTGCGCATCTTCTTTATTTAGTATCCTCGTGCCAGCAGCATATTGTTTTGGATGTCTATCTCAGCCTGTGTTTCACGATAAAAAGTAAAAAAAAAGATTGCACTGTAAATGATAAACAGTAGAAAAACGACAAAAACGAATTAAAAATGGAAAATAGAAAAATATACATACTAGGACATCCTACCATATACACTCTATGATGTGAGGAGGGATGTTATCCCACTTCGGCCAGCAGGCACTCATCCTACTGCGATAAGAAGCTCTAGTGACATCCAGCACAACCTTCGAGGGAAGTTGGTCGAACCCTCTTTTTTTAAATACGATACAGATAAGTACGTAAATATATCATATAAAAAATAAGATTCTGAATAAAATTTAATTCTTACCTCTCTGCTCTAGGGACTAATGAAACTACTGCACGCTGTGACTCTTGCGATGGGTCACTGTCATCGCCTCATGATGATCGGAAAGAGCTCCTACCTCTATATGACATTATGATAAACATGAGACATATATACACATCATTATGTAAGAGAATAATAACATTATAAAAATCTTCTTTTATTGAGCCCCTCAGTCCTTTTCTTTGGTACATCCATCTTCTTCGGTCAACAAAATAATCAATCATTTTTTCTATTTGACAAAATGAGAAGTTCAAAATTTAATATTTATTTTTAAGAATACAAATTCGAAAAAGATTATTTTCATGGTCGTATAATATTTGAGTTTAAAGAACTACTTCACAAATTTAAAAATATTTTCAAATAGGGCACATTCTATTTTTTAATGTATCGATATAAAAAATTGTATAAATTTTTTTCTCCATGGTCAGGCATCCTACTTCCCATTACAAACACAGTAAGCATTTACATTTCGTATATTACTTTGTCTCAAACGATTCAACAAAATTTCGGCAGCATTTCCCTTTTATTTCCTGCATTATACACAAATGCGTGTACGCAGGAAACAAAAAAGAAAAGTTAGACCGAAATTTTGTGAACTGTTTGAGACGAAGTAGTATACAAAATGTAAATGCTTACTATGTTCATAACTTGTCCAATACAGGGACAAATCCAACAAATATTGTACCAGATGAATATAAATGGTCGTTTTTCGAAAAAACGACTATTTATATAACGATCATGTACAACACTCCTCAGACGGGGCCAAAAACTGTGTAAGGGACATTAGTTAATTAAATGTGCGCATTTTACGAAAAAATACAGTTTACTAACTGTTCACATTTACAAAAATATATTTTAATTTAACACATTTATTCGACGTATTACATCAACTTAAGGCTGGTTTAACATTTTTTTATTTTTCAATACACACAATTATAATTTAGACTCATGCATTTTTTTTGTTTAATAAGTTAATACGTGCACAATATAATACTCCTAGCTCGTTCATTCATTTTATCTTATTCCAACTAACACAATACAATGATATTAGCACTACATACATGTACAATCGTAGAATCAAGGCATACACAACTATTTACATATACATGAACAACCACAAATTATACATGTTTTTCACAATTTCACGATAAAAGATGAAATAGGTATACCATGTGATGCTATAAACCGTTATTACGCTATTGGAAACAATTGCAATTGCTAATTAATCCTAATTTATCAACTTTTGCAAATTTAGATTTAGGATAAAAATTTGATTTTTGACGAAAATAAGATATTATACCTGACATTGAGAGCAATATAGATTGATTAGACAGCCGTGGAGGATCCTAAAGCTCGAAATTAGAGATTGAAAGCTTAAAGAAGGGAATTGGGTTTTTTTTGTTAAAATTTTCGTATGGGATACTGAGGAAGAAGAAGGCTCGGTTGAGCTCTATAATTCGCGAAATTTCGACGGCTTCCGACGGCCGCCGACGGCCGATCGAAAACCGTCGGAAAACAGCCGTCGGAAGCCGTCGCCCCTTGCTGTCGGAATTAGAGCCTTTTTTAGTAGTGTATTTTCTTCAATAAAATTCAAATGTTTCATTTCTTCAACATGATATCAGAGCAATTATTTGCTTAATAGCAAGTGCTTTACCATTGTTGGATCAAAGATCATTTTTTTTCTCATCATAATATTTTCATTATATGAGATTTAACTGCACAGTTTAACAACTGTGTACAGTTTTATAAAAAAATCTCATCATCTAATATAGTGTCGTGCCAAGAAAGAGGTAGATAAGAAAATTCACATCATTTTTACAAATTTCTGGCTGCAACAGTATCATCAGACATATCAAGATTCAGTTTACCGCACCTGAAGTGTCGTGTTAAGAAACCTCTATCAGCAAATACTCATCATCCAGTAAGTTTTTGGCTGCACCTCCTCGCTTTCTGGTAATCTTTATCATTTCTTGTTGTGATTTCTTCAAACTATAGATGAAGAGAATGATAATAATGCTGGTACACCCACTTCTGTATCTAAATCCACACAAACTCAAACCAATGCCATGCAAGAACTCATCAAAACCATCATCAAGCGACAAAGCCAGATCATAACCACCCCATATGGACAAACTATATACTCTGGAAATTCCAGGTTGAAACTGCAATCAGGCATATGGCCTTCGAGAATATGTTCTTGGAATACTCAATACTCCATAAAGATTCAATGCAGATGCACAAGGAAAGTTAGTTGATAATCAATAATATATCATGCAGGAAAGACAAGACAGTTTAGTTAGTTCTTGGCTGCTATCCTCAATCAGTGCTAGCCTTTTGTCTCAGAACTGTAAGACTGCGTATGAAATATGGCATACGATAGAACAAGTTTTCAGTTCTCAATCTGCTGCAAGAATTATGCAGTATAAAAGGCAACTGCATAATTTGAAGAAAGATAATCTATCTATGAGGGAATACTTTTCTAAAATCAAAACTTTATGTGATCAGGTAGCCTCTGTAGGGCATAGTATAAGTGACACAGAGCAAACATTGCCTGTACTAAGTGGGTTAGATGAAGAGTATGAATTAGTGGTTGTTGTGATATCATCTACAAAAAAGCTACCAACCCAATAATATGTACATTCCATATTACTTGCACATGAAAGAATATTAGAGCAAAAAAGACCAAAAAATCTGGAATACTCTGCAAACTACATTGCTAAAACAGAGGAAAGAATCAAGAAAGAAATCATAATAATAGAAATCAGCCTAACAGCAATCAAAGAGGTAGCCAGGGTTATAAAACTAGAGGAAGATGTGGCAGGTGGAGCAATACAAACAACAACAGACCGAGATGTCAGATCTGTGAAAAATATGATCACACAACAAACAAATGTTATTTTAGATTTGATGCTAAGTACACACTGTCTCAACAAAACACTAGTAACTCAAGGATGCATAATGTTAGTGCAAACATGGTGAATACTCAACAAGAATGCAATGATCAATCAAAAAGTTCAACCAGTGGGTTAGCAAGGGGAGAGGATATTCAAGATGAATGCTGGTATCCAAATTCCGGTGCAACTAATCATGTTACAAACAATCTCAATAACTTGAATCTTGAAACAGGGAATACAAAGGTAAACATTTATTATATATGGGTAATGGCAAATCAACTGACATCATACACACTAGAAATGCAAGTGTTAAAGGTTAGACAACTTTATCTTAATAACCTTTTGAGAGTTCCAGTTATCAGAAAAAATCTAATGAGTGTCTCACAATTCTCAAAAGATAATAATGTATATTTTGAATTTCATTCAAAGTATTACTTAATAAAAGATGTACTAACAGATGAAATTCTTTTGCATGGTAGAGAATTTACGGGATTATACAAATTTGATGTTGCAAAATCAAAAAAAAATGGGAGTATGAAAAACTGGTACAACATGTCTGAAACAAAATTTGTTGAAAGTTGTAATAACTTTGATGTTTGGCATGCTAAACTGGGACAACCCAGTATGAAAATTGTAAGACATGTTTTGAGTAATGACAATAAGATTCATATTAAAAATATCCCTTCATTTTACAACTGCACCTATTGCCCAATGGGAAAGAGTCATAGGCTTGCATTTCCACATTCTAAAGCCCAATGGGAAAGAGTCATAGGCTTGCATTTCCACATTCTAAAACTAAGTATAATAAGCCATTAGAACTTATTGCTATAGATCTGTGGGGACCAACCTCAGTAAATACATATTATGGCTAGTATTTCATTTCATTTATTGATGCATTTTCTAGATATGTATGGATTTACTTTTTAAAATCAAAATCTGAGACTTGTAATGCAATTATACAATTCCTAGCAAATGCTAACAAGAAAACAAATTGCCAAGTAAAAATTATGCAGACTGATGATGGCAAAGAATTCCTACCACTAAAAGAGTTCTTTCAAAAGAAAGGAATAAGTAATAGGACAACTTGTTCACATACCTCTGAACAAAATGGTCTTATTGAGTGGAAGCACGGGCATATTGTAGAGACAGACCTAACACTTCTTGCACATGCATCTCTACTCCTAAAATTCTTCCCTGATGCTTTCTCAGTAGCTGTATATCTTATCAACAGACCGCCAACTAAGGTGTTACAACTTAAAAGTCCAATTGAAGTACTGACCAAGGTCAAACCAGACTATCAGGGGCTGAAAGTATTTGGATGCCTATGCTTCCCCTATTTAAGACCTCACGGGACACACAAGTTAGAATTCAGGTCAGTTCCATGTACATTTCTGGGCTATGCAGCCAACCAAAAAGGATATAAATGTCTTGACAACAAGAGTAGAGTATATATATCAAGACATGTAACTTTTAATGAGTTTGAATTTCCTTTTAGCAAATCTGAATACAATATTACCAAGAAGCTGCATAATCCAAAGCATTCCATACCTCCTATACCTGAAGTGATCATACCAGTTGAAAGGCAGATGCTTCAGGATAAGAGTAATACTGAAGTGCCTCGAATAACCAGAAGTGTTTCCATCCATGCGAAAAATGAATTATCTGAAGGTCCATGTTTGTCTCCACAACAAGGAAATACCAGTCATGCAGATTACTACCAAGTATTAGATGACTCTCAGTCATCCAATACTCAGCAGGAAATCACTGTGGAGAATAGAACTCTACAGTCTACTACTGGAAACAGTGGTCATCATATGATAACAAGATCAAAAGGTGGTATATTCAAACCAAAAGTATATAATGCAGAAGTAACTACTGAGGAACCCAGTACTTAATACCAAGCTATATAGAATGAAAATTGGAAGACTGCCATGAAGGAAGAATATGATGCACTAATATTATAGGGTGTAGATGGATTTATAGCCTAAAGAAAAATCCTAAGGGCACAATTCTAAAGTACAAGGTTAGATTGGTGGCAAAAAGATATTCACAACAAAGTGGGTTTGATTTTAATGAGATCTTTTCACCAGTTGCGAAACCATCCATCATTAGAATAATACTGACTATAGCCTAATATAAGAATTGGACCATTAAACAACTAGTTGTAAATAATGCCTTTCGAAATGGTGTATTGCAGGAGAAGGTGTACATGGAACATCCACTTGGATTCAAACAACAAGGGAGTGAAAGATTGGTGTGCAAACTAAATAAAGCAATCTATAAGCTCAAGTAAGTACCAAGAGTGTGTTTGACAAATTAAAATAACACTAGCCAGTCTTAGATATACCTCAACAAAATCTGACAACTCTCTCTTTATTAAATTATCTAATACAACTTTTACTTACATATTAATTTATGTTGATGATTTTATAATTATAGGTAGCCGTGAACTGAAATCAGGAAGGTCACACAACACTTAGACAAATAATTCTCAATTAAGGACTTGGGAGAATTAAGCTACTTTCTTGGTATAGAAGTCAAAAGAACATCTGACAATGGACTACACTTATGGTAAAGGAAATACATTTCAGAGATACTAATAAAGGCAAAAATTGACAAGGCAAATCCTTTTCCAACTCCAATGACAAGTAGCCTATAGTTATCAAAAAAACAAAAGGGAGTCAATTGAGAATGAAAAACTATACAAGAGCATTGTTGGAGCATTACAATATGCAACAATAACAAGGCCAGACATATCATTTAGTGTAAACAAAGTCAGCCAATTTATGCAAAAACCACTCGATGAGCATTGAAAGACAGTTGAAAAAATACTGAGGTACCTCAAAGGCACTATCGATCAAGGTCTTGTTCTATATGCAAGAAATTCACTAAGCATCAATGGATACTCAGATGAAGACTGGGCAACTGACGTGTGATGACAACAGGCTATTGTATCTTTTTAGGAAAAATCCAATATCATGATGTGCTAAGAAACAACCAACTGTACCTAGATCTAGCACAGAAGCAGAATACAGAAGTGTGGTCAGTGCAATTGCGGAAATCATTATTAAGTGAATTACAGGTCAAACTAATACTACAGCTACATTTTGGTGTGATAATCTCAGCACAATCTCACTTACAGCAAACTCGGTACTGCACTCCAGAACGAAGCACATGGAACTGGACTTGTACTTCATTCATGAGCAAGTGTTAAAAGGAAGATTGAAGGTTAATCACATACCTTCAACTTACCAAAAATCAGATGTCCTTACTAAAGCATTATCGAGGAATAATTTTACCAGATTTAAGAATGAACTGAGTGTTGATGAGTTGAACTGGGATCCAAGATGTAGAGCCTCAAATTATTCGCCAGCAACGGAGAAATCTAAGAGTCACTCATCGATGTGAAGTCTGCCTCGACTTCATCAAATTTGTTGACTTCGTCAACTTCAATTCCAGTCTAATTTGCTTCCGATGTATGGACAAGATTCTCAAATCTGATATACCTCAGCTAGAGCAAAGATTTACCAGATTAAAAAGAATTTTTTTGAAGATTTAAGAGAAATTTTCCGTGGCGGCCATTTTTGAGAGTTCTTTGGAAACCCCAACCCTTGAATTGGTTTGAGGGGGGGTATCAAAGAAAATGACTTATACAAAGCAAGCGAACCAAATATTCTCGATTGATAGTGGATGCGGTCATAGCCTTATATTAGGCCAAGCCCATTTATCATATTCAACATATAATTGCTTTGTTTGAAACTGTATAAATACAGAGCCTTGTACAACATTCTATACTATCAAAAACAATATTGCAATATTCTATTTTCTTTAATAAAATTCAAATGTTTCATTTCTTCAACAATACGCTTGCCTAGCTAATAAAAACCGATCCTTAAAAAATTTCATCGTACGATTAATTATCCCACTTGCAAGATTTTTTAATCTACGCATCCCACATGTATGGTTATTTTATATGTCTAGCATTTCTACTGCTTAATTTTTCACTAAATCATTCATTTTTTCTTCACAATTCATGCATTTTAAAATTGAGAAAAAATAAATCAAAACAGCATAAATTATAGTTTTGCCTCTTCTAATTTCATTAGATTTGTATTATCATCGTTCCGGTCCATCGGTTCAAGCTTAACATTTGGGAATTACCTAAAATTATACTATTATGGTTTATTGAATAAGAGAAATCGAAGAAGGAAAATTGGTTAAGAGGTAAAAAGATGGGTTGAAATAAGGGCAATTTTGTCTTTTTTTTAAAATTTAGCGGGCTACTAAACAACTCAATGGGTTTAAATAGACTTAGCCTTTCTATCATTATTTATAAGATTCATCTTTATCCTTTCCAACTATTTTACAGTCAAGTCTACCTAATTAACTACTTTGATGAACTTAAGTTAATCAAATGAATTCGATTAACTAATATTATATGTTTGTTGACAATATTAAATAATGATAATTATATATATATATATGTGTATATATATATATAGAGAGTTGTGATTTGTGATAAAAAATCTTGTTTATAAGAAGAAATAAATATAGAACAAAAAGAATAAATTTGGACTTGCTTGAATTAATATTGCATATGTACACATGCATGATATAATTTAAAGGAAAGCTGTTTACTTTCCAATTGGATATACCAATTGATTTGTTGCCTGACTTGAGTACCAAAACTGCTAGGTAAGGCAACCAAGATTGAATGATCTTGTACCATTTTGTCATAATTACGATTGAACACAAAAGTTATACATGTGAATTTTCCCTGCTACAACTTACACTGAACAACTCATATGGGTCAAAAGAAAAATTCTTATCACCAAAAATACAAAAAAAAAACATATTTTGATACATAATAGAGCAAGTTGCTAAGGAAGGCATCACGGTTCATTATAAAAGACAGTGCCGATGAGGATTCTCTGCCCACTTGTTACGATGTGTATACAAAGATCAGGTAACGGCTGTGCTCCAAAATGAGCATCAAAAAAACTACGGAGACGACACCAGAAGGCCAAATTTGGATTGAAAAAAAATAGTTAAATACAAATATTTCTGGCCAACCTTTAACAAAGATTCTTTAGAATATGTTAAAAGATGTGATGGGTGCCAAAGACTCTCTAAAATTCCTAGGACCCCATCTAATAAGATTAAAAAAATGGCCAGCTGCCATAACCTTTTGGAGTGTGAGGGACGAACTTGATCGGAGAGTTACTGACCTAAGATTAGGTGCCAAATACGTGATAGTGGTTGTTAATTATTTTTCCAAGTGGCTTCAGGCGAAATCCATTGGTTCTGTCACTTTAGCTAAGATGATCAACTTTATGATGAAAAACATTTTTCGTTTATATGGAATACCACAATACTACTTAAAATCGTATTTGATAATGGGATGCACTTTAAAAGTGTCCAATCTACCAACTTCTGTGCATAGTATGAGATTCAATTTTTTTTTTCACCGTAGCTCGTCCTTAGTCCAATGGGAATTCATGGCTGTGAACAAAATATTGTAGTTTATTATTAAGAAATTCTCAGAAAAGCCAAAGAAAATTTAAACGTTGAACTTCCACTTGCTTTATTGGCCTACGATACACACACACTCACACGACGACAACGACGACTGGGCATTCCCATTTTGCCTTGGCTTCCTAGTCAGAAGCGACGATTCCTATCGAAGTTGAAGTCCCTTCTCATCCACATGGCACATACCCATTACATACCAAGACAATGAGGAGTTGTTAAATGTTTCCCTTAACTTGCTCGTTGAGTAACAAGAAGAGGCTTAGCTTCGAGTTGCTACTTAACAGCCACAAATTGTCCGACAGTACAATGCAAAGGGGAGAATCAGAGATTTAAGATAAGGGACTCAGTTTTGAAGCAAGTTTTTTCTTATCCTAGCATCGTTTCCACTACTTCTCTTACCATTTGTTGCTTTAGTTATTGTATGTTTACGTTACATTCTCTGATGTTTATTTGGAATGTAATTACCACTCTACATTGTAGCAATGGTTGAATAAAAGATCAATTCAATAATTCTCTAATCCATGTGACATTGTGTTTGCTGATAAAAAGTATATAATGCTCAAAGGTGACACTTATCTCCGCAAGATGATGCAGACACAGTGATGGCCCTACTACCTCATACATAGAAGAGAAATTGAATAATTTTGAGTTCCATGGTGTGTAAGCTCGATAGAACGGTTGTGTTGATAAACTCAGATGCCTCGATCTATTCACGGGAGGAAAGATTTGCAAAAAAAGACTCATGCTCAAACACGATTGTTCATCAAGATGAATATGTTGTTTAATGTTAAAGTTCCTTCACGTGAAACTAAAATGTTGAATTTTCATTGGGATCTCGTGATCGAGCATGATAAGTTCAATGGGATGACAGTGATTTTTAATGCAAGTCCCTTCATGTGAAAGTTAATGGATGAAATGTTTTCATGATTAAGGATAATAAGTTCAATGGACTGACTATGATATTAAAATTTTGAACTCTTCACCTAATCTCGAAAGGATGGATTTATTACTAGTTTGATTTGGTTGAATAAGTCTTTCACTGTGTTTGATTATGTCATAGTTATCTCTGTTCTTTGGTCAAGTAAGACCTATTCTTTAGGGAGTTCGTAGAGATTGAGTCAGTCAAGTTTGTTCCTGTTTTTAGCTGTTTCAGTTTGTTTTCTTTTTCATTGATGTAAGGCTATTTATAGCCAGGTTAATTCATTCAATAAGATTATCTCTTTCAGCTAAGCTTTCACATTTGGTATCAGAGCTTGCGAAAGAGAAAAACTGTGTGAGAAATGAGTGATAATAAAAAAAAAGGAGAGAAAAACAGAGAGATGTCGACGTCCTCTGAGAAATTTGTGCAGCCAGCAATTCCAAAATTTGATGGCTACTACGATTTCTAGTCAATGACGATGGAGAATTTTCTCAGAAGCAGAGAGCTATGGAGCTTGGTGGAGGAAGGAATTCCAACAGCGGCCGTCGGAACGACACCAGTCAGTGAAGCACAGAGAAGAGCGAAGGAAGAGGCATTGTGACTTCTATACTAACAGGGAACTTGCAGTGATGATCAAAATAAACTGAATAGTAACAACATATAGCAGTATCAGATGATATGAAAGATAAATAAACAGGATTAACATTATATAATTTATAACACAGGTAGGTATAACATGATAATAAAATCTACAGATTCACATGGTGTCAATTTACTAATTATATAAGTACAGATGTCATGTGTGAATTACTCACCTTTTATGTTGGAGTTAGCAAAACAAACAAAACGAATGAATTCCAGAAGGCATGATGACATGACAAAAGATTCAAGTGGAAGAGAACCAAGCTAATGATCTTGTCACAGCCCATAAACAAAACCAAATATAAATATAAATTCAATACACATTGAATTTGAAACAACTTTGAAATTAAAGCAAATGAACATAATAGTTTTTGCCATGCTTTCAACATCTACTTGCTCAGCCTAGAGAGTGAATATGGTCGGGTTTGGTGTGGTTTTGGATCAGGTTTGAGTCTATGGAGGCACGACTACATGTGCTAGAAGTGGCTAAGGAGTCACAACACATGAATATGAGGAGACAAGGCAACATAATGAAGTTTTTTGTCAAATTTTGGGCTCGGCTACATAGTCCTAGGGCTCGGCCATGACATGTTTCAGATCTGGACAGAGGTAAGGCTGAGGGTAAATGGTCATATCATGGTACTGGTGGAGCATGAGGAGGTGGCCAAGGCAATCCAAGGTGACGGTGATGAAGACTAAGGCTCGGTTAGGCATGTTTTAAAGAGTTTGCAACATTTTTGTGGAGTTTTTGGTCATGGGGAAGGTATGGCCAGATCTGGTCAGAGGAAGATGATGTGATAGGTGGTTGATGATGATGATGAGTAGGTGGTGGAGGTGATGGCCAAGGCACTAGAGTGGAGAGCATGCAAATATGTGAAAAAATCATGGCCAAAACGAGGCAAAAGGAAGAAGAAAAAAAGAAAATGGAAAAAAGTACAGCCATTACTTACAAAGGAGCAAGCTTCATACGAGAAGATGATCAAATGAGATGCGGCAAAGAAATTTGTACGTGAGTTTGTATTTAACAGAGAAGTTTCACATTGATTTAGAGGGAAGAACGGCAGGAAATAAATAATTGAAACGTTAAAGAAATATAAGGATTTTATTTCTATTAAATCAAGAGAAGCAAATGGAAAAGTATAATGAGATGAAATGTTATACGTGAATTGCAAGGCAATTAGGCGGCTGTTGATTTGAATGGCTAAAGTATGGAATCAAAGGGGTGTGCATTATAAAGGCAATAAATAAATTGAAACATATGCCCAAAATAAATAACAAAGTAACGTATCTTATATTTATTTGTTTTCTATTTATTCAATAAAATATATGCTAAAGAATAATTCAGTAAATAACGTACCGTATAAATAAACATCAGAGAAATAAACAAGAAACGGATATAAACGTATCAAATAAAACGTATAATTTAATTGTTGTTTACAACTTTGTTTATTACTCAACTTAAAAAAAATTGATTTGTTACATATCCATTTGATTTGTTTATTACTTACTAAGAAAATGGATGTAGAACATATACAATAAAACGTATAGATTAGTTGCTTTTTACAACATTGTTTATTACTTAATTCACAAAGTATATATCAAAATTAAATGGAAAAACGAAACAAATGTTGTAATTATATACAATCTAAATAAAGATTGGAAGTTAGAATTTAAATTTTCAAGTTTCAATTAGAGTCAACATTTAACCCAAAATCTAAAATTCCAGAAATTGTTTATATTAAATAAAATTGGGCAAATGATTTATAATCAATTCAGGAAAATTCTAAAATTCAAACTTTTAAAGAATCAAACACCAAAGTTTTTTTAAAATAAAATGAATAAAAATATTTATTAAAATTTTGGGCTGTTACATAAAATATATGCATAACATATCATGTTACACAAATTAGAACATGATTTTACAAACAAAGATATTATTTATTAAAGTAAACAAATTTGTTAAATAAAACAATTTACACACAATATTGTAAAAATCATAACTTTCACAATATTAGTCCGATTTCAACGAAACGAAAAGTGATGTTCTTGAAATTAAATCTATTTTCATAGTAAAGGATAAAATTCAAAAATTTAAATTTAAAATTTAAAAGTCAAAGTTTGACCATTTTAGCCAAAATCCACTTTTTTGGAAAATATTATATTTATTCATGTTTGGAATTATAATTCACATAGAAAACAAAATTTATATTTAAAATAACAAAATTTATCCATTTTAATAAATAAAATGAAGTTTTTAAATCAGGAATTTTAGTTAAAATAATTAAATAAAAATTTAAAATAATCACAAAATACATGGTTGTTACACTCTCCCCCACTCAAATCTTTTTGTCCTCGAAAAGGAACGAGGAACGGAAAATACAGAAAAAATAGAATGAAATAAGACTAAGACAAGATGATAAGAAGATTAAAATTATACCTGATAACTGTTGTTATAGGTAAGTCTAACAACGTGGAAAGTAGGAATGGCTAGAAGGGAAAATATGTTGAAAGACAAGGATGAACCATTATTCTAAAGCTATATAAATTTCAATTATTTGGAAGGGTAAAATAAATGATCAAAATATCCTTTATATAATACTTTATCAAAATACTTTTATAACTCGATATCTTAACAAGTTTATTCTCGTTCCTGCAGGCTCTGGCTATGCGTTGATCGGGCGCAAAGCTAGAATTCTCCAGGTACTTAGTAGACTTGTTTCAACACATAGTGAAAATACTTGGAAAACTTTTAAAAACAGATATGGAAAGTACAATCCAAACAAAACAACCAAACCAAAACCTTTGCCTAACCATGGTTCGCAGATACACAATGGTTACGCCTGGATCCCCTAGGAAACAATCCATATCCGTAAGCTTTCTCAGCCCTGTGAGTTACGCCATGATGACTAGTAGACCACAGGATACACAATGATTACGTCTGGATCCTTTAGGAAACAATCCGTGCCCGTAGGCCTTCTCAGCCAGGCGGATTTCGCTACTAATGTTACCTACATAGTTCACAGGATACACAATGATTACGCCTAGATCCCCCAAGAAACGATCCGTACCCCTAGGCTATCTTAGTCAGGCGAATTGCGCTATGCAGTCGTGCTCGAAAAAAAACCCATGGGTTATGCCACGGTGGGACACTCGAGTATCACATCCGGAAAGCCAAAAATCAAAGAGAATAATATCGATAGAATGAATCCACAATGTGGCCACAGAGCGGATATCAAGCAGAAGGCACTTCCCACATCTTTACGTCGAAAATATATTTCATATAGTACCTTTTTCAAATCACTTTCAAATATCATACTTATATAAAGTCTATTATATATAAGATTCTATTTTCTAATCGAATACTTCCCAAAATCAATAGTATATCAAATCACATTTAAGTAGACTTCGATTATATAAGATTTCTCTTTTCAAATTGAGTACCTTTCAAATCAATAGTTTTCAAATCAACATCATACTTATACAAATCCATTTTATATAAGTTCGACAACTCCCAAATCAAGTACTTAATAATATAAGGTTCTCAATTTCAAATAATTTCAATATCAATTCAGTTTCAAAATCATATACGATTTCACCAAATTATTTCTTCCAAATTAAATAACTTCAGTTTCAAAGTTTCCAAAATAATGGGTTTAGAAAATAATTTAAGTCTCCAAATCAACAGAATTCAAGTCAAACAAATTCATTTCCAAAGTCATCATATAAATACTGGGTTTTAAATTCCAATCTATTTTGGAAACCAAATATTTTCTCAAAATTAATTATACCTAAAATGGTTACTAAGTTTAAAACCATCCCTTTTAAACCTTTAAACTATTTATTTCTATATGAAAAATCCAATTTACCATTGAAAAGATTATTATTCTATATATATATACACTTTATTCAAAACATTTCAAATCTATATTTCATACTAGTATAATTCAAAATAGTCTTATTTATTTTACTCGACAAACAATTTCAAACTTATATAAATCATATTACTTTATACTTTAATCATATAAAACTAAACTTATATTCTTTATCAAATACCTTATACCTTTCAAAATTACTTAGCTTTGAAAAGTAACCTTGATTTGAAAGTGTTCAAACATTCAAATAGTCGAAGAAATCATATTTCAAATCCAAAAGTTGGAAATCAGTAACAAATCAGTAATCAATTTTTATAAATAGAGTTATACCAAATCAAATCCGAAACTCGAGGACTGAACACCGGCTCACTTCAAATCATTTCAAATATATACACATATATCTTTCGAAAATCAAATCATCCTTCGGAATATTGAAATCAAAATGGTTTCACAAAATCACTCGCATAACAAAGCTACTAGGGTGGCCTCTCCCCCACTTTGAAACTAGAAAATCAATGTCAATGATGCGTGCACTCATCACTGAAATTATTTTCCAGCGACAAAAGTGAGTTCTGGACTTCTATTTTCTTGAAAACTTCATTGAAATTTCTTCTAAATCATTGGAATTCATTTGAACTCTTTTGAAACATTTCTTATCCGAAAAATACTTTTAAATCGTATTATTATTATTATATGTTTTTGAAATCTCAAAACCAAATTTTTAAATAACGGAGTTCAATTCCTCGAAATTCAAATTCCTTCAATTATAAATCCATTTATATAATCGAATTCCTTATAAATTTTCAAAATTTCAGACTCTCGTTTTTAAAAGGTATATAATCCTTATCGAAAACATTTCACTTTTATATAAAAATGCGATCATCCTTATCAAAATAATAATTTCGATGTATACACAATTTCAAAAAACAATCAACAAATTTTTTCCAAGGGATGATTCAAGGATGGATTTCAAAACAAAAGGAGATTCAAATTTAGAGGAACCCTACTCAGATAGAATTCTGATTCAAAGTTAAGCTCGAATGAAGATGAGATAATTAAATTACCAAATAGAAGATGGATAAGCCTATATAAATTGCAGGCGACCTTAAACGGGTCAACCGTGACTTCAGGAATATAATCAATGCGGAAATGTAAGGCAAATCGACATTCGATCGCTAGAGATAGAATCCAGGTATAGCAGAAGGTAGATAGCATCGTAAACCGAGAATATAGAAATCTCCGGTGAATCAATGCCAATTGTAAAAGAGTTTCACCCCTTTACAAATCATTCAAAGATTTTCGGAATCACCGATCTTTATAGAGGTCATTCAAAAATGGAGTTATGGAATGCTTCAAAATCAAAGGATAAAATAAGGAAGACAAGACTAGATTTCAAAACAAGTGGGAGCGATCCAAAGTTCAAGAAATCTAATCGATAAGAATCCTAATCAAGAGATTACTAACAAGGTAGTTACAGAAGGGATGAAGTTTAGAAAATCTTGATTTCAAAATAAGACAATTTATACCAATATAATCTTTGAAAATCCTTTCAAATCATTTGAAAACCATTTTCTACTTCGAAAATACGTTCTCTCATAAAGAAATGATTCTGAGATTGATTTCACTCATTCTAGGGTATTTCTACCCTATCTCTAATGAGTTTTTGCTCCTCTGGCTAAGGTTTGCCTAAAACCAAAGTTCTGATACCAAATGTAACGACCCACTATTTTGGACCATTCAAATCGACAATAATCCACACATGTCATACTTGAATAATTCAAAATAACAGATTGTAATAAAATTTGGAGCAAATAAAATCATCCACAGAATCACAGACACAGAAATATCAGAATACTCGCAGGGAAATAAAATACCATAGTAGTTCATGAAGCTACTATATACAAACTCTTAGAACATATACAAAATATCATAGTTTCAAAATGGATACAATAGAAGTCTGGATACTTAAATCAATAATACATAGACAGATACCGAATAGGAACTAAATGGAAGAAGTAGACGAATAGATAGACAGATAAGCTCCAGCTAAACTCTAGCTCCAGAAAGTGAATCCAAAGCTGTCATTCTCAGGCCGACCCAAGTATAAAGTAAAACACAAATACTCGAGTCAGGACATAAATACTTACACAATGTAAACCAACTCAAGTGAATTGTAATAGCAATGCACAATAACTTAAAGGATGCTTGGGATCGTCCATCCTTTAAGGATCAGTCGAACCATTAATTAAGTAGTAATAAACACTATCCTAGAAATATCCATATTAAAGTAAACAGTGCAAATAATAGCGTTATTGTGACTAGGGTAGCATAGAGCTGCAGTAACCGCTCACCGCTAGCCACACTCTTAAAATCAAAGGTGTGCATCAAATAATCACAAGGAAATCACATGACACACAAAACATTGTACCTGTGGTTATAAATTTCAAATGATTTATAATCCCGAATTAAAATCATTAATCTAAACCATTAAAAAGTGAAGTCATTATTCCTTCAAATCAAATATTCAATTCCCAAAAATTTAGCCTTTTCCGAGTTCATTTATTCAGTCAAACACTTCAAATATTGAAATTTTAGCCACAAATAAACTTTGATTTTAACCCTTTAAACATTATAAAAATCATATTTTAACACTCAAAATGTTCTTTAGAATACCTTTAACTTATGATTTTTATAAAGTAAATTTCCTATGAATAAAATCAAATTTTCAATAATTCACTTAATAAATTCAAGTGTACAATTTCCTATTCTTCACATTTTAACAAATTTCTTAACACTTAAATTTTTATTACCATTTTCCAATTATAACTTAATTTCCATTTTATTTATATAACTTAAATTCCATTTTTAATTTCTTAACTTAACCTTTAATTTCAAACCAAATTTCACATTTACAAGTTAAGTTAAATTCCAAAATTTCCATTTAACTATCCATTGATTTAACATTTTAAACTAATTACCTAAATTCAAAATACACTGTAAGTTGCTTAACTTTATTTTACAAATAACTTGATATTTTCTTTTACTTTATATTTATCCAATTCATTCATCAATTATATTAGTTACCAAGTTCATCTTATAATTCCATTTTTACTTAAATTCCCATTATTAAGTTAAATCAAACTTTCACACTACAACTCAAACCATCTATTAACTAATACCATTTATCCTGTTAGAAAATCACTGCTTAACCATTTTAAATCCAATACTGTGTAGTAATTCCACGCTATTACCCCGCTACAACCCCGCTATATCTCATAGCGGATTTCTACCGCTACAATTTTTCCATATAGCTCCAGAATGTAGCATTTCCGTTTTAATCCCCGCTATTTCCGCTATATCTCGTTATTTCCACTATATTCCGCTATTCCCGCTATATCTTTTTTAATAAAACGAATTGAAAAATTACATTTATACACTATAAAATTATGAAACTAATTTATTTGATTTAATTTTTAATATATTTTCAGAAATGAAAATACTCTAATATTCTACCAAATTCAATTATGTTATATAACAATTTTTTGTTTATTTAAAGTATATTCGCACGTGTTTTTATTTAAAATTATTTGTGTATTATTTATAATTCAATTGAATGATAATTTTTCATTTAATTACCATTTATATATTTGTAAAAACGTTAAGTATGAGTTTTATATGCTATTTTAGAGCCATCCGCTATATCCCGCTATATCCTCGCTGTATCCCCGCTATGACTTTTTGATTCTCCACCGCTTTGAATCTACCGAGCGCATTAACTGCACAGATCCAATATAAGTCAAATTTCATATTTTTATTTTTCTCTTTCATTTACAATACATGAAATTTATAAGAGATCATATTTTGAAATCAACCATGGGTCCGGATACTATTTTACACCTAAATCAAGTGATACGGAAATTATCATTTGTATCCGAAATCAGTAAAATTTTCGGGTTCTGATTATTTCAAACCCGCAATCGCAAGACAAATACAAATAAATAAAAATACTCAGGCCTATCATTTCATCCCATAATGATTTTTCCCTATTCTAAAGTCCATTCGGGTATGTATCATTTCAACCCATAGTGATTTCTATACTAATAGAGAACTTGCAGTGATGATCAAAATAAACAGAATAGTAACAACATATAGCAGTATCAGATGATATGAAAGATAAATAAACAGGATTAACATTATATAATTTATAACACAGGTAGGTATAACATGATAATAAAATCTACAGATTCACATGGTGTCAATTTACTAATTATATAAGTACAGATGTCATGTGTGAATTACTCACCTTTTATGTTGGAGTTAGCAAAACAAACAAAACGAATGAATTCCAGAAGGCATGATGACATGACAAAAGATTCAAGTGGAAGAGAACCAAGCTAATGATCTTGTCACAGCCCATAAACAAAACCAAATATAAATATAAATTCAATACACATTGAATTTGAAACAACTTTGAAATTAAAGCAAATGAACATAATAGTTTTTGCCATGCTTTCAACATCTACTTGCTCAGCCTAGAGAGTGAATATGGTCGGGTTTGGTGTGGTTTTGGATCAGGTTTGAGTCTATGGAGGCACGGCTACATGTGCTAGAAGTGGCTAAGGAGTCACAACACATGAATATGAGGAGACAAGGCAACATAATGAAGTTTTTTGTCAAATTTTGGGCTCGGCTACATAGTCCTAGGGCTCGGCCATGACATGTTTCAGATCTGGACAGAGGTAAGGCTGAGGGTAAATGGTCATATCATGGTACTGGTGGAGCATGAGGAGGTGGCCAAGGCAATCCAAGGTGACGGTGATGAAGACTAAGGCTCGGTTAGGCATGTTTTAAAGAGTTTGCAACATTTTTGTGGAGTTTTTGGTCATGGGGAAGGTATGGCCAGATCTGGTCAGAGGAAGATGATGTGATAGGTGGTTGATGATGATGATGAGTAGGTGGTGGAGGTGATGGCCAAGGCACTAGAGTGGAGAGCATGCAAATATGTGAAAAAATCATGGCCAAAACGAGGCAAAAGGAAGAAGAAAAAAAGAAAATGGAAAAAAGTACAGCCATTACTTACAAAGGAGCAAGCTTCATACGAGAAGATGATCAAATGAGATGCGGCAAAGAAATTTGTACGTGAGTTTGTATTTAACAGAGAAGTTTCACATTGATTTAGAGGGAAGAACGGCAGGAAATAAATAATTGAAACGTTAAAGAAATATAAGGATTTTATTTCTATTAAATCAAGAGAAGCAAATGGAAAAGTATAATGAGATGAAATGTTATACGTGAATTGCAAGGCAATTAGGCGGCTGTTGATTTGAATGGCTAAAGTATGGAATCAAAGGGGTGTGCATTATAAAGGCAATAAATAAATTGAAACATATGCCCAAAATAAATAACAAAGTAACGTATCTTATATTTATTTGTTTTCTATTTATTCAATAAAATATATGCTAAAGAATAATTCAGTAAATAACGTACCGTATAAATAAACATCAGAGAAATAAACAAGAAACGGATATAAACGTATCAAATAAAACGTATAATTTAATTGTTGTTTACAACTTTGTTTATTACTCAACTTAAAAAAAATTGATTTGTTACATATCCATTTGATTTGTTTATTACTTACTAAGAAAATGGATGTAGAACATATACAATAAAACGTATAGATTAGTTGCTTTTTACAACATTGTTTATTACTTAATTCACAAAGTATATATCAAAATTAAATGGAAAAACGAAACAAATGTTGTAATTATATACAATCTAAATAAAGATTGGAAGTTAGAATTTAAATTTTCAAGTTTCAATTAGAGTCAACATTTAACCCAAAATCTAAAATTCCAGAAATTGTTTATATTAAATAAAATTGGGCAAATGATTTATAATCAATTCAGGAAAATTCTAAAATTCAAACTTTTAAAGAATCAAACACCAAAGTTTTTTTAAAATAAAATGAATAAAAATATTTATTAAAATTTTGGGCTGTTACATAAAATATATGCATAACATATCATGTTACACAAATTAGAACATGATTTTACAAACAAAGATATTATTTATTAAAGTAAACAAATTTGTTAAATAAAACAATTTACACACAATATTGTAAAAATCATAACTTTCACAATATTAGTCCGATTTCAACGAAACGAAAAGTGATGTTCTTGAAATTAAATCTATTTTCATAGTAAAGGATAAAATTCAAAAATTTAAATTTAAAATTTAAAAGTCAAAGTTTGACCATTTTAGCCAAAATCCACTTTTTTGGAAAATATTATATTTATTCATGTTTGGAATTATAATTCACATAGAAAACAAAATTTATATTTAAAATAACAAAATTTATCCATTTTAATAAATAAAATGAAGTTTTTAAATCAGGAATTTTAGTTAAAATAATTAAATAAAAATTTAAAATAATCACAAAATACATGGTTGTTACACTCTCCCCCACTCAAATCTTTTTGTCCTCGAAAAGGAACGAGGAACGGAAAATACAGAAAAAATAGAATGAAATAAGACTAAGACAAGATGATAAGAAGATTAAAATTATACCTGATAACTGTTGTTATAGGTAAGTCTAACAACGTGGAAAGTAGGAATGGCTAGAAGGGAAAATATGTTGAAAGACAAGGATGAACCATTATTCTAAAGCTATATAAATTTCAATTATTTGGAAGGGTAAAATAAATGATCAAAATATCCTTTATATAATACTTTATCAAAATACTTTTATAACTCGATATCTTAACAAGTTTATTCTCGTTCCTGCAGGCTCTGGCTATGCGTTGATCGGGCGCAAAGCTAGAATTCTCCAGGTACTTAGTAGACTTGTTTCAACACATAGTGAAAATACTTGGAAAACTTTTAAAAACAGATATGGAAAGTACAATCCAAACAAAACAACCAAACCAAAACCTTTGCCTAACCATGGTTCGCAGATACACAATGGTTACGCCTGGATCCCCTAGGAAACAATCCATATCCGTAAGCTTTCTCAGCCCTGTGAGTTACGCCATGATGACTAGTAGACCACAGGATACACAATGATTACGTCTGGATCCTTTAGGAAACAATCCGTGCCCGTAGGCCTTCTCAGCCAGGCGGATTTCGCTACTAATGTTACCTACATAGTTCACAGGATACACAATGATTACGCCTAGATCCCCCAAGAAACGATCCGTACCCCTAGGCTATCTTAGTCAGGCGAATTGCGCTATGCAGTCGTGCTCGAAAAAAAACCCATGGGTTATGCCACGGTGGGACACTCGAGTATCACATCCGGAAAGCCAAAAATCAAAGAGAATAATATCGATAGAATGAATCCACAATGTGGCCACAGAGCGGATATCAAGCAGAAGGCACTTCCCACATCTTTACGTCGAAAATATATTTCATATAGTACCTTTTTCAAATCACTTTCAAATATCATACTTATATAAAGTCTATTATATATAAGATTCTATTTTCTAATCGAATACTTCCCAAAATCAATAGTATATCAAATCACATTTAAGTAGACTTCGATTATATAAGATTTCTCTTTTCAAATTGAGTACCTTTCAAATCAATAGTTTTCAAATCAACATCATACTTATACAAATCCATTTTATATAAGTTCGACAACTCCCAAATCAAGTACTTAATAATATAAGGTTCTCAATTTCAAATAATTTCAATATCAATTCAGTTTCAAAATCATATACGATTTCACCAAATTATTTCTTCCAAATTAAATAACTTCAGTTTCAAAGTTTCCAAAATAATGGGTTTAGAAAATAATTTAAGTCTCCAAATCAACAGAATTCAAGTCAAACAAATTCATTTCCAAAGTCATCATATAAATACTGGGTTTTAAATTCCAATCTATTTTGGAAACCAAATATTTTCTCAAAATTAATTATACCTAAAATGGTTACTAAGTTTAAAACCATCCCTTTTAAACCTTTAAACTATTTATTTCTATATGAAAAATCCAATTTACCATTGAAAAGATTATTATTCTATATATATATACACTTTATTCAAAACATTTCAAATCTATATTTCATACTAGTATAATTCAAAATAGTCTTATTTATTTTACTCGACAAACAATTTCAAACTTATATAAATCATATTACTTTATACTTTAATCATATAAAACTAAACTTATATTCTTTATCAAATACCTTATACCTTTCAAAATTACTTAGCTTTGAAAAGTAACCTTGATTTGAAAGTGTTCAAACATTCAAATAGTCGAAGAAATCATATTTCAAATCCAAAAGTTGGAAATCAGTAACAAATCAGTAATCAATTTTTATAAATAGAGTTATACCAAATCAAATCCGAAACTCGAGGACTGAACACCGGCTCACTTCAAATCATTTCAAATATATACACATATATCTTTCGAAAATCAAATCATCCTTCGGAATATTGAAATCAAAATGGTTTCACAAAATCACTCGCATAACAAAGCTACTAGGGTGGCCTCTCCCCCACTTTGAAACTAGAAAATCAATGTCAATGATGCGTGCACTCATCACTGAAATTATTTTCCAGCGACAAAAGTGAGTTCTGGACTTCTATTTTCTTGAAAACTTCATTGAAATTTCTTCTAAATCATTGGAATTCATTTGAACTCTTTTGAAACATTTCTTATCCGAAAAATACTTTTAAATCGTATTATTATTATTATATGTTTTTGAAATCTCAAAACCAAATTTTTAAATAACGGAGTTCAATTCCTCGAAATTCAAATTCCTTCAATTATAAATCCATTTATATAATCGAATTCCTTATAAATTTTCAAAATTTCAGACTCTCGTTTTTAAAAGGTATATAATCCTTATCGAAAACATTTCACTTTTATATAAAAATGCGATCATCCTTATCAAAATAATAATTTCGATGTATACACAATTTCAAAAAACAATCAACAAATTTTTTCCAAGGGATGATTCAAGGATGGATTTCAAAACAAAAGGAGATTCAAATTTAGAGGAACCCTACTCAGATAGAATTCTGATTCAAAGTTAAGCTCGAATGAAGATGAGATAATTAAATTACCAAATAGAAGATGGATAAGCCTATATAAATTGCAGGCGACCTTAAACGGGTCAACCGTGACTTCAGGAATATAATCAATGCGGAAATGTAAGGCAAATCGACATTCGATCGCTAGAGATAGAATCCAGGTATAGCAGAAGGTAGATAGCATCGTAAACCGAGAATATAGAAATCTCCGGTGAATCAATGCCAATTGTAAAAGAGTTTCACCCCTTTACAAATCATTCAAAGATTTTCGGAATCACCGATCTTTATAGAGGTCATTCAAAAATGGAGTTATGGAATGCTTCAAAATCAAAGGATAAAATAAGGAAGACAAGACTAGATTTCAAAACAAGTGGGAGCGATCCAAAGTTCAAGAAATCTAATCGATAAGAATCCTAATCAAGAGATTACTAACAAGGTAGTTACAGAAGGGATGAAGTTTAGAAAATCTTGATTTCAAAATAAGACAATTTATACCAATATAATCTTTGAAAATCCTTTCAAATCATTTGAAAACCATTTTCTACTTCGAAAATACGTTCTCTCATAAAGAAATGATTCTGAGATTGATTTCACTCATTCTAGGGTATTTCTACCCTATCTCTAATGAGTTTTTGCTCCTCTGGCTAAGGTTTGCCTAAAACCAAAGTTCTGATACCAAATGTAACGACCCACTATTTTGGACCATTCAAATCGACAATAATCCACACATGTCATACTTGAATAATTCAAAATAACAGATTGTAATAAAATTTGGAGCAAATAAAATCATCCACAGAATCACAGACACAGAAATATCAGAATACTCGCAGTGGAAATAAAATACCATAGTAGTTCATGAAGCTACTATATACAAACTCTTAGAACATATACAAAATATCATAGTTTCAAAATGGATACAATAGAAGTCTGGATACTTAAATCAATAATACATAGACAGATACCGAATAGGAACTAAATGGAAGAAGTAGACGAATAGATAGACAGATAAGCTCCAGCTAAACTCTAGCTCCAGAAAGTGAATCCAAAGCTGTCATTCTCAGGCCGACCCAAGTATAAAGTAAAACACAAATACTCGAGTCAGGACATAAATACTTACACAATGTAAACCAACTCAAGTGAATTGTAATAGCAATGCACAATAACTTAAAGGATGCTTGGGATCGTCCATCCTTTAAGGATCAGTCGAACCATTAATTAAGTAGTAATAAACACTATCCTAGAAATATCCATATTAAAGTAAACAGTGCAAATAATAGCGTTATTGTGACTAGGGTAGCATAGAGCTGCAGTAACCGCTCACCGCTAGCCACACTCTTAAAATCAAAGGTGTGCATCAAATAATCACAAGGAAATCACATGACACACAAAACATTGTACCTGTGGTTATAAATTTCAAATGATTTATAATCCCGAATTAAAATCATTAATCTTAACCATTAAAAAGTGAAGTCATTATTCCTTCAAATCAAATATTCAATTCCCAAAAATTTAGCCTTTTCCGAGTTCATTTATTCAGTCAAACACTTCAAATATTGAAATTTTAGCCACAAATAAACTTTGATTTTAACCCTTTAAACATTATAAAAATCATATTTTAACACTCAAAATGTTCTTTAGAATACCTTTAACTTATGATTTTTATAAAGTAAATTTCCTATGAATAAAATCAAATTTTCAATAATTCACTTAATAAATTCAAGTGTACAATTTCCTATTCTTCACATTTTAACAAATTTCTTAACACTTAAATTTTTATTACCATTTTCCAATTATAACTTAATTTCCATTTTATTTATATAACTTAAATTCCATTTTTAATTTCTTAACTTAACCTTTAATTTCAAACCAAATTTCACATTTACAAGTTAAGTTAAATTCCAAAATTTCCATTTAACTATCCATTGATTTAACATTTTAAACTAATTACCTAAATTCAAAATACACTGTAAGTTGCTTAACTTTATTTTACAAATAACTTGATATTTTCTTTTACTTTATATTTATCCAATTCATTCATCAATTATATTAGTTACCAAGTTCATCTTATAATTCCATTTTTACTTAAATTCCCATTATTAAGTTAAATCAAACTTTCACACTACAACTCAAACCATCTATTAACTAATACCATTTATCCTGTTAGAAAATCACTGCTTAACCATTTTAAATCCAATACTGTGTAGTAATTCCACGCTATTACCCCGCTACAACCCCGCTATATCTCATAGCGGATTTCTACCGCTACAATTTTTCCATATAGCTCCAGAATGTAGCATTTCCGTTTTAATCCCCGCTATTTCCGCTATATCTCGTTATTTCCACTATATTCCGCTATTCCCGCTATATCTTTTTTAATAAAACGAATTGAAAAATTACATTTATACACTATAAAATTATGAAACTAATTTATTTGATTTAATTTTTAATATATTTTCAGAAATGAAAATACTCTAATATTCTACCAAATTCAATTATGTTATATAACAATTTTTTGTTTATTTAAAGTATATTCGCACGTGTTTTTATTTAAAATTATTTGTGTATTATTTATAATTCAATTGAATGATAATTTTTCATTTAATTACCATTTATATATTTGTAAAAACGTTAAGTATGAGTTTTATATGCTATTTTAGAGCCATCCGCTATATCCCGCTATATCCTCGCTGTATCCCCGCTATGACTTTTTGATTCTCCACCGCTTTGAATCTACCGAGCGCATTAACTGCACAGATCCAATATAAGTCAAATTTCATATTTTTATTTTTCTCTTTCATTTACAATACATGAAATTTATAAGAGATCATATTTTGAAATCAACCATGGGTCCGGATACTATTTTACACCTAAATCAAGTGATACGGAAATTATCATTTGTATCCGAAATCAGTAAAATTTTCGGGTTCTGATTATTTCAAACCCGCAATCGCAAGACAAATACAAATAAATAAAAATACTCAGGCCTATCATTTCATCCCATAATGATTTTTCCCTATTCTAAAGTCCATTCGGGTATGTATCATTTCAACCCATAGTGATTTCTATACTAATAGAGAACTTGCAGTGATGATCAAAATAAACAGAATAGTAACAACATATAGCAGTATCAGATGATATGAAAGATAAATAAACAGGATTAACATTATATAATTTATAACATAGTTAGGTATAACATGATAATAAAATCTACAGATTCACATGGTGTCAATTTACTAATTATATAAGTACAGATGTCATATGTGAATTACTCACCTTTTATGCTGGAGTTAGCAAAACAAACAAAACGAATGAATTCCAGAAGGCATGATGACAAGACAAAAGATTCAAGTGGAAGAGAACCAAGCTAATGATCTTGTCACAACCCATAAACAAAACAAAATATAAATATAAATTCAATACACATTGAATTTGAAACAACTTTGAAATTAAAGCAAATTGAACACAATAGTTTTTGCCATGCTTTCAACATCCACTTGCTCGACCTAGTGGGTAAATATGGTCGGGTTTGGTGTGGTTTTGGATCAGGTTTGAGTCTATGGAGGCACGACTACATGTGCTAGAAGTGGCAAAGGAGTCACAACACATGAATGTGAGGAGACAAGGCAACATAATAGAGTTTTTTGCCAACTTTTGGGCTCGGCGACATAGTCCTAGGGCTCGGCCATGACATGTTTCAGATCTGGATAGAGGTAAGGCTGAGGGTAAATGGTCATATCATGGTGGTGGTGGAGCATGGGGAGGTGGCTAAGGCAATCCAAGGTGTTGGTGACGAAGACAAGGCTCGGATAGGCATGTTTTAAGGAGTTTGCAACATTTTTGTGGAGTTTTTGGTCATGGGGAAGGTACGGCCAGATCTGGTCAGAGGAAGAGGATGTGATAGGTGGTTGATGATGATGATGAGGAGGTGGTGGAGGTGATGGCCAAGGCACTAGAGTGGAGAGCATGCAAATATGTGAAGAAATCATGGCCAAAACGAGGCAAAAGGAAGAAGAAAAAATGAAAATGAAAAAAACATATACAACCATTACTTACAAAGGAGCAAGCTTCACACGAGAAGATGAGCAAATGAGATGCGGCAAAGAAATTTGTAACGACCCTAGATTTTAATTTAATTTAAATTAATAATGAAATGAATTTTTGAATAAAATTGTAAGGTAAATTGATTTAAATGGAAGCGAGTTTCCCCGATTCGACTAGAAAATATATAAAGTCATATGGATTTGACAATTTGTATATATGTGAATATATATTTAAATTGGAACTGAAATAAAATCTTAAATAAATGATTTTAAAAATAAACATAGAGATATATATGTGTATACATTAGATATGAATTGTAAATTAATGGTTTAATAATAATTGATAATAATAAGTATTACAATTGATGGTTAATAATAATTTGAATTTATATATTTAATATAAAACAATAAATATTAAAGTAAAGTAAACAATTTAAGTTAAAATAAAAAAAAGAAATAAAACATAGAATAAAATACATTAAACAAATTAGAAACAAACATAACTAGAACAACTTTTATTATATATACATTTAGTTTTGAAAACAATCTGGAAAATAAAATAAAATAAAAATAGTACTTGTACAAATATAAAGTAAGTGTAAACAAGGCAAAACAAAGATAAAGTATGAAGTTAACACAGTAGAAACAAATTCAAAGTTAAAAGTAAAACAAAACAAGCTGCAGCCACCAACATACAAAACAAATATATTCAAGTATAATAAAGACCAGCACCCATTACATCATCTTGGCCGAAATGTAAGACAAAGAAAAAAAAATGATCCTGTTGTACAAGCAAAGTCAGGCAAGAATAGGAAATCAAAGAAAGGATTAGTATAGAAAACATAAAAGTACATAAGCATGGGAACAAAGTATCAAAACATTAAATGCAAGATTTTCAGCCACCACCAAGAGCTTGTCTCATAAAACAAATAGAAATACAAGTACAAATAAAACATAAACAAAGAAATGCAAGCATATCAACCATGCCTACTTTATCAAATAATATAATCAACCTGTACAAGCATGTCTCATGTAAACTTCCCTCCTATATATCAACTTCTGCTCATTTTAGTTCGAGCATCATCACTGAGGAAAATCAAAAATGAACATCATTTCAAACTTAAACAAGTTCAACCTTGAACAATTCATTCAACTAGAAAAAAAAAACAAATCATCTCAAAACCTGGAATGAAAATCAGAGTAAATCAAAAGAAGATTGAATCAAACAAATAGCTCAAGTTCAAACTGGAAAATAGAAACAAATGATCAGACACCATCTTCACTTGATTCAATACCTGGGAAATAAACATCAAACAAATCCATGCAACCAGAGGTCAATGAAGCAATGTTTCTATTGGAAAATCAAAGCCTGTGAAAAAAAAAGAAAACAAGCTCTGTCATTTTTCTCTAAAACACTATGAGCAAACATCCTTTAAAACCCTTAATATGTTTATATCTCAGTAATATGTGATGATCTTTTATGTTGTGAAATGAGATATGCTTGTATGATTAAGTATATAAGCCTGCATGTTGTGAAAAATGTATGTGTATGCCTATAGATAGGAAATCAGGTTCCTGTTACAGGGATTTAGAGGCTCATTCAAAAAAAAAATTCAAAAGCTAATCCTCCAATCTTCTTTAGGTTTTGATATTTGAAAAAAAAAAGATGGTTGTAAGATCGTAACATCTTATTTAAAATTAATTTTAAGAATTTAAGTTGAATATTTATTTCGAAAAAATTAATATATAACAGTGAAAACCAGGGATATGTTCAAATTCAATCATCATACATTTGTGTTTGAACTTCATAATCATATTCTAATTGTTTAGTGATGAATTTAGATGAAGGTTTCAAAATTTTTAAGTAGGTAAATCAGGTGAATTTACGAGATGAACTAATTATGCATTTTCGACAATTCTCGATGATCGGGGCAAGGACAAATCTCGTGATCGAAGGTGAAGCATGTTTGGGGGTCGAGAATCACCAGAAAAATGTTCAACGATTTTGTAATCCATCGTGATGATCGTTCGAATTCAAATTAGGGTTCAATAGCCTGTTTCGGTCAATGTCGAAATTGAGTTATTTGTGTGGTCATTGTTGAATTGGAAGCAATCGCACTGGGAGGGAAAGCTTCGTGGGTCGATGGCGATGGTGTGGTCGAAGTTTCACAACCTTCGGTGAACTATGGCGGCAAGTCGAGGTGTTTTTCTGATGGTTTGCTTCGTTCCAGTTTGGCTAACATGTTCGAATTTGATATCGGGGACGTTTTCGAGGATCTGGTTCTTTGGGTTGGTCAGTGGAGAGATTGTCGACTTGTCGAAGGGAGCGTAGTTGACCGAAGAGGGTCGGAGCTCCGGTGCACGTGCACCGTGCACACTTGGATCTGGAAGAACAGAAAAAAGAAGAAGAAGAAGGAAGCACGAAAGGAAAGGAGCAGGGGGAAGACTCGAGCAATCTTCAGTTTGACTCGAAGCAAGGTGGGAAGGTTTCCAGTGTATATGTTGAACAGGTTTTCAACAAGACCTGTTCTGTTTTTCTGGAAATTTTGACTTAACAGATTTCAAATAAATTTTGTTAAAAAAGATTTTCTTTCTTTTTTGTTTAATTGAATAAATAAGTTTTTCAAAGCTTGTAAACTAGATTTGAAAAGGAAACTGAATTTAAAATTAGAACTTGATTTGTAAAGGAAAGATTTGAGCAAAGTTAAAGCAAGTTTTGAACTAAACTTATAAATTTAAGTTTAATATGTATTTAGGTTCGGTTTGAAACTTAGGTTGGAAACAAAGTTTAAAAATTTAAATTTGTTTAATAACTTGAAAGTGTTAATTATTTAAGTGTATTCTAAAAAGGGTTATTCGTTTTAAATCTTTAAAATTTGAAATGAATTTAAAAGTGAATTGAATATGAATTGTCTACATATATATACGTGATAATAAATCACTAATAAGAATGAGATTTGTCTTAAGTTAAATTAAAATGAGTAATTTATTTATTTAATTTATTAATGGATTGGGTAAATTAAATAAGAAATTAAGGGTTTAAAAATCATTAATTAAGGTTTAAAGATTAATAAATGAAGGAATAATTAATTTGTAACCAAGGATTTTTAATTAAACATTAATTAATGATTAAAGTTGATAAATCAAGTGATTAAGCAATAATCAATTCAAGGAAAATGTGATAAATTAATTAAGTATTAATTTGAGAATAACCAATTTAAGTCAAAGGTGAATTAACTAGTGAAAGTGATTGAAGGTTTAATTTTTTTTTCAAATTAATTAATTAAAGGGTTAATTAATTTTGAAATTAGTTTAAAGGTTAATGAATAGATATGATTAATTAAGGATAATTTAATTAATTAAATAAATTCATATCAAATGATTTGTAATTAATTAATCGAAATTTGATAATTAATTCATAAGTGATCATTTAATTGGAAATAAATTGAATTAGATAGGGATAAATCATTAATCCTGCTTATAGATGATTATTGAATGCTTGACCTTACTTATGAATGATTGTATTGAATTGATTGCCCTATCTGATCTGTAATATTTTGTTCTGTGAATTGAGTTGTGTGAAATTTATTCATTTATTTATATACATTTGTATATTATCTGTGAATCTGTGAATGGACGATAAGCGTTATAGTTTATATCGCTTATCAACTATATTTCTGTGTTTTGATCTATGATGATGATGTTGTTGCACTAGTGTGTTAAACCCCTGGACCACACTATACACACACAAATATGGATTTCACGAGGAAATCGATTAAGTCACAGATTTGTGAAAATAGTTTTGAATTTGAATTTTTAAATTCAAATGGTTTGAAATGGATTGGGTTTAAAAGTGAAAAGCTTTTGACATGAAATTTCAAAGATGAAATTTATTTTGAATAACTTGATAAAGTTTAAATTTAAACAATTTGATTTAAATTTAAATTTGAAATTTGAAATTGAATTCTATGATTTAAAACTAGGTATTAAAAATGTTATACCAGTTATATATGGGTTAAACTATTTTAAAAGTACTGATTTAGAGACGTGAATAGAATTCAAGGGCTTTAACTCGTGTAAATATAATTGGATTTTTCTAAAACGAAAACTGTTTGTTTTCAAATAATAAAAGCTTTCACATGAGAAATGAACGTCCAATTTGTGTTAAAAAGAATTTCAAGTTTGAAAATGAAGATAATTTCCAAGTTATGAAAACGATTTGAAAGCTATAAGTTGAATCTTGATTTAAAGATTCAACAAGTTAATCGAATTTTGAAAACTATGAGTTAAATCTTTGATTTAAAGATTTAACGAGTTAATCCAATTGGAATGGAAATTGTTTTGAAATCTATGAATTGATCTTTGTGAAATAAATCTTTTTGTAATATAAAGATTTGAAATGATAATTGGTTTAAACCATTTGAAAAGAAAAGTTTTGGGTTTTAAGTTGTGACTTAATTGAAATCCCAATATCCATATGTGTTTGAAATACTACGCTCACTGTTCGGTTTAGCCGGGAGAGGACCTTTGTGTCATATATCCCATTCCGAATATGTGATATGTCGTTATGGATAGCATTTGAAGACCGGTGTTGAAGACCGGATATTTTTGAAAGCGAAAGGACAACTCGTTGAATGTCTTTGCATCGATTGGTCCCCGGTATAGAGACTCCATATGTGATGGGAAGTCCGAACGTGATTAGTAAATATCCGGATTGCAAGGACTTCTTTGGAAGTGCCTTCGGTTCTGTTCGAGCCCGGAACAGACTTGTATGGATTGTATGTCTGACATTACAAATTGAGATAAAAGCCGATTTCTTTCAAATATATTTCTGTTGGTGGCGGAGAATTTATTCTCTTAGCTTAACACCCTTCTCTGAGACGTACGAGCTCAGAGGTTATGTAGTTGAATGTTATCAGCGATATATTCCCAATTTGGTAATGTGACATGCTGAGTGTTGCTGTGAAATGATCATTGTGTTGATCATTTGTGATAGGATCATTGGTTTGATCGTCTATCTTGGTGATCATTTCTATGATCATTTGTTGACCCAAAGCATGACTTTGTATAAAGCGTGTTTTTGTGGACGTGACTTCGTCGAGCCTCACACCCCGGAATGGTCAAAACAGGAAAGATGCAGCAAGGTTATGAGGGGTAGCGCCCTTTAAGGTATGTGCATTTCCTTCTGGAAAAGGGTGGTATCATGGTATGGAGCCCAGATACTTACTCATGTTGAAAACACTTTGTTATGATTGTGTGATGATGGTGACGAGCGCTCGGTTAAAGGTCCCAAAGGACTGGGGGATGCATACTCGTGTCAGTCGTTACCCAGTTAGGGGTAACCCGGCCTTGTGTTGGTAGAGATCCGGTTTGGTTCTCGGGGACGTCCATCCAGAGGCGTTCTCATGTGGCAATGGGAAGTTCCTTGGCCTGATCATTCGTTGGAAATCCAAAGAAACAATACGATCTTGTACGGTTTTAGTTGTAGAACCTGCTTCCTCAGGAGGTAGCTATAGTAGGCATAATATAATGGTACCTATGCTGGCTAAGATTTATATTCTACTTTCGAAATGAATTTTTTCTACACTATGCACTAGCAATAATATCAAATGTTTCTTTTTAATACGTATCAAGCATCTTTGACTAACATAAGAAGAAATCTCCTCCAAGTCTGCGTTTGCATTGTGTGTGTGGCAGGAGGTCTTATGGTAGTCTCATTTTTAAAAGCATTGCGAATTGACTTTAAAAATATTTCTTTGAATGTTTTAAAAGATAAACTGTTTTTGTTGCTCACACCAGTCCCACGACTGATCCGGAGTTTATTGTTTCTTTCCTAAACTCTGGGTGCTCATTATATTTTCTACACGAGCAGTCTAGAGTTGGGTTTTTCAGATAGTCAGGTTTAGTAGATTATCTGGAGTTAGTTCAGCCCTTGGTTCGCACCAGTCTTACCTATCTTGGTGCATCGTTATTGGGAGTTCGAGCTATTGCTGGATTGGTTAGTGGAAATGGAGTTGCAGTTCTCGGAGTTCTCTTTTGAAGACTATCTTAGAGTTATATTGTTCCGCTGCTGATGATATCTGTTTCTTTTCCGCTGCTATTTATTGTATCATATCTCTGATGTATATTGATATCTATTGGATCATCTGTTGTATCAGATATTGTATCAAAGCTGTATATCAATATATTATTCTTTTATTCCGCTGTGTTATTTACTTAATGTTGTTATAAGCTCCGGCGGGCCGGATTCGACATTTGAATTTGCGGCATTCGAATATAGGTAACGTATTCGGTGCCGATTTTCGAAGGTCAAGTCAGGATCGCTACAAAATTTGTATGTGAGTTTGCATTTAACAGAGAAGTTTCACGTTGATTTAGAGGGAAGAACGACAGGAAATAAATAATTGAAACGTTAGAGAAATTTAAGGATTTTATTCCTATTAAATCAAGAGAAGCAAATGGAAAAGCGGAATGAGATGAAATGTTATACATGAATTGCAAGACAAATAGGCGGCTGTTGATTTGAATGGCTAAAGTATGGAATCAAAGGGGTGTGCATTATAAAGGCAATGAATAAATTGAAACGTATGCCCAAAATAAATAACAAAGTAACGTATCTTATATTTATTTGTTTCCTATTTATTCAATAAAATATATGCTAAAGAATAATTCAGTAAATAACGTACCGTATAAATAAACATCAGAGAAATAAACAAGAAACGGATATAAAACGTATCAAATAAAACGTATAATTTAATTGCTATTTACAACTTTGTTTATTACTCGATTTAAAGAAATTGATTTGTTACATATCTGTTTGATTTGTTTATTACTTAACTAAGAAAACAGATGTAGAACATATACAATAAAACGTATAGATTAGTTGCTTTTTACAACATTGTTTATTACTTAATTCACAAAGTATATATCCAAATTAAATGGAAAAAGGGAACAAATGTTGTAATTATATACAATTTAAATAAAGATTGAAAGTTAGAATTTAAATTTTAAAGTTTCAATTAGAGTCAACATTTAATCCAAAATCTAAAATTCTAGAAATTGTTTATATTAAATAAAATTGGGCAAATGATTTATAACTAATTCAGGAAAATTCTAAAATTCAAACTTTTAAAGAATTAAACACCAAAGTTTTTTTAAAATAAAATGAATAAAAATATTCATTAAAATTTTGGGCTGTTACATAAAATATATGCATAACATATCATGTTACACAAATTAGAACATGATTTTACAAACAAAGATATTGTTTATATAAATTTAAAATAAACAAATTTGTTAAATAAAACAATTTACACACAATATTGTAAAAAGCATAACTTTCACAATATTAGTCCGATTTCAACGAAACGAGAAGCAGTATTCTTGAAATTAAATCTATTTTCATAATAAAGGATAAATTCGAAAATTCAAATAGTTAAATTTTAAATTTAAAAGTCAAAGTTTGACCATTTTGACCAAAATCCACTTTTTTGGAAAATATTATATTTATTCATGTTTGGAATTATAATTCACATAGAAAACAAATTTTATATTTAAATAAACAAAATTTATCCATTGTAATAAATAAAATAAAGTTTTTAAATCAAGAATTTCAGTTAAAATAATTAAAATAAAAATTTAAAATAATCACAAAATACAGGGTTGTTACAATATCCCATAGCCAACTCTATTCGCATCACAATATCACACTCTAAAAAACTTTCAAATTATGCACCCCTTATTTCTCCTTTCATACCCTATCATCATACCACTTTTCCCTTTTTTCTGCATTATTTTATTTAACTTTTTTTTCCATCAAGCTTGACTGGAGCTTGGGTCTAACAGCACCAAGGCCCGAGTCGAGAATGTGATTAAGAACACCACACTAACTATGGGCGTGGGTATCAGAAAACATCACACTAAGTACAAGCATGGGTTTAACTGAAAGTGTGTTGGATCATGAATTTATGACTAAACTATATATTAAAGTACATAAATAATATTCTAAGTTAATTATGGATAAAATAAGATAAAGTAAAGAAATACCGCATTGGACTCTTTATACTAGCTTGCACTACCGTCCTACGTCCAATCTCAGAATCTCTTATTTTGGCTTTTACTCACTAAAACACCCTCGCTTCACCCAAAGGAATTGCTCCATACAATTGTTTGAGCCGCTGAATAGAAGTTTACACTTAATAAATATAAACTTTGGAAGTAGACGCATCTTCAATACATATATATGCGCAATATGGTACAATATCTTATAACTCATAAGAACTCGTTTTTAGATGAATGTGCAGGAGTTGGGAATAAAATATTGATGATAGTAGTTGAATGATTATCGATTTGAAGATACGAGATAGACTAGGTTTTAGAATGTTGATAAGATAATTAGAAACCAAGTTAGGCGATTAAACTTGTTGAAATCAAGGCTATTTATAGAGTTGAAAGAGCTTGATGAAAGGATATCTTAGTTCACCATTAGTGAAAGTAGCGTTCGTCGAGGAGGAAGAAACACGACCTTTCATTTAAAAAATGTAATTTTTCACGGCCTTGGACTTTTGAAGAAGAAAAAAATTCATTCATCGGTGCACCAATGGCCTATTATCGGTCCACCGAGGGATTAGTTTTTTCAAAACTTAAGGCTTTTTCAAAATGCCTTTGAATATTTAAAGAAATTAAAAAAAATTAAAAATGATATTCGAGATCTTGAAGGCTTTGAGAAGATATTATGTAATTCTTGTGAGTTTTAACAGTGTATATCTCCAAACAAAATGACTCACACATACATGGTCTTCGAGTATTCTTCCTATAGACAATCTTTTAAAGCTTTAACATGATTCCTTCTATCTCTTTTAGGCTTTGTGCTTTGTGATGATATTCTTTGACTAGTGTATTAAAACTATAGTATGGAGTTACCGTCATCAAAATTGGAAATTCTTGCTCTAACATTGAATAGTATCCTCGCTAGGCATGGTGTGGTTTTCTAGATAGAAATTACCATCATCCGTGATAGGTAGGAGTGTTTTTGTCCCCTCCCCTGACTAAGAGCAGGGGTATTGTTGCCGCCCATGCCCGCTACGAGAGGGGTTGTTATACCCACGCTCGTGTTTGTGGGGGTGACTGAAGCATTTTTATTTTATTTTCGAGCCTGGTTTAGATTAATTTCACATTTTACCTAGAAGGGAAAATGGGTATAAAAACATGATATATTTTTTATATAAAAAATAGGGGTATGGAAGGAGAATATTTTGTTGTAAATAGAATTGACCTTTTAATGGAGGAAGGCTCCACACTTCTTATGGATGGTATGTACTGGTAGTCTCTTTCTCCCATTCAGTTAATGCTTAAATAATGGCAATTTCTTCCACGGGTGTGAAGGGTTTATCGACATGCTCATCTTCTTTGAAAAGCTTCTTCAACCTCTTTGCCTTAGCCTTTGCTAATTTTACTATACTTTCCTTGATTGAAAACACTATATCATTGTAATTGCCAATCTGCTTCAAATTCCATTTGTCTAAGATGTCGTGATGCAACTTCTCCAGCATTGATTCTAAATTGTTGGCGTTTGTCTAGTTCTCCACTAATTTCTAGATCAAAATCAAATATTATGAAGCAAACTTGTTATTTGTCTAACAAAAGAGGTTGTACTTGGATTGTTGGACTCGGAATTATAAGGAAAGATCATCCAAATGCTCTAGGTCGTGTGTTTATTGCTTAATTTTAGCCTTTTGATGTTTGTATGAGTCAATCTTTGTCCTAAGCATAGCAACTTGAGCCTCAAGATGAGAAACCTTCAACTCTAGAATTTACTTTTCTTTCTTGTGACCCACCTCAATAAAATGTTGTTCTTTTGGATCATTTTTAAGGGTCATAATATGAGAATTCAACTTAGTAATTGTACGATTGACAACATGTAACTCATCTCTCGCTTGGCGCTCAAGTGTTAGCTTCTTCTTCTTATTTTTATGGTACAAACAAAGGACATCTATCATCTCTTCTATTATTTTGATGAGAGCATCATTGTTTTCCACTAGTAATGCAATACTGTGAATGGTGCAATATTTTCTATAACCCTCTATGTTAGATCACAAGCAAACACATACATTTGTTATAATAACTGAAAAAAAGACGAAATCCATCCATTGACTACTAAATCATGCTATCGTCCAATGGGTTTAGCACTGCTCAAATATAACTCAAGTGGTAAAGGAGCTTATGTGGTAGGAGAAGTAATAGTAGCTACCTTTTTCAAACAAGAAACAGAACCCACGAGCGATGAAGGTTGGGCGGTCTTAGTTGTAACGATAGAAGATATATTGATTGGTGTTGTGCTTTCCACAACTTATGTGGATTCATTTTTTTCTAACTTAGTGGGAGGCGGAGGATTAGTGTGTTGATCACACATGGTGTTATCTTCTTCATTCCTCCCATGACTAGCCGGATCTCTGTATTCCGTACTAGGAGAAATACAATCCAAGTGGTGCTTATCTCCCTAGTCATCACTTGGAGATCATCCAACTCTTTGAGATCGATGGGAACAATAATAGTGAGCCTAATCATTGCAACCAGGGTTCTCGTCCATGCATATTCTACATTCTTCTCTTTGCTCGCTATCAGTTGGGGATAATTAATGATTGCATTTTGAACCCAAAGAAATAATCTTTAGCAACCTACTGATTAACCTTTTTGACGTTGCACCCATGTAAGTAAACAAAATTAAGATGTCATAAATTGAAGTGATAATTGAACAATATAATTAACATGCTTGCATGCATGAACATGATAGTGCATTTGTGCACGCATTCCAAAAGAGAAACATGAGCCATGGGTGAATAACAAAGAATGTGGGCTTATTCTTATCTAACTTGTGACGATCCGGCTTTTCAACCCTCGAAAGTTGACATAAATACGTCCACTATATAACATGCCGAACGATCGAGTGCCGGAAAGACAAATTGTTGAGGGAAAAGAAGGTAGGTAGAAGAAGTAAACTAAACAAAACATAATCTCATAGCGGATTGGATGACGTATAATATAAAACAGTTCTTTACACAAACCCAAAACTATACTATACATATCTCAAATCAGAGTACACAAATCAATAATTACTAGTCTGGACAGTTATAACAACCTATCCTCACAATTGCTGGTAATTTCAACAAAACACTACAGTGGAATAAAACAAGTACGAGAATACGTCTCGGTCTCCAGCTCGTATCCTGAGCTCCATAGCATCCTAACCTGAACCTAAAATACTCGGTCTGACCTGAGCACTATAATAAAATAACACCCGAGTCAGTCTGGAAAACCAACGTGAAAAAAACATACTCAATTTGAATTATTAAGTTTTCAAAATCCTTTGAAAATCAAAGGTATCTCGTAAGACCACGCCATAAATAAACACGATGGGTTTTTATCTTATGATAACCAAAACATTTCATATCAAAATCATCGGATATTATAATAGCGTCTAAGTACAAATACTTATTCAAATAGCTGAAATGCTTGCATCTCATGTTTCAGCATAGTTAGGCACAATCAAAACCATGCGGCGCTTATTGGAGAATGGATTCCATACGAATGACTAGGCATTGGGGCATCGCCTGTCACAGTACATGTCTAGAATAGCGTACCGAGGACCACACCGGGATCCCCTGCTACACAAGACTCGACTATCCCTGACCTGGATAGATCGAATATGCCATCACCCCCGGTGTTCCCACCCTTTTCCGAGCTCCTTCCATAAATTATAGTAATAATATCCGAGGGCATCTAGAAAGGTGATAGACATACACTAATTGGATGCAACCCACTTAGACTTGCTGCATCTCCTCTGCTTTCAGTCATCCCAGTTGATGAGGCTAGAGGCTACGATTACCTTTTAAGGAATTTCCACTTAGAATGCTCATTGTCCTCCAATGACAATATACTGATACCATTCATCCATACAAGTCCATTCCGTGTTCGAACAGATCTGAAGGCATTATTCCTACTATATCCATTTTGGAATCACCCTCAAGATTAGTAGCGATTGGCCCTTGCACTTCACTGCTCCATCTTCGACTCCATGCTCTTGTCTTCATTTTGAAAACGTACTCGTTGGATCGAAGTGGTTTTTTTGGGTAACGAATCCGATCCCGGTCTCTTCGAAACAACGCTCGATATTTTTCGGTAAAATCAACCCCAGTTCTATAGGAAATAAAAATACGAAAATAAGATCGGAGATCACCTCCTAACCGTTAGTGGACGGATTTCCTTATCAACTTCCTAGAAAAATGAAATGAATTTATACGTACAGTATAGCACTTCAAAAGGTAACTGTACTAAGATGTTCCCAAAGATATATTTAGGTCAAGAATTTATAGTCGGTTGTTTAACTATCAAATAAACAATCATTCAACCAAATATTCCATTTTCCACGGAAAAACTCCAAGTCTTATTTAATTTAAATTTTAAATAAACTAAATCTCTTTATCCAAAATTATGTACTTGTCTTATCGAATTTAGTATATTCCTAAATTATCCTTTTTCAAAAGTACTTGAAAACTCTGTTAAAATAATATGGAAAGTACCACTGTGGTATCAAACCATGGATTCAAAGCTCAATGATCGACTCTATCCTAGAGAAATCCAAAACTTAACTGCACGCGCTCACTACCTCATATTATGCCGTGCAAGTATGCCATTACATCCAAAAACTTTGTTTAAAAATTATCTCAAAATAATGCTTATAAGTTCTAAAATATATTTCCAAGTTTAATCTAGTCAAATATAGTTAAATAAAAGTTATTATACAAAGCCATATTAATATTTAATGATTTATCATTTAAACGAAAATGCTGACTAGTTCCTAAATGATAATAAATCTTTAACAATCATCATAGAGTAACTAATTAATAATTAAATATGCTTTAATAATATAAAATTATTAAATAACTAATTTCCATAATATTTTTAACACTTTTAAAATTACCCAGTTAATATTTAAAAATCCACTGTTTTAAAACAAGCCAATTTTTTGATTTTAATTTCACTTCATAAATTTGGAAATCTTACTTGAATCTGGTATAACCAATTTTTTACTTATTTCCAAATCCACTTCTCTCCTTTCGATCTTTTAAAAAAATCGATTTTAAAACCTCCTTTATTTAAAACAAGTGACACTTAAGGATTTATTATAAAAACCCTTTTATATACTTTATTCCAAAATCTATGTTCACAATAGCTCGAAATAGTTACATTACAATTCCAAAACCATTTACTTTATACAATAGATTTACCCAAAAACTCTATATAAACATTTTATTTCAAAATCCCTATTTACAGTTCTTTACCAATTTAAACAATATTTTATTGGTATTTAAAAACACTAAAAATCCAGGTTAACTGCCATAACATCCAGTCAATTCAAATCACATAATAACCTATCACAGATTTATTCAAGGAAACATATATCACTATATATGAAATTAGATTCAACATATTTGAGGAATCCAGTTGGATCCCTCCAACCCGTTCCTTGCATCCACTAATGTTAGCACAACATAAAAATACCAATTCCGCTTCGAGGCGGAATATCGTGATATATAGGATCATCCGCTATTATGCGGGGCGCATAGGGTCTCGTTGCTATATATATGCGGGAATATCAATCACTCCAATATATATATATATATATATAGACACTACTGTATATAATATCACATTCAACTGATAAAAATGTATCAATTCAACCAATCAAACATCAATTAGTTTTAACTATTTAAAATTAATACCAGCAGTCCAAAATTGAGTGAGATTAACTCACCTTGAGTTTTGAATTCGCCAAACGTTCTAATTTTAAATCAAATCGAACACGTTCGATTTAACCTAAAATTTTAACTCGCTCCAGTCGCCTCCAAATCTGTTACAGAGCGTTGTGCTCATCGCCATGATTTCATCGCCGCTTGTTTCGTCCAATTCCGACCTCGTATGACCAAAATACAAAGTTTTAAAGATTTGAATATAATTTATAATAAAATTAATTTACACCTTTTTTTAAAATCACATATGGCCGTACTTTAAAACTCTAGGAAATCAAGGCCGTGAATCCCTTCATCTTCCCCACCTTTGTATGCATGCAAATCAGGCCAAGAAACCCACCCTTACAGCCGTTTTGACCAACCCAAACCTCATCGTTCCGACGCCTGGAGTTGATCCAACACCTCCACAAGATGCGCCCCACCTGGCTCCCCCAATGGCCGAGACCCAGTTGAACTCGGCGCCCTCCACATCTTGTTATCTGTGCTTGAACGCAAACAATAAACCACCACATCTTGTTATCCGTGCTTGAACGCAAACAATAAACCACCACATCTTGGCGAATCCCGGCATCTACGACAAAAATCCACCGTCGGATGTGAAGAGCTCGAGGAGCTCTACGATTTTCATGTTGAAGCTTTCTCATGAAGGCTTGTGGATTTGAAGAAAATCAAGAAGGAAGTTCATGCGATTTCGACCATTAAAACGTAAGGTGGTGGCTGCGTTCGTTAGCTAGGGCTTACTGTTTATTTATAAGTGTATAGAAATTATTTAAATAATATTATTTCGATATTTCACGTGAAATTTCAGATGAGCTCTAATCGAGACGTGCCCCTGGCGTTTAGAATGTTTTACCCCTATTTCGAACATAATGGAACATGTTTTGAGGCCTAATTCGATCGTATGCGGAAGATAGCTTTTCAAATCGAATTAAAATATTAAATTTTCGATATTAATTTCAACGCGTTTCTATTCCGTACGACCAAACGGTAACTCCAAACGCTACGAAATTTGAAATCTGATAAAAATACACTATTACGGATCCAATGGAACATGTTTCGTCGATTTCCGAGACTGTGCCCGAAAGGCTATATTAGCGCGTCGATTAAATCGAGTGATTTTCAAAATCGATGGAATTTCTTGAGATTCGAATTTTAAAATCTTATCGACTCATTTATAATTTAAACAGAATTAATATCCACTTTTGAAATTATTCTGATTCATTTTAAATCAACGTTCAATTATTTACACTATTACTATATATTAATTTCATTATTAAATTTATATATAAATTTCAACTTTTAATTTATCGACATTTAATTTTCATCCAAAATTCTAATATATGATTCTAATCCCAATAGAATTTAAATCAATTTAGAAATCATTTTCCTCCACAATTAATTCAAATTCATATTTTTTACCCAATTTCAAATATTAAATTTATATTTACCAAATCCAATTAATCACTATATTTGAAATTTTAATCTATTTCACTGATTTTCCATATTCAAAATCAAATCATAATTCAAATTCAACATTTAAAAATAAATTAAAGGTTCAAAATCAAATGACCAAATTTTGGGTCATTACATTCCTCCCCCTTATTAGAATTTCTTCCTCGAAATTGCTAAGGTAGGAAAAATGCTCTCAAACCCATTAACTTTTTTAAAACCTACTTAACTAAAATCCTACATTCACTTCCCTAAACCTTTTTAGTTTCATCTAAACAATTAGCTTCATTTCTATTTCCAAAAAGCCTTGATTTCTAATACAATTTCAAAAATCAACTTTTCTAGTTAACAATTTTTTTTCAAAACTTCTCAAAAAATTTCTAACACCCTGAATTTTCAAAATTTTTCGACAGAGTCTCCTTTGTACGAAGAGCCTTTTTCAATACAACAAGAGCGATAAAAATATATACATCGACCCACACGGCCGGAAAACACAATATATATATATATATATATATATATATATATATAATCTTTTCTTTATTTTATTGCATAGGCGTCCCTCATATTAGCGTTTTTAAGCGAGCGGCTTATCTTATATGCATTTACGCAACCCAAAATGTATCCAATAGCTCCATGTACTTGTACTTACTCAAGATGAGCACATAAGTTTCATAACCATGAAATTTTTATATATTTCATTTATTTAACTAGCTAGAGGTATAAACTTCATTACCCAAACATGCCAATCATATATTACAAGCAATTATACGGTTCCAACACTAATTTAATTTCTTTCCATGGATCCATATATCATTTCATTTAATTTGAAATGATTTACAACCAAATTTATTGCATTCAATTCATACTTACAACAAACAAACTCATATCCACTCCAAATTGATTTATATGTGCTTTACTTGCATAAATTCGCTTCTATTCCATTTCAAATTGATTCACAGTCAGTTTATTTGCATTCCTTTTATTTTTGACTTTCGTTATATGCAAATCGTTTTTATCAGTTTCAGTTTATTCCTTTTTAAATCGACTCTAAATCAAATTTTCTAATTTCCATACCATTTATTCAATTTTAACTTGGTTCGAAATCCATTCAATTTCATTCTATCCATATTCACACTTATTGTATTCGTACCCACCTTATTAAGCTTCGATTGATCCATTTAAATTGATTTTTAATCAATTCATCTATTTTCCATTGGTTTCTATTCGTGTTATCCACCAAACTTTGTTCGCTACATGTTGTATTAAACAACATTCCAATCCATGCTAATTTTATTAATGAATTCATTTCATAAATAATCACTTAAGTTTCCATTGCATCAAAATTCCATTTCATTTTAAATTGATATCATTCAATTTATTTTCTTTCATTTACTTAGCATATCCAATTTATACTATATCATTGGGAAATCACTCCATGTAAATCAATTCTCGAACAATTTATTATATCATAACATGGTTACTGCACTTGCACTTCTGTTAACTTTACTTTCAAGTTATATTACCTCTTTTCCATTCACTTCATTTTATAGTGAATGACATTTCATTTCTTGCTAATTAATTTATAAACCACTTCACAAAATTATTTCCAAGGTTTATTATAAGCATTCCATATCACTGCTTAAGTTATATTCAGCTTTAAGACTTAAGTTCATATCCCAATTATACCCCAAGATCATATTTCAATTCATATTCAATTCATTTGCTCTTAAATTGAATTCGTTCCTTGTTATCAATTGCTTAACCATTTTAACCTGGTTATACTTTTCCACTTTCTCAGTTTGATAAGTTATACAAACTTATTTATTCACAACTCCTCGAGTTTCCACTTATGTTTACTCACATTCATCATAACATATAGTTATATAAACACTTCACAATTCATATTTATATTTAATTTACTCAATTCTATTTCACTCTCTATTTAAAAATTCAAATTTTGAATTTTCAATCTTTTTCCATAATACAAAACCATTTTTATTTAGGTTTTACCATTTCCTTTCCCAATTTATAAGTTCAAAAACATATTTACTTAAAATATTATTTTAATTACTTTAGCCCACTCACATCTTATAATCACAACTTTGGATTATCTATATAACTTAATAGCTTAAGTTTATCCATTTCATTTAATAATTATAACTTATAATTATATGATTATCCTACAGTTCAACTTAATATCTAATTCAATTCAAATCCAGTTTCAATTTTATTTAATTTATCTTAAGTCATATCTTATTCACTTTAATATGCTCATGTTAACTTTTTAATTCTAGGATTTAAAATTTACATTTCTTATCCATATCAACTTCAAATTGTAAGCACAATAACTGATTTTATCTGACTTTACAAATCATTTAAATGGAAATCATGGAATTCAACCATCCTTTTAAATCATTTTGAAATCATAAATATACATATATTCCCTTGGTGTATCTAATCATACCTTGGAAATCTCAAAACCACCTGTTTTCCCCCAAAACATTTCCCTTTTGGAATTTCTAAAACAAAAACTTATTTATCAATAAGTCCAAAGAAAATATTCATAGCTAACAACCACGGTAGCAATCCATCACTTAGAAACTCGAAAATGAACACTAATAATGTGGCCATCGTCGTCAGGATTATTTTCTAGCGACTAAAGTGAGTTCAGTGCTTCCTTACTCCCAAAATTTATTTTAAAACAATTTCTATTCAGAAAATATCTTCAAAGTAATATCACCATCCTCCTTTTCAAACACTTTGGAAGACATTTCAAAAATCTCTAAGATTTAAAAATATCTCAAATCTTAGTTCAAATCCAATTTAAAACATTTTCCAACATTCTCAAGATTTTAAAATTCCAAACACTTGGTTCAAATTCATTTAAAAAATTTCCCAAAATTTCCGAGATTTAAATTATGGTTTAAATCAAATTTTAGTTATATTTCTTTGTATAAATCATACTTATACAATTTCTATTTGGTTATACATATATGCCCATTTCAAATTTTATAATCTGTTTGATTTTAATATTAACAACCAACATTCCAAGCATACACAATATAATAATTTCAAAAAATTATTCCATTTATAACAAAATATAGTTTTGTGTCAAATTATTTCATTTGCCCACTTCAAAGCAATACCGTGTCGGTTTACCTTGTTTAAGAATTTAGAAACCCCTATCGATACGATTGTACTTCCCATACCGACGGAAATTCATAAACACCCAACCGATAAGTCAACACAATATAAAACATTTTATATTCACGAACAAATATGTGCTCATATCTCTTAATACACTCAACTCATTCTAGAGTACTACTAACTTTATCTCTAATAAGTAATCCCCATCAAAGCCTAGGTATATCGCCAACCTAAGCTTTGATACCAACTGAAACGACCTGCCTTTTCTACCCTTGAAAACTGACATAAATACGCCCATTGTATAACATGCCGAATGATCGAGTGCCGGAAAGATAGATTATTGAGGGAAAAGAAGGTAGGTAGAAGAAGAAGAAAACTAAACCAAATAGAATCTCACAGCGGACTGAATAACGTACAATATAAACAGTCCTTTACACAAACCCAAAACTGTACTATACATATCTCAAATCAGAGTACACAAATCAATAATTACTAGCCTGGACAGTTATAACAACATGCCCTCACAATTGCTGGTAATTTCAACAAAACACCGTAGCGGAATAAAACAAGTACTAGAATATGACTCGGTCTCCAGCTCATCTCCTGAGCTCCATAGCACCTAACCTGAACTTGAAATACTCGGTCTAACCCGAGCATTACAATAAAATAACACCCAAGCCAGTCTGGAAAACCAATGTGAGAAAACACATTCAATTTGAATTATTAAGGTTTCAGAATCCTTTGAAAATCAAAGGTATCTCGTAGGAACACGCCACAAATAAACACGATGGATTCTTACCTTACGATAACCATACCAAAATCATCTGATATTATAATAGAGTCTAAGTACAAATACTTATTCAAATAGCTGAAATACTTGCATCTCACATTTCAGCATACTTGGGCACAATCAAACCCGCCGACGCTTATTGGAGAATGGATTCCATACGATTGGCTAGGCACTGGGGTATTGCCTTTCACAGTACACGTGTAACGACCCGAAATTTCCACTCCCGAAAATTCCAGATAGTTAGAAAGAAGAAGAAAGAGAAAGAAGAAGAAACAAGAACAAGACACAGAAACCTCACATTCGCAGCGGATCAAAATATAATATCACATAATAATAACAGTTGTACAAAGAGAAAATTGTATCTATAAATTTTCATCGATATATCAGAGTTACAACCATTTTACACAATATTGGACAGATACAATTTAACATGTCTCAGACATATACAATATCATAGAGTAAACTCTCCATACGACCCTGCCATCCAGCACGCCTCCTGAGCTTCAGAACGTCCTTACCTGAAAATCTGTAATACTCGGTCTGACCCGAGCATTACATCAAAGTAACACCCGGGTCAGGCTGGAAACCAACGTGAGCAAACTCATCTAACAAGGAATACTAAAGCATGCAACTTATATAAACCCGAGGTAACTTATATCAATTTACAACTTCACAAGCAGTTATAGGCATTACTTCTTTCAAACATCACTTTCTAAGTGCCAAACTCAGATTAAATGGTCTAATTTACTTAAATCATTCTATACCGGTTTTATTGATTTCACATATCAATTTTATAAAGAATCGAAGTGGTTTCGGGTATTTACTAATACCCGACTCCGGTCTCTTCGAATCAAGTTATCCAATTAAATACAACTCAACTTTAATTACCGGATGACACTTTTACACAGCAATTCATAATAGATAATTAATCACATTATCACCATCCATCCAACATATCATATCACAAGCAATTCATATCCGAGATATCAACCAGTTCAAAGCACTCATCATCATTTGATCATTAATAATCAAGATTGATCACCTCCATTAATTACATTAATTAATTAATGATCCTCTAATTACTTTCATTAGTTAATTATTCTTAAATTTTACATAATAATTAACCTTAGCCTTACTTATATTCATTAATCAACCACTATAAATCACAATCAAAAATTAACTTCCTTAATGTCTCTATCAATTAAACTAACTCCTTTATTAACTATATTGCTATTTTAATTACACTGAGAAATTTATCGCTTAATTTCTTCTATCAAATAATTATCCTTTAATTAATTCCCATTAAGAAATTTTCTTTTATTTAATTACATCCAGCAACTAATTTCTTCACTAAGAAATTACATCTCATTAATTACCTTAAATGATTATACCTATCCCAGCATCAAATGATTAAATTTAATTAATTAATCTAATTTAATTAACCCAAATTAACCACATCCAATTAATTAATCAAACCGAGTAATTAATTCCCTTAATTACTTCATTAAGTAATTATCCATGATAATTCTTTACATTAAGTAATTAATCTCCTAATTACTTCATACTTAATTATTTCTAAATTAATTAACCTTGATCAATCAATAATTAATTGTCTACTTAATGATCTTAATCTAATTAACCCTAAATTAACTTTTAACTCTTAATTATTTATTAATTAGGTAAATTAAATTACCCTTAAATAATTAATTAATCCTTATAATTAATTAATCTAATTAACTATATTTAATTTCCTTAATTTAATTAAATTGCTAACAAGACTTTAAAACCTTAATTATCTTAAGATAAACAATATCTTATACAACCTTAATTATATTAACATTTTTACCCTTTTTTTTAACTTTAACTATACTTAATTAACTCATTAATTAAGTTCTTAAAAATAAAATAAAATAGTTATTTAATTTGATAAATTAAAGTTATCAAACATAACTTTTTTTTTAAACAACTTAAACGTTGATCAATTACAACAACAAGTTCAAAACTGGGTTTCTATTCACAAAACAAAACTGCTATAGATTAAACCCGGAAATCATCTCGGGCCAGACCCGAATTCAAACGCACCAAAACTCGCGCCACTCTCGAGTCAACAACCTAACCCACCACTTCGAGACGCACTACAGTTTGCTCGAGTACCGCACCGAGGAAACCTTCACCTTCCCCAAAACTTCAATTTGTTCCAGAAAACAACATGCACGTGGTGCACGTACACCTCCACTCCGATCGTTAGAGTAAGCCACCGCTACTCGCGACAAACCCCCTATACTCTTGTCAACCCTTACGTTGACCCCAATCGATCAATCCTCATAAAAATCGAAAACGAACCCATTCGACCAAGTCTGGAACCGAACACCACTTGATATTTACTCCTCTCCATCGCCTCCGACCTCAACATCACCTGCCCCCTTCACCGAAGCTGCGACACACCTCCCAGCTCCTATTCCCACCATCGCGATCCATCCAGTCCTTTGCCCTCGTCAAAATTTCCTTGACAACCTCGACGAGCAAAACACCTACCTAAACCCTACTCTTGCTTCGCCGCACCACCACGGCATTCCAGAAAATCAGCGATTATTTTTCCCAACCTCCTCATTCCATGAACCACCTCTGACCTGAACCACGAGTCACAGATCAACTTCGATCGATGGCAATCTACCGTTTACCCAAAATCAATTACCTCACAATAACTCACCAATTACAAGTCTAAAAATCTTAGTTTTGTTTTTAAAAATCCTAGAATTCGAAGTCGAATTCAATTATATGCTCAATATCCAATAATTTTAATAATCAAATTTTGACATTGATTTATCTTCCTCTGAAATATTTATTTCTGAAATATATACAGAATAATTTTTCTTGAATAAAATTTTAAAATGATGTTCACTCACCCTCCAACACTTTTGTTTCAGGAAATAATGTCTATAGATCACTTGAGTAGAAGATTTAAATTTCTTTTGAATCAGGTTTCAACTTGAAGGGCTTCAACAGAGACATACTAAGCTCCTCTCAGACCTGATTACATAAATTAAAATAAAATAAAATAATTCTAACTTCATTCATAATCAAATTCATATAATACCCAAAGGTTAATCACATGCACCCTTAGTTAAATCAGACTTGTTTAAAATCCTAAGCCTAACAGAAATTAGTTGTAGAGAATTTAAACTTTTATCAATATTATCATCTGTGAACATAAACAGAGAGGGTCACAATCAACAGACCAGCATATATACCCGAATTCATATTTAAACAAACATGCATCCATATATTTAAACATGCAACACAAAAATTTTATCCAGTATTTCCACATACATCATTTTAAACTGCTTAAGTTTGAGTCTACTCACCTCACTTAATTTTGCAGAGCACAGAACAGTTTTTGATGTCCAGGTTCTTGATTCACTTTAAATCTGGAAAAAAACTTTTGCTTTTCATTATGCTTGCTGTTGAAAGTCTCTTTGCATGTTGAAAACTCCTTATGAATTGCAGTTGAGCTTAATTTGTATTTGCCGATTGAATTCCATTTGCAGGTTTTACTTCAGTTTGTTTTTTTTTCAATGCCAGGTTTTACATTGTTGATTTAAACTGTTGCACTGAGTTGAATTGTTATGAAGAACATAAATTTGCAGATTTGCAGGCTTTAATTTGAGTTTGCAGATTTCAGGTTTTGAAAATACTTTCTGGTTTTTGCCATAAATTTTGAAGAAGAAACAAATTTCTTCATATGTTAAGTTTATAAAAAATTAAAGAGAGTAAAAATATAAAATAAAGACACTTGTCACAAACCCCACTTAATTGACTAACATGTGTTATTAAGGTGATTAACATGGTTACACATGTTATTAAATATTTTTAATTGAATTTACACTTTAATTTTAAATGTAAATATAAACTTACATTTTTAATTTACTTTATTACTAAATACTTATATGTGTAAATATAAATTTACTTTAAAGAAAGTATTATAAAACTAATTACAATACAAATAAATCTTATATATGTAATTAAAATCTAGAACTTTTATTTTTATACACTTATAACCATTTTAAAATTAAACATTTTAAAGAAAACAAAACAAAACTTATTTAAATCCTTTTAAACTTTTATATTAAAAAAAAACAAACAGTTTATCTTATATTTTAAAAACAATTGAATTAGTCTTTAAATTAGCTTTTGAAGAATATTAATTTTATTTATCTACATTTAAAACAACCCATTATCATTATTGTTTGAAAATAACAATTTTGTCAAATAAAGATAATTTATGAAGGCGATTATCACATTATTATTTTTTCCAATCTACAACCCAGTATTTTTAATAGTTAATTCAGATAATTATTCAATTATCCGATACTCAAAAATCCGGGTTATCACATTCCTCTCCCCTTTGAATCTTTTCGTCCCCGAAAAGAAACGAAACCAGATTCATTAAGTATTTTAAAACCAGTTAAAATATTCTTTGATCATTTTTAAAACACCTTTAAAATCTATATAGTATTATCGAAATAGCTTTATAAAAATATCATTTCATAACTCGATGTTTCATCAAGTCCGTCCTCGTTCTCATAGAAATTCGGTCATACGTTGATCAGGCATAAGACTGTAAATCTATAAGTATTTAGCAGACCCATTTTCAACACCCAGTGAAAATACTTGAAAATAATTTTATTGAAAATATAGAAAACAGTTTTTGAAAATAGAGGATATATCTTTGGTGAGAATGCTCCGGAAATCATCACCCCCATCCATGGTCACAGTTACATTCCAGGGTTACGTTGCCATCGCAGCAAAAGTCCATGTAATTGCAGGCTCTCCGTGGCCTCTCGATTACGCCATGGAACCCACACAACAGATCACAGTTTCATCCAGGGTTACGTTGCCGTCGCAACAAAAGTCCATGTAACTGCAGGCTCTCCGCGGCCTCTGATTTTCGCTGTCAAAATGAAACCTCTCCACTCCTACATAGGTCGCAGTCTGCCGATATAAAATCAAACGCAGACTGTTGGCTCTCAGCGGCACTCACGACTTTCGCTATATTATACCATAGGTCGCAGTTACATCCTGGGTTACGTTGCCGTCGCAGCAAAAGTCCACGTAACTGTTGGCTCTCAGCGGCACACACGACTTCCGCTATGGTATATTCTACTCATAATCCTCACGAACTAGTTTTGTCCGGACTCCTCACAGGATCAACTTTAGAACCCCCCCCCCCTTGGGGCTCAAGGCAGCACCACCCGGTGGTACTCCTGAGAAGTTTATTTCAAGGAAGCGCCTTTTCCCTCAGAGCTATTATCAAAACATTTTATACTATACATATATAGTATCTTCAAATCATACACCAAGTATGATCTTATACAAATCTCTTTTATACCACAATCGATTATCCCAAATCGATGATTCTCAAACTAGGCTTTCCAAATTCAATATTGATTTTACCCAAAAATCAAAAGCCTTTCCAAATCCAAAGGTTCCTAAAACCTTTTCTAAAATCCTCATAAGATCCTTTATATATATATATACATATATATATATAATTTTTTTAAAACTTTGGATCATTTCAAACTTGTATAAAATTCCTTTTATACTTCAAACATTTTCAAAAACCCTTTTCCTCTGGCAAAAGATTCAACAAGGGGAGTTTCAATTTATAAAACAAAGATATTTAACTTTGTTTACTCAAAATCAAATATTCAAATTTGATTACTCCTTTCAATATCATTTTCAATCAAATCCGTACGATGTACACACATCATCCGTACGCTATACCAATCTGATCGCTCACTCGATCACACAACTTCATTTCCGAACTAGTATCGTCCACCCGACTTCCTAGGGCGGACACAGATCTGGTTTCTTGATCAGATACCGTCATTCTCCTTGCATAGTCATAACTATGATGGAGAATATCCAGAACCAATCGACAATCCATATCCAGGTTCGCCTTCAAAAATCGAGTGGAAAATTCCAACTTGGATCGATATAACTATCTTGAAATTCTGTGCTCGAATCTGGATCAAATCACTATGCGAATAGAATAACATACGTACACCCTACGTATTTATCTTTATTGGTTATTAGACAAATCAAATCCATTTCTATTTACATCCACTTTGATTTTCATTCACTTACTCACAATTGCTTCAATCCATGTGGATTATCACCTCTATTCTTATCTCGATTGTGTATTTAACCAATAACAGTTTGAACTCCGACTAGTTTATTTAGAAAATAGCTTGAAAAATTTGAAAATAGATAAGTAGTTGGAAAATAATTACTAGTTTGTAAAATAGTTAAAAAAAATAGTTAAAATTATTATAGAAATTTGAGATAGTTGCAAAATAATAGTAAGATAGTAATTAGTTTATAAAACAGTTAAAAAAATTGCTAAACCGTTTCAAAAATAATTGTAAAACAAGTATAAGATAATTCGGCTTTTAGCAAAAAGGTTGTATACATAATGAATAGCTTGGAAAAATAGGTTTATATTAAAATAATTTATATTAAAAATAGTCCAGAGTCAAGACAGTTCAATTCCCAATCTCCATTCCAAATCAATTCAATTTAAATTCCACTTCCATTTAAATTGAATCAATCCTAAATTTAATAACTTTTAATTTCCATTGAAATCTATTTAACCCAATTCAAGTTGAATTCCTAAGTTTCTTTCCAAATTTTACTTTATTCAACCTTGATCTCAAATTCTACTAATTCAAATAAATTTCAATTGAATTAGTTCCAGTTTTAATTCATTTCAACTCTAGTTTGAACTAATCTCAATTTCAAACTCCATTTCCAAATCAAGTTGAATTATTCTTGATTTCCTCCTAAATTAAATTCAAATTCCATTTGAATTTAAAACTATTCAACTTTAATTACAATTCCAAATTATTCAAATCAATTCGGACTAATTTCAAATTGAACCCTCTTCAATTTCAAATCGTTTCAAATTAATCCAATTCAAATTTTCCATTTGAATCTTATACTCGTACATCTTTAATCACCATTTCAATTAATTCAAATCAAATTCAATTTGAACCAACTTCAAATTCTAGTTCACTATGAATCATCTCGAATTACATAAATTCGAGTTAATACTTCAATTGTTGATTTAATTCCTTTAAATCAGTTTACCTTTTTATCCCAACAATGGATTACCATACTCCATCTCTCATTCATTTAAACAAATCCAATTCACATTTTAAAGATTAATAACAACAGGATGATATCATCCAATTCATTTTAAAACATTCATCAATTTTCAATTTCCAGATCTCAAACCCCCTTTGAGATCACACAAACTCCCTGTTCAGATTAACCATTTAACTTCCCAAGTTAAATCTTAGTTCCATCTTGAAATTCCCCAAATCATGTTGATCATTCCGACTTATTTAACTTTTTCCCAAATTAAACTCAATTCACTTAATCCAGTCAACTTTACCCAATTTGAACTTCCATTTCAAATTTTAAACTTCACATTAATAATTTTCCCATTTGTAAGTTCAAAAACTTATCACTTTGGGTTTTCCCATCTCATTCCAAATTTAAAACTCAACCTTAGAGTTTATTTCCTTTACACACCTGGTTACTTTTAAATTTTAAACCAACTTTGGTTTTAAATTCAAACAAATTCCTTTAAAATTTCAAACAATCCGTGTTTGAAATAGGATCTTTTCATTCGAATATATTAAATACTCTTATTTTAAAATAAGATCATATTCAAAATAGTTTGAATAATATTATCTCCTTTAACATTTTGAAACCAATTCAAACATTTAAATTTAGAATTTAAACTTCACAATTTGAAACCCACTTTAATTTACAAGTTACTCTTTTAAATGGTTACTTCCTTAAATTATTAAACACAATAACCATTTTTTTTTTGAAACTAATTCTATCTCATCTTATTTAGAGATTCTTTCCTAACTTCAAAAAAATTAAATTTCAGTTTGAATCCTTTTCAAACTTATCTTTAATTTAATTTCAATTTGGTTGTAATTCTATTACCACTTAATTCTTACTATTACTTTTAATTTAATTAATATTACAACCAACTTCCTTAATATAATAGATAATCTATTTCTTATATAAAATTCATTTACTTTTGAAATCATTTAAAAACCTTTATATAAGAAAATAACAAGTACGCTCTCTCATACTTATACACTCAACTCATTCTAGGGTACCATTGACCCTACCCTTAATGAGTATTCCCCACCAAAGCCAAGGTTCTCGCTTAACCTTCGGCTCTGATACCAAATGTAACGACCCGAAATTTCCACTCCCGAAAATTCCAGATAGTTAGAAAGAAGAAGAAAGAGAAAGAAGAAGAAACAAGAACAAGACACAGAAACCTCACATTCGCAGCGGATCAAAATATAATATCACATAATAATAACAGTTATACAAAGAGAAAATTGTATCTGTAAATTTTCATCGATATATCAGAGTTACAACCATTTTACACAATATTGGACAGATACAATTTAACATGTCTCAGACATATACAATATCATAGAGTAAACTCTCCATACGACCCTGCCATCCAGCACGCCTCCTGAGCTTCAGAACGTCCTTACCTGAAAATCTGTAATACTCGGTCTGACCCGAGCATTACATCAATGTAACACCCGGGTCAGGCTGGAAACCAACGTGAGCAAACTCATCTAACAAGGAATACTAAAGCATGCAACTTATATAAACCCGAGGTAACTTATATCAATTTACAACTTCACAAGCAGTTATAGGCATTACTTCTTTCAAACATCACTTTGTAAGTGCCAAACTCAGATTAAATGGTCTAATTTACTTAAATCATTCTATACCGGTTTTATTGATTTCACATATCAATTTTATAAAGAATCGAAGTGGTTTCGGGTATTTACTAATACCCGATTCCGGTCTCTCTAAATCAAGTTATCCAATTAAATACAACTCAACTTTAATTACCGGATGACACTTTTACACAGCAATTCATAATAGATAATTAATCACATTATCACCATCCATCCAACATATCATATCACAAGCAATTCATATCCGAGATATCAACCAGTTCAAAGCACTCATCATCATTTGATCATTAATAATCAAGATTGATCACCTCCATTAATTACATTAATTAATTAATGATCCTCTAATTACTTTCAGTAGTTAATTATTCTTAAATTTTACATAATAATTGACCTTAGCCTTACTTATATTCATTAATCAACCACTATAAATCACAATCAAAAATTAACTTCCTTAATGTCTCTATCAATTAAACTAACTCCTTTATTAACTATATTGCTCTTTTAATTACACTGACAAATTTATCGCTTAATTTCTTCTATCAAATAATTATCCTTTAATTAATTCCCATTAAGAAATTTTCTTCTATTTAATTACATCCAGCAACTGTAACATCCCGCCTTTTCGCACGATTTAAACAGACACACGTGCCAATTCAAACCATACGGAAGGGCGGATTGTTATGGGGTAAATAAGAAAACAGAGAAGAAATAAAACAAAATAGAATCTCACAACGGAATGATAAAATATAATAATAAAATATACAGCTTATATAACTGTTTACAAAACATTTGCTTCTTCTTTATATAATAATTATCAGAGTTCACATACCAAAATATCAATGCAGCGGAACAGTGTGAGTGTGGTGCAATAGTATAAATAATAATAATACACATCTTCGTCTTCATCCTCCAAAGCTAAATCTTCAAATCCTGACACGCTCGGACTGACCCGAGCGAATTTGAAAAGACAAAAACACTCGAGTCAGAACTAAAAGATCTTATGTAAGTTAAATTAACAGAAATGAATATGAGTGCAGTAACTCAAGAGATGCTCGGGATTTACATCTCCTAAGGATCCGTTAAACTATTTACTTTGTAGTATACTGCGCTATTATAATAGTGTCTAATTATAAAATAAACAAACTTTTAAATAGCGTTAAGGCTTTACATTTTCCACCTTAACACGTAAAATGCCAATAGTCTATACATGTGACGCCCCACCTCTATACCCACGCTAGCCAAGAACACTCCGGAGTAGTGCTGTCAACTAGCACGGAGAATAAGGCTGTTGAGGAGCGACCATCCATGTAATTGCTTATCACACGGTGGCTATAAATAATCTTCGGAAACAAACATAGAAATAATCATATCACAAATCAGTCACAGATATCCATATCACAAAGGCGGAAGAAGATATGAATATATAACTAACACATGGAAGTGTACATCAGAGTAGTGGTCAGTAAGATCCACGATAATACAAAAGAATAGCAACACGTGCTATACAAAAGAATACAACTATGAGTCTATATCTCAAGTGTATACAACAAAAACTGCTAATCTAAACAGTTAGCCAAAAGTCAGAGTGATGAATCCCTGGGAAGAAGTCAAGCAGAAGCACCTGTAACATCTCGGTCTGACCCGAGTATTATTTAAGAAAATAATAAACGGGTCAGTCTAGCTATAAATATCAGATGACATGATATAACATAAAAGATATGGCATAAACATAAACATCCATAATGACATACCACTATAAGTATGTAAATAATGATCAACAGAAGATCAATCAATAAGAGATAATCAATATCACAAGAATCTTCTCAAAGATTCGGAAAGGGCATCATACCCCAAACTTGTACTCATAAAAAGTCAATGACATAAATTCTAGAAATCAATGCAAGAAGTCCAGAAATCATAGAAAAGAGAAAGAGGCCTATCACATGACGGTCCGAAGACCAAGGGGAGCTACCCTACATGTGTGAATGGAATCACACAGATTAAGGTCCAGACTAACCAAAAAGCAAAAAGGTATGTGTGAGTGGAATCACACAAGTGGTGTCTAGTCTAACCTCGCAACAAGAGACATCGCACAGTTGCTAGCCTAAATCATCAGAATGATCGTCATGATCAACGAGAAGTGTCAATTACACTAAGCTAGTAAATATAGAAGTTTAACTTCATGTCCCATAACCACTTGCTTAACTTAAATATTTACGAACAAACTGTAAATCTTCACTAATAAAATTGTCACAAGAGGTTCAATCGAACAAGTCCAAGAATTTACCGACGAAGTGAACGCAAGCGTTTCATACCACTTGTTTTACTAAGTCGTTTAATTAGATTTCTCATCCGAGTGAGGTAAAGGTTTGTGTATACTAATAGATTGGAAAACGGTTTAAGAAAAGAGCTTTGTTATTAAAAATAGAGTTGAAATTGTTTGTTAAAAGAGTTTTGATATTTACTACTAGTATTGAAACCTTTATATTATAAAGTGACAAAACACAGAAGCAATTGTAGAAACAATCAGTCACAACAATCGCATACGGATATGTGAATAAAATCCAAGGAAATCAGCTCAATGTTTTTTCAGATAAGATCCCCTACGGAGGGGGGGTCCAGGGGGGTGGCAACCCCCCAAGGTGGGGGTGCGGGGGCAATGCCACCGCTTACGGGGTTCGACCTGCCCGGTCAGGTCACGGGGGTCCAGGGGGCAGCGCCCCGTCCAAAACGGTACGACTTAGTGAAGACAAAATGAGGTCTAACGACCTAAGAGGGATAGGGTCGAGCGACCTAATGGTTGCGACCTAGGGGTCTGAGGGGCATGACCTAGTGGTCCAGCGACCTAAAGGGTAAAGGTCATGCGACCTAAAATGGGTTCACGACCTAACACTCAAACGACCTAAAGAAATTAAGGAGCCTAGCGACCTATAAGAAGCAGCGACCTAAGTAGAAACGAGGCCCAACGACCTAGGGGTTAGGTCATGCGAGTTAAGAAGGTCAGCGACCTAACAAATACACGCGACCTAATAAAGAAACGCGACCTAAAGGCACGCGACCTAGCGACTTAAGAGGCGAGCGACCTAAGTGTTACGGCCTAAGAGTCGAACGACCTAGCGTGGAAGCGGCCTAAAAGCCAAACGACCTAACGACCTAAGGTCATACGACCTAGCGACCTAAAGCCATACGACCCAACGACCTAAGGTCATACGACCTAAGGTCATACGACCTAGTGCAACACGCGACCTAAAAGGTACACGACCTAATGCGGCCGAGTGGTTTAAGGTCGGAGACGACCTACGACTTATAAAGGTAGACGGTTGAGCGAGCTAATGAAGTCCAGAGTCGAGCGACCTAGCGACACGGTGTGTTGAGCGACCTAACGAGGTCAATGTTGAGCGACCTAACAAGGTCCAGAGAAGGGCGACTTAAAAGAGGCGCGACCTAAAAGAGGCGCGACCTAAAAGAGGCGCGACCTAAAGGAGCACGACTTAATGGGTTATATGACCCAACGACCTAAGCCACTAACTCGCGAGCGACCTAAGTCCTAGGTTGTGAGCGACCTAACTGCGAGTGAGCAAAAATGGCCAGAGTCAAAGCAGAGCGACCTAACGACCATACGACCTACGACCTAAGATCCTGAGCGACCTACGACCTAAGGTCCTGATCGACCTAACTCCGAAAACACGAAAATGGCCAGAACGACCTAAATGCAGAAATTTCACCAAAACGCTAAAAATTGGAGTTTTTCGCCAATCCAATCCAAACCAAATGCAAATGTGCATGCAAAAGTGATAGGGAATCATTCCCAACAGTCCAATATAGTTATAGACTAGATTTGTGAGATAAAAATCTCACCTTTGCACCAAATATCAATGAAAATGAAGTTTTAAGCAAGCAAGAATCAATCCTTCTTCTATCTAAGCACAAAAAGCTTGAATCCAATGTCTTCTTCTTGAATTTGGAGTAGAAAGATGGATTGCAATTGAATTTGAGTTTTGGAATTTTAATTTCCCATTCCCTCCACCATTAATGCCAAAGCTTGATTAGTTAGGAAATTTATGAAGAGTGAGGAGAAGAGGGTTGGAACTTGGGCTTAATAGGCTAAACCAACCCAAAGTCCAAAGCGGGAAAAGTTAGTGAAATTTCACTAACTCCAAACCTATCGATGTTTATACTTAAAAAAGTTGTAAACGACATTTCGAACTCAATGGAAGTGGTCTCGAGTCCTAACTTGACCGTTTGCAAAAAGTAGCTTTTCGGACCAAAATCCGATTAACGAGTTAATATTTAAATAAAATATTTAAATACAAACTCGATAAATATGCGGGTTGTTACAATACAGTACCGTAATACCTCCTGATCGGGAGGCTACCAGAGGATACTCCATAGGTACGACACAAATAGAAACTCGTAGAAGGCGCGCTAGGGTAGGTGACACGGCACAACTAGACAATGACAGGGTAGATATACCAATTACGCTTCCGGGCCGATGGAAACGCGCAATGCGCAGCAGCCGCCCACCTCGGACAAACTCCCCCAAAAATCAAAGTAAAAGTGGCCACTGAATCAATCCAAAGTCAAAGTATAATATCGAAGAGGAGTGTCCGATCAGAGGAATGACCTCATTAACCCGTCGATCGCTCCTGTTTTAGCCACCTTATGCCAACTCACGGGAGTTGGGTCCACGTATTTACCTTACAGGAAACGTCACCACCAACCTACTTCATTCTGGAATCTCCACCGCGTCCACGGTTAGTCAAAGTGGTTTTCGGTATCGACAGAGAGTATGTTCATATCCGATCCCGGTCTCTTTGCCAACCCATCGTTATTATAACACCGTGGTCACTTAAAATAGTTTATACTTTAAAACCAGAATAAAATTTTCCATTTCAAAACTATGAATATGATATCAATTAAAAACCCAAAACAATATGATATCATTTTATCCCAAATATAATTCTTTTTCCAAAAATCATACTGCTTTAAATTTATAACATCTGGAAACCAAATATTTGAATTATACTTTCAAAGCATAATATTTCGAAAATTTATAGTTTTAAAACCATAACTTCTAAAACTTGAATGGTTAGGATATTCAACGGTATATAAAATAAATGGTTTGACTCTAAGGTTACTTTTTAAAGAAAAATATTTTCCATGGCTTTACAAATATATTTCCTCATTTAAAGTCTAAACCATTATTTAAATATCACTTTCAAGTTCCAAAACCATTTCAATTTCTATATATATATATATCCATTTGGAGTATTAATATTTCAAAACTAAAGTTGGAATTTTATTCTTTCACAAATCAATTGTTCTATTATTAAATCTTGAATATTCACATAAAAATCCATAAATACAACTCCAATTTCTAGAAATTTAATATTTCCTTAAATTTAATTATACTAGAGTATTCATTTAAATTTATCTTAGAAAACTCCAGTTATAAATATCATACCTTAAATTTCCAAACTTAAACATATAATATACATTATCAAAATTCCATTTTCTCAAATTTTTCCATTTTTATTTAACAGATTTATACACAGCCTAAATTCAAAAATTTTAACTTCATATGTATATATGTAGAAGAATAATATTTATAAAATATCAGAACTTAAAAAAAAAAAATTATAAACCGTATCCCATCCAAACCGTAGAAATCACTTTAAAATATTTTATATATAGACCACGGTGCCTGTATATAATTTTCTATCCTATGGTCAAGTGATACAGATATTTATCATTTCAATCCGCAATTTAAAAATAAAATTTTGCAGTTGTATATCATTTCAAACCACAATCCCGAACGAAACGAAAAATGCATGATAACTTGCAGTTAAATGATATAAAATAAAACATCCATTCATCCGTCATCATCCATCATCCAAATCACAATCATCATCCAATAACAAAACAATATCAATATATATCCGATAATATATAACAGGTAATAACTGGCAGTTATATTCAAAAATAAATTTAACAACTATTAATTAATAGTTTATCTGCAAATAAATAACTATAACTGTCAATCTATATGCAGTAATAAAATTTAATGAACAGTTATATTAAATAAATGCGATTTAACAGATATGATGAATAAAACATGCAAAACAGTCATAAATAAATCTCTACTCATATCTAAAATAAATTTAACAAACATAAAAACTTTTAGAAGTTGTGAGTGGGTTAAAACACTCACCTTTTGAATTTAAATTGGATTTAAATCCAATTTAAACCCAAAAATTCAACAGTCTCCAAATCTGCCCAAACCAGCATCAGAAAATCTGGAATTTATTTACGATCCTAACAAAAAAAATCGCGTGTGAATACGACTTCGTATGCGACAGTTATTCAGATTTGAACAATTGGATTTAAATAAAATAAAAGAATAAAGTAACAACATACTCACGCCACGTCATCCACTACTATTCATCTTTTCTCCTCATGCGGTATTGCTTCCAGCACGCAACAAAACCGAAACCTCACCTTTTGACCGAGCTTTGACCGCCGAATACGCCATCCTACCGGCCTCCATCCCATCGCCGACCATCACCAATGGGTAGCCCATGCCGAGCCTCCCCCACCTGACCCCCTGCGCACGTCTCCGGTCGCCGCCGCCTCCAAGCCTTTAAAACCCTAAGTCGAACGATGCACGAGATCCAGCCGTTGATTTCGACAAAACCCATACAGATGAACTCCTCTGGTCAATCTCTACTAAACCCAGAAATCGTTTGACGATCTGACGAAGTTCGTTGCGGCGATGATGAAGGGCCAAAAATAAACTAGGGTTTTCTGGAAAAACCGAGACCCAAATCGAAAAACAAATCACACCATCAGATTATGAACACTGAGAACTATGACATATATTTTTATGGAATTTTTCTGCAGAGTTTGAATTTTCATTTGAAATTTTGAATTGGGATAGATCTAAGTTTGCATCCATTTGAGGAGGAGAAGGAGTTGAAGAAAAGAACATACAGACAAATGATAGGAGATGGAGGATAGGGTTTATAATCGTCTATTTATAAATAGGGTTGGATTAGAGTAGATAGACCGGATAGATGAACGTACGGAACAAACTATGGCCCAAAAAGCCCGTTCTAACCCCGGAACAAAATTTGTTAAACCCATATATCCACATAGGTAATTTAAAATATTCTGAACGCGATGGAAAAAGTTTCACGTCCAAATTCGATCGTATGGAGAAGTTATGCTGAAAACAAAATTTCCAAATTGATTTCAAATTGATTTTAATTAAATCAATTTCAAGGCGTATCGCGTCCGTACGATCAAACGACAGGTCCGATCGATACAAAACTTGAAACCCTACAATAATTCACCGATACGGATCCGATGAAACTGGTTTCGTCGAAATCCGAGTCCGTGGCCAAAATGGCTAATTTTTATATTCATTAAATAAACTAAAATAAATTATAAAAATCCAATTTTATATCTAAATTCTAAAATTGACCAAATTTTACCGCTTATATATTCCTTAATCAATTCCAATGATTTAACAAGTTTGGATGTGAATAAAAAGTTGATAAGTCTATCGATTCCAGTGTTAATTTCTCCACTTCCTTATATTTAGAAATTTTAAATTAAATTCTCAAAAACCCATTATTAGGTTTTCAACTTTTATATTCTCAACTTTTATCCAAAATAAGGATGCCACTAACATTGGTTCATGATTTCACATTATTTTCCTCAAAGTCCATTTTAAATTTCAATAACGTGCTATTCAACCATTAAATTCCATTTTACTGTGCAATAAATGCAATTGTTGAATTTGATACTCTAATTAAATTTATAAATCCTGCTTTCTAAAATCTATATCAACAAATGGTCCAATTATAAATAGAATTAGCATTAACTTCATCTTATAGAATTAACTACTTCAATTACAAACAAATCTACGCTAACCGCACAATTTAAATCAATTAATTGTGATTAAATCTACATTAAATGTTACAAATTATACATTTGAACCTCAATAAATTCGTTTATTGAATAAAAATGTTTCTATTCAGTAAATAGACATTTTATGGGTATAAATAACATTTGAATTATAATACATTTCATTAGTGCATGTTTCATTTCTTATAAACTCCCCTTTATTAACTAGAACACATTAACCAAAACAAAATAATTAATTTAGATTTATTTCAATCGATTGCCATTCTTATCTTAACATACTCAAAATGGTTAACCTAAATAATTGTTCCCTTTTACATTCAAATTCACTTATAACCATCATTACAACAATGTTGCCATAGATTTAGATTTAATTAAATAAATTAGATAAATGGGTAAAGTTTTGTAATTATCACTAATGCCAAATATATATGCATTAATTACTACTTATTATTATGAATTCATTTATTAATTTACTAGTTGTCTTTGTCTTCTTATATCCTATTTACTACCAAACTTTCTATTTAGTTATAGTTTATCGATATATACATACCTAGGCAAATCAAGATCTTGTCCTTTCTGTTACTTCAATTAAATCGGGTATGCACAAATAAATTGTAAATTAACTTTTTCCTACAAAATTATTTACATACATTCAGTTCCAAATTTTATAGAATTAAATTCTAATTACTTACCACTTAATCCATCAATCATATATTCCATCCAAACAAGCATTTAAATCTTTTTATTTTAAATAAATTTATTCAATATTGACGTCCACTAAATAAAATTTACTTTCATTTATATAGTTGCAATACAATTCAGTTATTATTTCATTAATACTATTTCCGCTTTATATCTTCCAGTATTAATTTCACAAACCAATTTAATCAACAAATTATAACTTATAACCACAAACGCCAATTTACGTTATTTCAATCTATTGCCATATAAACATTTAAAATTGTTAACCTTAAATTACAGTTACTATATCTAATTCCTACATTTACTCAAATAAAATCTTAAGACTTTTATTTCATTCTAAATTAGATTAGAAATCATATTAAATTAACTCATTTAATATCATCAAATTTAACGGGTCGTTACATTCTCCCCCACTCAAAACTTTTCGTCCCCGAAAAGGAAAAAGAAGGGAGAAGGAAGAATTTAAAACAGTACATCTTATTTCAAATATTAACTTATAAACAATAATTTACTAAATTAATCTCCTTAAATGAAATATACCCGTTTTATAATCATTATATCCTTTTATACTTAAATAATTAGAGTTTGGAAACATTTTCAACATAATTCTAAGTCCAAAATTTTCTGGAAATTTTTTGGCAGAGTCTCCTTTGTACGGAGAGGCTCGGGAGAAAATAAAATATTTAATATAACAAATATCATATATAATATTCAAACTTATTATATCCCAACCCGGGTAAAATATACAAAATAGCGCTATAAACTGTAATCCGAAGCGTACCTATTTGTTGGGCAATTTACGCTTATTATTATGGAACCAAAAGCAGTAGCAGTTGCTTCCATAACCTGCATTTTACTTATAAAAATCCAAAGGTTTAACAATTTATCACAAGTGAAATATTTAAGTGGTTACAATCACTAACAACAAAGAGTACAACGACCATCAATTTCAACAAACCGCATACACAACAAAACAAATAATCATTCAATCAAACAAGCAAATAGTTGTTCGGGTTCAAAACTTGAAATGGTACGAAATGAAAAATAACTATCAAGTGCATCATTTACTCAACAGTTTTAGATGGAACAAAATAGATTATTTATTCATCCAACAACTTCAAATTTCCTTACCCAACAAACCCTAAATCAAACAATAACAATTCAAACCAACAAATCAAATTAACTCATTATAAATTTTATTTCATACATTAGCTGTTTGATCTTTTCATTCATATAACAGTTTATCTTTTATTTTCATTTATTTTCATTCATATACCACATAAATTATCTTTTTATAATCTACATTTATTTCTAACAACTTTTAATTTTATTTACTCATCAGTGGTTGTTTCCTTTATTTTTACTTATTATTTACATTTATTCATTTTTATTTATTCAGGTTATGTAAGTTTCTTTTATTTGTATTACATTTAACGCACTTCTCAATTTAAATCATTTATTAAATGCTTACATTCTATTATATTTAATTACAGTAACCCTTTTTAATTACACTTAAATTCTTAACCTTATAACCTCCATTCTTATAAATAAAGGATTTTATTAATTTATTACTTAGGGTTTGCAGTCATTTATTTATATTACCTACTTTCTATCATACTTAAGTTAATAGCCCTACACATCAATCCTTATTTATTAAAGAATTTCGTTTTATTTACTTAAGCTTAAAATCACCTATTTATAATACTTACCTTTAATTTTAGTAAAATTTCAATTATAACTTAAGTTTATACTACTTAATTCTTATTTATAATAGCAATTCATTGAATACTTCATTATTTCCAAAATTTCTACTTGTATAATATTCTATCCCAATCTCTTATTTAACATTTCAACTTTTCATATTTGGTAAGTTATTTATGTTAAAGAAAATGAAAAAGAACTTATACAAGTTTTATCTCATCTTTTAAATTAACTTTAATGTTAAATAAATCTTTAATTTTTCCCTTATAAGTTAAAAATTTAACTTTCTTTATAGTTTAGCATTTTAGTCTCTTATTTTATTTAGGGTTTCAATTATTAATTAAATTCTGTTTCATTACCATAATTGAAACAATTAATTAATGGAAATTTAAGAATTAAATACCGGGTTAAATTTCAAAATAAAAAAAATATATAGATAAATAATTTCTTACAACTTTTATATCTCAATTATATTTAGAACAATTAAAATTTTAGATAATTTCCAAAATAAATCTGCAGTAGAATTTACTACGGTGGCCTTTCCCCTTCGAAACTCGAAAATGAAAGTCGATGATGCGGCCGCCATCACCGAAATTATTTTCCAGCGACAGAGAGGAAAGTACAAAATTTATTTCTCCAAAATCTTCCTTAAAACAATTATTGCGAATTATACTAAATATTTTATAAGAATATACTTATAAACCAAATCATTATATTTCATAAATCCTTTGAAAGCAGATTTTCAAAATTCTGGACTTAAGTTCTAAAATCTCCAATTTGATTTATTATAATTCCAACTTAACTACAATTAGTATAAATATTTTTACTACCTAACACCAAATCTATAGCAACCAAATATATATAGAAAATATAATAGGCAAAATTATTTCATTCACCTATATTAAAAACAGATATTATGTCGGTCTGTCCTATTAAGTGTTTAGAAATCCCTATTGATGTCATAGCGTCCCATGCATCAACCAGAATTTATAAATACAAAACGGAACAAACTAACACAATATAAAACCTTTTTATAACACTAACAAATACGCTCTCTCATATATACACTCAGCGACTCCCATATGGTATTACTACCCTATTGACAAAGAGTCAAACCCCACAAAGCCAAGGTTTATCGCTAAACCAAAGCTCTGATACCAACTGTAACATCCCGCCTTTTCGCACGATTTAAACAGACACACGTGCCAATTCAAACCACACGGAAGGGCGGATTGTTATGGGGTAAATAAGAAAACAGAGAAGAAATAAAACAAAATAGAATCTCACAGCGGAAGGATAAAATATAATAATAAAATATACAGCTTATATAACTGTTTACAAAACATTTGCTTCTTATTTATATAATAATTATCAGAGTTCACATACCAAAATATCAATACAGCGGAACAGTGTGAGTGTGGTGCAATAGTATAAATAATAATAATACACATCTTCGTCTTCATCCTCCAAAGCTAAATCTTCAAATCCTGACACGTTCGGACTGACCCGAGCGAATTTGAAAAGACAAAAACACTCGAGTCAGAACTAAAAGATCTTATGTAAGTTAAATTAACAGAAATGAATATGAGTGCAGTAACTCAAGAGATGCTCGGGATTTACATCTCCTAAGGATCCGTTAAACTATTTACTATGTAGTATACTGCGCTATTATAATAGTGTCTAATTATAAAATAAACATACTTTTAAATAGCGTTAAGGCTTTACATTTTCCACCTTAACACGTAAAATGCCAATAGTCTATACAGTACCGTAATACCTCCTGATCGGGAGGCTACCAGAGGATACTCCATAGGTACGACACAAATAGAAACTCGTAGAAGGCGCGCTAGGGTAGGTGACACGGCACAACTAGGCAATGCCAGGGTAGATATACCAATTACGCTTCCGGGCCGATGGAAACGCGCAGCGCGCAGTTGCCGCCCACCTCGGACAAACTCCCCTAAAAATCAAAGTAAAAGTGGCCACTGAAGCAATCCAAAGTCAAAGTATAATATCGAAGAGGAGTGTCCGATCAGGTGAATGACCTCATTAACCCGTCGATCGCTCCTGTTTTAGCCACCTTATGCCAACTCACGGGAGTTAGGTCCACGTATTTACCTTACAGGAAACTTCGCCACCAACCTACTTCATTCTGGAATCTCCACCGCGTCCATGGTTAGTCAAAAGTGGTTTTCGGTATCGACAGAGAGTATGTCCATATCCGATCCCGGTCTCTTTGCCAACCCATCGTTATTATAACACCATGGTCACTTAAAATAGTTTATACTTTAAAACCAGAATAAAATTTTCCATTTCAAAACTATGAATATGATATCAATTAAAAACCCAAAACAATATGATATCATTTTATCCCAAATATAATTCTTTTTCCAAAAATCATACTGCTTTAAATTTATAACATCTGGAAACCAAATATTTGAATTATACTTTCAAAGCATAATATTTAGAAAATTCATAGTTTTAAAACCATAACTTCTAAAACTTGAATGGTTTGGATATTCAACGGTATATAAAATAAATGGTTTGACTTTAAGGTTACTTTTTAAAGAAAAATATTTTCCATGGCTTTACAAATATATTTCCTCATTTAAAGTCTAAACCATAATTTAAATATCACTTTCAAGTTCCAAAACCATTTCAATTTCTATATATATATATATCCATTTGGAGTATTAATATTTCAAAACTAAAGTTGGAATTTTATTCTTTCACAAATCAATTGTTCTATTATTAAATCTTGAATACTCACATAAAAATCCATAAATACAACTCCAATTTCTAGAAATCTAATATTTCCTTAAATTTAATTATACTAGAGTATTCATTTAAATTTATCTTGGAAAACTCCAGTTATAAATATCATACCTTAAATTTCCAAACTTAAACATATAATATACATTATCAAAATTCCATTTTCTCAAATTTTTCCATTTTATTTAACAGATTTATACACAGCCTAAATTCAAATTTTTTAACTTCATATGTATATATGTAGAAGAATAATATTTATAAAATATCAAAACTTAAAAAAAATCATAAACCGTATCCCATCCAAACCGTAGAAATCACTTTAAAATATTTTATATATAGACCACGGTGCCTGTATATAATTTTCTATCCTATGGTCAAGTGATACGGATATTTATCATTTCAATCCGCAATTTAAAAATAAAATTTTATGATTGTATATCATTTCAAACCACAATCCCGAATGAAACGAAAAATGCATGATAACTTGCAGTTAAATGATATAAAATAAAACATCCATTCATCCATCATCATCCATCATCCAAATCACAATCATCATCCAATAACAAAACAATATCAATATATATCCGATAATATATAACAGGTAATAACTGGCAGTTATATTCAAAAATAAATTTAACAACTATTAACTAACAGTTTATCTGCAAATAAATAACTATAACTGTCAATCTATATGCAGTAATGAAATTTAATGAACAGTTATATTAAATAAATGCGATTTAATAGATATGATGAATAAAACATGCCAAACAGTCATAAATAAATCTCTACTCATATCTAAAATAAATTTAACAAACATAAAAACTTTTAGAAGTTGTGAGTGGGTTAAAACACTCACCTTTTGAATTTAAATTGGATTTAAATCCAATTTAAACCCAAAAATTCAACAGTCTCCAAATCTGCCCAAACCAGCATCAGAAAATCTAGAATTTAATTACGATCCTAACAAAAAAAATCGCGTGTAAATACGACTTCGTATGCGACAGTTATTCAGATTTGAACAATTGGATTTAAATAAAAAAAAAAGAATAAAGTAACAACATACTCACGCCACATCATCCACTACTATTCATCTTTCCTCCTCACGCGGTATTGCTTCCAGCACGCAACAAAACCGAAACCTCACCTTTTGACCGAGCTTTGACCGCCGAATACGCCATCCTACCGGCCTCCATCCCATCGCCGACCATCACCAATGGGTAGCCCATGCCGAGCCGCCCCCACCTGACCCCCTGCGCACGTCTCCGGTCGCCGCCGCCTCCAAGCCTTTAAAACCGTAAGTCGAACGATGTACGAGATCCAGCCGTTGATTTTCGACAAAACCCATACAGATGAACTCCTCTGGTCAATCTCTACTAAACCCAGAAATCGTTTGACGATCTAACGAAGTTCGTTGCGGCGATGATGAAGGGTCGAAAATAAACTAGGGTTTTCTGGAAAAACCGAGACCCAAATCGAAAAACAAATCACACCATCAGATTACGAACACTGAGAACTATGACATATATTTTTATGGAATTTTTCTGCAGAGTTTGAATTTTCATTTGAAATTTTGAATTGGGATAGATCTAAGTTTGCATACATTTGAGGAGGAGAAGGAGTTGAAGAAAAGAATGTATAGACAAATGATAGGAGATGGAGGCTAGGGTTTATAATCGTCTATTTATAAGTAGGGTTGGATTAGAGTAGATAGACCGGATAGATGAACGTACGGAACAAACTATGGCCCAAAAAGCCCGTTCTAACCCTGGAACAAAATTTGTTAAACCCATATATCCACATAGGTAATTTAAAATATTCTGAACGCGATGGAAAAAGTTTCACGTCCAAATTCGATTGTATGGAGAAGTTATGCTGAAAACAAAATTTCCAAATTGATTTAAAATTGATTTTAATTAAATCGATTTCAAGGCGTTTCGCGTCCGTACGATCAACGACAGGTCCGATCGATACGAAACTTGAAACCCTACAATAATTCACCGATACGGATCCGATGAAACTGGTTTCATCGAAATCCGAGTCCGTGGCCAAAATGGCTAATTTTTATATTCATTAAATAAATTAAAATAAATTATAAAAATCCAATTTTATATCTAAATTCTAAAATTGACCAAATTTTACCGCTTATATATTCCTTAATCAATTCCAATGATTTAACAAGTTTAGATGTGAATAAAAAGTTGATAAGTCTATCGATTCCAGTGTTAATTTCTCCACTTCCTTATATTTAGAAATTTTAAATTAAATTCTCAAAAACCCATTATTAGGTTTTCAACTTTTATATTCTCAACTTTTATCCAAATTAAGGATGTCACTAACATTGGTTCATGATTTCACATTATTTTCCTCAAAGTCCATTTTAAATTTCAATAACGTGCTATTCAACCATTAAATTCCATTTTGCTGTGCAATAAATGCAATTGTTGAATTTGATACTCTAATTAAATTTATAAAACCTGCTTTCTAAAATCTATATCAACAAATGGTCCAATTATAAATAGAATTAGCATTAACTTCATCTTATAGAATTAACTACTTCAATTACAAATAAATCTACGCTAACCGCACAATTTAAATCAATTAATTGTGATTAAATCTACATTAAATGTTATAAATTATACATTTGAACCTCAATAAATTCGTTTATTGAATAAAAATCTTTCTATTCAGTAAATAGACATTTTATGGGTATAAATAACATTTGAATTATAATACATTTCATTAGTGCATGTTTCATTTCTTATAAACTCCCCTTTATTAACTAGAACACATTAACCAAAACAAAATAATTAATTTAGATTTATTTCAATCGATTGTCATTCTTAACTTAACATACTCAAAATGGTTAACCTAAATAATTGTTACCCTTTTACATTCAAATTCACTTACAACCATCATTACAACAATGTTGCCATAGATTTAGATTTAATTAAATAAATTAGATAAATGGGTAAAGTTTTGTAATTATCACTAATGCCAAATATATATGCATTAATTACTACTTATTATTATGAATTCATTTATTAATTTACTCGTTGCCTTTGTCTTCTTATATCCTATTTACTACCAAACTTTCTATTTAGTTATAGTTTATAAATATATACATACCTAGGCAAATCAAGATCTTGTCCTTTCTGTTACTTCCATTAAATCGGGTATGCAGAAATAAATTGTAAATTAACTTATTCCTACAAAATTATTTACATACATTCAGTTCCAAATTTTATAGAATTAAATTCTAATTACATACCACTTAATCCATCAATCATATATTCTATCCAAACATGCATTTAAATCTTTTTATTTTAAATAAATTTATTCAATGTTGACGTCCACTAAATAAAATTTACTTTCATTTATATAGTTGCAATACAATTCAGTTATTATTTCATTAATACTATTTCCACTTTATATCTTCCAGTATTAATTTCACAAACCAATTTAATCAACAAATTATAACTTATAACCACAAACGCCAATTTACGTTATTTCAATCTATTGCCATATAAATATTTAAAATTGTTAACCTTAAATTACAGTTACTATATCTAATTCCTACATTTACTCAAATAAAATCTTAAGACTTTTATTTCATTCTAAATTAGATTAGAAATCATATTAAATTAACTCATTTAATATCATCAAATTTAACGGGTCGTTACAGCAACTAATTTCTTCACTAAGAAATTACATCTCATTAATTACCTTAAATAATTATACCTATCCCAGCATCAAATGATTAAATTTAATTAATTAATCTAATTTAATTAACCCAAATTAACAACATCCAATTAATTAATCAAACCGAGTAATTAATTCCCTTAATTACTTCATTAAGTAATTATCCATAATAATTCTTTACATTAAGTAATTAATCTCCTAATTACTTCTTACTTAATTGTTTCTAAATTAATTAACCTTGATCAATCAATCATTAATTGTCTACTTAATGATTTTAATCTAATTAACCCTAAATTAACTTTTAACTCTTAATTATTTATTTATTAGGTAAATTAAATTACCCTTAAATAATTAATTAATCCTTATAATTAATTAATATAATTAACTATATTTAATTTCCTTAATTTAATTAAATTGCTAACAAAACTTTAAAACCTTAATTATCTTAAGATAAACAATATCTTATACAACCTTAATTATATTAACATTTTTACCCTTTTTTTTAACTTTAACTATACTTAATTAACTCATTAATTAAGTTCTTAAAAATAAAATAAAATAGTTATTTAATTTGATAAATTAAAGTCATCAAACATAACTTTTTTTAAAAGCAACTTAAACGTTGATCAATTACAACCACAAGTTCAAAACTGGGTTTCTATTCACAAAACAAAACTGCTATAGATTAAACCCGGAAATCATCTCCGGCCAGACCTGAATTCAAATGCACCAAAACTCGCACCACTCTCGAGTCAACAACCCAACCCACCACTTCGAGACGCACTACAGTTTGCTCGAGTACCGCACCGAGGAAACCTTCACCTTCCCCAAAACTTCAATTTGTTCCAGAAAACAACATGCACGTGGTGCACGTACACCTCCACTCCGATCGTCGGAGTAAGCCACCGCTACTCGCGATAAACCCCCTATACTCTTGTCAACCCTTACGTGGACCCCAATCTATCAATCCTCATAAAAATCGAAAACAAACCCAATCGACCAAGTTTGGAACCAAACACCACTGGATATTTACTCCTCTCCATCGCCTCCGACCTCAACATCACCTGCCCCCTTCACCGAAGCTGCGACACACCTCCCAGCTCCTACTCCCACCATGACGATCCATCCGGTCCTTTGCCCTCGTCAAAATTTCCTTGACAACCCCGACGAGCAAAACACCTACCTAAACCCTACTCTTGCTTCGACGCACCACCACGGCATTCCAGAAAATCAACGATTATTTTTCCCAACCTCCTCATTCCATGAACCACCTCTGACCTGAACCACGAGTCACAGATCAACTTCGATCGATGGCAATCTACCGTTTACCCAAAATCAATTACCTCACAATAACTCACCAATTACAAGTCTAAAAATCTTAGTTTTGTTTTTAAAAATCCTAGAATTCGAAGTCGAATTCAATTATATGCTCAAAATCCAATAATTTTAATAATCAAATTTTGACATTGATTTATCTTCCTCTGAAATATTTGAAAGTGCGGTGGGTATACAATTATATGTGCTAATATAGTATACACGGATCGTGTAATATGGATTACAATACAAATGCGGAAATAGATGATAATAGCATTGTAAATAGAAAATAGAAAAAATCACACCAGAGATTTTTATACTGGTTCGGAGCACCGTCCTACGTCCAGTCCCAGACTTCTATCTGGATTTTCACTATTAACTACCTCGCTTCACCCGGAGGAACAGGTTTACAATACCCGAACAGCCGAACGGGATTTCACGCCTCTAATACACTGAGGACTTCAACACTTGCCTCTTACAACACCGAGGACTTCAACAAAAACAAATACAATTGTTGTTGACAACTTGTGTTCTTGAAAACACGGATTTGTCACTAGTAGTACACCCTTCCTATAATCTTATCCTCAAAGAATATGAATGATGTTTTGTGAAGATTAAAGAAGGTATATTGCTTATTGAAAAAATAGTTTCAATGATTCAATAAGCTATTAATTAAATGAGTGCTTTTTAGAATGCAAGAATGTTAGAAAGTAAGATCAGAGAAAGCATATAATAATCATAAAAAATTCTTGTTTGAATCAACGATTTAGATGAGTATATATAAGAAGAAATAGTTGTAACTCTTGGTGAAACAGTTGCCATTAAGAGTTGTGATTATTGGTGAAAGGTAGGAGATGCAACTCTTGGAGAAGAGAAGTGTCTTTTGGAAAACTTGCTTTCTGTTTAAAAACGGTCGACAGGTCAAAAATGACCGGTAGACAGGATTTTAAATATATAGTCGTTATGTGCATGTGTGCACGTTTATTGTGCACATTTAACAGGAACGGTCGACCGTTCATTTTTGGACCGGTCGACCGGTCTCTGTTAAGTTGCACAATAAATGTGCACATTACTATAAATGTATATATATATTGATTATATTTTGTGCATGACTTATTTGAGGATAGATTTTAACAAGTTTATTACTATTATAACATCAAATAATCAATCTATAATCTAGAGAACCATATGAAGGTCTTGATTTGTCGATTGCCTTTATATTGTTGTCAGCAATCAAAATCTTCATAGAAGCTGTGTCTCAACATTCTCCCCCTTTTTGATTGATGACAATATATAATTAAAGTATTGAGTCTCCCCCTGAATATGTGATTTCCTGCAGACAATTATTAGCACCTTTCTCCCTGCAAACAATTATTAGCACCTTTCTCCCCCTTTGTCATCGACAAAAAGGAGTAAACAAAAAAGAATATGAACCAAAAAGACCAATGCATAACACACATTCAAACACAAGATGTTTTGAAACTACCATACATGCCAAAGTTCACTAAAAAAGATGGACACTAATTAGTACAAGTGTCACAAATGGTTTTAAAGGACTAAAAAAAATAAACAAACTAGCTTTAGTCCGACTGAATCTCCTCCTCATCATCTTCATCATCATCATCATCGTCATCATCGTCATCGTCATCATCGTCATCGTCATCACCTCTAGACGTCTTTCCATGACCTTGTCCGCTTGTACCAGCAGATTCCTCGGATGTTGACCAAGTGAAAGTGGGAGGAGCCGGACGCTTTCCGGGGTCTTGATGTTGGGTAGAGACAGATGTGCTACATGATATAGCATCCCATATAGCACTGAAGAAAGACTTGACCTTGTTGAATCGTTTGTCAATTTTTGAATCCATACGTTTGAGTCTCGCTTCAAGTAAGAATTGATTACGAGCGATGGTTTCAAGAGATTCTCTTGTAGACGACTTAGATTTCAACAACCTAACTTCTCCGGAACGAGGTCGCGAAGATGGAGCTTGTTGTGCTTGTGTACCTCGTTGTTGCCATTGTTCGAATGGCATAATCTGAACATAGGGAGGAGGAAGTTTCATGCGCTTGATGGTAGTGGAGTCAATGCATTTTGGTGTAGATGTTGCTGAATCAGGGGCTGTTACTCCACATGCTAGCAATATGCGCATAACATACTCATTATAGAAGAAATGAGGTCGAGTGGAGTTATTTACTTTTAAAATTTCATCGAAAATCATGTGAGCCCAGTTGATTTCGATTTCCCCGTATATAGCATAAAGAGCCTTGAAATTTTCCTTGTAGACGGCATCATAATTTCCTAATCGAGGAAATAGAGAGTGCATCAAGACACGATGTAATAGCCTTGTTGTCGGTCGTAGCCCAATCGATTTGGTGCCGTCACTATTATCTTCTATAAACTTATGGCTAGTGCTATTTCGGGTGAATACTTCACAAAATGTCGATGAAAATTCTTCACCTCTATTTGGTATTCCAAGAATAGAAGCTATTCTATCATGAGTAAGATAAATTCGTTTGCCGCAAACTACCGACCAAATAACTCCATTTGGATTATCCGGTGTATATTCTTCTAAATTCATATTTGCGTAGAATAATTTAATCATTAAGTGATTAATTTCTACGCTATTATCTGAAAAATCTATGAGAGGAGAAATATTGGAATTGTTTGCTAAACGACGAATACCGTATGAAGTGAAGTCTTCGAATTTGATGAATGAGCCCGGATGGAACTTATAATTTGTCATTTGATTCCATCGAGTTACGGCAACTGGAGTTTCAAGCCACTTTCTGGCAGAGAGAGTTAGAGATGAAGATTCTGAAGATGCTCTTTTCTTTGATTTCTTTTGTGGTGGAGCCATTGATGAGGATTTGGGAGTTTTGGAGCTTGAGAAATATGAACTAGGGTTTGGAAATTGGGAATGCTTTCAGTAGGAAGTAGAAAGAAATGAGTGGGGGGTAAATATATACGTGGAGTGTATAAAAAAACTGTAAAATGCTCGACCGGTCGACCGCCTAATTTTTACCGGTCGACCGTTTTCAACCCGAGAGCCTTTTTGGTCGACCGGTAGAAATTTCGGTGGTCGACCGGTTTTGCTCTGTGTTGAAAAACTGATTGTTTTCGCAAAAATTTTTAAAAAAATCGATTGTATATATTATATATCATATTATTATTACAGAATATATGTTATTACAAACAATATATGAAAACAAAACAATATACATTATGGAAATCTAATGAGAAGTAGAGTTGTCATTAGAATTTTTGTTGTCTCCAATGCGTTTAGCCCATGGACTCCAGTTATTTCGAGCTCCTTCGTTCTCGTTATAATTTCTATCCCAAGAGTTTGGAGTCGTTGAAGTCGATGGCCTGCATGGCATTGGTTCATGAACATCGTGCTTGTTTGATCCGCAGAAGAACGATGCCATTCTTTCTAAGACGGATAAACGTGCCGACGTACGTTGTTGTTCATGATAGAGTTGGTTTTGTCCATAATGCAATTGTCTCTGTAGGTCGATTTGATGCTTTTGGTAGTGATGTATCTCATCGATTTGTGCCTTCATGCGTGGAGAGCAAAATAGTGCTTTCTTTACACGTTTAGATGATGGCGTATGACCAGGAGTGCGAGAACAATGGTGATAGCACTCCGGTTTCTGTTTCGGTGTAATCGGAGAGTAATTCTCCTCCGAATCCGAGCTTGTGATTGAAATATGGGATTCTTGTGCGCATTTGTCACAAATGTGTGCCATGATAGCTTGTTTATGGTGAGTATAATTTTCAGCAAAGAAGGGAATGATTAGAGATGTAGTTTTCATAAGTTTATATAGGAAAATTTGCAAAAGAACTTGTGGATAAAATTTGGTAGAAAGAATTGGCCGTAAACATAAACAAAGGTTTATAATATTTGGTTTAAAAATAGCTAGAGTTGGTTTCTAGTTCTGAATTTTAAGATTGTTATCATATTAAAACATTTAGTTTAAGAATGTGAATAATTTATTCTATTCTAGATCTTTCCGAGATACTAAGCCAAGCTCTCTTCGTAGTTTAATAAAACTAGATTCAAGTAAAGGCTTAGTGAAAATATCGGCTAATTGATTGTCAGTATGAACATATTCAAGACATATATTTCATTTTTCAATATTATCTCGAAGAAAATGATGACGGATATCAATGTGTTTGGTTCGAGAGTGATTTACTGGATTTTTAGAAAGATTTATAGCACTTGTGTTATCACAGTATATAATAGAATTTGATAAATGAATATCAAAATCTTGAAGTGTCTGTTGCATATATAGTACTTGAGTACAAGCGAGAGCCGCTGATATATATTCAGCTTCACATGTTGATAGTGAAACACAATTCTGTTTCTTACTAAACCAAGAGACAAGTGATTTTCCAATAAAATGGCACGTACCACTTGTACTTTTTCTATCCGTTCGTGAGCCACCAAAATCAGCATCACTATATGATACTAATTCAAATGGACATTCTTTTGGATAGAAAAGACCAAAATCTTTGGTATTATTAAGATAACGAATTATACGTTTCACTGCTCGTAAATGTGATTCCTTTGGATCGGCTTGAAAACGAGCACATAAACAAACACTCATTAATATATCTGGACGACTAGCTGTAAGATAAAGAAGAGAACCAATCATACTTCGATATAATTTCTGGTCAACATTCTTACCACTTTCATCTTTTTCAAGATGTGTAGTTGTACTCATAGGAGTTGGTTTACCAGATGTATTTTGTAATCCGAAGCGTTTGATAAGATTTTCACAGTATTTTTCTTGATTGATAAAAATACCGTTTGAAAGTTGTTTGATTTGAAGTCCAAGAAAAAAAGATAGTTCTCCCATATGAGACATTTCAAATTCTTTGGTCATAATACTTGCAAATTCCTTGCAGAGTTTATCGTTTGTTGAACCAAAGATGATATCGTCTACATATATTTGGATAACCAGAATATCTTTTCGAGAATGTTTAATAAACAAAGTTTGATCGACTTTGCCTATTTCAAATCCTGAATTAATAAGATAGCTACGTAATCGTTCATACCAAGCACGAGGTGCTTGTTTTAAACCATACAGAGCTTTCTTAAGTTTGAACACATGGTCAGGATATTTTTCATGTACGAATAAAGGAGGTTGTTCGACATAGACATTCTCTTTGATAAATCCATTGAGAAAAGCACTTTTGACATCCATCTGATAAAGTTTGAAATTATGATGACAAGCAAAAGATAATAGAATTCAAATAGCTTCTAGTCGAGCAACTGGTGCAAAAGTTTCTTCATAATCGATACCTTCTTCCTGATTGTATCCTTGTGCTACTAATCTTGCTTTATTTTTGGTGATATTTCCTTGTTCGTCAGCCTTATTTTTATAGACCCATTTAGTACCAATTACTGACTGATCAGTTGGTCTCGGAACAAGTTCCCAAACGTCATTGCGCTCAAACTGATTTAGTTCTTCCTGCATGGCAATGATCCAGTAATCATCTGTAGCAGCTTCTTTTGGATTCTTGGGTTCGATATTTGAGAGAAAAGCGACATGACCCATTTGATTGAGTTGACTCCTTGTTCTGACATGTGATGTTATTTCACCTATTATATTTTGGGCCGGATGGTCTCTTAATATTCTTGGTGGTGATTGTAATTCACATATTTGAGGAGTATTCTCAATAATTACTTCTGAGTCAGAATCAGTATTTGAGATGATTGGATTATCAATGACTATTGATTCGTCATCATCTGATATTGTGTGAGGATGCTGATAAATTTCATCAAAAGAGACATGAAGTGATTCTTCAATAGTTTTGGTTCGTTTATTAAATATCCGATAGGCCTTACTTCGTTTCGAATAACCGACAAATATTCCTTCATCGGCTTTTGGATCGAATTTTCCAAGCTGGTCTTTCGTATTTAAAATAAAGCACTTGGAACCAAAAACTTTGAAGTATGAGATTTTGGGCTTTCTTTTGTTAAACAATTCATAAGGAGTATTCTTGGTAAGAGGTCTTATGGACACACGATTTAAAACATAACAGGCAGTTGCGACAGCTTCTACCCAAAAATGTTTTGGTAAGGTGGTTCCATTCAATAATGTTCTTGCACATTCTTGTAAAGTTCGGTTCTTTCGTTCTACTACTCCGTTCTGTTGTGGAGTTCTGAGAAACGAAAAATTATGATATATACCTTTCTTTGTACAAAAATGTTCAAATTCATTATTTTCAAACTCTCCGCCATGATCACTTCTTATATTTTTAACTTTAATCCCTTTTGATTTTTGAATTCTTTTGACGAAATATTTGAAATGATCGAAAGTATCACTTTTATTTTTTAAGAAAATTGTCCATGTATAACGAGAGAAATCATCAACAATTTCAAGCACATATTGACTGTGATTTATTGATTGAACTCTAGTAGGTCCAAATAAATCCATGTGCAGTAACTCAAGCGGTTGTAATGTTGATATGACTTTCTTGGATTTAAACGATGATTTGGTCAATTTTCCTAATTGACATGCATCACAAATGTTGTTAACTTTAAAACTCATTTTGGGTAGTCCTCTAACTAGATTGTTTTTGGCTAGCTTGTCAATAGTTCTGAAGTTTATATGACAGAAACGTTTGTGCCATAGCCATGGATCATTGTCATTAGCCACAAGACACATATCTGAATTATGATTAATATTCATATTTAGAATATATATATTTCTGTCTCTATAACCTTCAAAAACCAAATTATGGTCTTTATCTAAAATACTACACTTATTATTTGAAAAGGAAATTATAAAACCCTTGTCACATAACTGACTAATACTAAGTAAATTGTGTTTTAAATTTCTAACTAGCATGACATTAGTAATAAGAGGTAAGTTAGATGTACCGCAATTGCTCACATCGCCTTTGCCGATGATATAACCTTTTGAATTGTCTCCAAAAGTGACTGAGCCACCATCTGAGTATTTAATATTTGTTAATAAGCTCTTGTCTCCCGTCATATGCTTTGAGCAACCACTGTCCAATATCCACTTTCCTCTTTTCTTCAGTGGGACCTGCAAAAAATAGAATTAAGTTCATGGTACCCACTTTTTATAGGGTCCTAAGAGTTAGGTCTTAGGAGTCCAAACCCATTTGGGTCCGGTATCCCCTTTATATATATAATTGTTATTAAAATGTACATTATTCATGAATTGCTGAATGTATTTGTTCCTAATCAAATTATTATTTGTTTTAGGAACCCATATTTTGATAGTCTTGACATTTCTCTTTTGAAATTTCACAACTGGTTTTGGTTTGAAATATAATAAACTAAGATTTTTCTTAGCTTCAGTTTTTTGTACTTTCTTCTTCCTTTTATTTCTAAGATGTTTCTTAGTTTCATGTTTGTTATATCCCAAACCTTGTTTATCTGAAATAGATTGTGAATTTTCAATGATTTTAGTCAAATTTTCTCGACCTTTGTTAAAGTTAGAAATATTTTGAGTAATGTCATCAAACTTTGTTTGTAAACTAGCTTTTTCTAGGTCTAGAATTTTGACTTTTGCTTTAAGTTCATGATTTTCAGTAGTGAGAGCATTATTTTTCTCTTTTTGAGCTTCTATTTCTTGACTCAAAAGAGATATTTGAGAGTCAACATCAGATGATGATTCTTGAATATTTTCAAGTTCTTCTTCTAATATTTTCTTCTCATCTTTTAACATATCTCGTTCAAACTCTGCTCTACTTAAATCTGCTTTGACTACTTTTAATTGACGTTTTAAGTCTTTATATTTGACTATCAATTCAGCATTAATATCAAGTAATTCATCAAATGTAGGAATTTGTACCTCATCTTCTGTTGCCATAAAGCAAACATTAGCTTGTTCATTCTCCGAATCACTTTCACTTTCTGATGAAGATGACTCTGAATCATCCCATGTTACTGAGAAGGCTCGTTTCTTTGATTTGTCCTTCTTATATTTGAATTTGTCATTTTCTGACTTTTTCTTTTGTTCTGGACAATCCTTCTGCATGTGTCCCTTTTTATGGCAGTTGAAACATTCTATAGCAGATGAAGATGGTTTATTTGATCCCGGTTTCCTTTTATTGTAGCGACTGGCTTTTCGATATTTTAGGAATTTTTTGAAACCTTTAGCAATGAACGCCAAATCTTCATCTTCAGAATCTGATTCATTTTCATCTTTCTCAACATGAAATGCTACATTTTTCTTTTCTTCTTTCTGTTCTTTTCTAGCCTGCAAATTTGCTTCATAGGACATTAAATTTCCTATCAATTCATCTGGCTTCATGACGGAAAGATCATTAGCTTCTTCAATTGCTAATACTTTTCCTTCCCATTCATTAGTCAGAGAATGTAGGACTGTTGAAACAACATCAAAATCAGAATACTTTTGTCCTAACCCAATAAGTGCATGGTGAATAGTTTGAAACCGTGAATACATGTCATTGATTGTTTCATTAGGTTTCATTTTGAAATTTTGAAATTGACTTTTCAGCATGGCTATTTTGGCTTGTTTAACCTTGTTAGTACCTTCATGAGTGATTTTTAGCGTTTGCCAAATTTGATATGCAGTAGTGCAGATACTAACACGGTTATATTCATTTTGGTCTAATGCACAGAACAACATATTTATTGCTCTTGCATTTACGGCTGCTGCCGTTTTCTCAGCCACAGTCCATTCTGAATAATCAGTTGTTGGATTTACTATTTCTCTTTGAGTAGCATTCCAAGCATCATAGCTACTTGATTGCATAAAGAATGACATACGTGTTGCCCAATAACTGTAGTTAAGACCATTGAAAAATGGAGGTCTTTGTGTCGATTGCCCTTCTGTGTAAGTGGTGTTTTGAGTGCTAGTGCTTGCGTTATTTGCCATATTACAAGAATATATCAAATAACTGTGTTACGGTTATATGATGACCGTGCTCTGATACCAATTGAAAGTGCGGTGGGTATACAATTATATGTGCTAATATAGTATACACGGATCGTGTAATATGGATTACAATACAAATGCGGAAATAGATGATAATAGCATTGTAAATAGAAAATAGAAAAAATCACACCAGAGATTTTTATACTGGTTCGGAGCACCGTCCTACGTCCAGTCCCAGACTTCTATCTGGATTTTCACTATTAACTACCTCGCTTCACCCGGAGGAACAGGTTTACAATACCCGAACAGCCGAACGGGATTTCACGCCTCTAATACACTGAGGACTTCAACACTTGCCTCTTACAACACCGAGGACTTCAACAAAAACAAATACAATTGTTGTTGACAACTTGTGTTCTTGAAAACACGGATTTGTCACTAGTAGTACACCCTTCCTATAATCTTATCCTCAAAGAATATGAATGATGTTTTGTGAAGATTAAAGAAGGTATATTGCTTATTGAAAAAATAGTTTCAATGATTCAATAAGCTATTAATTAAATGAGTGCTTTTTAGAATGCAAGAATGTTAGAAAGTAAGATCAGAGAAAGCATATAATAATCATAAAAAATTCTTGTTTGAATCAACGATTTAGATGAGTATATATAAGAAGAAATAGTTGTAACTCTTGGTGAAACAGTTGCCATTAAGAGTTGTGATTATTGGTGAAAGGTAGGAGATGCAACTCTTGGAGAAGAGAAGTGTCTTTTGGAAAACTTGCTTTCTGTTTAAAAACGGTCGACAGGTCAAAAATGACCGGTAGACAGGATTTTAAATATATAGTCGTTATGTGCATGTGTGCACGTTTATTGTGCACATTTAACAGGAACGGTCGACCGTTCATTTTTGGACCGGTCGACCGGTCTCTGTTAAGTTGCACAATAAATGTGCACATTACTATAAATGTATATATATATTGATTATATTTTGTGCATGACTTATTTGAGGATAGATTTTAACAAGTTTATTACTATTATAACATCAAATAATCAATCTATAATCTAGAGAACCATATGAAGGTCTTGATTTGTCGATTGCCTTTATATTGTTGTCAGCAATCAAAATCTTCATAGAAGCTGTGTCTCAACAATATTTATTTCTGAAATATATACAGAATAATTTTTTTTGAATAAAATTTTAAAATGATGTTCACTCACCCTCCAACACTTTTGTTTCAGGAATTAATGTCTATAGATCACTTGAGTAGAAGATTTAATTTTTTTTTGAATCAGGTTTCAACTTGAAGGGTTTCAACAGAGACATACTAAGCTCCTCTCAGACCTGATTACATAAATTAAAATAAAATAAAATAATTTGAACTTCATTCATAATCAAATTCATATAATACCCAAAGGTTAATCACATGCACCCTTAGTTAAATCAGACTTGTTTAAAATCCTAAGCCTAACAGAAATTAGTTGTAGAGAATTTAAACTTTTATCAATATTTTCATCTATGAACATAAACAGAGAGGGTCACAATCCACAGACCAGCATATATACCCGAATTCATATTTAAACAAACACGCATCCATATATTTAAACATGCAACACAAAAATTTTATCCAGTATTTCCACATACATCATTTTAAACTGCTTAAGTTTGAGTCTACTCACCTCACTTAATTTTGCAGAGCACATTACAGTTTTTGATGTCCAGGTTCTTGATTCACTTTAAATTTGGAAAAAAACTTTTGCTTTTCATTATGCTTGCTGTTGAAAGTCTCTTTGCATGTTGAAAACTCCTTATGAATTGCAGTTGAGCTTAATTTGTATTTGCAGGTTGAATTCCATTTGCAGGTTTTACTTCAGTTTTTTTTTTCAATGCCAGTTTTTACATTGTTGATTTAAACTGTTTCACTGAGTTGAATTGTTATGAAGAACATAAATTTGTAGATTTGCAGGCTTTAATTTGAGTTTGCAGATTTCAGGTTTTGAAAATACTTTCTGGTTTTTGCCATAAATTTTGAAGAAGAAACAAATTTCTTTATATGTTAAGTTTATAAAAAATTAAAGAGAGTAAAAATTTAAAATAAAGACACTTGTCACACACCCCACTTAATTGACTAACATGTGTTATTAAGGTGATTAACATGGTTACACATGTTATTAAATATTTTTAATTGAATTTACACTTTAATTTTAAATGTAAATAAACTTACATTTTTAATTTACTTTATTACTAAATACTTATATGTGTAAATATAAATTTACTTTAAAGAAAGTATTATAAAACTAATTACAATACAAATAAATCTTATGTATGTAATTTAAAATCTAGAACTTTTATTTTTATACACTTATAACCATTTTAAAATTAAACATTTTAAAGAAAACAAAACTTATTTAAATCCTTTTAAACTTTCATATTAAAAAAAACAAATAGTTTATCTTATATTTTAAAAACAATTGAATTAGTCTTTAAATTAGCTTTTGAAGAATATTAATTTTATTTATCTACATTTAAAACAACCCAGTATCATTATTGTTTGAAAATAACAATTTTGTCAAATAAAGATAATTTATAAAGGCGATTATCACATATATTTTTTCCAATCTATAACCCAGTATTTTTAATAGTTAATTCAGATAATTATTCAATTATCCGATGCTCAAAAATCCGGGTTATCACAACACGTATAAAAAAGCATATCGAGGACCACGATGGGATCCCCTGCTACACAAGACCAGACAATCCCTGACCTGGATAGACCAAATTTTCTATCATCCCGGTTGTTCCCACCCTTTTCCGAGCTCCTTCCATAAATCGTAGTAATAATATCCTAGGGTATCTAGAAAGTTGATAGACATCCCCTAATTGAGTGCTATCCAATTAGCCTTGCTGCCTCTCTTCTGCTTTTCAGTCATTCCCGGTTGATAAGGCTAGAGGCTACGATTACCTTTTAAGAAATTTCCACTTAGAATGCTCATTGTCCTCCAATGACAATGTACTGGTAGCATTCATCCATACAAATCCATTTCGGGTCCGAACGGAATAGAAGGTACTATTCCTACGACATCCATTTTGGAATCACCCTCTGGATTAGTAGCGATTATCCCTTGCACTTCACTGCACCATCTTCGACTCCATGCTCTTGTCTTCATTTTGAAAACGTACTCGTTGGATCGATGTGGTTTCGGATAGCAAATTCGATCCCGGTCTCTTCGAAACAATGGTCGATATTTTTCAGTTATCTCAACCCCTATTCTTTAGGAAATAAACAAACAAAAAAAGATCGGAGATCACCTCCTAACCATTAGTGGACGGATTTCTTTATCAACATCCTAGAAGAACGAAATGAGTTTATACGTACAGTATAACAACTCAACGATAACTGCATCATATAATCCCCGTGTTTCCCCTAGATATTCCCAACGTTATATTTAGGTCTAGATTTGATAGTCGGTTATTCAACTATCAAATAAAAAATCATTCAACCAAATATTCCATTTTCCACGAAAAAACTCCAAGATTTATTTAATTTAAATTTTAAATAAACTAAATCTCTTTATCCAAAAGTATGTACTTATCTTATCGAATTTAGTATATTCACAAATTATATTTTTTTCAAAAATACTTGAAAACTCTATTAAAATAATATGGAAAGTACCACTGCGGTATCGAACCATGGATTCATAGCTCAATGGTTACATCTCTATCCCAGAGAAATTCAAAACATAACTACAGGCACTCACTGCCTCCGATTATGCCATGCGAATATGCCGTCACTTCCCAAAAACTTTATTTAAAAATTGTCTCAAAATAATGCTTATAAGTTCTAAAATATATTTCGAAGTTTAATCTAGTCAAATATAAATAAAAGTTATTATACAAAGCCATATTAACACTTAATAATTTATCCTTTAAATAAAAATGCTGACTAGTTTTTAAATAATAATAATCTTTAATAATCATTATAAAGTAACCAATTAATAATTAAATATGCTTTAAAAATTTAAAATAATTAAATAACTAATTTCCATAATATTTTTAACACTTTTAAAATTACCCTGCTAATAATTAAAAATCCTCTTTTTTAAAACATGCCCAATTTTTCGATTCTAATTTCACTTCGTAAATTTGGAAATCTTACTTGAATCCAGTATAACCTATTTTATACTTATTTCCAAATCCAGTTCTCTTTTTTTGATCTATTAAAAATCTCGATTTTAAAACCTCCTTTATTTAAAACAAGTAATACTTAAGCATTTATTACAAAAATCCTTTTATAAACTTTATTCCAAAATCCCTATCCACAATAGCCCGAAATAGTTACATTACAATTCCAAAACCATTTACTTTATCCAATAGATTTACTCAAAAACTCTATATAAATATTTTACTTCAAAATCCCTATTTAAGATTCTTTACCAATTTAAATCATATTTTATTGGTATTTAAAGACACGAAAAATCCTGGTTAACCGCCATATTATCCATTCAATTTAAATCACATAATAACCTATCACATATTTATTCAAACAAATATATCACAATTTATGCAATTAAATTCAACATTTTGCGGAATCTAGTTGGATCCCTCCAACCCGTTCCCTGCACCCACAGATGTAAGCACAACATTAAAAAACCAATTCCGCTTCGAGGTGGAATACCACGGTATATAGGATCATCGGCTATTATGCGGGGCGCATAGGTCTCATCCGCTATATATATATATATATATGCAGGAATATCAATCACTCTAATATATATACACTACTATACATAATATCACATTCAACTGATAAAAATGTATCAATTCAACCAATCAAACATCAATTAATTTTAACTATGTAAAATTAATACCAACAGTCCAAAATTGAGTGAGATTAACTCACCTTGAATTTTAAATTCGCCAAACGTTCCAATTTTAAATTAAATCAAACACGTTCAATTTAAACTAAAATTTTAACTCGCTCCAATCGCCACCAAAACTATTCCAGAGTGTAGTGCTCGTCACCATGATTCCGTCGTCGCTTGTTTCTTCCAATTTCAACCTCATATGACCAAGATACAAAGTTTTAAAGATTTGACTATAATTTATAAAAAAATTAGTTTACGCATTTTTTTAAAAAGAAAATCTGGCCAAATTTTAAAATTCCAGAAAATCAACACCGTGAATCCCTTCATCTTCCCCACCTTCGTAAGCACATGAATCAGGCTAAGAAACCCACGTTTACCGCCGTTTTGACCAACCTAAACCCCATCATTTCGGCGCCTGGAGTCGATCCAACACCTCCTCGAGATGTGCCCCACCTGGCTCCCCCCATGGCCAAGACCCGATTGAGCTCAGCACCCTCCATGCCTCAATATCCATGCTTCAACGCAAACCCTAAACCACCACATCTTGGCGAATCCCGACATCTATGACAAAAATCCAACGTCAGATGTGAAGAGCTTGAGGAGCTCTACGATTTTTGTGTTGAAGCTTTCTCATGAAAGCTTATGAATTTGAAGAAAATCGAGAGAGAATTTCATGCGATTTCGTCTATTAAAACGTAAGGTGGTGGCTGCGTTCATTAGCTAGGGCTCACTATTTATTTATATGTGTATAGAAATTATTTTAATAATATTATTTCGACATTTCACGCGAAATTTCGGGCGAACTCCAATCGAAACATGCCGCCTGGTGTTTATAATATTTTACCCTTATTCCGAACACAATGGAACATGTTTCGATGCCTAATTCGATCGTATGCGGAAGATAGCTTTTCGAATCGAATTAAAATATTAAAATTTCGATATTAATTTCAACAAGTTTCTATGTCGTACGACCAAATGGTAAACTCCAAACACTACGAAATCTAAAATCCGATAATAATACACTATTATGGATCCAATGGAACTGGTTTTGTCGAATTCTGAGACTGTGTCCTTGAAGGCTATTTTAACTCGTCAATTAAACCGAGCGATTTTCAAAATCGACGGAATTTCTTGATATTCGAATTTTAAAATCTTACCTACTCATTTATAATTCAAATAGAATTAATTTATATTTTTGAAATCATTCTGATTCATTTTAAATCAAAGTTCAATTATTTACACTATTACTATATATTAGTTTCCATTATTAAATTAATATATAAATTTCAACTTTAAATTTATCGACTTTAAATTTTCGTCCAAAAGTCCAATATTATAACTCTAATCCTAATAGAATTTAAATCAATTTTGAAACCATTTTCATGCACAATTACTTCAAATTCACATTTTTACCTAATTCAAATGTTAAATTTATATTTACTAAATCCAAATAATCACAATATTTGGAATTTTAAACTATTTCACAGATTCTTCCATATTCAAAATCAATTAATAATTGAAATTCAACATTTAAAAATAAATTAAATGTTCAAAATCAAACGATCAAAATTCCAGGTCGTTACATAATTATAACGACCCGTAAATTTTACTTTTTTAGTATAAAATAATTAAAACTAAATTTATAATAAACGAGTGAATTGAATATCGTATTTATAATAGTTGCAAAGGTCTTTTCGAGCTAATTGATTTGATATAAAATTTTGATATAGAGTTATGGTTTGCGCAATAGAGGCATTAAGTGTTTAAATAGTGTATGTAGTTGTTTCGGTTCAAACTGTACATAGAACTATAACCCATCATAACAACTATATAAGTGAGGTTATGAAACATACTTCATCACCTCTATTTTCGTTAATGGTAAGAAAAGATATTAAAAATTAAAATTTCCAAACTATATCGGATTATATACCGTTTGAAAGCTCTAGATGGATGAAGATGATGAGTAGTGTCTGTTCATCAAAATAGTTCTTGAGTTGATAAAAATCATGGTCAAAGATAGAAATCGGTGAAATCCTAGGTCCACCTTGAGCATTTTTTATTATGGTAAAAATACAAAAAATTGAGGACATGGACTCGTAAATCTCATCAGGAGGACCTCAAATACGGTCGAATTATAGTCTATTTCAACCCAATGTGACTGGAATTTAGCCCCAAAACTTACGGTGGTGCTACCTTCTCAGGAAAAATTGGAGCAATTGGCGGCGTTCTAGGTGACGGGTATTGTCAAAGATCGTAGCCCACAACGTTGTCTTTTAACTACAAGTTGTGGCATAACGAATGTTGGTCGAAGGAGGGAGAAAAGTAAGGTCAAAGGTGGGGTGATGGTTTCACGACATGTTGGGAGGGCATATGGCAAGTACTGGTAAGGCAAGTAATGATTGTATAAAGTTTATTAAAACATTATTTTATGTGTACAAATTAATGATTTAATAATATTTTTCACAACTTGAATATCTTTCACATATGAAATCTGATTCACGCATGATTTCTTATATAGGACTAGTGAAAAATTCCAGACGATCTAACGCTGGTTTTGATGAGTTTGGAGACTGTCGAAAAAAGCGCATTAGTATAGTTACTTAATTTCTAATTGAATTTAAACTATTAAATATATATCTCTTGATGGAAAATTTTGATCAGTGATTTGATATATTAATAATTCATTAATATTTTAGACATTTTGAATACGTTAATCCTTGGGTTTATTGTCGATTGTCGTATTATTTGATTTTTAAACGTAATTAATTATGGATTTAAAATATGACTGTTATTCATAAAAAGAAAATAAGTGAAATTATGCTATAATGATAAAATAAGATAAACAAATGATTAATGCAATTATTTATCATTTCTATGCGGTGTTCGTAAATAACCTAGTTTGAATAAAATAAAATGAAATTAACTAGAAAAATTAATAAGGTTATTATTTATGAATTCCTAGGAAAATCCATAGATAATAACAAAGAATGTGTTTTAAACTTATTTGGAACAGCTATTATTATTCAATAAAGTGGGATGTTATAAATAACAATAATTTAGTTTAGTGAAAAATGGCATTGTTTTAAGATAAACGGAAATAAACTAAATTTGGATTATATTGAAAAGATTTAATTTGAATATTATACTTTGGATTTATTTAATAATACTGTTGATTTCAAAGATTATTTGATGAAGTTACTATTTTCAAATCAAATACTATGTTTGGAGAGATATGAAGTAATAAGATTACAACCAAAGTATTCTAAAGTATATTATAATTTTTGGAAGAATTATTATTGTTTTAGGATAAATAAGAAGGTGCTTTTATAATAAACAATAATAAACTAATTTTATATTTAGGTGAAAAACAATACTTGTAAATATGATGTTTGAAATGGATGTAATGTGTAATTAATGGTTGATTTTTTTTATTACATAGATTGTTTTACGGCGATGGGTTCACATTAAAGATGGATATGCGATGTTTCACCATTATTACTACTAGTTGATGTGTAGTTAATTATGGTTATTTAATGATAGATGTCATGTTACTAATATTGATTGAATTAGTACATTTTCGATGATATTAATGATTGTGTTATTGTTATGGAGTGATTATTATACATTGGATGATTTATGCTTACACTAATGGTGTATTATAATAGTTGATAATTGATAATGTGTGAGTATATTTATATTGTGATTTTCCTAGGTTGAGGTTGTCATTGGATATTGTTGGTGTTTGATGACTACATGTTATTATTTTTGTGATTACCCTATATGATGATTTATTAGAGTTGATGAGTAGTAGTATATGTTCTACTTCTACTTGCATGGTTGCAATGTTTTCAATAGTGGCATTAATTGTATTTATTGCATTGGTTATAATCGTTGAAATGGTTGAATGGATGCTATGGTTGCAATGTATTAACAAGTATTAGGATGCAAGTGAAGAGTAGGAAATAGAACTACGTGAGTTTGATCCCTCGAAAGGTGTATGTAGGCAGTTTTTTCTGTGCAGCAACCATCAATTCCCTAGAGTTCGGGATGAATGGAAATTGGCATAGCCCTAAAATTAGTTAATACCTTTTCCCTTTATTTTACGTATCAGTATATATGTGTAAATTTGCAGGTGGAAGCAAAGAAAGAAGCAAAAGGGTCTATAACGAGTCTTATCTACAGGATGGTTTGGTATATCTTGCATCATAGTTAAATAGATTGCTTAATAATTGTTGTATTAAAATGTGTAAATTATATGATGTATTTCATTTGAGAGATATTTAAATTGTTGGAATGATGTGTGTGTCGATGTTTAAATTCTTCTACTGAGGTTTCCCTTTTATTTATTGTTTTAGAGTTTATTTAATTTTTATCCACCTATGATCAACTGTTTTTAATATCTAAAATTAGTTGTAAACGTATTTCAAAGTTATTTATAATTGATTTTAGATACCAAAAATAGGGGGTCGTCTTTGGCATCAGAGCTGTAACATCCCTAATTTTTGATAATATTTTTTAGGAGATTCAATTAGATAAATTAAATAGAATAATGTAAATGTTAAGTGATAAGGGGATTGAGACTTGAATTAATTTAATTAAGGTCGAGCCTAATATATCGATTAATGGGCTTAAGAATGGTTTTGTGTTAATCAAATTACATTAGGACATATAATAAAAGCCACCCATGACTCTTACCCTTATATATTTTCGTGCCTACCATTTCATTCCTTACGTCATTTTGAAACGCAAATCAAAAACTTAAAGAATGGTTGGCCATTAAGGAAGAAGAAATTCAATTAAAAGATAGAGAATCAAGCTTGGGAGAAATCAATCTCAATCCAGTCTCCTTAATTAAATCAAGGTGAATAGTAATTTCATGTCAATTTTTTTGAATCAGTATTCGGATTTAAGGGTAAATTTGTTTTATGATGAATTCAATGACGATATGCTTGAATATAGATTCATTTATTTTAAACAAGACTGCTAAAATGAATTTATTCACTGTTTTAGGGAGAAATCCAGTGGGAAAATTTTATGTGATGTAAAATATGATTTTGGAGTTGGATTTTAATTTTGATAATTTTCTAAGCTATGGAAAGATTACTATATATTTTCAAAGGAAAATATGGTTATTTGGTTTATAAATTTATTTTGAAAAATATATTAAGAATTTCGATCTGGAATTTTGATATGTTAGATAACATAATTAAAATGAATTTCTGGAATTTTTGGGAATTTTCCAAAGTGATTTTCTATGAAAATTAAATCATTTTAGAAGAGGGACTCTTTGCAATATTGGTTTTAGCTACTGGAAGGGCTTATTTGATTAACTTAACTGTGGTGTAGATCGAAAATTAGCAGTGGTTATTTTGGGAAAGAATTTGAAAATGTTGAGGCAACTAATTTGATTTGACACGTGGTAGTTAGTTAGAAAAAGATCTTTAAGTAGTATTAAACCTGGTTTACTCAGAAAAGGCGGTTTCACCTACTTTGGAAGGTACCTTTTGACACAGAACTTCCGCCTTCAACCTAATCGAAACCTACCAAGCCGAAACCAATACACATGGTGTCACAAAGATGGTACATAGTGGATTGAAGGAAGGCGAAAGGTCTGGTGTCAAATGCATGGCTTCCGAAGGAGTCACTACCTTGGTTTGTTTTTAAAGAGAAGCGTCTGCCTTTTTTTAGCCGTCGAAAGAGTCGAAGCATATAATTTCGAAAGAGTTTTTAAAAGGTTTCGAAAGGGTTGCTACTAAATTATGTTTGCTTTCAAATGAATTCTTTTACTTATGAAATGCTTTTAAAGGAAGGGGGTTCCAACCCAGTCGAAACCCTACGTTGTCCTTTAGCCTTTCGATGGTATTGAAGATATCAATACTGTCGAAAGGTACTTTGTTTATAAGTTTAAGCCGCCTCCTGTAGCTTTCAAAAAGTGTTAGGGGGTTTCGAAGGAAATGGTTTCGAAAAGGGGTTCCGATGCCAACCTTCCGCCATTTTACCCAGATGTTTTATGATTTTGAAAGGATAGTGCTAACACCATCATGTTTCCCCAATATTTTTATGTATGAGAAAGGATGTTTTCGAAAGAGTTGCTTTCACCTATATTCACTTTGATCCAAATAATCTTTTAAGTATAAACCCAATGCTTCGAAAAGGGGATTTTCAATGGTTTCGGAAGGGTTACTTCGAATGGTGTCGAAAGGTTTCGAAAGGAAGGTTTTAAAGTATTAAAAATGCAGGAGCCTAATTTTTTGAAGATAAATTTTAATGCTTTCGAAGGAGGTCATCCTATGAAGTCGAAAGCAAGGTTTCGAAGGTTTCAAAAGGTTGTATAACCCAAACTCTATTTTTGAAAGGAAAAAACCCATGGTTAAATTAAAGGAATTTTTGTAATGTGTTTGAGAAGAAGCTTTCTTTGATATAATAATAGGTTAAAGGGATTAACTATGTTTATATTAAATCCACAGGTGTAGTATTGCTATTTTGTTATGTTTGCTTCTTCAAATATAAATATATTCACTATATAATGGACCCATAACTGCATTTTGGGGATAATGGGTAGAAGAACCAACTATCAGTAATGAATATTAATGGATTAAACTCTTGAATAAGTAGAATTGCAGCAGGAGGTCAGAAAGGCTGAAATATATGATACTAAAATAAAAAAGAAAGATATTGGCAGCGGCCAATAAGTTCTCGGTAAGCCTATGAAAATTGTGTATAGGAAAAGATATTGGCAGGAGCTAATAGGTTCACAGTTAGTCCATGAAAATAGTGTATAAAAGAAGAAGTCAGAAAGACAGGTTCATAGTTAACCCATGAAAACTATGATTTGATACTGCATGGGCCAGTAGGTTTGTAGGTAGCTCATGAAAACTGTATCTGAATTAAGCTATACTGAAAGATGTCAATAGGTTCCTAGTTAGCCCATGAAACCTACGGTAAGAAGAAAGGATATTTGAGTCACCAATAGGTTCCCAATTAGCCCATGAAAACTAGGATAAGAGTAAATATATTGGAGTTACTAGTAGGTTCTCAGTGATCCCATGAAAACTATGTAATTAGATAGGGAGTCCTTAAATATTTTACTGATTATTAGTCAAGCCATGAAAACTAATAGGTTAATAATAATCCTAGAATCTATAACAGATGGATAATTAGAATGTATGGGGATGGAAAGTCCATAATTAATTCAGTTTTTTTGCATATCATCATATTATACTGTTTTGAACTGTTTAACCATTGTGGATGTAAGAGAACAGTATATGGTTTTATATAGGTTTTAAGATACTAGTGAGGAGAAAACTCATTCCGCTAAGTGGTGTGGTCTCACTAGATATATAAATGATTTGAGATGGTAGATTATTATTAATATCAGGTTCTATGTCTGACTCGAAGTTTATGTTTTCTCCCTTGAACTCTTGGGTACTTTGAGTAGTTTGGGAGTTGAGGTTTTCGGTACCTCTTAAGATGAATAAGCTTCTAGGGTCGTGCAGGAGGCATAATAGCTACTTAGAGTTCTCTTTCTTTTGATTCCTCTGTTTTGTTTGTAAAGGCAATGTTGTTATATTGCCTTTATATACTCCGATCATCCAACAGGGCATCTTCATATGTCGCTCTTGGCGTATGTTGTAATAAATATATTTTCTTTGAATGTGATGTGCGATTGTGGGATTATGTAATGAATTCGAAATACTTTGGAATAGAATGTGATTTTGTTTTAATTTTAAATTTTTTCCATATTCATGTATTTCTACGTATCAATAAATCTAATACCACTGTATTTGGTCGCCGACGATTAATAGCTATGGATGACTGCAGCATCTGTAGCCGTTAATTTTGGACCTCCAAGTAGGGGGATGTTACAAGTTGGTATCAGAGCATAGATTTATGAAACTTTATAAGAACGTTAAACCTAAAAGATTTTTAAACATAATCCAATGAATTAGAAAATATGAACGGGGTTTCGGGTTAAAGCTATAGTAACGTACTTGTATTTGATATATATATATATATATATATATATATATATATATACATACATATATATATGTGTGTGTGTGTGTGTGTGTGAACAGTGTTACCCTCTCTCTTAGACCATTATTTTATATCTTACTAAGGCTTTTATGCAGATTTATGAGAAAGAAGATATGGAAGCAGGAAATGGAAGAGGAAATCTTGGTGGAGGAAGCACCACAACTAACGAAAATGCCTGACCTAATGCCAGGAAGAATCAAGGTCGGTAGACTAATGCTAATCCAAATGATGAAGCCAATATAGGTGCTGGAATCCGCCAGTAGATGCGGGGATGGTGTATCAGTTATTAACCAATCTTTTGCAAACTGGAGTTACTGTTGATGTTGAAGGAGCTAATCATATGGCTCCAACTGGGAATAACAATGTTAAGCTGAGCGAAGACTACACCAGTTTGTGTGGAAAGCCGTTTGCTAGAAAAGAGGATGCTATTGAGGTTGAGAATTGGCTATTGCACTATGAAATGATCTTTACAGATCTAGGCTTGGATGATGAAAAAAAGAAGTTGACCTCTAGGCAGTTGCAAGGGGCAGTGCTTCACTGGTGGAATAGTGTGACCGCCGGGGTACCGAAGGAAGAGCTGACATGGGTTGATTTCAGAAGATGGTTTGAGAAGAGGTTTCCATCCAAGGTGGCTAAGTTGGCATTGATGATGAAGTTCATAGATCTAGTTCAAGGAGAGATGTCAGCGATTGAATACGTTGCTAAGTTTGATGAGGTGTCACGATATGGACAAGCTATGGTTGACGCCGATGCAAGAAAGAATGAGAGGTTCATTCGAGTACTGAGACCCGAGCTTGCTAGAATAACCATGACCCATATCCGATAACCTTGTAATGTGGTGGTAGAGATGGTCATTCGCCATGAAGAGATGCTTGATGTTTCTGCTAGAGAGAAGCTAGTTGAATCCCAAGGTCCTCAAGGAAAGAAGAGGAAATTCTTTAAGAAGAAGGGAGCCCAGAAAGGGGATGCTACGAAGAAGGAAAAGGATGATTTGATATGCTACAAATGTGACAAGAAGGGTCATTATGTAAGTGAATGTCGATTAAGAAGTGGAAAGAAGGCTGTAGACAAGAAGAATATGAAATACTTTAACTATGACCAAGTTGGGCATTATAAGAACTAGTGTCTAAAACCAATCAGGGTGGACAAGGGGAAGGCATTTGCCATTGGATCATTGGCTAATCCTACTACAGCTGATAAGGGAAATACTGTGATGGAATGTACTTTTTTGATTCAGAGTACTCCAGTTAGGATACTTTTGATAGCGGTGCATCACATTCATTTATATCCTAGTGTTTGGTTGATTGGTTATGCTTAGAACCCACATACCTTGTTACTTCCTTAAGGGTTACGAATCCAATTAGAGGGTATGCAACTCTGAGGTTGAGATGTGACCAATTATAAATTGATTTGTTAGGTCATAAGTTTGCATGCAGTTTATATGTTTACAATTTCGTATATTTCGGAATCATTTTGGGTATGGATGGGTTGAGAAGGTATAAGGCCAGGATATTCTGGCAGGCTTGGGAGATATCTTTGAGATACCCTAATAGGCATAGCCGAATTATATTCTCAGTAGAGAATTCTATCTAGAGAAGTTATGCTTGTTAAGTGCAATGGAAGTAGGAGAAGACCTAAGTCAGGTTTGAGTAGCAAGGAAGTTTGCAGATGTCTTTGAGCCAGTCACAAGATTACAACCGAAACGAGCCGTTGAGTTTTGGATGGATCTTATGCCAGGAGCTAAACCTGTGAGTAGACCATCTAATAGGATGAAACCGAATGAGATGAAGGAATTAAAGGTGCAACTAGTGGATCTAGGAAGAAATTTTTTTTAGACCAAGCAGTTCGCCTTAGGGAGTGCTACGGTATTCGTGAAGAGGCCAGATGGGTCTTAAGGATTTACATCGACTATCGTAAGTTCAACGAAAGAATGACCAAGAATAGATGATCTGTTTGATCATTTGGAGCCAAAGTGTTTTCCCAATTGGATTTGGCAACAGGGTTCTATCAGTAGAGAGTAGCTAGGATAGTATTCCTTTGACGACATTTTGAACTAGATATGGCTCGTAAGAATGGTTAGTAATGCAATTTGGGTTGACGAATGCACATACTTTCTTTATGGATTTGATGAACTGAGTCTTCCGAGAGTATTTGGATAGATTTGTGTTAGTGTTTATAGATGATATTTTGTTATACTTTAAGGATGAGAGAGCTTCAAGATTGTGCTTAAGACGCTAAGGCGGAATCAGCTAAAGGCGAAGTTTTTCAAGTGTCATTTTTGGAAGAAAGAGGTTAATTTTCTTAGTCATATGGTTTCAGAGAAAGGATTATCAGTCGATCCAGATAAGATCGAAGCTATGAACAATTGAAAGAGACTGGAGATAGTGATCGAGATCAGAAGTTTTCTTGGACTTGCTTGCTACTACCGTAGATTCATTAATAATTTCTCGCAGATAGAAATGCTATTGACTAAGCTTACCAGGAAGGAGGTGAAATTTGATTGGTACGACAAATATGAGGAAGCATTCCATAAGTTAAATCATTTGTTGACAAATGCTCCAATGTTAGTAGTTCCAAATGGAGACCAAGGGTTGGTAGTATACACTGATGCATGTAGGACTACATTAAGAGCAGTGTTGATGCAAAGGGGAAAAGTCAATGCTTACGCATCTAGGCAGCTTATACTGCATAAAGTAAGATATCCTACCCATGACTTGGAGTTAGCTATAGTGACATTTGCCTTGAAGATTTGGAGACACTATCTCTTGGGGGAGAGATTTGAGTTGTATACCAATCATAAGTTCTTAAGATATTTATTCTCTCAGAAGGAGTTGAATATGAGACAGCAGAGGTGGTTGGAGTTTTTGGAAACTTATGATTTTGATATAAATTATACACCAGGGAAAGGTAATAAAGTAGCGGATGCTCTTAGCAGAAGACATCAGAATGTGGTGTTAGTTATGTTGGAAGAATGGAAGGATCTAGAAGCTTTGGCCATTTGTGGTATGTAGTTAACATCGACTGCTAGTTCCAGTCAGAGTACTGCCATCTTGTCCTATTTAGAAGTTCAACCAGTGTTGATCAAGAGAATTGCTTCTAAGTAGATGAAGGATCCATTACTAGTCGAGAGGACTAGAAGGCTTGAGGTAGGTATTAAGCCTGATGATTTGAAAGATTTTTGTCTTAACCAGAGAGGATGGTTGAGAAAGAAGGAACAGTTACGTGTTCCAAATGTAGAGAGCTTGAGGAAAGAAGTTATAGGGGAATGTCATCAATCCAAGTTTACGATTCATCCCGGAGGGACCAAGATGTATCAAGATATGAAGAGAAGCTTCTATTTGGAAGACATGAAGAGGGATGTTGGCTTATAGATTTGGTAGTATGTAAACTGTCAATAAGTGAAAGCCAAACATCAAAAGCCAAGTGGGTTACTTCAGCCTCTAGAGATTCTAGTTTGGAAATGGGATTCGACATCCATAGGTTTTATAGATGGGTTTCCAAGGTCAAGTAGAGGAAATGAGAGTATATGGGTCATTATGGATAGGTTGAATGAGAGTGCCCATTTCATTTCAACAAAATCGACGAGGATGGCACATGTTTTGGCAAAGTTGTTCATGAAGAACATAGTTTGAATTCATGGAGTTCCTAGTAGCTTAGTCAGCGACAAAGATGCTTTATTCACTAGGGAATTTTGAAAGAGTCTACAGGATGTGTTAGGCACTAGCTCAAGATGAATACCGCGTATCACCCATAGATAGATTGGAAGATGGAGGAGACAATAAGATGGTCGATGATTTGTTGAGAGCTTGTGTATTGGATTTTGGTGGATCTTGAGAGGATCAACTACATTTGATTGAGTTTTCCTATAATAATAATTATCGGACTAGTATAGAAATAGTGCCTTTTGAAGCTTTGTATGGAAAGCCGTGCAAATCACTTGTATGTTGGTTGGAGGCTGGAGACAGATTGGTCTTAAGTCTAGATTTGTTTAGGGAGGCGTCAGAGAAGATTGAGTTGATTCGAGGAAGGATGAAGGAAGCTCAATCTAGACAGAAGAGTTACGTAGATAATAGGTGTAAAACCTAAAATTCTCAGTAGGAGACAGGGTTTTCGTTAAAGTATCACCGATGAAGGGTGTGGTACGATTCGAGAAGTCAGGGAAACTAGCACCAGGATATGTTGGTCCATTCCAAATTTTGAAAGGATTGGAAAGCTCGCATACAGAGTAGAGTTGCCGAGTAGTATGGAAGGCATCCATAATGTATTCCAAGTGCCTCATCTTCGCAAATATGTGCATGATCCAGAGGCTACTATCTCGCAGACAGAGTTGGAGGACTTAGTAGCAGAGCCCGATTTGGCTTTTTTACACAACCAATCTAGGTTGTAGCAGGAGATGAGAAAAGATTGAGGAACAAGACAGTCAAGTTGGTAAATTTCAGGGGAGCGACAACGAAAAGGAATGTACTTGGTAGACAAAGGATAGGATTCGAGATACTTATCCTGATCTTCTTTGTGGGTGTGTCTATATTAGATTCATATTGATAGTTCCTAGTCATGTAGACTAATATGGTTGTTAGAAGTCATTACAGATGATTTTTATATTCAGTATTTAGTCCTTATTGAAATTCAAGGACGAAATTCCTTAAGGAGGGGAGCTTGTAACACCTCTAATTTTTGATAACATTATTCAGGATATTTAATTAGATAAATTATATAGAATAATGTAAATGTTAAGTGATAAGGAGACTGAGTCTTGAATTAATTTAATTAAGGTCGAGCCTATTATATCAATTAATAGGCTTAAGAATGGTTTTGGGTTAATCAAATCATATAAGGGTATATTAGGAAATTTTCCACCCATAACCCATGCCCTTATATATTTTCATGCCTACCATTTTTTTTCCTTACTCACGTCATTTTGAAACACAAATCAAAATCTTAAAGAACGGTTGACCATTAAGGAAGAAGAAATTCAATTAAAAGCTAAAGAATCAAGCTTGAGGGAACCACATTCCAACTCCTTATTTAAATCAAGGTGAACAATAATTCCATCTCTATTTTGTTTTGAATCATATGGTTTCAGATTTAAGGGTAATTTGGTTTTTTGATGAATTGGATGGTGATATGCTTGAATATTGATTTATTTATTTTGAACATGATTGTTTAGATGAATTTATTCATGGTTTTAGGGAGAAACTCATATGTAATGATGTTTGAATGCTATGGGAAAATTTTATGTGATGTAAAATATGATTTTGGAGTTGGATTTTAATTTTGATAACTTCCAAGCTATGGAAAGCTTACGATGAATTTTCAAAGGAAAATATGAATATTTGGGTTTATAAATTTATTTTGGAAAATATATTAAGAATTTCAATCTAAAATTTTGATATGCTAGATAAAATCATTAATGTGTATTTCGAAATTTTTTGAAGATTTTTCTAAAGTGATTTGCTATGCAAATTAAATTATTTTAGAAGAGGTACTTCTTTGCAGTATTGGTTTTAGCTAATGGAAAGGCTTATTTGATTAACTCAACCGTGGTTTAAATTTAAAATTAGCGGTGGTTATTTTGGTAAAGAATTTGAAAAAGTTAAGGTAATCAATCTTATGTTGACACGTGGCAGGTTAGATAGAAAAAGATTTGCTTTAAGTAGTATTAAACCAGATTTACTTAGAAAAAGGGGTTTCACCTATTTTAGAAGGCACCTTTCGACACAGAACTTCCGCCTTTAACCTAGTTGAAACCTATTAAGCCAAAACCAATACACAATGTATCACAAAGATGATACGTAGTGGATTGGAGGAAGGCGAAAAGTAATGTGTTAAAAGCATGGCTTCCGAAAGAATCGCTACCTTGGTTTATTTTTAAAAGAGAAAGGTCTGCCTTTGTTTTGTTTTAGCCTTTGAAGGTGTCGAAGCATATGGTTTCAACCGAGTTTTTAAAGGGTTTCAAAAGGATTGCCATTAACTTATGTTTTCTTTCGAATGAATTCTTTTAACTATGAAATGCTTTTAAAGGAAGGGGGTTCCGACCAAGTCGAAACCCAGCTGCCGTCCTTTAGCCTCTCGATGGTATTGAAGATATTAGTGCTGTCGAAAGGCACTTTTTTTTATAACTTTAAGCCACTTCCTGTAGCTTTCGAAAATGGGTTAGGTGTTTTCGAAGGCAATGGTTTCGAAAGGGGGTTTTGATACCAACCTTCCGCTATTTTACTCAGATGTTTTAATCTTTCGAAAGGATGGTACCAATGCCATCATGTTTCCCTATATTTTTATGTATGAAAAAGGTTGGTTTCGAAAGTGTTACTTTCTCCTATATTTACTTTGACCCAAACAATGCTTAAGTATAAACCCAGTGCTTTCGAAAGGAGGATTTTCAATGGTTTCAGAAGGGTTACTTCCAATGGTGTCAAAAGGAGTACTTTCAGCTGGTCTCGAAGCTATATTTCTAAAGTTAAATGTTAATACTTTAACATAATCAAAAGGTTTCGAAATGAAGGTTTTAAATTATTAAAATGACAAAAGCCTAATGTTCTGAAGATAAATTTTAATGCTTTTAAAGGAGGTCATCCTATGAAGTCGAAAGCAAGGTTTCGAAAGGTTGTATAACCCAAACTCTATTTTTAAAGGATAAACCCATGGCTAAATTAAAGGATTTTTTGTTATGGTTTTTAGAATAAGCTTTCTTTGATATAATAGGTTAAAGGGATTAACCTTGTTTTATATTAATCCCATAGGTGTGGTATTGCTATGTTGTTATGTTTGCTTTTTCAAATATAAATATATTTACTTTATAATGGACCTATAACTACATTTTGGGGATAAAGGGTAGAAGAACTAGCAAGGTTAACCTAGTAGTGAATATAAATTGATCAAACGTCTAAATGAGTAGAATTACATCCAGAAGGTCAAGAAGACCAGAATAAAAGATGCTAAAATATAAAATAAAGTTATTGGCAGGGGCCAATTGGTTCTAAGTAAGCCCATGAAAACTGTGTATAGGAAAATATATTAGCAGGGGCCAATAGGTTCATAGTTAGCCCATGAAAACTATGTATAAATGAGGATGTCAGAAAGGCAGGTTCATAGTTAGCCCATGAAAACTATGATCTGATACTAGCAAGGGCCAGTAGATTTGTAGTTAGCCTATGAAAATTATATCCAGATTAAGATACTGGCAGATGTCAATAGATTCCTAGTTAGCCCACGAAAACCAGGGTAAGAAGAAAGGATATTTGAGTCACTGAAAGGTTCTCAGTAGCCCATGAAAACTAGGAAAGACATGAAATTTTTTGATAGCATTACGATTTAGAAACGTTTTGTTAGATATGGGAAAAAATTTAAAGGAAAAATTTTGTTAGTAATTTTTTTTTGAAAGTATTTTTTAAAAGGACGTTTGGTTTGTTTATGAAAGAATATTTTTGTGATGACCCGCTATTTTTAACATAAAAATTCAATGATAAACAACATCCAAATATGCTTATAACTGAATTCAGATATCAAAGACAGGGACCATGGGTGCGTAAAATTTAAAAATTCTAAAGCAATAAATAAAAAGGGAAATCTCGCATCAGAATAAATTAAATTATATACAATCTCATATCACTGATTAAATATTACACAAACCTCATACAATACATAATATACACATTTCAATACTTCGATTTATCAAAAACAATATCTGTGTAATTATGTATTGCATGAGATTTGCTTTATATTTAATCAATGATAAGAGATTGTATATTATTTAATTTATTCGAGTGTGAGTTTTTCCCTTTTATTTATTGTTTTTAAAATTTTAAATTTTATATACCCATGGTCCATTGTCTTTTATATTTGAATTTTGTTGTAAGCATATTTTGACATTGTTTATAACTGAATTTAGATGTTAAAAATAGTGGATCGTCACATTTTGTATTAGTGCTTAGGTTTAATGATTCCCTAAGCCTTGGGTAAGTTTGACCATTAGGTAGGATTAGAATATAGAAAGAGAGAGCGTTTTGATTGACGATTTTATGCTTTATGTGTATGTATTGTTTGGAAAACCATATTTACTTCATCCTAAAATGTGTTTGTTTATGAGGACCTTTGTGTAGAAGATAAATAAAGAAGGGATAAAAGGGTTTGGAAGGATTCTTATCCAAAGGATAGAATATTTATATCACTTGTTCATAATTACACAGTTGCTAATTTTAATAAATTGAAGTATTAAATGTGTATATTATGTATTGTATGAGGTTTTTGTAATATTTAATCAGTGATATGAGATTGTAAATTATTTAATTTATTTTGCTGTGAGGATTTCCTTTTTATTTTTTGTTTTATAATCTTCGAATTTTCCACTATCTTTGATATTTGTTTTAGTTATAAGCATATTTTGTCATTGTTTATAATTGAATTTAGATGTTAAAAATAGTGGACTATTATAATTTTAGTGGGAACATTGTAGTTAAAATTGTCTTTAATTCGAGAATATCCTATGATAAGGGTAATTTTAAAACTTCATTATGATTTAGAATTCTTTGCAAAAATATTTTATTTAGATGTATGTTGGTAAGAAATATTTTCGTTAAAATAATATCTTAAAGCATATATTGTAAGGGTTGAGGAATTTTATTTAAAATGATATTTTGAAGAAGAGAAGATTACATTGATAATTGTATAAAACTTGAATTTTTTTAAGTACCTTATTGGAGAATACTAAACGAGAACTCTTTTTTTAAGAAAAATTATTGAAACATTCTTTACAATGAATATTATATGAGTTAGAGAGGATTTTTTTACAAGGAGATTATTTGCACAAAATAATGATTCATTTTTTAAGAAAATAATTTCTTCTAAACAAAATATATTTTTATTTGAGAAGTTACATTGTTGGTTGAAATATTTGAAAATAATTGATGAAAGTATTTTATTTAGGAAGTGTCTTTTTAAGCAAAGAACGTAATAAAATATTTATTTGAGTGGAAAGTTTATCAAAGAAGTATATTCGATTTTAGAAAAATTTATTTTCAAAATTTATTTTTGGTTGAAAGGATTTTCACTTAATGGATACCTTTTGAAAAATGATGTTTGCAAAAAAGACATTCTCAAGTAAAGAGTTTTGGTTGAAAAGACTTGATTTGAAGATCATTTTATTGAGAATATATATTATAAAGTTTTTTGTTGGAAAGGCAAGCCGGTTTTATAGTAGACCGTCCACTTTTATTACGAACGTAATAAAAACTTGAAATACAGAAGTAAGGTAAAAACACCTTAACTACTAAGATAAAGGAAAATAGAGCACAAGAATGTGACAAACATGCCACAGCTACTATAGATTTCGCCTAGACTAGGTCTCCTCCGGAGAGGACGGAGCACCAACATCCTCTAACACTTGGGAAGAAACCAAAGGGACAATCCCTAAAAGACTAGCAAAGGGGCGGAAAAGGATAGCAGAACAAGGATCATAAACCACAGCATCAGAAGAGTATATAAAAGATCGATCCCAGGTAGTATCAGCAAGAATGACAGAATTCGACCCCGCATACGGACCGTCCAAATCGAGAACTAAGGAATCACCAGATGGTCCGTAATAAAGGCATCTAAGGTCCAAATGATCATCGAAAACAAATCTAAAATAGGAATCATCCAAGAGGTTAAACCTCATATCAGATTTGTGATCAACCAAACATTTCTCGGACTCAACCCAAACAACAGGCAAACGCGGCGGAACATGATCCGAAACAGCAATAGGAACTGCTGAAACATCACAAGGGACACAGGAGCAGTAGGGGAGGCAGGCCCAGCATCAGATCATGGAGGCGGGCCCGGGACAAATAAAGGAACTGCAGGAGGAGGAGCAAACTGAGAGTCAGAGGAAGAAACCTTAGGAACCCATTTCCTGAGCGGAGGCCGAGGCAAAGGGATCTTAGGAGCAACCACGAAAACAACAAAATGCGTGCAAGCGATAGCTAGGTGGCCAAAGAAGTGACATGAGGTGCAAATATCTGGAACCCATCCGTATCGAACACGGACTTCCGCTACATGCCCAACAGCTAGCTGAATAGGAATAGAGGAAGAGAGAGACTTAAAAGGGGAAATCTCAATCAAATCCTTAGCGTACACCAATTTTTCACGCGCAACTGTATTACAGTCAAAACATTTCAATTTACCTACGTTACAAGCTAGCCAGTTCAAACCAAGTAAAGGTTGAAGAGCAGAGGGAATTTGCGAAAAGTAAACCCAAACGGGGATAGAAAGAACTTGTTCACGAGCACTAGCTACTGTTAGAGTCTAAGGAGTAATAATAAAAGGTTTCCCATCAAAAAAAGAAGGCTCGGCCTCAACAACTCAACTGCGATCCTCGGAGAAGGAGAACAAAAGGAAATACATGGAGTCAATCAGCTTAACACGTAGTTCACCATGAAGCTTCCAAGCCCTTCGACAAACTGAAGTCGCATCATGCAGCCGGTGATTTGGGTCCAAAAAGAAACCAACCAAATATTCTGACCAATAGTCCAAACCGGCTTGCATAACAATTGGAGGAGGGATCATCACTCCATTTTCCTTAATGAGTTCAAATTCAATCAGTTTGTTATCTCTCGTATTTCGGGTCAGAGGTGTAAAAAGAGAAGACCGTGATTTGGAACAGGCCAGGGAAGGAGCAGCAGGACAATGGTTATGAATTGAAGGACCGGGATGCTCCATATCATAGGGATTACCAATAGAGGCAGTAAGGATTGAAACACCAGAACTCTTATCACTGTGATTGGGAACACAATTCTCAAAGGCATTAAGACGAACACCAGAGGAGCGTCGATCAAAGCTCATAATATCAGCTGCAGCAATACACAAATCACGTCTAGATAGACCAATCTCCGCACCAACATCACCAGAGACAACGATCTCGGACACAAGCGTAGGCATACCTCCTAACTCAGATAGACAGACATCACCAGCCAAAGAATTCGATACCACAGGATGCGGGCTAGTGCAAACAACAGCAGCTTGGGAAGAAGGATTAAATGAAGGCAGAGGAGGAAAATCAGAGTTAGAAAGGATAGGAGGCAAAGGATGAATGGGCGCAGAAGAAAGGTCCTTAAAGATTCTTCCAAATCTGGTGGATAAGGGCAAAGAGGAAGGTGCATTGGGGAGGAGGGCATGAAGTGGAGAAACATGCACAGGAAGGGGACGGAGGGGAGGGAAGGAGAGGAGGGAAGGAGGGGGCGGAACACGAATGGAAGCTAATAGGAAGAGAAACAGGTCGTACAAGACAAGGACATATGAGACAAGGTCGCTAATAGGAAGATAAAGTATTTAGTTTTACAGTACCTTAAGAAAATATTTTGTTAAGATGGGATGATTTGATTTGGAGTCAAAATATTTAATTTAAATAACAAACTTCATAGGTGTTTGTTGAAAGGTATTTTGTTGATAAGAGTTTTAATTGGAAATTTTAATTGAGAACCATAAAACTATAATTTATAACATAGTGTGTAAGATGATGGAGTAGAACGATTGCTGGCTTACCCAACACCCTTTATGACGACGTTACATTTGTGACTATTGTGTGTGACTTTCCCTAAAGATCTATAAGGACGTATAGATATTCCCTTTTATGGAGAAGCGGCTAATGTGATGCAGAAATTGCCCATTTCGATGTGTGGGATAATGACATTATGCATTTGTTGTCTTGTTTTGGTTGAATTATTTATATTGCATTGTTGTTTATTGAATTATTAAGAAAAATTAGCTATTTATTTGCCTTTGTCTTCTAATTAATTTATGATATGCTCATTTAAATTAGTTCTTATGCTTGTTTTATGTTGTTGATTTCTTGTTTAACTATGATTAATTTTAACTATTTGTTTATTTACATGTTTTTTAATATTCACCTAATACATTCATGTCATGCTTATTTGGATCAATCTCTTTTGCCTATGTTGGTTATTACTGATTATTTATTCGTTGTAGTTAGTTTGTTTATTGCTATTTGTTTGTTTATCTGCAATGTATTGTAACTTTATGATGAAGTAGTTGTCTAATATCGACTTTTAGAGTGGTTTACATTAGAGGAACTAATAGGATATTAATGGACATATTTGGTTTAGCCATAATGGGATTGCAATTAACACGAAAACTGTTTTATTTATTTAAGAAGCAATATCTTTTTACCAACTTCAATTTTTTGTCAAATTCTTATTGGATAATAGCTTTCTTTACCAAATTCATTTTAGAAAACTGCTATAGGTTAGATTTCTCATTCCTAAAATAATTAGCATTCCATATAATTTATATTAATATCTTAATACAATTATTAAGCTTTTCTTTCCTAATAAATTCAAAATAATTCATAAGCACCAAGAAAAAATCTTCAAAAATCACAATAAATCAAATTTATCACATTCCTTAACATATAAAAATTTCGAGACCAAAGACATTATTTAATTATGTTTAATAATTAAAATTCGAAAATAAACCATTTTCTTCAGTTAAGAAATTCATAAAATATAAATACTTGATTGGAAAATTATGAAATTAAAAACCCACTTCTAAGTAAAGTATGTAACATCATGTCAAAATTTCAAGTCAAATAGATATCATAATCTAGGTTTTCACTATTAAAACCTATTATATAATTGCATAATAAATCCAATAATTCATTCTTTGAGCATATAACCAATCAATCATTCAAAACAAGGTATAAAGTAGTCGTAAGATTTGGGTTTAATCATAAAATCAAAATAGAGTAAGCAAACTTGAGATATGTTATCATTATTCATCTTGGTTTGATAAGGATTTAGTAGTTTGAGTTGATTAGATTACTCTTTAGCTTTTCCCATAGGTTTCTTTTGCTTTCATCCATTGTATCTCCTAGCAACGGCCGAACTCTTCCCTATTTTTGCTTGTATGAACGATAATAAGGGAGGAAATGAGAATGGAAGGGTGTAGGTTAAGGAAATGTAGCCTTTCCTATTTTTCCATTCACATAAATCATCCTTTTCATTAATATTCTAATCAATCTTATTAGTTTATTAATTAAGGATCGACCCATATTAAAATTATAAATCTTAATCTCCTTATCCTCTTACATTATTTTATTAAATTGATCTAATTAAATGTTCTAAACAATTTTAATCAAAATTAGGTATTTACAGACCCCCCCCCCCTCCTTTAAGAATTTTGTCTTCGAAATTACGCTAAGATACAAAACAAACATGTAACACAGAGATAAGACATGCCACTTGTAACGACCCGTATTTTTTCAATTATTTTTTAATTGTTAAATTTAATATAGTTATGGAATAAAAATTGTTAAAAATAAAATATAATGATTTATTAATTTAGTTCTTGGATATGAACTTGAATAAGATCTTGAAATAAACAATTTCAGAAATTTAGGGATTATTTATATTGAAATAAAATTACAATCAATAATTAGAATTGGATCATTAATGTTGAATGATTTAGATAGAAATAATTATCGATAACTAAATTCATTATGGAATTTATGATTGTTAAAAATTGTTGAATTATTTATTAATGTGGTGATTTAATGGATAATTAAATCGTTTGAATTTAAACATTGGAAATTATTCAAACAAATGAATCATGTATTAATTATGAATGAAAATGGCATTGATAATTGATTTAAATTTTATTTAAATATGAATGAAGACGGTTAATATTTAAAATTGGGTTAAAGGCGAATACTTAAAAATTGGAAATTTTATATTTTAATTAATGAGTAAAATAGCCATTTTGGCAACTGTCTCGGATTTCTTCAAAATCAGTTCCATCAGATCCGTTATAGTGATCTATTATAGGAATTCGAGTTTCGTCGCGATCAACTTATCGTCTGGCCCTACGAGCTTGAAACGTGTAGAAATCAATTTAAGAAATTCGATAAAATAAATTGACTTTGAAAAGCTATCTTCCACATACGATCGAATTAGGCCTTGAAATTAGTTTCATTGCGTTCGAAATGGGGTAATACATTATAAATGCCAAGCGACACGCCTCGATTGGAGTTTGGACGGTTTTGGACCTAACTATATAAATACGTCACACATATCGAGAATATTATTATTATTTTTTGAAACCCAAGCTCTAATCTATGGCTGCCATTCTCTTTGTTTTAATAGCCAAAACTCTTCGAAATTCTTCCCTTCTGATCTCCTTCATCTTTCATTGAATTCAAAAACTTCCAACATGAAAGCTGTAGAGCTCGACGAGCTTTACACATCCAACGGTTGGTTCGCACTATTTCTTCACGGATTCGCTAGAATCAAGGTGAAAGGTGCGCACTTGTATTGGGTTTTGGTGGTTATTGGCGGTGGTGGAGGCGATGTGGCGGCTGGAATAGGTGGTGGCGGAGTGGGCGCACGGGATGGCGCCCCTTGATCGAAGTTTGATCGTCTCTCGTGGTGTGCATGCATTGAGATTGTTGCATGCACGTGAGTTTACTGCTGCATGCCGTTCGAATTGGGAAGAAGAGGTATAAGTGTTTTCTTTTAATTAATAATTAATTATTTTATATTAAAATTCAAATGTTCTAACTCGAAGAACTTTTACATACGAGCTTGGATCGATGCGCGGCTTTCTCTATTGCATTCCTATCGAAATTCCAGACATGTCTATTTTTAAATCGTTAATTAAAATTTGGGCCTTTATTTGGATTATTCGTTTAGCTGTATTCTGAGACTATTCAAATTCGGGCCTTTATTTGGATTTTAAATCGTTGATAAATCAAAAGTGAGTATTTATATACTTACAATCACTACACCAAAATAGTGATTTTGCAACATTTTATATATGTCAATTTCCAACACTTATAGATGTTATAAACGACCAACAGTAAAAAAGTGTTAGGGTACCTACAAAAGTGTTAGTAAAAGCAAATAGTTATATGTATAAACATTGCAACATATTGGTTATAATTTGCAAAACAAATAAGTGTTATACTAGCTGGTAAACATGTAAATAATTCGCTGAAAAATGGAGTGTTTCGTAATTTTTACATATGATATGTTTTGTGACGCTTCCCCCACTTTCCATCAGTTTCAAGCCACATAAAATTATTATTTTTTTAACTAGGGTTTCCACTCTCTTGACTTCAACGATGACAAGTGGCTTCTGGAGCCGTCCTTCTCCATGAAACATTGAAGACGGCTTTTCGCGGCTGCGACATCGACGACGGCTGGCAATATCGAGATTCATGACATAGACTTCAGATTCAATACATCGCAATCCATCTTTTATTCACGACATCGACAACAGGACTAGATTGCGACGTGACTTTAGATTTCTTGCGATTTCGATTCACTACATCGCGACTTCAAAATCTCGTCAATTTTGTTTATTCAGAGAAATGGACTTCAAAAAAAAAAGGTTAGACAAAGATTGTTTATTCTTTTTTACTCAGAGAATATCGGATAATTATTAGTTTGAATCCATTTTGATTTATCCGAGTGTTAAAAAAAATTGATTCATTCAAGAAGTTCAGCAAAAATTTGTTATGTATCACGAGAATCTGTAAATAACTCTTTTGATTGTTTTCATTTTATGTTCGAATATGAAATTATGAATGTGTAAATTAAACTGTATCTTGAAACCAGTTTTTACTCATGATGATTGCTACATGGTTTGAGAAACTACTGTTATTATTGCATTAGCTATGATTTATCGATATTAAGATACTTATACTTTATTAGATGACTAATCATTCTGCTTTGTAATGTCTGTGAATCTTAATTGTGTAGATGATTGACGGCTACTATAGGTAGTTGATTATCCTTGCTATGTAATTTGTTTGTAGCAATAACTTATGGTAACTTTTTATATTTCAGTATGAAATCCATATTCATAACTTACTATGGATAGTTATTAATCCAGTTATGGGTCATGATGATAATCTATTATTGTTTCAAGTCTCTTTATTGATAGCAGATTGACTATTACGTATATAGTATTATGCGGAATGACTTGAACTACTGTTATTGTAGTTTGTATTTTAAGACTTGGGTAATGAATTGAATTATGATGCATAATCCTTCAATCTCATAAATATCAACAGGAAGATTTTTAGTTTTTTTTCCATTTTTTTCCTTAAACTATTCATTGTGAGTATGATTAAGGTAGACACATTTCCCATAAAAGGGTTAAAGCGTACACGTTTTTGTTTTTGTTTAATTCTTATATGCCGCTTTATTGTAATTTAATTCACATTATCCACAGGAAGATAAAGAGGTTAAAGCACAAAAGTCAGGATACCAAATTTAGGCCAACAAAATCCATACAACTTATGGCGAGAGCATTTATATTTTTATAATTGGTTAATTGAAATCATTGAACGTACATTAAAGCTTGGTCTTTTTTTCATCTTTTTCTTTTTTCAATTACATGGAGTGAATAATAAGACTGTATCGAAATTCATTTAGGAGTTGGGAATGCAAGTATTTTCTTTTTGGTTTTAGCTCTTCGGCAGAAACATGGAGTGAATAATAAGAGCTTTATCCGTTGTTGAAAGAGTAGTTTATCTATAGCACGAATATTTTTTCATAACTTGCAAGTATTTGATTTTTATTTTAGCTCTATGTTCAACTCTTTCAACGTTCTATGGAATGTTTGTATGATTTAAGTGTTTGTAATCCTTTCATAACTTGCGTGATTTAAGTGTTTGTAATCATTTTAGATATAATAATATTCCCTATATTGTGGGACTGATCAGTATTGTCATCCATAATTAGTTCTAGAATACACCATTAACAAACACCTTATCCATAGGAGTAGCTAGAAGCTAAGCACGCGTAATTTATAAACAGTAATTTTTAAGCTTAATGTATGAATAGAATAGTATAATATTTATTTAAAGTTCGAGTAATTACTGCACATTTATGTATAGTCCTATGGTATAAAGAATTATTAAGCTCAGTAACTACACTTAGCATGATTAGTTTTGTTTGTTATTTTCTTATATTTCATGTGTTATATTAACAGGTTCATACTGCAGTGCATAGTCAAAAATGGTTAGCATGTTGAGAAGAACATACGTCTGGTTACACTGCTGATAAAGGTTGTGTTGTGAGTAATACCTTACTTGCTTGTAAGATTGTAAGTGTAAACTTAGTAGCAACATATCATGAAGAACTAGAATAAGTAAGCAATAATTGATCTAATTGTCTTTTCAAAAACAATTTATCATAGAAAGTACCTACCACTACACCAAATCAATGATTTTTTTGTTTATCTCCTCGTAGAATTTCTACGTACTTTGTGCACTAGATTGTCAGTATGGTCGTACGTTTTATTGAATTATCATAGATATCTGCATTAAAAAATGATATCCATTTTTCATATAAAAATAAAAGACTCAAATGAAACATTGAAGAAGATATATAACCAGTAAAAACACACTTTGTTTGAAATAGAATGGTGATTGAAGTTTGGAAAATTGATAGTAACTTTCTGTTTTTTAACTTGAAAAGCAATAATAAGAAATCCACTAGCACTTGTAAGTTGTAACAAATAAATTTAAACATGTTCATGGTCAGAGTTGATATGTTTCTATAGCTCACTCCGTAAATAATGAGTCATTTAAGTTTCGGATAATTACTAAATTTAGTTAGAGAAAATCCAAAAATATGAATAGAGATGTTGGAGGATATTCAAGTAATTATATGCAAAGACAATTTAAAAGCATGTATATAAGAAAATCATATAATATAGAATATTACCCGTGTCCATTCGAAAAGCAGTGATACCATTCTACTCATCAACAACCTACAATTAATTAACATATTTTTTTCTAAACTATTATCAAGTTTTCCAAATAATGTATCTTTTTATTATTAACTTTGACCTGAGAAGGAAGAGAACCAAATATTGACAAATTCAACTTCTAACCATAAAAGGCATAGACAAGAGTACTTCCCTCATACAATTTGTCTATAGGTATGTTAATAACAATAAGACTTACATGGCAAAGACAAAAGTACTTCCCTCGTACAATTTATCTACAAGTATATTAATAACAATAAGACATACAAAGCAGAGAAAAAAGTACTTATAATTTCTAACAGGTAAATATATATAAAAAAACATGCTTTACTAAGAGTTTGCAAAATTTATTTGATATTTTATTAATTATAGTAGAAAAATAGAATAAAAATAAAATAATGATTACTACTGAATCTGCAAAAAAAAAAAAATTTAAGTTCAATATCTCCTTGCATTCTCGAGTGTAGTCTCCTTCATAACTATACACATGACTATTGTTAGCAATGAATCAATGATAAGCAGAACAGTACAAATAAAGATGCATTCACTCCATTTATCTGACTTTATATTACTAATTTAACAAACGCTACTAAACTCAGTGTTGTGAATTCTAATCTATTAAGAATTCAGAAAAACATATACATATTAAGAATAATATAAATTAAAACCATGCACTCACTAGAATATTATGAGTCTGACCCATCAAGAAGTCTGTAATGGAAAATAGGTATAATGAGAATTTGAAGGGATATACAACATATAATATTGATTTTTTTTTGCTAGTTTGACCTACCTTTAAATAAAATATACCAAAGTTATAACCCAAAGGTGTTGACTCAACATTTTATATTGGAGCGATTTGAGATTGCTCAAATGCGATTCCTTTTCTTATTTCACAATAATGTAATTTCAAATCGTGTCTATACAAATTCATGTAAAAAGTACTAATTTAAATAACATCAGCATAAAGGTTTGACAAAGTGCAAGCTTCTTGATCGGTCAGACCAGTAGTAGAGCACCTTTATGAAGCAAAATAACCTATATATGTAAAATAACTCGATCTTTCTGTGTTTTTTGTTGTGTTTTTAGCGAATTTGACCATTTGGACAATTACTTCTCTTTGAGTAAGCTTGGCAAGTTCAATCTCTGATTCTCTCTTTTCATTAAGGACATGACCATTCTTTTATTTCAAAGTCTGTAAATTGAGGTTACAAAAGCGATCGATGACAGCTGTTTCAGTCGGTCTCTTGTGGAGAATCTGTGTTTCAACCTTTTGGCCTCCTCCTAAACCAGGCAGGTACTCTTCGAACCCAAATTAATCTTCATTCTTAACATAATCCATATTGTATAGCTATATAAGAACTGAATGACAATATGATCCACTGAATCCCAAATATTTAATTTTCAGTAGTATCTAATCTATTTAGCTTAAGACTTATATATGCACATAAGGACATTTTCCTAGTAATTACGGAGTTCGACATGGTTATACACCATTAAAATGTGTCATAATCCTGTCTAACATGATTCCAAGTTTGCTTGAAATCGAAGTCTTTTTGTTCTAATCATAACCAGTAGTTGTTTTCACAAGGTTTTTTCATTTCAACTTCTGAAACTAAGTTCACTGATTCCGTAGTTCCAAAATATAAGTTTGGTTGAAATTCATTATCAAACTATGTTTTCACATTAAGAGTATTATTACCACTTATATGAATTCTATCAAAACCAGTGGATCCACCATAATTTTATTATTCAACCATGGATCAAACTATAATGAAAATCTCCATACTGGTAGCTATTACTCTTTTAATACATTTGAGTCCAACATTTCTGTTTAAGCATCGATTTCATTATGGATGACATATTATTATCATTAGGGATCGCCTAAAAACTATTGTTATTCGCTAGTTGCTGACGTAATTATAGAGTACAAGTGTCGTTTAGTTCCTCCACATTTTTCAAACCAGCGCCTCCTTTAGCCTTTGAATTGTTCCTGCTATTATCAGCGAGTCTTTCTTACCAAGAAATTTTATTTTACCACAAGCTATCAATTTTTTTAATCATAGCAATAGGTTTATGATGGATCACCAACTAATATAATATCATAGGAGTGATGCTTGATTTTTCTAATTTCAGATTTGCTGGCCATAGACAATAATTTACTATCTCAGTTTTCTAATTTGTTAGTTACTCTTTGTAGTAGTCTCAATAGTGAAGATACTATGAAGAGTGGGGAATACCAAAATATTTAACTAGTAAGGCACCCACACTCATTTGTAATCTACCACTGATTTGGTCTTCATAACCAAAACTCTCAGTGAAAAATAATGACTTCTCTAATTAATTTTTAAGCCTAAAGTGGATTTCAAATCGTGTAAAATATGTGGTATCGTCTGAGACTCAGAGCACTCATACGGTTAGAGGTAGAAAATATCAGACATCATTTGCGTAAAGTAAACGAGAGATAGATGGCTTCACTGAGTTAATTGGTACAATATGCCTTAATCTAGGTGCACTTTCTAGCGTTAATGATAGATATTCCATTGCCACACAAAAATATAAGGGGAAAGCTCCTCGCCTTGTCGTAATACTCTATTTGATCCAGTAAACCACTTTGGTACACCTTGTATTGATATTGAAAAGGTTAGAGTTGGAATGCACCAATGTATTAGATATGACCATAAGGCAAACCCATAGCCCACAGCATCGGCAGATAAACTCCATACTAACGATGTCACAAAACTTTTGCAAATCTACTAAACTTCTTAGTCTCCATAAATTTTTTGGCCACTTCATGACTAGCAAAATATTCCCATCTAATTCCTAACTGGAATAAAATCTGATAGAGTCGGATGTGAATGTGTGATTCTTTCCTTTTGACTAATGGCAATTAATGAAAACTTCCGCTATTGTAAGAATTAGATTTAATTTTATATCTTTTCTATGCAGCTTTAATTTTTTCGAAGCAAAACCTTCTGCACAATGAGACTTTGAATCATCAATGTAAAAAAATGCAGCCTTAATTTCCTCTTTGGAAGTGGGATAATATAAATGTTCCCTCCCTAAATCATTTATCCTCGTTCTAAAGCAGCATTAGCAAGAAAAGAGGAAGAGTATAATCGCGAAGGCATGTCTGCTGCTTCTAAGACCAGTAGTAGAGCACCGTCACCTTCAACTTTATATTTAAATTATCGTGGAGAGGGTAATCACAGACAGCCAATGGAAGAAGTTGGAAACAAAGAGGTAGTTGCTATATAAACATAAAATTTACAAACAAAAATGTTTAGAATCTTTGACAAAACTTATTTTTTTGAGTCATGTATTAGGCACAAATATTATTTTTATAATGATTTATGGATGACAAAACAGATGCATGTGATTTAACACTTCAGTATGCATCCTTCAGCTTAGTTGTTTTGTAATTTGAATGTAATTTAACACTTCGACTATGATGAAGGTTAATGTAGGTATAATTGCATCATATTTGATTGAGTTATTTTGTATCATTTTAGATGCATAGCAATCCTAGCACAAGGCAAAGGAAACCAAGCTACGACCTCCAAGAGTTATTGCTGGAAACCGATTCAAATTCATGGCCATCCACTTTGGATTATTGTATTGGACGTTGAAGAATATTCAAAACCATTAGAGTTTGGAGTGGATGATCGGGAATGGTTAGGTTAACCGTAAGTTAAACTTTAAGTGTATTTTGAATTATTTTTTTGAAGCTTATGTTGTAGTAATATCTGAATATATGACATTGTGGTATTTTAGATATGTAAATAATTGTTTATGATATATTATACTACATTTGTAGAGCGTTTAAAATTTTCATTGAATATGTATGATGAATTATTTGTGATATGGAAATCATTATTTGCATAGTGTTTATATTTAAACTTTGCGTTTAAGTTTTGGTATATATATGTGTGTTACTAAATAACCATTTTCCAATACTTATAAGCGTTGCCGTATATTTCTGTACCAACACTTATAAGCGTTGCCGTATATTTCGTTACCAACACTTATAAGCGTTGTCGTATATTTCGTTACCAACACTTATAAGCGTTGTCGTATATTTCTGTACCAACACTTATAAGTGTTACCGCATATTTAGTTACCAACACTTATAAGCGTTACCGTATATTTAGGTACCAACACTTATAAGTGTTGGTAATACGTACGTTTGTAACACTTATAAGTGTTACAAATTTGGCCGCTCCATTCCTCACAGTCCATTAGTAACACTTAAAAAGTGTTACTGAAATAATTTGTAACACTTATAAATGTTAGAATTTGCCTGTTTTGGTGTAGTGAATTGACTGAAATAATTTTTATGTTGGATAATTTATATAGTGAAGTGGTTTAAATTTATTGATTGTTATTTGATAAGTTTAACTGACATTTAAAATTGATATCTGAATTAACTGATAAAATTTGAATTAACAGTTAAACTGAATTAGAATTTAGTTGCTCGTAAAATACCTGCTATTGATAATTATGAAGTTGTTGTGAATTTTATTGACTATTTGGATGATTGGTTGCGGTGGATGTTATTGGTTGATATTTTGGATGTTTATTTACTTTTATATATTATGTTATCGTCCTTTATATTATTTACAGTATATAAAACTGTAAACTAAATTAATTCGAATAAATTAAGAAATAGGTTGAAATGATATATATCTAAGTCTTTTATTTTGGATTGAAATGATATATACCCATGCCTTTTATTTTGGACTGAAATGATAGATATCCATCCCTGGAATTAAATTGAAATAATTGTTTCACTTGACCATAAGATAGAGAATTATATACGAACAGAAGATTGGTTAAATTAAATGATTTTAAAACTTTGATTTGTAATTATTTAAATGATTTGGTTTTAAGAAATGAAAAGTTGAATTTATAGAAATCGAATTATTTTCGAACTTGAGCTCGAAGTATTGAAATTTAAGTTTGATAACAGGAATGTTTTAAATAATTAAAGTTGAGATTTTGAAGTTATAATCAAAATATAATTTGAATTATAGAAGTTGATTTATTTAAAAAGATTAGAATTTTATTCGAACTATGAATATTACTAAGTAAAAGTAATATAAAACAATACTTCGAAATTGAGCTCGGAATTCAATTATGTTTGAAGATTTGGATTTTAAGTTGGATATTGAAGGAAAAATTAATTTAAGTGTTATGAATTGATATTTTGGAAATCAAACTCAGAATTTGTATAAATAAAAATGGTTTAAATTTGAGAATTGAGTTTGAAATTAATTTGGAATTGGATTTGAAATTAATTTGGAATTGGAAGTGAAATAAATTCGAAATTGGAATTAAAATTAATTTGGAATTGGAATTGAAATTGATTCAACTTGAAATCGAAATTGAATCGAGTAAATTGAAATAGAAATTGGAATTGATTTGAATTGAGAAATTTGGAATTGAATCGGTTTAACTTTGAAAAAGTTTCAAATTAATTATTTTGATATAAACGGTTTAAAATCTATATTCTTTAAATATTTGAATTATTTTGATTTTTCAAACTATATTATTATATAAACCATTTTTATTACTCAAACTATTTTCTATTAAACTATTTTAGCTATTTAATTATTTTAAAACTGTTTAAACTATTTTCTAAAATTCAAACTGGTCAAAAGGGTGAAACGTTTATATTTAAATCTTGGATTTAAATGCGAATTGGGTAAAAGTGAAGTTATAGTCTAAATTGTAATTCGAATCAAATATTAAAGTGAAATCGATATATCATACTGAATTGACATTTTGAAGTAAAATATGATTTGTGCAGCAGATATGATGATTTCGAAATGGATTTGATTTTGAAGCGAATATGATGATTTCGAAATGGATTTGATTTTGAAATGAACATGATATTTTGATATCAAGTATGAATTGTTTTCGAAATATAAAATTACCTACCGGTGTGTAAAACGATGTTTGTTTGTTAAAGAGACCGGGGCCTCTTATTGGCATACTCTCTGTCAATATTGGAACCACTTTAACAACTATGTATGCGGTGGATAATATCCAGAGTGTAGTGGTTGAATTGGCAAAGGTTTGTTGGAATGAAGTAAGAGAACGATGATGGATAGCCTTGAAGTTTGTGTCATAATTAAAATGACTAAAACATGAGCCTATGTTTGCTATTGAGATTAGCTACCTCTAGCAACGTTGATCTCTCATATTACTATTGTGATTTCGTACTCGATGGGTGCACCTTTTTTGTTTTTATTGGTAGTCGCAGTCGGCCGTGGATAGGTTACGACGAGCCAGAAAAGGTAAACTGGTAGAATCCTACCTTAGGCATTGCCTCATGTGCCTTGTCACACTTACCCTTATACAATCCCATTAGACTTTGGTTTAGTACTGTAACTATAGAGGACTCACTGGCTACCGACGTTACCGGTTATGTTACTGGACCTGCACAGACTACATGGTATAAAAATGTGTTAAGGGGGGTAAATCTAAAGCCTTAACTCTATTTTGATATTTATTTTACTAACAGACATGATCTATTATAGTGTACAATATTACATAAAGATAGTTTGACAGATCCTTAGGAGATGGAAAATCCAGTGACATCTCTTAATTTATTGCACTCAAATTTCGTGATATTGATTTGACTTACATAAGAGTATTTTAGTCCTGAGTCGAGTGTTTTGTCTTTTCATTACACTCGGGTCAGCCCTGAATTTTTTTAGTGTATTGAAGATCATTTTCTAAAGGACGAAGATGAAGATTTGGTATGTTATTACTATTATTATTCTCTACATCTTGCTATTCTGCTGAATTGTTTATTTGTCCCTGATGTGTGTGTATGTATAACTCTAATAAATGTTGTATAGATTATAATCAAAGGTTTGATATAAACAACTTTATGAATTGATTATCTGATTATTATATTTTACCATTCCGCTGTGAGATTTTGTGTAATTTTTCTTCTTCTTTTCATATTCTTCTTATTTAACACCACTGATTATCTATGTTTCGGATTGTTTAAGTTAGACACGTGTGGATTATTGGCAATTTAAACCTACCAAATGTGCATCGTCGCACCACTAAAACAAATCAAGATAAGTATCTCTAATCTTATTCTCTGTCACATAAGTAAAGTTTTTCATCGTCATTTTATTGGACTTTCACTAATCTGAGTAACTTGTTCCTTAGCTTCTTCTCATCCCTAGCCATAATACGAACTGGTTTCTTAGTAATACTCATGTCTGGTTACACCACTAAATCTTCCAATGCACTCGGAGTGATAATAGCCTCTGGATCATGAACACGCTTCCTGAGATGAGAAATAAAAAAAGCATTGTGGACTCCTGCCAAACTGCTTGGCAACTCTATATATAAGCAAGTTTCTTGAACCTCTTTATGATAGGAAATGGTCCAATAAATCTAGGCGCCAATTTTTCTGACTTTCCAAATCGAATTACACCCTTTGCTAGTGATAGTTTGATGAAAACATGATCTCCAACGCAACTGAGAATTCTAAGTATTTTCATCTCTTATCTGCATAACTTGTCTTTCTAGACCGAGCATCCTTCATCCTAACTTGGAACATCTCAACCCTTTCTATGGCTTCTCTTACTAAGTTTGGACCAAGAACTAATTTGTCTTCGGTCTTTAACCAACATATGAGTGATTTACATGGCCTTCCATACAAAACTTCAAAAGGCGCCACTCCTATACTAATCTAATAACTATTATTATAGGAAAACTCGACTAAGTGCAAATGGTCTTCCCATGATCCTCCAAAATGTAGTACACAAGCTCTCAGCAAATCTTCAAGAGCTTTGTTAAATCTTTCCATTTCCCCATCCATTCATCGATGTTAAGTGGTACTCATATTGAGCTTGGTACCTAAAACCTCATGTATTCTCTTCCAGATTTCGCCAGTGAATAAAGAATCTCTATCACTGACTTTGCAACTAGGATCCCAAGTAGTCCGACAATATTTTTCATAAATAACTTGACCGAACAGTGTCATCCTTGTCGACTTAATGGGAATGAAATGTGCATTCTTGGTTAATCTATCCATTATATCCCAGATACATTCATTTCACCTACATGACCTTTGCAATCCGTCGGTGAAATAAATACACATCGAATCTCATTTCCACGTCGGTAAATCTAAAGGCTAAAGCAATCCACATAGCTTCTAATGTTGGGCTTTTACTTGTTGGCAATTTTTACATTGCTTTACCCACAATCCTACATCCCTTTTTATATATTCCTAGAAGAAACTTCTATTCTTATCCTGATACATCTTGATTCCTCCAGGATGAATAGTAAACTTTGACAGATGACACTCCCTAAGAACTTCTTTTCTAAGTTCATCAACATCTGCAGCGCACAATCGTCCCTTTTTTCTCCATTCTGGTCAAGACTAAAATGCTTTATATCATCAATCTCGGTTTCACCTTCCAATCTTCTAATCCATTCAGCTAACCACGGATCATCTCTATGCTTAGAAGTAATCCACACGATCAATAGCGGTTGAACTTCTAAATAAGATAGCATTGTAGTATTCTGTGTAGAACAAGTTGTTGACCTTAACTGCACACTATAAGTATTCAATGCTTCTAAATCTTTCTACTCCGCTAACATTGCTAATACCACATTCTGATATTTTCTACTAAGTGCATCAACAACTTTATTTCCTTTTCCTTGTGTACTCAATACCAAAATTATAAGCTGTTATACACTTCAGCAATCTCTGCGATACTATATTCAACTACTGTTGAGAAAATAAATACTGCAAAGACTTATGATCTATATACAACTAGAATCTTTCTCCCAACTGACATCATCTCCTTGCTTCCAAAGCAAAGATTACAACTGCCAACTCCGAATCGTGAGTTGGATACCTAACTTCATGTAGTCTGAGCTATCGAGAAGCGTAGGCAATCACTTTAACCTTTTGTATCAACACAACTCCTAATCATGTTTTACATGCATCAGTATACACCATTAAATCCTAATTACACTCTGGTACAACTAGCACAGTCACATTAGTCAATAAATGTTTTAGCATAAGGAATGCTTCCTCATATTTATCGGTCTAAACATATTTCAATTCCTTCCTTGTTAGTTTAGTCATCGATGGTGCTACACAAGAGAAATCCTTAATGGGTCTACGATAATAGCTAGCTAACCTAAGGAAATTTTTATCTGGGTCCTCGTCTTGAATCTCTTCCAAACAGCCTCGTTCTTAGTGGAATCTACTGACAACCTTTTTTCAGAAACTACATGACCAAAAAACTTAACTTCTTTTTTTCAAAAAAGACACTTCAAAAACTTCACTTTTAATTGCAGTTGCCTCAACATCTTAAGCACTATTTTAGATGAACCTCATGATCTCTCTCGTCCTTATAATATAAAATGTCATCAGTGAACACCAAGACGAACCAATCAAAGTGTTCTTGGAATATTTGATTCATCAAATCCACAAAGAAAGCCATTGCATTAGTTAATCCGAATGGAATTATAACCGCTCGTACAAACTATATCTTGTTCGAATACGTCAACGAAATACTAACCTCCACTACCTTTAATTGATGGAATCCTGTTGCTAAATCTAGATAAGAAACACTTTGGCTCCACTCAACCGATCAAATAAATCGTTTATTCTTCGCAAAGAATATTGATTCTTAATCGTCTTTTCATTCAACTAACGATAATCGATACACAATCTTAACGACTCATTCAATTTCTTTATGAACATCGTAGTCGCTCCCTAAGGAAAATTGCCTGGTTTAATGAAATTCTTTTCTCCTATGTCAACCAACTTAACCTTTTAACTCCTTCATCTTAGTAGGTGTCATTCTGCAAGGCGGTCTACTCATGAATTTAGCTTCAAGTCAGTAGCTCATTTGGGCAGTAGTCATGTCATTGGCTCAAAAACATCTGCAAACTCTCTACAGTAAAACTTAATTCAACCCGTCTTCCTCCTCCTTTGCACCCAATAAAGCGCAAACATCAAAATTCCATTCTCTAATGAATATATGATTCGATTGCTACTATTAGAATGTCCTAGTGATATTTCCCTGTCTTGGATAAATATCCTTGCGTCATACTTGCTCTACCAATCCATACCTGATATAATTCCAAAGCCCACAGAAGCAAACACATGCAAGCTGTAGGCAAATATATGAACTAATAATTCAAACCTTAAATGCTTGCATCTCATCCCAAGAGTTGTATACCCTCCTGTCAGATTCACAACCCTTTAAAGAAGTAACTAGGTATGAGGGTTATAGATTAAGCTTATCTATAAATAATGAGATATAAAAGATTGTGATGCACCGGTATCAAACAATACTCTAACATTTTTTCCATGAATCAAACTCGTACTTCCTATCATAGCTTTTCCTTTCTCCTCTGCTGCTCTCGTGGTAGCTAGTTCCAAAGCAAAAACTTCCTTCCAGTTACCTTCTTTCCATCCCTGGAACAACACTCATTGGTAAAATTTCATTTCTAATCACACTTGTAACAAACAACATTAGCATTTCCTTTTTTGGTAGCTCCACCCTTTTGAGCTCCCTTCTTCTAAAAGAACTTCCTTTTTTGGCTCCCCCCACTTTGAGTCTCTACTTCTTTGTTACCACTAAATAAAGAAGTATCTCTTCATTCCTTAAAGCCATCTCTACACCATGCCACATGGATCCCTGAGATGTGGCAAGGTTACCCTCGCAAGCTCTAGTCTTAGTCCATGGATGAACTTTTCATTTCTCTTCATCACTGAATCAACTGTAGCATACCATAATAGGATCTCCTCAAATCCTATTGCATGCTCTAACACAGTCATATCTTCTGCACTAACTCGGGAAACTTCCTAAGCAAAGTTGACTAGGCTACTTCATACATGAACCTTTCTGTGAACCATTTTGTAAACTCGTCCCAAGTCAAATTCTCTTCCAGTACTCCCACGGATACACTATTTCACCAATACAATATAGCTCCTTGTAACAACCTAGGTCTTCTTCTCACACCATTCAGACCTAAATCAGCAAAAATCCTTTCAAAATGTAGTAGCCAATTCTCTACTTCGATAACATCCTCAGTTCCAATGAATGGCTTTCCTCTAAATCTTGCACAATCATGACTTAACATGACATAGTTAATTACAATCGAAGCTTCAGGATTTTCTCCTCTGGCATTACCACCAACTAACCCAGCCGCAAATTCAGCTTGCATCATGTTGATAAGGACTGGTACATTGCTGCTATATCTATCAATGGCCTAGCACCTACATTAGCAGCTTTTTGTCAACCCATATTCCTCTATGTATTGGGCATGGAATTAACATTAGTTGTGGTGCTTCCTTTATCGAGATTCACTCTTCCATTTCTTGCCTCCATGTCTTACTTTCCTTAAATCTACATTCAAACCTTAGTACGATACGGAAAAATGGTCTAAGAGAGATGGGAAGAATAGCGACAAGATACATACTTATATATAGAAAATACAAGTGCATTACTATAACATTATCCTATACCCCGATCTCATTTTCTAGTTCATTTGGATTATGCTTTAAAAACTCTTTTAAGTTCAAAATTATTTTAGTTTTACAAAAACCTTTGCGCAGATACAAATTTGTAACAAATTTCGAGGCTTGAAAATAAGCGCTACTTATGCTGGGTCATCAATAACATTATTCTTCGATGACAAAATGAGTTTAATTAATAGTATCATTGACATCAAAGCACATGAATATGAATTTTTTTGAAAACACATATTTTATTAATTAATTTTCATGTTCATTACACATTCCCAAATGTTGCTAAGTTTAAATAAAACATAATTATTATAATATACTCCAAGAGCGATATATAAAGATGCTCCTTGGTTGATCAAAGTTCACTATTAGACAGAACTTCGGCCATTACATACGTCCAAACAAAATGATAACACAAAGAACATAAGTCAGAACATATAGCTAGTTCCGCCTCCTATATGTCTTCGAAAGCTTTATTTGTTAACCTTAAAAACCTAGAAACCTTATTCTTGAACTACTTAAATGAGTATCCGAGAGTTAAAGGGGAAAAACAAAAATTTCGGGTCAGACAAAAAGTCTGGTGTGAATAATAATGTGCCATCTCAGTTAATAGTTATTTAGTGAGACCACACCACTAAGCGAAATAGATTTTCCCTTCACTAGTATCCCCAAAAATATATCTTTTAGAAATCAAGCACCTAAAACCATAAGGGTTAAACTAGACATATAAACAATCATATGCATGCATGCAACATGGGTAACCATGACCAATCTGCCTAAAACAATGGACTATTTTTTTCAACATCGTAGTTTTCTCAGGGTAATTACAAACCTATATGCCTGAATCAAGTCCACCAGATATATCAAATTCTCTAACTTACTATTAGAAGGAAATTGGATGGTCTGTCCAAAACTGCCAATCCTAGGGTCACTCTGATCCTAATGATTTTGTAGGCCAACCTATAAACTACCTCATCTTTATGTATTTCTTTCTGTATCTAAACCTACTTTTAGTTTTACCCTTGATGAAGTCCTATCACTGGAATTATGGACTAATGTCAGCTAAGGGCTAACAGTTGAAGTATAGGGTACAACCCTACACCGGTCCCTTCTGGTTTTCTAATCTCTGAATCAATTCATCTCATCGCAATTATTTATAGGTGATAAGAATTATCTTTCTAATAAAATTCTAGGTTAATACCCTATTTATTTCCTTGAAATCATAAATCTTTATAATTAATTTAACCATTGAAATAATACTTTAAAACAAGAAAACTATAGCCCTTTATTTTATCCAAAATATTATGCCAAGATATATGCTTTATAAAATAACTTTGATGAATATTGAAATCATTTAGAGGTTGTCGCACCTCAAAACCTTAGTCTATGAAGCCAAATAAAATGAAACCATTAAATTGATAATGTGCGACATCGATATAGCCATTATGGGTTATCGCCCTCCTCCTATATCGAAATCATGTGAAAGCATATGATTGATAAAACATATGGCCATAAGGCCAAAACCATTATTTTATTTTATTTTATTTATCTAATTAAATATCCTGAATGATGTTAATCAAAATTAGGAGTGTTTCATAAGGCATCGGCGAAAACATTGCCCTTGCGTGGAGTATATGAGATACTGAAATTGTATGAAGCTAGGAACTCCATCCACCTCTATAGCCTCAAATCAAATCTTTATGGAAGAACAAATACTTTATAGACTTATGATTTGTGAATAACTCAAATCGCTCCCCTAAAAGTACCTTTATGATATGGGAGTGAAAATAATAGCTGCCAACTCAAGATCATAGGTTGAATAGTTTCTCTCGTGTACTTTCAGCTATCGACTAGCATAACTGAAAACTCTACTCTCTTGCATCAACACAGCGCCCAGTCCTATACCACAAGCAGTGGTATCTATCGCAAAGCCCTTCGTACCTTCATGGAATACCAAAACAAGTGCACTTGTCAACAACTCCTTCATCTGAATAAAAGCAACCTTACATTTCGAGTTCCATGAGAAAATTAAATTCTTCTTGGTAAGGTTTGTCAACGATGTTAAATTTTTTGCGAAGTCCTTAATGAACTTGCTATAATAGCCAGCCAACCATGAAAATTTATCACTACTGTAGCATTCTTTATAACGTGCCAATCCTATACTGTAGCAACTTTACTAGGATCAATTGATAGTCAATGCTCGAAGAAACTTGTCCTAGAAAGAGAATTTCCCTATAGTTAAAGCGACATGTGGAAAATTTCACCTTCAACTTATGCTCGCGAAGGATGTTGAACACTTCTCCTATATCTAACTTAGGCTCTTCCTCGATTTTCGGATAGACAAGTATATCATCAGTGAATACTATTATGGATTATTTAGCAACCCACTAAAGACTTGAACCATGAGGTCAATGAAATATGTTGGCGTATCAATCTGTCTAATTGGTATGACCAACTACTCATAAAGTCTATTAGGTAAATAAAAAAGCAGTTTTTGAATACTATCCTCGATCACATGCAATTAATGGAATCCGATAGCCAAGTTAACTAAGAGAATATGTAACACCCTAATTTCTATATATTCAATTATGGGATAATTAAATAAGGAGTTGAAACTGTGGGATTTGCTAAAATTAACTAGTTAACTAATAAAAATGGGTTGACCTTGGTAAATATAATGAAGATAATGTACTAAATAAAGAAACTATTATTCATGAATCTACAACTACGATAACATCCGGACTCAACAACTCAAAGTATAGTTCATATTGTTATATATTTTAACAAGGGTCATCAAATATGTATATAGAATCTAGTTTAGTGCTTTGTTAAAATCTTTCCTTAAGAATCATCATTCACATTCAAATAAACTTGCATGAATATTTTAATCAAAATCAAGTTTTCAAAAAATGCATAGAGCGAGGCTCGAACCCGGGTCACTAGTTTAGAAGGCAAGTACTCTAACTAAATGAGCTATGGTGATTTTTGATTATCAATAGAATTCAGTCGGTTGAACAAAGACATTCAGTCGACTGAATATCTATGATAGCCTTTTTAACTTGTGCACATATGTATACGCATTTATATTTTCAAATTCAGTCGACTGACCGAAATAGCAAGTTAACTGACCATGTTTATTACACATATATGCACTATTTTACACTATCTTTGAATATCCAGTAGACCGATCAATTTTGCACAGTCAACTGACCTGGTTCCAACTGCTATTTTTTTAAAAAGACGCTTCCTTTTCGAATAGCCTTCTTCCTCGCGAAGAGTTGCAGCCATTGCTATTCGTTGAGAACTCTTCACCAGTAGTTGCAACTCCTTAACTACTATATATATGCATGAATTTCAAGATAGAATTACTTCACTTACTTGCTTATACTTGAATCATATTTTCTGAATCAACTACTCTCTTGAATTCATACATTCATTGCTTACAATCACAATTCTATATTTCTAAAGCAATTTGAAACTTCCTAGTCTTCATATACACACAACTATACACATCATACTTGAGGAAAAGATTATAGGAAGGGTGTACTGCAAGTGACAAATCCATGTTATTAGAACACACAAGGTCAAGACAATCTACTTTGTAATCAAAGTCCTGTTTGGTTGCTCAGGCGATAAAATCTTGTTCTGTTGTTCAGGCGATAAAAGTCCTCTTCGGCTGTTGAGGTGGAAAAATCATGTTTGGCTGCTCAGGTGTTGTATACCTATTCCTTCGGGTTGAGAGAGGGGTTTATAGAGTTTAAATCCAGAGTGTAATCTGGGACAGGACGTATAACGGAAAGTTCGAACCAGTATACAAATTCTTGGTGTCATTTTACTTTACTACTATTATTATTTCCGCATTAGTTTATTTTATACTCATATTCGGCATCAGTAGATAACTTAGTTTATATCGCATTGCCATTACATTTACATTGTTTACAATTGTTGGCCATTTCGATCTATAGCATTACAGTCACTTTCAATTATAATACATATGGGTAAGGAAGGGTAAAAGAGAAAAAGAGAATAACACATCGCCCTCTCCTCTCCTTCCTTAATTTTCCATTTCATCTTCAAAACCACAACTCAATCAAAACAAGGTCAGCCACTATTAGGAAGAGTGGAAATCCAAAAAGAAAAGAGGTAGAAAAGAAAGCCAAAGCAAACTCCATCATTTCAACTAAAATCAAGCTGAATAATATAAACTGTCTCATGAGTTTATGTGTTTTAATTTGGATTTAATGTGATTTTGAATTGGATTTGATTTTACCATGTTTTTGGAATGCATAATCATGTGTAAATTGAATGGGTATTATTTATGAATTTTCATGAATTTACGAAAATGGTTTTAATCCAAAAAACTAAGTTTTTGATCTTAAAATGAACTAAATTTTTTATGTGATGTTCAAATTATTATTTTGAAGATGGTTTTTAAATTTCTTATTTTTTAAAATTAATATGAATATTTTATGAATTTTCTAAATAAGAAAATGGTTGAAATATGAAAATTAATAATTAAAATTACTTATTTTGATTCGACATTTTTTTAGAGGTAGAAAATGATTAAATAGATTTTTGGTTTTTGGATTTTCCCATTGATTTCTCGTTTTATATGAATTATCTGGTGAAGGAAAATCCTAATTAATTATGAAGAAATTAATGAATTGATTAATTACTTAAGTAAATTATATGGGTTAACATTTCATTGAAAGTTGCTGAAATATTAAGAGAATTAGCTAATAGAAATGCAAAAACGAATGGTATCAGGTATGATGTGCTTACTTAAGAGGATAATAAATAAATTTTTACTTTAATTACAAAACTGTCATTGAACCATTTTAGATTGAGTAAAACTAATCATCCAAGGCTAAATTTTATATTGAATTAAAAAATCTGCGCCTGAAAGCTAAAATAGAAAAGTGGACGCCACACGAAGATCTAGTATTTTAATTGGCAAGGCATATTTCCATATAGTTGGGGAATTGCTCTTAAATTCCTAGCGATGGCTCCTAATATTGTAGGTCATAAATCTGTGGTGATATAATAGATCCTTTTGAATTGCAAAAAATAAATAATAGCGAATTTTTTTTAATTGGAATGACGTGTTGGTGTTAGCCCAAGGAATATTAACGTCTGCTCACTCCTAACTAGCGTTATATATGTAAAGGAATATGTGAAAATGACTAAATGTTATATATGTAAAGGAACACATGCATGAAGATAAGAAGATAAGAGGGAATGCATGCATAAATGAATATGTGCAAAGGGAAAAGTGTCAGCAGGTTAGTGTTAAAAGAAATAGGCTTTATAAATTAACATGTGCATATATATGTGAATACCCGATGCATGTGAAAACAAAGTAAGAAAAAAAGAATGCAAGCAAAGGCTCTTTTACTCTCGAAAGAAAATATAAGAGACAAATCACCTTGCACAAGTTTAATTGTTCAGCAAGCTACATAGATATGTATTACTGCATGCGAAATGAATCATACATGATGGTGCTTTGATTTGTAGCCGGGATGGCTATAATGTTTTATCAGCTTTTGAGAGCTATGGTTTTAAAAAAGGAACCTCTATATTTACGCGTAATAACTATGAATTTTTTAATGCATGACGGTGTATATTATAACCTACGAAAAATAAGAAAAATATTAAGGCAGGATAGCATATGGTTTTAAAAAATTGGGGATAGCTATTTTTACACTTCAAGGATTTCACCCTATTCTAGGGTTAAATTTTACTTAAACAAAAAGATGATTTTGTTAAGTATTTTTATGGTATTTCAAAATAAAAGAAACTTGTGTTAGCTTATTTTTGAATTTTTTTAAGGTGGAAGCTATTACTTTTGGAAAAGTAAATTATGTTTAAAATTGGCTATTGAATTTGACATATATTTTAAAAGATTGATGATGTGTTGTATGTTTATTTTCATATATTGATCGGTTATTATTGCATTATATTAAATTTTTGATAGGCTCACTTATATCCATATGATATCACCCAAAAATATGACCTTGGGATTTGGAGAACGGATGACTAGTAATGGTTGTTCCAATAGTGGGTATGGTCAGACATAAAACTCCTGAGTGATTAGAATTGCATCCAAAAGATCATGAAGATGAAAATTATGTTAGGATGCCCTAACTAATCATATGACATGACTCATAGACATTTTGAAAACAAAATTTAAGAATTAAAGGTAGAGACTTAGGTAGGGTTCCGCCCTATCCTCTAATCACTTAGCCCACGGTTAGTCAGGTCTGCGATTCCATTACATAAGACCTAGCCGAAGGATAGGCGGAATTAAGATTACACAAAGTAAGGAACTTGTAGCAACTATGCTCACCGTAGTATTTTTCTATAGGACATAAGTCGAGGTTAATTTATGTTGTCAAATGAGAAATTATGGATTATTTGGTTTTTTGGCCCAATTCAGCCCTATAAGTTGCTAGTCGGCCAATAAAACAATATAGGTTTCTAGTTAGCTTAAGAAAACTAATATATGTTCATAATGACCCCAAGAAGACTATGTCATATAGTTTTAGAATTGGTTTAATATGGGATTGTATAACTATTTGACCTTTGTGAGTGACATACTATTCATTTTTCCCATTACCGCATGATTATATTATGGTTATGTGATAATCATTTTGGATGTAGGATGTATTAATTATGGATTCCATATTGTTTGAAAGGGTATTAGTGAGGGGAAACCTATTCCACTTAACATTGTAGTCTCACTAAATGCCCATATTTTATATCGAGATGGTATAATATTATTCACATTGGACTTTTTGTCTGGCCCGATGATTTTGATTTTCCCCTAAACTCTCGGGTGCTCAATTTGGAAATGAGTATGTTGAGAGTAGGGTTTTTCATATTTAGATGACTAAGCTTTCGAAGATGTGTAGGAGACAATCTACTATATAGAAGGTTATATGTTTATGTTATGCGGTATTCTAACTTCCTTTTATTTTGGTTGAATGTATGTAATGGCGGGTACTATAACTGTCTAGGTAGTTAATACTCTAATCATCCAAGGGGAATCATATGTTGCTCTTGGATATACATAAGTATTATATTTTATCTGAATGACGTATTCGTGGGGTTATGGAAATGAAATGTAATGAATTTGCAAATTAACTGATGAAATGTTTAGCTAAAATTTTGTAAATTCTAGTGTTGTTGTTAATGATTCAATAATGGATCGCATTCTATGATTGGAAAATAATGCCAAGGATGATTACAACATCATTAGTATCTATTTTCGAACCTTGATATGGGCGATGTTACAACTTGGTATCAGAGCACAAGATTACATAAAATTTGATAAGATTTTGAAAGAATTTAACCCAAATGAAATAAGAAAGAATAAATCGGGTATGGGATGGAGATATCATAATATACTTGTTATTATCTATATATAAGTACATATATCTATCAATACTCTCCCTTCTGTCTTAGACCATTCTTCTATATCTTATGAAGATTCGTGTGCAGATTACGAGAAATGGATATCAGAAGTGGAAGACTAAACATGATAGGCAGAAGCATCACGGCCAGTGGAAACGTTCAGGGTGATGTTAGGAACGCTAACTGAACCACCAACGCAAATGCTAATGCTCACTTGGGCACTAGAACCACACTAGTGGATATGGGGATGGTACATCAGTTATTTATTAATATGATGCAAGCTAGAGCAGTGGCTATTTGACTAGAGGAAACACCGGCAATGTGGGAACTGTTGTGCCTAAGGTGGTTACTTGCAATAACCATGTCACTTTGAGATTAGATTATACTAGCTTAGTAGGAAAGCCTTTCTTGGAAATGGAGAATGCCATTAAAGTGGAGGATTGGCTTCTCCATCATGAGAGGAATTTTGATGATTTGGCACTAAATGACGATCATAAGAGGAGTTTGGCATCGACGCAGTTGCAAGGAGCTACTTAACATTGGTGTAACAGTGTTACCATAGGACATTTGGAGGATTTAACTTGGCTGACTTTAGGGGAAGATTTGAGGAGAAATTTCTGTGCGAAGCAGCCAAGTCAACATTATTTAGAATGTTCTCGGATTTAGAGTGGGGTGAGATATCAGTGTTGGAGTAGCGATGAAGTTTGATGAACTGTAAAGAAATAGACAACTTATAATGCACAAATTAAGAAGAACAAGAAGTTTATCTAAGGACTGAAGCTAAAGATTGCTAGGGAAACTATGCTATGGCTTAAAGATCCATTTAATGTTGTAGTGGATATAGCTACGAGAAACAAGCATTTTCTTTCATCTTTAGAGAAAAATAAGCATGGGACACTAAAGGTTTCTAAAAAGAAGCTGATATTCTTTAGCAAGAATGGAGCTCGGAAGAAAAGAATTACGAAATGGAGGAAAAATGGAGTGATTTGCTATAATTGTGACAAGAAAGGGTACTATAACAGTGAGTGTCGTTTCGAAGATAGCAAAAAGGATGCTATACAGAAGACATGAAGTTTCTTAGGAATGTTATTCCAAATAATGGATCGTCTATGGATCCATCTAAGATCGATGCTATTAATAGTTGAAATAGACTGAGACCATGACCAAGATTATAAGTTTGTTGGGGTTTTCTGGCTACTATCGGATATTCTCTCATATAACAGCATCGATGACTAAGCTAACGAGAAAGGACATGAAATTTGTTTGGACTGGTAAATGTGAAGAATTGTTTCAGAAGCTATAACTTTTTTGACCAATGCGCCCCCGTTAGTTTTTCTAGATAGGAATCGATGATTATAGGAATCAATGATTGGTGGGTCGATGGCTCAGGATTAGATGTCGTGTTAATCCAGAGAGGTAATGTTATTGCCTTTGCTTCTCGACAGCTTCGACTACATGAAGTAAGTTAGCCTACACATGATTTTGATTTAGCAGCGCTGATTTTTGGATTGAATGTGTGGAGACTCTATCTGTAGCGACCTTACCGTGATGCTCAGTTCAGCAAAGAACATAACAAGTAATATCATATGCTAATCATGAGAATACGACTTGTTAAGGGCGATCGGATGTGAATATATCTTTATGCTAAAAATGACACGTCATTTATACCATTTTACTTAATATCTGAAATGAAATTTGATGTGTAAAGTATTAATACAAAGTAATAGACACATCGATTTGTAGGAATCGAAACAATATACCATATAAATAACAGTCACAGATCACAGCGGAATAAATCTCAAATTACACATATACAACTTTTGAGTTCACAAAATGAAATAATAAACTTGATTGTTATACAAGTTTAACAATTCTCTAATCTCAATTGTACAACTTATAAACATATTCACAAATTTCCTAAATGAGACAAAATAAAAAGTCAAAAGCGTTTATCTCCTTGCTAGCCCAAACATCCAATGGTCAATTTATCCTGTAACCTGAAAAGTCTCAGCTTGACCCGAGTAAAATAACACCCGAGTCAAACTATCCCTAAATGTCCAGTAGGGTGAGAATAGAATATAACATAAGAGTAAACAACATATAAGTAAATACAGATGTCCAGGATATAACGAGTTAAGGAATTAATTTAACCCAAAGCAGGCTTATAAGTTTAAGTCACATACACGAACTAGTCACTAAATACAGAATAATAAAATTAGCTTAATTCAGCATCCATCACGAATACAAGAATATAAATTTATTTCACGAACACAAGAATATATATTTATTTCATGAACACAAGACATAATAATACATAAGACGCAAGAATATATATTTAGTTAACGAACACAAGAACCAAGATTATTTATTTCATGAACACAGAATAGTCACAAAATCCAAATATCTAGAATCCAAGAGGTCTTAATCCAAACCGATCATAATGATCTTCTAAAACAATCGCAATGATTGTACGCAAAACCCATGGAAAACAAACAAATTGGTGTCACTCGAACCGATCAGATATCAAGGATCGTACTCAGACAGGGAACATAGAATCACAGAATGATCTCAAGGATAGTCCATACTGATCAAGGTGATCATAGAAACCATGAGTTGATAAATTACATTTATTTAATATTATTATGTTCGAATAGAATCCAAGAATAAAATGCTTAAGGATCTAGAAGCTACTTATCACCCACCAAAAGAGAGTAAACTCTGAAGTGCCAAATACTATCACCTTCAGCAATCACTAGAACTTAACCAATACGTCATATACCGTATAGTGAAATCCAATTATTTACTAAAAGCTAGCAAATATCACTTATTATGGATACCACGGGAAAAAATGAACTACATTCTCTTAAGGAGCTAGCAACCACTTGTCGCACAATAGAAGAGAATACACCTCTAAAGTGTTACGTGCTTTCCCAAATATGATCACAAAAATTTAACCAAGGCATCCCATACTACCCGATGGAATTCGAGTATTCGCTAATGGGTTATTAAATTCCACTAAACATTATATTCAATGGGTTGTGCCACATTCGAAGAAGCGTGATTTGAAAGCATTTAAACTAATCGATAACATTAAGTCGATTAATAGTACTTCCCAAATTACAGAATTAAGGTCCTTAAAAAATTTATTTAATATTTCATTTATCAAAATATTCCGTTCTTCCAAATTGTTCCAAGAGCATTTATTTTACAAAATAAGATTTTCCATATTCCAAAATCACATTGATTCTTTAAATTCCATAAGGTTATAATGTTTACACACCATATTTCAAAGTCCACTTATAAAAGTATTCATTTATTTGTGAATTTATAAATCCATTTTCAAAGCCAGTTTAGTATTTTAATAATTAATTAAAACCTCGTATGCTTGTATTTCTAAAATTTAAAATTCCAAATCCGTAAAATCATATAAAAAGGTAATTAGACTACTTTAGAAAACAAGTTTGATATTTAGAACTTAAATAAACTATCTTTATGGAATTATTTGTATACAAAACAAAGAACTTATATACATTTGCGAAATAGGTAGATTTAAATTTATAAATTTCCAAAGCTTTGAATCAAAAATGATTCAAAGCCCATAAAACACAAGAAATTCACTATTACATATCATTAGATTGTAACGACCAATAGTTCCATAAGATTTGATTTTAATATCATCTCTAAACATAATTTATTACTTAATAAACCGATGGAAATATATACATCAATATAATCGTGATTGAACATTTAAACAACATCACAAACATAGCAACAAATCACAAGTCACGACAGATTTTCAGTTTTGAAATACCATTTCGACCCATTTATCCTCAGAATTTTCGAAAACTTACAACATAAAAGTTGTTCCTTAAAGTCTCAGCTTTCCAAAAAAAATCTTTGCAAAATTTGGATTTACGGGTAAAAACTTATAGCCAAAACAATTCTCAGGTTTTGAATTCAATGTCGCTGTCGTTTATTCTCTTAGCAGCGACAAGAAATATGATTTCCACTGTATAAACCTCAAAATTTTGCAAAACTCAAAACACTAAAGTTTTAGATAGAAGTTTAAGATTTCAAATAAGAAAATGATTATCAAATTTGGACTTACAGTTCAAAAGTTTGCCAAAATAATTCTCATGTTTTGAATTTACTAGTGCTTCGCCCGTGCTACGCACACAGGCATGTGTGTAATTAAAATTTGAGGAATTTATGTTGTTCTTCAAGATATCTGTAATTGTTTAATTTCAACAACTAATTTTTTTGTCGATGAATGTAAAGTGATGGTAATAGGTGGAAGTATTGTTTAGCGTATGCCGTTTGATCTACGAAATCTGATGTGAATAGAGAACAAAACGTTTGCATGCGCATATGTCCATATGTGCAAACTGTCCCTTGCGCAGGGATGGTGAATATTGTCGGTGGTTTTTATGTTTGGTATTCCAACAGGTAGTTTAGTTGGATATTGTAAGTTGTCGTAAAACGTTTGGAAAGAATTGAAATTTAGTACCTTGGTGGAGGGGAGTTGAAATTGTGTGGCCCGTGCTACGCACACGGGTAGTGTACATAACTTTTTTGGGTTAAGATTGAAAAGTGTGTGTACGAGTGCACGTGCTAATATAGTACACACGGATCGTGTAATATGGAATATAATATAAATGCGGAAATAGATGATAATAGCAAAGTAAATAAAAATAGAAAAATCACACCAGAGATTTTTATACTGGTTCGGAGCACCGTCCTATGTCCAGTCCCAGACTTCTATCTGGATTTTCACTATTAACTACCTCGCTTCACCCGGAGGAACAGGTTTACAACACCCGAGCAAAGAACGGGATTTCGCGCCTCTAATACACTGAGGACTTCAACACTTGCCTATTACAACACCGAGGACTTCAACACTTGCCTCTTACAACACCGAGGACTTCAACACTTGCCTCTTACAACACCGAGGACTTCAACAATGATGAATATAATTGTTTGTTGACGGTATGTGTTCTTGCTAACACAGTTTTGTCGCTTGTAGTACAAATTTCCTATAATCTTATCCTCAAAATATGTGAATGATGTTTTGTGAAGATTAAGGGAAGTATATTACTTATTGAATCAAAAGATATGAAATAATTTCAATGATTCAATAAGCAATTAAAATAATTGGGAGTTAGAATGCAGGAGTATTTAGAAAGTAAGATCAGAAATTAGAGTAGAAAAACATATATTTCATGTGTGTTGAATCAATGATTTATATGAGTTTATATAGAGAAAAAATGGTTGTAACTCTTTCTGAACAGTAGCCATTAATAGATATGATCATTGATGAAAGGTAAGAGATGCAACCATTGGAGAAAGAAGTGTCTTTTGGAAAAGGTTGCTGTCTGTTTAAAAACGGTCGACAGGTCAAAAAATGGCCAGTAGACAGGATTTCAAATATATAGTCGTTATGTGCATGTGTGCACGTTCATTGTGCATTTTACACAGAAACGGTCGACCGCCTGTATTAATACCGGTCGACCGGTTACTGTCAAGTTGCACAATGAATGTGAAATGCTATTCAAATATATATATATCGATTATATTGAGGTGCATGATTATTTGAGGATAGATTTTAACAAGTTTATCACTATTACAATATCAAATAATCAACCTATAATCTAGAGTACCATATGTAGCTCTTTTTTGCCTCTTTATAGCCATGATGTCTTTGTTTTGTCGATCGCCTTTATTTCTTTGTCAGAAATCAAAAACTTCATAGAATCTGTGTCTCAACATTCTCCCCTTTTTGATTGATGACAAAATATATCTGAAGTTCTGAATCTCCCCCTGAATATGTGATCTCTCCCTGAGATTTTGTTTGTATTCTTTATATATAAATATTCCTGCAAATAATCGTTAGCACTTTCTCCCCCTTTGTCATCGACAAAAAGGAATAATAATAGATAATGGAATAATATAGGAGTATATCAACCAGAATATCCACGCATAGCAAAAAAAAATATAACATATCCAAACATACCAGAGTATCACACACACCATAATATCATACGAATAAAAGTAACGACGCTATTTAGTACAAGTGTCGAATGATGTTTTAAATTACTAAACCAAAATATAGAGATAGAAAACAGAGTCTAGGATGAGTCAGAAGCTGTCTCCTCTTGAACATCTTCTTCCTCATCATCATCATCACCATCATCTTCCTCATCATCGTCCTCTCTAGATGATTCCCCACGACCATGTCCACTAGTACCAGCAGACTCCTCAGTTGATGACCGGTTGAAAGCAGGAGGAGCAGGACATTTGCCTAGGTCTTGAGCAGAGATGGATGTGCTACATGAAATAGCATCCCATAAAATACCAAAGAATGACTTGACTTTGTTGAAGCGTTTATCAATTTTCGTGTCCATGCGCTTGAGTCTTGATTCAAGCAAGAATTGATTACGCGCAATAGTCTCAAGTGATTCTTTTGTGGTGGATTTTGATTTCAACATTTTAACTTCTTCGGAACGAGGTCGAGAGGAAGTAGCTGTTTGTATTGATGGACCTCTTTGTTGCCATTGTTCAAACGGCATAATCTGAAGGTAAGGAGGAGGGAGCTTCATGCGTTTGATGGTTACGGAATCAATACATTTTGGTTTCGAGGTGGCAGAGTCAGGAGGTCTTACGCCACAAGCTAGTAAAATACGCATGATATATTCATTGTCGAAAAAGTGAGGCCGCGTAGAGTTGTTCACCTTGAGAATCTCGTCAAAAAGCATATGAACCCAATTGATTTGGATATCCCCATAAATAGCATAAAGGGCCTTGAAGTTTTCTTTGTATACAGCGTCATAGTTTCCTAGTCTAGGAAACATAGAAAACATCAAGACGCGATGTAGTAGTCTGGCGGTGGGTCGAAGTCCAATTGATTTTGTGCCGTTACTGTTGTCCTCCATGAATTGATGGCTGATGTTATTGCGAGTGAAGACTTCACAGAAATGTGACGAAAACTCATCGCCTTGATTTGGAATACCCAGTATAGAAGCTATCCTATCAAGAGTGATAAAAATTTGTTTGCCACACACGACAGACCAAATGACTCCGTTCGGATTATCAGGTTTATACTCGTCCAGGTTCATGTTGGCATAGAATAATTTTATCATCAAGTGATTTATTTCCACATTGTTTTCTGAAAAATCGATCAATGGAGTAAGATTGGAGTTATTTGCTAACCTACGGATTCCATAAGATGTGAAATCATCAAACTTGATGAAAGAACCCGGATGAAATTTGTAGTTAGTCATTTGATTCCATCTTGTGATAGCTACCGGATTTTCGAGCCACTTCTTAGCGGAGATATTGAGTGATGAAGTTCCGGAGGATGATCCTTTCTTGGGTTTCTTTTGCGGAGGAGCCATTGTTAGAAAATTTGGATATTTGGAAATTGAAATTGAGAGAATAGGGTTTTTTGAATTTGGGGATAAATAACCGTTTGAGACAAGTGAGGAGGAGGGTGAAAAAAAATGACGCAACCAGTATATAAAAACTGAATATACGTATACCGGTCGACCGCTATAATATGGCCGGTCGACCGTTTTCATCCAGAGCTAAACGGTCGACCGGTCATATTATAGGTGGTCGACCGGTTCTGTTGCCTAATGAAAAAAATAGTATGTTTTGCAGTTTTTTTGAGAATATGTCGGGCTATATAATTCATATTTCACTCTTATTATAAAATACAAACGTTATTATATGAGAGATAACGTTACAACATGTGTGTATATATATATATAAATCTAATGAGGAGTGGAAGAATGGTCATTAGAATTTTCTTTATTATCTTTAATACGATGTGACCATGGACTCCAGTTTTTCTGAGCACCTTCATTCCTGTTATAATTCCGATCCCAAGAGTTAGGACTCCTAGATGTTGACGGCCTAGACGGCATCGGTTCATGCACATCATGCTTGTTTAAACCACAAAAGAATGATGCCATCTTTTCTAAAAAAGATAAACGTGCCGATGTTCGTTGTTGCTCATGATAAAGCTGGCTTTGTCCATAATGGAGCTGTCTTTGAAGATCTATTTGATTTTTCTGATAGTGGTGAATCTCGTCGATCTGTGCTTTGGTACGAGGAGAACAAAACAGCGCCTTCTTTACTCGTTTTGAGGTTGGTGTACTACCAGTAGTACGATTGTATTGGTGATGATACTTCGGTTTCTGTTTTGGTGTTTCAGGAGAATAATACTCCTCCGGCTCGGAACTTGTAACGGAAATGTGTGATTTTTGAGCACACTTATCACAAATGTGAGCCATAGAAAATTATGTATTGAGCCTTATGCTCAGATAAGAAAAGATGAATAAAGAGAGAAGTTTTGACAAGCTTATAAAGAAATTCCTTATACTTAAGCCTGTGGATGAGAGTGAATAAAGAAATATGACCGTGAAAGCAAGCAAATGCTCTTATTTAAAGAAAATAAATAGCTTTTCTTAGAAAAAAAATGCTATAGTTAAAATATAACCAAAGGAAAAGACAATCATTAGTAATTACTAGTCAAGATCTTTTCTTGAAATTAAACCAAGCTCTCTTCGTAATCTAATAAAACTAGATTCGAGCAGAGTCTTAGTAAAAATGTCCGCTAATTGATTATCAGTTTGGACATATTCAAGACATATATATCCTTTTTCAATATTATCTCTATGGAAATGATGACGGATATCAATGTGTTTGGTTCTAGAATGATTCACTGGATTCTTAGAGAGATTTATAGCACTTGTGTTATCACAGTATATAATAGAATTTGATAAATGAATATCAAAATCTTGAAGTGTTTGTTGCATATATAGTACTTGAGTACAAGCAAGAGCTGCTGATATATATTCAGCTTCACATGTTGATAGTGAAACACAATTTTGTTTCTTACTAAACCAAGAGACAAGTGATTTTCCAGTAAAATGGCACGTACCACTTGTACTTTTTCTATCCGTTCGCGAGCCGCCAAAATCAGCATCACTATATGATACTAATTCAAATGAACATTCTTTTGGATAAAAAAGACCGAAATCTTTGGTATTATTAAGATAATGAATTATACGTTTCATTGCTCGTAGATGTGATTCCTTTGGATCTGCTTGAAAGCGTGCACATAGACAAACACTCATCATTATATCTGGACGACTAGCTGTAAGATAAAGAAGAGAACCAATCATGCTTCGATATAATTTCTAATCAACACTCTTACCATTTTCATCTTTTTCAAGATGTGCAGTTGTACTCATAGGAGTTGGTTTACCAGATGTATTTTCTAATCCGAAGCGTTTGATAAGATTTCCGCAATATTTTTCTTGATTGATAAAGATACCACTCGGAAGTTGTTTGATTTGAAGTCCAAGAAAATATGACAGTTCTCCCATATGAGACATTTCGAACTCTCATAATACTTGCAAATTCCTTGCAGAGTTTATCGTTTGTTGAACCAAAGATGATGTCGTCTACATATATCTGGATAACTAGAATATCCTTTTGAGAATGTTTAATAAACAAAGTTTGATCGACTTTGCCTATTTGAAATCCTGAGTTAATAAGATAGCTACGTAATCGTTCATACCAAGCACGAGGTGCTTGTTTTAAACCATACAGAGCTTTCTTAAGTTTGAACACATGGTCAGGATATTTTTCATGTACGAACAAAGGAGGTTGTTCGACATAGACATTCTCTTTGATAAATCCATTGAGAAAAGCACTTTTGACATCCATCTGATAAAGTTTGAAATTATGGTGACAAGCAAAAGATAATAGAATTCTAATAGCTTCTAGTCGAGCAACTGGTGCATAAGTTTCTTCATAATCGATACCTTCTTCCTGATTATACCCTTGTGCTACTAATCTTGCTTTATTTTTGGTGATATTTCATTGTTCGTCAGCCTTATTTTTATAGACCCATTTAGTACCAATAACTGATTGATCAGTTGGTCTTGGAAAAAGTTCCCAAACGTCATTGCGCTCGAACTGATTTAGTTCACTACAACAAAATGGGCTTTTCTCAGCAATAATCGTCAGCGTTTTTGACATAAGTGCTGACAATAGTGTGTTGAAAATGAAAAATGAAAAACCAAACGCTGTGTGAAATAGCCCGCCTGATTTTGAGGATTATTTCATTACGCGGCTACTTTTCCCCCATCCTTTCTTCTTATCTTCACGCAAAGTAATAAATCTATGAAATCCAAATCCTCCTCAAATTTCACCAGCAATCCCAAATCCTAAATCCTACATAAATTATCAACTACTGCATCATCGTCCTCATCCCATCCGACTCGAACCGCTTTCGCTTCCTCACCGACCGCTTCCTCGAGCTCCTACTTCCACGTGCAAATCCGACTCGGACTTCGCTTAAAATCATGGTGATGGCGACCAGAAGCTTGATAATAAGCATTCGTGGAATAAGCAACGTGGTTTTGAAGGGACTCAGGTAAAAGACAGGAGACACCATTCTGAATTTGCTTGAAGTCAACCAAGCTAGTACTTCGTTTGATAACTACGAGGTTTGCTACTTAATCAATTTTAGTGAATGTTTCCTCTGATGTACTATGATTTACAGTGGTTCCACCTACTGAACCAGATCTACCATTCTTGAGTAATACTTTTGCGGTTATGCTTTGGTGATTATATTATTACTGATAATTTTTTATATCAATTTTTATATATCTATGATTTTGGGGTAATATGCTGAATCCGAAAATTAAGTCTCAATCTTTACCCGCTACCAACTCTACATGCTTACTCTTTTACAATTTGAAAAACATTTTGAGTCGCATGTTTTTATATCCGCAAAGAGTTTATGTTCACAGATGTATAGTTGTTAACTGAATTTTGAATGGATGATTTTTTTTTTGAATTTATACATATTGATTTGAGCATTAGTAATCACTATACATAAGTTCAACATGATAATTGTAATTATCTGCGATATTGAACTGAATAATCTTAAGCTGAATACAATTTATGATTTTCACTATCCGCTATTAGACTAGTTTGTTATAGCAGACCTTGCATGAGATGGTGTCACCAAATGAATTGGCTGCAATTAACAAATGCCCACAGGAGCTCAATTATCCTTGCAGCCAGATAGTGAGATAAGATGCAGATAGGGAGAATGCTGATTCAACGGCCATGACCAGTGTACAGGTATTCAATAAAGTCTAAAGAAAATATTAATGGTTTTGAATGCTATTTTATAACATCGTACAAACTCTTGGATCTCGTGAGATAGGCTTGGATCTGAGATAGGAAGGAGGTTGAATCGATGATGAAATCGGTTTCAAAGGTAAGTACTAAAATTACATTTGAAAAATAGATGTTCTTTCTTGATCTTGTCCACATAACACGCACATAGTATCCTCCACAAGACTCCAAGCATGTATTTTATCCATGGTTTGTAGTCGACCCATAATCCCTATTTAGTGAGTAGATTCCATCGTAATTTCAGCACTACTGTCTTTTTAAGATCCATAAACAACCGCAGCCCTATACCTCCCTCTGCCTTTGGTCGACACAGCAAATTCAATGCTATTTTATGACATTTACCTCCCCAAAAAAAATTAGCACACGTGCTTTCAATTTTATGTAAAACAGAATTAGGTAGTTGATGTATTATTAACCAGTATCACACAATGGGAGTTATGGTACTCTGTATCGGCTGAGCTCTCCCTGCAGCAGATAGTAAAGTACCATCCCATCCCTCTGTTTTGTCATACACCTTAGCAACAAGAGGCACACAATCAGAGGAATGAACATAATCACTGGACAATGGGACACTAGGTATTTGATAGGAAGGAAGTCCTCTGTATTCCCCATAATCTGTAGTAATGTGGCCTTGTTTGAGACATCCTTGCTGAAGTCCATTTTAGATTTCATATGGTTGATGTGGAGACCGACAGTATTTTTTAAGTGGTTAAAACTGTCGTCCATTGCTTTTGTATTACCACTTGTTGCACTCAAGAAAATCATTACATCATCAGCATAAAGTAAATGTGTGGTAACCGGCTGCACATAGGAAGTAGGCTGAATGTAGTTGTAAGTGAGAGCATCTTCCATTTGCAATGTGAAATATTCCATGGTCAAGCAAAATAAATATGGGGATTAAGGATGCCTTTCTTTCAATCCTCTAGTAGAGGTAATGAAGCCACATGGAACACCATTAAATAGAATAGAAAATGTAGGGGTGCTGATACATTCATAAATCAAATTGACAAGGGATAGAGGAAAACCCATAATATATAGCATATAAAATATGAATTCTCTGTTAACCATGTCATATGCTTTCTACAAATCAATGTTGATACACATCTTTGGTTTACCTTTTTTCTTGAAATCCCAAACAAGTTCATGAGCTAATAATATGTTTTCTCCAATGTTTCTATCTGGCACAAAGGCAGATTGATTCTCTGCAATAAGATAAGGCAATAAGTGTTTAATTCTGCTATAAATAATTATGGAAATTATTTTGTAAAGAAAATTTACATAGGAAATTGGACGATAATCTGAAATGGTCCGTGGCTTTTCCCTTTTAGGTACAAGAGTTATAAAGTTATGATTTAGACCATATGGTAGTTTGCCCATCTAGAACACACTGGAAGTAGCATGGAGGAGCAATTTCTCAAGCTTGGTCTAATGAAGTTTATAAAACTTGGTGGAAAAGCCATCAGGACCATGGCTCTTGAAGTCATCAGTTGAGAAGACCGCATGTTTTATTTCAGAAGCAGTTACTGCTTTAGATAAGTATCTTCTTCCTTCGTCGTTAATAACTATTCGTGGTTAGACTGATGGATAATCTCCTCTAGTTTGGCCATTAAATAGCGTGGAGTAATAAGATAATGCCTATAAGCTGCTCCTGCTTGTGTGTATAGTTTCCACCAGAGTCCAACAATGCTTGTAAACTATTTCTGTGTTTTCTCATGGTCGTTTTAGCATAATTTTTTTAGAATTGGTGTCTTCACAATGCTCTAATTTCAGTTTATCCTTCAGCTGCAAGTGTATTTGTAGAAGCTTGTCATAGTGCAAACCATCCTATGGATCATTATCCAGTTGGAGAAATACCCTATTATCTTCATCTTCTAGCAGCTTTTCTGGATTTGTTTTTAATCTGACTTTGTTCCAAGCTTTAAGATTTTTCTTTATGGATTGTAAAACGTAAATTAATTTATGCATATATGTCCCTCAAGTGTTTACTTTGAGTCCATCTCGAATGCATGTTATATAACCTTCTAGTGAGTGTCAGTTGTTGACATATTTGAATGGCTTTCCTTTTGATTGATTCTGTTGGACAGATAGTAGCAATAAGATGGGTGTGTGATCACTAATCTCATCAGGTAATGCAATAGTAACTAAGTTAGGAAACTTAGTTAACGTTGCATAGTTCACAAGTACTTTATCTATACTTGTGGCCATTCCTCGATGCCTCCAAGTGTATTTGCACCCCTGTGAAACAGTTTCAATCAATCCACACTACATTATACAATTTTTGAAGTTTGTAAAGTCTAAAGAAAATATTAATGGTTTTGAATGCTATTTTATTACCTGGTTATGTTTTTGTGGTGAATATTGGTGCCAGTTTGGATGAGTAGGTTAGGTTGATTACAGTGTAGTGATAGAACGGTGAAGTAATCAGATTATAGGAATTTAGAAATTATAATGGTAAATTATATATTTGATAGTACATATTAAATTATTTATATTAAAAAAATCATAAAGTAATCAAAACCGGAACCGAAACTGACCCAAAACTTTCAATATTCTGAAACAGAACAAAAATTTCAGATATGTCAAACTGAACGAAACTGAATCGAAAACCAAATTTCAAACTTTGTTTCAACCAAGTATTTAAAATAATTTATGATCCTTGGGATATTCTCCATCCCAAGCAGATCAAAGACCCTAAAGCCAAGAAAGTGAGTAAATGGGCTTTCCTCGTATTTATCATATTGTTTATATATGTCTGTAACATGAGGATATTTGTATTCATCAGCCCGAAGATTGGGATGACAAGGAGTACATTCCAGACCCTGAGGATAAGAAACCTGAGGTGATTAGTTGTTTCCAACTTTTATTTTAAGTTTGCTACTTTTTAAACACTTGTCATATAGTCTGATTTTGCTTCTCTCTTTAAAATATTTTTTTGAAATTTGATTTTTCTTTCAATTTTTGAAGGGTTATGATGATATTCCTAAGGAGATTCCTGACCGTGATGCCAAAAAGGTTTGTTTATTTTTATTTCTTATGTCTGTTCTTATATCATATGTCTGTTTTGATATCTGAATTTGATGTATGGATCATTGAAGCTGATCATTAAAGTCAGATTACATTTCTTCATCAATAAAGTCAGATTACATTTCTTCATCATCAAATTAAAAGATTATTCATGTCATCATAGATTCTAACATTTCCATATTTTATCCTTTTCAAAAACTTCACTACTTACCATTATCCTCATCGAGATCAGATTAAATAGTCTGTACACTTTCGATTTTTCACTCACTCCAAACCACACAGTTAAAGCTTTTGTCTTCCAGCTTCGCTCTTCGAGCATCAAGAACAGGAATGTGTGCCACACACTTGAAGACTCAATAATGATCACTTGTGGCTCTTGCAAAACTCATTAGAATTCACTTGATTTGAATTCTCCCCCATGATCCGTGCATAGACACTCGATCATCGATCCTACTTCTTTTTCGACTTTGTGCTTATATACATAAATGCATCAGATGCTTTTGCCTTATCAACTAAGAAATTCATCCAAGCTTTTCTGCTAAAATCATCAATAAAACATATTAAGTGCCTTGTGTTATAGTTGGAGATCGGTGTGATCGGCCGCATAGGAATTACCATGTTGCTTCCCTTTCAAACAAGCTATGCATACAATGTTTGAGTTGGTAAGCGATAGTAGTCCTTTGACCATTTGCTTATGCTGTAGAGTTTTCAGTTCCCCGACCAAATCACAAGTGCCAAAGTTGAGTTATGTCTTATGTAGCTGTGTGAAAACATGCATCCTTCAAATATGAAAAATTTAGTTTCGTGAGCTTCAATTAAAGCACAAACATCCGTTTTGCACTCATCTCAGATCGAACTAGAACAGCGAGAATTTTCTCCTGTAATCGTAACAACCCGCTTTATGGCGCTCTAAAATTTTTGGCACCTAATGACAGTGATCAACCTCCAGTACCACCAAGATAGGTTGTAGTGGGTTATTTGAAGTTTTACTATTTAATCAAGTTAATTAACTATGGTCTAACGATAATATTTCACAGTAATCACAATATATAATATACAAAAGATATATAATCAGATTTTAATATATATATATATATATATAGCAATGCGGAAGCAACTGATAAAAGTAACAACTGTCAGAATACATCAACTTCATACATACGGAGTACTTAATATAACATCCGATAATACATGTTTCGGACATATAAATACATGTCTGTTATGTACTCAAAAATATACATCTAAGTGTTGTCATCATGCTCCAATCCAAAATAATGCGATCCCAAGCTATCCCCTAAAAGCTACCTCACTCAGCCTACTTAATTGATCGAGTTTCCGAGAGATTGTCATAAAATAAACAAAGATAAAATGCATGTTGGACTTTAAGTCTGGTGTGAGGGGAAATAATATCAAAATACTATATATGAAATCCACATATACATAAGTGACTACAGTAAAGTCAAGGGTATATTACTAATGATGTACCTCAACCTGTTCTTTTCTTATAATCAACGAGTCAACACAGTTGACAAAATGTGACTGCTATCAATAGTACGCTACCAGTTTGTTATAAAATTTGCTAACTGAATATACAAACAAACAATACAACAAATTGGGGAATGACGTTCTTCAGTTTTTATACTTGACTAGGAGAATAGAACATAATATCGGTTATTAAACAATAGATCGAACACAAATGCACTATCCTAAACTATATTATTGACCCAACAATGTATAACTAAGTCTTGAACAACAAATAATTTTATCACTCTAGTGTCGGCTAGTGTATAAATTTGTTTTTAAATTTGCAGGAGAGCCGATGCATTCAGGGGTGATGGAGTGGTCTTCAGATGGTTCCTTTACTGCGATCGCATTTGCAGCTGCAGCCATCTTTGCTGTTGCAGCCATCTTTGCTGTTGCAGCCATCTTTGGTTTCTGTATTAAACCTGGATGTTAATATTTATGCAGGCCGAGAAAGCTGCATTTGAGGAAATAGAGAAAAAGAAAGAGGAAGAGGTATTTACATGAGATAATCTTTTAAATATTTGTTAACAAATATGATTTATTTGCATATTCGATAATCTTTTTTGGTCGTCTGATTCAAAATCTTTTATTTAATCTCCGTTTTCTGTTGTGAAAAATAAAACAAACAGGAGAAGGATGCTGTTGCGGAAAGGAAGGGGTTGTGGGGGTATTATGCTCGCGTTTGGTTGTTTATAAGTGATTGAAGTATGGTTGAAGTGGGAAGGCAACAGCTCAGTGGTGAAATCAGAAGCTCGGTGGTTGAAGTATGGTTGAAGTACTACATTAGGATGTTGGGATGTTGTTAGAGTAGCAGTGAAATGGGTGAGTTTATCTGCAGAGCTTGAGGCTATGCTCATTGCACATCCCGATGTTGCTGGTGCTGCTGTTGTCTCGTAAGCACAATTTTCTTACTGCTGAATTCTGATTAACTTTTAAATGTGTATGTGCTTTGATCGGAATTTTATGCTTGTTAACTAAGCACTAAAAAAAACCTAAATAGTTATAAATAATTACTAATTGCAACAAGTGTTTAACATCAAATGATTGTGTATTTTGCAGCATGAAAGATGAATTGGCTGGAGAGCTCCCAGTGGCATTTGTTGTTAGATCAAATGGTTCTGATATTACAGAGGATGAGATTAAGAAGTATATTTCTAAACAGGTACGAATAACTTTCATGTCTGGGAAATTAACTTTGAAATATATTGAAATCGATTTATTTTTTATTGATTTTTCTTTTCTGTTTATTTCTTCGGGTGATTTTCTACAAGAGAATTCACAAGGTATTTTTTGTGGATTCGATCCCAAAAGCACCATCTGGGAAAATTTTAAGAAAGGAATTGAGAGCACTGTTAGCAAGAGGATACCCAAATGTTCAATAATCATGATGGTTTGGTTGTTGTCACTGTGTAGGAGAGGCAGTTTTGAGGAGCAAATTGAAGGCTAGTGGTGACCTGTCGTTCTGTTGCAAGCAGAAGTGGTTTCAGGTGGAAGTTGTAACTGCACGTGCACAGTGTGGTTTGTCTTGATGACAGCAGGGGATGGTCGGGTGAATGGATGGTCGACGGTAGTTGTTGAATGAAGTGCTGTATTATATGAGGTGACATTCGGAAGTAGTGTATGTTTTTGTGGGTATGATGAAGGTTGTTTGCAAGTGGAGTTACTGATGTTCAGGTGAATTGTTGTTGTTGCAGTAGTTTTGACAGTGTAATGTAGTGGAAATGTTTGATATTTGATGTGGAGCACTGTGGTGTTGATGTGGTTATGTTGAAGCAGGGGTGATTAAATGTAGTGAAGAGTGTTGCTGTAGAGAGAGGGACAGAGGATGATGGATGTTACAGCGATGCAGAGGGTACGGGGGCAGTTGCTAGAAGTTATGGGGTTTGTCGAAACGATGGTAAGGAGTTTGGTCGAATTGATGTCAGTGGGAAGAGGGGGTGAGGTTGGTTGGAGATGTACTGTGTGTATGGAGATGCTAGCAGTGAATACTTGGCGGAACAGAAGTACGAATTGGTTGAAGCAGTGGTAGGATGAACTACAGGGGAGAACTGTAGAAGTATGAAATGTACGTCAATAGTTGTCAGTTGGATGGTATGTGGTTTTGTATGTCAATAGTTTACTTTGTTATTTTTGTTTATGGATATTATTGAAACTTGGTTTATGGATGTCTTTTGTTTGTTAATATTGTCTTAACTAGTTTATGTAACTAATTAATAGTTATTAAAACCTGTTATATATACTAGTTGCTTGAATATGCTCAAAATATAGTGCTGGAATAGTCAAAAATAGAGTGGAATATTAAAGCTGTTATATAAATAGAAGACAGCGTTTTATTAATGCTGTCAATGAATAAACAACAGCGTTAAATTCGTGCTGTAATTATCTTGAAATAGTCAATAACAACGTTTATCACATGCTGTCGAAATAGTTGATGATTCAATCACAGCGTTTTTAACATGCTGTCGAAATTGTTGATGATTCAGAAACAACGTTTAGAAAACGCTGTTGTAAACAGTTAAAGTAGAATTTGAACATCTTCGACAACTAAATTATAAACGCTGTTGAAACATAATACAGCATGTCTGAAAACGCTGTAAAAAGATTATTGACAGCTCGTAATAAACGCTGTCACAGAGATGTTTCAACAGCGTTTATATAAAAGCTGTTGTAAGTTATCTATATACGACAGCATGTCGTTATACAGCGTTTGTAATAACGCTGTTGTATGATATTACAGCGTTTATCAAACGCTGTTAAAAGCCTTTTGTGGTGTAGTGGTTCTTCCTGCATGGCAATGATCCAGTAATCGTCTGTAGCAGCTTCTTTTGGATTCTTAGGTTCGATATTTGAGAGAAAAGCGACATGACCCATTTGGTTGAGTTGACTCCTTGTTCTGACATGTGATGTTACTTCACTGATTATATTTTGGGCCGGATGGTCTCTTAATATCCTTGGTGGTGATTGTAACTCACATATTTAAGGAATATTCTCAATAATTATTTCTGAGTCAGAATCAATATTCGTGATGATTGGATTGTCAGTGACTATTGATTTGTCATCATCTGATATAGTGTGAGGATGCTGATAGAATTCATAAAAAGAGACATGAAGTGATTCTTTAATAGTTTTGGTTTGTTTATTAAATATACGATAGGCCTTACTTCGTTCTGAATAACCAACAAATATTCCTTTATCGGCTTTTGGATCGAATTTGCCAAGCTGGTCTTTCGTATTTAAGATAAAACACTTGGAACCAAAAACTTTGAAGTATGAGATTTTAGGCTTTCTTTTATTGAATAATTCATAAGGAGTATTCTTGGTAAGAGGTCTTATGGACACACGATTTAAAACATAACAGGCAGTTGCGACGGCTTCTGCCCAGAAATGTTTTGGTAAGGTGGTTCCATTCAATAATGTTCTTGCACATTCTTGTAAATTTCGGTTCTTCCGTTCTACAACTCCGTTCTGTTGTGGAGTTCTGGAAAACGAAAAATTATGATATATAACTTTCTTTGTACAAAAATGTTCAAATTCATTATTTTCAAACTCTCCGCCATGATCACTTCTTATATTTTAAACTTTAATCCCTTTTGATTTTTGAATTCTTTTGACGAAAGATTTGAAATTATCGAAAGGGTCACTTTTATTTTTTAAGAAAATTGTCCATGTGTAACGAGAGAAATCATCAACAATTACAAGCACATATCGACTGTGATTTATTGACTGAACCTTAGTAGGTCCAAATAAATCCATGTGTAGTAACTCAAGTGGTTGTGATGTTGATATGACTTTCTTGGATTTAAAAGATGATTTGGTCAATTTTCCTAATTGACATGCATCACAAATGTTGTTAACTTTAAAACTCATTTTGGGTAGTCCTCTAACTAGATTGTTTTTGGCTAGCTTGTCAATAGTTCTGAAGTTTATATGATAGAAGCGTTTGTGCCATAGCCATGGATCATTATCATTAGCCACAAGACACATATCTGAATTATGATTAATATTCATATTCAGAATATATATATATATTTCTATCTCTATAACCTTCGAAAACTAAATTATGGTCTTTATCTAAAATACTACACTTATTATTCGAAAAGGAAATTATAAAACCCTTGTCACATAACTGACTAATACTAAGTAAATTGTGTTTTAAATTTCTAACTAGCATGACATTAGTAATAAGAGGTAAGTTAGATGTACCGCAATTGGTCACATCGCCTTTGCCGATGATATAGCCTTTTGAATTATCTCCAAAAGTGACGGTGCCACCATCTGAGTATGTAATGTTTGTTAATAAGCTCTTGTCTCCAGTCATGTGCTTCGAGCAACCACTGTCCAATATCCACTTTCCTCTTTTCTTAAGTGGGACCTGCAAAAAATAGAATTAAGTTCATGGTACCCACTTTTTATAGGGTCCTAAGAGTTAGGTCTTAGGAGTCCAAACCCATACAGGTCTGGTATCCCCTTTATATACATAATTAGTATTATGATGCACAATATTCATGAAATTTTGAATATATTTGTTCCTAATCAAATTGTTATTTGTTTTAGGAACCCATATTTTGATAGTCTTCATATTTTTCTTTTGAAATTTCACAACTGGTTTCGGTTTGGGTATAATAAACCAAGATTTTTCTTAGCTTCAGTTTTTTGTACTCTCTTCTTTCTTTCATTACCAAGATGTTTCTTGGTTTCTTGTTTCTTATATCCCAAACCTTGTTTATCTGAAATAGATTGTGAACTTTCAATGATTTTTGTCAAATTTTCTCGATCTTTGTTAATGCTAGAAACATTTTGAGTAATGTTATCAAACTTTGTTTGTAAACAAGCTTTTTCTAGGTTTAGAATTTTGACTTTTGCCTTAAGCTCATGATTTTCAGTAGTGAGAGCATTATTTTTCTCTTTTTGAGCTTCTATTTCTTGACTCAAAAGAGATAGTTGAGAGTCAACATTAGATGATGATTCTTGAATTTTTTCAAGTTCTTTTTCTAATATTTTCTTCTCATCTTTTAACATCTCTCGTTCAAACTCTGCTCTACCTAAATCTGCTTTGACTACTTTTAATTGACGTTTTATGTCTTTATATTTGACTATCAATTCAGCATTAATCTCTAGTAATTCATCAAGTGTAGGAATTTGTACCTCATCTTCTATTGCCATAAAACAAACATTAGCTTGTTCATTCTTCGAATCACTTTCACTTTCTGATGAAGATGAGTATGAATCATCCCATGTTACTGAGAAGGCTCGTTTTTTTGACTTGTCCTTCTTATATTTGAATTTGTCATTTTCTGACTTCTTTTGTTCTGGACAATCCTTCTGCATATGCCCCTTTTTGTGACAGTTGAAGCATTCTATAGAGGATGATGTTGGTTTATTTGATCCAGATTTCTTTCTGTTATAACGACTGGCTTTTCGCTGTTTTAGGAATTTTTTGAAACCTTTTGCTATGAATGCCAGATCTTCGTCTTCAGACTCTGATTCATTTTCGTCTTTTTCAGCATGGAATGCCACGTTCTTCTTTTCTTCTTTTTGTTCCTTTCTAGTCTGCAAGTTAGCTTCATAGGACATTAGATTTCCTATCAATTCATCTGGCTTTATGACGGAAAGGTCATTAGCTTCTTCAATTGCTAATACTTTTCCTTCCCATTCGCTAGTCAGAGAATGTAGGACTGTTGAAACAACATCAAAATCAGAATACTTTTGTCCTAAGACAATAAGTGCATGGTGGATAGTTTGAAACCGTGAATACATATCATTGATTGTCTCATTTGGTTTCATTTTGAAATTGACTTTTCAGCATGGCTATTTTGGCTTGTTTAACCTTGTTAGTACCTTCATGAGTGATTTTTAGCGTTTGCCAAATTTGATATGCAGTAGTGCAGATACTAACACGGTTATATTCATTTTGGTCTAGTGCACAAAACAACATATTTATTGCTCTTGCATTTACGGCTGCTGCCGTTTTCTCAGCCGCAGTCCATTCTGAATAATCAGTTGTTGGATTTACTATTTCTTTTTGAGTTGTATTCCAAGCATCATAACTATTTGATTGCATAAAGAATGACATACGTGTTGCCCAATAACTATAGTTAAGACCATTGAAAAATGGAGGTCTTTGTGTCGATTGACCTTCCATGTAAGTGGTGTTTTGAGTACTAGTACTTGCGTTATTTGCCATATTACAAGAATATATCAAATAACTGTGTTACGGTTATATGATGGCCGTGCTCTGATACCAAATGAAAAGTGTGTGTACGAGTGCACGTGCTAATATAGTACACACGGATCGTGTAATATGGAATATAATATAAATGCGGAAATAGATGATAATAGCAAAGTAAATAAAAATAGAAAAATCACACCAGAGATTTTTATACTGGTTCGGAGCACCGTCCTACGTCCAGTCCCAGACTTCTATCTGGATTTTCACTATTAGCTACCTCGCTTCACCCGGAGGAACAGGTTTACAACACCCGAGCAAACGAACGGGATTTCACGCCTCTAATACACTGAGGACTTCAACACTTGCCTCTTACAACACGAGGACTTCAACACTTGCCTCTTACAACACCGAGGACTTCAACAATGATGAATATAATTGTTTGTTGACGGTATGTGTTCTTGCTAACACAGTTTTGTCACTTGTAGTACAAATTTCCTATAATCTTATCCTCAAAATATGTGAATGATGTTTTGTGAAGATTAAGGGAAGTATATTACTTATTGAATCAAAAGATATGAAATAATTTCAATGATTCAATAAGCAATTAAAATAATTGGGAGCTTTTAGAATGCAGGAGTATTTAGAAAGTAAGATCAGAAATTAGAGTAGAAAAACATATATTTCATGTGTGTTGAATCAATGATTTATATGAGTTTATATAGAGAAAAAATGGTTGTAACTCTTTGTGAACAGTAGCCATTAATAGATATGATCATTGATGAAAAGTAAGAGATGGAACCATTGGAGAAAGAAGTGTCTTTTGGAAAAGGTTGCTCTCTGTTTAAAAACGGTCGACAGGTCAAAAAATGGCCAGTAGACAGGATTTCAAATATATAGTCGTTATGTGCATGTGTGCACGTTCATTGTGCATTTTACACAGAAACGGTCGACCACCTGTATTAATACCGGTCGACCGGTTACTGTCAAGTTGCACAATGAATGTGCAATGCTATTCAAATATATATATATATATATATATAAATATATATATATATATCGATTATATTGAGGTGCATGATTATTTGAGGATAGATTTTAACAAGTTTATCACTATTACAATATCAAATAATCAACCTATAATCTAGAGTACCATATGTAGCTCTTTTGTGCCTCTTTATAGCCATGATGTCTTTGTTTTTCGATCGCCTTTATTTCTTTGTCAGAAATCAAAAACTTCATAGAATATGTGTCTCAACAAAGATTGTATGGTCGGTACTTTTGAAATGGAGTATTGTTTGTTTTTTATATATTTATGGTGTTGTCATGTATATTTTTTTTTTTGATTTCCTATTTCATGTCTATTGGATATGCGAATGGAGTGTAAGTCATGTTGTCCAATGTTTGAATGCCTAAAATGTTGAACTGATCTTTTTTATTTACTGTGCCACTATATACGTAAGGGTGCATGGGTTGTAAATTTTAATTTCCTTCATTTTTTGAATCAAGCTTATGACAGTAATAGTGTACGCCACCAAAAATTGTAGTAGGTAAAATACTCAAATATAACGTGTTGAATAGTAATAATAAATTCATTATTGTAAATTGGCGTAAACATAAAAGGACGCTGGTGATATTTTCTTGGATTCATAGTAGACACAATAGTAATTACATATAACTTTTATAAGGAATAAAAAACTTAAATGGTGGACCAACATGAAATTTTTTAAGCAATATATAATTTGAATAACATGGTAGTACAAAAATGTACATAACTTTGATTATTTGTTGTAAAGTGATCTATGTTGATATATCATCTGAAAATAGTATAAACGAACAGATCAATGTTGAAACACATTGAGTTAAAAAAGATAACATGATGAATATAATCGTTAATCTACACTCCGTTTGAACTTTTAAATTCATCAACAATATCCGCAGTCAACAATAACAAAAAGTACAACCAAATTATCCTTGCAACCCTCTTCGTTCACCTGTTTTAACTATGTTCACTGAACACCAAAAATCCTATACAAATCAGAGATACGTACGTAATGAAGTAGGATATCAAATGATAATTGGAAAGCCGTAGTACAAATGGAGAAATAATTGTCCATATAATTTTTGTGTCAGCACACATAAGCAGAAGCCCAGTGGAGCAAATTAAGGCGAGCAAGAACGGTGCAGATAACCACCGAGCGAGGAACGTAATAAAAATGTTTAAAGGCTGTAAACAATTACTGAAATGAAATAAGTCATAGTACATAAAAGCCAGTGCTATGAGTATTACACTCATGACTGTGCACATCGTAGTGGAGCGGTCAGCTTGGTCATCGCCATGGTTGATGTCGTTGTCGCCATGTTCATGCAGAAGTAGTTGGAGGATACGTGTATCAGTTACTTCATTATTTACTGCTATGCGGATTGCAAAATGAAGGTGGAAAAAGACTATCACAAATTTGAGAAACAGAGGGGAAGAGAGCAGGGCGTGATGAAATGTGTATGGGAAACAGGGAGAGCGGTAGCTTAGAGTGAGAAGTGTAAAAGCGTATCCCCATAAACATCATATATTTAGCTCTGATTTAAACCACGCATGATGTTACAGGGAGATAGCAAGTCACGCAATTGAAAATGGTGAGCAAAATTTGGTAGTTTTCATTGCACTTTGATTCTTGTACAACATTGAGCTGACAGTTCAATGCCAATTTAAGTTGGTTACCAGAGTGACGTCCATTTGTTGAAAATTAATAGCATGGCTTGAATTAAGCACCCATATGTAGTGCACCTTGTCATCATCTGCCTTCATGTCAACCGTATGGAGTAAATATTTTACCCATGGTGCTAGTACTAACTGGATTCATGCTAGATTAGTGTAGAAATGAGAGAAAGAAGAGCGGAAAAAAAATATGTAAACTATTTTAGTTACCACGCTTTGTTAGCCGGGTCTTGTTTACAAAATATATGTATTGGTGAAAGTAAGATTAGCGGAAAGGAAAGTTCCTGCCGTGTACATGTATGCAGTGTAGTAGTAGGTGTTAGCTGAGTGTAGGCTAAATTTGTTCACATTTTTGTTGGATAATGGTCGGTGGATTGCTATGCGGATATGATTTCGATGTTTGAAGCATGACAGTAATAGTTGTAACATAGAATACATGCAGTAGTTTAAAAATGGGTGATGTGTCGTATGTTGTTGCAGACGGAAGCTCAATTTGTGAAAAATGCAAACTGTCATTCATAGTTGAATTAAAGAGGAGAGTAAGAAGGTCAATGAGTGTGGTGCGTGGTACGGGTGGGGAACAGTGTGTGTAGCATTGTAGAGTGTTTTTATGAACAGTGTATAATAGTAAAGAGAAGTGTGTGCAGGAAACAGAGTTGACAGTGTAAAAGTATGTGATTTATTGTAATGCTTAAAAATCCTGTGGGACAAACAGTAGTAAACATCTTTAAACAAATGTAAGAAGATACGGTAAGGAAATAGAACAGCCTTTAACGTTTGTACATGTAGGCAGAAATAGGTACAGGAATAAATGAAGATGTACAAAACCAAACAAAACACAGAATTCATGAGTGGGGAACACGGTGGTAGGATGTTGTTGCGGACAGACTATGGTTTGGCTTGCAGATGCTCACATACTGCTTACTTCTTCCTCTTACTACCAGTTGCTCATCCACGTTTCGTCTGCCTACCAGCAGGCAGCGTGTGACAGGTTGGTTCATTCTTTCGTCCAACGGTGAGGTCGGTTATGCTGCTATCATGTAAACATTCCTCAATCCCCTGCAGGTACGCGGTGGGTAAACGTTATCTGTTGTGTTATGTGGAAAGAAGAACCAAGTCTGGGGTGGAATACAAACCTGTTTAACTGTAATTATTTCTATGTCTGTCGCACCTGAATAAGAAAAGCAAGTTTTAGGTAGGGAAAATGTGTGGAAGATATGTTAAGAAGAGTGGGCAGAGGTTGTAAAAATAGCAGTACCTGTTTTTGTGACGTTGTTGGATTCAGCGGTTAGCTATGTACCATCACTGTATTTTGTACCCTTTGGTTCAAGGGGTTCAGGTTGATCAGGCAGCGAGTTGATAGGGGGTTGAATATGTGAAACTCTACTAACAGTGAGCGATTTTCCGTAATTCATTATATCGTACTTTGATGGTTTAAATTCAAACCGAGCTTCCGTACCCATCAAGCTGGTGAACAGTTTCCCAATCAGTTCGTCACCGTTGGTCTAAACAAAAAAAAAACAGCAGTGTCATGTAGGGTGAGGTAGTAGATAAAGGAGGGGGACAACAGTTGCAAGGTAAGGTTAGACAGTTTGAAAGTAGTAATGTCAGTCGATTAAAAAAGTGTTGGTGTAAGATGTGTACCGTTTTGGATATATCCATCATCTCATCGACACTTCGTTTGAGGAGGTAGGCAGCATCTTTGTTGAAAGCAGTCACAGTCGCAGTACCAGTGCGATCGAAAACTTCCATAAATATCCTGTACCTGTGAGAATATAACATAATGTGAGGGAATTGAAACTGAATAGTAAAGTTAATTATACGGACCTGTTCAGTGGATGAGTAATATTGCTATTGCATTTAGAGCAGTTGAAACCAGTTGCTTCCTTTGTCACCGTCTTCCTACAAATGGGACATGAAAGATAATTCCATCTCGATGATGTGTTAATCCTCATCAATGTTACATTTACGACATACCTTTTTGACTGCAAAGGAGGATGAGATGGAAAAATGTCAATGAAAAAGTAAAGGTAACATAATGATAGGAATAAAATATATTGAATTACGTGGCAGTTGTTAGAGCGTATGTCGTCTAACATATTAGCTATGGTAATTTTAATTTCGAGGTCGTAAGTAGTTGAAAATGCAGGCCGTTGACGCTCAGTCGATGTAATGGTACTGCATTCAGTGTTAGCGACGCTGAAAAGTAATGCAGTGGGAATAAGGTTGTGGATGAAGTGTACGCATCAGCAATAGTTAGTACAAATGAATTGGTGGTATACCTGCAAAGTAATTTTGCTACCTCTACACATTCATTGCCGAAGTATATTTGTGTGGCATTAGTTGATGAGAATGTAAACTCTCCTATAATTATTACTTTGGACATAAGGTTGATATTCATCAAGGAAACAGGAAGGAGTAAAGACAATTTACCTTTGAATAGTTTGACAATCATAGAAGTGAATATCACCGACGGTGGTTGTTTTTCCGATTCCATAGCAGTCACATCTATTAGGTCAGTTTTGTCAGCCCACAAAGTAATAGTTGTATTTTTCAGACTGTGTAAAAGTTGAAATGTAGAGTGTTAGCATGGAAATATGTAGACGTAAATGTGAGACATTGACAAATGTTAAACCTTCCAGTGTAAACAGTAATCTCTCTTTTAGATGTTTGACATCCGGTCCTTGTTGTCAACTGAACAACATCAGAAATACCTCACACCACTCCACCAACATCTGGTACGAAGGTTGAAAAAGGAGGAATGTAAAAGAAATTTGAGTAGCAGTGTTAGGTGAAAAGGTAGAGCGATAGTATAGAGCGTGTGGTAGTACGATAATTGAGTGCACCTGTAAGTTGAGCCACCTTATCTATGCGTTGAGCAAGAGTTTCATTATCAACGAAACCAAATCTGTATCTAGGAATATCATACAGTGTTTGTGGCAGCAGTTTGACTTTCGTGTCGGTACGAAGGATGATCATCACCTCGTCATCTATGGGGCGGTACGTAGTTTGCGCAGGGCAGACGTTGAACGTTTCAATCTTGTATAAACATTGTTCTTCAAACGTTTTTGAGTATTTGGCCACCAAACTCTTTGGCACGACCGCATGATTTTGGTTGCCCTGCCGTAAAGTAAACTGTGATCTATTTGCAGCATGGATATTGGGGGAAAAAAGAAATGTTCAGATATTACATTGATTTACGGCTTACCTTTACGTCAAGAAGATGAAGATTTGTCGAGTAAATCTCTTTTGCGGCTTTTGAGATTGAATCCCACATCCTGGACAGGCGTACATGTATGCGATCCCAGTTAGGACCAACTTGTAACTCAGACAGTAGTTGATATTGGTTCGTCATTCTGATATCTGTTGGAGGAAATGGAAGAAAGATTAACAACAGTGCTAAACAGAGTAGTAGTAGAAAAAGTAGAAATTTGATATCTGAAGTGGGGTAGGTTGCGTAGAAGGTGTACTGGGTGAACGAATGTTATTTTGTTTAAAGCCAAGAAAGTACCTGGGGAGTACTGTATAGTGGTAGATAATAGTTTGATGAGGGGCAGTGTGTGTACGAAATGAGGTTGATGAATTATTTGTAGATGGAAAGTGAAGAGTGGACAATTAGGAGAAAACGTTGTTTCAACACCTGTGCAGTAGTTTTGTACATGTTCCTAGTGGATGTAGTTACCGTAGGAAGTGGGTATGATCAGTTGACTATGGGAACATAACTGTATCCAAAGGACAGTTCCAACCGTGATTAAATTACGTGCATTCCAACAGTTTACTGCATGGTGAGAACAGTTGTTGGTTTGTGAAATGTTCTCACTTCGTGGTTGGAGTACAGGTGTCTACACAGCATACTTAAATTAAGTTGTATTTTTATGTCATTCGTACTGCTGGTAGAGTGAAATGTGAAGCAGGGGTCAGTTAGTACATTCACAGAGGGAAAAGTGGTGCTGTCGTTGATGGTAAGGGGCAATTAAAATAAGCTAGTAGCTGCCTGCTCATGAAAAGATAATAAAAGTGAGTACTAAAATCTGCGTTGGCAATTATAATTTAGTAAAGAGGATGGGACAACTCTGGTGCAAGGTATAATGCACGTAACAGACGTAAGAAGTATAATATTAGTTATACAGGATGCAGTTTATATTGTTTATATTGTTTGGTACCATCTAACTTAACAACAAATTTAACTTACATATCCAAAATGTCATATAAGATCTTTAAAACCATATCTGCGGATAAAATGGTATTAACAAATCAATAATTTAGCCGCCTAAGTTGTAAAATCATTTGCAGATGAGTTTTATAAACGCAGTTTGTGTAGTGAGTAACGTGAAATGGCTATTGCATTAACATGAGCAGTGAAATCATGTGTGTTGAAAAGAATAGGCGACAGATTCATGTCACATACAGTATGATATGACTAATCTTTTATTCATGCAGTGTTAACATTATTAAAAAAGTAGTACATACATGAGCACATAGCATAGCTGACAGTCTTTCTTAAATTTGGAATATTTTTATCTTTAAACTGGAAAGTGTCGTTGTTCCTATGTCAAATTACAGAGGTAATGGTGATCATAGTATATGCAAAATGAGTGTTAAAAAAGTAACCATAAGTTGCCGAAATCCATCTATTCCAGTTACACAAACATGCATATATGCTCATGATGCAGGGAGCATTTTATATAAAGCAATACAGGTTTTCTACTATTCGCACACCTAAAAAAATTACAAAAATGGGCAAAAAAAAGACATAGTATATCTGCTTCCTGTTGCTGTCCAAACTGCTTCCAAGGATAAGTGGCGTACTTTTAATCCGTCTTCACACACCCTTCTTTCTGTTTGACTGGGTAGTAAGCTGTTGTTTTGTTTTTGGTCCACACTTTGAATACAGCGAAAGCATGATTCAAGTGAAAGCATACCGGCAAGTGTATAATAATACCACGAAGGGTGGTGACAGATGCTGATTGGAGAAGGGGACAGTGTTGACCTGAGCTCTATCGACAGAGGGGATGCATCATGATGTTGCTGTTGTGTACATGGTTTGTAACACGGTAAGTAACGGTGTTGTCCAAAATAGCCGTGGACACCCACGCTGCAATCAATAACATATTAGTATAGTATTAATAAAGAACAGCAGGAAGGTTATACAACTGTGGACACTGCTAACTGTAAAAAGGGCATTACGATATTATTCCTTATTTTCTGATAATCTAGTTTTTTTTCTTTCCGTTTATTGACCAGCATAAAAAAATCGCTGCAAATGCTGCAAGGAGATGTAAAATGGCTCCAAGTGTAGAATTTATAGTTTGATGTTTAAAAGAGATGGGCAACCTAAGTATGTCCATATACGAAACTTTATTAATTCTGAGAAGGATAAAGCTATCTGTATTAGGACTTAAGGTAGACGCAGTAACATGGATACAGTAAAGTCATATACAATACTTGTGTGAAAAAGAACAGTACATAGTACTTAAAACAAAATATTTAATCACTGCAGATCCAATAATCAAATATTGTAAAGTGAGTACCCAAAAAATTTCATATGCATAAATAAAGAGCCCCACTGCTTAAGCTTCATTTCCAGTTTATTCATTCAGTTTGTTTGCTTCAGCATTGGTCGCATTAGGTTGTAGTTCATGTCACATCAAGGTGGAGCACACTCTTGTGTTAGGTTGTAGCTCTTTCTGGCAATAGCATTTGCTCTCCGTTTTCTTTCAGTTCACAATGCATCAGGGTCCATCTCCCTATGTTTTCAGCTCATTCTTGTTCATCTCTCCTAGTTTGCAGCAAGTTCCGTCTACAGTTGGTTCAGCTATGCATCAATTCAGTTTAAACCTCTAGCTCAGTTCACTATATAATGTCCGCTTCACCTATATGGTCATTTGTAAATGGATTGCTCATTGCGTTTTGCTTACTTCAGGTCCATGGTTTGACTCCAGTTCCATCTCCCTAATTTCTTTAACCAAATTTCTTCAATTACACTTCGTAGTATGCGCAACACAAACGATTGATTCATAGCAACTTTTAGTCCAGTTGACATTTAATCAATTTAATAACATACACAATATTATTGTGATGCACCACCAAAAGCTAAAAGCTGAAGTGGGAAATCGTAGTGCACCAATGCTGATTTCTAAAGTTCAGAAATAAATATGGGAATATTAAAACACTTCTCATCGTACTGGTCGACAATATAAAATATGAAACGATAAAATTTTATGTAGGAAAATACGTTTATACAATATTTAAGATTCTTTGAAATAATTTCCTGTTTTCTACTTGTTTCTCGAATGGAAAATATTTAGCGTAAAAGCAATGGCGAAAGAGTAATCACCCTACTAAAAATCAAGGAAAATGACCTTTATATTACAAATCATATATCTTATAGCATCTTCTCTTAGTTAATATGCATATATATAGCAGACTGACCAAAATTGTATCATTTTCTACATGTAACCAAAAAATCCTATGCAAAAAACATCAAAAATGAACACTTCATGTTGGTAAAGGAATACTGCAGTTAGATGGTAACAAATTCATTACCAAGCTCGAGGCAATTACTTGCTTGTCAAGTTTTAATTACGGTCACACACATTTTAGTATTTTATTGCATTAATATATGCTTTCAATTTGTCCACTAAATCTTTAAACAGGTTTCCATTGTAGAACAGAATTCGTACGGTGTGAAAAAAATCGTCAGTTTAAGTTGGAAATGGGCACAAATTATCATAAATTACGAAACTGTACCTGACGTTGAATAATGAACAGAATGTTATTGTCAGAGGGTCGATGATGAAGTTAGCTATTTTTAGTTTGAAGAAGTAGAGGCGGTGCAGTTGTTAAAAATTTGAAAATGCCCTGTGATATAGGGCTGCTGAACAGATTACTTTGGGAATCCAATAGTCGACTACAACTGACTTCAAGCTGGGATAACTACACCTAGTGCCAGTTCTACTCTACGCAATACTATGTTTACTTGTCGCTATGTATTTCTCAAAGCCAAATGTTAAAAATACCTGCTGAGCATTGAGTGGAGGAGGAGCATAATATTGTCTGAACAACTTGTTGACAAATCCCTATCCTTAACAGTCCCTCCTCCTAGCAATCCAGCAACAATGAACGTTGAGCAAAAAAGTCATCGGTTTAACTTGAAAATGTACAAAAATTGTTGTACATTACGAAAGTGTACCTACAGTTGAAAAGTGAACATAATGTTATTGCGGGAAAGTAGATGATGAAGTTAAACTTATCATAAAGATATATCCAACCTGAGCAATTTACAGGCCAGCATCTGATAGTCATGCCAGCAGCAGCGTACATGAAACTGTTAATGAAATGAAGTGATAAAAGGTAAGAAAAAAGTTTTGTAAAAACAAATAAAACCATCTACTTGTATAACATCTTAAAGTAACACAGTAAAAGTAGCAGTTGTAACAGTACTGTGTAGGGTGGCAGACAAAAAGGTTGAACTAAATTGCTGCAAATAAGGAGTGAAAGAGTGCAACAGATCATGGACTTAAATTCGTAGTAAGTGTGTATAAATGAGGACAGTATCATATAGGAGGAAAAAAATGGACGAACGATTTCAAAACTGTTCTTTGAATAAAGAATCTAATGAGAAATATAAGTTCAACGTGGAAAATTATGGTGTAAAAATATGGAAACATCAGAAGTTAAAATAAACAGCGATTATATCTTCCCGCGTTGTGTCTACGCGATTTACTGTCGCTTACTGTGAGTTAAAATATAATCTGCAGTCAAAAAAATTGTTATGTTAAGCAAGTATGTTTCAAACATCATGAAAATAATGAATGGCAAATGAAAGTTGGGATTAAAAAGCTGTCTTTACCTGAATTTGGAGCATTTCAAAGTTTTGAGGTCCATCAACTGAGGGCGAAATAGCAGGTGAAGAACCTGTCAAAGAAACACTGTGGAGGAAAAAAAAGTGGAGGCGTCGTTAAGTAGGAAGAACTTTGACAGTGATAAATTGATAATGCGTTGAAGCCACGGGGTTGTAAATAACTGACTGCCTTATCTTTAATTTATTTCATACATCAAATGTTAATACTTCATTGCCTAAACTGAGTTAACATAAGATTTGAAGAGCATCGCCTAAAATTCATTAAGTTTTATGAACCATGTAAGATGAATTAATATTGACTGTACAGCAGTAAAAGTAACAAATGTAAAAGTAGTAAATAATGTGGTGGACAAAGTGGTTGAAGTAAATTGCTGCTAATACGCAGTCAAACACGTTAACGGATCCTAAACTGAACTTCATAGTGTAGAAATGTGCATAAGATTACAGTACATTGTTTGAGCACTAATCAATATTAAATTTGGATTTTCAACTATGTTGATTGGTGGTATGGGGCGTAATGTATGAATAAGCACTGCTTAATGCGTATGCTGAGTACTTGTAATTTGTATGTGTCAAAGTTAGTGTTCAGGTTTTTTTATTATTAGGACAAACGTGTACAAACATTCTGGGAAACGGTGTTTATCATATACATTAGTCCAGTAAGTTACAAATATCCAAGCTCGGGTGGAAAAAAGGACAGACAACAGAAATTGTCGTAATAGTACTGACATCAGCGACATTGCAGCATCTAACTGTAAATACGCTAGTCAAACAGAAAGCAGCCTGAAAAGGTAGGTGTTGGACAGAAAACAGCAAGTACATATAATGAGCGGTGTTAACAATGAATAAATCATGCCATTAAGTTACAAATATACAATTTTAACGCTAAAAAAAAGAAACAGTACAAATGCAGATAGTAGTAGTGATGGTAAACTGTGCAGGAAATAGGGACAAATTAATTTGCAGGGTGTAGCTTAACAGATGGTAGTCCATAAAAGTAGATACAGCAGAAACCGGTCATGTAACCACATTTTTTCCCTCCGTAACTTCAGCCTGAAAGCAGACGGAAGAAAGTTTAGAGAAGTGGGTGTGAAAGTCAGTATTGAAGTGCATGTAGTACACGATGTAAGGTGTGATTACCTGATAAACCATTGAAAACTTCTTTATATACAATGTTTTTCGTTAACCCACGACGTCCACCCTCCAATTGACCAATTAAAAATTTTATACCTTGATATGAAGATGTTCTTGATACGGCAACATACAACTGACCATGGCTGAAAACTGGGAGCGGCAAATATATGCCTATATTGTCCAATGTTTGCCCTTGGCTTTTATTTATCGTCATTGAGAAACAAACTTTAATGGGGAATTGTCGCCTACGTAACACAAATGGCCATTTTGTATCCGCGGATGTAAGAATGATGCGAGGAATTAGGACCTTGGTACCGATATTAGTACCAGTAATTATTTCTGCTTCAATAACCCTTTCAGCAAGTTGAGTTACAATTAACCGTGTTCCGTTGCAAAGCCCCAACTTCTGGTTCAAATTTCGTAACAACATAATTGGAACTCCTATCTTCAAATGCAGAATGTGGTTAGGTAATCCAGATATTTTTAGAGTGTTAAGGAATTCGGTAGGATAAAGGGTATGTTGATCGTCCACTTGTTCGGACGTAGGACTAATAGAATCAGCACTGAAATACGATCTTAATTCACCATTAATTTGAGAAAGGATGTAGGAGTTAATTTCCTCAACAAATTCGTTAGTTGTAGCGAGCACGCACCGTGTGCGTAAATACTCTTTGTCCGCCAACCTATTATGCAAATTAGGATATATATTGTCAACCATATTTTGAAGACCACAATCTCCGTCGTCGATAAGATATTTAGAAGGTATAGTAATCCAAGAAGGATCATCGTCACCGTCTACTGAGACTGCATCAACATTTCCATCTCCAATGTCAAGCACCCACTGTGCAAACTTATCAACTTTCTCCATTTCCTGGGAGGTGCATGTTGAACGTTGTAGTCTCATGTTTCTTCTGAGAGTGAAAACCTTACACTTTGCCCATAGATATGAATTGCTGATGGAAGCAGAGACCACCATATCTCTAGTACCTTTATGAACTACCGGCAAAGTTTGTCGAAAGTCACCTCCAAGTAAAACCGTCTTTCCTCCGAAAATCCTAGAAGGTCCGTCATCGGTGCCAACCTGCATTATATCCTGTAACTTTTTTCAAAAGCCTCAAGGGCATTAAGGTGCATCATAGGTGCCTCATCCCAAATAATTAAATCAGTAGATTTGAGCAACTGCCCTAAAGGAGATTGTTTTGATATACTGCATGTTGAATTATCATCCACAATAAGGGGAATTTTGAATTTTGAATGGGCGGTTGTACCGCCAGGTAGAAGTAAGGATGCTATACCAGAAGAAGCGACAGCTAGAACAATCTTCCCTTCTGCCCTTAAGTAAGTGATAATGGTTTTCCATAAAAAAGTTTTCCCTGTACCCCCACTTCCGTAAACAAAGAAGAAACCAACTTCGTTACGCTCAACAGAATCACATACAGTTTTAAATACCTTTTGTTGTTCAAAATTTAAAGACAACATAAGTGGTTGCGATTCGGCTTTCAACATTTCCATATCATAAACAGTTTCCGTTGGTTGTAAGGTAGACTGACGTGTGAAAATTGGAATAAGTTCTGATGGAGGGAGGAAATTGAATTCTGCTACAGATCTACCACTTCTACTGAATATCTTCTCTAATTCACATACAGTCTCCAACTTCAGTTGACAGTCATCAAAACAATCAGGTTGTTGTTCGTACGTGTGAAGGCGACGCCATTCAATATCCTCTGCCAACATTTTCCAATTTCTATTCCAAAGTTGTAGTGGGTTGGATACTTCGCAGAAAAGTAGCAACATGACAAAAAGTTCGCGTAGAGACGCTGCAGTTGCCCAACGTGATGCTTCAGTTAAAGCTATGTTCCATTCATTATCGTCTTCAAGTAATCCACGTGCAACACATGCACTTTTAAAAGAGTCATAAACAACGGAATTAACGGTTCGAATCCCTTCATAACAGGTTGGTCCTTTGACAATGTTTAGTAGTAGACGTAAATAAAATCGTTCGCCGCATGTTGGATGAGCGAAATAAACTCTGCCTATTGTGTCCCCTTTCTTCCGTGCTGTCCACTTGCCAATTTTTTTGTTCCATACCCATTTTGTAGGAAAATCTACATATGTCAGCTTTCGTGCCTCCTCACTAAGTTTGTTAGTTTCCATCCACTCAGTGAAAATAGTATTGTTAACAGCAGGTTGACATATTACCTCAGCCAAATTATCATCATCGTGGAAAACAACGTTTTGCTCTTCAGGTAAATGAAAGTGTAATCGTTCAACTGCAGGTTTTCGATAGTGAATATCAAATTTGAAAATTCTTCAACTTGCTTCTGAAGCTGATATGTAACGACAATCTATATAAGTCTTTATTTCATCCACAGCGCGAACAAAATTGTGGTTCGTTACATTGTTTTGCTATATTACAACAGCAGCCCTATCGTGGCCTTTGTGAATGTACTTGAACAAATATTTAACAGACTTTGCACGATTGCATATCTCAACATTGATGTGTGCTTGATACTTCACAACTAAGCTCACATTATGTGGTATTACCCAACAATTATTTAAATTAACCCCCGATAATGTGGTGACATAGTTATCGTTGTTACGTCTTCTGTAATTTGGAAAACCATTTTTTTCATACGTCGTTTCATAATTAACCCGTTTTGGGTAATGTTTTGAACATTTACCATTTATCATACATGGGCAGTTAGGATTATAAACGCCGCATGGTCCACGTACCATAAACTGGCTGACTGACTGGTATGCAATAGGATCTGCCTGCCGGTCGGGTAATTCTGCACTAACGACCTTATCCACCTCGGCCGTCGTTTTTGGTCTGTCCTCTCTCCGTACAAACAGCAAGATATGTGCATGAGGCAAGCCTCGCTTTTGAAATTCAATAGCGTACAAAGTTGTTCAAATATTGACCAAAATAAATCATCATTCTCAATGTATGCTAATTTTTTTGAACAAAATTTTAGTGGACGGTGTGACGGACCTGCATTTACTTTTCCGAAATGTTCTTTTTCCTTTATGTCATGCATCAATTGCTGCAACTTGATGTGAAAAACGCGTGAAATTATATCCGGTCTATCTTCTGCCCGTTGACCTGGTATTGTTTTTAAGCACTCCTTAATCTCTGGCCAGTGAGAGTTGCATGTAAATGTGATAAAGTAATCTGGAGAACCAGCCCATCGACAAATTGCCATTGCATCTTGGTAGTTCTGAATCATGTACCTAGGCCCACCGGTAAAAGAGGAAGGCAAAACCATTCTCCTGCCAATAGACAACGCCGATGTGTCACCTGCTGCAACCGCATCCTTCAGCCCTTTGTACAGTTCAGACCTGATGTTATGTTGGTTATTTCTTATCCAATTCAACCTGTCCTCCTCGATGCAACAGTATGCATCAACTATTAGCTATTGGAACAATCTCCCACCATAAAGCAAGGTATTACCATCACCCTCTCTATATTGCAGTATGTACGCATAATATTCACGCATCGTTACCATGTCGTCCTTGCCGATATCAGCCGGGTCGATGGACTGATAAGGTATGTTCAGTCTATAACCATCCTCTGCATAAGGAAATAAGCGGGGATATTGCATGGCCATAAAACTGGGGTGTTTCTCGTTAATTCTCTTAAGCAGTCCACTTCTCTCTTCGATTATGATATCCCGATAACCTTCACTTCGGTTACCATTCCCTGTAATCAAAGCCGCAATCTCAGAAGTTGTTGGTATATTGTACTGCCTACCATCTCTACCCCTCCTTTCCAACAAATGAAGCGAAACATTGGACAAACTACTACTCTCATACCTGTCTCTGGCCATCCGGAACACCTTAGCCAACTCATTACAGTTGTTGAACATAGATATTAATTTTTAATAATAAGAGGGTTTGTAGACTGGTTAGCTGACAACCCCGGCGCATTAACTCTGTTTGTAACCTCATTGGCTGTGCCATAGATATATAGTTGTGCAAATTTAGCTTGCCCCTCCGTGGGTAGCATAGAGCCTATTTTATGATAATTCTGACCGCTAATTCTAAATACATAAGGACCCCGACCTATGTTCACTGAATTATCAATCCGACCACCCATAGATGTAAATGCAAACATCCCATTATATACCCGTATGTTCTCTCTGAAATTAGAGCTTTCACGGCCACCATTGTAATCAAGTAGGTTATGTAAATAGTCAGGGCATTTTTTATACCCTGGTAACTTAATTTTACCACCCTTACAGCAAATAGAGAACTTCGGATTCACGGGTCTTCTTGACTTCCTGTTCCTTTTTTCGTACCAAACTGCTGCATTACAACTCGAGAAAACATAAGTGGGTCCACCAAAATTCCATGGCTGAACCGCGGTTCCTGTTCCAAAATTTTAGCCATCAGCATTCATAACACGAATGCGTACTGTACACATGCCAAGGAAAAACAATGTGGTAGACAAACTGTTGTAAGGTTGATGAACAGCAAAGTGAACTGTACTGGGTAAAACATACAGTATGTAACGTTCATTTTACCAGCCGTAAATATCTTCAAAATGCAACAACTAAATGGGGTATTTCAGTTTATATTATAGCTTGGAACAGAGAGGAAGAATAAGAGTAAACCATTACCTGCGCCTACTTTTGCAAACACACTGCCGTGGGAACTCGGTGAGGAATATCGTCCTTTTCCTTTTTTCCATATTTTAGTTACAGTGGAAAGCAGTAGTTGAGGTGACTTAAGTTGTGAAATAAATAACGGTATGTAAACCGGCATGACGTACCATTACGGCCACTCCGTCCTGAAGTAATCTTTGGCCTATATGACGCATCTCCACGGGATGTGCTTATATCTTCCATCGTTGTCCCTTGTTGCTGTAAAACTGTACACCTTTTTCTTTTTCTCGCATTCATTGCACCTCTTCTTTCAGCTCTAGCATCCCTAGCCACAGCTGGGGTATCCATAATTTATGATTAAGCAAATGACGTGCAAGGGTTTACACTCGTCAGGCAGAGAGTTGGTAATATGTAAAGCCTGTATAAGCGGGAGTAAGTATCGTTACGTACTGATTAAAAATAAATATGGTACTACTTCGCTGCAAATTATTTAAACGGTGACAGCAGTGAGGGACAGAAGTCGACATGCTTAATTACATACAGAGGGTGTGGTCCATCAACCAATCACACGTTACAAAAAATTCAAGTTTAGACAGCAGGCCTGTGCACAAAAATATGTTCAGGAGGGCTTACGTACGAAAAAACAACCTTTAGTAGGTTGCTTGTACAATGCAGTAACTATTATCGTCGTGGTACGGAAGACGGAAAACAACTCTATATAGATTGAACAGAACAGTGAAGTCAACGATAAATTATATAGCAATTTATAAGTACAGCTACCATTATCTTTACTGAACATTAACATTTCACACTACCATACGGTTAGAAAATGAGAGTAGCTGACACGGGAGTCATATGTCAAATGGTTACAAAATGGGAGTAGCTTATCTACTCAAAATTTTGGTTTCGTGGACATTATAAAACCAAATTTTGCAAACATAGTTAGTACAAAACAGAAGGCGTGGCTAAATTTTGCAATGAAATCAAATGAGCATGGGAAACAAATTTTTATTTGTTTAACAGTCATAAAAAAGAGTCAGCGGCAATATCAATGTTCTGTTTAACGGATATTTCTCAGTCGAAGATGAGAGGAGGAAAACTTAACCCAAATAAAATAAAAATTAAACGTGAAGTAAATCAAAAGAAAAGAGGGGATCCATACCTATTGACTCTAAATTCCGCAGACTATACAAATTATCAATTACTGATGTCGGCCAGTCATTCTGCAGAGAATGCGTGAACTGTAAAATTTAAAAAAGACGTAATTAGGAATTGAAAAGAGTCACCGAGAATTTTTCTACTAAATTGAAGCAAAGGTGAAGAGGAGAGAAGTGTGAGTATAAGGATAGAGGAGAGAACAGTGGTTACTGACCTCTGCTGTGGCGAAAGGTTATGGCAAGGGAAAATTTGACACCAGTGGAATTGATAGCCGGGTTAACAGGTAGATCGTGGAAAATGGGAGGGGAGGACGAAGAGGCAAAGATTAGTCGAACCTTCGTTGGACAGTTGCGAAAAGAAGCGGGTAAAGAGGCAAAGGGAAGAGAACAGTAACGGGGAAATTTATGGAGCGGGGAGGGCAATAGCGATGGTGTTGTCGAGGTGGGAGGACGACTAAAGGGAAGGAAAAGGTTGTGAAGTTCGAGTGAGAGGCAAAGTGAAGCAGACGTGGATGAGCAACGGAATGAGGAGAACAACAGTTTACAAACCGAAGTTGAAAAACAATAGGGTAAAAAGTGAGGAGAACACGTGGCAGCAAATCACTTCTCTGGTTTCTACTTTCCTTTATAAGTAATAGATTGTTGTTGTCCTTTATTCGCAGGGTGGTGGCAAAGAAATATAATGTCGACTATATAACCTCAAAATTTTGCAAAACTCAAACATGAAAGTTTCAGATAAAAGTCAAGACTTTCTAACACAAAAAAGACAATCAAATTTGGACATACAATTAGAAGTTATGGTCAAAATAATTTTAAGATTTTAAGTTCGCTGTCGCTGTCATTCATTCTAGGGATAGCCACACTAAAACTCATTTTTGATCATATAAATCATGGAATATTGCAAATGACAAAACATGAAAGTTGTAATTGAAATTCTAAATTTTCCTAAACATCAAGAACTATCAAATTTTGAAAGGATATGAAAAGGATATACCTAAATTACCAGCAGTGATTAACATCCAAGATATTCGCAATCAACAACGTCAAACAACCAAAGATCATTCGATAACTTATCTTCCATTCAATCAATAACTGCTAATATCATATTATTCTGACTACATAAGGACGCAAATTATCTCGAGATGGATGTGTGAGTATTTACTCACCTTTTTTCCCCTTGTAATAGCTTTCTAGAATCCATTACTCGACACTTTCGACAATTCCTATGTTTGATTTCAGCAAATTGAAAGAAAAAAAGATTACAACCCTAAACCAAAACTAAGACTATCAACAGAATAGATACACTAGATGATGGAGAAGATTACCTAAATTCGATTTATACAATTATTGATCAAAAGTCCTTTGTTTTGCTACTAGAATCAGATGATTGCTTGAGCTAGGGTTAATGAGGACGAGAGAGTATTTGCTTCTATTTTCTAAAACGATATGAATTAAGGAAGAAAGTGTAATTACTTCTATTTCTCTTTTCTAATTATTTTAAATGGGCCACGAGGGTGAGGTGTGGATCCACTAAACCAAGTGTTACTAATTTCCTTTTTAGAGGAAGTTTGGCTATTTTTTTTTACTTAATCACTTATTAAAACATAAATTTAAACTAACTTTCACTTAATAATGTTTTTACAAAATTCATAAATCGATTTCTCGAACTACTAAAACCAAATTAACAAGTTAAAATTATTATTTTTAATAATATTGAGATATTGCACAAATTTAAATAGATAACTTTAAAAATGAAAGGTTATTCTCATTATCAATAACATAAACTTTAAATTGTAAATTTTCATTTTAAACAATAAATCTCAATATTAATCACTTATTTAAATTTATCACAATTTCACAAAATTATCTTAAGATCAATTAAGATAAAATGAAGTAACCATTCTCAAATATTACAATTAATTTTGTAACTAAATTTCACAATTTAAATCTCATAAATCATAATTTAATATTAATTATGTAATTAACAGCAGGGTTGTTACAGATCCCCCCCTTAAAAAAATTGTGAACCCTCAATTTCTTTTAATGAATGAAATGCATAATATAAATTTCTTCTTAAACAATCATTTGCTAACATGTTTCTAATTTTATTTCCAAAAGTTCAATTAACACCACTTCAAATTATAACACCAAAAAATTTTCAAATTTTTAGTTATCAAAATTTTCAAAAATATTTCTCAAATTTCAACGCCTTAAATTTACGAAAAATTTTACCAGCGTTTTCTTTGCGTGGCTAAAATTTCAAAATTTTACAATCAAAATATAATTACATAATATACATCTCATCTTAAGGATGTGGTGTCCCATTGGGAAACATGTGAAAATGCGATATATAATCCGAGATACATACCTTATATTTGAAATATTAGCGAGTCCACTAATATTCCTTAAGCAAACAATTTATAAACTTTTAAACGGTATCTATTTAACTTTAGATACCCGCATCTGTCTCAAAAATTCATATTAGTAGTTAATATCAAATTCATATCATAAAAAAGATATTAACAATTCATGATCACACTTTAGCTAGATTGACATCGTAATATTTCATAACGAAAGAAATTAATACTTAATTTTTCAAGTTTTAATTATTACTTATGTCAAAATGTCACGTTCAATGTTTAGGAACCCCTATCGATAATATGGCGTCCCACATATCAATCAGAATCCTTAAACGACATCCGAATAAGTCAACACAATAGATAATCACAAGTTTAAATGCATTTATTTTATTGCCACTTACATCCATGCATCCAATTTTAAATAAATGCAACCAAGCAATCAATTTCTACCACCCAATCAACCAAAACATACATGATCACTTATAGCGGAACAGTCCAGTGTTTGAAATTCCACTACGCAACTCTGATTTTTCCTAGATAATTTAAATATTAAAATTATTTACTCAAATTTTCCAAATTTTCTTTGAAAAGATAATAGTTCACTTTAATTTAATTCATTCCAGTTTAATTCCAAAATATTCTAAAATCTAAAATATTTTACTCATTAATTTCCAAAAGTTTTAATGTCACAAATTCCAAATTATCAATTAAATATTTTTAAATCAATTTATGCCTTAAATGATTATCTCGATAATCATTTGATATTCCTATCCCTAACTAGATAATTTATATAACTATCTACCATACACCCCAACGGACAGGACTCTAAGTCATCTAGTCTCAGATCTGTAATATTATATACAATAATGTTCTGACACGGCTCTGATACCAACTGTAACGATCCCACCATGATGCCCAGTTTAGCAAAGAACATTACAAGTAATGTCATCTGCCAATCTTAAGAATACAGCTTATTAAGGGAGATCGAATGTTAATATATCTTTACACTAACACTGACACATCATTTATACCTTTCACTTAATATCTATACTGAAATTTGACGTGTACAACATTAATACAAAGTAACAGGGATACTGATTTCTTGGAATCAAAATAATATATCATATAAATACCAGTCACAGATAACAGCGAAATAAATCTCAACTTACACATATACAACATTTGAGTTTACAAAATGAAGTACTAAAATGTTATACAATTTTAACAGTTCTCTAATCTCAATTGTATATCTTATAAACATATTCACAAATTTCCTAAATGAGACAAAGTCAAAAATCAAAAGTGTTTATCTCCTTGCTAGCCCAAACATCCAAGTGCAATTTATCCAGTAACCTAAAAAGTCTCGGCCTAACCCGAGAAAAATAACACCCGGGTCAGACTATCTCTAAATATTCAATAGGTAAGAACATAATATAATACAAGAATAAACAATATATAAGTAAATACAGATGTCTAGGATATATCGAGTTAAGGAATTAATTTAGCCCTGAGCAGGGTTATATATTTAAGTCACGTACACTAACTAGCCACTAAATACAGAATAATAGAATTAACCTAATTCAGCATCCATCACGAACACAAGAATATACATTTATTTCACGAACACAAGAATGTATATTTATTTCATGAACACAAGACACAAAAATACATATTTATTTCACGAACACAAGACCCAAGATTATTTATTTCATGAACACGGGATAGTCATAGAATCCAAATATCCAGAATCCAAGAGATCTTAATCCAAACCAATCATAATGATCGTCCAAAACAATCACAATGATTATACTCAAAACCAATGGCAAACAAACAAACAAATTGGTATCACTCGAACCGATCCGATACCAAGGATCATACTCAGAACCGGGAACAAAGAATCACAGAATGATCTCAAGGATAGTCCATACCGATCAAGGTGATCGTAGAAACCATGAGTCAATAAATTTACATTTATTTAATATTGTTATATTATTATGTTTGAGAAGAAATCCAAGAATAAAATTCTTAAGGATCTAGCACCCACTTGTTGCATACCAAAAGAGTGTAAACTCTAAAGTGCCAAATACTATCACCTTCGGTAATCTCTAGAACTTAACAAATATGTCCTATACCGTATGGTGAAATCCAACTATTTACTAAAAGCTAGCAAATATCACTTATTATGGAAACCACAGGAAAAGCTGAACTACATTTTCTCAAGGATCTAGCAACCACTTATCGCAAAATAAAAGAGAGTACCACTCTAAAGTGATAAGTGCTTTCCCAGATATGATCATAAGAATTTAACCAAGGCATCACCGGTGGAATTCGAGTATTCACTAATGGGTTAGTAAATTCCACTAAACATTATATTCAATGGGTTGTTCCACATTCGATGAAGCCTGATTCGAAAGCATTTAAAACAATTGATAACACTAAGTAGATTATTAGTGCTCACCAAGTTATAGAATTAAGGTTCTCAAAGCATTTATTTAATTTTTCACTTAACAAAATATTCCGTTATTCCAAATTGTTCCAAGAATATTTATTTTACAAAACAAGATTTTCCATATTCCAAAATCACATTGATTCTTTAAATTCCATAAGTTATAGTGTTTACACACCATATTTCAAAAGCCACTTATAAAAGTATTCATTTACTTGTTAATCTATAAATCCTTTTTCAAAGCCAATTTAATATTATAATAATTAATTGAAACCTCATACACTTATATTTCCAAAATTTTAAATTCCAAATCCATAAGCTCATTTGTAAAAGTGATTAGACTACTTAAGAAAAACAAGCTTGATATTTAGAACTTAAATAAACTCTCTTTGTGGAATTATTGGTATACAAAACAAAGCATTTATATACATTTGCAAAATAGGTAGATTTAAATTTATAAATTTCCAAAGATTTGAATCAAAATGATTCAAAGTCGATAAGCATAAGAAATTCCCAAATACATATCACAAGATAGTAACGACCAATGGTTCCATAAGGTTTGATTTCCAAATCATCTCTAAAAACAATATATAACTTGACAAACCAGTGAATATATATATATATATATATATATATATATATATATATATCAAATTGATCAAGACCGAATATTTAAAGCACAATAAAACAACATCACAACAAAGTATCAAATCATAGGTCACAACAGATTTTCAGTTTTGAAACACCATTTAGACCCATTTATCCTCAGAATTGTTGAAAACTTATAGCACGAAAGTTGTTCCTTCAAGTCTCTTCTTTTCAACAAATTTTTTTTTGCACAGTTTGGTTTTACACTTAAAAATTATAGCCAAAATAATTCTTGGGTTTTAAATTCATTGTCGCTGTTGTTTATTCTCAGAGCAGCGACAAAGAAATAGGATTTCGATTAGATAAACCTCAAAATTTTGCAAAATTTAAAACATGAAAGTTTTTAGATAAAAGTCTAAGCTTTCAAATAGGAAAAATATAATCATATTTGGACTTATTAATCAAAAGTTGTGGCTAAAACAATTCTCAGATTTTAAATTCATTGTCAATGTCATTTATTCTCGGGGCAGCAACAAAGAAATGTCCTCAACTATTTAAACCTTAAAATTTTGCAAAATTCAAAGGATGAAAGTTTTAAATAAAAGTCTAAGCTTTCAAATACATAAAAGGTCATCAAATTTGGACATATGATTCAGACGTTATGGTTAAAATAATTCGTAGATTTGAAGTTCACTATCGCTGTCGTTTATTTTAGGGATAGCCATACTAAAACTCATTTTCGACCATATAAATCATAGAATATTGCAAATCAAAAAACGTGAAAGTTGTAGAGAAAGTACAAGCTTTCTAAAACATCAAAATTTATCAAATTCCGAAAAGATACGAAAAATATACGCTTATATTACTAACCGTGATTAACATTCAAGATATTCACAATCAACAACATCAAACAACCAAAGATCATTCAATAACTTATCATCTATTCAATCGATAAGTGCAAATATCATATTATTCTAACTACATAAGGATTAAAATTATTTAGAGATGGATGCGTGGGTATTTACTCGCCTTTCTTCCCCTTGAAATAGCTTTGTACAATCCATAACTCAACACTTTCAGCAATTCCTAGGTTTTATTTCAGCAAATTGAAAGAAAAAAAAGATTATGACCCTAAACAAAAATTGGGCTACTCAACACAATAGATACACTAGATGATGGAGGATTACCTGAATTCGATTTATACAATTATTGATCAAAAGCACTTTGTTTTGCAACTAGAATTAGATGAATGCTTAAGCTAGGGTTAATGAGGGCAGGAGAATATTTATTTCTGCTTTCTGAAATGAAATGAATTAAGGAAGAAAGTGTACATACTTCTATTTCTCTTTTCAAATTATTCTAAATGTGCCATGAGGGTGAGACGTGGATCCAATAGACCAAGTGTTACTAATTTCCTTTTTAGAAGAATTGTTGCTAATTTTAATTTTTACTTAATCACTTATTAAAACACAAATTTAAACTAACTTTCACTTAATAATGTTTTTACAAAATTCATAAATCAATTTATCGAACTACCAAAACCAAATTAGCAAGTTAAAATTCTTATTTTCAATAATATTGAAATATCACACAAATTTAAATAGATAACTTTAAAAAGGAAAATTCATTCTCATTATTTTCAATAACATAAACTATAAATTGCAAATTTATGTTTTAAATAGTAAATCTCAATATTAGTCACTTATTTAAATTTATCACATTTCACAAAATTATCCTAAGATCAATTAAGATAAAAAAAAGTAAATATTCTAAAATATTACAACTAATTTCATAACTAAATTCATGATTTAAATCTCATAAATAACAATTTAATATTAATTAGGTAATTAACAATAGGATTGTTATACTATCTGTTGGGAGAACAAGTTGAGTTGTTCATGGATCATAAATCCTTAAAGTGTTTATTCTCTCAAATGGAGTCAATTATGAGACAGCAAAGATGACTAGATTTGTTAGCAGTACATGACTTTAGGAATGAGTATACACTGGGAAAAGGAAATAAAGTAGAGAATGCACTTAATAGCATACATCATATTGTGGTGTTAGCGATGTTGCTTGAATGGAACGGTTTAGAGGCGTTGGCTTCATTTAGAGTTAGAATGAGATCGACAGCCAGTTCCAATTAGGGTAGCGCAATGATTTCTTATCTAGAAGTTCAACTAGTATTGATTGAAAGAATGGTAGCAAGAAAAAAAGACGATCCTCTAGTAGACGATCAGATTAATGACAAGAAGTTGCAGTTGAAATTGATGATTTGAAAGATTTTCCACATGACCAAAGAAGATTGTTAAGGAAGAATGGACGGTTGTGTGTTCTAGACATGAACAACTTAAGAAAAGAAGTTCTTAGAGAATGTCATCGATCGAACTTCACTATTCATCTTGGAGGTATGAAAATGTGTCAAGATATAAAAAGGAGTTCATTCTGGAAAGGAATGAAGAGAGATGTAGGCTTATGGGCAAAACAGTGTATGAATTTCCAACAAGTAAAAGCCGAGCATCAGAAGCCAAGTGGACTACTTCAACCCTTGGAAGTACTACAATGGAAATGGGACTCTATACCAATGGGTTTTTGTAGATGGGTTACCAAGGTCGAATAGGGGAAATGAAAGCATTTGGGTCGTGGTTGATAGACTAACTAAGACTGCACACTTTATTCCTGTTAAGTAGACAAGTACAACACCTAGCTTGGCGAAGTTATTCATGAAGAATATTCTGATACTACATGGAATACCGAGTAGAATTATAAGTGATAGAGATCATTTGCTCACAAGAGAGTTTTGGAAGAGTCTATAGAAAGAATTGGGTACCAAGTTGAAGATGAGTACTTCGTACCATCCACAAACTGATGGTGAACAGAAAGGGTTAATAAGGTACATGAAGATTTGTTGAGAGCTTATGTATTAGATTTTGAAGGGTCATGGGAAGATTATATGCACTTAGTCGATTTTTCATATAATAATAGTTATCAGACTAGTATAGGAATGACAACTTTCGAAGCACTTTACAACTTTCGAAGCACTTTACGAAAGGCCATGTAAATTACCTGCATGTTTGCTGGAAACAGGTGATAGAATGATACTTGGCCTAGATCTAGTGAAAGAAGTGACTGAAAAGATTATGTTAATCCGATCAAGGATGAAAAAAGCTCAATCAAGGTAGAAAAAATACGTAGATAAAAGGCGTAAGGACTTAGAATTATTAGTTGGAGATTTTGTTTTTGTAAAGGTATTACCAGTGAAGGGAGTTATACGATTTGGGAAGATAAGAAAACTGGCACTAGATATGTTGGTCTGATTCCTATCATTAAGAGAATTACCATATCGAGTTACCAAACAGTTTGGCGGGAGTCCATAACATTTTTCATGTATCTTATCTAAGGAAGTATGTGGACGATCTAGAAACTACCATAAAGCCAACGATTTTGGAAAATTTATTAATGGAGGTTGATAAGACTATCATCAGGTAACCTATTTGTATAGTCGATAGGGATACAAAGCAGTTAAGGAATAAGACATTGAAGTTGGTGAAGGTTCAGTGGAGTATCAATAGACATGACTGTACTTGGGAAATTAATGATAGGACTAGGGAAGTGTATCCCGATTTATTTTGATTATATAACCTATTGTTGTAAAGACTGTGGACTAGATATGGCTTGCATTACTGTTTTTATATGTTTGTTATTAGAGAGCGACCAATATAAACTCATGGTGGAATAGAAAAATATAATAAAACATAAATATTGACTGAGGCTACTACCTTGGAGTCAACAGTACTCCCTGGGTATCTAGTTGTCTTGTCAACACAGAGAATGAATGAGAAGAATTCACCATCTACTATTCCCATCTTGCACCAATAAACCATCCCTTTAAATCTGCCAAGTGGGTTGTAATGAGGAGGGGTTTAGAACAACATTCCAGTAACTAGAAAATTACATACTTTAACACAAATTTATGTCGTTCCTAATTAAGTGTTATGCCTATTATTTATGGCTAATCCATTCAATCCTACATGCAAGGGTGATATAACTAACCTGCTCTGAGGTATAACTATATATGTGTGTATGTGTGCGACGCATGTACACTTATATGTCTATATGTTGTACTACCCAAAAACTTCAGCCACTTAATACTTTTTTAATAGGGAGAAGGAGGACCTACGACCATTTAATACCTCAACCCTAAAGTGGGCCCTTTGTACCGTACTCGCTAGTCCATCGGTTCTAGCTATAGTGTGATGTCCCGGAAATTTGGGCAATATTTATTTAATAATTTCATTAATAATTATTTTAAAAATGTGAAATGTTGATTTAATAATCTAATTCAAACAGAAATTTCCTATTGAAGATTAATAATTATTTAGTTTGTCAAATGATATTTTTTTCAAAATTTATAATAATGATAATTTAATTTGAGAATCTTATTGTTTTTAAATGTTAAAAATATTTAAATAATAAAATTATTTTTCTAAGCTTATTTAAAGGATATTTTATTTATAATGTATATATGTGTATACATTGTAAAAAAGGATTTGATTTTTATTTAAATTTAAATTTAATAAGAATATTTTCAAAATTATTTTATATATATAGATAATTATGAATTGATTAAATTAATTGAAATTAGTATTGAAACTTTTCAAAAGTTAATTTATAAATCTATCTTATATTTTCAAAAGTAATTAAAGTTTATATTTATTTGGCCTTGCCAAAAAAAGTTTATATTTATTTTGTTTATAAATATAATAGTTTAAATTGTGAATTATAATAAAAGTTTATTTTGTTTTATTTTAAAAATTGTTTTCTTTTGAAATAAAGTTAGTTTATTTATATTAGAGTATAGTATTTAGATTTGAAACTTTGAAATAAAATAATAATTCAACATTATTATTCTTTTTAAAATTTTCTCTTTTGAAAATTAGTTTTAAAAATATTATTTTGAAAACATTCAAATAAACATTTAAATTGTGTAATTTTATAAATGTAGTTTATATGTAATTATTTAAAGACTAAATGTTAATAAACATTTAAAACATGCTAAATTAAATTAGATATTGTTTTAGATAGATTTAAAACACATTCATAAATTAAAGAAATTTCTTTTAATATTAAGATAAACATGTGCAAACATTTAACTTTTAAAAGAGGACACTTGTAATTACTCTACATTATTTTGCAAGAAGTCGCAATGTAAATTATTTTTGAAATTTATTATTTTAGATAAGAAAATTTAACAATGCATTTTTGTTCAACACTTAATCTTCAAAAGAAAATCTGAAAATCAGATTTTAAGAAAAATTCAAAACCAAATTCAATCAAATTCTATATAAATTCTGGAAACCCAAATTCCATTCTGTTTAAAATCTGTAACTTCAACATCAATTTGCAAGTTCAACTTCAACTCAAGCATATGAAGATGGATCTGCATGCAATAATTCAGTATTCAAACTGGAAGCAAATGCAGTTTTAATTCAGCAAGTAAAAGCAACTTCAACAAATAAATTCAACAATCAAATTGGGGGTAGAACCCAGATTTCAGCAAGCATTTCAAAACAGGTTCCAGGAATATGAATGCATCTGGGATTGTTCTCTGCATCTTCAATAAAATATGTGAGTAAACTTCTTTATATTAAAAACAGTTTTTCTTTTAAAATCAAAGCTAAATAAAATTTCCAGTACTCAAGTTCTAACTTAAAAAAAAATTATTAAAAATTATTTGGATGAAAACTGCTCTGTTTATTTTTAGAAGTGAGTAACCTCACAATGCAAAAAAGTTTAAAATTATCTGATGCATGTAAATATTTAGGAGTGAGCATGCTTGTCTGAATTTCTATTTTGATGAATATTGTGTGTGAATATGTATAAATAGATATATAGGTTTACAGGTAACTGTATACTTGATTCTGTTTATAAAACTTAAAATTTAAAAAGGAAAAACCCAATACCTCTTGAATTTATTTCAGTTAGGATTTGTTATGTAAGCAAAGGAGGTTTGCTTAGTATGAAATTTTGATTACAAATCATAATTTAGTTATATTGAATAGTCTGTTACCTCTGAAACAAATACAACAGTAAATATTTGCAATAAACAAGAATATCAAACATCTTTAATTATTTAAACAAGTTTATAACAGGAATGTATGTTAGAAATCATGAATTTTAAAACAGAAACCACATTTTAAAATTTACTAAGAAGTTAGTATTACCGAGTTGAACCAAATTGGGAATTTTGGGCTTATCTGATTGTTAAGTGGTATTGGTGTGATGTGGTTCTGCCTGGAGGTGGAAAATTGATTTGAGAATGAAGGAAAATTGGGAGCAAGATGGCCAAAGGGTGGTGGCGACGGCAATGGCTATTTATAGGTTTTAGCCCTAGTTTTGATGATGGTCGAAGTTTTGTTACTTCTTGTTTTCTGTAGTGCTTCGAGTGATTCGAGGTTTTGGAATTCGACAGAGGGGTTGTAGTTGGATAGATGGCCGGAGTTGAAAGTGATCAGGTGATCGGTGATGTGATTGCAAGATGTTGACAGGTTTGGGTATTTTGGGGTACTGTGGTGTTTCCAGGTGGCTTGGATTGCTCGATTTCAACTCCGAGTTGCAGAGGGGTTTCTGATGGTCGCACTCATTTTGGATGGTGGACGGCGACTTGGTGGAGTTGGCTAGGGTGGCTGTAGATGGCAGAAGCGTTGGTGCATATGCACTGTGTACATAATAGTTCTGGTGAACTTTTTGGGATGTGCAGAATTGACTCGAAGATGGTCTCGGGTAGATCATGTAGTGAGTAGAAGGACATAGGGTTTTAGCTCGAAGTAGTTATATGGGATCTCGAGTAAGTGATGCTTTAGGTTTTTATAAACCTGACAGTAATGTAGTTTTTAAATTTTTGAATGAAATCAAAATTTTAAGACAGGATTTTGAACAGGGGTTTAAAATTCAAGTTTAAATTTTATGAATTCTTTTGAATTCATAGTTTTTAAAAATGAAACTTTTAAATTTAAAGCAAGATTTAAATTAGGATAAAAAAATCAAGTTTAAATATGAGTTCAAGTTTACTATAGATTCAAATTCTTGAATCTAATTCAATTTGTAAGTTCAAATGTTAAACAAGTTCAAAAGTTTTAAAGTAGACTTAAAAATGAATTTGATTTCAAATAAATGGTTAAAACTTGATAAAAAATTATTTATTTTAAATATTGGAATTAAAGATATGAAGTGTTTAACTTTAATTTGAAAAGTAAAATAATTAATTTATTTTAAAGACTTGATTTCTTTAATAAATTTAAGTAATTTGGATTTAAACTTTTCTTACATAAGTAATGAATGTTTCCACTTTTATTTTGAGGTTATAATTTATTTAAATTTGGATAATGTTTATATGGTTAAACATTTTAAATCTTAATTTTTTTAAATGGAATTTGAATTTAATTAATCGATGTATTATTTAAGTATACTTTGAATGTTAATGAAATCATTAATAAGTAAATAAATTATCTTAGAACAATTAAGTTAATAAAAGAATTTAATTAAGAATTTACTTATTTAATTGATTTTAATTAATGTTTTGGATTAATTTATAATTAGAGATGATTAATGAATAATTAATCTAAGATAATTTTTCTAAAGTAAGTAATTAAAGAAATGTTTTTAATTAATAATGATAATTATCTTAGGATAATTAAATAATTAATTAATGTGATTAATTTTGATAATTAATTAGATTAATTAATTGAAGGTAATCAATTGTAATTTGTTAAGATTAATTAATTGATAAAAGTAATTAAGGAATTAATTACTTATTGTAATTAATTATGATAATGTGATTTGTTTAAATTAATTAATTTAGTTTAATTAATTTAAGTAAATCATTTGGTGGTTTAATGAGAGTAATTACTTAATGTAATTAATGGAACAGGATTACTTAGAAAATTAATAATTGATAATTACTAGAATGTAATTAGTAGAGATGATTTATAATGATTGGATAATTACTGTTGTAATTAATCAAGGGATTAATTAATGAAGATAATTAATTATGGATAATTAATTTGTTATGAGTAATTAAGGGTAGTTAATTACTGGATACATTAATCAAGAGTGATTAATAATTGTAGATTAATACTAAACGTAATTGATTTTAAATAAAGTAATTAATTTAAATATTAGAGGTCATTAATTAATATAATTAATGATGTAATTAAAGATTGTTTAATTAAGTAATAATTAATTAATTAAGTGATTAATTAATGTAATTAATTAAGGATAAATGTAAATAATTATAACTAATTAATAAAGTAATTAATTGTTAATTACTTATGATTAAGATTAATTAAAGTGTGAAATTAATTAAAGACTAATTACTTGTTGTAATTAGAGAATGATTAACCATATGAGTTTAATCAAGTTGAATATTTAGAAAATGATTAATTAACTAGGTTAATTAATTAGTGGGTATATAAGCAGGAATTATAGATGTGTTAATTAATTTAATTTATTTTAAATTAATTAGAGATGGTTGTAATTAATTTAATTCATTTTAAATTAATTATAGATGATGGTAATAAATCATTGCTTATGGATGATATTAATATTCCTTTAGATGGTTGTGATCTCAGTAATGAGATGAGTAGTATCTGTATGATATAGATGCTTAGTTAAAGTATGATGATATGATTTATCTAGTTACAATGATTATCTGTTTGTGATTATGATACAGATTATTTGTTATGATGAGAATGTGATTATCTATTGTGATATGTGAAATATCTATCTGTGTATAAATAGATAGTAATGAATTGAATTAATTTTTCAAATTAAATTCACTTGGACATTAAGATGGTGTTTGCATTTCGAAGAGACCGGGATCAGATTTCCAAATTAGGAATTCTGAAAACCACATCAATCCAAATTAAACGTTAGGTCGTGAATCTCAAGTGAAGAGTGAAGACTCGAGGTGTAAGGACTATTCCTCAGTATAACTCTGAGGGTGATTCCGTGATGAGTTTGTCGGAATAGAACTTTCATATTCGAGATAGTGATTCAGAGTGCAAGCGTTATCGTCGTTAACTCTGAGGGTGATTCCAAAATGAGCGTAACGAGATGATGCCTTCGGTTTCGTTCGAACCCGGAATGAACTTGTATGGATTGAATGCTTTCAGAACATCGTCAGGTGGATGGTGAGCATTCTAAGATTGATGTGTCCTATAAAGGTAATCGTAGCCTCAAGCCACATTAACCGGGAATGGCTAAAACAGGGGAGGTGCAGCAAGGCTTCGTGGGTAGCCCCCACTTGAGAGTGAGATTTACCCCTGTCTAGAGATTCCTTTATATTTCGGTTGTACGGAAGTTGGCGACGTCCAATCTGCGGGGTGATCTTGTTCGGGACCGTCTAGTAAGGGATGGTTCCGACCTTGTGTTGCAAGGGAGTTAGGGGGCTCCTCGGTACGGTGATCTAGGCCACGTACTGTGACGGGCGGTACCCCAGTAGCCCTGCCATTGATGGAAACCCATTCTTCCTACGAGACCCTACTGTTTTGATTGTATTACCCATTTTTGTGGCTAGTAGCTGGAATTTAATCATGTAATAATTTCGGCTATTTCATATTTACTTGAAAACCCTAGACACTATTATAATACCACTGGATTTCCTATCAAATGTTTTGGTTAGCGTAAGGTAAAAACTTTTCCATGTTTATGTGTGGGAAGTCTTACGTGATACCATTTATTTTCGAAGGATTTTCTAAAGTTAAGCAACTTTTGTACCCGTTTACTCACACCAGACCCATGTCTGACCCGAGTGTTTATTTTCTGTCTTATTAAACTCTTGGGTACACATATTACGTATGAGTAGTCAAGTGATTCAGGTTTGCTTTGACGAGTTCTGGAGGAGATATGGAGCAGGAGGCTTCGACGTGTAGATATATGTAGTGATTCCGCTGTGTTTTGAGTTGTACTGTTTTCTCTGATGTACTTGAATTGTAATTGCTAGACAGATGTCTATAACTGTCTAGTTCGTGTTGTATTAGCTATATAACTCTGATGTATATGATACTATGTAATGCTTTATGTGATATATATAATTTATTCATTCCGCTGAGATATTCTGATGTTGTCTGTTTCTTTCTTTTCTATCTTTTCTCTTTTCTATCCCTTTCTTTCTTCTTAATGATGCGTCATTCTATGGAATGAAAGGCGGGTCGTTACATTGTGGTATCAGAGCTCAGTTTGAGCAAATACCTAGACTCTGGAGTGGTGTCCTTCTTGAGAGAGCGTATTTGTAATTTTGAATATATATATATATATATATATATATATATATTTCTACCTATTTGATTGGGTTACCCATTCTGGTTTTCCAATATAAGTAATAAAGGTAGATAGGGTAGTGGTGCGTGTAACACAACTACCAATGGTTGGAGTCCGAGTGTTTGAGGTTGGAAGTGATCTGCTAGGGCAGTTTTGGGCATCTTGAGTAGTTTTGCAGTTTTTTGTGAAGGATTTCACCGATCTCTGAAGGAAATATTTTCAAGGTTCGGAGTTCGTCTTTGGAATGTAAGATTGGTTGCACTCGTGTGAGTGAATTTTCTTGAGCCTGGATCAGTTGGGAGTACTGAAGCCAGCGATGTTATCTTGGCAACCATAAGGTGGAGTTCTGTCTGTATTTGAGTTTGAGACTCAGTTTTGCAGAGTGTTTTGTGCTTGGTTTGAGAGCGAGTTTCCTGAGGGATATCTGTCTTCCTGAAGGCTCTATTATAGAAGTGGCTGGTGTAGCTTTGTGATTCGATGAGCTTTTGGATAAGAAAGTCTTTGGCAGCAGTAGCAGCAGTGAAGACTGTTTCTTCAATGATTCAGAAATCTCTATGATTCTTTTGTCAGTAGGCCGGGAAGATGGTGTAGCTTATCCATTTCTTTTGGTAGCCCAGTTGGGTGTGATGTTTGTGGTTGGAGGTAGACCATTATTTTCTTCTTTTTGTTAGAAGGCTTTAGCTGTTCTGATTGTTGAAGAGAGAACGATTTCTTGGAATCTAAACTGAGTGGGATCGCAGAAGTGACTTGCGATGGTTCAGAAGTTCTCTGAGTAATCTTTGTTTGGATTGAAGCATCTCTAGAGGATGTTTGAGTTATCGAAGTAGTTTGGTATTTTCTGGATATCATCGAAGGAGTTAAGATTGCATCCGCATCAAGAGGTTGAGTTCTGTTTCGACTTGATTTTTGGAACTTTACCGGTGGTTCAGCTTAGTAGAAGGTTCTTTGAGAGAGAGATCTGTTTAAGCTGGAAGGATAGATCGGATCTAGTTTCTGGTTGAATTTTCGCTGTGGTGTTTGTGAAGAATCGGATAGGTCACTGAGATTTTATGTAATTTGATGAACAATGTTTTCGGAGTGGATTGATCAAGTTTGTACTTGTGTTCATCAACAGCATTCTCGAATCAGAGTTGTGCAGTAGAAGCTAGTGGCAGCTATTCCAGAATTGAAGCAACACCCGATTCTTTGGGAATTTGAGTTTTGTCTTGGATTAGAGGATTTCTACAGGATATTCATTCTGAATCTGGAGGCTTGGATTATCTTGTGCATATGTTCTGTTTTCCGGATAAGAGTAGTATGTTTGGAGTCTTCTGATATTTGTGTAGTAGAGTTTGTGTGGTGGATTTTGATGGATTTTGGGAGAACTACTTTGTTGAGTAGGATCTGGAGGTTGTTTATTTCTTCATCCAGATTTGTTCCCTGAAGCATCTGCGAAGATTGGATTGATCTAGAAGGTTGAAGGCAGCCCAGGATCGTCATGAGAGATTTGTGGGTAAGAGTTTTGGATCTTTTTGTTTTCTCTTAAGGGTTAAGTGTTTGGTCTGCAAAATTGAATTGCCAGTTCGGATGGATCTCTAAGGGAGTACGTGTATGGTTTATCACTGGTTTTAGAATCAGTAGTTCTGAGAGATTTGGAAGTTGATCAGGACTTGTCTGTAGTCCAGTATCCTGTCTAGATTTGTAGATCTAGATACATAGGAGCTCTAGATCTGAGTGGTGTAGCTAGTTTATATTTTGTAGGACGAGTGTCCCGGTGTTTGTACCTGGGAAACTCTAGAGAATCCTAACTAGAATTTTATTCCGGATAGTTAGTATTGTTAGTTTGAATTGGTTGCTATGGTTGCAAGTATTTGGTTGATAGCATATGTTTGCCATTTTAAAATTTAAAATCTGTATGGGATTATTAAATTACCTTTGCTTTTAAATTTCGGGGATGAAATTCTTTTAAGGGGGGAGGAATGTGATGTCCCGGAAATTTGGGAAATATTTATTTAATAATTTCATTAATAGTTATTTTAAAAATGTGAAATGTATTTAATAATCTAATTCAAACAAAAAATTCCTTTTGAAGATTAATAATTATTTAGTTTGTCAAATGATATTCTTTTCAAAATTTATAATAATGATAATTTAATTTGAGAATCTTATTATTTTTAAATGTTAAAAATATTTAAATAATAGAATTATATTTACAAGCTTATTTAAAGGATATTTTATTTATAATGTATATATGTGTATACATTGTAAATAGGGATTTGATTTTTATTTAAATTTAAATTTAATAAGAATATTTTCAAAATTATTTTATATATATATGTGTGTAATTATGAATTGATTAAATTAATTGAAATTAGTATTGAAACTTTTCAAAAGTTAATTTATAAATCTATCTTATATTTTCAAAAGTAATTAAAGTTTATATTTATTTTGTTTATAAATATAATAGTTTAAATTGTGAATTATAATAAAAGTTTATTTTGTTTTATTTTAAAAATTGTTTTCTTTTGAAATAAACTTAGTTTATTTATATTAGAGTATAGTATTTAGATTTGAAACTTTGAAATAAAAAAATAATTCAACATTATTATTCTTTTTAAAATTTTCCCTTTTGAAAATTAGTTTTAAAAATATTATTTTGAAAACATTCAAATAAACATTTAAATTGTGCAATTTTAAAAAGGTAGTTTATATGTAATTGTTTAAAGACTAAATGTTAATAAACATTTAAAACATGCTAAATTAAATTAGATATTGTTTTAGATAGATTTAAAACACATTCATAAATTAAAGAAATTTCTTTTAATATTAAGATAAACATGTGTAAACATTTAACTTTTAAAAGAGGACACTTGTAATTACTCTACATTATTATGCAACAAGTGGCAATGTAAATTATTTTTGAAATTTATTATTTTAGATAAGAAAATTCAACAATGCATTTTTTTTCAACACTTAATCTTCAAAAGAAAATCTGAAAATCAGACTTTAAGTAAAAATCAAAACCAAATTCAATCAAATTCTATATAAATTCTGAAAACCCAAATTCAATTCTGTTTAAAATCTGTAACTTCAACATCAATTTGCAAGTTCAACTTCAACTCAAGCATATGAAGATGGATCTGCATGCAATAATTCAGTATTCAAACTGGAAGCAAATATAGTTTTAATTCAACAAGTAAAAGCAACTTCAATAAATAAATTCAACAATCAAATTGGGGGTAGAACCCAAATTTCAGCAAGCATTTCAAAACAGGTTCCAGGAATATGAATGCATCTGGGATTGTTCTCTACATCTTCAATAAAATATGTGAGTAAACTTCTTTATTTTAAAAACAGATTTTCTTTTAAAATCAAAGTTAAATAAAATTTCCAGTACTCAAGTTCAAATTTGAAATTTTTTTTATTAAAAACTGTTTGGATGAAAACTACTCTGTTTATTTTTAGAAGTGAGTAACCTCACAATGCAAAAAAGTCTAAAATTATCTGATGCATGTAAATATTTAGGAATGAGCATGCTTGTCTGAATTTCTATTTTGATGAATATTGTGTGTGAATATGTATAAACAGATATATAGGTTTACATGTAACTGTATACTTGATTCTCTTTATAAAACTAAAAATTTAAATAGGAAAAACCCAATACCTCTTGAATTTATTTCAGTTAGGATTTGTTATGTAAGCAAAGGAGGTTTGCTTAGTATGAAATTTAGTTATCTTGAGAAGTTAGTATTACTGAGTTGAACCAAATTGGGAATTTTGGGCTTATCTGATTGTCAAGTGGTATTGGTGTGATGTGGTTCTTCCTGGAGGTGGAAATTTGATTTGAGAATGAAGGAAAATTGGGAGCAAGATGGCCAGAGGGTGGTGGCGACGTCAATGGCTATTTATAGGTTTTAGCCCTAGTTTTGATGATGGTCGAAGTTTTGTTACTTCTTGTTTTCTATAGTGCTTCGAGTGATTCGAGGTTTTGGAATTCGACAGAGGGGTTGTAGTTGGATAGATGGCCGGAGTTGTAAGTGATCAGGTGATCGGTGATGTGATTGTAAGATGTTGACAGGTTTGGGTATTTTGTGGTACTGTGGTGTTTCCAGGTGGCTTGGATTGCTCGATTTCAACTCCGAGTTGCAGAGGGGTTTCTGATGGTCGCACTCATTTTGGATGGTGTACGGCGACTTGGTGGAGTTGGCTAGGGTGGCTGTAGATGGCAGAAGCGCCGGTGCATATGCACCGTGTACGTAATAGTTCTGGTGAACTTTTTGGGATGTGCAGAATTGACTTGAAGATGGTCTCGGGTAGATCGTGTAGTGACTCGAAGGAGATAGGGTTTTAGCTCGAAGTGGTTATATGGGGTCTCGGGTAAGTGATGCTTAAGGTTTTTATAAACCTGACAGTAATGCAGTTTTTAAATTTTTGAATGAAATCAAAATTTTAAGACAGGATTTTGAACAGGGGTTTAAAATTCAAGTTTAAGTTTTATGAATTCTTTTGAATTCAAAGTTTTTTTTAAATGAAACTTTTAAATTTAAAGCAAGATTTAAATTAGGATAAAAAAAATCAAGTTTAAATATGAGTTCAAGTTTACTATAGATTCAAATTCTTGAATCTAATTCAATTTGTAAGTTCAAATGTTGAACAAGTTCAAAAGTTTTAAAGTAGACTTAAAAATGAATTTGATTTCAAATAAATGGTTAAAACTTGATAAAAAATTATTTATTTTAAATATTGGAATTAAAGATATGAAGTGTTTAACTTTAATTTGAAAAGTAAAATAATCAATTTATTTTAAAGACTTGATTTCTTTAATAAATTTAAGTAATTTGGATTTAAACTTTTCTTACATAAGTAATGAATGTTTCCACTTTTATTTTAAGGTTATAATTTATTTAAATTTGGATAATGTTTATATGGTTAAACATTTTAAATCTTAATTTTTTTAAAATGAATTTGAATTTAATTTAGAGATGTATTATTTAAATATACTTTGAATGTTAATGAAATCATTAATAAGTAATAAATTATCTTAGAACAATTAAGTTAATAAAAGAATTTACTTATTTAATTGATTTTGATTAATGTTTTGGATTAATTTATAATTAGAGATGATTAATGAATAATTAATCTGAGATAATTTTTCTTAAGTAAGTAATTAAAGAAATGTTGTTAATTAATAATGATAATTATCTTAGGATAATTAAATAATTAATTAATGTGATTAATTTTGATAATTAATTAGATTAATTAATTGAAGGTAATCAATTGTAATTTGTTAAGAATAATTACTTGATAAAAGTAATTAAGGAATTAATTACTTATTGTAATTAGTTATGATAATGTGATTTGTTTAAATTAATTAATTTGGTTTAATTAATTTAAGTAAATCATTTGGTGGTTTAATGAGAGTAATTACTTAATGTAATTAATGGAGCAGGATTACTTAGAGAAGTAATAATTGATAATTACTAGAATGTAATTAGCGGAGATGATTTATAATGAAGTGATTTGGATAATTACTGTTGTAATTAATCAAGGGATTAATTAATGAAGATAATTAATTATGGATAATTAATTTGTTATGAGTAATTAAGGGTAGTTAATCACTGGATTAACATTAATCAAGAGTGATTAATAATTATAGATTAATTGCTAAATGTAATTAATTTTAAATAAATTAATTAATTTAAATATTAGAGGTCATTAATTAATATAATTAATGATGTAATTAAGGATTGTTTAATTAAGTAATAATTAATTTATTAAGTTATTAATTAATGTAATTAATTAAGGATAAATGTAAATAATTATAGCTAATTAATAAAGTAATTAAATGTTAATTACTTATGATTAAGATTAATTAATTTATGAAATTAATTAAATACTAATTACTTATTGTAATTAGAGAATGATTAATCATATGAGTTTAATCAAGTTGAATATTTAGAAAATGATTAATTAACTAGGTTAATTAATTAGTGGGTATATGAGCAGGATTTATAGATGTGTTAATTAATTTAATTTATTTTAAATTAATTAGAGATGGTTGTAATTAATTTAATTCATTTTAAATTAATTACAGATGATGGTAATAAATCATTGCTTATGGATGATATTAATATTCCTTTGGATGGTTGTGATCTCAGTAATGAGATGTGTAACGACCCGAAATTTTCGAACCCGAAAATTCCAGATAGTTATGAAAAAGAAGAAAGAGATAGAAGAAGAACAGAAACACCAAACATCTCACATTCGCAGCGGATAAAATATAATAATAAATAATAACAGTTTACAAAATAATATTATAACTGTAGATTACATTTAATATACATCAGAGTTTCAAATTATATACAGTCACTGAATATTTACAATTATCATGACTGAGATTAACAATAATATAAATACAGCGGAATACTCTATACGATATCGCCATCCAACTCGCCTCCTGAGCTCCAGAACGTACCTACCTGAAAATCTGCAATACTCGGCCTGACCCGAGCATTACACCAAAGTAACACCCGGGTCAGGCTGGAAACCAGCGTGAGTAAACCCATCTAACATGGAATACCAAAGCAAACAACTTATATAAAACCCGGGGTAACTTATCTCAATTTATTCAATTCACAGTTTGCTATAGACAAATCTTATTTCACATATAAGTTTCTAAGTACCAAACTTAGATAAAATAATCCAATCCACTTAAATCATTTCATTCTTGACTATTGATCTCACAAATCAATTTATAAAAATTCGAAGTGGTTTCGGGTATTTCCTAATACCCGATCCCGGCCTCTTTTGAATCTCATACCATCCTATCCCAAATTGTCCAAACGAAATACACAATACTTCATATATGAGAAATCAACTCATTCAAAGCATCCCATACCATTCAAACATCCATAAGCAAAGCTTAATCACATACAAATCAATTCAGTTGATTCTAATTGAATTTCTAACCTCAATCACTTAGATTCCTTCATTTAACGTTAATTAATTCCAAATCAATTAATTGGTCAACCCATCATTATTCATCTTAATTAATCACCCTGGATTAATTATATTCCAATTGCATTCAAATAATTATCTTAAATTAACTTCACAATATTAATTAGTCTCAACCGAGATTATTAAGATATCTTAATTTCTTCATGAATTAATTATTTATTTAATTACATTAACCCTTAATTGCTTAAACTAATTAACTTCCCATAAGTCACTTATTATATATTAATCAATCTTAATTAATCAATTTTGATTACCTCATTAATTATATAAATTAAGGATTTCCAATTATATTTTAATTTATTCTAATCAAATTTCGTTATATTAATGAAACCACAGTATTAACCATTTTCGGTTAATACTAAACTGTAATTAACTATCCCTCATTTTACTTTATTCATAAATTAATTATTTCTTACTTAACTATCTTAATTAAACTCTTGATTAATTTCACCAAGTAATTATATTTTATTACTTACATTATGTAATTATTTATCACACCATCAAATGATTATTCTGAATTCCTTCTACTTATTTAATTAACTTATAACTCAATTCCTTATTTATTCAACTCGTTAGTTACTAAGTCAAATAATCCAAATCATTAATTAATTAAATCCATAAATTATTCATTTCAAATTCCTTACTAATTTAAATGAATCACGACACATGAAGCCCTTACTAAATTTAAAATGAAATCATTTTCTTATTTATGATTTATGTTTGAAACAATTTAAAACCCCATATACTTCGAGTTAATCCACAATTAACTCGAGAATCAATCAAAACCAAAGTCACATCATCATCCATATGCATCCAATCAACTTAAACATTCAACCAATTATTTAAATCTAACCCTATAAATTTAAATAAGAACCAGACAGAGTGAGATTTACTCACCTTTGCCCCTTAAATTTGTAAATCCACTTCAATCCCAACTACTTTCTTCACAATACATGGGCCTAGTATAAACATTAGGTGATGATTAATACTTGCATTAACCGAATAATTTATTTCCTTTAAATAAATTTAATTAACCCAAAAGTTTATTCAAACTCTTTTTTTTTTATAAATAAATTTTAAGTTCCAAAATAAATTGAATAGGCTAATCTCCCAAATATTATTTAAAATAAACTAGTAAATAAAAATATGTAAATGTATATTTATCCTTCTTTAAAACTACATATATTTTAAAACTTAAATTTTTAATTTAACTTAAACCTGTTAATTTCTATCCTTTACTGAGACAAATAGGTTTTGTTCGAATTAAATTTCCAGCCATCCCCCCCATTTTCAGCATAAACATTAATTTAATTAAATTAAATAGAACAGATAACCTCACCTCGAAGATTCAATATTTAAACTATATAATTCAATAATTTAATTATCAAGTAAATATTGGTATCTTGAATTCAAGTTAAAATTAACTTTTAATATTTAAAAACAATTAATTATTCCCATTTAGTTTGTTAAAATTTCTGGGTCGTCACAAGATGAGTAGTATCTGTATGATATAGATACTTAGTTAAAGTATGATGATATGGATTATCTGGTTATGATGATTATCTGTTTGTGATTATGATACAGATTATCTGTTATGATGAGAATGTGATTATCTATTATGATATGTGAAATATCTATCTGTGTATAAATAGATAGTAATAAATTGAATTAATTATTCAAATTAAATTCACTTGGACATTAAGATGGCGTTTGGATTTCGATGAGACCGGGATCGGATTTACAAATTTGGAATTCCGAAAACCACATCGATCCAAATTAAACGTTAGGTCGTGAATCTCAAGTGAAGAGTGAAGACTCGAGGTGTAAGGACTATTCGTCAGTATAACTTTAAGGGTGATTCCATGATGAGTTTGACGGAATAGAACTTTCAGATTCGAGATAGTGATTCAGAGTGCAAGGGTTATCGTCGTTAACTCTGAGGGTGATTCCAAAATGAGCATAACGAGATGATGCCTTCGGTTTTGTTCGAACCCGGAACGAACTTGTATGGATTGAATGCTTTCAGAACATCGTCAGGTGGACGGTGAGCATTCTAAGATTGATGTGTCCTATAAAGGTAATCATAGCCTCAAGCTTCATCAACCGGGAATGGCTAAAACAGGGGAGGTGCAGCAAGGCTTCGTGGGTAGCCCCCACTTGACAGTGAGATTTACCCCTGTCTAGAGGTCCCTTTATATTTCGGTTGTGTGGCAGTTGGCGACGGCCAATCTGCAGGGTGGTCTTGTTCGGGACTGTCCAGTAAGGGATGGTTCCGGCCTTGTGTTGCAGGGGAGTTAGGGCGGCTCCTCGGTACGGTGATCTAGGCCACGTACTTTGACGGGCGGTACCCCAGTAGCCCTGCCATTGATGGAAACCCATTCTTCCTACGAGACCCTACGGTTTTGATTGTATTACCCAATTTTGTGGCTAGTAGCTGGAATTTAATCATGTAACAATTTCGGCTATTTTATATTTACTTGAAAACCGTAGACACTATTATAATATCACTGGATTTCCTATCAAATGTTTTGGTTAGCGTAAGGTAAAAACTTTTCCATGTTTATGTGTGGGAAGTCTTACGTGATACCATTTCTTCTCGAAGGATTTTCTAAAGTTAAGCAACTTTTAAACCCGTTTACTCACACCAGACCCATGTCTGACCCGAGTGTTTATTTCCTGTTTTGTTAAACTCTTGGGTACTCATATTATGTATGAGTAGTCAAGTGATTCAGGATTGCTTTGACGAGTTCTGGAGGAGATATGGAGCAGGAGGCTTCGACGTGTAGATATATATAGTGATTCCGCTGTGTTTTGAGTTGTATCTGTTTTCTCTGATGTACTTGAATTGTAATTGCTTGACATATGTTTATAACTGTCTAGTTCGTGTTGTATTAGCTATATAACTCTGATGTATATGATACTATGTAATGCTTTATGTGATATATATTATTTATTCGTTTCGCTGAAAGATTCTGATGTTGTCTGTTTCTTTCTTTTCTATCTTTTCTCTTTTCTATCCCTTTCTTTCTTCTCAATGATGCGCCTTTCTATGGAACGAAAGGCGGGTCGTTACATATAGAGACATAAGAACCGTAGATACGCCTTTATAATATAAGTGAATCAGTACTAACGCATCTCAAAGACTCATTTAAAGGTTAATTAGCCCACCTCTGCCGAACAAACAACTAACAAATCAAAATTTGAGGTATGTACATATCCCATATGGATTCTACACTAGTAGGAAGTTATTAGGGCATAATCCGAGTCTTTGTTACCGACCGTTCAAGATCGCTAGTGGTAATAGCCTATATGTCAGCCCTATTACTAAATATCATTTCAACAACAATGCCGACATAGCGTCCCGAGCTCTCATAGCCAAAATCCTATTTAGACTATCCTAATGTAAGTCAAGGAAAATGCCCATTCCAGTTACTTAGTACCTCTTATCAGAAATGAAGCAGACTTCATTTCCTTAAAAGTACTGGGCCATTCAATACAATAAATCTGAGGAAACCCTTGGTGTATTTTTCCTACCTATACGCAAAGGTATATTCCTTCCCCACAAATCTTATGGTTGGAGATGTCTGATATTGGATAATAAGAGTGCACAACTACTAGTAGCCTCTAAGTGAAGGGAATCCTTCTATCGTGTAACTTTACTGACCTCGCATACTAAACTAAACCAGTTATCCTAGGCCTAAATATTTGACTATGCTCACTAATTCATGCGCATCCTAAATGCATTACTAAGGCTATATAATTTTCTACTACAAAAAAATTTATGTCGAAATTGGTCACAAACACCCAAAAGAGTTTGTGTAGAGAAATAAATGAAGAAATCTAAATGAACATAGAGGAAATAAGAAATTAAATAATAGAAATAAGCAAAAATAAGAACATAGGGATTTATAGTGGTTCGATGTTTAAAGCTTACATCCACTTTGGAGAAACTGCTTTATTAATGACTTTGAATTCATGGTACAAGAAGGATCGAATCAGAATCTGTGTATACAATGAGTACCAAGCAATTAACAGTGTAAAGCTCCTTAAAATGAATCATGAAGCTTGAATTTATAGGGGAAGATGACAGAATATCTTCCTGAAATTCGACGGTAGAATCTCTAGATCTAGGCGAGATCACATAAGCGATCGTCGGGCCAAAATCTCAAGGAATAGGGATTGGCCTCGATCCCTCTTAATAGCCACATGGTGAGTTGCGATCCCTCTTATGGGTCCCCCTTCGTGCTAGCTTCATGTTCCCAAAATTGTTGGCATATTTGACTTTTGGATTTTGAGATATCGATCGATTTCCGTTGAGTTGAACTGCTAAGCTGATGCGGCCTGATCTCTTGAATAGAGGTAGGGATCGTACCCAATCGTTTACTTAGTTGAGACTATAATCCATACTTAGAATTTTCTATAGGATTCATCTCTTGGTTTCGCATAAACGCTACTTCACATTATTCTCTATAATTGATCTCTAGACCCCATAATAATCTCTCTCGGCTAACAGCCTTGATGATAGTCGAGTCTAACTTGTCCAATTAGTCTGAATATAATCGAGCTAAAAAGGCTAAGTATCATTTTCCCCCAAAGGACGTCTTGTTACGGACATGACGTGTTTTGAATCGAAGCAAGTTAGAGTCGTTAGGAAGAATTCCATTTAATATTCTGAATAGTCATTATTCTTCCATTAAATATTATTTTCCGAAGAGTCATATCTCTCACTGTTGGTTGCGATGCTTGGTTAATATTCATAAGTATGAAACTAGAGTGCAATCTCTCAGTTGTTATATGTGTCCTGTTCCATTGAGCTAGTAGGCTTTGGTTATCCGATTCAGCCTTTTCTTTAATAACTCCATTTGAGAATACAATTTCTATCGATTTCAAGAAATTGAATTTTTAGGATGCACACATGTACATTCATGTACATGTTCTTGTCTCTGGCTCTTAGATATGATCGTATGCTCATGAATCGTCACTAATTCCTTATAGTTTAATTACAATTGGATTGCAATTCTCTGTTTATATTTTTTATAATGAGATAAAGGTTTGGTGAAGAGAAATAGGTCGATCCCTTTCTTCACTTTTCATTGATTTTTGTAAACGAATCAATCCTTTCTTTTCATTTTTTGTTAGCATCCATTTTTTTATATAGAAAGAAATCTGATCACTTTCTTTCACACTTGCCCACCGTTCACTCATTTAACTAAATGAACCAATCCCCTTTTTACTTCGTTCATTTGTCATTGATACCTTTTCATCTGCTCAGGCAATGTGTAGGGAATTGGTGATTGGTATAAGGATCGATGGTTGGTTGCAATTGTTTTAGGTTATAAATATGCACTGCAATTTGGCTGTATTTGGTCTTGATATTGTCCATCATCTGATACCATACTGTTTGCTTCGTCGTTTGTTGATAGAAGTTCTGAGTACATTAAATTTTGTAAGTGTGGTGTTGTTTCTTGATATTGGCCTTATGTTGTGAGCTAAAAAATGCCTAATTAGATTTGTCCAAGCAATGTAATCGATTCTGATCCCTTGTATTAGTTGGACTTAAGAAGATTTTGGTTTGACATAAACATATTAATCAGTGTGAAGTTGAAATCAAACAATGGGACATGCCATATATGAATTGCATACTTCACCTAGCATATGGACTTGAACCGGATGTTTACTGAATGAGACGTGAATAGATTAGCATATTTGTACTTATACAAATTGTAACATATGCCCTGAATGAACTTGAATATAAATGTAAGTTTCTTAGACCCCAATAGTTAATCCCTGAATTTAAACATAATTATTTAGCATAACCATCAACGTGAAATTCAGTTTGAAATGTAAGCGATGACGGTCACTTCGGTCGAACTCTTGAGTTTCTCTATAACTGCCATATAGAATTGAACTGTATCACACTGCACTAAACTTTACTTAGCAGGAGGCATGTCTAAATTGGGTTTGTAAAGTCGCCTAGGTGATGGGATCAATGTCTGCTCCTTGCCTAGGCAAGTCTTGTAACTTCAACACTTTCATGGTGTATGTAGGAATGAAGAATGGCACTTGAATCTAATGTTGATCCATTGTTCGAGCATTTATCTAATGCATGAAAATCGATCAGGACGACATGTGAAGATGGTCGCTCAAGTCGAACTTTTGAAATATCGTTATGAGTTGATCAGTCCGATAGTTATGAGTTCTATATGCTTTAAGCGACTATCTACAATGGATGAAGATAAGGTTTAGAAGTATTTCGAATCAAATATTAAGTAGGGTTCAACCTCATGTTCCATACAGCTGTATAGCTGGCATTTTCTTTGAGTTCGAATCTACTTGTGTATTTGAGTAATGCGCTTTCCATTCAATGTATTCATGATATTACTCATCATTCATTCATGTTGAAATGATGGTTGGTCATCCATGATCTTGTCTGATGATTCTATCTCTAAGCATCCTTTTGGTTGTAGCCTCGAGTCATTGTAAACACTAGGTATGAGTCACGGTATTGAGCTATAGCAGTCAGTTTTTGGATGATCGCACTTATGCCCTCAGTTTTTAGGTTGACAAATATACTGCATAGATGGCAGAGTCTCGTCCTAGTCATTTTTATACTCCCACCAAAGCTTGAAAGACTTAGAGTTGATCAATGAATGGTCTGTTTACATTCATCTTGATTCTCGCTCATGGCCCCCAAGTTAAGGTAGATGTCGTTAAGTGGACAGGCATGTCACATCTATTTTGGTTTTACACTCTTTCCATCTAATTGTGGGATTGATTTAGTTGATGGAAGGATGAGTCATGCCTATTTTGGATTATGTTTTGGCTTTTCCCTCCTAGGGGAAGACTTCAATACCCCATCGGATTTTGGGCATGAGCTCAGTACTGGTGATCAATAACATCCACTTTTGATGCAGATGTCGCCACACTGTACGCAAGGATGAAAGAATGTATGTTTAAATCACATCTAATCTATGACTAACGCTCCCCTTATCGAACCAAAGGCAAGGAACAATATGCAGATAGTCAAGTCACGTCCATTTCAAACTACTATTCTAGTCGAATCATGGTCAGAGCTAGCAAATGAACGATCGTGTCGCATTCATTTGGAGTGGGACAGTAAGTCACATCTATTTTGATTTATGTTCTCCTATCGGACCAAGGGATTGAATTACCTTAGGAGCGGTCGAGTCATGCTCATTTAGTTTCATACTCCTCCTGATGGATCAAAGGAGGTAATTGAGAATGAATGGTCAAGTCACACTCATTCTGGTTCATTCTCCTATCAACGCTATGGTGATTGGAGTTATAAGATGGGCATTCAGGTCACATCCATTTGTGGTAAGTGGGGATAGATATTGACCAGTAATCCAGCGGCATGATATAGAAATTTTGGATTGATATTACCTGCCGATCTGATGGTACGATATAGTCGGTTATCTATAACTTTGATGTCGTTCCGATTGGATTTGTATTTAGGTCTCCTTGAGGTCATTGCTTTAGTCGTAAAGAACACCAAACCGGAGCTATTGTAGGCTGTCGTATTCATCTTTCAATAGTTTGTACTCCTACTCCCGTCTTGGGTTATCAGAGTTATTCGTGGATAATGAATTCCATCTTTGATGAGTTTATACTTTTCCTAGGTTTTATTTGGCGAATGAATGGTCGAATCACATTCACTTGTTTGTCTATACTCTTATCCGCACTCGGGGGTCAAAGTTAGTCGATGGAAGGTTAATCACACCCATTTGATGTTTATTCTCTATTCCACATTCTGGGAACTGGAGTCATTCCAAAAAATGGTCAAACCACATTTTCCTTAGTCGTTTCTTTTGCCTCTAAGTCAGGGGCAAAAGTCGAAGAGTGGTCAGTTGTACCACGTTTACTCTTACTTGGAGTTCTTTCCATCGAATCGTGGGAAGAAGTTGATCAGCAGATGATCAAGTCACATTTGTTCTATGTTTAATATTCAGCTTATTAGTTTATTTGGGAGATCTAATGGATAAACGGTCAAACCACGTCCATTTTTCTACCTATACTCTTATCCACATTCTGAGGACCAGAGTTTGTTGATGGGCGGTCAATCGCACCCATTGGTGTTTATACTCTAGCTTGTACTGGAAACTAGAGTTATCGATAGACGATCGAACCATGTCCAAATTCTAATATAAGCCCCGTCCGTCGAACCGAAAGCGAGAGTTAATAAGTGGATGAAGGAACCGTGTCCGCTTGGTGGATTTTTACTTGAACTGTCAAAGTAAATATTGGAGTTGGTGAGTGAACTATCGAGTCACTTCATTCACGGTTGGACGGGCAGTTACGTCCATTTAGAATTGGACGATCAGTCATGCCCATTTTGTGAATCTGATTCTTCCTGCCGCGTCAAGGAAGAAATTTTGTGCTATATGTTTGGAGTGCATCCACATAATTTATGCTTGGGTCCCATGCCAAGGACAAGATTGATGCACGAACGATCGTGTCTTGTCTACTTTGTACTGGATGGTCGGGTTGCATTTGATTTTATTGCATATACTTTGGTCTGTTTCCGAGGAATTGAGTTTGTTGATGGGTAGTTGAACCGTGTGCAATTGAAGTTTATACTTCAATCTGCACTAAAGAACCAGAGTTAATTAATGGACAGTTGAACAATGTCCATATTTTGGTATTTATACTCGGGTCTGCACTAGGAGAACAGATTTGATCGATGGACAATTGGACCGCGTCCATCTTAGTGTTTATACTCCAATCTGCACTAAGGGACCAGAGTTGATTAATGGACGGTCGAACCGTATCCATCTTGGTATTTATACTCCAATCTATGTTAAGGACCAGAGTTGACTGACAGTCGGTCAAACTACATCCATCTTTTTTATGTTTATATTACAGTTCACACCGGGGAACCAAAGTTAGTTGATAAATGGTCTGTCACATCTGTTTTTGATTTATACTCCACCTATCGGGTCAAGATAAGAGTTGTTGAATTAACAGTTGAGTCATGTTTATTCACGGAAAGGAATTCTACCCCAGTGTCGAGGTCAAAGTTTGATGAGTGGATGGTCGATTCACGTCCACTTAATGATTAAGTGATGGATGGTTGGATCACATCCATGCTTGGGTTGGATGGTATGGTCTTGTCCAATTTTCTTTATACTCTTCCTGGTAAGTCAAGGTAGAGTATTGTTGGGTGGACGCTTAAGTCGCATGCACTTCAAGCTGCAGTCAAGTCCTTATGTCGAGGACGCTGGTTAATGAGCAGATAGTCAGTTATGCCTAGTTTTAGTTGAGCCTCCAAACTAACTCTTATAGGAGTCGATGTGTGAAGGTCACGTCACGTCCACTTCTATTTAAACCACGGTCTCGCTAAGTTTATGGAGAGATAAAAGTATTTCGGTGAACTTCAAGAGGAGCTAGGGAGTGGATGGTCGTGTCACATCCACTCCAAGCCTTCCTTTGGTCTACAAGTCAAGTGCAGAGGTTAATGGGTGTACGATCAATCGTGTCCACTTTGTATCGAAGTTTGACCTTGTCGGGCTCTGAGCAAGGCATAGATGTTCTGTCATATTGGAAGCACGGAATTGGTAGTGGATGGTCGAGTCACACCCACTTTCCGTTTTTGGGTTCTTACCCCAAGTCAGGGGAATATGGTAGCTGATGAGAAATTGAATAACACTTGTCTTGATGATACTCCAAAGGTCCGATCATGGTCCATGAAGGTTGGTTGTTTCCTAACTCTTGGTATATGGTCTCCTACATCATTTTGAAGTAGTTCAATTCAAGTTGGTTGTAGTTCAAAACATAACTGAAATTGAAATAAATTTTATTAATAGGTGAAGTAGCATTGTATGCTCGCTACTCCACTTTGCCTCAGCCCTTCTCAATTGGAAGTCGACCATCATTGGTCCAGTTGATAGCCAAAGGTCTTTATTGGTTAGGGTCGAAGGTTCCCTGCTCACTATCCTATGGTGTTTGCGCATATTGTTGCAGCTTTCTTTTTCGAATCAACTCTTTGATCGCATCTCAGAGGTGTCCGCAATCTCTAGTGTCATAGCCGTATGTCTCATGGAATATGCAATATTTCCCAAACTTCCTCTAGGTTTCATTGGAATCTCATGGGCTGGTTTCATATACTGCTCCGAGTCATGAGTCGCCAAGTAGACGCTTTCAATTGAATCATTCAAAGGAGTAAATGAGTCGAACTTTGGGATTCTAGGTCATCTCCTAGAATCCAAGTCCTCGTTTAAGGCATCATCATTGTCGCCCTCACTTTGAATCCCTTTGGCTAATGGGCCTGGATTGTTTGTTTCCCTAGTCTGCTTTGCCTCCTCCTTGCTTAGATTTTGGTTTGCTTTGTAATAGGAACGATTCAAAGTCGTAGGGGGCTCTCCTGCTAACCAGACCCCAAAGTGTGTCTCGAAGGTCGATTCCCCTTATCAACGCCATCAATATGATATTCTCGCTAGGATAGCTAACTTCAGTGACAACGGTGTTAAATCTCTGCCAGAAGTCTTTGAGCGGCTCATTTGGCGCTCGGGATAAGTTGGATGAAGACATCGCATCCTTGGCGCGAGTCGCATACATTCTGAATTGCTCGATGAACTTCTAGCCAGTTGATTAAACGAGGAGATGGACTTGGGAGGTAATCCCATAGACCGCATGATCACTACTCCCTCGAGGAATATGAGAAAGAATCAGCATTAGGTTGAGTCTGTTGCTCTAGCGGAATCCATGTGCCCTTCATATTTTATAAGATGCTCTCGGTGGTCTGTGTTTCCAAAATACGCTGGCATGGTTGGCATACTAGATCTTCTTGGATATTCTTCTTGTTAAACGGCTTCGAAAAATGGTATTCGACTGGGGAAATGCTCTAATCATCACTAGTCCATTCTATTTTTAAGTTATGGCTATTTAGAATGCTGATAATGATATATTCATGATTGTCCAATGTTTGAATGGTTGAAAATGTTGATCAAATGGCGAACCGGTTTGGTTGGATCACTTGGCCACGAATTGATGATGACTCTGAATTTTCCTAAATTGGGTGAGTTTGATATCGAATGATAAAGAATACCCCATAAGGTTGGAGTCTGACCCAAGAAAATCTTCTATTTGCTTGGAGTCGGCACATAGTTTGCTTGGAGTCGTAGAAATTTGAAGTGCTAAGTCAGTGATGAACGGTGCTTGATGTCACTTTGGGGTTTTCTTGGAGAAAATCTTGGTTTCACCTGAGTCTAACTTTGGGCCAGAATTTCTAAAGTTTGCTTAGGGTTTGGCTTTAGGTCAGTTGGCCAAAAACCTGAGTCCAACTTGGAGAAATTTCTAAAATGAGTTTTTCGATGACCATTTCAATGGTTTTTTGACGATTTTCGATGATGACCACTGGCGACTCGACGATGGGAGTTCCACGATGGAAAATAATGACTTTGATGATGGATATCTATACTTTGAGATGGCAGAATTGGCGGTATTGGGCGGTTGTCACAAAACTTGTCGTATCATAACTGCCAAGTTAGGCGATTGGAAGTTGGTCAGTTGAGAGCATTCACAATCTACCCTGGGAGCTTGACCGTATAATGGGCTCAAGTTCCTACCATATCGCCTTGGTTCTTCAGTCTCTGAGAGTACCATTTGAGTAATAGTTTCTTGTCCATTCCTTGGCACTACGCTATGGCCGGGGTTCGGGTCGATCCGATCCCTTCCTTCTTCACTTTATCAAATTCTCTTAGACATTTTTCTTTTTAAAATGAATCAATCCCTCCCTTCTTCACTTTATCAATCTGATCCCCTATCTACCACAATCTCCCTTAAAATCGAAGTCGCCGCCTTATATAATCTTGATTTTGCATTAGTATGACGAGATTGGGTTTGATGATGGTCATTCATGTTGGTTGACCGATCGGTATTATCTTAGGGATCGGTAGTGGATAGACCAATCAACCATGAAATGGCTAAATCAACAAAACATTAGTTGTTGATGCATAGGGGATCGACGGTGGCTTGTTTCTCACATTGGTGGATGCGATTGGTGTGATATGAAGTTGTAGTGGAACAGTGGTAATAGAGGGATCGGTGTTGGTTTTTGGAGAAGGAAATGTGTAGAGCAATCGATTGTGTAGGCATGGAGGGATCTGCTGTTGAATGGGTGTAAGGGATCGGTTATGATTTGTATGAATACATATAAGAGTTTGGCTCTGATCCCTTGTTCAGGCAGGTTCTATGCTTTGATATTTAGGCATTCTAGGATTTGATTGCATTGGATGAAAACAACATGTAGGGGATCAGTTTGGAGAAGATAAATCCGTGTGAACTTTTGTCTTTGTATATGAATTTGTAATGAGTTTGGCTATACATATATATGCTTGTGTGCTTACAAACCATTGCCCGTATGAATATTTGAAATGCATATGAACTTAAATGCTTGACTTTGCAGGCATATACAAATGGTCGCGTGAGACCGTGGACTTAGGTTAATCCATCTAATAATAAATATCTACTGAATAGGATAGTTTCCTTGTAGGCTTTTTCCAAGGCTGAATAGAATATGGAACTTTGTGAAGAAGAATTTGGATCTCTTCCTTAGATTTTTGCAATCCAACAGTAGAATAGGGATTCGATAATGCTGAGAATCGATTTCTCAATGAAAACACAAAAATGTTTGCACCAAATTTGGTCCCAAACACCCAATAGAGTTTGTGTAGAGAAATAAATAAAGAAAACTAAATGACAAAAGAGGAAATAAGTAATTAAATGACAAAAAATAAGTAAAAACAAGAACACAGGGATTTATAGTTGCTCGGCATTGAAAGCTTACGTCCACTTTGGAGAAACTACTTTATTAACGATTTTGAATTTTGGGTGCAGGAGGGATCAGACTGAAATTTATGAATACAATTAGTACAATGCAATTAATAGTGTAAAGCTCCCTAAAATGGACCGTGAAGTTTGTATTTACAGGGGAAGACGATGAAATATGTTCCTGAAATTTCGGCGGTAGAATATTTAGATCTAGACGATGTCACACGAGCGATGACCAGCCCAAATCTCAAGGAATATGGATCGACCCCAATCCCTTTTAATGACCACGTCGCAATTTATGATCCCTTTGGTGGGTTCCCCTTCATTCTAGTTTCATGTTCCCAAAGTTGTTTATATATTTGACTTCTGGATTTTGAGAGATCGATCAATTTCCATTGAGTTGGTGCTAAGATGATGTGACCGGATCCCTTGCATAGAGATAGTGATCATACTCTATCCCTTGCCTAGTTGAGACTATAATCCATACTTTGAAATGTTCTGTAGAGATCATATCTTGGTATTGCTTTATCATTACTTCATGTTATCATTCGAGCTTGATCTCTGGACCACATGATCACCTCTCTAGGCTATTGGCCTTGATGATAGTCAAGTCTAACTTATCTAATTAATCTGAGTATAGTCCAGCCAAAAGGTCGTGTAACAAAAAATATACCGCCTTTTAGCATTTAATAGGCCTACTACGTATATTCCCTAGTTCTCTCTTTACGTCCATAAATGTTAATTGTCTGAAATAAAAGGTCATTATTATTCTAATTGGACAATCACTAATGACATTTCTTTATGCATTTTAATTCAACCTATTATGCCTATTTCATTTCCACATAAATGTCATGTTAAATACCTTAATTAGTCTCATTAAATGCATTTATGTCCATTTAATTCCTGCAACTCCTTATTAACTGCACATTTATTGCCCAATAAATTTTAGGAGTTACAGATTCTATTTCCATCTACACCCCGTAATCCTATAATTTGCAATGTTATTCATAACTAGACATCCTAATTATAACTAATGCGAGTATCGACATATGTCATGTTATATAAATATATTTTTATTATTAATCGGTAAGCATGGTTATACATATATATGTATATTCCTATATCTAACTAGTAAATCCTGAACCAAAATATTTCTTTCCATGTTTAAATTTATCAAAGCTATCCTTCTAAAAAGAATTACCATTATAACTTTTCATGAATTAACCAAAAGTGAGACATTTGCTTCGTTTGAAATTACGAAGAATTGTCTCTTCTTTTATTGAAATAAACCGTGCACACTACGGGAAAGAACATCTGTACTATAAAAATCTCTTTCATTTTTGGTATATTCCATTTTATTTCAATTAATGCATTTTTTATACATTTGCGGAATTAGATAATTTACGGAAATTACACGGAAATAGATACAACTAAATTATACCCTGCTCCCAATAAAGTTAAGCATAGAAATTCACAATGCGGGCCAAATTAGGGCAATCTAAACTAATATTAACATTTTATAACCTAACTATAAATCTAGAATAAACATTATAACTTTATAAAAATTCAATTTTAACAAATTTAGGATCTGATTTCCAAATTTTCAAATTATGCTGAAAATACCATTCTGATTCCAATTCTCAATCTTACCAAATATGTAAGCGATATTCATTACATTTTTTTAAGCCTACAACTCATCAAATCTTATATAGGCATAATAACTAAATAAAATTCAATGATATAAATAATCATATTATTTCTCACTCACCGTTTAAGCTTTCCAAATCTGAATTTATTCCTTCAATTTGACTCCTTTTTTCTTTCCAATCCAAAAGAATATATAACAAGATACATACATATATATATATGTGTGTGTGTGTGTGTGTGTGTGTGTGTGGGTGTGTGTATACCGTTAGAATTACATATCTAAGAAGAAATTTAGGGTTAAGAGGGATATAGATTTATAATTATGGAAATTATCGTTTCTTCTGCAGTGTTGATTCGCTTATTCTCCTCTTCTTTTTATTTTCCTCCCTTATGTGCTTTGTGTATATATAAAATATTTTATAATTTTTAGAAATAACAGAGAAGGAAAAATGGCAAAGCTTTGATGCTTTGATTAGAAAATATGAAAAGAAAAATGAATGGCTGGGTTTGTATTTATAGGCGCTCAAATCAATCGTTTCGTTTGTAACGAACCAGAATTTCTGTTAATTAAAATTCGTATATTTAATTGATTTTAAATATTAATAAGTGAAATTAAACGGTCGAATAAATTTTATTTCGAATAATTGGATTTAATTGGATAATTAAATCAATAATTTAATATTTGGAAATACAGAAATAATTGAAAATTGGGTTTAATATGATTGAAAATAATTTGTAAAATTTTATTTAACCATATTGAAGTTAGAATGATGTTATAGAACTTTTAAAATTGAATTTGAAGTTAATTTGTGAAAATTAAATATTTTAATATTTAATTGACGAGTTAAAATAGCTATTTTTCAAACAGTCTCGGATTTCGACGAAACTAGTTTCATCGGATCCGTAATGTGATATTATTGTAAGGTTTCGAATTTCATGTCAATCAGATTTACCGTTTATCCAGGGCAAGCCAAAACGCATAGAAATTAGTTTAAATCGATTTAATTTGAATTTGATCGTTTATTTCCGTAACTCGCACAGATGATCGACGCGGGGTAAACCCTAGAAACGCCAGTCACCGCGCGAGATTTGGGGTTCGAAAAATTTAGGATGAATAGTGTTTTCGTTGAATTTTCTATAAAAGGGGCCTTCATCATTTCATTTTCACAAACCCTAGAAACAAAGCTTCAGCCGCCGGCTATAGATTTCAACGGCCGAGAATACACAATCTTCTTCCTCTAATTTCTCCAAATCCCTTGAATTTTACCAAAAACGATCAACTGCAAAGTTGAAGAGCATCGCGAGATCTTCGATTTCATATAGAGACGATCGTATAAAGTTGAGTGGTTCAGCGGAAATTCGTCCTCAAAGCCACCACGGTCACGCACGTTCTTCGACGTGGTAGACAACCGAGCTTCGCCTGGGTTTGGCCGATGGTAGAGCTCGGCTAGGCGAGTGGAACGGCACCATATGATCGACGTAAAGGTGATCGTAGTTGGCCCGATAATTAGATGAACTTCGGCGGCTATGGGTTTCTAAACCCTAAAACTTGCGTACGTGAATCTGAAGGGGAAAGAGAAGAAGGCAGGGGCGGTCCAGATCTGGGTAGGGAAATTGGACGGCTCTGATTAATGTGGGTTTAAAAATAAATAGAAAGTTGTGAAATTAATTATATTAAATTGTATTAACTTCAAAATATCATAACATTTCCATACGAGGTCGGAATTTCACGAAACAAGTTGCGTTGGAACCATATTGACGAGCACTACGCAATGGAGCCGTTTTGGAGTAGTTTGGAGCTAGTGAAAATTTCGGATAAAATTAAACGCACGTTTAATTTTATTCGAAATAAAACGCTACAACTATTATCGAAAACTCAAGGTGAGAACTTCTCACTCAATCGAATTGTTTCAATTTAAATTTTAAATAGTTAAATTTAAAATCGTTGATTGTGTGCCTGGATGATAAATTATTATCTATTGATTGTTAAAATAGACATTATACGCCGAATATTAAGCGGATGTTATTTATTAAAAGCATATACCGCGATAATTCCATCTTGATTGGAATTGGTATTATATATGTACTTGGAGTTGATTTCCCGCATTATATAGCGGATGAGACCCTATTGCACCGTATAATAGCGGATAATATTTTATAAATCCTATATACCGCGATATTCCGTATTGGAACAGAATTGGTATTGTGCTAACATCTGTAGATGCAGGGAAACAGGTTGGAGGGATCCAACTGGATTCCTCAACTGTATCGATTTATTTACAGATATTGTTATATATTCTGTGATCATATTGATATATGATGTTTGGATGTCGTAATTGATTATTTGGTGTTGTTGCATCATTGAGCCTATTTTTTGGAGTTTAAAAATGTTAAAAAAAGATTTTTATTTTAAAAGGATTTTTAAAGTTATTTTTGAAAATATACATTTTTTTGAATTTTTGGAATTGTTTTATTTTAAATAAATAAACGTTATAAATTTAATGTTATAAAAATTATGATTTTTGTGAAATATGACCGAAATGTGATTTTTGAAATAAGTAGTTGATTAAATTTATAAAATGGTTTAACTTCGGATTTTTGAATTTTTATAAACGATTTATATAAAAGATTTATAAAATTGATATTTATAAATTAAAATATAGGAATTATGAAATGAGTTTTATTAAGTATTAAGAAGAAGTATTAATGGATTTCATAAGTGAATAAAATTGATAGATTTATAAATTGTGAAGTTATAAAATGAATAGATTTTGTAAAATAGAAAATTATAAATAATTAACTTTAAAATTGGATTTTTGGCATTTATATGAGATTTAGATGGAATTGGTTAATAAGGGATTTTTATAACTTGAAGTTTTTATAATATATAAATGTGAATTTATAAACATTGATTTATAAATCCAAGATTGATTGAATTTGATAAGTAAATTTTTATAGCTTATTAAAGGAGTATATTCATGATTTTGGGACAGCGGATAATTTTTGAATTGAATATGTAAAAGTGTTGAATTTGCTTAATGATTTATATTCACGATTTTGAACAGTGAATGATATATTAAAGGAATGTTTAAGGAGTGATCTTTTAAATGGAATTAAAACGATTTGAAGTTGTTTTAAAACGCATTAAGTGTCGAAACCATAGATTTCAACATTCATTGTTGAAATAGACGTTTTCGAGAAATATAAGAAAATGGTGGACTATAACACTGTTGTTATAGTAAATAATTTCCGAAAGGAAATGTTTTATATAGTATTGGGATTTATATATCTATTTTAATTTCGAATCCCTATACTAGTGATTTTGGGTCGTCGTAACGATGTTTTACGCAACATTCGTTTTGACCCAAATAAATGTGTTTAAGAGAATGTTTTCCTTAAAGAATGAAATATATACTTAATTTCGATTTAAGTATATTGAATATTTCCAAGTGTTAAAAATAAATGGATTGTGAATTACTTATTATTATTAAATAAGTATGGAAATGTTTTCCAATATGAAGTGAATATTTTGAGATTTTACCTTTTAAAGATAAATTGAAAATGAATATTAAAAATCGATTTGAAAATCGTATATTCATAGATATTTTGGAATTGTAAATTCACTATGGAATTTATAAAAGAAAGGGAAATTTGTTTAAAAATAAACGTTGATTTATTTTTGAAGTGTGGAAATAAATTTACGGATTTGGAACGCAAATATAAAGTAAATCGGTAAGGATTTATTTAATTGGTTTAAATGAACCATTTTCAAATGAAAATGAATAAAGATTTGTGAATATATCCCGTATAGGGAAATGATTTGAAATTTGTTTTCAAAAGTTGGAAAGGTGAAAAGTGATTTGAAATTTGTTTTCAAATGGTTGAAGTGTGGAAATTATATATCTTGTAAAGATATTTTGAAAAATAAATAATTTGGAAAACTATTTGGAATCTGGTGATGTTGTGCATGCCTATTGATAGTTAAATAACCGACTATCGATATTTACCTTTAAAATGGGTATTTGTTATTATTTTCCTGAATTTGAATGCGACACTTATTTTCAAAATAAGCGCTCACTATTCGGGTTAGCCGGGAAAGGACCTTTGGGTCGTATAACCCATTCCGAATATGTGATACGTCGTTATGGATTACATTTGAAGACCGGTGTTGAAGACCGGATAATTTTGAAAACGGAAGGATTACCGTCGAATGACTCTGCATCGGCAGATCTCCGATATAGAGGCTTTATCACCCTTAGTGACGGGAAGTACGGACATGATTAGTGAATATCCGGATTGCAAGGGCTTCTTTGGAAGTGCCTTCGGTTCCATTCGATCCCAGAACGGACTTGTATGGATGTGTGTCTGACGTTACAATTTGAGATGTAAAGCTGGTTTCTATCAAATATAATTCTGTTGGTAGCGGAGAATTTATTCTCTTAGCTTAACACCCTTCTCTGAGACGTACGAGCTTAGAGGTTATGTAGTTGATGGTTACTAGTGATACATTCCCAAATTGGTAATGTGGCATACGAAGTGATGTTGAGCATTTGTTGAATAAAGCATAGCTTTTGTATAAAGCGTGGCTTTGTGGACGAGACTTCGTCGGACCTCACACCCCGGAAATGGTCAAAACAGGAAGGATGCGGAAAGGTTATTAGGGGGTAGCGCCCCTTTAGTGTATGTCATTCCTTATGGATAGAGGTGGTATCATGGTATGGACCCCAGATATTTAACCTATGTTGTTGCTGCAAATTTATTACTTTGTGGTTGTTGGAATCGAGGATCCTCGGATATAGATTGGTTACGATCGGGGAATGACATATTCATGTCAGTAGTTACCCAGTTTGAAGGGTAACCCGGCCTTGTGTTGGCAGAGATCTAACCGTAACGTTAGGTTCTCGGGTCGTCTTTCCAGAGGCATACCCATGTGGCAATGGGAAGTTCCTTGGCCTGACCATTTGTTGGAAATCCAAAGAAACAATACAATCTTGTACGGTTTTAGTTGCAGAACCTATCATTCACTTATGGTGGTCACCACTGTTTAGATAGTAGCTATAGTAGGCATAAGAGCGAAATGCCTATGTTGGCTAAGATTTATATCTTTACTTTCGAAATGTTTTCTACACTATGCACTATTAATAATATCAAATGTTTCTTTTTAATGCATATCAAGCATCTTTGACTATCATAAGGAGAAATCTCCTCCGATTCTACGTTTGCATTGTGTGTGTGTGCGGGAGGCCTAATGGTAGTTTCATTTTCCAAAAAGCATTGCGAATCTATTTTAAAATTATCCTATTCTTTGTTTAAAAAAAATAAACTGTTTTAAGTTCTCATACCAGTCCCATGACTGACGTGGAGTTTATTGTTTTTCTTCCTAAACTCTGGGTGCCCACTAATTTCTACATGGGCTGTCTAGAGTCAGGTTATCAGGATATTCTGGAATTCAGGAGTTGCTGGAGGCAAGCTGGATGGCATGGCGTATTCACTAGTATATAGTATTTCTTTTCCGTTGTTTGTTGTTGTTTGTTGTTGTACACTCTGACGATGTAATGTGATGTGATGTGATAAAATGTAATAACTGATATAGTTCTTTTTTTAAAGATTATTCATTTATCTATTATATGTTGTTCCGCTGCGATTGTGAGATTCTAATATTGTTTGTTGTTTCTTTCTGTTCTATCGTTTTCTCTCTTCTTCTTCTTTAACCCTAACGGTACGGTTTTCCGGCCTTCGATTGCTCGGCAGTTGATACAGTGGACGTATTGATGTCGATCTTCGTGCGTCGAAAAATCGCATACGTTACATCGTTAGATTTAAATAATTAAACCCGGGTCATTCGACCATGGTTCAACCCTATTCCCCACCTTTAGGATCGGTTGATCGGCCAAGGAGAGGATCGACTGGTGGGGTCTCGCATTTATAATTATTTAGTTCCTATTTTCCGTTTTTTAATTATTTCTGTTCTGGAAACTTCAAATGCCAATAACTTCTACTTCTGAACTCTAATCGCAAAATTCCAAATATGAAAGTTACTGGGAAAATCGGTACAAAAGCAATATTGCAAGTTTTATGGTCATATTCCAATATTCGCTCAAATGCCATTTTTTAGCCTTAATAATTATTTATTAATTACCATAAATATTTACAGGGTGTTACAATTCTTAAAGGGGGTCTGTAACACCGTTATTTTTTATATAGCGTATAATTTAAATATTCAATTATGGGATAGTTGAATATGGAGTTGAAATTATGATATTTACTAAGATTAACCAGTAAACTAATTAAAATGGATTGGCCTTGGTAAATATAATGAATAGAATGTTTTAAATAAGGACATTATACTACACATTTAAAGAAGGGTAAAAGAGGAAAAGAGAATAACACATCACCCTCTCCTCTCCTTTATTCATTATCCATTTCATTCTCCAAAAACATAACTTAATTAAAAAAAGGCTTGCATATCATTAGGAAGAGAGGAAATACAAGAAGAAAAGGGGAAGAAAAATGCTAAAGCAAACTCCATCATTTCAACAAAAATCAAGCTGAATAATCTATTACCATCTCATGATTTTATGTGTTTTAATTCAGATTTGATGTGATTTCGAATTGGTTTTGATTGTTTATCATGTATTTTAAATAAATAATCATGTGTTAGATTGAACAGTTATTATTTTTGAATTTTTATGAATTTTCCTAGATGATTTCAGTGAGAAATACTAAGTTTTCAATCTTCAAATGATCCAAAAGTTTGATATGATGTTCGAATTATTATTTTGGAGATGCGTTTCAATTTCCTAATTTTTTTAATTAATATGAACATTTTGTGAATTTTCTAGGTAAGAATGTAGTTGAAAGTCAAAAATCAAATATTACAAATATGAAAAGTAATTACTTTTGGTCCAAATATCTTTCTAGCAGTAGATGACGATTAAATAGATTTTTCATGAATTTTTGGGATTTTCCTCGTTAATTCTGCATTTTATATGAATTAACCAGTGAAGAAAAATTCTAATTAATTATGGAGAAATAAATAAATTAATTGATTGATTGAGTAAATTGTATGGGTTAAAATTTTGTAAAAATTTACTGAAATATTAAGAGAATTAGCCAATAGAAATGCAACTGCAAATGAAGTTAGGTATAAAGTGGTTACTAAAGGAGGTGACAAATCAGTTTTTAATTTAATTACAAAACTGTCATTAAACCATTTTTGATCAAGCAAAACTAATCACCGAATGCTAAACTTTATATTGGATAAGAAAATTTGTGCCCAAAAGAAAGAATAGAAAATGACCACCACACAGAGATCTGGTATTATAATTACCAAAGGGAATTTTTCACATAAATATATAACTAGCGATGGCTCCTCCTATGTTCCCATTAATGGCTCATATATTGTTGGCGAAAGCTCTATGGTATACTTTAACATAAACGCATGCGCAAAAAGTTATAGGCAATAACATTAAAATATGCATGCAAAGATAGGCCAAGAATGGTAATCCAGCAGCATTCACAATGATGGAAAATGAATCGATCACGATGCCCCCTACATGATAATACACGATGTCTTATATAAATTACTAGTGAGTGGCCCTTGTTATACACAGGCAGTTTTATTCCTGACAACTTTCAACTGCCATACCAGAAAGGTGATTTGAGGATGGAAAAGTGACAATATCTTTCATATACATACTCATGCATAATGTACAGCTAATATATATGTTAGCACAGCCATGGTATATAGTTAAAGCATTAGTACATATGAGTAGAAGAAACATAAGTAAGCAGTGTAATAGAAAGTTAGAGTTGCAGTTAAAATTATGCATATACGTAAAAAGCAAACTGATACAGTCATCATTCGTGCCGTACAATTAAAAAAAAGATGAAAAAGAGTAAACGATTAAAAAAATGGCATAGACAACATACAGAAACTTGGTAGCTAAAAATGGAATTATAGTAGAAACATGAGATCATAAGCTTCAAGAAATTAATTTCTTTGCATCTTCTCCCATATATCGATTCCAGGTGTTGTTGTGGCCTGTTATTCTAAATCACCATCTTAGGATAAGGAAAATAAGATGTAGTTTGATTTTGTAAGCATAAAACAGGTAAGAGTAATATCAGTTAATGTTTTTAATTTAAGATAAGTAAATACAATATGGGCTTGGATGGGTTAACAGCTCAAAGTATGAGTATCTATAAGTACAACAATCAGCTAGGAGTCAGTAATGAAGAACTACTGTAACGTTATTTACTAAAAGAACGTAGCATGGGATGTATAGTATTGCCTTGTACGTGACATATAATATATATTCGTAGATATAAATAATGCATAGGTAGTAATTGTACATGCTTTGAAATAATTACCAACAAAATTAAATGTGGAATAAAATATTTTAAAAATTCTTACTTGAATCACATTTCCTCTTCTAAGCGTCTTTCTGGGAGTGATGGATCAGAAGCACGTACTATCGAGTGGATCACAAAATCGTCATCCTGATAAACAATACAAAATGTTATGGCTACGCCAAAGGTCCAATAAGGACATAAGAGTGACCAAGACTGTAGATCAAACCTAAGTAATCTATTTCTTTCCTTTGATGTCTGTCCCGAACTACAAGGTATTTTCATCCATATTTGAGAGACAACCTAAGTTAGAACTTTGATCACTAAGCAGAGTTAGCTGTAATTTTTTAAATAATGAAAAATGGCAAACCACGTCAATAAAAGTGAAGTTGTAGGTACATAAACTATAAGTTAATGGCTACCCGAGACTGAGCATTCACCGTGTCTATCACAGCTACGTTTTTAGTAATTTTTCTAGTAGTGAGGTAAGCATCTTACTTGGTCTAAATTCAAATAAACCCTCAGTCCCCGATGGATGCTGGAAAGTCCTGTCAATTTTTATGCCTCATTTTCCTACAACATATCATATTTTGTTTCGGGACACAAGATTTAGAAGAGGCATTTATTGTTACCGACAAATGGTATAATTAGATTGATCAATATAACATACACAACTACTGCTTTGCGGCATACCAAAATTTGTTTGGTACAATGTAAACGAAGTATGACGAAAGAAAATTTTCCATACGGTAAGTTCGTCAAATACTACGCTATATTACATTAAGGGGGAATGTTATTTCTTTAAATTTCGGATTTTTTTTATTACGCATGTAGTATTTGTGAAGATGTCGTGTCGTATAGAAATGTGTAGAAATGAATACTATTGTAATGAGTGAACCTCAAATAGTAAGATGACCTAAAAGAGTTTTGAAACTCTGCTATGTTTCTTGATTTAATGTTGATAGGGAAGAAATGAAAACAGAATTGTTTTGTTTTTTAATATCACTCAATAGAATACAAGCATGAAGATGCTACAGATTTTATAATACAGTTTGTACAAAATGGGCTTCGGCCCATAGACCAGAAAACAAAAGAGTAATGTTATCTGCGGCTGGGATTGGAAGCTTAAGATCATACGGTTCAGAATAGATGACCACTTCATATATACGATCTGGTGAAGGGTTTCTCACTTTAATATCCCCTCGCAAATCCTTCAGCATCTAGGGTTCGGTGAATCCCCAAAGCATGTCAAAACTGATAAATCTCGAATCTTGTTTAGAATAATTTGTGATTCTCGAAGCAGATCTATTATCCTTAGTCAAGAAACTCTCAACAACCAATTTTGTTGCAGTGTCGTTTGAGTGTAGCTTTTCTCGATTGTATGTTGGTTGAGACTTGAGGTTGTTGATTCTGGATTTTGTTGGGATTCAGTGAGAATTGCATTACAGAATTGAGCTTGAGCCTTCTCAGTCAAATGATGTTTCAAGTTTGAGATTCTGGAAGCATCTTGCGCATGAGTCTTCTGAGTTGAATGGCCTCCGAAGTTTGATATTCTGTTATCCTGAGACTTGTCAGGTCCTGTTGTGGTAGGACTTGTCTCGAGGCTGTCTCTGATTGAAGACTTCAGCATGATTTGTTGCGACCTCTGTGAGTTGTTTACCTTCAGCTTGTCTCTAAAGTTCATAAAGTTAGCCTTCGACAGTGACTTGGTTAAAATATCAGCTATTTGGTAAGTTGAAGGTACGTGATTGATGTTTAATTTTCCTCTTGCTACTTGCTCTCGAACAAAGTACAAATCGAGTTCCATGTGCTTTGTTCTAGAGTGTAGGATGGGATTTGCAGTAAGATGAACTATACTTAAATTATCGCACCATATTGTTGCTTTGCTGTCTATTTTTAACTGTAGTTCATCGAGTAGTGACTGTATCCACATTACTTCGGCTGTTGCATTAGCAACACTCCTGTATTTCGCTTCAATACTAGATCTTGACACAGTTGGATGTTTTTTTGAACACCAAGATATAGGAGTGTTTCCCAAAAATATACAATAGCCAGTTGTGGATCTTCTATCGTCAGGGTCACTAGCCCAGTCAGCGTCTGTATATCCTGTAATATTGATGTATTTGCTTGAACTTAAAGTCAGACCAAAATCTAGAGTCCCTTTGAGATATCTTAATATTCTTTTCACAATTTTCCAGTGTTCAGTGGTAGGTCTTTGCATAAATTGACTGACTTTGTTAACGCTGTAGGCAATGTCTGGTCATGTAATTGTTGCATATTGAAGAGCACCAACAATGCTTCTGTATTGTTTCTCATTTGATATTGCATCACCTTTAAACTTTGAAATGTGCAAATTACTGACCATGGGTGTTGAGATAGGATTGGCTTGACTCATCTTTGCTCTATTCAGTATTTCATGAATGTAGTTTTGTTGGCTTAGCTGTAAGGATGAATCTGACAATCTCTTGACTTCAATGCCGAGAAAATAATTTAAATTCCCAAGATCTTTGACACTGAATTTTTGATTAAGCTGATGTATAAGTGCATTGATTTCTTCAGTATTGTTACCTGTAATAATAAAATCATCCACATATATTAGTACATACATTATTGTGGTTTTACTAAATTTTGTAAATAGAGAGTTGTCAGATTTTGTAGATTTGTAGCCTAGCCCAATGAGAGTTTTCTTGAGCTCCTCAAACCATACTCTTGGGGCCTGTTTAAGACCATAGATAGCTTTATTCAATTTGCAAACCAGATTCTCTTTTTCCTTTTGCACAAAACCATATGGCTGTTCCATGTAGACCTCTTCCTGTAAAACACCATTCAAGAAAGCATTATTAATGTCTATTTGTTTGATGGTCCAATTCCTGTATAAGGCAATTGTGATTACTATTCTTATAGTAGTGGGTTTTACAACAGGTGAGAAAGTCTCATTAAAATCAAAGCCACTCTGTTGTGAAAAACCCTTAGCTACTAGCCTTGCCTTATACTTAGAAATTGTACCATCAACATTCTTCTTTAATCTGAAAGTCCACTTGCACCAACAATATTTTTATTTTTTGGTAAGGGGACAAGAATCCATGTCTTGTTCTTTATAAGTGCATTGTATTCATCTGACATGGCTGATTTCCAGTTCTGGTTTTCCATAGCTTGACAATAGTCACTTGGTTCTTCAGTATCCAAAGTGATATTATAAATTTTGGGTTTAAAAATACCTCTTTTTGACCTTGTGATCATATGATGACCTGTTCTAGTGCTTTGTTGTTGAGGAACACTTTCACTTGACTGGAGTTGTTCATTGTGATGCATTGTTTCCTCTGGAACTTGTTGTGAAACATACTGTTCACTAACTCTTTGCTGAGGTGTCTGAGCAGGTGTATCTACACCAGTTACCTCATGACATGGTCCACAACTAGACACAGTGTGTTGTGAGTGGGCACTGACTCCTGTCAGATCTCTGTGGGCTTGCATAACTTCCTCAGGTAAAACGGGTATAGAAGGCAGTGTTTCCTTTGAGTTATATACCTTTTTGGATGTTTTGATTTCTGAATCTTTTAAAGGAAACACCTTTCATTGAAAACAACATGCCTGGATATAACTATTTTTCCAGTACTGTCTAAGCATTTATATCCCCTCTGATTAGTTACATAACCAAGAAAAGTACATGGTGCTGATCCAAAATTTAACTTGTGAGAGTTATATGGCCTAAGATAGGGAAAACATAAGCAACCAAAGGCTCTTAGATTTAAATAGTCAGGTTTGACATTATATAACATTTCCAAAGGACTTTTGAGCTTCAAGACCTTTGTTGGTAGTCTATTAATTAGATAGACAGTTATGGAAAAAGGATCAGGCCAAAATTTTAAAGGCATAGCTGCCTGAGCTAATAATGTGAGACCAGTCTCAACAATTTGCCTATGTCTTCTTTCAATTATTCCATTTTGTTCACAAGTATAGGGGCATGTGTGGTTCTATGAACTATGCATCTTTTCTGAAAATAAGATTTCAGTGGCATGTATTCTGTTCCTCCATCAGATTGAATTACTTTGACCTGACAATTGGTTTGTTTTTCAGCCTGAGTAATAAACTGTAACACAACATTATGAGTTTCACTTTTTGATTTCAAAAAATATATCCAAACATACCTGGAAAATGCATCTATGAATGATATGTAATATTTATACCCATAATCACTGTAAATAGGTGCAGGTCCCCATAAGTCTGTAGCAACTAATTCTAGTGGTTTACTATAGATAGTTTCTGAATTCAGAAAGGGTAGTTTATGTGCTTTACCCATTTGACAGAATGTACATATATATGGCATAGAAACATCTTCATAAGAAATATTATTATTACTCAATATGTGTCTTACAATTGCAGCATTTGGATGTCCCAATTTATAATGCCACGTATCAATCGCCTTACAATTTTCTTCTTGTTTGAACTAAGAGTTATTGCACCAATTTCTTATAGTTTCTGCATTTTCTGAATTAGCCACTTTGAACTTGTATAGCCCTTTATGTTCACTACCCTGGAAGAGAATTTCTTTAGTTAGGATATCCTTAACTAGACAGTATTGTGGGTAGAACTCAAAATACACACGGTTACCCTTAGCAAATTGTGACACACTTAGAAGATTTTTCTTAATTAATGGTACTTTAAGCAAGTTATTTAAATATAACTGCTTTTTTCCCACAATGTATGATCTGCAAGTGTGAGTGATAGCAATTGACTTACCATTACCTACATGTATGGAATTTGTACCTTTGTACTCCCTGTTTCCAAGATTCAACTTGCTTAAATTTGTTTGTAATGTGGTTGGTTGCTCCAGAATCTGGATACCAATCTTCATCATATATGTGTTCTGGCTTAGCTGTTTTTGTTGTTGGCTGATAATCTTTGTTATCTGATTGATTGCTTGAATTGTTTTGAATTTGAGCAACATTTGCACTAAGATTTTGATTTCTTTGATTATTGGAATTTTTTCCTGGATCATAATTCAGATTCAATCTGAAGTAACACTTAGCAGCAGTATGGCCAAGCTTTTCACATATCTGGCATCTTGGTCCGTTGTTGTTGTTCCATCTACCTCTGCCCCTGGTTATGTTTGAATATGCACCTCTTTGTACTGCTTGATCATTTCTTTTATTGCCTTGATTTCTACTTTTGTTTTTTGCTGCATAGTTAACTGTAAAATCTGAGTCTTGAATTTTCTTGTTGTCAATTCTTGCTTCATGAGCAAGTAGTACAGAGTGAACATCATTAATGGTTGGCAGACTTTTTTGGGATGATATGACAGCTACCACAGCTTCATATTCATCATTCAATCCATTTAGAACTGTCATATTTTGTTCTGAATCACTGACTTTGTGACCTGCTGCCTCGAGTAGATCACAAGTGGTTTTGATTTTAGAGAGATATTCTCTATATTCAGATTGTCTTTCTTTGTATTGTGCAGCTGTCGTTTGTAAAACATAACTTTAGCTGCTGATTGTGTGTTGAAAACTTTGTCGGTGGTTACCCAGATTTCATTGGCTGTTTTGCATCCAATAACATGTGACAACAAATTTACATTAATCGAGGACAATAACCAAGAACATATGAGCCTGTCTTGTCTATGATACTTGATGTATTCTTCATTGCTGACAAACTTATTTTCTTTGTCTGTGATGCATACAGGAGGAATTTGAGTTGTTCCCTGAATATAGCTTTCAAGTCCATATCCTTGAATGGTTGTTTCGACTTGAAGCTTCCATAGAAGATAATTATCTTCATTTAAATGCACTGTAACCAATTGGCTTTGAGGATTTACTACGGTCTTGATTAAATTCTCAGCAGAATTAGCGTGTTGAGAGGGATTAGCCGCTGATGATGCCTCTGAACTGCCTTCATCAGTCATGATGATGATTATATATTTGTCTCATCAGAATGACAGACTAAAGAAACATACAGTCAAGTTGGATTAGAATTCAAGAATATAGAAAAGGATGCAAAAACAGGTAAGTGCAACCAAAGAAATTCTTAAACGATGAATGTGATGAATTTTTCTGATGAGATTTCTTTCTGGATGGCACTTCTCTGTTTCTTGTGTTGTTTTCTTGATTTCTTGATCTGATTTTCTGAGAATTTGAATGAAATCTTTACAATTCAGTGAGGAAATCTTGTTGCGGCCTGTTAATGACTGACGAGGCACAGGATTGAACTAAATCAATCCTTCAAATGATGATTTCTGATGAAGAATAATACTCAGATGATGAGATTATCCTCTGATGAGTTTCTTTCTCTCCTTTTTTAAATTTGCTGTTAAGCAATTGAATGCTCTGATACCATAAAAGAGTTTTGAAACTCTGCTATGTTTCTTGATTTAATGTTGATAGAGAAGAAATGAAAAAAGAATTGTTTTGTCTTTTAATATCACTCAATAAAATACAAGCATGAAGATGCTACATATTTTATAATACAGTTTTGTACAAAATGGGCTTCGGCCCGTAGACCAGAAAACAAAAGAGAAATGTTATCTGCGGCTGGGATTGGAAGCTTAAGGTCATACGTTTCAGAATATATGACCATTTCATATATACGATCTGGTGAAGGGTTTCCCACTTCAAAATGACCGTATTCTTTTATTAGGTGCTAATGAAGAGATGGATTGGTTGTACGTGAAATAGTAAATTAAATAGTAAAACATTAAAGTGAAGGCATGTCGACCGTCAACTGCGAAAGGTGTAATACAACAAAATATAAGTTAATTGAACTATGTCAGAGTCCAAGCATTTATATACAGAGGAGTACTAAGCATTGATTTATTTGTCATTTTTTATGTGTGAAGTTTAGTGTTGCACTAAGTGATGATTGATAAATTCAGCCTGCCTTATAGTACTATATAATTGGTGGTATGAACTCAATTTGCAATGTCATATACTGATTTTAGGACTACCATTTGACCACATGGCTACTGGAACCGACTGTTTAATTTAAAATATAATAATTCAAATAACCGAAGGAAATGGCTTCTAGACTCTAAAGAGATATCTTAAAGTATAAACAAGGAGTGAGATCAGTTGCAAGTGCAACATAGCTTATGGTCCGTTGCATTTGTAACCTAGAACACCGTAAATGAGCTTTGCCCAGTTACAAGTAACAGGTGATATGAGTTGAACAGTTGCATTTTACAACTGAAGTACAATGCTCAGCTGCATTTTGCAATCGAGCATAATGCTCGGTGGAACATGCAATTGAGCGCTGGGTTCTGTTGCAAATGCAAATGAGCAGATTCTAATTCAATTTAAAACTGAAAACACTATTCATTTTCCACTGTAAATTGGCACATTGCTCACTTGCAGAAGTGGTTAAATTTAAAAAATAATTTTCTTTTGGCATGATATCAAATAATACGGAATGCAATAAGCAATTACAGATAGATGGATGTCAAGTGCATAAGCTCAGTAACGTGCATACAGCATTAGGTAATTAATGATAAGTGTGGTAATAAATTCATCAACCCCGATGGAAGTTAATTAAATATATACAGTATTCAATAAAGTGGACATAGTAGTAAAATATATAATACTGCATTTTTACCGAGTTGAGGATGGCAAGCATGTCTTCAAACTTATGGCTGAGGAGTCATTCGGCTTCCTTGTCAAAAGAGGTGATAATAGTAGACATAGTCACATTTACCTATAGAACACATTTTTAAAGGTAGTAGTTAATACATCCCATAATTGGAACAAAGAATTGGTGTAATGTTAACTGTTTATGGAATTTACTGCCATTCAGTGGCATCCATAGGAAAAATAGTTTGTTCCTTCAAAGTGAACCATTGATTCACAAAACGCGTATGAAATATAGCTCCAGGTAAGCGTTTTAGTTTCACGATGGTTGCGGGTATGACATTTATTTTACCCAAAATAAAAGTAGTGCTTAAATCAGTAATTAACTACGTCAATGAAAATAGTTTAATTTCAAAATATAAAATTTGAAAATAAAAACTACAATCGGGTTAGAGTTGATTTTTTTTAATATCGGAGAGTACACAGAGTATTGGCGTAGCATGAAGGAAAAGGAAAAAAAAGGTGATGAATGAGCAAAAGGGTAGATATGCTTACATAGACATCCTATGCATTTGCAAAATCCAGGTGTATGCACAACGTACCTGACAATTTGCTATCCTAACATCGTTCAGAAGCTGTTCCATTGTTGAGTCGATCCTTTTTAATACGCCGCCACATCTTGGAGCAGAGTGGTCTATGTACTCTAATTTTTTTCTTCATCTTGGTTGGATCTATTTAGCGTAAAAAAACCAAAGGCAATTACCATCGGACAATTAGAAATACAACCAGTACATAATGACAACACACTTGGTTTTAACGTCATTTAGTTCCGGCAAATCAACATCCAAATAAATCTTTGTTGCTTTGGTAGAGAGAAAGTAAATGCACCTGAGAAAGTAAAATAGAGGGCAATTTTTTATGTTGATGGAGAGCGTACTTGGAATAACAGCCTTCGGCCATATGTTGAGACTGTCAGCGAGGTAACAAAAATCGTTGGCGATTTTACAAGTGTGACGACCCGGGTTTCTGACCATCGAAATCCGTTTCATCTTGAAGAAAGAAAGGGATGAGAAAATAGAAAAGATAGAGAAAAAAGAACAACAATATCAGAATCTCACAGCGGAATGAATAAATTATATTAATCATATAAGTATTATATAATATACAATATCCATCAGAGTTACACAGGTAATACATCACATACTAGATAATTATAAACACCTATCTAGTTATTACATCTCAATACACAATACAGATAAACAACTCAGAGATATCAACACAGTGGAACACTATATAAAATCTACAACGTAGAAGCCTCCTGCTCCGTTGCTCCTCCATAATTCGTTAAAGCTAACCTGAATCCCTTGGCTACTCGTAAAAATTTGAGTACCCGAGAGTTTATGAAAAAACAGAAATAAACTCCGGGTCAGACATGGGTCTGGTATGAGTAACAGGTTAAAGTTGCTTAGCTTTGAAAAAAAACATTTGAAAATAAAAGGTATCACGTAAGACTTCCCATAAATAAACATGGTAAGTTTTTACCTTACGCTAACCAAATTATTTAATAGGAAATTCTGTGATATTATAATAGTGTCTAGGGTTTTCAAGTAAATATGAAATAGCCGAAATTGTTACATTATTAAATTCCAGCTACTAGCCACAAAAGTGGCTAATACAATAAAAACCGTTGGCACTTATTGGATTGTGGATTCCATATCAATGGCAGGGCTACTGGGGCACCGTCCATCACAGTACGCCCGCTTCCCTGCAACACAAGGCCGGAACCATTCCTTACTGAACAGTCCCGAACAAGACAACCCCGACAGTTAGAGCTCACAACTGTCCACACAGCCGAATAAAAAGGGACATCTAGACAGGGGAAAATCTTGTCCTGCTTTGGCATGACCCACCTAACCTTGCTGCACCTCCCCTGTTTTAGCCATTCCCAGTTGATGAGGCTTGAGGCTATGATTACCTTTAGAGAACACATCTCATAGAATGCTCATCGCCCACCTGACGATGTTTTGAAAGCATTCAATCCATACAAGTTCGTTCCGGGTTCGAACGAAACCGAAGGCATTATCTCGCTACACTCATTTTGGAATCACCCTCAGAGTTAACGACGATAACCCTTGCACTCTGAATCTTCACTTGAGAATTTACGACCTAACGTTTAATTTGGATCGATGTGGTTTTCGGACTTCCAAATATGGAAAACCCGATCCCGGTCTCATCGAAATCCAAAACGTATCATTTAAGGCCAAGTTGTTTTAAAGTTTAAAACAAATCAGTTCAATTATCCGTTTACACACAGATAGATAATTCACAATATCATAATAGATAATCAACATCATCATAAATAGATAATCCATATTATCATCACAATAGATAATCCATATTATCATTATACTTAAATCAGAGCATACCTATCACATAGCATTCGTTAATCTCATATTTGAGATCTTAATCTATTCAAAGTAACCAATATCATCAATCCATATATAAGCAATCATATCAGCTATAATTAATTTAAAATGAATTATATTAATTATATCATCTCTAATTAATTTAAAGTAAATTAAATTAATTACTTCACCATTTTAAATCTTGTTTATATATCTATTAATCAATTTTCCATCAATTAATTTATCATCATCCAATTATTCAATTTAATTAATCACTCTTGATTAATTAACTTTAATTACACCCAAGTAATTAATCTTTAATTTATTTTCACAAATTAATTAACCTTGACTAAAAACGGAAATTAACCTCTAATTACTTATTAAATTGATTAACTATAATTAGTTTACTTAAATCTTTAATTACACTAATTAATTTCTCTTTAATTACTTATTATTGGTTAATTGATCTTAATTGATCAATCCTTTAATTACATCATTACTTATATTAATTAATGATTTCTAATCCATCTTAATTAATTACCCTTCTAAATCAATTACTTTAAGTAATTAATCTCAATTAAATCACAGTATTAATCACCCGTGATTAATACCATTCAGTAAATAACTTCCTTTAATTACTCCATCAAATAAATTAATTACTCCTTAATTAATTTGCTTTCAATTAATCCCTTGATTCATTATGCAAAGTAATTATATTCCAATTACTTTCACTACTAAATTACCCTCAGTTAATTACATCCAGTAATTATCATTAATTACTTTCCTAAGTAATTATACTTATCTCATCATCATATGATTATTTAAATTAATTAAACTTAATTAACTAACTTAAACAATTCATATTAAACTGAATTAATTACAATGAGTATTAATTCCTTAATTACTTCCATTTAGTAATTATGCTTAACAATCCACAATTGCTTATCTTAAATAATAATTTAATTAATTATTAAAATTAATCCCATTAATTGATTATTTCATAATCTTAGTTAATGACCTTCATTAACTATTTATAATTCTTTAATTACTTTTCCTAAAGTAATTAACTAAGATTTATTATCAATTACATTACAATTAATATTAATCACTTATTAATTAATCCTTAATTAATTCATTAATTGATTCCTAATCATTAATTAAAAATCAATCCATATTTAATCAATGATTCTTAATTACCAATTGATTTACCTTAAATTAATTAACTTATACCTTATTTAAATAAATTTAAACTCTTAATTTCTAAGTTAATTAATTCAAGTCATTTATTATCCATTTAGTTTAACAAAGTTTATACGAATTTAAAAACCCTTAAAATCTCCTGTTAAAGGAATACTTATCTTATATAAAAAAAATTAAAAGAATTCAAACCAAATCCATTTTTAGATTCAAATCGTTTAACTTATACTTTAAATGCTTTAAAGTTGTTAAAACAATTTAAAATTTTAAAACTCATTATCTCCAACCTAGGTTTTGAACTAATTTGATTCCAGAATTAAACCTGATTTAAACCTTTGTTTAAATCTTTACTTCCACAAACAAAAGTAATTTTAAATTCAGTTTATTTAAAAAATGTACTTAAACATTCAAAGTGGTTTAAACACTTTGAATTTTCCTTAAACTTTAATCATTTTAAAACCAGTATGGAAAGTTAGTTTGAACCCATATTTAAATTTTTGATTTTAAAATCTTGATTAAACTTGGCTTTAAAATTTCATTTCCATATTTTAAAACATAGACAGATTCTTTAAATCTTTTTTAAATCTGGCCTTAGAATTTTACATTTCCTTTTAATATACAAAACACAGACAAGTTTAAAAACTGGCAACATAACCAAAAGACCAGAACCCCCTCTCAACTTCTTCGAGTCCAACCTGACCAAAACACAAGAAAACCCTCAAATGACTCGAGAATTACCCGAGTCCACTACCCTGCTCAACCCAACATTATCAGAAGTGCACCGTGCACATGTCCTGGGTCGCCGATCATCTCCAACCACCTCCGGTGATCTTCACACATCAGGAAATATCACTGCACCCAATAACGATCACCAGAACATCATCCCATACTCGAAATCAAATTCAAGAGTTTAAACTTAAACCTGGAACACCATAACTGGAACCACCTCAAACCTGAAACGCCGTTGCTCACGTAGCTCCAACCACAAGAGTTGCTAAAATTCCGACAAAGCCTTCGCCAACCTCTATGCTTCCATTCCCTCAATTTATGTTGCACTCGATCAACTGGGGAAATCGAACCGACCAAAAACTCAACCTAGTTAAAAACTGGGGTTCCACACTTAATTTGATCATCGCCGTCACCACAAAGCTATGGTCATTCATCTGACATTTTTCCCTTAGCCTCTGATCATCAGACTGCCACCAAAAAGAACCCCTGACCTCCTGACCACAAAGATCACCAGAAAAATCACAAATACTAATTTCTGGTTAAACCAGAAATGCACTCGAATTCCTCTACTAAAAATCACGATTTTAGTTCCAAAATCAAGTCTTGGTTTAAATATTAGATTCATATCCCTAAATTCATGAATCATGACAATTAAATTTTGACTTGTTTTTAAGATTGCTCTGTTGTTTCTTCGTTTCCAGGTTTATTCAAGTTTATATTTAACTTACCTATAAATTTTAAACATCCATCTATGCTAACCCAAACAGCTTTTGTTTAAGTCCTAAATCCAAATAGTAAGTAAGTAAAAAGATGATGATTTTTAAATCAAACTGATACTTGAAGCAAAGAACAAAATGTTACAGGGAACAGCTATGCACATACATACAGAAATATATCACCAACAATATATATACCCAACCATACATATTACAGACATCAAACAAGCAACCATATCTTAAATTTAAACTTTTAATTTGTGATGTTACTCACAGATTCGAAGAATGAAGGTAGAGCTTTGAAAACTGTTTTGAACTTCTGAAACTGTAAATTATTTTTGCTTTGATCTTCCTGTTTATTTCATCTTGTTTGCTTATTGTTGAATAATGGTTTCAGTTTATATTTGAGTTTGTATAAAAATGAAGAGGCTTGCAATATAATTTCTCTCTGGTTTGATATGTTTAGAATGAATTGGAAGATATGTATATATAGAAAGATAAGTTTGTATAGGGGAGGGGTTCACTGGGTATAAGCTTATCTTCTTTTTGTTTTTATCGGGCAGATTTTTCAAAAGGAGGCTGAAGTGATTTTTATACTTGTCGAATTGACTGAATTATTTGCTGAGAATTGGAAGCATTTATTGTTAATGTACCTTATGTTTCCCACTTAGCTTACCTTATCTTATTAGCACATGTTGATACTTAACTTAGCAGCATAATCTAAACTTCCTATATAAGATTCTTGCCTGTTTTGATTTATATATTATATGTACATATATACTTACTTCCTATTCATTCCTTATCTTCTTTTTGCTTATTCCTTAGCTTGTTCTAGCATACAAGACTTCACAGGCCTATACATACTAGATTACTTTGCCAGTTTATGTTTTCTTTGACTTATTCCTTAACTGGTTTGCTTACATACATTATGCATGTATATAGACATTTTTATTTATTACTTTTTTCTCGTCTTCATAATTACTTACAGGTCATATACATATTTTACTTTTTTCTGGTTATGCTTTATTTTCTTTTCTTTGTCTTGCTTATTTATTTTACAGGTTACAAATATTTACAAACCTGGTTTTGCTTTATTTTTTTATACGAAGTTGTTTAAGTCATTTGTTGAGGTTTGTTTCTTAATTTATATTCATATACTCTTTATACTTAAACAATTTACAAATTTACTTCTCTTTTTATTTTAGACTTAAACTATCCAATGCTTAATTCATTTATTGTTTTTTATACTTATGTTATTATCATACATTTGATTTATGTTTGTGTTTAATATATTTAAGATTTGTGTTATTTTTAACATATTTGAAAGATGTTATTTCAAATTTAAAAATCATAGCTTTCCTATCAAAATACACATATATATATTTACAAATCATAGCTTTATTATCTACTGTTATCCCATTTTTTGGTCAAAACTGGAATATCAACAAATTGGCAAGGAATGATGGATGTCGGGATTGGAAATCGTTTGGAATCTAGGCTACGGTCAATATTATCAGAATTTGGTCGAGTTCCGATCGGGACGAGATTGATTGGAAATGATGATAAGGACTAGGAAAGGCTATGTTTCAATCTTCAAGATGATCAGAGTTCGTATGAAGGAGATATAATCTGCTGGGCACCAATGCCGGTCCAAGCTCCATCTCTAAAAATGCAACTCCAGCACCTGCCGAATCATCCCTGGCTCCCCTACCTGCCGAATCAGACCCAAAGAGGTCTTACCGAACCAACCTCCTCTAACCTCCTACTGCCGAACCAACCCCACTGGACCAACTCCATGCACTACCGGTCCAACACCACCGAACCAAGCCTCTCCAACCCAATGCCGAACCAAGCCTCTCCAACCCAATGCCGAACCAACCTGCCTCTTCCTCCACCGGACCAAACTCCCACCGAACCAACGCCACTCCACAGGCCACCGAACCAACATGCCATCGGACCAACACCTACCGGTCCAACACCAACCATCTTCCCCTACTCACTACTGATCCAATCAACACTCCACTCACCGCCGAACCAAGGCCTTGCCGAACCACACTGCCAGGCCAGATTGCTTCAGCCCAGACCCACCAGCAGCTATATACATCCAAGACCCCTGCCTCCAGCCTCACTCTATAAATAGAGGGGCAGGGGTACAACAATGGGGGACAAGTTTGAGAGCTCAAGCCTGGAAGGAACTTTCAAACAACTTTGATATACTTGTATTCAAAGCTTTGTACTTGTAATCAGATCGGAAAAGGAGAATAACATATAAAGTGGACGTAGGCACATTCTGGCCGAACCACTATAAATCTACGTGTCTTTTACAGTTTAGTCCCTGCTTTTTACGTATTTACATAAACCACCCAAATCACTACGAACAACATAAAATCAACTAAATTACTGAGATCTGTGATTTGTGTTTGAATATTGCTGAGTTGTATTCATACACTGGTGCTTTCACGGTATTTGGGGTTTGTGGCCAATTTTGGCGCAAACATTTTGGTGCTTTCACTGAGAAGAACCAGCACCCGCTACATCGGATAGAAGTTTGGATTTGGAAGACAATGACTAGGCAAAGTAGTAGAAGGCAAAGGGCTGAGAGAAGCCAACCGGAAGGAAGTCAACAAGCATCCTCCGGAGCAGAGGAAGGACCGGCTTCAATCTACATAACCCGGGACGAAATGGAAGCCATAACAAATTCACTGCAAGAGAGGTTGTTGAAGAGTCAACAGGAGATGATGTAGACTTTCTTGGAGCAAATGAGAGCTGCAGGGACCCAGAACTTAGGAACAGCTACAGCGGCTGTGGATGCAGGACAAGGAGCTCGGGTTATGGAACCCAATGGAGGGCAGGATGCAGAGCTAGAGGGCAATCAACAAGGGCTTGGGGGCAGGCCCGCAGGATCCAACATCGGAGGACCTTTGGGAGGAGTTCAACAGGCTAGAGCCAACGTTGCTACTAGCGAGCCACATGAAGAGTATGTAGCGGAATTCCCTCGAGGGCCACCCCCGACAGACAACGCTGGATTGGTAGATATAATCAGGAAGACTGTGCGAGGTGGTTTGACCAACGAAAACTTGGAAGGAGTGAACAGGAGTCCGTTCACTCGGGAAATAAGGATGGCTGTATCAGAGGTACACCAGACACATGGAGGTGCTGGGGGCATCAGAGGAAGTGATGGCCCGATGCTTCCCCTTGTACTTGACGGACTTAGCTGCGATGTGGTTTAGGCAGCTGGAAGAAGGATCTATCAGGACTTGGAGGGAATTGGTGGAAAGGTTTTTGGGACAGTTTCGGGTTAATGTCAAGAGACCAAAGAACGTGATGACATTGACATCGGTAAAGCAAAGGATGGATGAATCGCTTAGAGCTTTTCTAACTCGATTCAGTGCCGCAGTTGCTTCGGTGGATCGGCCCGATCCATCGATGGTTTTAATGGCAGCAGTATCAGGAGTCAGGGAGAATTCAGATTTCAAGGTATCTCTGATACGAGATCCCCCACGGGATCTCGACGAATTCTTTCACGAGGCAGAAAGGTTCCTTCGGCAAGAAGATGCGAGTACGGATTTAAAATTGAAAAAGGTTAATGCAGTTGAGGTTGGAGGACCATCCAACAAAGGTTTGGATAAAGACAAAGGAAAAAGGAAATTGGACGATGGTTCTGGAAATGCTAGGAAGCAATGGAAGGATCCAAAGTTTCCCACATACACAGGATTGAACGAGACGCTGGAGCGGATATACCTGGATACTCGGAATCGCCTTCCCTACCGGAGGCCGGCTAGGAGAGAACCAACAGAACGGGAAAGGACATCAGGAAGGCACTGTCTCTTCCATGATTTGGATGGACACGACACCAACAGCTGCAGGCACTTAAAGGACATAATTGAGGAGCATGTGAGGAATGGACAGCTGCCACAATATGTAGGACCTCGGAATGCAACGGCGAGGCAGGAGCAACCGCCGCCTACCTCAAGCTACGATGGTGGAAGGCCCAGGAATGATGGTCGGTTGATCATCCATTGACCAGGTTAATATGAAATAAGTAGCGAACTATTGGCAAGCAATCAAGTCATTTACACATGTACGGGGATGGAGATAGCCCCTAGGCATGCTCTGAATGATGATAAACTGCAATGCTATGGTTTGTGAAATTTATCTTTTGCTCTTGGATTGGGCACTGCTTTTCTTTTTGGTTTTCGGTTTTGGAGCTTGGATTGAGCTCCTGGTTTTTCTTGCTTTTTGATTTGGATTTTCCTTTGGATGATTGTTTTCGGTTTTGGATGTTGGTTTGGATTTCTATTTTTCTGGTTTTGGATTTGGATTTTGGATTTGGATTCTGGATTTGGAATTTGGATGTGGATTTTGGATTGGATTTTGATTGGATTTTTATCTGATTTTTGATAACGGTCGTCGGGTATGGATTATGCCTGGCAAGGGGTGAGTCGCTTTGCCCGAACGTGGTAAATTGACTCATTCAGGTCATCGAGTATGGACTATGCTCGGCAAGGGTCCGGAGTGACCAGGATTCGGCCTAGGACTTAGGCCCTATATTATCAATTATTATTTTCAGGTCGTCGAGTATGGACTATGCTCGGCAAGGGTCCGGAGAGACCAGGATTCGGCTTAGGACTTAAGCCATGGCATCGTACAGCGTCCAGGGACACTGGACCAAGGTCGTCAAGTGTGGATTACGCTTGGCAAGAACCCGGAGAGGTTAGCTCAACGTCCAGGGACACTGGACCAAGGTCGTCAAGTGTGGATTACACTTGGCAAGAACCCGGAGAGGTTAGCTCAACGTCCAGGGACACTGGACCAAGATCATCAAATGTGGATTACGCTTGACAAGAACCTGGAGAGGTTAGCTCAACGTCCAGGGACATTGGATCACGGCCGTCAGGTGTGGATTGCGCTTGGCAAGAGCCCGGAGAGGTTATGGATTTGGATATCGACCCAGAGAGGTCCTGGATTCGGTTATGGCTATTGGACAAGGATGGATTGGGACTCGGTTGTCGAGTTCGGACGGATATGGAATCGGGTAAGGCTTTGGTTACTGGGTTTGGAATTGAACGTCGACTCGGAGCAGTCAAGGATGATATACTCTGGCAATATGGCTATGGACTTTGGATATTGGATTCGGAACTATTCAAAACACGCCTTGTTATCACAAGGCATGTTTTGGGGGGCAAAGTGTTATCCCATTTTTTGGTCAAAACTGGAATATCAACAAATTGGTAAGGAATGATGGATGTCGGGATTGGAAATCGATTGGAATCTAGGCTACGGTCGATATTATCAGAATTTGGTCGAGTTCCGATCGAGACGAGATTGATTGGAAATGATGATAAGGACTAGGAAAGGCTATGTTTCAATCTTCAAGATGATCGGAGTTCGTATGAAGGAGATATAATCTGCTGGGCACCAATGCCGGTCCAAGCTCCATCTCCAAAAATGCAACTCCAACACCTGTCGAATCATCCCTGGCTCCCCTACCTGCCGAATCAGACCCAAAGAGGTCTTACCGAACCAACCTCCTCTACCCTCCTACTGCCGAACCAACCCCACTGGACCAACTCCATGCACTACCGGTCCAACACCACCGAACCAAGCCTCTCCAACCCAATGCCGAACCAAGCCTCTCCAACCCAATGCCGAACCAACCTGCCTCTTCCTCCACCGGACCAAACTCCCACCGAACCAACGCCACTCCACAGGCCACCGAACCAACATGCCACCGGACCAACACCTACCGGTCCAACACCAACCATCTTCCCCTACTCACTACCGATCCAATCAGCACTCCACTCACCGCCGAACCAAGGCCTTGCCGAACCACACTGCCAGGCCAGATTGCCTCAGCCCAGACCCACCAGCAGCTATATACATCCAAGACCCCTGCCCCCAGCCTCACTCTATAAATAGCGGGGCAGGGGTACAACAATGGGGGACAAGTTTGAGAGCTCAAGCCTGGAAGGAACTTTCAAACAACTTTGATATACTTGTATTCAAAGTTTTGTACTTGTAATCAGATCGGAAAAGGAGAATAACATATAAAGTGGACGTAGGCACATTCTGGCCGAACCACTATAAATCTCCGTGTCTTTTACAGTTTAGTCCCTGCTTTTTACGTATTTACATAAACCACCCAAATCACTACGAACAACATAAAATCAACTAAATTACTGAGATCTGTGATTTGTGTTTGAATATTGCTGAGTTGTATTCATACACTGGTGCTTTCACGGTATTTGGGGTTTGTGGTCAATTTTGGCGCAAACATCTACTCTTGCTCTTCCTTGCATTTCTTCCCTGGAAGCTTCCTCTCTTATTATGCCTGTTACTGATGAAGAAATCAAGGCTACCCTGTTCTCCGTGAACAAGCAATCATCTGGAGGCCCTGATGGGCTAAATGTCACTTTTTTTATCTCAACCTGGAGTAGGTGGTGAGTTTTGTAAAGCAATACACAATTTTTTCAATAAATGTCAGTTGCTTGGGGAAGTCAACAGCACCAACATTGCTCTTATTCCTAAAGTCTCTCCACCTACTAGTGTAACTTCTTTCAGGCCTATATCTTGCTGTAATGTTGTCTACAAGTGTATCTCTAAAATTCTTGCAACACGTTTAGTCAGAGTACTACCTACTGTTGTATCCAAAAATCAACCTGCCTTTATTCCTTCAAGGGACATAATTGATAATGTTCTTCTTGCTCAGGAATTACTTAAGGGATATGGCAGAAGTAATGTTCCCACTGCAGCTGCTCTAAAATTGGATATTTCCAAGGCTTATGATAGTATTCAATGGGTCTCAATTGTTAGGATTATTGCAGTGATGGGATTCACCAAAACTTTTGTGTTTTGGATATATGTCTGTATTTCCACCCCTACATACTCTGTAGTATTAAATGGCAGACCTGTGGGATTTTTCAGAGGTAGTAAAGGTATACGACAGGGAGACCCTATATCATCTTACATATTGTTGATGGTAATGGAAGTTTTAACAGTTATTCTCAGAACTAGTTACAATCATAAGTTAATTAAGTATCACCCAAAGTGCTCACATATCCATATAACATCTATTATGTTTGCTGATGATGTCATGTTGTTTACCAAATCTGAGTTACCTTCATTGAATGGTGTATTGGAAGCATTGCAAGCTTTTCACAGTATGACTGGTCTTTCCATAAATCAAGCCAAATCTTCTTTACTAGTTACTGGTGTTAATGAATTGCAAGCTACTGCTTTACATCAACAAACTGGTTTTTCTAGCATGAATAATGATATGAAGTATCTTGGTCTCCCTTTACTATCAAAAAGAATAACTAAGGCTGACTGCTTACCTCTTTTCAATAAAATCACTTCTGTTATGACTGCTTGGGACAATAGGAATTTGACTCAGAGTGGTAGACTAGTTATTATTAAATCTGTTGTCTTTTCCTCTATTGTTTATTGGGCTCGTACTCTCATCCTCCCTGTGAAACTGTTGCCACTTATTAGGTCTGCCATGATTAGATTTTTTTGGTCAGGTAGTATTCACAATAGGAAGATAGTGCCATGTTCTTTTTCTAAAATTGAGACACCTTTGAGAAAGGGAGGTCTAGGAGTTATTGATGTAAGGATGTGGAATATTGCTGCAATAAGTAAACAATTTGATGTCCTCATTAACAAAAAAGGTAGTTTATGGGCTAGCAGGACATGGAAATACAGTATTAAGAACAAACACTTCTGGATCATGGATACTCCACAGAATTGCAGTTGGATATGGAGAAGTATGCTGAAGCTCAGACAAGTCTTCCTCCCTATGATACAATATCATGTTAATGCTAGATTTACTGTTAGCTTTTGGCATGATCCATGGGTCAGTAATGGTCATATCCTATCTAATTTATGTGATCATGCTTAGATTTTGCAGTCTGGAATACACTATGAAGCTAAAGCAAATGATTTTTTACATAATGGTATAATCCTGTTGCCGTCCAACAGCAACCAGGTGATTAGACAATTATGGGGTGATATACAACAACAAAATTTCAGTGCTCAACAAGATGCCTATGTTTCTTGGGAAATGAAAACTCACACTGTCAAAGCTGTATACAATTTTGTTACTGCCAGTGTCCCTCTGCCTGCTACAAAATGGTTCACTGTCATTTGGACCTCTGATTCTGTTCCAAAAGACAACTTAATGATGTGGAAAGTTATCAATCAGGCATTACTTACCAGAAGTTTAATTAACAGGTATGGCTTAGCTTGTTCTTCTCAGTGTTTGTTCTGTCATCTCCATGATGAAACTTCTGAGCGTCTATTTTTTGACTGTCCTACCCTTCACTTCTTATTAGTCATGATTAGTTGTATCACTGGTGTTAAGTTATCTTGTTCTACTTCTAGTATTCTCTGGAGTATAATTTTTAAAGCTACTAGGTGGAGAAAGGATCAAGGAAGAGTGTTAGCTGTTTGCTTGAAGATATGTATGACTGTGATATGGACAGAGAGGAATGCCATTGTTTTTGATAATGTTTGAAAAAATGATGAACTGATTTGGAATGAGGTGAAGACCCGAACTCATAAACAACTGAAGTACTGTGCTAGTGTTTTCCCACAAACACTAGTTGATGCTTGGGCCTGAGTTATGTTGTTTTTCTTGCTTTATCCTTGTTTTTTTTTTACCTTTCCTTTTGATGTACCCTTTTTATTGTTTGCAATAAAACTAGTAGGGGACCAGTTAACCCCGCTGGCTTTGCCAAAAAAAAGATAACAATTTTTGTTTATATTAAAAATCCATTTGTAAAAATATTACATTATCAATATAGTTTAAATATAACTCATTATTAAATTAAAATAATTCATAAAAGAATTTTTCTCTTATTTAATAAATTACTTATTTTATCAGCTACATTTAAAAAGAACAAAACAACCCTTTTTATTTAAATTTAGCTTAAGCTAAAATCAATTTAAAATAATTAAGTTTTTATCTTGAATATTAAAATCATATGGTTATTTATTTAATAGCTTAATATCAAATTAAATATAATTTTTAGTTTATCAAAAATATTAGATTAAGAAAACATGCCTATATATATTAAATTTAAAACAAAGATTATCTATTTATAATATATACAGATATGTATACATTACAAATATAAAACAATTTATTAGCCTTTAAAGATAGATTATCAGTTTAAATATTTATCTTAAAGAAGATTATTAATTTTAATTCAAATTTATTATTAACATTATTGTCAAATCAATTAAATTTTGACACAAATTATTAAATTGTTATTGTCAAAATTTCCGGGATATCATATTCCTCCCCACTTAAAAGAATTTCGTCCCCGAAATTAAAACAAAGGTAATTTAATAATCTAATTACAGATTTAATTTTTAAACACAGGCATATATCAATTATATGCTAGCAACTATAGCAACCAATTCATCCAATCTACAAATCTAATTGTCCAGATAAAATTCTAAATAGAATTTTCTCGAGTTTCCCCAAGTATAAATATTGGGATACTCTCTTTACAGAATCCAAACAATCAATATTACTAAGCTACTGAGTTTCTACTCATCTGGATCTACAAAACAAATCAAAATATCAGACCAAACTCAAGTCTGACTCAACAACCGAAATTCCCTGAGCTGCTGGTTCTATAATCAGAGATAGCTCATACACGTACTCCCTCAGGGATACGTGAAACATTCTGAATTCCAGTTATCCAAACTGACAATTCACTCCTGAGGACCAAACATTAATCCTAAGAAGAACAACAGAAAAAGATCCAAATATCTCGGAGCTAGCTTCCCAATCTTATCCAATCTTATAGTTCCCATTGATCGAAGAAAACCCCAACAACAACAAAGTCTCTAACTACGAATCTCCGTCTTTTATTCACAATACTCTTCTGACGATCCTTGGCTGCCTACATCCTTCCTGATCAGCTCAACCCTTGCTGATGCTCACAGAAAGAATCTGAACCAGAAACAAATTAAACCAAAAACAATCCAATAAAATGATCTTTCCAAGATTAACTTCAAAAATTAGAACACAACTCGATTCCAAAATCAAGAGACTGATCTTACTTCTCTCATATGGAAAGATAATACGGATGCATTCTAATCTGGTCTTAAGTCCCTGAAAATTTTCCTGTAGAAACTCTCTAATCCAAAATACTGCAAATTCTAGTTGTTTCCACACCAAACAGCTGCCACCATGCTTCCATAGCGCAACTCTAATCAGAGCAGATGAAAATGATGATGATGATGATGATCATGAACCCTAGCTGGGCAACACATCTTAGAACTATGGTTCACAGATCCTTAAAAGAAACTCAGAAGTTCCTCCAAAACCCGAGCTGCTTCATCAAACTCATTCTCCAGAAATCATCTTACTACTGAGCTGAACCATCGGTACCACTCCTGAAATCCAGTCGATACTAAACTCAATCTTCAAACACGGACAAAACTCACATCCAGAAAAATCAGACAACCTAAGAGAACACTCAAACAATCGCAAGTCACTTTTGCGATCAATCTAGCCCACTAAAGAAAAACTGTTTGTCTTTACCAAGCAGAACAGCCGACGCTTAATTAGCCAATCCATCAAAGAAATGGATCCACTCTGCTGCTCCTAAAATCACCTCAAGAAAAACTGCTAACCAGAAAACCTTCTCGACGGCTCACAGAACGCTCTGAACTGTACTGCTGACTCAGGTGCCAAAAACTTCCTATCCAAAGCTCTTCGAGAAACTCGGACCTCAAACCAACATAAACATTCTACTGAACTCAGCCCCAACACCGAAACAGATACACTTCCATAACTGATTCCAAAGAAACATCTTCGGAGACTTCCATAGTCACTGTGTCTCATCACACAGCTACTACATCCTGAGGTAAGATATCCAGACTTGCTTCTTCCAAACCGACGGATCCAAACTCTAGCTCATCCAAACTTACGCATCAAAATGAACTCCGAACCTTAACAGGTTTCCTTCAGAAATTGATGAAATCCTTACACCACCCAAAGCTCACTCGAAATGGTAATAGGTCTACAGTTTCGACAAATATACTTCCAACCTCAAATATTCAAACTCCAACCATTGGTAGTCGTGTTACACACACCACTACCCTATCTACCTTTATAACTTATATTGGATAACCCGGACAGGTAACCCAACAAATAGGTAGAAATAAATATAAATATATTTATATATCAAAATTACAAATACGCTCTCTCAAGATTGAAATCACTCAAGAGCCTAGGTATTCACTCAACCTAGTGCTCTGATACCAACTGTGACGACCCGGGTTTCTGACCACAGAAATCCGTTTCATCTTGAAGAAAGAAAGGGATGAGAAAATAGAAAAGATAGAGAAGAAAGAACAACAACATCAGAATCTCACAGCGGAATAAATAAATTATATTAATCATATAAGTATTATATAATATACAATATACATCAGAGTTACACAGGTAATACATCACATACTAGACAGTTATGAACACCTATCTAGTTATTACATCTCAATACACAATACAGATAAGCAACTCAGAGATATCAACACAGCGGAACACTATATATAATCTACAACGTAGAAGCCTCCTGCTCCATTGCTCCTTCATAATTCGTCAAAGCTAACCTGAATCCCTTGGCTACTCGTAAAAATTTGAGTACCCGAGAGTTTATGAAAAAACAGAAATAAACTCTGGGTCAGACATGGGTCTGGTATGAGTAACAGGTTAAAGTTGCTTAACTTTGAAAAAAAACATTTGAAAACAAAAGGTATCACGTAAGACTTCCCACAAATAAACATGGTAAGTTTTTACTTTACGCTAACCAAATCATTTAATAGGAAATTCTATGATATTATAATAGTGTCTAGGGTTTTCAAGTAAATATGAAATAGCCGAAATTATTACATTATTAAATTCCAGCTACTAGCCACAAAAGTGGGTAATACAATCAAAACCGTTGGCACTTATTGGATTGTGGATTCCATATCAATGGCAGGACTATCGGGGTACCGCCCGTCACAGTGCGTGGCCTAGATCAACGTACCGAGGAGTACACCTACTCCCCTGCAACACAAGGCCGGAACCATTCCTTACTGAACAGTCCCGAACAAGACAACCCCGACAGTTAGAGCTCACAACTGTCCACACAGCCGAATAAAAAGGGACATCTAGACAGGGGAAAATCTTGTCCTGCTTGGGCATGACCCACCTAACTTTGCTTCACCCCCCCTGTTTTAGTCATTCCCGGTTGATGAGGCTTGAGGCTATGATTACCTTTAGAGAACACATCTCTTAGAATGCTCATCGCTCACCTGACGATGTTTTGAAAGCATTCAATCCATACAAGTTCGTTCCGGGTTCGAACGAAACCGAAGGCATTATCTCGCTACACTCATTTTGGAATCACCCTCAGAGTTAACGACGATAACCCTTGCACTCTGAATCTTCACTTGAGAATTTACGACCTAACGTTTAATTTGGATCGATGTGGTTTTCGGACTTCCAAATATGGAAAACCCGATCCCGGTCTCATCGAAATCCAAAACGTATCTTTTAAGGCCAAATTGTTTTAAAGTTTAAAACAAATCAGTTCAATTATCCGTTTACACACAGATAGATAATTCACAATATCATAATAGATAATCAACATCATCATAAATAGATAATCCATATTATCATCACAATAGATAATCCATATTATCATTATACTTAAATCAGAGCATACCTATCACATAACATTCGTTAATCTCATATTTGAGATCTTAATCTATTCAAAGTAACCAATATCATCAATCCATATATAAGCAATCATATCAGCTATAATTAATTTAAAATGAATTAAATTAATTATATCATCTCTAATTAATTTAAAGTAAATTAAATTAATTACTTCACCATTTTAAATCTTGCTTATATATCTATTAATCAATTTTCCATCAATTAATTTATCATCATCCAATTATTCAATTTAATTAATCACTCTTGATTAATTAACTTTAATTACACCCAAGTAATTAATCTTTAATTTATTTTCACAAATTAATCAACCTTGACTAAAAACAGAAATTAACCTCTAATTACTTATTAAATTGATTAACTAAAATTAGTTTACTTAAATCTTTAATTACACTAATTAATTTTTCTTTAATTACTTATTATTGGTTAATTGATCTTAATTGATCAATCCTTTAATTACATCATTACTTATATTAATTAATGATTTCTAATCCATCTTAATTAATTACCCTTCTAAATCAATTACTTTAAGTAATTAATCTCAATTAAATCACAGTTATTAATCACCCGTGATAAATACCATTCAGTAATTAACTTCCTTTAATTACTCCATCAAATAAATTAATTACTCCTTAATTAATTTGCTTTCAATTAATCCCTTGATTCATTATGCAAAGTAATTATATTCCAATTACTTTCACTATTAAAATACCCTCAGTTAATTACATCCAGTAATTATCATTAATTACTTTCCTAAGTAATTATACTTATCTCATCATCATATGATTATTTAAATCAATTAAACTTAATTAACTAACTTAAACAATTCATATTAAACTGAATTAATTACAATTAGTAATTAATTCCTTAATTACTTCCATTTAGTAATTATGCTTAACAATCCACAATTGCTTATCTTAAATAATAATTTAATTAATTATTAAAATTAATCCCATTAATTGATTATTTCATAATCTTAGTTAATGACCTTCATTAACTATTTATAATTCTTTAATTACTTTTCCTAAAGTAATTAACTAAGATTTATTATCAATTACATTTTAATTAATATTAATCACTCATTAATTAATCCTTAATTAATTCTTTAATTGATTGCTAATCATTAATTAAAAATCAATCCATATTTAATCAATGATTCTTAATTACCAATTGATTTACCTTAAATTAATTAACTTATACCTTATTTAAATAAATTTAAACTCTTAATTTCTAAGTTAATTAATTCAAGTCATTTATTATCCATTTAGTTTAACAAAGTTTATACGAATTTAAAAACCTTTAAAATCTCCTGTTAAAGGAATACTTATCTTATATAATTTTTTTTTAAAGAATTCAAACCAAATCCATTTTTAGATTCAAATTGTTTAACTTATACTTTAAATGCTTTAAAGTTGTTAAAACAATTTAAAATTTTAAAACTCATTATCTCCAACCTAGGTTTTGAACTAATTTGATTCCAGAATTAAACCTGATTTAAACCGTTGTTTAAATCTTTACTTCCATAAACAAAAGTAATTTTAAATTCAGTTTATTTAAAAAATGTACTTAAACATTCAAAGTGGTTTAAGCACTTTGAATTTTCCTTAAACTTTAATCATTTTAAAACCAGTATGGAAAGTTAGTTTGAACCCATATTTAAATTTTTTATTTTAAAATCTTGATTAAACTTGGCTTTAAAATTTCATTTCCAGATTTTAAAACATAGACAGATTCTTTAAATCTTGTTTAAATCTAGCCTTAGAATTTTACATTTCCTTTTAATATACAAAACACAGACAGGTTTAAAAACTGGCAACATACCCAAAAGACCAGAACCCCCTCTCAACTTCTTCGAGTCCAACCTGACCAAAACACGAGAAAACCCTCAAATGACTCGAGAATTACCCGAGTCCACTACCCTGCTCAACCCAACATCATCAAAAGTGCACCGTGCACATGTCCTGGGTCGTCAATCATCTCCAACCATCTCCGGTGATCTTCACACATCATGAAACATCACTGCACCCAATAACGATCACCAGAACATCATCCCATACTCGAAATCAAATTCGAGAGTTTAAACTTAAACCTGGAACACCATAACTGGAACCACCTCAAACCTGAAACGCCGTTGCTCACGTAGCTCCAACCACCAGAGTTGCTAAAATTCCGGCAAAGCCTTCGCCAACCTCTATGCTTCCATTCCCTCAAGTTATGTCGCACTCGATCAACTGGGGAAATCGAACCGACCAAAAACTCAACCTAGTTAAAAACTGGGATTCCACACTTAATTTGATCGTTGCCGTCACCACAAAGCTATGATCATTCATCTGACATTTTTCCCTTAGCCTCTGATCATCAGACTACCACCGAAAAGAACCCCTGACCTCCTGACCACAAAGATCACCAGAAAAATCACAAATACTAATTTCTGGTTAAACCAGAAATGCACTTGAATTCCTCTACTAAAAATCACGATTTTAGTTTCAAAAATCAAGTCTTGGTTTAAATATTAGATTCATATCCCTGAATTCATGAATCATGACAATTAAATTTTGACTTGTTTTTAAGATTGTTATGTTGTTTCTTTGTTTCCAGGTTTATTCAAGTTTATATTTAACTTACCTATAAATTTTAAACATCCGTCTGTGCTAACCCAAACAGCTTTTGTTTAAGTCCTAAATCCAAATAGTAAGTAAGTAAAAAGATGATGATTTTTAAATCAAACTGATACTTGAAGCAAAGAACAAAATGTTACAGGGAGCAGCTATGCACATACATACAGAAATATATCACCAACAATATAAATACCCAACCATACATATTACAGACATCAAACAAGCAACCATATCTTAAATTTAAACTTTTAATCTGTGATGTTACTCACAGATTCGAAGAATGAAGGCAGAGCTTTAAAAACTATTTTAAACTTCTGAAACTGTAAAATATTTTTGCTTTGATCTTCCTGTTTATTTCATCTTGTTTGCTTATTATTGAATAATGGTTTCAGTTTATATTTGAGTTTGTATAAAAATGAAGAGGCTTGCAATATAATTTCTCTCTGGTTTGATATGTTTAGAATGAATTAGAAGATATGTATATATAGAAAGATAAGTTTGTATAGGGGAGGGGTTTACTGGGTATAAGCTTATCTTCTTTTAGTTTTTATCAGGCAGATTTTTCAAAAGGAGGCTGAAATGATTTTTATACTTGTCGAATTGACTGAATTGTTTGCTGAGAATTGGAAGCATTTATTGTTAATGTACCTTATGTTTCCCACTTAGCTTACCTTATCTTATTAGTACATGTTGATACTTAACTTAGCAGCATAATCTAAACTTCCTATATAAGATTCTTGCCTGTTTTGATTTATATATTATATGTACATATATACTTACTGCCTATTCATTCCTTATCTTCTTTTTGCTTATTCCTTAGCTTGTTCTAGCATACAAGACTTCACAGGCCTATACATACTAGATTACTTTGCCAGTTTATGTTTTCTTTGACTTATTCCTTAACTGGTTTGCTTACATACTTTATGCATGTATATAGACATTTTTATTTATTACTTTGTTCTCATCTTCATAAGTACTTACAGGTCATATACATATTTTACTTTTTTCTGGTTATGCTTTATTTTCTTTTCTTTGTCTTGCTTATTTATTTTACAGGTTACAAATATTTACAAACCTGGTTTTTCTTTATTTTTTTTATATGAAGTTGTTTAAGTCATTTGTTTTGGTTTGTTTCTTAATTTATATTCATATACTCTTTATACTTAAACAATTTGCAACTTTACTTCTCTTTTTATTTTAGACTTAACTATCCAATGCTTAATTCATTTATTGTTTTTTATACTTATGTTATTATCATACATTTGATTTATGTTTGTGTTTAATATATTTAAGATTTGTTTTATTTTTAACATATTTGAAAGATGTTATTTCAAATTTACAAATCATAGCTTTCCTATCAAAATACACATATATATTTACAAATCATAGCTTTATTATCTACTCTTGCTCTTCCTTGCATTTCTTCCCTGGAAGCTTCCTCTCTTATTATGCCTGTTACTGATGAAGAAATCAAGGCCACCCTGTTCTCCATGAACAAGCAATCATCTGGAGGCCCTGATGGGCTAAATGTCACTTTTTTTATCTCAACCTGGAGTGTTCTAGGTGGTGAGTTTTGTAAAGCAATACACAATTTTTTCAATAAATGTCGGTTGCTTGGGGAAGTCAACAGCACCAACATTGCTCTTATTCCTAAAGTCTCTCCACCTACTAGTGTAACTTCTTTCAGGCCTATATCTTGCTGTAATGTTGTCTACAAGTGTATCTCTAAAATTCTTGCAACACGTTTAGTCAGAGTACTACCTACTGTTGTATCCAAAAATCAATCTGCCTTTATTCCTTCAAGGGACATAATTGATAATGTTCTTCTTGCTCAGGAATTACTTAAGGGATATGGCAGAAGTAATGTTCCCACTGCAGCTGCTCTAAAATTGGATATTTCCAAGGCTTGTGACAGTATTCAATGGGTCTCAATTGTTAGGATTATGGCAGTGATGGGATTCCCCAAAACTTTTGTGTCTTGGATATATGTCATTATTTCCACCCCTACATACTCTATAGTATTAAATGGCAGACTTGTGGGATTTTTCAGAGGTAGTAAAGGTATACGACTAGGAGACCCTATATCATCTTACATATTATTGATGGTTATGGAAGTTTTAACAGTTATTCTCAGAACTAGTTACAATCACAAGTTAATTAAGTATCACCCAAAGTGCTCACATCTCCATATAACATCTATTATGTTTGCTGGTGATGTCATGTTGTTTACCAAACCTGAGTTACCTTCATTGAATGGTATATTGGAAGCATTGCAAGCTTTTCACAGTATGACTGGTCTTTCCATAAATCAAGCCAAATCTTCTTTACTAGTTACTGGTGTTAATGAATTGCAAGCTGCTGCTTTACATCAACAAACTGGTTTTTCTAGCATGAATAATGATATGAAGTATCTTGGTCTCCCTTTAGTATCAAAAAGAATAACTAAGGCTGACTGCTTACCTCTTTTCAACAAAATCACTTCTGTTATGACTGCTTGGGACAATAGGAATTTGACTCAGAGTGGTAGGCTAGTTATTATTAAATCTTTTGTCTTTTCCTCTATCGTTTATTGGGCTCGTACTCTCATCCTTCATGCGAAACTGTTGCAACTTATTAGGTCTACCATGATTAGATTTTTTTGGTCAGGTAGTATTCACAATAGGAAGATAGTGCCATGTTCTTTTTCTAAAATTGAGACACCTTTGAGAAAGGGAGGTCTAGGAGTTATTGATGTAAGGATGTGGAATATTGCTGCAATAAGTAAACAATTTGATGTCCTCATTAACAAAAAAGGTAGTTTATGGGCTAGCTGGACATGGAAATACAGTATTAAGAACAAACACTTCTGGATCATGGATACTCCACAAAATTGCAGTTGGATATGGAGAAGTATGCTGAAGCTCAGACAAGTCTTCCTCCCTATGATACAATATCATGTTAATGCTAGATTTACTGTTAGCTTTTGGCATGTTCCATGAGTCAGTAATGGTCATATCCTATCTAATTTATGTGATCATGCTTAGATTTTGCAGTCTGGAATACACTATGAAGCTAAAGCAAATGATTTTTTACATAATGGTATAATCCTGTTGCCGTCCAACAGCAACCAGGTGATTAGACAATTGTGGGGTGATATACAACAACAAAATTTCAGTGCTCAACAAGATGCCTATGTTTCTTGGGAAATGAAAACTCACACTGTCAAAGCTGTATACAATTTTGTTACTGCCAGTGTCCCTCTGCCTGCTACAAAATGGTTCACTGTCATTTGGACCTCTGTTTCTGTTCCAGAAGACAACTTGATGATGTGGAAAGTTATCAATCAGGAATTACTTACCAGAAGTTTAATTAACAGGTATGGCTTAGCTTGTTCTTCTCAGTGTTTTTTCTGTCATCTCCATGATGAAACTTCTGAGCATCTATTTTTTGACTGTCCTGACCTTCACTTCTTATTAGTCAGGATTAGTTGTATCACTGGTGCTAAGTTATCTTGTTCTACTTCTAGTATTCTCTGGAGTATAATTTTTAAAGCTACTAGGTGGAGAAAGGATCAAGGAAGAGTGTTAGCTGTTTGCTTGAAGATATGTATGACTGTGATATGGACAGAGAGGAATGCCATTGTTTTTGATAATGTTAGAAGAAATGATGAACTAATTTGGAATGAGGTGAAGACCCGAACTCATAAACAACTGAAGTATTGTGCCAGTGTTTTCCCACAAACACTAGTTGATGCTTGGGTCTGAGTTATGTTGTTTTTCTTGCTTTATCCTTGTTTTTTTACTTTTCCTTTTGATGTACCCTTTTTATTGTTTGCAATAAAACTGGTAGGGGACCAGTTAACTCTGCTGGCTTTGCCAAAAAAAAAGATAACAATTTTTATTTATATTAAAAATCCATTTGTAAAAATATTACATTATCAATATAGTTTAAATATAACTCATTATTAAATTAAAATAATTCATAAAAGAATTTGTCTCTTATTTAATAAATTACTTATTTTATCAGCTACATTTAAAAAGAACAAAACAACCCTTTTTATTTAAATTTAGCTTAAGCTAAAATCAATTTAAAATAATTAAGTTTTTATCTTGAGTATTAAAATCATATGGTTATTTATTTAATAGCTTAATATCAAATTAAATCCAATTTTTAATTTATCAAAAATATTAGAATAAGAAAACATGCCTATACATATTAAATTTAAAACAAAGATATTACAAAGATATAAGAAAACATGCCTATTTATATAAAGCTCAAATAATTAAGTTTTTTTTTTAATTTCTCAATTTATCCCTATGTATGCAGATATATAGGATGCAAAACAATATTTTACACCAATTAATTAGCATAATCACGTATATTGTAATAAATATGTCGTTAGAGCGACATAAATAGTGTTAACATGCACATAGATAGGGAGATGTTTAAAAACAAAAGATTAAACTAAATATTAACTGCATTATTGATCAGCGGTGTCACGGTAAGCATGGAGAACGTCCATAATGCATATACACCAACATAAATCCACAAAAACATACTTTTAAATACCAAAGTTTATGTGCAATGGTCAACAACACCTCTGACAAACTTATACAAAATTATCATAGGTACAACTGACAGACAAATATATAACATCTTTCAACAGTAACACAGAAAAAAAGAGCATATTTGAGCCATCCATAACAACGTGCTGTGAGCATAGCCTGTTGAGGTCTCAGGCATCCTACAGGGTTGTTTGTTTACAATCCTATCAGTAGTAGGTGAAATCCTGAAAACAGTGGTACAGAATTTGTGTTAGTGCTTTTGAATCAATGGTAGACCGAAAATCACATCTTACCGGCAGCATGCACATAGCAATTTTTTTTTTATTTTTGGCTTACATAATTAGTTTATATTTTACTATGTTTGCAATCAAGGTAGCAGCTGCTCATCCTGATTCGGACTATGATAAGATTGGAAGATGGCATAGATCAACACTAAATCAACGAAGTGAACACTCTTTCACCATTGGATATATATCCCCGTTTCTTTGCATCTCAGCCATTCTTTCAGCTGCATTTAATCAGAGCCGTTCTTCACAATAGGGGTTCATGGGCTTGAAAGCCCATCACCAAAGCTGCTGTTTAGTTTTACAGAGAATCTTGTACATCTCTCTTATATATAAACACTGTCATTACTGTGTACGATTTTGATGAGTTCATTTCAATAAAATCATTCTTCTTTTCCTCATTTCTGCAATTTCATATTTCCTCAAAATTCTTTTATGGTATCGAGGCATAAAGAAACCGTTTAACGGCAAAAAAAAAAAAAAAAGAAGTAATAAAACTCATCAGATAGATCATCATCATCTGAGTTTCATCTCTTGTCAGAGAGTCAAATCTCATCACTTAAGATATTGATCCAGCACTTGAATCATGTGCCTCGCCGGCTTGTTATCTCTGGCTACAGCAAGATTCAACACTGAATCTTGAATGAAAGCAATCAAAATCTCAGAAACTCGGATCAAGAAACCAGAAAAAAAAACATCACAACAAGCAGGAAATTGCCATCCAGAAAAAAAAAACCAATCAGAAAGTTCATTATCTAAAGTTTTCTTTGGTTGCAACTTACCAGTTCTGCATTAATTTCTAGATTCTTGAAACCTGATTCTTGATCAAGACTGCGCCATTCATTGTTTTTGATGTACTATCCTTTGTTATTGTTAAATTAGATTCATCATGATTGAATAAGACAATTCAGCCACATCATCCAACCCAAATACTTCTCAACTCTCTCACAGAGAAGAAAATCTGATCAAGACTGTGATAAACCCACAGAGCCAATTGGTAACAGTACATCTGAATGAAGATAATTATCTTCTATGGAAACTTCAAGTTGAAATAGCGATTCAGGGATATGGGCTTGAGAACTACATTCTTGGAACCATACAAATTCTACCAATTTGCATCACTGACAAAGAAAACAAAGTTATTAACAATGAGGAGTATGTGAGATATCATAAACAAGATAGACTCATATGCTCATGTCTGTTATCATCCATAAATGTGAATTTTCTATCACATGTGATAGGATGTGAAACTGCTAATGATATCCGGACTACTATTGATAAGGTCTTTAATAGTCAATCTACTGCTAAAGTGATGTTCTATAAAAGACAGTTACACAACATCAAGAAAGACAACCTCAACGTGAGAGAATGCCTCTCAAAAATCAAGACAACATGTGACTTGTTGGAAGCTGTAGATCACAAGATCTCTGATTCTGAGCAGATAATGACAATATTAAATGATTTAAATGACGAATATGAAGCAGTGGTGGTAGTTACATCATCTCAAAAAAATATGCCATCAATAGATAATGTTCATTCTGTGTTGCTTGCACATGAGGCAAAAATTGATAGCAAAAAAGTTCATGAATCAGATTTCTCTGTGAATTATGTTGCCAACCATAAAGGAAAAGGACAAACCGTCCGAGGCCTTGGTGCAGTGGTAAAACGCCAGGTTGTTGACGACAAGGTCGGCAGTTCGATCCCTGCCTCTGGCATATTAAACTGTGCGCCATGATGATTCTTGCAGACTTGTGTGCTGCCTACTTTGTAAATATAAGTACCCAGTTTCAAAAAAAAAAAAAAAAAGGACAAACCAGCAATAAATCAGAACAGACAATGAAAGGGATGGATATTCAAACAGATCCAGAGGAAGAGGCAGATGGAATGATAATAAAAGGCCTAGGTGTCAGATTTGTGAAAAACTACGTCACACTGCAGCAAAATGCTACTTCATGCTAAACTTGAACTATGTTCCAGGACAAAGCAACAACAATCAAAGAAATCAAAATTTCAATGCAAACATGGCACAAGTTCAACATGATTCAAGTAAGCTATCTGAAAACAGAAACCAGCAAACTGAGATTGCAAAACCAGAACATATTCAAGATAAGGATTGGTATCCAGATTCAGGAGCCACAAATCACATCACCAACAATTTGAGCAATTTAAATCTTGGGAACAAGGAATACAAAGGTATGAATTCTATACACATGGGTAATGAAAAGTTAATTGCAATCACACAAACTAGCAGTTCATACATTATGGGAAAAAGGCAACTATGTTTAAATAATTTAATCAGGGTGCCACTAATTAGAAAAAATCTGCTGAGTGTGTCACAGTTTACAAAAAACAACAAAGTTTATTTTGAATTTTATCCACATCACTGCTTACTTAAGGATATCCTAACTAAAGACATTCTCTTGTAGGGTAAAGAATATGAAGGTCTGTACAAGTTCAGTGCAACTAATCCAAGAAAACCAGAATCTAAAAGAATTTGGTGTAATAATTCTGAAATCAAAAAGGAAGAAAATTGTGAGATCTTTGATATGTGGCACTGTAAATTGGGACATCCAAGTACTATAATTGTAAAGCATATTTTGAATGATAGCAACATTTCTTTCAATCATATTTCAATGCCATATATCTACACATACTGTCAAATGGGAAAAGGTCATAAATTACCATTCTTAAATTTTGAAACACTTTACAACAAGCCACTTGAACTAATTACTACTGATCTATGTGGGCCCGCACCACTACACAGTGATTATGGCTATAAATACTATATACACTACAACAAAAATACCTTTCCGCAACTACCAAAAACAGTTGTAATAGGTCTATTACAACGGGCGGCTACCAGTCTTAATATCCGGAGTTGTAATAGAGTTGAATATTTTTATAACTGTTGCCGACAACTGCAGGAGCAGTTGTAAAAAAGCTTTTTACAACTGCTTTTGAAAGTTGTGGTAAAGTCTATCGTAACTGTTGCATTGACCGTTGTAATAGGTCTCTTTTGCAACAGCTAATAGCAGTTGCAACAATAGCTTTTGCAACTGCTTTTGGCAATTGTGATAGATTTATTTACAACTGTTATTGACAGTTGCAATAAATCTTTTTACAACTGTTACCAACAATTGCAATTCATCTTCCAACAACTGCCATTAACCATAAATTTCACAACATTATAATTAAAACTGATATTTCACTAATAATAACTACAATCGTTAACATTACTTGAAACAACATGAACCATTCACATTTAATAAAAGCAAAAACAATTCATAATTTTATTACAAAACAATTCAAGTTTACACCATTACAGAATTTAACATAGTTTGAACCAAACACATGAATGAATCCAAATAATTATACCTAGAACCGTCTCATTTATTAATCTTATGTATTCCAGGTCGCCTTGCTTGTTCTTATATGTAAGGAGGAAGTCCTTGATTTTTTTGAGATAAATCGCCTAACTTCATCTCTGGTAACATACTCTCTCAATGTACCTTGAACACGGTACATGTTGTGCTCATCATTGTCGTCATATTCGTCCTGTGAAAACAAGTAGACAAGTTAATAGCATGCAATATTTTTACTTTTATCATTAATGATGGTAAGCATAAAGAGACCTACCTCGTATGGGTCATCATCAGTTGGATCTGTTATAATTCATAAACCTATTAAACCTAACTCCTCCATGACCTAAAAATTATGTGTACCAATGAGATATTTTAGATTTACTACAAGAGTGCTGCTTATATGAAAGAATTGGCAATTAAAATATAAGCAACCTATGCAAATTATACAAATCAAAACATTAAATGAATTCTGTGTACTACTCACAAAAAAGTGTTGGGATGCCTGAACTAGTTACCATCGTTTAATATACAAAGCAATAACCATTTAAATCAAGTGTTTTGACGAAAATGTATAGTATTCAATAATCATATATTGAAATAGTTAACACATGCTATTTCAGTTAAAAGATGCAATTTATAGATAAAATATACATTGTTCAGGTGTACAGTCTTCGCTGAAGTGTAAAACCGCATTGTTGTATTGATATCCAGTATCGTCAAGCAAGTCAACAGCCTCATACCTAGTGATATATTAAACTCAAAAAATGCTCTGTTATTAGTGAAAAATATCACCGCTAGCTCATCTACTGTCCAATTTATGCCTCTATTAGTAGTGCGTATGGTTGAGCTATGCAAATTCAATTATAAATACATAAACGAGAAACACATTGGTAGCTAAAACCAAGCACGTTCCAATGCCTAGACCTACCTTAGGTAGAGTAAGGCAGCTCATTCAACACTCACAGATAATTTTAATGTTTCTGTGAGGAACATCAATGATTATTTCTACCACTACAGTGTACGTCACCCATATTATCAATTTTTTTTTCCCAATACTACTACTATTCAATTCTGATATTTCGGTACTACATGTGATTGTTTCTCCCATTCTTTAAATTTAATACCAATCCTAATATGTATTTCAATATGGCATACTATGTTATTTATACGATGCGGTGTCTGTACTCCGCTAAACATCTAGTGTTCCGTGTTTATCAAATTGAATGGGAACATGTAGTACAATTTGTTTTGGATATGTTTGCTTACTGATAATTTGGACCTCTTTCATAGAGCAAATGCTCACATGAAGCAACATGAAGAACGCATGCTTAAGGAAAAATATTTCTCCTTAAATTTTACATTTTATATTCTATTTTATAACATGAAGAACACATGCTTAAGAATATATGAAGTACTTGATCATTATCATAACCTGCTCATAAATTATTTTTTGCTTTCCTTTAAACTATATTGTACTTGATAATGAAATGATAAGAATCTTCTTGCTTTCACATTTGCAATGTTACCCAGAAAAAGAAGAACCTTACACTGATAAATTAACTATGTTAAATTACCTTGCAGCTTCTATAAGAATATCCTCCTTCAGACAAGATTCTGTCTGCTCAACTCTACCCCTTTTTATTCTATGAATCAACGAAAGAAAAAGAAAAAAAATCAAACGATGGACAATTAGATTGGGCATTATATATCATTAGTCTATAGTAAACGCATTTTTGAATTTTTATGATATAAAAATTGACTATAATGAGTTAGTTGGGCTACCAATTCCTATCAAGACTTATTCTTCATTTTCAAAATTGAATTTCAAGTGATTAAATTCAACTTGCTGCTACATCCAACCGTTGCAAATAACAAAAGAAAATCAAGTTACCTTGTTGTTGATTAAAGTAGTATCTTGAACTGGAGCTTTCCTTTTTACCAGCTTCAGCTGTACACATGAAAAAATAAGTATTAATCATAGTGCTAATAACAAAAAGATTATAAAAAGCAATAACAAAATAACTTACTGAAGTAGTGGAAACGGAAATTACTGAAGTAGAATTAGAAAGGAGAGAATGAGCGGAATCGGGATTGTTAAGATTTGGCATGCAGTTATGCATTATTGTTACTTAAACTTGTACTGATTGTTTAGATCATGACCATATTGGAAGAAATGTTATCTTCCATAATGCAGTTTTTGACAAAAACATTGAAAGTGCAATTAAAATTGTAGTTCCAACGAAACAATATTATCACTAAATTTGCATCAAAAAGTAAATAACCAACAAGTTTGTTACATGATTAATATAAAAGTAACTTACTGGAAGTAACCAAAATATGCGTCAATCTTAAATTCTAACATTCCAAGCAATAATATCTCTCTCACCCATTCCAAGCAAGCGTCCCAAACACAGCCGCACCTCCCTTCCAATCCCTATACACCCTCGACCATTTATCCTCATCGACTTCAGCACCACCAGCAACACAAACCAATCGAGTTAAACTACAAAATCTTCCTGCATTTACAAAAACAAACATAATTTCGAATAATTTATGTGTTGCGAACATAATTTGGGAAAAATTTATTCGACATTGCTGGAAGTAAGAATTGTCAATTTTTGTTGATGATTTATTAAGCATAAGGTAACTTGTTACCTTGTGAGAAATAACATCAACAAAATGGTCATCTTCAGAGAATAAGGATGCAATGGCTTTAAGGAGCAACCTGCCATGAGCTTTTGAAGGTACTCTATAAATCCGTCCAAGTGTTCCCTTTGTCATGGAATGCCATATCCAACAAATTTCCTTCTACTAGTAGCACCCTTTTCTTCTGTTTACAACATTCACAATTAACAAATAAACAACACTGAAAAAATATAACCTATAGTAGGGAAAAATATATTATTGTCTGGTAGTTTACCATAGAACCAAATGTTTGATTCAATAAATCAATTGAAGGTTTAATCAAACCATAAGATTCAAAATCTAACGGTTAAGATTGGAGTGTGCTTGCACAACTATCACACACTGACGTATCTGTATAAGCAATGTTACACCATTTGCTTAAATATGACTCTATATTTAGTTATCCAAGCTATTCAGTTGATAAGAATTAAAATTTAAATTAGACAAATAATACTGAAGTATGACAATGCTCAATATTCTAAAAAGAAGACAAAATGCACAACAACGTTGCAAAAAAAGCAATCAGTATAGCACTCACTGCTCATTTTACAATTTGAACTCTAGTCCTTAAGAGGAATTTATCAAACATCAAACAAAATAGGTAGTTTCTCAAACCCTAACCAATTATGAATCCTAAATTGCATATATATTCGAATTCGCTAAAACATTATCATCTGGATCGATATTCTTGAACAATCAACAAAATCCAAAATACCTGAAGACCCTTTAAATTCTTCAATCCACTTCGAAAACCCTAAAGCAGCTCTATCCCCCCGTTCTCTAAAATCAAGCATTAACACTAAAAAACAACAACTTAAAAAACAATTAAACTAAGAGCGATTACAAGAAACAAACTAGATGACACAATAGGATTTGAAGGAGACATTGACATAAATTACTTTCCGTCAACGCTCATCAACTGCATTATTTTTTTTGGAACGACATTCTCGATCCTCAGATGCGAGACTACAGTGACGAATCGCTTATCGGGTCTGGAACTTTTTATGGTTCGAGCAAGTTCATCGCCGTTGTTTCCACCGCTGGTATTGAGATCTCCAGAATCAAAATCTATAGTGGCGATGGTGGAGTGATTGAGCAGGCTATTGCAGGTGAGGAGAGGCTATCGAAATCAGGTGGCGATGGTGGAGCGATTGAAGCAGCCGTGTGTATAATGAAGAGACGATTATCGATGAAGCAAGCAAACAGAAGATTACACACTCGATTGATCAATTGAAGCGGCGCCTCAATTTACAAATCCCTAATTTCAGGGAAAAAAAGAAAAGAACGAGCAACCCATTTTCAAAGAACGAAGCAAAAGAAGTTCGTCCAGAGGCTTCTTCTCAACGGGCTTTTTTGGCTTTGGGTGCCATGGCAAAAGATAGGGATTTGCAAATAAGGGTTCATATAAGTAAGTGGGAAGAAAATGAAGAGTTGTAAAATTTAAGCTGGAGCCGAAATTTTAGAACCGAGAGCCAAATTTTAGACAAAATTTTAGAGGGTTGGAGCCCAAAATTTGGAAGGCTGAAGCCAAAATTGATTTAAATATAAGTTGAAGTATTATAAATTTTAAATAGATTATTAACTCAAAATTTTAAGTGAATATGAAGGGTGTAAAACTAATTAGAATCCGCTCCAAGCTGGACTATTAACAAAAAGACCATATTACACCTTAGTTATAATTGAATATTAATTAATGAAAGTCAATTATTATGTATATTTTACAAATGGTTAATTATTAAATATCTAATAATAGTTATTAATTATTAAATATTTTATACTAGTTATTAATTATTAAATACTTAATATTAATTATTAAAACTAATTAATATTTACTAATTATTAATTATAAATTATTTAATATTAATTATTAATTATTAATTATTAGGAATTAATAATTAAATTTAATTATATAATAGCAACTGTTTAATATTAAATATTAAATACTAAATATTAAATATTAATTAAATATTAATTATTATTAATTTGTAGGGTTATTATTAATTATTAATCATTAAATATCAATTAATATTAAATAATAATATAAATCATAATTGATTATTAAATATTATTAATTATAAATTATTAATATTATTAATTATTAATTATTATTAAATATTTTAATATTTAGTAGGGCTATATTACAACTGGCAAAAAAAGTTTATTATAACTTTCTAAAAAAATAAACATTTTGATTAATAATTAATAATTATCAAAAATTAGTTGTTAAATATTAAATATTACTTCTAACTATTACTTCTTAATTATTAATATTAATTATCACTTTGTAATTATTAATTATTAAAAATTAATTCTTATTTATTAATTATTAATTATTTAATAATAATTATTAATTATTTAATAATAATTATTAATTATTATATTGATTATTGAACTGTAATTATTAATATTAATTAATAATAGTAATTATTTCATATTTCAAATTAATTATTAATTATTATTGTTTAATAGTATTTATTATTTATTATTTATTATTAAATTATTAAATATTATTATTTAATATATAATTGTAATTAATTATTACAACGGGCAAACGAAAAATGTTTTAATATGCATCTATTGCAATTGGCAAGAAAAAAGAGTTGTTGAAAATTGACATCTACTACAATTGGCAAAAAAAAGTTGTAATAGGCATTTATTACAACTGGCATAAAAGAAGAGTTGTTAAAAACATGCATCTATTACAACTGGCAAAAGAGAAAAGTTGTAATAGGAATCTATTACAACTGGCAAAATAAAAGAGTTGTTGAAGATAAGGTTATTACAACTTTCTGGAAAAAAAAAAGTTGTAAAAAACCTTTATTACAACTGACATTTTATGGCAGTTGTAAAAATACAGTTGTAATATGGTCTTTTTGTTGTAGTGATATCCTTTGTTGATGCTTATTCTAGATATGTTTGGATATATTTCTTAAAGTCAAAGGATGAAACTTATAATGTTGTACCGCAGTTTATATCTTAAGCAGAAAGACAAACCAACTGTCAAGTTAAAGTAATACAATATGACGGTGGAACAGAGTACATGCCTCTAAAGCAGTACTTTCAGAAGAGAGGGATTGTTCATAGAACAACATGCCCTTACACTTCCGAACAAAATGGGCTTGTTGAAAGGAGACACAAACAAATTGTTGAAACTATTCTCACTTTGCTTGCACGGGCATCCATGCCATTAAATTTTGGCCAGATGCTATTGCTACAGCTGTCTTCTTAATTAATAGGCTACCATCAAAGATTCTGAAACTTAAAAAGTCCAATAGAAACTATGTTTAATATCAAACCAGAGTATCAAAATTTGAGAATTTTTGTTTGTCTATGTTTTCCTCATCTCAGACCATACAATACTCATAAGTTAAATTTCAGGTCATCTCCTTGCACTTTTTTGGGTTATACTACTAACCAAAAGGGATATAAGTGTTTAGACAGTAATGGTGGGATTTTTATTTTAAGGCATGTAGTGAAAAAGTTGTTTAAAATTACAACTGGATCCTTGTCTAAAAGTCTAAAAGGGGGATATGGCGAAATTGGTAGACGCTACGGACTTGATTGGATTGAGCCTTAGTATGGAAACCTGCTAAGTGAAAACTTCCAAATTCAGAGAAACCCTGGAACTAAAAATGGGCAATCCAGAGCCAAATCTTTATTTTTTGAAAAACAAGGGTTTAAAAAAGACTTTCAAGGAATCAGAAATTAAAACATCAAAGAAAGTATATAGTTCAAAAGATTCTCTGCCTTCCATATCTGCCTTACATGAGAAAGTGATACAAGTTCCCAAAGCATCAACAGAAGTTGATGACAGTTCTCACACAAGTGAATCTGGCTCACAACACACTGTCCAATTATGGACTAGGCCATGAGCAAGTTGAGTCATCAAACACACCTGCACATGCATCTCAACAAAAAGTAAATTTGCATTTTACACCTCATCAAACTTCAGAAGAAACACAGACTTACAATGATCATCAGCAACAAGAAGAACACATTCATCATCAACAAGATACTAGAGCAGGTCATCATACGATAATAAGGTCAAAAAGTGGGATATTCAAGCCAAAGACCTACACCACAACTTTAGGCACTGAAGAGCCAAGCACTCATTACCAAGCAATGGAGAATGAGAATTGGAAATCAACCATGTCAGAAGAATACAATGCTCTCATGAGGAACAAGACATGGGATCCTGTTCCTTTTTTTTGAACTGGTACTTTGCATACAACAAATCATTGGGACAACATATTCCATGTCAAATAAACGTTCGAAAGCAAGTTTCAAACTTGTGACATCCTGCACCAAAGCCGAATCAATTAACCACTTGGACAAAGGTGTTTGTCTGAGATCTTGTTCCTTTGTCCAAAAACAAAAATATTGTGGGGTGTAAATGGATCTTTAAATTAAAGAAAAATGCATATAATACAATTTCTAAGTACAAGGCAAGGCTAGTAGCTAAGTGATATTCACAACAGAGTGGTTTTGACTTCAATAAGACATTCTCACCTGTTGTGAAACCCACTACTATAAAAATTGTTATTACTATTGCCTTGTAAAAAAATTGGAACATCAAACAAATTGATGTGAACAATGCCTTCCTGAATGGTGTTTTACAAGAAGAGGTGTATATAGAGCAGCTGCATGGATTCATACCAAGAGGAAAAGAAAATCTAGTTTGCAGATTGAACAAAGCTACTAGTGGGCTGAAACAGGCTCCAAAGGCGTGGTTTGAAAAGCTTAAAGAGACTCTCACTGGATTGGGTTACAATGCTACAAAATCTGACAACTCTTTATTTACAAAATTTAGTAATAACATAATTGTCTATGTACTTATATATGTTGATATTTTATCATTACAGGCTAATGAAGAGAAGATCGACTTCAAAGTCGAGTTGCAACTGAAATCGGCAACTTTAAGTCAAGTTGCAACTGAAATCGACAATTTTAAGTCGAGTTGCAACTGAAATCGGCAACTTTAAGTCTAATCCCAACTAAAGGAAGAATCTTCAGTTGATCTCAAGACAAATTGATGAGAAGATCAACTTCAAAGTCGAGTTGCAATTGAAATCAGCAACTTTAAGTCTAATCTCAACTAAAGGAAGATTCAAATTTCTTGATAATTGTAAAAGTATATTTTTCTCTAGAATCGCACTGAAGATAGGATTTGGAAAAAAGATTCATCAAACCCTAGCTACCGAAGGATTTGCAAGGGAGTATTAAGAAACACTCTTTCACCATTGGATATATATCCCCATCTCTTAGCATCTCAGCCATTCTTTCAGCTGCATTTAATCAGAGCCGTTCTTCACAATATGGGTTCATGGGCTTGAAAGCCCATCACCAAAGCTGCTGTTTAGTTTTACAGAGAATCTTGTACAACTCTCTTATATATAAGTACTGTCATTGCTGTGTACGATTTTGATGGGATCATTTCAATAAAATCATTCTTCTTTTCATCATTTATGCAATTTCATATTTCTTCAAAATTCTTTTAAATTAAATGATTAACTCTTTGCTTGAGTAGGTAGGAATCTCTGATATATACATATTTCATCAAATTTGGATAAAATACATTCAGATACAAGTATAGTAGTGGGCTCAGTAAACATAATTTTCCAAACCAACTGCTTTGCAATGATACTATTGATAAATATAATGGACATTCATTGTGTTTCTCTCTGTTTAAGTGATTAGCAAACATACTGCTAATAAAAAATACTGAAAGAGGTTGGAATGCATGACAGTTGATAGATTATTAACAGAAAAAAAGTGGATATACTTTTTTATATATAAGTATAAGATTAGTTACATAACAATATATTTGCTAGATCTATCCAACAATTTTACACAAATGATGTTAATTTTTAAGCCTTGACAATCATTTTCTAATACAGAAGGGGAACATATGTTTACTGATATTCATTTTAGTCAAGACTTCAATTTTTTTTATATCGAACAATTTAGTAAGAGGAAAGAAAACATAACGATATATAGTAAACCTAACCATCAATGAATCTTGTATACTTGATTTGTTTTAATAAGTAAAACACGGAAATGGAAAAAAAAAACTTACTAAATAACGTATAGTCAAGCCTCTAGACAGTAATATAATTCTACGTAAGCTATACAACAAGTATTTGCCATATGGTTTTTAAAAAATCGTAATAAGTTGTGCAAACAATTTGTAGGCTCAGATTTGATTAACCAAAAGGCTTGCCTCACAGGATAGGAGAAATAAAAAGTTAATTTAACGACACTGACACTTTATGCTACATTTGAAAATCAAGCAAACACTAGAAATTTTTTGGAGAACTATCACTATGATCCAAATAGTAACAAACTAGACAGTCAGTAATAAAATTTAATGATAATTACCACAGTGAGCAGAGAGAAGTAATATGTGTAAATCTTAAAGCATGTAGATTTAGAAATAAAACTTCAACCTATATAAGAAACGGATAAACCAATTAATAAAACAGTGTAAATTAAAGTCCAATATAAAATAAAAGCATGGTCGTATCTTGGTATAAAATATTGTCTATAGTCTTTTTACTCTGGCTCTATTACTGCTATATGGGAGAACATTTCAGTCTCTACAAGTAGAAAAATGATCATAGTACGGGTCAGAAACCAACTGCGCAATAAGATATCATGAAAATATTGTAACTTAAAACCACAATCTATTTTAACATGGCATAAAACAGCATCATGTACTAAACTGTACCTATGACCTTTTTAAGCGAAGGCTTAATCATATTCAATTAGTCTCAGTAATGGTTAACCACCAAGTTCTCTTTTTTAAAAAAAGCGGTTTAAAAAACAGAATAACGAAGTGTTTTGTCAATAAAGATACGTAGTAGCAATAAAGGATGTTCAGCTGCAGCAAACTGTGGCAGCAATGCCTACAGTATCAAGATTATTTTCTGTCATATCCGTCTCATTGAACTAATTTTGCAAATGGAAAACAGGTTCCCGATAAGCACAAAATAGAACCGTAGATATTTATCCAAATTACTGAAACAAAATTACCAAATAGGGAGCCATAGCATTATTCCTTTTTTTCATTTTTTAACCAGCTAACTACTGCAACATGCATCTGATCTCGAACAGTAGATGGAAAAGAGAACCAAAATGTAGGCACTCCCCTGCGTGCAACAATGTTAACCGTGTCAAATTTGTTTGACAAATAAAAAGTACAAAAGAAGTTGAAAAGTGCATCAAAAACACAGTTGTAAGATTGTATCGTAACATGGTTGTTCGCGCAATAGTGATAATAGTTGATTACAAACAAAATTAAGCAGCTAAATGTCAGTAGCAGAGTAGCAGAACTAATATATTTAGGTAAAGCCAGTGATAAATATTTCAGACTTGCATACACACATATGTGATCTCCTCTATTCTAGAGGATGACACATTTCTCTCGGAAAAAAATTCAAACTTGCATGGAACTTACCATTGACAACAGCAGATACTGTCAATCATAAACCTCTACGTCATCACCTGCTCCTTCTACACCTAGATTGTAGGAAGTATATTGAACATGATTGTATGAGAATATTTTAGTAGTATAAAAAGTAGTCCATAAAAAAAATTAAATTGTGGATAAAGAACAACATGCCAGCAAGATTTCTAAAGACCTCCTTGTAAACAATATATTGCATGTATTTCTGAAAACCTGATTTGTTCATGCCAATCAATATTTTTAACCTTGACATTGATGTTGTTCTAGAAATGGCTACATCGAGTTATCCAAGTGTGAAAACAGACCTTGGTAAATAAATTCTCATTTGCTCCAAAGTTTGTCCGACTTTTGTTAATTGTCATCGCAAAACAAACTTTAACTGGAAACTGACGTTGATGCAGGATAAATGACCACTTTGTGTCGTTAGATGTTAAAACTATCATTGAAAGCAATACTTTTGCTACCCACATTGTTTCCAGTTACAATCTCCGCTTCAATCACTTTTTTGCACAGTTGAGTAACAATTAATCCCCTACCATTATATAAACCTAGATTTTGGTTAAGATTCCTTAACAGCATTATTGGAACACCCACCTTTAGACGTAATTCATGGTTTGACGGGCCTGAAAGTTTTAACGTGTATAAAAATTCAGGAGGATATAAAAGATGATTTTCTTCGGTTGTATCCGGCATCGGACTGATTGCATCTGTGCTGAAATAAGTTTGCATGGAACCACCCACCAGACCAATTGTATAGGAATTAATTTCTTCAACGCAATCATTTTTTGGGGCTAGGATAGACCTGCCTTGCAAATAAGACCTTTTTAACATATTCCTATCCAAATCAGGATACGTGATTTGCACAATTTTATGAATGGCATCATCCGCGTCCCGTATAAGGTATTCATCAGGTATTTGTATCCAAGTAGGTTCTTCATCCATATCTAATGACAAAGACGACACCTTCCTTTTACCCACATCTAGTATCCATTTGAAAAACGATGATAACTTCACTCTTTCATCACATGTTAAGTTGTTACTTTTTAATCGCATATTTGTTTCAAGTGTAAAATATTTACACTTTTCCCAAAGTGGTGACTGATTAATAGCGGAGCGAACAATCATTTCTCTTATGCATTTAGGAACAACAGGTAGTGTCTGTCTAAAATCCCCACCACCCAGTACAACTGTTTTTCCACCAAAAATTTGATCACCTACGTTATTTGCATAGGAAAAAACTATATCGATCAATGTCTTTTCGAATGGTTCAAGTGCATTTCGGTGAGCCATAAGATCCTCATCCTAAATAATCAAATCTGTTTACCTAAGCAAATCAACCAAACATGACTGCTTAGAAATATTGCATGTGGACATGTCATCTAGATTTATAGGAATTTTGAATTTTAAATGTGCAGTTCTTCCCCAAGAAGGATAAGTGATGCAATATCAGAAGATGCTGCCGCTATCTAATTCTACCTTTCGCACGTACAGTGCACGTTAAAGCATTCCATAAAAAAAATTTCCAGTCTCTTCACTTCCATACACAAAAAAACCTCCAGTGTGGTTGCGAACAGCAAAGGTTACAGCGTTAAAAACCATTTTCTGTTTTGCATTTAGCAATGGCACCAACTTTTCAGCTTCACTACGCAATAATTCACAATCATGGTCCAATTCATCTGATATTAGTGTGTTATCTACTGTATGACAATTTACGAAGTCGTCTTCCCTTAACAACCAAAACTCGTTATTGATCTGTTGTTTCTGATCATAACATTTTTTGGAGCAAGTAATGCTTCTGATTTCACCGTATTCGCAGACACTTCGTGTGGCCCATCTCCGTTCCTGCATACGTGCCTCCATTCCATATCCTCGTTAAACATCTTCCAATGTTTATCCCACAATTGTTTATGATTCGAAACCTCACAAAAAACCAACAACGCTGCAAACATTTCTCATAAAGAATTTGGGATGCCCAGGCTGCAGCTTCAGTCAATGCATCATCCTACTCATTGTCATCCTCTAGCAAACCACATGTAATGCAATGCATGCATCTTTGAAGGTATTGTAAACAATATCATTCGCCGTTCTGATGTCTTGATGGCAGGTAGGGCCTTGAACAATATTTAAAAGCATACGTAGATAAAACCTCTCCTCTGATGTATGATGTGCATAATATATTCTACCGATACAATCCCCTTTCTGCCCCATCCTCCATTCTTTGTAGACTTGTCCCAAACCCACCTGATTGGGAAATCTACATATGTAAACTATCAAGCTACATCACACAGTTTATCAGTTTCTAACCACTGGTTAAACATAGTTTTGTGAATATTATGTCTGCGTTGGACATCATTTAAATGGTCTGTTTCATCGAAATATGTAGTTTTCTCTCCGGGCATATGGTACATCAACCTCCCTACCACCGGGGTGCGGTATTGAACATCAAACTCATATATCCTTCAAAATGCCTCCGAAGCAGAAATATATCTGCAGTCCAAATAAGTTTTTACTTCATCGACCTCTCAAACTAACGTGCATTCTTTATTTGTACTATCTTCGGTAATAACAGTTGCTCTATCGTGACCCTTGTTGATGTACTTAAATAGATATTTTACTGACCTTGCTCTGCTACATACCTCTGCATTAACATGTGCTTGATATTTGACAACTAAATTTACATTATGAGGTATGACCCAACCATTGTCTTACACAAACACATTTGTCATCTCCGTGGAGAATCCATTGTTCCTTTGTCCATAAATTGAAAACCCAATTTTGTTAAAGCTGTTTTCATTGCTATATTGTTTAGGACAATGCTTGGAGCAAGAACCGTCAACCATGCAAGGGCAGTCGAGAATCGCATAACCACACGGTCCATGAATCATGTATTGACATATCGATTGATAAACAAATGGATCTGTATTTTTATCTGGTATCTCAGCACTAATTACTACGTTGTTGGATAATTGTATCGATGATTCGAGAAATATAAAGATTATAATTGTTGTACTTCTGACTTCAAGGATCTACTGCGTATATTATTTTAGACAATAGTTCAACCCAACAGGTATAAACGAGTATTAAACTATCGACTTCAGGATACAATGAAGCCTTAAAACAGCGTAATCGAATTCAAAACTTGTACGATTTTGATCTGACCAAGAACACTCAAATTTGATTTATGATGATACAATTTAGTATAGAATAGAATGAATAAGACGAAGAAAAACGATCTGCAACGTTTCTGCGTTTGCAACACCTAACAAGCGTCGCAAATTATGGTGGTAATGCAGTGTTCTGCAACACTTTTTGGGCGTCGCAGATCTGGATGAAGAAGAAGGAGCTCTCAAGAAAAGAGATTGTTTTATTGTAATGGTTTTTGGACGTCATTACTTATAGTAGTGAGGAAGTGTCCATTCGTCAAGCGTCGCATCCCTTCCAACAGTTCGAAACCGTTACAAATGGTCGCGTCTTTTCGTAACGGTTTAAAACTGTTACCAAACGATCGCGTCCCTTCATTCAAATGACCCGTCAAAAATATCTGTTCAAACTCAAATTTTGAATCCGGCTTGTTAACAAAAATTAATTTGTCATTTTAGATCCGAACCCAATCCGGTCGATCGATCCGTCGATCGAACGGCCGGCGGTGGCGCGCGCATATTGGTGATGCATAACTTTTCTCCTTACATCAAAGCAAAACTTTGGGTGCCCAAAGGGCCCAACTTTTCTTAGAGAATTCTATATTTAACTAAGTATAATCCTTTATTTTCCAGGATGTGAAACTATACCTCTCTTCTTTCATCTTCTTCCCACTTCTTCCCTCTTCAAAAACAATTCCAAACCCAAAACTAATTTTGAAAATTTCCAACAATTTCCCCCCATTTTCAAAATAAATACAATAAATAAAATAAACGGCTGCATCACTAGAGTGACTATCTACATACCCAAGTGGGATCAAGCCAATGTAGTTCAAAGATCAAGTTTTGCATCATCATGCAAACCAATACATAAATGATGTATCTTTTGGATTTGAACCTTCACTTAGTGTAAACCATTCAAAGTCCTATCGAGATCTATGATGAACGTATCTTAAACCAAATACCCCTAATGATAGTATCGGAGCAGTCACACATACTGATTTCCGTATATAGAGGATTCTGTATGCTCAGCACATTAATGGCCATATGCTTAAATTCTGAGTTCATGAGTCAACTTTAGAAAACGACCTTACTTTTTTAGGAAATGGTTTGATTTTCATACTCATATAGGTAAGTCTCTTTCTGCGATACACCTTTTTAAGGAAACTAGACTTATTAAGGATATATTATCCATCATTTGTTCTTACAGAATCTAACACTAAATATTATGGATTATTGATTTAGTGTTCCATAATTATTCTCTTAACTTGTTGGTATCCACTGAACTTTGTCTATCCTTTTTAAAACATAAGTTGGATTTCTGTTAAGGATGATCAACCTTTATTTCTAATCAAATTTAGAATTACGGCAATTTCTCCTAGATCTTTCATATCAAATTTAGAAGATAGAAACTTCTTGGTTTCATTCACATAGAATATATTGAAACCAAATATTAACGTGTCATCAACGTACAAATATATTATAACATAATCGTTGTTGTCCGATTTGCTATAAATACATTTATCGGCATCATTAACAATAAATCCATATGACAATGCTATTTAATCAAACTTCTCATGCCATTGCATGGGAGGTTGCTTCAGGCCATAAAGAGACTTTACTAATTTGCAAACTTTCTTTTCTTGGTCTAGAGTTTTGAAACCTTCATGTTTTTCCATATACATCTCTTCTTCTAAATCTCCATTTAGAAATACAGTCTTTACATCCATTTGATGCACGACCAATTTATGAATTGATGCAAGTGCTATTAAATAACGTATAGAAGATATGCGAGCAATTGGAGCACATGTATCAAAATAATCTACTCTATGTCTTTGCTTATATCCCTGAGCAATTAATCTGACTTTAAACTTATCAATGGATCCATTTGTATTCATCTTTTTTCTAAATATCCATTTACATCTTATAGGTTTAGCACTGGGAGGTAAATCAGTTAAAACCCAAGTTTGATTTAACAATATGGAATTCATTTCATCATTAATATCTTCTTTCCAGAATATTGAATCTTTGGAACTCATAGCCTCAGAATAAGTTTTTGGGTCATCATCGACGTTCATGACATATTTGGTTACATTAAGAACTTCGTCCTTACTGCCTTCTATAAGATATGTAATGAAGTCAGGACCATAGTCCTTCTCTATTCTTGCTCTTTTACTTCCCTTTTGTTCAGTACTATTGTCTACTACTGTTACTTTCTTGCTGTTTTGAGCAGGAGCATAGTCATCGTCATTGATATCATCAATCGCATTAGGTTTTGGACTATGTGATCTCAATGGAATCTCAACAGTTTGATTTTCAAAGAATTCTACATCTACGGATTCTATAACTTCTAATGTGTCAAGAATTAGGAATCTATAAGTTTTACTATTAAGTGAATATCCTATAAGAACACATTTAAATATCCTATTTCCTAACTTTGATCGTTTAGGATCTGGTTTTCTAACATATGCTAAACAACGCCAAATTTTAAGTCTTGTAAGATTAGGTTTCCTATTAAACCATAATTTATAAGGGGAAACATTATTCTTTTTAAGTGGTACTCTATTTAAAATATAACATGCAGATAACATAGCATCACCCGATAGGTTATAAGGTAAGTTTGAATTTATGAGCATGACATTAACCATTCTAAAGTTCTATTTTCTTTCAGCAACACCATTTTGTTGTGGCGTATATGGGGCAGTGCATTGGTGAACTAAACCGTGTTGTTTACAAAATAAGGTGAATTCATTTAAGAAATATTCACTATCTCGATCTGAATGTAATACTTTTATTTTAACTTATAATTGTGTTTCAACCTCTGCTTTGTAAATTTTAAATTTATCAAAGGCTTCATCTTTAGTTTTCATTAGATACACGTATGCATATCTAGTATAATCATCAATAAATGTTATATAGTATTGGTCACCACCATAGGTGATATGATGTTTTAAGTCACCCACATCATTATATACTAAATCAAGCAAACCAGTTTTTCTTCCTGCAGATTTAAAGAATTTTTGGTTTATTTTTGCTTGAACACATATTTCACATTTAGAGATAGTATCGAAATCACAGTCAGAAATTAATCCTAGTTTATGCATTTTTAAGTGAATTATAATTAACATGTCCTAGTCTACCATGCCATAAACTAACAGAATCAAAAATATAAATAGAAGATTTCTTTATTAGATTCAACTTAACCATGCCGTTACAAGAGTATCCATGTCCAATGAATTTGCCGTTCTTGGACAACACTAACTTATCAGACTCATACAACATCTTGAATTCTCTTTTCTTAAGAAGGTATCCAGAGACCAAATTCTTATACATATCAGGTACATAAAATACATTAACTAATGTAAGAACTTTTTCAGAAAGTAAGTTCTATGGTGCCTTTTCCCTAAACATTACTTGGAAACTTATTTGCCCCAATAACTATGTCGGCTTCTCCATTATTTTCTTCGTAAGTCTTAAACAGATTACGATCCGTGCAAATGTGAATGGTTGCTCCAATATCATACCACCAATCATTATCAATTTTGCTAACGGAGTTCGTCTCTTGCACTACAGCCACAAGCGAGTCTTCGACCATATTCACTTTTTGTTGTTTCTTCTGCTGACGGCAGTCTCGGGCGTAGTGGCCGGACTTGTTACAGAAGTAACGAGCACCTTTCTTTTTGTTATCGGAATTTTTCTTCTTAAACTGTGTCTCATTCTTAGGCTTTAGTTTGCTAGTATTTTGAACATTATTTGCCTTAGAATGAGACTCGGTTTGTGAATTATCGTCTAGTTCACGTTTACGAGAATCCTCTTCAATACGAAAATGACACTGTAAACCATCTAAATCATAATCCGTTTCCGCATGCTTTAATTTTTTCTTATAATCATTCCAAGAATTAAGAAGTCTTGAAATTATAACTCCAACAACAAAATATTAAGGGACATTTATTTCAGCATCTTTAAGTTGATTTACTAATAGTAGAATTTCGCTTACTTGTCCAACTATGGACTTATTTTCAACCATTTTGAAATCCATAAAATTGCAAATAAGGAATTTTTTGTTACTTGCCTCGGATATGCGTTATTTGCTTTCTAGTGCAGCTCAGAATGCTTTTGCAGTTTCCAAAGTCCTTTGTGCATTGTAGACATGAGTAGATAATGCATTCAGAATGTGTCCTCTGCATAGAAAATCATCCTCTTTGCGCTTTGCACGTTTTGCTTTCAATTCGTCAGTATCTTTATCACTTTCCTCTGGTATTTTCTTCAAGTTATCTTCAAGAATATAGAACAATTTGACCGTGATCAAAAAGAATTTCATCATATCTTGCCAACGAGTGAATTTTTCACCATCAAACCGCTCCAATCGCGTTAAATGCTGATTCATAACTTGAAGAGCATTGAGATTGATTGAACTAGAACCATCCATGGTTGCAATATTGTCTAAAATTGTTAGATAATTGTATCAATGATTCGAGAAATATGAAGATTATAATTGTTGTACTTCTGACTTCAAGAATCTACTGCGTAGATTCCTTTGGACAACAGTTCAACCCAACGATTATTAAACTATCGATTTCAGGATTCAATGAAGCCTTGAAACAAAATTCAAAACTTGTATGATTTTGATCCGACCAAGAACACTCAAATTTGATTTATGATGATGCAATTTAGTAGAGCATAGAATGAAGAAGAAGAAGAAAAACGATTTGCAACGTTTCTACGTTTGCAACACCTTGCAGGCGCCGCAAATTGTGATGGTAAGGCAGTGTTCTGCAAAACTTTCTAGGCGTCGCAGATCTGGATGAAGAAGGAGGTTTCAAGAAAAGAGATTGTTGTATTATGATGGTTCCTAGGCATCACTATTTATGGTAGCGAGGAAGTGTCTATTCGTCAAGCGTCGCATCCTTTCCAACAGTTCGAAATCATTACAAACGGTCGCGTCTTTTCGCAACCGTTACTAAACGGCCGCGTCCCTTCATTCAAATGACCCGCCAAAAATATCCGTTCAAACTCAAATTCTGTATCCCGGCTGTTAACAAAAATTAATTCGTCACTTTAGACCAGACCCTGGTCCGGTCGGTCGGACGGCGGCGACAGCGCGCGCGTGTGGTGGTGATGCATAACTTCCCTACTCACATTAAAGCAAAGCTTTGCATGCCCAAAGAGCCAAACCTTCCTTAGAGAATCCTATATTTAACTAAGTATAATATCTTATTTTTCAAGATGTGGGACTATACCTCTCTTCTTCTATTTTCTTCCCACTTCTTCCCTCTTTAAAAACAAACCCAAACCCAAAACTAATTTTGAAAATTTCCAGTATGCGTCAACTTGACCAACAGTTTTGGTCTCTAATTGTCGAAAACAAATATAAGTATATGAGCATGAGGTAGACCCTTCTTTTGGAATTCAATTGTGTAAACAACTGTAAAAACAAAAAACAAAAAAAATTTCATTTTGACTGCATGAGTCATCGAACTTATGTGCTTTGACTTTTCCAAAATGAGATTCATTCTTTATGTCGAGCGTTAGCTTCATAAATTTCATGTGGAAAACACGTGAAACAATGTATGGTCTATCTTCAGTTTTCTGACCAGAATAGTTAATAAGGCCATCTCAATCTCGAGCCACTTTGGATTACATGTAAATGTTACGAAAAAATCTTGGGATCCCGCCCACCGACATATAGCTATAGTATCCTGATAATTTTGTACCATGTATCTAGGACCTGAATTAAATAACCTTTCTTCCTATCGAGCATGCAAATGTGTCACCAGCCGTAATTGCATCATGAAGACCCCTGTACACTTCACGTCTTAACGTACTTTGATTATCCTTAACCTATGACAGTCTGTTCTCCTAAATACATGTACAATAGTCAATGATAAACTGGCGGAAAATCCTGCCACCCTATAGCAGAACCAAGCCATTTTCTCGCCTGCACTGAAAAAGGTAGGCATAATACTCCCTCATTGTAACAGTCGTTCTTTTGGTCGGTCTACATATGTAAAATAATCTGTATTCTATATCACACTTGAAACCATAATCACCATATGGAAACAAAATTGGATATTGCGTGGACATAAAAGAAGGGTGCTTTTCACTAACTCTTTCCAATATCCCATTGCTGTCTTCAATCACAATATCTTTACAACCACATGAATGCACATTTGAGTTATCAATCAGTGTTGCAATCTCTGAAGAGGTTCGTATATTGTACTGTCGTCCATCCCTGTAACGTCTCTCCAATAGCATAATGGTGATAGACTGGTATTCCAAAGCATGAAATCTATCTCCACCCATCCTAAAAACTGTAGCCAACTCACTATATTGGTTGAACATGAGTATTAAATTGTTCACAATAACCACATCTAAATTTTTTGTCATACTTTCACCATGGGATGAAACTCGATTACTAACTTCATTCCCGATGTCATAGAAATATAATTGAGAAATTTTTGGTTTACTATCGATGGCAAAAGCGAACCAATTTGGTGATCGTTTTGGCCATTTAATCTAAAAACATAATGATCACGACCGTTGTTTGTGGAGTTATCAACATTTCCACCCATTAACGTAAAGCAAAAATCAAATATATACTCGTATATTTTGCTGAAATCCTTTTGAAACGGAACCTCCATTATAGTCAAGAAGCTCCATCAAATAATGGGGCTCGTTGATAGGCAGCCGAACCTTTACCTTCTGACAACATATTGAAAACTTTGGTTTTGCAGTGGTACTCTCCTTTTTTACTCTTTCTTCAAACCAAAGCAATGCTCCACGGTACGAACATGTACACGTAGGAGGACCAAAACTGTGCACTGCAAACATTTTACCCGCAAATTTATCTAACATGGTAAGAAAATATATAAACATCCAATACATCGTTGCAATTATAAATTTAAAGTGTATAACATACGTTGCCCGTAATTCCCAAGTACAAATGAACGTGTACAATGTGAACCAGCCAAGTTAGGTAAAATGTTCATCCATCGCACTTCATCGGATGCCGACGGTAACGAGTTATTGGGACAATCAATCAATTCATGGTTTTCTGTAATAACAATTGACACCGGTAAGCACGTAGAAAAGTTGTAACTAGCCTTACAGACCATAATGTACACCAAGCATATGTATAAATCGGCGACTTTTGAAAAAAGAAAAAAAATTTGGGCATACCTATAGCTAACTTCCACAAAGTTTTATGTTTCAGTTTTCGATGTCTAGAATGATGATTTATCCGACAAACCTCAAAAAAAATAAAAATATATCAAGCACGGCTGCACAAAGTATTTATGTTTAAACTATTAACAAAATATTGTTGATAGGAAAAAGTTACTCACTTTATCGACGGTACAATTGCCCAATGGAAAAGAATTGGGTGGCATCTTTCTCATGGCGTTGACAAACAAGGAAAGAAAAATTATGCAGTGATAGGTCCACAAAATCATAACAACGATTGGTGCATTTCATCCACCTACTTGTATGATCTCTTTTTGCCCGTTTCAACACCAGCATTAATCTACATCTTGCCCTTGCAAACTTGCATATCTGCATATATAAATTAATACTGCTTCAGGATAGACTCAGCAAACTGAATATTGGACCGAGAACAATTGCAGGAACATAATGTGAACTTTATATGTTAGTACACTGTTAATAAGTATATCTGATGAAATATGCGTACCTACAGTTGGCATCTACGTGTGTATGAGATTCTGCTGCCCAAATTGACTTCAACAACATGTACCACGCAGTTTGGGTAAGAAGAGTCAACTGAGCCGAGTAGTGTTGGCTGGGAATTAAAAAGAGGAAAAAAACGAAGAAAAAGAGAGAAGGGAGTTATGTAAGGAAAACGAAAAACCAATAATCAGCTGAAGTTAAATAATACGCCAGATGGATTAAACAAAGTTACACTCGCTCTATGTACGATCTTCTACACTTCTAGATTCTCCAATGAAGTTTACAACAGTAGTATAATCATTAAATATAGAAATTTTTGACATCAACCAAAAAATAATTTAAAGCAGTAGATAATCACGTGCTTCGCACATGGGCTAATGTGGGTATTAGTCTGCCGTATGTCATTATTTTCAGTTATTAGTTCTGCATATTTCAGTGGAGAATATTTATTACTTACATGCATTAGTTAGTGACGAGTTGTTTATAAAAGATGATTGAAACCATGACAATACCAAGGAATAGCTATTCTCCGTCACATGATGAACCGGTAATACTCAACTGAAAGTAAGTGTAGCAGGTAAAAAAAATTATTTTACACATCATGTTGTAGATACAAGATGAAGTAATGTGATAGCAATGGGAAAAATATGAGCACCATATATGACCGTCTTTGTCAAATAGCAGTGGTTACAAACTTAAACTATAGTTATCGTTACAGAGGATTCAAAAACATAGTAAAGTACAAACATAAACCTCTACACATATTAGCACTAAATTTTTAAGTCATGGCTGCAGAACCACCTTTAAAATGGCAAATTCATAAACAGAAACAAATAATGGCGAACCCAGGACATTTCTTAGGTAAACAGATATTGGCGAACCCAGGATTTCTCAGGTAAACAAATAATGGTGAACCCAGGACATTTCTCAGGCAAACAAATAATGGTGAACCCAGGATTTTTTTTAGTTAACACCAGCCATACCTAAAACTACATACACCTCGGATGTAAGTAATTATTTACATGCACGCATTTTAGACAGATAGGACACTAAGGTTCATTTCATGGGCATAGCAGATTAAAATTGGCCACACTTCAATTATACTTGAATCCGATATAATAGGATTATAGTTAGGGCTGTCAACGACCCGAAACACGACCCGAAACCCGCACGGAAATTAGTAGGTTAACCCGACCCATTTAATTAGCGGGTCATTTTCGGATCAACCCGGATTTGACCCGTTTATAAACGGGTGGGTTTCGGGTTGACCCGCCAACCCGAAACTGACCCGTTAACAACCCGTTTATACAGTATATAGGTTAAGCTGACCCGTTTACGACCCGCTCCAACCCGTTTATGACCCGTTCGTACCTTATATGGGTTATACGGGTTGACCCGACCCGTTTACGACCCGTTCCGACCCATTTACGACCCAATTATACCTTATACGGGTTGACCCGACCCGTTTATACCTTATACGGGTTGACCTGACCCATTTACGACCCGACCCGACCCATTTATAATCGGGTTACACGGGTTGGGTCGGGTCAACCCGTTTATAAACGGGTCGGGTTTGGGTTGAGCGTTTTCGACCCGTTTAATAAACGGGTTGACCCGACCCATTTAAAATCAACCCGAACCCGACTTGACCCGACCCAAACCCGACCCGACCCGACCCATTGACAGCCCTAGATTATACTATCAAATAACACTATCCAGCATATGTGAAATTGGTATCAGGGAAGTCATATTCTAAAATACCATATAAAAAGAATAATTCATCAAGTTTTAGCACTAGTTACAATAATTTTGGAACTGTCATCAACAAATATGACAGTGTACTATCAAACATTTTTTATTTAAACCAGAAAAAAAGTAATCTAACCTCGGGCAAGGGATCCAGAAAAAAGTTATAGTAAAGCAGGCAATTGAACAACTTAAACTAACAGATACTATATCTACAGCAATAAGAAAATGTATGAAAATAATGCAGATCGATGATGTAAAAAATAAGCAATCAAGATTATTACTAGCAACAGTAATCAACAGATCATGAAGGACTAGTTTCTGCCCAGCCAGCAAAATTGTAATTGTCTGGTAAATGAGCAACTATGAGTTGTGCATATAACAAGTTTAAACTGTCTTCTAGCATGCGCAATTGTTAATTGCGCACATGACAAAAATATAATTGCGCAACTAACAGTTGCGCAAACTAGAAAACAGCTCAAAAAAAATAAACTTGGTATATGCGCAACTCATAGTTGCTCATTTACCAGACAGTTACAATTATGCTGACTAGGCAAAAACTAGCCCTGTTTGGTAATTTTAATTTATAATGGTGCATTCAAGTTCACTATCACTAACATCAACAGAAAGAACATACATCAGCATCGAACGCGTGTGGGAATGCCAAGTAAAGTCATTGAGACCGTAGTTTAACAATAGTGTTAACGGTTTAAACGTTATGCCTATATACAACCCCGTGTCATGAAAAATATCATGTTTAACCCATGTTCATACATAGATGAAGACAAAATTAGTACGAAATCAGGGAAGGCAAGGAATGAATCAGTTGTCACAGCACATTAAGTTGAAAATAGGTGGAAAAATATAATTTTTTGTACCACATGAATCCACAATATCACCACCAGTACAATGGTACTATTGAAGAAAGTCAGAATGACAGCATCAATATTGTTGGAGGATCATAATACCCACTTCCCAACATATAAACTGTCATCTTCCGTTGGGAAAACAATGTAACAGTTGAAAGTTGCTTGAAATGGAATGTAACAGATTAGTTTGAACACAGATAGCAACAATATAACATCATCCATACCAAAAATATTCAACAAGATTAATAAGTATACTTTGAAATATTGCCAAAGCAGATATTGCGATCATACGAAAAAGTGAACTAAATTTCACAACTCCAATATTCAGTGGAGCAAAAATACCAAATTCACACCACGTTTCACAACTGCAATATTAGAGTCATGTTGTATTGTACCGTTAGACACAGATTTTTGGTAAAAGACACTTCATGCAATAAACAACTGCATACTTAAATTTACTGTAATATGCACAATAATAACTACATACATGGACGTGTAACTCAGCAATAGTAGGATTGCAGCATATAGTATTAACTGTACCATGTAAGGAGAGCATGTCCTGACCCAAAATAAAATAGAACAAAATCACAATAAACTGAAATTCAGTTCCTTCAGCCTATGCACAACTGTTATTTATTCTAGCGAAGAGCAAAGATTATCCGAGGACCAAAAACCCACTGAAGGGAAAGAAGTGCAAAGGACATAGAAACACAGTTATCAACTTCTACCCAAAAGAACATTTAATTTGTAATAGAATGATATCTCTAAAGCAATAACAGATATATTTGTATGTAACTAGTGCAAACCCGTTCTTCGCACACGGATATTGAGAAAATATTGTTGTTGCATAGGTCATATCCAAATGTAATATGGTGGTAATGAAAAAACATTGTTGAACGATAATCACAATTAAAATCGAATAAAACAATTACAACGAATATGTCAAATTTCACAGACTATTTAGAGGATAATGTGTTAAAAATTTATCCGCTAATGCATAGATATATTCATTATGACATATAACGCCAATGTTGTTGCTTTTGCAATTACACAGCTGCTCTAATATGCATAGATATAGTTGAAGTATTCGTTGTGAACTGCAGACACAAAGACACAGTGCAGTTCGATTCAATTAAATAAGGGTAACAAATTTTTTTGCAATGGGGAGAAATATAGTAATAGGACGAATTTGTAAACAGTCAGGAAAAGTATTTCTGAATAGCTGAAAAAAGGAAGGGGAAAAAAAGGAAAAAGCAACAGATGTAGTACATGGGAAAAGCAGTAAAACAGAAGATTCAATTGAAATAAAAATAATGATGCAATAAGAAAATAACATGGGTTCCAATATAAATTAATATTGCTCACTAAATTTGATCTATATCGATGCATGATACAAAACACGGCATACAGCTGGTCGCAGTAACCAATATTTGAAAATATCCAAAACAAATAGAAGAGAACAATTGTGAGAAGTCTATTCATTTTTTGGCCTCAGAAATAACTGCTAGCAACGCATGTATGATATTGGGCTTGAGTGCAAATAGGTGATGTTTTCTTTGCCCTAATAGACGCATTACATCAGTCAATTATTTTAACCATTAAAGGTATTTGTACATGCAGCCAAAAAAGGCAAAAGTGTCATTGATGCAGTATTACTACTAAATTCTTTCATTACTCGTCTGACCTAGTTAACTATATCTAATAATCAAACTATAACTACGTGATCATCTATACAAAGATACATTCATCATTTGTTTTCTAGAAGTTTTCCGACGGTGGTGGTGCAAGTGATTTTATAATTTAGTGCAAAAAAAACTCAATTAGGTGGTTATCAACATTATTCTCACTACAGCACATGTTTTGACCCAGCACTTAAGCTGTGCATCTACCTTAAGCCCGAATACAACAACTTATATGCTTATCATATTATTGATCATCGTAATTATAAACGAAATTGAGTAAACTTAGCCAAATTATATCATCAAACCTGGAAGCAATGTATTAAACGTTGAGCTGCACGGTTGAATCAAGCATTAATTATGTGAAGTCATCATTTAATCATCTTAAGCTATCGAAAAGAAAAATTCATTTTTCAAATATATTTTCATAATGTGGTTAAATTATTATCGTTAACATCAAACAAAATCATTACTACAGCTAAATTAGTATTGCATCACACAAATGTAGTTAAAATATTCTGATGCAAAAATAATTGCTTAATTCCGAAAATATTGCAAAATAATAACCGTTTTTTCTTAATGCATTTAAATTTGAACTATAGTAAGCTCGAATAAATCATCGTGTACAACCAAAATTATTACTGCATCACATAAATATAGCTGAAATATTCAATTTCTACCATGCATAATTCAAAATTGTCATTAAATCATAACTGCATTTTATTAATGTAGTTAAATTTTAATTGTATTAAGATTGAATAATGTAACAGCCCTAGTTTTTAGCTATTTATTTCTTTTATTTTTTTTGTTTTTAGAAATATAATTTATATAAATTGTGTTTACCAATATTGTTTAAATATTTAATTTAGAGAATTAAACTCGTTAATTTAATATGATTTTTGTAACTAAATTTAAGAAGAAAAAAAAAAAAGAAAATTTTTATAATGTATAATGAAGTGAGTGGTAACTAAATGTTTTGGATATTATCATAATATCTGTTGTTATACCCATTCCCTAAAAATAATGAAAAGGAGAAAATTTGTAACATATTAAAGTAGTTAATTAATTATGTTAATTTGGTAGGTTATGACATGCAAATCATGTTGGTGGAATATTCTCAATTTTGACATATTAATTATGTTAGCAGTGAACATTGTTAAGCAATTTAAAACAATGAAACTTACAATCAATTTATTTGATAAATCTACCTTATTCCTAGTTAGCAATTCAAAACTTGAATAAAGGCACATACGGATATTTTAAAATGGAGTTAATGACAATTAATAGATATTTCAAAAAGAAATTTATGACAATTAATAGAGAAATTAATTGTAAAATTTCAGTAGTTGACCAGAATTAATTTATTGAATAATTAATGCAAATTAATAAAATTGATGAAAGATAAATAAGTTAATTCTTTTGGTTAATGGCATGAGGACACGAGGTTAATCCCCATTTTGTAGGAGAAATCTGCCCGTGTAACCAGTCCGGCTACCAGTGCCTACAAAGCGGACGGATTAATGTGAGACGTCGCAGGATTGATAATTAACAAAAAGGGTTAATTAACTAATTAAGTTAGTAACCAAATTTGAGTATGTGATTAAAGGAGGATAATTAATTGGTAATATGGTAATTAATTGAAATCAATTAAGGAGGGTAATTAAAAGGGATAAGGTAATCAATTGAAATCAATTAAAGGCAATTAAAGGGGAATTAATTGATTAGAAGAATATGGAAATCAAATTTGCCTTCCTTTGCGCGTGACACAAAATTTTATTCTTTTAACATTTTGACATTTGCCTCTTACCATTTGTTTCTTGAGCATGTCACTGTATTCATTTATTCACGCAGCCTTATCCACAAAAATATCAACTCTTCCAATTGCCATTTTTCCTCTCACCTAAATTAAATGCATTCAAAATTTAATCTTGCCTATCTTTGCAAATTTTCGCATACCCATTATATCTCTCTGTTTCCACTGCGTTTGTTTTGCAATAAATAAATTTTTCGAACCATTGATCAAGTAAATATTTATGTAAGCATTTATTACTTTTGCCTTTTCAGTTAAAAGCTTTTTCATTGCTTACCATAAATCACGCAAGAGCTCAAGTTTTGCTTCCTCAATCAAATCTGTTCAAATTTGCAGTAACGCATGCTTTAAATTTAGATTATAACTGGTATAAATCACGCAAGCTATCTAAAAAAAAAAAAAAAAAAAATCCAAAAGAGTGATATCGTTCAAACATAAAACTGGAAAGAGAAATCAACGCATGCATTTATCACAATTTTCGTGTAGCGTTCAAACAAGAAGAACTGGAAATAAATCTCTTGCCTAAACGCATGCACTCAAAAAAATCAACGCTTGCATTTATTTCTTACGTTTTCAAACCTGCCTATTTATCTCCCCTTTTTATTTCGCAAGTTTATCTATAAATACTTTGCCTCATTCACATAAGTTTTCATATCTCCTTGTTTGTCCCTCTCTGGTACAAGCTTCTATCAGGTAAATAATTTGCATTGTTTATTTCTTTGCTTCTTCCAATTTTCCTTCCTCCTTCTTGTGTTCTCTGATTTCCTTGCTCGGCTACTTCCCCATCATGCCGTGCCATTTATAAATACATATAGAACTTTGTTAGTAGTAGGCTGGAAGAAATGATATAAATTGATTGTAGGAAGCTAGACTATGGAATTAGTGTAGTTATGATGTAGTTAGTGGTATTGTGGATTTGGATAAGTGCAGTTTGAAGAGGAAGGCATAGAAAGAAAAAAAAAAAAAGAATTACAATTTAATAATGGAGAAGATAAATTGATAAGGAGAAAATGATATGAAATGTTGTTTAATTCAAATAAACAATATTGTATGAATAAATCTTGGGTGAATATAATAAAATGACATTTATTTCAATTTTTAATGGTTGAAATAAATTTAAGATGGTTAAAAATAAATTTAACTACTTATTTGAGAATTTGGGTGGATAAATATCAATGGATTGTATTTATTATGGTTAATAAAAGGATATTGGTGATGTATACCAATAATCACCTTTTAATGTTTAATAATAAAAGTAAAAGAAGAAATAATTTGCCTAAACATGATGAACATGTATGTGAAATAAAGTATTATTTAATGAATTCGAATGTAGTTAGTGGCTACATTTGATTAAATCGAATAATTTGAACAGTATTGTGTTTGTTGCCAATATTGTCATTTTATTTAAATAAATATATATGAGAATGAAAATAATTGATCATGATAAATATGATTAAAAATGTGAGAAATAATTTAATAATGTCTAAACATGTATTTGTTTTGTTTGGGTGCATAACATCTTTTTATTCAATCAATTGTATTAAATTTGCAATTTATTTTGCAATTTATTCAATTTATTTTATGCATGCGTACGGTTGAAGTATGGGCCTAGGATATGTTGAGACGGTTAGCGGGTTGTAGTAGTCGAGCAAGTTGAACTAAATTTCTTTTATTCTATTCGTTCCAGTTGTTCTGAAATTTTGCTTTGACCGTAATTTTTAAATTCGCATACTTGGTATTTGGATCTTATAGATTTAAGTCAAGGCTTTGCATCCGCCGAAGTTTGATCGTGCTTTCCGTTTTTTTTTCCGAAGTAGATACCGTGTTTGATTTAGATCCACTGCAGCGTTTAAGGTGAGTATTTCTCACCAGACATATGTACATATATTTTGTGAATTATCGCAAGTGTATGTGTAAAAATTTTATTTAAATATTATCTGTCTGTAGTATAACGTAGAATGATGAATCCCATTTAAATTGACACCTCATCAGTTATTATCTGTTGTATTATTTCTGCAGTTATATTATATTATTGTTTATTTACTGCTTAAATCACCACTGCAAGTTCCCTGTTAAATTTAGATTGTTGTGGGCTGAAATGATAGGCCTAAATGATGATTACTGTGCTATTATTATGTTAACTGTTTAACTGTTAACTTGGGATTGCGGGTTTGAAATGATAGAACCCGGGGTTTGTAAATTACGGATTGAAATGATATAAATCCGTATCACTTGACCTAGGCTAGAAAACTATATACAGGCCCGTGGTCCTTATAATATTTTCTGAAATATTTAAAATTATTTTGGAAGTTAAATATTTGATTTAATATCTTTAAAGGATTTTATATTGATTTTGAATGAGTTATAAATGTTAATAAATAAATAAATAAATATTTGAATAAAATTTTGGAATATAACTTATTTTGGAAATTCTGGATTTTTGAAAGGATAAGATTTCAGTTAAGAAATATATATATAAGTTATATTTGGAAATATTTATTAAGTTAAACAATCTACTAAAGCATTTAAATGCTGTCTTTTGAAATTGGACTAGTTTTACCCGTAACTTTAGGTAGCATTTCCTAAGTGCTATAGAATCTGGAATTTGATTGTTTTGAAATTTAAGGAATTTGATAAATTATATTTATGTTTAAGTTTTGGAGACCTTTAAGATATGAGATTTATAACTGGATTTTTCTTAATAAATTTAAGATGAACATTCTAGTGTTAAGTAAATTTTGAAATTATTTAATGGCATAATTTTGGAGTTTTATCTATGGAATTTATGGGAATATTCAAGACGAAATAATAAACACTAATTTGTTGAAAGAAAAAAATATCCAACCTTAGTTTTGAATATTAATACTCCAATTGGATATATATATAGGAATTGAAATGGTCTTGGGAACATGAAGTGATATTTAAATTATGGTTTAAAATAAAGAAATATATTTGTAAAGCTATGTAAATTATCTTCTTTACAAAGTAACCATAAAGTTAAACCATTTATATCCAAACCATTTGTGTTTTGGGAGTTATGTTTTTTTTAAAGAAAAATTTCCAATATATTATGGTTTAAAGGTATAATTCAAATATTTGGTTTCCAGATATTATAAATTTTAAGCAGTATGGTTTTGGAAAAGAATTATATTTGAATATAACGATATCATGTTGTTTTGGGTTTTAAATGATATCGTATTTATAGTTTTGAAATGGAAATGTTTATACTGGTTTTAAAGTATAAATTGTTTTTAAATGACCACGGGTTATAATAACGATGGGTTGGCAAAGAGACCGGGATCGGATATGGACATACTCTCTGTCGATACCGAAAACCACTTTGACCAACCGTGTACGCGGTGGAGATTCCAGAATGAAGTAGGTCGGTGGTGGCGTTTCCTGTAAGGTAAATACGTGGACCCGACTCCCGTGAGTTGGCATAAGGTGGCTAAAACAGGAGCAATTCCAGGCCAATGAGGTCATTCCTCTGATCGGACGCTCCTCTTCGATATTATACTATGATCTTGGATTGATTCAGTGGCCACTTCTATATTTTGATTTTGGGGGAGTTAGTTCGAGGTGGGCGGCAGCTGCGCGCTGCGCGTTACCATCAGCCTGGATAGCAATTGGTATATCTACCCTGGCATTGCCTAGTTGTGCCGTGTCACCTACCCTATCGCGCCTTGTACGAGTTTGGTTTTCTCCCGTAGCCCGTGTGGTATCCTCTAGTGGCTTCCCGATCAGGAGGGACTATGATATTGGATGGACTACTGGGACTATTACGTGTTAAGGGCTATATGGGTAACCCCTTAACGCTATTAAAAAGTAAGTTTATTTTATAAATAGACACTAGTATAATAGCGCAATATACTACATAGTAAATAGTTTGACGGATCCTTAGAGGATGGGCGGTCCCAAGCATCCTTTAAGTTACTTGCTCTATATTACAGTACACTTGAATTAGCTTACATTATATAAGTATGTATGTCCTGACTCGAGTGTTATGTTTTATTTTTACGCTCGGGTCAGCCTGAGTTGCAGCTTCAATTTCTTCTCCGTAGCTAGGACACTCAGTAGATCATTCGCGCTGCTGGAAGTTGTTTCACCTTTATCTTTTCTGGAATTCAAGACTTTGAAGACTCTATCTCTATTTATGTCTTAAAATTTGTATTGAGGATTATAGACAATGTAAGTTCTGTTTTGTTGAAGTTATATCAGTGGCTTCATGAACCACTAAATTTTTAATTTCCGCTGCGAGATTCTGATATCTGTGTATGTGATTCTGTGATCTATTTATTGTATATTCTTAGTTTTGCCAAATTTATTCTACAACGCAGTATTTTGAACAATTCAAGTCCGACAATGTGCGGATGCGAATGGTTGAAAATATTGGGACGTTACATTTGGTATCAGAGCTTAGGTTCTAGGCAAAACTTAGAATGTATGGTAAATTTGATTTACAGAATCACGTTCATTCGAGATTGAACCACTCTCTTTTCGAATTTTGGAACATTCCCTACGGTTCCAAAGCTCATTCGTATCCCTCACTTTTTCATCTGCCTTAGATTCTGGAGTATCTCATAACTCCACTTCGGATGATCTTTATTGTAAATTGGCGGTCTCGCCATTATTCTAATAAAGGGGTGAAACTCCTTTACCATTAGCATTGATTCACCGGAGATTTATATTTATCCTCGGTTTATATGCTAGTATCTTTGGTTATTCCAAATTCTATCTCTTCGGATCAAATGTAGATTTACCCCAACCACATCGATATGGCTCTTTAAGTCACGGATGACTAGGTCAAGGTTGTCCGCGACTTATATAGACTTACCCAGTTTCCTTATTCTGATCTTCTGATTTCAATTTATCTTGAATTCTATTTGATTTGAGTTCATCAAATTTGAGTCTCTATCCTGGTTTGAGAAGTTTATTCCTATATTTGAAATTAAAATCTAATATTATATATATGAGTATAATTTTCAAAATTTTATAATTAATTTAACTAGTTGTCAAGAGATAATAGTTTTGATTTTATTTATGGTGTTGTAAGCCATGTGTTTGTCTAATAAATAAGTGAATATAAAACAATGGTTATAAATTAATTTGGAAACAGAAATGAATTTAAAACTAAAACTTGAGAATTAAATTTCTGATGATTTCAAACCTTGTGTTTAAATTTTAAAAGGATGTAATAAGTATTTTTGTATAGAAATTTGTTTCCAAAGAAATTTTAAAATTAGTGCTTTTCTCTTTGTCGCTGGAAAATAATTTCGGTGATGACTGCAGCATCATCGACATTCATTTTCGAGTTTCGAAGTGAAAAGACCATTCTGTAGTCTGGCTACAGTGTTTCCTTGAGATTTTAATTGATTTGAATTTCTAAAGTATGACTTAATATATATAGATATATAATTTAAATTTGATTTGACATATTAGGTATATATATTTAGTTATCTCTAAATGGTTTGAAGGGAATCAGGAATTTAATTCTTAAAGTTATCTTGAGGAAGGAAAATAAATATAATAACAAAAATTTGAATAAAAAGGTTCCAATTGGAGATAATTAAATTGAAAGTTTTATTTGTATAACACCCAATTTCATTTAATATAACTTACCTTGATTTTCAAAAGTTAACATGTAATTGGATAATATACAATACAAAAGGATTTTATGAATAAAATTTGAGTGGTTATAATAAATATTATACACTTAAATTTTAGTTATAAAAGATTAATGGGGATAAATAAGGAAAAGGAATTTAAGGAATTTTATTCAAATGTCTTAATAATCAAATTAATTTAATATGGAGCCGTAAATCTAACCAAGAGATTTTAATAAAAGGTTATTTCCTGAAATGAATATGTTTGTGTAATAAACAAGGTATCTTTGAATAAGGAAAATATATTTGAAAGGGATATTTTTGGAGTAAGGATTATATATCTTCAAATCATAGTTTAATTGATGTCTAAATAAATAGTTAAGACGTATTCTAATATCACTAAATTTTGATAATTGAGAATTGGTTTTCAAATGGAAATTCAAGGGTAACTTATTGAAGGAATATCTTATTTATAAGATAAGTATTTTTAATAAAGTGTTAGGTTATTTGTTAAAATTCAGAGTTAAGTACATAATAAACTGATTAGGAATACTATTATATCTACTATAGCATATTATGAGTGCTGCTGTTTCTAAAAATAAAATGTTTTGGAAATTTTTTTTTATAAATGAACTTAGGAATATTTCAACCTTGAAATGAATATTGTTTGGCATTGAATTTAAAAGGTATAAATGAAGATTATTTTAAAGGTATTATGATTTTAGTAGCATGATTTCCAAATTTATAAATTTAATGATTTCAAAGCATTATGATTGCAAATTTATTATCTTATTTGTCTTCAAACTATCTTTAAGTGTCTTTGGTTTCCCTATCTGCTACAGAATGAGGAGGCTATTGCTTATACCAGTCTATTTAGAAATCTTTTCTATAATCTTTAAAAATCTTTGTTACTCATCGGGGCCTGAGCACCGCTTACCACCCATAGACCGACGGTCGAACTGAAAAGAGTAAAACCGATTCTAGAAGATCTTCTTCGTGCTTCAAATCCGGAACTATTCGTTTAAAGTTCTTGTTTATCTAGCTTATCTTCCTTTGTTTCTTTTCTTTTGTTCCTTTTCGAGGACGAAAAGTTCTTAAGTGGGGGAGAGTGTAACAGCCCTAGTTTTTAGCTATTTATTTCTTTTATTTTTTTTGTTTTTAGAAATATAATTTATATAAATTGTGTTTACCAATATTGTTTAAATATTTAATTTAGAGAATTAAACTCGTTAATTTAATATGATTTTTGTAACTAAATTTAAGAAGAAAAAAAAAAAAAAGGAAATTTTTATAATGTATAATGAAGTGAGTGGTAACTAAATGTTTTGGATATTATCATAATATCTGTTGTTATACCCATTCCCTAAAAATAATGAAAAGGAGAAAATTTGTAACATATTAAAGTAGTTAATTAATTATGTTAATTTGGTAGGTTATGACATGCAAATCATGTTGGTGGAATATTCTCAATTTTGACATATTAATTATGTTAGCAGTGAACATTGTTAAGCAATTTAAAACAATGAAACTTACAATCAATTTATTTGATAAATCTACCTTATTCCTAGTTAGCAATTCAAAACTTGAATAAAGGCACATACGGATATTTTAAAATGGAGTTAATGACAATTAATAGATATTTCAAAAAGAAATTTATGACAATTAATAGAGAAATTAATTGTAAAATTTCAGTAGTTGACCAGAATTAATTTATTGAATAATTAATGCAAATTAATAAAATTGATGAAAGATAAATAAGTTAATTCTTTTGGTTAATGGCATGAGGACACGAGGTTAATCCCCATTTTGTAGGAGAAATCTGCCCGTGTAACCAGTCCGGCTACCAGTGCCTACAAAGCGGACGGATTAATGTGAGACGTCGCAGGATTGATAATTAACAAAAAGGGTTAATTAACTAATTAAGTTAGTAACCAAATTTGAGTATGTGATTAAAGGAGGATAATTAATTGGTAATATGGTAATTAATTGAAATCAATTAAGGAGGGTAATTAAAAGGGATAAGGTAATCAATTGAAATCAATTAAAGGCAATTAAAGGGGAATTAATTGATTAGAAGAATATGGAAATCAAATTTGCCTTCCTTTGCGCGTGACACAAAATTTTATTCTTTTAACATTTTGACATTTGCCTCTTACCATTTGTTTCTTGAGCATGTCACTGTATTCATTTATTCACGCAGCCTTATCCACAAAAATATCAACTCTTCCAATTGCCATTTTTCCTCTCACCTAAATTAAATGCATTCAAAATTTAATCTTGCCTATCTTTGCAAATTTTCGCATACCCATTATATCTCTCTGTTTCCACTGCGTTTGTTTTGCAATAAATAAATTTTTCGAACCATTGATCAAGTAAATATTTATGTAAGCATTTATTACTTTTGCCTTTTCAGTTAAAAGCTTTTTCATTGCTTACCATAAATCACGCAAGAGCTCAAGTTTTGCTTCCTCAATCAAATCTGTTCAAATTTGCAGTAACGCATGCTTTAAATTTAGATTATAACTGGTATAAATCACGCAAGCTATCTAAAAAAAAAAAAAAAAAAAATCCAAAAGAGTGATATCGTTCAAACATAAAACTGGAAAGAGAAATCAACGCATGCATTTATCACAATTTTCGTGTAGCGTTCAAACAAGAAGAACTGGAAATAAATCTCTTGCCTAAACGCATGCACTCAAAAAAATCAACGCTTGCATTTATTTCTTACGTTTTCAAACCTGCCTATTTATCTCCCCTTTTTATTTCGCAAGTTTATCTATAAATACTTTGCCTCATTCACATAAGTTTTCATATCTCCTTGTTTGTCCCTCTCTGGTACAAGCTTCTATCAGGTAAATAATTTGCATTGTTTATTTCTTTGCTTCTTCCAATTTTCCTTCCTCCTTCTTGTGTTCTCTGATTTCCTTGCTCGGCTACTTCCCCATCATGCCGTGCCATTTATAAATACATATAGAACTTTGTTAGTAGTAGGCTGGAAGAAATGATATAAATTGATTGTAGGAAGCTAGACTATGGAATTAGTGTAGTTATGATGTAGTTAGTGGTATTGTGGATTTGGATAAGTGCAGTTTGAAGAGGAAGGCATAGAAAAAAAAAAAAAAAAGAATTACAATTTAATAATGGAGAAGATAAATTGATAAGGAGAAAATGATATGAAATGTTGTTTAATTCAAATAAACAATATTGTATGAATAAATCTTGGGTGAATATAATAAAATGACATTTATTTCAATTTTTAATGGTTGAAATAAATTTAAGATGGTTAAAAATAAATTTAACTACTTATTTGAGAATTTGGGTGGATAAATATCAATGGATTGTATTTATTATGGTTAATAAAAGGATATTGGTGATGTATACCAATAATCACCTTTTAATGTTTAATAATAAAAGTAAAAGAAGAAATAATTTGCCTAAACATGATGAACATGTATGTGAAATAAGTATTATTTAATGAATTCGAATGTAGTTAGTGGCTACATTTGATTAAATCGAATAATTTGAACAGTATTGTGTTTGTTGCCAATATTGTCATTTTATTTAAATAAATATATATGAGAATGAAAATAATTGATCATGATAAATATGATTAAAAATGTGAGAAATAATTTAATAATGTCTAAACATGTATTTGTTTTGTTTGGGTGCATAACATCTTTTTATTCAATCAATTGTATTAAATTTGCAATTTATTTTGCAATTTATTCAATTTATTTTATGCATGCGTACGGTTGAAGTATGGGCCTAGGATATGTTGAGACGGTTAGCGGGTTGTAGTAGTCGAGCAAGTTGAACTAAATTTCTTTTATTCTATTCGTTCCAGTTGTTCTGAAATTTTGCTTTGACCGTAATTTTTAAATTCGCATACTTGGTATTTGGATCTTATAGATTTAAGTCAAGGCTTTGCATCCGCCGAAGTTTGATCGTGCTTTCCGTTTTTTTTTCCGAAGTAGATACCGTGTTTGATTTAGATCCACTGCAGCGTTTAAGGTGAGTATTTCTCACCAGACATATGTACATATATTTTGTGAATTATCGCAAGTGTATGTGTAAAAATTTTATTTAAATATTATCTGTCTGTAGTATAACGTAGAATGATGAATCCCATTTAAATTGACACCTCATCAGTTATTATCTGTTGTATTATTTCTGCAGTTATATTATATTATTGTTTATTTACTGCTTAAATCACCACTGCAAGTTCCCTGTTAAATTTAGATTGTTGTGGGCTGAAATGATAGGCCTAAATGATGATTACTGTGCTATTATTATGTTAACTGTTTAACTGTTAACTTGGGATTGCGGGTTTGAAATGATAGAACCCGGGGTTTGTAAATTACGGATTGAAATGATATAAATCCGTATCACTTGACCTAGGCTAGAAAACTATATACAGGCCCGTGGTCCTTATAATATTTTCTGAAATATTTAAAATTATTTTGGAAGTTAAATATTTGATTTAATATCTTTAAAGGATTTTATATTGATTTTGAATGAGTTATAAATGTTAATAAATAAATAAATAAATATTTGAATAAAATTTTGGAATATAACTTATTTTGGAAATTCTGGATTTTTGAAAGGATAAGATTTCAGTTAAGAAATATATATATAAGTTATATTTGGAAATATTTATTAAGTTAAACAATCTACTAAAGCATTTAAATGCTGTCTTTTGAAATTGGACTAGTTTTACCCGTAACTTTAGGTAGCATTTCCTAAGTGCTATAGAATCTGGAATTTGATTGTTTTGAAATTTAAGGAATTTGATAAATTATATTTATGTTTAAGTTTTGGAGACCTTTAAGATATGAGATTTATAACTGGATTTTTCTTAATAAATTTAAGATGAACATTCTAGTGTTAAGTAAATTTTGAAATTATTTAATGGCATAATTTTGGAGTTTTATCTATGGAATTTATGGGAATATTCAAGACGAAATAATAAACACTAATTTGTTGAAAGAAAAAAATATCCAACCTTAGTTTTGAATATTAATACTCCAATTGGATATATATATAGGAATTGAAATGGTCTTGGGAACATGAAGTGATATTTAAATTATGGTTTAAAATAAAGAAATATATTTGTAAAGCTATGTAAATTATCTTCTTTACAAAGTAACCATAAAGTTAAACCATTTATATCCAAACCATTTGTGTTTTGGGAGTTATGTTTTTTTTAAAGAAAAATTTCCAATATATTATGGTTTAAAGGTATAATTCAAATATTTGGTTTCCAGATATTATAAATTTTAAGCAGTATGGTTTTGGAAAAGAATTATATTTGAATATAACGATATCATGTTGTTTTGGGTTTTAAATGATATCGTATTTATAGTTTTGAAATGGAAATGTTTATACTGGTTTTAAAGTATAAATTGTTTTTAAATGACCACGGGTTATAATAACGATGGGTTGGCAAAGAGACCGGGATCGGATATGGACATACTCTCTGTCGATACCGAAAACCACTTTGACCAACCGTGTACGCGGTGGAGATTCCAGAATGAAGTAGGTCGGTGGTGGCGTTTCCTGTAAGGTAAATACGTGGACCCGACTCCCGTGAGTTGGCATAAGGTGGCTAAAACAGGAGCAATTCCAGGCCAATGAGGTCATTCCTCTGATCGGACGCTCCTCTTCGATATTATACTATGATCTTGGATTGATTCAGTGGCCACTTCTATATTTTGATTTTGGGGGAGTTAGTTCGAGGTGGGCGGCAGCTGCGCGCTGCGCGTTACCATCAGCCTGGATAGCAATTGGTATATCTACCCTGGCATTGCCTAGTTGTGCCGTGTCACCTACCCTATCGCGCCTTGTACGAGTTTGGTTTTCTCCCGTAGCCCGTGTGGTATCCTCTAGTGGCTTCCCGATCAGGAGGGACTATGATATTGGATGGACTACTGGGACTATTACGTGTTAAGGGCTATATGGGTAACCCCTTAACGCTATTAAAAAGTAAGTTTATTTTATAAATAGACACTAGTATAATAGCGCAATATACTACATAGTAAATAGTTTGACGGATCCTTAGAGGATGGGCGGTCCCAAGCATCCTTTAAGTTACTTGCTCTATATTACAGTACACTTGAATTAGCTTACATTATATAAGTATGTATGTCCTGACTCGAGTGTTATGTTTTATTTTTACGCTCGGGTCAGCCTGAGTTGCAGCTTCAATTTCTTCTCCGTAGCTAGGACACTCAGTAGATCATTCGCGCTGCTGGAAGTTGTTTCACCTTTATCTTTTCTGGAATTCAAGACTTTGAAGACTCTATCTCTATTTATGTCTTAAAATTTGTATTGAGGATTATAGACAATGTAAGTTCTGTTTTGTTGAAGTTATATCAGTGGCTTCATGAACCACTAAATTTTTAATTTCCGCTGCGA